>OU824211.1:5001659-7937340 GCA_917499995.1 Ichneumon xanthorius | reverse complement strand
GGGAAAGGACGATGACGATAGTCTCGCGCCACGGTAACGAGATTCTCGCTCCCGGTGCGAACCGACCGGGGAACAAACTGCTCCGCCGAGGAACGACATTCGATTAGCTCTGCTACATCAATTCGATTCGCCGTCGAGCCGGCGACGTCTTACACGCGATGAATTAATCTCCTCGAGAAATTCCTCCGCGAAATGGCAGGAAAATAATTTTATCACCGATGTCGAAGGTAGGATAGAGCGGGGCGAAATGGGACAGTGGGGCAAAACGGGACGGTGAGCAAAACGTAAGTTTCCAATCACTTTTGGATGTCCCATTTTTACTGTTGATACACTGAGAAAAAAAAATTGGTTGGATTAATCAAAAGTCGCGGTGACATACGTTCAAAGCTGTTATTTGTTAGGAACAAATAAAGCATTGTTTTGTTAAATGATTATTCGCTTCAATTTATTCAAAATTTATCGATTGAAACAAACATGTTTGTTGTGCCAACCTAATACACCTTTGAATGTAGGGAAGAGCGGGGCAAAATGGGGCAACGGGGCAAAACGGGGCAGTTGGGCAAAACTAAATTTTCCAATCATTTTTGGATCGGACAAGGTGGCAAGACTGGGCAGAAAAGCCTGATGTATCCGATGGGGCGAATTCGGGCATCCAAAAATTATTGGAAAATGACGTTTTGCCCCATGCCCCGTTTTGCCCCGCTGCCCCATTTTGCCCCGCTCTATCCTATGTCACCGCGCATTTGCTTAATCCAACAATTTCTTATTCTCAGTGTACATCCGGATAGTCTGTCCCGTTTTGCCCCATTGTCCCATCCAAAAATTATTGGAATATGGCGTTTTGCCCAACTGCCCCATTTTGCCCCACCGTCCCATTTTGCCTCGCTCTTCCCTACTCTGAGGTTCGCTCTGAGACCGCCGCGAATTAGCTCGGTACACGCCCTCGCGGCGAAGTTCCTCAAGGAGCGCGGTCCTCGAAAATTGGCTAAACTCGGTGAAAATTTGTGTAGCGGGCTCGAGGCTCGCGCGGTTGGGGGAGTCATTCGCGGAAGATGGAAACTGGACGGGAAAAACGCCCGGCCACTCGCTCGACTGATGTGCGCCAATCGCACAATTTACCGTCCGTAAATTATTGAAGTGGAAAAACTGCGGGAATCCCAAGGGTTCCGACACCCAACTAAAACTCCCGAAACTCCGTCGGAGGATCGGACGCGAGAGGGAGAGAGTGGACGGCGACGGGACCTCAACTATTCCGGCACGGCTGCGGGCGTAGCAACCGTCTAAAAAATTCACGAGATCCCGTGGCATCCGCGCGGCCCTTTTTTATCCCGTTAAATATTAACGCGGCACGCTACTACGTCGGGAAGTTCTGTAATCGAATCGCGCCTCCCTGTATGACTTGACGCGGGAAGGGACTGCAACCCTCCTGTATGTCCTGAAAGTTATTCCTTTCCGAATTTTCATGCAACTTTTCTTTCTCCGAATGCATGCGGTAGGACGGCTACTCTGTTTTGCGTCCACAAACAGGTATAGAGTGGAGAAGCGCTTAAGTTGCATCCTGATAAGTTTTACCCAGCGGATATGTTGGATCGGCTTTTCAGTTCAGTTTTATTACAGGTGAAGTGAAAGTCACGTGACGCAGCCGGGAGTGTGCGAGAGATGGGGCCATTGGTCTTACAGCGGAGCGAAAGGGAGCATGACAGAGAATGTGTTTCACTTCACCTTAAGATAGTCCTTGCAAATGAATTTTTTCAGCACCTTTAATATGCTTCATTTTTTCCGATTTTCATGTCATAAAGAAGTGTTTGCAATTCCCTCTCGTTTCTCTGAATCTTATGTGAACTGAACACTATTCGCATACACCTTCAAAATCCTGGGATAAATTGCCTAAAGCGCGAGGCCGATACATGGAAGCACATATAAATGCGAACGAGTTAACTGTAAAAAAATTTTATTTGAAAATTAATGAACAGTATTGGAAGCTTTTTTACACAAACCATTTCTGAAATTGCAAACACATGTACGTTGCAATTTTACAGTACAATTTGTACTTTTCATTAACATTTTTGTACATTTCAAGCAAAAGATCTATCATTTTAATATCTGGTATTTTTATTTTACAAGCAAAGTACATTAATGTTTAATTAATATGAGTAACGTTAGCAAATTTCAAGTTCCAGTACATTAAATTTACAATTTATTTTTACAGTGTAGAGTACAACGAATATCCGCACGATATAGGCTTACAGAAAAGTTATTGGAAAAATAGTGTTTTGTCTCATTATCCCGTTTTGCCCCGCTGTGCCATTTTGCCCCGCTCTCTCCTATCCGGTCATGACCAATCAGCTTGATTCCCGAGCATGCACCTTACGCGGTAGTTTACTGTCCTCACAATTCTGCAGTACCAACAATTCGGTCTCCCTCCTGCACCTCCGCCGTCAGACGCCGAGCCCTCAAAGTGACGCGGGTAAAATTGACTGCACCGCAATATTTCTCCGATTATCGACAAGCGGACAATACTTCTATCCCTTCCTCGGAGCCGCGACGGCGTAAGTGGAAAGAATAGCTATCGTATTTATTGTCGAGCCTCGCACTTGACGTTCACGATTTGCTAAATTTGCTTTGAAGACCTTCCCAGATGGCCGGGCAAACCACTGCAGCGAGAGCGAAGCAGCGACGAGCTCACAAGAGGACACATCCTACTTCGAGGGACTCCTGCCGCATGCGAACGCGCTGTCGAGTGCCTTTCGGTGTCGAGCGATACAATAAGTCACAATCTCCTAATGGAACCCGTCACTCCTCGCCTTTTATCCGCCGCCGAGGGGACCCGAATTCAATCTGCATTCAATATTGATTCCAATCCGATAACGTGGATTTCAATTTTTCCGTGATTTACTTCTTAGGCGAGAAAGCTCGCGGAGCACCCAGTCCGGAGGGAGAATCGGCGCAGATCGGAAGAGCGCAGTGTGTCACAGTATACTCCGCGCCTCTGGACGTCCCTCGATTTCACTCATATCTGCAGATTTTATACTCCGCGCCTCTGGACGTCCCTCGATTCCACTCATATCTGCAGATTTTTTGTATTTTTTTTTTTTATTTTTATTCTTTTCACTCGACGTCGCACCCGCCGTCAACGATGTCGATCAATTCCGACGGCAGTGCACTCCGCGTCATCGAGTATCGTCCAATTCTATTCGCTTTCAGGAGAATCGGGAGGCGCGGTGGGCGGCGGGAGAGCCAGCCGACGCTCTCGTCGACGTCTGGTTAGCGACCGGTCGATTGGCATTTTTTAGTTTTCCCGTTGACAGGTCGATTCTTCGTACGACATAACGAACCAAATGTCCCGGACAAAGCGGGATTCACAATTCGATATTTTTGTGCTTGTATTTCGACGGGACACGGTCAATATATATTGGCTTCGGTTCGATATGTATTGGAACGCTTCGACATCGGTGCCAGAGCCTCGCGTCTGTGTAGTTTTGTATCCTCGCTCGAGCAATCATGCAACAGTCATGCGAGATTAAGGAGGTATTCGCGCCGTCGCCTAATTGGCGTAAACACCGGTAATCTCGCCCATCGACCGATTCGTCGAAACTTTAAGAACTCAACCGGGTGGAATGTGACCATCGGCAAGGCAACGGGACCGCACCAGTTGCCAAGGTAAGCGCCTGGCGCTCGAGCCGGTATCGGCCCGACGTCGGCACTGAGACGGATCATATGGGCATTTATTTTAAATGGGAAAATGAAAAGTTGTGTGGTTTTTTTAAAACAATTTATTTTTCTAATCATTTGTTAATAACTTTTTGTCATTGTTATTATGTATAATGGAAGATCTTGACATAATTAATTTTGATAAACGCTATCAAAATTAATTATGTCAAGATCTTCCATTTTTACCTCCCAACCAAAAGTTTAATGCAAACTTTTGGTTGGGAATGTATGTGTGATGCATCCTTGAGGAGTTTGGTGACGCTTCACACTAGTAAAATGAGTGCTACGTTTGTAAAGTCGTTTATACAAACTTTTATGCATCTTTTGATTATAGTGGATGGTTATTTGTATTACAGCAGATGTCCTCAACGTAGAATGACATTAGTTGCAATGGATTTTCAAAAATATTAACTAGTTTGTGCTCATTTTTGGAAAGTTAATTTTGGCAATTAACACACGGTTTAAGGACACGTGAAACGACTCAGTCGGCAGCCAAAATCTGTGATGAATGCGATTCCGAGACCGTAGACTTTTCGGGAAAAAGCAAAGCATTAGCGGATGTACAATTTAATACGGCGTCCGACGATGCTTCCGTTTTATCCGAAATGTCAACCGGTTTTAAATGGCATTGATTCGAAAAATGCATCCATCTCTCTCGCACTCATATGCCTCGTGGTACATCTTTCACATGGCCGAAGCTAGAGGCCGGCCGGAGCTGGGCCGATATGACGTTTTGGCGTAAGGTAAACGGCGCAGTTTCCGCCGCTGTCCCAGTTACCGCCATCGAACCTAATTTATATTAATAATAAATACAGTCTGCGTTTAAAACAAAAAAAATTAACGGCACATTGAAGGACGTATTTTATTTATTTATTTATTTATTTACGGGACGAGCCCTTTTACATAAAATAATTAAGATAATATAATAACAGTATGAGATCAAAATTAAATTCTTAATGATTTTAATTCTTATTCTTCATTCATGTCGAAATACGTATATTTTTAATAAAATCTACCACTTAGTAATTTAAGACAACGGAAACTGAACCGTTTATCTTACGGCAGTGAGTGCGCAACCAGCGACGTGTCTTTTTCCGCCCATAACAGAATTCCATCTGCCGTCGTTACTCCACATAATAAATACCCCTTACGAACACATTTTCACAGCTCTTGCAACCTACACCCGCGCATACCACATGAAACGTGTGTGAACGAGCAAATGGACAGACAAGCATTAGTGAGATAGAAACCAGGACATTTTTTCCATTTTTTTTCCCCTCTTTTTCTATAAACATTCGTACGTTCTTTCCAATTCTCGTCGCTGAAAGCTTTCAACATTGGTCGATACACGAGAGAGCACGACGGGAAAAATAGTTGTACGCGTGTGTCGAGCGATGGGTTGTTCCCGTTCGCGTTGATCAAACAAAAGTACTATGACATTTGAGCGCGTAGGCCGTACATCGAGCGTGCAAAATCGAACGGTCATGTCACGAGGGCTCTCGGGTGCGAGTCTGGTGCTAAAGCAAATCGACTTTCGCTGCTCGCGCCCTCCCATGCGCCTCTCCCGGCACTCCGCCTATCGGTAAATTTTATCGAAACACACGGCTCGTACGCGCGCACACACGTCGAGTTCTCGGCCGCGTGCACGGATCGGTGAAAGGAGGCTGGAGTTGCGCGTTTAAATGCCCTCCGCTCGATCCGCAGTCCCCTCTGGAAATAAATTCGCTGCTCGAGGGTCCTCGAGGCTTGTTCCCGACCGGCGAGCATCTCCGACACTGCGGATCGGCGCCTGATTCGAGACTCGTTAGCGACCGTCGGTTCGACGTTGGGGAAAGTGAAAATTTCAGTGTCGCGCGCAGTGAGCGGCGGAGGAGCGGAGAGACTGGAAGCACCAGGGGGGAATTAATGTGACGATAAACACGAGTCAGAGCTGTAATTAAAAAGTTAAGCCGTAAAGCAGCGAAAGAGTAGGTGCAAAGACAAACGGAGGATCGAGGAAAGTTCCAGGGAAACTCGAACGGTGTACAACGAGCCGGCTTCCTCGTTCCCTCTATCTGCAGCCGCGGAGTGTCTTCGCGGAGGTCTCGGGGGCGCACCCCGAGGAGCGGGAGCGAGAGACAGATACGGCGTTGGGTTGACAGCGCCGCTTTCCGCGGATAACGGGCCAGGCGGAGGGAAGCGTTTCCTAGTCTCCCAATTACCAAGGTTGCCGACAGGAGAATCTGTACACAGTACCGAGGAGTTTCCACTGCGGATTCCTTGGTTTCGGTGTTTGTAGACGAGGGGTGGAGCGTTACCCCGCGAATTCTCGAGGAGGCGAGATTGAGAGTCGGCGGGTACGAGAGTGGCGTATAAGAACCGGCGATAGGAATAAGGGAGAGGGTTGGGCGAGGGCAAAGGTATATTCTACGGTTGCTGTTCGGCATCCACCGTCTAGAACGACCCACGGTACCTTCCGTCTCGCCTCCCGTTTACTCGTCTTTTCCTCTTTTTACTCTTTCGCGTTTTCTCGCCAGCGCTCGCCCTTTTGTGCCGGCGGGAGGAGAGGACGAGGATGGCCGCGGCGAGGCAGCGGGAAAGTTGGCTCCGGGACTCCTCGAAATCCCTGAAAGAGTGTGTGTGTGCGCGCTGGTGTAGAGCCGAGCAAAGACGAGGCTCGTTTTCTCTACTCCAAAGAAGATATAGTGGAGGAGCGACGAGGCGTACAGGCAGAGGGTGGGGTTTTTGCAACTACTGTAGCGGCTTCAACCCCGAATTTACCAAGTTTCGACCCCCTACTCCGCGCCCCCTGCACTTCCGCACCGCACGCTTGAAAGACCGAACTCTTTTTATCAAAGCGTATAACGACGGCGGGCCGGGGAGGATAGATAGAGAGGCAGTGCCATTGATTAGAAATAATGAATGGAGGTGCCTTGGGGAGTTCTCGGCCAGACCCGGACGCTCCGTGGAAACTCACCGTCGATCTCCCGAATCGACCTGGGAAACTACATTCGGACGTTCGTCGGAAGGTGCGGCTGGTGGGAAAGTTCGGTTTCTCTCTGGCCGTGGGAATCAACGAATAAATCTTGATCCGGGAAAGTTTCGGTCGATCCGCCGCCTTGCAGACGACGCGACGAACTTTAACGCGTCGAACAATTATTCGGGAGATAACAAATGATTTTATCATAGAGCGACGCGGAGCTGAGAGCCACGCACCCAATTAAGATTTCACGATGACGCCCTTTGTTTCCGGATATGGCGGCGATGTCGCGGGTTTACGCGGAAACTTCCGACGTTCTGCGACGCCTGTTGTACAGCTGGCTGGGTTAGGCGAACGCGACGTCAACGTCGCGCCAGCGAGACAATATTCACGGCGGGCGTTAAAGCGACGAGGCAAGCCTTTGCCGAGCTCGCCCGTATGAGGTTCAAAGTTTATCAAACTCAAGTTTTCCTCCGGTGGGCAACATACAAGATGCATCGTTGCGATAATCTGCTCGCTTATCCCAAAAGACCGGTGCGCCGTTGCGAGAAACGAAATTGCGAGTGTTGTACTTTATCACGCTTTCACGTTTTGAGTCGTTCCGTAACTACTCGAAAAGACTTCTGGGAGCAGAATTCACTATTTCGTGTTTCTTACTCGCGTCGAAAATTTAATAATCATTATCCGGGCTCGTTGCCCGAAGTTTCCGGCTACTTATTTATCTGTCGATTCGCGTGTCTATCTATCTTTAGCTTTAGTTTATTTTCACCTGCTGTATCTGCTCATTACACTGCTGCAATTGCTGTTGCTAATATTCTGCTTATTATGATACGTTTATTTCGAGCCGTACTGTTCCGCTTATTATTACTACACTGTTAAAAACATTATTTACTTTACTTTCACTCTACAGGTTCATTATTTTTTCATGACAATTGCACATTAAATTTACAATTTTTTTTTTAACAGTGTACGCTTACTTCACAATCTATTTATATCATACACTGTAAAAGTAAATTCAGTACATTTAATGTACTGAAACTTTAAATTTGCTTCCATTGCTTACATCAATTTGAACATTAATGCACTTTTTAAACCGTATATTAAAATTACAAATTATTCGCCTGAAATTTACGAAAACATGCATTTAAGATAAAAAATTTTACTGTAAAATTGCAAAGTACATGTGTTTGAAATTTCAAAAACAGTTTATGTAAAAAAAAATCTTCCAAAACCGTTAATTAATTTCCAAATTAATTTTTTTTACCGTGTATATATTAATGTAAATCTGGCACTGTTCAGCTTGTAATATATAATATATCCCCGGACTCAACAGAAAATCTATCTATTATCTTCGGCGATCATAAAATTATCCTAGAGTATTTAATTATTTAATTATTAAACTATCCTAGAGTATTTAATTATTTAATTATTTAATTATCCTAGAGTATTTAATTATTTAATTATTAAACTATCCTAGAGTATTTAATTATTTAATTATTAAACTATCCTAGAGTATTTAATTATTTAATTATTAAATTATCCTAGAATATTTAATTACTTAATAATCCTACTCGCGGCAAAGGCGCAGAATGTCTGAAAGAGCATCGCACAGTAAAACGAAAGACGGTGCCGCCATGACAGAGAAGAATGTCGGGTTAGTTATTTCCGGGAAGCTAGTACGTGTAACAGTCGCGGCGGTTGAGCAAAGAACGTGGCGCAGTAAAGAAAAAGGTGTCGGGTCTCCGTTAAACCTGCCGCAGCAATACCGTAAGAAAGACCCATATTCGTAGGGCGTTTCGCGCCGAGAAGAGACGGAGTTCTTCCCTCGTTCGTCGGCGGAACGATGCCGCGGCGGGCACATCCGGGAAAGCTCATCAAACTGAAATTTCCCGCGGAGCTTATCCCAAATTCATCGTCGCAATAAACTCCGCGTTACAACTTGTACCAGTCCGGGGGCTGCCGTGGCAGGCTGGTTCCTCCTTTCCCTTCGGCGGAGGGGGTGGAGGGCATCCGGTGGGAAAGCTCGAGACGAACGTTCCGAGGTGGGGCCCGCCGGCCGTCGGGTCGAAGGAGCTCGGAGAACGAGACGAGGAAAGAGAAACGAGGGAAGAGAGGCGGAAGAAAGCCAAGCCGCGGCCCCCGTGCAGTTCGGCTCTCGCCGCCGCTCGCAGCGATGGTAGAACGGCACGAAATGTATATTTAATACCATCATTTTGGAAAGCAACAGGATCACCCGTTTATATTTCAGAGCTTGGCAGGATTGTTTACTGCCCTGCGAGTATAAGCCAGCGGGTGAGTCCATATACAACTCTCCTCTGTATAGCCACTGAATATTCGTGCGGAGTTATCAGTACCGTGAGTACGAAGTCTCTTGTTGGGTGTCGGAGTGCAGCGGACACTTGCACGATAGTTGCAGTCTCAAGACCGACGATCTTTTATCACGCCGAATCGATGAGCGCGCCTCTTCGCCGCGGTTCATCCGCCAGGACACTCGCGGTCCGAAATGTACACTGAGATAAGGATCTCGTAAATATGTCCATATCGCATGAGAGATATTACCATAGCACATAGTAGTAGAGAACTAGAGCGCCACCTATGGTAGGAAGTAGCGGATTTATAAGAATTTTTCGTAGATATCATGGTAAAAATACTTGGAAAATCTGAGACTTTCCGCCATAGGTGGCGCGCTGATGCCCTATTACTACACCCAGAAAAAACATTTATCTGATGGCCACCGTTTATTTGGTTTAAGTAAAATATTTATTTGATTGGAATAAATATTTATTTAAATCAAATAAATATCTTACTTAGGGTAAAAGTGGTGAATATGGCCCACCTCGATTAACACGTAAATCAATGATACATGGACCGGGCCATATTCCCCACTTTTACCCTAAACCAAATAAACGGTGGTCGTCAAATAAATAATTTTACTCGGTGTATGTACTATGGCAACATTTCTTAGATGATCGGTAGTTTTTACTAGATCCCTCTATCAGTGTACATCTAACATCATCATTTTGGAAAGCAACGGAATCCCGCGTTTATATTTCAGTTCTAGTATAAGTTCTAGTATAAGGTAGAGGAACCACAATGCGTAGTGAATAATAGAGGAAAACAAAACAGATATATATATATATATATATATGTAAATAAATAATAAATGGAAACTGTTTACAACTGTAAGTTTTCTGTATAAGTAAGATATTATGTAGCCGATGGGCGAGAACTCCATTTGTACAGACTTTTGTCTATAACAAATAAACTTCTACCACTACTACTACTACTATTTCAGAGCTTGGCAGAATTGTCTGCTGCCCTGCGAGTATAGGCCAGCGGGTGAATCCATATACAACTCTCCTCGGCGTAGCCACTGAATATTCGTGCGGAGGTATTAGTGCCGTGATTACGAAATCTCCTGTTGGGTGTCAGAGTGCAGCGGACCGTCGCACGATCCTCGCAGTCTCAAAACCGACAATCTTTTATAAGGCCGAATCAATGAGAGCGCATCTAGAGTCTTCGTCGCGGTTCATCCGCCAGGACACTCGCGCTCCGTTGCGTACCAACACGCGTAAATCTCGCGTGTTTCAAACTTCATCGTTGGTAAGTGTCTGTCAATGGACAGCTTCAGGAAGAGCAGAAAATTGTTCACTCGTAGAATTTTATTCCGCGAAATCAATTACATGGCCTAATCGATGACCACGCATGTGGAGTCTTCGCCGCGGTTCATCCGCCAGGACACTCGCGGTCCATTGGGTGCCGTCGCGGTTCTTCAGAGCCGCCGAAATCTCCCGTCTGCCCACGACACTTCACATCCATCCGATGGCGAAGATAGCACCGAGCTGCCGGTAGGGAAAACGGTTGGAGAATAAAATCCTCGTGGTTTTACGAACGAACCGCGCCGCCCGTTCGTGCAGGAGGACGAGCGGCCGACGTCGAAGCGTTTGTCTCGTCCGCTACATCGCGGAGTTCCCGAAGCTGCCCCCGAGATCCGACGGAATTCAGCCACGTCGAGCTTGTTCCGTGTTTTATCGGCTCTCCGGAGGTGGTTTATCGATTGGGATTTCGTCTCTCGCCCAGTACAACGGTGGCGGGAGGTCCGGGTCAGTCGGAGGAGGCGCGCACGATGCTCCGAGGAGCGTCGGGTGCGGAATCCTTCGAAGTAAGCTCCGGGAGGCAGCAGCCGCGCCGGGGGCGACCAGGCATGCTTTATTCACTGCGGCGAGCCGCGCGGTAAGCCGACCTCGAAGTTCGTTACATCGGATCGCCCGATGGACGACTTCCGAAACGAGGAAACCATCCCCGGCAGCTTCCCCGATATCCCATCCCTCGCCCCTCCCCCCCCCCCCACCCCCCACCCCCATCAATAATACACCGTATATATGCGTAACACGAACCGAGCCTTTCTACCTCGTTGCCTTTCTTCCAAACATCCCGGGAGCTACCGGGGGCCTCGGTGCGTCTCTCTTCGTATTCAATTCGAGAAAATATGCCGCGTCT
Organism: Ichneumon xanthorius; assembly: GCA_917499995.1. Lineage (NCBI taxonomy): Eukaryota > Metazoa > Arthropoda > Insecta > Hymenoptera > Ichneumonidae > Ichneumon > Ichneumon xanthorius. The sequence continues at coordinate 7,926,170 of OU824211.1, read as the reverse complement.
CCGCTCCCCGACCTTACGAGTCACTTTCGTATGGCGCGTGTACGGCGGCCGAGGGGGCGAGAAACTCGAAACTTTCGGCCGCCCGATCCACCCCCAGGAAGATTGTAACGGAGCCCCGCGACGGGTTCGGGCATTAGCATAGAATATTGTTGCTCCGACTACCGGGGAGTGTGTTTCAGGCACTCGACAGCCCGTAGGACAACTGGATGGAACTTATCGAATCGATCCACGTTTCTCCCGTCGTGTCCCGACCGTGCAACGGGCGGTGTGTACAGGCGCGACGACACCGCGGGTTCGTGTATTATCGCGTTACCCGGGAGTTCCTCGTCGGCGTCTTCCGAGTATCCGGAGTGTCACGCGTAACGCCGCCTTTGCGTTATGTTCCGTCGAGGCCCCCGGAGTCGCCTTGGCCCGCTATCGCGTATTTATGCAAATTGCTGAATTCCATAGCGCGGCGATATTTATATCATACACTGTAAAAATAAATGCAGTAAATTTAATGTACTGAAACTTGAAATACGCTTACATTAATGTGATCATTAATGCACTTTTTCGTAAAACAAGAATACCGTATATTAAAATTACAAATCTTTTGCGCGCGTTTTACAAAAACTTGTATTTGAAATAAAAAATTTCGCTGTAAAATTGCAAAGCACATGTGTTTGAAATTTTAGAAACAGTTTATGTAAGTGTGTAATATAAGCCGCCTTGGCCCGCGATCGCGTATTTATGCAAATTGCTGAATTCCATAGCGCGGCGATATTTATATCATACACTGTAAAAATAAATCCAGTACATTGGATGTACTGAAACTTGAAATACGCTTATATTAATGTGATCATTAATGCACTTTTTCGTAAAACAAGAATACCGTATATTAAAATTACAAATCTTTTGCGTGAGATTTACAAAGACTTGTATTTAAAATAAAAAATTTCGCTGTAAAATTGCAAAGCACATGTGTTTGAAATTTCAGCAACAGTTTATGTAAGTGTGTAATATATGCCGCCTTGGCCCGCTATCGCGTATGTATGCAAATTGTTGAATTCCATAGCGCGACGATATTTATATCATACACTGTAAAAATAAATGCAATAAATTTAATGTACTGAAACTTGAAATACACTTAAATTAATTTGATCATTAATGGACTTTTTCGTAAAACAAAAATACCGTATATTAAAATTACAAATATTTTGCGCGAGATTTACAAAGACTTGTATTTGAAATAAAAAATTTCGCGGTAAAATTGCAAAGCACATGAGTTTGAAATTTCAGAAACAGTTTATGTAAGTGTGTGACATAACAGTTTATGTGAGCGTGTAATATATAATACGATATATCCCCCGACTTAACAGAAAAATCTATCTATTATCTTCGGCGATCATATAATTATCCCAGAGTATTTAATTATGTAATTATTATATTATCCCAGAGTATTTAATTACTTAATAATCCTACTCGCGGCAGGCACGTTTCTCTCGTCGTGTCCCGACCGTGCAACGGGCGGTGTGTACAGGCGCGACGACCCCGCGGCTTCGTGTATTATCGCGTTACCCGGGAGTTCCTCGTCGGCGTCTTCCGAGTATCCGGAGTGTCACGCGTAACGCCGCCTTTGCGTTATGTTCCGTCGAGGCCCCCGGAGCCGCCTTGGCCCGCTATCGCGTATTTATGCAAATTGTTGAATTCCATAGCGCGGCGAGGTTCCCTCACTTCCATTTCCGTTTCACTTTTCACTCCCGCGGCAAATACACTAACTGGAACGCGGTGTACTCGTTGCACCATTGTATCTCGTCGCCGGGTGCAGTTGGCGGTTCGGCGCATCGTCGTTAATCCACTTTGGTATTTTGCATAAATTCTTTGGCCTTATGGAACCGCGGCGCCGAGGCGGGGGTGCCGGGCGACGGACGAAACGGATGCGGGAGAGGACGAACGACAACGGAGAGCGGGTTGTTCGTTCACCCCGTCCCTCTCCCGTCGGTGGGAACGTTAACGGAAAACCGACGGCTCTTGCCGTCGGTGGCAAGAGCCTCGGCTGCGGCTTTCCGTTAACGTTTTATGACCCTCCCCGCATCCCCAATGAAAATCGAAATCCCCATTCCCATCGCTGTTAATTCTCAATGGAATCGAAGCCTGTGGTGGCGATCCCCGGTGCAATGGGATTTCGATGTAACCTGCCCGCCGCACATCTGCACAGAAGTGCACACGGTCGTTCGAGCACGTTTTACCATTGTTCATGCATGCCTGTATACATATATCTTGCGTATATAGTATGATATTATTTTTATTTGAATAATCGAACGAGGAGGGGAAGGAGAGAGATGTGTATGTATTTATTTATTTCATATCGCCGGAGCCGAAGCTCCTGAGAGTACCGCGCAAAAACCATACGGCCAGAAACACAAAAGGAACGGCGAAGAATTATACAAAAACTTACAATCTAATAATATCTATGTTACAATAAAGTTCATAATGATTGGACATTCACACCGATACAAACAGATACTCACAGATACTCACAGATACTCACGGATACTTACAGATACGCACAGATGCTCACAAATACTCACGGATACTCACAAATACTCACGGATACTCACAGATACTCATGGATACTCACAGATACTCATGGATACTCACAGATACTCATGGATACTCACAGATACCCATGGATACTCACAGATGCTCATGGATACTCACAGATACTCATGGATACTGACAGATACTCATGGATACTCACAAATACTCATGGATACTGACCGATACTCATGGATCCTGTCAGATACTCATGGATACTCACAAATACTCATGGATACTGACAGATACTCATGGATCCTGACAGATACTCATGGATCCTGACAGATACTCATGGATCCTGACAGATACGCACAAATATTAACAGATACTCGCATATACTCACAGATACAGATAATCATAGGTACTCACACGGATACTCACAGATACTCGCAGATACTCACAGATACTCACAGATACTCACAGATTACAGATAATCACAGGTACTCAAACGGATACGCACGGATACTCACGCGTACTCACGCGTACTCACGGATACGCACGGATACTCACGCGTACTCACCGATACTCACACGTACGCACGGATACTCACAGGTACTCACGGATTCTCACACGTACTCATGGATGCCTACACGTATTCACGGTTGCGCTCACATATTCACAGATACTCCACAGCGCCCACAGATACTGCGAGTGCGCGAGCCAACATAACCGCTAGTAATACGATATAAAGATATAATAAGAAATACAGATATAACAAGAAATAAAGAACTAAATGTAAAAAGGAGAAGGTGGTGGACGAGGAGCGAGGCAAGCAGAGCCGGTCTCTTAAAAAAATTTGATATCGTTTGGGAACGTTATTTTTCCGATCATTAATCAAGAACGATGATGATCAAGTATTACGAGAATCCGGGACAATTAATCACCCTCCAAGGGGGCCGCAGCCGAGGAGCGACTGCGACGAGAGAATATCGAGCACGCATGCAAATCGCGAATTCTTTGCGGAGGTAATAAAATCGTTTTACGAAGGGAACAAGGCGAAGTTTGTTGCTAGATTTGCCGCCGCCGTTAAACGCAGTTTATATTCGCCTATCGACCGGGCCCGTTCACGGTTTTCGTTGCGGGAGGCGTGTCGAAAGGAGAAAAAATTGCCACGCGTCCTTCGGCGAACGAGCGCATCTGTCGGAGGTCGTAGCTTTGCAGTTTACGGAGGGAGAATGTACGCGACGATCGATGATGCCACTGCAAAACGTCGAACTGTAATATGCTGTTGTATATATGTACAACAGTAAAAATAAATTTTTAAGCGCATTGTACCGGAACTTGAAATTTGCCTACGGTACTTACATCAACGCTAAACTAAAGTTACAAATCTTATGCCCGAAATTTCCAAAAATTTTCGTTAAAATTAAAAATTTTACTGTGAAATTGAAATTATGCGTTGAAATTTCAGAAACACTTTATGTAAAAAAGCTTCCAATACTGTTCTTTAATTTTCAAACGATTTTTTACAATCCATATATATATATATATATAGGCAGCCTTGCTATATATATATGTATATATATACATATATATTATATACACACATATATATATATATACATATATATTATATACACACATACATACATATATATATGTGTATATTATAAGAACGATATCTCGTTCCGCACGCGTCATCGCGCTCGGATAATTGCATTTTGAGATCGGCACGAGATGTTCCCCTACCGCCCGCACCCCTTGACTCCCCGCTGCATGCTACCGGCAGACTTCCGCGGCGGAGCTTTCACTCTCTCACTGCCCGGTCAATTTTTTTTTCAACTTTTTTCTTTCCTCTCCTTTCCCTCGGAAATGCTCCGGGGAATTCAGATCGCGTGCTACGTACCGTTTCGACGTTTGCTCGCCCCCTCGCCCCGCCTATCGCCCCGCACCGGAATACAGCCTGAAAAGCACTTTTTATTCGCCGGCTCAAAGAGCGCGGAAACGAAAAACAAGAAGACACACATACACAAAAACCCAACCCCCCGAAGCCACCCTCGGGTTATATACGCGAGGCTTTCGTACCGTTCGCGAGAGCTTCGAATGGTACGCTATAATGATAGAACAAGAGTGTGTGGCTACAGTTGCCATTCTTTCTTCTTTATTCAAACTAAAGAACCAGCGGTGAGCTTCGCTGTGCACGATGTGCTTGTTGGGTTGTTTATTTTCATTAAAGAAAAAACAGAACAAAAAAAAAAAATTATTTGTTTGTAGACTCTCCGCCCACGGTCTTTGAAGTTCCCCGTTCGTCGAATTATTATAACGTCGTAAGCACTTCCATCGAAATTATAAAGTGGTAATATACGTATTTTCTTTATCTGATACGATGCATTCCCGGCTAAGATTTAACCAACGGCGAAAATGAGATGACGAAAATTAGATTTATTACACTCGGTGCGAAAATGGACGTTTTCACACCTTGTGAAGTAAAATTTGACACGATACTCGTGAGAAAAACTTTTTCTGAACTCGTGTGATTGCAACACTCGCCTTCGGCTCGTGCAAAGTCACACTCATCAGAAAAAGGTTTATCGCATAGTATCGTAAATTACAGTTTCAAACCGCAAGTGACATCACTTCCGGTTTAAAAGTCAAACGTCCGTTCGAAAAATGAGATTTTCAAACCGGAAGTATCGTCACGACAGAATTTTTCGAAATTTTACATGCAACATCACTTTCGGTTTTAAAATTTGATTTGCAAACCGGAACTGACGTATTCCTTGCGTGACGTGATTTCCGGCCGAAAGAATTAGATTTTCAAACCGGAAGTGTCTTCACAACGCAATTTTTCGAAATTCTCCACGTAACATCACTTCAGGTTTAAATGTCAAATTCGCAAACCGGACGTGGCGTCACAGAGAAAATCCTTCACTGCCAAACGGGGATCCCCAGTAGTTACCCAGTGCACATCAGTGCCCGATAGACCGTCGGCTTCTCTGCTTAGCTACGCCGGCCGTCGGATATTCGAAATGGCCTTTCGGCGTGCGGCAGCCAAAATGTTCCTGCAGACTCCCACCTGGGTTGCACCAAGGCAAAATCCGTTCTCCAGGTTACCAACATCGCATCGCACGTGTCCCGATTCACACGCGACAAAGACCGTCGCACCGACCTTAAGGTGCTCGCACATAGAACAACGTTTGCCGTTTTCCGTCACACAGACGAGTCGATCGGATCAGATCGGACACCAATACGCGAGCCAATCACGGTTGTCTGTGGATACGGCACGGCCTGTCCGTGTTCCGTGCCCAGTTTTGTGTGCGAGAAGCTTTATGGGAGGGTAATCGAGATCGTGTAAGGAGAGCTCTCGCCTCGGCCCAGCGTCGAAACCTCGTGAAAAGTGCGTGCGAAAAATCTAACGAGGCTCGTCCCGCATCCCGGAGAGGCGCGGGGGGCTTGGGGGGTTGCCAGGGGGTGAGATTCTGCGCCGACGGACACATACGTCTACACCGTTCGGTACACGAGGCTGAGAGCCGCGCGCGGTCGGAAAGGGTGTTGGTCCGGCGCTCTCGTCCACGTCGACAATGGATCGCTTAACGCTCGAGACGTGTCAGCTGTCGTGCCCCGTGAAGGGTGAGCCTTCCTATATGATTGACAGTTTTATGGGGAGAAGCCCCGCTCGTTCTCGGATTTACGATCGGCCACGCGAGCGTACGAGCTCGCTCTACCCGGACCTCGTCGCTTTGCCACCGGCATCGTACGCGACGTACATGCAGAGAGCGCGCTTACACACGGCAGATCCCTACGGTCCTCGCTCGGAAGCTGCAGTTTTCGCCGCAAGGGATATATGCATCGAACCAACCCCTTCCCCCCCCCTCCCCCCGCTGACGATCGTAACTCGAAATCACGTATATGCGGGTCAAGTGTTATCGCGTGGCAAACGGGCCCATCGTTATCCCCGAATCGAGTCAAACCAATGCATTTACCCCCCCCCCCCCTCTCTCCAGCCCCCCCCCCCTCTGACACGAAACAAGATATAGAGCCCTTGGGAGGACGGAGGTGACGGATGTCCAAACACTGGGTAAGCCAGATGCGAGACCAACAGGGCATCCACCTCGCGACCGGTACGAGGTGCCATTTTTTTTTACCTTTTATATAATATACGTTTTTTAAAAATTATTTTTATTTCAGGTACTCCGAGCGGTATAGCTCCGCCAAAGTTGAGTTTCAGAGAAAAATTTAAACTGTCGATGGGATAAAAATCTGAAAAAATCAACTATGTGGGAGGGGCCGCAAATACTGTTTTTATGTAATAACAATTCCAAAATGTTATTGACGAATTAACGATAAAAAGAATTGGTCGACAAATTACCTGGCAACTTAGCTGTATTTTTTCATAAAAATGAATCATCAAATTTTTCATCAGAAAAATTAATATACAATATATTTAAAATTTTAGAAATCGTTTACTCCTTATTATCTATCAAAAGCATTGCACATTTTTCGGAAGTTCGCGACATCCAGCGGCTACGTCTTCAGAGAATTCGATTAAGCGTTTTTTTACCTTATAAGAAATTATATTAATAATTTACGTTAATTTTCATACAAAAGTACTTTAATTTCAATGATTGACTTTAACTTCTTGATTGACTGTAAAGGTACATTATTTTTTTTATCACAATTATAAATTCAATTTAATGTACCAATTTTTTGCTTTAAAAAATGTCAGTCCCCTACATTAAATAAAAATTTTTTTGCCGGTTATTCCAGCCACGAGTTCAAAGTGATCAAAATAATAGTACCTCTCGTAAGCGCCGGATCGTCGAATAATTCTTAACTCCCAGTTATTTATTGGCTACGTGAAAAGTCACTCACCTCGCAATTCGAGTGGTTGATGCTGCTCAGGTTCAGCCGGAAGACCTTATCCCTGGAAAAGTAAGTAGAGGCATTTTTATTACGAGATCGGATTAGCGTGTCGGCGGTTCTATATATAGTTGGCGTGACTGCAGGGCGTTGGGAGGAGGACGATTGGAAGGGCGGAACACACACACACACACACACACACACACACACACACACACACACACACACACACACACACACACATGCACTCATTTATTATTTTTCTCTTCGCGAACCGGTGTGTTTTCCGGAGATCGCGTTTTAGGCGAGACTCTCCCCGGTACTTTATCTGTTATCTCGCATCAGTTATGTACAGCGATGAAACGTGTAACCACTCGGGCCAGCTAGCCGCCGAAGAGCTTCTTCCCTACACCGCACCGACATCCCAACGACAAATGTCCGCGGAGCTTCGTGGAATTTATATGAGCGAATGACCGCGTTACACATACATCGTAAAGTACGCAGGACCAGGGGGACTTGTTCTTGCGACGTAACCACCCTTTTCCCCTTGCCCTACGTCGCGGTTATTCTACGGTTATTCTTTTAAGAATGCTTCTCACGTACATTCCCAGCCAAAAGTGAAATTCAGCGAGAATTTGAACACTTCCTAATGGTACAAATATCCGAAAAAAATCAACTTTGCTAAAGGCGTCAACAACTTTAATTTCGCATAATAATAGTGTCAAAAAGTTGTCAACAAATTGCTAAAAAAATCGTTCAACAAATAATCGGTTAATTTTTTTTTTCAAATTAATTTGTTGAATTACCGAAGCACTGCTTTAAAAAAAATTCCTAAGATTGCTACATAAACATTGGACGTCTAGTGACGTGTATTGACTATACTGTAACAAAAATTCGTACAAAGTTTAAAGTATCGAACTGGAAGTTTTTATGCAAAAACTGGTACACGAAATTTCATGTACTATTCTGATAAAGCATTAATGATGAATGACCAGGAGTGGGGATAGAGGTGTGACTTATAAAGGATTAATATACTTTTTCATTGAAACTAAAGTAATTTATAAAAATGAAAGTACCTATATAGTAAAATTACAGTAAATGATTAAAAATTAAGAATTTAAGATGCTTTTAATATACAGAACATTATTTTTTTTTGTAAAAACTTTCAGACCGGTACACAAAATTTCACACGAATATTTTTTTACAGTGTGGCTGTCAGGATCTTCTCCCCTACGCCGCACCGACAAATGTCCGGGCAGCTTCGTGGAATTTATATGAGCGAATGACCGCGTCGCACATACATCGTAAAGTACGCAGGACCAGAGGGACTTGTTCTTGCGACGTAACCACCCTCTCCCCCCTCGCATCTTACGTCCCTCGCGCTCATTTCCTCGAGACGTTGGAAACTTTCACCGTTTCGCGAGCTTCCGCCATTCGCTACTTCGACTTCCGACTTTGAGGCATGACCCGCGAGCTGCTCGTACACGGGACACGATAAATAAATTGAAGAAACCCGCGCTATGAGGGGCGGGGGGGGGGAGGCGGCGAGTAGGTGGAGGACGAGGATAGAGGAGGAACTTCCTCGCTGAATATCGGCAGATCAAAATGACGGCCCTCTCCGTCTCTATCGGCGAAAAGGAATGGGTTTAGTTTCGTCACGTTTGCTCAAACGATCCAACTTTTCCTTATTCAAAGTGGAGGCAATAAACGTCTTAGAATTTCTGCGTCATTCCTCTCCTTTGGCCCCGACTTTGCCAGATCGTTGGACCCTCCGATGGTTTTTCGTGGCTCGGCTCCCCCGTACCTCTTCCGACAAACCGCGAATAACAGATAGACCCGCGCTCCACGGTATTGGTAAAAGCCCCACCGCGTACGTGTGTATCGAATATTCCGCGAGTTCTCAAAACGTTTCGCAACATTAGAGCCGACGCGCCGCATAACTTTATTCCGATAGCCATTCGTCATGAGCTTTCAATAGGCGCGCACTCGGATGGAACGAGCGATCGCGGGCGGCTTCTGTGCAACGCCGGTGGATGAAACCAACCTCCCCGTTTGCATGGGGCGACCGGTCTGGCAGCTCCGCTCCATTCATCCTGCTCGGAATCCCGTGAAAGGTAAAGCATCGCGAGACAGCGCCGCGGAAAACTGGAATCTGAACCGCCCAAAAAAAGTGAAACCAAAAATAAGAAAAATAAGAAAAAAAAAAAAATAAAAGAAAAACCCACAACAAATCCCGGCCAGAGTTGGGCGCCGGAACTTTTCACTCGACAATCCAGGCCACAGAGTTCCCGAGGCATCGGCGAACTTTCAAGATGTCGCGGCCCATCGCCGAGGCTCCACACGTTCCGAGCCGTTCCACACGGAGCAAAGGTAAGAGAAAAAAACCAAAGAAAAAAAAAAATGTGCGCGAAAGCAATTTGACGGGGTTCAAGTTTTTCGCGATGTGACCCGAGCGAGACTGGAGACGGAGAAACGGAATCGAATTCACCCGTTATCAGGCGGAGCGGCGAAAAAACAAACTACAAAAAGGGATGAGAAAAAGCCACGCGAGTCATCCCGAGAATAAAGTTGAGGGTAAAAAAAAAATTATACTCGAGCGTAGAGAATTTCTATCTCGGAGCATCCGTCCCGACCAGTGCGCACGATTCCGCAGACACCTGGCACAAGTTTGCGGATGTGTCTGACGAATGCCCAAGTTATCCACAATGCGCTTTACTCGGCCACGGTGGCGCGGTCTCCCCTGTCTGCTTTTTCCACCGCGGTCTTCTTTCGCACGCGAGAGGCTCTTTCTTTTCGCTCGCGGGGGAGAGAACGTCGGGGATGCGACAAAGTTTCCGGGCGCGAGGCTGTGTGCGCGCACGCGGACGTAACGGCGTTTCTGACGTACGTACACGGCGCAAACCCCATCGGCTTACTTCGCCTCGGAGAGATCCGCGGCCCGTCGGCCACGTTAGCCGAACAGGGAAACACCAACACGCCCTTCCTCCGGCTGTTTTCACTTTGCGACGAGGCGCGGAATCGTTATTCGGTGTCAGACACCGTGAATTCCCAGTCGGCCGGCCACCGTTCTCCGCAGGGACAAAGCGGAGAAAGAGAGGAAATGGATCTCGTCGTCGTTTTCGTCATCGTCGCTCCGCTACGCCGCAACGAGAGGGAGAAAAGAATGAGACCGAAAAGAAAAAAATTTATATATATATATATATATATATGTATTCTCGGAGATGGGAATAACGGACGCGTGATTCCGGCAAAAAATTGGCTCACTGCGCGCCTCCCGTGAAATTCGCACGTCGGAACGTACGAGACGTATGAGACGGTCGAGCTGAAAATCATCAACCGCGCACAGAAAAATAATTTACTCGACGAGCACCGGCAAATAAATGTTTTTATTGAAACATCTCGAATACGTCACCAAAGAAATTAATTAGCTAGACATTTTTTTTCGAATTTATTTGTTCAACAAATTTTCGGAAAAAACGTTCCGAATCTCTGTTTTAAAAAAATCCTATACGTTCGATTAGATTTTTTGTTTGTTCTCTGAACAATTTCACTTCTTTTTCCGCAGTTTTATTACACTGAGAAAAAAATGGTTGAATTAAGTAAATGCGCGGTGCACCCAGAAAAATAATTTATTTCACAGCCACTGTTTATTTGGTTTAAGTAAAATAGTTACTTAAATGAAATAAATATTTAGTTAAATTAAGTAAATAGTTACTTAAATGAAATAAATATTTATTTAAATCAAATAAAAATTTTACTTAAACCAAATAAACGGTGGCCGTCAAATAATTTTTTTTTTCTGGATGTCACATACGTTCAAAGGTGTATTTTGTTGGTACAACAAAAATGTTTGTTTCGGTCGACAAATTTTAAATAAATTGAAGCAAATAATCGTTTAACAAAACAATGGTTTATTAGTACCAAACAAATAACAGCTTTGAACGTATGTCACCGCGACTTTTGGTTAATTCGAACAAATGTTTTTCTCAGTGTATGCAAGGATTATCGGAAAACTGAAAGGAGTTGTTTCTAGGAAAGTTAAGAAGGTGCCCGTTTTGCCCTCATTTCGCCTCTGTTCGTTCCCATCATAGACGGGTTATTATTAAAGGAAAAAAATAGCACGAGCTCGTTGCCAGGCAGTAGTTTCGGAGCTCGTCGGACAGTCAGATATTACTAATGATGAATAGAGCCGAGTCCGTAGCAGCAAGTGCAGCGCGCACCTACGCGAACGTGGGTATTTCCAAGTACCATGGGAACGTACGAGAGCCCGGCACATACGGTGAAAGATGTTTTAGGAGTTTTTTTCCTTTTTTTTTCAAAAGCTTCCACAGTCGTACCTCCTCCGATAATTGAGGCGAGTTCAATTAGCGTGCTTTTAATCGTGGAGTGAACCGAGCGAGCGTCGAGTGCGAAGTCTCGAATACTCATTACCAAGAGCATCACGTTTTCTAATTAACAGAGAGCGAGCTAGCTAGGCGTGCGTATATATACCGCGGATCGATTATCGCGAATGGAATGAAAAGTGGGCATGGCAGCATCGTTGGAAAGCGGAGCCCCCGAGAACCCGATGCCCACAGGAAAATAGTCATTATGCGAGAGCTTCTTTCTTTCGCCGATATAAGAACTCGAGATCCATACGTCCACTGAGAAAAAAAAGTTCGCTTGCGGACCGCCAAATAGACCGTTCTGATTCCTCATATAGGAAGCTACGTATTCGTAAAAAAAAAAAAAAAAATCGAATTTTTAGTGTCAGCGTACTTAAAATAGTCTGAAACGTGAAATGTGATTTTTACCTGGCGTCCGGATGTATGTGTGTATGTGTGTTCGTGTGTGTTTTTGTGTGACAGACTTGCATAGTTTAAAATGACTATAACTCGAAAACGGTTTGAGGTAGCCAGTTGAAATTTGGTACACTAGTTGAGTGGTCAAGTCTCTTCATTCAGAGTAATTTTTGTGCAGATTGAGGTCAAATTGGAAATTTTACACGATTTCGGATTTTTTGAAAAATGTCTGGTATCTCTAACTTGCGTAAGTTTTTAGCTATCGTCCTAAAACTGTACACGAATATAATATTTTGATCAAAGACCTTTGGTATTGAATTTGGCCGAAATCTATCCACGCGGTCGGATCTTATAGGATTCTGATTTTTTTTTTTTAATAACTAAAAATTGTCTAATTCCAGTAAACATGGAGGTATCGAACTCAAACTTGATACGGGAATGGAGTAACACTGTACAATGTTTGGTATTAAATTTGACGAAAATTGATCGAATAAAAGAACATTATGAGAAACCCATATAAAAATTTCAATTTTCAACTATTTTTATTTCGATTCTATTTTCAATTATCACAATTCCATATGATATTGAAACAACAACGGCTGGTCTATCAAGCTGACATATTATCATTTCAATCCCGAATAGAATAGTAAGAATTGAATGTAGAATTGAAACAACAATCTTTGCAATCCCAGCCCGCAAACGAATTTAACTCGAGTCATTGATATTTTTTTTCAGTGTCCGCCAGCCTCGCCAGCGATCGGAGAGATGGCGATTAGCTCCACTACGGAGTAAGAGCGAGAATAGCAAAAGAGGCATGAATCGCGACGGAGGACTATATACGACCCCCGCGTCGGGGAGGGGGAAAGGGAATTTGTCGCGAGAGACCGATAATAGATAGCGGAGTTTCGATGGATACGAAAATCGTTCGAGATCATTGGCAGAACGGTCCGTGTCCGTGGCACGGTTCCTCCGTGGATGTTCTTATCGGAATTCGATAGCCGCTCTGGAGATATAGGTGTCGTACCGGTGTGCCGTGGTCTCTCTCCCGGTTACGTGGAGCCGAGCCAGAAAACGCTAAAATCGAAGTACCGACCTTACCAAGGGAAAATGCAATTTATCGTTACAAGCTCGGAGGCCGAGCGGATTCGTCCCTCTCCCTCTCCCTCCGGGTCCCCGTCCCGACAGAGCCGGGGAGTCCAAGGGGAAGCTCGTTCCATTCGACTCGTTACAAAAGCGAAAGAGGGGCTGGTTTAAAGGCGAAAGGAGTTACGTCCTACTTTTGCTTTATTAACTCCTCGACATCTCTCGCAGCAACCTATATTTTCCACGAGCCCGGACATCCTGTACAGCGAGGGTACAACATGCCTCCGATATCCTAGATTCGCTCCGCTTCCGGTCGAATAGCTCCGAGACAAAGATGTTCCGCCTGTGTCCGCGACACAATAAGATCACCCGCTCGCTCTCTACGGCTGGAATTTAATCTTCGATCTCATAACGGAGGGCGCCATCGCCTCCATACACGGTCGCTCATGTATCGCGACTACTCGACTCCGTCCCTCCCTCCGCCCTATAAGGGCATTCGCGAGGTGCCGCGATACCCGAAGATTCCGCCAGAAATGTAATACGCCTTCTTTCGGGAAACTTTTAATCGACTTCCCGGACGAAAGTAATCCGAGAGTGATTCCTGGCCGGAGGTTTCTCCCCGGCGGGACGTTGCCGGTGGGTATGGAGGGCTCTTTTTTCAACCCCCCCCCCCCTCCACCCCCCCTCCACCCCCCCCCTCCACCCCCCCTCCACCCCCCCTCGGCCGGCTGCCGCCTCTTCAAGAGATACGACGTCATTGAGCCGGCCCTCGGCCCACCCTCACTATTACCAACACTGTGTAGCATTTTGTTGGCATTTACCAAATTAAGAAGGGAGTCTGACAAAGGCTGCTCCCGGCTGTGCCGAGCTCAGACGGGAGCCGAGGGGCTTTCGGCTCCCGATGGAAGCGGCAACGCGAAACCTTGTGGAACTGAATCAAGGAATAATACTCCGGTAGTAATGACGCGACGAAGACGGGGCTTTCACCGAGACAATCCGCAAAGAGGAAGAGCCACGGGAAACCATCGCGGGTGCGCGCTCCTCGGGTTCCTTCCATCCGGCGGCTTTTCATCCCTTCCCAACCGCGTCGCTCAGACAGGCCTGAAATAATATCGATATGAAGTCGGGAGCGCCGAGAGGCGCGATGCGGCTTCTTGCCGTCTCGAGTCGCGAAAGAAGTTAGCGCGGGATTTAATGTATGCATGTTCGCTGATTAGTTTCTATCGCTGCTCGCGAGCCGGGAAACTATCTAAGCTCCGCGTTAACGAGAAATAATAATGATTGCGTTTTAAACCGCGGGTCGCGGGTGCGGGAACGGAACGGGCAACAAGGACGCGGGGGCGAAAAAGAGCTCGGAAAAGTTTCGCGACCGGCGAAGGAGGCGGGCACGCGGGGCCCGAAATAGCAAAAGTCGCCCAGAACCACCAGCCGAGACTCGTGATTTATCGGGAAAGTTTTGGCTGGTTAATTTGACGAGCGATGGGCTCTCGCACGCTACGGCTCTGTACAATACACCCCGAAGACCGTCGCCCCACACACACAGACCTGGGATTTCTGCTTTTCCGACCTGATGTAGCCCATAGTTTCTGCATGCGGAAAAAAGTGGAGGAAGTCCAATCAAAGAAAATTTATTGAGCGCGACGAAAAATGCTTATTTGATTCATAATATAATAGAGGGTTTATTAATTTCTAATATATTTATTTGTTTGAGAGTATTATTCTTATTATTTAATAATGTTTATTTGGATCTAATAAAAGATATTTGTGACAAATAATTTATTTATTCATTTCCGCTGCAAATAACCATTTCTTTTATCGTAATAAACGTTATGTGACTATCAAAATTTATTCGATTTTAATCAATCTTTTTTCTGGGTGCGCATCTCTTCGGCGGTTCGGCGGAGTCGAGAACACGAAAAACGCTGCGCAAGATATTTATACGAAATCGCGATGGAACCGTTGGTACAATCGAATTAAACAATTATTTCGTCGGCTGGACTGCGGACTCGTCTCGCGTATTTTCGTCTTCGGTGGATTTTTTTAATACATTTTTTTAATTCAAATATTTTCATTCAGTTCGGCGACTCAATGGGAGCCGAATTCATTCTTTCGGAGGGAAATATTTTTTCGGAAACGGTATGTGAGCAGTTTTCAGTGGTCTTCTGGGCTCGAGGTTTCTAGGGCAATTATGAACACTCGATGAAATTTATATTAGCAGAGGTTGGATGGAGGGCGATGTACAGGATACGGTGAATCGTTTACTTCGCGGCATTAATTATTACAGAGCGCGATTCGCGGCCGATATCTGCATTATCAGAACGACTGAATAATTCAATTCCGTTGTAGGAAGTTTCGCTCAGTGTCGGGACGATTGCGGTGTGGATGCAGATTAAATCGAAGGATCAACTCACGAAGATTCGACGTATAGGGCGAATTATTACAGGGCCCGATTGACTGCCGATATCTGCATTATCAGAACCACTGAATGATTCAGCTTCGTCGAAGGAATTTTCGCTCAATGTCCGGATAATTTTGGGACGATTGCGACGTGTATGAGGATGTAATCACACGTAAGTTTCCAGCCGGAAGTGAGATTCCGTGAGAATTTGAACACTTCCTAATGGTATAAAAATCTTAAAAAACATCAATTTTGCATAATAATAATGTCAAAAAGTTACTGACGAATCGTTAAAAAAAATTGCTCAACAAATAATCAGTTGACTTTTTTTCCCTTTTCAAATGAATTCCTTGATTTTCTAGAAATCACATGTATTGTTTAGAATTTTCATACGTTTTTGAATGCTTCTTGAAAAAAAATTTCAACGTCATCACTACGAAATTGTTGGAGCAATCTCCACGAAAATGTTGGTGTGTATCGTGGAATCGTCATACGGAAACAAATCCAAAATTCGTGCCTTTACATCGATTTTTCAAACTGTCGAAAAAAATGTTGTAATATGATTTCAAAAAAATCAAGTAATTCATTTAAATAGAGAATATAAAAAATGTTCTGATTATTTTTAAAACAATGAAAAAAAAATAATTCGTCAATATTTTTTTGGGTTTATTATTATGCTAAATCAAAGGTCTTGACATAATTAATGCGGCTGATATTTTTCAGACTTTTAGCATATCGCGAAGTACTAACATTTTTATCGATTTTTTTATGCTTGATTTTTTCAGATTTTTATACTATCTAAAACTGTCTAAAAATTCCCTCTCATTTCTCTGAAATTTATGCGAAGTGAACACTATTCTCAAGGACTACCTTAAATCGAAGGATCAACTCACATCGCTCCGACGTACAAATCATATCACAGAGCGTGATTGACTGCCGACAACCGCATTATCGAAACCACCGCATAATTAAGTTCCCTCATAGGAAGATTCGTCCAGAATTTTGAAAATTTTGGGAGGATTGGGACGTGAATGAAGATAAACTAAAGTATTAACTCACATCGCTCCGACGTATAGGGCGTCCCGTTTGCTGTCCAAGTAGAGCGTCCTGTAGTACAGCAGCCCGCAGCTGAACTCCTTGACGTGTTCTGAAACGACAAAATACAAAAGGGGCGATCAGTCACGATTATTCTCCGTAATTCATCTCAGAAAACAATCATAAAAAAAGAAATTAACATCCCCACTCGAGCGAACAAGCTTCCGGAAGCGTGTAAATGATAATCCCGTAGCTTCCGCGACGCATTGAAATCACCGCAGAGAAATTCCTGGCGTCTCGGTGCGCAAAGTGCGGCATCCGGGCTTGCCGTAACAACGCTAGTCTCCGCATAACCACCCCACCCTCCCCACTTCGCCGACACTGATCTGCTTAACATATGAAAGAAAGTCACCCCTTATAAATATACTCGTTCCACTCGGGGCTAAAAGAGCGCGAACAATGCTATATATTATACGGTATCAGGAGGGACCAACGCCGATGGAAAGGGGTGTGCATTATGGAACTGCCGGAGCGAGTAGAGCAGACCGGGGCAAAATGGCACACCGGGGCAAAACGGGATAACGAGACAAAATGCAATTCTCCAATAACTTTGAGGTGGTAGCGATGGTGGTAGATGGGAAAAAAACGGGCTTAAAAATCGGAATGTATCGTTGGGACAAAATGGGGCATCCAAAAACTATTGGAAAATTGAGTTTTGCCCTCACACTCAGAAAAAAAATTTATCTGACGGCCACCGTTTATTAAGATTAAGTAAAAAATTTATTTGATTTATATAAATATTTATTTAAATTAAGTAAATAGTTACTTAAATGAAATAAATATTTATTTAAATCAAATAAATTTTTGTCTGGGTGCACAGTCCCGTTTTGCCCCGCTATGCCATTTTGCCCCGGTCTCCCCTACCTTCCTCCGCAGCCTTTTACACAGGCGCGCGGTGCTCGAGTCCTTATCTCTGCCGATGCAATTTTTTCGCGTCTTTTCGCCGAACTCACTGACGGAGGGAATCGTCGAAAGAGCGCGTGCCGTTCCGAGCTGTTGAGGCTCAGAACGGGCTCGGTTGAATGTCCGGAGATTGGACGGTGTCGATGTATCGGATAATCGGATCGTCAATCTCGGAGGAGCCGGCTTATCAGGATCACTTCGCGTTATCCAAACATTATTTTTTTTTTTTTTTTCTCGCCCGATCGCTCGTGGGGTGCGCGAGCGAGAGAATTTTTTCGAGGCCACGTGCCCGCGGGCCGATTCGAAACGGTCGTACGCGCGTATGCATACGTACGCGCGGGGCTCGGCAATTGAATAAATTCTCCCCTTTCGCGATGCCAGATTAGGTTGCGCGATCATTTTTTTTTCCTCTCGCAACCTTCTCCGCTCTCGCACTCCACACTCGGCTGGCTTCGTTCCAGGCCGCATCGGCATATGGCGGCCAAAGATTACGAGGGACCCGCACCTAGGCCGTGTCCAATTTCCAACGTTATTATTATTTTAATCCCTTAAGCCCTTCCGTCGCTGCGCCCGGCAGCGACGCACGATTTCATCGCCGAAATTCATACGTCCGTATATCGGGGCATAAAAAAAAGAAAGGAACGTGTTTACCGAGATCAAAAAACGCATCGGAGTCTCGAATATATCGCGTGTATCGCCGGCTTCGCGGGTCCGGTCGGAGACCGACAACTCCATAAATAACATCGCTGGATTTTCTTCGGGGATTTTATTGTCTTATCGGAACTATGAATATAAAGAGGTCGGAGGGAAGTTTCAGCCCGAGATCCAATCTACGCTCGACAATATACCGCGATTTACATCCCGGTCTATACTTTTACAGTCCTTTCCGAACGCGCGTAAAACTAAAATCCGTCAACATTTTCCGACTCTTCCGAGCTTGCGCGGTCTTCGCGGCGGACCATTTGTATGCGCACGAACTTGCCGAAAAGGTCCGGGGCGAAGACGAATGTAAGGAAACGATCGTCTTCCTCGCGCTTGCATGTTATACACGCACGATCGCTGGGATTTCGGAGACAGAAGCCTCTCCACACTCTGGCGATGAGCGGATCGTCAGCTCGAGTTCTGACGACGGTGAAGTTTCGGAATTGCAGGACATCGGCGGGGATGTTTTGAGGGTGCAGCTCTCAACTCAACGTCATCATCGGATGGAGCTGTAAGCGGAGTAAAACCCAGCCTAAGAGTTCATCTTGGACCGCGTCCGCGTTTAAAATCCGTCCAAAGTTCTCGACTCCCGAGCTCGCGCAGACTCGCGGTGGACGATTTGGACACTGAGAGAAGAATCTAGCAAATATGACTAGGGTAAAAGTGGGGAATATGGACCGGTCCATATATCATTGATTTACGTGTTAATCGAGGTGGGCCATATTCACCACTTTTACCCTATAGCTTGAGAGATATTATTTTCTCTGTGTAGTAGGGCACGAGGGCGCCACCTATAAAGTAAAAAAGTTTGTACTTTTTACAACTTATTGTCCACGACGGCCAAAATTTTTTGTTTGTTAATTTTTTAGTTTTACAAGCAAAAGCACAAACTAAAATTGTCAATGGCACGGGAAATAGCAAACGAGTTTGTTACTTGTTTAACAAAAATTATTATAGAATTATTTTTTACTGTGTATGGCGGAAACTCTCAGATTTTCCGAGAATTTTTACCATAATATCTACGAAAAATGCTGATAAATCCTGTACGTCCTACCGTAGGTGGCGACCTAGTTCCTTACTACTATGTTCTGTGGTAATATTTCTCAAGCGATATTTACTAGATCCTTGTCTCAGTATAGATATTATGGTAAAATTTCTTGGAAAATCTGGGACTTTCTGCCATAGGTGCCTGAGTAGAAATTTTCGAGCGTTACATCAGGCCCTGATAGGGTCCTGAGGAGGCCTGATAAGGCCTTATCAGGACCTTATCCACTGAAAAAAAAATTTGCTTGCGGACTGCCAAAAAAAAAAATTTGCTTGAGGGCTGCCAAAGAAAAAAAAATGTTATTCCGATTCAATTTTCAATTATTACAATTCCATATGATATTGAAACAACGACCGCGAGATTGTCAAGGTGACGTGTTATCGTTTCAGTTCCCAACTACTATGAGCGATGGTAATTTTTCTTAGACGGCCGACAGTTTTTACTAGATCCTTCTCTCAGTGTATGCACAACAACTTGCCAAAAGAAGGTCTACGGCGTAGGCGGAAGCATTGAACCGATCATCTTCCTCGCGCTTGCACTCTACTCGCGAACGATCGCTGGGATTTCAGCGCCACAAGCCTTCCCACACTCTGATTGAGTTCTGACGACAGTGAAGTTTCGGAATTACAGGACATCCACCGGGATGTTTCGAGGGTGCAGCTCTCCACCCAACGTCATCATGGGACGGTGTTGTAACCGGAGTAACCCCGAGGCTAACAGTTCGCCATCACTTTTCAATCGAGGGGGAGGGCCGGGCGGATAAGGTAGCGATAGCCGTGGGAAAAACACCATTCGTCTCATCTATATATCTGCTTTCGGGATGCCATTTATCCAAGTCGAAAGCGCATCGGCGAAGAGTTTGTGTCCGAATGTGCGGGATACGGTTTTACGATCTCCGAGCGACGAGTCAAGGGGGCCGGGGGTATCCGCCGGACCGATACTACTTCGTATCCTACTTATACCTTCGGCTCGTCGTGCCGAACTCTCATCCCCTTGCTGTCCAACAGCCATGCGGTAGCCGCGGTAGTTGCACGAGTAGAAAAGCTCGAACCCCGCGCTCTGGGCGAGATCGTGTTTTAAACTCTAGATTGGTTACTGATCCACGCTCCGGAACATGACAATACACTCATGGAGAGGGTCCTCGGATCAGGCGACGAGTGGCCACTTCGAACTCGCCGAGCGTGTGGAATCGGCTCGGACGAAGGGCCCAGCCGATTTCGGACGGAGTGCGTATTTCCCACTTGCCGATCGAGCGATCGAGGCTCCACGGGCGGCGAGTTTGTATCGAAAACTTAAACCATCTTAAGACAAATCTCGATTTTGCTTCCTCTTGGAGGAAGCTATGTTTTCGTAAAAAAAAAAAAATATTTCGTAGAAAAATTCGTATCGCTTCGTCATAAAAGTTGAAAACTTTTCATTTTCATACGACTTTCTCATTAAAGTTGCAAAATGACATTTTCATGCGGCTTCCTCTTAAAACTTGCAGATTTAAATATTCATATGACTTTCTCATAATGTTTCTTTATTCACGAGGCTTCCTCCACGATGAAGCGAATAATATATAACGATCAAGGCTCTACGAGCGGCAAGTTAGTATCGAAAACTTAAACCATTTTAAGACAATTCTCGATTTTGCTTCCTCTTGGAGGAAGCTATGTTTTCGTAAAAAAAAAAAAATATTTCGTAGAAAAATTCGTATCGCTTCGTCATAAAAGTTGAAAACTTTTCATTTTCATACGACTTTCTCATTAAAGTTGCAAAATGACATTTTCATGCGGCTTCCTCTTAAAACTTGCAGATTTAAATATTCATATGACTTTCTCATAATGTTTCTTTATTCACGAGGCTTCCTCCACGATGAAGCGAATAATATATAACGATCAAGGCTCTACGAGCGGCAAGTTAGTATCGAAAACTTAAACCATTTTAAGACAATTCTCGATTTTGCTTCCTCTTGGAGGAAGCTATGTTTTCGTAAAAAAAAAAAAATATTTCGTAGAAAAATTCGTATCGCTTCGTCATAAAAGTTGAAAACTTTTAATTTTCATACGACTTTCTCATTAAAGTTGCAAAATGACATTTTCATGCGGCTTCCTCTTAAAACTTGCAGATTTAAATATTCATATGACTTTCTCATAATGTTTCTTTATTCACGAGGCTTCCTCCACGATGAATCGAATAATATATAGCGATCAAGGCTCTACGAGCGGCAAGTTAGTATCGAAAACTTAAACAATCTTAAGACAAATCTCGATTTTGCTTCCTCTTGGAGGAAGCTATGTTTTCGTAAAAAAAAAAAATATTTCGTAGAAAAATTCGTATCACTTCGTCATAAAAGTTGAAAACTTTTAATTTTCATACGACTTTCTCATTAAAGTTGCAAAATGACATTTTCATGCGGCTTCCTCTTAAAACTTGCAGATTTAAATATTCATATGACTTTCTCATAATGTTTCTTTATTCACGAGGCTTCCTCCACGATGAAGCGAATAATATATAGCGATCAAGGCTCTACGAGCGGCAAGTTAGTATCGAAAACTTAAACCATCTTAAGACAAATCTCGATTTTGCTTCCTCTTGGAGGAAGCTATGTTTTCGTAAAAAAAATAAATATTTCGTATAAAAATTCGTATGCCTTCGTCATAAAAGTTGAAAAATTGATATTTTCATATGACTATCTCATAAAAGTTGCAAATTGAAATTTTCATACGGCTTCCTCATAAAACTCGGAGATTTAAATATTCATATGACTCTCTCATAATGTTTCTTTATCCGCGAGGCTTCCTCCACTAGGAATCCAGCTATACAGAAAATGCTTTCTCATACAAGAAGTTTCGCTAATAAAGGAACATTATATTAGGCAGCCATATGAAAAATTCAATTTGCAACTTTTTCCTAACGTGGTGTTTTTATCCTTTTTTTCATCATTACCGGTCTTAAATCGTTCCCGAGCGTGCGAAGCACGCCGATGCTGATCGTAACATTAAAAAATTACACAACGCGATACATTTCGTCCAAAATAAGTTGGCATCGGTGAGCGTTTATTTGATAAGTGACTCCGGAGTGATTTACTAGCCGCTGAGTCGAGTAACGCGACGAGATAGTATCGGGCCCGCAATTCCGTAGAAACTGAGGAAAATCATGCAAATCACCGACGATCTCGTGAGTTCGATAAAAGTCTTCGAGGCTCTTCGTGCGCCAGGAAAAAAACTTCGCGGCGCTTTCCCACCCCATCGGGGGATCGAGTAGATTAGGGAGACTAGAAAAATCTCCGTCCGTTTCCCTTCGAGTTAACGGTGCGCCTATAAATTCACGATAAAGTTTCAACGCTTCGCTCCCCACCCCACCGGCGGGATACTTCACCCTCGCGCGGACAAGGGGGAAAGAAGTGTAGGTCGCTGTATCGTGTGCACGATAGACACACATGCAGACGGCGATATCGACTTTCCGAATTTCCCTGCCGACGCACGCACCGACGGGGCGGTTGGAATTCGGGTAAAAAACACACGCGGCGTGCGCGCCCTGAAACTGCCGACCGGAAAAGCGACGATAACCCCCTTAGTTTCCGGCACGTTTGCCTGCGTAACAAACTTGGCAGACGCGAGCTGACCGGGGTGGCTGCCGAAAGGTCGGAACCACCGGTTCGCTTGAATACAGGAATGAAACGGCGATACGGCCACGAATCCCCGCTTCCTATCTCGAAAAGTTGATGTAAGTCTCGGCCTTTCATCGCCTCTCCGACGGCCCGATTGACTGCCGCTTCCGGACAGAGAGGCTCGCGCTCTCGTGTTCGCTTCTGGGCGAATAACTACCGTGTCTTCTTTGATTCGTCCGTTTCTGTAGCAATTTAAAGAATTTGAAAAATTCTCTGTAACTTCACTTCCGGTTTGTAAGTCTCGTCTTTCAAGCGGAAGTTACGTCATATCGAAAGAATGTCAATTCCGGTTATGAAACTATCATTTTTCGAGCGGAAGTGACCTCACGCCAGAAATGACGTCCTACGTATTTCCAATACGTCACTTCCGGTTAGAAAATCTGATTTTTCGATTTGAAGTTCCGGTTTGAGACTGCCATTTTTTCGAGCGGAAGTGACCTCGTACCAGAAATGACGTCTTACGTATTTCCAATACGTCACTTCCGGTTAGAAAATCTGATTTTTCGATTCGAAGTTCCGGTCTGAAACTGTCGTTTTTTCGAGCGGAAGTTACCTAATACCAGAAATGACGTCCTACGTAATTCCAATACGTCATTTTCGGTAAAAAAAAAAACCGAGATTTACGACGTATTATACTGAGAAATACACTGAGAAAAAAATTGGTTGGATTAACCAAAAGTCGCGGTGAGATGCGTTCAAAGCTGTTATTTATTTGGTACAAATAAAACATTGTTTTCTTAAACGATTATTTGCTTCAATGTACTCAAAATTTGTCGATTGAAATGAACATTTTTGTTTTACCAACCGAATAGACCTTTGAACGTATGTCACCGCGCATTTGCTTAATTCAACAATTTCTTTTCCTCAGTGTACGTCACTTCCGGGCGAAAAATCACATTTTCTAACCGGAAGTGACGTACTTCCGGTATGACGTCATTTTCGGTAAAAAACCGAGATTTCAAAGCCGAGACAGTCGGTGATATAGTACGAGAGACCTCACGAGTTTCTCGGACTGTAAAAGGAAGACCCGCGGTTTGGTAGACGCGATGCCGGAAGGGTCATAGTGGGGTGCTGCGGCGTGGTGGTTTGACAGAGAAATAAAAAAAGAAGAGGGAAAAAAGGGATCGCGGAGCTGAGGGGGGGGGGGGGGGGGAGAGGGAGTAGAGTGGTGGTTCGGTGAGAGGGATGGCGATGGGTACGAAAGTGAAGATGAAATGGGGCAAACCGTGGTTCCACGCGCCACGTCACTCCCCTCTCATTAATCAACGTTCCTCTTTCTCGGCGTTTGGCCTGGACTAGTTTATTCTCACACGATCCCTCGCTCGTTACTCGCGTCTCCTCTCCTGTCTCGCTCGTTCCCGTTCGCGTTACATCGCTCCGGCGCCCTCGATCGTCACGAAGAATCCGATCATTGAACATTTTAATCAAGATAATAGGCAACACGCTCTCGCGATACGGTTAGGCTAATAGGCAATAACACCTTCCAGCTCACGGTTCCTCCCCCGATAGACACGGCATTAAATACGTCTCGTCGACACTTTGTCTCGTACTCAACACACACGGAGAACAAAAAATTTATTGGTGCAACAAGATTTTTGTTACGGTAAGAAATTTAGTTAGTTAGAATCGGGATAACAAAACGAGAGTGTTAACCATAGCAACATTTTTCGCTTGGAGTGATTTGTTACCGGAACAAAACAGTCTTTGTTGCGGTAATGTAACAAAAAAATGTATTATATGACTGAGTGGGGCGCGTACATGTGCCAACAACTACGACGAGCTCGAGACGCTCGACGCGGAAATGAAAACAGCTATGAGGAAATAATTTTTCTGTTTTGGAGTAAAAATTAAAAATAGAGTGGAATTGCGAACTCTTGAAATTTGATGTTGTATATGGATTTATAAACGGCGATAGGTGTATTTAAATGATGTATTAAAACCTTTCGGAGTTTAATACATCCTTACGCAGCAAATTCCAAGAATTCGCAATTGCAAATGCAGACATTATTTTCAATAGAATAAAATGATAGGGTAAAAGTGGGGAATATGGCCCGGTCTATATATCATTGATTTACGTGTTAATCGAGGTGGGCCACATTCACCACTTTTACCCTAAAATACAAACGCGGTGAGTTAATCTTCAAATAAATGTATGTACGTATCTATAACTATCCTATTACCAGTCATTACTCAGCCGTAAAATTACAATTTTTTCTTTCTTTAGTGCACCGTAAAAAAATGTTTGAAAATTAATGAACGGCAAGTATTTTTCACATGAACTGTCTCTGAAATTTCGAACACCTGTGCGTTGCAATTTTACAGTAAAATGTTTACTCCTAATGCGAATGTTTGTAAATTTCAGGCAGCCGATTTATCACTTTAAATTCCGGTATTATTACTTTCCAAAAAATAAAGTACACCAATGTTCAATTAATGTAAGCAAAGTAAGAAAAATTTCAAGTTCCAGTACGTTCCAATTTATTTTTACAGTGCGCTCGGGCTCGCGACCACGATTGCAAAGTAGTCGTGCGACACTCGGAGGGCAAAGAGTCGAGCGCCGAAAATCCCAAAAAAAAAAAATGAATGCAACATTGGCGCTTGAAGCATTACTTTTCGATGTGCCTCGCCGCTCTCTCTGCACCTCCGAATATTAATTGTTCCTCGTTGAGTCGCCGCCGGTGCCGAAGCGCCGGATGGCCGTAAAAAAACAAAAATGTTGTAGCACACGCGGAAATATCCCGCGCGGACGGTCAAGAGCCGGAGCTTTTTCGCTGCACGCATCAACGACGGGCGTCCGCGTCCTCGGGATTTCATCGTCCGTAATGAAGCCCTGGGAGAGAGAGGGGTGTGTTACGCGGATGCATTAAAATTCTCTCGCGGCGAGCCTGAGTGCGGCCGAGTACAGAGAGTGAACAGGACTGCGGACCGGGGAGGCGCGGTCGCGCCGGAGATAAATAAAAAAAAAAAAAATGTACAGCAACGTTCCAGGCAGCGGCCGAAAGTGGACCGTACAGAGGATGAATAAAGCCTGAAATAAATTGCGTTATCTTTTCGTTCCACGCGTATGGCTGCGAGCGAGCGTCACTACCACACCACTATCCAATTACTCACGGGTGTTGCTCGCATGCTCGCTCGCGCACTCTCCGCCATGGTCGTGCCCGATTTCGCCCATTACCGAAAGGTTTTCTCATCCCGCGGAGGGAAGAGCCGGACACGGGCGAGAGTCAACGATCCCCATCCGAGGGGGTTTCTGGCGAACGCCTCGGTGTGTTCCACGCGTCTTCGTAGCCAATTGGGAAGCGCCGGGCGAACAAAAGGATTCGTCATAGACCGAGTTTTCAGGGTCATCGTGCGGTAAGAGGGGAACTTTTATATCCATACATAGGCGGGAATGGAGAAGAGTTGGCCATTTCAACCCCTTAGGTCCTCGTCCGTTGGCTCGGACAAAGGAAGCGGCGTTCGTTCGATGGAGCGGACTCCGCTAATTAGGTGGTACTTGGCAGTGGCATTCAGGACTGAAGAGTGAAAGGATAAGGGATCGGTTCCGTATTCCCGAACGGGTAGCCATTGTAGAAGATGGGTATTGACGGCCTTCCCGATTATCATTATTCCAATTATATCGAATTCCATTCCGGGGGCGAAGCCGCCGATCGTTCGCTGGATAGCGAACGGGCGCGCCCGTTCGGAAGTTTTCTCTGCGTCTCGTCACACCATCGACCGGCGGGAGATCGGCTATCGCCTTATCGTCGCTTTTGGGCCAACTTCCGTGGACTCGTTGGGCAAAAGCGTCGGTGAGACGGACAGTGTGTGCGGAGCGGCACCGCGGTGTGTTGGCCTCGGCACTGGCGAGATCGGTGGATCGTGTTTATCATCGTTGGGGAATCTACTTCGGGGTAGTAATCAGCCCCCACCGTTCCTCGCTAATAATGAGTTACAACCCTTCCTCGGAGCGCCGAGGGGCGAGGCAGAGAGCCGGCATAGAATGCAGGATTGCGGGGAGTCGGGCTCGACGAAAGGGTAGCCGACGATACCGAGGGTGGGAGTAATTGCCAACGTAATCACACACGTTGAACAAACCGGTAGCCCTCGCGACTCTGTGTACCGGCGAGGGCGCACTGCTTTCCACGCATTGCCGAGCGGCAACTGGACGCAGGAGGGTGCGGACGTCTCCCTCCTTCGCTCGGCTCTCCCTTCGGCGTACGAGCTGTTTTAGGAACGATCAGATAGCCGAAACATCATAGAGAGCGTACGACGTGTTCGCCGTTTCTGTCGTCGAGTCGCGCGTGTACAGTCGAGGCTCTCGTCAACCGCCCGATTGCCGATCCGTTCCAGCCTCTTCCCAATCGCGACTCTTTGTTGGTCAATTTCCAGAGCTCCGGCTCTACCGGCCGTAAATCTACTGCAGAGCCGCCACCTCCTCGTTCACCCAACCAACCCCTCGCGAATTCTGAACCCTTCGTCCTCACCCCCGCACCGCCGATTCCACTGGACGCCGAATCCTCTCGCCGGATGTGCGACTGAACCTCGCAACGGAGGGGGAAACTCTACTGACTCGCCATAGAACGGTTCGGAATCTATTTGTGATTGCGATCTATTCACCTGCCGCGGGGCCAAAGTGGCAGCAACGGACCCCTCGCTATTATACCACCACGCTGATTCAACGCCACTTCTCCCTCGCCCGACCCCTCCCGGTCCGAATCCAATTATCGCACTTATCGATTGAATAATCATAAATTATGTCATGTGCCGACTGTAAATGATTTGATTTACAATTATTCGTGAGGGGAGGGCGAGTCCCAGAATCAGCCATCAAACGCAGCTTCTCGTACGAACGCCGCCGGGGCTGGGTGTTGAAACAACTACGGTAGGGTTTGAATATATCGCCGCAATGGCGGTCGGGGATTGTTACACGGAATGATCAGATATCGAGTTGATACACGCCGTCGACTCGCCCATCGAATTTCACCCTTGCCCAGTCGATTACTCCATTTCAACGATGAATGCCGTAGTCGCCTTCCACATTTCCACCGCCCAACGCTGCGACCCGTCAGCGTATATTGCGCGGGGTAACGTCCGGTTGGTGGAATTTTTTATGGCAAAAACGGGGAAACCTTACCAGCGTGTGTTACAGAGTGTTCCAAGTGGACGAGGGTGCGGACGCATCTAGTCGGACTGTTTTAGGGACGATCAGATATTGTAGTTCAAACTAGCGTGGAGCCCCGGCCTGACGGATATTCCGCACCCTTGCGCGGCCGATTACACTGTTACAACGTCGGGTACAACAACGACCGCCCCGCACCCTCGCCATGGCTGGAACAGTGCAAACTCTCCTGAGTATCCCGTCGGACCGCAAGGACCGGCACGTATTTGTGCTCTCTCCGAGGCCGATAACGCAGCAAACAACCATCCGTCGAACCTGACGCGGGATTCAACAGTGTACTATCATCTTGGCTTTGTCGGTTCGTCTCTCCACTTCCACTCCGATCGCCGTTTTTCCGATAGAGTTAAAGGGTACCTTCGGCGACATGGCTGGAGTCCACGGTCACGTAACGCTGACCGATTACAGGGTCGTGCTGGAGATTCGACTTTGTCGACTGGGAGCAAAGTTGCCGTTGCGTCAAGAACAGTTTCTCTTTCCGTACTCCGATAGCTGGGGCAGTCACGACCCGAGCGAACAACCAAGGTTGTTGTATCAATGAGAAAAAGAAGGCCTAAAACGCGATACCGAATGGAGGGCCGTGCTTCACGGGACAATCTCTGTAGAGTTTAGCCTGGTCGGTCTGCACAGGTTTCATTGTAGACTGAAAAAAAGATCAATGACTCAAGTAGAATTCGCTTGAGGACTGCCAAAGAGAAGAGTTGGTATTTCAATGTTTATCATTCCATATGGAATTTAAACGATGACATCTCAACTTGACAGTCTCGCCATCGTTGTTTCAATATGATATGGAATTGTAAGAATTGGAAGTTGAATTTAAATAAACAAAATTTTCTTTGGCAACCGGCAAGCGAATTTTTTTTCAGTGTAGTCCCCATAGCTACGCGCACACCGCTCCATCATTGGGAGAAGAGAGTTACACCCTCGTTTTTCACAAGCGTGGGGACGATGACTGGTAGGAAGACATAATACGTATAGACATACGTCTACGACATAATACGAAGACATAATCGACATTGCTGTAAGGGGACTGTCGTAGTGTATTCACGTAAGGCCAATCAAATATCAACCTATTGGAATCTCCTTAATAATATTTTCCAATAAGGTAAATGTACCAATGACCGGACGATGCTCGATACCGAAAAGCCAATTTTCGGTATCGTGCATCGATCATTTTTGCCAATAGCGGTAATCAATCTCAAGGTTAGAGTTTCCAGTTTTTAAAACACGTGCGATGTCTTGAAAAATATTTCAAAAATAGTTGTCGTACCAATGAGGAAAATAATGTCTAAGATGCGATACCGAGTGGTGGCTGGTCGTGCTTCACGGAACAATTCCTGCACAGTTTACCCCAGTCACTCTACAGAGGTTTCATTGTAATCCCCATGGTTATGCGCACACCACTCCATCATCTGCAGAACAGACATACCTTCGATTTTCCTATTTATTGGTGTGCCCCGATTTTCGGGCAAGACATGTTCCAATGTTTAGGACAGCCGCAAATTCTGAAAGTGACGATGCACCAACCCAACTAGTCCCGAATAAGGCGGCGCCACTAATAAGAATAGAGTAGTTACCATGACTGCCCAGAACAATTTCCACTCTTTGCGTACTCCGATAGCTGGGTTACCGACGACCCAATCGAATCCACCAAGGATCTTGTCCTACCGATGAGAAAAAGAATGCCAAAAATGCGATACCTAGTGGTGGCTCGTCGTGATCCACGGGACAATTCCTGCGCAGTTTACCCCAGTCACTCTACAGAGGTTTCATTGTAATCCTCACGGCTATGCGCACACCACTTCATCATCTGCAGAACAGACTTATACCTTCGATTTCCCAATTTATGGGTGTGCCCCGATTTTCGGGCAAGACATGTTCCAATGTTTAGGACACCCGCAAATTCTGAGAGTGACGATGCACCAACCCAACTTGTCCACGAATAAAGCGGCGCCACGAAAAAGAATAGGGTAGTTACCACGACTGCCCAGAACAATTTCCACTCTTTGCGTACTCCGATAGCTGGGTTACCGACGACCCAATCGAATCCACCAAGGATCTTGTCCTACCAATGAGAAAAAGAATGCCAAAAATGCGATACCCAGTGGTGGCTCGTCGTGATCCACGGGACTATTCCTGCGCAGTTTACCCCAGTCACTCTACAGAGGTTTCATTGTAATCCCCACGGCTATGCGCGCACCACTCCATCATCTGGAGAACACAGTCATACCCTCGATTTTCACAACAGCGGGGATGATGCCAGGTACGAGGATAGGATACATATCGATATTGCTCTAAGGGGACGTCCGTAGCGTATCCACGTAAGGGCAATCAAACATCGGACTATCGGAATCCCCTTACGCCGGGGCGAGATCCCTGCAGACGGACGATTCGATTCCGTTGAATATGTACCTACATCGGTGGCATGGGAGGCTCGTGCACAAGAGGATGCGAGTACGTACGGCAACGTGTGCGCGCACCTCGACCGGGGCCAACGCGAATCGACGTGGCAGTCCAACTACGGCGGGTTACTCACGACCGGCCGCAGGCGGTGAACTTGATTGACAGTCCGAGCGGCACGAACAGTCGGCTAATGAAACATCAGTATGCACGCACAATACGCAGGTTTGCCGCTATTACACGGGCTTTGTGTTTACACGGTAACTGTGTAGCGCTGCTGCAAATCGTGGCTCTACAACGGAGCACGATCTGACGCGCTCGCGTAACTGCTGTTGCCAGGACAGATACGGGAGAGGAGCGGAACCATGCGTCGAGCGTCGGAGGAACGGAGTGAAGCGAACGCGCAACCCTCGGTCGCTCTCCACTCGCCGGGTCCGCTGGCAATAACTAAGTGGGAGCGCTCCTGAAGCCGGGATCTCCGTCCGCAGTGCGCGAAATT
Organism: Ichneumon xanthorius; assembly: GCA_917499995.1. Lineage (NCBI taxonomy): Eukaryota > Metazoa > Arthropoda > Insecta > Hymenoptera > Ichneumonidae > Ichneumon > Ichneumon xanthorius. The sequence continues at coordinate 7,895,074 of OU824211.1, read as the reverse complement.
AATTTCCACACTGAGAGAAGGATCTAGTAAAAACGACTATATCGCTTGAGAGATATTACAGCACATAGTAGTACACTGAGAAAAAAAATTGGTTTGATTAACCAAAAGTCCCGGTGACATACGTTCAAAGCTGTTATTTGTTTGATACAAATAAAGCATCGCCTCGTTAAACGATTATTTGCTTCAATTTATTCAAAATTTGTCAATTGAAAGAAACATATTTGTTGTGCCAAGAAAATACACCTTTGAACGTGTGTTACCGCGCATTTGCTTGATCCAACCATTTTTTTTCTCAGTGTAGGGCGCTAGTGCGTCACCTATGGTAGGAAGTACCGGATTAAAGGGTAAGTGGGGGTGATATAGCTATGGTTTTTTAAACGATAATTGGAGGTTTAACATTTTTTGTTGTAAGCAACTCTAGAAACTTCAGACTAAAGTAATTCACTTAAAACTTTTGATATTTTCGATGCGTGATTTAATTGTAGGTCTATAAATAAATATTTGCGATCGGCCGTCTCAACCGGACACTACACCGATAAAAAGGTTTGGTAATATCAGCTAAGCTGCGGTTGTGGGTTGCGAAGGAAATGTTTGGTCGATCGAACAAAATGTTTTTTACAATCAATAACAGAACAGTCAATTCAATTAAATATTCGGTCACACGACTAAATATTCGTTCAATCAACTAAATATTTCTTTCAATCGATCCAAATGTTTCCTTCGCCACCCGCAACCGCAGCTTAGTTGATGTTGCCAAACCTTTTTATCGGTGTACGGGTGACGTGGCCACAGTAATAATGGTAGTCAATTAGGCCTGGAGAAGCATCGGGATCGCTCAAGACATGTCTTACTATATTTTATGTTGTCTAAGTAAACTACGGAAAGACAGTAATTGCCGCCGTCAAATGTTTCAGATGCTAAACTAAAAAGAAAATGGTTTCACTGGCCATATCCCCGGAAAAACAAGTGGCCATGTCTCCCGGAAAATGATTGGCCATATCACCCATTTTCTCGGAAAAAATATCCGCTTCTTAAATTTAGGGAAGGAATTTAAAAAAATAGGTTTAGTACGCGCCAATATTTTCTTGAAAGATCCAACTATAGTGGATCCTTCTCTCAGTGCATCGGGCTGAAAGGAACAGTTCGGGGGGATTGTACTTTTTTGTCGGAGAAGGTTTAATCGAGACGAGTAACGAAGAATTTCTCTGCGCTCCGGCACTCCGAAGTGTGTCGCGAGGTAATTGGAGGAGGCAGTCGAGCAAAAATGGCTTCGAGCGCGCTGCCTCAGACCTTGGATTTTCAGCTTTACACGACTCGCAGTCGCGCGAGAAACTTTCCACCAAACTTCCAGCCGTAGTTCCGAGATTTTCGAAAAGAAATCGTTGCTCGGGCTGCCTCGTTAAACATTAACTGTGTAAGCTATTCGCGGATCTCGCGACAACACGTCGCGCGCAAGTTGTCGTCCTGGCAAGTTCGAGGGAGGGTAGGGAGGAAAGTCTCCCATCGGGACTCGCATACGGAGACGATAATAGTAATAAGAAGTGGAGGGGGGCGTGGAGGATCTCGCGTTACCTTGTGTGCTCCAGTTACCGTGTTCGGAACTCCGGGAGGTTCGGATGTGTGGAGGAAAACGTCGGGACGAGGCGCCGAAGCACGTCGTAACGCCGGGGGTAAATTGGAACAACTTCGTTTCGCTTGTAACGCAAAAATCTTTGTGTCTCCCGTGTCCGAAGTGGAACAGCCGTAAAACGTATAGCTGACGTTGGTTCTGGGTCGGCTGATGGGAGGATCCGGAGCGCCAGGCCGGAGCATCAGCGAGCTCTGTTCGGACCACCGCGGTCAATGTAATAATCCTAATAAGCATCGCGCTCGTGGTCTTTCGGTGGTCCACTTTCAGCGGATAGTGTTGCAACCGGATGACGACGAGTGCAACGAGACCGGGACGACTACGACCGCGAGGACCGGAGAGTGGTTGGGTAGTGTCATGACATTAAGCCCCTCCGAGCAGCGACTGCAGGGGACGAATTTTTGTAACGCTCTCGCGTTTTCTAGATTACTTTATTCACGGCAGAACCCCAAATGGAAACGTCCCTGCGCGGCCAGGTGACAAGGATCATTGCACGGCACCGATGTGCGCTGATACCGGATCAATTTTTGTTTAGTATGGTAATTTAAACTTCCGACCCAATTTTCGCTATCTTGCATCCATCATTTTTGCAAATAGGGACGACCGACAGCAAGGTTAGAGTTTGTAGTTTCCGGAACACATCCATTAAATACTTTTGCAATATCATGGAAAATATTTATTCACGAGAACGCTGGGAAATGTAAATGTACCAGTGGATGGACAGCTATTTATAGGTGCGGTACGATTTTTGGACAAGACCCAATAATACGATGTATATTTAACGTAATGGAACTTGAAATTTCCTTACATTACTTATATTAATGGAACATTAATGTACTTTTTTTTGTGTAATACCAGATATTGAAATTTCAAATCTTTTGCCTAAAATCTACAAAAAGTTTCATTTAAAATACAAATTTTACCGTAAAATTGCAACGCACATGTGTTTGAAATGTCAGAAACAGTTTATGTAAAAAAGCTTCCGAGACATTAATTTTCAAACAAAATTTGTTTACAATGCGGATACTGGCTCTGTCGATTAACGATTCCGCCCACTACTGTCAGGAAAAAAAATCCTCTGTCGTTCCAGCAAATGTAACAATACAATTATTTGCTCACTGTCCATGCCGATCTTTTGCCCGCATATCAATTCTAGATCCAATTTTAACAATAACTGCAATCTTTTAACCATCATATTCGTAATAAACTCAAGTCGTTTATCCGGTAACTGGGAAGTGTCCAATCATTGGTATCTTTGCAGCTCTTCGACCCAAGAATCTTCGATGGAAAAGCCATGATTTCATTGACCGTATATCTCGGACATCGGTACAACGCCTCGGTGTAATTCTCCGCGACGTTACGAGAAACATACGAGAAACGTCCGCTATTATTCACTTTTCCGTGAAACAGTGTGGTTAAACTCGCGGGGATCCGCAGTAACCACGATTGCCCAGGACTATTTCCTCTCCCGCGGCCATATCTCTCTTTCGCGTCCTCGCCCGTGCTCGCCCCGGCTTCTCTTTTTTCCTTTCTTTTTTTGCTCTTTCGAGCCGCGAAGAGCGGACGAACAGGGGAGCGCTCCTTCCAGTCTTCGGGAGGGCTCCGGGAGCCGAGTGGTCGCTTCCGGAATTATTATCACCATTATCATATATATTGGGCCGAATGCTAGGGGGGCGTACGTTCGCAGTCGTCCGCCATTGGCTCAACCTATACCTTCGCTCTCGTCCCAGTGCCCGACGCGCTAACACATTTGATTTAGCGCTAATAAATAACCATTATTGTACGCGAATGCGGTTCTCGTCGGTCGGCTCTGCCCGAGCTCTGGATTCCCGTGGGGGCGGCAAGCGGAAAATAGAATCGACGACGTAGTTTCCATTATTGGGGGGGGGGGGGGGGGGGGGTAGGGGGGTAGCGAGAGGTCCAACGGCTCCACCACTAACGCTCCGCGAATCGTTCGGTCCCGCTGATTCCGAGCCACAGCAACAGCTCGCTCCTATAAACACGCACACAAACACGCTCGGATAGAGTTGATTGCGCGCCGATAATAACCTGATAGGAATGTACCAGATGGCGGAAAGCTTTCCCGCACCACGGCGCGTATTTCTACGCGCGGGTGTTTTTTTCCGAATAATACTTCTATCGATTCGGTTGTACGAGCGGGTTCACCTCTCCAAGACATTCTCGCTGATATTAAAGAGAATGAAATAGAATAATAAAAGTACAGTGGAAATGCAATAAACGAGAGAATTGGCGAGGTCGCGGAAAACACGACGGAATGGTTTCGAGAAAAAGCAAAAAAAGAAAAATACATAAATAAAATAAACGACCAGGTTGAAAATGACTTTAGAGAGACTTCGGCTAACCGTGAGGTACGACACACGGGGAGCTGTGGGGTAAACTTTGTGGTCTCGTCTGCTGTGTACGTATAACTTTGAAGCTGCATGGGAATTGTCGAGAGCGAGCGGAGAAGCTGCGCAACTCGATCGGGTGCGGGGGAACCGATCGGGAGAGAGTGCCGTGGAAGGAAACTAGGATGACGTCTTTATATGTTAGGGGGCGAGCGGCGGCTTCGCGAATGCTCCCGGGGGCTGGAAGATGGATACCGCGAGAGCTCGCCGGCCATTGTATATTATCTATTCACGGTGTAACACCGGTCGCCGCGAACGGCAAAGTTTGCTCGGCGTTGTCTTCGGACCCGACGTCTTTGTCGCCGTTGCACAGTCAGGCGCGCAGCGAGCCAAGGACGCACGGCTAGGAAAGCCCTTTGCAGCTTGTTGGCATTAACAATCACCAGCGAGAACAGGGCATATTGTGTGTGTATAGACAGGATCGTTCCGGCCAACTCGTCGAGCGAGGTGTGGCAAAGAAGACCGGCGGAGGAGCCGGTCATTGTCCTAGGAGTAACGCCGGCAAACTGGAAACTTGACTATAAAGGGATGCGATGGTCTGAGGGTTGAGCAATTTTCCAGGATCTCCAGGAGGGTTGATTTATCGGCTGATCGCCAAGTTGTGCCCGGGCTTTTGGCTATGTTAATTAAATGATGCAACGTCGATTGCAAAGACGATCCTTCTACCGTTGCCATCGCGCATCCAGATCTAGTCTTGGGGCCGCGGGATCGAGTCGCTCAGCGGGTGAAGTTGCTTTTCAAAACTACCGTTATGGGTAACTCACTTTAACTGGATGGGATAGACCACGTCGACGTTCTTCTAGGTGAAGTTCTAGCCAACTCGTCGAGCGAAGTATGGCAAAGAACACTGGTTGAGGATTCGGTCATTGTCCTAGGAGTAACGCCGGCAAACTGGGAACTTGACTATAAAGGGATGCGATGGTCTGAGGGTTGAGCAATTTTCCAGGATCTCCAGGAGGGTTGATTTATCGGCTGATCGCCAAGTTGTGCCCGGGCTTTTGGCTATGTTAATTAAATGATGCAACGTCGATTGCAAAGACGATCCTTCTACCGTTGCCATCGCGCATCCAGATCTAGTCTTGGGGCCGCGGGATCGAGTCGCTCAGCGGGTGAAGTTGCTTTTCAAAACTACCGTTATGGGTAACTCACCTTAACTGGATGGGATAGACCACGTCGACGTTCTTCTAGGTGAAGTTCTAGCCAACTCGTCGAGCGAAGTATGGCAAAGAACACTGGTTGAGGATTCGGTCATTGTCCTAAGAGTAAGGTCGGCAAACTGGGAACTTGACTATAAAGGGATGCGATGGTCTGGGGGTTGAGCAATTTTCCAGGATCTCCAGGAGGGTTGATTCATCGGCTGATCGTCAAGTTGTGCCCGGGCTTTTGGCTATGTTAATTAAATGATGCAACGTCGATTGCAAAGACGATCCTTCTACCGTTGTCATCGCGCATCCAAATCTAGTCTTGGGACCGCAGGATCGAGTCGCTCAGCGGGTGAAGTTGCTTTTCAAAACCACCGTTATGGGTAACTCACCTTAACTGGATGGGATAGACCACGTCGACGTTCTTCTAGGTGAAGTTCTAGCCAACTCGTCGAGCGAAGTATGGCAAAGAACACTGGTTGAGGATTCGGTCATTGTCCTAAGAGTAAGGTCGGCAAACTGGGAACTTGACGATAAAGGGATGCGATAGTCTGAGGGTTGAGCAATTTTCGAGGATCTCCTGGAGGGTTGATTTATCGGCTGATCGCCATGTTGTGCCCGGGCTTTTGGCTATGTTAATTAAATGATGCAACGTCGATTGCAAAGACGATCCTTCTACCGATGACATCACCCCTCCAAATCTGGAGTCTTGTGACCGAGGGATCAAGTCGCTCAACGGCCGAGGTTGTTTCCCCGTACTCGCAGCTTGTCAAAACCACCGCTACGCGTAACTCGCCCTGACTTGATGGCACAGCCCACCTCAACGTGCTCCTAGGTGACGTCGTTTCATGTGGAAATGGTAAACTCCAATTGTGTACGGACAAGGAGTCGAGATCGCGGTCGTAGGGTCATGGCTTGATACAACCGCGAGCGTGGGCACGCTGCGGAACGCGAAGCAGTTTCACCCCCTTGGCGCATGGCAGCAACCGCTACCCCCATCTCCACCGTTGTTCGTCGTCCTCGTCAGGGGAGGAGCGCGGCCAACTGGCGTGCAATATTATTGGCATCTGTCCTCGACCGCGCGCTAGTACCGGGGAATACCGTCGAGAATCGATCACCGCGCCGGCGGCAGTCCACACATCCAACCGGACTAGAGCAACATCCGAAGTAATTCAAATTCCAGTCACACATTACTTTGCCACTTGACTCCGCGGAGTCCGCGATAAATCTCCGTACCGTTCCAACGAGCTGCCAGTTCATCGCGGATTATCATGGATGATGCTTTTATCAATCAGGGGAAAGAAAAGTTGCCACGAGGAAGGAACATCCAATCTCCATGCCACTTCCGCACGAGCCAATCTGGGTGATTCAGTATCATGCTCTATTGATCGTGGCCCGGACAAGAGGTTGTGTTTTCTTGGGTATAAGAGGTCTCTCCTCTGCGACGACGAGACACAGGACGCGGAGTGGTTAGCGACTTTCTGTCGTGGGGGGTCAAGCCTCGGATGGCGGATGATTCAATCCGTTGGCCATCCGGGGTCACGAACCCCGCCATCGAATTCCACCATAATCCCACCAGACGAGCCGATACTCTCTTCTCACTTCCGCTCTCGCTCACCGTCACAGATACTCGCTCCGTCCCTCGTTCTACCGACCTTACTACATGCCTGATACCAGTGGATAGAGACGGGCAGCAGCAGCGGCAGCAGCAACGCCAAGATTGAGTTATCGACACGAGCCAACGCTCGGATGGGGTGACTACGTCGAGTGTGGCCCACGTTGCTCCACGGCTCTACTCTCGCATCGGACGCGATATTGTCCGAGCACGAGAGCACCTATCCGACGTTCGATAGACCAGCACCACCGATATGTCTATCTAGATAATAGCCAAGGAGGAACAACGAGATCGTTCGTGTTTCCTCCCGGCCCGGGAAGGGATTCGCCAGAGTCCCTTTTGTAAGCCCGGAGAATGCCCTTTTGATGAGGACGGGATATTCATCAACGGTCGATAAATTTTCTTGGGTAAATTCACGATTGAAACTCAAAAAGCATAAAACCTCTCGTGGAAACCTTCGCACGGGTGGAAACTACCGTCGATATTTACGTTCGGTTCGCATCTATAATTTACGCGACGTTGCGGCAGAGCGGGCAACGAAAAATTGATGTACGGCGCTCGCTAACCGAGGGGGTGAGTATTGAAACGAAAATATCCACCGGTTGCTCCTCGCTTCAGCGACCGGCTCGAATATCCTGGCCCGTTGCGACGAGAAGCAACGAAATCGCTTGGCAGATCTTCGCGGATCTCTCGGTGCTCAATCCTTCGCGATTTTCATATCCACCCCCGACCCGTCCAACGGCATTTTCTCGCGCGCTGTTCTTTTGTTTCGCGTATCGTTTCGCCGCGCGGCCGCGAGTCCCGACCGACTTCCGTTTCCGAGGAATATTCGGTATGCATTGGTTTCGGGCCAGCTTTATTTTCTTAGGAATCCATTCTCGGGCAACGCGCCGCCCGGAAAAGCTCCCAACGAGAAATCCAATGCATTTTTATGGGATCAGAAGCTTCAATTTATTAGGACACCAGCAGCGGCCGCCACAACGTTCGTTTATGTTCGGCTCTTCCTCGTTTTACGATACAGTTATACACAGATGTATGCGTAAGTGAACTTATAGTCGAGGAACGCCCGTCTCTCGTTTCCTCCTTTAATGCATTCGCGATATAAACCGGAAAACGGGAGAGGAAGAAAGGAAGAGCGAAAGACATAAATCTTTGGACCGGGCATGCGAGAATGATGCGCGCGGTAACCAAAAAAGAAAAATTAAAAAAAATTGGCCCACACAATGCTCCGACTGGCACACCGAGGCAAAGATAACCGGCCATCGGCATTCTCTCTCTCGGCGCTTTATACACCGAGTCTGCTGATGCGAGAGCGAAGATTACCGCTTTATTCGTAACTCCGAATTTCTGCGCCACTCTCCGTCGCGATGGGGAAGAGAAAAATGTCTTGGTTGTCCCGCAGACGTCTGCCGGATCTGGTGATCCGTCAACGAGATACGAGCTAGTTCCATTTCGACCCTTATTTATATTTGTTGATAAATCGGCGGTTTCGCCGATAGCCGAATCGCTGGATTCTTATCGCTGCAAACATTCTCCCCGCACTATTGTTCGCTCGCTTTTTAACCCTCGAGGAGAGTGACGTGCGCCCATTCTCAACCCCCCCGACCATTTATGTTCGGTCATCATTCACGGATGACGGCTTCGAAGACTGTTTCTCGCTTCCTGTTCCTTGTAAGGGGCAAAAATGGGACAGTGGGGCAACATTTTGTCCCAACGATACATCCGGATTTTCAACGTCGTTTTGCCTCGCTCACCGCATTGATCAAAAGTACGATTGAGTCAACTGAAGATTCGGTCAGGGACGTTCAAATTAATATTTTCTTGGTATAGCCAAAAGACTTATTAGTTCAAGAATTCTTTGGATTAATTCACCAAGATGTTTTTATGGCATTCAAATATTTTATGCGACCAACAAGATATTTATTTGAACGACCCTGCCCGAATCTTCAGTTGATTCAACCGCATTTTTTTATCAGTGCACCATCGCCACCACCCAAAAGTCATAGGAAAATTACATTTCGCCCCATTGTTCCATTTTGCCCCGCTTTTCCTTACATCTCTAGCTAGTACCAAAGAGCTTTGCTCCCTCACTGCTAAAAAATGCGGTTGAATCAAATAAAGTTTACAATATTTAGAAGGTCGAAACAAATATTTTAATGCCTCAAAAAATATGGTGAAATAATTTTTTTTTATTTGAACCCGATGAATCTTTTAGTTGCACAAACAAAATATTTATTTGAACGTCCCTGCCCGAATCTTTGGTTGATTAAACCGTATTTTTTCATCAGCACAGCTTCAACGGCTCCAACTTTCAGTCTCGTATAAAACACACACTCTGATTACCTCGATGCATTTCGAAAAATGAATCTTTCTTTCGTCAGGCGAATGCTAAAACATGATTTGGAGCAGAGAGCAAAAGTGTTTCTTCATTATTGGACCGTCGAATGGACGCCCCAAGTATTACCATACAAGTCGATCCAACCCTCGGTGTTTTTCTCCGAAGGAGCAAGATTTGCCCCCCCATTGTCGATGCGCGAGGGTTCGCGAGAGGCCATTTTTTTTATGACCGGCAAGCCTTCGGCGAACGAATTCGATGCATCACGCGTATTGGACTCCCAGCCCCGCCGCGTTCGACTGCGCGGCCTCGAGGTCCGAGACCTCCGAGCGAGCTCTCCGGCCGGAGGTCTCAGTGGGGAAAAACATCAAAAGGGCATAACTCGAGACCCAGCGAAAAGACCCGACGCTGGCCGTTTATGGTAACGAGAAATCGGGGTAAGTGCTTTCGGCCGAATGGCGCTTTCTCCGTCGTCGTGACGCTCGGTATCGACGGGCGCGGACTCAAGGTGCCTCCCGGATACGCTTTCCGCCCCGATACGCTTTTCCGAACGCTCGCCGAACGTGCGGGGCGGAAGTCACGAACTGGCAAACTCACTCGGCGAATATCCTGGATAAAAGGATAAAAACGATTGAATTTAATACTTCGGGCGATGGCCGTAGCTTTGATTTTTCAATCAGTATTCTCGGTGGCGGAGATTACAACGGGACGTGAAAGCTCGAACAAACGTAACAGCGGTATGCAAGGGTCGCGCTCGGTGTATACGCGGCGGTAGCGAACATAGCTCCGTTGCCGACCTAATCCGGGGTAAATGTGGGTATACAGAGTCCGTCGCGTCTGCGGAGCACCCATTTTCCAGCATACAAAGCACAAAGCAAACTGGAGAGCCTCCGCCACGATATTTGCTCGGAGGGAAAGAGAGGGACGACCTCGCCCCGTCCGCGGTGCATTCTTCTGGCTCCTCCACCTCATCGCGCTTTCACTTTCTCTCGTTCCCTTTGTGGTTACAAACGGGAGAATCAAATCAAGAGCTAGGTCTCATAACGATAATGGACTCGGTGCCCGCGCGACCTCGTCCGAGCTTTCTCCGCATTGGCCCGGAGGAGAGTTGGGAGGAAAAGCGACGTCAACCATCTTCATGGAATTGAAGCCGTAATGGTCCCAAGATAATCCTCGAATAATTCTCGTTGTTGAATATTACCCGGTGAAAGGGAGTGGGCTAAGGGATTACGAAAGGGCAGGCTTCGAGTGCATAATACCGCTATAACAAGCTGGAAGCGGAGGAAACTCACTCCGGCTATCCATCGGTAACTGAGAAATGGGCGGTACGCAAGCCCCCACGGTCCGTCTGCCGTCAAACAGCATACGCCCGGTGTGTAAGTTCCGGCCCGAATAAATAGTAATTCAACCCCTTATTAAATTCAAATTAGCCCTCTTAACCTAAGGGAGCGTTGCGCTCGGCCGCGATCCATCAAGCCCCTGTGACGGCTTCAACATCGCGGCCGCTCGGCGCGCTAAGATTCCCCGCCGCCTCGGCCCGCACCGTCGACCAATCTGATAATAAACGCGGCCGAGAGAGGTGCGCCTTGAATATGCATTCGCCACCGTGCCTCTTCTCACCCTCGCACCTCTTTTCGGGGCCTTTAATAATGCCCGAACCACGAAGAAACCACCGAGTGGCGCACCACTATCCGCCGGATTGGTGTTATATCCACGGTGATTATCGGAGTTTCGCGTCGATACTCTTGCTGCTGGTGGTGATGGTGGTGTGGGTTGAGCTCATCGGAGCGACGCGTCGTTAATCACCCCTTCGAGCCCCAGCGAACGAACAAACAGCTATTGAACCCTCCGAACAAACGGGCGAGAGGCACCATAGATCGCGCGACCTGCTGAGATGCTGCTGATTGTTTGCGGTACACAGAAGCTTGATTCCAAACTCCGACTCATCGATATCTCTCACTCATCCTCTCCGCATCGCCGGTATTATCGTTGGCCTCTGTCGCATAATGGTTCGTCAACGGATTGCAAAAGAAACGAGACCTCCAAAGACGCCGATAAAGAGGGTTTCTGCAGGGAATAAAACTTCATAAACTTTTACCGCTAAGATGAACACTTGCTGTTCGCAAGGTGTTTGCATGGTTAACTCGAGGGTGATTTTTGACTTGGAAGTCGGGAGATATTGAAGATTTGTGACGCTCCGCCGTTTCACTCGGCAGGCCATATCGTCATGAATAGTCCTATGATATTGGAACTTTGATATTTTGTACGTGAACAATGTGCTCGGGGTGTTTTGTTCTATCCGCTAATGTATCGTCGACCTCTGTCGCATAACAATCACAACTAATATAATAATCATTTGTCAACGGATAGAAAATGAAACAAGGCCTCTAAAGATGACGATGAAGAGGATTCCTACGGAAACAAACCCATATAAGCTTTTCCCCTTACGATGAACGCTTGCCGTTCGTAAGGTGTTTGCATGATTAACATATGGCTGATGTTTGACCCTGAAGTTAGGAGATATTGAAGAATATTAAAGTTCCATCATACCACCCGGCAGCCCACATCGTCATGAATCGTCCTATGATATTGGAACTTTGATATTTTGTACTCGAACAATATGCTCCGGGTGTTTTGCTCTATCCGCTATTGTATTGTATCGTCGAGTCCTCAAAAAATGCCGATAAAGAGGGTACCTACAGAGAACAAACCCATATAAGTTTTTCTCACTGAGATAAACGTTTGCCGTTTGTAAGGTGTTTGCATGATTAACATATGGCTAGTATTTGACGCCGAATTCGGGAGATATTAAAGAATATTAACGTTCCGCCATACCACCCAGCAGGCCACATCGTCATGAATAGTCCTATCATATTGGAACTTGCATATTTTGTACTCAAACGGGGTGTTTTGCTCTATCCGCTATTGTATTGTATCGTCGACTCCTCAATAAAATGCCGATAAAGAGGGTACCTACAGAGAACAAACCCATATAAGCTTTTCCCACTGAGATGAACGTTTGCCGTTTGTAAGGTGTTTGCATGATTAACATATGGCTGATGTTTAACTCCGAAGTCGGGAGATGTTGAAGAATATTTAAGTTCCGCCACACCGCCCGGCAGGCCACATCGTCATGAATAGTCCTATGATATTGGAACTCGGATATTTTGTACTCGAACAATATCCTCGGGGTTGTTTTGTTCCATCCGCTATTGTGTTTTCTTCCTTGATTGTCTGCGCGATACCCCGTGCTGGCCCGTCGACGCCATTCGACGTTTACAACGAGAATAGCCGAGGCGTCTCGTACCCTTCCGCGTTCCCGGGAGACTCCGGGGAAGGCTCTTCTCTCGGATGCTTCCGCGAGCCCCCCCGGCCATCTTTATTCCAGGACGGACAGGTCGAGAGGGTAGGCATCGGAGCGTGGTAACTGGCAGCCCTTGAGGGAGCCGTTAAACCCGGGGTCCCGGACCACTCCGGAGCGCTCTCTATCCGTGAGTTCCTCTCCTTCCTTTTCAACTCTGATATACGGCACTCGGCCAGACTCCGACGCCCCGCTAATTCCCGGCGAACCTGAACTTCGTTCAACCCCCGCCCTTCACCTCCCTCGCTACCCACCGAAATGGCTACCCGGCCGCTCGAAATCGACGCGACACACGCCCGAAAACCCCCGATAAAACAGCATCGCCGCCTTAAGACGGCCAAAGTGCACTTCCGCTCTCCCCGAAGAAATCTCACCGCAAACTTCTCATTCTTCAACTTCGGCCCACGAGTCAGTGAAGTTCTCGGTATCGAGGGTTCCTCTCTCCCGAAGAATCGTCGGGAAACACGGGGGGGAGGAATCGCCGCTCAGAGAACTGTTTTCTCTGAGAGGTCGAGAAAAGTTGTCACGAATCACGATACTTGTGCGAAAGTGAGGCGGTTTCGTCCCCTCGCGCCCCGGCGATACATCAGAACAGTTATCGCCGGAATGAGATCATTTGTTGCACGCCAGAGGTGCACCGGCGGGGAGCGAACGGGAAAACTGGGGCTGAACTGGTATTGGAACTCGCAGATAAGAGGACGATGGAACCGCTCACTTCCGCATACCCGCTTCCATTTCCCGCGTCTTCCGCAACCCTCTTAAGAGGCCCCTCCATCGCCGTCCCTCTCCCTCTCGCGCACCCGACTACTCCCGAAGATTCCGTCTTTCTTCCCGATCCCGCCATCCGTAGACACCGCGCCTGCATTTCCCCCCTGAAAGAAAATACACGATCCTCCGCGCTTGCTCGTCGAGCTTAATTGCCGGTATTTATCAAATATTGAAATAAATAAGCTGCTTAAATTTTCTTTGACGGCGGGCGGGAACGCGCGCAAGGCGCTTATTCAGCGAGGGCGATAAGTACGTTAGACGGTTTTATCAGCGTTGAAAAACTGAGCGCGCGGCGATAGATGGAGCGACGAGCGCGATAAGAGATTCTCCGCAGCGGCGTTGATACGAGACGGAGGCGAGCCGCTCCGTCAGATTTTATCTCATCGTTACTTATTACTTCGTCATTCAAAGAAACAAGATATATAGCGCGTTGTGTACACGCCGGATGCGACGGTAGTTTAAATATAATATTCCCTCGGCCCCGGGGAGAGTTGATGAAAAAGCGTCTGCGTCGGGTGACAGATGCAAGCCCGGAGCGGGGAAAACGCGGATTTCTCAATGGGCGCTGGTACGGATAAACGTTCGGGGAGTTCGGCGAGCGCGTGTGTGCCGAGAGAGATGAGAGGGGTTCTCCGGTGCGTACTGGGAAAACGGGCGCACCGGCGCACCGAAACATCAGCCGGAGGACAGCGACGGCGAAACGAACTCCGGGGTGTAAATCTGAAAGTTGGCTAAACTCCGCACCGCCGGGTTCTCCGACGAGCGCATAGTCGAGTCTTTGCCCCGGGAGCACGACGGCGGTGGGCACGACCCCTCCTATTCGGCCCGACGACAAACTCCCAGGGGGTCGAGGTTATACTCCTTCCTTTTCTCGTTTTCTCGATCCTCGCTCGTTCTCTCCACCGCGCCTCGCCGAGCGCCGGATCACGAGCAGGGAACGAGGGCGTTCCGCGTGCGGAGTCAGGAAAATTGGAAATTTTTATTACCGCTTCGTTTCCATTTTACACGAATTTCACCCGCTCGGTGCGGTTGTCGCAGATCGCGTGTTCTACTCAACGGGATTTTGACTCGGAGGCGTGGGATAAAATGAAGCGGGGAAAAAATGGGTTTTCAGCGGATCAATGGATGTGTGTGCTTCGTTGATTGGGAAGTCTCGGCCTCGCGGAGCTGACGGTAATTGCTAGATGCTTTCTTCTTGATGCACATTTAAATTGTACACTGAGATAAAGGATAGTATTTCCTACTGTAACGAATAGTTCCCGGTGTTGTAAATGCAACAATAGTGATTTTTTACCATAAAACATTGTTGCCAAGGGGAACGTCTACATTTTGTAGTTACGACAATGACAAAATGTTTTTTTTGTATGGGATGCATTCAATTGGTTAAACTATAATTATGGTGGGGAACATAATTTTCAAGCATTACATACAATTTTGAAAAAATTCATACGTATTCACAAAAAGTAAGAAATCATTTTCACGAGAAAAAGAAAATTAGGTTGCCGGGTAATTACCCGGCAACCTTGTTGCGTAATTTTTTATACAGTTATTTGCTGATAACATGTTGAAATCATTATTATGCACGAACAATATTTTTAGCACCTTCCATAGGCTTCATTGTTTTCAGATTTTGTCCGATCGGGAAGTGTTTGTAATTCTCTCTTATTCCTCCCTCAAACTCAGGCGGCATCACACCTGTCGCAAGGACTACCTTAAGGTAGTCCTTGCGAATGGTGTTCATGTAAATGAGAGAGAATTCCAAACATTTCTGGATGGTATTAAAATCTGAAAAAAATTAAGCATATTAAAGGTGCTGAAAAGGTTAATTTTGCATAATAATAATTCCAAAATGTTATTAACAAATTGATGAAAAATAGAATTGTTCAACAAATTTCCCAATATCCCTATAATTTTTATTTTTTTCAGATTTTTATACCATCCAGAAGTGTTCGCAATTCCCTCTCATTTCTCCGAAACTTATGCGACGTGAACACCATTCGCAAGGACTACCGTAATCCACCCGTTTCACCCCCTCAGCACAGAAGTACGCTTCATCGATTCGGGGGTCTCAGCTTCGCGGAGCAGCCGGTCATTGCCACCCGTGAGACTCGTTACGCGCCGCTTCTTGATGGACATTTAAGCCGTATGAATAACTCATAACACAGGTTGATGCAACGGTGTTGCGTCGCCGATTTCATTATCGCCGGGGGTTCGTCGGGGCGGATGATTATGCGATATTTCGGTACCGAAAACTCGGATTACGGTGAACGTAATCTTGACGATCGCGGGCCTCTGGCAGCGCGGCAGTCTCCGGAGTCCCGCGGATGCCGCGCTCCACCCCGCACCCGACTAATCTGCCTGAATTTTGATTTTCAATAAGAGAACGAACAGCGCCCGGCGCGCACGATGGCATCGGAGAGAGACCGCGAGCTCTCGCCGCGCAGCGAGAGCGAGATGCATTGGGATTTAACTTCCGCGTACAGCTGTACCAAGTGGGGTTTGAATATGCATGATGCATGGGCATTAAAGCCCCCGACCCCTTGGACCGTGAGCTCGAGCCATCCCCGGCCGACTGCTACCATCCGCACCCATCGTCCTCGTATGCAAATAACCGCTGCCGCAGGTTCTGTCTGCGCGCGAGAGACGAGCCAGGGCGAACGGGAGGGAACCGGGGGTTGGGAACATCGCCATAATTGCGATATTTTTAACGGCGCGGCGAGAGCTGACGATTAATGCGCCAACAGCGTAACAGGAGGTGAGGCCCTCGGGCCGGTCAGCGTAGCGTGAAAATATTAACGCCGTTGATCCTCGGCCGCGGCGATATTGGCCGGTGTGTTCGAAGGAAAAAAAGAAGATCGGCGAGGGAAAGAGGGAATGAGCGGAGGTGAAATACGGCGAGGGTTTTGCCTCGGGGGACCAAAATTTCATCGGGTTAAGCGGGGACTCTGAGCAAGTGTTCATGCCGCTTTCTCGTCCGGTCTAAAATTCTAACGGAAGTCATCACTCCCGGAAGGATATTATCGTTCCGCCATTTCACTCGGCAGGCCATATCGTCATGAATAGTCCTATGATATTGGAACTTTGATATTTTGTATGCGAACAATATATATATATATACTAGCGAGTTATTGTGGCTCGCGCGCGAGCACCCATTTCTGGACGTAAACTCTTATTATTCTAAATACTTCAAAAGACGGGTTCAATACTTGGATGGGTGACCGCGGTCACCCATCCAAGCACTGCCCCCCCCCCCATCAATTCTTGACACGGCGGCGAAATCTTTTTATATTATAGAGATATATACATATAAAAAAAATTCTTAGGCCCTTATTATTCTAAGTCTTTTACCCCCCCCTTATTATTCCAAATCCCCTTATGCTAAATGGACTTAAGCCCTTATTATTCCAAGTCTCTTTAAGCTAAATGGACTTAGGCCTTTATTATTCCAAGGCCCTAAGGATGGACTTAAGCCCTTATTATTCTTTAGCTCCCCCCCCCCATGAAGTCTTTACCCCCCCCCCCCCCCCCCCCCATTCTTGACACGACGGCGGCGAATTATTTTTATATTATAGAGAGATATATATATAATATGCTCGGGGTGTTTTGCTCTATCGGCTATTGCATTGTATCGTCGACCTCCGTCGCATAAGAATCACAATTAATATAATAATCATTTGTCAGCGGATAGAAAATGCAACGAGCCCTCAAAAGATGCCGATAAAGAGGAACCCTACAGAAAACAAACCCATATAAGCTTTTCCCATTAAGATGAACGCTTGCCGTTTGCAAGGTGTTCGCATGGTCAACGGCCGCGGCGATATTGGCCGGTGTGTTCGAAGGAAAAAAAAGAAGATAATCGAGCAATAGAGGAAATGAGCGGAGATGAAATACGGCGAGGGTTTTGCCTCGGGAGGGGGGGGTATTTCATCGGGTTAAACGGGGGCTCCGAGCAAGTGTTCATGCCGCTTTCTCGTCCGGTCTCGCGAAAATTCTAACGGAAGTCATCACTCCCGTTCGGCCGGCTAAACTGGAGCGTTGCTCGCGGAATCGCGTGAACGACTTTGCTCGTCGCAATTTGACTATCAATTATTTCGACTGCGGGAGATAGATCGTTTTGCTGGAAGTGCGCACTTCGCGTGTGTGGGCGCGAGAGCGCGGCTCGATAGTCGTTCGACGGCGGCGCAAACGCGAGGAAACTACACTCGTCGCACTTTGGTTTTAATTGTGGAACGTGTAAACGATGATCGACGCGAGGGCGCGCGGCGCTGCGAGGCCGGTTTATTATCGAAATTATTCGACCGAGTGATAAATTAATAAAGTTGGAGCGGAGATAACTGAGCATGCGGGCGAACAATTCCGAGCGGAGGTCGGCGATGTGGCGTGCGAATCGAAATGAGCGATAAGGAATAAACCCTGATCAAGCGCTACCGCGGTCGAAACACTCGCGGTTGAAACGGTAAAATAATGGCTCGACTAGAAAGCGGAGGAAGGGGTGGGTGGGATGAGGTCGTGGTATGGGAATATGCGGTATGCGCGTCGAACGGAAAGTGGAAAAAGGGGAATCCCCCGTTACCCGCCCGGATGGCTCGTACGCCACCGCAAACGTTTCGCAATTTAAAGTTAATTTCGGCAAAAGCAAATAATTGGCTTCGGCAAAGGGCTGCGAAGTTGCCGGAGAGGCCCGGCAAAGAAGACGGGCCGAACTCCGGCCGGCCGAATGGCCTCGCGGCACGCCACGTGCCTTGCCTCGATAGATTCCAAGGTTCGCGCTCCGCGTTTGTACGCTCGTTCGCGAAAGATCGACGAACGATCGACGTGCGCTTCATCGTTGTTCGGTCTTCGATTGCTCGCCGAAAACTGTTGACTGCCGATCATTTTCGGATGAGCTCGAACGCTTTACGATCTACTTGAGGTAGTCCTTGCGAATTGTGTTCACTTCGCATAAGTTTCAGAGAAATGAGCTCTTAGTGTATCAAGAACTGTCAGCAATTTTTATACTATAGTATAAAAATCTGAAAAAATCGAGCATATTTAAGGAGCTGAAAAGATCAATTTTGCATTATAATAATTCGAAAGTGTTATTAACAAATTGATGAAAAATTTAATTGTTCAACAAATCTTCCGGAAGCCTAACTTTTTTAAAAATAAAAATGATTCGTTCATGTTTCTGAATATGTATGAATTTTTTCAGAATTTGTTGTAATCTTTGAAAATCGTGTTTTTGCTATCTTCAAGCTATGAAAAAACGCAATTTCCAAAGATTACAAGCTTCGTTGAACAATTTTATTTTCCATCAATTTGTTAATACCAATTTGGAATTATTTTTACGCAAAATTAATCTTTCCACCTCTAACAGGCTTGATTTTTTTGTTTGAAATTCCCTCTCATTTCTCTGAAACTTATGCGAAGTGAGCACAATTCGCAAAGACTACCTTAATCGTGATTAAGTGCTTCGACGAGGGGCGAGAACGCACCGCGAGGATGAATGGTTGGAACGGCTGATCGGTAGGGGAGGATCGATGTCGATTTTGTTCCTTTTTTTTTCGAAGCGTCCTCGCCCATAATATCGCGGAATAACATCGGCCAGAGAGAAGTAAGCCATTCCGGGAAGAGGAAATTCACCGGCTACCGAACGGCAATTCGATTTTTACCGCCCAGGGAGAGACCAATGATTACCAGGATCGCGCACAGTGCTTTGTACTTTGGCATAGCGAGCGAGGTATACAAATGTGTATACCACGGGGGCGAACGGTTATTCGCGTTCGCGGGCTGCTCGGGGGTAGCAAGTGGAGCAGAGGGGTGAAGGGGAACGGTTCGGTTGATCAATTTTACGAGACCGTAATATTGGGAATCCGATACCTCGTCTTCGTACGTCGGTAGCGGCATATTTTCGTATATTTAATGCGGCATGGAATTCATCGCAAATACATTTAGTCGCGGAGTCGGAGGATTAATAATTTAAAGACTGCAGTGGAATATGTAATTGCTCGGTGACACTTTACAACATCGTAAGTCTTAATTACTCGTTCGACATTGTCGGCTGCGGATGTCACGAAACTGTCAGGTACCCTCGGTGGCGCATCATTAATTTTTCATGTTCTCATTTATTTATTCATACTTTAATACGTTCATATTTTTATTTTTGTATTCTGACTATTTCCTATCCACACGATCGTGTGTCACTGGGGGGTTTGACCCCTCATTTTGTAGATGGGTCTTGCCCGTCTATTTCTTTAAATATAGAAATAAATATTATAAATATGGCTGGAGGATCGTGGTCTATGACCAGTTGACGATATGCAATATACACGAGAAGTTCTGAGTTTGTTGGGAATCGAAAACTGTTACGTATTACGTATTGTCAATAAATTAACCACACTTATACTCTTATCAATATTTGACGTATTATCAATAAATTCACCACTCTTATACTCTTATAAATATTTAAAAAAGTTGTTTATTTATTTATTTGGAAATACGTTATTTCCGGTTTGAAATTCCCATTTTTTCAGCGGAAGTGACGTCATACAGGAAATACGTAACTTCCGATCTGGAAATCTCATGTTTCGACAGGAAGTGGCGTATTTCCCGGTAAAACGCTGGAAATCTAAATTTTCCGCGTCTAAATTCCATAGTTCATTCATAGTTCGATGGTCAATGGGCAATATGCAATATTGCCATTAAAAACTGTTACATGTTACGTATCGTCAATAAATTCACCATTATCACTCTAATAAATATTTCGAAAAGTTGTTTGTTTGTTTATTTGAAAATACCCTATTTCCGGTTTGAAAATCCCATTTTTGTTCGCGGAAGTGACGTCATACCGAAAATACGTGACTGCCCAGCAAGGTAGCGAAGCGCCCGAGTCACAACAACCTGCCAGTAAATAAATAAATAAATCCTCCAAACATAGTCGGCATTCGCGCCAATGCGGTTCGGTGATCTAGGTACACACTAAAAATAAAAAATAAAAAACAAAAGACCTCACCCAGCATGCCGCAGCATCACTTGCACGAGCTCGAAATAAGAGCCGAAAGAGTGGGTACGAGCGGTAAACGAGCGAAACTCGTAAATACGGCAAGAACATTATTAACTGACTACCATGCGCGCCCCACGAGAAACGTAGCGCACGGAGACCGAGAGTGAAGGAAACCAAAAAAAAAAAAAAAAAAAGAAAATGTGGACGAGTAATCGTAACTTTGTTCGTTTCGTTTCGTGCGTGCATTATTTCGCGACTGTATCCCGGTTTTTGTGCACAAAGCAGCGGGAGAGGCAGCGGCGGCAAACAAGCCTTTGAACGAGCTCGCGGGGTGAGCGCGTTACAATTTTTCTTTTTTTTTTTCTTCCACATGAAGATCGAAAGGAAGGCGTGCGTTGTACGTAATTATACCGGCACGGAGGCAGACAGTCTGCCGTTGCGTTATGGCAAAACAAAAAAAAAAGAAAAAAAAACGGAGAGAGTCGGAGGGCCATACAAGCCGGTGATGAGAAAGAAAGAAACAAAGGGAGAAAAAAAAAGCTCGGTTAAATCGTATACCGGCGTACCGGCGAGCGGAAGGGAAAGAAGGCAGAGAAAAAGCGGTATGCGGGAGAGCAACCCCTCGGCGAGCGGTGCACGCCACTCCGTCGGGTATGGCGCGACAGAAAAGTGCCGCACGCTTTCCTACGGCATGCGGATCGCGTGGCAACGGCATTGCAACCCGGTGGAAGCCCGTTGTCGGGAGAGTGACGCGTGTGTGTCCATCGGCGCCGCGACATTCGCCCGCTCGGCCACGACGCTAGGAAACCGGCGGGACGGATCACGTGCATCCAACGTTACGTGCACACGTGTACCCCTTGCGATCCGTGATGTACTGTGACGCGCATGCACACACGCGGACGCGCGTGTGTGCATGCACATTCGCACAGTCCTAATCACGTTTCGTTTCTGCCGCGACGGTAATTCGCGACTGCGCGGCCGAGTCGGCTAATCGTCGGCGTCGTTGTGTCTGGTCCAGCCGACCAACACCGCGAATTAACGGGCGGTTAGGGCTGCGTTTACGTCACGTGAGTCAATAGGGAGTGCGATGATTGCCGCCGAGACAGCGGACCTTAGCTTCCGGGGATCGATAATTTAACGCGAGGCGCAACATTCGCTCGCGAGGGTTGTCGCGAGGTGAGGTAAGTGCCGGGTGTCGGGGGAAAAAGACGAAGGTTGCGCCGCCCGGAAGACGAGCACGGAGAGGGCGATTCGACGCCTCACCTGCGATGGGACTCGCTGCGTTACTTTCGAGGCAGAAATGGAATTCTTTGACCGGGAGCTACGGACTTGCGGGAAAAAGGGTGCGAATCTATAGTTTTTTTGGTTACTAGATTCTGTAGTTTGGGGAGAGGTCGCGAAATGCGCGTGTCACGTATAATGTTACGTGCACACGTGTACCATTTGCCATCCATGATGTACTGTAATACACACATCTGTATACGTACACTGTACAAAGAATCTTATGAAATTTAATGGACTGGACTGGGTTTTATGGATAAACTGGTATATTTCATTTCATGTACGATTGCGATGAAAAATGAATGTTCAGTTTATTAAAAACATTGGAAATTCTTAATTTTTTTATAATCTATTTAATTTTACTATAAAGGTACTTTAATTTCAATGAAAAGTATGAAATGCGTTTTAAAAAATCAAGAATCTTAAAGGTGCCGAATAGATTCATTTTGTATAATAATAACTCCAAAATGGCATTAACAAATTGATGAAAAATAAAATTGTTCAACAAATCTTACGGAAAACTAACTTTTTTTTAATGAGAATTATTTATTCAATTTTCAGAATACGTACGGTTTTTTTCAAATTTTTAAATTCTCTTAGTTTTTTTTCATATGGGTGAACTTTGTAGTCACAAAATTCAAAGTGAATTTAAAGATCTGAAAAAATGCACGTATTCAGAAAAATGAACGGTTTTGACAAAAAAAAATAGGCGTCCGTAAGATTTGTTGAACAATTAAATTTTTCATCAATTTGTTAATAACATTCCCGAATTATTATTATGAAAAATTACTCTTTTCAGCACCTTCGATATGCTTGATTTTTTTCAGATTTTTATACCATCCAGAAGTGTGTGCAATTCCCTCTCATTTCTCTGAAAGTCATGCGAAGTGAACACAATTCGCATGGGACTACCTTAATCACGTTTCGTTTCTGCTGCGACGGTAATTTCCGACTCGCAGGCGTGCCGGCTAATAGTCGGCGTCGTTCTGTCTGGTCCAGCCGACGAAACCCGCGAATTAACGAACGGTTACCGCTGCATTAATGTCACGAGAGTCAATAGTGCCGCGCGATGATTACCGCCGAGACAGCGGGACTTTACCGTCTGGGGATCGATAATTTAACGCGAGGCGCAGCATTCGCGGGGTTTGTTGCCCCGCGAGATAAATACGAGGGGGGTTGCCGAGGGAAAAAAAGACGATGCGGGTTGTTCGGCCCGGAAGCCAAGGAACGGAGAGAGCGATCCGCCGTCTCACCAGTCCCAACACTCGCCGTGCAGAAGATATGAGTAATAGGGGGTGATTTAGTATTAGGATTTATTAGGGGCAACTACAACCCCTCTCCTTTTGCCCTCTGTCTCCGGCGGCTCGCCGCGCAGTTTCCACGAGGGTAAGACCTCATGATTTCTCCTGGGGGCTCATACGTACGACTCGAACTAATGCACCTGCTATCCTCGGCTCCCGAGGCTTCCACCCCGCGCCGGCCGCTCACTCCGACTCCGACGATTATTCGCGTACAGGCGGCAAAATGTATTACAACGCCGTGGTACAATTATTTATTCATCGCGATCCGGAATAGGGGAAAGACTCCGATGACTAAGTTGAGTTCACCGAGGTTCTTCGGGCCGAGTGTCAATCGGAAGGAAAATTTAACTCGAAGCTTTAGGCGAGGTATTTTTATAAAGGCCAATGTGCCTTAAGGCAAATATAGATGACGCGAGTGTGCTGAGTGTTTAGGTAATGTGGCAAGGTAAAGTGCACGATATGATTTATTCGGCGCTAGATTGCAAAAGACTAATCGACATTTAATTGTATAATTTAATTGATGATCTTGAATTAATAATTTTGTGCCAGAGAGGCGACGTTATTGAAATCGGGAGGAAAAGTCAACTCGTCGCTGTAGACGAGGTATTTTTGTAAAGGCCAATGTGCCTTGAGGCAAATTTATAGATGGCGCGAATGTGCGGGATGTTTAGGTAATGTGGCAAGATAAGGTAATGTGTTTAGGTAAGGTGCACAATATGATTCATTCGTTAATCGACATTTAATTGTGGATCTTAAATTAATAATTTTGTTCCCGAGAGACGACGTTGTTGAAATCGGGAGGAAAAGTCAACTCGTCGCTGCAGACGAGGTATTTTTGTAAAGGCCAATGTGCCTTGAGGCAAATTTATAGATCACGCGAATGTGCTGAATGTTTAGGTAATGTGGCAAAGTAAGGTGCACAATATGATTTATTCAGCGCTAGGCTGCAAAACACTGATCGACATTCAATTGTATAATGGAATTGTTGATCTTAAATTAATAATTTTGTCTCCCCGAGGCGACGTTGTTGAAATCGGGAGGAAAAGTCAACTCGTCGCTGTAGACGAGATATTTTTGTAAAGGCCAATGTGCCTTGAGGCAAATATATAGAAGGCGAATGTGCTGAATGTTTACACCGTAGAAAAAATTCGTATGAAATTGAATGTACCGGACTGGAAGTTTTTATGCAAAAACTGGTATATTAAATTTAATTTACAATTGTGATGAAAAGTTAGTGTTGAGTGTACTAAAAACATTGCAAATACTTAATTTTTGATAATTTACTTTAATTTCAATGAAAAAGTACATTAATTTTTCATCATAATTGTACATTCAATTTAATGTACCAGTTTTTGCATAAAAACTTCCAGTCCGGTACATTAAATTTACAATTTTTTTTTACAGTGTAGGTAATGTGGCAAGGTAAGGTGCAGAATACGATTTATTCAGTGCTAGGCCGCGAAACACTGATCGACATTTAATTATATAATTTAATTGTTGATCTTAAATTAATAATTTTGTCTCCCAGAGGCGACGTTGTTGAAATCGGGACGAAAAGTCAACTCGTCGCTGTAGACGAGATATTTTTGTAAAGGCCAATGTGCCTTGACGCAAATATATAGACGACGCGAATGTGTTGAATGTTTAGGTAATGTGACAAGGTAAAGTGGTCGATATTATTTATTCGGCGCTAGGCCGCAAAACACTAATTGACATTTAATTGTATAATTGAATCCTTGGTCCTAAATTAATAATTTCGTCCCCGAGAGACGACGCCGTTGAACGCGAACACGAAGAAAAAGTATCAATCGGGAGGAAAAGTCAACTCGTCGCTGTAGACGCGGTATTTTCGTAAAGGCCAACGTGCCTTAACGCAAATACATGCATGACGCGAGTGCGCTGAATTGTTTAAGCAATATGGCAAGGTAAGATGCGAAATATAATTTATCCGGCGCTAGGCTGCAAAACACTAATTGACATTTAATTGTATAATTCAATTATTGGACTTGAATTAATAATTTTGTCTTCGAAAGACGACGTTATTAAACGTGGAGAAAGGAATTTCGTTACGGTAATTAATTTATATCTGCTTTATATATAGGGGCATCAGACTATATATTTTTTGCAGCAGCAGCAGCAATAAATTATTAACGATCCACATTTTGTTAGAAACCTAAATCCATTTTTTTCGAGAATGAAGATTCCCGCTGCCGGTGACGCTTGCCTCGTAGCGACGCAGCTACGTTTTTTTTGGCCCAAATTGCGCATAGATGAGGACGAAGCTGAACGAAGATTTTCAATATGGTCTAAATGTGTTTCAGCCAGCGTATTATGAAATATTCAACAAACGAACGATCGATTCGGCGCTCTCGGGGGGTCAGCGAGCTCCCTAATGTCCCGCAGAACCGATGTACGCCGCGTCGGACGAATCGAACCGCGCTCCTTCCTCGCCCTGGGGAGGCTTTGTTTTTCCTCGTATTCCCATAATATTTATTCACGACCCCGGAATACGCAGTTTTTTCCTTCCACCCCACCACCGCGCGATGATGTATAGCTCCTTTCCCGGATACATACAAACATACACCACTCGAGTGCCCAGCCGGGTCCATCATTCTCGGAGAAAATGTTCGCTAAGTGAATGTAAGAAGTCGGAGAACTCTCGGCTTAATGCGAGTGCGCTGCGAAGACGATGATCGATCACGGTCGAACAAAAAAAAAGCTTACTGTTGTTGCGAGCAAATGAAACTCGTGACTCCGTCGTGAATTCGTGCTCACCTGAAACAGAGAAGGAAAATAATCATTAGAAAAAAAAAAAGAAAAATTGGTCAGTGGGTCGAATTCGCGTGATCGGCGGATTGGCGAGGACGAAAAAAAAAAAGTGAAAATCCTTGACCACAGCGACCGAGTATGGGATGAAGGCTAATCGGTAAGTAGCGCAAGATGTTAACGGCATCAGGATACGAGATAACGCTTCGGCTCGTTAGCATTAGGGAATATTACCGTAAACAGGCGGTGTTTACACAGGGGCACTGGCGAAAAGTGATACGTGACACGCATGCCAAAGAGGGGTTGCCGCCCGGAGAGCCTCGGATTCACGAGACTCGAATTTCCATTAGTTATTATAACGCACGACAGTATATAGCAGAGTCGGAGAACGTGTCTGACGTTCGTTTCAACCCCCCCTAATGAAATATAAAACTCCGACGCTTTATTTCTCGAGGCTCGAGATAACAAGCGGGAACGACGAAAGATTTTGTCTTTAAACGGCTCGGGCAATGTCAATATTGACGAGACATGGACGCACTCACTACGGTTGCCCTGCATTGTTAAGATAAATTGTAAATTTAATGTACTTTGCTTGTAAAAATGAAAGTACCAGATATTAAAATTACAAATGTTTTGCTTGAAATTTAGAAACATTTTTATGAAAAGTACTAACTTAACTTTAAAATTGCAACGCACATGTGTTTGAAATTTCGGAAACAGTTTAAGTAAAAAAGCTTCCAATGCTGTTGATTAATTTTCAAAGAAAATCTTTAACAGTGTGTAATTGTCATTAGTTTACATGTCGTAAAAAAAACTTAAAACTCCACGTCGAGGGGAAAAAGCAAATGGACAGTTCCGGAGTCACACTGCCGTTTAAAAAAGAAGTTACATTATTGTTATTGTTAAATTAGTTGCGAATAGTGTTCACTTCGCATAAGTTTCAGAGAAACGAGAGGAAATTGCAAAAACTTCCGGATGGTATAAAATTCTGAAAAAAATAAATTTAGCATAACAATAATTCCAAAATGTTATTAACGAATTGATGAAAAATAAAATGTTCAACTAATCTCCCGGAGACCTAACTTTTTTCAAATAAAAATTATTCGTTCACTTTTCCGAATACGTATGAAGTTTTTCAGATTTTAATACCATCCGGAAGTGTTTGCAATTTCCTCTCTTCTCTGAAATTAATGCCAAGTGAACACTGTCCGCAAGGACTACCTTAAACGGCTAGGACCATGTCAATAGTGACGAGGCATGGACACACCCACTCTGGTTACCCTGTAATTATCATTACAGTTTATGTCGTAAAAAAGAAGAAACTCCACGTTGAGGGGAAAAAGCAAATGGACATTTCCGGAGTCACTCCGCCTTTTAGAAAAGTAGTAAAAAATATATATTACCATTATTATTATTATTAAATTAGTTGTTACAAGGTAGTACGACAGTATAAACAGCAGAGTCGTAGAACGTGTCAGACGTTCGTTTCAGCCCCCTGTTGAAACACAAAACTGCGCCGCTCTCTGTTTCAACGCTCGAGATAACAGGCGGGAATGTAACCACACGAGGGCGGCGAAAGATTTTGTTTTTAAACCTCTGCTACCATGTCAATATTGACGAAGCATGGGCGCACCCTCTCCGGTTGCCCTGTAATTATCATTACACTTTATACGTCGTAAAAAAATAAAATAAAAAAAAGAAACTCCACGTCGCCGGGAAAAGGCAAATGGACAGTTCCGGAGTAACTCTGCCTTTTAGAAAAGTAGTTGAAAAAAAAGAAAGAAAAAAAAAAAAAAAACTTTCGCCCCACTAAAGTAGGCAGTAAAATATAATAACAATAATAACACAGCGCGGTTGGGTCGGGGAGCGAGGGGGAGGGGTTGCGTAACGACGCATTAGTTTTAATTAAAGAGGTACATGCCCAACGAGTTTGTGAGGTACAAACCCGAAGGTTCTTTGCCCCGTTGAAACGTGGCTGTTTTACGACGTAGTTATGGTCGCCGGCTTTATCAGAGCGAGGCGAGGGTCGCCGTTCGACGCACGAAGTGGGTCGAACCCGTGGCTCCTCGGTGCCCTTCGCGGGGGGCTTCGGGGGGACCGATCGCTCCTCTCCGCGATCGAACCGAGGAAATCACTGCCGCGAAGTATATCGCAGTCACTGGACCGAGTACACGGCGTCTCCGCACAAACGGTTTCACTGAGCTAGCTCGGTGAAACTTTGAAGCTGCAAACTTTCAACGATACAGCCCGCAGGTGTGTGTCAGCCGGTATTATGGGTCAATAGATTTAGCAGATATTACTTGCGCGGAGTATAAAGTGCGGTGGATAAATATAGCGTGGGCGGGGCGCGCCGGGACAGGACGTAATACCACGGTTGTTACGCTTCGTCTACCTGTTTTTATTTTATTTATTATTATTATTATTTTTTTTTTTTTCACCACTTCTTCGGGTTTGCTCTATTTCGCGGTGAACGCTATCCGGACAAGGTCTCGTTCGCCCGGGGCGCCCGCGGTCCGTCGAGAAATCTCATCCCTCTCTCGTACGACAAACTCCTTGCCAGCAAAGTTATAAGGATAACGTCTACGGTCTCTCGCACAGCGGATGACGGTGGGATGCAGGCAGCCGAGGCCCGGGGCTACGAGCACATGCACACCGACCGAGATCTCTCCCCGCTTCGAGTATCTCTCGAGAAACAACGATCGCATACCCCTTTTCGACGGGAAGGCGAAGACTTTTCGGATTACCGAGGAGGAGACCCCACTTCTCGAGGTACAACCGTCGTGTGTTTAGCGAAAAGTGTCTCACAGATGTCTATTGTTCAGTTGAGATCATTTCCGGATAGACGGAAATGCACTTATCGAACGATAATTTTGACCGCAGCTGCTCTCCTGTTCGTGAGGATTTTTTTTAAATAGCCAAAGTGACTGAAAGTAATTTTTTGGTAACAGATGCACAAAATAGGTCCTTTTTGCGGCTGCAACGCGTGGCGAAAGTGGTGGTTTTTAGTGAGGGGTGCGGGAAAAATACTGCGCATGTGCAAATGATTGCAGGTACTGTTTCGCAGACTCTTTTAAGAGTCTAACAACTTTTTCGCACGCTTTCGTTACGCTACAGGCATAAAATAGTACTTTGTGGTACGAGTGCGGTAAAGTGAACATTATAGGCGGACTGTGAAGGGGTTGCACGATCCGCACGAGTATCGATGTGGCACGAGTGCGGCGAGTGCAACCTACTTCACAGTCGTCGTATAATGTTTGCTAGGCCGCATTAGTATCGCATAAGATTTTTTTGTAACGAGTGCAGGAGAAGCGCTGCTTCTCGTGCCTGCCGAAAAAGCGGGTGAGAAGTACGACAGAAGCGTGTGAGAAGTACGACGGAAGCGTGTGAGAAGTACGCCAGAAGCGTGTGAGAAGTACGATAGAAGCGTGTGAGAAGTAAAATCGCTCCGACGAAAGGCACTACTTACGCCACTCTCGGCAAAAATACAAAAATTCTGTACAAGAAATTCGTATAATTCGGCGTTTATAGACCGTGTCCGATCTATCGTTTCCCTTACTGCACAATATCAGTTAAACAAAAAAAATGTATTCACCGTCGCCATCACGGAATTATTATTGAGTGGCCCCGATGTCGCTACAGTCATTAAACCGTGCACAGGAGGCATCCACACCGGGTCTGCCGTCGAGGATTTTCACGCGGACAGACAAGTCTGCGAGGCACGTATAATATTATCAGAAAATATTGAACGTTTAAATCGCGAGCCCGTGGAATCGGCACGCGCGATGAGGTCCCCGGTGCGGAGCTTGAGCTGGCCCATGGCTCTGCTGTCTACAACGAGGCAAACATAGAACGACGAGGGAGCTACAGAGTGTGGAACGGGCACGAACCCTCGCACGCAGCAAACAACCTCCGAACTGCACAACCCCCCCAATTCATCCCTCTCTCGCTCCCTCATCGCCGCCGGCCCGAAGCTCTGCTTACTCGACGTTTATGTATCTCTTGCTCAGCAATCCGCGTTCGAGTGTACCGACGCCGAGAGCATGATCGTCTCGAAGATGAAGCAAATATGATACTTCTTCGGGGCAAGAAACAAAACATCCGCTCCGCCGCGTGCATTTTGTTCTAAATCTGTCAAAAACAAATCCCCCAAATCACACGCGAAGTGGGGGACGAAAGTTGCTCGGGTCGCGACGGTGACACCTTTATTTCGGTCGTCGGCCGAATTTGATGAGTTTGATGAGTTTGATGAGTTTGATGAGTTTGATGAGTTTGATGAGTTTGATGAGTTTGATGAATTTGATAAATTTGATGAATTTGATGAATTTGATGAATTTGATGAATTTGATGAATTTGATGAATTTGATGAATTTGATGAATTTGATGAATTTGATGAATTTGATGAATTTGATGAATTTGATGAATTTGATGAATTTTTTAATTAAATGAATTCATTTAAAAATTGAAAAAAAAGTTTATTGATTATTTGTTGAACAATTTTTATTTAGCAATTTCATAATCACTTTTTAACATTATTATTATTATAGAGAGGGACGAAAGTTGCTCGGGTCGCGACGGCGACACCTTTATCTCGGTCCTCGGCCTGATTTCCACGAGAGGCAACGTCACAAGAAGCAAATCGAGCAAAGCCTACCGGCTCGAGGCGCCCAACTCTAGCGCGACTTCCGCACACCTTCCTCCCGCCTCATTGATCGGCTTTCGAAAAGCCGCCGCTTTCCGCGCTCCCGCACGCACGAATCGTGTCCGGCGGCTGGGAAACACGTTGTCGGACGATAAGAAACTCGCCGCGGATCGATTATTCGTCATGTTGTTGTAGTTTATCGCCCGGAGCATTGAGGGTCTTTCTCGATTACGGTTCGCAAGTTTGTTCTACAAGATTGTTGGTTTTGTACCATCAAACTCAACCCCCGGTTGGATTGGACGAGGCGGTCGGGGTGGGCGGGAGGTGGGGGGGGGGGGGGGGGGTGAAAAGTTAAGAGTGGTTTGCTCCTCCGAGAAGCGTACTTTCTAGTATTTTTTGAAATTAAAGTTCACTCTTCGTCTCTGTGAAGTCACGCGACTGGAGGTGGGTTTAATACATCGGGCATGGTCGGGAGAGGGTCGGCGGTTGTAAGGCGGAGAGCGGCGTCAAGAGCGAGCCGACAAGGTGACGTACCGGAAGGTTTATCGCCGGTGAGGCAACACGCGAGAAGTATCGCACGGACGACGAACCCACACTCGGGTTCTCTCCATCGGTTATCACGTAGTGAACCTTATCCGGGGGCGATGATGGAACACGATGCTACACTGGATTCAAGCCACGAACGTGCATATCCATGTACGTGATGTTGCCCGTTCGCTATCTGCGAGGGAGTTTGAGTCCGAGAGCGAGCGCAGGTGTCGCTTCCACCGGGGGTGAGCGACTGAACGAGAGGGATGAGGGAGTAGCGACCGCGTTCCGGCGAAGGGTTCTCCGCGTATTCCGGGACGGGGCGAGACGGGGAGGTGGAGAACGCCTGGAGATAGAGATCGACGCGGAGAGTATTACTTGGAAATAGCTTTTCCTCGAGCTGCAAAGCCCACGGCTCCACACAGAGACACTAATAACTGCAATATCGTTAGGGGAGGTTGTGAAGTTTCCAACTTTACTTTTCCTGGAAATAATAATTAGGTAAGCTATAATTTACGACTCCTGTATTAATTAGAGATGTGAGGAGCAATTCCAGATATAGCTCTGTCGCTTAAATTCATTTGAATATATATATATATATATATACACCGATAAAAAGGTTTGGTAATATCAACTAAGCTGCGGTTGCGGGTGGCGAAGGAAATGTTTTGTCGATTGAACAAAATTTTTTTTACTATCAATAACAGAACAGTCAATTCAACTAAATGTCCGGTCACACGACTGAATATTCGTTCAATCATGTAAATATTTCTTTGAATCGATCCAAATATTTCCTTCGCCACCCGCAACCGCAGCTTAGTTGATATTGCCAAACCTTTTTATCGGTGTATGGATAAGAATTTTGAGCAAGATATTGTGAGGGCAATTTAATTGATTGAATAAATCCATATCGTAATAACAGTTCTTCGGGTCTTTTGTGAAAACTACTCGCAAAGCGACTTTTGGCGAGGAGTCAGGTGCGTTTTTTTTTACAGAAGACCCGAAGAAAAGCTCTCAATATGGTCGTCTTTCCTGTTACCTTCTTATCAAGAACGACCAGACGTTTCTTTTTTTTTATCTTTCGATGATCGCTTGACATGGTAGGCGTACTTTGGCAGGTGCGTATTATTCGACATTCACAGAAAGAAAGACAACGATACATCGAGATTTGTCGGGTAGACCGAGTACGACGCAATATGCGGTTTATACATTTTTCGTCCTTGCGCACGCACAATCGCTGCCTTTGCTCTCCCCGCCGTGGCGGGGAGAGCAAAGTCATTGCCATTATCGCGCGAGGATTTAAGAATACTTCGCACGTAGATTCCCAGCCAAAAGTGAGATTCAGTAAAAATGTCAACACTTCCTAATGGTATAAAAATCAGAAAAAATCAACTGTATTGATAACAGTACCAACAACATTAATTTTGCATAATAATAATGTTAAAGAGTGATTAACAAATTGCTAAAAAAATTGTTCAATAAATAATCGATAAACCTTTTTTCCCTTTTTAAATGAATTCATTTAAAAAGGGAACTCATTAAAAAAATTCATCAAAAAAATCAAGGCATTCATTTAAAACGAGAAAATAAAGTCTGATTTTTTGAACAATTAATTTTTCTAATCATTTGTTAATAACTTTTTGGTATTATTATTATGCAAAATCAAAGGTATCGACATAAATAAATACGGCTGATTTTTTTCACATTTTGGGCATGTCGCGAAGTACTGAAATTTCAATCGATTAAAATTTTTGGTTGGGAATGTACGTGTGATGCGTCCTTAAAATCTGCTCGATAGCTCACGAGATCCGAGAAGCAAAGCCCTCCGCGGGAGTGTATAAAAAAAGCATATTAAAAAAAAGTGAAAGTATGACTGCCGTAATCCGCCGGTAGAAATTTAAGGGGATGACGAAGACCTGCCCGCGACCCGCGAGTCTTTTTTATTCCGCCCTCCTTAATCTCCCCGACCTCTCGCGAAACCATCGGGGAAGCCGGTATCACCATAAATCGTCGAATATAGATCGGTGCCCCCGCAGTTGGCGGCGCCGGTGAGCCAAAAGTGTCTTTATGAAAACGTTTAATTAAACGTTTCATAAATCACGCGCCCCCCCTCCGACCCCGACCGGGGGCGGGGGAGGAAGCACCGCTGGAGGAACGGTCGGGAACAAATTAATAAGATTAATTGGTTGACAGCCGGGCAACACTTTGGGCTTCGAGAGCGCACACCCGCGCGTTGTCAATGCCAGGAAAGAGAACAGGGTGCGAGAGACTCCCTTCGGGAAGGAAATTAATTTTTTTTTTTATCTTCTCATCCACCCTTGGGTCACAAGTTTCTTTCGCGAAACTTCTTATGTGTCGGTGCTTCACAGTTTCGTTGGTTTATTACGCAATATCCGAGTCTTCGCTGGTCTTTAAATGAAAATCGAGGTCGCACAAAGCGGAGTACGATGATGTATTTAATTAACAAGCAAAGTTGCATTGGAGAACGCTCAAACATGTGTTTTATGCAGTTGACACGGTATGTATTTTTGGGAGTCGCTTCGACAAGAGTGAACAGCTCGATACTCCATTTCAAATTTTGTTACAGATAGGAATGCGCGGTGTTTTTTTTTATTTATTTATTTATTTATTTATTTATTTTGGAAACTGTGATCGTCCAGCCTTTCACAAGTTTCGTTCGCGAAACTTCGTATGTCTCGGAGCTTCACAGTTTCGTCTTTAGATGAAAATCGAGATCGCGCAACGCGGACAACGATGATGTATTTAATTAACAAGCAAAATTCCAGTAGAGATCGCTCGAGCATCGCGCGCATGTGTTTTATGCAGTTGACACGGTATGTATTTTTGGAAATCGCTTCGACAAGAGTGAACAGCTCGATACTCCATTTCAAATTTCGTCATAGATACGAGTACACGGTTTTTTTTTACGTCCAGCCTGGCGGTGTTATATATCCGTGGACATTTGAAGGACCAGTGGAAAGCGCGACAATACGATGTAACCTCCGAAATCCAACACGCTTCAAGCAATCTATTTGCCGAGCATTGTAATCCAGGCTCTACATTGTTCTTCGCAAATACCGTTTTCCAGGTGTATGACGCCCACCGCGCGGGACGTGCAACGGCGTTCAAAGGCTGCGAGAATACCGGGGCGCGATCTATTCGCGCGGATTTTTCGTGCCGACCATTGTCGCTCGATAATTTCATCGGAGCTCTCGCGTGTCGAAAAATAAACATCGACGTCCCGTTGTTGACCGAAAAACCGGAAAAAAAGAACCCGCGGCCAAAAAAAGCCTCGTCCATACTGTCCATACACATATCATGTGCTACATCGCCACCGTTGTCGTTGCTGGCGCGAACGATCGGCTATCATTTTTTTCTTTTCTATCTTGAATTTCATTTATTTGTCGCTGTGGCTTGGGCAGATGGAATTTAGAATTTAAAAAACGAAAATTCAAATTTCCGGAGTTTTATCGAAAAATTAGATTTGCGGAGTTTTATTGATCATTCAGATTTTCAAAGTTTTACTGAAAATTCAGATTTCCGAAGTTATGCATAAAATTCCGATTTCCGGAGTTTTATCTAGAATTCAGATTTCCAGAGTTATATCAAAAATTCCACTCAGACGTCTCACACGCATACGTAACCCTACAAACCCTCTCTTCAACCCACGAAACTCTCTGCTATATGAAACAACCGGAATAATACCAATTACAAATAGATTGAAAGATCTCACCCAGCGATTTGCTTGTGAAAACTTAGAAAACATCGATCCACTGTGCATCCAACGACCAGCACACATCATCACTACGCATAAATACCCTACTCACACCATACACGAAACCCTCAAAAGAATGTACGACGAAAACCACACTTAAAAACTAGCTCACTGCCGCACACTTACATACACTAACTCGAATTCATTCTGCCCTACATAAATTACAGATATCTAGATAAACAAAAGAAACTCTTGAGCTGAAGGACCAAGGTCGATGGCTCGTTAGCGGATATTGTTACCATACATATATGTCACCAAACCAAATGTAACATACTTGAATGATCGACAACCAATGTAACATCTCGCTAATAAATCACTTGTACTACTACTACTCAAAAATTCAGATTTCTGGAGTTTTACCGAACATTTAGATTTTTAAAGTTTTACCGAAAATTTTGATTTCCGGAGTTTTACCGGAAATACGTCACGTCTGGTTTGAAAATCTCATCGGCCGGAAGTGTCTTCATACCGGAAATACGTCACTTACGGTCGAAAAATGAATTTTTAGGACCGGAAGAACATCATTTCCGGTCGAAAATGATGTTCTGTTTTACGCAAGAAGACGACAGTCTTGCACCGCATTATTGGGCACAACTCACCGAGACCCGCAGAATAGTACCAGAATACTATAATAGTATAATAGGAAAACAGTTACAAAAGCATGGGAAAAGATCCCCTAAGGGAAGTTAGAATAATCAGGGTCTGGGGAGGGCGTAGCGGAACACTCCTGGATTCTTGAATATCAGGACAAACAAACAACTTTCCAATATATACATATATATATTTTTTTTTATAAATATTTGAACCAGCACTTCAACACCTCGAGCTACGTTCGCAATTTATACATGGATTTTTCGGTACTTTGAGGGGAAGCATACGCGCGGAATTGAACGCTCGAAGTTTTTCTTGTATTTTTTGTTTTGCCCCAGAATTTCAATACGCGTTACAAAATCAATCAGCGCCAAAACCTTTCAATCGTCGAGGCACAGCGCGTTCGGGATAATCAAATTTCATCGGGCGCTGGCACCGAGCTTTGAAAATTTTCCCCGAAACGCTTCGGGCCAAAAAGTGACAACGAGATTGGGCAAATTCGAAACGGTTTCGAAACAGCCCAGTGTCCGATAAAAACAGCCGGTGACAGTCGGATTTTATCATCGAAGAATTTTCGACCGAGCGGCACAGCCGGGTCCTCCGTGAGCGCGCTGAACGGTCGAGGGTACACAAATGCAGGGACAAACAGAGCTCGAATACGTGACAACCAAATTGTATCAATTCGCTAGTCCGATGCGAGGCATATTGGCACAGAGCCGTACAGAGAAGTCGGAGGCGGGCAGGCGGAGGGCAAATAGGTCCGCAGAATAATTGCTGCAATTTACAATATGCGACTCTGCCGGTATCCCGAAATTATCGTCGATTCAATTTTCCTAATGGTGTTTGACGATAACTCGTTAGCACTGAAATTATTTGCAGATTTGTACGGAATATCGCGAGGTCGGTGAGCGAATTAACATCCAAAAGTAACCGCGTTCTATTTGATCGTGTGCACGTCCGGTACAGTGGACGGACACAAAATTATCCTTAATTAACTGATGGATAAGTCTTCAATCCAATTTATCTATCGCGATTGAAATTCATTTTTAAAAGATTGCCAATTATTCAAAAATAATGTCTGATTTAATTTTTTGCTCGCATCCGAGTTATTGGTTTCCGGCAATTAAAAATAAAAAAAATAGAACTAGCAGGTCGGTGTCGAGCGGTGCAGATAGGTGGGATCGCCCTCGCTCCAATAAACTCTACTTTTACCCCAAATTTTTCATAATGGTGTTTGACGATAACTCGTTAGCAGTGAAATGAATGTATCCGAAAGTATCCTTAATTAACTGATGGATAAGTCTTCAATCCAATTTATCTATCGCGATTAAAATTAATTTTTTTTTAATTGCCAATTAATCAAAAATAATGTCTGATTTAATTCTTACTCGCATCCGAGTTATTGGTTTCCGGTAATTAAAAATAAAAAAAAAATAGATCTAGCAGGTTGGTGTCGAGCAGTGTAGATAGGTGGGATCGTCCTCGCTCCAATAAAAACTCCACTTTTACCCCCAATTTTTCCTAATTGTATTTGGCGATAACTCGTTAGCAGTGAAATGAATGGATTCGAAATTATCCTTAATTAACTGATGGATAAGTCTTCAATGAAATTTCCCTATGCCGAATGAAATTCATTTTTTTTAAATTGCCACTTAACCAATAATAATGTTTGATTTCATTTTTTACTCGCATCCCAGTTACTGATTTCCGGCAATTAAAAATAAAAAAATAGAACTAGCAGGTCGGTATCGAGCGGTGCAGATAGGTGGGATCGTCCTCGCTCCAATAAAAACTCTACTTTTACCCCAAATTTTTTATAATGGTGTTTGACGATAACTCGTTAGCAGGGAAATGAATGGATCTGAAATTATCCTTAATTAACTGATGGAAAAGTCTTCAATCCAATTTCTCTATCCCGATTGAGATTAATAAAAAGAAAAAAAAATATCAATTAGCCAAAATTAGATTGTAATGTAATTTTTGCCTGTATCCGAGTTATTGGCCTCCGGTACTTTAAAATTAAAAATAGAGCGAGCAGGTCGGCCTCGAGCGGTGTACATAGATGCGATCGTCCTCGCTCTAAACAAAGCTCTCTACTTTTACACCCGTTTTTCCCTAGTTATGTTCGACGACAACTTGTCAGCAGTAATCTGATTTGCAGATTTGCACGGAATATCGCGCGGTCGGTGAGCGAATTAGCATCCAAAAGTAACCACGTTTTATTCGATCTTCTGCACGTCCGGGGCAGCGAACGGACACTAAATAATCCTTAATTAACTGATGGATAAGTTTTCAATCTAATTTCACTATCCCGCTTGAAATGAATTTTTTTAAATGTCCAATTAGCCAAAAATAATTTGTAATGTAATTTCCGCATGTATCCGAGTTATTGGCCTCCGGTACTTTAAATTTATAAATAGAGCGAGCAGGTCGGCGTCGAGCGGTGTACATAAGTTGGATCGTCCTCGCTCCAAACAAAACTCTCTACTTTTACCCCCAGTTTTACGGCGTCACCGACGTCAAACGTCGACACTCGCGACACAACGCTCGCGAGTTTGTACCGACGTCACTCTACCTAGAGCCCTCCTGCATGTTTCAGTTAATCGATTTTCTCGTGACGTCATATATGTAAAACCTCCGGCCCGATTGGATTATTAATTCCCGTCCAAACACACACACACATGCAAAACATCCGGTGCTCGATTTTAAATTGTGTCGTGTGTCACATTTATCGTGCCCGGCGTATTCATCGATGGTGAAACGACATATCTTATCCTCGTTCTCGAAGCCACCCGTGTGAGGTGTTGGATTTAAAGTGTTGCGAGAACTGCGAGATGCCGCGAGAGATAAGTAACGCGTGAATTATTTGTCGTCGCGGACTGGGCGACAATGGGCGAAGAGAGCGGATTGATGTATTTCCAAACTAGGTTAACATTAGTCACCTACCTTAAGGTAGGCGTTGCGAATAAGTTGCAGAGAAATGAGAGGGAATTGCAAACACTTCTCGACGGTATAAAAGTCTGAAATCAAGCATATTAAAGGTGCTGAAAAGATCAATTTTGCATAATAATATTTCCAAAATGATATTAACAAATTGATGAAAAATAAAATTGTTCATAAAATCTCCTGGAAACCTAGCTTTTTTTAATAAAAATTATTCGGTCACTTTTCTGAATGCGTATGCATTTTTTCAGTTTTTTAAATTCACTTTGACTTTTTTTATATAGGGAAAATGTGTAGAAACTCAGAAAATTCAAAGTGAATTTAAAAATCGGAAAAAATTCATACGCATTCAGAAAAATGAACGAATCATTTTCAAGTTACGTTCAAGTTAGGTTTCCGGGAGATTAGTTGAACGATTTTATTTCTCATTAATTTGTTAATAACATTTTGGAATTATTGTTATGTAAAATTAATCTTTTCAGCACCTTTAATATGCTTGATTTTTTTCAAATTTTTATACCACCTGGGTGGGATGTGTTTGCAAATCCCTCTCGTTTTTCTGAAACTATTAAGCAAGCATGTTTTCGGTAATCTCGCGCTTACTTTACTGCGGTCGCACATGCAACTCCTCATGTGCTTGTTTTTTTTAAATATATTATGTGATTTTTGTTTATTCAGTCTTATTATTATTTTCTCACCTTGGTTTATGTTCTAGTTTTTCTTCTACTTTATCTCACTAATATCGGTGAATTACCCTCTGCTACTCTACATGCAAATGTGCATGCTCGTGTATAATGAAATTTAAAAAAATATATTGCAAGATGCACATTATTTTAATATAATGTGCAAATATTTAAGTGAAACGACTATGAGAGGAAAATTTTATAACAGCAGCTCCGAGAGTCCGCGGCCTCAAGACGTATTTTATAAACAAAAAGTAAAAGCCGTATTACCTAAAAAATAAAGAATCTCGAGTATTATTTTTAAGATCAAGTTCCATCTTTACACGCGCTACCGAAAAAAGTAAATAATAATAATGTTGCTGTTTCTGCGAGAAAAGAGGGAAAGACATTTTCTCCGCGGTATTAATTGAACACGCGCGACCAAAAAAAAAAAAAATAATAATAATGTTGCTGTGTCTGCAAGAAAAGAGGGAAAGACATTTTCCACGAGGTATTAATTGAACGCACGAATTCTTCCCGCCGGTCTGCTGTTTTCGACAGTGGCCCTAAATTTATCGAGCGTCGGAGGAAAAGAAAAAAAAAATGAAGGGGCTGGCCAAGCGATCCCTTCTGGTGCCGGGATTCGATCTAATTTAGCGTTACCTCGAGCCTCCCGTGAAAGAACCTTCTCTCCGGATGGCTGCGGTAAATTGGAGAAATCCTCGTTCCCGTTCAATCGGCGGCTTTACGCGTTTCCTTCGACGCGAGGATAAATCGTGTGTAACCGAGCATGCGTGGGCCGCAGGAATAATGAGAGCGCCCAAGACGAAGAGAGGTCTCCTTAATTTTTTTTTTTTTTTCAGCCTCTGCCGAGAAGGGTGTTTATAATCGGAATGAAATTTATGATCGATAAAAGCCGTGGCCTAGCGCGGCTGGTCAGCGAGGCGGCGACCGAGCGGGCCGCTCTCCATCGAACGGATTCAAATGATAGCGGATTATGTATGTAATGTAAGCGCGACCGGGGACGAAAGTAACAAAAATCCTCCATTATTTTTTTTACCGACAAACCCGAGAGTCTAACGCTTGGGCATCTAATAGCGTATCGATAACCCACTCTTAGGTATTTAGGTAAAAATTATCGAGCAGGAAATAGCACGACATTGCGTGGTGGAGTCAATTGTAACGGGTAGTCGGGTCATTTGTAACCATGCATGCAATATTTCTGTAAACATTTACCACACACTCGCATTTCTTTGTACTTTGTAAAATATCGGCCCGTGAAAATATAAATAAATAAATTTGTAACGTCCCCCTGCACCGACAAAGGATTTTTTTTGATTGATTGATTTTGTTGATTTGGCACACTGTTCAAAAAAATGGTGAATTTAATTACCTGACTGGAAGGTTTGTGCGAAAACTGGTACATCAAATTTAATATACTTTTTCATTGAAATTAACGTAAATTATAAAAATTGATGTACTTTCATAGTAAAATGAAAGTAAATTATAAAAAATAAAGTATCCCCAATATTTTTAGTACACTGAACATTATTTTTCCATCACAATCATACACGAAATTTAATATACCAGTTTTTGGATACAAACTTCCGGTCCGGTACATTAAAATCCATACGACTGTTTTTAACAGTGACGCCATCCGCACAGCAGAAAAATCACTACAGAGCTCGCGAATCACATTTGTTTTCGGCAAATTGCCGTTTATGAAAACGATAAGATCGTTGCGCGGCCGCTTGTTACAACTAAGCCGCGTTACTTTTGTCCCCGGCGATCCCAACCCAGCGTGCCGTAAACGGCTCGGCTGGTACGCTCGGATCTATCGCTCCAAACCAGAGGAGAGCGGGGCAAAATGGCACATGTGAGAGAGGGGCAAAACGGGATTACGAGACAAAACGCAATTTTCTAAAAACTTCTGGACGGCGGCAACGATCGTCCATGGGTCAAAACCGGCTTGAAAATCCGAATGTATCGTTGGGGCAAAATGGATCATCAAAAAATGATTGGGAAATCGAGTTTTGCCCTCGCTGTCCCGTTTTGCCCCACTGTTCTATTTTGCCCCGCTCTCCCCTATGCGCTCTAACAACGACTACGCGACTATACACCTCCCGCGAAGGCGGAATATATCGGTCGGATTTATAGGCACTAAAACGGAAACCCCTTGGCCCTCCGTAAACCATGGAAAATCCTTAATTGTCCGCGCCCGCGAAGTATCCTCGGCGTTAATTTAGTTTGATCCACGGTCCAATTTATCCCGCTCGGCGGGTTGGAAAAAACTACGTCGATTTTTATGGTGCCCGATAACCGCGTACGCGACTCGAGCTTCATTCGGCGCCTCCCCAACGATTACGTTCTTCGCGGGCGTTTTGTCCGATGCGCTAATAGTCCTCGGGCTCCCGAGTATCCGCCAGTTCGATTCGATAGAACCCGGACTCCGATAACTGCATATCAGCTTCGACTCGAACGAATCCGTGTTCGCAACGTCCCACTCGATACGCGTGAATTTCAGTCCTTTTTTGTATTTATTTATTTA
This sequence comes from Ichneumon xanthorius, assembly GCA_917499995.1. Lineage (NCBI taxonomy): Eukaryota > Metazoa > Arthropoda > Insecta > Hymenoptera > Ichneumonidae > Ichneumon > Ichneumon xanthorius. The sequence goes on along the minus strand of OU824211.1, from coordinate 7,853,802 downwards.
TTTTTCATACCCGGAACCGATAGTCGAACGTAGTCGATAGAATAATAAAAAAAAAAAACCAACTTTGAAAGGTCCCTTTTGCAGCCGTAGATAAATAAATGAATCGTTCCAATTACCCCATCGCATTTTTTATCCGCGACCCGATTTCAGTGCAAAGAAGGGGGACGACAAAGTGGGTAAAGAGGAAACGGTGCTTAATGGTCAAATAATTGTGTTTATAAAGGATTCATGGTCGCGCGCTCGCATCGGCAGAACGTCACACACACACACATACACACACATGCATATAAATATTTTTTCCCGCCGTATCGACTGTTCGCCTCGCGATCCTATCGAATTCCGCGTAATACGCTTAAATGGGAAAATAATGCGAGGTCCGGCAACGCCCCGGTCGATGTCAAGGGCTCGTCCCTTCGGCAGTCGACGCAAACACAAACCGCGGCGGCCGGGAGCGCAATTTTCCCGTGGAATAATTATATTTCGGAAGTGTGCATCGCCGGTGGAAATTCAGCGCCGCGGTGGTTGGCGACTCTGGCGAACGCTGCCCGGCTGACCGTGGCGGATCATTTTCACTCGGTGCGCCTTCGCCTCGCACCGGAGGAGCCGGCGTCGTTACCGGAGCTGGGCCAGCCCTGGCGAGAGATCGCTCGGCTCCGAGGAAACTCGGTTAGCCGGACGAATTTACGCTGGATTTTCGGGTTGCATTAAAGCCCGAGTCTCTGCGCTCCGTATCTCTGCAACCTACTGGCCCGAGAATGCAGTTTTCGAGGGAGCCGCCGGAGGCGGGGGACGGGGCCGACGCTGCACCGGAGCCGGGACCGTCCAGGATGCGCTCCGGAAAAGGGAGAGCAGAAACATTGTTTACGTAATGCGCGCAGCATGTGAATACACACGTCGACCGATGGCCCAGTAAGCAGGGACGAGAGGCTATTCTCCGAGACCCAACCCGCTCGCCTGGTATATCTATAGGAGCGTGCGAGCTCCGATCCTGGCGCACCCGGTGTACAGCGGACGGTTCGCTCGCTCTATCGCCGACACGAGAGTGCCCGGCTGTGCCGGCGAGCGTACGCGAATGGGAGACCGAAGTATGAGTACTTATGTGCATGCAACTATGTGTACCGAGATGAGCTGCTCCGCGCCGGTTTGCGCGGATCGTGAACCGTCGGGTCAAGCATATATGAACACAGGGAACACGGAGAGGTTGGACATAAATATGCAGCTGCTTTTCAACGTTCTCGAGCCTTGCCCGATGCGCAATTGAATTTTCTCTTTTTTTATATGCTCTCTGTAGAGCCTTTCAATGTTAATGCTTCGGAGGCTCGTACGGCCTCGATGCCGTTCGAAAGAATTCGTTTTTTTTTCTTGTTTTTTTAGGGAGCCGGAAGCTGCATTGAGAGACAAGGCTCGGAGGGGCGGTGGTGAGGGAAACCGGAAGGTACGAGGTAAAAAAATTATTCGGGCATTTGAGAAACTTTTTTTTCATCCGCGAACGTGCACGATTGTTTTGTTAGATTTACGAAAAAATGTTCATAAGATCGACAGTAATTTTTGGCAAATGGAGAAGATTTTTTTTTTTTTTTTTTGAAAGTTAACATGGAAAGAATTGTGGATGTTTAATGACAAGAAACGTTGTCACGAGAGAGCAGGAAAAATGCGCCAGTGGGGCAAAATTCAATTTTCCAATAATCCGGATACGTCCGTAAACATCCGGATTTGCAACCCCGTTTCGCCCCACTCACCGCCATCATGCGAAAGTTATTGGAAAATTATCCCATAATATCCCGTTTTTCCCCGCTGTTCCATTTTCCCCCGCTCTCTTCTACCTATTTCACTGTGTAATGAACGAACGCCGAGCCACTGTTTGTCGTAACTGTACCGTCGACGAGCGGAACGGAATCTGTTGTCTTTATTTTTTAATTCATTATTACTATTTTCCGCGTAAACAGAGCCGGTGTGTGTTTAACAGTCGTATCTGTTTTGCTACATTACATTAATGCGTAAACACTGGAAACGGTTGACGGGGGAAGCCGGCACGAGTGGCAGGTATCTCGGAGAGCATACAGGGCGGCTCATGTTCGAGATGTACGTCGACGGGTGGAAGAAAGGTGAGGGCGGGGGTGGATGCACTCACGTAGCATGCACTCGAGAGCCCGTCGACGGCACATGTACTTTCGTGCGCGCCCGGGGCGGTGTGGTCGGATACGTATGAGATGCCTCAAGTGTGTGCACAGCGGGAGGAGGGCGGGAGAGAGCAACAGCAGCGATCGCAAAGCTCGTCGAGGGCCGGAAACGGAAACGAAGGATGAATCTCTGCTTCTGGATGCAGAAACGTAAATGCTGCATGTGCCGTGTGTACGCGCACACGCTCCACTTTAGTTATTTCGTTGTTAATACACATGTCCCAAATTGGGACCCAATAAGGTCCCGATAGCGCTTTGAAATATTTGCCTGTTCGACGAGGAGGACGGGATGAACCTCCAAGGCTCTCCGTGACGAATTCAGAAAATAACTTGTTTTTACGAAGGTTTGTTGATTTTCTTCTAACTCAAAAAATTTCTCATCATTGCGGCAGAAAGTAAGTTACGTTATTAGGAATGTAAGTTACATTATTAGGAATGTAAGTTACATTATTACAAAAGTAAGTTACATTATTACGAAAGTAAGTTACATTATTACAAAAGTATGTTACATTATTACGAAAGTAAGTTACATTATTACGAAAGTAAGTTACATTCTTACAAAAGTAAGTTACATTATTATGAAAGTAAGTTACATTATTAAAAAAGTAGGTTACATTATTACGAAAGTAAGTTACATTATTACGAAATTAAGTTATATTGTTAGGGATTCTTGCGCGGATGGACAAAGAATGAACCTGTGTTTCTGGATTCAGAAACGTAAATGCTGCGGTCCACTGTAGTTATTTCGTTATTAAGGTAGTCCTTGCGTCATGTCTGATGCCGCCTAAGTTTGAGAGAGGAAAAAGCGAGAATTACAAACACTTCCCGATCGGATAAAAATCTGAAAAAAATCAAGCGTATGGAAGGAGCTTCAATATGCCCGATTTTTAAAGATTTTTGTTCCATCGAGAAGTGTTTGTAACTTGTCTCATTCCTATCTCGAACTTAGGTGGCGTCACACATGACGCAAGGACTACCTTAAGACACTTGTCCGCCCGACTACCGCATCCACCTCTGGTAAACAATGTAGAGCGCTAAATTGGGACCTTATCAGATCCCGATAATGCTTTAAAATTTCTGCCGAGGAGTCTCGAGCCCTCTCTGCGAAGAATTTTTTTTTTACTGTCCTCGATAAAGAAATTTCGAACCCCATTGGAAATATCTCATCATTACGGCAAAAAGAAACTTACATTATTACGTGTTCCTGCGCGGTTTATTCCGATCGGCGGAAGCCGGTATTCCGAGGTAGTCGAGTGAAAATCCGATTCGCTTCGTTAAAAGTTCCGTATTGACTCGTGCCTCTACGGATGGACTTCTATTTTATTCTTTCGGTTATCGAACAGCTTGGGAGCCGATCTAGGTGAGTTCCGCCGCCGAGCCGGCGAGCTCGTCGAACGACCGCGGGCCCTGAGACGTGCAAGCGTGGCTCCGTGCTAATCGGGACAATTACGCGAATGCACGTGAGCGCGTCCTGCAATTATATTTGTCGAAGGAGCGAAAGAAGAAAAAAAACTCGAAAAAGAGCGTCCAATCGACGCGGCTTTCCCGACGAGATCGATTATAAAACTCCGACTGCACGGTTGTCGAGCAAAGGCTTTATCAAAGGAGAGTCTCTTTTCCGCGACAATCCCGTTCCAGAATCGTCAGAAAATTTAACCGTCCGGGCACGGGAACTTCGGCCGGCGAGGAACCCGCCGAGCGATAAATGAAAGGAGCCGGAAGGAATTTATCCCTGACTGGTGCCACATGGTACAGCGACGCCAATTTTATCGCCCCGACGAGGAGATCGGCGCAGGTTCGACGATGACTATCGCCCGGTCGCCGCGACCCAGGTGCCGGAAAATATGATACCAATAAAATTAACGGCAGCTACATCGTCGCGGCTCCCGAATGGCCGTCGGGACGATCTTTCGTGTCCATAAAATTCCTGGTATACACAGGCACAGAGATTCCATAATGACGGGCAAAATGCTCACCAACCCAGGCGATAACAGCACGAACAAAACACTTAGGAATACAAGGAAAATCTTAAGCTCCACGCGGATAATGGATCCGAAGAGTTAGGTCGGTGCAGGAGCAGGACAAAGTGTTCGTGTTCAGTAGGACAAGAATTAATACATTCCGTGACGAACTTGAGATGAAGCTGCGGTGTTAGTGTAAGATAGTTCAATATATTAGGCGATATAAATAGTATATTTAACAGGGAATTAACTCGAATTTTCAGAGATTTATGTCAAGAGTCTAGGGTAGGCAACACGCCAGGTACAATCACTGATAAAAAAATGTAGTTGAATCAACTAAAGATTCGGGCGGGGACGTTCAAATAAATATTTTGTTGGTGCAGCTAAGAGATTGGTATAATTCAAAAATTTTTTGGATGATTTCACCAAAATATTTTTGAGGCGTTAAAATATTTTGTTCGATCAACAAAATATTTATTTGAACGTCCGAGCCCAAATGTTTAGTTGATTCAACTACATTTTTTTTATCAGTGATGAAATCACTCATAAAAAATATTTCTATTTGCATAATTGGTTTGAAACTTAGTAGACCTCAATATGTCAGCAATATATTAGCCAATATAGTAGTTTTTTAACTGAGAATTAACTCGAATTTGCGGAGTTTCATGTCAACAATCTAAAGTGGGCAACGGCGCCAGGTACGATGGAATCAATGGAATCAATGGAATACAGTGGACTCATTGAAGTTATATTAATAAGTATGACACCGCCATCAGATGAACTAAGCGACTGAAAAACGTTTCTTTTGTGTTTCAACAATTATAAATATATGTTTTTATACTCAAGTCTAAAAACATATATGTATTTTTTATTTAATTTATTTAATTTAATTTATTTAATTTAATTTATTTTATTTATTTATTTAATTATTTAATAGGTTTCAGATTTACTAGGCCTCATGTCACCAATCAAATGACACTACGCATCAAATTCCAGCTTCATCGCTTCATTCGTCGCGAAGATCTACCACGTCACAGACGTCCGATGGGTAAACAAAAAAGCACCACGAGGGGTTGGTTCAGAGCCCGAGCAGGACAAGTGTAACATTCCGTGACGAGCTTTGGACGAATCTGCGGTACCAGCGCAGCGCAATATATCAGTATTTTCAACCGGTACGCATTAAACGGGTTGGTTTCGTAGTGGAGCAAAGTGCCGGTACCAAGATTCTGCGGATAGCCACAGGGTAGAGAAGCATCTCCGCGATTACGGAGCGCTTCGTGTACGCGGGCAAGGCTGCTCACGGAGATCCGTCGGAGCATATATCAGGCATTGTGCATAGCGAGCCTTCACCTCAGTTATCTTAATTACATCTGTAATGCACACCGCAAAGCTCTGTACCAACCCCCTCTCCCCCACACGCCGCCCTCTTCGCAACACACGTACACGCACGCGAAACACCGTCGGACGTGCGCTTTCACATACACGTCCGCGTCCCTCGTCGTACGTCGTCTCACAAACGTGCCCTCGATTCCCGGACAAACGAGCCATACATTCTCACGTGCGCCAGCGAGTCGGGACGCATTCATAGACGGTCCACACGTGTGCGCCGCGGCACGCGTGTTCCCGAGGCTCCGCGGAGCACCGAGCATCGTGCATGAATGCACAACTGAAACAGAGGCTGCACCGGCACGGTGTACCGAGGGCGAGCGAGCGAGGCCGGACGTGTACACACAATATTCCGGCCGTAAATGGGAGAGCCCGTTTAACGACAATGTGAACCATCGTTGTATTCCCTCCCACCGCCCGGACGCATAAACCCCAGTTTGCTTTAATAACCTACATCCAGCCTCCTCCTTCGCAGGGCAATCGCGCTCGGGCGCGCACCGATGCACGGGACGAGAACGGTTCTGAAGGTTCGTCGATGCGGACATTGTTTTTCCGGGGGTTTTTTTATGATTTATGATTTTTTATGATTTTTTTTTTGTCGGGAAAAAATTAGGTTCGGAAAGGCGTATTACGAGTGCGTTCCTACGGATGTCGCAAACGTGCGCACGGGAGTTTCGTACCCGGGGGGAACATCGGTTTTTTTCCCACGATCTCGCGCCCCGACGCGCGGTTTCACAGCTTCGGAAAATCATCGGCCCGTATCCTCCAACGCGGCGTGCTCGCGAAGAAAAGTAGCTTTTACGCGCGGTTAAATATCGTGACTTTGACGGACATCTGTTATTCCTCGGGTGTAGACGTTACTTACTCAGGGGGCTCGGTAGAAACGACTCGGTCGCCCGTGGCAACTTCTGACGCGCAGATCATTCTTACCTGGAATCACAGAAAAAAATATAAGATTAATTCACACTCGTAAGGAGGATCGTAAGAAATATTGTATAGGTGATAAAAAATATTGTATGGATGGTAAAAAATAATGTATAGGTGGTAAAAAATATTGTATAGGTGGTAAAAAATATTGTACAGATGGTAAAAAATAATGTATAGGTGATAAAAATATTGTATAGTTGGTAAAAAATATCGTACAGATGGTACCAAATATTGTACAGATGGTAAAAAATAATGTATAGGTGATAAAAATATTGTATAGGTGGTAAAAAATATTGTATAGGTGGTAAAAAATATTGTACAGATGGTAACAAATATTGTATAGGTGGTAAAAAATATTGTATCGGTGGTAAAAAATATTGTATCGGTGGTAAAAAATATTGTATAGGTGGTCAAAATTATTGTATAGGTGGTAAAATAAATTGTATAGGTGATAAAAAATAATGTGTAGGTGGTCAAAAATATTGTACAGATGGTAAAAACCATTCTGAAAGATAAGTGCCGTCTTGCACCGAAGAAGCGGCTTTAAATTTATACATCTTTTAAAACAGTTTCGAAAATTGTCGGCGCCTTCCCGATGAGCTCGAATGGATTATTGATAAATGTTCGAATCGACTTAACGGCGTTGTTCGCTAATACGCGCCATTACGAGGGGCGAATGGCGGAGAGGAAGGGGGGGGGGGGATGTGCTATTAACGGGTAGCGCACCGACGGGCTTTGGCTAAACACGCCTATAATGGCTGGAAAGCCGCGAGAGTCCATCGCCATTGTACGTATAGCGTGGTCGAGCTCCATCGGGAGCTGTGGCTTTATTTTCCGGCACGGTGGATAATTATCCGCACCGCGAAACTGCAGACGTCGGTGAGGGCCGAGCGCCATTGGATTACACTTAGATATAAAGTCGAACCGACCTGCGAATCGTCGCCGTCCGATCGCGTTAAATATTGCGACTGCGCTAGGAAAAAAACATCAGAACATTGTTAACGGGTCGCATTCGCAGGCGTTCCCTCGGAGTTAAATTAATTTGCAATGCAACGAGATGATTACGAGGATGCAGATTGGCAGATGTGGCAGCGCGTTTAATATGCCAGAATATTCGCGAGCGGGATCGTCCGCGTCCGTTGCGTTGTTAATACCAACGCGGATACCGGGTAATTAGCGAGCCGACGAATTCGAGACTGGTGTGGACCAGCCAGGATGTCGGGAGAGACTTGCAATTTTCCGCCAGTTTCGTGCAACTCGTTCGAGTTGCATTGCAAGCGGAAATGCCGGAGATCTACCCAAGAAACTCCATTAAATTTTAATTTCTACGAATTTATTTATCTATACAACTTCCGCCGTAAATGAACGATAATAATTAATAAGTAAAATCCGCAAGAAAATGAAACAATAATTAGGGAGGAAGGAGAGGGTGTTTTCCTCGGCAGGAGGACCGAGCGCGATGTCGTGACGGGATGTCGCCCCGTACTTAATGTACGATTAATTATGTATAGAACCCCTCTTCGCTCCCCTCGCCCTCCTCCCATTATGCAACGGACCGGAAGCCATGCGTGGCAGACATCCATCGTCGGTAATTTCTCTCCTTTTTTTTCGCCCTCCGGGACGGGTTTCGTATCTGGCCGGCGGAGTGCAACGCACGAGCCGACGTTACGTCACGGCGGCGAAGAGGGAGGAAGGGTGAAGCGTCGAAAGAATTTTTCGTCAGGCACGAAGCCAATTAATCGAGGACCCCGTGGGGCGCGCGCGATAATTGATCTGACCGTTCGGCCATTTGTTTCGTTCCGGAGCGGCCAATCTCGAGTGTACGATAAATCAACGAGCTTCGGAAGAAAATTCTTACGGATCATTCGTTCGGTTATGTTGAAGTTGCGAGATTGATGCTAGATCGGTAAGAAACTTGGCCGTCTGGGAAGCCGGTCTGAAAGTCGGCTCGAGACTCGCACGCACACGATAATACCGGGGGGAAAGGGGGGACGAGAATGGTACGAGTTCGTACCGTGGGCCACGCGGAGTCCAATAATAATTACGGTTTACGGTCGTGCGGGCGCGTATGATGTACCACGCGGGGTAGCCAGGACCTCTGCGTGACGCTTCGGCGAACGCAGAAATAATAACGGCGGCGGGGGTGCGCCAGGCCAGGGTCGATTTCTCGTTATAAATCAGCCAGACACGCGTACCCCTGAAATTCTCGTTCCCCCTCTCCCTCACCGCGCCGCTGTCCGGCTGTACGACATCATCGCTATTCCACATTCGACGTTAATGCACGACTGGTAACGACGCCGCACTGAGAAAAAGAAATTGTTGGATCAAGCAAATGCGCGGTGACATAGAGTAAAAGTGGTGAATATGGCCCACCTCGATTAACACGTAAATCAATGATATATGGACCGGGCCATATTCCCCATTTTTACCCTACGTTCAAAGGTGTATTCGGTTGGTATAACAAAAATCTTTATTTTAATCGACAAATTTTGAATAAATTGAAGCAAATAATCGTGTAATAAAACAATGCTTTATTTGTACCATACAAATAACAGCTTTGAACGTAAGGTAAACGTACCAATGGCTGAACACTTAAGGGCGCAGTCCCAGTCCCTGGGCATGCATGAAAAATCGTATTTCCATCTCTCTTGCACTCACGTCATGTCCGGCCACTGGGACGTGTCCGGTCATTGGTAGGTTTACCTTATGTCACCGCGACTTTTGGTTAATCCAACATTTTTTTTTCTCAGTGTGGGAAATTCGCATACCTCCCCTCCCGCGCCGCGCCGCTATCCGGTTGTGCGACATCATTGCTATTCCACATTCGACGTTAATGCACGAGTGGTAATGACGCTGCACTGAGAAAAAGAAATTGTTGGTTCAAGCAAATGCGCGGTGACATACGTTCAAAGGTGTATTCGGTTGGTGTAACAAAAGTGTTTATTTTAATCGACAAATTTTGAATAAATTGAAGCAAATAATCGTTTAATAAAACAATGCTTTATTTGTACCAACCAAATAAAAGCCTTGAACGTAACTCACCGCGACGTTTGGTTAATCCAACAAATTTTTTTTCTCAGTGTGGGAAATACTTTAACGGCCATCCCGTTCAACGACCAAGCGTTTTCCGGTCCTGTTAACCCGACTTGTCAGAACTTACGTGGTCGTCGCTAATGAAGGAATACGAAGGTTATAGGTAATCGCGTGTCTCCGCGGAGGCGAACAGCGTCACGGCCGTGAGAAGGGGTTGGAAAGCCTGTCGAGGGGTTCGGCGGAGCCTCCGTCGGAGTCTTTTGCTTTGTCGTGGCCCTCATCGAGGTACGAGCGAGGTAAGCGACAGGCAAAGTTTAACCGAAGTTTCAAGGATGGAGAATGTCGGCTTTCCGTTGATCGAACCTTGAAGCCGGAGTTTCCTGGTCGCGCGAGGATGTGCGGTTTACTCGGACAGGGGTCGCGGTTTCGCGCGAGACGTTAAATGGCTCGAAAGTTTGGGCCATGCGCCCAGTGCAAAATGAAATCCTCAACATGAAATCCTCTGGCCAAAATGAAGTCACTGCTTGGCTCTATCAGAAGGTCAGCATGAAATCCTCTGGCCGGATTTTCCTCAGCTGCGCTCGATGCCTCTCCGTCAACAGCGTTTCGTATCTTGAGCCTCCGAGCCTCGAAATTCGACTTCGGAGAGCTTTGGACAGCACCCGGGACATTTGGAAAATCTGGACATAACCAGGGTTCTCGCTGGGCCTGGAAGGTCTGGCGCCATCCTGCGCCAGGGCTTGCAGCGTTGCCGATATAACTGCCCGGCGAGTTTCAGTCTCGCACGAGGAAATTATGATCCTGGCCGTGGCGCTCGTCGGGCCGTCGTGATTGCATAACAATGAGGGGAGATTCCGGGAATTGCTTTTACGTGTCTAGAATTACTGCGGGACAGACACAATGGTGGTTGACCGGGCGGGGGAGTCGCCTTCGCCGCCATCACCGAAGCGGCCGAGCGTCGCATACCTGTGCCCCCCGTTGCCAGGACTATGCATCATTGGGTAATCTCTGGCGAACGATTCAATTGAACCCCGGTGGCATGTCGAGTATGTGGACATAATGGAGCATCCGTCTCTGCCGGACGATAAGCGAGAGGAGGCCGCATATGCGCACCTGGTGCCTCTGATTTCCGTCGGGCCAACGTGTGGCGCCGACTGCCGCACACTCGTAGCCGGTCGGAAAGGCACATACAACCGGGCTCCGGCGAACCCTCCAAAAACAGTGGCTGCGGCCACGGATGGATCTGTCGCGAGCATCGAAATTGCCTTCTCTTCATTTAAGCCTCAGCGACGCCGCGCCGAGTGGCGGGAGGCAAACCCTTTGAAGCGCCGATCCCTCGCAATTATCTATCCGCCGATCTGTTTATACATTGGCAGTGAGTCTGAACTACGGGCGCTCTCCACCGTCAACATTATCCCTGCATGCCATACGCAGATTAAACACTTCCTCATCCTCTTCCCGAGCGATTCCTCCCGTCTATCCGGACTTCTCAGGATCGTCGGCTGGCGATAACTCGAGCGTAGCCGTATCGTTTTTCAATTACGCCCGATGCAGGATGTAAGCGAGCTTCCGCGGTAATTAGATTGCAAATTGCTGATATCGGGTTCGATAATATTCCATCGGGTCTTAACGCCATTATAGCACGGTCGTTGGATAGTTCGTACCGGATATTGGTTTCTACAATCATCCGTATCCGTGAACAGCCGCGACTGTCGTGGAACAACGATGGCGATTCGTCGGCCCGGAAGCGTGACGGTGCTTTATTATTTCACCGCTCGCTGGATCGCAGTGCCGCAAATATGGGTACGTCGTGTTGGTAAACAGAGGATTCGTGGGTTCGCAGTGTACCCGATATAGTCGTCGATAAAGTGCAATGGGGCACGTTCGCGTACGTTCGGCAGCGAAAGCGGCCGAATCGATGATAAAGATACCCGGGGAGAAACCACCGACGCGATATTCTCGCTGAAATTGGAGAGTACGAAACGTCGATCAAAGTTCACCGTTGATGCGCCGATAAGCCGAGCAATACGCCGCGGTTGAGTGGGTTCTATAGTGCACCCGAAGGTGCACTGCCGTGCATAGACGCCGGTACAGTTTACACGCGCAAACTTCCGACCACCGCCGCAAGTTGGACAGTGCATCGCATGGGTTCGCTGTCAATTATTACCGGTTGGTCCTCTCCGCGGGGTGAAATTATAACGCACCAGACAGCCCCGCGTACACCGTAATTAACAAGTTGCGAACAAACCAAAACCTCACGGTACTTGACGCATCGAATTCGAATTACATTAATTGGTCCAGTTTGTGAGTACCATCGTGGACGCAATAAACGTTGAGTTCCAACGTTCGAGACATCCTCGGTAGACTAGACGAGGTATCGGGAAGTTGCGCCTACGAGCTGCCGACTGCCTGCGTCTCGCCGAGATCTCGTCTACAGTCGACCGGAAGTTCGAGGCGCAAAGTTCAATCATTTCCAGGGGGCAAGTTCGGCAAGCCGGCCGGATCTTTTTGTCCTAATTGCCTTCGTTTGAACCGCACGTACAGTTTACCAACTCGAGTGGAAATTTTCGAGCGTTACATCGGGCCCTGATAGGGTCCTCATAAGGCCTTATCAGGCCCTTGTCAGGCCATACCAGGACCCTATCAGGGCCCGATATAACGCTCGAAAATGTCTACTCGGGAATTTCCTCCTTCGCGCCTGGTTCCTATACACTGAGAAAAAGGATAGTATTTTTCACTATATCGAATAGTTCCCAGGTGGAACGTTTAGATAGATAGTTTCTGATAGTGCATATTCAATTGGTCAAATCATAATTGTAGTTGCAATGATGATTTTTTGACATAGTCGTAACTATAAAATATAGATGTTCCCCATGGGAACTATTTTTTATGGTAAAAAGTTGGTATTGTTGCTTTTACTATGTCGTTTTTTCTCAGTGTACAGAATAGAAAAACGACGTTTTCCTAACCGTGCCGGAATTTTAGTTTTGAAGTCGGTGCGATGTAAAGATTCGTACGCATGGATCAAAAATGCTTCACAGAATCAAGAGAAGCCCCGAGGAGGCTTCAATCATCTAGTGACTGGTCGGAACATGGATAGGATCTGAGTTCCAATTTGGTAACCACCGTATCCTCGCACGAGGTCCAGAAATAACTAAGACTTCAATCAGTGGTCCTGTTCGAGAGGATTTTGGACGGCGGATAGTGGGGAGGGAGAACCTCGGTCCAAAAGGGGGAAAACCGACGACGCCATATTGGACCGTCGTTACTCACCGTCTGGAGACCTCGGCAAACACTATGGTGAAATTTCCCAGGATTCATCGTGCCACCCCGAATCCGAGCGAAGCGCCCGCGACCTTATACGCTCGTCAGTCGGATAATTTCAGCGAGCGATGTACATCCACTGCGAGAGACGAGACCGAAGCAATCGCCCCGCCGGAGAAGCGGCGGGCTCTTGTGAATCCGACCCTTCCTTCGTTTTCCCGCCCCGCCGAGACTCCCAGACTCAGTCGGCATAAGCCTCGAATGTTGAATATTCTCAAGTGCCTCGGAGATTTCAATATCATCGCGGAGTCGCGGTTCCTCGCAATGTGTACAACTAAACCCGACGGGGATGAAACGGCAAATGGCTGGAAAGACTGGAAACGAAATTCTCGAAACCGCGTACGCTCCTTATCAGGATGTGCGTCTTTGTACGTCAGTGAACGAGCGACCGAGAAATGCACGACAAGAGACGAGAGGAATGTCTCGCGAGAGCGTCTCCGAAACCATAAGAATTCAATATGTTTCACATGAAGACGTGACTGACGACTGAGAGGAAGGGAGGGTCGCGGACGATTTCCATTGTAGGCGATGGACATTCGTATTCGAATCACACGCGCCGGAGGCCAAAGTCATCGAGAGAGACCTCGACCCGCGCCGCCCTTTGGCTTTCGGGAAGTTGGCGTCGGGCGGAAAACAGCGGGGCTCGTTGAACGACTTGGTCTCGGATCGGTGTTAGCGGGGCAGCCGCTGCGTTCTGTTCTTTGTCGAGGGGTCTCGGTTCGGGGACGCCGGCCATAAGTCATCCGCCTTCGATATTAGTGGATCGAACGGGGCCACGACACCCGACCACCAGCCGTACGACAACACAACTCGACATCCCCGAGCCCGCGCGGGGCCAGCGCTTGCCCGCAGCGGGTCCTCGCCCTCCGACCACCCTTGTTTCCTACATTGATATTGGCACGTAAATTACACCGTATGTCTGTATTATATCAAAGCGTATATCCGTAACTACTGGCAACGTTCCTCATAAGCGGCTAATACCCAGGGGCCCGTACGTGCAATAGCGCGAGCACAATTCACGTGCCGCTATTATCGAACCCTCTCTCTCTCCGCAAGGAGCGCCAGGATTACAATAAATTTTGGGCAACGATAAACCCTACGGTAATCGTAAATCTTAAGGTAACAGTTGAAAGTATCGAGCTACCCTCCAAGACAATGGATACCCTGCAAGTGAAAGCCACTCGGACAGTTTTGTTTCTTTCCTCCAACCGTGAGGAGGAGAAGAGCGTAATTCGCCAGTTTTACGTCCAACGCAATTAACGCTTCGGCGATGCGATGGACCGAGGATGTATCAGCATCCGGCAGAACGAGACAGAAGTATCTGTACGCGGAGGGAAACTAACTACATTTTACGGCAGAGTTATCGCGTTCGATCGTAAAAAAGGCTCGTATAGCAGGTAACGACCGGGTCGCCGAGGAGCGGGAGAGAACGCCGTGGAAGACAGTGTTCTTAACGATTGGTAGTCGCGTACCGGCTGCGAGTGCGGCGGTCAACCTTACCTCGGAATGCACGGTACAACTCCGCGGCGCCCAAGTACACTGGGGCAAACCAACCCCGTCTTTGTGTGCACTCTGTACGCCTCGCCGTCCCCCGCTGGGCTATCTCTAACTCACCGCCAGGCCAGAGGCACGCTATCGTTCGCGCGTTAACGTAGCGAATAAGAGAAACGACTGTTCGCGACCTCGCGACCTCCTTGTTATCAATTCCACGATGCGATGTACACGGCGAATCTAGGTGAATTGCCGCTGGTGGAAAGAGCTTTTCCGACCCGTTTCTTGTTTCTCTTCTTTACTCTCCGCCTCGTCTTCCTCCGCCGACCGCCCGTTCCTCCCGACGTTGGGATATTGTATTACAGCCAAAGTGGAAACTATACGGGAAGTGAATGTAAAGAAAATTTATGAGTTCCCCGAGTCGGACCGAACTCGCTTCGAACAGACTGCACAACGCTCGCGCGGTATGCACGAGCGCAGCAACCACGATTGCCTGGTCCGGAGAGTCTCTGCCTCTCAGCTTCCGTACGTAGCTCTCGCCTCCCCTTTGCCACCCGTCGGGAGGTTGCATCGTACCGATTCCACCCAGCGAGGGAACTTCTCAGCGCCGGCGGGCGGCCGTGCATCCGTGCGAGTGAGAAGCTCCATATTAATTATCGCAACGTCGGTAGAATTGTTTCTTGTATCCTCTCTCTCCCTCTCCATCATCGAGCCCGAAGTTGGTCCTCGAGAGCGCCGCACACACGAACGCCTCGGCACCGGCGCCTTTGTAATTTCCTTCCCTATCTGCGCGATGCCTACCGGTGAGCCTCGCGAGTTCAACGCGTCGAGAGGTGGAAATCCGTTTCAACTTCTCTGACGCCCGCGCTAAGTAATATTAATGGGTCGTAAATGCTGCGAGGGAGCGCGTAGGGTAAAAGTGACGAATATGGCCCACACTGAGAACGAGGATAGTGTTTTCTACTGTACCAATAGTTCCCAGGGGGAACGTCTATATAGATCGTTTTTGATAGTGTATATTCAATTGGTTAGGGTAAAAGTGGTGAATATGGCCCACCTCGATTAACACGTAAATCAATGATATATGGACCGGTCCATATTCCCCACTTTTACCCTACATTATAATTATAGATGCAACCATGGTTTTTTGTCACTGTCGTAACTATAAAATGTAAACGTTCCCCTTGGGAACTATTTTTTATGGTATAAAGTCAGTATTGTTACTTTTACTATGTTATTTTTTCTCAGTGCACTAACAGCGCGTAAATAAATTACCCACGGACCGGGCCATGTTACCCACTCTCAGCTAGAATAACGGCGACTTCGTCGTTGAACAGTTCAACGCGCGCATCGAAATTTCGTAAACCTGTCCGACGGAAATCCACGATCGAATGAAGCGAACGTTGATTCTTTCCATTCAGGTTCAGCATTCGTCTCTAAAGGATTTGGCAAGCCGAACCCGAATGGGTGGCTAACTAGAAAGAAGTGACGAGACTGTCGAGCTCCGGTAAAACCTCTAAATGAGGGACGAGCTCGTAAATTATAATTCGGAACGTCAACTGACGAGGCGGATTTGGACCTCCGGTGTGGAAGGCCAAGTTCACCTCCGCGTGAAAATCAATATGGGAGTTCGTCGACGATTTCATTTGCCTGTTACGTACGTAGTGTGCAGACGGGAACGGTGGATGGAGGTTCGTGTGCGAACGATAGAGGAAGAGCCGGGTTGCCCGGGGGGGAGTGATCGGACCGATGCTACATAGGCGCGCCGAGCCGGCAACAAAAGTGGGACAATATTGGCAAATGAGACGGTACATTTGCTGGGTGCGCGCGGGATGCCATTGTCAAGAGGCGCCGGAGCCCGCGATGGCCAACGGGCGCGGTGGCCACGCCGGGCGTAATTGCACGCATTGTTTGATGCGTGGCAGACGACTCGAATCACCGCAGCGAGCGCTCCGACCCCGCTCGCGCGCCGTTTGGACCGTCAACTTTGGGCCAGCCCGGGGTCACCGCGGGCCATTCTTCGGCCAGCGCCCCCCGGCCACGTTGCCTTTACTCGCCCGTCGACCATTGTCACGAAACGAGCACCGCTTCGATGATTTATTCCCGTCACTCCGAAAACCTTCCGGCTCTATCGCTGCTCCGAGAATCTGGCGGTAGGAGTGACTCATGTCCCACTCCAAACGAATCCCGAATCTTTCTCTTCAGCCCGCCCTTATTTTATTATCTCACAGTTCAACGGAGATACATCTAAATTGTAGCGGGAATAAGAGACTCGAGGTCTGGCTGTGGGTCCTCTTTATCTTTGATAAGAAACTGTCCGAGGGTGTTCGCCCTACTTTAGAGGGTTGATGGTCGCTCGCTCCTATCCTCCGGTAAGTGGATCCGCGTGACCCGGAAGCCCGAATTCGCTCTCTCCGCCTGAAGGGCTCCTGCTGCTGATCCCGCGCGTATGCTCTCTCCGGCTCGCTTCTGCAGACTCGCGATCCATTCTATCATTCTCAGCCCCGGTGCGCAAAATACCGTGGCCGAATACACAGAAGTACCTTTCCCTTAAGGTGGTCCTTGCGAATAGTGCTCACTTTGCATAAGTTTCGGAGTTATGAGAGGGAATCGCAAACACAGGATGGTATAAAAATGTTTAAAAAAATCAAGCATATTAAAGGTGCTGAAAAGATTAATTTTGCATAATAATAAATCATAAATGGTATCAACAAGTTGATGAAAAATAAAATTGTTCGACAAAACTCCCGGAAAGCTCACTTTATTTTTAATTAAAATGAATCGTTCACTTTTGTCAATACGTATGATTTTTTTTAGATTTGTAAATCCACTTTGATTTTTGTTTTTATATGGGAAAAATTTCTAGTCACGAAACTCGAAAATCTGAAAAAATTCATACGTATCCAGAAAAGTGAACGAATCATTTTCATGGAAAAAAAGTTCGGTTTCCGGGAGATTTGTCGAACAATTTTATTTTTCATCAATTAGTTAATAACAATTTGGAATTATTATTATGCACAATTAAACTTTTCAGCACCTTTAATACGCTTGATTTTTTTCACCATCGATTTTATACCATCGAGAAGTGTTTACAATTTCCTATCATTTCTCTGGAACTTATGCGAAGTGAACATTATTCGCAAGGACTACCTTAATACAAGGAACCAGAGGGGAAGCATAATGTCGCAATTTCAATTGACGCCTTTTTGGCTCTGAAAACAAACGCTCCGCATCGAATTTCGTTAAAAAAAGTTTAATTTTCGTTAATCTTTTCAGCACCTTTAATATGCTTGATTTTTTCAGATTTTTGTACCATCCAAAATTGTTTCCAATCCCCCTCACTTCTCCGAAACTTATAGGAAGCGAACACTGCTCGCAAGGACGACTTCAAATAACTCGACTATTCTCGAGCGGCGGCGAGCGGTTCAATCTCCTTATCGTTCCCTTGCTCGCGGACTCCAGCCTTCGAGCTTTCCGACCTATCTGGCGAACAGAGTGAAGGCCCGCGTCACGCAGGCGAAAAGCTTCCTCTCCCAACAGACAGTCAGACAGACGGACGAAGAAGTGACAGTCTGCACGACCTCGCTCCTCGCCACGCCTCTGCGTCTCGAGCGCGCATCCCGAGTCGTATGGACGTCGGAACGGACCAGCCGTCGAGCTCGCGCAACTCCCGGAGGGTTCCTCGCGAAACGAACGAGTAGCTGTGTTATCGCACGGTCCATCTGTATTCACGGCGTTCCCGAGCTTATCTTCCAGGCACTTTCTTCCCATCTCGCTCACTTCCTCCCTCAGCGTCTCCCTCTCGTGCCTCAGCGTCTTCTCTCTATCTCCTCTCGATTCATAGCTATCCGCGTTACTTTACCCTGCATCCGCACCAACCCCCCCCCCCCCCCTTTCCACCAGCTACAACGCCGGGAGATCACTTCCCGGCTGCTGTCGCTGCTCGCTCACGCTGTCACTCCATCGAATCAGCATCTCTGTTTTCCACCTTATCGCCTCGTCACATCTTTGTGGAATTCTCTCGAGTAGGAACTCGGGCTTCTTTCCCTTCGTCGACGAGCTCGGTGAGTTTCGTGCATGTTTCTTTTTACACTGACGGAGCTATTTTATGCCACGAAAGCGCGAGGGAGACGCAAAAGTTTCCTCGCCGCTCAGCGTGCCCGAAGACCTAATCCCCTTTTTCTCGTACGAAATGATCTGAATGCCGGACGGGAATCTTCCGGAGCATTCCCTCTCCGCTGTGCTCCGAAGTGCATCGGCGGCTGGCGGAAAGAAAGCGAGCGAGACGGAGATGCATTCGGGATAGAGAACTCGACCACTCTCCTCCTCAGCGCCGGGCAACTCCGACTTTGAATGCCTTCGGATTAGATACCTGGCATTTCGCCGGAATGGCTCTTTTTCCCCACCGAGCGAACCTCCCTCTTCCACTTTTCCATCCTCCGTCCGTCTCTCTTCGCCATGCGATTTTACACGCAGCGCGGAATCTACTTTCCTCCCTGAATACCCCGAACTGTATGTGTACAGCGGAAAGTGTTATGGATCCAGTGGATGGAAGTGGCGTCGTCCGGCGTCTCGTTTGGACACCATTCTTCTTAAGTAATAGTAAAAGTATTTATTGACAATATTTAACAATCTTTGGTTGCTGATACATTTCTAAAATTAATTACATATAGTACTGCTATTGCTATTGCTATTGCCAATAGGCCATCGACCTAAGTCCTTCAGCCCCCTTTCTTCTTAAATTTTCTCAAATTAAGCAAATTACCTAAATACATGATAAAAGTTCATTATGCATAAAACAACGTTGTATGCGGCACTAAATTTTTCAATATCAGCTTGAAAATTCAGATTTTTGTTTTCTGATTTATTTCTAAAATGAATCTTTTCCTCAACTTCGATTCATAATTTAAAATCGGCGACTGGCGGAAAGAAAGCGGGCGAGACGGAGATGCATTCGGGATAGAGAACTCGACCACTCTCCTCCTCAGCGCCGGGCAACTCCGACTTTGAATGCCTTCGGATTAGATACCTGGCATTTCGCCGGAATGGCTCTTTTTCCCCACCGAGCCAACCTCCCTTTTCCACTTTTCCATCCTCCGTCCGTCTCTCTTCGCCATGCGATTTTATACGCAGCGCGGAATCTACTTTCCTCCCTGAATACTCCGAACTGTATGTGTACAGCGGAAAGTGTTATGGATCCAGTGGATGGAAGTGGCGTCGTCCGGTGTCTCGTTTGGACACCATTCTTCTTATTCTCTTTCGTCTCGCTGCAGCCGAGCGGCGGCAGCGGCTTTGGTGGATCCGGCTGGTCGAGTATTCGGGTGCCTCTGCATCTCGTTATTTGAAATTCCATGTATGCATCTTCGGTTGCATTCGGCTGCATAGAGCAGTCCACCGTTCCGCCGCTCGTCCCGGCTTGTCCCGGCAACCGCTCGATATTGCATGCGTTGTGCAAGACGCGACGAAATCCGGCCGAGGAGAATAGCATAAACGAGTGGGAACAGCGATTTCTTTGTTCCTACCAGTCAGCGAGATTGAGAGGGTTTCGTCGGAGGAGCGAGGGAACCTTCATGCCGGTCGCGAGACCTCCCGTAAGCGAAGCCAAGCGAGAGGTAGCCTACCAAGCCGGTCTGACCGGTACTCGCCGACTGGCAACGTTCAACGAACCTGAAGAAGCGCCGTCGCTGTTTCTTGCCTTCCTCCTGCGCGCCGCTTCCTCGGATGCTTCTCTGACCCCGATCATGCGAGAGTCGAGCATTCCCTTCCGCCGACTTCACTCGGCTGCACCGCGCGGAGGACCAACGATGTTGGAGGTTCTAGCGAGCTACCGGGACAAGATTTTCGTGCCCGAATGAAAGAGGAATGGAAAAAGGGATGGATTTACTCCGTGGGAGAGAGCTACGGTTTTCACGAAGCTTCGCGACGTCGCGGGAAATAATATGTCCATCTTTGGGATGTGTCATCGGCACCGGAAGTTTGGAGACACGGTGATAAAGTCCAAGCCTCGTTAGTTTACTTTTCGGCCGTATGTGTCGGGTCTCCTCAGAATTATTTGTTTGTAAGAAACATGTGTACATACTTGAACAATAATATTATAGGGACGTAAATCTAGGCCTGCGAAAATCCATTTCTAGGTTTGCTTATATGACAATACCAAATTAGAGTCTCTGATAAATACAATCACTCAATGACACGATTTTCGTGCCCGAATGAAAGAGGAATGGAAAAAGGGATGGATTTACTCCGCGGGAGAGAGCTACGGTTTTCACGAAGCTTCGCGACGTCGCGGGAAATAATATGTCCATCTTTGGGATGTGTCATCGGCACCGGAAGTTTGGAGACACGGTGCTAAAGTCCAAACCTCGTTAGTTTACTTTTCGGCCGTATGTGTCGGGTCTCCTCAGAATTATTTGTTTGTAAGAAACATGTGTACATACTTGAACAATAATATTATAGGGACGTAAATCTAGGCCTGCGAAAATCCATTTCTAGGTTTGCTTAGGGTAAAAGTGGTGAATATGGCCCACCTCGATTAACACGTAAATCAATGATATATGGACCGGACCATATTCCCCACTTTTACCCTATATGACAATACCAAATTAGTCTCTGATAAATACAATCACTGTACCAAATTTATAATCGATTACTAAAAATATACTTACAGTTAAATTGTACATTATTTTCTTAATGATTCTGCTAATTCGACCTTGAGGATCCTTAAGGATGTCGAATCGGTAGCGACAAAGTTGCTACATTATGATCCCCTTCTAATTGGGGTAAAGTAACTGTGTAAATATGGCGTCGGTCATGTCTAGAGAATTCTCGGATATTTAACTTCTAAATTTTCTCAAATTAAGCAAATTACCTAAATACTTGATAAAAGTTCATTATGTATAAAACAACGTTGTATGCAGCACTAAATTTTTCAATATCAGGTTGAAAATTCACAGATTTTTGTTTTTTGATTTATTTCTAAAATTAATCTTTTCCTCAACTTCAATTCATAATTTCGAATTTTTACATTGTCAAAGTCAAGCGAATGGGTGACGTCCAAATGGTGTGCACTTAGTGCTGTGGCGTTCTTTTGCACAGTGTTTAAGCTCCGTTTGTGTTCGTTTATTCTTTCCTTTAAATATCTAGATCTTCGGCCAATGTAAACTGAATCACAACCGCAGCATGGGATGAAGTCGATCGTAGTCGTAACACACATCACAAAAATGTGTGTTGCCCAACTATCTTAATACGTCCATTGTACAAAAAAAATTGCAAAATAATGTCTCCTCTCTCGACCACCGGATTCATTGTAACAGTAGCTTGAGCGTGAAAGTATCCATTCGGTTGTGCGAAGAAGCGAGTTGCAGTAACGAGGGACCGGTAACAAGCGTCCGCCCGCAGCGATGCGGACGTCGTGGATTTTTTTCTCCCACCGATCGTAAATTATTTCCCCATCCCGATCAGCTCGCGGTACGTTTTCCCAGGCAAAGAAACCACCGTCGATCGCGCGTTTCCGCGCTATTCATCGTTGGTCCCCGGTGCATCTCTCCGTCGTTGCTCGGAGAGGGTATTTCGTGATATTATTCTCGATATGCGGTTACAGCGCCGGTATTTATTCGTGCCGCTGAATACGAGAAACTAGGAAGACAGGGGACTTCGATCATCGTTTACCGATAAAAGGAAAACGTTGTTGCGCTCGTACTTGCCTCAGCTTGAATCCGAGGCGTCTCGCTTGCATTATGAAGATCCCGAGTCACGTAGGGATGCGAACCGATGCAACCGGAGTCAATACCGCTTTCTATCCCGAGCGACGCTCTCTCCTATACGTTCTCTCCGCCGATACCGTTTCCTTCTATAAATTACTGCCCCAGGATCGATCAACCGGTGTGGGGGTTATCGCCGTCTTGGCATGCGATGCCGCTTAGCATCGCGGATCCTCCGGCCTGGTTGGGCACCAAATAATTCAGTGACGAATCGTTAGTGCCCACTTCGGTCGTAATTTTTCGTCAATATCCCATGCGCGCCTGGAGGCCAATGAACGGCGAAACTGATGCGATTACACGAGGCTTGGGTGTACATAATTACAATGCAATATCGATGAGGACTTAAATTACACAGGTGGGATTCTGACGCAGGCGCAAAAACGGCTCATGGCTGTTCCGATTTTGCATACATAGCTTCTCTCCCTTTCCTTTCGGCTTTCGCACCCTCATCCTCGACCGGGTCCATCCGGCTCCGTAATCATACCATAACGCCCCAACCAACACACGGAACGCAACACATCGACTCTCCCCTCGTCCGAACTACCGGCTCGTGTATTCCCGGCGATATAAGACAGCCGATCCCGGTACCACGCGTCCTTCACGCATGCAGATTAGGGTTTATCGGGGGATCGTGGTGTGAGTGCAACAGTCGGGAGGTTCCCTGCCCTACGATCACGTATATGTATACTTTGGGCGCGATCATCGATGGAGTGGTTGGCAGCGTAATAGTCGGTGCTAAAGTCCAAACCTCGTTAGTTTACGTTTCGGCCGTATGTGTTGGTCCTCAGAATTATTTGTTCTTAAAAAAATAATATTATATGGATTTAAATTTACCCCTGCGAAAATCCATTTCTAGGTTCGCTTATATGAGAATACCAAATTAGAGTCCCTGATAAATACAATCACTATAGCACATCCAGAAAAAAAAATTATTTGACGGTCACCGTTTAGTTCGTTCAAGTAAAATATTTATTTGATTTAAGTAACTATTTGCTTAATTAAAATAAATATTTATTTAAATCAAATAAATATTTTACTTTAACCAAAAAAACGGTGACCGTCAAATAAATTTTTTTTCTGGGTGCAAATTTATTGCCGATTACTAAAGATAGTTACAGTTAAATTGTACATTATTTTATTAATGATTCTGCTAATTCGACGATCCTTAAGGATGTCGAATCGGTAGCGACAAACTTGCTACATTATGACCCGCTGTTAATTGGGGCAAAGTAACTGTGTAAATATGGCGGCGGTCATGTAAAGAGAATTCTCGAATATTTAACTTCTCAATTTTCTCATATTAAACAAATTACCTAAAGACATGATAAAAGACCATTATTCATAAAACAGCGTTGTATGTAGCACTACATTTTTCAATATCAGCTTGGAAATTCACAGATTTTTGTTTTTTGATTTATCTCTAAAATTAATCTTTTCCTCAACTTCGATTCATGATTCACACTGAGAAAAAAGATAGTATTTTCTACTATACCAATAGTTCCCAGGGGGAACGTCTATATAGATAGTTTTTGATAGTACATATTCAATTGGTTAAATTATAATTATTGTTGCAACCATGATTTTTTGTCACTGTCGTAACTATAAAATATAAACGTTCCCCCTGGGAACAATTTTTTATGGTATAAAGTCAGTATTGTTGCTTTTACTACGTTCTTTTTTTTCAGTGTAGAATTAGATAGATAGAATAAGATACCACGCGTCCTTCACGCATGCAGATTAGGATTTATCGGGGGATCGTGGTGTGAGTGCAACAGTCGGGAAGCTCCTCGCCCTACGATCACGTATATGTATACTTTGGGCGCGATCATTGTTAGAGTGATTGGCAGCGTAACAGTCGTTGGTCGCTGGATGGTCGGTCGCTTGTCGACATGTGCTGGAAACTCCAAGACGTTCGTATGACGACGACTGTGCGGCAACTCTCTCAACAGCCGATCACCGTCTGCCGTTTGGTCGGCACATCCACCGTTGGGGAGTTAAGCAGCTACGCAGAGTGCTTCCGCGTCCCTCCGGCCTCTTCGCATCCCCAGACAGCCTCCGACGAAGGGCATACGATCCGTCTACGGTGATCCTTCAGGAAGCCGGGAGTGATCCGACGATAAGGCTCGGGGACGCCGCGGAACTATCGACTCCCTCACCGCAGCCAACCCTAATCGTGAGGCCTGGCTTTGACTTAACGACGACCAAGTGAATTTCCCCGGTAACTACGTCGCCCCGTCGTTGCCACGACGAAGTTGCGGCTGCCTGGCTGCGTTACGCCCTGTAAGATACGACGCCTGGTGCGTTGTATCGACACTCCCGAGTAGAAATTTTCCAGCGTTACATCGGGCCCTGATAAGGTTCTGAGAAGGCCTGATGAGGCCTTATCAGGACCCGATGTAACGCTCGAAAATTTCTACTCGGGAGTGCCGATACAACATACCTCGGAGTTGGCCAAATACTCAGGTTTGGCCAAAACGCCGATAATAAGGCTGATGAGTGTTAACAAGGGTTACCCTCGATGCCTTTCCTGAAAATTGCCTGTTGCAAGAGATTCTCCTTGATGCTCTTGATCCGAACAAGACAAACAATAAAAAATAACAAATCGACTGTTCTTCTCAATACCGGCAGACTGCACAATCACCGTGGCACTGCCAACTCGAGTAGAAATTTTCGAGCGTTACATCGGGTCCTGATAAGGCCTTCTCAGGACCTTATCAGGGCCCGATGTAACGCTCGAAAATTTCAACTCGCGAATGCCGACACAACATACCTCGGGTTTGGCCAAAACGCCGATAATAAGGCTGATGAGTGTTAAGAAGGGTTAATCGGGTTAATCGGGGCCTTATCAGGACCCGAAGTAACGCTCGAAAATTTCTACTCGGGTTGGAAAGTCTCGGTGATTTTGCAGTCTGCCGGTATTGAAAAGAACAGTCGATTTCTTGTTTTTTTTTTTTTTTTTTTTTGTATTATTGGACTTGTTCGGATCAAGAGTATAAAGGAGAATCTCTTGCAACAGGCAATTTTCAGGAAAGGCATCGAGGTTAACCCTTGTTAACACTCATCAGCCTTATTATCGGCGTTTTGGCCAAACCCGACCGTACGCTCGTACTCGCAATTTTGCGCCAAGTGCGCCAACGCACCGGGAGGAAAGGGAAAAACGCTCCAGGGAATGAACGAAGAATGCTCTGCTCCTCTCCGCGAAGGAGTTCTTTCGCGTTCGCCGCCAATCGGGACGAGGCATCGGAGAGGCCACGGGAAAGGGCTGCGCGCACAGCTCCGAAAGTAATTCCTCGGTGTGTAAGAACGCAATTACCGCGAAGAAGCCACGGCGCTAAAGACCGCGTCGAGTTCCGCGCGGCAATTGGAGAGTTCCCGACCAATTTCAGTGCCGCAAACGCGCTCGGGCTCGGTTTCCGTCCCGGCGAGAGGAAGAGAACGAGCCCGACGCTGCTCTCCGGCGCGTCGTCATCGGGGAGGATTTAATTAAGGCGTTAATTGGAAAATGGCGAGGCTTAATCGGAGCCCATTTCCTTCCGTTAAAAAGCTCAGTTTCCTCCGCAACGACCGAATTTACACGAACGATAACGCACAGTTTGTTCTACCTCCGTAAACTTGCCACATCGGCCCGGATAATAAAAATACGGTGCGCGATTCTGTTTCATCCTCCCGCTGACAGCGCTTGGCGCGCACATATCCAACCCCCAGTTTTATCAACGACGCGAGGTCACGTCGCCTCGCGCATTCACTTCGATGTAAGTGGATAACGTTGGACCAGAGCTCGCCGGCGTTCTGGCAATAACAACGTGAAATTTCAGTCATCCCGCTGTCGGCCCGTGGGCACGGGAACACACCGGGATCTCCCGGATGCCCGTTTTTGCGCTCCATGTTTTTATCAGTCCCCTTTTTTTTACGCGCCCACACGTCCACCTTTTGACATCGGAGAGCCGGGCGTCGCTGGTGGTGAGTGAAAATTTTACTCGACGCACACTCTCTGCTTAAGCGCAGGGGCCTCCTCGCGGCGCTCTGACGCGGAAATACGCTTATACCTTGGCTTTATGGGCGTAGACCGATATGACGCCGGCACGTTCGTTTCGCGTTTCCCGCACGGATAGACTCGTGTCTTCTCGCAAAAAATAAAAAAAAATAAATAAAAAAAACAACATAAGCCAGAATCTGTGTACAACCTGCCGTAGCATACGTCAGTCCAACGGGTCGAGACTCCTGATAATGTCAGCTGATTGATACACGCTTCCGTTTGCGCCCTCCCAACCGGCGTGATTGATGCGATCGATCGACCGTCAATAGACTGTCGGGTTATCTCGTCCCCTAATACCCCCGGATACAAACACGGGTCAGCCGTCCGAGCCTCTCCCGTGCTGTAATAACGTCGGAAGGATCCTGAATTCGTTTCACGCACGACACCCGCCATCGATCAACAACGAAATCGGATTACCGACAAGACAATGTCGCATTAAAATTTCACACCCGGTGAACCCGGTGAACTTCGCGCTTGACCTCAGGATGTGCAAGAACAAAAAACTGAGGTCGCCGAGCGCGTTAGAAGTTAAACTTATGCCGGTGAAGGCGTAGGAAAGGAAACAATACTATGGTTGAATTCATAGAAAATTATTATAGTAGTAACTACGAAGATTTATTCGAGTTGAATGTATAAAGTTGCAAATGAAAATATGCGTATGTTATTCGTCAATGTCCATTCATTGATAGTCTAAGGCAGAAACTAGTGGTTTGTGATCGCTAAAGTATGATGTATATACTGTATAAATTGTTCAAGTTTCGGGCGAACACTCCATCAACAATAGTTGCCGATTTTGTTGTGGAAAGTGCTGGGTAATTGATAATTTTATAATTGTTTTATTTATAATTCAATGGGATACTGGATATCCTTTGCGAAAATGGCACAGCCGTTCGGCTGATATTGTTCGATTGAATGTATGCGCTGACTTTTCTCCTGATTTTTTTCACCGATCTTGGGCAGATCACTTCTCCGTTTCATCGCTATTTTCCAAGCATCGAACTTGCACTACCATGCCTAAAGAAATTTCACTTCAAAAAATTGGCACGAACTATCAGGGAGTCCCATTGACAACAATGTAGGTGCTCGACGTTGCGCTGTTGGGTGCAAAGCGTAGCCACACGTATTTACGGAGAGAAACATTAGATATTCTTCGATTGAACATATGCGCTGACTTTTCTCCAGATTTTTTCACCGATCTTGGGCAGATAACTTTTTCGTTCCATCACCATTTTCCAAACATTGAACTCGCACTATGGCGCCTAAAGAATTTTCGCTTCAAAAAATTGGCACGAACTATTAGGGAGTCTCATTGACAACAGCGTAGGTGCTCGACGTTGCGCTGTTGGGAGGAAAGCGTAGCCACCCATATTTAGGGAGAGAAACGTTGGATATTCTTCGATTGAACATATGCGCTGACTTTTCTCCTGATTTTTTCACCAATCATTTCACCGCCATTTTCCAAGCATTGACCTCGGCACTACCGTGCCTAAAGAATTTTCGCTTCAAAAAATGGTCACGAATTAGGGAGTCCCATTGACAATGCTCTGGGTATTCGGCCTTGCGCCATTGGGAGGCAAGCCTAGCCGCACGTATTTACGGAGAGAAACGTTAGATACCCCGCATGCGGTCATACTAATTGGCAATTATAATCCCTATTAATTAGAACAATCCCGATACGGAAGAGCGTGCCCGGACCATTAACACGCCACCGGGCCACGAAGTCGGCCCGTTTACGCGGCTCGCTGCGTAATAATTCGGAGGCCCCGGCACGAGAGACCGAAGCGCGGATTATCGCGGGGCTATTTTCCGCGATAAAGCGGTTTCCTTTGTAATTGCCCCGGCAACGGCGAAACAGCTGGGCTTTACGAATCGGCATCCCACCGTCCTCCGACGCCTGGAGTCAACGGTGAGCTCGCCGCAGCGCCAAATCCTCGGGCGAGCCATCCTCGTGTAGCTTTGGCCATTAATACGCGCCCGTGCTCCGATCATTATTGGCGACGTCGATGCCTCTCATCTCTCATCCGCGAGTCAAAGCCCGTTCGAACGGACGGATTGAAGTTGTACCGACGGCTCGGGCAGGCATGCGGCGTCAAAACCGTAAATTAACAGGGAAACTTTGAGTCCACAGCGGACACCGAATCGAGCACTGCATTAACCGCGGCTCCGCGCGCGTCTCTCGACTATCAACCGTTTGCCGGTGAAATTTCGAGATTACGTTGTTGCGAGGCGAATTCTCTCGAGCAAACAGTCCGTTGTCAATGGGCGAGGGAGGCATCGAGTGACCTAACACAGCGGTATCGACGGATATCTCTGTATGCACAATCGTGATTTCGAATATGCATTTAACGCTAATGTGTTTGATTGTGCGGCTTCGTGGATTCGGCTCGTACTCGTCGGCGAATGCGCCGTATACGGTGTGCGCGGATACACACACGGACACACACACGGAGGCGGACGAGGACCCGTTGTGCCAACGATGAAAACCATCACGATTCCGCAAATTCATCTCCCGCCCAAACGCTCGAGTGGCGGGACGGGGCTCGAGCCCCGGTGTCCGCCTCGTCGAATAGCGCGTTTATTCGACCGGCATAACCGCTCATAGTTGGATCGAAATATCTAGTCATTAATTGTTCATTAATCACCTATTGAAGCGTTCACGTTCGGTCGGCAATAATTGCCAGATGCGTCGAACAAGCGATATTATTATCGTACATCGACGTGCAGTTTTTTTTCCTTCCCACTTTTTGGGTTTTTTTAAAATTTAATTATATTTAATTTCTAATTCGATGTCGGAGCGGCCTCGAGGGCGGTTAATGAGGGAATAGTCGGGGCGTGTGTCGGGTTCGGCAATCAAATCGACGCGGGGGAGGTCATCGCACTCGCCGATGTTAACTCCCAGCCGGCTCGGGCTTTTCGGCTTATCCAACGAAATGCCCGATGCGTCATTTAATAAATGATTCCTACGATTTAATTATTATTACGAGTGCATTTTGATGAACCGCTTGTCAGTTCGAAATCGAGTAATTCCAGCCGCGGATGGCGGAGAGAAGTCCTCAGTCAGTGGTTAAGCTGATGGAGATTACAGCGTCGGATGCGCGGCATAAATTTTGCTGAAACGAACGATATATTCATCGGGCGGGGCGGTGTGGAAAGGACCGGTCTCTCTTCGGTGGCGTGTTTGTTCGCGATATTGTCAATATGTACCCGGCAAACGGTGCGATAATACGGCTGCGTTGTGAGAATTTGGCGCCGAAGCGCGAAGCGTCATGACGGCCACCGATGGCCATTTGATCGGTCCGACGTCAGCGTGCCCGGTTGACCATTTCAATCGATTCGCACTGATCGTATCCGATTCTCTATTCACTCCTGATAACGTCATAAAAGTTTCACGGACAGTCGGACGAAGACCTGAAAAATAAGATAATATTTCACGCGACGAAATAACTCGTTCCCGCTGCCAAAGACGAAAGCCGAACGATTGGGTCGGGGCTGGATGGAGAGTGAGCGGGGCTCGCTATAGAAACGCTCTCCGTCGCTACTGCACCAGCACCGGCAGTAACCCGGATTTGTGAAAAGATCGCACAGGTCAGCGGCCCGGAAAGAACAAACGATGTTCGGTGGAGCGTGTTCTATCCACATTCTCTCCTCGTTCCGTCGTTCCAGTACCGCGCCGACCCAATCGGCCTCCCGACCGGAGCTGGCGTCTCTTTCACCCCCCGACCCTACCCCGGGCCTCGTGCTCTCGCGCAACCCCGATTCCGCACAACGCCCGGAATACACTCTATACTTCCATCGTCGGGCTGGCCGAACGCATAGCGAATCCACAGATTTTTTTCGTCCATTCGACTTTCCTGCCATTTTTGCCGAAGCTCGGTTCGGATATTCGACTGGTAGCGTCCGAACTGTAAGGTAGCAACTTAAGGCCGGGTGATTCGCGTAGCAGCTGCTAGTGTCGTCGACTTTCCTCTTCGGCAAGTCAACTCTCGATGACAATGAAGATATCTGCATGAGACTAAAGTTCATCAAGTTATAACGGATGCATTTTGCATCGCACAAACTTTACTCGGGGAAGTTCACTTGGAGAATAAAATTCTACAAGTTGATTATTTTTTTTTTCTTCCTAAAGCTGCGCGTTGATAGAGACTTGCCAAAGATGAAATTTGATGTCATGCAGATATCTTCAGGGTCAAAACTTTCGCGAGGATGGTGGATTTTTTTGAATGCGACATTTTCCAGCTTTCCGCGCCAGATAATTTTCCGAGGGCGTCTTTGGCAGCGTCTAAACTGTAAGATCTCAACTTAACGTCGGGCCATTCGCGTATCAGCCGCTAGTATCGTTGACTGTCCTCTTCGGCAAATCAACTTTCGCAAGGATGGTGGATTTTTTTGTAATGCTACATTTTCCAGCTTTAGCGCCAGATAGTTTTCCAAGGGCGTCTTTGGCAGCACCCAAACTGTAAGATATCAACTTAACGTCGGTTCATTCGCATGTCAGCCGCCAGTACAATTGATTGTCCTCTTTCTTTGGCAAGTCCACTTTCACGAGGATGGTGGGGTTTTTTTTTTTTTTTTAATACTGCATTTTTCCAGCTTCCCGCGGGCGTCTTTGGCGGCATCCAAACTGTAAGATCTCAACTTAACGTCGGGCCATTCCCGTATCAGCCGCTAGTATCGTTGACTGTCCTCTGCGGCAAGTCAACTTTCGCAAGGATGGTGGATTTTTTTGTAATGCTACATTTTCCAGCTTCCCGCGCTAGATAGTTTTCCGAGGGCGTCTTTGGCAGCATCCAAACTGTAAGATCTCAACTTAACGTCGGGTCATTCGCGTATCAGCCGCTAGTATCGTTGACTATCCTCTTTCTTCGGCAAGTCAACTTTTGCGAGGCTGGTAGATTTTTTTTGTTGAAAATCTAGGATTTTCCAGCTTCCCGCGCCAGATGGTGTTCCGAGGGCGGCTGGAAGGGGTGCGCGAAGATCGAGAGACAACGACTCCGGGTGCCCCGGTAATCGCTGCGCCGAGAACTATCGGGCCCTTGGGAGCCCTTCGTCAGAGACTTTCCTCTCTCGTTCGGCGGTACCGGCGCCGAGATCGAAAACGTTCGCGAGTCCTGGGCGAGAGAGCGTTGCGCCTCCCGATTCCCGGATCGCCAGCGGGATAGCCGGACGATAAACTCGCCGGAGCTCTCGGACCGAAACAAACTATCTCTTACCAGTGCTATAAAACACTCGTGATTTTCTCGCTTTTATCCTTCTCCGCACTCGATGTGCGGAGCGCTTTTTTTATACTCTTTTTTTGCGCAGCCTTTTTTTCACCGACACCCTGGAGAGGGATGATCGTGGACATGTGTGCGTCCCAACGAGGCCGCCGGGTTGCTCGATCGTACGTTCTCCATAACAAACAACCGGCACGAGCACCGATCTTCGGACGGAGATTGATTATTTTCTTGCGCATCGATGCCACAGCCGTGAAACCGGAAACGTCTGGTAGCGGGCGATACTTCCGGACGCCAGGGAAATCACAGCTGTCTCTTACCCAGCTACGAGTTATGTAACTGGTCCCGGATCGAGTTACGCCTGTGCGCTGACCCGTGCATCTGTCCAACATCACGGTGAGATAAACTAAATCCACTACCGAATAATCTGCACGAGAGATCTTTGCATGTTCGTAGCTTGACCCGTTCATACATTTTTTATATACACTTGATGACTGGGTAAGTTGTATTCAGATAAGTTTTACCGACCGGATAAGTTAGGGGAAGCTCGAACGGCTGAGTTGGATCGGCCTTTTCTGAGAGTTCGTCTATAAATATGGCGGGGAGACAAAATATCCCTGCCATTTTGTTACCTGTCTATCAAATCGTTCTTGCTTCAAGTTTTTGTACGGGACGGGAGAGTGGGCAGGACAGTCCGTCATTGATGCCTAGTTTTCTCGGATGTCTTGACGGAGTCAAAGATATGAAGCAAGCCATTCAGCGAGACATCCAGTCTTACGGGATGTCTTGACGGAGTCAAAGATATGAAGCAAGCCATTCAGCGAGACATCCAGTCTTACGGGATGTCTTGACGGATGTCCTGATGGATGTCTTGGCGGACGTCTTAGCGGATGTTTTGGCGGATGTTTTGGCGGATGTCTTGGCGGATGTCTTGGCGGATGTCTTGGCGGATGTCTTGACGGATATCCAGATGGATATCCAGATGGATGTCTTGACGGATGTCTTGACGGACATCCAGATGGATGTCTTGACGGACATCCAGATGGATGTCTTGACGGATGTCTTGACGGATATCCAGATGGATGTCTTGACCGATGTCTTGACGGATATCCAGATGGATGTCTTGGCGGACGTCTTGGCGGATGTTTTGGCGGATGTTTTGGCGGATGTTTTGGCGGATGTTTTGGCGGATGTCTTGGCCGATGTTTTGGCGGATGTCTTGGCCGATGTTTTGGCGGATGTCTTGGCGGATGTCTTGGCGGATGTCTTGACTGATGTCTTGGCGGATGTCTTGGCGGATGTCTTGGCGGATGTCTTGACTGATGTCTTGACGGATGACTTGACGGATGACTTGACCGATGTCTTGACTGATGTCTTCGATCCAAAGGGATTAAAGTCATCCACAACAAGCAATATATCCAACAAGTTAGAAGAACCAGAAAAATCAGGCATCAATGACGAGTAGTGTACTAAGGCAGATAGTGGAAAATCCAACTTATCTGGTCGTGCCCAATTGACTTGATTGCCGAGCATGTAAATTACGCGGTCGTCTACAGTACCTATTAAGTTATCTACTAACTGTATCGTGAATTAATAAGTACGTTTTCTAAATGATAAACACGAAATAAATAATGATTTAGCGACCAGACAAATCGACGATACGACTTTCCATTATTTCGACAAATTTATGTTAATAATCAATTTTTCAGGACGATATGACTGTAAAGTAGCGATTGTCTCGCGAAGGAACTTCACACAAGGAATAAGGCAAGTTTGCAAGAATGCTTGCGATGCGAGTCCTGCTCGTCATAATAGCAACGTTAATGATCGTCGAAAATCTTCCTCATCCCTACGCACTTGAGCCTCCCATGCGGGATGAATGCGCATAATTATTCGAGGGCCGGTCGCTTTCGAGTTCGCGAGGCAGGCTCGAATTACGCTGCACAGAGCAATGCACTGAAGTGCTGTGCGACTGAGCAAAGACGCAAGAACGAGAGTCATATCTTTGGAACGAAGACGAGAAACCGCGTTTGTATTCTCGCTCAACCTGATTTTCGAGTTTCTCTCGTGCCGCAATTTCTCATTTCTCATCGTTCCCGAAGAGCAGAGTGTACACACAATATCCTAGACAAGGGACGGAAGAGAGTCTTCCCGTTGCGCCGACGGCTAATTAATATCAAATAAATTCTCCTTAACTCCCGATGAAAACTCTGCGAGGATATTGCAGCGCGGTCGGTTTGCTCAGCGAGCGCCCGCGTGCATCGAACGCTCGCGCAATCCGCGAATTAAATAAAAACAACCGGCGAAGCTCTCGAGGAGTGGGGGAAAAAAATAGGTAAACCCGGAAAGAATCGCCGGAAAAATAAAATGATGATAAAAACGAGAGAGAAAGAGCGGAATCAAACAATCGTATTTGACGCAATCGACGTGCTCAGCGCGGCGTGTGAGCAAGGCCGATTATGAGATACAATTTTTTTTTGTTCCCCGGTGGGCCCGTGCGCGACTGGGCTGATATTTCGCGGCGGGAGGGCCGGTCAAATGCGAAACGAGCAGCGGGCTTTTGTACCGCGGAAGGAAAATATTTACCAACAAATAAATGCTCGCTGCACGGGTCTTCGCTCGAATAATCTCACTGTGCCGAAACGCCGATTCGCCGAGGGACGCTGCGTCACGGTATCGTTAAAATTTGCCTGGCACATATTCCCGCGGCCGAGAGAACGAGAGCGGGAGAAAGCGGCGGAGGAAAAAAAAAATGGGGAGAAGAAAGCTCTCCCTGAAGCGCGCATACATTGTTAACATACGCTCGATAATGGCATTCGAAACAAGCGCTCTCTGGCACTCGACCAAAACTCGCCGGATTTGCCGGCTCGCGCGACTGCAACAATAAAACCAAAGACTCCCGCCGAAAGGAGCGCAACCGGTGAAGATTATTTTAGATTTTGCGCAAGTTACCGCCCGCATGGCTGAGCGACTCGAGCTCGGTGAATTATATCCGCCGGCACGACAGCGGCGCGGAAAAAAGCAGCTCGGAAGCTCAAGGCAAGGATAAAAAGAAAAGAATTGAAAAAAAAAAAATGTAAAAACGGTTCCGTCGGAGAGCGCGTTCGCGAAGCTACGTTTGCACAAAGGTTGGACGGGGAAGCGTGTGTGCTCGGTAAAATAACGACGGTGCATCGGTGACAAAGGGGGGGCCGCGCCGGTACCGGGCGAACGTCGTCGCAAAGCGTGTACACCCTCATTGCGATATCTAACACTGGCGTTTCACCAGTTTCCCCCCCCCCCCCCGGGCGGGCGTGCGGACACAGCCGGACCGTAGTCAACGATATCTCGTTTCGCAGCGGAGCGGGATGCACTCGCGGCAGAGGCGCGGAGCGCCCCGACGCTTGCCCAAACGTCCGAGGGCCGGACGCTCCTCTCGTAAGCCGGTATTAAGTTTGGATCGTAGTCAGATTTAACTTCGTAATTCAGCTCGCGAAATTCTACTTTAATGCTTTTATTCCACGGATCCCGAAAAAAAGGGAACGAACGGGAATTGAATTAAAAAAATAGAACTAAAAATAATAAACTTAAAAAAAAAACACACGCAGTTACACATAAAACCCGAGAGATGTCCTCTCGCGCGACCCTTTCCGCTTTTCCCTCATACACGGCACCGTTTCCCCCCGAGTTTAATGAGATCCGATAAATTTACGCGCCGCGCTCGCAATCGTATCTCCCGTACGCGCCCGAATTAATTCTCGCGATAAATGCGCCCATAAGCGGAGGCTACCGAGCGGATTTTCAGCGAATCGAGTTACGAGCGAAATACAGATGGCTGTTTAAAGAGAATTTTTCATCGAGTCTCGGACACCGTATCGGCGCTAGACGGTCGTGCTTTGCATAAAGTAGGAGAGAGAGGAGGCCAAAAAAAAAAAGGTGTGGAAACCTTTCCGGGCGGACCTAAAGGAATCTTTCGCAGGGCGCTTTTTATCCGCCCCGATGTAAGAATGGAAGGAAGAGCGCTCGGAGGCGAACCGTCGCCGTGGCGAGGGGCCGGACTGCCAAAGCTGTCGGATGAAAAACTGCCGTAATCACAACTTTCGGCATGGACGCCTTCGACGCAGTTGATCGGAGGGCATCTATCAGCCGCGAGGCGTCGAGCCACTCTCGCAACCGTCGGGCCCTCTCTTCGACGTCTCCATCGGGTCCATTCACCGACTTCCACCCCGTTTCCCGTCGATGCTGCAGACAGCGTCCCGCTCCCTCACCCCCCCCCCCCCCCCCCGAGACGACTCAACCTCCGTCCGACATCGCGCATCCACGCAAGAAAAGCGCCCTTCGCACGTGCCCTCGCTCCCCCCCCCCCCTCCTCCCCCTCCCCCTCCCACATCGAAAACTACGACACACACACACACACGATCTCGCCCAACGGAAAATTCATAAATCTCTCGGGCTTCTAAGTCGCTCGGTTCTCCTCGGCCACTCCAACTCCCCCCCCCCCCCCCCTCCGGCTATAGCGATATTTACTCTTTCATTCGCCCGTTGCACTTTTCTTCACAGCGGCAAAAACATTTAGTCTGGCACTCGACCGGTCTAGGTTCGAGAGGCCGGGAATCGCGAAAACTCCCTCAGGAGCAGCGCGGAGGTGGGGGGGGGGGGGGGGGGGGGGTATGAGAAAAAGTGCGCGAAGATGAAAAGTTTCAATGTCCGTTGTGATAGCCGGTGCGAGAGGAAAAAGATGGGAGGAAATAAGCGACCCGGCTAGAACCGGGAGATACGGAAAAAAAGTGGAGCTGGAACGAGGGAGCGCAAAGAAGCTCGGAAGGTTGTTGTTGGTTGTCCTTTTTTTTTTTTTTATTCTTTTTGCCCATAAACGCTCATCCGTTATTACGTCGCCGGATCTCCATCGGACTTTGTTCTGTCGCAATATACAATTATGCAATAATTTGAAAGGAAAGTCGGATATTCCGTCGCGTAGCGCGCCCCATCCTCCCGCTTCCGGCCTCGTCCCGCGTTCCTCGTTCGCTCCTCGCGAGCCTCGTCCCCGTAGCTCGTCCCGCGGTGCGGCTTCGAGTGCCACCGTCGACGATTCCTCGGGATATTCTTTCGCTCGGGCGAGTGAGAATCGCAGTATTCCGCCGGTCCGCGGAGAGGGGGGCGGGGGGGGGGGGGGGGCGGAGGGGGGAAGGGAATAAAGGGCGAAGGGACGATGATACAATACCGTTTTAAGTTTATTGTACTTAGACGTTGCTTCCGTAACGCCGGGGAGGAAGCGCGGAGCCGGAATGTGCTTCGCTGTTGATTCGAAAACTATAAAAGGATTAGAGAAGAAAGCGCACGGGCGCCTTCTCTGCAAGTTTTTTTTTTCTACCGACGGAGGAAAGAGAAAGAAAAAAAAACTCTCCGCCTTACAGTCGAAACGACAAAGGACTCGGCTAATCGCGTTTTCTGCAGACGTTTTTACTTTTCTTCGTTTTCCGCGATACAAGAGACAAATTTCATTCCTCCCTCGCTCGCCTCCTCGGCCCTCCGCCAGTCGGCGGTTGCAGCGCCGTGCGCCCAAATATTTGTTTTATTTTCTACGGTCCTCGCCGATCGCGGAACCGGCGACAATGGGGGAAAGCGTGCGGAAGAAGCGCGGCTGAAAGAGATTTTCGCTATCTTTGCACGGCGAAGGTGCAACGAACGCGGGCCGAAGTTCTTTGATCGAACGAAGTTGGAAGAGAAAGCGCAAACACTGTAAAAATAAATGATAAATTTAATGTACTGGAAATTGAAATTTGCTTTCGTTAGTTACATTAATTGAACCTTAATGTACTTTTTTGGTAAAATAAATATACCGAATATTATAATAAACAATCTTTTGCCCGAATATACAAAAAATGTAATCAGAAATAAAAATTGCAATGCCTGTGTGTTTGAAATTTCAGAAACAGTTTATGTAAAAAAAAGCTTCCAATACCGTTCATTAATTTTCAAACTAAATCTTTTTACACTACCTATTTTACTGTGTGATGCAACGCTATCTATTTTTTTGTAATGGCTAAAAATAATTTTTAAAAAGTCTCAAATATTGAACAAATATTGATCGCTGAAATCATGCTATCTATTTTCCTCCGCGCATGGCCCTTTGATATTTGTCTTATTTTCTACGGTCCTCGCCGATCGCGGACCCGGCGACAATGGAGGAAAGCGTGCGGAAGGAGCGCGGCTGAGAGAGATTTTCGCCGTCCTTACACGTTGAAGGTGCAACGAACACGGGCCGAAGTTCTTTGATCGAACGAAGTTGGAAGGGAAAGCGCAAACGGGGTTTCGTTCGTGTTATCGATCGAGAGCGTACCTTTATCAACGTCTCTTTTAACTCCCTCTTCCTCATCCGGCGGAGCTCGCGGGGGAGCGATGTAGCCGAGCTGCGGCAAGTTTACGGCCCGAGCGGTGGAAGCCGCGCGCTCCCTTCGAGAGGGACCGGCCGGATCGTTAACTGCTGTGTAATCGTTAGCTTTGAGCGCCGGGGAAACCGAAGAACACAGAGACGAGGACGGGTTGGCGTGGAATGATCCGGCGCGAACAACGTCCTGCGAAGATGGAAGGAGAGCTTGCCGTTTCCGCTGGACGCGAACGTGCTCGCTGGCGCGGCTCACAAAGCTTTCCTCGACCATCGGCACTGTGCGCTGTGTCGGACGAACGGCTGTAAAGGAAAACGCGCGGACCAAACCTCTCCCGCCGCTCCTCCCGGCCGGTATCAGTAACAACCTGTAATGTTGCGTTAATTACTTGAAAAAGCAACGGGCAACCGCCTGCACGAGGCGACGACACTCGAGCCAAAAGCGCCTCGGCCCGCCGGTCAAGACAAAGGGCTGCCGGCGTCCTTTGCCCCGAGTCGAAGAGCGAAAGCTCGCCCAAAGACTCCCTCCCAAAGGACCCCGAAGACACTCCGCGCGAACGGCCCGCACACACGGCCAGGTGCGATCAAAGCGATCTTCCAAGTTACCTCGAGGTGAAAACTTACTCGTCGGGCGAGCCGCGGGCCCGAGGGAACGCGACCGACGAACGAGCTTCGGCGATATTTCGATGTTACTGGGAGATACACTTTTACTCGGGACTGGTTCGAGTACATCGAAGTTGGGGCGGTTTCGCGACAATCTGGAGGATCGTTTGTTCGATGGCACGATTAGCTCGACCTGAAATTCGTGCAGGCGAGCTGAGTGGGGATGCACGGTAAACGAAGTTTGTACTTTTTGCAACAACTTGTTGTTCACGAATGTCCATAATTTTTTATTTGTTCATTTTTCGATCGCACCTTACGGCCTTAGTTTTAGAAACAAAAGTGTGAACTAAAAGCGTTGAGGGGACTAGGCAGCGAAAATAGGCTGAAAATGGGACAAAATTCAAATGGCATTTGTGAAGAACTGAAACAAGATACATAGATTTTCTTTTTTACAGCGTTTTTATTGGAGTTTTGGCTATTAAATTCAGTGGTTATTTTTTTTTTTTTTTTTTTTTTTTTTTTTTTTAATGGCGCCTGTTTTTTTTTTTAATGATGATATCAACTTTCTCTACAACGTGAACTAACGTCTATGTGAAAAAATAAATGTATTATTGTTGTTATTTCAACAAATTTCGTCCCTTTTTCAATGTTTTTCAAATTTTAGCCGCCATTTTCTTAATTTGTATGTTTGTTAAAAAAAATTAGTTCAGTCCGTACCGAAAACTCTAAGCGTTCACTTGGAATCGTGGCGATAAGGGAGCAGCGCATGAGACGAGTGGTCTTCTTTATCCTCCCATATCTCCCTCAAATATTTATATTTTTGAAACCGCAACCACCGAATTTAATAGCCAAAACTCCAATAAATACATTGCAAAAAAGAAAATGTATGAATGTTGTTTCAGTTCCTCACAAATGCCATTTCAATTTTATCCCATTTTCAGTCAATTTTCGTTGCCGAGTCCCCTTAATGACTACGGAAAATAGAACGACAGCTTTGTATATTAAAAACTGATCAAAATAATTTGTCACTTACGAAACAAAATTACTTTTGCGAAACTTGGTATTCCGATTTTACGAAATTATTTTTTACCGTCTGAGCGAGGAATATCGGGAATTAACGGAGACCCCAAAGTCGTCCTCGTCGGCGGAGCGACGCAGTGTGGAGGCGCGGATCCATCGCGTCGCGCGCACGATATAACCGGATAACAGTGTATAATTGTTCGAATCGCAGCCGAAGGATCCACGAAAGCCGAGCGAACACGGACACACGCGCCCGATAACTAATTGGGCGAACGAGGATATTAATAGAGGAATTTCATGCACCTGCTGGCGGGTCGGTGCAGAAACGAGACGGAGAAGGCGTATGATCGTTTAAGGCGCCTCGAGCACGACGAGTGCCTGTACAGCCTCGACGACGCGACTGGATCAAAGGAGAGCCGGCGTTAAGACTCCCTCGTGATTTCGAGCAATTAAGCGACGTTCACCAGCGGCAGCGGCCTTACCCCTCCACCTCATAGCCGCTGTCGCGACGGATTACTTCATCCGTCCCGCATTAATCTTCCCGGCTCATCCGCAAAGTCGGTCGAAGCCTCTCTCATTCTACGCGGCGGGTGTACATCGTTATCGAATGTCCCAGGATTCCGCGACGACGAAGGATACGCAGCGTCGGGCGCACAGCGATTCTCGACCAGGAATCCCATTTGCCACATCGGAATATGGCCGATATCGAAGCTACGAGTGAGCAACTGCGTTCGCACGGTAAAAAAAAGGTTTTTGTTTTAAACTCACCTTTTTTCGGCCAAAGGCGCACAATTATCTTCGTGTTAATTTTACAAACAAAATATTTGTAATTTGGCAAATACTTTTGTAAAATCAACACATATTTTTATAAAATTAGCAAACATTTCTGTAAAATGAACAAGAAAATTGTTGTGTATGTTTGTGGAGAAGAAAATTCGGTACACTGTAAAAATAAATTGTAAATTTGATGTACTGGAAATTGAAATTTGCTTTCGTTAGTTACATTAATTACAAAAGATGTCATTAAAAGTAAAAATTTTACTGTAAAATTGCAATGCCCATGTGTTTGAAATTTCAGAAACAGTTTATGCAAAAAAAGCTTCCAATACCGTTCATTAATTTTCAAACTGAATTTTTTTACACTACCTATTTTACTGCGTGATACAACGCTATGTATTTTTTATTACGCGCGCTCGGAAATGCTGCGAGGCTGGTGATCGCTAAAAAGAATTGTAAAAAAGTCTCAAATATTGAACGCGATCGCTGAAATCATGCTATCTATTTTTCTCCGCATGACCCTTTGATATTTACGGATTTTTCTCATAACGCATTTTCTTTTTTGGGTAGAATATCGCGTTCGGTATCGAGAAATCGCGATACTGTTCGTTACCGATGGTCGCTACATCGGCGAAAGTTAATGCATGCACGCGGGCCATATTGCGCTCAGGATTAATGTTCCATTCGGCCCAAGATCTATCGACAATAAATAATATTTACGAGCTTCATTATCGGGTCCCGTTGACCGCGTCCTAAAATGAAGTATGTTAATTAGCGAGGCTCGCGGGACATCGGCGGCTTCGGTGATAAATATGTTACATCCGTCGGGCGAAATGGGGAGAAAATTTAATGTTCGCGTTTTTTCTCATCTCGTTTAAAAACCACGCGAAAATTCATATTCTGCACATATATTTCACATCCATGTTCGTTCCGAGGTACACTAAAAAAAAATTCTTATGAAATTTAATGTACTGGGATTTTTTATGCATAAACTCGTATATTAAATATCATGTACAACGGTCAAGAAAAATTAACCTACCGTATGTTAAAAGCTTTAGATATACTTTATTTTTAATGATTGACATTAATTTTACTATTAAAGTCCTTTAAATTACGTCATTTACTTTAATTTCACCGTTAACGTTTATTAATTTTTCATCACAATTGTACGTTAAATTTACTGTACCAGTTTTTGCATAAAAAATTCGAGTCCAGTGCACTAAGTTAACATTTTTTTAACAGTATAAGTAGAGTTACCGATCGGATACGTAGAGGGGAGCAAAATGGGCAGTGGGGCAAAACGGGACGGTGGAGCAAAACCCAATTTTTTAATTATTTTTGAATACCCCATATTTGCCTCATCGATGCATCCGGATTTTCTACCCCGTTTTACCCCACTCTCCCATCCAAAAATTATTGTAAAATTGCTGTCTGCCCCACGCCCCCATTTTTGCACCGCTCTTTCCCAGTTACCGAACCGAAGACCGCTGTAACGTATATCCAGCGCAAG
The DNA here is from genome assembly GCA_917499995.1 of Ichneumon xanthorius. NCBI lineage: Eukaryota > Metazoa > Arthropoda > Insecta > Hymenoptera > Ichneumonidae > Ichneumon > Ichneumon xanthorius. The sequence goes on along the minus strand of OU824211.1, from coordinate 7,812,217 downwards.
TTCCCATAAAAATCAAAGAATTCACGGCGTGGTATAAGCCATTTTATATATATATATATTATATATACATAAAATGGCTTACGCCACATGCGCCGCACATGTGTGCACATATATGCGCGGCGAATACGAAAAACCTGCCTCTGTGCGAGGCAAATAGAACGTTGGGGGTCGAGCAGCGGGCCGACCCGATCGTAATCCGATCTTGCTGTACATCAGCGCTGTATGTACAGAACGATAGTGATTTTTCCGACAGACGCACGAGCTCGAGGCTCCACAAGAAGGAATGGAAAAAAAGACAGCAAATGAAAAAAAAAAGAAAAAAAATACATAAAATAAAAGGTAAAGGGAAAATCGTGAGTTCGCCGATCGCTCAAAGGCGAACGAGATTGACGCAACGCTACGGGTGAAACGAGATCGTTGGCTGTGAACGGAGAGGAGAAGGCCTTGGAATACTCTCGACGAAACGATTTGAACCGGAGCCTCCGCGGAGGTAACGCTGTTTTTTATTATTCAACGACGTGTACGAATCGACGAACTCTTTCCGAGCTGTCGATAGAATTATTTAACGCCAAGATTTAACCCGATATGTCGAGCGGATTGCGTGAGCCTCCTCGGATCCCTGCAGTATGGATTCGCAATAATCCGCATGCCGGAGGGAAGAGCATCACGATGTTTTTGCAACTTCTGTCGTGAGATATAGCATAATGCCACATTGCTATGGTTCGGTTTACCGAAAAATCCGGCTTACCGCGAGTAAAGCCTCCGAGGAGCATTCGAATGGGCGGACATCCGCGAGGGACTGATAAATAAGCCTTGCCAACGATAAATTAACCGCCAGTGAATGGCCATTTTATGCTTTCCGATCCAAGACTCGCTTGGTGTAGTCGAAGCAGAAGAAACGTCCTGGAGAACATTTTACAGAGGGTTATACCGGAGCCCGGCAAGACCTGGGCAAGGCCCTGACAAGGCTACGATAAGACCCTGAGAAGGCGCTGACAATCCCCTGGCAAGACCCCGACAAGGCTCCGTCAAGACCTGGACAAGGTCCGGGCAAGACCCTGAGAAAGCCCCGACACGACCCTGACAAGACTCCGACAAGATCCTGAGAAGGCGCTGACAATCCCCTGTCAAGGCCCTGACAAGGCTCCGTCAAGGCCCTGACAAGGCTCCGACAAGACCTGGACAAGGTCCAGGCAAGGCCCTGACAAGGCTCCGACAAGACCTGGACAAGGCCCTGAGAAAGCGCTGACAACACTCTGACAAGGCCCTGACAAGGCTTCGACAAGGCCATGACAAGACCCGATGTAACGCTCCGAAATTTCAGTTAATACGGAAAAACTTCTTTCACCCTCTGATCCCTGGATAAAAAAATTCCTTCCGCCATTTAACTGTATTCCACCATCTTAAACCATTACAATGTCAACCTACCAGAGTCTCGACCGGGGGTTTCAGTCGAGCGCGACTCCCTCTGTCCACATCATAACGGGTTTGTACTTGGGGTGCGCTCGTGCGATTGAAGGGAGGAATGTTTGGCAAATTCAAGGAGCACGAAAACGCACCCATTCTCGAGACGTTCCAAAGTGGATTCAATATGCGAGAAGCGGCGCGATTAATTAGAGAGCACGTAGTGGACGGGTATCGCGAGTGAGGGTAGTAACGTGCACTGTTCGTACCCACGGGCCACAGAAACCGGGCAGAAGCGGCGCCGACGTCTTCTTGTTTGTGGCGTATTTAGTAACGAGTCAACGCCGGACTACAGATTATTCTCCGTCTCTTACGGCGGTGAATAGCTGCTGCGCGCCCTCGGGCACCGGATTCATTTGCAGGCTGGTGCCGTCATGCACCTTGCCCGCGGTGGGCGCATCCTCGACCGAATACCAAGCACTTTTCTCTTCGCTCTTCCCGCATCTCGTTTCCCGATCTCTCCCTCTCTCTCCCTCGGCTTTCGCGCTCCTCCTTGTGATATATATCCATGTATATACATACGTACGTAGCCGACCGATGTGAAAAATGGAAATTACCGTTTCCGGCCAAAGAGCATTTATTCTTTCGAGAACTCGACTGCGTTTCGGCGGAGTTCCTCGGGCATTTGACTTCGACCGTAAATCACGCCGCTCCGAGAGAAGATCTGTTGAGCCGACTATTGACTCGAGTCGTAACACGAGATACACGCGGGAAGAGGAGAGTAGTCGCTGGTACGGCGACGCGCCGCGAATTTTTTAGTTCTCGTCGAAGTTGTCAATTTCGACTCCGTTAATACGAAATTAATTTAGCACAACTATTTGCGTATAAAGAAAAAAAAATTATGTGAATTCAATAAATGATTAATATATTTTCAAACTTCAACGATTACAAAAACTTAAGATATAACAAGTCTGAGAGTGAGTTTCGTAGTGTTTAGATATGGTTGGCGAGGAACTTTGTCTGAGAAATCGAAAAGGTATCGAGAAATAAAATGTGTTTCATAGTTTTTTTCGGCGGGGCATTCTAAGATCTGCTTGGGTCCCCCTTTTTGCCAATAACCAATTAAATATTCTATCGTCGTAGTGGAAGGGTTCTTGCGAGGTACGTTCTTTTTTAAGTTAGGAAAAATCTAATTATCCCGTAAAGCTCATGTCTTCGGAAAAGAGTAGAAAGCGCGTGACTGAAAGAGGCAATAAAACATTTGGCGACCATCGTCTAGCGCAGGTAATGAAACATTTGGCGACCATCGTCTAGCGCAGGTAATGAAACATCTGGCGGCCAGTGCACGATTTCGTACCTCACAGATAATCCCTTCCAGATAAGCCTGAATGACCGAGAATAAAAACTACCTCTTTGTATTATTCTAAAAATATATTGGAACAGCTTAAGAGCCGTGAGTACACCGAGAAAAAAAATTGGTTGCTTTAACCAAAAGTCGCGTTGACATACGTTCAAAGTTGTTATTTGTTTGATACAAACAAAGCATTGTTTTGTTACACGATTATTCGCTTCAATTTATTCAAAACTTGTTGATTGAAACAAACATATTTGTGTACCAACAAAATACACCTTTGAACGTATGTCACCGCGACTTTGCTTAATCCAACCATTTCTTTTTCTCAGTGATTCATCTATAGATGAATCAATGTATAGTTCAATGACACCAGCGTCTCATGCGACGCACCAGTCGCAAGAGCCCGACGAACGAACATCGCAACTACACCTTCTTTCACTCCGTGTTGATAAAAGCGCGTGAACGTGGCAAGGCTCAGCGGTAATCTGTACGGGATGTGCGCGAAATTGATTCGCACAGTTCGCACGTGGAGATTCTCACGTCCCGAGGACGGCGATAAAGGGAGCTCCGAGATTGAGTTGAAAAAGAATGAGAGAAAAGGTGAAGAGAGCGATGAAGAAACGAGTGGAAGATCCGAAGTTGAAGCGCGGCATCGAGGACGGGCGATTACGTCGCATCGATCAGACATTTTGTCGCCGTAAACGTTTTATGACGCACACCGGCGCGCCTCCTCCTCGTACCCCGCACGCCGGACTCGAACGGAAAGTCCTTTCGGGGAGGTAATAGCGTCACGCGAGTCTCTCGGAAAACTCTTCCTTTTCTCATCCTTCCTTATCCTTCGCTCCGGCTCGCGGAGCGCCCGTCGCGAGGAGTCTTTCCTTGGACGCGCCGGCATCGAAAGTTACTCTCGGCTCGTGACTCATTTCAATTTGCGGACGTACGCCGGCTGATTGGGAAAGTATGCGTGACCCGAGGGGGTTCCGCGAAATAAATTGGATCAGTTCGCGACGACGTAGTGGAGGTACGTGCCGTTTAGAAGCCGCACCGGCACGCCTTGTAGAAGCTTTCGCAAATAAAGCCTCGGCTATGTATACGTATAGAGCGTCGAGGGGTGGAGGGGGTTGTTTGCGTTAAAGATCGTTATCACGCGACGGTCAGAGGATGCTGCGCGCTTATTATTATCGCCCCCCCCCCCCGTCGGAAAGGGACGAAAAAAGAGCATTCCCCGTCAGGAATTCTGGGTCGAGGTATTCCGGGTCGGGGCGCAGGTGTGGGTGCAGATGCGCGGGGCGGAGTCCCACCGCAGCCAGGACTAATTACGCGTACAGGATACGGCAACGTTTACTCACCGCAAATATAAGAGCCACACTGGCGATACTTGGGGCATTCGACGAGTCTCTCGTTCCCGAGTGCCCTTCCACCTTCCCCCATTGTGTGTACCGCTATCGATCTACTCGGGCTTACCTGAAACACAGGGGAGAAATTGCTGAGTTAACGTGTGTCCGTGTTACCAGAACGGAAGGCAAACATACGATTGTATCATGGTTTAAATGGTGGATAAAAGAGTAGGATGTAATGGGATAAGAATGGTGAATACGATCCAGACGATGCGTCATTGATTTACTCGCAAAATCAGGTAGTGCTCGCTCCGGCTGTTACAGTCCAGCTCTGGCATGGGACTGGCCGGACTCTGGGCCAGGGACGAAAGGCAAACATACGATTGTATCATGGTTTAAACGGCCAATACAAGTGTACGATGTAATGGAGTAAGAATGGTGAAGACGACCCGGACGATGCGTCATTGATTTACTAGCAAAATCAGGTAGGGCTCGTTCCGGCTGTTATATTCCAGCTCTGGCATGGGACTGGCCGGACTCTGGGCCAAGAACGAAAGGCAAACATACGATTGTATCATGGTTTAAATGGTGGATAAAAGAGTAGGTTTAAATGGGGTAAGAATGGTGAAGACGACCTGGACGGTGCGTCATTGATTTACTAGCAAAATCAGGTAGGGCTCGTTCCGGCTGTTACAGTCCAGCTCCGGCACGGGACTGGCCGGACTCTGGGCCAGGAACGGAAAGAAAAACTCAACAGCTCCGTCGCATCGCAACGAGGATCAAGTTTTTTTTTTATTGTGCGGTATGTGAGGAAAAGCGTCGGGAAAGCGGTCCAGCATCTCGCAGCCTCGTTGATGACGGTCATGGTGCTCGATCCCTCGGCTGCCGCGAGCTCTCGCTTGGAATCCAAGTGGGAACCGAGCCGGACGAATAATAAAGGCAAATGGAATTTCAGATCGACGCCCGGGCTCTTTCTCTCGGTTCGCCTCTCATACTTTTCCCTTCCCGGCCGGTGATCGCGCCGATGCACTCGCGGGATTCGAAACGACGATGGAGAGAGACTCCACACCGACTCCCGAGACCAGGTAATTGCAGACTCGCTCGGGTATACCTAAAACGCTCGAGATCTACGCGCCCCGCTCCATTTACCTCCGACCTATATTAAATCATATTCCATTGTGAAATCGAAAAGGCGAGGGCGGGTAATAATCCCTCGGGTATATCCGAGCCAGCCCGGCTGGCGGACTAAAAGTAATGGAGCTTCGGCTAGAAGCCCGAGCTACGGGAATGCGGAAATCCAACCACTCGCGCGGAGGGACGAGGGCACGAGAAGATGTAGGCATTACCTCGTTGGATTGACTTCCATTCATTCGTTTCCCTGTATTACACGGAAAGAAGGAGAGCGAACTGGCATTTGTCCATACACGTGTATCCAGTTTTCACAGCCCGATATGCAAGAAAAACCCATCACTTTCGACGAAAGTTGACTAAAAAAAAATTGAAATTCATTCACCGAGCCCAAAAACATCAGGGAAAAGTCGGATGTCCAAAAGCGTTATGGCTTTTGAGGTCCGTCAGCGTCAGAAGTTCGAACCTATTTGGATGACGTCTGGACCAAGAGTTGATCCTGCCAATTACGGGATGCGAGGTGTTCCGATCTCTGTTTCGAAAATCCCTTGTTCGAATTCTGTCAGCACGCCGACAGGCTCGCCGTAAATGTTCGGGATAATTGGTCCGGTTCTATAATTAAACGACACGGCAATCGCGCGGGAATCGATGGACCAACGAAAGTCGGACACTTTGGACGGTGCAGCTTTGTCTCGGGCGGAGTCAAATGTCGCTGAAGTGTGAGTGCATGCACAACCAGTAGAGTTCGCCGGGCGAATGCCGGTGAGCTATTCCAATGTACTCTCCCAATGCACTTTCCGACGGTGGAACAACGAGGCTAAAGTCAGTCTCAACAATGGCTTCGACACGAGACACGCCGCCGCAGTTTTACATTCACCCGAGGATTCGACGTTAACGTGTTCCACAGGTTCGAAAGTCCGAGAATGGAAAGCCCAGCCGGTGAGAAACGCCACGGAGCAACGCGACGTCACACGAATAGGTTCAGCTCTGCGACGTTAATTCCGTACTCATTAATGCACAATCTGGGTGGTTCGCGAAATGCATAAATGCATAAATGGGAGACATATTCTCCGTTTTTCTTATATGGGAAAAATGTGTAGAAAGTCACAAAATTCAAAGAGAATTTAAAAATCTGAAAAAATTCGTAGTTATTCAGAAAAATGAACAAACCGTTTTTAGAAACAGAAGTTAGGTTTCCGGGAGATTTGTTGAACAATTTTATTTTTCATCAATTTGTTAGTAACATTTAGGAATTATTATTATGCAAAATTAATGTTTTCAGCGCCTTTAATACGGCTTGATTTTTTTCAGATTTTTATACCATCCAGAAGTGTTTGCAGTTCCCTCTCATTTCTCTGAAACTTATGCTAAGTGAACACAATTCGCAAGGACCTTAAACACGGTCACAAGAGGCGCTTAGACAACCACCTCCACCTCACAGCGAAAGTACTCAGAGGACCACCCACCCATCACCGAGAGGTAGTTTTTGAGTACATATTTACGAAGGATGAGTCAACCATAGCAATGTTTTATAATGTTTAGTCTGCGAATGTTTCGACGGCACAAGTCGACGTCTCGATCCAGAATCATCGATGACGACGAATCCCTCCGAGTCACATCAGCTCGCCTTTGCATAGAACAAGGCTTCCTTGTACCAGGAACTTTTATCGGCCTCTCGTCTGACTATCGCGGAATCTCTGTATTTGGCAGTTCCAAGAAGCTGTCTTGAGACTCCACTTTCTCGTTACCTCGCTTTCATGAATCATCGTTGATCTTCACGAATAGGGTAAAAGTGGGGAATATGGCCCGGTCCATATATCATTGATTTACGTGTTAATCGAGGTGGGCCATATTCACCACTTTTACCCTATTTATAAGTTGTCTCTCCAAAAAGTTACCGAGCGTGTTCGTAGTCTTAAGTCACCTCCGGGTGGCAGACCGGAGCCAACCAGGAACAAAAATACATACATAGATGCGCAATCTACCTAACGAAGCCACCACGTCGCTCACCCGACCTTCATCATCGCACGTGCAACGAACGTCGTAAATTTATTATTAAAAAAAAAAACTCATCATCGCTCCGGAAGCCGGAGTTGCGTGACGTCTTGGCGCAGAGGACACCTCGTGGCTGTCCGTACCGGCCACGTGCCGGGCTCGCTAAATGAGACGTCTAATTGGATGCACCTCGGGACGAGCCGCTCGCGCTCTCGTTCCTGGGTGCGTTACATGATCAGTGGATGCCCCGGTATTAATCCGACCAATCCGACTAACCCGGTAGGACGAATTAACGAAGGGTTCGAGCGAGCGACCGCCGGCTAGTCATTAGGATTCCGAATGTGCGTCGGGGCCGTTACCAGAAAACGCGCTCGAGGGATCAGTTAGCGGCCCGTCAACGTGCACGAACTACACGCTCGCTCAGCCGAACTCGCTGATTGAAGTTTGTTTGAGACAACTAATTTTTCCCCTCTCCCCTTTCGTTTTATCTGCATCGGCTGGCGCGGGGCGATACGAGCGCGGATTGCCGGTAACTCGATCACCGAATCGCCCGTACAATCCTCGATGCGGCCTCTCGGGGGGTGTCACGGGGTGCTGTGCATAGATGAATCGGACGCGGTGATGGAGCACTGAGAAAAAATTACATAGTTAAAGCAACAATACTGGCTATTTACCATAAAAAATAGTACCCAAGGGCAACGTCTACGTTTTATAGTTACGACAATGACAAAAAATCGTGGTTGCAACCATAGTTATAGTTTAACCAATTGAATATACAGTAGTAGGCACTTGAATTGGAACACGATCTTTTTCGCCAGTTTTGGTAAAAGTTGGACCCTTTCACGTATACTTTTGCCAAAATCACCTTGTTCCACTTCAATTGCCTACAACTGTATACTTTCACAAACTATCTATATAGACGTTCTCCCTGGGAAGTATTCGTTATAGTAGGAAACACTATCCTTTTTCTCAGTGAGGTTGGTAGTCGACCGATGTCACTTCAATTCGAGGAGGACTCTGGGGGGCTCACGACAACGCGACCAAAGTGGACAGGAAGCTCGTTGCGTTTGTCCTTAATGGGCGCGAAGGCCTCGGATCGAGCATAAGATGAAGGTTTCGTGTCTGATTCTTTATACATTATCTGTCCACCGACAGCGTTAGGTGCGCGGTCGATGCGTCGCTTCGGCGGTCTCCCGAGTCAATCAGCTTTGCTTGCGTCCAGTAGATGGATGGGTGACCACTCAGCCCCACACCGGCTTGCACATCGAATGTTGAGCGGCAGGCCGGTTTTTCTGAGTTCTTGATCTTAAAACATCGAGGAATCAGAAAAATATATGCCCGTCTGTACCGACACGGGTTTTTCGCAGTTTCCCCGTGTCCTCGGCAAGTGCGGTACAGCGGAGCTAAGTCGGCTGCGGACGCACTGGAAGTTAGGTAGCTTAGTGAAGTGCGGGTAGGGAGTGATAGGGGGGAAAGGGACGGGTTACGTAAAAACCCGAGAGGGTATACGATGGAACACACAAAAATAAAATAATAGCAGCTTTGCTTGCGTCCAGTAGATGGATGGGTGACCGCTCAGCCCCACACCGGCTGGCACATCGAATGTTGAGCGGCAGGCCGGTTTTTCTGAGTTCTTGATCTTAAAACATCGAGGAATCATAAAAAGATTGGGCCGTCTGTACCGACACGGGTTTTCCGCAGTTTCCCCGTGTCCTCGGCAAATGCGTTACAGTGTAGCTAAGTCGGCTGCGGACGCACTGGAAGTTAGGTAGCTTAGTGAAGTGCGGGTAGGGAGTGATAGGGGGGAAAGGGACGGGTTACGTAAAAACCCGAGAGGCTATGCGATGGAACATACAAAAATAAAATAAAATAAAATAAATACATTATCTGTCCACAGATGAATCGGAAGCGTTCTCTGGAACCAAAAGTGCAACAGAGAGCCTAGGAGAGCGGGGCGAGTCGGAGGAGGAGGGCGAGAGTCGATTAATCGGAATAATTTATGGGAATGGCGTATCAGCGCCAAAGTTTCAGATAATACCCTGCCGCTGGAACAACGAAGAAAGTTCGATGTAGCGGTCGGGGCGGTATTATCTGTAATCACTGAGAGAGACGCAGCCGGGAGGAAAGTCGTGCGAAGTCGCGGGTCTCCCGGCGAGGGGGCGAGCGTGTCGTAACAGCATTAGCGTCGGGGCTTCCCCGCGGGAGTCGCGGACTTCCGGTATTCGGGTTGGAAGGTCAACGCAGTAGCGGGCTGAAGAGACCGGGGTGACTGCGATCCATCCGCGATACGGAGAGTGCGTGAGCGCAGCTTTCGGTGAGAGATTCGTAGATCCAGGGACGTCGTTCGCTAAACTGCGTCCCGCTGCATGGGCGAGAGTCTTGAACGTCGTTGCCCGAACCACATTGTCGGACGGCCTGTGAGACCCGAGATACGCGTGTGTGCAAGTAGACGTGTATCGACCTACCCACTATCTCGTCGTGCTCCAGTCGTGTGTGGAAACGCGATCCGGGGGGCGCCCGGCCGAGTCGAGTCGGCCAAGCCCCGCTATAAATATCGCGCTAAAAGGGACTCGCCGATTTACCGTCCAATAATGGTCGAATATTACCGTCTGTGCGCGACAACGATAGCCGGCCCAGCGGGCTATATATAGTTTACAACACACCGAGAGAACGCGCACCAGAGAAAAGTAAATATAGCAAGAATCGCTTTCCGCGTGTGTGTGTGTGTGTGTGTGCGGCAGCGACGGAAACTGGCGCGGCCGCGCTGGTCCCCGCGACGGAACACGCCGTGGACTGCCTCGTCGATCGAGACCCGCAGGAAAGGATTTTTCGTTGTAACTCGCCAGTTACGATATCGCAGAGAAGCGGCGAACCCGACCGACGGAGGCGGCGCGCGCGCTTTACGATCCCTCGTAAAGGGCTCCGGAAATTGGTCCCACCAGCGCGACGGACGTCGATACACGCGTGACGAGAATCTCGGAGGAGTTTATGAGCTTGGGACCGGAAGTCCAACGATTCCCGATTAAGCGGACCTTTCTCCGTATCAGTGTTTGCTCTTTGAATGTAGCACGCCTAGAAGCATACGGCAAGAACGAAACCCCTGTATGTGGGGGTATTTTGTGGTTTTTGTTGAAGCATCAATGAAAGAGCATTCAGAGGCTACTCGACTCGTCCGATGCCTTTCGGCGATCTGCTATTTATTAGTCCATGGTTATCGTTTGTCTTCGCGAGTCGGCCTTTTACTGGTGACGTTAAATAAGGGTCTTCTTGGCTCCTCTTCTGATGTGAATCAGAAGAGGAGTAGTGAATTGTGCTGATGTTTGCAACAAAGATCTTAAAGAAAATTGCCATTCTTGACGGGAGAAATAAATTAAGGAAAAAATCTGGCGCTCGTTGATCACGGGTGGTGAGATCGGCGCCAATTACTGCAGGCGCTGCGGTCCTTTTTCTCAAACGCCCTTGCAATTTGAAGGCACGCCAACTGCCTTCAGAGAAAAATTATGGGACCACTTGATAATGACTTCTTCGGCGAATACGAAATCCGCCTGTGTTCACCATGTCCAAACCACAACTTTAGTCTCCCTAATCCTTCTTCGATTCATATTTACTTGTACACTTCGCTTATTATTATTTTTATTTTTATTATCTTATTATATTATTATCGATCACAAGCTCAATTTGCGTTATCGTCTCTACCACTCTCTCTCTCTCTCTCTCTCTCTCTCTCTATGCGTGCCTACCCTGGTGGACATTTTAGAGCGTTACATCGGGTCCTGATAGGGTTCGGAGGAGGCCCGACAAGTCCGTGTCAGCTCCCGATGTAATGCTCCAAAATTACTACTAGGGTAGCCTTGAAACGTAGTACAATATTCAGTTAACTATCTCCTGGGAAATTCTCAATGTGTACTTTAGTTCTACTATAAGTTTGCTCTCGTCTCCGCCATCTTTGCATGTATTGCTGTGACTAAGGTTTCCATATAAGAATTATGTATTATTATTTTGGATTCTCATTATTTAAGTAGTAGTAGTGAGTTTATTGTCAATACATGACATGTAACAGTTTTTGATACCTAATACACTTATCTCCGTTCACCTATGTTGTATATTCCCAATTGGCCACCGACCGCAGTCATATGATTTAATTTACTTTAAGTTTATTTAAGTAAATTTCTCTATGTTCATGAACATGTACCATTTTTGGCTAATTTCAATGTTACTCGATATTCGTATCAACGATTGTGCACCGCGCTTGAGAAAACGTGTCCCAGGGCGCCAAACAAAAATTTCTCTTTCTCAATTCTCGCAAAATCCGTCTCTAGCTGTATCTTCTTTTCACAGCTTCACATCGCACCGTCAATATATCTCCGCGTGTCATCAGGTTTCGGCGATCGCAGCAATTTCCTGCGTCGTCAATAACACTGTCGTCGCCGTCCACCGTTCGGTGTCTCTCAATTCTCCGGTCACTGCCTCCGAAGTTGATAGTCAAATTTATTCATAAACTCGAGAAAAGTAATAAAAAGAAGAAGAAATAAAAAAAAACACCAAGCGTCTTAATTCGCGCTACGCCGGCCAGGAACCGTAAAATTTATCGTCCGTTAGTATTAACCGGAGATAAATCAGTCACGCGATACGGCGCAGCAGTGTGTGGTGGCGCGCTGGATGCGAGGAGGCGCTCTCTATCTTCAAAGGAGCGCGCGGGACGGAGGAGCTCGCCGGCGACAAGGTGAATTCGTCGGGCCGTAACCCCGACCGTGGAAACTCGCCGATCCGCGAAGATCCGCCTACCTGCGGCGGCTTAAGGGGCTCCCGTCGGCCGGCGGCGTGTGTGCCGTCCGGGGGAGGAGGCGAGCCGAGCTCATAGGTGCGTCAAACGCGTGAGAACGAGAGGACACAGGAGCGACGGAGGCTCAGCGAGTCGGCGACCGGCGATAATTTACCGACCTCGAGCGGCGGTCGAGGCGCATCGGGCCTCGGAGTAGTCTCTTTGGACGGCCCGAGCGAGAGAGGAGAACCGCAAATAAACCCGGTGACGCATCCATTCTCGCCCGGTCCCCGTCGCGCCGCAACCTCCGTCGTCCGCCCGACGGTAAATAAGACATCAAACAATTCGGCTGGGCTCGGCGCGAGGAAGATTCCCCCGGAGCCGCGGAATCCAGTTCGGAGCGAGCGAGCCGGTAACGCACGACGGCGCTGACGGAGCCGCGGCGAACGAAACGCGGGGCAACTCTGGCGTGCGGGCTTTGTCGATCGAGGCCCGCGACCGGAGAGATCGTCGTTGTCGTCAAGCCAACGCCGAAAGGGAGGAGAGAAAGGATAGGTTCCGGAGCACAGGCTCGCCTTGTACTCCGGCCAACTCGTACAAGAACGGAGCCAAAGCACGGGAAGCCTCTGTGCCCGAACCCGTCGACATCGCCAAACTCTCGCCCCGAGCACGCTCGAATCGCGCTGGTCCTCTCACCGGTCCCGCTCCCAAGGAGACAACAACTTCATTAGGCGCCGATTCTACGCTCCGCCCGATTCGGATCTCTCCGTGCCCACCGGCTCATGAATATTTATCATCGCCGGGAGAGACGGATGGAAGTCGCGGCCGGTTCCATACGGCATGTCTCGACGGAAAGTGCGTAGACACACGATATTAGTCCCGAGAGGCGATCGATTCGAATCTCGATTGTCTCACGCTCCCGAGGCTCCATTGTGAATTCCGGGCCGCGGGAGGTATTAGGCGAACACGGCTCGTTGAGAGGACGAGAATGGATCCCGGATGGAAGAGGATTCGATGGAATATCGAATTTTGCCCGGCCGCGCAAACGCGGGGAAAGCGGAAGATTTCTCATTTTCCGAGAAGTCTATTTCGCTTCCAGGACGATACGCCGAGACCCGGCGCAGCCAGTTCCGGGTTCTCCACGGGATGTCCCGAAGAGAATCCTCGAGTGCACGGCTAATCCTACCCGCAAGATCCATTTGTTCCGATTCGGAATTCCTCCGGCGGTGTACGATTCACATCCCTGGCCGCCCTCCTCGCGGTGCCAAGAGACAAAGTCGCTTTCGCGGATTTCCGAATGGAAAATCCGATTCGGAGTGTATAGGATTGTAGCTCTCGGATATACCGGATGACCTACATTCCGTGGAGAGACCGCAAAGCACTTTGTCATAAATTTATCAACAAGTTTCCTGCCTCGCCGGAATTCACCTTGCCCTGTGACATCGAATTTCAATGCCGCTAATAATAGATGGTCCCGGGTAAATCTGAGATCCTCGACGCTTCTCTCAGGGCAGCATCCGACAGTTAGTGTACCAGGAATCCGGCACGAAACCGTCGTCCTATGCGACCCGAAGGTCTCGCGCTCATTAAGAGCAAACCCAACAAAACTACCCACACTGTAAAAAATAATTTCGTAAAATCGGAATACGAAGTTTCGTGCAAATAATTTTGTTAATTAAGTGCCAAAGTCGTTCGTGCAGGTTTAAGTGCACAAACTTAAACCTGCACTTAACCTGGGTGTGGGGTGTGGGGTGTAAGTGCAGGTTTGAATATGACAATCCTGCACTTTTAATTCTCGTGCAATTAACAATTTCACTTTGTACTTGTTTCTAAAACTTGAAAATTAACAAATAAAAAATTGTGTACGTTTGTGGACAATAAGTTGTTGTAAAAAGTACAAACTTTTTTTACTGTGCACTCTCTGCGTTACCCATCAAGAGTGCTTGGAAAAACCCCTGCCCTCACCGTTTCTTGAGATCATCGGCCAAGTTGAGCCGACCCAGCAGGGAAACGAGTCCTTTGGTTACGATTTCTGGTATGGAGTCGAACAAGTCGAATCCCCTTGAAGTCGCATCCAGCGAGGATCACTCGAAGTCGGAGTCGTCGGCGACTTTGCCCGGTTCCAGCGGGTTAATCCAGAAAATATCCAGGTTGTTATCGGGGTTACAAACCCCTTGTGTTTGTCTTGGCATGTCACACTCATCAGTGGACCCCTACATGTGCCATGCACAGAATCAGGGCAGCATCCGACAATCCGGTCGAGCTTATTTTTACTCCCAACTGTCCGCTAGGGTAAGGACGGAAGTTTCAGCGTTTCACTGCGATCCGGACACTTTTCGCAAGCGCCGGTAAACGTTGGGACGGCAAAAAGTGACTTAAGAGATTTTGGTATCCGAGAACCTCGTAGCCTGACTGATGTTTGTGACGATACGCTTGTGAGCGAAGATGTTAAGTCACGGAAGTAAACCATAATTAGAGAAATCCGGTTGAAAGTACGCGGTGACATATCGAAAAACCATATCGGCGATCACCATTTCTATGTACAGTTGCAAATAATGCAGCATACTTCACGCTGCTCCCGAGATCGTCAGTTTTCAATCCCCAACGAGAAGCCCGGAATTGTTATTTATTTGTAACCGTAGCCTTTTTTCGCGGTTTTTACGTTTTCGGTGATTATTGACAACAGAAACAATGTGTATCAGGAGAGGGATTTTTTTCGCTTTCTAATACGAACATTTCAACATTTCTTGACATTTTAACGTTTTCCAGATTACCTGTCATCATACGATAGAATGGATAAAAAACGTTTCTTGTCCACAAACGCCCACAATTATTTTCTTGTTAATATTACCAAAAAAAAAGTCCATTTTACAGAAATGTCCGTTAATTATAAAAAAACTTTTTTTTCAAAATGAGCAAGAAAATAATTGTGGACAAAAAAATTGGTTGAATGCGCAAATTTTTTTTATTGTGTAACAATCCCGTACTAATCGATGTCGAACATTCGCGTCGGCTGAAGGAGTTGCCGTGACGAAAACGACGGAAACGGCGTTTATTGGATCGTCGAGGAGTCCCGAAGCGCGTAGACAAAGCGCGACACAATGCCGTATGGCGTGTGTCGTAGCGGGGGCGCAACGTTCTCGTATTTATACGTAATCCGTACGGTCACACCGGCGCAACCGCCGGCTCTGTGGAACTGCGGATTTGTACGGATGATCGTAAAGTTCGCTGTCATCGCCGGCGGAAGGCACGGACCGAACGTGCGAGCTTTCCAGGGATGAGGGAGTGTGTTGAGCGCAGCCTGGCTGGTTCCTCTTCGACGTCCTCGAATTCCGGCGTTCGCCATAGGAACACCGCCAAAGCCGCGAGGCGAGGACGGGAAGGGGAGTTTATGTATTTCTATGAATGGCGAGAGTGTTCTCCCGCTATCTTCCATTGTATCGTGCAGTTCGGATAGATACGAGGGAACTGCGAAACTAGTGTACGAAGTTGCCGCCCGACGACTGAAGCCATCGTCGGCTTCGTGTTTCACACCCACCCGCCGTACCGCGAGTGTGCGCCGCATTCACCGGAGAATGGATTGGGCGCCCGTGGAGTACACGACGCTCGAAAACTATTCCCGCGATCGAGTTTGTCACACGTGTAACTCTTTCGTTACCGTTTCGCCGACTCGCCAGAGCCAGCGATATACACGGCGCTCGAAATGCGCTGGTGCTATTTCGTGGATTCGCGACACCGCCGATCGTTGCCTCTGCCGAAGAGGAGCGTGCATCGTTGACGGGGCCGATGAGGTGTTCCGGCAAGCCCGCTCGGAGAGTGTGGCTCTTGGTGATCCTTTCGGGGCTGGATATCAAATCTGGATATTGACAGAGTTGGAATTGGAACCGCGCGAATTGGACTTTTGGTAAACCGTGTAAACTGGCGATAGATTAGAAACCTGATAGACTCGTGGTTTTTAATTCAAGGGGGTAAAACGTAAGTGGATGTTCTGTTGAGGGGATTGAAGAACGAGCGGAAAGGAGCGATGAAGAAGAGACCGTAGATGGACTCGCCAAAGGCCGCGATATATGGTGTTCGAAATACGCTGATGCGATTTCGAGGATTCGCGACACCGCCGATTCTTGGCTTCGGCACACTGAGAAATTAAAATAGGTTGCATTAACCAAAAATCGCGGTGACATACGCTCAAAGCTATTATTTGTTAGGTACAAATAAAGCATTATTTTGTTAAATGATTATTTGCTTCAATTTATTCAAAATTTGTCGATTGAAGCTGTTTGCTTCAATCAAAATTTGTCGATTGAAGCTGTTTGCTTCAATCAAAATTTGTCGATTGAAGCGAACATATTTGTTCTACCAAGGAAATACACCTTTAAACGTATGTCACCGCGCATTTGCTTAATCCACCCATTTCTTTTTCTCAATCCAGAGATTCGCGTGCATCATTGACGAAGCCGAAGACGTCTTTCGGTAAGCTCGCTCGAACAACGTCGCTTCTGGTGATCCTCTCCGGATTGGAAATCAAATCGGAGTATCGACAGGGTTGGAATAGAATCCGCTCGAACTGGACTTTTGGTAATCTTAGCCGACTCGTGATTCCTAATTCATGGAGGTAAAACTATTCCCGCGATCGAGTTTGTCACGCGTGTAACTCGTTCGTTACCGTTCACCGATTCGCCAAAACCGCCGATTTTTGCCTCTGCCAGAGATTCGCGTGCACACCGATAAAAAGGTTTGGTAATATCAATAAGCTGAGATTGCGGGTGACGAAGGAAATATTTGGATCGATTGAAAGAAATATTTGCTTGATGGAACGAATATTTAGTCGTGTGGCCGAATATTTAGTTGAATTGACCGTTCTGTTATTGATCGTTAAAAACTTTTTGTTCAATCGACCAAACATTTCCTTCGCCACCCGCAACCGCAGCTTATTTGATATTACCAAACCTTTTTATCGGTGCATCATTGACGCGGACGATGCGGTCTTTCGGCAAGTTTGCTCGAACAACGTCGCTCCTGGTGATCGTTTCCGGACAAATCAAATCGGAGTATCGACAGGGTTGGAATGGAATCCGCGCGAATTGGACTTTTGGTGAACCGTGTAAACAGGGGATAGATCAGGAACTTAGCAGAGCCGTGATTCTTAATTCAACGTGCTAAAACGTACGTGGATGTCCTGTTGAGGGGATTGAAGAACGAGCGGAAAGAAGCGAACGAAGAGAAGCGATGGAACAATGGATCGCGAATGGCCTCGTCCTCAATCTGCTCGACTGCCGATCGCCCGATGGAATCGATTCGCGGAGCCAATTCGATTAATTTAACGTCGAGCCGAGTATGCCGACTCGAGCCGGCGAGCGTCGCGCAGTCGGCGGAGTCGAGTTGAGCGCTGGACAAAGACGGAACGCCAGAAGCCAGGAAACACCGAGAGAGAGAAGAGTCACGAGAAAATAATCGAATAATTCGAGTCCTCCCGCTTGGTCTTAAACTCGATAATCGCCGCTCTCGGGAAGAAAGTGTCCTCGAAATCTCTCGCTGGAAGTAACGCCGAACTTTAACGAACCACTCTCTCTCCCTCATTCCCTGGCGCAGGCTGCAATGCCGCGTCAGTCGGCGCGCAGAGCGAAGGAGGCGAACAGTGGGTGTGAGCCGCGAGGACCATTAAAAGGCAATCCCATTTTACGTCCCGACTCCGCGAAATTATTATTAAAGTCCCGAATCGAGCTTGGTCGAAGAGGCCGCGAATTTCGCATTAATCGACACGCCGTAAACGCAAAATCCGACCCAACGATACTGCACGGAAAAAAAAATTGTTGGGACACCAAGAATTTTGTTACGATAACTGATTTACCTAGTTAACATAGGGCCAACAGAAGATTTTGTTGTGGCAACAAAGATTTTGTTGTGGCAACAAAGATTTTGTTGTGGCAACAAAGATTTTGTTGTGGCAACAAAGATTTTGTTGTGGCAACAAAGATTTTGTTATGGCAACAAATATTTTGTTATGGCAACAAATATTTTTGCTACCACAACAATAAATTATTAACGATCTACATTTTGTTAGAGAAACAGAACTATTTTTTTCCGTGCAACGATACTGCACGGAGAAAAAAAAATTGTTGGGACACCAAGAACTTTGTTACCAGAACTGATTTACCTGGTTAACATAGGGACAACAAAAGATTTTGTTGTGGCAACAAATATTTTGCTGCCACAACAATAAATTATTAACGATCTACATTTTGTTAGAGAAACAGAACTATTTTTTTCCGTGTGCAACGCGCGGACCGGAAGTCGGCGCTCGCGAGGGATTTTCCTTTTTTTTTCTGACGGTCGGAAATAGATTCTCCCTTCGCGCAGATTCCCGCGGCCCGGGCGCGGCATCGACGACGAGAGCAGGCGAAAAGCCGCGAAGCTTGAGTACGGGGTGAAACTTCGCCGGTCGCATTTCTCGAGAGCTAATCGTTAAAAATTAAAGAACCCCGTTCCAAGGGCCAGTTTAATCAATCCCGCTTGAACGAAGAAAAAAAAATCGTCGACGACCCTCAAAGGGGGGTGGGGGGGGGGGGGGGGAATCCGACCTCGTCGCGGAGTGGCTCTAATTTGCATTAGGGCGCTGGGCCCGCGAACCGGAAACCAGCCGAAGTATCAAGCTGCGGCTCATCGTCTGTATACACCGGAGGGAAGGGTTCGACTGTTCGTTACGTTTCAAACTTCGCTCGAACCCCTTAACGATCCGCGACTACTCGATACCGGACGGGGCTTTGGCAACGATAAATAAATAATAAAAAAAAATTAAATTAACATATAAAAAATACATAAAACGACGAGTGCGCCTGGAAAGTTATTTTTTGCAAAGTGATATCTTAATTTAGCCGGGAAGCATCGACGTGGCTCGAGAGTGGCGGCAGCGAGATGGGGTGGGGCGTCGCGCCCGCAAAACTTTTAATAAAGTTGGCTATATATCGCGGTCGCTTCCGAAGCGGGGACGAGTCGGTGGCCCGGGCTTCCGGTGAGGAGGTGGGAGTTTCGACGAGGATGAACCCTTTTAAAATTTTGTCGAGGAAACAGATTTCGTCGTCGGATTCGCGTCTGATGTCGCTCCTTTGCATCCTTCTTTTTTCACTCCCGGATGCCCGCGAGGGCGAAGAGACGGGAGTTATGCGTTTCACTGCGAACCGCCGGCTCGGCGACTTTCTGCAAAGGCCAGTAAAGGTTGCTAGCAAAGAATGACTTAACGGATTTTTGTATAGTGAAACTTCGTAGCCCGATTGATGTTTGTGACATTAAATTTGTGATATGAACCCAAGGAAACGAACCATGATTAGAGGAATTCCGTTAAAAGTTCACGGTGACATATCGAAAAATCACGTCAACGATCACCACTGCTATGTACAATCGCAAATGATGCCGTATACTTCACGCTGCTGCTGAGATCGTCAGTTTTCAATGCCCAATGAGAAGCCCGAAAATGTTATTTACAGCCGAATCCCGTTTATCCAACTTCACGCTGCTGCCGAGATCGTCAGTTTTCAATGCCCAATGAGAAGCCCGAAATTGTTATTTACAGCCGAATCCTGTTTATCCAAGGTAATGTGGGGAGATGAATCTCAGATAATAGGGTTAACATAGTCAATTCAAACTTCTACTATCATTATATACTTAAAAAGATAACACACCCCTTCGTGTAAACATTAACTTTAATAGTTGTAGTTATTTTTTCAGTATAATTGTAAGTTAGTCAATTAACATTAACTTCATATAAAAAAGCCATTGAATCGAGAATCGGAACTGTTGTATTTGAAGCTCGCAATACAAAAGAAGCAGCAAACATATGCTTATCTCTCTTGCACGCATGCTTTGCGCGGCCACTGGGACGTGTTCGGTCACTGGGACCTTTACCTTACATAGAACGAAGTGTTTTTGATCTTATAATACGAGCTGGAGCGCCCACAGCGATCGAAAAACTCGAATGTTCGATTTCGATACAAAGCGACTTTTTGCATTCGTCGTGGGCTTGTCTGGCTCGCGACCCACGAACCACCCCGAGAGACGTCGAGCCGAGAAGCACGCGTTGCCTCCCGTAAGCTTCGAGCCCTCGCGTACGTGCGCCTGGCCAGCACTCCGGGTGCGCGAGGGCGAAAGCTGGAGGAGGAGTGCACGTCGGGCACAGTTTAAGAAACCAATTAAATTATATTTACGCTAGACTGGCCGTGTGTCCGGGGAGGTTTTTCCTCTCCGCTCTCACCTTCCGCGAGAGTTCGCTCTCGAACCCTCGAGAGGCGAGTTTACACGGCGGAGCAGTCTATAAAATTATCGTACGACGTGAGAATTTACTGGCGCAACCCGAACCGGCCTCACGATTACACACACACACACATAGATGTAGACTCGTACATAAACGCCCCGGAAGCCAAAGGACAATTAGCCCGCTACGAACTCTCCTCGTAAAGCAGTTAAGAATATTCTTGCGCTGTTTTGTACAAGCGCGATAAATTCTCGGGGGTTTTGCGCCGAGCACCGGAGCTCGTAAGGTCGAAGAATCGGCAATGACCGTTACGCGAGTTCAATGCAATCGTAAAGCGCGCCGGGGAGCGCGAGCGCTTCTGCGCATGCGCGGGCGCACGCGCACTCCGGCTCTACGCGACGCGGCCCTTTCCCCAACGGCTTTCGAGGTTTCGCGCGCGGAGAACGCTTAATTAATACCGACTTCACGGCTACTTAAAGCCAAAATTTATTTCATCGCAGTCGTTCGAGGCAGCTGCTAATTATGCGCTCGCAGTCGGGGCGGAAACTCTCCCGCCTTGCGGACCGCGCGGCCGCTCACTCTCACGGCGCGCTCCCTTTTCTGCCCCTTTCTGCAACGTCGTACACTTTCCTAAGTTACTGGCACACCGCTTCGAGCACCTGTGTATACACAAAGCACTCACCGTCGCTCGAACCGCTGCGTGTGTACACACAATCGGACGGCGAAGAGTGTGAAAACTTGGTGCTTGCGCGGCATTCGCAATTTCCGCTGTGCTAAACCACCCCCGAAGCCAACACCCACCCACTACTTCGTCTCGTTTCCGAAGCGGAGCACGCTCTCGACGAACGGCGATAAACGCGGCGTAAATGATGATTGTGCTAATTAAGCTGTTCTTTAATTCTTTGCTTTATGTCCCATGAGGAAAAAAAAGTACCAAGATTTAGTGTATTTTATTTTCATTTCTTTTTATCTGTTAAGTGAAGCGTGCATCTTGGGGGAAAAGAATGAAACGAGTGATGGGCGGATCTGTGATTCTTGGTACTGTTATCTTTCTTTTTTTTTTTTTTTTTGCTTTTTTTCACACCCCTCGCAAAGGGTTCCGGTGTAGCGGAGACGAAATCACAACCGCGAAGCTTAGGGTTTATGCGCGCTCATTTTTGTTGACTCAATCGATTTTTTTTCTTCGTGTAAACGAAACGCTCATCTAACGACAAAACGAAATTTCAAGAGATACGGCGTCAGCTTTTGAGTTTGGCAATCATGGGCGGATCTGTGACTCTTGGTACATTGTATCTTCTTTTCCCTTTTTTTCACACCCCTCGCAAAGGGGTTTCGTCTCTGATGTAACGGAGACGAAATCACAACCGCGAGGATTACAGCTCATGCGGGCTCATGTTTGTTGACTAAATCGATTTTTTTTCTCCGTGTAAACGAAGCGTTCAGCTTTAAAAAAACGAAACATCAAGAGATACGGTGACAGCGTTTCAGTTCGGCAATGATGTGCGAATCTCTGATTCTTACAGTCTCTTATTTAAGTGACGCGTGCATTTTGAAAAAAAAGTAATGAAACATTGCCAGATACGGCGTCAGCCTTTCAGTTCGACAATGATGTGCAAATCTCTGATTCTTGGGGTCTTTTTTTAAATGTAAGTGAAGCGTGCAATTTGAAAAAAAGTAATGAAACATCGAGAGATACGCGCCAGCGTTTCAGTTCGGCAATGATGTGCGAATCTCTGATTCTTGGGGTCTTTTTTCAAATTTAAGTGAAGCGTGCATTTTGAAAAAAAAAGTAATGAAACATCGAGAAATATGCGCCAGCCCTTCAGTTCAGCAATGATATGCGGATCTCTGATTCTTGGATTTTTTTTTATTGAACAGAAGCGTGCATTTCGACAAAAAAAGTGATGAAACATTGCGAGATACGCGCCAGCGTTTCAGTTCGGCAATAACGGGCGGATCTGTGATTCTTCGTACATTGTATATTTTTTTGTCCTTTTTTTCACACCCCTCGCAAAGGGTTCTGGCGTAACGGAGACAAAATCACAAGTGTGAGGATTACAGCTCATGCGCGCTCATTTTTGTTGACTCAATCGATTTTTTTTTCTCCGTGTAAACGAAGTGGTCAGCTTAAAAAAAATGAAACATCGAGAGATATGGCGTCAGCCTATCAGTTCGACAATGATGTGCGAATCTCTGATTCTTGGGTCATTTTTCAAATTTAAGTGAAGCGTGCATTTTGAAAAAAAAAAAGTAATGAAACATTGCGAGATACGCGCCAGCGTTTCGGTTCGGCAATAACGGGCGGATCTGTGATTCTTCGTACATTGTATATTTTTTTTGTCCTTTTTTTCACACCCCTCGCAAAGGGTTCCGGTGTAACGGAGACGAAATCACAACCGCGAAGCTTCCGCTCACCCGCAAGCGCGATACTAGACTCGAGGCCGGAATAGGGTATCTCTCGCCGCGACGGGCTAATACTTTATCTCGTTTCACGCTTCTCGGAGCCCCGGTGCCAGACCCGACGCGGGTTATGAGAGGACTGGGGTGAGGTGGAGGGAAGGTGTGTGCGAGCCGATGTGTGGAGGAGGGGGAGGAGGAGGGGGAGGAGGAGGGGGAGGAGGAGGGGGAGTGGAGAGAAAATGGAGAAGGAAATTTCCCGTACAGTCTCACTGCGTTGCACAGTACACTATACGTACGCGCGTGCAGGACAGACGGGCGGGCAGGACGAGGAGAGAGTTTTCGGGTCGATATATAACTTGGTTCGGCCGGCTGCGGAACGGCGAAATAATTCTCACGATCGTTTCACCGTTCGAGTGGATAATCGCGGGAGAGAGAGAGAGAGAGACGAGACGAGAGATAGGGAGGGAAGATCGGCGAAATAGCCTCGTGGCTATAAAATTTATTTTTTTAAATGAAACAAAAAAAGAAAAAAAAACCGACTACGATGTCCGCTACAGCGGCGGACATCGGCGGAAACGAGCGAATTTCGATCATTATTATTATCTCGTTAAATAATTGTTACTTTTTTTTTGAAATTTTTAATCAAGTTTCGCACATCAGACATTTGTCCGGCGAGTTGATGAACGAAAGTGCTCCGTAGGTAAAGACCAATTAAAAAAGTTCGCGCTCGAATTACCGAGTTGGCCGGGGATAAAAAATTAAAGGGCGAAAAGGAGGAAAACGAGTGGGGAAAAATAACAAAAATTCAGGATACGACATTAAATCCGTATACGCTGTCGAACGGCGTAACTCGCCGTCGGTGTAAACCGTGCTATCCGATACAGTGGAACGGCGGAAGTTCGGGGGTGGCTCGGCGAAGGCATGCATGCATAATTCCTCCGGGATAGCAAGAGGTGGCGGTTGCGGAGAGCGGCGAGGGAAAGCGGACACAGGAGCCGGGAGGGTTTGGAGGGTTCGCTACCCTCTCGCCCTCTCGCTCGCTCCGTCCGTCTCGCGCGGGCTTGCATCTGCGTTGGGTGGCTTCGCAGGGTGCTCTGTCGCTGGATACACCCGATCGGAGCTCCCGATATCCGTGCTTACACTGTAATACCACGGGATGCACCAGCGGGACGGTGGCTCGACCGGCAGACTAGCTGCCTGGCTGCGCCCCGACATTGGCGAGGCTGGAAACACGGACGCACCGGCGTGGTCCTTGAATCGAAAATTTTTGAATTTTCTGGACGCTGCATTATCGTGTGGTTGCGAAGGGAGCCGAAACTAATGCATTTATGGAGGTCGCGACCGGCTATTTGAAAATTGAAAACTTCGGAACATCTGAGTTTAAAGTCAAAATGAAAAATTAGAGATTTCATCACCACCACGCACTTCCAAAGTAGAACGTATAAGAAAAGACTCTGCGAAATCGCTATGAAATCGAAGCATTTTTAGAGGTTGATGCCGAAGGTTGAAAAAACAAAGTTTTCGCCAATAAGCAGTCGAAAAAGCCAATGAATAGACGTTTTTATGCACGTCCTCTTATGGAAAGTTTCCATGCATTGGCCCTGTCCATTCATTGGCTGGTTCACCCTCGTTACGAAATGTTGTAGAAGGTGAAAATCCGCTGTTGAAAAATAACCGAATGCTTTATTTGAAACGATATGTTTGTTGCAATACAAGTTAAATATTTTAAAAGACCGAAGGTTTGTCGTTTCTGGCAAAGGGAGTCGAAAAATGCCTGCAATGGTCAAAAGGCATAAAGTATCTCTACCGACGAACCAGTAAACATTTTTTTTACCCCATTCCCTTCGACCCCTGAGACGAGAATACTCTCGTTTTAGCTGTCGAAAAGAATTAGGCAAATAAAATTAGTATATTAGTATATATAAAATAATTTAAATATACATGAGCTGAAGGACTCCGGTCGCTAGCTCATTGGCATTTTCCTTATTTTGTTACATTGTATGAACTACAATATGTATATAAAAGCTGTTATGTATCGTCCATATTCATAACTAAATGTCAATAAATACACGTAAGGTAAACGAACAATTTTATGTACACTGTAAAAAATTTAGTTTGAAAATTAATTAACAGTATTGGAAGTTTTTTTTACATAAACCGTTTCTGAAATTTCAAACACATGTGCGTTGCAATTTTACAGTAAAATTTGTATTCTTCATGAACATTTTTGTAAATTTCATTTGTAATTTTGATATCTGGTATTTTTATTTTACAAGCAAACTACATTAATGTTTAATTGATATGAGTAATTTTAGCAAATTTCGAGTTCCAGTACATTAAATTTACATTTTTACACTCTACCATATTCGGCTCCCCTCGCCATTTGATATGCAGCCAATGGGTAGCGCCCGTTCTGGAGGTCACAAACTGCGACACTTGGTCCTCCTTCTTTATCCCTACAATTTTACACGCTTAAAGTGCGTAGAAGTGTCATAAACTGGGCCTTTCACCTTCCTACAACTTAAATATAAACGAATAATGCAAATTAGTGTATATAACCAAAATTAGGTAAATAAACGCCCGTACACCCACACACACACAGGCGCGCGCCGATGCAGAAGTTTCCGTTTCCGGAGCGCGACAGCGAGCAGAACGGGAGCGCGGCTGAGGCCCAAAGTGCAGCTGCAGCCTCGACGGGGCTGCAACTCTCAGCCCCCCCCCCCCCCCTCCGTCCCTGCGGAGAGGCTTTAGCAACGTCGCGCCCGGAGGGTACACGAGGCAGTATTACGAGCCTAATCACTTTGTAACATGTCCGAGACTCTCGGTGAGAATGAGGGAGAGGGTCGAGTCGCCGAGAGAGTCGCCGAGGCTGGTGCGGAGCGAGGCTGAAGTACCGTCGAACAGAGTAGCTCGATGCTCCTCCGTGTTGCGCGGTTGCGTTTCGCCTAGGAAAAGCTCGTTGCCGGGGATTCCCGTATAGCGTCGGGGCGAACAAGTGAGAAAGCGACGACGAGGAACTGATACGAGCTGCTCCACCCCCCACCACCCCCGCCCCCACCACCCCCACGGTGAGATAGGGAGCAAAGGGGGTGCGAAGAGAACTGGCAACTCAGCCCGGGCCCAACGAATTGTGCCAAGTGGCAACTTCTCTTGTTAGGAAACAATTAAGGAATGCAGCAATTGCCGAGACCGGCGACCTGCCTGCTGGCCGAGGTCGCCCGAGAGTTTTGCCGTGAGAATCGTCGCTGCACCGAGCCGGAGCGACAGCCGTGTGTGCGCCGGTTACCGCTGTTTCTACGTGTGGAGACGAGGGTGTAAGTGCGGCAAGAATGTTGGCCGTTCCGGAGAGTTTCGCACCTGCAGAACGAGACAAGTTTGAGTGCGAGTACGTGCGCGCGCTGGAGCTGCAGCGACAATGCCCATGGCCGGGGTGTTGAAGGATACTATTAAAAAAAATATAGAAATGAAGTCGGCTATTAGTACGTCGGTTAATGACGCCGGGCGTCGCGTTAAGCCGTCGTTACCGGACTTTCGGAGCCGGGAACATCGGAAGCTATTAAAGTAACTGATATGCATGCCCCGGAGTTCGCCACCGGCACCGCCGATGACTCCGTGTGTGTTTGCACGTAGAGCCGCGGCAATGGGAAGCCTCGTTGCACCTCCGCGGAGTCGCTGATGCTGGCCGCTGAAAGTGGAGCACAAAAATAATTCATTTATTCATTATGCCTCCTACCCTCGTTAGACGACTCGGCTGGTGCGCAGTGCTTCGTATAGACTCTTCTTTCCTTTATTGTTTGGGGTGGTTTTTTTTTTTTTTTTTTTTTTTTGGCGACCCATTAAATTTTCTGGACCAAAGACCAGGTCGAATTGAACGATCCGGCGCACTTCCGAGGGTAACCCGATAGGCGAAACCCTCGTTACAGTGTTTCGACTTCGATCCTTGTTTCGGAAGATATCGCGTTGCATGATGGTTTTTTATTTTTTTTTAAGTTCGGGTTATCTGCGATGTTGCGAGTTTCCGGTTTTCTCATCGACTTCGACGCACCGGTTTCCTGCTGAGACGGGGAGGGGCGCGCTGCGTTGCTCGAGTGTACACTCCGTATCGGATTTGATGGGGCCGTGCGGTCGTGTTACTCCTGTGCAGGTCGTTAAAAGGGGACGATCCCGATGTACAGCCCTTGCCCTCGGCTATTACAAAGCATTAACCAGCTCCGCTCGGCTGTTACCCCCTGAGCCCCGCTAACGGTTATAATACTTCTTTTTTTTTATCTTCCTCTCTTGGCCTTCCGACACACTCCGGCTCACCCCCGACGGAGGAATCTCGCCGCTTGCCAAGGATGCGGTCCAATGTTCTCTTGTCGTTACGACAAAGAGTATCGTTTCGCGGGCGCGCGCGCGTAAGTTTTTAGGCGGTCGATGCGCTACAGTCCCGATAAACGCGAGTTTCCGGAAATTCAAACATTTTTCTATGGAATAAAAATCGGAAAAAATCAACTATTTGGGAGGTGCAAATACTGTTTTTGTGTAATAATAATTTCGAAATGTTGTTGACAAATTAACGATAAAAATAACTGTTCAAGCGGTGAAAAAACGCATTTTTCCAAGATTACAAAAAATTTTGAAAAAGTTCACACGTATTCAGAAAAATAAATGAATCATTTTTATGGAGAGAAATAGTTAAGCTGTCGGGTAATTTGTTGAACGGTTATTTTATTGTTAATTTGTCAACAAGATTTCGAAATTATTATTACATACAAACTGTATTTGCACCTCCCATATAGTTGATTTTTTTCGATTTTTATTCCATAGAGAAATGTTTAAATTTTTCCCTGAAACTCACGTTTATCGGGACGGTAGCGCTCCGAACACCTTAAAAATTTACTTTAAATTAAGTAAATAGTTACTTAAATGAAATAAATATTTATTTAAATAAAATAAATATTTATTTAAATGAAACAAATATTTATCTAAATCAAATAAACATTTTGCTTAAAGAAAATAAACGGTTGCCGTCAAATAAATTATTTTTCTGTGTGTACTTGCTGGGTGAAAAGGAGCGTTCAAAGCTGAGGGTCCCGTGTCTGGGGGACCCATTGAAAAGTCAGCGTGAACGAGTTCCTCGAAGCGCAGTTCCTCCGAGCACATTTCTCCGATCGTCTTGCCAGTGAGTCAAAACTGACACGAATGTTTGCCCGGGCGACGAGCGAACAGTGCCAGAACCCCGCGACAGACCGGAGAGTTTATCTCTCCGTCCAGAACTCAACGATGTAAACTCAGCCAGCTATTTCGACGTCGAGAGACGACCGAAGGTATCAATTCACTCGGATAGTCCCCTGCAGGCCCTGCGGTCTCGCCCGGCCACTTTTTTTTTTTATCTCCCGATATCGCTATTTTAGATAAAACCAGATTCAATTTCCTCCCCCACCCTTCGGCCCTGTAGGTGAAAAACGCCAGCGTGCTCGGTGACGAGAAAGGGGGGGAAAAAAAAACGAAGAAAAAAAAAAGTAATAATAAACGTCGGAGGGTTCCTGTGACGAGGAGATATCGAGGCGTTCGGTGAAACGAGAACGAGGAAACGCGATAAGAGCGAGCCTCGGGAGAAGAGAGGTTGGGCGGGGGAGAAAGTTGCGAGCGTAATGCTTTCGCGGGTCGCGAGAACGCCCGAGGGTTGTGTTCGTGGGAAGTCGCGCACGGGGGTTGACGGAGCAGCTCCTCGG
The DNA here is from genome assembly GCA_917499995.1 of Ichneumon xanthorius. NCBI lineage: Eukaryota > Metazoa > Arthropoda > Insecta > Hymenoptera > Ichneumonidae > Ichneumon > Ichneumon xanthorius. The sequence continues at coordinate 7,783,875 of OU824211.1, read as the reverse complement.
CGTGATCCTCCGAAGAATCGCGGAAAAAATTTACCGAGCGTGCGCTCACAATCGTTTCTCGGAGACTCTTCGCTTCTCCAGAAGCGCGAAAGGGAAGCGTTAAATTTTTATTGGAGGAACTCGAATCGCTGTCTTTCCGCGCACTTCAGGTGTGCGATGTGCAGCGTTGAATCTCGACGTGAGACTGCTAAGGCAGACCTTTCGAATCCACGTTTGGGAAGGTTGGGGCTTCAATTTTTGTAGCATTGCAGTTGAAGTGGTTTTCAATGCGATTCGTTTATTTTTCTGAATTCGAGTTTTTTCAGAATTTTTTGTAAGCTTTGAAAATCGCGTTTTTTCAGAATTTTTTGTAAGCTTTGAAAATCGCGTTTTTTCTATGTTCAAGCTATGAAAAAACGCAATTTTCAAAGATTACCAAAAATTCTGAAAAAACTCGTATTCAGAAAAAAAAACGGATAATTTGTATGAAGGAAAATAGTTAAGTTGCCGCACCCACAAAAAAAATTATTTGACGGCCACCGTTTATTAAGTAAAATTAAGTAAAATTATTAAGTAAAATATTTATTTGCTTTAAATAAATAGTTATTTCATTTAAGTAACTAGTACTAGTAAATGTATTTATTGACAATGTATTACATGGTACGGTGATACATTTTCGCGATTGTTTACATAATATATTCCTCTGTTATTACCATTGCCAACGGGCCATCGACCTAAGTCCTTCAGCCCTTAAGTAACTATTTAGTTAATTTAAATAAATATTTTACTTAATCTTAATAAACGGTGGCCGTCAAATAATTTTTTTTCTGGATGCGGGTAACTTGTTGAATAATGACTTTTATCTTCAATTTGTTAATGACAAATTGAAACAATTATTTCACAAAAACAATATTTGCAGCACCTTCCATACACTTGATTTTTTTCGGATTTTTATCCCATCGAGAAGTGTTCGAAATTTTCTCTGAAACTCGCGTTTGGAGGGACTGTACCGCTCGGGCTATCTTAAAGGCACGAGCGGTCGAGGAGATTGTTTAATCGTAACTTCGCGGGGGACGACGGGGATGCGGCTCGGGTTCCACACATGGCCCCTCGCCAGAGATAAACGCAGGGACGAGGGAGGCAAACGGAACCGGGAACGCGGATAACCACGAGAGCACAGGATTAATTTCGAGTTTACTCTACAAATGAAAGGTACACGGATAACATAAGAGCAGCGTCTCGATTCTCTTCTGTTGTGTATTCGGTTCATATAATATCTGCGGATATCCCGAGTGTATATATATATATACATATTTATATAGTCGGGACTATAACTATTGTATCCTCGTACGGAGATATCTTGTTACACAGCATCGAGTCGAAACATGAGATATTCCCATTTCACAACGTTCCTGAAACGTTGTATCCTCATCCTGTATTTTTCATTTAATCGAACACCGAAAAATCTTCCAACCGAGATGTTTCGACGGTTTTTTGTTCTTAAATTTATCGAACATGGATCGAAACGTTTAGATTTCATAATTTTCATATTTTGTGTCCGATTTTCCTATTTTTTGACCGATTCAAGTTTATGCATAAAAAGTCGCTCTGGGAGCAAAATAATTTGCATACGGGTCATTAATGGTGAAAAATACATACGATTCAGCTTCGATACGACGAATTACACGATTTTCGATCAAAGATTTTTTTATTTTTTCGTAGAATACAAAGCCAATAGCTGTTTTTGGCCTCAATCGGAACGTTCGTAATCATGAATTATTTGTCTTTCCTATTTTATTTATCTATTTATTTTTTTTATTTTTTTTTTTTTGTTCAACTGAACTTTATGGATACTTTCCGTATACAAGCTCCTCTAAACGCAGAGATTCTTCGTTATCCCGAGATGTTATTTTTATTTTTTAAATCGTGTACATTTTTTAATTTTTTTTGTCTATCTTTTACCAACGATTTCACTTTGTCGCTTCTTTGCAGCCCGCGGGCGATCGTCCCGGAGCCTCGCGACCGCGGCTGAGCCCGCGCTGCTGCGCCGCGTTTACATGGCCGAGTACAAAGTGTCTTCCCGAGGATAAAAGCGGCAGGCGCGGCGCGCGAGGGGGTGGACGAGTCGGGACAGAGAGGATAAGGAACGCGCAAGGTCTCTCGGGGTTGAAGCCAGGCAAGGCGGTATCCCCATCAGAATACATCCGTCGGCTCTCGCTCTCACTCGTTTTCCCGCTCTTCCTCGAGCTCTTCGTCCCCGTTCCCGTCCCCCTCCGCTCCGCCAAGACAGTCTGCATTTTTATTTATTTTTTTTTTTAAATTTTTTTTTCTCTATTTTATCACTTCACCTACCCCGAGGAAGACTCCGTTGCGTCGAGACCTCGACCTCTGCACTTTTCAACAAACTCCTACTCGCGCTCAAGGTTCCACGGTTCAAGGATCACCGGCGCGGCTCCGGGAAGGATTTCGCGTCCCCGGAGAGAGGAACCGCACTATATCGCGCGTCTCTGACCGTGAAAAGTCTCGTCGCGCGGGCCCGGATTTCCCGGAGAGCTTTGTGAATAAGTGCAAGTCTCGGAGGAGACTCCGCCCGATCGTCTTATTTCCGTCCCTAGATCGTTACGATCCCTACGCCTATTTTCCTCCTTCGCGTCTTCTTTATCTTTTTTCCATACGCTAAAAGTTGCGAATACGGCCCGGTCCTTATATCATTTATTTAGTTGCTGATCGGGGTGGTCCATATTCCCCGCCTCTACCTTATACTCCGTCCCCTCGTATTAATAGAATAATTTGATTTTTCAAATTGATTTTACGCATTCAATTTTCATTATAAACACGAAAATATGTTATCCACGTGTGATGCGTGCAAAAAAACGAGTCTCATTTGATGGCATAAACTGCCATAAATTTGTACAAAAAAAAGTTTCATTCTGTACGATCTCTACGCCTGTTTCCTTCGGTTTTTCTTTTTAATTTTTTTTACATAGGCTAAAAGTGGCGAATATGGCCCGCTCCATATATATATAGAGCGGGCCATATTCGTCACTGATATATCAATCAATGATATATCATTGATTTACTCGCTACTCCGGGTGGTCCGTATTCCCCACTTTTACCTCATACTCCTTCCCCTCATCTTAATACACCAACTTGACCTCTTAAATTAATTTTACTCATTCAACTTTCATTGCAGACACAAAACTGTGTTATCCGTGGATAAAACAAGACTGTGTTATCCACGTGTGATGCCCACACATTAAAAAAGGTACCAACATTTCTTCTCCAAAAACTCCCACAATAATTTTCTTGTTAATTTGACAAAAAAAATCTTATCCATTTTACAAATAGTTTTTCTCAAATTGACAACAAAATAATTGTGAACGTTTGTGGACAAGAAAAGGTTTGTTAAATGTACAAGTATTTTTTACCGTGTACAAAAAAAAGTCCTATTCGATGGCATTTCGCTTCCAGGCGGCCTCGTATCTCAGGACAGTTATAGGCGTTGTTGTGTCTTCGCGAGGATCGTCGACGGGTTGTTTTAATCTCGCATTATGTGCTCTCGCCTAGCGCTGCAGATAGCGGGGATGAGCTGCGAGCCTGGCTATCTTCCGCCGCTCGGAGGAGAGCCTAGCCTCGCTTCGCGAGCCAACGGTGCTTTTTGCTCGCGACCCCCGGGTAGAGAACTCGACGTCGACAACAACGCAGACGACGACAAGAGACGAGGCGTCTCAGCCCCGGGAACATACCGCTGGGAAACTTTGCGGCGGTAAGAAAAGAATAAGAAACGGAAATGTGTAAGGCGAGAACACGAAGGGGGGGGGGGGGGGGGGTTGAGCGAAGAAACGAGAAAAGGATGAAGAGAAACGAGAACGGAGACTGGGATAAGTGGACGTGGTCGGTGAAAGCGGCTGGAGTTAAGGGAGGGGGAGGGGGGGGGGGGGGTTTGAGCACGAAGGAAGAAAGAATAGCGAGAAAGACATTAACCAGCTGCCGAGTGTCGGGTCCATATTACAGCAGTCGCGCAACCCCGGCACTTCACTGCCGGTGTATAATGCACAGGGCGAAGAGTGAATCGAACGAATTCGGGGGCGGTTAGAGTGAGCCATAGAAAACTACTTGCTATATATAGGCTCTTTCTCTCGCGCGACTTTTTCAGTTGGCTGAAGAAAAGCGTTACTCGTCTGGCAGACTATTTACCGGCGGACTGTGTATGTGTGTGTGTGTGTGAGCAAAAGTCACGAATGTCGACGTCGCGGCGAGGAGGAAAGGGGGGCGGTGGAAACCGGAGAGGGGGAAATCCGATCTAAATTCGGAGTTTAGTGTTTAAAGTCGACGCGCCTGCGAAACGTTGCTGAGAGCGTTGGTAGTTGTGCCGACACATAGTGCGGTTTTGGGTTGGCGAGATGATCGGGACCTGATGGGATTCCGATCAGGCCCTGATGTAACGCTCCGCGACTTCCGCCGGGGAACTTGAGGATAATTGAGTTGACTCCGTACTAGAGTAAGTCGACTTCTAGTCGTCATTACTCAGTCTGATTGCACGGGTTCTAAGTTGACGCTCCTGCGAAAGTTGGTCATTGTTCTGACAACATAATGCAGCTTTTGGGTTGGCGAGATGATCGCGACCTGATGGGATTCCGACCAGACCCCGATGTAACGCTCCGCGACTTCCGCATGATTAACCGCGTAACATTGAGTCCGTACAAGAGTCAAGTCATCATTACTCAGTCTGATTGCACGGGTGCAAAGTTGACTCGCCTGCGAAAGTTGGTCATTGTTCTGACAACATAATGCAGCTTTTGGGTTGGCGAGATGATCGCGACCTGATGGGATTCCGACCAAACCCCGATGTAACGCTCCGCGACTTCCGCATGATTAACCGCATAACATTGAGTTCGTACAAGAGTCAAGTCGTCATTACTCAGTCTGATTGCACGGGTGCAAAGTTGACGCACCTGCGAAAGTTGGTCATTGTTCTGACAACATAATGCAGCTTTTGGGTTGGCGAGATGATCGCGACCTGATGGGATTCCGACCAGACCCCGATGTAACGCTCCGCGACTTCCGCATGATTAACCGCGTAACGTTGACTACGTACTAGATTCAAGTCGAGTTTCATTGGTCATTACTCAGTCTGATTGCACGGGTACAAAGTTGACGCTCCTGCGAAAGTTGGTAATTGTTCGGACAACATAATGCAGGTTTTGGGTTGGCAAGATCATCGGGATCCGACCAGGCCACGAAGTACCGCTCCGCGACTTCCGCCGGAGAATATGAGGATGATTAATCGAGTCACATTGACTCCGTACCAGAGTCAAGTCGACTTCCAGTCGTCATTACTCAGTCTGATTGCACGGGTGTAAAGTTGACGCGCCTGCGAAAGTTGCTCATTGTTCCGACAACATAATGCAGCTTTTGGGTTGGCGAGATGATCGGGCCCTGGTGGGATTCCGTCCAGGCCCTGATGTAACGCTCCGCGACTTCCGCATGATTAACCGTGTAACATTGACTCCGTATCAGAGTCAAGTCGAGTTTCAGTCGTCATTACTGAGTCTGATTGCACGAGTTTAAAGTTGACGCGCCCGCGAACGTTGGTAGTTGTTCTGACAACATAATGCAGTTTTTGGGTTGGCGAGCTGATCGGGACCTGATGGGATTCCGACCAGGCACCGATGTAACGCTCCACAAACTTGAGGATAATTAACGGCCTAACATTGACTTCGCACCAGAGTCAAGTCGAGTTCCAGTGGTCATTACTCAGTCTGATTGCACGGGATCGAGAAAGATTTTTCTGAAGATAGTTAATAACCTTGGTGCGAATATGGGAGAGGGAGGAGAACGGTTCCGAGAGTGAATAGACGCATCTCAGGACGGCGCGAGCACCGAAGCTTTTAATCTCGAAAACGAGCGGAAGAAAAGTCCGCGGGACTCGAGTCCGTTCCGTCGACTTTTACCATCTTTCTCTCGTTTTCTGCAGTCAGTATTTCCGGTTTTTTTTCTTCTTTAAAATTTTTTCTTTTTTTTCTTCGTTTTTTGCCGCTATAGCCGAGGAGATCTCAGGAGGGTCTGGGACGTTTCTCGTTTTCATTTATACGCGCGCGCGGGCACACTTTACACCGCTTACTCTTATAACCACTCGAAAGTCTCCTTCTTCTTCTTGTTCGTCTCCCCCCCCCCCCCCACCCTCTCTCTGTACAAACATCATTCGTGGATTCCTTTGGCCAACTGGAAGATGCCGCTAGCTCCGGCTAGTTCCGACGCCGCGACGGTGGTTTCTTACTCTCGAGAGTTTACTATACCGATTCGCGGATTTACATAGGGTAATTCTTTACGCTCGGATCGAGGCTCTCCTCTAGCTTTAAACTCCCGAGTTGCGCAAGAGAAAACTTTTTAATTTGCCCCCCTCCCCCTTCTCATCAACAGTTCTTTATTTTCCCCTCCCTCCCGTACTTCGTTTTTTCGCTCTTGAGGGCGTGCGATACAAACTCCGTCGGTAAGAAAGCAGTTTTCGTATTTACTACGCGAGTATTAACATTTCGGACAAAAGGTAACTTGGCGTTCGTGTGTTTGTGTGCAGTTCGCGAAGACCCAATTTTGCTTCTCTTCGAAATTTTGATAGTCGAGGAGAAAATAGGAAAACCGATTTGTTACCGACTGAGTCTCTATCGCGTGCCTTTAAGGTAGACCGACCGAGAACTTGATTGTTAGATAAAATGCACACTTTTTTATATGTTGCAAACAATGCATAGACACACGTGTCACGTCACAAATCCGACTTCAACTGCCTAAAATTTCCTAAAAATACGCACGTCGATTTATTGGCCTAAACTGAGTTTTTTTTTCTTTAAATTCATTGTCGCACGCCTTCTTCTACACAAAGTGGGAAATGTTTGATCTGGATCCTTCAGACATGGTGGCCGTTTTTTCCCCGAAAAAAAATTCCCTGACTTTTCCCTGACCAATTAAAAAATTTCCTTGAGCAAACTTGTAAAGACTTATATAAAAAAAAATTAATGATGTAAATGAAAATGCCGAATTATTGTTTTAATATTTAATTCTGTTTTTTTTTTCTTCAAAATGTTGCCAATTTTTTTTTAAGTCTCCTTTTTATGTACTTTTTATTTATTTATAGAAGGTTTGGCGACACGTCCCCTGACCAATTTTGAAATTCTCTGACTTTTCCCTGATTCCCTGACGAAGATTTCTTTTCCCTGACTTTTCCCGGTTTTCCCTGAACGCGGTCACCATGTTCAGAGTTCCCACTAATTATCCCTTTAAAAAGCGAACAATCCTTTCGAAATCTCGGTGCTCGATTGACTCGACTCTACCGCAACTACGACCCGAAGCCAGCTCGCCTGCGACTCCGCGCTCCATCGACTCTTTCTCTTCGTCCCGAGTCTCCCCAACAGAACTCGCGATTCGTCCGCAACCCTCCCGATCGAAATAGATCGTGCGGAAATCGCGCCGCGCCGAGAGTCGCTACGAAAGTCCCCCCGGCCGTAGAAGCATAAACCCCCGTAAACATACAGCGCGACGACGTAGGTTCGCGGAAAGTTATAAACTCGCGGATCGCGAGTTCGCGACGGCGATCGCCGGGAACTTTTACGGATCGAGCCCGCGGGTAATCGGTACAGAGGAAACGCGTAACGTACCATTATCCCGAGGCACGGCAGCGGACCCTGCGCTCGCGAACGTTTCACTCACTGCCCGCGCGTTCGCCAGTTCTATTGATACAATCAGTGCAAAGCGGACATTACGAAAGTGGAAGATAAGCGCCCGCGGGATCTCGATCTACCCACACGAGAATACGCAGGCACATATCGCGCACCTACTCTATCTCTGCCTTGGTGTGTAACGTTACGGCGTTGTAAACGATACAGGATGCCATCGTGCGATTGAGTTCCGGGATACGTTCTGAGTCGGATTTGCCAACGCAGTGTAATTGCGGTTTTCTTTTTTTTCCCGCTATACCAAGAGCCTGACGTTTCGGGTCCGGGTACACCCAGAAAAAAAATTACTTGACGGCCACCTTTTATTTGGTTTAAGTAAAATATTTATCTGATTTAAATAAATATTTATTTTATTTGAGTAATTGTTTACTTAATTAAAATAAATATTTATCTGTTTTAAATAAATATTTATCTGATTTAAATAAATATTTATCTGATTTAAATAAATATTTATCTGATTTAAATAAATATTTATCTGATTTAAATAAATATTTATTTTATTTAAGTAATTGTTTACTTAATTAAAATAAATATTTATTTAAATGAAATAAATATTTTACTCAAACCAAATAAAGGGTGGCCGTCGAATACATTTTTTTCTGGGTGTGGAGTGGTTCTTAAATTGAAAATTGTTGAATTTTCGGGGGGCCAGCCCGTATTATCGTGAGGGATAAAATAAAAATATATACAATAAAAATTAATGCATTTTTTAGAGGTCACTACCGTATATTTAAAAAAATTTTAACTTCGGAATGTCTACATTTAAAGTCAAAATGAGATATTCAAAATTTTCTTGGAGCCACCTCGCACCTCCAAAGTATAGTATATAAGAAAAAACTCTGCCAAATATATTAGCTGTCGAAAACTTTGTTTTTTCAAGTTTTTGGAAGTGCGAGGTGGTTCCAAGGAAATCTCGAATCTCTCATTTTTACTTTAAATTTAGATGTTCCGAAGTTTAAATTTTTTTAAATAGCCAGTAGCGACTTCCAAAGATGCATTAATTTGGAACCTGCGGGGCCTTTCGCACACCGCATTGTTACTTTACACCTCACGATAATACGGGCTTGCGCCGTAAAATTAAAAAAACGTTAAATTTAAGGACCACCCTACGGTCCGTGTTTGCTCCGGTTTCGGGCAAACTCCCTCTGCCTTCGTGTGTAACGTTACGTTGCAAATGATACAGGATGCCACGGTGCGATTGAGTTCCGGGATAGGTTCGGAGTCGGATTTGCCAACACCGCCTAATTGCGGTTTCCTTTTTTTCCCCCTCATACGAAGAGCCTAACGTTGCGGGTCCGGGTTTGCGCCGCTTTCGGGCAAACGGCGTGTGATCTCTCGATTTGCACACAAAGGTGATTTAGCATTGCGGATGTATCCGTTCTGCGGCAACCGGGCCTGCCGTCTCTCTGTTTGTGCACGGGCTTCGTGAGCGCCCACACCGAGAATCCGTTGTAATTTCCTGTAATTGGGCCTGCGAGCATAATTCGGCCCTCGCGCGCCCCGTACGGATATCGGCACACGGAAGCTCGACGTGAGGCATCGGCACAGAGAGTAGGCACGCTCCCGTAAATTCGATTAACGGATAGGCTTGAGAAGCGGGAGCGTCGGAATTAATATCCGTTCGGTTGGTTACCAGAAATTCGATAGCGGAGTTGGAGGAGTTCTCTCCGGCGGGTTGCTTTGGTGCTTCGCGTGTATTGAGGAGGAGGCGAGCATACGGTTCATGATCGGTATCGGCCCGGTGCGCCGACTGCGTGAACAAGCCACAAGCGTGTCAGGCAGTCTCCTCCGCAGGCGTATAAGTTATGCGGGATTCAACGGCTGTGGCTAATAATATTAACTATCGGCGGGACCGCTCGAATCCTCCCCGTCACTCCGGAGCCCGTATAAGCAGAGACGCGGAGTGGTGCGGTCGTAACGAGATGATAAGGAGCCACGGGCTTCGGCGCCGAGTCCTCGAATCGGTCGATAATTGATCGCGACTGGCCGGCGACAGCCGATCTGCCTTGTCGATCGGCATTGTCGATCGGCGACGATGTTGACGGATGATTGTCTTTTAAATTGGATTCTGATGACAACTGATCGTTTTGCAACGTAGAAGGATTTCTTTCTGTGTCGGTTGGACATTATAGAGTAGAACACCGATTAACCGGGATGCTCGGGACCGAAGAGTCCCAGGATAATCGAAATTCGAACCTTTCGAAACGCACGGAATTTTGTTACACCCCAAGTTCGATCCGAGTTCGGGGCGAGATCAGCTGTATCCCGACTCAAACGACAAGCGAACAACCTAACAAATCTTGGATTCGAGGGCTCCCTAGCAATTTTCAAAGAGGCGGCCGCAGGCAGGATCCTACGCTATGCCTAAATGGGGGTGCACAACTTACCTGAGGACTTCCAAAGCAATTAAATATACGTCTCTGTGATATCCCAACTTGAACTGAATTTGATTTGAATGTTATCTTAATTTTATAAAATTTAAAAATTGTATCTTAATATTATATAAAAGGACATCTATATAAGACTATATATTTTGTAAGAGGGCTATGCCCGTCAATAAATAAATAAATAAATAAATAATCGAAATCCCGGTTAATCCGAACCAGAGCTAGGCAAATATAATAAGTACTTGAAGTACGGATTGATGTATCAAGTGCCGAGTCCGTGCCCAGTAGGCAGAACTTCAGCAATTCAGTTCTGCGAGTACATAATACGCCAGTACTCAATAACTACCCAGTGCTCAGTAAGTTAGGTACTTAATGCTTCAATGCGTATTTGAAGTACTTAGGGAATTTGCCCAGCTCTGATCCGAACTAGACAGCGAAAGTGGATAAGTCAATAATGGCTAATGGTAAAACTTTATTTTGACTAGTTACAATGACATTTGGTACAACTTGCACTTCATTGTTAAATAGTGTGAACTAGAATGTAAAAATTTGGATATTTTTTTCATAAATACAGCTGGTATTTTTTTTAAGTACTCAGTGACTGGTTTGCTCCGCGCATAAAAAAAACCTCAGAAGACGCACGGTTAATCCGCTTCAAGGTTAATCCGACCCTGGTTAATCGGGGTTCTACTGTAGATAGCTTGTAAGTGTAATTTTCTGTTGCCCGTTCAGTTGGCTGATGACGAAGAGCCATTAAAATCAATAATTAGATCCTATATTAAAATTAACAGTAGTAGTAAATGCTCTTTATTAGCCTTAGTAGTAGATGATCCGGTGGTATTGCGTGCGTACATATGATTCTTGCTTTTTTCCCCTCAGGCTAATGGGCCATTAACCGAGGTCCTTCAGCCCGTATATTTGTATTTGCCTATGGAGTACCTCATAAATATAAAATAAAACCTTGTTTGCGGAAAAGACGATACAATCGATTAGAATATTATACTGATAGCTTAAGCTAGAGGGTTCGCAGCTCTCTTCACCTTTTATTCTGGTGCGGAGATTATTTCAAAAATAGTGCGCGTTGTGAATTTGTGATTGGGTATCAAAATTATTCATACAAAATTTTTTAAGATAAAAGTACAAAACAAAAATAGTAATCGTAATATTTTCGAGAGAAGCGAATCTGAGCCCAACATTTATCGGCATAAGTTTTCTGCAGCTTCGTGCCTTTAGTCGTAAGACTAACTCGATGCTTAAGGACAAAAAAAAATAGAAACGAACAAACCAACAAACAAGTGGAAACTAGTCATTACTTATCAACAGAGCCGACCCACTATAAGACAGTAGCTTTAAGAACCACGGGGCGATAGAGACAAATAAAAAATAATAATATTATGGATCATAGTAATCAATTAATTTCACTCGGTGCGAAAAAGGCAGTTTTTCGCACGCTTAGCCTGAAACCCCCTTTTCCCGATCTCGTGAAATAAAATCTTGTACGACACTCGTGCGAAAAACACTTTCTCAACTCGCCCGATTGCAAAACTCGCTCTCCACTCGTGCCGCAAACCCAGTCATCAAAAAAAGTTTTATCGCACTAGTATCGTAAATTACTATGATTATCCCCACCACATCAATCCTCATCGACAGACCCTCATCCAGACTAAACCCCATAGTTTTTTTTTTCACTCCACACCTACAGCTCGATAAACAGGCACAAAACTCGTTGCGAAGCGACTCAACGAAAGTTACCGTGCTTTCGAGGATTCCGCTGGGAGGGTCCAAAGCGGTGTAGCGAGTTGTGAAAGCATGCGAGAAACGAGACTCGCGAGTGCCGCGACTCTCCTTCTCGAGAGTCCTCGGCTGCGTTCTCAGCCGTACTCCACGGCTTTTGTGTGCGTCTATGTGTGTGTGCACGCGCACGCGTGCGCGCATACGCGAGGCTCTCCGCGGGCAATCGACGCATCGGGCAGCCCGTACGCACATACGCGAATCGCACTCGTGCGCGTACCTACCGAGCGTGCAGTGCCCGACTGGCCGCACTGCGCGGCGGCGGTCGAGTGAGCGAGAGGCCGGCGGCGACCTACCATTCCACATTCCATTCGTCCGTGTCTCCCTCCCGCCCGGCCGGACCGCGTAATGAAGTCAGTCCCGGCGTTCTAAGCCCTCCGGTAATATCGCGTGGCAGGGCCCGCGCACCACCGAGATAATATTGGTGATGTATGCTAACGGGCTTTCGGCCTCGGCGAACCATACGTCGGTTTTTTTCTTTTTTTTTTTATGCCTCCGCGTAACGTCGACTTCGAAATGATTTACGGGGTAGCGAAAGACAGAAAGAGGGAGTCTCGGGGTACCGATAGCCTGTGCTAGGAGGAAAAGCAAAAGGGGGGACTGACGAGGGGTCGCGTACCTGCCTCGGAACTTCCCTCGAAATCGTAAACGTTCGAGGGATCGAACTGTGGGACGAATGGAGGGTGAATGGAAAAAAAACATGAAAAGTTGGGTTTCTCGTTGGAATGGATTCACGCACTCGGAATCAATAGACTCGTCGTATATCGTCGGGCAATAAACGGCGATGAGCTTGGCTACATCGGGGAAAAGAGAAAAATGGCACCGTTTCTGCGAAGATGGTAAACAGTGCTGTAGGATGTTTTTTTTTTCTTCTTTTTTTAATAGATTCCTATCGGAACGCGTGTAGTCGAATAGTTTTCGCTTCGTTGGTTCGGAACTTCCATTGGAATCGTACAGGGGCGATACAGGCAAATAAAAAATAATAATATTATGGGTCATAGTAATCAATTAATTTCACGCGGTGCGAAAATGGCAGTTTTTCGCACGCTTCGCCTAAAACCCCCGTTTTCACACCTTGTGAAATAAAATCTTGTATAACACTCGTGCGAAAAACACTTTCTCAACTAGTCCGATTGCAAAACTCGCTCTCGACTCGTGCCCTCGAAATCGTAAACGTTCGAGGGATCGAACTGTGGGACGAATGGAGGGTGAATGAAAAAAAAACATGAAAAGTTGGGTTTCTCGTCGAATGGATTCACACACTCGGAATCAATAGACTCGTCGTATATCGTCCGGCAATAAACTGCGATGAGCTTGGCTACATCGGGGAAAAGAGAAAAATGGCACCGTTTCTGCGAAGATGGTAAACAATGCTGTGGGATGTTTTTTTTTCTTCTTTTTTTAATAGATTCGTTTCGGAATGCGTGTAGTCGAATAGTTTACGCTTCGTTGGCTCGGAACTTCCATTGGAATCGTGAATGTTCGTGGGGTGGAAAAAGAAAATGAAATTGGGTTTCTCATCGCCGAATGGAATTACGTGAGTGTAAAGCCATTCGGTCATCGATACGGAATCAATGGACTTGGGCGTGTGTCGTTCGGCTATAAACGGCGGACAGTTCGACTACGTCGAGCCGAAAAAAGGTCTGTTTCTGCAAATTTGCGAAGCGGGTAAATGTGTGTTTTTTTTCAATTTTTTTTAGTAGATTCGTTTCTGAAGCCGTCTATTCGGATCGCTTTCGCTACACCGCGTGGACTCTCCGTTCCGTCGAGGCCGGCGAGGAAATTCACGGAGAAATAAAATTGTTGGGACAGCGAGAATTTTGTTACCGTAATGCATTTACCTGCTTAACATAGGGACAACAAAATATTTTGCTGTGGAAGCGGATATTTTGAAAACAGAGAGACGCGAGGAAACAATTCCTTTGTATTCGAGTAAAAACAAAACAAGAATGGAATTGTATAAACTGCGAAAGGTTTAATACCTTTTGGAGTTTAATATACAGGGTGACAATTATAAAGTGGCCACCCGTATCAACTACGGGTGGCCACCTTATAATTGTCACGCTGTATATCCATATACAGAAAATTTCAAGAATTTGCAATTGCAAATACAGACATTATTTTCAATAGAATAAAATGATAAAATACAGACGCAGTGAGTTAAGCTTCAAATAAATGTATGGACGTATCTATAACTATCCTACCACCAGTCATTACTCAGCCGTCAAATTACAGCAGTCGTTTGTTCTCATAGCAAACTAAATCGTCGCAGTAACAAGAAAGTTTTGACGTGATAGCAAAACCAATTGCTTCTACGTAGTAATTTTCTTTGCTGCTTTTACTAATCGTTTTGCTGCGGGAACGAGATCATTGTCAGCAAAACTCATTTTGTTAGAGCAACTAAACCATTTTTCTCCGTCCACGAACTCTCGTTTTAACGTTTTAAGTTGTGCGTATTTCGTGCGGCAATAAAAGGCGAACAATTCAACTGCATCAAAATTTAAAAAAAATTGAGCTATTTCTGCAAATTTGCAAATATGTGTGAAACATTTTTTGTATGTATTTTCGTTTTATTTTTGTTTTTTCTATCTATATAGATTCGTTTCAGAAGCCGTCTACTCGGATAGCTTTCGCATAGCCGTGTCGACTCTCCGTTTCGTCGAGGCCGACGAGGAAATGACGTTTTAACTTGTGCGTGGCGGGAGTGACAGCCCGATGAGGCGTGATCGAGACGACGCGAGGAGAGTCACTCCGGGACGTCGAGGAGAGCACGTGCGCCGGATGTTGAATATCGAGCGAGCGACAGGCAATTCGTAAACGCCACGCAACCGAGAAATTAACTGATCGATAGTGGCTGCGATAGATTTAAACTGTGAAGGAGGAGGAAGCAACGCGTGTTCCCACTAATGGCGCCATTTGTCCGACAAACGGCAAAGAAAATAACTCAAGAAAGTAAAAACAAACAAACAAATTTAGAATGACTTGAAGCGATTAAGGGCTTCGCGCGCGCTCATCCTCAAATCTCGGTATTTGATTTTTTGACTTTTATAGATTAAATGTAATTTTGTAAGAAATAACAATATACCCGTGGCTACATCGCCAATTATAATAGCCAATACTAATAGTCAATGCAATGTCTATATAACAACTTTAGCCAACACAACTGTCAAACACATGGTTCAGTTTCAGTTTATTCGACTGAAATTGGTCAACGAACGACTCCAGCTTCAGACTCGTCGTCAATCAGAGAGCATTTCTTAGGCGACAGACAATACATATCGAAAATACGATTTATTTTGCCCACGAATTTTTTGAAGATGGAAAAAAATTGACTTTTTTATAGAATTAAATGTAATTTTCTAAGAAAAACGACATATGCGTAGCAATAAATAGCCAGTGCAGTGTCAATACTACTTTCAAACACATCGTCCAGTTTATTCGACTGAAAAATTGGTCACCGAACGACTCCAGCTTCAGACTCGTCGTCAATCAGGGAGCATTTCTTAGGCGACAGAGAATACATATCGAAAATACGAGTTATTTTGCCCACGAATTTTTTGAAGATGGAAAAAAATTGACTTTTTTATAGAATTAAATGTAATTTTCTAAGAAAAACGACATATGCGTAGCAATAAATAGCCAGTGTCAATACAACTTTCAAACACATCGTCCAGTTTATTCGACTGAAAAATTGGTCACCGAACGACTCCAGCTTCCGTCTCGTAGTCAATCAGATAGCATTTCTTAGGCGACAGACAACACATATCGAAAATGCGAGTTATTTTGCCCACGAATTTTTTGAAGATGGAAAAAAATTGACTTTTTTATAGAATTAAATGTAATTTTCTAAGAAAAACGACATATGCGTAGCAATAAATAGCCAGTGCAGTGTCAATACAACTTTCAAACACATCGTCCAGTTTATTCGACTGAAAAATTGGTCACCGAACGACTCCAGCTTCCGTCTCGTAGTCAATCACATAGCATTTCTTAGGCGACAGACAACACATATCGAAAATGCGAGTTACTTTGGCCACGAAGTTTTTGAAGAGGGAAAACAAAGGAAAGGATAATCGGACGAACCTTTGTGATGCCTCAAATGCGAGTGTCCGCAGCAAGGTTGTTCGAAGTAAGCGTGGCCGGGATGGGTCCCGAGTGGCCTGCTTGCCCCGACCGGCCCGAGAAGTTGGCCCAAAGCAGCTGCCAGGACAGCTGCCCTCACGAGCGCCATGCCGTCGGGCAGAGATCGCCGCTGCTGCATCCTCGACCGAATATTGTATTCGTACATAAATCCAATCCAACTCACGACAAACTCCACAAAAAAAAAAATGAAAGTAGACAAATAAGCCTAAAACTTGAAACACGCACTTGGTTTTTTTTTTTTCAACGTTAATCACGCGATCATTTCGTTGTTTGTTTGTTTGTTTTGTTTTCCTTTAAACGACAATCAAGCACTTTCGCCTCGAGTCACAGAATGCCGAGGATCGTCGTGCCTTTTCGGTATCCGCGCAGGAGCGTTGAATTTTTCGAGTCGCGGGGACGCTACGCGTCGTGGCGTTGGCAGCGTGGCCTTGAAAGAGCTCCGGCGCCGCGTGGTGCGGTCGGTCGGCTGCCCTCGGGTTCTCTCGATCGTCGCTGGTCGCGCTCGGACGGGAGCGTTCGCGCGCTCTGTCGAGGTGCGTTTTCTCTCCGGCTCGACGCACGGTGGACCAGGTAAAACTACTCGAAACGGCCACGAGTCCCGGACCGGCGAGCCTGCCCGGCAAGAAACACGACCGCGTGGATCCCCTCTACGCGCTCAACCGTCGACCCCCTCCCCGCGCTCCTTCGCCGAGCCTCGCAGGACAAAGGAATTCCACCACCACCTTGCAGACGCTGCCGCCGAACGAGGCTCTTCGCGCCGCACTGAGAATCGAACACCCGATCCCTCCTCACACCGCTCTCGTCGAACTTAATTTCGTGAGAAATCGAGAACCGATTTAACGATCCGGGCACGAAAAATTTTTCGCGATATTATTATTATTGATTTTTGTCGTTATTTCTTTGTTTCTGCTCGATGAGGAAGTTTCATCGAATGAGTCGCTGACGCACTCTTTCAGTCTCCGTTCTGCCTATCAGTTTCAGAGCTTGCTTTCGATCTGGTCGGGAGAAAACCCGCTTAAACGCTCCAGGGACAGAAAACTTATTGTCAATATTTTTGTTCTTTTTGGTGTTGATGTTTTTTTTTTTATGATTCACTTTTGCCGAAGGGCTCGGCGTGACGCACTTTTCCAGTCCAGTGAGAACTCGAGAGCCGGTTTAACGTTCCAGGGACGGAAAACTTTTTGCGGATTTGTTTTTATTGTCAATTTTTGGGGGTTTTTTTTTTTCTTTCAATGATTCACGTTCATCGATGGGCTCGGCGTGACGCACTTTTCCAGTCCGGTGTTTTCGGTACAGCGAGAGCTCGAGAGACGGTTTAACATTCCATGGACAGAAAACTTTTCGCGGCTTTATTGTTGTTAATTTTTGTGGCTTTTTTGTTTCGTTTCTTTTTTAAGGATCGACGTTCACCGCAGGGCTCGGCGCACTCTTCCAGTCTCAGTTCTATCGGTCTCGAGAGCGCGTTTTCGCTCCGGTGAGAACCCGAGAACCGGTTTGACGTTCCGGGGACAAAAAACTTTTCGCGGCTTTATTGTTGTCACTTTTTGTAGATTTTTTGTTTCGTTTCCTTTTCAACGATTGACGTTCACCGAAGGGCTCGACGCACTCTTCCAGTCTCAGTTCTATCGGTCCCGAGAGGTCGTTTTCGATCCGGCGAGAACTCGAGAACCGGTTTGACGTTCCAGGGACAAAAAACTTTTCGCCGGTTTATTATTATATTCAATTTTTCTTTCAACGATTCACTTTCACCGAAGGGCTCTGCGTGACGCGCTCTTCCACTCGAAGTTCCCTATCGTTTCCGAGAGCTTATCGCCGTTCGATGTTTAACCACTCGGTTATCGCGATATCGCAGCGGAGGCGCGCTCGTGATACAACACCGCTCGGCTCTACCGGGAAGCGTGTAACAGTTTCTCTCCGCGGCTCGGTCTCGACGCTCGGCGCAGGAACTTTAGCTGTATTTATTTCTCCTATCTCATTTGTTCGCCTCTCCCCTTATGTTTTTGTTTTCTTCGTCTCTTTCGTCTTCCACGTTTGTGATTTATCGTCGGTGACTCGGGTGAGAAAAAAATTGTCGAGCAACTAAATACATGAAAAAAGAAGAAGCTTCGACTTCGGGCCTCACATCTGCTTCTCGTAACTTCAGCGGGGAGGGGGAAGGGGAGTGGAGGGGGAAGTTAGGAGGCACGGGCGCTCCGGGAAGCCGCGTAAAAACGGACGGTAATTCGCTACCCCTTCCACATCGCGAGCGACGATGATTTTTGTTTGTTTTTCTTTTTCTCCGCCGCGTCTCTTCGCTGCGTTCCTCGGGACGACGCTCCGGTGTTTACAGCATGGCAATCGGCCGACGAATTCTCGGTGCGATCTCGCAACGATAAAACGGACCGTTTTTTTAAATTATGTCGGGACGAAACGGTAGATCGTGCTTCGATGGTTCTTGAACGAGCGAGACACGTTTTTTTTTCTTCTCGTAAGCGTGCGATGTGCCGACCGAGCGGGAAAGGTGCGCGCGACGTGCGAACCTCCCTCGTCAAAAGCCGCGGCACTACTGTTACCCTCGTTCCCAGCTTGCCGCGTCGTGGCGGCTTCGGCGCCGCTCGACCGCGCTCGGCGACGCTCGGCTCGACTCGGCCCCGACGGACACGGCACGCGGCAGAGGGAGGGGGGGAACTCGGCGAACGTTGCCGGCGCACACGCAGCCTATCCGATACGAAACCAGGGAAACTCGAGCTGCCGAACATCCCTCTCGCAACTGTTTTCATTCACATGCTTCCGGATCGGCCCTCGGCCACTGTCACCTTGCCCGATCTCGGCACAACACCCTCCGGCGGCCGAGCCGCTTGACACGTACCTTGAAATTATAACGACGCGCGCGTCGGGACACTGTTGACGAGTATCGGCGGTCGAAACTTGGTGGCGAATATTTTATTTTTATTTTATTCATGTAGACGGGCCCTTTTCACAGAAAATATACTATAGTGAGCGGAGTTACGGGTTTGATTTAACGCTTTCATTAACAATTTCGTATTCAGAGTTCGCATTCAGTGGCCTAAGTGTAGAAGCCCTAAAAACAGACCGAGGGATTCCGAAGACCTTCTGGATATTCTCAAATTGGTGTGCCAATCGAATGGTTCTTGGAATAAGGCTGTTATGTTCGTAGTTTGTGCGATACTTTGGAAGATAGAAGAGCTTGGTATTACGGTTGGTTCTGATAGAGATCCGTCGAACAAATTTTCACTAGTAGATCTGCGCAGTTTGTAAACCCATTTATGACATTAAAAAAAAATATCAGATAGACCATTTCTCTTCTATCTTGCGGGGTCTGTAGGTTAAGCCGGCTCAGGATAGGAGAGTAATCATGGTCATGGAAATGCATAGGCGATAATACAATTATTTAATTTTGGTATCTTTTAATTTTTTGATTTTCTTCTTTTAATTCTTAATTTTATAATTTTTTTTTATTAAGGCAGGCGAGCAAGAGTGTGGTATGAGGAACGGTAATTAAAAGTAGTTTGGTCTAGAACGAGGTGTCGAGTTATATGAACACGCTTGAAGTCTCGGCTCGGGTGCAGAAGCGCGAAAAACTGCACGAGGGATAGGGATTGTCTCCTCAATATTTTCAAATGGTTAGCCAATCGGATCACGGGTGAAATAAAGCTGTAATGTTGGTCATTTATCCGTAATTGTAAGTGAAAACAACGAGCTGTTGACCTTTTGCATATTAACATCCGTTTTTTACATGATTATTTCTTCTTCTTATTATTATTATTATTATTATTATTATTATATGAAAAATATAAGGCAAAAAATGCAACTTTGCCGAATTAATCAGCGATAATGGCAAAAAATCTATATATTTTTATATTTAAATAGTGGACTAACCTAAAAAGGAAAAAAAGAAAAACAATTTTCAAAAACACAAACCAAAAAATCATTCAATAAATATATGCTAAAATGTACGAAAAATACATACATACATATAAATAATATGAATAATATGTAGTGTTTCTACAACATACATATTACATATTTCTACATGTTATGAATAATATGTCGAGCCGACGGTGGTTCCCCGACCGAAAAAATACCGGCGATTGAAAACCAATACAGTCTGGTACACCGAAATATTTCCGCGATTGAAAAAAAAAAAAAAAAAAAAAAAAAATCTAAAGCCACCGATGTGATAAAGCGGGATAGGAAAAGGGTATTTCGCGAAGGATCCGTTGTACGCGTTCTTACGACGAGGACGCCATCAAAGAGCCCGGTGACTGTTACGAGCTATACCATCGGAAGTACGTCGTACGCGTCTCGTTCTCCGGGACTAAAGAGAAGAAAAGGAGAGGCTGCGAGAGTCTCGAGAACGTCGCGGCTCCTCCTCCGCCGCCGAGAAGGTACGCGAGTCGAGGGAACGTCGACGAAGACGTCGGCGACGAGGAGGACGAGGAGCTCGTCCGGGTGTATGAATAAGTCGATATGCTAATGCGAAAAACCCCCCTCGAAGTTAGCCGAGCGGTACGGAGAGGAAGAAAGTTGCACAACCCACAGCGGCAATCCGCAGGACGGCGCAAAGTGCGCGGTTAACGCGAGGAGCGATTTTTGCACACACGCCGCGAGAGTTCGGTCAAGTCCCCATTACGGCACCGCGAGCGCATCATCTGCGAGGCCGACGGCGAGGATGCTCCGAGAGGAAGCCGAGGAAGAACCCGGACCACTTTTCTTCGCAGCCACACTCAGAAAAAAAATTTATTTGACGGCCACCGTTTATTTGGTTTAAGTAAAATATTTATTTGACTTAAATAAATATTTATTTCAATTAAGCAAATAGTTACTTAAATCAAATAAATATTTATTTCAGTTAAGCAAATAGTTACTTAAATCAAATAAATATTTATTTAAATCAAATAAATATTTATTTAAATCAAATAAATATTTATTTTAATCAAATAAATATTTATTTTAATCAAATAAATATTTATTTTAATCAAATAAATATTTTCCTTAAACCAAATAAACGGTGGCCGTCAAATAAATTATTTTTCTGGATGCACTTCCTTTGTTGCCGGTCGCGGTGTGCACAGAGACGAGGAGCGCGATAAAAAGCGGCGAAAAGTCGCAAGAATTTTAGAACAAAAGCTCGATAGACGAACAGGCCGGGAGGCGCCGGGCGGAGCGCGCCCTTCCCGTGGTTCCATCCCGGTCTCCAAGGTGAATTTCATTTCATTGAAATAGTTTAGAATTGCATGAACCCGGGAGGAAATCGAGGATGCGGAAGTCGGCTCCGAAACCCTCGTGTGCACGCCTTCGTCGCCGCATCGTGGAGCATTATACAGTTTTTTTTTTTTTTTTTTTTTTTTTTTGGGAAAACCACCCCATCCAACCCGGCAAGCCCGGCGATCGCGCTCGCGTCAAGAGCAAAGAAGCGCAAACTACCGGAGCGCGAATGGCGCGGTTCCTCGGATGCAGCATCGGCGGCGTTTATGCCCGCCGATGCGGACAACGAACCGACTAGACGATTGCTCTCGTAACCGTGCAGATAATGGCGGAGAACTTTTGTAGATGCTCGATCGGCGGTGCTCGCTGTCTCTCCCCGTGTATCCTTTTTTCCGGTATTTTTCTTTTAATTCGTCTTTTTTCCTCCTTTTACCACCGCGGCCCGAGGCGGATAGGAGAGCTTTCGGGATAAGCGACTCCTCTATTTGCCGAGCTTCGCGGTAGGAATCGCTGCCAGCCGCGCGCAATTCGGACGTTGCCAAAGTTTCTCACAGTCAATAAGAGAGTAACCGGGGAAAGAAAGGCGGAGGGAAGAAAGCCCGCCGAGGTAAAGAGGACGGAGGGGGGATGTGTGTGTGTGTGTTTTCCACCTTGCAGTCGCGCCATCGAGTCTGGAAAAACGCGGGCGGCGAGCGGAACGGAGAACGAAAAGTGGCGGAAAGCTCGCGGGCGGCTTCGACGGCGGGAGTTTGCGTGACACTGGGACACGCGATAGGGCGAAGCTTTCGTTCGCTCGCGAATGCGGGAGCTTCGCGCAGGAATAAATCCGTCGACCGGCGGATACGCGGTCGTGGTCCGCCGTACGTGCGGACGGGGCGAGAAGCGACGGCGAGTATAAAGCAAGTCCGCGACGGGAGGAACTTGATCCCTCGTATAATTTCCATAAAACTTCTGATCGTTCTTGAGCACGTTCGCGGGAAATATAGAGAGTTTTGTTCTGGCGTTCGGCGGAGATAAGACGAAGATGAGGATATCGGAGGTTCGATGCCGGAGGTTCGAGCCGGGGATCGCGGAGGAGGGAGACGGCTCCGTCCCTCGGATGGAAAGATTTTTATGTTGCACGGAATCGACGTTAAATATTCATCCGAATAAAATCGAGTCCAAGAGCGCTCGGCATTGACACAGCGGGAACGAACGCGAATATCGGAGGAGAGCTACCGACTCGATATTTCCACTTCGGTATTCACGAAAATCTCGGAACTTTAATGGACCAGAGAGATCGGACGGAGGAGAAGGGAAGGAGAGGATGACGCATGCCGAATATTCGATTATACGCCGTGTAACACGTACGAACAGTCCGTTTCACTTCCATGTCTAAATTGTGGTTGGAAAAAAAAAACGAAAATATTGAAACCTTGCCAAGTAGGGGAGACCGGGGAAACATGGCACGGCGGGGCAAAACGGGACAGTGAGGGCGGAACCCAATTTTCCAATGGTTTTTGGATGCCCCATTTTGTCCCACACCCAGAAAAATTATTTATTTGACGGCCACCGTTTATTTGGTTTAAGTAAAATATTTATTTGATTTAAATAAATATTTGTTTAAATTAAGTAAATAGTTAATGAAATAAATATTTATTTAAATGAATTAAATATTTAATTAAATCAAATAAATATGTTACTTAAACCAAATAAACGGTGGCCGTCAAATAAATAATTTTTCTGGGTGCAACGATACATCCGGATTTTCAAACCCGTTTTACCCCAAGTACCACCATCGCCTCCATCCAAAAGTCATTGAAGAATCGCGTTTTGTCTCATCATCCCTTTCTGCCCCGGTGTGCCATTTTGCCCCGCTCTCCCCCAATAATTTCCTCGCCCTCGCCGTAGAGGCAATAGTGAGCCGCGATAGGCTCGCATGTGGGAAGACGTGTAATCGCGACGGAATCGCGGCCGGTGCCGGGTCAGCGAGTGGGAAAAAAGGATAAAAAGAAGCAGGTGGAAATAAGTCTTCCGAAGAAGATGAAGGGTTCGGAAGGATCGCGGCGAACCTTCCCCGTGAGAGGCGCGGTTGCTAATGCTAATGTCTTCTTCGGCCCGAACCCTCGAGGTCCGCCGTCGGGTGTCGGACCGGTCGGTCCACTAAATTATACTTAATATCCGCGTGCGGCCGCGGTAAGGTAACACATGTTCAACACTCACGCCTTCTCTCCTCGATCGAGCGCACGCGCTGGCCGAGGGAGAGTGAACGATGTGAGAAAAGACGCGAGATATATAAATTTACCTCTCCCGCCTGCTGGAGCGAACTCTCCAGTCAGCCAGAGGGCTCAGGGCACTTTCCGTCCTATCGCCTTTTACATCTCACTTTGACAGATTCCGGCCAAAGTAAAGGAGGGGTCGCCGTCCTCCTCTCTCGCACTCCGACTCCAACCGATTGCTCTCCTTTGTTCCACAAAATCCGCTTAACCACCTCGCTACACCCCGCTTCGCCCTTTGCCCTGTCCCGGCTGCGTCGCGACTGCCAAGACGTCAAGGGAACTTATCTGAATTTCGAAAGAAACCTTCCTGCCCTTCCCGCCTGCTTCGATGTAACCCAAACGGGAAACCTCTGTCGCTCGATGTCGCTCGACAAAGTCGGTGCCGGGGGAGGAAACCCTGAAAATATATCATCTCTTTGATCCTCGAATGGAGCCGCGATCGCCTTGTCTAGGAACGATACTTGATTTCGGTGAGAAATTCGCCTTTCGCGAGATGGAAGAAACCCCGGTGAAGATTTTTTCAGCGTCAAGTCGAGCCCTGATAATTGACAGAAAGGGCCTGATAAGACCTCTACCAGTCCCTTATCAGGCCCCGCTAATCCATCGCGTACACACTGAGAAAAACTTACATAGTAAATAGTTCCCAGGAGGGACGTCTACATTTTACAGTTACGACAATGACCAAAAATTATAGTTGTAACTATAATTATAGTTTAACTATCTACATAGACGTCCCCCCTGGGAACTATTTGTTATAGTAGGAAATACCATCCTTTTTCTCAGTGCAGCCTTGAAAATTTGCGTGTATTCAATGTCATACACTTTTTGAGTCATCAACGCCACACACTTTTCCAGACTCTTTCCCAGTCATCGCGAGCAGCCTCGGGAATTTTCGTGTAATCGATCCCATACCTCTATCCAGACTCTTTCCCAGCCATCGCGTACAACCTTAAAAATTTTCCTATTGTACGTGGTTGGGAAAGAGTCTGGAAAAGCGAATAGAAGGAAACTGGGCGGGTTCCAAACTTCAGATTCGACCCATCGTCCGTCCCACGTTCGTCTCATACTATTTCCCACACTGATAAAAAAATACGGTTGAATCAACTAAGATTCGGGCAGGGACGTTCAACTAAATATTTTGTTGGTACAGCTTAAAAATTGATTAGTTCAACAATTTGTTGGGTGATTTCATGAAAATATTTTTGAGTCATTAAAATATTTTGTTCGACCAACTATATATTTATTTGAACGTTCCTGCCCGAATCTTAGTTGATTCAACTGTACCTTTTTATCATTGCATGCACTCGCCCACAGTCAGACACATACAACATTTTTCCACGGGGCGTCCGAAAATCGGCACACACCCATAAATAGTTACCCAGCATTTTTGCGAATAAATATATTTTTTAATACAGCGAAAATGTTTGATGGATGAGTTTCAAGAATTCGAACCTTGAGATTAGTTACCGCAGTTTCAACGATCAACGTAGGATAGGAAAAATTGTGTTCGGAGACGAATGTCATCCTGAATGCCGTCGCTAAGTTCACCTTAAAGTGCCAGTGCGATAGACTCTCGCGATTAATTCCTTGACCCGACAAAACGAACACAATCGTTTCGTCGAACATCCCCTTGAACCTCCGATGTGGTCCTTCCGGAGCCGTCCGGCCGAGACTGAATTCCACTTTATCGAATCGGTATAAGCGTAAAAGCCGTTTGCCTCTGTGATGAGAGGTATGCGTTGACGGGACGTACAAAGGGGACTGACCCTTAGAAACGTGCGTCGGGCGCCACTTTGATCCGCAATCGGTGGGATTTCGAGCGATAACACAGCAGTTAACTCGCAACGATAATTCCACTTCCGCGTAGGAAATCTATTGGCCCACGTTGGTTCCGACGGCCATCGGGGTGTTTGTGTGCGGGCCATCGAAGTGTAGTTCGCCGGGAATAGGGAGCAGGCTTGTGGTTTGTCGTACGTGCTCCATACGAGGAACGGGGCAAGTGTGGCCAGACAAACCGTGTAGCTACTACATCCGCGTCGTCGTCGTCATCGTCGTCGTTGCTTGCTGTCGTGGTCGTGCGTGTACCGTCGATGTTCAGCGAGGGGGTTGCACGGAACAGGTGCACGAGTGGAGAGCCGGCTTAGACACGGGACAAGTTCAGAGAGAGAGAGGGAGAGCGGGAGATTGTGAGAGGGAAAGCCGGTAAGGGGTGAAACGCGATCGGGGAGTACAGGGCGAGAGCATGGGACCAAGCACCGAGTAAAGGGCCCGTAATCATCAAAGTGACCCATACCCCGTTTAACGGCTCACGCCTCGATCACACGGACGAACTTGGGAAGGCAGTGAGAGAGCCGTTCACCGCCGAGTGATACCAAGCGACGGAGAGGCCGTCCCGAGGGTGTCACGCTGGATTTAATTAATGCAATTTAGCATCCATCCATCATCTCTCGCGTTTTTGCCCTAACGAGGGCGGCCCGGGGTCCCCGTAACGTAGACGTCTGCCGCGTCTACGTCGATGATACCCGGATGCTGGTGAAGGTGAGCCTGTCCGAGCTATCTCGATTCTCGATATATAGTACTTATATATATATATATATATGCATATATATATTATAGAAATATATATATATATATATATATATATATATATATATATAATAGAAATATATATGTGTATGTAGAGTAGTGGTGGTAATGGTGGACGTCGTAGCGCACTTTGATGACGAGCCACTCTCGATTATATGGACACCTGGCCTAGGCTTGATCCAGTGTGCGAACCCCTCTTCTCCTCTACATCTTTCTCATCCCTCGACACTGGCCGTTCAACCGTGCCGATTTATCGCGCGTCATGGCGCGGATGCTTCATACCTCGACCAACTCGTTATCGAACCTTCCCATGTGGTATAAAACGGGTAGAAAAATAAAATTATAGTGGACGAACTCTACCGTGGCCTTTTCTCTCGGGGCAACTAGTATGCTCCAATAATGATTTTTATTTTTTCCAGGCGGTGGTGTGACTGTGTTAAATGGAACTTACGCAGGACGACTATACAGACTGTGAACCGAGCGAACGTCGGAGGTCCGCGGGCGAGAAGGTGTTAGCGGGAGATCACCGGAGATGAAGTGGCTATCGCGATTATAGTAGATTCGTAACTTCCAGCGTTTTTTGGTAATAATTTTTTTTTTTTTTATATCGGTAAAGTATTTGATGGATGGGTTTCGAAAACTAGAAACTATGACCTTCACATTAGTTACAGCTATTTGCCAAAACTATCGATGTATGATAGCAAAAATTAAGTTCGAAACCAAACAACGTCTTAGGGCACTAGCACAAGGATTTGGTCCAAAAAACAGGTCGATTTTCAAAATCTATTCGTCTGATTCCCCTTCAAACATTGATTCGATGCTACTTCGACCATCTCGTTATCAAACCTCCAATGTCGTAGAAAGGGGTAGAAAAATAAAATGTTAATTAACGAGCTCCACCGTGGCTTTTTCTCTTCGGGCAACTAGTATGCTCCAATAATGATTTTTATTTCTTCCAGGCGGTGGTGCGACTGTGTTAAATGGAACATACGCAGGACGACTATACACAGAGCGAACCGAGCAACCGTCGTAGTTTCGCAGACGAGGGAGGTGTTGGCGGGAGATCACCGGGGATGAAGTGGCTATCGCGATTATAGTATAAATAAAATAAATATTTTTTTAAATATCGGTAAAGTGTTTGATGGATGGGTTTCAAAAACTAGAAACTCTGACCTTCGCCTTAGTTACCACTATTTGCCAAAACTATCGATGTATGATAGCAAAAATTGGGTTCGAAGACAAACAACGTCGATTTTCGACGTTGGGTTCGAAGACAAAAAACAGGTCGATTTTCAAAATCTATTCGTCCAATTCGCCTTCAACCGTCGAATCGATGCTTTATACCTCGACCATCTCATTATCAAACCTTCCAATGCCGTACAACGGGGTAGGAAAAAAAAAATGTTAATTAACGAGCGCCACCGTGGCTTTTTCTCTTCGGGCAACTAGTATGCTCCAATAATGATTTTTATTTTCTCCAGGCGGCGGTGCGACTGTGTTAAATGGAACATACGCAGGACGACTATACAGAGAGCGAACCGAGCGACCGTCGTAGTTTCGCAGACGAGGAGGTGTTAGCGGGAGATCACCGGGGATGAAGTGGCTATCGCGATTATAGGACAGGCGTGCTTGGCCCGACTTGACTGTACTGTGTGGCAGTTATGGCACTCGTCTCTTTCGTACCTCCACCTCTGCCTCGACTACCTGTGTGAACGAGCGCTAACGTACCGAGAGAATACCATTTATATTTCTCGTGCGAGAGCTCGGCGCTCGCCATGTGCTTCGAGCTCTCGCTGGCTTTTACGCGGATGCTGTGAAAATAATAACGGTCCGGATCAGCGTGCGAGCGGGTTTAAAGTTTAAACTGCAGACTTTCGCGTTCGCCCGACGTTCGCCGCGAAACGGTTATACCCTCGTCGTTACACCGCGCCTCCTCTATATAAAATTATAAACGCCCTTCTCAGCCGTACATCCGCGCTTCATCCTTTCGGGCTCTAAACATTTTATTAAGCGGCGAAAAATTAGACCGTACTTACGGCAGGTGGATGAAGTATTTTTTACTCCAAAACTGCCCAAAGGGAAAGAGCCTGGAGTCATGCGTTTCACGACGATCGTGGGACTTTGCGCGTTTCTTTTTTATCCAGTCTTTTCCGAATCGACGAAAAAGTCTATTGACAAAATTTGCCCGGCAGTTTCTTTGAATCATGACCTGTGCCTTGTTTCAGGTTTTGTTACGATTCGATGCGAATCCACGAGGTAAAAGTACCAGTGGCCGCACACCTAAGGGCGAAGTCCCAGTTCCCGTACATGCATGGAAAATCGTATTCACGCGTCTCTTGCACGCATGCTTTGCGCGGCCACTGGGACATGTTCGGTCACTGGGACGTTTACCTTACCGCCTTATCGGAAAAAAGCGTGCTTCCCCGTGTCAAAATTTCAACGAGATATGCTTTTTCACCGTAAAACGCATTTAACTTAACTTATCTTTTATTACATGAATCAAAATTAATAATTCCATTAAAAAAAAACTTTTCACCGTGTATCGGAGTCAATTTCACTGTGGCTCAATGCATGATCTCCGCTTTTCGCCATGAATCAGCCTTTGACACTATACACTTGCTGCAATTTTTGAAAAAACGCACTTAACTTATGATTTATCTCATTAATCGAAATTAATAATACATTTAAAAAAAAGCTCCCGCTCCATCGCCTCATTATTGTCTTACTCTTCTTGCCGCGAGCATCGAGGAAATGCGTTCTCCACCCGTGCGGCGGCGAACCGCTCGCGAACGGAGCAGTTCAAATTTGCCGACACTCGCCGCGCTCTTGATCAACATCGTTCGGGAGGATTAGCTCTCGATAGCGGAGCTCGTCACTTGGAGCGATGAACTAAAATTCGTGTGTGATCGCCCAAGAGTTTCCGTCCGGCAAACACACTCGCGGTTCCGTCGCCCGACGAATGTAGTTCAATTTGTAGCCCGGTTCCTGTAATTATTCGGCTGATTGTCGATGCGTATGGCCGCCGGCCATTATCTGCATTACGAGGGATTATAGTGACGTTCGCTCGGGCGCGTGTATCGGCAGGTATGGACGAGGAAATACCGATAGATGGATGGAGAGATACAGTGACGGTGGAGCTAACAGAGCAGGCCCAGAAACGCACAGGAGAATCGTCGCAGGCAGCCGGTAGCGGCCCAGTACTGTGTCAATCGACGCTCGACGAGTCCCAGTGATTATACATTGCGCTTCGGGGAATTTCGTTGCCGGCAGTGAGAGTAACAAGTTTTTAAACGCGTTTCACTCGACGTTAACCGAAGTAATTAGTCCGCGGGCGTGTTACGGTCGTCAAGCTGGTAGAGTGCACTCAATGCAGCGCCCGACGATATGAACGTACGTGTCAACACGGCGCTGGGAACCGGGAATTAGCAGCGGAATTCGGGCTGCTCGGCACTAAGCCGGCTTATCTTTCATAAATCCTCCATTCGCCCCGAAACTTTGCATAATTCACTTGCCCTTCGAATTATATGTGTTCCAATCGCACTCGGATAATTGCCGTAACGGAAGCACCATTAACACCGGTACGATTTTACACGGCAAAAAATTATTTCCTAAAATCAGAATTCGCAGTTTCGTAAAATTGGAATACGAAGGTCCGTAAAAATAATTTTGTAAAATTGAAATTTGAAGTGTCGTAAAAATAATTTCGTAAAATTGGAATACGAATGGTCGTAAAAATAATTTCGTAAAATTGGAATACGAACGTTCGTAAAAATAATTTCGTAAAATTGGCATACGAAGGTTCGTAAAAATAAATTCGTAAAATTGGAATACGCAGGTTCGTAAAAATAATTTCGTAAAATTGGAATACGAAGTGTCGTAAAAATAATTTCGTAAATCTGGCTGAAGGACTTCGGTCGATGGCCAATTGGCAGTGTATATGTAATCTAAGTCTGTTATGTACCAAAAACTGTCCCATGTTATGGCATTGTCAATAAATTCACTACCACTACTACTAATTTCGTAAAATGGGTATATACGAAGTTTCGAAAAAATTATTTTGTTAACGAAGCGACAAACTCGTTTGTTCAGGTTTGACGGACAGGTTTACCTTTTGTTTCCCGTGTCATTAACAATTTTAGTTTGTACCCTTATCTGTCAAACTACAGCCGGATGGTGCGATCGGAATATGAACAAATAAATAATTGTGGACAATAAGTTGTAAATAGTACAAACTTTTTTACTGTGTATTTATAATTTAATTTGACGGATATAGTGAAATATATATATACAACCAACCCAGAAATCATATAAAAGCAAGTTATACGGTTGTTTTTTCGGTTATTTAATGTTATTTTTTTCCAAAAATAACTTCATATTCACCAATATAATTGACCAGTCTTAATCGATGGTGGGCCATATTCGCCCCGCATCTTCCACGGTAATGTTCATACCAACGATTGGCTTTTGGATGAGGCTGAAACAACACGACCCCGAAGCTATCCGCACAAGATTAAAGCCGACTTAAATTCATCAAGTTATAACGGCTGTGTTTTTAACTCGGAAAAGTTCACCTAGAAAACATAATTCTACAGGCGATTCATTTTTTTTAATTTTCCTAAAGCAGTGCATTGACAGAAACATTCCCAAGAAGACTTTTGATGTAGCGCACATATGTTCAGGGTCACGAAATAACAACGAATGAACTTCCGCCGGGCCGGAAAGAAAATAAATATCTTGTTCTCCCCATTACGAACCTGCCTCAAGAATCCGCCACTCGTTTTGCTCACATCTCGAAATTTCGTCCAAAAACCTGGATCAAAACAAACAAAAAAACGGCCTGCCCGATGCAATCGACAGCCGGTTGACAGGGTCGATAACACGACAGAGCGTTCGTCGGTAATCTCCAGGGAGAAGAAAATAGATGGAAATAGTGTATCCGCGACAATTCCAAAGGTTTTAATAGCAAAGAGAAGAAGAAGGGCCGGAGCCGTCGTCTCTGGCGGTAACAACGCCTTTCAGCTTCGTGCGGTGAGGGGAAATTGAAACAGCTAACCGCGTTGGGGTTGACGAGGGATTCGAGGGAGTGCGCGGACGGTTCTCCGGAGCGAGCAGGACCGAGATGAACAGTGCAAGCCAGAGAGGGACCGAGTTAGAAGAGGGGTTGCGAAGAGCCGGAGGAAGAGGGCGTACGAAACGCCCGGGCGTGCAAGAGCGAAGCGAGAGCCGAGAGATTCAATCAAACGAACGCATATAAATGAGTCGTTTCAGGGTAAAACTGAATTATACGCCCTAGCTTCGCGCACACACGCGCGCACAGGCTCGCACCCATGTGTCCGGGTTCGATACGAGTGCACAGATAGGGTAAAAGAGGGGAATATGGCCCGGTCCATATATCATTGATTTACGTGTGAATCGAGGTGGGCCATATTCACCACTTTTATCCTACGTGAAGTTGAGTGTGTGGGTCGGCGATGTCTGCGTGGTGGTGGACATTGAGCAAGACCCGGTGGAACTCGGCAACCCGTTCCATCCCTCGGTTCCTCTCCGCGTCCGTTCTCCGAGCCCGAATGTCCCGGGGTTGCTCTCCACCCCTCGGAGGGCAACCTCGACTCCCGGCGCAACGTCCAACCCCGCGCCGACACTCGTCGACGTTAAAGAAATTCGTACTCGATTCCTCATCCAGCCTCCCATCCCTCGGGCCATCCCCGCGCGGAATCGTCATCCTCTCGTGCCATTACACCCACCCGAGATCGAGCATGCCTCCAGTTAAGGGACTACCGAGAATCTTATTGGATCACTTTGATTGGCTTTTATTCGACAGCTATCGATGCCTCGAAGTTTCCGATTAATCTCCTCGTTGACTTTAGCCACGTGCGGGGATTACGAGCTCGCGGGCACGTATTCGGGACAAATGGAAGTGAGCCGAGGGATAACGGAAGTGACACTCGTCGCTTTTCCGTTTCTCGAAAGTCGGCGTGGAGTCGGTTAAAGAACGGTGGGTCGGGGGTTGAGTCAGAGTGTACATCGTATCTATACACACACGTTCAGTCAGCAATCCTACGTGCTTGGAGGGATACCGAAGGAGGAAAATTAAATAAGCAAACTTTTCGAAAAGAATCCCAGAGGGTGGCGTGTGCGCGAGAGCCGGGCTTTTGTCGTGCGAGGGGTGGCCGGACTTTCCGGACCGCGGGGGCCGGGACGAGGGGTTTGGATGTGTGTAGCGAGTGGAAAGAATCGAAAGAACAAACCCTCTAGGTAGGGACTTTTGCACGCGCCGCGGAGACTGCAGCAAGTAGTGCACAAGACAAACGTGACTCGGTCGGTCGCCATTTTTCACCCTCTTTGTCCTCCGAGCTTTCGCCTCCCCCCCCCCTCCACCACCCTCCTGACGGCGGACTTCTTGGCGTCGCTTCAACGAATTTTCCCAACTTTTCTCTCTCCGCCACTTCATTTCGACTGCCGCAAATCCTCGTTCGAGCTCACCTTTCCCTCCGCGCCGAACGCGCCGACCGGGGCGCGCACAGTCGGAAAGATTCCTATTGACGAAAGAAACCCCCCCCCCCCTTCGGGTCGTTAAACAATCGACGACGACCATCCAAATTGTAAATTTGCCCTGCCCTCCGTTCCAGCTCGTAATCGCGTCCCCGACGCTGAATGCTCTGCACCCAGAAATATAATTTATTTGACGGCCACCGTTTATTTGGTTCAAGTAAAATATTTATTTGATTTAAACAAATATTTATTTAAATTAAGTAAATAGTTACTTAAATGAAACAAATATTTATTTAAATGAAGAAAATAGTTACTTAAATGAAACAAATATTTATTTAAATGAAGTAAATAGTTACTTAAAAGAAATAAATATTTATTTAAATCAAATAAATATTTTACTTAAACCAAACAAACGGTGTCCGTCAAATAAATTATTTTTGCGTGTGTGGGAAATCTTTCCTGCAGAGTAGCGCGCGCCTTCGCTAAAAGTTTCCCTCGGCAGCTTCTCTATTTTAGCCGTCTTGTCTCTATTGTTTTTTTTTCTCAGCCTCGCTTCTCTCTCTCCTAGCCTCGGGCGGTCGCGCGGATCTCGGCGAAGTTTCTTCATTATACCGATGGGCGATGTGTCGTGTCACGTAGAGGAAGGCACGAGCCGGAGCGGACGTTGCCGCGGCGCTGACCCGGCTCGCGCGAGCCCGCGCGATCCTTGATAAATTGCCAGAAAGCCGGAGCGACTCGCTCCGTCGCTTCGCGCGGAGACTCCACGAACTTTTCGCGAATGTCGCGGTTCCGGAAATGGAAGAGGGAAGCGCGAGTGCCGCCCGGTCAATTATGCGGCAGTCACCGGCAGAGGTTCGAGTCTCCGCGGCCGCGAGCGGCGTTTCCGGTGGAAAACGAAAAAGGACTCGCACCGCGTCGATCTTGCGATGTTGCATCCACGCCGAGCAATCTCGAGGACGGGGCGAGCCGCGCGATCGAGCCGCAATATCGCCGGGCGACGGAGAGAGAAGCGACAGATGTTCTCCGGGAACGCGGGCGTTACGTCAAAGGCTGCGCGCACACACACATAATCGGGAGGCGGAAGTGCAGCGATGCTCGCTCGGTCGGAAGTTGCAGCGGGGCTCGGTGGCTCCGGTGGAGGAAGGAGCGCGGTGCGGGAGCGGCGGCAGCCTCTCGTCGGACGTCGAGAGCGTAGGTGCGCCCGACGATAGATGGGTGATAGACGCGACGACGGCGACGGGGAGCTCACGATAATATCGGCCGGATGGCCGGTCTAGATATTACACGCGGCAGCCACACGCGCTCCTGTGTGCGCGCACTGAGAAAGACTTACATGGTAAATAGTTCACAGGGGGGACGTGTGCATTTTACTGTTACGACTATGAGCAAAAATTATAGTTGTAACTATATATAGTTGTATAACTATATATCTAACTATAATTATAGTTTAATCAATTGAGTATATAGGGGAGAGCGGGGTAAAATGGGGCAACGGGGCAAAACGGGGTCTTTGGGCAAAACTAAATTTTCCAATCATTTTTGGATCGGACAAGGTGGCAAAACTGGGCAGAAAAGCCTGATGTGTCCGATAGGGCGAATTCGGGCATCCAAAATTTATTGGAAAATGACGTTTTGGCCAAAAAGCCCGTTTTGCCTCGTTGCCCCATTTTGCCCCGCTCTATCCTACTATCACAAACTATCTATATAGACGTCCCGTCTGGGAAGTATTTGTTATAGTAGGGAATATCATTCTTTTTCTCAGTGCACGGTTCGTAACTTCGAGGGGGTACACTGAGAAAAAAAATACATAGTAAAAGCAACTATATTGACTTTTTACCATAAAAAATTGTTCCCAAGGGGAACGTTTACATTTTATAATTACGACAATGACAAAAAATCGTGGTTGCAACCATAATTATAGTTTGACCAATTGAATATAGATTATCAGAAACTATATATATAGACGTTCCCCCTCGGGACTATTCGTTATAGTAGGAAATACTATCGTTTTCTCAGTGTACGAGGGAAGAAAGGGAGAGACTCGCGAAAGATAAGGTAATCAATAAATAATATTTAACGCTCCGGTGGACTTTTTCTTCGGCGAACAAAAGCTGAAGCCGTCGTGCGGCTGTGTGTTTCGCTATCGAGGCGGAGGTCTCGAAACGAAATTCGATGGCGAAACAAATTTTGCGGGGCGGTCGGAGCGGCCCGCAAAAAAAAAAAAATTATTGGATGAACCAAGGTGCGTTCCCCCGCGTTCAAAGGCATTATTTAGTTGGTACAATAAAAAATGTTTGAATCGAAATATTTTGGATCAATCAAAGCGAATAATCGTTCGATAAAAGAATGGTTCTGCTGTACCAACCAAATAACAACTTTGAACGTATGTGACCGCGAATTTGGTTAATCCAACAATTTGTTTTCTCAGTGTAGATTCTTATAGTATAGGGCAGAACGAGGCAAAATGGGACAGTGGGGCAAAACAAGACATTGAGCAAAACGCAAGTTTTAAATAATTTTTGGATGTCCCATTTTGCCCTGTTGATACATCCGGATTGTCTGTCCCGTTTTGCCCCATTGTCCCATCCAAAAATGATTGGAATATGGCGTTTTGCCCCACTTCCCCATTTTGCCCCACTGTCCCGTTTTGCCCCGCTCTTCCCTATATATTCAATTAGTTAAACTATCATTATGGTTGCAACCATGACTTTTAGTCATTGTCATAACTATAAAATGTAGACGTTCTCCTTGGGAACTATTTTTTATGGTAAAAAATAAGTATTGTTGCTTTATCTGTGTAATTTTTTCTCAGTGTAGGCGAACGCTCCGATCGTTCAGACGCACCTTCGATCAGAGCGATTGGCGGAGGGCGATGGGGGCGAGACAAAAAATTAATTCCACCGCTCCCCCTCGCGAAGATTTAATCCCATTCCTCGGTCGAGACGTCGTCGTCGTCCCGGCGAACAACCCGTGACGGGCGCGCCCGAGCCGCGGACGACGAGACGACGAGACAAAAGCCTTCGCTCGTTCGTTAAATATATACGCGGGATTCACGCACGCGGATACGCAGATGCAGAGACGCGGAATTGGACGTTTCGTAATTTCGAGGGGGTTGGATATATTCTTCGCGGAGCCTGGCGGGGCAAAGCGGCGCGTGCGGTTTGTCCCGCTCCTCCGACCGGAGGCTCGTCATTAATACGTCGAAAATCCAGCGACTCCATTCACAGTCCTCGCCTTGTTATGCAGATCGCATTACTCATGCTGGCGGAGCCGTATGCGTGACGGAGGTTGCGACACGCTCGAATTGTCATTCATAGTTCCGCGTCCGAGACGCGAGGCGCGCCCGGCGAAACACGAGGATCCTTCGGCCTCGCAGGGATCAAGGTGAATCCCGTTTTAATTCGAAAAATATGCATTTCTCGGAGGACACGTGGAATTTTAAACGATTTAATTTTGGATCGGGTACTTCGGTAGCTTTGTCGACGGAGATTCGACGCTTTTATCTTCGGCTCTCGCCGTTCTCCGGGCCGCGCCACTGCGGCACCGACGGGGTCGAAATCAGGATAATGAGCGGAGGACAGCTCGTTGAATTATAAATTCGTCTTAAAGTGGCTCGGCACCCGACGCCTTCCCGGTCTACTTTGGCTCTGCGCTGCCTTCTCGGCTAAAAACGGCTGAGAGCCCGAGAGCCGTATGAATCTTCCGCAGTCACTGTGCCAAAACCGTCGTCAGCCTCATTTTCCTTTTAATCGCGCCTCAGTATCCAAAGGGTTAAAAAAAAAATCCTCGAAGCGAGGATTTTTCGGAGCGTAAATTATGGTCGCGGAGATTCTAGGGATTCACTTACCTTCGTGTAACTTCTCCAGGGTCCCGTTCGCCATCGCTCCGGTCAACGTCAGGATCAACAGGATGACGGACGAAGGAATCCATCTTCTTCGAGCACTTGCGGTATCCATCGCTTTCACTCGCACATTCTGCAACATTCGCCATTAACAAAAAATTATTGTCGGCGAAAGGTACTATTGTTATTGTTATTGTACTATTAGTATTGTCATTATTATCGATGCTGTTTATATTCAAGCGTTTTCGATACATCGAGAACTCGAACTCAATCACGCTCGTTTCTGTTGATATCAGTTAATCAATAGACGTGTCCTTCATTTATAATGTGTCGTTCAGGGCTAGGCAAAGTACCAAAAAATACTTCAAGTACAAAGTACCACAATTACGATAAGTGTGAAGTACTTTTTGGTACTCTCTCAAGTACTTTTTGCAATTACTTTTCGCAATTGGGTTCGTAGCGTTAAGGGTTGTCTAGGCTTAAAAAAGGTGCAAAGTAAGTTGCACATGGCTTCCTTATTTATTACAATAATGCGCATAGCTTTCACCATGAGAAACTTCGCTGACCGATTTTGGCTTCCTGATAGAGGAAGCTATGCGCAAAATTGTAATAAATGAGGCAGTCATGTGCAAATTACCGTGAATCTCTTTTCGTAACATTAAAAAATGTTTACATTGCATAAAATTTAAACGGACAAAATGTATCTCAAAATTTATTGTAAAAAATCGCTGACTGAAATTTTCGTAATTCGGCGTTTTGAGATTACTTTTAATATAATCATCATTTTTATCCTAAAAAAATCCATAAAAAATGTAATAGAAAAAATAAGTCAAGCTCTCCTCGTTTTTTAGAAATTCTATTTTATTTGGAAAACAAAAAAAAGACAATCGACCTCCTGTTTTTTTATAGAATTTTGTAGAGCTTTTAAAAAATAGTAAAAAAAAAAAAAATTATTCTTAAAAGTGTACTTATTGAAATATTTTGACAGGTAATCATATGTCAACAGAAACAGGATGTCCGTAATGCGAGCGTGTACTCAAAAAGACCTTGCAGTCCTAAAAAGTACTTGAGTACTCAAAGTACTGTCCACTTCCGGTATCGTTGAATAAAATGTCTCACTTAGAAACCCGGAACGACGTTAGTATATCACTCCCACATTGTTAATAATTGTTTGATCAAGGATGGTCGGGGAATCCGTCTTGTCTTCCCCGCGATCTTTCATCCCACATAATGTCCCACTTTTCCCCCCGCCTCGAGTCGTCGCGCAGCTAAATCTACCGCGACGAATTTTGATTGGCTTTCCAACGACCCCGGATACCGAGAAGATATATGCCACACGCGTCCGGAGAGCTTTTTTTTCTTCCCGAGGGCGGGAGAAAAAAAATCACCAGTCATCAGTTTACTCTTGTCTGCTGTCTCGCGAGCAGCGTCGAAAAACTTTTCTTTTTTCCCCCTCGCGAGGCCGCCTCCTTGCATCCCCTATCTGCGCAATGACGGACGAGCTTCTGTCCCGGTGTTAAATATGTTTCTTACATTCGGTCATATCGGGTCGGCCGTAAGCTCGACAGACCCACGAAGGAGAGGGAAAGGCTCGTTTCGCTTCCTTCTTTTTCTCGGGACTTTAAAGAAGCGCGGGACTAATAGTGCAATCCCGGTTCTTCCGGGGTGAAACTTTACCGCGAGCGACGAAACTGAACCGCGGAATTCTCCCGCTGGCGGGAACGACCCAGTTTCCGCGATTCGCAAACTTTTTCGCGCCCGATGATACACGCGCGTAGCGATTTCTCGCGCGGCTTCCGCCGCCGATCGGGAACGGAGATTCACGCTTGACGACGCCCGCCGTTTCAGACCGCACCTCCGGCTGCCGGCTCCGGAGAGTCGGAAATATTTTTCACATTTTTATCCGCGACTCCACTCGTCCTCTTCCGAGTTTTCTGGTCGAGCGATGAGCTCTGAATTCTTCGCCATGTAATTTCCGTCTAGCCCGAGTGTTCGTTAGAGCCAATTCAACCGTGGGAGATTCGTTCGTGTATCTTCCGCCCCGAAGGTAGCTCGCGGTACCGCTCGTCGTCCCTTAAAGAAACGATTCTTCCCGCGCCAAGGTCCGGAATTACGGAAAATATTAATATTCTCCGAGGATATTTGACACGGGAAAAAAAAAAGGTAAAAAAGAAAGAAATTCTACAAATCTGGAAACGCGCTGGAGGGAAACGAATTAGGCTCTCGGGATCGCGTATAATAATAATCCCGTACGAATATTCGACTGGGGTAGTCGAGTAATTGTTGGCGCAATTCGATTAAACTCCGAGCCAATTTCTTGGAGTAACGAGAGCGAGAGGGGGCGAGCCGCGGAGATTGCGAGAGGAGGAAGACGCGATGTGCACCGAGAGCGAAGGGCTGGGTGGGTGGGGGGAGGCACCTCTCGATTTGAATAATTACCGAGGACAAAGCACCGGTGATTGTTCATGAAAGTTAGGCTCATTGGATCGCGATGGCAGCGGTAGGATAACGAGGTACCGTCGGGGCACAAAGGTCACGTGAAGCGAGCTTGCGAGTGCTGGAAGCTTCAGACCCCAGCCTGCGAGCTGGGCTGCTCCGGGAGGACGAGTTCTCCTTCTCTCGTGCGGTATAGATAGTCCAATCCAGAAACTCACGCTAACTCACCCGAGAGCCCATCCGGCCCTAAATATATCCTGGAAGTTAGCTGCAAGAAGCAGCGGCAGCGGCATCGGCGTCGACGACAAATTTCAAAGCGTTAGCTCGGCCTGCGATACGCGCCAGAGCCGCGACCGATCCACCGTTCTCGAGACACCGAAACGGTTGGACCTGTCGAAAAATCACGATTTTCAAACCGGAAGCGACGTTTTCCCGTATGACGTCACTGCCGGTCAAAAACTGAGATTTTCAAACTGGAAGTGACGTTTTCCCGTGTGACGTCACTTCCGGTTGAGAACTGAACATTTCAAACCGGAAGTGCTGGTTTACCGCATGACGTCACTTCCGGTCAAAAACTGAGATTTTGAAACTGGAAGTGATGTTTTCCTGTCTGACGTCACTTCCGGTCAAAAACTGAGATTTTCAAACTGGAAGTGATGTTTTCCCGTATAACGTCACTTCCGGTCGAGAACTGAGATTTAAAAACCGGAAGTAACGTTTTCCCGTATGAGAATTGAGATTTTTAAACTCGAAGAGAGGTTTTCCCGTATGACGTTACTTCCGGTCAAAAACTGAGATTTTCAACCAAGAAGTGACGTAATCCCGTGTGACGTCACTTCCGGTCAAGAATTGATATCTACAAACTGGAAGTGACGATATAACGAATTTCTTCAAATTTTTCTGCGCGATATCACTTCCGGTTTAGAAGTGAGATTTTCAAACCGGAAGTGACGTCACAGCACGTTTCCTCGCACGATGCTGTGTAAGCAATCTTGAGCACGACGAAATGGGGACGCAAGTGTTTTTTTTACCAACGAACAGTATCACGAAACGTTGCGGGTTTGTCCGGGTAGTGAGTAATCGCAATTAATTACCATTACGCCGCTAACCGTTCGGCGAGCGGGGGAGTCTTTGACATAAGTCACTGAAGTACCTGAACTATTTGACTGACCGAAACCCGCCCGGAATGTACGAGGGGTACCGTAGATTATCTCAGGGATAGTACACGGCGCGGATTACTCTCCACTAGCAGTCTCGTTATCGCTGTGGAGTTTCGAAGCCGCACGTTTCAACTGCAGAAGCAGAGGTTGCCGATGCTCCGTCCCTCTCCCACCGGCCGGTATTCGAATCACTCGACATACTAAAGTGATCCGCTCAATCAGTCCGGCTCGCTCGCGGAGAATGTCATTACCGCTTGCGCGGGATACTCATCGAACTCCAATTTGATAGCGGGCAAGCTATCCCGCACCCCGGAGCCTCAAAGGCAAGATCGAACGTGGAGAATTTGCCTCTCGCTACTTTGGAGAGGGGCTCCACCAACGATCCTCCGCGTTACATCAAACTACTGTAAACGGGATAGTTCACTTTCGTATCTAGTGAGTAGTACCAACTACGTACCACTATCTCGACCATTGATGCATTTTCCCTACGCCAACCTCGACCGGCTATCCAAAGGCGAACGCGTCTCAATCGTTATTCCTCTATCCACCGTACTCACTTTCCAGATTCTTGCGGATAATCAACTATCGAGAAGCTGAATGGATATTTAAATTAAATTAAAAAACGTTGACCGGATTTTCTTTTGACAAATAATTATTGCCGAATGTTATTACAAGTAATTATTAATAATTATTATTTATTATTAATAAGATGTATTTTGAATTTGTCTAATTTTAATCGACAGGGAGACAGGAGAAAGTAAATTTGCAGTAATCGGCAGAATAGAACGAAGGGATTGATAGGCAAAATATAAGTTTACTAACT
This sequence comes from Ichneumon xanthorius, assembly GCA_917499995.1. Classification (NCBI taxonomy): domain Eukaryota; kingdom Metazoa; phylum Arthropoda; class Insecta; order Hymenoptera; family Ichneumonidae; genus Ichneumon; species Ichneumon xanthorius. Next base: position 7,743,041 of record OU824211.1, on the reverse strand, counting down.
CGAGTTACGTGTAAACTTTATCCCCTTTTGCCCGGAGGGCAGTCGGGAGTTAAAAAGGGGTCTCTAACTAGTCACGAATATAAAAACTATAGAGAGTATTGACCTGCGCGGTTCTGTACCTGTGGCCAGTATCGGACACTCAAGTGTAGTGGTTAAGGTAGTCCTTGCGAAGAGTGTTCACTTCGCATAAGTTTCAGAGCTATGAGAGGGAATTGTAAACACTTCTCGATAGTATTATAACATAATAGTATACAAATCTGAAAAAATCAGGCGTATTAAAGATGCTGAAAAGATTAATTTTGCATAATAATAATTCTAAAATGTTATAAACAAATTGATGAAAAATAAAATTGTTCAACAAATCTTCCGGAGACACATTTTTTTAAATGGAAATTATTCGTTCATTTTCGAATACGTATGCATTTTTTCAAATTTTTTATTTCAATTAACTTAATTAAGATTTTCAAAAACGTGTGACTACACATTTTTCCCATACAAAGAAAATTCAAAGTCAATTTAAAAATCTGAAAAAATTCATACGTATTCAGAAAAGTGAACGAAGCACTTTCATAAAAAAAGTTAGATTTCCGGGAGATTCGTTGAACAATTTTATCTTTCATCAATTTGTTAATAACATTTTGGAATTATGATTACGCAAAATTAATCTTTCCAGCACCTCTACTATGAAGTGAACACTATTCATAAGGAATACCTTAAGTTCCGTTACACATTCCGTTACACTAGTGCGGCCGAGGAGTCAACATGAGGGTGGACGTCGTGAGAAGACACTATTTTTATTTTCCAGTCACAATGCACGACGTAGTCCAGATGACGGAAGCTCAACCTATATCGGATTAATCGACCGACTACCGATAAGTTACCAGCGACGTAACTCGCCGACCCCTCAAGACGGTCCAAGATAGCCCGAAGCGTTCGATGCTTCCGCGCCGAGGATGTCCGCCGTAGCGCATTGCAACGAGGAACGTTCATTAGCGGACATAACACAGTTAACGAGAGCTCGGTTAAACCGAATTAGTTGTGAAGGCGACAGAATCACGCTGGCGGCTAACGGTGCAGGGTAGGGGAGGGGGGGGCAGGATGGAGTGCGGGATGCTGCGGATCCTAAGCCGGCGGTGATCTTCGACTAAGCCGAAGCGGGTCGAGGTCGAATTAACGAGGCCTCGAGCTTTATTCGAGGCGGCTTCGCCCGTTCCACCGCCCCTCGCTCCATACAACCTCCCGTATCTCTCGCGAAACTTCACTCTTGGCTGAATCTCTTGCCACCGAATTTCGAGGCATGTGCGGGACGAAACTACAGCACGGCTCCGTCTGTCTTTCTCTCTCTAGGGTTCCCTCCGTCTCTCCCTTCTCGTTAATCGAGCCAGCGAAGCGTGAATATTGGTCGCGAAATATTACTTCCTCTTCATGGCCCGCTCAGACCGCGACAAAAGAGCAGCTCGCTTTTAGATGGTTTCCGCGAATAAGCGAGGGCGCGCCGCACTCGCGTAGCGAACTATCTTCACACAGAGCCCAATATTTTTCGTATAAAAAGACAATTTTTTTTAATTTAATTTTTGTAATTAATACGGGCAAAGCCAAATTACAGGCGATGAGACAGTTTGCAGCCCAAAATACATAGTAGATGAAAATTCGCCACACATCGGTGGAAAATAATAGTTAAAGAGATCCGTGCTATAAGGCAAGTCGGCGTGATAGCGTCGTGATTTTTTAAACAATGAAAATTGGAGGTTTAACGTTTTAAAAAACCCTTAACCTTTTGGTCGTAACCAACTCTAGAAAAATCGAACTGAAGTAATTCACATTTGCGATCAATCACATCATCGGGACACTGCGGGTGATGGCCATAGTAATAAATAGTAGTCGATTAGGTTTAGAGAAGCATAAAACAAGTCTTAGTATATTATATGTTGTCTACGTGAAATACCGAAAGACAATAATTACATCCGTAAAATGTTTTGAATGCCAAACTAATAAGAAAACGGTTTTACTGACCATATCGACCGGAAATTGCGGGAGATATGACCATGTGGCATATCGTACTAACTCTATTCACTGGATTTACCTACTTTGACCCATAGAACCGCTAGGGCATAATAACCCTGATAGCCACGCGCCACGAAACGGACGCAGTTGGAGCAATATTTGCGACATGCGCTGCACATGTCGCAAATATTGCTCCAAATGCGTCCGTTTCGTGGCGCGTGGCTATCAGGGAAACTTACCAATACCAATACCCATATCACCCTGACTTACCCCCGACCATCACAAATCCAGGAAAAACAGGGGGTGAAAGAGCAACGCACTACGGAGTTCCCTACGCAAAAAACAATTTTATCCTCACCCAGAAAAATAATTCATTTGACGGCCACCGCTTATTTGGTTTAAGTAAAATATTCATTTGATTTAAATAAATATTTATTTCATTTAAGTAAATATTTACTTAATTTAAATAAATAATTATTTAAATAAAATAAATATTTTACTTGAACCAAATAAACGGTGACCGTCAAATACATTTTTTTTTCTGGGTGTGGAAGGAAAAGTACCAACCATGCTCCTAAAGCGGGACAGTGAGCAAAAATGTAAGGTAGCCACATGGTCATCTCCGGTGATACGCGAAAGCCAGCTACGAAGGACACAATTCCCACGGAAAAAGTAAACCACGAAGATCTCGGTATGACGGGTTCGGCCAATATATTTTGTCACCGATTAATTCGTCGATCTCCTTCGAAAGCCCGCGACGACAGTCGTCCGAGGGAACCGGCGCACCCTCGTCCACTTAATTTCTCCGCGCGACTTTCCGGGTCCTCCTCCGCGTTGGAATTACTAACAGAAACCCACGAGGGTTAAGAGCGAGCGGGAGTTGGAGGGCTCTGTATCTCGGATTTCAATTTCGACCTCGAAGAACGCCCTCGACCCGGAGAATAGAAATTCGGAGCACCGTGGAAGGACCGCGCAGTCTCTCGAGTGCACTCGGAACTGAAGGACGCGAGGACTTGCGGGATCAATATTTATAATCTCGATTTCAGAGTCGCCGAAGAGAAGAGAGAGACACGATTGAAGGGCGGGTCGGTCCGTGAGCGTCGTGGAGCGTCCGAGCACAACAAACCTTGATCACTGCCAACCCAGGGTGTTCCGCGCGCTTCGATCGCAAGTGTATCAGGCTCGGCAGGAATTCGAAGCCTCCCAGCCGCTTCGCACTCGATTTTTTCTCGAAACATTGATCGAAGGATCAATATTTATAATCTCGATTTCAGAGTCGCCGAAGAGAAGAGAGAGACACGATTGAAGGGCGGGTCGGTCCGTGAGCGTCGTGGAGCGTCCGAGCACAACAAACCTTGATCACTGCCAACCCAGGGTGTTCCGCGCGCTTCGATCGCAAGTGTATCAGGCTCGGCAGGAATTCGAAGCCTCTCAGCCGCTTCGCACTCGCGCTTCGGACGGTCGCTGACCAGCCGATAGGTAAGAATCCCTGCGACTACGAGCGGCCCAACCGCGCCGTTCTCCGACCGTCTTCGGAATGCGGTCAAGAAAATCCGCGCCGGAGGGCCAAAGTAGTACATTCGCTAACCGGAAACCCGAACGGTCAATAGTTGGTTCTCGCCGGCGTTGACGTCAACCGGACGCTGTAAGCCGGTCGAAGGGAATTCTTGCGGACGCGACTGTGGCTCGGTCCCGACCGCGAACCCTACCCGCACCAGGGACTTGTCCCTTTGTGAAGTTCGCTGTGTGCGATGCGCCCTCGCCGCCGATAGTTGCCCAAGACGTCCGGGTCCGCTCGCCGCATTTCCCGGGCGCCTCGTCGCCACCCCGGCTCGACTACCCTCTGTCCACCGCGTTCGTTGCCCCCCGTTGCCCTGCCACGGTGCGGTTCGCGGTTCCCATCGCCATCCTGTACACGACGGCCCCGCACAGAGACCCCGCTCAGCCCTGTGTCCATATAGCGTGCCCGGTGCTCTTTGAAATTCCTAAAAGCCGCCTCAACCACCCACCCGGCCCGACGGCTCGCGTTCGCTTATATCAGCCGAAGTAAGTGTAAGCGAAAGGCCGCTATTAACGCGCCTCCCCGAGCATAACCCTTTGCCACGGTAAATGAACGATGAAGGCTAGCGAGAGAAAAAAAATACATGTTCAGCACCTACGAAAATAAAAAAAGAGGAGAATAAAAAAAAAAAAGCTTCCGAGCTACGTGCTCCAGTCGAAAAAGCCTTTCGCGGTTCGCTCGAGTTCTCGCGTGACAAAATAAAAAATGCAAAAATAGTTCCCTAGCCGTTCCTTTGACGCGGATGGAATATAACCGTTCGCCGAAGCGCACACACACGGAGACCCGCGGCCCGGGCGCCCACACACGCACACCTTTGTAATGGAATACTCGATTCCGCACGTAGCCACGACGTTGTCATTTTCATCGGATAACACGCCGCGGTGCATTTTACCTCGGAGCGTCGATGACTGGGACACATTCGCTTCGCATTTTCTCGAAATATTCCTCGTTCAATGTAATTTGCGATATCCTCTCCTCGCTGCTGATATCAGGCGATGTAGCGCGGAGCACGCCGAGCACGGCTTCGACGATGTCGTACTTCGTCCTGAGGAGTGCGGGAAGCGCGTGAAACCCGGGTAGAACCGGGGGGTGGGGGGTGGGGGGGGGGGGGGGTTGTAAGGGAGTGCTTTCGGTTTTCCAGCCACGGTCGACGTCGTGATAATCGAGTGTGCTATGCTTTTAGCGATAATGGGCAAGTACACGTGCCAGAAGCCGAGAGTGTTCCAGCGAGCGGGGCGGACAACTACTGCGCGTGGTAACTGAATTACGCGGAACATTGCGTTTACCGCCTCCGTGATGCGATTTTACGACGATGCAACGCGACAAACGACGACTACGTTTGCCGGCGCTGTCTCTCCCGGTTCCAACCTCTATCCTCACTCTCCGTCCCTCCTCGGCTCTGTGTCGGCGAGACCGCACGATCTTCCTCTTCCGGGCGTGTCACTCCTTCGCCCTTACTCGTTTACATGCAAATCGGACGGCAAAGGTGTCGAATTTTGATACCCTTCGGCCCCCAAAGGGCAACTCCGAAAACTACCAACTTTTCACTGACGCGCACACCCTGCTCTATATTCACCGTTCGCTCGCCTCGCGTTTTATCAATTTTCCACATTTGCGCACAGAGCTCATCCCCCTTTCGCCTTTTGAGAGTCTTGACATACATACGGATATATTCATTACACGAGTGCACGCGCCGATGCCGGACCGCTGGAACGAGAGTCTCGTAATGACGACACTCGAAAGAGGATCTTCAATTTCGAATTTGCCTGCCCGTTAGCGATGCCGAGATCCAAAAGGGATTTTCTCAATTACGCCCGTCGCGGCTTCCTCGTTATGCATCGTACCTCAGACGACGAATGCACATCGGAGGAAGCACACTGCCTCGAGTGGGATTATTTATTTAATTAGAATTTTCGCGAACTCGTAGCCGACTAATTCGCGTAGTCGTGGGAATTTTATAAGTCGGGCCAGTTCCGGGGTACTCGGGGCGAACTGGCTGCCTCGATCCGGAGGATCGTGCAATCTTCAACGTCGAGTTTCGCACCAATTGTTGAGCTCATCGATCACCGGAATACGGAAAACGCGCAACATGCAGCGATGTCTTCGTGTTTCCAGTTGCATGGCACTGTAACCTAGGTTCCTTCCCCGGAACTATTCAAACCGCGCTTTTTCGGTCACCTTATTGGATATAGAGTAACGGTCAAAACAACGTGTGCACGGTAGGATTTTTTTTTTTTATTAACGGTGTAGGAAGGTTTGTTTTATATAAACTGTTTCTGAAATTTCTAACACATGTGCGTTGCGATTTTACGGTAAAATTTTTATTTTTAAGGGAAATTTTTGTAAATTTAAGGCAAAAGATTTGTAATTTTAATATTTCGTATTTTAATTTTACAATACAAGTACGCTGTCGTTCAATTAATATAAGTATGTAAGGAAATTTCAATTTCCAATAAATTCAATTTACAATTAATTTTTACAGTGTGCAGTTTGCGAGCCGGTTGGACACCAATACGCGAACATCAACCAATTGTAGTTTTGTGTTCGAGCAGCTTTCGCCACTGCCCCGCAAACGATTAGCTTCAGACTCCGGCGCTGTTTCCGGAACTCATCTGAACTCACTAAATAAACAATTCTCTATCTACTAGTTTTAATTGTTTAATTGATTATTGTTTTCAGTTTCTGTTTTATAGGCCAAGTTAGCTTACTAGGCTTAATTTGTACTTATTTTACACGCGCACTGCTTTTTCGCGCTTTCAGCAAGCTTATATGGCGCGTAATTACCTTCGTTAAATTTGTCACTTGCCAAATTAAAAAGAAAACGCTTTTACTGGCCATATCATCCGGAAATTGCACGGGATATCGCCACGTGGCATATCGTACTGAGCCTTGCACATACAATCTTATCATTTTCGGTGCAATCATATTGTATCCACATATGCTAAAAACTGTGCAAAACGCAGCGCCATTCATTCATTACGTCAAAAGATATTACGGCCATATCACCCTGACTTACCCTACTCTTTTGCACTAATATGTGCTGGTACGTATCCGCTCAAGTCCTTAGAGGATTCACACCAGGATCTTTAATAAAACTACACAAAAACTGAACTATTTCGAACTAACTGTAAAAGCATGTTATTTCGAGGCTTGACCGAATTTCACCCGAGTCCGTTGAGCGCGATGATAATAGCACGCAAGCGAATCGGCGTGCAGCTAAAAATCGATGCAGCGCGCCCTTTCTCGTTTTATAATTTCGCTACTTCTCGCCTTACATCGTCGGAACGAGATGCTAATTAAGGATAACGAATGCGCAATCGCACGGTCTCTAATTGCAGCTAATAGCGAGAGCATTGGGATTATTACTCGAAGAAACGCGTAGAGAACGCGAAAGAGGGCCGGAGCCGGGTATGCATTAAAGATAATTAGCAGTCGCGAATGATTCATCGGGAACGGAATTTTTCACACGCAACTACGATTACGCGATGAAAATCTCGTTGAAAATTGGTCGAGAGCGCATGTTGTAATAGTATCGAGTAAGCAGAAAAAAGGCATGAAAATAAAACATAAGCTTTCGTAGAAATGATATGCGTTTTTTGCCGCTTGTCACGATGGAAATGCAATTTCCATGTACATGATTTCTGGCGGAGTCGGAACCAGTTTTTGCCAGCAATATCGGGGAGTTTCGGAGCGAGTCTCTGTTCCGCGGCAAGGAAAAAGAAATACTACAGTCAGAGGATTTGAGAGGAAACGGTGGAAAAAACGTAGAAACCGATTTGAAACGATTGATCGGGACGCACGCCGGCGGCATTTAAAGCGAAATCTCGAGCGCATCCGGTATCGAAATGAATCCCGCGCGTCTACAACGTAGTCGCAATTCTCCATGGATCTCCGACCGGGCGGAGAGGGGGTGCGGCGGTGTCTCTGCGACTCTTTCCGTGAAAAACGCAATTTCTCGAATTCACCCCACAGTTTCATTCTATCGCCGAACTTGATTGCGCCGGGAATATAATTTGATTGCCTCCGGTGAGTCTCAATGGATGAGGTAATCCGAGGCAGCTCTCTGCGTTCCCTGCGGTGGCACGGGTTTTTCATTTTTTAAATATTACTGACCATTCTTCGGTTCCGAGCTTAGCCCCACAACGTTTCAGAGAACACTTTAAGTACAAAGGACAAAATGTATCACAAGAACTTGAAGTATCAAGTACTTTTGGAGGTATTTTTCAAGAACTTGAAGTATTTTTCAAGAACTTGAAGTATTTCTCAAGAACTTGAAGTATTTCTCAAGATCTTGAAGTATTTCTCTAGAACTTTAAGTATTTCTCAAGAACTTTAAGTATTTCTCAAGAACTTGAAGTATTTCTCAAGAACTTGAAGTATTTCTCAAGAACTTGAAGTATTTCTCAAGAACTTTAAGTATTTCTCAAGAACTTGAACTATTTCTCAAGAACTTTAAGTATTTCTCAAGAACTTTAAGTATTTCTCAAGAACTTTAAGGATTTCTCAAGAACTTGAAGTATTTCTCAAGAACTTTAAGTATTTCTCAAGAACTTTAAGTATTTCTCAAGAACTTTAAGTATTTCTCAAGAACTTTAAGTATTTCTCAAGAACTTTAAGTATTTCTCAAGAACTTTAAGTATTTCTCAAGAACTTTAAGTATTTCTCAAGAACTTTAAGTATTTCTCAAGAACTTTAAGTATTTCTCAAGAACTTTAAGTATTTCTCAAGAACTTTAAGTATTTCTCAAGAACTTTAAGTATTTCTCAAGAACTTTAAGTATTTCTCAAGAACTTTAAGTATTTCTCAAGAACTTTAAGTATTTCTCAAGAACTTTAAGTATTTCTCAAGAACTTTAAGTATTTCTCAAGAACTTTAAGTATTTCTCAAGAACTTTAAGTATTTCTCAAGAACTTTAAGTATTTCTCAAGAACTTTAAGTATTTCTCAAGAACTTTAAGTATTTCTCAAGAACTTGAAGTATTTTTCTCAAGTACTTTTAGCAATTAGGTTCGTAGGGTTAGGCCTTATCTAGGCTAAAAAAAGCAACACACACAATTCTGAAATCATGACTCAGCTAGACAAAAATGCGTAGCGTAGTATTCTGATTTATTTTCTGTTGTATTTTGTACTTCAAGTACTGCCCATCTCTAGTTTTGAGCTTAAGGAGAGTGACTTCCATTTTTATTTACAATAGATTCCCTTAAAAAATAAAGAAACATTGTCATACGGATCAAGTGTAAAGTTTGAAAAAAAAAACCAAACTCCATGGCGTGTATTGAATTTTTGCCGCTTTTTCATACTCCCGTCCCTTTTATTCGACGAATCGTTAAGATCATCCACGTAAAGCGAGCACGTGGTATTCGCTTCGAAATACCTAAGGACCCGGAGGGAATCCTTCGGGACTCTTCAACGCGCGCTTGAAGTGTCTCTCCAAATTCCCCGGATAATTTTCTCTCGGTATTCTCATAATTGTCGTTCGCCCCCCACGCTACGTTTACATCGAAGAATTGTCTCCCTTCTATAATATCGCGGTTGAATATTGATCGCTATTCGGGTTATTATTTTTTATTTTATTTTATGTCGATCCCTAGCACGAAAGAAGAGGATCCAAAGTAAAAAAAATAATAATGGCAGAATGTATTCGAAAATACATATTGTGGCCGTTTTTCCATCTTTCCGCCGCGTCCTTTTTTTATTCCTTTCAACGTCTCGGCGAGAGTCTAGCGTCACGACCGAGCATCTGAGTGTTTCAAATTCCCATTTCCTGGTTTTGCTCACGTATAAAGTCGAGCGAGTCTCGGGAGGCGACGGCGGTAACCGCTTTATCGTCGGGCCATCAGTGCGAAACGAGCCCGTCGCCGGGTCCATGAGAGTATCGTCGAGTTTTCCTCCCAAGATATCGCCCAGCCAAATGTGAAAGATTCTTCGCTATTTTAAACGGGTGATAACGAGCCAAGTTTTATGTCCTCTTCGGCGTTATGCTCTCGACCGAGAACATATATCACACCGCGCTCGTCTTCGGCTGCCAGAGAGGCTCCTCCCGGAAGTATCGGGCGCCTCTGCGATGGTAGTTATTAACCGTGCGATAGTCATAGATGATGATCGTTATACGATCGCTGCTCTCTCCGCACGTTCGAGTTCTTCCGCAATAAAAAAAAAAAAAATTTAAAGCGTGCAAAGTGATTTGCACAATTACTTCCTCATGTTTTACGGTTTTGTGCATAACTTCGTCCACGATAAATTTTGTTGTTCGATTTTGGCTTCCTTATAGAGGAAGCTATAATTAAAATATAATGTTCACAAAAAAGGTCCATTATAAGAAAGTGATATGAAAATTTCCATTTTCAACTCCTTTTAATTGTATTTTGGAGGTAAGTATAAAAAAAGCCCTGTGCTAATTATTTTGCATCGTTTTTCGAAAAATAAAAAACCGAAAAATAATTTAAACGGTCGGATCAATTTTCGACAAATTTAATACGAAACATTGTACAGTGTTGGTCCATTCCCGTGCAAAATTTAAGCTCGATACCTCCATGTTAACTCGAAATGGACCATTATTAGTAATTTTTCCAAAAAATCAAAGTTCCATAAAATCTGATCCCTTCGGTAGATTTCGGCCAAATTCAAAACCAAATGTCTTTGTTCATAGTGTTGTCTTTATATGCATTTTTAGGACGATAGCTCAAAATTGACGGAAGTTAGAGCTACAACAGACATTTTTCAAAACGTTAAAATCGTGTAAAATCTCGAATCTGGCCTCAATCTTCATGAAAATCATACCGAAGTAAGATAGGTGACCACTCTATTAGTGTACAAAATTTCAACCCGTTATCTCAAGCCGTTTCTGAGTTGTAGTCATTACTAAGCGATGCAAGTCTCATACACACGCATACATACATACATCCGAAAGCCAGCTAAAAATGACATTTCTCGACATTTTCGCCCATTTCTAGTACGCTGAGATGAAAATCGCGAATATTTTTTTTTCACGCACACATAGCTTCCTCTATGAGGAAACAAAAATTAACTTACTACGAATCGTCTAATCGACCGAGCAGAGTGTGAAGTCGCTGCCGCGGCAGACAGACGGTAGAAACGAGGATGGGTAGGATCGGTGGTAGTCAACATCGCCGTAAAGTTATCGTCGATGGATAGTCAAGGGCCGCAAAGTACGATGGAGAACCGCGACTATTCGCCCACTCTAAACGGATCCGTCCTCATAAATCTCTTTTATACACACCGGACCCCGTATATTTCTTCGTCTTTACAGTTTCGTCGTAATTCGTTAATGATGCAGTAAACGCTGACCGTATAATGGATATCTGGCTGTAGCGGGACATGGCGGGCATATAACGGAGGTTCGTTTCTGTTCGCGGTTCCCGCGGTTCAACAGAAATACGTGACTATGCGTCACGGGGGGAGCCGCGAATCGACAACAGCAGGCACGGCGAGGAGATACGGGTGAGCTTTGAGCGAGCAGTTTTACGGCACCGAAGTGAGAGAGCCGCCAGTAACGGATAGCGAAGGGCGGTGGCGAACGGTGAAAGAGCTTTTTGACGACTGCCGCAACGTATTACCTCGGATTCCGCTGCTCCTGACAATCCTTCGTAGTACCGAGCGGGTTATGCCGTACCAATTTTTTTTTCTTTTTTTTTCTTCTTTTTTCTTCATTGTCAATTTCGCTGGAACTTGCGCGTGGCGCCATCCACTTCCGTGTCTTCCACGTAAATCGCGAATGTCGGCTCGACGATGACGAGGCGATGAAGTCCTGTATTGGGTCGTTTTTTTTTATATCGCTAAACCAGACAATACGGGACTTTAGAGATCCCCGGAGGAAGATTGAGTATGATCTCCGCTTTGAAAAAAAAAAAACAAATTGCGTGTTTTGCTTGCTCATGGAGAAATTGTTGTTTTCATGAATAAAATAAATGTTTATTTACACATTTGCTTTCGCGGACGAAGCTTACTTCGTGAGGAAACTAGATAATTGTGAAAAATGCTTTCTCATCGAAGTTTCGTGAATATTTCGTGAATATCGTAAAATTCAATTTGTTTCCTGCTCACACAGTAAAATACGTACCAACGATTCTTGTCCACAGACGACCACGCAAAGTGGACAAGATTTACAAAAAAAATCTTGTCCACTATACAAAAATGTCTGTAAATTTTACTAAAATGTCTGTAAATTTTATAAATGTTTTCTGTGAAATTAACAATAAAACAATTGTGGACGTTTATGGACAAGGAAGGTTTGCTAAATGTACAAATCTTTTTTACTGTGCATGACTGTCTTTTACATCGCTAAACCAGACAATACGGGACGCCAAAGATCTCACGGAGAAAGATTAATAATGATCTCTTAAAAAAAAAATAAATAGTAGATTTCACTTTCCCGTGGAGAAATTTTTGATTTCATGAAATAAAAATGTTTATTTACACATTTGCTTTCGCACGCAAAGCTTCCTCCGCGAGGAACCAACACAGTCGCGAAAAACGCTTTCTCATCGAAGCTCCGTGAATAAATGAAAGTTCCATGAGAGGGAATGTAAAAATTCGATTTTTTTTCCGCGCGTAACGATTTCGACAATCGTCATGGCGACGGCACAATCGCATAACCGATGATTCATCCTCGGCCAGGCGTGCGTTTATTATCGCATTATCGGAACTCAGCGTTCGATCAGCGATCCCCCGTAACGTTACGTTTTTTCATTCCGCGAAATATACGTGCGTGTAATATTCTCCCATCCACGTGCGTTCGTCTGTGAGTGTACGTCGGTTATTAATTTCCCATCTGAACGATCGGGCAGTTTTTGCAGCCCGGTAGTGTGCGGCTAATGGAATCAACGAACAATATTTCCCCCCCTCCGCCGCAGCCGGTCCATGGATCGCTGATTTTAATCAGCGGATATAAATCAACGCCCGAGTTCAGCCGGAATGATGGAGTTCACGGTCGGTCGAATTTTTTTGTTATTTGCCTTTTTTTTATTTAAAAATTTTATCCCCGCTAACGTAAGTCCGGGATTTTGAGTCTCCCGTGAACCGAGAGCGAGCCGTAGAGCGCCAGCTGCAATCACGCTCGCGGTTGATAATTTTCTGCCCCAATCGCACGTGTACATGTGGAAGGCCAAACGTGAAACTGTTGAATTTCGTGGTCGCGACATAAAACCGCGAGGCGCGCGGGTGCAGGAGGAGGGGTGGGGGAGGGGGGGGGGGTGGCAGAGGGTGAAAATCGGACGGTATACAGACTGGTCGAAATATAGGATGGTTTTCGGACGGTGACGTTGAAATAAGTTTTGGGACAAAATTAACTCGTCGAATCGGTGTCCCGGCAGCGGTGAAGCCGGACGGGCGCAATCGTCCCGCTCAGTTTGCCGTGCGGTTCTCGGAGAGAGAACCGCGCAACGCGCCCTGTATATCTGTACCTATCCGCGCCCATATCCGAGCTTGCGCTAATGCAGCGCGTAACCGTGCCTGTTTCTGTTGTGCGGACGCGGAGGGCAGGTACGTTTCACCGCGGCGTATGTCACATGTCCGAGTGCCACGAACGGTTTTGATCCCCGCTGCCGCAGCCTCGTCTGCTCAAACCGCCGTCATTTCCTGACCGGCGTTGAGAACTTTATTTTTTTTTTCCCTCCCGCAGTTTTTATTAACCGAGGGAATCGGCGGGCATTATTTTTCAGAATTGTTCTCGGACTGGGGTGGTTTTTTTTTACTCGGTACGCCGCGAACATTTATAATATTCATAGGTGGGGTTGAAAAGAAGAATCGTCTATTACGCGAGGGAGAGCGGGCGGAGAGGTCGGCGAGGGAAAAAAGTTCGGTTACGGGTGTGTAAAACGACGAAGGGGTCGGGAACTTTTGCCGGAGAGCACAAGTTGCGAACGAGTGGTCGGCGACTCGGAAGGACGATCTTGACTTTTCATAAAGCCAGTTCGCTCCCCGGTAGGTACACAGAGGGGAATGGGGGTTGACCCGGGGGCGCACAAATCCGCAAGTGTTGGAGGCAAAGGAGCGGGCGGGTAAGGCCGAGGCGTGCACACAGTCGGAAAGGCCGGGGAGGAAAACGTGGTCGGCGCATTACTCACAATAATCCTCGCGAGTGGGGGAAATGCGGTTGGCTAGGTACGAAACCGTGCGGCAAACTGGTACGGGGGAGGTTTGTGCCTCGGTCCCATCGTCGCCGCGGACCACGCGTACCCCGGGTCGCTCCACCGAGCCGGGTACACCCGGCATACGCGACCGCCGGCAGCTCTATCCAGCCATCACCCCCCCCCCCCCCCCCCCACCACTGAGCTATAGTACAATCTACTGCGGCCTCTCCTCGCGCAAAACTTACCGTCCAAGTTTTAATTCAAAGTTTTATTTATACGAGTCGTGCATTATCGTAAGCCGGGCGGCGGTGTAGCGGTTGCCGTACCAGATTCTCCGGCGAGAGTTAGAGTCGCAAGTGCCGCGAGGGGTGCGCGCGAGCGCCCCCTCCGCCAAATGGGAATTCGCCGACATCCGGAATGGGGCTCGGGCTCGCACGTTACCCCAACATCTAGAGCAAAACTCCCGTTTTCGGCTTGTTCTCGTTACCGGCGTGAAAACTACCAATAACAAATCCTACCTTAGCGCGATTTACGGAAAGACGGATATACGTTTGGTCCTTCGGGCTGCTTTTGCGGGAACTCGAGCACCGCGGAGTTTCACCGGCTGACGTTTTTTCGGCGGGTATCTTTGGTATCTTTGGTATCTTTGGTATCTTTGCTATCTTTGCTATCTTTGCTATCTTTGCTATCTTTGCTATCTTTGCTATCTTTGCTATCTTTGCTATCTTTGCTATCTTTGCTGTCTTTGCTATCTTTGCTATCTTTGGTATCTTTGGTATCTTTGGTAGCTTTGGTATCTTTGGTATCTTTGGTATCTTTGCTATCTTTGCTATCTTTGCTATCTTTGCTATCTTTGCTATCTTTGCTATCTTTGCTATCTTTGCTATCTTTGCTATCTTTGCTATCTTTGCTATCTTTGCTATCTTTGGTATCTTTGGTATCTTTGGTATCTTTGGTATCTTTGGTATCTTTGGTATCTTTGGTATCTTTGGTATCTTTGGTATCTTTGGTATCTTTGGTATCTTTGGTATCTTTGGTATCTTTGGTATCTTTGGTATCGTTGGTATCTTTGGTATCTTTGGTATCTTTGGTATCTTTGGTATCTTTGGTATCTTTGGTATCTTTGGTATCTTTGGTATCTTTGGTATCTTTGGTATCTTTGGTATCTTTGGTATCTTTGGTATCTTTGGTATCGTTGGTATCTTTGGTATCTTTGGTATCTTTGGTATCTTTGGTATCTTTGGTATCTTTGGTATCTTTGGTATCTTTGGTATCTTTGGTATCTTTGGTATCTTTGGTATCTTTGGTATCTTTGGTATCTTTGGTATCTTTGGTATCTTTGGTATCTTTGGTATCTTTGGTAGCTTTGGTATCTTTGGTATCTTTGGTACCTTTGGTATCTTTGGTATCTTTGGTATCTTTGGTATCTTTGGTATCTTTGGTATCTTTGGTACAATCGTTTGGCGTCGGTGGATGCCAGATACGATTAATAATAGAATAGTCATGGATCGAACAAGAGGGTGCCGAAGGTGAGAGAGGACGGCCAGAGAGGGAACGGTCAGTAGTGGAATAGGTCTTGAAATTCGGTTAGGCCGAGCGCTCAGAATCATTGAACGTAATTAACCGATGGCGTGACATCCGGAATGGCGCGCGGGCTCGCACGTTACTCAACATCTAGAGCAAAACTCCCGTTTTCGTCTTGTTCTCTTTACCAGCCTAAAAACTACCACTAACAAATCCTACCTTAGCGGATTTACGCAAAGACGGATATACGTCCGGTCCTTCGGGTTGCTTTCGCGGGAGCTCGTGCCCCACGGAGTTTCACCGGATGACGTTTTTTCGGCTACTCTCCTTCGTATCGCTCGGCGACGATGGACGCCAGATACAATTAACAACAGAATAGCCGTGAATCGAAGAAGAAAGCGGCGAAGACGGGAGAGAGGACGGCCAGAGAGGGAACCGGTCGGTGGTGGAATAGGATTTGAAATTCGCTTAGGCCGGGCGTTCAAAATCATTGAACGTAATTAACCCATGGCGTGACAGGACGGCAGGGGCGGCTGTTGCCGTTGCCACGCGGCTGCTGGCGTCGAGTTCCTTCCCTCTCGCTCTCAGGGGGTGGCTGAAAGGTTAATGCAGTTAGCCATCCTGTCCTCTGGCGCTCTCACCCGCTCTCCGCGCTACACCCATTACTAGAGAGGCGCAACGTTGTACTGGCTGCTGCCGCCGCCGCCGCTGCTATCGTCGGGAGCGCGCAAGGACCGTAGCGTTTCAGTAAAATGGCCTGAAAATGCAATTATCGGCTATAGGTGTGCCGTAATGAATTGGCGGCGCTATTTATTGCTCTTCCTCTCCTGATCGCGTTCGACTACCTCAATCGGCTCTCCTTCTACCCAAACGTCGACCTCGCTCCGGCACGTACTTTTATACCGACGCGATGGCCACGAAAAGAAAAAAAAAGGGAAAGAAGAAAAAAAGTGTAAACCGAGGAAACGAGAGGGCAGAGGCGCACCCCAGAGATAGACCGTTAAAATGCAAAATGACCAACGCCTACCCGTCTACATGAGGCTATTCCAGTCCTGTCTTCCGCTCTCAGCTCCCACGGTTAGTCCGGTCGCGCCGGTTCTTTTTTTTGTCATTTTTTTTTTTCACCCGAAGATATTCGAGACCGCAGCGGCTTATCGATAGCCGGATTAACGATCGAGATTGATTCCGAGCCATCGCCGGCAACTGCGGGACCAAATTAATTGACGGATTAATGGGAGATTCCACGAGATAGGCAAAATGTACACAGCCATCGGGAGTTCTCCAATCACCGGCGCGACGGGCTTCTTTTTGTATTTACCCTCCGCTATTTGAAGGTCCGTGTTTATTTTTCCGCGGTTTCTCTGGTTACTCAAATCAATTTGAAATCGGATCCGGTACGTCTCCCGAGAGATCATTTCCACGGTGGGTGGGGGGCGAGATGGGAATGACTCCGGCCAAATTGGAACTGCTCCAATCAACCTAATGCGATCCGCTGCTAGATTAGATAAATTCGGTTAATATCATCGGGATAACTTGACAATTACAACCGAACCATTCGAAAATCGCGAAACGAGCGCCAGCGTCACTCGCGAGGTTCGTTGCACCGAAGATCATCGATATCGCCGTCTCAACGTCCGGAAATGGATACCTCATTAACGCACTCGCCATTTATGCGACTTCCGGCCAATTTTCAAAACCAAACGATTATCTCACCCACCGCAAGGGCTGCAACGCGAGCCCGGACGAACCATACACGCAAAGACGAGACGAGGTAGTGCGATATCTGGGATAAACTAGTCGCAAAGTTCGCTCCAAGGGTTCCGGCGAGCGTCACTCCGGGTGCCCTTTAATCTCAGTTAAGTAGAGTAGACGGTACGTGGTACGGACTTTGTCAATCAGCGCTGGAGTAAATCGAGTTTGCCCGAGTCCTCGACTCCAGGAGCTTCCAGAGTCAAACTCTGGGAAGAGTTATATACATATATATATGTATATATATATATATATATATATATATATATATATCCATCCACGAAAGTTATTCACCGTAAAAAGATCTCATCAATGTTGTCGCACGGTAAATCCAGGTCGAGGCGTTTAAGCTGCGTGGCGTCGTTCAATTTACTCCCTGGATATCCTTCCTGAAGACATCACCGGGAGGTTAGCTCGCTCCGACGAGCGTTGCGTGCAGCCAGTGCCGGGAGCCCTGCCAATGAGTGGGAAAGCCGTGGTCGGGAAGTAGTTTCACGCCGTATGGATCAGACAAGGATTTTTCGCTGCTGGGCGGTGCACGAGCTGAGAGGAGCGGCGGCGTTCATAGTTCCCTCGCATAGCGCGTTTCTTCGGAGGCGAATATACCAAGCCCGTGGTGATTGGCCGTCGAGACGTTTCGCCGCTCTCCCCGAACTCATAAGCTGCCAGAAGGATCACCCGTCGAGCTGCTGAAGAGCTGCCCCGAGTCCTTAATTAAGCCCGCCGGAAGACCAGCTGGCCTGAGCACGGTCACGGCAATCCCGCCGTCTTCTCCCGGCAGTAGATCGGGAGTCACTTCGTTGCCGTCGAATTGCTCGGCAATTTCTTGGGCTTGTATCGCCGATTCGATACCGATGGGGAATTCCATTATCGCTATGATATGGTTAGTTTCCACGGTCTTAACTCATCGGGCGCCGGCTTGATTACAGAAGTAACAGGGCGATTGTCATCTCGAGCAGTCGTCTGCTGCTGCGAGTAATAAGACATCCCCATCCGTGGCGTATCGATTAAGTGATTCGATTGATCGACACTGATTGGAAGGCAGTCTTGTACACACCGGCTTTTTGGTAAACTGTAAAAAAAATTGTACATTTCATGTACCGGACTGGAAGTTTTTATACAAAGACTGGTAGATCAAATTTAATGTACAATTGTGATGAAAAATTAATATACTTTGTCATTGAAGTTCAAGTTAATCATTAAAATTTGAAGGACTTTCATAGTAAAATTAAAGTAAATTATAAAAAATAAAGTATTTCCAATGTTTTTAATACACAGAAAATTCATTTTTCATCACGATTGTAC
This sequence comes from Ichneumon xanthorius, assembly GCA_917499995.1. Classification (NCBI taxonomy): domain Eukaryota; kingdom Metazoa; phylum Arthropoda; class Insecta; order Hymenoptera; family Ichneumonidae; genus Ichneumon; species Ichneumon xanthorius. The sequence continues at coordinate 7,724,808 of OU824211.1, read as the reverse complement.
GTGAAATTTGATATCCTAGTTTCTGCTAAAAAACTTCCAGTCCGGTACATTAAATTGCATACGAATTTTTTTTTACAGTGTATCTTATTTTTGATTAGTGGATAATTCATTGATGTTAGGGCCTGCAGGGGTCATAGACAGGTAGACTTGGATGGGAATTTCTTGAGTTCGTATCGCCGATCCGATATCGATGGGGAATTGCATTATCGCTATGATATGTTTAGTTTCACGGTCTTAACCCATCGGGCGCTGGCTTGATTACAGATGTAACAGGGCGATTGTCGTCGCAAGCAGTCGTCGGAGACTGCTGCGAGTAATAACTAATAACACATCGTGTTATTAGTCGATTATGTGATTCGATTGATTAACACCGATTGCAACACAATCTTGTACACTCCGGCTTTTCGGTATCTCATTCTTGATTCGTGGATGATTCGTTGATATTGGAGCCGAGAACGATCACAGACAGGTAGATTTAGATGGGAATTTGTTGGACCCGTATCGTCAATCCGATATCGATGGGGAATTCGATTGTCGCTATCATATATTTAGTTCCACGGTCTTAAGTAATCACCATCAGGCGCTGGCTTGATTACAGAAGTAACAGGACGAGCAGTCGTCGGGAGCTGCCGCGAGTAATGACATCCATCCATGTCGCATCGATTGTGTGATTCGATTGATTAACACCGATTAGAACGCAATCTTGTACACTCCACACTGTAAAAATAAATTGTAAATTTAATGTATTGGAAATGTCAATTTCCTCACATTACTTACATTAATTGAAGATTAATGTACTTTTTTTGTAAAATAAAAATACCAGTTATTAAAATAACAAATATTTTGCCTAACATGTTGAAAAATTTTCATTAAAAATACAAACTTTACTATAAAATTGCAACGCACATGTATTTGAAATTTCATAAACAGTTTATGTAAAAATGCTTGCAATACCGTCAATTAATTTTCAAATTTTTTTTACAGTGCGGCTTTTCCGTATCTCATTCTTGATTCGTGGATGATTCATTGATATTGGAGCCAGCATCGAACATAGACAGCTAAGTTTGGATGGAAATTTCTTGCACTCGTACCGCCGATTCCTTGTCGATGGGGAATTCCATTATCGCTGTGATATGTTTAGTTCCACGGTCTTAACTCATCAGCCGCCGGCTTGATTACAGAAGTAACAGGACGTTCGTCATCGCGGCGTATCGATCATGGGATTTGATCGATTAACAGCGATTGGAATATAATCTTGTACACCCCGGCTTTTCCGCATCTCATTCTTGACTCGTGGATATTGGAACCTCGGAAGACGATATAGACAGTGGACTTGGATGCAAAGTGCCGCTCGGTTCATCGGTCGTTCGAGAGCTTCGACGGGGAATTTCAGCTCCGATCAACGCGTTTCTCCATACGCGCGCAGCGTCTGGTCGGTCCGTTCGTCACCTATATATAATACCATAGCCAGGACGAGTAACTAGTTCGTTCTAGCCGGAGTGGACAGCAGGGACCGAGCTTTCCCAGCAGCAGCAGCAGCAGCAGCAGTACATTCTATTGCGGTTGAACCCAGTCGTCCACTCATTTGCACTCCCTTGTTCTCCTCGACGACCGCCCGTTTCCGCTCTTTCTCCGCTTTCTCCTCTGTGCTCCTTTTTCCTTTCGCTCGTTTCTGTGTGTACTTTTTTTTCATTCTTTTTACTCCACAATTTTTTTTTTACATTTTTTTATTTTTCACCATCCGGGAATCCAGGGTGGCGTCCGCCGCAACGCGGTCGACCGGGTTCGAACGGTGCACCGAGCCGCCCGAGGTCGATTCCCTGGCCAGAGACAGAGAGGGCTTTGCCTCTGCTTCTGAAGTGACATAACGAAGTGCCGTAATAAAATTGCTATCACATATACGCAGCTGACGAAGTCCCGTTATTTTTTTTTCCTTTCTCTCCGCCTCTTCCACTTCCCGATCTCTCTTTTCCTCGCACTCGTCCTCGCCGCGGTTTCGCACTTTGGCCGGCGTCGCTTATTTATCGGTACCCGCGTAATCTAGGTATTAGTGGACAGCCAACGGCGCACCGGTATCGCCGCTCATCGTTACGGCGCACCCACACGACCCACACGCGCCCACAGACCCAAAGCTCAGGGGCTCTTCAACGAGTCTCCGGCGAAAATCCCGGCGATAACTGCTGCACGTGACGACCCCGTCGGCGAGTCTTTTCGTCCTATCTTCTCCTTCCTCGTACCGTCCCTGACGGCTTTTCCGACACCTCGTTCCTCCTTCCTCCTGATTCTGTTCTCGTCTCCAAGAATCTGTACCGAGAAAATAAACGCTCCTGATCCGCGAGTCTTGCAAAAAAAAAAAAAAAAAAAAATCGGTATGTAGGATATATCGGGGCAAAATGGAGCAACGGGGCAAAACTAAATTTTCCAATCATTTTTGGATCGGACAAGGTGGCAAAACTGGGCAAAAAAGCCTGATGTATCCGATAGGGCGAATTCGGTCATCCAAAAATTATTGGAAAATCTCGTTTTGCCCAAAAACCCCGTTTTGCCCAAAAACCCCGTTTTGCCCCGTTGCCCCATTTTGCCCCGCTCTACCCTACTTACGCACAATTCCGGAGCGTTCGCGAAGTAGCCGCTCGGCAAAATTAATAATTATCTTCCGTCGCATCCGTCGAGCTCGGAAGCAAAGTTTCCGGCTCGGCGGCAGCCGGGCCGAGGAAACTCGCCGTTCCGAGCCGCGAGGATCGGAGCCGAGAGAACTCACTCGCGACGACGATAATGCCGTTCGCCAGCGGTGGCAACGATGATTCTCACCGTGCAGACGACAATTCCACGGCGTCTGCTGACGCGATGGCAGCTCGCGACCGATACCGAAACGAGCTGCTCTTTACCGAGCTCTAATGTAAGCTCGGTTCCTCGCTCCGCATCGAGAGACGGCCGAACTCTCTCCGTGACGGAGCGGCGACGACGACGCCGGTCAAAGTTCATCGAGCCGGGAGGCTAATTAGCGCGACAGCGCCGCCGGGAGAGAGCGAGAGGGCCCGAGAGGTAGAACCACGATGTTACTCACCGCCGCATTCGGGAACAAGCTCGGTCCGCGACGTTCGTAAATTATATCGCGAGAGCGTCCTCTCCTCTCGTCGTCGTCGTCAATGCGGCAACTCCGTTGGCTCGACGGTCGATGATGGGGAGCTTCCTCTCGGGGTCGCGACAGGTCGTTTCAATCTCGGGTTTACCGATGCAACGTCAAAGTATCCCGTTGCAGCCACTCCCTCACTCCTTGAGCTTCCTCCTCGACCGATGCGCCAGCCAACTATCCATCTGCGCATACCGGCAGCTCCGTATCGCGCCGATGCACAAACAACGCAGACTGCGCCGTGTGTAAACTGCGAGATACTCCAATTTCACGCGATAAACGCCCAGCCAGGGACACCGAGGCGAACGGGATTTCCATCCAAACGCTTCGTTCCGGCGAGCTCGTACGATTTCACCGGATACGTACGATACGGAAGCTCGAGGGATGAGGGGGGGCTGGGACAAAAAACTATGCGGGATTTATCGTCGTGAGGTCGTCCTTACATGGGTTACCCAACGTGCCTGTAGCATTCAACGACGAATATGTGTATCCGAGAAATTCGTACGCCCCGCATCTTTTTGCCGGAATACCGTTCCTCCGACTGTGCTACGATAAATCACGGTATAATAACGCTGGTGTTATGAAAAAGGGGGGCGATGAAAGGGGAGAGAGAGAGGGAATAACCGTGAATTATCTCTCGGTGACTTCTGCCGGCGCTGAGGTAACCGCTCGGAGATCCATCGCGGAGATACTTTTTCGGAAGCGCGTTGTGTTTTTACGGGTTTTTTTTTTTTTTGTCATTGGATAGAACAGACATGGTTTAATGTAGTTTCACGTCCTAGAGGCTATGCATCGAATGCCACTCTGGGAGTGCAATAAGTTGGATATTCGTAATCGGCGAGGAAAAATACATTGGACGAATATGACAATGGTTGCTGAAATACCTTTCAGGCAAAAGCTAAAAGGAAAAATGGTGCAAAGTAATTTGCACATGAGTTCCTTGTGTTTCATTGTTTTGGGCATAACTTTCGATTGAGAAAACTTGTGGTCCACAGACATTTTTAAAAAATTCAATGCAAAATCTCGTAAAATCTCGAAAGTTGACTGGAGAAGAGACGTGACCACTCTACTGGTGTATATATTTTCAATCCACTGTCTCCATCCGTTTTTGAGTCATAGCTGGTTTAAATGATGCAAATGTCATAAATACACATTAAATAAAAATTGTCCTTAAATTGAACATTTTTGAATTTTCTGGGCGCCACCCCGTATTATCGTGAGGCATAAAATAGAAATGGGATGTGCGAAAGATTTCCGAAATTAATGCATTTTTAGAGGTCGCTACCGGTTATTTAAAAAATTAAAAACTTCGGAAAATCTATATTTGAAGTCAAAATGATAACGAATAAGAAAAAACTCTGCGTAATCCCAATGAAATCAAAGCATTTTTAGAGGTCGCTACCGAGGGTTAAAAACCAAAGTTTTCGACAATTGTAGCTCATAGTTACAAAATATTGTAGAAGGTGAAAATCCGCCGCTGAAAAAGAACCGAATATTTCATTTGGAAGGATATGTTTGTTGCAACAAAAGTTAAATAAAAAAACCGAAGTTTTCCCGCAACAAAACAACAAATTACCGGAATGGTCAAAAAGTATAAAATATCGACAAACGAACGAAACTTTTTATTTACCTAATTCTCTTCAACAGCTGAAAGAAGAGTACTCTTATTTCAGCTGTTGAAGAGAATTAGGTAGATAAAATCTTTAACATATAAAATGGTATAACGTAATGTCGCGGCCCGTTTGCATTTTTTGCAAAATTCTACGATTTCACACACACACATGTCACCTCGATTCCACACACACACACACACACACATACATCTGGACGCTACCTAAACGTCACGTTCAAATTTTTTGCAAAAATTCTACGACGTCTCTCTCGGGCGCGAGGTGTCTCGCGGCAAAGAGCTAGCGCGGGAGAGTTCGCCGGGCCGCGAAAGTGGGTCGTCGGGTCGCGATTGGCTCGGTTAGAAAAAGGAGCGTCGGAGGTGCGAGGGTTGACGAGCCACCGAGCGAAGGCACGTAGACGGGACGATGTAATCTCCGGAAGGCGAGGCGGTGCATAAACTGGCGCGCTCGAAGGCCCGAAAGCTTGCAAATTTTGTCGGCAATCATGAATTATAAGTAACATCAGTCCTATACCTGTATGTAGACACGGAATATCCGCGAGCATGTACAACGGGAGATGTACCGTGCGTCAACGCGAGACATTTATCATTTATACGGAGTCAGCGAGGCTCGTCTAAATGAGCCATTACCCGAAAGAGAATTCCCCCGCGCTGTAGACGGCGTATGGAAATGCCCCGGCAAGGCTTTCCAGTCGGTGTGGTACCGCGGAATTTCGGGTATTGTAATCGGGCTGTAAAGACTGTAACGCGAGGGCGGGGAGGGAAGCAGCTGGGCCGAAGCCGCAAGTACGAAGGGCCCTTTCTATGCCGGTGAGCCGAAACGCCGAAATTCACTTGACGGTGTAATACCAAGTTTTGGAATTGCCTAACAATAGAATACATTAAACGTCTCAGGCGCAGCCAGTTTCACGCTCCGGAAGCTAATAATGTGGAGCTCCGTCGGTGGAATGTGCTCGCCCTAAACGCAACGCGGAGGCGTTGGGCGATTATTGAAATTCGCCGGGTGAAAGATTTCGGCCCGGCGATTTTTCGGCGTCCCTCTTGAGGTTTGACGAGGTGAGCACTCCGAAAGGCTGGTCCGTCGATACGGATGTCTGTCCGTCGAGAAGGATGTCTTCGGTCGCTTTGTGTTTAGGGTCGGTGAAGCGAGCGAGTCGCGTGCGGTGAACTGAGGAGGAAGCGAGAGGAGAATGAGAGCGAAGCTTCGGGATGGGATGAGCAATCGACGAGACGGAAGGGGAGGCTCGTACGTTTAAAGAGCGAATCTTTGTAGAAGGAAATCGGCCGTCACGGCTGACTGGGGAAGAAGCGGAGAGCTCGAGAAGGAAAGTCCGGAGAATCGGCGCTCCTCGTTGCCGAGGACTCGATTCCGGGGTCTTCTTGTGCAGCGTCATATCTGTGGCCGCGTAGACGGAAAAGCACCTTTCATCGAGTTCCGGAAACGTCGACGGACGCGACGGGCTTATCGGGCTTAGGGAAAGAGAAAGCAGACAGAGACGCGAAGGGCAGCTCTTAAAGGTCGATCGATCTTTCCGAGCCGATGGTGTATAAATAAATTATTTATTTATTTATTTATTTATCAGGGTGCAAACGGGAAAAGCACTTTTGCTCATGGCAAATAAAAGAAGAGATTTGTATATTCAAATTTGAACGATCGAGTTTGTCACTTATTTAAGAAAATTATCTTTACGAAAATTCGTATTCCGATTTTACGAAATTATTTTTTTTTACTCTGTAGTAATCGTAGCTTGTACTATATGGTTGAGTTCGGAACCGCTGTCGGTTCATCGTCTGACGAGTAGAGACACGGTAAAAAATGCCCTTTTAATTAAAGCTGTCTTCTATTAGTCGAATCGAGCATTATTTTGGGAGGTGAAAAAAATGCATAGGTACTATTAAATATTTCAACATCGGCCTTTTTTTGCACTGATTTATTGATACTTGTACGAACTGTGCATATTTTTTGGAGTACAATGAAAATTAATTAACGGTGCTACGCGGTTTAATTTTCGAGCACTGAAAAAAAGGTCCTGCGACTGGGACAATGATTCCAGACGTTTGAATGAAAATGATTCATTCATTTATCTGAATACGTATGAATTTTTTTAGATTTGTAATTGGTTTTGAATTTTGTGACTTTCTACACATTTTTTCCATATAAAAAAAAATGTTAAGTGAATTTAAAAATCGTATTCAGAATACGATTTTTTTAATCTTAAAAATACGTATTCAGATAAGTAAACGAATCATTTTTATTTAAAAAAAGTTAGGTTTTCGGGAGATTTGTTGAACAATTTAATTCTTCATCAATTCGTTAACAACATTTTGGAATCATTGTTATACACAATTAATCTTTTCAGCACCTTTAATATGCTTGATTTTTTTCAGATTTTTATACCATCGACAAGTGTTTACAATCCCCTCTCATTTCTCCGAACCTTATGCGAACTAAACATTATTCGCCTTAAACACGAACTGACGTATTCACGCTTCCGCGACGATTACGATATATCACTAGTGCCAACAAACGCTTTTCTTCTTATAATTCTTTGTATAATCCGCGTCCCTTTTTAACGACGCTCGGTCGTCCCAATAATACAAAAACAACGAGGTCGGTGAGTTAATTAATAATATAACAGAGATAACAGACAGATTATTTGAAAATATAAAAAACGCTCTTTATAACCGCTGCATTCGTGTCACGATAAAACAGAGATATAGAGAGGCGCTTCTGGTTGCAAAGTATCTCCCAACATCCGTGAAAATCGAGTACTTGCCGCACGATTTATCCGAGCGTACACGCCCGCTCCCTTTTCGAACTTCGTGTGGATACGCGCGGGCGAACCGGAGAGATTACGCCAACGCCATTGTGCAAACAAATCGTGTATCGCGCGATGTATCGGACATGGCTGGAGAGAGAGAGACAGGACAGGAGAGAGTGCGGGGGAGAGAAAGAGAGAGAGAGAGAGAGACCCGAGGTGGGTGAAGGGTGAAGGGAAATCGCGGAAAGGGAGGGTAAGGGGTGGAGCGGTGAGAGCAGGCGGTTTCCGGGCATTCGCGGAATTAACGCGACCGAGTGCTTTTACAAATCCCGACAAAAAGGGTGGTGGTAACAATAAGCCATGGGGGTAAGTGCTTACAAACATCGCGCAATGAAGAGCGCGAGGGGAACCGGGTAGGAACGAGGTTGTGGGATTTTCGTGCCCGCTTTACGCCCGCGCACTCTGGCGAATCCGATTCTGCCCTTATCGCACCCAGTCTTTCTATCTTGACGCTGGTGATCTTCTCGCGCTCGGGTGCACGCGCGCGTTTCCGGCAGAGCTTCCGGATTGGCTGGACCAGACCCGGTACCCGTTTTGCACCCGACAGATACAATATCAGGATATGCGATTAGGGTAGGTTCGCGTGAAAATGAACGCATGTGTTCAAAGCTGTTTTTTTTTTGTGCAAATACATTTTTTTGGCGCTTTAATCGATTTAAAATTTGTCGATTCAAACCAATATACGGACAATAGCTGATTTTTTTTTGCGAAAACATAGCTTTCGGTTTGAAGAAGCAAAAATGGTTTGATTAACCAATCTGTTTATCTGTGATATCTGTTTTTGGTACAATTAAAGCATTGTTTTGTCAAACGATTATTTGTTTCAATTGATTCAAAGTTTGTCGATTCAAACAAAAATTTTTGTTGCGTCAACCAAATAACATCTTCGACTGTATGTCACAGAACTTTACTTAATCCAACAATTTTTTTATCTCGGTGAAGTCGGCGCGTCACACAGGGCCAGTATTGGTACAGCGTCGGCCAGTCTTCGCCCAACATCGGTGAGCATCGAACTGTGTGTCATTCCCACCAGGGAAAACGAAGACGTGCTAATGGACCTTTGGACCATCGTGCCATTTCCATTTCAAAGAGGCAGAAATGTATGCAACGACTTTATCATAACACGAACAATATATATAGTATCGAGAGAAAACCCATTACTCACGCCTCGTTGCTACACACGGGAAGTACCGTCGAAATTTCGGAGCGCAAAACTCACGATTACTATACACAAAATAATCCGCTCGTATATCGCGAGTTTGTGCACTGAGAGAAGGATCTAGTAAACATGACTATATCGCTTGAGAGATATTACCGTAGCACATAGTAGTAGGGAATTGGGGCGCCACGTGTGGTAGGAGGTAACCGGATTTATAAGAATTTTTCGTGTATATTATGATAAAAATTCTTGGAAAATCTGACAGTTTCCGCCACAGGTACGCCCTAAACTGTACAAAAAATCCCTATGAAATTTAATGTACTGGTACTGGAAGTTTTATAAACTTGTATATTAAATTTCATATACAACTGTAATGAAAAATTAACGTACAATATATTAGGAACTTTCGAAATAATTTACTTTAATTTTACTGTAAAAGTACTTAAAATCGAAAGATTCACTTTAAATTTCAATGTAAATTTCCATTCATTTTTCACCAAAATTATACATTAAATTTAACGTACCAGTTTTTGCATAAAAACTTCCAGTCCGATGCTTTAAATTTACAATCTTTTTCAACAGTATAGTGCATTTCAATGTAAATGTCCACTAATTTTTCACCAAAATTGGACATTAAATTTAACGTACCAGTTTTTGCATAAAAACTTCGTCCGCTGCATTAAATTTACAATTTTTTTTTAACAGGTAATTTTTCGTAGTTGATCGGTAGTTTTTACCAGATCCTTCTCTCACTGTCGCAACCAGTGAAGTGTCCGTGACCGGAGCGTTTTCTATCCTTTGAAAAGTGGGAGACTCACGTCTGCGCATATTGATCCCACGTTCTCTTCCTCCCCGCTCCGTTTTGCCGTCCTCTTCAGCAACAGATCGCAATGTATACGAAACATCGGCACGGCGAATCGATTTAACATTCGTAAACCGGAACGACGAGGGGGAGCCGGTGGGAGGGTGAGGAGGCGTGTTACGCGAAACAACGAGGTTCGCGGGAAATAGCCGGGACGCGCGGTAGCCCGGACCGGATACAAATGTATCGGTAATGTTTCGAGCACGGGGCTCGCGCCGACGGCCGAGGCGTCATGAATACATCGACCCTCCCGCGGATCTTGCGTCCCTCTCCCTTCGCCCTCTCTCGTATCGAGGGATAACCTAATTTTACGAAATTATTGCGAGGCACGAGCTCTCGTTCTCGACGCCCGGCTACGGTTCCATCGTCGCATTCACCGGAGGTTGCGCGCATCCCTCTCGAACTCCCTTTGTCGCGACATTGTATAGATATCATCCCCGCTCGCAAATCTCGCAGAACACACACGTGTCAAATAGGGAAACTCGGAACTGCAACAAAAGTGACGACTGGAGAGAGGCTTGCTCCAATTTTTCTCGGCACAATAAGAGAAACTACTTTTTTTATTGACTGCATGCGCAGTAAAATAGGTTGCAATGAAAAATTTATTTAAAAATATTACATTTATTATTTATTTATTGGAAAAATTACCCTTTTATTTTATTTTGCGAAGAATGCGCAATTCTGAATACTCTACTGAAGTTAATGTTTACAAGACCTTACGACAAATAAATTATTATTAATATTGCCAAAAGGGAGAATAATGGTGCGATACTCATTTCATTTTACAAATCACAAAGTATTTGTTTTATTTTGTCGAAGTTCGATGTTTGTTTTAACCGAGAATAATTGTTATAAATTAATTAATTAGCAGGAACATAAATACCGGTTGAAAAATTCTTAGTTACATTATATATAATAAAGTTCAAATATCACTGTGACAAAAAGTACACATGAACGAACTCTTTCAGTCACTTAACAAAATTATGATAAATTTAAATAATACATGGAAATACGAACCCGTTGATTATAAATCAGTTTCAATCAAATAAATACATAAAATTAATTCATTAAAATCCAAACGCGAATGAGAGCGTGACTGATATTTTGTTGCATGCACAATGGCTGTTAATTCTACAAAAATGGCAGGAAATTTTACAAAAATGGCTGTTAATTTTACAAAAAATGGCTGTTAATTTTACAAAAAATGTACAGAAATTTTACAAAATGTTCCTCCTGACTCAATGCTGGGTTTAAAAAGCCGCAAAAGTAAAAAAAAAAGTTTCCAGAGTGTACGGCGCCCATTACGGCGGCCATTTACGGCGCATTCTGGACGACTTAACTACTGAACTTACATCGGCAACATTATCTCATTGCTTCGAACTTTCACGGTTGAAATTCGAGGCCTTATCGCTGTCAATCGTAGAATCTGATACAGTAATCGGCGACGGGTCTTTCCCGTGTTTGCCTGTACCATTGAATTTACCATAGCGTGTTGCATCGCTGCTGAAGCGCGTTCGGCAGGTCGGCAAAGCGTATTAAACGCGTGGTAATTAAGTGCAAGTGGGGAGGAACGGGTGCAGGAGGAGGATTCTCGATTGCGTACGCGCACGCAATGCGCGGGGATCGTCGAGACGGCCCGAGGGTGTGTATATAGAGTACCATCGCCGGCAGCATCGGAGGTAGCATACTCGATTTCCAATTAAAACTGGCTGGCTGGTACTTCGTCGAACCGGACGCTCTCTCGACGAGCATCATTAATCCACGGCGTGGGGAAGCATATAGCCGACAGTGTGCCCGGCCGACCGCCATGGTCCCGGTGTCGGTCGCTCGTCCATCTTAATTAGCGAGGTGTAAGGCGCATCTCGACCCCGAACCTCCCAGTCGATGCCCCGGCACGTATATAAAGCTCGCTCACCGATACCGTGCAACGCCAACTCACCCACCATGTATCCTAATAATTTTCAAGTTTTCTTTTTTTTTAGCTTTTTCCACTTTTTATCAAAATGCTTTTTTTTTTTGCTAAACTTTTTGACCTTTCCGCGTCGCTGATCCAACTCGACTGAAACGAAGTGCTTTTAATTTTTAATGTCTACTCTGAACACTGAGAGAATAGAAGTTACCATAAATCTGGTAAAAAGGACGGAACTTTCGGGTACATGGAAACTACAGCGACATTCCGGGAAAGATTCATATTAAACCTAACACATTCTGCTAGAAAATATGGTCATTTTCGTTGTCGCAGATATTAGCGGAATGTCCCGTAATTTTTTGGCGCGCAATTAGCGAGTTGTAAGGAGCGTTTCGATCCTGAACCTCCCAGTCGATGCCCCGGCACGTATATAAAGCTCGCTCACCGATGCCGTGCAACGCCAACTCACCCACTATGTATCCTAATAATTTTCAAGTTTTTTTTTTTTAGCTTTTTCAACTTTTTATTAAAATGCTTTTTTTTTTGCAAAACTTTTTGACCTTTCCGCGTCGCTGATCCAACTCGACTGAAACGAACTGCTTTTAATGTCTACTCTGAACACTGAGAGAATAGAAGTTAAATAAAAATCTAGGTCCGGTAAAACAGGACGGAACTTTCAGGTACATGGGAACTACAGCGATATACCGGGAAAGATTCGTATTAAACCTAACACATGCTGCTGAAAATATGGTCATTTTCGCTATCGCAGATATTAGCGGAATGTCCCGTAAGTTTTTGTTAGAATACAATAAGTCCTTAATAGAAAACATAGCAATCGGTGGTGTCGCGATTGCGGACCGTTTGTTTTAGGTTTGTATGTTATACCGGTATATTATGTGGGTCGTATTTTTTTAATATATATCCATACATTTAAAAAAATGGATCGCCGACATTCTCAGTTTTAATCCACGAAATTCTTAGTTTTATCTACGAAATTCTTAGCCAAATCCATCAAATTTTGCCAACTCGCCTTCTGGAAAAAAATTACCATATGGGTCTGTCAAAAATTGCTGCGGCTCCTGTGAAAATTTCGCATGTCGCTAGTGACGGTGCCCTACCGTGTTGCCCGGTCGAAATTTACCACGTGATTTCGGTAGTTTTTCCAAGATCCTTCTCTGAATGTACCTCGTCACGCAGATGAACGAACGAAATCTTACCAACCAATACAGTACCGATTCATCAATGACCGAAACGAGAGGAAGGCTTAGTAGTCGACGGTAGAACGAGGCGCCAGTCTCGAGGGTGATAAGTATAAAAGATCTCCCAACGACCTGTACACATATACATCCAATCTATCGAAGAAAAATTCTCCAGGCTTGCGGAGATCTTTCGATCTCGCTAGTTTAAGTCGAAACTTTGAGGTCCAGAAAAGTTTGAAAAGTTATCCGTAGAAGGCGTCGCTTTAGTCGGCAGCGCCCGACGGAAGCGTCGGGATCGCAGTGAGCGAGGGCGAGGATTGACTCGGGATCGGGGTCTGCGAAGCCTGCAGGGAACGAGGATAAATGTTTATTCGCTCTGGCGCAGTAGACCCGGGGTGAGCGGAAAGCTTTGAAAAGTTCGAGTCCGAGGGTGGCGGGTGGGGACGAAGCGCGAATGGAGAGTCCGACTTCGCGGCTGCAACACGACCGCCCAACCGGAGACTTTCCGCGGAGGTCCCGTCGGCTCCGTCGCCGCCCGCACGCCCGAGCGAGATAAATAAGTGTAAGCTCCCGTACCGAAGAAATTAAAGAGTCGAGTAACAGCGACGTCAGCGATCAAAGACGAGAGGGCCGGAGGATCGTTGACCCGAGGATAATCCGCTCGGTCGCGCGAGCATTGTGATACGCAAATCGAATCTCTCCGTGAGAGCCCCGCCGGATGGCGCAAGGACCGACGTAATATCGAGGATCGTCGACCGCACCGCGAAATTAATATACACGGATATGAGTTATTCACCGCTGCGGGGAGGCGCGAGGAGGGGGGGGGGGGGCTGAGCGGGCGAGGCGGTTGTTATGCCCAACGTTGCATGCCGCTGACGTGTAGGACCCTCGAGCCCCGGGGATGAAGTGCACGAGTGAGAGATCAGAGATACAGGGAGCGGCGAGAGGACGTACCCAGCGACAGGGATTTCGTCCGCCAGGAAGAGGGGTTGGCGAGGGTGAACCGGGTGGGGGAGGGTAACGATAGATATCAACCAGGTCGCTTTGCGTAACTGTCCATCGGACGCTCGGACGTCTGTGAAAGTGACACTGATGGCTTATCTCACGCGACGCACTCGCGTCCCAGCATTCGACGCCGCAGCCACTTCGATCGATCGACGGACTCAATCCACCCCCACCCCCCCCCCCCCCCACCCGGGCGCGCCTATCCACTAAATTCATTATCGACTTTTACTCGATAGCGTCGAGTGAGACACTTTTTTTTCGGCGACTGTGCCGACCGCCGCAACCGCCTCGAACAATTACGCGTATAACTTTTATAGAGTACGGAATCAGATTGACGAGTTTTCGATGGAGTCATCGAGGCTGTTCGACTGCGGATGTGCAATTGGTAAAACCGGCCGGGCCAACCTCATGATGATTTGGACTTTTCGGATTTAGCTGCGGCGGACGAATGACGTAGATCCGGAAACTTGTTGAGTGTGATCGATACAGAAATTGATCGATCGAAATGGAAAACTCGGGGGACTTTGGTGTTTTGGTATTGGTGTTGAAGACTGTGAAAGATGAGATAACTTTTGCTTTGCGTGCTGCTGCTTTGGAAGTTTGGGAATTTTCTTGTTCATGGTTTCATTCAAGGGATTCAATCTTTATGTTTCGACTGTAAGCGAATGACATTTAGTTTTAATATCGAGAATCGATACCTCTGAAATCGATAAGGTCGTCGATATTAGTGGACATGCGCAAAAGCAAAATAAGTAACACATGAGTTCCAAAACAGAAATTGGGCCAGAAGAAATGTCGCTCAAAATCCTTTACATGTTGGTTCTGACCGATTCCAGAAACATCGAACTGAAGTAATTCACTCAGAACTTTCGATACTTCCTACGCGCCACTTAACTGCAGATCTACACAGTATAAAAAGTTGGTACTTTTTACAACAACTTATTGTCCACAAACGTCCACAATTTTTTATTTGTTCATTTTCTATTTTTACAAACAAAAGTACAAACTAATATTGTCAATAATAGGGGAAATAGAAAGACAGGTTCGTATATTCAAACAAGTGATAAACGAAATTGTCACTTATTTAACAAAATTATTTTTACATTTTGCATTCCGATTTTACGAAATTATTTTTTACTGTGTATAAATAAAAATCACCCGAACAATCATATTGTATCCACAATTCCACATATACTAAAAAGAGCGCCATTTGTTGGTTACCTCAAAAGATATTACGGATCGCCATATCACCCGCGCGGCCATATCACCCAGCCTTACCCGATTGGTATTTCAGTTACGGGAGATTCGACTGCACGCCTATCGACATCCAGGTGGCTTTCGGAGCCGCGAGTGGGGCAGTTGATTGCGAACCTGCTACTCTGCGGCTGGCGCGGCCGCGTTTGGTCCAAGTCATGTTCGACGTCCTCGAGGCATTTTGGCCCCCCGACAGTGGAAACAGGGTATACCTACTGACCGGATTCATTCGGGCGGTACGTGGATGCATGGAAGACGACGCAATATCGGCGGAGTTTCGGAAACGGAAGGTCCCTCACCGAAACGACAGGAGCGGTGATGCAAGGGAGGCACGGCGGATGGCAAATCGAGTTCCACCACCCTCTCACGACGATCCGGCGATTCGCACACGCGGCCAGAAGCAACGTGGAATATTTCGACGTGGAAGGACATGACGGTGAGAGGCGCGGCGCTGCTGCCGCTGTTGCTACTGCCGCTGCTTCTGCTTCTCCGGGTCGGCGGCATTGGGCTGTACGGCTTTGATCAGCGCACAGACCACTGGGTAATCTCGTTCGTAACCGCGTCTGGCACAACTGCACCAAGAATGATTATCGGCCCACAGAGAACTGCTGGAGAGGGAGAGACAGCGGCGGCGTACACACGTCAGTTCAGTCCTGCAGAATATCCGTCGGTATTTCGTGGAGAGAGAACTGCTGTTGCTGCTCCACAAACGGCGCACGTGGCCTCGTCGCATCACATTTGACGGTCTCCAAATTACGTGTAGAACGTCTTTTAGAGCAAGTAATTTCCGTAGGTATAGACCCAACTATTCGCGCGCTAATGAAATCCTCATGAATTTATTTTTACATTATTTTTATATATATATTTTTTTTTTTTGGATTCGCTCTTTCTCAATCAACTTTTCGCCGAGAGGGAAAAATTGTTGGAGTATAAAATTCAGCTGACTCTTATACAATTTCCTTTGCTAGCATAATCTCCCGCTCTCACAAATTCCCTTCAGCCCTTTTACCTTATCCGCTGTATATACAGAGGGGGACTTCCTCTCTCCTTCTCTCTCGGCTGCCGGCGAATGGAAGCGGGTTTCAAGGAACCCTCGAAGAAGAAGAAGACGCCCGGAAATTTCGAATGAAATTCCCCGTCGCCTCCGAGGCTCGCGGGGAATGAGGCGGAGCGTATCGTTGTACCCGTCGCGGGATTTCAGCCTTGCTAGAGATGGCGATGCTTTCTATGTGGCGAGAAGGGGTAAGGGGGGGGGGGGGGGTCGGTGTTGCACAGGGGTCGCAGGGACGCATAGACCGCGAGATATTTCCGGAGAAAATTAGAGACGGCCCCGGAACGGGTACCGGCGGAGCAAATTAGGATTTTCCAGGTCGTCCCGGCCATCCGGCGAAGGGGCAAAGGAGTGAAAGAGGTAGATTCAAATCCCTCCTCCCTCAGCGCAATTACCGAGCACGCCGGCTCTCCGCAGGCAGGTACATTACTCTGAACACCGGTTTTCGGATAGGGTATACGCGCAATCCTCCCAGGTGGGACTCTGCCGTCACTGGGAAAACGGTCCATCGCTGGTTTCTACACTGGCTACCGTACGCCACGTCGTATCGGTCAGACTGGCGCAGGTAGCCAAAGCGGAGACGACGATTCTCCGAGCACTAATAAGCACTGGGTAATGCTACTACGAAACTCCATGGCAGATGTTTTTTTTTTCTCCGTTACGTCACTTCTGATTAGAGAATTTCACTTTTAAATGGAAAGTGACGTCACACGGGAAAGTGACGTCAAACGGGAAAGTGACGTCACACGGGAAAGTGACGTCACACGGGAAAGTGACGTCACACGGGAAAGTGACGTCACACGGGAAAGTGACGTCAAACGGGAAAGTGACGTCACACGGGAAAACGTCACTTCTGGTTCGAAAATCTAAATTTTTCTTGACCGGAAGTGACGTCATACCGGAAATACGTCATTTCCGGTTTGAGAATCTCGTTTTTCGACCGGAAGTGACGTCATGCTGGAAATACCTAATTTGCGGTTCGAAAATCCCATTTGCCCGACGACATGTTGGGTCCGACATACTACCGCGGTCGATTTCGATTTCGTTAAGACATCGAGCAAGATATCCTGGAATACCAGGCATCAATAAAGGACAGTGTACAGTCCCCATAGCTGATGCCGATAAATATCTCACCTGTGCCCGCTCGAGTACTGACCGTAACCATTGCCGCTCTCGAGCAGACGGCCGCGATGCGAGCTCTCCGATTGCCTTGTCAATTATACACCGTCTGAATACATACATACCGGAATACGGACATATTTCTCGATGCATATTTCAAAGTTCACGGCGGTTCGCATACCCAAATAACTCCGGCAAATGTTAGTAGTCCGCTGCGAGAGGTTTATATTTTTATCTCGGGAAACTCACCACCTGGAACAGATTAAAAAATATCGTATGTTCAATACCGCAGAGACTTGCTTCGTACGTGAGGTGGTAAATTTAGGGACGTAGCATGGTTCAAGTTTAATATAATAAGCTCGATAATAGGTATGGTCTGAAAACCGTCTTTTTAACCTTTTCTGCAGGTTAATTTAGTGCACGAGGATTCTATTTGCCGCAAATGACAATCCACTCGCTGCTTAAAGATCTGGCACGAAAGAATTTTTTTGAGAGTGCGCTACTTGATCAATATGCACACTGAGAGAAGGATCTAGTAAAAACTACCGATCGTCTAAGAAAAATTACCATAGCACACAGTAGTAGTAAACAAGGCCACCACCTATGGCGGAAAGTCTCAGATTTTCCAAGAATGTTTACCATAATATATCTAGTACAAGAATGTTTACCATAATATATCTAGTACAAGAATGATTACCATAATATATCTAGTCGCATGTATAAAAAGTTTATACATGCGACTAGATATTAAGCTGTTGAAACAAATGTGTGTTTATATATTTTTTGTAAAGGAGCAATCCGTTCGGAAACAAAATCAATCAATCAATCAATCAATAATATCTATGAAAGATTCTTATAAACCCGGTAATTCCTACCGTAGGTGGCGCCCTAGTTCCCTACTTCTATGCGCTATGGTAATATCTCTCAAGCGATATTGTCATACTTATTAGATCCTTCTCTCAGTGCACGAACCTCCGCGAGACGAAATCGGAGCGACCACTTCGTTTCCGCCCCGCCGGCTTCATTGTCGCCCTTCCCCCTTTTTTTATTATGACGAATGACTGTGGAACCCCCGAATTTCGGAGGTCGAAAGTAAATAACGAGAGCCGGACGGGAGGGAAGCGGGAGTTGACCATCCGCAACATCGGCGCGACGCGAGGGGTAAAAGGCCGTCCGATCCGGCATTACCCCTTTCATTACCGCCCCTACCTCTCGCCCGTGCCAGCGCACTTTCGACACAAATGGAGCTCCATTGATTGACGAATGAATCATATCCAATTAGCCGCCGTGTCATTATACTACGGTAACTCATTTTCCCGCTCGACAGTCTGTCATTGTCGAAAGTTCAGCTCCATCCCTCTCGGAAACGCAACGGAGCTCGAATAAAAAGACATCAGCCCCGAAGCC
Organism: Ichneumon xanthorius; assembly: GCA_917499995.1. NCBI lineage: Eukaryota > Metazoa > Arthropoda > Insecta > Hymenoptera > Ichneumonidae > Ichneumon > Ichneumon xanthorius. The sequence continues at coordinate 7,706,258 of OU824211.1, read as the reverse complement.
GCTCGGAAGCTCGCAGATTTATCGATCACCGTCCACAGCGTTGATTAAACAACGCGCCGCTAATGAAAAAGCTGTTAGGCGCGGGATACCCTCTTAGTCACTGGCGCAAGAGATTTTTATTACGACTCCTGGTCCGTCGGTTGATAGAGACAAAGATGGGTCGTTGGAAAGCGCGAGGGAAGAATGCTCTTCGCTTTCCCTAATAAAGACAAAAAGCTAATCTTCCCGCCGACGGTACTTCGGTGCTCTTCCGCGTGGAGTTCTCTAATTTACAGAGGAACCCTTTCAGGGCTCTAGAGCGGGAAACACCGGAGTACCTTACCTCATTTTACCTTTCCCTCGTTACGGACATCCCGGACTAAACGCCGCTGCTGGGATACCGCGAAGCTTGTACCGGAAGGGAACGTAATGCAACATCACGCACGACGAGAGTGATTTACGTGCTAATCGGGCTGGGCCATATTCACCCCTTTCTCTCTATGTGGAGAGAAGCGAGGAGATCATCATCGATGAGAATTTCCGTAGGTATTCTTGAATGTTCCCTTATTTATCCGGAGCATCCAAATCCAAATCGATTTTCTTTTCTGTTAACCACAGAGTAAAAGTGGTGAATATGGCACCAGCATCGATTTAAGTGTAATTGGCCTTGGTCATATTCATCCCTTTAACCCTACACGCAGAAAAAGAATTTATTTGACGGCCACCGTTTATTTGGTTTAAGTAAAATATTTATTTGATATAAATACACATTTATTTCATTTAAGTAGCCATTTACTGAATTAAAATTAATATTTATTTAAATCAAATAAGTATTTTACTCAAGCCAAATAAACGGTGGCCGTCAAATAATTTTTTTTTCTGGGTGTATGTGGTGAGAAGCGAGAAGATAATCGTCGATGACAAGTTCCGTAGGTATTCTTGAATGTTCGCTTATTTATCCACAGCATCCAAATCCCAATTGATTTTTTTTCTGTTAACCGCAGAGTAAAAGTGGTGAATATGGGACCATATATGTATCATCGATTTAAGTGCTAATCGAACTGGGCTATGTTCATCCCTTTCACCCAATGTGGTGAGAAGCGAGGAGATAATCGTCGATGAGAAGTTCCGTAGGTATTCTTGAATGTTCCCTTATTTATCCACAGCATCCAAATCCCAATTGATTTTTTTTCTGTTAACCGCAGAGTAAAAGTGGTGAATATGGCACCATATATGTATCATCGATTTAAGTGCTAATCGGGCTGGGCCATATTCATCCCTTTTACTGTCGTCGATGAGAAGTTCCGAAGGAGAAAAAGCTAATCTTCCCGCCGACGCTACTGCGGAGCTCTTCAGCGTGGAGTTCTCTAATTTACAGAGGAACCCTTTCAGGGCTTTAGGACGGGAAGCACCGGAGTACCTTACCTCATTTTACCTTTCCCTCGTTACGGACATCCCGGACTAAACGCCGCTGTTGGGATACCGCGAAGCTTGTACCGGAAGGGAACGTAATGCAACATCACGCACTACGAGAGTAATCTCTCAAGAAGTTATCGGTCGCAATGCCGCGAGGCATTGTACGTTCCTGAATGGCTGAGGAGAATAGGAAAAAAGGTAAGTGCACTCTCTGTACATCGGGAGAGAGAGAACGAGTCCTTTTCGCAGTTTATTATTTGAATGCCTCCCCAGTGAAGGAGTACGGGCGGGCAAACGCGAGTGAGGGCTACGAGAGCCCGACGTCAATGGAGAAGCGGGTCCCCGTCATTATTTCCCGCACCAACAACGCGACCTCCCCCGGGGTAAGCGCATAAAGAGGGCTCGCTCACCGACGATGAATAATTATCGCGAAGTGCTTAAAAGTAAAACAAACAGCTAACCGCGCTCGACTTGACAGCCAAGTGGTGTATTTAACAAACAAACAGACGAGTGGGTAATGCAAGCCCCGCATACGCGGGTCCTCGCGTCCCGTCGGAGCGTATATACGGTGCCCCTATCTCGTATCCTTTGCCCTTCGTTCGTCGCAAGAGTATCCGCGATCGGAGAGCCACAATTTTTAGGGGAAGAGATACCGAAATATATACACACGGTTGTCGTAATTTTGCAGCCAGAAAAAAAATTTATTTGACCGTTTACTTGGTTTAAGTAAAATATTTATTTGATTTAAATAAATATTTATTTTAATTGAGTAAATAGTTACTTAAATGAAATAAATATTTATTTAAATCAAATAAATATTTTACTTAAACTAAATAAACGGTGGTTGTCAAATATATTATTTTTCGGGGTGTATCACCCTGAAGATATCTGCATGAGACTAAATTTCATGAAGTTACAACGGCTGGATTTTGCATCGCACAAATTGGCTCGGGAAGTTCATTTGGAGAATAAATTTCTAGTAGTGAACATTTTTTTTTCTTCCCGAAACAGTGATTTGATGAAAAGTTGCCAAAGATGACATTTGATGTCATGCAGCGTCATCTAAATTTTACTGCGATTCGGATGCTCTGGATAAATAAGGGAAAATTCAAGAATATCTTCGGAACTTCTCATCGACGATCCTCGTCTCGTTTCTCACCGCATAGCGTAAACGGGGTGAACATGACCCAGTCTGATTAGGACGTAAATCGATAACACATAGATCGTGCCATATTCATCACTTTTACTCTGCGGTTAATAATAATAAGGGAAGATTCAAGAATACCTTCGGAACTTCTCATCGGCGATCCTCACCTCGTTTCTCACCACATACAGTAAAAGTTATGAATACGGCCGAGCCCGATCAGCCCCTAAATCGATGATAAATAGATCGTGCCATATTCACCACTTTTACTCTGTGCTGAATAAAAAAAAATTATTTGCAATTCGGATGCACAGGATAGATAAGAAAAAAAATCCAGAATACCTTCAGAACATCTCATCGACGATCCTCACCTCGTTTCTCGCCACATACAGTAAAAGTTATGAATACGACCCAGCCCGATTAGCCCTAAATCGATGATAAATAGATCGGGACCATATTCGCCACTCCGTGGCTAATAAAAATAAAAAATTCAATAGTCTAAGCTCTACCCGGAAATGCCAAGGGATCAGGTGATCTCGGGGATCGAAGCCCATTTGGCGGGTGATAGAGAGGGATCTGTACAGGGAGGCAGAGCCGAGAGGCTCAAGATACATGTGCGGGGTTGGTCCCAGATACGGTCGAATGGTAGCGAGAGAGACGGAACGAAAGAGGTCATAAAATTTTACGTCCTGGTTGTACACCGCACCTCCATTAGCGATATCGCCTCACGGCTCGCATCCCGAACTCGCGACCTCACCGTCCCACCGAAGTGTCTTCACCTTCTTTCCTCCCTTCTTTTTTGTCCATCCAACGACCCCGAGACCATCCGCGCACTCTCCTCGCCTCCGATATTCCACGCTCGACAATAAGGCTGGAAAGACGACGGCAGCGAACAAACCGCACACGTTGAGAATCGCGGACAATGGGCGGAGGGGGTCGCGCAGGGGGAGTTTCACGGCGGTTTTAAAGTACGCTACGCACTCGTGTGTGCGAACGAAGCTGAAAAGGGAAAGGCCGGATGAGGGACGAAGCCAGCGAGAAGGAAGCGAGAGCACGACTCCCGAGACCCGACTCACGATATACGCACGTCCTGTCGGCTTTTCCCCCTTTGACACCATTTAGATAAAATACGGACGCCCTTCACGGCCTCCCGTTTACTACCCCGTCGAGCTCCTTTCTCTCTTTCGCTATTTCACCAGAAGCGAAAGTAACTCTCGCATTTCTCGCTGAGCCACCCCACCGAGCGAGCGGTGGAATGCTTCGCACCTTTTTTTTTTTTCTTTTTTCTCAGTAAAATATCGTAAAAGGACGCCACGGTGAATACCAGCGGGGACGGGTGATCATCCTCGAGCCACTCCGCGAGGCAACCCCATTTCTTACTCGAGAAGGTGGAAACGCCCGGACGGCTCTTGGGCCAAGGTCGGCTATGTTTCAACGGCCTTTGCCCGCAAGGTACGGAATCGCAAACTTGAAATTATGCGCTCGGGGTAATTGACGTGTGGACTCCGCTCTGGCACGGGGTTGGAATGAAATTGTTACGAGTCAAGTTCGGGGTGTTATGGAGAGGCTAAGGGGAGAGCTCGGTTTTAAGGAAGATGTCAGCCGGAGGAACGTCGGACGAACCTCGTTGCGTTCATTGGCATTAACGAAGCTAATGATACTCGAGTGAAAGACCGGAAGTCGGCTTAGATAGAGTAAAAAATAATTTCGTAAAATCGGAGTAGGAAGTTTCGTTAAGATAATTTTTATTGAATAAGTGACGAACTCATTTGTTTAAGTTTGATTATGCAAACCTGTACTTTCATTTCCCGCGTCATTGACAATTTTATAATGGATAAACTTAATAATTATAAATAATATAATATTTATAATGGAAAGAACCAGGTGATATAAGGGAAACAAATAAAAATGATAAAGCATAGCTTAAGTATTATACGTTAGAAATATATTGACATGTAACTATTTTTTATTTAACTATAGAGAAAAATAAACACCGTTCTGAAGAGGGCCCAGACCAGGGTCGAAACGTAAAGATTGAATCTCTTAATAAAAAACCAAAAAAAAGGAGCCGGAAATTAGACCGTTCCGAAGCCGCAGCGCGTTAAAGAAATACATTTTCTCATGAGTCATCGCATTCAACGACGATATTGACAATATTAATTTGTATTTTTGTTCATAAAACTAAAGCCGGATGGTACGATAAAAAAATGAACAGATAAAAAATTGTGGACGTTTGTGAACAATAAGTTCTTGTAAAAGGTAAACTTTTTTTTTACTGTATAGGACAGGTCGAATCTACCTCGGCCAATTCCCCAGGTTGTAACGCAGTCCCGGGAAGTTAGCGACACGTCGAAACTTATCGTCCTTCTGTTTAATTTAACCGGGCTACAAGTTTGCGTCTTCGGGGCGGGGATCGCCCGTAGCGTGCTGACGAGAGAATCGAATCAGCACGTACACCCTTTTCTCTTCGCCATCTTGCGAGTCTGACTTCCCCGGGAATGAAGCAGCCCACTCGTGCGAGAAGCGGCAGATACTCAGTAACAACTAGCCTCGGCCGCTCATGTGGAAATACCGTGATATACATAATAGAACACGGATAATAACCTCAGCATCGCGGAACGACGAAACTCGCCGCTCGACGGTAGAATAAATAATTCCGCGTTCGTCGGATTGATAAATCTCGCCGGTGGAATAATAAGCCCGGATTACGTGCGCACGATGATTCGTGATGGTTCAAAACAACAGGGAACGAAAAAAAATATAACAATAAAAAAGTATATATAAAAAAAAATAAAAAAACATAAACACACTCGTCGCGTTTGGATAATGCGGCTTTGCCCGTATTCCCTCGGCAAAGCCGATAAACTCGACCATTTTCAGTTTTCCTCGTTGGCACAGCGATAATATTTTCCCAAACTCGTGCGCGCCGCCCGGTATTATGTATATAGCAAGTGTGGAGGAGGTTTAACTTTTTCGAGTACCAACGAATCTCGAGCGTGATCTCCGCGTGGCGTACTTCACCTCGACGAGGTGCCCTCGACGAGACCTGCGGAGCGGGCAGTCCGAGAGAATCCGTAATCGCTCCAGTTCTCATCGTCGATTGACGCTGAAGTACCGAGTAATCGCTTCAGCGATGTAGTAATAGCCGGGAAATTCGTGCGAATCGTTGTCGATTCGTCCCGGCGGTAGTGGAGAGAGGGTAAAGAGCGATTCCTGGACAAGGGTCGCGCGGGTAGATGGGCTGATCATTCGAGGAGAATAACGAGTGAGATAGGAAGCCAGGGGTGCGGCGACGGTGGGAGGAAGCTTCAATCTCGCCAGGACAACATGAAAGCGGCTCGAGCGAGAGCCTTCGCCGAATACCGATCTCCTTCAGCCGCCGACCTTTTTCCTTTGCCTTCTCGAGAGTCTCCGAGCGTCGAGTAGAGGCCCGAGAGTCTCGAAGAGGCGACCGGGGCGGACGGGGAGCGAGGGAGACGCGAATCGGAGCGGGAAAGAGAGACGTCAGAGATTGCTTTAAGAAAACTCGCAATATTTACCTACCGGAAATCAGGCTCGACGTAAAAATACAAAATCACCCTAATCATTATTTACCTTAGTTCCCGGGCGTCCTGGCGGACTATTCGAAAGAGGTCCCTCGTCGGCGAGGAGGGGAATCGGAGGCGGGCGTTTCTCGGTTCATCGTCGAGCCACCCCTGGAACCGACTCGAAAGAAGTTTTCGAGCCGGTGGTGAGCGCGCACTCGACGCTGGTCGAATTTCCCGTTGCGAGGGCTGACGAGGCAGTCGCCAAACCTCGCTCTCTTCTCCTCCGTCGGCCCCACCGTCTCTGGCACTGATTAAAAGCCCGAACGATTCCTATCGGAATCGTCGCCCGGTGAAAACTATTAATTTCGTTAAATCTCGAACGAGCGGGGGAGTGTTGGCCTTACGTATCTCGTTACGATCGAGAAATGTGTACCGATTGATTCAGTAGCGAGATGACGAGGTGCGAGAGAGATTCAAGATCAACGTAGCCCGAAGTTGGGCGAATTAAAAGGGTCAAAGAGGACGCCACTGTACGGCACCAACGATTTCGCGAGATGATACGGTCGAGTAATCAGGCGACGGCACTAATTGCGGAGAATCGATCGGAAGCGAATGTTGAATGGGGACGGGAAGACCGATTGAATGCCACGGTGGTGTCCGTATCGGATAAGCTAAGGGTTGAATTTTAAGACGGTAGTTTCAACTTAAGATCGCTCTTGAGATCGAACTTAAAATCGAAGTTTAGCCGGATCTTCATTGCGTATAAATGATCTATCTTAAGTTCGAACTTGATTACGTGCTTGATTTTGATCTGAATTTCGAACTTAAATCTGAACTCACATTCGACTGTAGTTCGAGTTCGCTATTAAGTTCGAACCCGGGTTCGAATTTAAGATCAAACTTAAACACCCAATCAAGTTCGAACTGACGTGCGATCTTGAGTTCAAACTTGAGATAGATTAAGAAGAAGTTCGGGTCAAACTTCAAGATTATATTCGATCTTAAGTTTAAACTACCATCTTAAAATTCGACTCGACGAACCGCCTTGAGTAGAAATTCTCTCTTGACTACTGGCGTCGCAGTTGCATCGAAACGCAGTATTCCGAGTGCCGCTGAGACTTCAGTCAATTAACATCAGCATTAGCGTTGGTAAAGTTAGTTTTAATGCGCACGAAGTTGTGCGAATTAAAAACGACAAAGAGAACGCGACTCTACGGAAGCAACGATTTCGCGAGATGATGAGGAGTAATCACTATTGCGCAGAATCGATCGGAAGCTAATGTTCAATGGCAACGGGAAGACCGATTGAGTGCAACGGTGGTGTATCCGCATCGGATAACCTAAGAGGTCACTGCAAGAATGTCGCAACGGTCAGACGGACCGTCTCGAGTAGAAACTCTCTCGACCCTTGACTTCTGGCGGTGTTGCATCGAAATGGAGTTTTCCAAGTGCCGCTCACTGACTGAGACTTCAACCAATTAACATCAGCATTAGCGTTAGTCAAGTCCTTCCCGTCAAAGTAGACGACTTTGCCGCCGCAGGGTGGTTTCCCCCATGCTGCAAGTTACCAAGAAGGAAGCCCAGAGAAGACAGATGCGATGGTAGTCCCAGAATCGAGTACCATTCATTTGTCGGCATCCTCGCAGCGTTTACTGTCGCAGCGGTCCAGATAGACGAATCGGTGAAAAAAGAGATTGTGTATCTAGACGAATCATCGGCACTCCACGAGTGAATTTTCCGTACGAGCAGGATATGGCTCCAGTGTGGGACAGGATAGATGAAAAAAAAGCGGTCGGGAGAGCGGAGAAGAGATACGACCGCACAGTAGACATGCGGGAAATGAAATCCAAGTCTGGAAGATCGTGAGCGAAATGGCTCATTGGCCGCGCGTTCGCCTAACTGCGTTACGTCGTGGCGGGACGATTTCTCCACTGGCCGGAGGCGGGGGTCGTCGCGAAAAGGGAGCCACTCCTCGCCGAACGAACGAGCGGGTGAGAAGGTTGCAGAAACTATTGCAGCGCCCTGAATCTAGCAGGATTGCGAGCGACAATCTCAGCTGCAAAAAAAAATCACAATGCCCTCACTCTCGCCCGCCCCTTCGGGCGGATTCGTTCTCTATCGTCGAGGAGCGCCTCCGGCACAGGAAATTGAATGGTACGGACGAAATTGAAAGGGGGAAATTTGAGGCATTCCACCCCCGCTTTGTTGTTTTGCTTTGCTCTCGGGCTCTTTGATCGAAAGTGGTCAGCAAACTGTATGTACGTACGATAAAGCCATTTACTCCCAAGTAGTTACAGCCCTCGTAATCAGACGGGACAACGCTCGGTTGAAGTTGCATCGTGATCCTCTTCCAACTTCCATCGTAACCTACATAAGTTCAGTGCGATACGCGGGCGTGGGACATGCACTGATCCGCGATGACGACGGACGGAGCGCGTAAGCATCCTCATTGCGGCCGACATTACGACACGGCCGTAACGAAGGAATTACAGTATTATAGCTCGCGATCGAGTGATAACGCGCGATATCCTGAGGCTCCAGGGTCATAGAATGGACCGCGATGAAATTGGAAGAAGGGGCGTTAGTTCGTTATAGCTCAATTAAATTCTCTGCGTCGTCCTTCCGCAGGAGGTAGTTTTACTTCGCAAAGACGGAATGTCAGTGAGCATCATCTTCACTCCGCTATAATCTCTTGCACTGATAAAAAAATACGGTTGCATCAACTACGATTCGGGCAGGGGCGTTCGACTAAATATTTTGTTGGTACTGCTAAAAAATTGGTTAGTTCAACAACTTGTTGGGTTATTTCACCAAAATATTTTTGAGCCATTAAAATATTTTGTTCGACCAACTAAATATTTATTTGACCGTCCCTGCCCGAATCTTAGTTTATTCATCTGTAATTTTTTATCAGTGTGGTCTCGCTGGGCCAGTAAAAAGTAGTCTCGAGTGGGTGTGAAAAAATACAAAAATATGACTTCTGCGCGCACGTAGTGAAGATCCGCTGGCAGAGTCTTAAGGCTCATAGAATAGACCGCGATGAAATTGGAAGAAGGGGCGTTACATCGTTATAGCTCAATTAAATTCTCTGCGTCGTCTTTCCGCAGCCGGTAGTTTTACGTCGCAAAAAAGGAACGTCAGTGAGAATCATCTTGGCTCCGCTATATTATGCCGGTCTCGCTGGTCCAGTAAAAAGTGGTCTCGAGTGGGTGTGAAAAAATACAAAAATATGACTTCTGCGTGCAAGGACTGAAGATCCGCTGCCAGAGTCTTGAGGCTCATAAAATGGACTGCAATGAAATTGGAAGAAGGGGTGTTACTTCGTTGTAGCTCAATTAAATTCTCTGCGTCGTCTTTCCCCAGCAGGTAGTTTTACGTCGCAAAGACGGAACGTCAGTGAGAATCATCTTGGCTCCGCTATAGTCTGCTGATCTCGAGTGGATGCGAAAAAATACAAAAATATGACTTCTGCGCGCAAGTAGTGAAGATCCGCTGGCAGAGTCTTGAGGCTCATAGAATGGACCGCGATGAAACTGGAAGAAGGTGCGTTACTTCATTATAGCTCAATTAAATTCTCTGCGTCGTCTTTCCGCAGCAGGTACTTTTACGTCCCACAGACGGAACGTCAGTGACAATCATCCTGGCTCCGCTATATTCTGCTGGTCTCGCTGGTCCAGTAAAAAGTGGTCTCGAGTGGGTGTGAAAAAATACAAAAATATGACTTCTGCGTGCAAGGACTGAAGATCCGCTGCCAGAGTCTTGAGGCTCATAGACTGGACTGCGATGAAATTGGAAGAAGGTGCGTTACTTCGTTATAGCTCAATTAAATTCTCTGCGTCGTCTTTCCCCAGCAGGTAGTTTTAATTCGTAGAGACGGAACGTCAGTGAGAATCATCTTGGCTCCGCAATATTCTGCCGGTCTCGCTGGTCCAGTAAAAAGTGGTCTCGAGTGGATGTGAAAAAATACAAACATATGACTTCTGCGCGCGAGGAGTGAAGATCCGTTGGCAGAGTCTGGAGACCCAAGCCTCAGGAGCTAACGAAGAAGCCAGGAGGGAGGCGCCGCTGACGACGAAAGAGGATTATCCGAGAGCGCTCGTCGGGTAAACTCTGTCCTCGGTTCTTGTCGAGTCATGGCCCACTCTTGAGTCAAATGTAATTAGCATGGTGCTTCGGGCATACAGCGGCGGGAGCGGCGAAGGTAGACGCTGCATACTGTGGCAGCCAAGTTCATCGCGTACCACTTCAATTTGTACACAGTTGACTCAGCGGAGTTGCATCCCAAACTCACCGGTCTCTCATTGAGTGCATTTGTCTCCGCCAAATGTGTGACAAAGTATCTGTTATTTCAAAGTTGGCGCTCAAGGGAGCGGAAAGCTCATTGTACGTTTCAGAGACAACATCGGATTCTTCGACCGTTGCGCCATTCAAATTGAAATGGATCGTCGAACAAAGGAGCGGAGATTTTTTTTTTTTTCCTCAAAGCCTCTACATCCTCCTTCGCTAACGTGTGCAGTCTACCTCATTGTCTCGGTTATTTTCGCTCGCTCCATCCGACCCGGCGGAGGGTCTCCCGACGATTAATCACTAATATCGAAGGGTGTGAGGCGAGTAAAAAAAGAGAGACAGATAATAAGGGCGAGAGAACGAGGCGGCGGCGCTGCGAGGATGGAAGAGTTGAGGGGGATGAAATGAGGAACAAGAAGAGTAGCGAAGGGAAGTCGTTCGCGCGACTACTCTCGCCCTGCTGGCGTCTAGCGGCTAACGTCCGGCCCATGTACCCCTCGTATTTTATCGAAATGGGAGTATAATTAGTTGGAATAACGGAAGATAAAGCGGCGGGCCATTATGGAAGAGCGAAAGAGGGAGATAGGGCGTTCGGGCGGGGGGAGGGGAAGGGGGGGGGGGGTTGCAGGCGATAAATGTAAATCAGGCGGTCGGGCAACCGGCAATAATTTGGACGAACTCACTCGTGAAAAATGCAGCGCGCCGAAGCTTCATCCGGCTCTATTATCCGGCGATCCAGCGTTAGTTCACATTTTTCGAGTGTCGAAGTTCGCGTGGCAACAAAACACAAAAATGCACGAAACGGGCGCGCGATGAAAAAAAAAAAAAAAAAAAATGACGTAAACAAATTATCGCTCGACAAATGGCTCTGACGGTCCCGAGTGCCAAAAGCCACTGTTCATACGCGTAAAGTTCACGCCGTCCCCGTCGGCTGTTATCGAGCAGTGGATTTATTATCTCGTGTACTACCACTTTTCCATCTCTGTTTAGGAACAATAGGGACTAGTCTGGGAATTATTGCCGCGAGCGAGCGGGGCAGGTTTTGTGCCGTGCGAGCCGAGCGACGGTGCGACCGCAAGCGCCGCGGCCCGATTTCAATGCGGGAATGTGACAAATGCAAAACGCGAAATAAATGTCAGAAACAGCGAGCGGGAGGAGAATGGAGGGGCCTCTCGTAAATGGGAAACATGTAACGTTAACGAGAGTTAAATGTCGTCTCGTCGCACGGTCGCGGATCCGGAGGCCCGACAGGGCCGATGTTCCAGGCCCGGGGGTTGACGGAGGCCACTCGCTGCTTTCTGGCTTTTTCTCTCTGGCTTCGTTCGCTCGCCAAGTGACTTCCTGTCAGGGCGCTTTATCGACTCGAACTTCTATTATCCAGCTGGCCACTTTCGGTCGTTATATTTCGGAACCGGCGACGGGAGGTTGGACGGGGAGCGAAGGGAACAAAACCCTCGGATCGCGTCGGGGCGAGGGGCTAGCAAAGTCGCGACAGGATGCGCGACTCGCTCTCGGCACTCAAGCGGCGTTGTACGAGGAAGAGCCTCGCGCGGAGAGGACAGCGGCAGTCGGCGGGATCGAGGAGAACAGAGAGTCGGAGACCGGGGAGCACAGACGATTGGCACTCAGCGGGTGGTGACGCGTCCGCCCGGAATGGAGGGAGTCGCCGCAATCATAACTATCAAAAGCAGAAGTTTCGCCGACCGCTGGCTCTCCGGCAACCCCACCCGCGACTTCTCCGGAGCAGAAGCAGAACCATCGCCGGTGGTGGTGTGCAGCGCCCGTGCCAGCAGCCACTTCCTCTCTCGCAATCATGCCGCTTGTTTTGTCATTTGTAACCAGCGTAGCAATTTTCGAAGCCGAGCTCGGCCGCCCGCGACTTCCTACCCGGCAAAAACAACTGGAGCATCCTCCGACTCCGTTTCCACTCCGCTATTCTCTGTTCTGTATCATTTGCCCACCTTTCGCCGACGCCTAGACCAGTTCCGGGGGCGAATTGTTCCCTGTTGCGGGCCTCGGCGCAAATGAAAAATCTCGCTGAACGCGCGTTAGGGAACTGTTCTCGTGGAACTGCCGAGGCTTCGTACCAGCGAAGTTTGCAGGTGTTCCGCTGCGGAGGACAACTGCAGATGTTTTGGAATAATCCTGGCTGCATCGGGTTTGAAGGAAAGAAAAAGAAAGACGGTTACCAACTTGTTATCCGGTTCTTTGATAGTTCTCCGGGACGCAGAAGCGCCGGCTAACGTAGACACGACAAATAGTACGAGACAAAATGGCGAATGCCTCTGGCAATGCCCGCGGGTCACGGCAACAAGGTTGCACAATGCTCGTGCGGGGTGTCTCTCATCGTTACGGACGAGCTGTAGTTCCATAAAGAGGCTGACCGTTTTTATTCACAAAGTACGCTACTTTGCCCGTGTCCTCCTCACGCGAGTGGTCGGGCTGGCCGGCGAGCAGCCTCCGAGGTGACCCTCCGGTATCTTCCACATAGCGCATAGTCTGTCGTTGCGAACCTCGGCCAGCGGTCGCTCGAATTCTCTCTGGATTTCTCGGACTTTCCGAGCTTTCCGTCACTTCCCTCGGCTCTCGCGCCCTTTCCTCTTTCTTTGTCGAGGGAAAACCGGCGAGCGCGTTATGGCGAAAGCCGGTTGCCAACTTGGCATCTCCGTCTCGGCAGGTCGCCATGTTGCTCGAACGTACCCGCGACCACGGCATGAGCACCGATTCCATCCCCCCACCTCGCGGACAAAAGACTCGGTTTATTCAGAAGGGCTGGGGCCACATCCGCCAGGATCGCCGGTTTCCGTTTCAGTCGCATAAGAGCGTGGCGACCAACAAGCGCGATTATAGTCACTTTCGTTCGAACGTAGTTCTTTCAAAGGGGAAAAAAATTGCTTGAGACTCTGCGACGAGGCTTTCAAGGAAAGCTGTTCATGGATTCGCTTTCCTTTCGGATGACCACTCGAGAAATGTATCGTATATGTATTTGTTGGAAAGTTGGTTGTTTGGCCCAATTTTGAAGAATCCAGGGGACCTCCAGGAGACCCACTTCGAGGTTCTGATTATTCTCTCATATTTCGACCGGAAGTAACGTTATACCTGAAATACCTCATTTCCGGCCGAAAAGTTAGTTTTCCGAACGAGAAGTGACGTATTTCCTGTACGGCGTCACTCACAGTCAAAAAATGAAATTTTCAAACCCAAAGTGACGTATTTCCGATATGACGTCGCTTCCCGTCGAAACAGTAATTTACATTTTTGTCGTATCGTAAGTATCGAGGCGAAAGTGTTATATCGCTTTCTCATAATGTTCCCTTATTCGCAAAGCTTCTCCTATGAGAAAGCATTTTTTGTATTCTTGGCTTCAGACTAAACTGATTCAGGCTTGCTGATGCAGGTTGAGTGCGAACAAATACACCAACGTTGCGCTTCACTTTGTTGGACGTGTTTTTTTTCACAGCTTGAACATTGAAAAACGCGATTTTCAAAGATTACAAAAAATTCTAAAAAAATGCATGCGCATTTTATAGGTATGAATTCAGTATAGTTACAGAATTCACTCCCATATTCTATGAATGCCGAAATCTCGAGAATGTAGCATATGGGAGTGACAGATTTCGCGTGCGCAAAACTGCCGTTTTCGCACCGAGTTTAATAAAATAAGACTTCCAAACCCGAAGTGACGTATTTTCGGTACGACGTTACTTTTGGTCGAAAAATAAGATTTCCAAACAGTAAGTGACATATTTTCAGTATGACGTCACAACAACCCGCCAGTGTATATATATAAACACACATGCACATAAGAGCGCCGAATGAGGCAACAACACGAGCCTCCGTTAGGTCGAGATTGTTCTTGACATGGATTTTTTTTAGGTACAACACTGCGAGAAAGCAAGAAGCAACCTCAGAATCAATAGAGTGTTCGAAGGAGACGAAGGAAAGGAAGAAGGACTCCAGCACGAAGAAGTCCAATAGATGTATCCTACTTGTTCGTCGCTCTCCGGAAGCTGCACGACGCCCCTGCGTCGGGACGTCGTTGCTGCCGGCAATTGCCCGAGAAGTATGAGCTCGCCGAAGCGCAGCGGTAGCGCCGATGCTTTTATGGGCCTAATATAAAGAAACGACCACGGTCAACTATCCGCACCAACGGCTAGACGACGTTTTATGAACTCTCCCGTCTTCACGATAGAGCGGCATAATCTCTTCCCTCTTGCGCTGGCGCACATACTTTCTCACGTACTTTCTTCTCACCCCACGCTTCATTCCCTGTCCCATGCAGGATATTGCTCGGAGCATGTTTGTGTACGATGGATGCTGGTTACGCGCGATGCAGTTTCTTGTTAAAGCCCCTGATACACTGTAGGCTTTTATGAGAAATATTGTTCGCAATGACATTACCATGAACCGGCAGGCGAGCAGCGACAATGCGACGGAATATTCGAGATACTTTTATCCGGTATTCCCGCATTGCGGGCGTTCTTTCTAGGGTCGGGGGCTTAACGTACTTATGCACCGCATAAAGTGCGGTCTGCACGATGCCTCGCTCGCGCATATCACGGTGCATCCCGTGAGAAAGTCGAGAATGGGCAGACGGCAAAAAAAGAGAAGCTGTTGGCCGCGTTGTGGTTGAAACGCGATGCGGAAGTGTACATTCCATTGGATCGTCGCAAAGTCGCTTTCGATATCGAGGATGAAATGAAGATTGACGGAAGAATCGCAAGGTTCTGACCTTCCGGAAATGTGTTTATCGTGCGGCGGGGTATTGGGCGTGTGGGGTGTTTCAATGACGACGTTCATGATTTTATTCGCATGCGGAGAGGGCGGTCGTTGAACATGAGCGATGGAGATGCGGCACGGTTGACGTCGACGGCAGCTCCACTAGAGACACCAGAAGAGCGTCTAGTTTCGAGTGGGACGGGGTCGCTGGTGCCGCTCCGTGCATAGTCGAGGCCCTGGCTACGGGGCTTTCGAGGGATGGAAAGTGGGAGCCGGACTGAGAGCA
The DNA here is from genome assembly GCA_917499995.1 of Ichneumon xanthorius. Classification (NCBI taxonomy): domain Eukaryota; kingdom Metazoa; phylum Arthropoda; class Insecta; order Hymenoptera; family Ichneumonidae; genus Ichneumon; species Ichneumon xanthorius. Next base: position 7,690,900 of record OU824211.1, on the reverse strand, counting down.
CTCTCGGCGGGCGTCGAGAGAGCAAGCGAGCGAGCTGAGATCATAGACACCCCGATGTGAAAGGGAGCCAGCGGGGGTAACGACGTCTTGTCGCATGCAGAATCCGTCGTTGGCGCGCGATAACGGTGACAAAACGACGCCACCGTCGTCCTCCTCGCCCGGGCGCGCTACTCTTTCCAGCCTCGAAACACCCTCGATGTAACTCAAATATATTCTTCTGCCGACTTTGCTGAAATAAACATATTTCTGGCGTGCAACGCGGGCGAAAATCGTCTATTAGTGACCAATGGTCATTATTAACTTGTGCGCATGCGCAGTACTGTTTCCATTACTTCTTATACGGTAAAAAAAAGTTTGTACTTTTTGCAACAACTTATTGTCCACAAACGTCCACAATTTTTATTTGTCAGTTTTCCGATCGCACAATCCGGCTCTAGTTTTACAAACAAAAGTACAAACTAAAATTGTTAATGTTACTGGAGATAAAAGGACAGGTTTGTGTTTTCAAACCTGAACAAGCGAGTTTGTCGCTTATTGAACAAAATCATTGTTACGAAACTTTGTATTCCGATTTTACGAAACTTCGTATTCCGATTTTACGAAACTTCGTATTCCGATTTTACGAAACTTCGTATTCCGATTTTACGAAACTTCGTATTCCGATTTTACGAAATAATTTTTACGAAACATCGCATTCAGATTTTACGAAACTATTTTTTACTGTGTACGAAGTGTTAGCGCTCATTACTCCCTCTTGAAGCCCTATTACTTCCGTGGTAGTCATGGTCATTGCCGAATACGACGATTTTGCACGGCAAGAAATGTGGTTATCATAACCAGATTACACACCACATTACACATGGACATTTTAACGAAATCAGAAAAAAGTATCTTCAGCTACTCGGGAAGTAGCGGATTCACGCAGTAAACTTCATGCTCGGCGAAAATCGCTCACTTCCCTCCCCTGTAGCATAACACGCTAATGTTTCAAAATCGCCAAAAGCATTTCGAGCATTCTCTCCCATTTGTTTTTAATTTCGGCCCAACCGTTCGCAAGTCGCTGGGAGAATACAGATGGACGATTGAAATATATCCGAATCAGCTTTAACAGTCTAACCGGAATTTCAAGCATGTGTATGTAATGTAATAAATTTCATTGTGAAATATTTGTTATTCACGAGTGATGCGTCACCGACGTACTTTTTTATTTCATTTTTTTTAAACTCATTGCAACACGATCGGCCGGCGCGTAACGCGATTACCCAATCGGTATAATCGACGTATCGCTTGGACGCGTATCACGTATCTTCACCCCCCCCCCCCCTCCCCCCGCAGCGAATATGTATTTGTATTCAAAATTGTATTCGCGTCGCGTGTCTCTCGATATGACGGTGGGGAATGGGGGAATGGTCGGAACGATACCCGCATTTCGTACAGATTACATCAATCTGCCAACTACTCCCGTTATCAATATTGATGTACATATTTTTCACTCAACGGTATCGCGTTCATTCGCCGAGCTCAACACAGACACGGCTATATTTATACCTACCCCAGGTGTACCGAATTTTATTTCATTTTCTCCGGTCCAATAACGAGGGTTTGGGGGGGGGGGGGAGAGGGCGCATTGTTGCGCCATTCAATCGCGCCGTAACTATTATTCAATTATTCCGATCTCTTTTGTATCCCGTGTAATTTAACTCCGTTCGACTGCCGATTTTATCCGGCGCGTCACTCCGCTGTGGCCAAATTTGCAGAAACGAATCACTCGAGCAATCCTCATTCGAGGCGCTGGAGCGACTGAAGGTGTGTACGGTATCTCGACCGAGGGTGAGATCGGTGGTTCGTGTTACCGGACGGTTTAATTTTGTGGTCAGTTAACTCGGTGCGCTCGAGCGAACGGGCCGTTAAGCGGAAAGTAGAAAAAGGAGGACGACGACAGGCCGACACACGGACTACGTTGAACGCTCTTCTTCCGTCGTCACCTCATTCTTTCATCCTGCCGTCGATTACGTACATGCGGAACGGCGGAGCCAGTGTTTGTCCCGTTTAACCCCCTCGCCCCCCCCCCCCCCCTGCACGGCGTAGCCGGTAGATAGCGATCGACGATTCCGACGATCGTTAGCCTTCATTCCCGAAGATCTAGGTGCCAGTTTGCAGTTTAAACGCGACTCGATATTGCGAATCCCACGCTGGTTAAGCCGCTTCGCACGTTGTATCGGCACGCGAGAGTAAGATTGACGAGGGTTTGCTACACACTGCCGGTCGACGCTGATTCGAGACTACTCCGGCTTCTCCGCTCCTCTATACGTGTACGTAACAGAAACGAGCCGCGCTCACGCCAATCCGACCGGGCACATCAGATCCATTCGCAGGATATACCGTCACGTACACACCAGCCATTCGGCGATAGGAACACTCGGCCGGTCAGCGAAAACGCTCTCGATTCCGACTTGATCTTCGGAAACGATCCCCGACCGGAAGCCAACCCACCGCAAACGGTCGAATCGCATCGTGCCCGACGCGGCGTGAGCCCTGTACAAACCGGCGAAGAATTCGCGCCAGATGAACCGTGCGAAACGTATATAAAATAAGAGGGAGACGAGCCGGGGAGCCGGGGAAGAAAATTCGTTGGAGGTTCGGCCGGGGAAAACGATTCGAAGGAGCGCAGAGCAAACGTAAAAGGGTTTTCGCCATCGATGGTATGCATTTATTCGTGGCGCAACGCGGAATTAGAGCAGGGATTGCCGGTGCTCCCGCACAGACTCCACCTCTCCAACCCTTCCCACCGAAGGGGGTGTGCTCTCTCCGCGCGAAAATCGCTGGGCAAGGCGCTTATGAATTATTCAATCTTCCATCGATAAAAGCTTCCGCCACCTCCTCCGACGCAGTCCCAAGTGGCCGACGAGATATTCGGATGAAATTCGTGACGATTCCGACGGCGTAGAATCCTGTCTTTCGTTCGCGATCATTAGAAATGTAACTTCATCGCGATGCTTCCGACGTTCGCTCGGAGGAGCTCTGATGAGATTCGGTTCTCAGATTTTTTTAAAATTCATTCGTAAAATCTGGCGCTCCGATAACACCGGATTCAGAATTGTTGTCATCCGTGGCTAATCCTCGAGACTGATAAATTCCTCGCCGATTTTCAACGGAAATGGAATCAGCGCTGAAAGCGTTCAGCCGTAAGCAGAGTTGGTTATCGCTCCATGGAGGAATGATACCTGAAAAAGTGAGTTGTATCTGCATATAGAACAGAGGAACGACGAGAAGGATTCGAGCAAAAGCTTACGTGTCGAATCCACTAGCATCGAATCCTGTCTTTCGTTTACGATCATTACCGATGCAAATTCCCGCGTTGCTTCTGACGTTCGTTTTGAGATTCAGTTGTGATTTTTATTTGTTGAGTTTTACTCGTAAAATCCGGCGCTCCAATGACACCGGATCCAGAATTATTGTCATCCGTGGCTACTCCTCGAAATGTAACTTCGTCCCTCTGCTTCTGACGTTCGTTCGGAGCTGCCCTGATGAGATTCGGTTGTGATTTTTTTTAGAATCATTCATCGCCAATTTTCAACGGGAATGGAATTACCGCTGAAAGCGTTTGGCCGTAAGCAGAGTTGGTGATCGGTCCACAAAGGAATGATACCTGAAAAAGTGAGTTGTATCTGGATGTAGAACAGAGGGACGACGAGAAGGATTCGAGCAAAAGCTTACATTCGTGTCGAATGCACTAGCATCGAAGCCTGTCTTTCGTTTACGATTATTAGAGATGTAACTTCCTCGTGATGCTTCTGACGTTCGTTTGGAGGGGCTCTGATGAGGCTCTGTTGTGATTTTTTTAGACTCCCTTCTAAAATCCGGCTTTCTAATGACACAGGATCCAGAATTATTGTCATCCGTGGTTAATCCTCGAAATGTAACTTCGCCCCTCTGCTTCTGACGTTCGCTCGGAGGGGCTCTGTTGAGATTCGGTTCTCATTTTTATTTAGATTCATTCGTAAAATCTGGCGCTCCAATGACACCGGGTTTAGAATTGTTGTCATCCGTGGCTAATCCTCGAGTCTGATAAATCCCTTGCAAATTTTAAACGGGAATGGAATTACCGCTGAAAGAGTTGGTTATCGCTCCATGAAAGATTAATACCTGGGAAAGTGAGTTGTATCTGAATATAGAACAGAGGAACGACGAGAGGGATTCGAGCAAAAAGCCTACATTCGTGTCGAATCCACTAGCATCGAATCCTGTCTTTTGGTCGCGATCATTGGAGACGTAACTTCCCGCGATGCATCTGACGTTCGTTTGAAGGTGCTCTGATGAGATTCGGTTGTGATTTTTTAAAGATTCACTTGTACAATCCCGCGCTCCAATGACACCGAACCCAGAATTATTGTAATCCGTGGCTAATCCTCGAAACGCAACTTCGCCCCTCTGCTTCTGACGTTCGTTCGAAGCGACACTGATGAGAATCGGTTGTGCGTTTTTTGCGAATCACTCGTACAATCCCGCGCTCCAATGACACCGAACCCAGAATTGTTGTCACCCGTGGCTAATCCATCGAGTCCGATAAATCCCTCGCCAATTTTCAACGGGAATGGAATTAGCGCTGAAACCGTTCGGCCGTAAGCAGAGTTGGTTATCGCTCCATGAACGAATGATACCTGTGAAAGTGAGTCGGATCGGGATACGGAACGGAGGAACGACGAGAGGGATTCGAGCAAAAGCGTACAGGCGGGCTCCGTGTGCGGGGAGGGGCGTCGAGTGTGGAGTGGAGAACACCGGATAGGAGTGCGCTGCGAGCCCCGGGTACGTGGTCAGAAGCCGGACAGATTCAATTAAGGTTCGCCAGTTTAATAATGCCTCGCCAGCCAAGTCACGTACCGGTGTCGACGTTTGCGGATAATAAAGCGGCACTAGCCAAACTTGTTTTTGAGCCGGTGAACCACGAGTGATACGACTCTCGCGGCTCCCGCCCGCACGAATGAATAGTGTAAGCTCGACGGATTTCAATTGCAATTATACACACTATCCGCAGCGCGCGATAGGACCGTAGATTCATATCTTTCTGTCGGGAGAGCTCGGCGGTATCTTGTTGCAAAAACATCTGTGCATGGTACAGTTACAGATAGAGCGAGAGAGGAAAAAAGGAAGAAACTTTGGCGCAGCGGTCCGCGCTTCGAATTTAATCAAGCCGGGGATTCGGAGCTCGTTCCTTTTTTTCCTCCAACTGCGCTCGCGGGGGTCAGAGGATATAACAAAAGGAACGAGAGGCACCGGTCTCTCTGTGTCTGCCGGGCAGGAGGAGGAAGCGTACGGCCGGGGGGAGAGAGAGGAGAACGAGCGAAAGAGAGTTATGCCGCCCGAACTGACAAACTCGTTCGGCGAATCGCCTTGGGGCCCCCGGAGAACCGCGGCTTTTCGGATCTACCAATTCCCCTCTAGCGCTCCTCGTATCCACTGCTACCCTCTGCTCGGGCGGTGGCCGCCGCATCCCCCGTTTGAACGGCCGCGATCCGGAGAGATCAACGGGCTAATCCGTGCCAGCCGAGAGTAATAATTAACAACGGATAGCGGCATCGGCCGCGGTTCTTTTTCCCGTCGCTCGCGACTCCATCCTTCCTCACCGGTTTCCCCCGCATGCACTCGCGGAATTTGGCCAACGGAAATTCGGCTCGAAAAAAAATAATCTAGAATTGGCCTTTCTCGCGAAAATCCGGTCTAACGAAGTTGTCGGGTTTGTCGTGTCAGGAGGCAGCGTTCGGGATTCGAGGAGATTTGCATCGAGCAGCCCGCGAGGTACGTACGACAATGTGCGTGGTCAGGGGGAGTATCAACGGGTAATTCGGAAAATTCACAGACGTACCTTGAAATGTTATTTTTCTGATAAGGCAGAAGAAAATTTATTACGAACATCCCGATCGTTTTCGTGCTTAGAAGAAGGTATGGTCGCTTGCAATCGGCAAAAAGTACTGGGACTTGAAGGGTTAACTTGTGCGCATGCGCAATAGTGTTTCATTACTCCCTAGAGAGTAATAGGGCTCATTACTGCCTCTGGAAGCGCTGTTACTTCCAGGGGAGCAATGGTCATTGCCGAATATGACGATTTTTCGACACAATAGATGTGGCTATTTTAACGAAGTCGGAAAAAGTATCGTACGCTACGAGAGGGAACGGATTTTCACCTCGTGTGATTTCTGCCCATTCATGATTAACTTGTGCGCATGCGCAATACTGTTTCATATCTCGTTATACTTTTTGCTACTACTTATTGTCCACAAACGTTCACAATTTTTTTTTTGTCAGTTTTCGGATCGCACAATCCGGCTCTAGTTTTACAAACAAAAGTACAAACTAAAATTGTTAATGTCACTGGAGATAAAAGGACAGGTTTGTGTATTCAAACCCGAACAAACGAGTTTGTCGCTTATTTAACAAAATCATTTCTACAAAACTTCGTATTCCGATTTTACGAAATTATTTTTTACTGTGTAGGGAGTGATAGGGCTCATCTTGAAGCCCTATTACTTCCGGGCAGTCATGGTCATTGTGCCGAATATGACGTTTTCCGCTGCAAAAAAATGTGGTTATTTTAACCACATTACACACCAGAACGGAAATTCCGCTCGAAAAAAAAAAAATCTAAAATTGGCCTTTCTCGCGAAAATCCCGTCTAATGAAGTTGTCGGGTTTGTCGTGTCAGGAGGCAGCATTCGGGATTCGAGGAGACACGTTAGCAGGCGCCGCGCATCGGGCCGCCCGCGAGATACGTACGACAATGTGCGTGGTCAGGGGGAGTATCAACGGGTACCATCTATGCGTGAAAAATGATAGTGATATATCAAGGCCCCCGGTGATTAATCATAGCGCTCGTGCCGCAGGGCCGCGCACTGCCAGCCGTCGCGGTGACGCCACGACTTCGAAACGGAATCCTCCAGGCGGAACCGTTGCATCCCACCCCGCTGGCAAAACCATCTCCGGACGCTGCCTCGATGTCCAACGCTGGCCCAACGTCTGTTCCTCGCACTCCATCATCCCTCGTACGATTTTACACACGTATATAAATTCCGGACGCCGATGTTTCATTTTTTTTTCTTCTTTTTTTTTTATTTTTTACGTACGTAGCACTCCGATTCCGTATCACATCGATTTCCGACCGAATTACTATGCGCGAGATTTCGCGGCGGTGAGCAGTGCAGTGCGCGGTGTGCGTCGGCGGGGCTGTCGTTGATATCATTATAAACGAGCCCGGGCCGAGAGACCGGAGCTCCACTCAATTTGTTTGATACCCTCGGCGCGCGCGTGTGGCCTCGCGAATACCCGTCCTCTCGCGGCTCCTCTTTCGACGACTCCGCCCGACCCTCCTGTCACCGTCCCATATCCGGCACGGCACTCCACTTTGTCATCGTAATACTTTCCGGCGAGGTGACGAAGAGGGAGCGAAAAAAAAAGAAGCGGCGGCAACGGGGTCGCGAAGATTCCGAGGAATCTCGGACGCTGCGGTTTCACAGAGTGGAGAAATGATGGTTCGCACGCTCATGCGGGCATATCTTTCTTGCCGCGAGATATTCCTACATCTTCGGCTCCTCCTCCTCCCCCTCTCGCAAACAGATTCGAGCGGTAAGAATCGATGCCCCCCGGTGCGCATCGCACGATTAATAATCCCTCCGAATTTCGCTCCGGCGAACCATCGGATATCAATTCTTACCATGATTTCTGCTTTTTTTTCTTTTTTTTTTCTTTTTTTACCTCCTTATGCAGGAAGCTGTGATTTCGTAAATTTTTTTTTTTGAAACTGAGGCCCGGTGCAAAATTCTAGGCGGTTTTGACATTTTTGGAAAAAGGGTGTTTTGAGCTATCAACTGCATACAAATGTAAGGTGACTGAAATGTATCCAGGCGGAATTTTTAATGGGATTTTGAGTTTTTTTGAAAAATTACTAAAGACGGTCTAATTCGAGTAAACATGAAGGTGCCGCGTTGAAATTTGGTACGGGAATGAACACTGAACAATGTTTGGTATAAAAGTTGTCGAAAATTGATCTGATCGCTTAAATTTTATGACATTTGGAAACTTTTTTCTTTTTCGGAAAAGTTGTATTTTTTGTCCGTCACGAAAAATACATAAACTTTCAGTTAACTATTTTCTACAATAATTTTTGCTAAAAATGTTCATCGTTTCAATTCTATGAGATGTAAAAATTTTTGTTACGTTATAAAAAAAGTTGCAAAGTAATTCGCACATGACTTCCGCATTTATAATAATTTCGCCCAGATCTTCCTCTGTGAGGAAGCCACAACCGATGAACGAATTTTCTTCCAGAGAAAACTGCGAAAAATTCTCCTAAATGAGGAAGCCAAAGCCGATCAATGATCTTTCTCCCAGAGAAAGCTGTGCGCAAGCTCATAATAAATGCGGAAGCCATGTGCAAATTACTTCGCAACTTTTTTTCTTCCCCAATCATATAATCCGTCGAGTGCGGGGCGATTTCGCCGCCTGCGGTTAGCCAAGGCCGCTGGTGGAGGCAAACGAGCGGCGTGTAGTGCTCGGTTTCGTGGTCACTTTTATATCGGATGGCGATCGTGAAAATAAGGAAAAGCTCACGATTCTGTGGGATAAGGCCGCGTGCGGCGTCCGCGAGTCCGGCGACCGCGCGGCTCGGGAGCTTTGCTGCTAGTCCACACATTCGTGACGTTCGCCAGTAGTACAAACACGGTTCGGGCATCCGCTCGGGCGCAGAACGTTTCTCGCGTGTGTCCCGAGCCAGGCCGAGCGCGCGGTCCGCGCTCCGCGAGGAAGACACGCAGGACAAGTTTACTGGTTCGTGGAAGCTCACACGCGCGAGCCACACGCACGCACACACGGTCAGCGAGGGGTTCGCTCTCTCTCGCGTAACACGAAATGAATGATGATTCATGCGGCACGCGAGCGATTTCACGTCGTGTTCCCGTATTCTTCGCCGACGTAACGCTCGCCGTCCTGACGGTCGTTCGCGGGGAGGAAGTCAGAGCGAGAGGCCAGAAGCGAGGGTGGCTCGCGCGGCGAATCCATGTTTGTGTGTGCGTCGCGAGGGATGAGGGTAAGTGGGGAATAATATCCCGTCATTTGGTCTTCGTGCAACAGGAACGGGCGAACACGAGCGGCTCGCGCGGACTGCGCGGACCCAATCGATACATGCACGCCTGTCGCGTGCGCTCGCATGCTCGCCTCGAGCCTTTCGTCTCTGTACACGTGTGTGTGTAACATGTGCGCTCGCAAAAGTATAATGCGGCTCTATCGAATACAAACGCTGGAATTACTACTGGCACAGCTTCGGCCTGTATCGGCTGTTGTTGCTTTATTTGTACTGCCGTACACACACACACATACACACACATGTCAGGCGTCACGCCACCTTTACCCGGGAGAGCCGAAAAAAAACCGCACACACGTACGCGCGTTCCATCAAAGCGGGGCAAACACCGCTCGGGGTTAATTATTTTGTATAGTTCCTCGTGAGTGGCTCGAATAGGTTGCGGTATCGCGATCGCGTTTCAACTTCGTCGTCAAACACTGAAGTAACGAATAAGAAAATATCATACTCGGGGAAAGAAAACAAGGGAAAAAAAACACATCCGTCTCCCTAATTGCAATTGGCTCGAGGCGAGTAATTTGCGCGATATCATCCTGGGTTTTTTTTTCTTTTTTTCTTTAACGCGATCACGTCATGATCATGAACGTGCAACGCTCGATGACAAGCGTCGACTGTCGTGGTGGTTGAATTTCTGTTGAAATAACTCGGACTGTGGTTTCTGACTACGCGGGGAAATTCGCCAATTTAACGATCGCGATGAATTGAATTTCTGGTGAAATAATTCGGACAGTGGTTTCTGACTACGTGAGTAAATTCGCCAATTTAACGATCGCGATGAATTGGTCGAGAGTATTTTGCACATTTTGTATAGCTGCTCGTGAGTGGCTCGAATAGGTCGCGGTATCGCGATCGCGTTTCAACTTTGTCGTCAAACACTGAAGTACGAGTGAGAAAATATCATACTGGGGGAAAGAAAACAAGAGAAAAAAAAACACACACATCCGTCTCCCTAATTGTAATTCGCTTGACGCGAGTAATTGCGCGATATCAACCTGGTCTTTTTTTCTTTCTTTAACGTGATCATGTCATGATCGTGAGCGTGCATCGCTCGGTGACAAGCGTCGACTGTCATGGTGGTTTAATTTCTACTGTAGTAACTCGGGCAGTGGTTTCTGACTGCGCGAAAAAATTCGCCACTTCAACGATCGCGACCTATCGGTCGAGAGTCGGACGACTTCCCCGAATTGCAATTTGCTCGACGTGAGTAATCGCTCCACTTCATCCTGGCTTCTTTCATTCTTCACCACCATCGTATCACGATCATGAACGTGGAATGCTCGGTGACAAGCCTCGACTCTTCTGGCGGTTGAGTCTCCATTGAAATAACTCGGACAAAAGTTTCTGACTACATTAATACATTCGCCAATTTAACGATTGCGTCTCCCTAATTGTAATTGGCTCGACGCGAGTAATTGCGCGATATCAACCTGGTATTTTTTTTCATTCTTTAACGTGATCATGTCATGATCATGAGCGTGCATCGCTCGGTGACAAGCGTCGACTGTCATGGTGGTTTAATTTCTACTGTAATAACTTGGGCAGTGGTTTCTGACTACGCGAAAAAATTCGCCACTTCAACGATCGCGACCTATATATAAGTTTGCCGAATTGCTCGACGCGAGTAATCGCTCCACTTCATGCCGGCTTTTTTCATTCTTCACCGCTATCGTGTCACGATCATGCACGTGCAATGCTCGGTGACAAGCCTCGACTCTTGTAATGACCCTGAAGATATCTGCATGAAATCAAATTTCATCGTTCACAGTCTCTATCAGTGCACGGCTTTAGGAAGAATAACCAATTGTTCACTTATAGAATTTTAATCTCCAAGTGAACTTCCTCGAGGAAAGTTTGTACACCCAGAAAAAAGTTTATTTTAATCAAAGAAAATTTATTAGGGACGAACAAAAATGTTTATTTGGTTCATAACCTAATAGAGCATTCATTAAATTCTAATATATTTATTTGTTTGATAGTATTATTCTTTTTATTGACGTGTTCACGACTCTATAATGCGCGTTGCCGAATAGCCGTGTTTTGTCTTGGTGCCAAATATGTAATTTCTTTGGCGCGAATAAATATATATTCATAATCGCATTTTCAATGATCCGATTTCTTTGTGTCGATAAACATTTATTTTAAAGTACAAATCAATAAATAGTCACTTCGAATAAATTTGTTTACTGAAAGTAAAGAAAAGCCGTTATTTGAATCTAATAAACATTTTGTTAAGGCAACGAAACATTTCTTTTATCTTAATAAACCTCATTTGAAAATCGAAATTTATTTGATTTGAATAAATCTTTTTTCTGGGTGTACAATGCAAAATACAACCATTATAACTCGATGAAATTTGGGCACATGTTGATATCTTCAGGATAATCTCTTGCGGCGGTTGACTCTCGATCGAAATAACGCGGACCAAAGTTTCCGAATGCAGTAATACATTCTCCAATTTAACGATTGCGACGAATTGGTCGAGAGTCTGTCGAGTCCGAGCCCCTGAATCATTGATCGGTCGCGGGTTTCCATGGAAAGTCAACGTGACGAGCAAACCGGGAAGAGCCGAGAACCTGATTTAGATTTCCTACGACGAATCGCTCGAGAGAGAGCTCTCCGCTCTAACTACTGCGGATGCTGCTCGTACCGCCGCCGCCTGCGGCTTCAAGATAGCCCGTGCGGTCTTCGTTATAAATGAATGAAGCACTCCGGCTGATTGGAGAGAGGAGTTAACGTTAAGCTTCGCGTGAACTCCGGCATCAAATTCCGTCGGGGAGTCACGGCACGCGGAATAAACTGATGAAGCAAGCGGTGGTTAATTGTCCGCAGGGGTCGCGCATACATACCTGAATACGCGCGAGTGTGGGAGGTATTGTCCGCTGGGTGCAGATAGAAAAGTAGGCAACATGGTCGAAGTATCTCACTAGGGAGAGAGCACCGCTCGCACATGACGACAGGCAGCGGGTCACACCCGACGATAGTGTCTCGGCACGTATTCGTACGGCTCGCTCGTATTTCGAGCCGTAAACTACTGACCTGGCGGGCAGTTAAAGCGGGCCTTCCTGCCAGCCCGTCATGCAGGGAAAACCAATTACACGCACGCGTCCATTCCCTCATCTATTAGTCCGCAAACATAATTGCCCGCGATACGTTTCGATGAGCGCTTTCGATAATTGCGGCGATTCCGATCAGCCCCGACGCTATCGTGTGACACCGATCGCGTATGGAATTCTTTTTTTCGAGCGGACGTTTCATCGTCAAGCGTATCGAGCATCGCTCCGCGGCGGAGGCGAGGGAATAAAGGAAGAGCCGCCTTCCAACGTCATTTGTTAGACGGGGTAACTCGCTCGGCTTAAGCATCCGACCGTAAATTATTATCTCGAAGCCTCCTTCGCTCGAAGCTGTCGAACTTGCGTAAGCCGACCGGAGGCCACGTCTTAATAATGATTGGCCCGGCAAGAAACTCCCGGTGTCAGAGTCGACTCACGTGCTAAACTTTATTGGAATTGGATCCGTAATCTCGGTACATTTCCCCAGATGCGGCACGCTACACCCCCGCGACGAGAGAGAGAGCCGCTCGACGAGCGGTCGAGGGACAAGTGGGAATTGAGCTGGTGGGATCCTAATCTGACGGACTAACGTATCGCCTGATATTTTACCCATATCTGGAAATATCTTCGGGCTCTGTATCACGTTTCATCTACATGGTAATCTTTTGCTTTTTTTGGAACTGCAATCATTAGCCGTAAGGATCTTTGCGCCTGTGGTGTGTGTGAATTCTAGTCAAAATTCTCGATATGATCCGAATTCTCGGTCTAGTCCAAATTCTCAGTCTATTCAGAATTCTCGGTCTAGTTCAAATTCTCAGTCTATTCAGAATTCTCGGTTTAGTTCAAATTCTCAGTCTTGTCCAAATTCTCAGTCTTGTCCAAATTCTCAGTCTTGTCCAAATTCTCAGTCTATTCAGAATTCTCGGTCTAGTCCAAATTCTCGGCCTAGTCCAAATTCTCGGCCTAGTCCAAATTCTCGGCCTAGTCCAAATTCTCGGCCTAGTCCAAATTCTCGGCCTAGTCCAAATTCACAGTCCAGTCAGAATTCTCAGTCCAGTCAGAATTCTCAGTCCAGTCAGAATTCTCAGTCCAGTCAGAATTCTCAGTCCAGTCAGAATTCTCAGTCCAGTCAGAATTCTCAGTCCAGTCAGAATTCTCAGTCCAGTCAGAATTCTCAGTCCAGTCAGAATTCTCAGTCCAGTCAGAATTCTCAGTCCAGTCAGAATTCTCAGTCCAGTCAGAATTCTCAGTCCAGTCAGAATTCTCAGTCCAGTCAGAATTCTCAGTCCAGTCAGAATTCTCAGTCCAGTCAGAATTCTCAGTCCAGTCAGAATTCTCAGCCCAGTCAGAATTCTCAGTCCAGTCAGAATTCTCAGTCCAGTCAGAATTCTCAGTCCAGTCAGAATTCTCAGTCCAGTCAGAATTCTCAGTCCAGTCAGAATTCTCAGTCCAGTCAGAATTCTCAGTCCAGTCCGAATTCTCACTCTAGTCCGAATTCTCACTCTAGTCCAAATTCTCAGTTTAGTCCAAATTCTCAGTCCAGTCCAAATTCTCAGTCCAGTCCAAATTCTCAGTCCAGTCCAAATTCTCAGTCCAGTCCAAATTCTCAGTCCAGTCCGAATTCGCAGTCCAGTCCGAATTCGCAGGCCAGTCCGAATTCTCAGTCCAGTCCGAATTCTCAGTCCATTCCGAATTCTCAGTCTAGTCCGAATTCTAAGTCCAGTCCGAATTCTCAGTCCAGTCCGAATTCTCAGTCCAGTCCGAATTCTCAGTCCAGTCCGAATTCTCAGTCCAGTCCGAATTTTCACTCTAGTCTAAATTCTCAGTCTAGTCCGAATTCTCAGTCTAGTCCGAATTCTCAGTCTAGTCCGACTTCCCAGTCTAATCCAAATCTAACGGACTAACGTATATATATCGCCCGATATTTTACTGATATCCAGAAATATCTCCGTACTCTGTGTCACGTTTCACATACATGGTAATCTTTTTTTTGGAACCACAATCATTAGCCGTAAGAATCTTTGCGATCCGTGGCGTGTGTGAATCCTCGTTCGATGTCGGACGTACGGACGGAGTCCGACTGGTCGGCGTTTAATCGGGATTCGGTCGGGAGTAAATTGCGAGGAGCAATTACCGAACGGTCCTGTAATCCCCCGCGAGAGCTCCGAGCTTGCGGGCCGAGAGCGAGAAATCCGAGGGGAAAGGAAGAGCCGGAGCCAGTACAGCTGACCCTGTACTCTCTCGGTGCTCCACTTAGTTTACAGGGGAAGGAACGAGCCCGTCACCCTTCTTGATCCGACCCTCGCGTGTCACGTGCACACCGCACTACACGCGTGCCAGGTCGTGCGGGTTCCAGTTACTCAGAGCGTGGCGCGGCGTAGAGAACGTAGACGTAGAAAAAAAGCCGGTGTAGGCTCCGGTTTGCTTTGTCGGCGAGGATGAGTCGGGAGTGGGCTCGATGCCGGCTCGGGATAACTACGAGACTGACAAGAATAGTCGGTGGAAAACGGAGCAAATGAGACGGAGACTGGCGAGTGCCGAAAAAAAGGAAGGAAAGGAGGATGAAGAAGGAACAACGTCGGAACGATGGGAGCGGCTTAAGCGCGCGAGAGTGGATCCTACTTGAGTGTATGCGAAGGGCAGCAAAGCACAAAATGCTTCGTTCGTGGATGGAAGTTGGACGAGAGAAGGCGGAATACCGCCCCGCTCTGGCGTATACCTGTTAAACTCCATTTTGGCGTTTACGAGGGTTGTGTCGTGGCGCGTCAAAGGGGATTTCAAGTTGGGTACAGTGAAAGGCTGAGCGAGAGCGAAATCAAGTGAGTTTACGTGTGTGTATGTGTGTGTGTGTATTTGTGGGAAGTAACATCGAGACATAGCAGAGCGGGGCTTGGATAGCGAGCAGGCATTACATCGCGGCGCAGACGAACAGGGGAAAGGAGACGAAGAGTAAAGCGAGAAGGCGAGGTTGACGGTGCGTGAGGAAACGACAAGTTTGCCGGAAATTAGGGCTCAAACTCCTCGGGGCATGAAAGCCGAGAGTTTCGTCGTTCTCGTATCGGGAGATGAACCGGAGAGGAGCTTGTGTCCTTTGAGTCATTCCTTCGCGAGACGTACGGTTAATATACCTGCCGTTGAGTTGGATGTAGGTGGATTATAAGTAAGATCCAATACTTTTGAGGGACGGGTTTCTCCTGGTGAGCTTGCCGTGCACCGCGATGGCAACAGCGTGAATTTCACTGCACCTAGGATAATTTAACAATTTCTTTTAACCCTTTGTAAGTCATGTCAAAAGTTTTCCTTCGTCCTCCATCCCTAACACGTCCCATGAATACGTCCCACTCTTAGGCGCTTCTGAAGCAACGCAACCCCACTCCGCGTCCGTCAGTCCCGTTTCGGTACGGTTTCGGGCGGTGTAACTCAAGGTACGTGGCCCAGTTTCCGCCATCTTTAATGGTAAATGGAACATCTTGTAAAAAAATATATATATATACATATTGCGGCATTAATCAAGAGTAAAATCCGCTCTTCAGCATGCCATCAATTTCTTTTGTATTAAACGAAAACTGTATTTATTATTAATATAAATTGCGTTCGATGGCGGTAACTGGGGCAGCGGTGAAAACTGGTCCGTTTACCTTATAAAAGGTTCATCGAAGAGAAGATGCCTCTCTTTGGCAGAAGTGGAGCGGCGAGATCGCGTATTGCCTGTTCCTCGCTGGAGTCGTTTGATATACGCAATAACGGCAGCTGGGCTTTACGTATTGTAGAGTGTACAGTGTAGAGTGTAGAGTGGTCTATTTATGTAGGCTGGTGCTGTTCTTACCTCAAAGGAAAGCCCGGCGATGCAGCCCGAGCAACCGACTTCGATAGCCAGCCTATATAAGGTACACGTCCCAGTTTCTGACGCGGACCCAGTTTGTCACAGGGGTACTTCTAGCATAGTCGGCTCCCCCCACCATTCGATATGCAGCCAATGGGTAGCGCGCATTCGGGGGCTCGCAAACTGCGGCTCTTGGTCCTCCTAGTTTATCCCTATGATTTTACACGCTTAAAGTGAGAGAGCTGCGTCGAAGTGTCATAAACTGAGTCCTTTACCTTACGATTCCTTCACGAGACATACGGTTAGTACATCCGCCGTTGACTCCGATGTTGGTGGATTATAAGTAAGATCCTACATTTTTCAAGGACCAGTTTCTCCCGATGACGTCGCCGTGTACCGTGATCTCACCAGCGTGAATTTCACCCCACCTCGGAGAATTTAACAATTTCTTTCAACCGAAGAAGAGAGGACTCCTCTCTTTGGCAGAAGCCGAGCGGCGAGATCGCGTATTGCCTGTTCTGCGTATTATGGAGTGTAAAGTATAGAGTGGTCTATTTAAGTAGGCTGGTGCTGTTCTTTCCTCAAGCGAAAGCCCGGCGATGCAGCCTAATCAACCGACTTCGATAGCCAGCCTATATACGATTCCTTCACGAAACATACGGTTACATTGAGAAAAACTTACATAGTAAATAGTTCCCAGGGGGGACGTCTACATTTTACAGTTACGATAATGACCAAAAATTATAGTTGTAACTATAATTATAGTTTAATCAATTGAGTATATACTATCACAAACCATCTACATAGACGTCCCCCCTGTGAACTATTCGTTACAGTAGGAAATACCATCCTTTTTCTCAGTGTAGTACATCTGCCGTTGACTCCGATGTTGGTGGATTATAAGTAAGATCCTACATTTTTCAAGGACCAGTTTCTCCCGATGACGTCGCCGTGTACCGTGATCTCACCAGCGTGAATTTCACCCCACCTCGGAGAATTTAACAATTTCTTTTAACCGAAGAAGAGAGGACTCCTCTCTTTGGCAGAAGCCGAGCGGCGAGATCGCGTATTGCCTGTTCTGCGTATTATGGAGTGTAAAGTATAGAGTGGTCTATTTAAGTAGACTGGTGCTGTTCTTTCCTCAAAGGAAAGCCCGGCGATGCAGCCTAAGTAACCGATTTCGATAGCCAGCCTATATACGATTCCTTCTCGAGACACATCTGCCGTTAGTATTATAGTACGGTTAGCACATCCGCCGTTGACTCCGATGTTGGTGGATTATAAGTAAGATCCTACATTTTTCAAGGACCAGTTTCTCCCGATGAAGTCACCGTGTACCGCGATCTCACCAGCGTGAATTTTGCTCCACCTCGAAGAATTTAACAATTTCTTTTAACCGAAGAGGAGAGCACTCCTCTCCTTGGCAGAAGCGGAGCGGCGAGATCGCGCATTGCCTGTTCTGCGTATTATGGAGTGTAAAGTATAGAGTGGTCTATTTAAGTAGGCTGGTGCTGTTCTTTCCTCAAAGGAAAGCCCGGCGATGCAGCCTAAGTAACCGATTTCGATAGCCAGGCTATATACGATTCCTTCTCGAGACACATCTGCCGTTAGTATTATAGTACGGTTAGCACATCCGCCGTTGACTCCGATGTTGGTGGATTATAAGTAAGATCCTACATTTTTCAAGGACCAGTTTTTCCCGATGAAGTCACCGTGTACCGCGGTCTCACCAGCGTGAATTTTGCTCCACCTCGAAGAATTTAACAATTTCTTTTAACCGAAGAAGAGAGCACTCCTCTCTTTGGCGGAAGCGGAGCGGCGAGATCGCGTATTGCCTGTTCCTCGCTGGAGCCGTTTGATACGCAATAACGGCAGCTAGGCTCTGCGTATTATGGAGTGTACAGCGGTGTATTTCCGCCGGTGCTGTTCTATCTCTCGAAGGAAAGCCCGGCGAAGCAGCATAAGGCGCGCACGAGTAATAAACGATGTACTGTGCGAAGCTTAAACGGAGCTTTATGAGATCCCGGCCATGATTAATAATTCCGCCCCACCCGCTTACCTCCCCCTGCCCCCTTGCCTCATCCGCACGCGAGAGCAACAGCGGAAAGGCGGCCGGTCCGCGTTGCTCTCGCGAAACTGTGTCTACCGTCGACGTCGCCGGTGGAATATTCCTAGGAACGATCTTCGCCTCTCCGTGCACTCTGCTGCCCTCGAGGCACAGGCGGACTCATTAGGAACACCTCTCCCGTCTGCGCTTCAAGGAAAACCTCAGCAACGGACCGGGGCAAACGTGAATTCTACTCGGGTCGCGGGCGCGGTCATGCGGCAGCATCCTCGCGATTCTCTCTCTCTCGACGTCTGTCGCTCGACGCATGAGGTGATGCACAGTTTTGTCGTCTTGCGCGTCTGTCGTTCCCGCTTCACCGTTTCGGGTTTATTAAATTCGGTATCTTCGCGGAGTACTAGACAAGCTTCAACCTTTCGAGCGCCATCTCCTTCTCTCGCGGTTCTCGTCGTTGTACCGGGAAAATACATTACATAAAATACATTTTTTTGAACACCACGAGCGAGGGCGAAGTTTCTGACACTGGGGCATAAAAAATGTCAATCTGCGACTCATTGTTTTTTTTTTTTATGTGAGAAGAGCCATCAAAGGGAACGTAGCTTTCCATGTTTTATTTATGGGAATCAAACTCCCAGGACGTGAAGCAATTCTGGTATGACGTCACTTCCGGCCTAAAACTGAGATTTACAAACCGAAAGTGACGTATTTCCGGTATGGCGTCACTTTCGGTCGAAAAATTAGATTATCATTAAAAATTAGATGAGTTGCTTTTACAAGGTCTGGGCGGAGTCCCCTAGGACTTACAATAATGAGGGTGGGGGGACCTCCTGGATTCTTGAAAATTGGGACAAAAAAGTAAACGAACAAAAAACAAACAACTTTCCCAAATATGTATAAGACCCGAGTAGAAAAGGCCCTGATAGGGTCCTGATAAGGCCTGACAAGGGCCTGATAAGGCCTTATCAAGACCCTATCAGGGCCCGATGTAACGCTCGAAAATTTCTACTCGGGGATATGATCATATGCAGAAAAAATGCTCATACGTTCATATAGAAAATAATGTTTTATAGGGTAAATGAGGTGAGTATGGCTCGGTTCCAATATAATTGATTTACTTGTCAATCAGGCTAATCCATTTCACCAATTTTATCCTCTTACAATGTACATTGCATATTGTAACGACCGAGACACACGATATTACACAGCTGACTGGAATAGCTCTGTATGACAAACGTACTTGTCATTCCAGGCAAATGACAGATTATCGATTGACGATATAACGAGACTCTTTACCGGAATTTCAAAGAGAACAGACCTTTGACGCTTCGTTCTCGAGATATTTGGCCGTGATTATAATTAATAATATGCGCACGCTCGTTACGATATCATATTTTCTTCCTCAACAATTGACCGACCTATATTGCCAGTAGTAAATCAAGACCCCGTTATAAACGCCGACCATTCAACGGCAGCTGACGCGAGAGCACAACATTTTTCGGGGGTTGAAGTGTGTATCGGGAGAGCGAGAGCTGTCGTCAATGGAGAAGAGAGCGTCGCGGTCCTCTGTTCCTTATTACCACGGTTCTTCGAGCGTGAAACGAGATAATCGTCATTCGTTCGAAAGGTTTTTCGAGGGTGCTGCCCCGACGGTATAATGGAAGCGCGTGCAGTACCGAAGCGAACAACACAACTTTCTGCGGGTTGTAGTATATATAGGTATCAGCCCGAAAAGCTTCCGAAATCGAGCGAATCGTAAACCAGCACGTACCGTTCGTAAATCCCAGCCTGCCCTCGCGGCCAAGAGCGGCGGCGACACTGCGACTGCGACTAATCATCGTTAATATGAAGTATCGAGCTTCGCCCCCGTGCGTTCCCTTTTTTTCTGCCGGATATTTATCGCGTCGGAGACCCACGGATTTTTCGCCGTTTCCTTGCCCGAAAAACCCGGTGAGAGAAAAAAAGAAGCTTGACCGGAAGCTCTCGAAACCACGCCGGTGCGGTCGGTGTGTCCGACTGTGCGATAAAAAGTAACTTCGTCGATGCATCAGCGAATTGCCGCATGCAAAACTGTCGACCGATACGTCGAAGTTTCGGTGGTTTGCTGAACACATCCGTGTCGGAGGGTCAGGTCGTCGAAGTTACGCCGGCTTTAGCTCCACTCTCGACGTCGAGTCTCTGCGCCGACTGCAGTGGCGGGTGCCTCTCCTAGGGGTAAAACTGTTCTGTCGGTGGCAGCCAGCAGCAGCTCTTTCTGATGGATTGGCTCTCCCACGCCCCTTGATTCCCCCGCCTCGGCCGAGCTGTGCTCCTGAAATCCCGCGGGTTAGCGGCTGCCGCCGCTCCCCATCCGCTGTGCTGCAGTTCCCGGCTGCCACGCGCCTATTTCCATCACCCCACAGCGGCCTCGAGGGCTCTTCGACTATCGAAACAGTCGGGCTCCCGAGCTCTAAACTGTACCAACTCCCCTTTGAGATGATATACACATGTACGCGCGCTATAAACTATCGAGAGACGAACGAGACGCAGACTCCGATACTGAGTTTCCACGAAAGGAGCTCGGATCTTCGATTTCCCGACTCCGGTAAGCCAGCCTATATACGGTTTCTCGCGATATCGACGCGAGAGAGGAACGAGGCCTGGAGATCGAAAGCCAAGGAAAATTGAGACCGAATTCGGGGGATCGATCTTGCACAGAAAAAAAAAAATTATTGAATCAAGTAAAATTTGCTTGCGGGCTGCCAATGAAGTAAAAACGTTGTTTCAATTCTACTCTGAATTCGTACAATTTCATAGCGGATTGAAACGATAACATGTCAACTTGATAGTTTTGCTGTCGTTGTTTCAATATCATATGGAATTGTACGAATTGAAAGTAGAATTAAAAACAACATTTTTTTCTTCGGCAGCCCGCAAGCAATTTTTTTTTTTCAGTGTGGCCGATGATGCGACGGATGGTCCAAATTCGGATTGTGGAAAAATTTGGTGATGGCCGGGATTTGGAGACGGGGTGGTCGGTTTATCAAGTAAGAGCGCTAATCACTGCGCTATCGTTACCTATATTTTGCCATCATTCAGGTTTTCTATATATGATGGGGAAGGCTTTTCTTACGGTGGAATTCCAGTAATAATTGTCGAAAACCACACCCGACGCGGTCTGGGCCAGTGGCTGCCAGGGCATCATTTGATGACTTTATTGGGGTGTTTCAAAAAAGCTATTTTTTAAATTTTCCTCTCACCTTTCTAAAGGACAGGTTAAACCTCGCGAAAGGTGGTATCTAGCAAAAAATCCTAAGAGGTGCCGCATTCGACGTTTTACCCAAAAAATGCAGCACCTCTCAAACTCAATTGTCAGCGATCGTCTTTCGCAGGATCCTTTTATTGATCAAAATATATAGTTCTACAGGGTGCGAGCTTAACTTTCGGTCATTTTTTTCTATTAAAAACAAAAGACTTCGATTAAAAAAATCTTTCCACCCGCCAAAAGTATAGATTTTAATTTGAAATTGGATCTTACGAACGGCAGGCCTAAGCAAAAAATCTTAAGAGATGCCGCATTCATCATTTATACCCAAAAAGAAAGAAGTTGTCGATATTTTTGGTACAACCAAATGGGCGTCGATTAGTTTTTAGAGGAACTAATAAACTCTTATTATTTTATAATTCAGTCGACAAAAGCTTCACCCAGGGGAGGTTCAATTGGAGGATGCAAGGAATGGAACGAATTTGCAGTGCCAAAGTAATAGATTTCGTGGAATTATTCGGATATGTTGACACGCGTGTTTATCGTTAGTCAATTATCCTTTTGTGTATTAAACAAATCAATTTGCCGGTAACGTTGACACACACTATTTTCCACAAAATATGTTATAATTCGACAGAGTTGACATAATTTCACTAAATAACAATAATTGGACAAAGCGACGAGACTCGTCGAGAGCTGACCAATCCGAGCCCCAAAGCTGCTCACCATAATTTCAGACAAATCGTTCAAAATGCAGGCAAAATATGTGTAATTTTAATATCCGGTATTTTGATTTAACAAAAAAAAAATTTTATCGATGTCCAATTAATCTCAATAATGTAAGCAAAGTTCCAGTACATTAATTTACCAATTTATTTTTACAGTGTAATGCTCGACCAGCATCCAGGCGAACTAATGGTGCCTACGGGCTACAATTACCGTACTCGCGAATTCTTTCGTGTCCTGAGAATCGTCCGTGATTCGAGCTCGTTTCCCCAGAGGGAAAATTATACCGCATCGTACGAACATCGTTGCGTTATACACTCGCGCAGAAAAGCGTATCCGGACGCAACGCACGAGACAATGCGGATATATCGGGTTTCAATGGAAAATAATCTGCAGCGAACAGGAGGAAGGGGGGGGGGAAGGGGTGATGTGGAGCGCGCGCGTGAATTATAATGGAAACGAAGAGTAGCCGCAGGGATGAAAAGAATGAGCGTACGAGCGAGACTCGCGAGCTCGCGGTAGTCGCGGGTCGGGAAATCCCGACGCCCCGGGAGCCGACAGTTGCTGTTGAATTATCCTGGGGGCTAAATTGAAACGTGCAAAATCGCTTCGGCACGCTGTGGGTATCAGACGCAGGATCAACTTTTAATTAAACCTCCCGAGCGGATCGTCGCCCGCGGGGGCTTAAGATATGTATTTTGTGCTTCAACACTCTTACATCCCCTAGTCGCGGATCTTCCGCCGTGGCGCACGGATCTTCCCCTCCAGCCAACTCTTTCGACAGGTTTTTTTTTTCTTCCATGTCGGGCGAACTATTTGCTCTGATCCTTCGCCTCTGACCTGCACGGCGCCGCGGGTGTATCCTCTGTCGATGGGTTCACTTTTCGTGCGAAATACCCGATCTCCGAGTAGCCGGAGTGCAAAACACATGTGCGTTGCAATTTAACAGTAAAAATATATATATATTTTTAATGATTTTTTTTTATTTCAGGCAAAATATTTGTAATTTTAATAGCGGGTATGTTTATTTTACAAATGAAATGATGTTACATTGATGTTCATGTAATATAAGTAATGCACGGAGAAAAGCGATTTAGCTGCTCTAATAAAGTGAGTTTTGCTGACAATGACCTCGGTTCCCGCAGCAAAACGATTAATAAAAGCAGCAAAAAAAAATACTACGTTGAAGTAGCAGTAGAAAATTACTTACTCGAGCCCGTGGTAGTGTTGGCACATATACGTGCTCCACTTAGTCATATAACACATTTTTTTGGTATAGTAAGAAAGGTTGTTTTGTTGCGAAAGCTAGTTTTGTTATCCTGATGCTAACAATGTAAATTTGTTACAGAAACAAAAATCTTCTTCAACCAACAAATTTGTCTTCTCCATCTGTAAGCAAAGTTCAGTCCAGTACATTATTTAT
This sequence comes from Ichneumon xanthorius, assembly GCA_917499995.1. NCBI lineage: Eukaryota > Metazoa > Arthropoda > Insecta > Hymenoptera > Ichneumonidae > Ichneumon > Ichneumon xanthorius. The sequence goes on along the minus strand of OU824211.1, from coordinate 7,667,442 downwards.
AGTGTATTTTTATAGTGTATTTTTATAGTGTATTTTTATAGTGTATTTTTATAGTGTATTTTTATAGTGTATTTTTATAGTGTATTTTTATAGTGTATTTTTATAGTGTATTTTTATAGTGTATTTTTATAGTGTATTTTTATAGTGTATTTTTATAGTGTATTTTTATAGTGTATTTTTATAGTGTATTTTTATAGTGTATTTTTATAGTGTAATGTAAACAAAGTTCAGTCCCGTATATTAAATTTCCAATTTATTTTTACAGTGTAATGCTCGCCAATCACACCGGCGAACTTACGGTGCTTACGGGCTAGAATTACCGTCTTCGCGAATTCTTTCCTGTTCTGAGAATCGTCCGAAAATTATACCGCGGGGCCTTAAAGTATGTATTTTGTGCTTCAGCACTCTTACATCCCCGTGCGCACATCCCTCTTGCGCACCTCTGCCCCTCCAGCCGACTCTTTCGACAGGTGTTTTTTTTCCATATCAGGCCAACTATTTTCTCTGATCCTTCGCCTCCCACCTGCGCAGCGCCGCGGGTTTATCCTCCGTCGATGGGTTCGCTCCGCGTGCGAAATACCCGATCTCCGAGCAGCCGTCGCCCACGACCGGGACACGCTCCTTTACAGCCCGATTCTTCAATCTCGCGCGGCAGTAAAAGCTACAGATTTTACGAGGCGTCGCGAGAGAGAAAGCTGCGAGCACACGCCTCGCGCCCCGAAGAGCCGTTCGTGTGTGCGCACCGGGGTGACCCTCGGGTACGAGCCCTCCAGAACTCCGGCGGAATTTCCTTCCATCCCGCTCGGCCTCGAAACGAAATATCGCGATGCCGCGACGGAAAAGACGCGTGCAGCTGACGCGAACCTATAAAACTGCGAGATTCCCCGAATGTTTCGCGGCACAGGCGGGAGGAAACTCCCGCGAGACGTTTCGATCTCTCACGTCTCGGGACCGAAAGAAGCTTCGAACACCTCGTCTTTAATAGGGTAAAAGTGGTGAATATGGCCCACCTCGATTAACACGTAAATCAATGATATATGGACCGGTCCATATTCCCCACTTTTACCTTATTCATTTTTTCTTTCATTTTTTCAAGTCGATTAATGGATTCCGTCAAGGCGGGTTTCGACCCTGAGGAAAAGAAATGGTTGGATTAAACAAATGCGCGGTGACGTACGTTCAAAGGTGTATTCGGTTGGTATAACAAAAATCTTTATTTCAATCGACAAATTTTGAATAAACTGAAGCCAATAATCATTTAACTAAACAATGCTTTATTTGTACCAAACAAATAACAGCTTCGAACGTATGTCACCGCGACTTTTGGTTAATCCAACCAATTTTTTTTTTCAGGGGAGGATCTCGGCGGTGCGGGGTTTGGTGAGCGTTTGGGCGGATATCCTCGTCTGTCTGGGGTGCGTTTCGCCGATCGGTCGGTCGATGGGGAGGCGGTCGAGCCGATGGGGTGGGCGAATGTTCCTCGGCAAAAACGTACTTGCCTTTCAACAGGTACGAACTATCGACTTGACTCACACGAGCGCGGCGCGGAGTGTCCGGGGAATCGGCGGGCACGAAGAGTGAGAATATCGAGGGAACCGTCCGGAGGGGCGACAAGCGAATCGGCACGGTGCTCGTGACCACCCTCGTGGACTGATATACGTATAGCGGGGACGTGGCAAGAGGACTGGCAAGAGCCGAGAGTTGCGCCGTGAATTCTCGGCGGAGAACATTTTCCAATCTGGCTGGCGCGGGGTTGAGGGTAGTTCCTATATAACGCGGCCAGATTGAAGGAACCGAACGTGCGGCGGCGGCCGGCAACGGGGACGAGGGCGCGGGGTGGACCGGTGGAGAAAGCGCAGCGGGGCCGGGGAGACCCGGCGAAATGGGGAATACGATTGTCGGGGCAACGTTCCGGAAGAAAAGTGTCCTACAAAGAGGCGAAGCGAGAGCACAGGCGAATGTCCCGTCGCGCTCTCTATACACTCCACTTGTACTGCACCCGAGCCGAAGATGCGGAAGAAAAGTAAAGAATGAAAATATATATGTGTATATATGTGTGTGTGTATATAAAGGTAATGCCTGACGAGGAAAGAAGTATCTGCCTACTTATCGCTAGTAAATGTTCGCGAGTGGTGGAATCAAATTGGTAGTTTTTTTTATCGAGGCAATTTATTTCGACGATTCTCCGAGGCTGCAGGGAAACAGGCTTTGCGAGAAGTGCTCGGCGAAGAGTTTGGAAATGCATCGGTAAAGGGACAAAGCTGAGGGGCAAGGGAGAGCGGCAAAAGATGTGGTGAAAAATTGAGGGTTTGGGTTGACTGATGCACGGAGGACTCGTCAAACGAGAGATAAATTTTGACAATGGGTGATCCTAAATGTTGTGCATGTATTAATGGTGATGGAAGTGGATTTGTGTCACTGCACGGGTCCTCAAGCAAGGAGACTATTGATAGGGATGTGTTTGCAAATACATAAACTGATAAATGCAAGTTGATGGCGATAGATTTTTGTTGAGTTTTTTCAAAGCAGAATCCTTATTTTTCAAGCAATTTGAATGTACCACGACTCGTTTTGTTCTTCCAACGTTGCTTTACGAATTCACCGAGTACCTTTTTTTAATAGCTTTGGCCGTTCAGAATTGACAGCAGTTTGTGTACGAGAAAAAAAGTTCGCCGGTTCAACAACGGGGCGTATTTGACAAACAGTCAAACCTACAAAACAAATCTACTTGGTGAATTCGTAGAGCAAAGTTCAAGAAACAGAAATGAAAACTGTGAAAAGATACGGATTTTACTTTGAAAAATCCCCCAAAAAAACGTGCTGTCATAGAAATTTGCATTTACCAGTTGTTATTCTCGTAAAACCATCGTGATTAATATTACTCCCGGTTGAGGACACATGCAATAATACAAATCAACCTCCGTCACTGTCAATAAACGTATACAATTTTAGATAAAGAATTGTAAAAGTTTAACCCTCATTTGACTAGTGTCCTTCTTAAAAAAAATGTTTTAAGTAAAAAAATGAGAAAATTCTGCACCAGATAAAAAATTCCCTTAATTTATCGGACGAGGACAGTTTATAGAAATAATTCAAGCCGACTGATACAACGCCCGGGTAATTTTTGCACCGTGCTTAAACAAGCGGCTGCGCCTCGATGCTATTTCAACGAGACCGACCAGTCGTTGTCCAAAGACTGTGCGCGTTGCGAGGGCGGCTGCGCGTACCGGAGGGAATGAGAATGAGGTCGGGTGCGATAGAAACAAGCTCGCCGTCTACGGTGCGAAAACCGGACCGTGGACATTAGGCGAGGAAGGAGATCCAGGATGAATGGAAAACACATGTAGATGTCTGAACGGCGGTGAGAGGGAATTGTAGAGAATTCAGTAAAGGATATAGGAAGCTGCCGTGGGTGAGGCGAGGCGATGGGGCGGAGAGGGTGCGTAAGCGAAGCGAAACCCGGCCGGTTTCCTCAGCAAACATCCGAACCACCCCCTCGTAGTTCGTTGGCTCGAACGGGTCGCGCCCGGCGCAGTTGTACCCTTTTGTATTCGTGGCACACACATCACTCGAGGGTCAGGCACCCTCGAAATAGATCCGTTTTCACGAAATAACACGGCAACCACCGGCTCACTGCCACGGACACCCGTCAGCGGTCTCGCATACCAATGTCGGAGAAACTCGCTTAAATTCACGCTCCTCTCGCCAACTTGTATCCCGTATACGCATTATTGCGTTGAAGATATAAAACGAGATTACGCGATAGCGGAAAGGAGACTGATTCGATATATCTCGCGGCATCCGGTCGGCCTTCGGGCATTGGGTTTGTCTTCGTGGGTCTGCAGCGGTCTCATAATTCGTGAATTCTCAATAACTTTTTCTCACGCCAGCATCCGGTCTTAGATTCATAATCATATAATATTCATTTTTAATCGCCATACCGTCCGGGCGCTTCACAGATCATTAAGCTGGCACCCCCACTATGGAAAAATTGTCTCTACTTAGAATTTAACAGGATTTTTATGGGCTGTCGAAATCCACTGGAAATTATTTTTAGACTCATTCCGTTTCCGAGATAATTCAAATTAAAAAGTGGGGCTGCCAGCTTAACATTCAGCCCGAGCCAACTTTTTTCGTATAACATTTAGAATAATTTTTTTTGGTCTCAGAATTGTGGGCTTTTTATGGAATCTTCAGATATACAAACCTCAACTTCCCGGAATCAACCCCTATGAAGGCAGCAACCCTTCAACATTTTTTAAATAACAAAAAACCCGTCACGTGCGAGCAGCAGCCCGAGTAGAAATTTTCGAGTGTTACATCGGGTCCTGATAAGACCTTATCAGGCCTACTCAGGAACTTATCGGGGCCCGATGTAACGCTCGAAAATTTCTACTCGGGAGCCGTCTTATTATCGTGCGCATAGCAATAGGCGAAGGCTCTGCTTCTGTCAGGCTCTTTCTTGTTACGTACGCTCTCCTTCAATAGTACTTTCATACAATAAATCCAAATAAATCTCACAGTTAATATAATTCCGGCATTTACCATCATTTACCTCGACGATAACCTGGCAGTCCATTACAGATCGTGAAGAAAAGAAAATACGCAATTTGGTAAAACCGTGCTCGCCGAATCAGCGGTAAAACAATCGAAGAGTGTAACGGAGGAACGGATGATTGCATGTGCGATGCGATTACCGAGTCGATCCGGAGATGAACGCACGCATAAAGTTACGACTTAATTTTCCATTCCATCCGTTTGTTTCGGGAGAATTCAATCGACTACTCGATCGCATTTCCCCGGGGACCGAGGTGGAGAACGAGCAAGATTGCAGTGAGAAAAACGTAGTGCGGATCGGTGAGGAGAGTGAAAAAAAAAGTCTTACCGATCTCGTCAGAGCGAAGCCCGCTACGAGCGGCGAAGCTCGACAAATTTGTTCGGATTTTATGCCGTCGCTTTATCTCGTCTCCGTTTCCCTCACTCGGTAGGGGAGAAAGAGTGGCGGTCCTCGGTTCTCTCGGCGATTAGCCTTATTGTCAAGACCAACGCCAAGATGATAGTTGTTAATTAATCCGGATTCTCTTTTCTCCTTCGGCCCAGCGGCGCTCCCATCCATACCCTGGAAATAAAGCTCCTCGGCTATAAAGAACCTCGCTTCCTGCGGGCCACGGAGCGATTATCGTCCCACAGAGGAGCTCCGCTCTGTGTTGGCTGTACTTGCAGCGTGCACTTCGAGTAGGAAAAAAAAGAAGCACGAAGGGAAGCGCTGCTGGCGCGACAGGCACGACCACACTTTCGAGTCGATCAAAGGAAGGCGCGCGAGGTGCTTCACCGATAATCACTTCTTCCATGCCTTACAGCTGCGCGAGTGTTTGATCTTTTTTTTCTATCCGCTAAATCGGGATGTATGTCTATTTTTAATCAATTTTTTTTCGATCCATCTTGCAGCTGTTTCCGACGCAAAGTGTGGCGAGTCCGTAATTTCTGCACGCACTTTACACTTCGGACGGAAATTAATCTACCTTTTGATTATTCGCGCAACCAATCTGTGAATCCATTGTTTCTCGATGATGAATAGGCAATCAGGAGTGCCAAGGGGGTTGACTGCGCGCGAGTGAAAATCGGCCTCGAGCGGGGGTTGAGGCGAACTCGCGCCACCTCGAGGAAGCTCCGGATAGCTTCTCGCCACCCCGTTGGATCGATGGAAACCCGCATGCCGACTCTGGGGTGTTGTTACCTGGAGTCGGTAATAACGGTGTCTCGCGGCCGCGCTCTTACCGACCCACGGTCAAGCTTACCGACGGTTCAACTGGGACCGGAACTCGCGCATGCATTCCTTGTCGAAGAGCACCTCGGCGGACTGCGTTTCTGCAACGAGCTGCAATTTTCGGCGATGCATCTTTAATCCTTCATCTCCGAGCTTTCACGAAGAGAAGGTAAGGAACATCGTACGCCCGATAGGATTTATCGATCAATGAGCGCGACGAGCCGCTCGAACTGTTTGACGGACGAACAAACGATCGACCTCACAGCGATCATAGATTTTTTACCAGTCATCAGATAACAAACTGTAGCGCCGGCAAACAAGTGCAATTCCTTGCCGGCAAGCTTTGCTGTTTCCTTGCCATAAATATGCCTGCATTTCATAAAATTACGGCATAAAAATTAAAGCGCGTTTTTTTTATTTTTAATTTGTTTGAAAATTGAGTCGACGCTGAGGTTTGTTTAAACGTCGATGTAATTTCTAAAATATGACACACAAATGGGCTAGCACTAACGACCCTTGGCATTGCATTTTTGAGAGAATCGATGGCGGCACTTAAATTTAGTATAAAATTGGATTTTTTAAAAATGTTACCCAAAGTAACCATGATCCAAGTAAATAAATTTTCGCAACCCTTGCTAACAACTCGCTGGCATTTTGCTCCAATTTTCGGCGTTGACGCTGGCAAAAACATAGGCAATTGCGGAGCACATGACGCAAGTTTGCCACCTTCCCGTGCGGAAATATGCTGCCTATTTGCGTGCCCAATGTCGGTAACATGTTATCTGGTTTTTTTTTATTGGGGAATTTTAACGCGAAAAGACTTATCGCCGGCTCCGCAAGATCACGATTTCCTACTCGACCCAATAAATGTTCCTCGTTCTTTTTATAATCCCTTGCCCTTTTTATATCGCTCCGTCTTTAGAATACTTATTCTCCGAGGTCTACAGGAGGACTTCCTCGGGACCTCAGCCCGGCAACTATTCCCGTTCGATGAATTCCGGAGAGAGAATTTCCGATATGACTTGAGAGCAGGAGCGTGAAAACCCTTGAGAATCCATCGAAAATCATGCGATTGAGTTTCCGTCCAAGTTCGGCACACACGGAACGGCCGCGTTATCGAATAACGCACTCGCGTCTGTAGACCGGCGGGGTGAGGACCGAACACCGCTAATCAGAACGGGTAAACACCTGCCGTTGATTGTGCTCCGTGTGTACCACCGGCGGGGTCGGAGCACGGCCAGTCAAACACGCGCAAAATAGCGGAGATCCAGAATGGGGTTCCGTTGTTCGAGGCATCGATCGACCGTCGAGCCGCCGTCAAAACGTCGGCGCAAACCCGTGTACCAGAGAACGGCTTTTTATCGCAAAATTTTACACCCCGTGCGAGTTGCACGCGGGGTTGCCCCGATAGCTCACGTGTTGCGCGGCTCTCCAACGCCGTCTCACCTTTATCCTATCGCAATAAAGCACGCAATGACTTTTTTTTCTCTCTCTCGTAGGGATGGATGCATCCTTATGCGGCTAAGTTTCGCCACGCGAGCGCTGATCCAACACCTATAACGATCTCGTTCATTGCCCGCGCTTATAGTGTAAGAATTTCTGCGGTGTAAACTGCGATGGTGTCAAAAAGTAATGTTAAAATTAACACCATATTGCAGTTAAAAGTACACCGGCTGGATAGTAAACTGGTAACGCGATGTAAAGTGTAAAAACAATTTGTATGGAATTTAATGTACGGCGCTGGAAGTTTTTATGTGAAAACTGGTATATTAAATTTGATGTATGACCAAACACCTAAGGGAGAATTCCCGATCGCCGGTCATGCACGGAAGGTCGTATTTCTGTCTCTCTTGCACGCGCGCGTTGTCCGGTCACTGGGACGTTTTGCAGGTAAACGTTCGTCATTTTGCAGTTAAAAGTACACCATTTTGCAGTTAAAAGTACACTATTTTGCAGTTAAAAGTACACTATTTTGCAGTTAAAAGTACACCGTTTGCAGTTAAAAGTACACAATTTTGCAGTTAAAAGTACACCATTTTGCAGTTAAAAGTCCACTATTTTGCAGTTAAAAGTCCACTATTTTGCAGTTAAAAGTACACTATTTTGCAATTAAAAGTACACCATTTTGCAGTTAAAAGTTTCTCCCGGCTGGATCGTAATCAGATAACGCGATGTACACTGTAAAAACAATTTGTATGGAATTTAAGACTGGACTAGAAGTTTTTATGTAAAAACTGGTATATGAAATTTAATGTATTCGCAAGCACCTAAGGGAGAATTCCCAATCGTCATGCACGAAAAGTCGTATTTCCGTCTCTCTTGCACGCGCGCTTTGCCCGGTCACTGGGCCGTTTACCTCAGGCGTGCCTTTTCCGTGTTCCCAACATTGCCGGTTCAGGAAGATGGAATCGATGGTTTGGCACATGACAAAAACATCGCCGGTCCCTTCCAGGCAGCACCGAAAAGCTAGCGTACTTTTTGTCTCTGTACCTCTTAAACCTTTTTATCTCAGTTCTTTGTGCTAGCTGCGCGCAGTCACACGAAAGGTTCGTGTACAGTGGCCTGTTTTATCATGGCAAAGGCCGAACTCTTATTATAAATATGTATAAGTACCGGAGGAGAGAAGCGAGGTGGCACAGCCGCAACGTTTTATATTCATGCTCCGTAGTTACGCGTAGAAGGGAAAGAGGGCGAGGTTGAGTCAGTTCGGGTTGAAAGTTTCAACCGAAACGGGTCTCGCGGAATTAGGAAACATTTGAGGTGGTGGCGGTGGCCGGCGAAGAGTACTCCGGATTTTCAGTCTGGAGTATCGGCCGGCGGAATTTGTAATGTCGATCCGACAGGGAACCCCGCCGGAGCCCGACTCTGCGGGCTCGCTTGTTTTTCAGTTCAACATTTCCATATCGTCTGGCTGTTCGTGGAACTCTATGGAAATTTAGTTTGCCACCGGTAAGCCCCTCTGTCTCTCGTCGAGGCCGCACATCGACGAACCGACGCCGATATTGGCTTCGGTCGAATAACGACCGAACCGAACGGGGCATGCATATCATCCACCTGGGGAAAACACTTGCACATTGGACCACTCGGGAAGCCCAGATATACGTACGTTATGAGCCCCCCCCCCCCTTCTCCTGCCCCATCGATAGAAGAACCAGCGGCTAGAATCAAAATAGCCTCCCGGTATCGACGGATGTTTACCCAAACTTTCGATTTCCCATTATCGTCATAAAACCAATTCGTATCAACGAGACGTCTGTGTGTGCGAAAAAGTTGGAGTGTTAAAAAAAAATTAATTGTTATTATTGTACACGCAGAAAAAAATATTTATTAATCAAGGAAATTTCGATCTTCAAATGACGTCTATTAAGATTTAAAAAATGTCTACTTGCCTTAAGAAAATCCTTATTAGATTCAAATAATGGCTACCCTTTAGTGCATGTAAACAATTTTTTTTAAAGATTTGTACTTTAAAACAAATGTTTATTCGCGCCAAAGAAATCATACATTTGACAAGACAAATGCGTTAGTCGTCTGAAAACATCTCTCGCTGATAGTACAAGACTATATTTATTCGTTACGGGGAACCGGTACATTGTAATAGAGAGAGTACTCATCGGTTTGATTTTGTGAAACTTTGCTTACTTAAACCTGTGTCCCTCGATCGAATCGTGGTTATGGAATGAGTCCTCGAAAAACCAACTTCGAAATTGGTTATGTTATGAGTATAACTAATGCGCGACGTGATTAGTGAAATCGTACGTCGATAACGGATCTGTATGCATATATAATGATAAAACATTGCTTGTTGATGCCTCATTGATAGTAAAAAAAAATGACTTATGCACGAAAAAAAATCGTTTTTGCGTCATTCATATGTCACATTGTTCCCATACGATAAAAACCAGCAGCTCTGTCATGAAATAAATAAATAAAATTATTCGACATAAATATCTGCTTATCAGATCCAAATAAACATCATTAAATAATAATTTTAAAAAACTATCAAAAAAATAAATATATAAGAAATGAATAAACGCTCTATTAGGTTACGAAGCGAATAAGCATTATTCTTCGTCCTTAATAAATTTTCATTGATTGGAATAAACTTTTTTCTGGGTGTACCCTGAATATGATAAACAATGGCGAATGAAGAGACCGATGGCGTCCGAATGTCTTAAGAGCATGCGAAACATGTTCTCAGCCTGTCTCTCTCGCTCCGCCGAGAGCGCCGCTGATGTTATTTCACTCTCACTCCATAGTGTCTCACATGCTCTTAATCGTCGGGAATTTTCCTAGGACTTTTGCCGTCCGTCGTCCATCGCGGATAGACACGAAGAGTTATAAATAGCCTCCGATCGAAATAGCTAGAATGAAAGTACGAACGGGTAACGGTTAACGTTAACGAGAGTTCCCGGTGACTTTTCAAGCGTTCCGCGAAGCGGAAGTGTACCAAGGTGGAATAAAGCAGGCGCGTAGATCGAGGCCGTGATCTCGATTAGGTATCGTTAAACAGAACGAATATACGGAGTATACCGCTAACGAGACTTTACGAAACTCCCTTTCGCATTAAACGTACACCCGGCAGGGTCGTATCACTGTATCGGGAAGTTCTCCTTTATCAAGGAGTGTCAGTGCCGGTACAAATTGCTCGCCATACCTTACCTACCGGCGCTGGGCGCTTCGTCGCTCCCTCCTCGCGTTCGGGAAACTGCTGAGCGTCGGGGTAAAAAAGGCGTTTATCACTCACTCTCTTTCCCCGACTGGCTCAAGATTTTTTTACGATTAACGACGGACCCGCCGACCGGGGCTGAAGCGTCTCGGAGGCGATGTGCTTACGTAGAACGGATCTGCGACGAGGTGCATGCAGGGCGAAGAGGGCTCTCGGAGACCCCGAAGGTTTCAAGCGTCGAACGCGGCAACGCAGCACAGAAACGCTCGGACGATTTTTTTTTCTGCCGCTTTTACCTAATTCTGGAATTAACACTTAGTGCGCACACACCCAGAAAAATAATTTATTTGTTTTAAATAAATATGTATTTAAATTAAGTAAATAGTTGCTTAAATGAAATACATATTTATTTAAATCAAATAAACATTTTACTTAAACCAAATAAACGGTCGCCGTCAAATAAATTATTTTTCTGGGTGCACCTCCGAAGCGAATCATCCATTTTACGCCCCGAATATCTCGCATGTCTCGGTAAGTATGCACTTTTCGGAAAAAAGGGTAAGACACTTTTTGCAGGGAATTCTTTGCTGCAGAGAAACGTCCGGCCGATTGTGTTTTTTTTTTCTTTCGCGTTTAGGGGAGAGCGAGGCAAAATGGAACAGTGAGGGCAAAACTCAATTTTCCCATAATTTTTGGATGCCCCATTTTGTCCCAAGGACACATACAGATTTTCAACCGCACTGTGCCCCACGGGCCACGATCGCCACCACACAAAGTTCATTGGAAAATTGCGTTTTGTCTCATTATCCCGTTTTGCCCCGCTGTGCCATTTTGCCCCGCTTTCCCCTACCTAAATCCGGAATTAACGCTTAGTGCGCACACCTCCGAAGCGAATCATGCGTCTTCGGCTTCGAATATCTCAAATATTTCGGTAACTATGCACTTTTCGGAAAAAAGATTAAAACACTTTTTGCAGTGTACTCGTTTCTGCAGAGAAATGTCCGGTCGATAGTGTTTTTTTTTCTTTCGCGCTTACCTAATTCCACATTCAACCCTTAGTGCGCACACCTCTGAAAAGAATCATTCATTTTCGGCCTCCAATATCTCGAATATCTCGGTACCCATGCACGTTTCGGGGAAAAAATTGTTCAGACACTTTTTTCAGTCAATTCGTTGCTGCAGAGAAACAGCTAGGTGATTGCGTTTTTTTCTTTCGCGTTTTGAATATCTTGGTAACTATATGCACTTTTCGGAAAAGAAAGTCAAGATACTTTTTGCAGTGAATTGATTAAATTTTAAGCTCGAGCGGCTAGATAAAAAACAAAAAATTTACCCGGCCAAAAACGTACTTAAAGTTGACGTTAGGCGAAAAATGTTGGGGTAAAAATTGCCCCTGATCCCCACTAAGGCTTGAAACAGTGGAAAACAATAACTAAGGTGCCGAGGAAGATCCGCGAGGGCCGCGAAACGGCGTAGAGAGGAGTGCGGATTACTGCACAGTCGTACATCGTCGTATGGAGGCATGTACCCGGGTAAAACGACTTCGTGACCACGAGCAAGGCCAGCCGAGGGGCTGTGCAGGTGGAGGACGAGGGGCCACGTAGCGTGAAATTAAAGCCATTCGTTAGGCTAAGGACATTCCCGAAATGGCGCGTGCTCGCGTGAATAACGCGCTCGCTCGGCTGCTTGTACGTACCTAACGGTGTAGCGAGCCTACGTAATTCACTTGCTCGACACTGGGCAGGACAGGAAGGAAAAAAAAAAAAAAAAAAAAAAAAACCGGAGAGGTAGGAAAAGTGTGTGCGGTCTCGGACGCGGACGGAAAGAGCCTCGCGCACTCGTTGTCGCGGTACTTCCGCGTGGGCTTTCCATCTCCAGTCCCGTGATTCAGCACTTGCATAGAAATGCATCAAAAGCAATGGCTTTCAAAACCTTGGAGTGGGGGTCGAGAACGCCACGGAGGCGTGCGCTGTATTAACGGGATTCATGCCCTACGTCGCGCTTCGATGAATTACTGAAGCCCTCAAGTACCGCGCCTGGGAGTCTTTCGAGTCGCGGCGATGCGTATGAATATTTACAAATGTTTAAAGCATCTTACAGACACAAGCGACACACTCGCTTATGAATAATGGTTCGCGAGAGAGAACACTGTGCCCCCCCCCCCCATCCGCTTTGGGCGCGTACCCCGCAACACGCGGAGCCATCTATGCCGACACGGACCATCCTGGTGTTTCATCAAAAGCCCACGGTGAAAGACTCGAGGCGCCTTTGAGCAAGCCCGAATTCTCAAGCCAACGAGTCTCGAGCCAGTCCTTTCCTCCGCGCCATAAATGCAAATAGATGCACACTCCGACTCGTCCCTTAATTAACTTCTTTGTCATTATCGTGACTTCGCCCTCGGAGCTCTTGTTTTCCGCTTCCAGGATCGACGACTGAAGAAGCGGAGGAAGACGAGGAGCGCCGCGGAGAGCGAATGAGAACGGGAGCAGAAGTAAGATGAAAATTCCGGGTGTGGCGGAGTTCCACTGTTCTCGGGCCATCTCCGGGATAACAGGCTTCCCACCGGCGCAATTGTATCCGTATCGCATGGGCGTGTACACCGGGAGAGTCGCTCCTCGCCGCTGCTCGCTCTCATTTTCGTCGCGTCCCTCGACCCTTCGCAGCGGCGCGCTTCCGGTCGGCGTGTACAATCCACCCGGGCACAGGTGTACTACAATCCGGCGCTCGATCCCGTTTCAGCCCCGGCCGTGGACTCTGTTTCAGTGTCGAAATTGCCGTCCCTCTGTGTACACACCGAGCAACTGTAAATGCCCCCCGCGTTGTGTAACATCCTTCCCCACAGTATTTCTCGTAATATCCAGGGATTTCGTGTTTAGTATCTCACTCACCCTCCGCCACCCCCCCCCCCCCCCACCGACCAACCCCCCTCGTCCCCCCTGTAAGGGGTTAGTTTCTGACTGTCTGCATGTCTGCCGGACTCACCCCGTCATTGATGCACAACTCACCCATTAACGCATTCATCGGGGGGGGGCTCCGGATGGAATCCCGGAGGGGCTTTACGCAAATGTAGATATTTGGGAATGAATTTCGGCCCTTGTGTATCAATCGGCTCTCATTACGACCGCACTCATACGCGATGAATTATTTCGTTCGGAATCGTTGGGGGAGGTTTTCAGTTTGCTCCTGGGAGGGTGAAAAGGGCCTTTATGATGTTGTTGGTGTATTTTTTTTTTTTTTTTTTTTTTTTTGAGATACCCGGAAATGCAAAACTGCAAAAGAGCAGGGAGGGAGATCGGGAGATGCGTAGCCGCCCTCGGCTTAGTTGTGTTAGCGGCAAGCAACGAACCATTGTACGGCCAAGGCCCATTGTGAATTTGGAAAAAAAAGAGCTAATGGAAAAAAATTCTCGGGCTCTCCGTGTTAGCCGCCGAGGCCCGCCACCCGCTCAAATACTCTACAACGCTATCGTGTCCCTTTCCATTTCCATCATCCTACCGTTTCCGGTTCGACCGTGTCACTCTCTCTCTCTCCCCGCCCTCTGCTCGCTTCCCTCTCGCGCACCGACCGGGGTAAGCTGTGTAGAGGCGAGTCATTGTTCGCCCTATGTATGTCGGTGGATTGATACAAAAAGTGGCCCTCGCCCGACTTCACAACCCGCTCTACCGTGCAATAAAAAGCACTCACATTCGCGGAATGTATACGGAATATATTATCGACACGACGGCAAATACTACTCAACAGGCCATTACTGGCTTGAAAAATAACCCGTTTTTAGCTTCGCAGCATCGGGACCGGACGCGGGCTCTCGAAAATGTGTTTAAAAAACGTAAAACTCATTCGCTATATACGGGCGTAAACGTAACTCCTGACACTCTTATCAAATATTCATCCCAGAGACATTTATTTAAAAATGTTCATCAATTTTTTATATGTAATAATCTTTTTTCGCAATCAAGGCTCCAGAAAGTCTGCGCAGTAAAAAAAGTTTGTACTTATTGTCGACAAACGTTCACAATTTTTTATTTCTCAATTTTTCGATCGCACCATCCGTCTGTACTTTTTCAAACAAAAGTACAAACTAAAGTTGCTAATAACACCGGAAATAGAAGAATAAGTTTGTACATTCCAGCCTGAACAAACGAGTTTGTTTTTATTTAACAAAATTATTTTTACGAAACTTTGACTGTATTCACTGTATTCACTGTATTCACGTAGTTCGAAATCCGACACGAAAATTATGGTCCAGATATGGAACCTCGTTTACTTCGAATGCCATGAGAAAGTAAAGACGGAGAGATTTTTTTTTTTTAAGCGGTCTCCTAAAAAAATAAGTAAAAAAAATGTAAAACTCATTCGCTACGCGCGTAAGAGGAACTCGTGAATCTCTTAATAAATATTCTACTCAGGGACATTTATGTATATAAAAATGTTCATTACTTTTGCTTCCTCCTAGAGGAAACTTTGTTATGGTGAAAAAAAAAATTTCGAAATTTTAATGAAAACGTGTTCACAATATTCCAAAACATCGTCCGGATGTATGTGTGTGTGTGAACTGGACGCGAAAAATTCAAACCACTATAACTCGGGAACGCCTAGACCGATCAAGCTGCAATTTCACACACAGCATGTGTAGTTAATACTCAATGTTTCTGCAAAATTTCATTAAACAATATTCAGTTGTTTTTTTAGTATACTTCGAATACGATGAGACAGTAAAAACTGCTGGAAGTAAACGTCACCCGCGGATTTTTTCCCCCGCCCTGTACACGAGCCAAGCAATTCGATATTCATTTCACGCGGTCTGAAAACTTCGCGAAAAGTTCCGAGGACCAGAACATTGGAGGGGGATGGGGGGGGGGGGGAGGGGAAAGGTGGAAGAGGCGTCAAAATAATAATCCTGCGTCGAGTTCCCTCCGAATAATAAGTCGACTCATTAATATTATACGCACAGTCGACTCGGGAGGGGGGGGGGGGGGGGGGTTGAGGGGGTGGTCTCAGCAAATACAGAATTCACTCTGACTACTGCTTCGACAATGGTTACACTCTATTGTCGCATTATGCAGATACCTTTCGAGCAGCTCCGGTGTGTATTATGTCGTGGATTGGTGGAATAATTCGTAGGATCGTCACGTTTCATCGTCGGCGGTGGGGTGGGGGGGGGGGGAGAATGAGGGAATTCGTTGCATTACGCCTCTTTCCTGCGAGCCGCACGAGCGCGTCGAGATAAAATCCTTAACGCCCCCTCGGACCTGCCGAAGTGGATTTTAATGAGCTCCGATGAGTAATCAATTTATATTTGCCCATAGAATTATGAGCTTTGCGCGGACCCGCCGGATGTATAGCCGCCAGATGAACGCGCTCGACGCCCACCGTGAATATTAAAATAAATTCATGCTGACGAGGTGCCAGACGAAGAATGCAATTTAAAGGACTCGCAGGTAACAGAATGATAGCGTCGCGGCGAGAGGCGGAAAAAAAAATTACGGGTAGACCGTACTCGGGTCGGATGTTTGCCGCGAGAAACTGCATTAGTGCTCGGGGATCACGCAGCAAAGCCACCGAAGCTCCGATCCTGTCGTGTCGAGAGTCGTATAAAACCGAGCGGTCTGCTCGCAATCGCGTAATCTCAGAATCCTCTTTCTACGCTTCAATACGTCACGTACGCCCGATATACGTTTCGCTTAACGGTCATACCGGCACGTCGCTTCAGTCAACTGTCCACTAAAATTTACTGCTCGGATTTCCGTCCCGCTCGCTCACTCGGTCAACCACCGTCGACGTGTCGTCCAAGCTCCACTTCCGTATTTATTCGTCATGGTTTTTATATTTTTTTTTATTATTATTATTATTATTATTATTTTTTTTTTTTAGTGTAGTGTGATTTGTATTCCACACATGACCGCAGGAGAATGAAATCCTCGCGGCGCGTCCCGCCAATAGGCACTCGGCGAATAATTCATTAAATATCGTCACTATTATTTATTGAGCGTAACTAACGTTTGCTCGCAATCTATCAACTGCTTGAATACGTTGGCCTACATAGGTGCGGCGAACATGTGTGCGTGTGTGTTGCCCGAGCGAATCGATAATCCAACTATCAAACATATCGCGTGCGATACGTACGTGCCCAATTTCACGCGAGGCGCCGATAAAATATTCACGGTGCGCCGGCATATCGCAAGCAAACGCACACACATGATTCCGCACGTCCCAATCATACCCGCCAATCGATTAACCCTTTGTTGTTTCTCATTGTGCCCGGAGAATGCGGCAATCAGCGTTTAACTGCTTTTTCTTTGTTTATTCTTTTCGACGCATATATTTCAGACAAATTTCATTGATGGCGGGTTGATTTTGCGTTAAACGCCGTTTTATTGAATTTCGCGAGTTTATAACATGTTAAAGTATTTTCCATCGGATATAAATTGACCACGGAAAGCTGCAGTGTCAACATCTAAAGGACAAATCCGTTTTCCATTCAACAGCGGAAAAAGGAAAAGAAAATTAAATAAATAAAAAATAATCTTGAACTTCGAGAAATCGTTAAAGTATTTTCGATCGAAGATACTGCGAGTGCAAAAATTTTACGAGTAAATTGACTATTGCAAACTGCCACATCAACTTCGAAAGGATAAATCCGTTTTCCACCCCACAGCAGAAAAAGGAAAAGAAAGTTAAAAAAATAAAAAATAATCTTGAAGTTCGAGAGAACCGTGGTTCATTGTCAATTCGAATAACTCATCGAAACGCGAACGTTAAGATTTAAAAGAATTCTTTTCATCCCATATATTTCGCATTAATTTCGATTTTGCATTAAACGTCGTTTCGCGGAATTGCGCGAGTTTATGATAACACGTTAAAGGATTTTCGATTGAAGATACTGCGAATGCCAAATTGTAACGGGTAAATTGAGTATTGCAATCTGTCACATCAACTTCGAAAGGATAAATCACTTTTCCACCCAAGAGCAGAAAAAGGAAAAGAAAGTTAAATACATAAAACATAATCTTGAAGCCCGAGAAACCGTGTCGATTCGTACAAGTTTTTTTATTCTATTCATCTTTTCAAATGAAATTTGTCTGAAATATATCGATATTTCATTAACCGACGGATGATTTTGCGATAAACGTCGTTTCACTGAATCTCGCGAGTTTATGATAACATTATTAAAGCATTTTCGATCGGAGATAAATTGACCACTGAAAGCTGCAGCGTCGACATCGAAAGGACAAATCCGTTTTCCATTCAACAGCAGAAAAAGGAAAGGAAAATTAAATAAATAAAAAATAATCTTGAACTTCGAGAAACCGTGAACGATTGTCGATTCGTATGGCTCGTCGAAGCGCGAACGCGACTGCGACGTCGGGTTCTATGAGAGGAGGAAATCTATTCGCCGTGTGGCAAAGGAACGAGATCGGAGGGAGTAGGCAAAGAGAAAAGATAATAACGCCTCGTTCCGTCTCCCTCGCGCCCGCAATCATCTCGTTCTCGCCCAGATTTTTATCCAGCAGCAGCAGAGAGAAGAGAGCTTTTCCTCACCAAGGGGAAGGGGGGGGGGAAGAGGGGGGGGGAGGATGGGTTGGTTCTAACCTGGTGAAGAGAACGAGCAGAGTCCACCGAGGCTCATCCACCGAGGCTGAACTGGAATTTTCTTTATTAAAGGATAATATTCCGGGGGCTTAATTCACCGACTAAAATCCACCGCGCGCGGTTCTCGTGTAAGAGCCGCATAAAGAATTAAGTAATTAATGTCGTCGTGGAAGACCCGCTACCGTACCGGTAATGCCGGTGATCTCCGAATGAGGGAGCCCAAAAGCGCTCCATTCACGCCGGGAAAATCCCGTGCCGACGTAATTGCTTACGCGCTTTATTTATTTTTTTATTTACTTTTTTTTATTCTGTTCACGACGGTCCTCCATAATCGCGGCGGCAGAATGTGCCAGGGATTAAACTAATTATGTTTTCGTACAATGGTCCGTAACGAAGGTTCAACTCTCGATAAAGGAAAGAATTCACGGGAATTCACGGGAAAGAAGTCGGACCGGCCACGATTCACACACGACGATTTATTATAAACAAGACAATTCATCGTTATGATCCTACATAACCATGTACCCTCTGGCCAGTCAACGAGGTCGAGACGTTTGATCATATCTTACTTCGATGCCCGATATATATCCGCTCAGGCAACACTTCCTCGTTTCCAGTTTTACCGAGAATCTCAATTACGATGAAAACCCAAATATACTATTAGACCGAAACGATCACGCTGGCATTAAAGCGCTCCTCTATTTCCTTTCAAACTGCTTCAAACTCAGAGACTCGTTATTAGTCTTATGATTGTTAACTTAGATTTTAGGCCGGAAAGGTTATACGAAACAATGCGGAAAATGTACAAAATAGTGTAACTTTCTACTGCATTGATCCTCTGCATTATGAACCTCCGTGTTCCTATGTATACATAACAAAATATCTATCTATGTACCCTCTGCCTAGCCAACGAGGTCGAGACCCTTGATCACATGTTACTTCGATACCCGATATATATCCGCTCATGCAACACTTCCTCGTTTCCAGTTTTACCGAGAATCTCAATTACGATGAAAACCCAAATATACTATTAGACCGAAACGATCACGCTGGCATTAAGGCGCTCCTCTATTTCCTTTCAAACTGCTTCAAACTCAGAGGCTCGTTATAAGTTGTATGATTGTTAACCTAGATTTTAGTCTGGAGACGTTATAAGGATCTATGCGGAAAATGTACAAAATAGTGCAACCCTGTATTATATGGATCCTCTGCATTATGAACCTCCGTGTTCCTCACTGTAAAAAAATAATTGTCATTTTAATGTACCGGTATTGGAAGCTTTTATGCATAAATCAATATATTAAATTGAGTGCACAAATATTATGTAAAATTACAGCACTTTTTAAGTAATTTAAAAATATTTTCAGTATTATTAAGGAACTTTTCTTAAAAGGATCACTTTTTTATCATATTTTTTTTACCGTACGTTCACATAACATTTGTATATAAAATTTAATATACCACTTTATGCATAAAAACTTCCAATACCGGTATATTAAATTTCAAGCAGATATTTTTGACAGTGCTATGCATACATAATAGAATCTATCTATCTAAGTGCTCGGAAGGCCATCGGCTTCACTCTCGCTATCAACGTCGGCTGGAGAAGGACCGATGTGGCGTTTTTGCGCGCAGCAGCCAGTGTGTAGCCAGCGATGTGCCGTTTTTCCAGTAATGACAGAATCCCATATGGGTTTTCACGTCAATCTCCTACAAAGGTCACAATTTTTTTTTTTTTTTTTTAATTAACCGAAGCAACGAGAATTTCTTTCTATGCCAATCACCTTTGATCTAAATTCGTGGTGTTTTGTCGCGGAGTTTTCTGAACGGAAATTTTCAGGTGCCGCCTGCGCGCCCCTGGACGGAGGCCTTTAGAAACAGCGCGCCGAGAAGGGAGTTACTTTCGCTTTCCAGGGCGCAAGTTTGGCGAGCTCGACCGGAAACTCGAGACCGAATCCTTTTCGCGGCGCCGCTTCTGCACCCTTTCTCTTCGCCCTCACCGCCGGGGCATACTTTGCAAAAAGTTCCATCGTCTTTCGGTCTCTCTTCGCTCGCTCGTTCCCTTCGCCGGTCTCCCACCGTCGAGGCCCCGGCTCGACGAGTCTTTAATTTGCAAGCGTGAGCGCTCCGTTCCACGCGGCGGGAGTTCGCCGTGTCCCGGCCGTCGACGAAACTCCTTGAACGCCGAGAGGAGCCAAAGTGTGCGAGCACTCGCCTGTTCTTAGTCGAGCGCGTTTCGTGGCGGAATGAAAAAAGGAAGAAAAAAAACATTTTTAAATAAATAAAAAAATTGTGAAAATGAGAAGGGATAGAAAAAGAGGAAGAAACGAAAAAATTGCGCGAAGTGGTGCGCTCGTCGACGCGGAAGCAAAGCTGTATCTGCTCCCTCCCGCGCTGTTCAGCCTAGCGACTGAAACTCGCTTTATTCTCTTCATACTCTTACACTTTACTCGACTGCATATGCATCAAGAAACTCCTGCGACATCTTTATACGAAAATGGAAAGAAAAGAAATGCCAGCGGCGGTGAATTAAAAAAGTGCGTTCCGTGATAGTAATTAACGATACAAGTGCGGTAAAGCGAACTTTATACGCACGTTGTGAAGTTCGCCGAAGGCGAGTGCTCTCTGTGGTACGAGTGCGACGAGTGTGACTTACTTCACAGTCCGCGTATGATGTTCGCTACACCGCACTAGTGGAGCATAATATTTTCTGTAACGAATGCAGGAGAAGTGGTAATCCGTGTCTGCTGATTGCGTGCGTAAAGTAGGAGACGCGTACGTAAAGTACGAGAAACGTGCGTAAAGTACGAGAAACGTGCGTAAGGTATGAGAAAAGTGCCTAAAGTACGAGAAACGTGTGTAAAGTACGAGAAGCGTGCGTAAAGTACGAGAACCGTGCGTAAAGTACGAAAAACGTGCATAAAGTACGAAAATCGTGCGTAAAGTACGAGAATCGTGCATTAAAGTAAAATCGGCCCGATGTATTTATGCGCCGGGTTTTTATATTACACTTCGCTGTAAAGTGCCGCTTACGACACTCTCGGCAGGCTCGAAGAGTTGGACTTTTTATGTATAAGTGACACAAAGGAATGGGCGATACGTTGATAAAGCCGCTCGGATTATTACGTATATCGCAGTAATACCTTTCAATTTCGTTTCGCGGAACAACGATCGCCGTATTCTGCCATTCCAGGCGCATCGCGGCAAGGCGAGATCCCTGTTCGTAGCCGGACCCGTACATTTCATGCGTTATGAACGTCGAATAAAATCCCGCATTTCCAACCCCCCACGAAAGTCCGTCTCTCGTCCGGCGAAGCTGCGTGTGTGACGCGGTGCATGAAGTTTTTTTCACATTCGCTCCGCTCGGATCCGCCTAGAATTTTGCGTGCCCATTGAGCGATCCTCACTCCCTTAATATGAACTTACGCATGATCGAACGAAGTGCGGAACGCCGGGGCGGCCGTGCATTTTTTCCGTGCCTTCCTCCCCGGCTCGCCCCCACGTAATAAATGCGTCCCGGGGAGATCGAACGATTTTCCTCGACCGAGATGGAAACAATTTGGCCGGACCGGAGGATAAACCGAGGAAAAAAGCTGACCCTCGATTCGATTTCTCTCGTCTGTCTCTCGTAATATGTGAATCCTGACACGTAGCCGAACGACGAAGAGAAAGGATCTAAATTCCATCGTGAAAAAGCCGCAACTTTTTTTTCTTCCTTCCTCCCCGACGTCCCGAAACGCGATTGCTGTGCCTTCTTCACCTGTCTTATACGGATATAAAAAAAAAAAAAAAAAAATTGGCCGCCTATTTCGTTATCGTCAGAGCGCAGACTTTCACTCCGACTTTTCCACCCCTCGGCGTTTACGCACGAGATTAAGGGCGGCAGCGCGCCCCACTAACGATTAGAGAACTGCTGTCGAACATCCCTCGAGCGAAACGAAATCGATGATTCTTATATTAGCTCTCACAGCCACTACATAAGATTCGCATCTGCTCGGACATGTATTTCGTGGCACGTTTGATCGATGTGTAATCTCGACGAATCACGTCATACGCCAGTGAAAATGATATCCCGCGACATCCCCCCCCCCCCCCGCCCGCCCGGCTCGAGAGACTTTCTAGCGTCGCGGAAGCGGCGGAAAAAATCACCCCTTGAAATATTTAACGGGCGGCAGATTTCCACCGAAGTGATCACGATCCAACTGCAATAGAGGGGTGGTGGTGGGGGGGCGGAAGGGGCGGGGAGGGGGGGCGACGTTGCCTCCGCATATATTCCCGGTATATCTCTATGTGGAGATTATTTTTCTCTTTTTTTATTTTTATTTCCGAGCCGATAATAAGGGAAAGGAGATGCGCGGGAAGCTGCACGGAAGTTGGGAGAGGAAAAGTGGGGTGGGGGTAGGATTGGTCGTGCCAGTGAGGCGTGATATTGATACTCTTCCATCTCCCGAAGGGTGACGTCGAACACCCTCTCTCGCCGGTGAAACTCGCCCCCGGGCTTCTCACCCTGTTCTATCTCCGCATCTCGCTCCTTCCGCGCCCTCCGCGGCCCTTCCTCCTCCTCGCGCCGAGCAACCGCCCCTTTATCTCGCCCGCTCTTTCCGCACTTATTCCCCGGCTTTAAAGCTCACCCACTCTTTCGCCCGGCGGCGCACACCAGTGAGCGAGCAGGATTTTTACGATAACAGATTAGAGGATCCGGCCTCCCCCCTCCCGGCCCCTCCTCGAGACCGACGGAAGGAGGCGCGCGGGCGCCTCCGCTTCCAAAGTATGCTTAACCATGGAGGCTCTCGGCTCGCCCGCGAGAGATCAAAGGGCCAATCCACACCCACATTGACTCGAGCCCCGAGACTACCAGCCGGAATATCCCGCTGCTGCCGACTCACCGCGAAGTCTGCTCTTTCGCCGCTGAAAGGTATCGAAGATATCCGCGGTTGGCGAGTTTGCCGAGAGCAAAGTTCCCGCGACTCCGCGACTGATCGCCGATACCACCGACAGTACGAATGACGAATCCTGTCCGCGGGCGGATGTTGCACCGCAACGGAATTATCCCCGAGCGGTCTTCTCGACGGAGGATCGTCAATGACGTTGGCCCATCGGCATCGGAGGCGCTCCCTCTCGCGAACGATATAAAACTTAAGAGGCACGATGCTTTCGACCAGTTGCAAATTAAATCTAAAGTTCCAGACCCACATTGACTCCAGCCCCGAGACTGCCATCAGGAATCCCGCTGCACTGAGAAAAAAAAATTGTTGGATTAACCAAGATGCGTTCACCCGCGGTCATAGGCGTTATTTAGTTGGTACGATGAAACATTTTGTTTGAATCGGAACATTTTGAATCGACTGAAGCGAATAATCGATCAACAAAATAATTAGTAGTAGTAGAGACATCCGAATCCAACACGTCTCGCAAATCTACAAATGCATATGTCGCCCGAATATGGAGTACGACCATCCGATATTCTTAAACTGCAAGGAAACAGCCCTACAAAAAATAAGAACCGCCGAAACAAGCGTACTCAGACGTCTCACACGCATACGTAACCCTGCAAATCCTCTCTTCAACCCACGAAACTCTCTGCTATACGAAAAAACAGGAATAATACCAATTACAAATAGACTGCAAGATCTCACCCAGCGATTCGCTTGTGAAAACTTAGAGAACATCGAACCACTGTGCATCCAACGATCAACACACATCATCACTACGCATAAATACCCTACTCACACCATACACGAAACCCTCAAAAGAATGTACGACAAAAACCAAACTTAAAAACTAGCTCATTGCTGCACACTTACATACACTAACTCATACTCATTCTGCTCTGCATAAATCACAGATACCTAGATAATCCAAAGAAACTATTGAGCTGAAGGACTAAGGTCGATGGCTCGTTAGCTGATAATGTTACCATAAATTCATGTAATCAACAAGGCATATGTAACATACTTGAATGATCGAGAACCAATGTAACATCTTGCTAATAAATTACTTGTACTACTACTACTAGTAGTAGTAGTAGTACGTATATTTATTGACACTTAGTTATAAATATCGATGATACATATAACAGCTTTTATATACATATTGAAGCTCATACAATCTAACAAAATAACAAAAATACCAATGGGTCATCGACCGGAGTCTTTCAGCTCAATAAAATAGTTATTTAGTTGTACTAACCCAATAACAGCTTTGATCGCATGTGACCGCGAATTTGGTTAATCCAACCATTTTTGTTTCTCAGTGTCCCATCGACTCACCGCGAAGTCTGCTCTTTCACCGCTGAAAGCTATCGAAGACATCCGCGGTCGGCGAGTTTGCCGAGAGCAAAGTCGCCGCGACTCCGCAGTTGATCGCCGATACCGCCGACAGGACGAATGACGAATCCTGTCCGCGGGCGGATATTGCACCGCAACGGGATTACCCCCGAGCGGTCCCCTCAACGGAGGATCGTCAATGACGTTCGCCCATCGGCAGCAAAGGCGCTCCTTCCCTCGAACGATATAAAACTTAAGAGGCACGATGTTTTCGACCGGTTGCAAATTAAATCCAAAGTTTACGCGGCAGGAGTGACGGGTGGCAACGAGAAATTGCTTCGAAATTCGTCCGGAGCGGTGGCGAAGTTTCCGGGCCCCGGAGTTTATGGTGTACGCTTGTTACAGAGTCGCAACAGAGCAGCGGCCATGCGGTGTGCCCGAACCGAGCCAGAACATCTTATCGCCCGGTGGAAAGTTTGAGAAAGAGCTTCTTCGCCGAGCAGCGATTATGGCTCGACGACGAGAAGTGGAACTCTCGGAAATGGATTATTTCCACGGTCGGCTCTCAGACTCTCCGGGCCGGGCTCGCTTTCATCTTCAATTTCATTTAATTTCCACGCAATTATTATTTCTTTTTTAAATCCATGCCCGCGGGAAGGAATCATAAACCTATTATCCTGTTACAAGGAGGTCACGGACCAAGGATAAAGCGTCTTTGAGAGAATTGTAAGGAAAAAAAGAATGAGCACGCCGGCCTCGTGGCGTTAGACGTGCACAACAAGAGGGTGGAACAAGTAGGGCGAGCGAGGCGGACAGAGCCCGATCTCATTTCCTACGAGCCGGCTGAGAGAGCCCTACACGGCAAACCCATTCGCGGGCAAAGCTCCTCCGTACGATCCTACGAGCCGACACACTTCGGACAACCGAGCCGAGAGGAGCCCAGGAGCGAGTTTGTACGAACCCCTCTCGCGCACTGGCTCTACTGATATACGACGAGCAAACACAGCCCCTGAACGTTATTTACAGCTTGCCGGCAACTGAGCCTTCGGGTAAACGCGATAAGTTAATACAAAAGTCCACCTCGCGCCGGGCTAATTGCACGTTACCGTCGGATTCAGGCTGGTACGGCCTCCACACCGCGTCGTCGTTTTTCAGTGTTGCCGAAGCGGAAGCTCACCTTAAATTCGCGAGTCTTGCTTGGCTCGTAAGTCCCAGTTTTACCTTTTGGCACGTCGATATTATCTCCTGACATTGCTCCCGACGGCGAATGACCCGCGATAATAATAACACAAATAATAATAATAATAATAACAATAGGGCTGAAGGACCTCGGTCAATGGCCCATTAGCCTGAGAGGAAGAAAAAATATATAAATAAAAATCACACATGTATACACGCAATACCACCGAACCATGTATTACTGAGGCTAATAAAGCGCATTTACTACTACTAATAATAATAATAATAATAATAATAATAATAATATTTTATTTATTTTTTCCTGGGATAAAATCCCCTAAGACCAAGCAACACAAGGCGATACCATTGCATAGAAAAAGTTTGAGTACAGAGTTTTAACAATGGTAGAAATATAAAAATTAAGTAGTATAAAGACGAAAGCTTAGACAGAGTAAATAGGGAAGGCGGAGATTTGCGTCAGCGACTTGCCCCGCCACCTCACTCCTCCTCGTTGACCTGCTTCAGCGACATGAGGTGCTTCAGGAGACGAATCTTAAGGCGAAGTCAACGTCTCGTAAAGCAGCCAGGAGGGTGAGAGAGATAGCGGCATTGGTTTTACGGTGGAGCGAGAGAGAGTGAGAGAGAATGTGTTTCACTTCACCTTAAAGGACTCGATCGTGGAGGCCTCGGTTGTGAAAGCGGAAGCCTATTCCATAGGTAAAGACCCGTGACTAGGAATGATTTACGGTACTTCCGGGTTCGAGGTGAACGACGGGTAAATGAATTTCGAATGGGATTTACTCATCGTTCTTTGAAACTCACTATTATAATTGAATAACAAGAGAGAAAAACTGTTGTCTGTTACAATAGTTGTACAAAAGTATTAACGACTATGAATCGTTGGCATGCGTTCGTTCGAATCAGGGATCAAGAAGCGTTCTTGTCCCTGTCAAAGATCACGAGTTGAAGTTCAGTCGACGACTGACTACGAAGTATTAATGTACAAACTCTTGAAATTTTCACCCCATCTTTTTAGGAGGGAGGTACAGAGGGTTTCAAGAATTTGTGTCGTGAATCTTCATTGCTTGGTCTTTAAATTAAGAGATTTTTTAAGTGTTGAGAGGCTGAAGGGTTGGCGTCAGCCGCAGGTAAATACAAAGCGTCGAGACGCGGCTCCCTGCTCACGAAAAGAGCCCTAACGGTCAATAAACGGTCATAAAAAAAATTGTCGCTTGTCCCAATAATAAAAAGATTTAAGAATAAAACATCTGAACACCAAAAGTTGCTTCGCGGATTACGCTTTCAAACATAAGAAGGGTGAAAAATAGTTAAAGGGTTCCTTTGAGGGTATCCAATTGTCGGCATGGAGGAGAGCGGGGCAAAATGGCACAGCGGGGCAAAACCGGATAATGAGACAAAACGCAATTTTCCAATAACTTTTGGATGGTGACGACAGTGGTCCGTGAGGTAAAACGGGCTTCAAAATCCGGACGTATCGTTGGGACAAAATGTGGCATCCAAAAATGATTGGAAAATTGAGTTTTGCCGTCACTGTCCCGTTTTGCCCCACTGTCCGATTTTGCCCCGCTCACCCCTACAATATTATTTGAGTGTGGATATTTTCTGAATGTGCAATGCGTGTCTAATTATAATTTAACACAATAATCAATCTACACCGAATTCTTTGATGCTAAGGACTGAAAAATCGTGTCCCAATTTTTCTCCCAGTCAGAGAACAAAAATTGTATACTTCAATCGTTCTCCGACTGGCGGAAGGCACATTGAGCATCTCTTTTCACCGACGGTTCAGCGAGCCCGTGGAGAGGGTGCGAAAAAAATCGTCAAGTGCACCGGTGAAATCGCACGGAGACGGATGAACCCAAGGATTTTTGGATTTTGCGTTAAATCGTAATACGTGGAGGGGCGAGTGCGGAGAGACAGAGCCGGGGCTACCGTGTGCGCAGCCTGGCAGGCTGGAAACTTGCTTTGGAAATGCGCGAACTGGGGTTTGGGGTCGTATTGATCGGCGGACGGTGAGCGCGGGGGTGGTAGTGACTGAAACAGTAGGCAGCACTTCTCTAGGCAATGCGGGAGTGAGTGTGAAGGTGAATTTCGGGGGTTTTCCCCTACCCCAGTTGCCGCGACTAGGGAAACCTTTCTCTTGCCAGGTACACTCCCTAATCCCTTCGAGTAGTCTGCGCAATAAGCGAACTATACTGTAACGTTACATGCCTAATCCCTGCTATCCTTCCCTCCCGCTATCAACGTCAAACAACCATTATATACACCGTCCTTGTGTACTCGACGTTTCGGGATATTGATTTCCACCGCCACGAGGTAATATCCGATCTTAGACAGAGTTCTATTTCGATGGTTTAATCAAATAACATCCGCGGCCCGGTGGTAGAGCGTATTCTCTTGAACGTCACGACTGCTGATCTGATTAATAGAAATTTGACGAAGAACAGAACCGTCCTTCCGGTCATGAATATCGACCCGAACCGAGAAGCGCGTCCCCAAAGTTTCAGAGACGCCGACAAGCCGAATCGCGATTACCTGTGGTAGGAATTTTTATTTTTTTTTCGTTGATCAAGAGCGATCGCGATCAGCTTGAGGCACGAGATTGGGTTGAATTTTCCCGGGCCATTGCCATTAGCGAGGGGGAAGGACTCGGGGAAGAATGGAACAGGGACAGGCCCATGGGGGTTCAAAGAGTGCGGGGACTGGCACGGCGAACACGACTTCCGCCGTGGTGGAGGAGTACGGTTGAGAGCGACGGCTGGCAAGACGCGGGGTGAGAGACTCCGCCGGAAAGATAAGAGAAATTGACAGAGACGAAACGAAGGAGTAGGTGGAAATGCGCGTACTTCTCGGGGCTGGCAGGGTTGAAATGCTCGCGCCCTCAGCCAGCAGCTACCCACCTACGGCTGAGAGATTACGGGCCCCGGGGTCGCTGCTCGGGGGAATGGGGAATCTCCGAGAGGTAGCGTGATAACGTGCCAATCACAGGAAACGACTGGAAGTGGAGTGGCTACGCTGCGCCGGTGGATAAATGTTGTGACGAGGAGGGTGGGCCGGTATACAGGCGATGAGGAAAGCGATCGTACGCGTGCACCGGGCTCCTCCCTCGCCTTATTGGCTGATAACCAATTAATCTACCAATCTCGCTTAGGATTATCTCATTACGTCAATCTTGAGAACAGGAGAAATGAAAAAGGGCTCGCTTATTGCTCGTTAAGACGGAGAAAAGCGCAGAGCCACGGAGAAAATACCTCCTTCGTAAATGTTTACGCGGTGGATCGAATTTAATATCGGAACTTCGATATCGTGGGCGATTCCGCTCGAATGGGTTTTCCTTGCCTCTTCTTCGGGAAATTGTGAATATCGAACCTAATATTTGAACTTTGAACAAACACTAATTGCGCAGCCCGTTAAGCATTGTGAATAGGAATCGTCTCTATCGATATCGTACGGGTGTAGAGAGAACACGATGCGACTGTGTACTGAAACGTTTCTGGGCAGCGGAATATCGAACTCACGATTTGGCAGATCATCTTCTTATAAGTGGAAGGTAAAGAGTTTGGCACTGGACCGGCTCGGTATTGTGTGGCGGAAGGGAATTAACAGATTTCTCCAGTCTTACAATTCGGGAACCAGAGATCAACCCTACACTGATAAAGAAATACAGTTGAATCAACTGAGATTCGGGCAGGGACGTTCAACTAAATATTTTGTTGGTGCAGCTAAAAAATTGGTTAGTTCAACAATCTGTTGGGTGATTTCACCACACTATTTTTTAGTCATTAAAATATTTTGTTCGACCAACTAAATATTTATTTGAACGTCCCTACCCGAATCTTAGTCGATTCAACTGTACTTTTTTATCAGCGTACGTTCGAGACCGAATATTATCCTTCCTCAGCGGATGGAGTTTCAAAAATAAGTTTGTTCCTCGCCGACTCATCTCTTGCGAGAGAGCCTGGTGAAGGGTCTCAATGCCGACAGAGTCAGCAGGGAACTTACGCCTTAAGGTGAGGTGGTATAACCCCCCACCCACACTGAGAAAAATGCTAGTATTTCCTACTATAACTAAAGTTTCCAGGTGGAACGTTCATATAGATAGTTTCTGATGGTATATATTCAATTGGTTAAATTATAATTAGGGTAAAAGTGGTAAATATGGCCCACCTCGATTAATACGTCAATCAATGATATATGGACCAGGCCATATTCCCCACTTTTACGATATGGTTGCAACCATGATTTTTTTGTCATTGGCGTAACTATAAATCGTAGACGTGTTTTATCTATGTAATTTTTTCTCAGTGCACCTACGCCGCACTCAGTTGGTAACAAAAACTGTACTGCATGCCGTTTTGAGATCGCAGACCGCCAAGGAAAACGAAAATTGTCTTTACCTGCGTCTGTCGATTCCCTAGGGAAAGATAATTTTCTTTTTCCTCGGCGGTCTGCGGTCTCAAAACGGCATGCATTACAGTTTTTGTTACCGACAGCGGTATTTCACATCACCTTGAGCGCATATGCAATACCGCAGTCGGTTATAAAAACTGTAATCAACTTTTCTCACGGATTCTGGTATGAACGGTCAAAAGAAAAGTCTCATCGAAAGCCGAGGTCATATCCGCTTTCGATGAGACTTTTCTTTTGACCGTACATGCGCGAACCCATGAGAAAAATTGATTACAGTTTTTGATACCGACTGAGCCCTGGATGGGCGGAGAGGGAGGTGTTTCATATGGTCTTAAAGGTAACCGTGATGGCAAGGCCTCGTCTACAATGTAAGTGGGGGGTGGTTCGGTATCAGGAGATAGTATAAAGAACCTAGAGGATCGAACAGGTAGAGCTTTTGTAGCGGCCAAGGATTGCGTCTCATCTGAACTCGCCATCTCGCGGCCAAAAGCGAGCCTCCCTAACAGTAAGTTTAAATGTTGATAATATCCGAGCAAATTTATTATCCTATCGAAACAGTAAAATAGAAAATGCTATTGAAAAGGCACTTAAATTTTTTCCAAAAGATCGATGTATTTGTAGTCTCATCTAAGTCGAGGAAGCTCCAACCGAGCGGGTAGTCATCTATTCGAATACCGCACAAAGCGGAATTCTACAAGCATCCGCGGTTATCATATTGCGAAGTTTACGCGAATCTGCAAAGCGAAAGAACGTTATCCTCCTGAGGGTAAGGAAGGTGAGAGGGACGGGGTAGGAATACCTGTATCTCTTTCACTGTCGAACGGATGAGTTTAGAGGCGCGCAACATTATCGATTTCCCGTTAAAATTATCCTTTGGGGTTCGTGATAGCGTCTAGGCAACGGGAATAGCGTTTGCGGGTCTCTCATGAGAGCTGAGTCGGCAAAGTCCTCGGCGCGCATGTACCCGAAGCGGCGCAGACAAAAGGATTCTCTGCGTTCGCGATACCCCGGTCCTCCCCGTGGGAATACGAAATATCTCAAAATCCTTAAGCACCGACGAATCCATTTGAATTGTACGGAGCAGAGAGATATGGAATTGTGGGAAAGTTGCAGGACGTTACGGAGAATGCGCGTCGGTCTGCCGATGATGGGATCGAACAGTATCAAGCCCGATTGGTCAATTACTTATTGACGTTCAATCGATCGGAAACCGAGGAAGGACAAGCGAGACGGGAAGAAAGGAAGCGGCAGGAAAAGTCCGTTCGAGGGCGGCGCTGGACGCGGTGCTTTTTTTATTGAGCTTTTAGGATCCGATCCTGGCAAGGTAGCGAGGCAGGTGGATGTGGCGAGGGTCGAGTAATTGGCGAAGAGTCGATCTAACCAGGAGAGTCCCTCGGCGCGTCCCTGGAGGAGAGCGAGGGGGGAGAGGAGGCGGAAGTCTTTACGAGCCGGACTTGAAGTCGGGCTTACGTCAAAGGAGCAGGTTTAATCCGTCTCCACGAGCAATTGCTCGCCGGCGCTCTTAGGTTCCCTTTCGGGCCAATGCGGATCGAGCGCCGTTGGTGCGCCATCACCGGAAACCCCGCACCGGCGATAGCCCCTTGGCTTCGTGATAGTTAAATGAAAAAAAGGATGTTCCACGGACGAGCAACACACGGCGGAAGATTTTAAGCCCGCGAACGAGAAAGTCTTTATGACGTCGGATCTAGTTTCTTTTACGAAGCTGGAAATGCGAAGACCCCACGCTGATGATCCTCCTGTTGGCGATTTCCGGACAAAGTTCGTTTTCTGGAGTTCGCGACAGGATCAAGCTCACCCGAAGCCTCGCATGTTTCCTCTTTCACCGTTAATTCCGTCGGGTTCTACGGCCACTTTCTGTCCCGTAGAAATAATGGCACTTTCCGTAAGTGACATTCTTTCATCCTAACGGCGCGTACGTGGAGCGCACCGTCGTTCGGTAGCTTTTTTCCCAAGGATCCAATATAACCCGCGACCACCCGCCCTTCCAGCGACTTCGGAGATAGCGTATCCTGGCAATAAATATTAAATCTGTGCGGGTCTGCGAGCGGAAAACCTGCGGAGTGACCGCGGCGAGTGCAACCAACCCCATACACGTGCGGCGAAGAATGCAACGAAACGGGAACTTGCATCCCGGGTTGTACTTAAAGAGGCAACGGTGAAGTTGCCCGGCGGCTGCTGGGGATAACGGCGGGGAACATTAAAGTGGCGGAGAGCCCGAAGACCCTCGGTGCTCGGAATGAATATTTAAAACAAACCACAACGACGCTCGTCGTCGTCGTCGCGGAGCCCTGAAAGTCGTCGGGTAACTCGGTAGTGGCACTGCGCTGGCTGGTGACCACCCTCTCGTTCGGCGCACGGACTTCGAACGTTGGGGGTGGGTGGCGGTTTCCTGCCTGCAACTCCGGCGAGCTGTAAGGGAAGAAAAAGGGAGGCAGGGGGGAGAGAGAGGAAGAGAGTTCAGTGAGCCTCGAACTCCCGGGGCCAGCCGCAGCATCTTCGACCTTCGCCGTTCGCCCAAGTTTCTCTTAATCGACGAAGTTCGAGGCGGCGCGCTCAGGAGCCGGCAACGCTCACGTCCAAAAAAGGAGGAAGACAAGAGAGAAAAAGCACGAATGGCGGGGCAATGGGAGGAGGGCAACGGTGGCGAGACGAGGCAAGAAGCAACGAACATCCTGGAGCTTCCTCACCGTCGTGCCTCGAGCCAGCCAGCCAGCCAAGACTGCGTCGGTGGTGTACGTAAAGGGATTCTTAAACCTCTTAACGGTTCGCGTGACCGTCTCTAGACGCTCCCGGTGCCGCGGGATTACTTAACCCTCCGGACTCGTACGATGCACGTGTCTTACACAGCGTTTTACAAAAACCCCGTTGAGGATTCGGCCGCGCCAATCTACTTCGCGCGGACTCCTGTACGCGCGGTCGGAGAGTGAGGCGTAGATCGAATATAGAGAAAGACCAGCAGCATCGGCCAATCCGATAGGGAGAACCTCAGAATCGTTCGATGCTTTCGTACTTGTATAAATTGAATCGAATTACTCATATATTACACCCAGAAAAATAATTTATTTTACGGCCACCGTTTATTTGGTTTAAGTAAAATATTTATTTAATTTAAATAAATATTTATTTAAATTAAGTAAATAGTTACTTAAATGAAATAAATATTTATTTAAATCAAATAAATATTTTACTTATACCAAATAAATGGTGGCCGTCGAATAAATTATTTTTCTGGGTGTAGGTTTCCGTATCGTTCCAGCCCGCGGCACGACCCAGCAAGCTAACAATCGTGAAACAGCATCTGAGCTTCCATTGGCGTATCTCTAGCGAAAGGAGAAATGAGTCGGACGATATCTGCACGAGATCAAATTTCATCAAGTTATAACGGCTGCATTTTGCACCGCACACTGAGGAGAAGAAATTATTGGATTAAGCAAATGCGCGGTGACATACGTTCGAAGGTGTAATCGGTTGGTACAACAAAAATGTTTATTTCAGTCGACAAATTTTGAATAAATTAAAGCAAATAATCTTAAAGCATAAATAATTTAACAAAACAATGCTTCATTTGTCACCGCGACTTTCAGTTAACCCAACCCATTTTTTTCCCAGTGCACAAACTTTGCTTGAGGATCTTCACTTGAAGAATAAAATTCTACAAGTGAACAATATTTTTTTCTTCTTACACGCAGAAACATAATTTATTTGACGTCCACCCTTTATTCGGTTCAAGTAAAATATTTATTTGATTTAAATAAATAGTTATTTAAATTAAGTAAATAGTTACTTGAATCAAATAAATATTTTACTTAAACCAAATAAATAGTGGGCGACAAATAAATAATTTTTCTGGGTGTAAAGCCATGTATCGATAGAGACTTGCCAAAGATGAAATTTGATGTCACGCAGATATCTTCATGGTCATAAGGAAAACGATGATCTCCCATGGAGAGCTCGTCCCTCTGAGGGAATGTCTTCAGAATATCTTCTCTCCTCGCTCATACGGCTGTAAAGTCTCGTCCGTTCTCCGTGGGGGAGCGTATGCTACGGGCGCTACGCATTACCCGTACGTTGTTGCGCGGACATAAAAACCGGTAGGTGGAATATAATGGCTCTCGCGTAAACCCGATTCGGCTCTCCTCGCTTCCCCTATTCCACATTACCCACGGCAACGCCGACTGTCGTTTCATAAGAATTAATATATAACGTTATCGCGAGCGTAATGAGGGAGGGGGTGGAGCCCTTTACGTTCTTTGAAATGTTCAGCGAAGAGCCGGGGCAGGCGTGCGGGAGGATAGGCCGGGCGCTCCTGGTGATTACCGTTGCGCGATGGGCTACAACAACTACCCGCGGCATCGGTAAAAGCATCGGGGTCCGCGCGATCAGGATGTACGGGCATCGCTCCCTTCCGCCTCCCTCGTTCGCGAAACGGGTGTAAAGACCCGCACACCCGCTGCTCCGCAACTTTTATCTCCCTCCTTCCGCCGAATCGCAGGGTGTGATAAAACAAGCTACGGCTGATACGATATAATCCATATTGCTGAGGCGCAAGAAATCTCAACGAGTAATTCTGGTCGCGTGTGAGACGGAAAGTTTCGCGAAGGCGTCCGGATCCGGAGAACGTGGGTTGCGCTCGTTGGGCAGGCGAAAGGAGGGCTATACATATCTCTCGCACGTGATCGAGATCCTGCGAAAAGCCAGGGAGATTAGAGATAGGGTGGGGGGTGGGAAGTGAGAGAGCCAGGGGTGGCGGATGGATGCAGGAGGGATATCTCGGTAAGACTTACCCGGTGGTAGCCCTGAATGGAGGGAGTTTGAGGGAGCTTCGGCCAAAAGAGAAAGAACGAGTGAGGGAAGATGGCGAAGTTCATATATGGCTGCAAATGAGGCCGCAGATGCGCTAGGAGATAAGGGATGATGGGAGTAGTTGGTGAAAAGAGCCGTCGCTCGCATTCAAGAAGCGAAGAAGGTCGCTGCCGCATCTGGTACCGGTGCTTCGTGTACGAAGTGGAGCTTACAGCTACAACGTGCGGAATAAAAAGATCCCGTCTACAGAGGAGGCAGAGAGACTGCGCCAGGCTTGAGAGATAGCACGGTGAATGCTCCTGCCGGGCATACGCGAAATATCAGATCCTTTCATGCACGGATCTTGAGACGTACGACCGAGACTTTCTGCTACGGCTAATCGCATCAGAAAATGCTCGTAGAATGGGCAACGCTGATCTTCGATTAACATGAAGGCGTATCGCTTCCTCATCTATCTCTCGAGTCTTCTTAGTGGGGTGAATGCGCTTGCGAACAGGTATGTGTAATGGGATTGATGCACTGTGTATTAGCTATCAAAAAGATCATTGGCTTCGATCGAGCCAACCTAGGTGATTTTTTACCATCGGGACCGCACCGGTTGTCGAGCGTGTTGTACTCGCTCGAGCCGGTATCCGCTAGGGCTGTACAGATAGGCCGGCCTGGCCGGCTAAAATATCGTATCTGGCTAATGGATTTTATAGTTTGGCTGGCTAAGCCGTTCTAGCCGGCTAAACTTCTTTAGCCGGCTAATCTGTTTTAGCCAGCCAAGCTATTTTGGCCAATCAAATGCATAAAATCGTCCATAAATTCGTGCATAAAATGGAGCCCCTTAATGTCGCATTGTACTTTACTCCAAAAAGGCCAGCGGATTCGTGTTCAGCGGGCGAAGATACTTCGGAATAAGTTGCAAGTAACATTAGAAAAAAAAACATACGAATTCGTTAAAAAATTCCAAGATTGTATTAGCTTAGCTGGCCAAAACGGATTAGCTGGCTAAAACGGATTAGCCGGCTAAAATAGTTTAGCCGGCTAAGGCGGCTTAGCCGGCCAAACTATAAAATCCATTAGCCGGATAAGATATTTTAGCCGGCTCGGCAGGCCTATCTGTATAGCCCTAGTATCCGCCCTACCCCGGTATTGGACCGCACCGAACATATCGGTTCGATGGAAAATGTTATCACTGAAACTGTATCGGGCGGAGTGTCCTCTGTGATCGGGAGTGTGCTCTATTGCGTAAATTCATGGTCTACGAATATTATTCGAAAACCATGAATCTGCCTCGGGTCCACTCCAGTGCACTCCGGGTCCACTCCAGTGCACGCCGGGTCCACTCCAGTGCACGCCGGGTCCACTTCAGTGCACGCCGGGTCCACTCCAGTGCACGCCAAATACATTTGGCGTCCACTCCAAATACATTTGAAATGTACCGCGCACGATCTTTTACCCACTTTCCTATGTTCCTCAATTCACATGTTTCTGTCATTGGTTCCTTTCGAGATACATTCTGGAGAAAAATAACAATTCTCGGTGAAGTCAATATTCTCGGTAAAGTCACTTCCGGTTGGAAAATGTCACTTTTAAAGCGAAAGTGACGTCATACGGTAAAACGTCACTTCCGGTTTCAAAACCTCAGTTCTTAGCCGCAAGTAATCTAATACAGAAAAACGCAGCTTCGGGTTTTGAAATATTAGTTTTCAACCGGAAGGTACATCGTAGTGAAAAAAACGTCACTTCCGGTTTGAAAATCTTATTTTCCAGAGGAGTTCGCTGATCGCCGATGTAACGATCCAAATGTACCTCGCCAATTGCTACTCCATAACATATTCATAATTTCCGGAATGGCATCCATGACTTTCTCTAAGTTGGGCCTCGTCCTCCGCAAAGATTCCCTCTGAATATCGCGCTGACACCCCATCGACGTGGAAGCTCTGCGACGCTCCGCACCGTAGCGCTCCGTCTCCTTCCGTTCCGTGTGCCAATATCGCTCGGAAGGTTGGCCCAGAGCGCCAAGGATTTTCGAGATTTGCCATTTAGGTAATTGAATCCTAGTGCCCTGACGTACACGCGCGTTCCCGTCCGGGAGAGCCTTCCGCGCGGCACGGGCTTAATAGTCGAAGTTAGTCGCATTTCTATGCAAATTCGATGCTTACGGGCATCGGTTGGCAGGGGTCGGGCGGGAGGGAAAGTGTAAATGTCGACGGAAGAGTCGGGCACGGCGCGAGGGGTGGATGGAAGCGACGAGAGAGGGTCCAAACGTTCGCCCAGTCTTCTCTCTCACCCCACCCGGTTGTTTATCTACCGACGAGGTCTTTGGCCGACTCGTAACGCGAGTAGTTAGTGCCTCGCGCCGGTGCTGGTCCGCGACGAACGGCCAACGTGTGCGGAATAACGATAAGCCTTAACGGCGAGGAACACAAGAGCTAGG
The DNA here is from genome assembly GCA_917499995.1 of Ichneumon xanthorius. NCBI lineage: Eukaryota > Metazoa > Arthropoda > Insecta > Hymenoptera > Ichneumonidae > Ichneumon > Ichneumon xanthorius. Next base: position 7,630,291 of record OU824211.1, on the reverse strand, counting down.
AGGCTGCCGCTATGTATTTATGCGTCTACGTAACGTATACACCAAGGAGCCGGGCGCCCGGAGAGCAACAGTGCCCGCCCGGGTTATACATTATATCCATCCGCGTTTCTTCGAACGCTTCTCCCTCTCGGTGCGCTACGTGTCGGCCGAGCCGTGAGAGACCCAGTAGTTGCGGCCCGGTCTTGGTAAGCCGTGCGGAACCGCCCGCGCCGACGAGTTACAGCCGCATTCAGCTCGGGCAACCTCCCGCGGGTTGCCTCCCAGCGCTACCAACTCATTCCTATACCCTCGATAAATTCACGTGTACCTGAGACGCGGGCGGACTAGAAACGAATGCGTCTAGTCGCGAGAAAAATAGAGGACCGCCGAAACTCGGACCGAAAAGTGTTTCTCGAAACAATTGTAATATGAAGCTTACCCTGCGCCACGATCGTCGGAGAGAAACTTTTCGTTCCGAGCAGTAAAGTCCGGAGATAAATGAGTCGCAGACAACATCAAAGATTCAATTCGACCGAAACACGATAGCCTCCAGTCCCGGTTTCAAGGGGGGGTGTCTAGTATCGCGCAGACCGACATGAAAACGCCGAGTCTAGAGAACTCCCGGTTCCGTCCGGATAACGCACACTCCGGCTGGCTCGGCGATTCGCGTGTATATTCGTGTGTATGTGCAGCGCTCGAGGGTGACACCAAGAAACTGCTCAACCCTATCCAAACGAGTAGGGTGTCCGCGACCGCTGTTTACACCCAGCTTTATTGCTACCGGCTAATGCGCGTGGCAGGGTGAGTCAGCCCGCGGTATTAGGACCCCTTCGTGAGGTGCGCCTATCAGTCGTCGCTGATCAGGCCACTGGCCCTCCCCGAGGGGTCGCCGAAAGGGAGCCGAAGAACTCGACTGTTTCCACTGTATTCCTCTTTCTCCACGGCACACTGACACATACCGGGTGCATCGAGTCGGCTCACCGTGTCCTGTCGAGTGTTAAGGCAGACGCTTCGAGTGTATGATAGTCCCCCTCGAGGGAAGGGCGCGACAACCCGAACTGTTGCCCCGATACGGAGGACCAACGGGAAGCGTGCGTGCACGTGCGGAAGGGCAATACTGTCCTCGTGAAGTGTTCTTTCTTTGATGCTCTTCAAAACAATAAAGGGATTTAACGAGACAGTTGAAACACACTTTTTTTTGTGTCCCTCGTGTATCGAATGCCCCGGTAATTGACGGAGTTCCGATGTTGCAGCAGATCGGTTACAGCAATAACTACGGATTAACTGTTATTGGAATTCAAAATTGCTTTTGATGAATTAGAGCGTCAGCCGGCCCGGCCGTTGATCTGTGGAAGTTTCTCGGGAATATAGTGTAAGAAAAACGGTGCTCAATTCAACACCGCTTTAACAACGCTGTGTGGTCCATGTAGGTCCATTACTTTGGTGTTGAAAGGGGTGTTAAAATATGGTGTGAAATGTGCAGTGTGAAATCAGTGATGCTTACAGAATGTAGGGGACACCGGGGCAAGATGGGCCCCCTAAACAAATAACGCGGCTACAACGCTGCCGAAAGTATAATCTACTATTTGTCACCCAACAATGATATTTTCATAGGTTTTATAACCCGTCCCAAATGAAAATTTTCTGGGGCGAAACGGGCTACCCGTAAATTTTCCAATTTTTTTTTTGTACCCCTTTTTGCCCCGCTTCCCTATTTTGCGTTTTCTCTGCTTCTGTCATTGGCCACGAAAGGTTTTTATTTTTCCCTTCCAGGTTTTCATATGTTTTTTAATCATTTTGGGGTGGCCCATTACGCCCCGGGTCGGCCCGATTTTTCACTAGTCCATCCCGCCCCGGGGGCCCATCTTGCCCCGGTTTCCCCTACATTCTAACACTGTAAATGTGTACCACCGAACCTTACTCCTACATGAGGAAAAGAGGGTTTACATTCTGGAAATAGATGTAAGTGTTTTAACATAATGAATCATAACGAATGAGTGCCCAACAACGTAATTTCGTGGTACATCATGATAATTATAAATGAAAAAAGAATATTGATGACAATAAGGCTACGATCACGAATATCTATAGTAGCGACTTGCCTGAGATGGGATTCGGACTACCTACCTAATGATTATTCCTACCTACCTATGGATACTACCTAACATGCCACCGAGATTCGGACAACCTACCTAATGACTAGTCCTACCTACCTATGTCTACTATCTAACATGCGACCGAGATTCGGACAACCTACCTAATGACTAGTCCTACCTATACCTACTACCTAACATGCCACGACTACGCTATTGCTTACTTGTGTATTTCTCTTATTCAAATTCTGTATAAGCTACTTCGAATGTTATTGGTGAGACATCACTGTCGTTCGGATAATGACTAGGCGGCATGATTATCTACTTGTATATTCTTTTATCGTACCACTCAAAAGAATCATCATAATTATTTTTCTTCTTAAAATCAACAATTGACAATCAATTAAATAATAATTATCAGCCCTTTAAAGTATCCGCTTTTCCTTAAGTACGATTTACTTGAAATTTAATATTTGGGCAATTTTGAGGTCACCGATTCGACGACGAGTTTCAAACTCAAAAAATCCAAAATCCAAAATGGGGAAGCTGTACGCTGCTCGACAAAAGACACCGTTCGGGGGGGGGGGGGGGGGTTATTCTCGAATCGCTCGTTTGCGAAACGTATACGTTCTATCGCTGTGTGCGTTTAAACATGCGAATAAATCCAGCGACAGAAGGTATAGATTAGGCAAACGAGTGATTCGAGAAAAACTGCCCAGCAGTGCGTATTTGATATAGTTAAATGCATATTTGAAACTTAAAGTTCTGGTTAAATGCACCACTTCTTAGAGATATCATCAGTCGTCACCAAATTGTGTTGACGTCTCAGAAAATAACACTATTAGGAGGCATCGTCGTTCACCACATAATTTGGTGTTGGAATTTATTAGATCAGTTGACACCGCAATTATCTCACTACGCAGTCTGATAACATTCTGATTTGTTTTCACTGTACCGACCAAAACCGCGGTGCTTCGCGTGCTGAATTCAGGCCGAAGAGGACGAGAACGTCGACGAGGTTCAACGACGCAGAACGGGGTGGGAGATTTCATCGAGGCAACGAGAGGGAAGGATTAAGGGAACGACGAACGAACGCGCGCAAGCACGTTACCCTAAGTTTCCCACCGCGAAGCGACGAATAATCGTTCGACGAAGGAACTGTACGTTGCTCGCGAGCAACCGCGATCGCAACGCCGCTCTTCCTGTCTTCCAGTAGGCACCGCCGAGAGAGTGGCTGAAGAGGAATGTGAAGATGCTCCCCGTTGAGTCAACCTCGTTCGTCCCGCTGACTTCGCCCTTCCTCGTGCACACATCGTCGCGCATACACGGAGCGAGCGAACAAACATTAAGTTTCGAATTCAGGTCATTCCCATAATCCCATTAATTCCCAATTGTCCGACAGCAGTGAGGGAATACGCCAACCTTTGATTCCCCCGGCGCAATCCTACACTCGGCGATTCGACGGATTACGATTTATCGGCACCGAAACGCATCACACCGCATTCAAAGCCAGTCACGCAAAAAATCAAAAATAAATAACACCATTCATAAAGTTTATGATTCCGAAATACCTTTCAAGCGGCTTTTATCCATATTTCCCCGGTATTTTTTCGAGCGTGAAGTTGCATTCGAGTTTCCCATGCGATTTCTCTCTCTCTCCACCCGATTTACACGAAACGATGGAAAGTTTTATAAAACGATAGTCGTGCGGCGAGTGCATACATCTATCGGTATGTATCCGCGAATAAAGCCGAGCAGCGACGATGGAGTAAATCGCGAGACGGGTCTAGACGAACGATTCGGTTCTGGTCAAACGAATACACTCGGTTATCTCGCGGCTGCGTGGAAAATAAATTGGCCCATCGTACACATTCGAGGGCCGCTCCTGCCGGTGTCGCTGGAGCTATCCGGAATATCCGGAATCCCATTCGTTCGGTAGGCAAATGCGCGCGAACGAGAATTGACTTTATCGCCAGGTTGGAAAATTCGAGCCGCGCTTTTCGCGGATGCACGAAGAGTCGGTTGCACGCCAAACTGCGCGATAAAATGTAAAAAGCGTATTACAGTTCGCCGCGAAAGTTTTACTTATTTTTTCGCGGAGCTGTGGGCGAGCCTCGCAGCGCGTTAATCGACCCTTCGTCGAGACAGTACATTATGCACCACCGTTGTAACATCGTTTACCTCGACGGCGAGGAATCCTTCTCCAGCGCGCGACCGAGTGGAACGTTAGCGGGCGAGTGCATAACCCTTTAGCTGTTTGTTTCGCGCCTCATTCAGGCCCTTGTCAGGCCCTTGTCAGGCCCTTGTCAGGCCCTTATCAGGCCTTCTCAGGACCTTATCAGGGCCCGATGTAACGCGTGAAAACTTCTACTCGGGAAACTGGGCGATAAAATGTAAAAAGCATATTACAGTTCGCCGCGAAAGTTTTATTTATTTTTTCGCGGCGCTGTGGGCGAGCCTCGCCGCGCGTTAATCGACCCTTCGTCGAGACAGTACATTATGCACCACCGTTGTAACATCGTTTACCTCGACGGCGAGGAATCCTTCTCCAGCGCGCGGCCGAGTAGAACGTTAGCGGGCGAGTGCATAACCCTTTAGCTGTTTGTTTCGCGCCTCATTCAAGCCATTCAGCGGCCCCCGGAATACCCTCGGCTTTCCACCGCTTACGATCCCTTCCCCGAGCGAGGGCTGGAAGGCGCACGCCTCGCCGTAAAGAGATGCACGTGAGCGCGGCTTTCGCCACCAGCTTGCAGCGGCGACGACGGCGACAAACAAACGTTCCGGAGTCGGGGGCGGAGGGTTGGGAGGGGCGGGCTGGAGGATTATGTAAACAAAACAACACACCAACGGAGAAAGAGCCGGCGAGGCAGAGGCCGGAAGGTCCGCGAGTGAGACACGCGAAAGTCTTTGGGGGGTTGCGACGTGGAACAAGCAGGCCTCGCTTACCGAGCCCGGCATTAACTCTGTCACGTACTTTATAATCGTGTGAAAGTTTGCCAGTTGAATGTCGCTCGGACGCCCCTCCATGCCCTCGTAGCCACGTCGGACCGTCTATGGAGGGGGGCGGAACGGGGGGATGAAAGGCCAATAAATAAATTAAAATAAACGCAAAGCACTCGAGAGAGAGCGAACTCCCTTTGCCTTTGACTCTCGGCTCGGCGGTGCTTCGATTCTATTTTACAGCGTTGATGTAGGAAGGGCGTCGCAACTGGCAAAGAGAAAAGAAATTTTCTCCGAAGCATATTCGCAAAGAATCGTGAAAGCCATACATATATATATAACTGCAGTGATGGATATGTATATAACACTGTAGTTATATATATGTGTACGTATATATAGTTGGGGTGGAGCGAGGTACAGTTGGCCACTATGGACAATGGTAGAGACGAATCTAATAATAAAGGTTGCAGGAAAGAGATCCCTTTTGGATGCAAATTCACCATCCCCGGTGCTGCATATAGAGCAGAGAGCCTCGGGAGGCTGGCGCTGAGAGAGTCGGACTCGACCGGGCGAGGGTGAAGAGAATCCTCGCCCGAGTTCTCCGACGCCCGGAGAGATTCCTCTCCGAGTTCTCTTTCCATCGACTTCACCAAACCGCCCTCCCCTTCATGGCTGCCCTTCGGCTCTCCTCCACGAGCGCAACCGTCGAATCACGGGATTCAATTTACCGAGCGATAAAATCGCCCGTTTTTCTAGTCGTCCGACTCGAATAAATAGAAGGGATGATGGCGCGACCGAGGAGAGAGAGAGAGCGCGGCAAGAACTCACTCGTTTTACCGGTGTGTCGGCCCCGCCGCCGCTTCGTACATTTTTTGCCGAACCTCCGACGCACAGACGCACCCTCTGTGATCGGCTGCATGCGCGATACGGTGATTCTCTGTCGTGAAAAAAAATAAATAAAAAATCAAACGGTCGGTGAAAAAAATTGCTTCGGATATTCGTAGCGCATAGACACGATACGATCGCTCGAGTTTGAGGATCATATTTCATTACCCAGCTGCCGGCAGTGCTGGATGAACTGGTAGCGGCAAAGCTCTCGGTCCGCGAGATATTCATCCGGTCGGATAGAATTTATAAAAAATGTGCGAATATGTGAAACACAACAGATCAAAAGTTGCTAGAGCTATTCGTACCGCATGGAGATGATACAACCACTCGACTTTGAGGATCATATTTCATTAAGCAGCTCCCGGCATTGCCGGATGAACTGGAATCGGTAATGCTCGCGGTCCGATATTCATCCAATCGGATAGAATTTATTTTTAAAAAATGCGAATATGCGATAGACCAAAAATTGCTTCAGCTATTTGTATCGCATAAACACGATACAATCACTCGAGTTTGAGGATCATATTTCATTACGCAGCTGCGGGCAGTGCTGGATGAACTGGTATCGGCAAAGCTCTCGGTCCGCGAGATATTCATCCGGTCGGATAGAATTTATAAAAAATGTGCGAATATGTGAAACACAATAGATCAAAAGTTGCTAGAGCTATTCGTACCGCATGGAGATGATACAACCACTCGACTTTGAGGATCATATTTCATTAAGCAGCTCCCGGCATGCCGGATAAACTGGTATTTCATACCGGCCAGATGAACCGGTAGATTTTATAAACAAAAATATGCGAATACGCAAAACACTATAAACCAAAAATCGCTTCAGCTAGTCGTACCGCATAGACACGATACAACCACTCAGGTTTGAGGATCATGTTTCATTAACAAGCTCTCGGCATTGTCGGTTGAACTGGAATCGGTAATGCTCACGGTCCCGCGAGATATTCATCCAATCGGATAGAATTCATAAAAAAAATGTGCGAATACGTGAAACACAATAGACCAAAAATTGCTTCAGCTATACAAACACTCAAGTTTGAAGATCATGTTTCATTAACCAGCTCCCGGCACTGCCGGATGAATTGGTATTTCATACCGGCCAGATGAACCGGTAGATTTTGCAAAAAAAATGTACGAATACGTGAAACCCAATAGACCAAAAATTGCTGCAGCTATTTTTACCGCACAAACACGATACAACCACTCAAGTTTGAGGATCATGTTTCATTAACAAGCTCCCCGCATTGCCGGATGAACTGGGATCGGCAATGCTCACGGTCCCGCGAGATACTCATCCACCCGTATAGATTCATAAAAAAAATATGCGAATACGTGAAACACAATAGACCAAAAATTGCTTCAGCTATACAACCACTCAAGTTTGAGGATCATGTTTCATTAACAAGTTCCCGGCATTGCCGGATGAACTGAAATCGGCAATGTTCTGCGTCCCCCGAGATATTCATCCAGTCGGATAGAATTCATAAAAAAAATGCGAATACGTGAAACACCATGAAAAACACCGGAGTCGGTGTGATGAAAATTATTCATGAGATATTTTTTTTTATTCGTCTAAAGGGGGATATCTCCGGTACGGTCGACAATCGGCTTTGACTCTTCCTCGTCATTATCGGATCGCGTCAGAGTGCTGCGCGAGGGAGCGAGAATAAAAAGCAACGTGGGAAGTTACGCGAGGGGTAGAGAGTGGAATCGATCAGTCGTATCGACCGTAAAATAAAGATTTTCGGAACGGGTGGTTCGTAAGAGAGTGGGCGTGTGCGTCAGCCGAGTCGCCCACCCTGTTTCGGTGCTGTTACGATGAATTCGCGAAGTACCCGAGAGGGAGGAAAGAATAACCGCTCGGGGTGTCTGAAGAGAGAAAACGGCACGCGGGAGAGAACCCTCGGGATATCCCCGTCGTGGTACAGTGGCCACCATCGCCGCCACGAGGACCGCGAACACCGCAGAGAGCCAGCGGTGCGCGCATAGTATAACGCGGAGGGCGGATCGCGTGTGCTCAGGCCTGAATACTGATTCTCGACGGACGCATACATTACACCGCCCTCTCGGATAAAAGACATTTGCATTTTGATGGACCGAGCCGAGTGCATTTGACGTTTCGTATGCATTTCCCGGCTGCCGCTGCTTCTGCTGCTGCAGTGTGTGCGCTCCTATGTACGGCTCACCCCTCGACCGGCTGTCCGTCCCGCGAAAGCTCGACGAGACGAATTTCATCCCTCGCAGAATCCTTATTTATTACCCGATACATTGGTGTTTAACCCCAGAACTCGTACATGGAGTGGAAAACCACCCCGGACGATGTTTTTAAAAAAGGCAATTTTTGACCATTTTCGTTACGTTTCGTGGGCTTTGAGTGTCATTTTCACCCCCCCCCCCCAAAAAAAACTTTAATAAAATCAAATTTGAACTCATGTATGGAGTGGAAAACCACCCCAAACTGTAAAAAAAAATTGTAAATTTAATGGACCGGACCGGAAGTTTTTCTGGAAAAACTTGGACATTAAATTTAATGTGCAATTTCGATGAAAAGTTTGTGTACTTTTATAGTAAAATTGAGGTCAACTATTAAAAGTAAGGTATTCTAAAGTTTTTAATATGAGGCACATTAATTTTTCATCATAATGATACATAAAATTTAATGTATTAGTTTACGCATAAAAACTCCCAGTACCCTTACGTTAAATTTCATAAACATTTTTTTAACAGTGCAGAAGATATTTTTTAAAAAAGCGACTTTTTCCAACTTTCGTTGTATTATGGGCTTTAAGTTTAATTTCCACTCCCTAAACTTTAATAAAATCAAATTTGCCGTATACCATTTTCTTCCCTTATTAAAAACGAAGAACCGCACATGAAGAGGTTCATGTGTGGAAAATTCCAGTTACTGCTCACAGGACCCTTGTGCGTAGAAGAACCTCGTGGGGTGGATATCTACCCCAGTCGTGAGTTGGGAGGTAGAAAAAATGATACATTAAAGTGTAGGGTTTACATCGAAGTTCGAGCACCGAGCTCTTCAGCCCGGTTTTCAAAAATCAAAAGAAACTCAAAAGAAAGTATGCGAGTGACAAAAAAATCCCCGAGTACATTCGAGGGTAAAACTGACTCACGCAAATTTTTTTTTTGTTTAAAGATAGAGTGGGACACAGTGTCAACATCCACAGTCTCGCAGCCGAACGACTGTAGAGTCGGTACGGACGTTTAATGGATTTTTACGTAGAAGAGACTACAATGCGAGCCGCAGTTGCGCGCGATGTTACATGCTACTTGAAACGTTTTCGACACTCACCATTTTGCTTTGTTCTCTCGGTCTCCCCCGTCGGTCGATGGTCGTAAAGCCTCGGTTTTTTTTCCCCGACGCCGCGGACCGAAGTCTCGTCGAGACTGCGACACTTCCGGTGTCCGTGAGCCACTCGCCGAACGTTACTCGAACGCACTCACGTCGCGCCACCGTCAAAAAAAATCAACGAACGAATCGCTGTTCCCGTTCACCGCATGTGCTCACCACTGAAACTTCGACACTTGTCACTGGCACCTTGTCAATGCCGCGGTCGTCGATAAACCCTACCGACAACTCGGCGCGCTCCTCCCAAAGACGGAGTCATAACTGCAACAGAAATGGTTTGCCGACATCATTGCGCTGGACGATGAAACATCACGGTTATCTGGGAAACATCGTTAGACGCTGTGGCAATTTGGTTCTTACATATTTTTATTTTTTTAATGGCTAAAATATATATGTGTGGGGCATTTCACGTCAAGTCGACCAGCCTAAAATCCCGGCCGTCTTAGATCAAGCTGAAAGTGCTTGATGTTGGAAAAATCCAGGCGCACTATATAATAATACTGTGTGCCTAGGTTGTTTTTCAGATTTTTATCGGCTCCCGTTTTCAAGTTAGCAGATAGGCGTGTTAATACGAAAAATATGACTATATCTCCGAAACTTTTGGTCGTATGAAAAAACGTCGTCAAGAAATAATATGCTATTTTTTATGAACTATGTTAGTGCATTTTTTTCAAAATTTTCCAAGTACGCAAAACTTGTTAAAAAGAGAAAATTCTTATTTAAAAAAGAATTTCGGCAAGTACGTCTCGATACATCATGCTAAAAAAAATTGTTAGACGCCTGTGGAAACTGAACACGATCCCTACTGATTTTGGGTTTTGGGTCATTCGACTTGACGTGGAATGCCCCATAGGGTAGAGCGGGGCAAAATGGGGCAGCGGGGCAAAACAGGGCAATCTGGTAAAACAACATTTTCTAATAATTTTTGGATCGAACCGCGGGGCAAAACGGCGCGGAAAATCCTGACGCATCGACGGGGCGAACGCGGGCATCCTAAAATTATTGGAAAGTTTAGTTTTACCGATTGCCCCGTTTTGTCCCGCTGCCCCATTTTGCCCCGCTCTACCCTATATATATTGTTCCCTATCGAGTTTAGCTACGCGTGGCGTATCTGTAGTCGAAAGCGAATCGCCGGGGCTCGCAAGCTCCGGATATAACTCTTCTCTGCAACCCCCCGGCGGGCTGGAAATTCGATTTCCTCGAAACCCACAGACGTATCGATTCGCGAGAGGACTCGATGCTCCGGTTCGATCGTCGCGACCCGCGAGCGCTGCCGACGTGGGCTCCGAGAGTCGCTACGTCGATGTGGCAGCCAGGACGGAAGCGCAGGATCGTCTCATCGTTCGAGAGAAACGAGCGGTTGCGAGAGAAAGAGAGAGGAGCCGTTCGGATGCAAGTGGAATATCCGGTTGCGAAGATAGAAACCCGTAAAGAGCGCTCAAGATTGCTGAATCAACTACTACTGGCGCTCTCTCGATATCGTACACGGGGATCTTCGAACGCTCCATCTTTATCGGATAGCTCGTTCGACGGTCGGGTAAACGATGGCAAATATGTGATCTTACTGCTGTGGGATTCTTTAACGAACCACCGACTGCAATTGATGTTCGTGCTGTTGATCCTGGACCTCGTAATTACGACCCGAGAATTTTTTTGTCATTCGTTGGATGAATGAAAAGGGTGACTGAATGAATGAATGAATGAAGTGATTTATTGTACGGTAAGACCAGGGGTCCTCTAGGCACATACATACTAATAACTCAGTAGGCAAACCTAATAAACATAATAAACATAATAAACATAATAAACATAATAAACATAATAAACATAATAAACATAATAAACATAATAAACATAATAAACATAATAAACATAATAAACATAATAAACATAATAAACATAATAAACATAATAAACATAGGAAACATAATAAACATCATAAAGATCTACCGTTTTGCCCCGGTCTCGCCTATGGACCGGCATGATTAGAACGTAAATCAATTATAGGTATGGTTCGGACCATATTCACGACTTTTACTCTATTCATTCCGCTGATTACGAATCTGCCACTCGTTTCACTCCCGGCTCAATAGTTGGTACGAAAACTCGTGTCGATTGACAAAGATATACATATATAGTAACGAATATAGAGATGAGGATTGACTGAGAGACACGATATTATGTAGATGACTGGAATAGCTCGATATGATAAAAGTGAATGGTACCGATTGTCGATTGACGAAATGACGAGAGTCTTGATCGGACTTTTACAGAGAGCAGACGTTTGACAGTTCGCGCTGGAGACATTTATCTGCGATTAAAATTAATGATATCCGCTGCATAACTCGCGGCTCAATATAGTTTGTATGATAACACGTGTCAGGAGTGAAGTGATATATATTATAACTTATAATGAATATAGATTTGAGGATTGACTGAGAGATCCGATAATACACAGATGACTGGAATAGCTCGGTACGACGCATGAGAGGGGTACATATTTTCGATAGAGAGATGACGAAAGTCTTGATCGGACTTTCAAAGAGAGCGAACGTTTGATAGTTAGCACTCGAGATATTTAGTCGTGATTGTAATTAATGATATCCTCCCAAAACCGAATACGCACGTTATTTATTCGCTCGGTCGTTACAATGTATTTACTAAAGTACGCATGGTATTTTAGGCCATTACGAGCCTCGAATTACCCGGAATGGATCGAAGCGGGACCATGAAATGTCCACGTTTCATGACATTTCTGAACGAATGACACAGGTTAGACCCCAACAAGTGTGAAGGTGAGTGGCCATGAAAGCTCGATTCTGAAAAATGGTTCGTATCAGATCGGGATAACCAAATGTCCACGTGTCCTGACATTTCTGAACGAATGACACAGGTTTTAAATTTTCGTATTTTCAGACCCCAACAAGTGTGAAGGTGAATGACCAAAAATGCTCGATTTTGAAAAAAATTGTTCAGATCGGACCGGGACTATTTGATGTCCACCTTTCATGCAATATCCTCAAGCGCGCTCATGCCGCTAGTACCGTTGACCGAGAGGCAAAAAATGAGGGGGCAAAATAAAGATATCCCTTCGACATCCCCCCCAGTAGGGAAAGTGCCGATATTATAGATCGGTGGTTGCCAAGACGAGCCCGAGGCGCCCCCCCCCCCCCCCCGCGCCCCGCGAAACTTCCCGGGCTTGTCCGACCATCCTCAAATACCTCGAAACATCTGAAACCTTAAATTGTTTGAGTCACCATGCCCTCCGGTCACAGTCTTCTTATTACCGTCCCTCCGTCCGAAGAATCTCAAAAATGCGCGACGCGCACCGCACATCGGCCAGAATTGCTTCCATCGTTCGGGTGCGTCGGTTCATTTCCAAAAAAAAAAAACGAATAAAATGGAAGAAAAATCACCTCGCGAAATAGCATCAGAGTCGAACGAGAATAATTTTCGTCCGCAGTGATCCGTAATCTTCCTCGATAAGTCAATATAATACGCCCGAGATAGTTTCACCGAGGCGAGCCAGAGCGTGGATGGATGATAACACTGGAGAGGCATCATTCAACCGAGGCACATCACGTGCGGTGAATGATAAGCGCGAGAGGGAGAGTGAGCACCCTCTTTACTTCGTTACTCCTCGCCGCGAAATCACTGCTGATAGACCTCCGCCTGAGCCCCCCGAAGGTGCGCCAGACAGGAGGCCACCGGGGAGGGGCGTTGATTTCCTGTGATTCGGGAATGATGAAGTGGAACGAGAGAAACCGCCGGATGGAAGCGTGGAAGGGGGGAGAAAAATTGTGAAGGATGGAGCCAGGAACATCGCCGTCTGGGCGAGAGTGTGCCGAAGAAAGCGGGACGCCGTGTACGTAACAGAGCACAAACCCGGCTCTTTCTATTTTTACCCGCGACCGAGCTGTGCGTAACCCTTGCGCCTCCCAGACAGGGCGCACCCCCGTCGTCCGCTCTCTCACCGGGCACGGTAAAAGGAGCGACAAGCCGCGTTAATTTAATGAAAGAAACAAAAAAAAAAAAAAAAGAGAATGAAGCGAACGCGTTGAAAGAGAGAAACGGATGGAGTAGTCAAAAGCGAGATTGGTGAAAGAATCGCGACGCGATACTTCGTTATCAGTGAGAAACTCTTGTTCCGAACTGTCGCCGTGTGTCTTTGTCGTCGCCGAGCTAACTCCGACAAAAAGTAATACGATTAATGGCGCCTCCCGGTCCCCGCGATACGACGGTACGTTCTTTTGTTGGCGTTGTTGCTGGCCTTTTTTTAACTGGAGTATTCGACGACCGACTCCACCTACGATACAGTGCGTGTCGGGAGCGCACGCGAGGCAGACGTGCCAGATAGACGACTAGACGCGATGCGTAGCCCAGCGTATGATAGCGAGGAGCCTGGCGCTACAGCGGAGCATCACGGTCGGGTGAATAATGCTCTTTTATTATTAATTCATTGCCGTCCTGACGGCGGACCGCGTAATAATCCGCAGGGAAGTCCGGTGTGTTACAGCGGCGAACTAGATTAGGATTCACTTGGATTGAAATGAACAATTTTTTTTTTTTAATGTATAAAACAGAGAAAAAAAACAATGCTAGGGCATATGCGTGTTGCGAGGGGCGGATAATGAAGGCCCTACGTTTTACGAGGGACATTCGGAAGAGGAGGAAAAAAAAAAATAGCGTTGCGCGTGTGTTCGACGGGATTAAAAAAGCCTGGTTGACTACACTCAGAAAAAAGAATTCTTTGACGGCCACCGTTTATTTGGTTTAAGTAAAATATTTATTTGATTTAAATAAATGTTTATTTAAATAGTTACTTAAAACAAATAAATATTTTATTTAAACCAAATAAACGGTGCCCGTCTAATAAATTATTTTTCTGGATGTAGATTACAATTCACTTGGATTGGAATAAACAATTTCTTTTTTATGTATAGAACAGAGAAAAAAAACAATGCGTGTTGCGAGGAGCGGATAATGAAGGCCCTACGTTTTACGAGGGACATTCGGAAGAGGAGAAAAAAAATAGCGTTGCGCGTGTGTTCGACGGGATTTAAAAAAAAGAACCTGTTTGACTAGATTACAATTCACTTGGATTGGAACAAACCAAATTTTAAAAAAATTTATAAAACAGAGAAAAAAAACAATGCTAGGGCATATGCGTGTTGCGAGGGGCGGATAATGAAGGCCCTACGTTTTACGAGGGACATTCGGAAGAGGAGAAAAAAAATAGCGTTGCGAGTATGTTCGACGGGATTAAAAAAAAGAGCCTGGTTGACTGGTGGGTCTGGTGGTTGTGCGGAGGGATAAATACCGACGGTCGAAGCGGCGCGACGCCCTTCCGTCGACGAGACTACAGGGGTTCCCCGTGTTGTCTGCAGCACCGAGAAACTCGCGCCCGTGTACTTTAATGTATTCCACGTGTAGTCCGTTACATACCGTCCCTTTGCCGCACGCGTCTCGACACACGCGATCCCCCTCGTTCGACGTTCCCTCCGCGACTCTGTCTATACCGTCATCGCGTTGCACCCGCGCGCTCCTGGCCCTGTGCACACTATGACGTACGCCAATCGCTCCACCATGAAAGGATATTTATGACGTTAATGATGCGACTTTGCCGGTGTTCCCTCATATGCATACGGTATTCATACGGCGAGTCCCCCGGGCCGGAATAAACGGGGGAATTGAAAGATTGTAATAAACAATCTCGCGGGTCGCTAATACGTGCTTCCATTACACGCGGAATTTTACGGTGTTTTACAATTTTACGGTGTTGTTTGTTTTTAGACAGTAAAAAAAAATTTCGTAGACGGCATACGAAGTTTCGTAAAAATAATTTTGTTAAATAAGCGACAAACTCGTTTGTTCAGGTGTGAATATTACAATTCAGTAAGAATGTAGGAGTAAGTTGTAAAAAGTACAAACTTTTTTTTACTGTGTATGATATATCTACTGAAGACGTTTTTTTTTTTTGCATTATATCGAAGGATGTTCGGAAATGCGATACTTCCGGTCGAAAAATGGGATTTTCAGACCAGAATTGACATACTTCTGATATGACGTCACTTCCGTTCAAAAAGTGAGATTTTCAAATCTCAATTAAAATATTTCCGATATGACGTCACTTCCGGTTGTATATCAAGATTTGCAAATCAGAATCGACTTATTTCCGGTATGACGTCACTTCCGGTTTGAAAATCTAATTTTTCCACCGGAAGTGGCGTCATAAATGAAAACGTCACTTCCGGTTTGAAAATCCAATTTTTCAACCAGAAGTGACGTCATAAATGAAAACGTCACTTCCGGTTTGAAAATCTCATTTTTCCCGTAGCCGTGCCAATACGCTGATACATCACCAAGGACGTTCCTCACGGATAACTTCCGCCTTAAGCCTCTTACGTCAGCCAATCAGCGTGCGCCCGAATAGAGCCCCACCAGGACCCTTCAACATTTCGCGATTTTTCTTAACATGGTTTTTTTCCAGACAGGAATAGAGTAGTCGCGTAAGATTTCAGCCGAACCCTCGGTTACCCCGCAGGTCTTCAGGCGCGTCAAGGGCGGCAGGAACGGGATTTACCCTCCGGTACTCCCTCAGCCCAAAAAAAAAGAAAAAAAAAATGCGGACTGCATTTTCTGTAAAGATCAGCCAAGCCATCCGCGTTCGCGGACAATGCCAGCGCGAGACACCCTGCCAGACGGTCGCGCGACAACGCCCTTTCTCTTCCCTTCTCTTGCCTCTTAGGCCCTCGCGCCCTTCGCTCTTCTCGTACATGCCGCCATTCGTGTTCTCTCCCCGTGCGAGAGTGCGTGTTGTACTCTCCCGCCGGAGCCCTGTGCTCCTTCGCTTCCCGCGCTTTCCAGCGTCGCACCGAGCACGTCATCTCTCTGGGGTTCTCCTCCACGCTTCCGTCACCCTTCCGGTCCCGCGAAATTTGCAGGCTTCATCGTCCTCGCCAGCCCCCACTTTTTGTAACGCCTCGTCCGTGACGCCTTTCTTTTATCGCGTATATTTTTACAACGCACTCGCGCGTACCGAAATCCTCGACGCAAACTGCAACCCTTTTTTTTTTTTTTTTTTTTTTTTTTTTTTTTTTTTTTTCCCACCAAAGTAGTACCGTCGTATTCACACCTCTATTCCTACAGCCGGCTCGTCCCCGACAGTTGCACCGGTGAGCGGGGCGGTAGATTCCAGACGTACGAACACGAAGAGACCGTGTCCCTCTATCTTTCTCGTGGCGACGGATGTGAACTGAACGCGGATTCCTCCCCCACCTCCCGGGGCTCTTTTGTCTTCGACCCTCTCGTATCCGGAAGCCCTGCGGGGGTTGGCCTCGGTCCTCGTTAAAAGTAACGGGTTTCGTTCTTTTTATATTGTTTCAACGTCGTCGCGCGCTTCTTCCCCGCGTGCCTCCCAGACTTCCTGGCCGCCATGTCGACCCCTTTGTGCTCTATTAATTTTCGCCTAAAACGACAGGTGACCCGGAGAGAGGACAGTAATAACGGCAAAGTCGAGTGCCGGCTGCAGAGCGGATGGAGCGAAGAGACGGGGAAGAAAAAGAGTTCGGACACTCGCGGATCGTGAAGCGATTTGAATAACGGACATCTATGGGGATCATCTGGAGTGCGTGAACATTGTGCCAGGCCATCGAGGTGGGCACGGTGGGATTCGGCGTGGATCTGCATCCGCGATCCGGATGATCGCTTTTATCTCTGGGAAGATGAAGGATTCTCTTTGCGACTTCCCCGAGTAGAAATTTGAGAGCGTTACATCGGGCCCTGATAGGGTCCTGATAAGGCCTTATCGGGCCCTTGCCCGAGTAGAAATTTGAGAGAGTTACATCGGGCCCTAGTAGGGTCCTGATAAGGCCTTATCAGGCTCTTGCCCGAGTAGAAATTTTCGAGCGTTACATCGGGCCCTGATAGGGTTCTGATGAGGCCTTATCAGGACCCTATCAGGACCCTATCAGGGCCCGATGTAACGCTCGAAAATTTCTACTCGGGTGTCAGGCCTTATCAGGACCCTATCAGGGCCCGATGTAACGCTCGAAAATGTCTACTCGGGTCGGGGTGGTCGATGTAACTCGGAGGCTCCGTGTCGAACCGGGTGTGTCCATATCAATCCAAGTATGTTCCGGTACTTTGCGGGATCGCGATCTTGCGATCGCGAACCATTTGTTTTAGATCTGTACGTCGTACCGGAATGTTATGTAGAT
Source organism: Ichneumon xanthorius (assembly GCA_917499995.1). Lineage (NCBI taxonomy): Eukaryota > Metazoa > Arthropoda > Insecta > Hymenoptera > Ichneumonidae > Ichneumon > Ichneumon xanthorius. Next base: position 7,612,796 of record OU824211.1, on the reverse strand, counting down.
CAATTTTTTTTTTCTGTGTACATCCAGAAAAAAGATTTATCAAAATCAAATAAATTTCGATCTTCAAATGACGATTATTAAGATAAAATCAATTTTCACTTGCCTTAAAAAAAAATCCGTATTAGATTCAAATACCCGAGTAGAAATTTTCGAGCGTTATATCGGGCGCTGATAGGGTTCTGATAAGGCCTTATCAGGACCTTGTCAGGGCTTATCAGGGCCCGATGTAACGCTCGAAAATGTCTACTCGGGTAATGGCTATTCTTTAGTGTAAGGAAAAAAATGTATTCAGATTTCCACTTCAAAATAAATGTTTATTCGCTCCAAAGAAATCATACATTTGACGTGGACAAACGCGGCTGTTATCCTGTACCGCGGGATTCAGCATGGATCTGCAACCGCGATCCGAACGATCGCTTTCATCTCTACGAAGATGAAGGATTCTGTTTGCGACTTCGGGCCGGTTGATGTAACTCGGAGGCTCCGTGTCGAACCAGGTGTGTCCATATCGATCCAATTATGCTCCGGTACTTTGCGGGAGAGACGTTTATTCTTTCTCTTTGACGCCGAATAAATTACCGGCTCGGAGCGATCTGCATCTCGAGCCTTTCAGGTTCTTTCCCCAATTCCGACTGCGCCGCGATGGTCTCTCTCGGCCTTTCATTTTAATTCAATTAACGGGCTCGAATGCTTTTCCCAATTAATTCAATTAATTCGTCCCAGCCATGTCCGACATCGAGAGGCGTGTTTACAGCGAAATGCAAATATCCGTCGCGGAGACTCTCCCGGACGAGCTCCTCCGGAAGCAAACGACTCCATCGACGAAGACCCCGCCAGACTTCCGCCGATGAGGAATCGCGACCAACCTAGCCGAGAAAGCAAAAAGCATACACAACTTTGCGAACATACACGACGACACTCCATCTCGACGCCGTTTCAAAGAATTGAAAGAGGCACTGATGATTCTTTGTCGTGCGAAAATCTTCACATACGCCAGGGCATTCATCGAGTTTCCTCGCCTCTTCGCCCCCTTCTTTCACATTTGAATTCAATTAATGGGCACGAATGCTTTTCCCAATTAATTCAATTAATTCGTCCCAGCCGTGTCCCCGAGTAAAAATTTTCACGCGTTACATCGGGCCCTGATCAGGTCCTGAGAAAGCCTGATAAGGCCTTATCAGGACCGTATCAGGGCCCGATGTAACGCTCGAAAATTTCTACTCGGGTCCGACATCGAGAGGCAGCGAAACGCGGAGACTCTCCCGGACGAGCTTCTCCGGAAGCAAACGACTCCATCGACGAAGACCCCGCCAGACTTCCGCCGATGAGGAATCGCGACCAACCGAGCCGGGAGAGTAAAAAGCATACACAACTTTGCGAACATACACGACGACACTCCATCTCGGCGCCGTTTCAAAGAATTGAAAGAGGCACTGATGATTCTTTGTCGTGCGAAAATCTTCACATACGCCAGGGCATTCATCGAGTTTCCTCGCCTCTTCGCCCCTTCTTTCACCGATCGCGAAGTGGGGATGATGGCGGCCTCCACTTTGCGAGCCCCGCGAGCGGGGGAATCGTTATACGCCCTTTGCCACTTTCAGGAAGATCCCCCGACCCTTCGGGGTCGAGGGAAGATCCCTCCCCCGGCGGCAGTCTGGTCGTCGATCTTTCCGACCGGGCTCTGTGGCGACGGCTGAAAACGTTTTTCCGACCCTTCCCACCCAGATGCGCCGTCTCGACGACAAGTATATCTTTAATTGTGGCAGTTCCACCGTGCAGTCTTCGGAAGGAAACTCCACTTAAACGGTGAAATATAGCTCGCGTTTCTCCTCTCCCCGTCGAATGTCCCCTGCTATATCCAGCGAGTACGTGGAGTAAGTTGGCGCAAAGCTGTTGTGCATGCTCGTAACATAACATACGATTATTCGTCGAAAGTGTGCCGGCTTCTCGGAACTATCGAATCCCCACAAATGGCCGGAATTAATCACAGCTCCCAGGGCGACGGCGAACTCCGGTGAGTCGTTATAATGAGGCGCTGGATGAAGCCGCGTCGAGGGCGAATAAAAGCGGAGCTGAGAGTTTCTCGATTTAATATCGCAAGACCGACCGGGCGTCTCGAAGCAGTGCGTTTGTGCGGCAATCCAAAGATCGACTGGTGGGTTCCTTGCTGCGTTTTTGTAGCAGTACGCTGATAGAATGCGTATTCATCGGGCCCTTTGCCGCTGGAGGAAGACAGCGCTTTCGTCTTTATCATTGTGATGGGTAACCGCTCGGAACTGGGGTTGCCCGATGCTGACGGAGAAGAGGCCTCCATTGTCAGCAGTTTGCACAATGTAGAATAATGAGTTCTCGGATTCGAGCTATCGAAGAGAGCGGGAGGGGCGGGGGAGAGAGAGAATGCTCCGGAGCCTCCGTACGCGATCGCATTACTGTCATCCTGAATATAACAATACACAGTTCGTTCACGAAGATGGTCGACGTTATAATTGGCTATCGAGACGGATCGATTCCGCGAGAGTAAATTCTCACCGGGGTCGCGCCTGACACACAATATCGCATCTTCTTATCACTGGCGATTTCAACTTGCCGAAAACTTCGATGCCGCTCCGAAAAGAAACGTGTTGTTTCCAAACTTTTCAGGCGTGTAAATAGTGCAGTCACTTTTTACATGCTTCATGGTGTGTTAATTCTCAATGCATGTCGAAGTGTGTAAACTTTACACGCTTTACGTACATTGTTTCAAAACGCCTTAAACGCATTCGCGTATGCAGTTACTTTTTACACGCACTGAGAAAAAGGATGGTATTTCCTACTATAGCGAATAGTTTTCAGGGGGAACGTCTGCATAGATACTTTCTGATAGTATATTTTCAATTCATTAAACTATAATTATGGTTGCAATCATGATTTTTTGTCATTGTTGTAACTATACAATGTAAACGTTCCGCCTGGGAACTATTTTTTGTGGTAAAAAATCAGCCTTGTTGCTTTTACTATGTAATTTTTTCTCAATGTGGTTCTAGGTATTTTCACCCCCCCCCCCTCATATTTATAAAAAAAATATGAATCTGCACTAAATGAAAAAATCTTTATTCCTCAAATGCGTTCTCGCTCATTTCAGCCTCGTACAGATGAATCCCAATGACTTACCTTTCATCGCAACCTGGTCATATCTCTCTACATCACCGGTGTCTGCAGCTTCTTCATTAATTTCGACGAGAGGATGCTTCCGGAAGATATGTTGCTTGGATGATGGTTTTGCCTATAGTCATGTAATTGGGTGTGAATCCGTAATAATTCAATAAATAAAAAATAAATATCTAGAGAATCCTCGTGAGTTACGGTGGGTTTTAGGGTAAAAGTGGGGAATATGGCCCGGTCCATATATCATTGATTTACGTGTTAATCGAGGTGGGCCATATTCACCACTTTTACCCTATACGATTTGAGTTAATTAGTTTGATCATTTATTGCAAAATACGACGAGTAGATTAAATTTGATATCAAGATTGTATGGGTTGTTGTTATTACTCGATACTTCTGATGGGCTTCGGCAACTCCAAACACGAACGATGGAAGCCGTTCAGTGGTACAGAGCTTATCCAATTGTAAACGGATCCTCAAGATCCGCTTGTACAATCAAGTAACTCGATAGAGTACGCAGCGGTGATTCCGGATGGCTGGGATGATTTCTGCAGTATAACCGAGCCGCACGGAGATAAGCTCATAGATGTATTAATGATTCTAGCGTTGGTTGAAGTGGGGGTTGATAGATTAGAATTGGGATGCTGGATCAATCACCGAGGATCAGGTTGGTTCTCTGTCGGCGGAAACTCTGTAATGGTTGCCTAAGCTACAGCACCGTCGTGAACGCCGCCCCAACGTCGTACCCGCTTACTTACGCGACCACCCCTTAACAACAGTTCAATTAGTTCAGGCTTAACGGCTCCGAGCTCAGGTGACTCGTGACCCGAATCGGAGTACTCGACCGATATTGCATCTTGTCGATTGTCGTGCAAGCAAATACGTCGTTCAATCGAAGTTAATGAATTTTCAATATACCCTTCATCTCGTTTGCCACATTTCATGCAGAAACTCGGTGAGGATGCTGAATATATAGGGTAAAAGTGGTGAATATGGCCCACCTCGATTAACGCGTAAATCAATGATATATGGACCGGGCCGTATTCCCCACTTTTACCCTAGTATATTATTCTACGAGGGAGGGAAGTGCGCGGTTTTCGCCCAATGTGAAGTTTGTGTGAAGAAATCACATGTGGGAAGGAGCGGATTTTCAGCTCGTCGACGAGTTGAAAATTCGCTCCTTCCCGTGTAGCGTGCAATACTTTTTTTGCGACTTCGTTGAAATAACCACATTTCTTGCGTAGCAAAACCGTCATATTCGCCAATGTCAATTACTCCCCTGGGAGTAATGAGCGCTATTGTTATTACTATTAATATTATTTATTATTATTTCTGTTCGATTTCTTACTTATTGTACAATAAATCACTATACCTACTTACCTACCTAAATTACTCCCAAGGGAGTAATTTAATAGTACTGCGCATACGCACATATTAATAATGATCATCGGTCAACGATAGGCTATTTTCCGCCGGCACCCAGAAAAAAAAATTATTTGATGGCCACTGTTTATTAAGATTAAGTCAAACATTTATTTGATTTAAATGAATATTTATTTAAATTAAGTAAATAGTTACATAAATGAAATAAATATTTATTTCAATCAAATAAATATTTTACTTAATCTTAATAAACGGTGTCTGTCAAATAAATTTTTTTTTCTGGGTGCGTATTGCACGCAAGGAATGCGGTTATTTTAGCGCAATCGGAAAAAAATATTTTTTCTTGTTTCTTCATTACGAGCTCAACTATTCGTGAGTTCGACGAGCGAGCTAACGCTGGCACTTTATACGAATCAGAGACCAACCGCGGTTAATGCCCGAGCGAGAGTGTATCAATTACCTCCCGCTTCCTTTTTCCTCACTCCCGCGGTGGAGAACCAGCGCGTTTCACCGTTGCAGTAAAAAGTAACAAAACGAATGGTCCGCGCCGGATCCGGGACGATGTGCGGTCCAGCCGATGGCACTCAAAAAATCATTCATAACTCATGAGCGGCAAGCTACGGGAGTAACGCCGTCGAATGTCGAAACGCGCTTTTAAACAGCGAGTGTGCGAATCCAACCGGCCAGCAGGCTCGGAGCACAGGGAGCAGCAATTAATTAATTATTCCTGCAATTCGTGGAGCTCCGAGTTTTCACTTCGCCGGTGACAGCGTTCGCGCAGTACGCGGAGAATCCACGGAGCTGGCGGACGCGTCGAAGCCCAGTACGAATGGACGAGTTTGTTTCGCCGGGACGACATTTTTCCATCGCGTATGATTCGCCGGTCGCGCATCACACGGAATCGCCGATGACCGTACTTACATTTGCCAACGTGTAACTGATTATGGATATGGACCCGCGCGTCCCTGTATTTAGTAAACTGCAGAGCACCGCCGTGTGTGCGCGCCGAGAATTATACGTCAATATTAGATTCCCGTTTGTCGCGAATGGCCCAACTGGCGCGGAGAGCCGAGGGAACGATGTCAAATGCTTTTAGCGCTCCATCATAAATTCACGTTGACGAAACCGCCCCAAAGCGAACTGACACAGAGAAACCTCCTTTCCACTTTGCCCCCCCCTTTCTACCCTCGGATAATCGGATCAAAGGTGCAGGTTCTTCGTCAATCGACTTCAAAGTTTCTCCCCAGTTCGCTCACCGTGCCTGGAGATTTATCAAACTTTCTCAATGACTGGTCGCGATTCGTCGCCGATCATTCGCGGGACCGACGAGTGAGAAACGGAAAAATCTGAGCCCGAGTTCGCTCCGAGATTCTTCGTCGACGCTCGACGAGAGAGGCCTTGACGGGAATATATTTTCCTCGATTCAAGGAATTCACTCCCCATTCGGAGGGAAGGTGCGTCGGATGGTTGGAAAGAAACGTGTCGCCGGTTGGACAATGCGGCGCTGACGACGACTCCGGCATGAGCCGCGAGTTGACAATCAAATAAGGTCTCCCGTGCACCGGCTGAGATGAAAGGCGCCTCTCGGCACCGGTAGTGTACGTCCCGAGACACGATGTCGACCGGAATAAAGGATAGAGTGCCGACAGTAAGACGATGCTCCGCTGCGCGTACGGCACCGCGTGTAAAGCCGGAGACATGTTCGCTGCCTCCAGATGCCTTCCTCACCGGGACGGAGAAGAGCGGGGCGGAGAAGAGCGGGTAGGTTGGTAGGTACGTAGATAGGGATTGAGGCGAGTCTGTCGGGGTTTCGGCAGACACAGAGAAGAGCGAGGGTACGGGAGAAGCAAGATCTATAGAGGACCTCCAAGTGCACGGACTGGTGGATGTCCGAAGCGGCGGAGAGGGCGATGCTGCGTTGGCGTGTCCGGGGAAAGAGGAGTTGCGGCCGGACAGGGTGGAGCGCCGGTTTATGGAACTCTCCCTTCGTTTTTCCCCGAACTTTTGCGAACGACGGGTAAAACCTTCGTACAAAACGCGGAAGGCTTCGCAACGGATTGCACGGGATAGTCGGTTAGGGGGGGGGGGGGGTGAGGATGCGGTGTCACGACGGTTAGGTCGTCTACGTGACCCGAGAGTTCGTTCCGGACAAGCTCCGTTTCTGCAGGGAATTACATCCTACCATGAGAAAAGTGGTGGCCGTCCGTTGAGCGAGCATGAGGATACTGTAGTTGCGGGAAATGAGGCAAAAATGTGTTCGCGAGGCCGCAATGCCCGGCGCACACGGGAAACCGAGAGAAAACAGAGACCCGAAGGTTCCGGCCGGATATTCCCCGAGCAACGGGAACCGAGGGGCAAAATCTCGCACGGCGGAATTCTTCGGTGGCTTGCGGAATGGCTATCGACGATGTTTGAGTCGGGCGACGCGTTTTTGGGAAATTTGCGGAGGGGATGGCCACGACTACACCGGGAGAGGGATCTGATAGGGATCTGATAGAAGTCACCATAAATCTGTTAAAAACCGACGGACTTTTCAGGTATACACGGAAAAAAAAATTGTTGGGGCACCAAGAATTTTGTTACCATAGGGTAAAAGTGGGGAATATGGCCCGGTTCATATATCATTGATTTACATGTTAATCGAGGTGGGCCATATTCACCACTTTTACCCTAACTCATTTACCTGCTTAACATAGGGACAACAAAATATTTACCTGCTTAAGATCGGGACAACAAAATATTTACCTGCTTAAGATCGGGACAACGAAATATTTTGCCGTGACAGCAAATATTTTGCTGTCGCAGCAAATACGTCGCTGTAGCAGCCAAATATTTTTGCTGCCGCAACAATAAATTATTAACGATCTACATTTTTGTTAGAGAAACAGAACTATTTTTCTCCGTGTATGGGAACCACAACGGCATCCACAACGACAAAATTGTGCCAACCCGTCTTCTGGAAAAAATTACCATGCGTGTTGCCTAAAAATTTATGACCCTGAAGATGTCTGCATGAGACAAAATTTCATCAAGTTATAACGGCTGTACTTTGCATCGCACAAACTTTGCTCGAGGAAGTTCACTTGGAGAATCAAATTCTATATGTGAACAATTGTTCATTCTTCCTAAAGCCGTGCACTGACAGAAAGTTGCCAAAGATAAAATTTGATGTCATGCAGATATCTTCAGGGTCATCAAAATTGCTATGGCCCTTGTGAAAATTTCATATATCCCAAACGGTAGCGCTGGTGTACCCTGACATTGGCTCAGCATTTATCATACGACTTGGCATTTTTTCGAAGATCCTTCTCTCAGTCTACCTTGGATTCGATTAATTCCCTTTCACCTGTGAGCTGAACCGCGCCTCTTCGAGACTAATTTTCACCGCCGAAAAAGCTCGTCGAACACACCGACGAACAATCTTCCGGAGAAAAATGTCCATACACGTTGGGTGAATATTGCTATGCACTGAGAAAAAAAATGGTTAAGCAAATGCGCGGTAACATACGTTTAAAGTTGTATTTTGTTGGTACAACAAATATGTTTGTTTCAATCGACAAATTTTGAGTAAATTGAAGCAAATAATCGTTTAACAAAACAATGTTTAATTTGTACCAAATAAATAACAGCTTTGAACGTATGTCACCTTGACTTTTGGTTAATCCAACCAATTTTTTTTCTCAGTGTGACCCCTGCGAAAATTTCACATATCGCTGGTGTACCATCTTGCTTGAACGAATTTGACCGTATGACTTGTTCGTTTTTCCGCGACCCTTCTCTCGATCTATTATTGACCCAACACATCTCATCCGCGCGTACGGTGGTTCCTACACGTGTGACTAATAACATACCCGACAAAACGACGAATACAACGCAGCAACGACGAATAATCAAATAAAAATACTGGTCCGCCAAGTCGCACACGCGGTCGTCGAAAATACACGAAGGACTTTAGCTCATGACAAGCAATTCGCATTTCAAGTAGCTTCATTTCTAGCGTAGACCGCGGAAGCGAGGGACAAAAGGGAGGAGTGGAATTACACGGTAGAAAAACCTTCGATACTCTCGGCAAGAGGGGAAAACAAGGACAAAAGTATAGCGGGGAAAAAAAAGGAACGACGAGAGGAAAAGAAATATTGCAGTGGGAGGCAGCGGCAGCCTCGGTGAAACCTGAAAGGAATAAAAGGGATCGCTCCGGGTGGAACTTCTCGCTTCCTGCCTCTCATTTTTTTAATACCAGATCTAAGCCTCATTATTCGCCTCGGCGTTCTCGAGGATCGCGCGAATGTATTCGCGGCTCGAGTACACACGAAAACTGCATTAAAACATCACCAGTTCCACGAGCCTGAATCGTGCGCGACTGTCCACGGCGAGCCGATAAAACAACCCGGGCGTAAGTTATTCGTGTGCCGGACTCGCACGGGGCGTGGGCATGAAAAATAAATATATTTGGATCTATAGATCAGAGACCCGCGCGCGGAATAATAATTCGGCTCGGATGTGTGTCTGGATTACGGAAGCATGTGCAAGACGGTCGCTACGTATGGGATATCCAAATTGTGCCGCGGGTCGCTTCGGCAGGGGACAGGAAGAACCCACCCCATTGCAGTATAAACTGGTACGAAAAATAGCCGAAGGGTCTTTCGTCGGCGAAGGAATACTAAACCTATAGATATTGGAATTAGGGTACTGATCGATGGCTATTGTCAAGACGAATACATTTGCGAATACATTTACAAATATATGTCTCGACACTTTCGCACCCAAGGATGTGTGCGCATATGCATATAGATGGGTCCGAGATCGAGGGTTGGGAATCCGGAGAAAACAAAACAAAAAAAAAAGAGAAACGTGAACGATTTACAACCGGCGATAAGGACGATGACGTCGAGTGGCCGTCGGCGACCCTTGTCGTTCTCTTTACCCCGTTTGACTTATGACTTATGGCAATATATATCCCGGGACCCCCGCGATCGCCGAGGCCTGTCGACGGTCCTGAAAGAAACAGTGAGCAGCGCCGCACTCGCACACATGGGAAAAACGACGTGAAAGCCGGCAGCGTCGTCAGCCAGTGACTGCGTACGGTGCAACCGCGCTACGGGGGGTAACGAGGAGTATGAAAAAGAAACGAGGTTTTTCGCTGGCCGTGTGCGTCGAGTGCGAAAAAAAGCTACTTATCGCCTAAGCACGCCACTCAAACGTCAGCGGTAAAAGAGTCTGCAGCGATACGACATCGTAGCGCGGGAGCAAAGAGAATGACGGACGCATCGACAAAGTACCGTGCCATCTGTGATTACGGAATGGGCACGTCAAGCGTTATCACAGTTTCCTATAACAGTGGCTGGATTCGCGAGGGTTCATCGTTGCGTGTATGCAGACGACTCGAATGGTGGGAAAATACGGAAGTTCAGCAGTGGTCAGCGCTCTTGGGAACCGACCAAGCCGGGTTTTTCTGTCACGCAAATTTGGACCAGCAGTCACCGACCACGACCGATCTTCCGAAGTCTCCGCCTGATCATTGCGGATACCTCGTCAGGAATACCTACAAATCGTGGCCCGAATGGAGTGGTCCGAGAAGATCTGCTTTCAGCGCCTAAGCACGCCACTCAAACGTCAGCGGTAAAAGAGTCTGCAGCGATACGACATCGTAGCATGGGAGCAAAGAGAATGACGGACGCATCGACAAAGTACCGTGCCATCTGTGATTACGGAATGGACACGTCAAGCGTTATCACAGTTTCCTATAACAGTGGCTGGATTCGCGAGGGTTCATCGTTGTGTGTATGCAGACGACTCGAATGGTGGGAAAATACGGAAGTTCAGCAGTGGTCAGCGCTCTTGGGAACCGACCAAACTGGGTTTTTCTGTCACGCAGATTTGGACCAGTCACCGGCCACGACCGATCTTCCGAGGTCTCCTCCCGGTCATTGCGGATACCTCGTCAGGAATACCTACAAATCGCGGCCCAAATGGAGTGGTCCGAGAAGATCTGCTTTCAGCGCAAATAACGCTCGACTCGACAGGGTCCCTTTTGTGTGCTCTTCGTAAACTGGGGTGTGGTCGCTGCGGTAAATGGGAGAGGGTTTCGCGCATCTACATTACACACATACGTGGGACGTCTTTAGCGAATTAACGCGACGAGAGTGACCCTCGTCAAAGGGAACGCGAGTGGGGTGCATTTGTAAACGGGACGGTCAATCGATGAGGAGCCCGCGCACCGGGACACATTTGCCAGGGTTCAACGGTGCGTATGACGAAGGGACCGGAGCCGAGGGCCAGGGTGCTGGTAGGGCGGGAGGGCGCTCGCCCCGGCTGCGCCCCCCAACGGGGTTGCTCGGGCAATATTTTACAATATCAATCATAGCACAGCAATAAACGGATCCTGCGGGGGCCTCGGGTTGCTAAGATACAGAACCGGTTAATGGCACTATTACATCTGAGCCCGCCGGCAGCCAGCACGCGCTTCGCCGACTACATCGGCTGACGGCAAGGAGAGGATGTCGGAGAGAGACCGGAACAGAGGGGGAATGATGTCGTCGCAACGTGCTACCAGCTGTGACTTATGACGTATCACGGTGCACGACCGCCTCCCCACCGCGGACTCTCCTGCCAGCCTCCGCGACATCCATCGTCGGGATCCTCCAGATCGCCCACCGGCAATACCAGCACCAGCGGAAAAAGATCGTCACTCGTACGCGCCACCACTTTATTTATCGTTGTGCGTTCTCGCAGTCTCTCTCGCCCTCGACGTTGAATTTCTTTTCTTTAGCCTGTTTCTCTTTTATCTCATTCAACACGAGTGGCTTTCCTTATTCCATACATTTCCGAGGAGGCGCGACCCATGGAAGCAAAATCGCTCCGCTGTCTCGTCACTTCGGTGTGCTTATCGACATGCGCGTTACTGCCGTTCGATCGCACAGGCCCGGGAAAACACCGCGGTTCCCGGAGACGTTTCCATTCATTTTCCTATCGGAACATTCGACAGTCGCGAGTGCCGAGCTGGTACACGGAGATGTGGATGTGGAAAGTGATAACCGTGGTTAATAGCGGAAAATAGCGGTGAAGGTGAGAGATCTCCATCGCGTCGCTCCCGTCTCATTTATCGGGTTCTATCTTCGTAACACTCTATCTCGCGCGGCAGAATACATTATCCTCCACGTCTCGTTTCAATGAAGTTTCAAATTGAATTTTGCATTTTCTCTGTTCGCGATGTCTCGTCGCAGCCGTGGAGAGAGAGGCGGAAACGAAGCGAGACTTTGGTATTGGTTCTGTTGGGGCGAACTTTTTTTTTTTATCCCAAGGAGATCGGTTGGTATTGTATTTCTGGTGTATGTGGAAAACTTGACTCGGCGAAAGTCGATAATGCAGGGGAGGGGGAGGGGGAGCCGAGCGAATGATCCCGAGCGAATTGCGGATTCCTTTCGTTCCGGTCTCGGGCGCGATCGACTCCGGAAGGAAAATCGACAGTGGCCGCGCCAACGACCGCGGAGGGAGGGAACAACGCGGAAAATACCGGGGAAAGTGGAGCTCACTGATGCTGGACCGCACACCACCTGAAGATTGAATCACCGGGTATTTCCACCCCACCGCCCCTTTTCTCTCTCGCCCCTCCCTTCGGCGACATGAAAATTAATTACCCAGTTGTCAGGTGCAGATCGTCGTCCTCGGTGCGGCTCGTTGGGCCACCGCACCATGAAACGAATTCACGATGTGGTTCCCTACTCACGAGTGGCTGAGCTACCTGGCCCGAGACTCTCCGTTAGTTTCCGATATTATATTTTACATCTCCATTTTTTTTTTTTTTTTTTTTTTTTTTTGAGGGAAAATATTGTCACTCACAGGATTTCTTGTTCCGGACGTTAATGGACCTTCGGTGAAGAGCTTGCATTTTTATGAACGTTTCACAAGCCGCAAACCGCGTCGATCCGACGGGCGAGCCTCACGAGAGAAATTAATTCAAATCGACTCGCTTCTTAATTGGATGTCGAATCTCGCTTTTGTGCCGAGCATCGACAAGTCACGGATTCCACGGTAGCTCGGTTTCCAGCGAGCAAATCCATTTCGCCCGGGGAAGACACCCGATGGGTCGCGTGCACTTTGAAGTCCCCGGCTGTTTAAATAGACCGTCGGCTGGAACCGCCCCACTGTTTTTATTCAAAACACCCTCGAACTATGTTTAGAAGAGATTACGTGTTTGAGTTACGGAGATTGGGTCCGGTTCTCGACCTTGTTCGCTGTACGCCGCGTTTCTGACTCTTCGGTGTTATTAGCGGGTAGCGCGAGAGCGGATATGCAAAGTCTGGCGGAGTATTTGTGTAATGTGTGACTTATTTGTCACAGACGGTTAAATGAAACGGTCGTCTCTCGAGTGTGCCAGGCATCATCGGGGATTCTCATCCAGCATCCGATCCAGTCCTTCTCCGGTTCGGAACAGCACCGATAGGACGAGAAAAAAAAATGCCCCCAATGAAAAAATACTTAGCTATATAGTGTGTATACATAGCAGAGCTGGGCAAAGTATCAAAAAAAGAAACTTTAAGTTCAAAGTACAAAATGTCACAAGTAGGGTAGACCGGGGCAAAATGGGCACGCTAAGCAATAAAACCTGCTAAAACGTCGCCGAAATCATAGGTCCATTGACTTTCACACAAAAATTGTATTGGTACGGGTTTTGAAAGCACATTTAAAAAAATCATCTGGGGCAAAACGGGGCACCCTTCGATTTGACTTGCGGCAACTTTTGTTAGCTTACCCTATTTTGCCCCACTTTGATATGACATCTCATGTCCCCATTTGGCCCCGGTTTCCGTCGTCGTTGGGTATCATAAATCGATTTATTCTATCATTTTGGGTATCCCATTTTGCCCCACGTCGATATGACATTTCAGGTCCCCATCTTGCTCCGGTTTCCCCTACTTGAAGTATTTGTCAACCTACTCTTTCTAAGGACTTTTCGCAATTAGGTTCGTACACTAATTGCGTTCGATCGAGTTCTTCTTCCTCGGTACGGAACAGCACCGTCCCGAAAGGACGAGAAAAAAAATGTCGCCAATGAAAAATACTTAGCTGTATAGTGAGTGTACGTATCAGAGCTGGGCAAAGGATAAAAAAAACTTCAAGTACAAAGTACAAACATCACAAGTTCTTGAAGTATCAAGTACTCCTTGTATTTGAAGTGTTTGTCAAGTTCTCTTTCCAAGAACGTTTCGCAATTAGGTTCGTAGCGCTAAGCTTTATGTAGGCTTTAAAAAAACGTGCAAAGTAATTTGTACACGGCTTCATAATTTATTACAAGTTTGCGCATAGCTTTTCCTATAAGAAACTTCGTTTATCGATTTTGGCCTCGGCGTAGGGGAAACCATGCGCAAAATTGTAATAAATGAGGAAGCCATGTGCAAATTAATTTGCGCCTTGTTTCGTTATATTAAAAAATGTTTACGTTTCATCGAATATAGACGGTCAAAATTTACCGCAAAAAATCAGTAACTGAAATTTTCGCATTTCGTCGTTTCGAAACTACTTTGAACCAATTATTCACTTTTTTCTTTAAAAAAAAATACATAAAAAGTTTCATAACAAATTCTTTTTAAATATATATATATTTTTTAATAAAAAAAACGACACGAGCAAACTCTTCTCGTTTTTTATCGAATAAAAAATAAATTCTTGTTAAAATTACACATATCGAAAAGTATAGACAAATAATCATATATTAATAGAAACAGGATGTCATGCTACTCATCGAGTATCCGTAATGGGAGCCTGTACTCAAAAAGTACTTGCACTTGGTAATTGAAATCGCAAAAAAGTACTTGAAGTACTGAAAAATGCGTATATGAAGTACCAAACAAGTACCCGGTACTTCGACTATTGCCCAGTACTGGCACATATACATACACACACACACACACACACACATATATATATATATATATTTATATTTATATTATATATATATATATCTAGCAATGTGTTTGACCTTCTCCAGTATGGACCTGAGCAATATCGCGAGTAACAAGCTCCATCCGTGTGCCATCGGGGTCCGAAAAGATATGGGGAGGGCCGGAATTGACGCACGATTTTTCTGGGACATAAAATCGTAGCGTGGTCAATGGTACGTTAACCGGGGCGCGAGTCTCTCCGCAGATATAAGGGCGAGAGGTATCGAAAGGGCCTCGGGCGAGCCTTTCATCGTCCCATCTCCCTGGTCCAATCGCGGCGATTCGTGGAAAGGGATGAAAGCCCGCCGCAGGTAATACTTACAACGCCGCGTCCCACCCCGCGGTCCCTCCGCGCGTGTTCCTTTCCCCCCTTTTTTATTCCTCTTTTTATTCTTTCTTTAACACGAAAAAGACACCGGGAAGCAATTGGAACGGAAATCGAAGCCCGGACCTTGATTACCAGCGTGACTAACGAGCCTTCGTTCTTTCCGGCCCGGTACGAGAGAGTTCCACCCGTTCTACACATCTCCCGCAGCCCGTTATTCGCGTTCGCGTTTTCTCGTTCATTCTCTCTATCTACGCCGAGAGGAATCGATTTAGCTACAGCGGGACGGCAGGGGAGAGCTCCACAAACTGCTGTAGGCCTCCTCGCTATCTCGCTCTCTTCTCGGTGCTTTGTCGCCACCGATTTTGCCAACGACACGGGAGAGAGAGAGAAAATAGGAGAGGGAGAGACAGTGAGAGAAATCGATTCGGGTGCGTTTGTAATAGCCGCTGCTCACGGCGGTTTCTGCTACCGCCGATGTCCAGAAGCACAAAAAACTAACGACTCTCCGCGCTACAATTTCCCCCGCGCGCACCCATCCGGCGATGCTGGTAGATTCGGAACGCAGCGTGTCGCTCGACAAATAGAACGCTCGGTCCCTCCGGCGATTTCGAATCGCGCTGGATTTCGTGCGAGCGCGTGCGTCTCGTTCGTTCGAGCCGGAACGAAAAAGAAAAAATCGGTAAAATATTTACGTTCCGCGTGACACGAGGCCAATCTGAAATTTAAACATCAGTGGCGGGCGTCATCGTAAATCTCGGTAGGGTGATCGGATTCACCGCGAGGTCGCGCGCGGGTTGATGGATTCAACGAGATCGTGCTGTCGGAACGGTGGGACTGGGCTGGTCCGCGAGATCCTCGACCGTTGTCCCTCGACGAGAATACGGACAGCGAGGACTCGACTGCGTCTCCCCTCAACCTTCCCACACATGACGATTGCCATCGACGAGCGGGCAACTCTCGGCGAACATTGAGGAGATGAGACGAGTGGGTTGTTTGCCGCACGAGCAAATTACCTCAGGAAAATGAAACCGAAGCAGTTTTTCACAGTCCTCGGTTCTCGCTGCTGTTGATGTGGGGATCTCTGCAACGTGGAATTTTGGATAACTGCGCCAGTGATGCGAGGCCAATCAGGAATTTAAAGATGAACCGCCGGAATAATCGGAAATCTCAATACCGTAATCAGATTCACTACACTGGGAAAAACTTACATAGTCCCAAGTGGAAATTTTCAAGCGTTACATCGGGTCCTGATACGGTCCTGATAAGGCCTTATCAGGCCCTTATCGGGCCTTCTCAGGACCTTATCAGGGCCCGATGTAACGTGTGAAAATTTCTACTCGGGGTAAATAGTTCCCAGGGGGGACGTCTACTTTTTACAGTTACGACAATGACCAAAAATTATAGTTGCAACTATAATTATAGTTCAATTAATTGAGTATATACTATCGCAAACTATCTATATAGACGTCCCACCTGAGAACTATTCGTTATAGTAGGAAATACAATCCTTTTTCTCAGTATGATGACTCGCGGGTTGATGGATTTGCGCAGTTCAACGGTCAGACCGGGCTGATTCGCGAGATCCTCGACCGTCGTCCTTCAGCGAGAATACGAACAGCCGAGGATCTCCACTCAGCCTTCCCATACATGACGATTGTCATCGGCGAGCATGCCAACTCTCCATGAACATTGAGAGATAAGATGAGTGGGTCGGCAGTCGCACGAACGAATGACCTGAAGCGAACGAAACCGAAGCTGTTTCACAGTCCTCGGTTCTCGCCGCTGTTGGAAATCTTGGATAATGGTCGCTAGTGTTGCGAGGCCCATCAGGAATTTATAGATGAGTCGGGGGAATAATCGAAAATCTCAATACCGTACTGATAAAAAAATACGGTTGAATCAACTAAGATTCTGACAGGAACGTTCAACTACATATTTTGTTGGTACAGCTAAAAAATGGTTAGTTCAACAATTTGTTGGGTGATTTCACCAAAATATTTTTGAGTCATTAAAATATTCTGTTCGCCCAACTAAATATTCATTTGAACGTCCCCGTTCGATTCTTAGTTGATTCAACTGTACTTTTTTATCAGTGCCTAATCAGATTCACCGTGAAGTCTCGCGGTTTGATGGATTCGCGCAGTTCAGCGGTCAAGCCGGGCTGATACGCGAGATCCTCGACCGTCGTCCCTCAGCGAGAATACGAACAGCGGAGAATCTCCCCTCAGCCTCCCCACACATGACGATTGCCATCGACGAGCACGCCAACTCTCCATGAACATTCAGAGATAAGATGAGCGGGTCGGCAGTCGCACGAGCAAATGACCTCAAGCGAACGAACCCAAAGCTGTTCCACACAGTCCTCCGTTCACTCGGCTGTTGACGCTGACATTTCCGCTACGGGAAACTTGGATAACGGCGCCAGCGATGCCTACAGCGTGGAATGCACGACGGATAGGCGCTGTACTATCAAACAGGATTGCGAACATGGGATATCCGGAGTTGCGGGAGAGCAGGCCAGAGCGAGAGAGAGCCTCAGACCCGTTCGTACAGCTGAGCACAGCGGAGAACACACTCAGCGCGCAGCGCGGCTTAATTATGCAATGTTTGTCGACCGCCGCTGCACTACGGTATGATTAATTAATTATGTAACCTAATCAAACCGAGGCGTTGGCGCGCTGCTCCGGGGTTGCGCGAGCCTTCCCGTGAGCGCCCGTTGTAATTCTATAGATATAAGGACACGGCGAATGTATTCCTATACCCCAGGTGCAAACACCGTGTGTCGCTGCATGGACCCCGACATGAGTGGAACACCGCCGTCCCAGATATCCCCGTAAAGGAGAGCACGTCGAGGCACGGTACACGGAGCCTTTGGTACTGGCCAGCGTGATTGCAAAATACCGTGTTATACCGCGTATACTGACCCGCTCTACTCGTGTGCACGACGACGGGCCACCTACTCTGCTTATCTCGCGGTCCACGTTGCGGTCCGACAACTCGTACGCTCGTACCACTGCGGGAGTTTCCCCTCGGAAGGCGGACGCGGGGCGGCGAGTACCACCGACTTCGGCCGGACAACGTCGACGGTGATGACGACGAAGAGCATCAACCGACAAAATGTGTATACACCGCAGCCCACCAAACCCCAGCCGGTCGTTCGTCGTTCTTCTCCCTTGTATAATGGTCGAGGCCGTCAGGGGAATGGAACTACAACAAGCTCACTACAACGGCGAGCGGTACGTGCCGCCGGAGTTTACAACGTAGAACGGACGGACGGACAGACTGACGGAAGCGATGCCCCGCTGCTGCTGCTGGTTTGATTAATCCCTCGACAGCGAGAAGCACGAAACACGCATTATCCACAACGAGAGACGCCGAATATAGTATAATCCCCAACGCGCACAGCACCTAAAGCTCGTACCTGTCGATAACACTCGATCTCGTCGAGCTTTGCGCTCCTCTTCCTCGTACCAATCTCGTTCGACCCTCCCGCCTCTCCCCGCACGGCCGGCCACCACCGGGCCCGCTCCGGTCACCAACACTCGACCGAGCCTCGCCGCAAGCGCGCACACACACCCACCAACCCAGCCCACAATCGAGTCTCTCGTTAACGTCACGTGTCACGGCAACTTTTCGTCAGAGCGCCGCATCCGACGAGTCACTCTCTTTGCGCGCCGCTCCGGGCCTCCTCAGCTCCATAATCACAACGGGAGACTCGATTATCCTCGGTGTTGTCGGCCCGCTCGCCTGCTCCACATCGTACCAAACTCCGCGCGAGATAACGATAAATTGGATGCGGGCCTAATGACAAAAATTTCTCTCGATTACGCCCCCTGTTTCTGCGAACAACCGCGGATCGGCACACTCGTTATAATGTTGTTGCTCGCTCGATAATTGTCATTACGAGTTGATGCGACATCGCTGCCGGCTACGGGCGTTAATTAGTGCTTTAATTCACTTGTTTCACAACGCTCGGGTTACACCGTAAACGAGCTCTCGGGCTCATCACATATTCAAACGAACCGCGGGCACAGTGCGATTAAATTTTTCATGCGATTGTTACTCCGCACCCGTCGTTGCCGAAAGAAAATACATGTGTGACTCAAAATTCCCGTTCGGTGGGCGAGGCCGGCTGGTTTGTATCGTCGGTGTATGTAAAGTTTGTAAACACACGAGCCCGCCGAGGCCGATGTCGCAGTGGCGAAGGCAAGTGTCAGCTCGGACGGGAACGCGTGTGACGCTTCGTAGAATAAAATACTCACTCGGGACGCCTTCGCTACTTCAGATCCTACCCTCGATCATCGTCAACGAGTAATCTCATGCACTATTTTTTTTTTTTTTTTTTTTCACCAACGCGCGACGTACTCGCCGTTCGAATACCTGCTAGTCCTTTTCCAGGCTTAACTGGATCGTCGTGTTTTTTTTTTGAGTTTTCCGTAACCGATCAGACACTCCTTCGCTCGGTCACTCACTGGCACTGCGCTGTTTTTCCCTCATCGCGGCCTCTCAATCTTGGAGGACTTTGGAGGAAGAGCGGGTAAAAACGTTGAATAACGGAGGAGAGAAGAGGCAAACAGTGCCGCTACCCGCGAATCGCCCCGGTGACTGAATTCGGTTTGGGTAGTGGGGAGCATGCTCGACGCGTCGGCGGGCAAGGGTGGAAAGGCAGGGTGGAAAACCGAGTCGGGAAGAGGGGATGATGCTGCTCGGCTAGGTACGAGTGAGGGTGGACGACGACGATACACCCACGTGAGGCGCATGCGCCGAGCTCTCTACGCTGCCAGAGCTTTTGCCCGTTCGTTCGGTATCCCGCTGCCACCGTTGCCGCTCCTGCTGCACGAGAATCTACTGCCTAATACTACCCTTCCAGCCACCACCTACGTAGCCTCCGTCGGCGTTCGTGTGCTCCGCCGCCGTTTCCACCGTTTCCCGGCTCGGCCGTAGCCGTCTTCGCTTTCGGGCTTGGGTGTGTAATCCGTGCAACCCTCACCGACTTCACCGTCGACCACCGATCTCGAAGGAAACTTTTGGCTCTCGCGGGCGGCATCGCTCGCCCGCAGTCTGAGCGGCTCTCGCACGATCGGTCATCCCCTCGATTATATGCCTGTACCTATCTGTGACCGAAGACTCGAGCGAGGGTGGAGAGAACGAGGATTCCTCGATATTCATCCCCCTTCGCCAGAAGTTTGATTTTTTGCCAGGAGCGATTTAGGCAACTTTGTCGCGGAGTGCACCGGTCTGACCCCGGGGCGGATGTGAGTACTTGCGGCCAAACACAATGCCGCGAGTGGAGAACAGTCGTTCAGCTTATCATGTGTACGACAAGATCGGTGAGGGTCGACACGCTGCATTGTGCAAGGGATCGACGTGCACTGGGCGACTTAGGGCAAAAGTGGTGAATATGGCCCACCTCGGTTAACACGTAAATCAATTGTATAGGGTAGAGCGGGGCAAAATGGGGCAACGGGGCAAAACGGGGTTTTTGGGCAAAACGTCATTTTCCAATAATTTTTGGATGCCCGAATTCGCCCTATCGGATACATCAGGCTTTTCTGCCCAGTTTTGCCACCTCGTCCAATCCAAAAATGATTGGAAAATTTAGTTTTGCCCAAAAACCCCGTTTTGCCCCTTTGCTCCATTTTGCCCCGCTCTCCCCTATGGACCGGGCCATATTCCCCACTTTTACCCTATCATAAAGCATGAGGAAAATTGCTCGATCGACAGAATCACCCGAGTAGAAATTTTCACGCGTTACATCGGGCCCTGATAAGGCCTTATCAGGACCCAATTAGGGCCCGATGTAACGCTCGAAAATTTCTGCTCGGGCGTGAGACTCCGGCTTTACAAGAACTCGTTCTTTATCGTCATCCTTCGACCCTCGCGTTCCCTTCTCTTCGCGTCTCTCAACCAGATGGCTCGTGCGATCAGCCGGACGCTCAACGGGAAACACAGAGGTGGTGTTCTCATCAAGCTGTGCTGTGAGCGTCGAGGAAGATAGGATTGTCTTTTGAGTCTTTATCGGATAGAGTCGACATGCGATATACAGCGCCAAAGTTCCCGCGAACCTCTGCCCCGGAAAAACCACGATAGTCAGCATCGCCGGATAGAACGGGGAGCCTGCGGAGAAAGCTCGCGATGTTTCCGCAGTCGGGAAAGCTGCGCATTGGTCGAGAGGGCAGAAAAAAAAATAAAGGAACTGAACTTTTAATTAAAAGCCATTCAATTACACGAGAGCCCAGGGTCGTATCTGCCTGCTTGTCGGCTCGGCATTTCTCCATCCGTTTCTCCTTCTCTCTCCCCACCGCGTCCGCGCTTCCCGCACCGCTTCAACGAAATCGCTGTTGCTCCACTCTCACTCCGGGCCACTCTCAAGCTCTCGCACAAACCTATTTCAATCCCCGAGCGATTTAGTAGTGCCAGGAGTGATGGTACATCGGGCTCTCTCTCTCTCCTGGCCTCATTCGGCTCAAGATTTTACGACGTCAAGCGCGACAGCCCCCCCGCACCCCATTGCGCCAGTTACCCCCCTTTCCTACCGAGTTAAGAAGACGAATGACCAACTTGCGGTCTTTCCCTGACGCTAATTAGGTGAACAACTCCAACAAGTCCGAAGGCCTGGATCTTCAACGACGAAATTCACCCTGTCGACCCGCGGTCGTAGGCTTCGAGCCCCCCGGAAGCCGACGATTTACTCGAGCCGATAACCCCCCACCCCCCACCCCCCTGTCAAGATAGTCGACCCGAGCCTCCACCAAGAAGCAAATTCCCTCGTACAGTCGAGGAACTCCGGGAGACGACAGCAATCCGAGATGTATCAAGGAACCCTCCGGATTTATTCAGTGGAATCAGCGGATGGAAGAGGGCGTATTCGTAGCGCCCCCCCCCCCCCCCCCCCGAATAAATTGGAGCGATACACTGTCCCGTGTTATGGCGTTATCGTCGATGTTCCCGTCGCACACGACCCACTCGCCAAATGACGAGGCAGTAGCGCCGGGCGGCACGGAATCTCCGGGTCAACGAGTCGGGTGCCAAGAGTCAGTGGATTGAGCCACTCCCGAGCTCGGTCAGTCTGCCTTTTCGTGAATTATTCCAGCTCCTGTAGCGTGCACTATCCAATGCGCTGCCACGCTAGAACCGAGGTTTTTCGCCGAGTCATGCCGTGAAAAGGGAGAACGGTCCGGTGGTAGAACGAGCGTCGGTCAATTCGGGATAATGTTATCCTGCGAAGCGGTATAATAATCCGCGACCGGATAAATTCCTCGAGACTCGGGCACGATGGACCCGTTGGGTGTGCGTGTGTGTCAAAGAGATTAGAAAGCCGGAGGGAGAGTACACTCGTGCAAGCACGTAGTCCCCACTCGTGGGTACGACTCGGTGCAACGACGATCCCGTTCGGGGAGGTAAATTATAGTGGAGAGCGTAACCCGCTTGGGTCGGACTGCACTTCCACGAAGAGCGCTCCGGGACTTTGAAATGATTTCCTGGAGGACGCTCGCTGATACACCGTTTCCACCGGCGACGATGGAAACAAGCGGTTTATGCCACGGTAAGTAGCACGCGAAGCGGGAGGACCGGGCGGAGTTCTAGGGCCTTTTCCATTAGGGAATTTGTCCGAATACGTCGGTTAGGGCCGGGCAAACGCAATTAGTCGCGCGGCGAAAGATCGGGTCTGGGAGACGGTAAAAAGCGGGGACGTAACGGGACGACGATGGGGACGGATAAGTTGCAGCCACTCCGCCACTGACTTCTGCAGCACATGAAACTGTAGTTTTCCGTCTGACGGGGATAACAAAAAAGGAGGAAACGAAGTTCAACCGGAGAATGAAAAACTGCCGACTGGCGACCCTTTTTCCGCTGAGCCTTTTCTACCCGTCCCGGCTGCCTTGGCAGGTTCGTCCACCTTTATCTCTCCGCTTCTTCTCGTTACTTTCCACTGTGGTGTTGGTATTTATGGGCCGCCCGTCGAGCGAAACCAACGCTGCAGGGCAGAGCGGCGGCGTCGGGAGAGAGAGCACCGGCAGCACGGAAAAGCTGCTCACCGGGGTAGAAACTGCCAGGGTGAACCCATGAACCGTTTCTTCGAAACGAGGCGAAATCCTCTCTCGCTGGCATGCGCGCCTTTCCTTCATCACCTCGGACCGCTACGTAGTACCGCGCGTGGAAAAGAACGCGAGGAGAGTCGAGCTTGAGAGGTGGGAAAGAAGTTGAGAGATAAAAAGTGATATGTGGAGGAGAGAGCGAGGGGAAGACCGCAAGAGCAACGAGGTTGGCTCCGGGAAACGTGGCGATTCCTGCGGCCCCGACCGAAAACTGGACTCGCTCGCTTTAGCTAAAAGCTTTAATCGTTGTTTTTACTTCCCTTCCCCGTTCGGCCCGAAAGAAATTACTGCTCGCCGATGCTTGGATATCGGTTAGTTCCCGCGGCCACTGACTTCGTGCCGGCGAGCTTGCGGCTATCCTCGGGGAGAGCGCCGGCTTCCTCTCCTGCGCCATTCCGCTCCGCGTCTTGGTCCGCTCGTCCTATCTTCCGCCTCTTCCTCTCCATCCCTCACTCCCGACGAGTGGCCTCTCCAAGGTTCTACTCGAAGAACCGCCACTTCCCTCTGTCTCCCTTACTCGCCATCCTCTATCTCCCGTCCATTCAAGAAGTTGAATGCGATCTTCAGACTCTCAACCAACCGGGTCCGAGACGGTTCGGCTGACGGAGCACACGAGGGCAAAGTGTACACTCAGGAATGGTTTAAGGGTCGCGCCCTTTATTCCCTCCGCTAACGTTCTTCGATTTTAAATTTGAACTTTCGGACCGGGCATCCCTTGGCTGGCGGGTCGAAACTTTTACTGGCACTGTAGTCTCCGGTAATGGCACGGGCCTGCGGTAACGATTTCTGACGTAGCGATTTCAAGGTTTCTCTGTTCCGAGTTCAACGTAAATCATACGTAACGTATGTGCGACAAGAAGTTACCAGATGCGATATCGATACGGGCTCGAACATATGGTTTTCCTCCGACACTGTCGGAGATTGTTTGCGAGCACTGTGCCACTCCAACGTCAGGCGCACTCGTCCCTGTGTGCGGGGCAAGCGCGCCTCTAGCTCGATATTGGAATCCCTCCAAGTATTTCAGAAATTCAGATGGCATCGTTGGTGTTCTCCCTATCAACCTTGTTTTGCATATCTCTAATTGCACCTTCATTATACGGAAAGTGAAGAATTTCTTAATGAATCGGTCCATTATGGAATTCTTTACGGGAGACAAATTTCAGCAGGGTAAATACAGTCGAGCATCTTGTGTATTGTAACGAGTATGTGGTGGAATATTTGTTAAGACACGCGATATTTGGCTTGACAATAGACCAACGGACGATCGATGCAAGATCGATCGTCGTGGCAGCGAGTCTGGACTATACTTTCGAAGCGAACAGACTTGTGACATTACGCGATCGAGATAATTAACGATTATCATTGTTAAGAATATCCGCCCCAAACCAAATACGCGCGTTATTACATATATATTACAAATATATTATTACAATTATATACATATTATTACAAATATATATATTATTCCAAATATATGTATATATATATTGGACATTTTCAAGAATCCCGTCAGTCCCCCTACGGACCTCCCTCGCAGGCTTTGATAACTATTCCTCTATTACACTAATGACCCTGAAGATATCTGCATGAGACAAAATTTAATCAAGTTATAACGGCTGTATTTTGCATCGCACTAACTTTGCTCGAGGAAGTTAACTTGGAGAATAAAATTCTATAAGTGAACAATTGTTTATTCTTTCTAAAGCCGTGCACTGATAGAGACTTGCCAAAGATGAAATTTGATGTCATACAGATATCTTCAGGCTCATTTACACTATTGTGGTATTATTCTGTGCATCTCGGTGAGTTATGCACAAACACGGTGCACAACAGCGCTGTCGTGTGCATAAAATCATTTTTCGGCAATGAATACGTCACTTCCGGTTTGAAAATTATTTTCAAACCGTATTTCTAGTACATCTCCATAAATCTAAATCTCCGGTTTCTAAATTCCAGACTCCATAGCGAGGGCACGAAGCGCCCTTGCCACAACAACCTGCTAGTGCAAATATAGGTATATTTAGATATATCGAGAGACACAAGACTCTCGAGTGGCGAGAGAACCATCCAAGCTAGCAGACCATTACTGCGCGTTTTTTTCAATGCACCGCCCATTCTAAACTGTTAAACAGCGGTCCAGCTTTCGCCAGAGCTCGCGAGCTCGTACCGGGCGCGCGGGTCCTCTAGACTTTACCCCAGGGTTCGCATATGGGAACATACACGTATCACGATGGTCGGCGGGCTTGCGGGCTTCGGACCCCCGCGGCTATTGCGGCACCACTCGAGACGGCTGTTAGCGTGTTGACTTAAGTGCCTACGAGAATTAACAAGGCTGGCCAGACTCCCGACTGGCTCTCAATTCCTTTTTTTCTATTCAACTCTGCCCTGAGCCAGGTACTTATTTTTTTTTTCGCTGCGCCCCTCGCCTATGACGAAAAGAGAATCAGCTACTCGTTTCCATGGTTCATTCGGCGAGTTCATAATAGTAATAAGAATCCATCTGCAACATCCCTCAACAGATGACAATCGATTAATGTCTGAGTATTTATTTATATTTGTTGTTCCATCTCCACCGTATATCCTTTTGGGTTTTTACGGCCCCCCATCCAGATTCCCCCCTAGCACTCACTACCAGCACTCAGCTAAGCTACCTAACTTCCAG
Organism: Ichneumon xanthorius; assembly: GCA_917499995.1. Classification (NCBI taxonomy): domain Eukaryota; kingdom Metazoa; phylum Arthropoda; class Insecta; order Hymenoptera; family Ichneumonidae; genus Ichneumon; species Ichneumon xanthorius. Next base: position 7,587,239 of record OU824211.1, on the reverse strand, counting down.
CGCGCCCGTGGCCGACTTAGCTGCACTGTATTTGCGTATTTGTGTAGTACCCGCATTTGCCGGGAACACGGAGAAACTACGGAAAACCCGTGCCGGTATAGACGGCCATATTCTACTGTTCCACCGGTATTTTCGCTCTTAAGTAAAGTGCAGAAACACCAAAGTCTCAGAAGAAAGCGCTTTCCGCCCCACGGTCGATTCGCCAGCTAGCGCACTGCTAAGCGTCACCCATCCAAGTACTGACCACGAACGAATCAGCTTAACTTGGGGGACCACCAGAGCCGTGCACCAACCGCGCATCCACCGCTGTCGGTAATGTCCGATCATACATGAGTTTCAGAAGAAAGCGCCTCCCGCCCCACGGTCGATGCGCCAGCTAGCGCACTGCTAAGCGTCACCCATCCAAGTACTGACCGCGAACGAGTCAGCTTGACTTGGGGGACCACCAGAGCCGTGCGCCAACCGCGCGTCCGCCGCTGTCGGTAATGTCCGATCATACATGAGTCTCAGAAGAAAGCTCCTCCCGCTCCAAGGTCGATGCGCCAGCTAGCGCACGGCTAAGCGGTCACCCATCCAAGTACTGACCGCAAACGAGTCAGCTTGACTTGGGGGACCACCAGAGTCGTGCGCCAACCGCGCATCCACCGCTGTCGGTAATGTCCGATCACACAGGAGTCTCAGAAGAAAGCTCCTCCCGCTCCAAGGTCGATGCGCCAGCTAGCGCACTGCTAAGCGTCACCCATCCAAGTACTGACCGCGAACCAATCAGCATAACTTGAGGAACCACCAGAGTCGTGCACCAACCGTGCTTCCACCGCTGTCGGTAATGTCCGATCACACATGAGTCTCAGAAGAAAGCGCCAGCTAGCGCACAGCTACACGGAGAAAAAATTACATAGTAAAAGCAACAAGACTGATTTTTTACCATAAAAAATAGTTCCCAGGCGGAACATTTACATTTTATAGTTACAACAATGACAACACCTCATGGTTGCCACCATAATTATAGTTTAATCAATTGAATATACACTATGAGAAAATATCTATATAGACATTCCCCCGGAAAACTATTCGCTATAGTAGGAAATACCATTCTTTTTCTCAGTGTAAGCAGTCACCCATCCAAGTACTGACCGCGAACGAATCAACTTAACTTGGGGGACCACCAGAGCCGTGCGCCAACGGCGCATCCACCGCTGTCGGTAATCTCCGATCATACACGATTCTTTTTCACATTCAGCGAGAAAACGACTTGTTCATCTCTCCCTGCAGCGGAGACTGCCCAGCCGTAGTCTTTCATCGCTCCAGCAGAGTACACTTGTCACGGGCGAATCGATTGATACTTTCGCGCATTACGGCATGCCCGTAGCCATTCCAGCAAAACGGTTTTCGATAGCCGTATCGCCAGTTCCGGTCTCGAGCGTGAATGGGCTTTTTCCGCGTGTGTTCCGCGTCTCCGTGTGCGAGGACCGGATGCCCGGGGACGAGACGGACGGTGGAAGTGAACGCGGAGACGACCGGGGGAGGCTGTTCCGGGGAATAGACTTTTCGGGGCGATCGTGAAGGTTGCCCAGACGGGTGAGCACACACGCGGCATATTCGCCACAGTGACAACTGTACTTTGTAAAATAGCGGGCCCGATGGCTGGCGGTGGTGGACGGCGAGCGGCTAACAGCGATAGAACCGGCAGCGGGCACTATGGAAGGTAGAAGTAGATGGGCTGTCAGGTTACCGATGTTCCCTCCGGGACCCGTCAAACGTACGGAACGACGACGGCGAACCAGCAGCTTTTCTGCGGGAACTCGCGCGCGCTCCCTGTCTCTTCGCTCCCTTGGGGGCCAGTGATAAAAACCTGGACCAGTCAGCATCCAACAACCGCCTTTACCGTCCGCTCTCCGCTCCTCTTTCTCTCCGTGCTCTCTTTCCTCGTTCCCACCGCCCTCGCGCCGCTCCCTTGCTCTCGGCTTTTACCTTTTTCGACAAAGGACGCCGTCAGAGACTTTCGCGCCGGGTAACCTTCCGTCCGGCTCCCGGAGATCGTCCTGCGTTACGACGAAAACCAGTCGCTCCATTCTCCACCGCGCTCCTCGCCGTCGTCGTTTCGTGGCCACTCGTAAACGTCGCGACTGACACCCGAGTCGGCGAGGTTCGCCGAGAAGAGGGAACCTACCCGCGCCCCCCTCCCCCTCCCCGTCGTGTCCTCGGAGAAACACACACTCAAATAAAAATCCATGTCCTCCGGCGGCCAGGCGAATTCATGCTCGCTCGGGCCTCGGGCTTGGCTATCCTCTCGCCCTGGCGCTCTGAAACAGCAAAAAGCGAACCCCTGGGAATCCAGCCGGGAGATAGAAACCAGCGGCTACCGCTGCCCGGAGAACGAAAAAATGTCAGTACCATTTCGCGCTAACCGGGCGCGAGGCTTTCCTGCTGCTATGATAAATAAACCGGCGACTTCGCGTATCGCAATTTAATTGGGAATTTTATACTCGCCGGGGCGGATGAGAGAGGAAAAGAAAAAGTGCGTTTGTTTTTCGACTGAAATAATGCGATTAATAGGGTTGTTCGGCAACGAGACGGTGGCTTGTAGGAATGAACCAGCGAAATATGGGAGAATATGAATTTAGAGTATTTATATATATAAATATATATATATTTTTTTTTTAATAAAAAAATGACCTATGCAGGCATCGTTAGGCTGTCGACTTCGTCTCTTCGTTCCGTCGGGCTGCAGGATAATTCAGTGAAATTCGGTGATCCAGCCTTCGGGGGCTGTCAGGTAAATCGAGGCCAATTATCGATGCCCGTCGGCTTGATCGAAAACCCGTGCGCATAAAAAACCGGCCGCGATATAGAAAATAACGGAACAATAGTTTTCTGTTCTTCGGCGGGTATGAAAAGAGTAACGAATAGTAGTAGTAATTGTATTTATGGCCAATATTTTGCATGGTACGGACATTGATACATTTTAAAGATTATTTACAGTATTTTATATATATATATATTTTTTTTTTGGGGCTTTGTGTTTTTTTGTCGGGTTGGGTTTTGTCTTCCCTCCCCCCCAGCTGACCCCCCTCCGGTTTTTATGGCATATAAAATGGGTTTCGAAATTCCGAACTTCCAATTTACATGCTAAACAGTAAAAAATAATTTCGTCAAATCGGAATGCAAAGTCTCGTTAAAATAATTTTGTTAAATAAGTTCCACATTCGTTTGTTCAGGTTTGAAAATACAAACGTGGCCTTTTATCTCCCGTGTCATTAACTATTTTAGTTTGTACTTTGTAAAACTAGGGCCGGTTGGTGCGATTGGAAAATTAACAAATAAAAACTTGTGGACGTTTCTGGACAATAAGTTGTTGTAAAATGTTCAATAATTTTTTTGTTGCATATAATTTTGGAATTTCTGTTTTCATAGGATATGAAACGGCTTTCAAAATCCCGAAATTACATTTCACGTGCCACAATTTCGAAAATTCGGTTTTTATAGGATCCGAAATGGATTTCGGATGTCCGAATTCCATTCCATACGGAATGGATTTCCACCGCAACACACGTGATCAACGCATGCCGCTACTACACTTCTTCAGCCACCGGGCGATCGCCCCGAGTCCCTCAGTCGCTAATGAATAAATAACGCGAGTTACGAAAGAGGCGCGACAGGGTAGATTGAAACGAACGAGCAGTGCACTTCATAATTCGGCGATCTCTTGACAAATCGTCGACAGTGTGGAGTAGCACAGCTTTCTAATCGACGGAGCGAGGAGTAGCAGCACGCCCATGGACTCCGGGGAGTGATTGATCGATCATGTTAACGTTCCGTCCGTGTTGCCGCGATCGCCCACCCTCTCGCGCCTTCCCGCGAGAGATGCGAGAGCTTCGTCTCGCTCAGACCGGGGCTGAAGCTTCGGCATAATGGCGAAAGGATCGAGAAAGGATGCGCGATGGAGCCGCCCGACCGTTCGTCCCAGTGAGATCCCTGCCGTCTATAGGGAAGAGCGGGGCAAAATGGGACGGTGGGGCAAAACGCCATACAGTAGAACCCCGTTTATCCGAGGTAATGTGGGGAGAGCGTACTTCGGATAAGCGAAAACTCGGATAACACGGATAACATACTCAATTCAAACTTGTATTATTGTTGTATATTTAAAAAAATAACTCTTCATATAAGCATTAACTTTATCAGTTAATATTAGTTAACTTACGACTTCTTTTCGTTCCTTGAAAGATCACGATTGTTCTACCATTGACTGTAGAATCGGAACTAATGTAGGGTAAAAGTGGTGAATATGGCCCACCTCGATTAACACGTAGATCAATGATATATGGACCGGACCATATTCCCCACTTTTACCCTATTTACAGCTCGCAATATAAAGACGCAGCAAACTTGTGCAACTTTAAGCGCGTATGCAACAAGGTAGCAATTACAGACTATTCCGCTCGCGGGCATGCTGCTTTATCCGTTTTATCCGAGCTTTCCGTGTTCTCCGAGACTACACGTCGATTAACACGGAGGGCTCCGATGGGTTGGGTGCTTCCTACTGTATTCCAAGCATTTTTGGATGGGACAATGGGGCAAGACGGAACAGACAATCCGGATGTATCAAGAGGCCAAAATGGGACATCCAAAAATGATTGTAAACTTCCGTTTTGCTCAATGTCCCGTTTTGCCCCGCAGTCCTACTGTATTCCAAGCATTTTTGGATGGGAAAATGGGGCAAAACGGGACAGACAATCCGGATGTATCAAGAGGCCAAAATGGGGCATCCAAAAATGATTGGAAACTTGCCTTTTGCTCAATGTCCCGTTTTGCCCCGCTGTCCCATTTTGCCCCGCTCTACCCTACCTATAGGACAAGAATACATTATCGCCGCGATGCCGCGCGCTCGAGAAGACTCGAGACGAGCCGGAAACGGAACGGGAGCTTTCGTTTGCTCCCGGCCGTTCCCTCCGGAGTTTTCCAGCCCCGGCGCCGCAGTCGGCGAGCGAACCCTTTATCATGATAGCTCGCTAATCGCGGAAACCGGGCCGCGAGCGGGAACGGGTCCCCTTCTCGAGACTCCTCTTCCAAGACGACCGGCGAAAGTGTCGAACGAAAAGATTGCGCTTGAATTTATAGACGCCCTCCTCGGAAGCCTCCTCGCCCGATTCAAGGGCTCGGAATTAAGTACGACAACTTTTCCATTAGTAGTTTCGAATAATTAAGCTTGCGACCGGGATCCATGTGGCGTCGGGCCGGGGGGATGGGCCTCGTTAGAGGAAGAATCTAAGACGCAGGCTTTGCGAAGAGTCCCGGACGAGGGTTGGTTAAGAGCGATAAAAAGAAAAATCGTTTTTCTCGTGTACAAAAAAACGTGTTCGAAAGTTCTGTCTGGCTGTTCTCGCGTTCTCTCGTTTATCGTTCGCCGAGGCGGAGCCGGCCGATTTAAATGGTACGGAAGATGGAAAACTCGACGATTCGAGCCGGGTCAAGCGAGCGGAGAGCCGACGATGCTCGCGGATGGTCGGCGAAGGGATTAAAATGTAAAGTTCCGCTCGATGCCGGACCGATCGACGGAGCAGCCAAGCCGATCGTTGCCCGTTCGTCGATCCTGTTATTCGGAATTCGTCTGAACTAACGAATTAATATCGCGGAACTTTGCGTATCGCTTGGCGAAATACACGCGGCGGTGTGCCGAGTAATAGCGCGATATCCGAAATCGATATGAACTCTCTCTGTCTCTCTCTCGGTCCCGCACACTCGTTTGTTGCAACCTTCGATGCAGCTTCGTGTAACTCACGCACACCGGCCAGCGACCCGGCAAATTTTCGTATCTCCGTCGATATCTGCGTATGTGTGCAAAACGTTTCTGCATGAAACCTACAGGTGAACAAGTTTGCCGCGGCAGACTAAATTACAATTCGTTTCGGGGTTCGATCTCGAAGGGTACATATTTCGTTATTGCCCCTTTTTTTTCATTTGCACCGTTCTCGGCAAGGCACGGAGCCGAGGGAGGGGGTTAAATGCATGTCGAATAATTCCAGACACAAAAAAAAGAATGAATCTGTTGGTACATTTCGCCAATCGCCGTGCAGAATAGGCGATAAAATACGGAATTCCTATTTTTCTATAGAACGGTATTTTTTATTGACAATTTTAATTATATATTTTTTGAAGATAAGATCGGATTAACGAATGAGAACGATCGATAGAACGCTATTTTTTATTTTCAATATTTATTTTTTTCATCAAAATTCGCAAATTTTTGAATCTCCGTGCATATCTTCGTGTGTGTGCGGACCGTTTCTACATGAAACCTACAGGTGAACAAGTTTGCCGCGCTAGACTAAATTACAATTCGTTTCGGGGTTCGATCTCGAAGCGTGCATATTTCATTATTGCCGCTTTTTTCATTTGCCCTGTTCTCGGCAAGACCCGGAGCCGAAGGGGAGGAGGGAGGGGGGGGGGGGGAGTGAGTTACATGCATGTCCAATAATTCCATACACAAAAAAAAAATGAATCTGTTGGTAAATTTCGCCAAGCGCTATTCAGAATAGGCGATAAAATACGAAATTCCTATTTCTATAGAACGGTATTTTTTATTTACAATTTTAATTATTAATTTTTAAGAATTCGTGTAATAACGAGCATACCATACGAATCTCCCGCCATATCGATAAGGTCGAATAAACGAATGAGAACGATCGATAGGCCGCTCTTTTTCATTTTTAAATTTTTATTATCAATTTTTTTTCTTCAAAATTCGGCTAATTACGTGGCTGCTCTTCGAGTCTCCCGTGATATCGACAAGGTCGCATTAACGAATGAAAACGATCGATAGGACGCTATTTTAAATTTTTCAATTTTTATTATCAATTTTTTGTTTCAAAATTCGGCTAATTACGTGACTGCCTTTCGAGTCTCCCATGGCATCGGCAAGGTCGCATTAACGAATGAGAACGATCGATTCCGCGAGCGAAGCGGCGCGAGAGAGCAGGAGAGTTCTCTCTTCGATGCGTAAAGAGTCGCGCGTGTGCATGGTAGGTACCGGGCCGGTGTCGGCGCTGCGGCGGCGCGGTGGGTCTCCATCATTCTGCTCAATGACGCGTCAAACGCAATCAGGGTGGAGATTGCTTCGACGAGGGCCCCGGAGGTTTCCCACTTCCCATAACCATATCCTACCGATAATGCAACTAATAATCGACGGGTACAACCCCCCCCCCCCCCCCCCCCACCACACTATATCGTATCACGGTGCACGAGGTAGCGCGCAGTGTATGAAGCCGGTCGAGTGGGTTGTGTTCGAAGAGAGCCGTCGAGTCGCTGATGGGCCAACGCGACAACGTACATAACACGTACATAAAGAGATGCAACCCACACGAACGATCGCTCGGTGCCATTATTTCCCGTTTGTAAGCCGCTCACCGGGATCACCGGGACCAAAACCGCGAGCGACATTGGAAATTTCGTTTCGGCGATAGAAAACGCCGCCGCTACGGGAGGGCGAGGGAGAGCGAGTACATTGTACACCGTGTCGACGAGGGCGTTCCATGGTTTCCTAGTTTCGTAACACAATGTGCAACAACACTGCGCAGCTCTACTAATTAAATTAGCAACTCGCCGGGGGAGGGAAGCGGAGAGTGCGGGTCGCGCCGGTTCACCTGCGCGCGGTGGGAGGCAATTAATAAAGTTTCGATATTGCCGAGTGTCCGTACACGGCGTCAGGAGAGCGGATAGTTAATACCCATTTTATTACCATTCTCGGTGAGGAAGAATTTCGCATGCGTCATCGTGCAGCGGAAGAGCCGAAACCATCTATTTTTTGTTGTTGTTTTTTGCCACTTTAATTGGAGGATTTTTTGACTCGGCCCACTTTTGACCGCCCCGCGACAAATTGAAATTATTTCGTCGATCCAATTATAAACCGGTGTCAAACGCGGCGCCGAATGAGGGTCATAAAAAAAAGTTGTACCTCCGCGCTCTCCCCCTCGTTGCGGCGTCGCAAACGAGTGACCTTATTATCAATAGCCGGACCGAAGAGTCGTAAAGTGAAACGAGCGAACTATCGAGAACGGGTAACTCTCCCGTTCCCCGTGTCCCAGCTGAGTTGTCCATCGTGTGTAACGCGGGAACGGCGAAAAGCTCTCTTATCACCATTACCCGTGCCACCGAGCCGCGTAGTTTATGCACGCTACTTGCCAAAGTCCTAGGGCAGCGTACTTCATGCATCGCTACGTCCGCCTCCCCGCCGTTGGGGTATTATACAATAACGAGGCAAGTTTTGCGAAACGAGAACGTCGGATTGAATCGGCGCAGTGGGCACGAGACGAAACTGTACCTTGCAAAAGCGCGACACGGTTGTTCGCCGGAAGTTACGCAAAATCGCTGGTGGGAGAAAATAACGAACGGAGAGGAATTCGCGCTGAGGGATGAGGAAGGATGAGCTGCAGCGGCATAATGCGAATTTTTTTTTTTTTTATATATACTTCACACCTCATCTTATCCAACCCCGGCGAATCTTGTCCTCTAGCTGCGAGTGGGGCTTTGATAAATAACGCAGCATCTCGCCAAGCGAAACGAGAAGGTCGGATTGAATCGGCGAAGTGGGCACGAGTCGAAACTGTACCTTGCAAAAGCGCGACACGGTTGTTCGCCGGAAGTTACGCAAAATCGCTGGTGGGAGAAAATAACGAACGGAGAGGAATTCGCGCTGAGGGATGAGGAAGGATGAGCTGCAGCGCCATAATGCGATTTTTTTTTTTTTTATATATACTTCACACCTCATCTTATCCAACCCCGGCGAATCTTGTCCTCTAGCTGCGAGTGGGGCTTTGATAAATAACGCAGCATCTCGCCAAGCGAAACGAGAAGGTCGGATTGAATCGGCGCAGTGGGCCCGAGACGAAACTGTACCTTGCAAAAGCGCGACACGGTTGTTCGCCGGAAGTTACGCAAAATCGCTGGTGGGAGAAAATAACGAACGGAGAGGAATTCGCGCTGAAGGATGAGGAAGGATGAGCTGCAGCGGCATAATGCGAATTTTTTTTTTTTTAGTATATATATATATTTTTTTTTTATTAATGTTCCGTTCCAGGTATAACCCTTAGGGGTTTTTACCTTAGCTCCCCCCTAGCCTAACCGTGTACCCATTCTAACACTTTCCTACCCGCACTTCGCTAACCTACTCTAATTCCGTGTGTCCGCAGCCGACTTACTTTCCCCTAACTGTACCGCATTCGCCGAGGACACAGGGAAACTGCGGAAAACCCATGTCGGTACAGCTGGCGATATTCTACTGATCCTCCGGTATTTCTGCACTTGAGTAAAGTGCAGAAACACCTAAGTTTCAGAAGAAAGCGCCTCCCGCTCACCGGTCGATGCGCCAGCTGGCGCACGGCTAAGCGGTCACCCATCCAAGCACTGATCGCGAACGATTGTGCTTGACTTGGAAGACCATCGGAGCCGTGCGCCGACCGCGCATCCACCGCTGTCGGTCCTTTTTTAGTATATTTCACACCCCATCTTATCCAACTCCAGCGAACCTTGTCCTCTAGCTGCGAGTGGGGCTTTGATGAATAACGCAGCATCTCGCGCGTGCAGCTCTCTCGGTATTTTCCGACTGAAATATATTAGTGAGCAGTGGCCCGGAGCGATTTTACAGCGCGGCGTGAAAGCATCGCTCGTCCGGGGGTTGTACAGGATGCGTCGGATTCACTAAGTCTGACGTGGTTACGAATTAGCTGGGTTATGAGGTGTTACACGGAGCCTCACGGAATTCCGCTTTCCCCGTCCGCTCCTCGGCTCTTCGGCAAGGTAATTAGATAACTCTCGTCGACGACACTGGCGTTATTTCAGAGGGTTAATCGCAGTTCCGAGGTCGCGGTACCCGCCTCTACGTGCACGATACCATAATAGTACGTCCTGGCTCTGGCGGGTTAACTCAGGCGTCACGGCGCGCATCCCTGCGCTCCATCTCCGTACGTGCACGCGCAGTGGGTGCAACCCGCTCTAGGGTACACGCCACGAGGCCCCGGGTATTAGGGATCCACTTTCATTATGTGTACCACAGGTTCGCTGTGGAATCGCCCACCGCAAATTCTCTCGCCGGAAACCCGTTACACGTTATCAAGGAAATTGGGCTAACGCGACGGGTATTAATGGCCGAGTGGACGCAGTCAAGGCTTCGTTATCGTGAATGGAAGAGAGTCGGGGTCAGCCCGGGCGCCGGGATGGTCGACGGCGATGAGACGGAATCTTCGCCACCTGCCCGAGGAAAATCCGTCCGTGCAGCGCCGATGAACCTTTGCGATGCGCTGACAGGTATGGTATGTGATGAAGTGATGGAATGACTGAATAAGTGAATATGTACGTTTATTGTAATTGATGATTGACGGAGAGCGGTGGATGCGCGGTTGGCGCACGGCTCCGGTGGTCTTCCGAGTCAAGCCGAATCGTTCGCGGTCAGTACTTGGATGGGTGACTGCTTAGCCGTACGCTTGCTGGCGCATCGACCGTTGAGCGGAAGGGACTTTGTTCTGAGACTTTGGTCTTTCTGCACTTTACTCAAGTGCAAAAATACCAGTGGATCGGGAAAATATGGTCGGTGGTACCGGCACGCGTTTTCCGTAGTTTCCCCGTGTCCCCGGTAAATGCGGTACAGTGTAGCTAAGTCGGCAAGGACGCACTGGAAGTTAGGTACCTTAGCTGAGTGCGGGTTGGGAGTGCTGGGGGGGATCGGGATGGGGTTCCGTAAAAACCCATAAGGATATACAGTGGAAAAATGGAACAAGTGTAATGTTGATAATATAATTAGTAACTGAAGGATGGAGAACGTCGAAGAGGTTCGGGCCGTCGAGAGGAACTGAAGGAAAGGGTCTGAGGGAAGAACGGCCCTCGCCTATTGGTACGCGTTAATATTTGTGTTGCTGAGCGCGAGAAGACGACCACTGCTCGCGCTTGGCGAGCAGGGGCGGATTTAAGACTGACGGCGTTCTAGGCTGGCCATCTTATAGCGTCCCAAAAGTTATCGGTACGAAGCTTCAACCACAGCGTCGACGCTGCACTCCATGAAAATCTTACCACAAATAATGAAGGCTTTGAGCAAACAAATTGGTTTAGCAAAATCGAAAGATGTTTATTATATTTTGTAATCTCGAAATGATTTTGTTTCCCTGACTACACCAAAAAGGCCTCATTTCATGCCTGCAACGGGGATGCAAAGTGGCCGATTCTTGACGAGCGGGAGGAAAAGTCATTTAGAGGGAGGAAAACTTTCACTTTTCCTCCCGCACAAAACCTCACACTCGGTGAAAATCACGCACTTTTCCCCCGTGTAGCATAATCTACTATTTTTATATTTATATAAATATAAAATTTTACGAATTTTGTTTCCCTGACTACACCAAAAAGGCCTCATTTCATGCCTGCAACGGGGATGCAAAGTGGCCGATTCTCGACGAGCGGGAGGAAAAGTCATTTAGAGGGAGGAAAACTTTCACTTTTCCTCCCGCACAAAACCTCACACTCGGTGAAAATCACGCACTTTTCCCCCGTGTAGCATAATCTACTATTTTTATATTTACATAAATATAAAATTTTACCTATTTTATAATTGGTGTTATAGGTTATAAACACCAATTATAAAATGAACCGACGTTATCGTTGAATTATTGTTAAAAAGTTGCTCCTTGTTTTTGTTTTATAAAGTTTCACCTTAAAAATCTTGGGCGACTCTCTTGTTCGCTCCAGGCATGTTTCAGCGAGCGGGTCACGAAGGGACGTTGAAAATTCTCGGAGAGAAAGCCCGAATCTCCGCGTGCGCAACGGGTCCCTTCATTATTAAACGGTGAGAGAACGCGAGGTGCGATATGCGAAGAGATTACCGTATGTGCGGAGCTTTATCAAAGATTCAGCGAGAGAATTCAGAGGAGCGGGCGACTGCGAGGAATCTCGCGTGAGCCCGTATAGCGGTACACTCGGAAAACCCGAGCTAAATCCGATCCAATCCCGTACGGATTCGTACGCGTAATAACGTTAGAGCCAAAGAGAAATCGAGTTAACGATTCGAAATCATGTCGTGCGCGCCGCCGGCTCGCCCGTTGAGAGGGCAGTCCGGAAAACCGGAAATTGCGAAACCGCATAACGCCGTTCTATCGAAACTCGGCCGTTTCTGTTCCGCATTGATTTATACGATCGTCCGCCCTGAAAGCGCGATTCTGTTGCGAGCTTTCGCAATTAACGAGACTAAACTGCACACCGGAGAGACACGAGAGTGAGCCGAATGGGTTTTCAAAGCCGTCGAAGTGAATCCTACGGAGTGCCGTGAGCATAACGCGGCCCTTTTAATTACACCGAGGCCCCACAGAAATTCGCAATTAAAGGGAAACTTCGTAATTTGCAACGCAGCAGGCGCGCTTCTTATCGGGGAAGGCAATGGTCGCAGCTGCCAGCCGACAGCCCGGCGCGATGGACCGTTCCCTCACAACGAGCTTACCAACGGGTCCGTCTCCTCGCCGTCTGGATCGAAAGAGTGCCGCACAAAAGTCTCTCTCGACGCCGTCTGCGAGGCAACATTTTCGCAGACCGAAAAGCTGCGCGCGACTGTACGGGGAGTATTATCAACGATAATTTGTGGAAAGTGGCGCGAGTAAGTGTGCGAAATCGGGAACGGGACCGTCGAAGTTTATCGATCAGCTGCCGAGCAGACTGCGCTTCCAGCGAGGTTCTTTCTGTCGCGTATCGGGGCATTGTGCCGCGGACGAGAATGCCAAGCTGCTCTCTCACGACGCTATAATCTCCGAGGATCCCGACGATAGAGTCGGGCTCGAAGGGGTTTTCTTTTTTTCCCCGTCTGATCCGCGTGGCAACATCGTCGCGCATTGTCGTCCCGCTGCGCGCGGGCATTCAACCGATTTCCGGTTAGCCGAACATCGGAATAGCGAACCCCTCGATGCTCCTCGTTGCTTCACGGACATCAATGACAACGTCGGCGAACGAATTCCCTCCATCTCCTTCCGTTCTCCATGCAGCCCTTGTTCGTCCGCTCCGCTATCACTCACTTCTCCGTTCGATGCCGCGGCTCTCTTGTATCGGATATGTCTCGAGTCTCTTCGCAGAACGCGGCTATAACCGGGACACCGATGGCCAGGCCGTATCGGCTATTCAGAGCGTGCTCGGCAGGCGGCGACAGCGACGGCCGCGGAACCTCAATGCCGAGGGAGTTTCCTCGGCGTATCTGCATGGACGCAACGGTGCCGCTGTAATTATTGGTAACCGCCCGAGTGTGAAATCTCGGAGAACGTCGATGTAGTACACCCGGCTCACCGATCCAACGGTTGATGCAACATTACTCCTTTCTGCATTGGACATCATCTCACAGTAGACCTGCATTAGGCGTAGTGTAAGCTATCAAATTGGGGAAGCGGCAGCATGAGCCAAATTCGATTCAGGTTCTATAATAACTTAATGCCGATAATACTGATGGCAGCTAAAGATACATGTTTCTTTAAACTTCTGATACGAGATTTTTCTCCCAAACTCCGCGACAGCGACGGCGATGGAATGTCAATGCTGAGGGAGTTTCCCCGGCGTATCTGTATGGATGCAACAGTGCTGCTATAATTATTGGTAACCACCCAAGTGTGAAATCTCGGAGAACGTCGATGTAGTACACGCGGCTCACCGACCCAATGGTTGATACAACATTACTCCTTTCTGGATTGGACATCATCTCACAGTAGACCTGCATTAGACGTAGTGTAAGCTATCAAATTGTGGAACTGGCATCATGGGCCAAATTTGATTCGGGTTCAATAATAACTTAATGCCGATGATGCCGATAGCGGCTAAAGATACATGTTTCTTTAAACTTCTGACACGAGATTTTTCTCCCAAACTCCGGGACGACAATGCCGAGGGAGTTTCCACGGTGTATCTGCCTGGGCGCAACGGTGCCACTGTAATTATTGGTAACCGCCCAAGTGTGAAATCTCGGAGAACGTCGATGTAGTACACGCGGCTCACCGACCCAACGGTTGATGCAACATTACTCCTTTCTGCATTGGACATCATCTCACAGTAGACCTGCATTAGGCGTAGTGTAAGCTATCAAATTGTGGAACTGGCAGCATGGGCCAAATTCGATTCGGGTTCGATAATAACTTAATGCCGATGGAGGTTAAAGATACATGTATCTTTAAACTTCTGACGCAAGATTTTTCGATTCGGGTTCGATAATAACTTAATGCCGATAATGCCGATGGACGTTAAAGATACGTGTATTTTTAAACTTCTGACGCAAGATTTTTCGATTCGGGTTCGATGATAACGCAATGCCGATAATGCCAATGGCAGCTAAAGATACATATTTCTTTAAACTTCTGATACGAGATTTTTCTCCCAAACTCCGCGACAGCGACGGCGACGGAACGTCAATGCTGAGGGAGTTTCCCCGGCGTATTTGCGTGGACGCAACAGTGCAGCTATAATTATTGGTAACTGCCTGAGTGTGAAACCTCGGAGAACGTTGATGTAGTACACGCGGCTCACCGACCCAACGGTTGATGCAACATTACTCCTTTCTGCATTGGACATCATCTCACAGTAGACCTGCATTAGACGTAGGTGTAGGGCATCAAATTGTGGAACTGGCATCACGAGCTAAGTTCGATTCGGGTTCGATAATAACTTAATGCCGATAATGACGATGGCAGCTAAAGATACATGTATCTTTAAACTTCTGACGCAAGATATTTCGATTCGGGTTCGATAATAACTTAATGCCGATAATGCTGATGGCAGCCAAAGATATATGTTTCTTTAAGCTTCTGACGCAAGATTTTAATCCCAAACTCTGGGACAGCGACGGCGACAGAACGTTAATGCTGAGGGCGTTTCCCCGGCGTATCTGCGTGGACGCAACAGTGCCGCTATAATTATTGGTAACTGCCCGAGTGTGAAACCTCGGAGAACGTTGATGTAGTACACGCGGCTCACCGACCCAACGGTTGATGCAACATTACTCCTTTCTGGATTGGACATCATCTCACAGTAGACCTGCATTAGGCGTAGCGTAAGCTATGAAATTGTGCAACTGGCAGCACGAGCCAAATTCGATTCGGGTTTGATAATAACTTAATGCCGATAATGCCAATGGCGGCTAAAAATACATATTTCTTCACTGAGAAAACGAAATGGTTGGTTTCACCAAGGCACCGCGATGCGTTCAAAGGCCTTACCTGGCTGGTACAACAAAAAATGTAGTTTCAATCGAAACATTTAAAATCGAGTGATGCGAATTATCGTTCACCGAAATATTGCACTCGTCAAACCGACCACATAACAGTTTTAAACGTATGTCATTGCGACTTTTGGTTAAACCGACCATTTTTTTGTCAGTGTTTTGTTCCAATCGAAATTGTTTTGAGATTCGATAGATTGGATCTACCACGTTTAAAAGAAAAGCAGATCCAAAGAATGCTGACTTTGATTGAAGGGGATTGCATCGATCTCTCAAAGCTGATAGAGTAGTGGGTAGAAACACGCCGACCGAGTGGCTGTTCAGGTCGTGCGCGTACATGTTAGACCGAGGAGAAAAGCTGCTCTCGAGCACTCTCTTCGATTGGCACTCTGACAGATCTGAAATAATTGAAAATCGCACCAACGAAGAACCGAAAATAAGATACGTACGAAATTCACAGAATATCCGAGATTTGGTCAAAGCCTCGAATTCATCGGGACTTCAGAGTTCGTCGGAGGTCCGAGGTGTGCAGCGTCCCGGAAGCGCGCGCTTCAAGTGTGCCAGCTGAAAAGCCCACAAGCCCGAAATCGCACCGAGAGTCCGGTGAATCTCCGAGTTTCGAGGGAAACACGATTATTCGTCCAACGACGGAACTTCATAGTCGGGCGGGTTTCTCCGCTGCCAGGGTGTTCCGAGCCAGTCGTGCGGCGAGCGTACCGACCGAAGGATGAGAATCCACCTCGTGGTAGTCACAAACTCTCCTCGTGTCCTCCGTGTCGCGCTCGCCGACCGCTTGCTTTACGCCATCGTAATTATGCCCAGTAATTGTTGGTCGTCCGACCGGTTGGGCGTAAAGTCCGCGAGAACCGACGTTTCTCTCCCGTCCCCCAGCGACTGCGGCTCTCTTCCTGTGCATTCGCTGCGTCAGCCTCGCAACCCTGCGCCCCGTGGCATTACCGTGCCCGATGATAAACAGCATGTCCAGCTTCGCCATCGGAGTAACCAAGTGTATCCTCCGCTAGCTTCCAGGATCCTCCCGAGAGTTACGCGTACATTAACGCGCGGCACATGCGGAACACGCGCGTATGTACAATCGCGGATGGTCCAGGTGTGCATGCGGAGGTCCGGAGGCGGTGGAGAATGGACGGTGGATTTGAGCTCGCGGCATAAATTCCGACCTGCGCCAGCCAACGGGTGCCGAGGGAGGGGTGGGGGGGGGGGGGGAGGAGACAATCCCGCGGAAACGTCGACGAGGATGCTTTAGTGTAATCGTAATCACGGGTATGATATAGGAGTGCAGAAACCGAATACCAATTGCTCTCGCCTACCGGAGAGTATTTCGATCCCAAGCCCCCCCTCCCGTTCTCAACTGAAGCCGGATACCACGAAATGCCATGTGGATTCCCGGGGGAACGTTAATTATCAGACGTTGCATAATACCGCACGGTTCGACGCCCCCCCCCCCCCCCCCCCCCTTTGGAATATACAGCCGTTAGTGGCACTTCGATGAGAATATTAATCGGCGATGAAACTATTTCCGGCCGACACTCTTCGCCGAGGATTGGCACTGCGCGCGGAGGAAAATCACGTCGTCTCGTTTAACAAACGTACGTGCAACCTCCGGAAGCGCGGGAGGGTCGGAGGAACTCTCGGCGACCAATTTATGTTCAACTCGCGTAAGTGACGAGACGACGAGGACGGGGACCGAGATGACGAGTATGTGTGGAGCATCGCCGACGCTCCCGACCATGTGACCCGGGAACTCGGAACACTTAGTCGACACTGGCTCCGAGCCAACTGCAATCCCTGCGTGCAAACCCGCTGCAGCCGAGGCTGCGTTCCAAGAGCACCTGGACGAATTCCGCTATTAATAGATTATCCGTTACAAATTCTAGTCTTCCGTCGTCAGACTACGTGAAATCCGGACTTCTCGGCAGTTGGAGTCGGAACGTCGGAGATAATGTCCCTTGAGGTGTTGCGACGCGAATGCTCGAAGGTTTAGCGCATGTGACCGAGATATACATCAGATATACATGTCTTTGGGGCGGATAACCATAAACCGGAGCATAGAGCATGAAGGATCGAAGGCGATGTTAGATTTTAGTCGGAAAATTATATTTCGAGGTAGAGTCGACACGTTAATTAGTAACAATCAATTAGCAATGACCCCGTGATAAATGGTACGACCGTCGGGTACTTGACCGCTATAGGACTCACGAATGAGTGACTTTTAATTACTACTCTTGCAGTTATGTAATAACTGCTCTTGCAATTATTCAATAACTGCTCTTGCAATTATTCAATAACTGCTCTTGCAATTATTCAATAACTGCTCTTGCAATTATTTAATAACTGCTCTTGCAATTATTTAATAACTGCTCTTGCAATTATTTAACAACTGCTCTTGCAATTATTTAACAACTGCTCTTGCAGTTATTTAAAAACTGTTCTTGCAATTATTTAACAAGTGCTCTTGCAGTTATTTAAAAACTGCTCTCGCAGTTATTTAGTAGGGTAAAAGTGGGGAATATGGCCCGGTCCATATATCATTGATTTACGTGTTAATGAAAGTGGGCCATATTCACCACATTTACCCTAATTGTTCTTGACTTAGTGGAGTCAAATGTCAAATTGGATGTCTAATACTTAAATTCGTAATAAATCAAGTCTGCACAGGATGTCCGATGACTGGGACGTGCCTGCCTTGGTACCGTTACTCTCTATGTCTTTGGACCGGAAAACCATAAATCGGAAAACGGAGCATGAATGATCGAAGGCGAAGTTAAATTGAACTGCGAACTTAGTCAGAAAATGATATTTCGGGATAGAACCGACACGTTAATTAGCAACAATGTCCCCGTGACAAATGGCACGGCCGTCGGGCACTTGAGCGGAATCGGGCCTCGCGAAAATGGGAGTTTTAATAATTGCTCTTAAAAATTAACGAAAAGAGTTTATTTTCCATTTATTAATGAAATTCATGAAAAATCATATTTACGCGAACCAATACTGAAGATAGCTACGTGGACAACTGGCTAACCTAACTTCTTCGAACCGTCTGATTACTGGGTCGCGTATGTATTACTTTTAACAAAATGCAACAATAGAAAATAATTGAGGCTTAAAACTTGTATAACTCTTTACTAAACATTATTATAAAATAATGTTTGTAGTTTCGATTACAAGTGTCAAATTGGATGTCTAATACTTAAATTCGTGATATGTCACGTCTGCACACAAGTGTCCGATGACTGGGACGTGCCCGCCTTGGTACCGTTACCTTACACGTCTTTGGTCCAGAAAACCATAAATCGGAGCACGGAGCATGAAGGATCGAAGGCGAAGTTAACTGCGAAGTTAGTCAGAAAATGATATTTCGGGATAGAGCCGCAACGTTAATTAGCAAAAATGTCCCCGTGACAAATGGCACGGCCGTCGGGCACTTGAGCGGAATCGGGCCTCGCGAACGGGGGAGTTTTAATAACTGCTCTTAAAAATTACAGGTCGCGTCACCTGTTGCGTTCGCGATACCTACCAGTTACCTACGCGAAAACCGCGAGAGCTTCGAGTATTTAACTCGAACCCCGTCGACGAGAATTGCGATGTTTTCTCGGGAACGGGAAAATGCCTCCGATCGCCGCGGGCTCGGTCGAGACGTTTGATACACCACAGGCAACACCATTGACATTTATGTATACATGTATACGTGGACGCCATTAAAAACTAACCTCAGCAATCCCGTTTAAAGAAGTCCAGTTTTCATAACAATCGAATGTGACGTCTGGCTCGAACGTCGAGTTCGCGCGCCACGAGAGACTGGCAGAGTTATTCACAACTGGCGTTTATCGACCGCCGTCAGGCAAATTTTCCGTCGCAACTCTCGGCGCTCTCTCGGCGGAGAAAATAAACGAGAGGAAAACCCGGCAGCGGCAGCGACAGTAGCAGCAGCAGGCGGCGGCGATATCGCGCCCGAGCACAGTGTCTCCAATCTCGATTTTCTCCTCTTCGGTCCGCGGGCCGTTAATCGTTTTCCCGAGCGAGCGTGGAAATGAGAGACTGGCCGAGGGGGGACGAGGAGGGAACGAGCGGGAACGAAGTGGAAGCGGAAGAAAAGGAAGGGGGCAACGAAGGACCGAATGGGGCGGAGGTTGAAGTCGGGAAGACTGGAGAAGAGGGAAAGGGTGCGTTTTGCCACTGGTCTTCTTGGGTTCCGCAGACTCGTCCTTTTTTTTCGCCGACTCTCTGCCTCGGCTTGTTCTTCGGACTGCTTCGTATTCCACTTCCCTGCCGGCGTTTGCAGCACGGCGCCTGTGGGAGCTCGGATTCGCGGGAGCGAGGGAGACTCCGGTTTTGGCTCGCGCTCACACTCGTTCCCTCAGTCACCTGCACCTTCAATCAGACTGTTCCATATTTACGTGCCGGAGCCGAGGGTACGTCTCGGGCAAATTTTCTCCGGAGAGTTCAAAGCGGCCTTGGCCCGAGCTCACGCGCGCCGCATTATCATAATCCGGTGTACGGCGGGAGGGAGACGGAGCGAGGAGGAAGCGGTTGGAAGAAGTGGATGGAATGGATGGCAATGGAGCGACCTCCGGATGCAACAGGGAAGAGAAGTTCTGTGGCTTCAAACCGATTATCTGTCTTGCTCGCTGTTGGGAATCAATCACGACCGTTTTAGGATGATCGGGCGGGGTCGTGCATTATTAGCTCCATCATTGATTGACTGATAGTGGAAGGAGCATTCGTCTCATATCGGACGATGGTGTTGGCGCGTCAGCAATGTGGCTAGAGAACAGATACCGTTTTAGCGAACTAAATAATCGGGAATCAATTATCGCCCAATGGTTTTGCGGATAAATCGGCTGATCGAGGATTGAGGAGCCGATTCTTTCCGCTCGACCGGCAAAAGCCACGTGGTAACTATACAACAGTTGATCATTCATGTTGGAATGCCGAATTGGAAAGCCTCGATCGTTCCGAGATTTGTCGGAATCCTTCTATTCGAGCACACGGCTAAATGGGCGGATTCTAACGCACGATTCAACAAAACCGCTGTAACTTCGCTGGGCTGTAGGATGATCGGATGGGGTTGTATATTATTAGCTCCATCATTAATTGATTGATAATGAAACGAGCATTCGTCTCATGTTGGACGATGATGTTGGCGCGTCAGTGATGTGGTTCAAGAATAAATGCCGCTTTAGCGAACTAAATAATCGGGAATCAATTATCACTCAATGGTTTTGCGCGCAAATCGGCTAATCAAGGATTGTGGAGCCGATCGTTTCCGGTCGATCGGCAAAAGCCACGTGGAAAGCCTCTGTCGTTCGGAGATTCGCTTTTCACCCGTTTTACGTTGAAAACGTAAAACGTGGTCTCCCGTGGTTGACGGTAGGTAGCTCATGCCGACATATCGATTTATAAGGTACCATATACAATGTAATAAAATGCAACATACCATATATATATAATAAGGGTATAATCCTGAATTGACAATTATAGGCACTACTAGCATAATTATTGACATTGATATTGATAGTTGATGAACGGATCGCTCCTTTTACAGTTTTATCAAAAATCACATGTGTTCTCTTCTGGCTTCAGAATAAAAACAAAATTAAATTAATGACACTAGTTACAAATGAGTAAATTAGATAAATTATGTTGGATTAAATTAGTTACAGAATAGATTTTTTTTAATTGACAAAATATAGAAGAAAAATGATCATCATAAAGATAGAAGATAGATCATGGGAGCTTCTCCTTCGATCGACTGACTACTCGTACTTTAGAACATGTCTCTCAGCTATCATCACAAAGGCGTTGAAAGACAGTCCCGTGAGTCCAAGTGCCGAACATCTGTTTCCAGCGTATAGCAAACGCACTATTGTCGAGTTCGCCGCTGTATTTGTTGGGTGAACTTCCTCATGGAACAACGTCTCTTACGCATTACATAACACCCGATTCGGAACATGTAGATTTCGGAACGCTACCAGGTTGCCGACTCGATTAACCCATTATCATTTAAAATAGGTAAAGGTGTTATGATTTAAAATGAATAAAGTAATTATGATTTACAATAAATAAAGAAATTATCATTTAAAATAAATAAAGGAATTATGATTTAAGATAAATAAAGGAATTATGATTTTAAATAGATTAAGGAATAATGATTTAAAATAGATAAAGACTGAATTCTTCTTTGCGAGGACGCCGCTAACCGACCAAATTCTACCGCTCGATTCAACAAAACCCTTATAACCCCGCTAGATTCGATGTTAAGAGGTGAATAAAAAAAAAAGAATAGCGAGTGGGTAAAACGTGGCGCATAGCTCAGAAACTTATGCACGCATGAAAGAGAATACGGTCCCGGTGGGCAGGCAACTCGCGCTATATCCGACGATCGCGAAATATTTAATGCATCGCGCTCCCGCGCTCAGACGATTTTCATCGCGAGCCATGTCGGCAGGGCCGGGCTGGGGGGGGGAGGGCCGGGGAAGCAGTATAGTTTAGCATCGGAGCAGAAGCTCCGCCGAGAGGAAACGTTGAATAGCCCGCGAGAGGACGGATATTTCATGCCTGTATGCGTTTAATATATTTTATGGAATTCCCACGGATGAATGAAGAAATTGTACGGTGTATACGGGATCCATTTCAGTACTCGAGAATACATCCCTCCAGTTCATTTTAGTCACGAGACTGTCACATTTTTCATTTTCTCCGTGTCGTTTTATTTTTTTGTTTCTCCTCTGAAAATTTCAGTACAACAAAATAAAAAAAAATAAAAAAAACCGTCAACCGAGGCGGCTCACAGACACGCGTGTTAATTCACGCAACAAGCATCATCGAGCGGACGCGTACCCTTTTGTCTCGACGGATCCCTTTGTTGCGCGTGGGTGTTCGATACTCGTCGATACTCGTGGATTGAGCGGCCTCACCGCAGGGAGCGAGAGCCGATGAATAGAGAGAATCGGCCGGCGGAGCGCGAGCGACGCGTGAAATATTTTCCACCTCGGATAATACCGGCTACTGGTATTTATCTATTGATCACGCCGTTCATCGGGAATCGTTATCGATCCTGACGTATCGGCGAGATGAAAATCTAGTTTCGATACAAATACCGAACCGAATAAAGTGGTCGAAGCATTGTTCGGACGGACGGTGTCGAAGCCGCGTGTGTGGCTCGCGTCTATCTCGGTCGTGCTTTCGATCGAGGCAACCGGACAATGCCGCAGCCCCGCGAATACAGATGTCCGGGACGGGGTGAACCTATTCGGCCGCGACACTCCGGGACGTCGCGGGTTCAATCCTCTCGCAGTTATCGTCTTAATACAACGGCACCACGTCGGTGTAAGGTCCTTATATACATATATAATATTATATAGGGTAAAAGTGGGGAATATGGACCGGTCCATATATTATTGATTTACGTGTTAATCGAGGCGGGCCATATTCACCACTTTTACCCTACGTATATAATAAGGGTATAATCCTGGATTGACAATTATACTAGCATAATTATTGACACTGATATTGATATTGATAGTTGATAAACGGCTTCTGTTACAGTTTTATCAAAAGTAGAACATTTCGACAACTATATGACTTAGTTTGTGATTACATGTGTTCTCCTCTGGCTTCAGAATAAATACAAAGTTAAATTAATGACACTAGCTCTAAACAATGCCGCAGCCCCGCGAATACAGATGTCCGGGACGGGGTGAACCTATTCGGCCGCGACACTCCGGGACGTCGCGGGTTCAATCCTCTCGCAGTTATCGTCTTAATACAACGGCACCACGTCGGTGTAAGGTCCTTATATACATATATAATATTACATAGGGTAAAAGTGGGGAATATGGACAGGTCCATATATTATTGATTTACGTGTTAATCGAGGTGGACCATATTCACCACTTTTACCCTACGTATATAATAAGGGTATAATCCTGGATTGACAATTATACTAGCATAATTATTGACACTGATATTGATATTGATAGTTGATAAACGGCTTCTGTTACAGTTTTATCAAAAGTAGAACATTTCGACAACTATATGACTTAGTTTGTGATCACATGTGTTCTCCTCTGGCTTCAGAATAAATACAAAGTTAAATTAACGACACTAGCTCTAAACAATGCCGCAGCCCCGCGAATACAGATGTCCAGTACGGGGTGAACCTATTCGGCCGCGACACTCCGTGACGTCGTAGCTCCAACCCTCTCGCAGTTATCGTCTTAATACAACGGCAGCGCGTCGGTCGTGTCGATCAGACGTGTGACAGTTCGTACTCGTGATCTTTAGCCGTGATCATTATTAATAATATCCGCTCCAAAACCAAATACGCGCGTTATTCATTCGCTCGGTCGTTACAATATATATAATAAGGGAATAATCCTGGATTGACAATTATACTAGAATAATTATTGACACTGGTATTGATATTGATAGTTGATGAACGGCTCCTTTTACAGTTTTATCAAAAATAGAACATTTCGATAACTAGGGTAAAAGTGGGGAATATGTCCCGGTCCATATATAATTGATTTACGTGTTAATCGAGGTGTGCCATATTCACCACTTTTACCCTATATGACTTATTTTGTGATCACATGGGTTCTCCTCTGGCTTCAGAATAACTACAAAATTAAATTAATGACACTAGCTCCAAACAATGCCGCAGCCCCGCGAATACAGATGTCCGTTACGGGGTGAACCTACTCGAGCCGCGACACTCCGGGACTTTGTCCAACCCCCTCGCAGTTATCGTCTTAATACAACAGGCACCGCGTCGGTGTAAGGTCCGGCACCGTCTGACCCGTTCTCAGTTTAACGGGATTAGCGTAATACCGAGAAGCCCTTTCTCGCCGTCGGATGCTCGGCCCTCCCGGGCTACTTACACCGGGTGCAGCTTGTACCCTCTTCGCACAGAGACCAACCATGCAGAGCTATGCCAGCCGAATGCAACGCCGAGTTCCCGACACCTCGAGCCCCCACACCGGCAGAAAATCGGACACCCGACTGCGAGAACAAAAACGCTTGCACCGCCGCGATAAAACCATCGGATCGATTCCTCGAGGATTTTATTATCGAGTCTGCGGAACGAGGTACGGGCGGTCGTACCCGAGCCGTCATCGGGGCGGCGAAACGCCGCGCAATTAGTCTGCGTTAATTGGAATCGGCCCCGGAGTCGGCCCCGGTGGTTCCCGCCGTCGGGGAGGGCGGCGAAGACCCTCATACGCGAGCATGTTCGCGCCCTCATGTCGGATCCCTCGCGCTCACGAGGACCGTTCAGGTGTGCGAGGGCCTCGTGTGTGCGTGCGCGGAGCGTCTCGCGGAGACTCTGGCCGTAGTGGCGCAGAGTTCGTTCGTCCGCGAGGTTTCCCTGGCAGAATGCCGCGGAGAATGCGCTATCCGCGGCCCGAGCGATAGCCGGGCTTCCGTCCGCGCCCGCGCGACCGCCCGAATATAGAGAGAGACCCCGGAGAGGTTCGGGGTTTACCGGGCGGTGAGAAGCGGAGTTTACAGCTGACTCTCGCAAAATTGTCGAGCGAATGCGCCTTAATCGTCTCTCGTTTTCCGCGAGATTAAATCTCCCGCGGGGGTTAATCGCCCCTCCAGCACGCCGGGCACTAATTCGTCGACTAGCTACCCCGCCAGACCCTACCCGTTCCTCGAGCGCCAGTCGACGGCGACGTTTTCCTTAATTATTCCACGACGGGGGCCAGAGCATTCGCCGAGCCCGGGCTCTCTCCGGCTCGCCCTCCGACGCCGTAGAAATGCTCAACGATTTCCGCGACGGAGGACCGGGAGAGGGTGACGGTCTCTCCGCCGATTTATCTTTGCTCCTCTCACTACCGTTGAGTTCCCTCGATTCTCCATCGTGTTTACACTCCTCTTGTTTGTAACGTTCGGCAGACGACGGGAATCGATCGAGGGACGAGCGGCGATGGCGAGGAGAAACGATAATCGTGGAGAGAAAAAAAAAAAATTGAAAAAAATAGAGGGAAATAAAATAAAAACGGAGAAGGCACTTGTGAGGGGAGAGGCGGAGGGAGAGGGGAGGGGATGCGCGGGAGGAAAGAATCCCCCTTCGCGGGAGCGATGGAGCGAGCGAGAAAACTCCGAGGGACTTCCGGGAGCTCTCGGGGATAGTTTCAGTAGCGCGCCGAAAGACAAGACGCCGAGGAGTACTCGAGGATATACTTCGCTTGAAGCATTGTTCAGGACTAACAAAAGATGCTCGACGCTAAAGTTTCTCTAAACAAGGTAAAACCCTGCCACTTTCGGCGGGCTTCGAGAACTTACCGAGGATTTATGGTATGCTGTAATGACACGGTCTCGTTTTTGGAGCGGCGATAACGGGATTGATTAATGGGCTGTTCCGATGATTTTAATATTAGTCTTGGTAATCGCGTTGAATGGAGCGGTTCATCGCTCCTGCTGATGACATCGACCCGTGCGATTTTCATTTATTTACGGACTTGGTGTCGAGATTTTCCGCTCAGTAAACGGGAAAAATAGACACAAAGCTGTCCCACAGCAGCAGCGCAATTCGATCGATAATTTATTGCTTATTGAACGTACACAGAGGTCTCTTAGGGTAAGTCGGGGTGATATGGCCATGATTGTTTAAACATTGAAAATTTGAGGTTCATCGTTTAAAAAAATCGAAAAATGTTCGTCGTGGAAACATCGAATTGCGGTACTTCAATCAGAACTTTCGACGTTTTGGATGAGTGATTTAATTGCAGCTCTGTAAGTAAATATTTGCGATCGGCCGTATCAACCAGACATATGACCATAGTAATAATGGTAGTCGATTGGGCCTGGATAATCATAGAGAGATCGCACAAAACATGTTTCAGTATATTTTATGGAGCCTGTGTGAACTACAGAAAACAATAATTACCTCCGTTGAATGTTTGAGATGCCAAGCTCAAAAGACAAAAATTTTTACTGGCCATATCACCCGAAAATTGAGGAAATATCGCATAGGGTAAAAGTGGGGAGTATGGCCCGGTCCATATATCATTGATTTACGTGTTAATCGAGGTGGGCCATTTTCACCACTTTTACCCTATGTAGCATACTGACCCGTGCACATACAATCTTATCATTTTGGTGCAATCATATTGTACCCACGTGTAAAAGACTGTGCAGCCGGCAGCGCCATTCATTTGTTACGTTAAAAGATATTACAAGTAACCATAGGGGAGAGCGGGGCAAAATGGCACACCGGGGCAAAACGGGATAATGAGACAAAACGCAATTCTCCAACAACTTTGGGATGATGGCGATGGTGTTACGTGGGGCAAAACGGTTTTGAGAATCCGGATGTATCGTTGGGACAATATGGGGCATCCAAAAATTATTGGAAAATTGAGTTTTGCCCTCACTGTCCCGTTTTGCCCCGCTGTGCCATTTTGCCCCGGTCTCCGCTATCACCCGCTCAGCTTCGGCTATATTACTCGCGCGGACCATATCACCCCGACTCACCCTATAATACCGCCACTGTTCTCTTCATGGTAAAAAATACACCATGTTTATTGCCTCAGGTTCGGCCGGACCCAACAAAGAAAACCGTGCTCTCGATCACCGCGTTGTATTAGTAACTGGAAGTACAAACAGTGAGCGAACGTGTATTAAAGACCCGGTCGAACGATATCGCCGATATTTGTTTGGACCCTCGGGAATGGCCGGAGGAACGGTAGGATATCTGTATCCTCTCGTGTATCGGAAACCTGCGGTAATGAACGCGAATGGACCGCATCCCGAGGTCTTCGAGGTCGACGGGAGAGAGCGGAGGGTGGGAAAACGGATCACCCGGTGAATGTCGGGCAACAAATTTTCGGTGACTCAAGAGGCGGGAATTGGACGAAGTAAACAAGATTTAGGTACGGGCCTGGTCTTTTATAATGAAGACCGATGACAGTCGGGAGGCCCCCCGGGTGGCAGCGGAGCGGGGACGCGGTCGCATCGGTGGTGCGCCGACAGAGTGGCTCGCACGGCATCGCCGTCGCGTTTTCCTGGCGGGCACTGGCTGCGGTGGTAAGTTGTTGGTTGGGAAATGGGGAGGCCAGTGGCCAGAGCCATTCATCCTGATTAGACGAGCTCTCCCGCGGGGGATGACAGGCAGCCGGTGGAATCTCTCCAGGTCGACGCGCGTGGACTCATCCCCGGGTCGGGGCGGAAGACGGAGGAAGGGAGACGAGCAACGGATGGCGTAACCCTTTCCAGATCGCTCCGAGGGCAGAGGCCACGGTGGGGAACGGGCGAGAGACGTCGCTGACGGGGACGAGGAGGAATCCTCGATTGTCCGACGAGGGTGGAAGGAAATCGAAGCGGAGAACCGCCGGAGGAAGACGTCGGGGAGGTCGACTCGAGCCAAGATTTATCTCCATATCGTCGCAAGGAGCGAATCTATTAGCGCCCAATTTGTATCTCAAGCGGAAACGGTATTCTGCGAAATGGGTAAGGCACCGTACTGCGGTGGAATTTTTTTCACCATACTTTTAATTAATTAACCTCGGAGTGTCGGGGCGGAACGCAAGGGAACATCGAGGGTTTTTCGACGATAATGCAAACCGCATAAACACCATGAGGAACTCAGCGATCTGGCGCACTGTGAGACTCGCGAACAAATATTCAGGCTTGAATTTCACTGGCTTTTCATTTAAGGTTTTTAAAGAACTGGCAAATGCAGTCATTCTGAGCTATGAATGATTCGAGTTCGGAAATTTCGCGGGAATATGTGTACTTTTCTTTATTTTTATTTAGAGTCGTAAGTATTTTTTTTTATTTACTATAGGATTTCAAAATCTGTTAAATGGTATTCTGATTTTTATTATATCGAGAACTTCTGTTCGTCAAGTCTCGATTATTTAGTTGATATAACCATTGTGATATACACGCGCTTACGATTTCAGTCGCCACTGTTGTCGGTAATGTACATGTAAAAGGAGCATTTCGTGAGATAAATTATATTAAATTCAATTAAATTAATTAAATAATTCGAAATTAATAAAGTATTAAGAAAAATCTCATTGCAACGAGTACAAAAAATCAGCGTTAACATCCAATAGGTTTAGTGAATTCAGTCCCCGACCATAGAGTTGAAATTAAAAATTCGCGAAAACTTCGCTTGATTCGTAGCTTCTCAAGAACACTGACTGCGACCATAGATCAGTGTAGTTCGAGAGATGCGCGCAATAAATTCAATAAGAAACGTCTTTGCCGATTCGGCGATGGTTATACCCCGACTAGAAATTTTTCCGCGTTATATCGGGCCCTGATAACGTCTTCAAGAGGCCTGGCAAGGCCTTATCAGGACTCTATCAGGACCCGATATAACGCCCGAAAAGTTCTACTCAGGATCACTTCTCGATGCCTTTTCGCCGAGAAAAATAAGATCAACGATCCACCGGTACGGCGATCGATACTGTGAGCATGTCGGGCGATCCCACCGGTATCGGATCCAGTCTCTTCCCTAAACGGCATTACCGAGAGGGATGCGAAAAGGGCACACGGCTGGTATGTTACAGTTCGGCGAAGAGAAGGGAGCGCAGTAAATTCATTCTAGGTCGAAGTTCGCCGCAGCTAACTAACCAATAAGAAACGTCTTTACCGATTCGGCGCTCGTTACACCCCGACTAGAAATTTTCCCGCGTTATATCGGGCCCTGATAACGTCTTCAGGAGGCCTGGCAAGGCCTTATCAGGACTCTATCAGGACCCGATATAACGCCCGAAAAGTTCTACTCAGGATCACTTCTCGATGCCTTTTCGCCGAGAAAAATAAGATCAACGATCCACCGGTACGGCGATCGATTCCGTGAGCATGTCGGGCGATCCCATCGGTATCGGATCCAGTCTCTTCCCTAAACGGCATTACCGAGAGGGATGCGAAAAGGGCACACGGCTGGTATGTTACAGTTCGGCGAAGAGAAGGGAGCGCAGTAAATTCATTCTAGGTCGAAGTTTCCCGCAGCTAACTAACCAATAAGAAACGTCTTTGCCGATTCGGCGATCGTTACACCCCGTCTAGAAATTTTCCCGCGTTATATCGGGCCCTGATAACGTCTTCAGGAGGCCTGGCAAGGCCTTATCAGGACTCTATCAGGACCCGATATAACGCCCGAAAAGTTCTACTCAGGATCACTTCTCGATGCCTTTTCGCCGAGAAAAATAAGATCAACGATCCACCGTTACGGCGATCGATACCGTGAGCATGTCGGGCGATCCCACCGGTATCGGATCCAGTCTCTTCCCTAAACGGCATTACCGAGAGGGATGCGAAAAGGGCACACGGCTGGTATGTTACAGTTCGGCGAAGAGAAGGGAGCGCAGTAAATTCATTCTAGGTCGAAGTTTGCCGCAGCTAACTAACCAATAAGAAACGTCTTTGCCGATTCGGCGATCGTTACACCCCGTCTAGAAATTTTCCCGCGTTATATCGGGCCCTGATAAGGTCTTCAGGAGGCCTGGCAAGGCCTTATCAGGACTCTATCAGGACCCGATATAACGCTCGAAAAGTTCTACTCAGGATCACTTCTCGATGCCTTTTCGCCGAGAAAAATAAGATCAACGATCTACCGGTACGGCGATCGATACTGTGAGCATGTCGGGCGATTCCACCGGTATCGGATCCAGTCTCTTCCCTAAACGGCATTACCGAGAGGGATGCGAAAAGGGCACACGGCTGGTATGTTACAGTTCGGCGAAGAGAAGTGAGCGCAGTAAATTCATTCTAGGTCGAAGTTCGCCGCAGCTAACTAACCAATAAGAAACGTCTTTGCCGATTCGGCGATCGTTACACCCCGTCTAGAAATTTTCCCGCGTTATATCGGGCCCTGATAACGTCTTCAGGAGGCCTGGCAAGGCCTTATCAGGACTCTATCAGGACCCGATATAACGCCCGAAAAGTTCTACTCAGGATCTCTTCTCAATGCCTTTTCGCCGAGAAAAATAAGATCAACGATCCACCGGTACGGCGATCGATTCCGTGAGCATGTCAGGCGATCCCACCGGTATCGGATCCAGTCTCTTCCCTAAACGGCATTACCGAGAGGGATGCGAAAAGGGCACACGGCTGGTATGTTACAGTTCGGCGAGGAGGAGGGAGCTCGATGTGTGTTGTACGAAACGGGGGGGATTGCCGGGTTCCGAGGTAGGGTCGGCCGCCGGTGCGCCACGTGAGTTATTACCCTACGTGCGATTTAAACGCACGTCAAGAGGTTGCTCCGGGGGGTCGCCGGCTTCCAACGTTCGCCAAGGGAAGTGAGTTTCCTCAGGCTATTAAACGTCTGAAATTTCTCAACGTCCTTGTCTCCTGGCTCTCTCGAGAAGTTTCGTGCTGCGCGGAGGGACGAACGGAGCGAGGAGAGCTCAGCGCGATACGACGCTCGAGGACTTCCGAGAGGGTGGAGGTATAGCGAAAACGGGAAGAAGCTCGGTGGAAACTGCAATGGAATCCTCGAAAAACAATAACCTGGCGTTGACTCCGAATTCTCCCGGTGTTGGTCGCGTGCGTGTGGCGCTGTGTGACAGAGGACACCTGTGTATGTCGCCTACGTACACCAATGCGTGATCCTCCTCGGGGTTTCGCGGGCGAGAGCGAGCGAAGAATATTATTTCCCATGCGGCGGCGGTGCTGTGTTCGATCTCGAGAGCACAGACGAGAGACGTCCCGGGGAAACGCGAGACCGTCGAGAGACACGGCGACTGCTGCTGTCTCTCCCACTCTTCACTTCACTCTTGGCGACTTTGCTGGTGGGTTTACTATTTTTATTTTTTTTTACCCACCCGTAGCCCAACCCTTGTTTTATCAACATTGTGAGAAGAACCCGAGACGAAAAGACCAGGATCGAATGCCCGAACTTTTAGCCGAGGAGATGCCGAGAGGAACTTTTGCTAGTTCGATGGGATAGGCTGAGTCCGGGTGATATGGCGACCGCGGGTGATACGGAAACCCGTAATATCATTTAAGTTGGGAAACGAATGGCGCTTGCATAGTTGTTAGTATATGTGGATACAATATGACTGCACCGAAAATTGTAAGATTGTATGTGCTAGGGTCAGTGCGACATCAGCAATTTCCGGGTGATATGACCAGTGAAATCATTTTTTTTTTTTAGATCGGCACCTGTAACGTAAAATATACTAAGGCATGTTTTCTGCAATCCCTCTAGGCTTCTCAAAGCCTGATAGACTACTATTGTTACTATGGCCATATCACCCGCAGTGGCCGGCTGATATGGTCGACCCTAAATATCGATTTATATAGCTGCAATTAAATCACGCATCGAAAATATCGAAAGTCTTGAGTGAATTATTTTAGTTTGATGTTTCTAAAATTGACGACGACCGAAATTTAGAGGTTTTCTTAACGTTAAACCCCCAATTTTCATTGTTTAAAAAAGCATGGCCATATCAATCCGACTTATCCTATGTTCTTTGTACTTGCCGTCTGAGTTGCAATCCCTAGCACGCATTGGAGGGATAAACTGAGTGCACGTATAAGGAACTGATGCACTTACTCCATTCGGTATTTATCAGGCAACGCGAGACGGGGCGATAATTTTTAAGAAGTCTCGTCGGCGATCGATCTGGTTTAAATGCGAGACGACGCGTGTAGCGAAATAATTATTTCGCACGAAGGTTTCACGCACTTCCAAATCACCCGAACCATTCGTCATTCCTGTTGTGTACATATATATTCTTTTCGACTGTTTTTTTTTTTTTTTTTTTTTCTTTTGTTCATTTAATGCTCGCCGCAAGAGTGGAGCGAAACAGCGACCCGATTTCCGTGCGGCCCACGGCGATTAATAACGTCGTTTTCCGGCGGCGCTCAGCAAAACACGAATCGAGCCGAGCCGGAGCGTGCAACGTTGAGGGTTTTACTCGAAATAGCACCGCGTTAACAATAGGCGTTGGTCGACCATACGAGTGAGCCGCCCATGCCGATGCAGCCGGGAAAAGGACACAACGCCGGAATCTCTGATGGTTTTTGTTGTTTTTTGTTTTATACCACAACGTTTCCGCCTGCGAATTTAACACGGCCCAAACATGGTGCCAAAAATTGGCACCATCTCTCGCTCCTCCACGTCCCAGTACCCTAGTGCGAGTGCCACACAGGGCCAGCATTGGCACAGCGTCGGCCAGTGTTCGCCCAACGTCCGCCAGTACTGGTCCTGCGTGTACTCCAACCAGGGCATAGAAGAGACTGATGCACAGAGAGCCAGACGAAATATCTCGGAAGTTTGAGGGGCATAAATTATGATTTTTGTTTGTTTGTGTTGGGCAATGAGATAAATTTAATTCTGTTAGGTCTGATAGAAATTTGACGACAAGTCGTGGAAAAATATTAATAATTATGATAGCTTTGGGTGACTTAGTGTGTCCCACCGGTGGGATACAGACAGCTATTCGGCGCTTTCTTTTTTTATTTTTAATCGAATTATTTATTATAATCATAATGATCGCAGCCAAAACGTATAGACGGACATCTACAAAGCGGTTATTTTTCTACCAAGTTCTTCGAGATGAGCGGCCGATTTTGATGAAACTGAATTTTTCTACTACTTCATTCTGGTGAGGTTTCGTATTTACCAAAAAAAAAAGTGACCCACTGCGCTCCACTCTGTGTATTAAACAGTATTAAAAAAAAAACTATCCCGATCGCGGGCGCCTTCGAGACTCGGTATTTGTACTCGAGAAACTTAACTTCTTTTGGGTCGCAGATTCACCACCGATTTTCCAACTTGCTGTTCATGAATGCCTGGACGATCTGAATAGGGCCGCTATAAGAAAACTGACCAGGCATTCATGAACAGCAGTGTACATCACTCCGAGGTTCTTTCGCTGAATCTCAAAGATACGTCACCTATGTGGATCGACACGAAGTTCACTGGTCAAATAAATCGTGACGTTTCATTTTCCGTCATTCACCGGTACTAAAAAAGAGGGCTACAAAAAGGTATCAGGTGGTTTTTTCGGCGCGGCGGCATTTACCTCAGCCATTAATTTCGGTTCGGTTATATTTTTGGTTCCTCGCGGCGACGTATCCGCTCGCATAATCCGCGGCAGTGCCGCAGTTGGCCCACGGGACAAAAGCGCTTTTTAAAGTGAATTTATGGGGGGGCCCCGAGTGCCGGGAGTGGACATCGGCTGAAAACATGGACCGTTCGCGGGGCTTCAACGAGAGGTTTTCGCCGAATGCCCGAACTGACTAACTGTTCGCAAACCGCGCGATGCCGGCTCGCGCTCCCGTCGGGCTCGAGGCTGCCGACCCCGATGAGAGGCCGGTATCTCGTCCGCGTGTATACGCCGGTATTTTCAATCACGTTTCATCCGCCGGTAAAGTGAAACAAATTAGCCCCCGCGGCTCGCTTCCAATTAGCATCGGGGAGAATCCTAAAAATCCGAAAGCTTCGATAAAGCGGCGAATAAACGCAGAGAAAAACAGTGGGATATTCGATTAAAATAGCTCAAATGAAATTCTCCGAATTGTTTGCTCCGTCGATTCCGACAATTGAAGGAAAAAAAAGCGAACTCGGAATATCGGCGCGCGTGCAAACACACACCCTCCACCTGGTACCAGCGTAAACCCATCGATTTCGCCGCTGTTTCCGACAAGCTTTTTTTGGCAGGGAAAATTAGTTTCGAAGAGGTTCGGCCCAAAAGTGAAAGGGAACGAATCGGTTCCAAGGTAGATGGACTGTAAAACAAAATTTGTTTGAAAAGTAATTAACGGTACTGAAAGCCTCTTTACATACACCGTTTCTGAAATTTCAAACACATGGGCAATTTTACAGTAACATTTTTATTTGCGATACAAATTTTTGTAAGTTTCAGGCATAAGATTTGTAATTTTAATGTCTGCTATTTTTGTTTTACGAAAAAGTGCATTAACGTTCAATTAATGTAAGCAATGTATGCAAATTTCAAGTTCCAGTACATTACATTGGCAATTTGTTTTTACAGATAGATAGATGGATGGTTTGTTGTGTCCTGAGATAAATGGCTTAACCCTTCACGCACCGGTGTCATCAATTTGCCAAGAAAAAATCTAAAAAAAATAACAGACGTATTTTGAAGTGTTGTTTTTTTTTATAACACAGAAGAAAATTAATTACGAACATCCGCATCGTTTTTGTGCTTAAAAGAAGGCATGGTCGTTTGCGATTGGCAAAAAGTCCTCGGTGCCTGCGCAGTAACAAATGTTTGTACTTTTTACAACAACTTATTGTCTACAAACGACCACAATTTTTTTTTGTTAATTTTCTAGTTTTACAAACAAAAGAACAAACTAAAATTGTTAATAACATGAGAAATAAAAGGGCAGTTTTGTAATATTCAACCCTGAACAAACGAGTTTGTCACTTATTTAACAAAATTATTTTTACGAAACTTCGTATTCCGATTATACGAAATAATTTTTTACTGTGTGAAGGGTTAAGGACCAAGCAATCCATATAAGCGGTACATATGGCGAGCTGAAGAAAAAGTTTGAATACAGCGTATAAATACATCTCATATAGAGCATTTGAAAATGTTATATACAGAGCAGAATCAGAGAAAACACAGAGCGGAAACAGAGCAGGTACAGAGCAAAATTAGAGCAAAATTAGAGCAAAATCGGAACAATATCGTAGCAGAATCAAGAAAAAATCAAATAAAAATCAAAGTCGGAATCAGCAGCGGTGGTCAGGGGTTGGCAGTGTAGATAGACAGATAGATGTGTTTATTCTGTGCTCTGAGATCGAGATGCCCGAAGGGCACGGTGCAGCACCAAACACAGCCAAACACAGCAAACAAACCTTAACGTAAAACGAAACAATCCGAAGAGATAAGGTAAACGCCCCAGTTTCCGCCACTGTCCCAGTTACCGCCATCGAACGCAATTTCCACTAATAATAAATATAGTTTCCGTTAAATCAAAAAGAAATTGACGGCATGTTGAAAAGCTGATTTTATTCTTGATTAATGCCGCAATACGTATATTTTTTTATAAAATGTTGCATTTAAGAACGGCTGGCTGGCCGTTACATACCAGCACTGGCGCGAGACTACGCCACTACTGTAACAGCTGGCCGGACCAACCCTACCACAGATACTGCTGTAGGTCGCGCGAGGATCGAATCTTTCGCTTCCAATTAAAGGACGAACAAGTCCAGGAAGTCGGATGAACGCGTAAGGCGCTCCGAGGCCCTCTTCGGCAGAGACGTACGTGCCTCGCATCCATCCATCAAGCCCCCGACAGGCTTTCTCCCGGAGGGCACCAGTGGCGGGCCAGCCTATAAAGTCGCTCCATCACACCCCGTTTAGATTATCTGCACACCGGCCGCCCGTCGCACTCTCCGGCCGGAAGTAATTCACTGTTACCCGATTTTCTGCCTTAATTCCTAGGCAGTTCAACGACACCGGAGCGAAGAACTGACGGGGACAGAGCGCCAGCAGCGAGGACATATGCGAATGCTGACGACAGTAAAGACGTTAATTCGCAAACGAGACACCTTGCAGCATCCGCTCTCGCGAAGCCGGGCATCTCTCGATTATCTCGGCGAACGAACTCCGGTACTCCGTTCCAGAGGATTCGCAAGAAAATCCTCTACTATCATCTAATCAGCCGAAATTTCAATGTTTGTTTTTTACACCCAGTAAAAGGATTTATTCAAATCAAATAAATTTCGATCTTCAAATGACGTTTATTAAGATAAAATAAATGTTTCGTTGCCTTAACAAAATCTTTATTAGATTCAAATAACGGCTTTTCTTTACTTTCAGTAAAAAATTGATTCTAAGTGACCATTTATTGATTTGTACTTTGAAAGAAATGTTTATTCGACACAAAGAAATCGAATCATTGAAAATACGATTTTGAATAGATATAAAGACGTTAATTCGCAAACGAGACACCTTGCAGCATCCGCCCTCGCGAAGCCGGGCATCTCTCGATTATCTCGGCGAACGAACTCCGGTACTCCGTTCCAGAGGATTCGGAAGAAAATTCTCTACTATCATCTAATCAGCCGAAATTTCAATGTTTGTTTTTTACACCCAGAAAAAAGATTTATTCAAATCAAATAAATTTCGATCTTCAAATGACGTTTATTAAGATAAAATAAATGTTTCGTTGCCTTAACAAAATCTTTATTAGATTCAAATAACGGCTTTTCTTCACTTTCAGTAAAAAATTGATTCTAAGTGACTATTTATTGATTTGTACTTTGAAAGAAATGTTTATTCGACACAAAGAAATCGAATCATTGAAAATACGATTTTGAATAGATATTTATTCGCGCCAAAGAAATTATATATTTGGCACCAGGACAAAACACGGCTATTATATGGCAACGCGCATTATAGAGTCGTGAACACGTCAATAATAAGAATAATACTATCAAACAAATAAATATATTAGAATTTAATAAATGATCTATTAGGTTACGAACCAAACAAACATTTTTTTTCGTCCGTAATAAATTTTCATTGATTGGAATAAACTTTTTTTCTGGGTGTACGTTTGGGAAATATCATTTCTCTCTATAATATAAAAAGATTTCGCCGCCGTTGCCGCCGTGTCAAGAATCGAGGGGGGGGGGGGGCAGTACTTGGATGGATGACCGCGGTCACCCATCCAATTAGTAAGCTGACTACACTAAAGACGTAAATTCGCAAAAGAGATACCTTGCAGCATCCGCCATCGCGAAACCGGGCATCCCTTGATTATCCCGGCGAACGATCTCCGGAACTCCGTTCCAGGGGATTCGCAAGAAAATTCGCTACCATCATCTAATCAGCCTAAATTTCAATGTTTGTTTTTAACGTTTGCGAAAAATAATTTCTCTCTATAATTTAAAAAGATTTCCCCGCCGTCACCGCCGTGTCAAGAATCGAGGAGGGGACAGTACTTGGATGGGTGACCGCGGTCACCCATCCAATTAGTAAGCTGACTACACTAAAGACGTAAATTCGCAAAAGAGATATCTTTGCAGCATCCGCCCTCGCGAAACCGGGCATCCCTTGATTATCTCAGCGAACGAACTCCGGAACTCCGTTCCAGGGTATTCGCAAGAAAATTCGCTACCATCATCTAATCAGCCGAAATTTCAGTGTTTGTTTTTTACGTTTGGTAAAAATAATTGTACATATAAAAAAAATAAACACGAAAAGCACGTGTGCGCGATATTTTCGAGGCAGATGAAGATAACGAGCGTCCCGGATGTTTGGTGGTGTTTCGTAAGCTGATTCGACCCCTCGCTGGCATCCGCGATAACTGCCCCGGCACATAACGGTCTTGCCCGACGCCCTGTGTGCGTACCGGTGAGACGAGCTCGTTCCCCAAACGAGCTTTGCTCGCTAAAAGGGGGACCTAGGAGATACACACACTTCGCGGACCCGGCGCGTCTTGGCGCGGGCGAAACGAGGGGTTACTTTTAGCAGCCGCAGCATCTCCGTATTTCCGCTCCCACCCTTCCCGATAGTTATCCGACGAAATGAAATTAGATTCTATATTTTCGAAAAATTTCCCGCGCAAATTGGCATTAAGGGTAAGATACACCCCGAACGAACTGGGAACCGCGGGACCGCGGGGCCTTTCGATAATAATAATGATAATGCATGGTAATATTTATTATGCATGCGGCAGAATGCAAAGATTCAAAATGCAGAGGATTTTGTGATACATAGTCTGACAATACACCCAGAAAAAAAATGTATTTCATTTAAATAAATATTTATTTAAATTAAGTAACTTAAATGAAATAAATATTTACTGAAATCAAATAAATATTTTACTTAATCTTAATAAACGGTGGCCATCAAATACATTTTTTTCTGGGTGTATGTTCCAAAATCAGTACAGTATAGTTTGAATAATAATAATAATAATAATAATAATAATAAATAAGAATTAACAATAATAGAATAGAACAGTGTTGTTTTATTCAGGCGCATAACGGTCTTGCCCGACGCCCTGTGTGCGTACCGGTGAGACGAGCTCGTTCCCCAAACGAGCTTTGCTCGCGAAAAGGGGGACCTAGGAGATACACACGCTTCGCGGACCCGGCGCGTCTTGGCGCGGGCGAAACGAGGGGTTACTTTTAGCAGCCGCAGCATCTCCGTATTTCCGCTCCCACCCTTCCCGCTAGTTATCCGACGAAATGAAATTAGATTCTATATTTTCGAAAAATTTCTCGCGCAAATTGGCATTAAGGGTAAGATACACCCCGAACGAACGGGGAACCGCGGGACCGAAAAGAAGCCGGGGCGGAGGATCTTCCTGCTTTCCCCGGGAAAGTTAGTTTAGCCGCCCGACGGGACGAAACTTTTGTGCTTAACGTGCCCCGGCTAAGGGAAAAAAGGCACGGCGAAACTTGAGTGAAAGAGGAGTGGATAGCGGAAAGTGAACGGGCCACTGAGAGAGCAATCCCCACTCCCTCCCCACCCCCTCCCCGCCCCCTCGTAAATACGGCTTATGAGCTCAAAATATAAAATAATGAAATGTCTCTTTTAATATTTATCGGTGGAGGTTCCAAGCTTGGTGCGTTAGCGATTCGGGGGAGAGCCTGGAGAACGGAGCGTATAAATGGACGTGCATAAATAACACGTTTCGATCCCAGATTTTTTCGAGGGGTGATAGGGGGTTAGATATATATATACACGTGAATGTGCGAGGGAGATATTTTACTATTATTTACGTTTATTCTTCCGGTGGCTTGTTCGAAATAAGCGCGCCGGTCGGGCGTTTCCGTCGATATTCAAAGGGTTGGACGCTGCCCTCCATTACTTCCGGAATTACACCGGTGCCGATATTTTGCATAACGCTCATTGAATCTTCGACGCGATATTTTACCGACAAATTTGTCCCCCGTGTCCGTTGTAAATCATAAATCGCCGAAATTTCGTTAATTCGAGAGTTAGCATTCCATGAAAGTTTGCTCGCAGTTCCACCGAAATTGTCTAACTATACGCGTATCCGAGCATTTTTTTTTTTTTTAAACATGTACAGGTGAAATGCAATTTCCACGTCTGTGGGTCACCGGCCGCTCGGCCCGTGGGCGCTCTCCCCATGGACTTTGATTAACCGTATGCCCGTTGATTAAAGGCCGTCCGTGCGTCGGAAAATGAGAATCGTGCGCGAATAACATGGCGGGGCAATAAAAAAAAAAAAAATCCCCGCTCTCTGACAGTAAAAGTTCATTCGATACCATATCATTCTCATATTGATTTTTCCCGTTCAAACGATTTTTTTTCTCCCTCGTTCGAAGCTCATCCCGCCCGACCCGCGTCGACGTGACAAAGGGGTCGCACCCCCCCCCCCCCCGTGGGGGACTCGCATGAAATTGAACCTTCAACCTCTGTTTCTGGAAACGAAAGATCTCTCTTTGCGTAACCCGATACATCGGCGCCCGGCTCGTCGGGCGTGTTGCCGAAACGGACGCGTGATTGAAATTTGATAATGCCGAGAGTCGATGCGTCCGATTCGCCCGTTTGCCCCGGCAATGAAATTATGCGAAAGTATTTTGTTAACCGAACGAATGTTTGATCCGCTCGAGTGCTCTCCCGTTCGCAACGGCCTTTGTCGATGCGCCGGTGTGCGACAAATTTGCATCGGCACAAATTACATCGGCAACGAATTACATCGGCACAAATTACATCGGCAACGAATTACATCGGCACAAATTACATCGGCAACGAATTACATCGAATTCTCGATGGCGAACGAGTGTTTGCAACGTTCGTCGAGAAACTGT
Organism: Ichneumon xanthorius; assembly: GCA_917499995.1. NCBI lineage: Eukaryota > Metazoa > Arthropoda > Insecta > Hymenoptera > Ichneumonidae > Ichneumon > Ichneumon xanthorius. The sequence goes on along the minus strand of OU824211.1, from coordinate 7,547,265 downwards.
TGTGCGAATTGTTCGTCTCTCTCGGTCCGCGGTAGCGCGCGCCGGCGCGAACTCGTCCCGCGGCCCAACAATCGGGTTGCCTCATTAAAACTAACGGCGTCCAAACAAGTGCCGAGCGGATCCGTTAAATTGAAGATACCAACACAACCGACGGCTAATGAAAGACAAACTTCTGCAGCGTTACGATAACTTTCGGTGGGGCGCCGTCGCGTTGCCGCCTCAGCGACGCAAACCCCGTTCTATCTCGAACCCTCCCGCGTCGCCCTCCGCACGCCACCGTTAACTACGTAACCACCGTTCGCTCCCTCTTGTCGATTGTTGCGAACCCGAAAGAGCTACGATAATTTGACGTCTCCCTTCTCGACCACGCGCGACCTCCTCTTCGAGACATTCCCGGATTGTCGGAGCCATTCATGCAAGAGAACGCACTCCACTGTCCGCGGTACGTGTATCGTAAAAAATCCTCTTTGGCCATTTTTTTCTTCTCGTTGAAACAAGCTGTTGTTTTGTTGAAACAAAAAATTTTGTGTTTTGTATTGTATATTTGAATGTTTGGACTGTTTTTACGACGTTGAATTTTTGCAATTCCGCGGCTCACGGTCCTTTCAATAATAATAATGATAATGCATGCACTGTTAAAAAATTTTGTTTGAAAATTAATGAACAGTATTGGAAGCTTCTTTACATAAACTGTTTCTGAAATGTCAAACACATGTGCGTTGCAATTTTACAGTAAAATTAGTATTTTTCATAAAAATGATTGTAAATTTCAAGCAGAAGATTTGTTATTTTAATATCTGATACTTTTATTTTACAAGCAAAGTACGTTAAGGTTCAACGAATGTAACTAATGTTAGTAAATTTCAAGTTCCAGTACATTAAATTCACAATTTATTTTTACAGTGTGGTAATATTTATTATGCATGCGGCAGAATACAAAGATTCAAAATGCAGGGGATTCTGTGATACATAGTCTAACGATATGTTACAAAAGCAGTACAGTATAGTTTGAATAATAATAATAATAATAATAATAATACATAAGAATTAGGAATAATAGAATAGAATAGTGTTGTTTTATTCGTGTCCTGAGGCATCCCCTAAGGACACCGTGCCGAAACACACAACGTACGAATAAAAACTAAAAGGCGCAGCAAAAAATTATACAAAAAAACAAATCATAATTAAAATTAAATTACACAACAACCAAAAATTAAACTAAAGTAATAAAACATCAAAAATGAGAATAAGAATTAATACAAGAATAACTGTTATTTTATTATTAATATTATTGCATCATTATTATTATTATTATATGTACGGTACTTCGGTGTCGCGCACCTACGTATTATCAATCTTTTGTGCGCGTACATTTAACCGCACACTACGAGTGAAACAGTACATACATACCGGTACACGATCTTGAATGGAAGCTACGAGACAATAACCTATCATTTTTGCCGAGAGTGAAAAACCGAGATATTTTCCACCTCCGCCAGTACATCCGTTGCGGTTCGCCGCGCGTGGCGCGCCATTGTCTGCGTGACGACGAAGTGGTATAAGTCGACGATAGTCCGGCGAGCGAATCCGACGTTACCGGTATCGCGCGTCAAAGAGGAAAATCCGCGGCCGAAGCGCGTTTCCCGGGCCGGCGTGCCATTCCGCGAGGCGGAATACGCGCCCGAGCAGCCGGCTAGAGACGCGGGGAATCGCGCGTCAAAACTGCCACAAGAAGCGAGCTGCGGAGACGGAGAGAAGTGGAAAATGTTAGGTGGTCGATCCGAGCCACGGAGAGTCGCAACTACGTGCGGCACGGAGCGGTAACGGAGAAACGTGCCACTGAAGGAAACGCAATACCTGCCCCCCCCCCCCCCTCGCCGCCTCACCGCCGAAACCTCCGACTATTTCGAATAAAAGGAATTTTTTCCCTTTTTTTCCTATTTTTATTTCGCTATTCTCGCAGAGCCAGCAATGTCGGGCTGCGAAGCGTATAGTTTCCTCGCGCACCTTTCCGCCGTACTGGAGGTCTTCCGCGTCTTCGGCGCACGCACATACCCACCGGCAAGTCAGACACCGAACGGGCGAGCATGTGCAGAATTTTTCGTCGGGGTTCCGCCGGGAAAGAGGACAAAACGTCGGTGCGCCCTCGCTCCTCCCTCAGCCTCGCTTTTTCTCCCGTTATGGCCCACGGAAACTCCGGAGAAATCGGGATAAAAATTGCGCGCATTCGCGACTCTCGACGAGACGTACATATTTTTACATGAATATCGTAAGCCGCTCCCGATGCGGTGTCGCGGATATGGAATTTTTTTTTCTTTTTTTTTGTGCTCGAGAGCTTCCGTTCGCTTTCTTCCGCTTAGCGGTACGAGGATGCGGACGATAATCCTTCCGGGGAACCGCGATATCTGCGCGGCAGGCTCGGCAGCTTCTCGTAATTAAACGGCAGCCGGATGGAACGGAGATTGCGAGTGACAGAGTGACGGCGGCCAGAAACGCACCGGGCACGGCGGGTCACGAGACATTTTGGACGAAACGCGGGGCATCTCTCCCGTCGGATATCTGCGGTCCGCGACCGCACGAAACCGGCCCGTGACATTCTCGAATTAATATTCATCGAGGCCGTTGCGGTTCTCGACGGTACGTCGAGCGGACTCCGCTGCCTCCGGCACGCAGCCGGGAAACTTTGTTCTTCTGGATCGTGAGAAAGAATTTTGGAAATTGCTATGGTGAGGCGAAGGTACACTGAGAGAAGGAACTGGTAAAAACTACCGATCTAAGAAAAACTACCGCTCTAAGAAAAATTACCATAGATAGTGATAGGGAACGGGGGCGCCACCTATGGCGGAAAATCTCAAATTTGCCAGGAAATTTTTGCCATAATATCTACGAAAGATTCTTATAAATCTTGTACTTCTTAACATAGGTGGCGCCCTGGTTTTCTACTAGGGTAACCCAGCCAATGAATGGAAAGGACCAGTGAAAGAACACTTTCCATAATAACACGTGCGTAAAAAACGTCTATTCACTGGCTTTTTCGTCTACTTGACTGTTCATTCTCTGGCCGGTTTACCCTACCATGTACTATGGTAATACAGGGTGGCCGTTTTTTCCCCGAAAAAAATTGCCTTACTTCCCCTGACTTTTCACTGACCAATTAAAAATTTTCCCTGACCAAGCTCCTAACGACTTATATTTTTTAAAAATGAATGATGTAAATGAAAAGGCCTAATTATTGTATTAATATTTAATTGTATTTTTTTCTTCTAAATGTTCCCAATTTTTTTTTTAAGGCTCCTTTTGATGTACTTCTTATTTATTTATAAAAGTTTCAGCGAGACTTTATTTTTTCCCTGACCAATTTTCAAATTCCCTGACTTTTCCCGGTTTTCTCTGACCGCGGCACCATGTAATATCTCTCAAGCGATATAGCCATATTTACCAGCTCCTTCTCTGAGTGTACCAATTTGCTCGAACGGTTAAGAGCATCCCCAGATTCTGGCAGATGGAAAAAAACCGGGAAAAAGACCTGTACATTGCCGCGGGTTTGTACTTTATACAACTTATAAAGCCACAAACGTCGACAATTTTTTATTTCTTAACTTTCGAACCAATCAAAAGTATAAACTCCGACGAACAAAACTACAAACCAAAATTGTTAATAACACAGGAAATAAATAGGCAGCTTTGTATATTCAAACCTGAAAAAAGTTTGTCACTTATTTAACAAAATAATAATTTTGTTAAATAAGTGACAAACTTTTTAGGAAACTTCATATTTCGATTTTACGAAATTATTTTTAACTGTGCGCAGTTGCAGGCTGCCCTGCAACGGTCGATGTACATCGCGACTTTGATTATTCATCGAGTCGTTACAAGGTCGACCGGACTTTCCGTAGGGCAAGATAAGGAAGGTTCAAAACGGAGCAAGAAGTCGAGCAATATCTAGCAAACGATATTCAAGTTTGGTCGGTCGTCGAAGATACGCTTCGAACATTCAATTATTTATAATAAGCTGCAACTCCGACGTGCTTTTTTTGTCGCCGTTGTATTGAATAGCGAGCCTTTGAATGAACATGCAATATAGAGGCAGGTGATTTTTCTGATGCGGATTCTTCGGCTCGCGCAGCGGCAACTAATCAACCGAGCTTTTCACGCGTGAAAATTCATTTTTCCGTCCCTGCGGAGAGAACCAATTAACCGACGACCTGAAAAATTGAGTCGTTGCGAAAAAAAGCCGTCGCCGCGTACGGCCTCGCATCCACCTTTGCTTTGCCCGTGATATCGCTAAAAAATCGAGCATTCAAAATTCTCGCTGTAAACAGCCATTCCCAACGAGGCCTGTGCTGTACCGATTGCTCGCTGTACTCCTGACCCTTATTATTATTTTTATTTGTCATGATCATCGATCGAACTCGGTCTCGACTCTATATCTCGAATTTCTTAAGCTCTCGAACGCTTCGTCGTTTCGTTTCAATGAAGCGACGACAATGATCTTCCACATTTCGGGGTTGTTCATGGATTTTTAGGCATTTTTTCTTCGGGCACGAATGAGGTGCAAATTTTTATTTCATTTGTTTATTATTTATTTTCAGTTTTTATTTACTCCAACGTTCAGGCGTTACGTTTTTCTTTAAATATCAGTATAACACCGAAAATATTGGTTGTTCGCCAAATTTTTAGGAACACTAACTTTTTGATTTTTCATCAACTTTCGCATGACGTTAGACAAAAAAAATTTAAGCATTTTTTTCTACTAAAAACACACCTTCCATTCTGGTCCCAATTTTACAGGGTATTTGGCATTGTATGAAGATTCTGAAAAAAAAATCGCAAAGTGGGACCTGCGATACTTGCGTAGTACAAAAAATGAACAAATAAAAAATTTGACTCATATAGATTCCTATAAACTCGACTATTATTTAGAACTGGAAATTTTTTAAAAAATATCTGAGAGGTTGACCGAAAAAAGTGGCCAGGTTGATAAAGAATGCCTCATATCAGGATTGTTCTCATGGATTTTGTCTCGTCCATTTTTTTCGGATAGGATTGAGGTGCAAAGTTCATTTCCACTTATTTATTTTTTATTTTCTGTTTTTATTCATATTTTTTCTTTCGTTTTAAGCTGTAAAAACGGTACTGGTAACACGCTCCATGACGATATAGAACGCAAGTAAATGGAGTTTGCACACGTTCGTAATCGGCCGGTCGCGGGTTCTACGACCCCTTTATAATTCGATGTTGCGTGTTATTATAGTGCCATTAAAACTCCGGGCATCTACTAATTACCTGCACGCAGAGGCCTCCCCGGCCTCGTCGTCTCGTACGGCGCTAGAGCGTTTAATCAATATTCAGTTGTTTCCACGACGGTAACCCCACTCGTCGCGCTCCAAATACGGCCCACTCGGGCCTCTCATCAGACTCCGAGCCTCATCGAAAATTCCAAACTCCGCACCACGAATCGAAGTAAGCGAGAAACATTCGTCACTGTTTTGTCATGCATCAGTCTGGACTGTCCGAAGACGAGTTACCGAGATCCGTGCCCGCATTTGAATTTCAAGCCCACATAAAGTCTCACATTGCTATTCGAACTGATGCAGAAAAAAAAATCGAAGAAACTCCCTGAATAATAATAATATTAGATAAATAAATAAATGCATAAATGAATACATGAATAAATAAATAAATAAATAAATAAATAAATCATTTCGGCATAGGGTGAATGCGGTGAATACGGCCCGGTCCATATATTTATTTATCCATCTAACGATTAAATACCGGAACGGTGTCCCGACTGTAATTCGAATGGAGCCGGGCTCCTCGTAAAGAAACAAATCTTTGCGGTCCAAGAATTTATTATCAGTCAGTGCGTGGTCTCAGGACAAAGTCATTGGGTTTATTGGATTTAAAAGTTATCCGTGAAGCTACTCGGGCAAGGTTATGTTGCAATTGTGTTCACTAACACGTAGATTAACGCCTCATTGTCTCCATTGATCTCGATTTGGGCACGTTTACTATAATGTTAATTCATACCTTTGCGTCTGTGATTATAGGCTTGGACAGAATTGTAAGCGACTCACCTGGCCTTGTACAGCAAATATATGCACTGTTATCCTCTCGCAATAAATAAATATCTCTACATAATAAAAAAAAAAAATTAATTTGTATAAAAACGGGCCAAGGATAATTACAAGTAAAATGGAGGACACCATCCATCAATAAGTGTATAGTGAGATTGACCAGGCGAGACCATAAGTTACACATAAGCATAAGTTCATGTCAGACGAGAATTAGAGGTCAATCATTGGAAAATATTGCGAAGAGACTGGACTTGACACATCATCGATTTACGAATGAAGGTGGTCCATATTCACCACTTTTACGCTACATCCGTCGAGCCGGCTTTTCTTATCGCTTCGGACGAGTAATCGTGGCCATGTCGAACGCCGCGTATCGGCAAAAAATACAAGATGTCTGGCTCGTATTTGGAACGGCGAAAGTTAGGTCGGGGCTTCTCTTCGCGGTTGTGCAGAACGTAAATAGAGTGGCCCCATCGAACGGAAGTCAATAGCTCGCCGACGAGCATCCCCGCGATATCGAGATCCGAGGGTAATGTTTCTTACGAAGCTTTCGCACGCGAGAACTTTAACTTCCGTTCCAGCGAGGGTCGCGCGTCGGTGCTCCGTGTGCGAGCTTTCGCGTGATAATGGATCGTGAGAAGCCATTCGACGGGAACGCCAACGATGGCCAACCTTCGAGCTCCCGGTCGGAGTTTACGTGCAGAGCCGATTGCCGGCGAACGTTCGCTATACCGACTCTTTATCTCGAATTGCGTACTCGCCTCGCTACGGGGATATCGAATTTATATAGATGGTAATCGGCCACGACAATGGCGAGGACGACGGTCTCGTGTGACGGATAAATTCGCTTTTTTTTTAGAAGAGCCACCGAAAGGTAATCGGCAAAAGTAATATTTTGCATCGGTTCTGAAACAACTTTTTTTTCTATCAATTTTTCCACGCCGAACACAAATTCAACGGCACTTTTGGCTAAAAATGGTACTTCAAGCGGGACATTACAAATTACCAACAACAATTTCGAATCGGTCGGTAAAACAGTGACAGTGTAACGATTTAATTATCTGACCCGTGAAATCAAAACAATAATTTACATTTATTTCGATCCTTTTCGCGACAAGTAGCGTTATATAGCGTTATATAATCGGCCACAACAATAATGAAGACGACGGTCCCGAGTGATGGATAAATAGGCTTTGTTTTCATTGAACCAACGAACAACAATCGGCTAAAACAATATTTTGCATCACTTTTGAACAACTTTAATTTTTATTAAATTCTCCCCGCCGAATAAAAATTCGACAACCCTTTCGATTGAAAATCTTACTTAAAGCCGGTCATTAAAAATGTCCAACAATAAATTCCAACCGGTTGCTAAATCAGCACCACCGTAATCAGCAATGCGCTCGCCAAGTGAAACAAAAACAATAATTCACGATTATTTCGATCCTCTCGGCGACACGGAGTTTCCTCGACAGGATCCATTCCCCAAGAAACGGATTATTCTCCTCGGTAATCTCTTATCTCAATATCCCCGCACGCAAGAAGTTGCCGTATGAAATGCAAATGATATCGTGTACGACGGAAAATTGGCTTCGCCCAACAGCCGCGTGCGGTTAAACTGGGAATTTTCTTTTCTTCGTCCCGCCAATTTTCGACGGTTTCCTCGCCTCGACAGCCCCTTACATCCTCGCGAGCATTTTTCTTCCCTTCTGAATTCCTCGCACACAGAAACGCGAACGATTCCTCGGAGCTTCAGCAGGCGAGCCTCGCACCGGGACCCGTCTGCTTCCACCTTTCAGCCGCCGTTAACGTTGTAACATTCAACCCGGCGCATAGATGAACTCGTAAAACCGTGAGCCAAAACCCCCCTCTCGCGAGAGAGCCAAAGAAACATCTCCTTAGAATACATTTGAATGTAATTCAGCGAACGAAACGTTACGCAGCGCGGAGCTTCGGTGCTTCGAGTGCGCCGGCTTCCGGCGGGTTCTTATTTCGTACGAACGCGCTTTTATGCTAATTCGCCGTTTGCCACTCGAAACGCGCCGAGCAAGTTGCAGCTTCGCTGAATATAGTAACCTATAACAGTACCGGGGAATATAGGTACTTGTACGACGCTTCTCGCAGGCATTCGCGGCAAAGCATCGGCTTCCGTTTCCTCTCGACGTTTCGGCCCTTTTTTTCCACCCCTTGGGCCGTAAGGCCAACGAAGCCCGCGTTGTTGAGGGTGATATTTTTTTGTTGGCGCTCTTCTTTTCGTCCCTGATGGGCCATGAATGAAACGTCGAAGACCCGCCCTTAGGACCAATCAACTTCGTTATGTTATTATCGCTCTACAGTAGAATCTTGTTTAGAGTTAGGGAGAGATTTGCGGAGAAATTTTCGAGAATGACATCGGGGCAAGGTCCTGATTCGGCCTTGTCAGGACCTTGTCAGGCCTCCTTTGGACTCCTTTGACAGGGTCCGATGTAACGTTCAAATATTTCTACTCGGGGAGTAGCTCAGATAAGCGAAATCTTGGATAATACGAAAACACGCGATTCAAAAGGTACTTTACGATACTAGTGCGCAAAAGCGGTATTTCTACCAAAGTTGTGAAGTTGGCCACACGAGACCGGGCCGGACCGTATTTTTCTCGCGCGTCTTACTAAAAAGCGCCGCTTTCGCCACGCGTTACAGACACGAAAAGTTGGACTTTTTGTGTACGTGTTACAAAACATATTTTGTATGTTTATTTTATATATTTAAAAACGTAGCACATCATAAGATCAATCGCGGACTACTTCGCGCGTATAACATAGGCGTAGCTCGTTCGCCCGTTTTATTCGAGTTTCTCCGTACTATCCGTGTGTACAGGTCGATTAATAAGGAGCGTTCGGATGAGTCGGGTGTCTCGGATAACAAAGAGTGTCGATTAATTGAAGGCCGGGTGAACGAGACTCTACCGCATGTTGTTATTTAACGGCAGCTCCGAGCGACCAATCGGCACATTCGTAAGGTGGAGAATAATGTGCGTACGCGCACATCTTCATTTTTACGTTTCGGCCAAATTGCCGGCCCTCTTCAGAAATGTATTCTTTCCTATAATTACATGTAATAATCAGATCCTTATTTTAACAACAACAACAACATTTCTGGTCATCGACCGCCACAATCTCATCGCAAATTAGGTCCACTGTATATCGCACCCAAGATCGAATCTTTTAAATCTCGTCTCCTGCGGCTCCTCATGTCGCTGGAGGAGGGTAACGTGGAGGAGTGCACGGAGAAAAAAAAATTGTTGGGACAACAAGCATTTTGTTACTATAACTGATTTAGCTGGTTAACACAGAGACAACAAAATATTTTACTGTGGCAGAGAATATTTTGCTGTGGCAACAAATATTTTTGCTACCACAACAATAAATTATTAACGATCTACATTTTGTTAGAGATACAGAACTATTTTTCTCCGTGTGAGGTGGTGAGGCATGTCGCTGTAGTAGTCTTATATCTCTACTGGGTAGTAGAGATATAAAATTAAAGGGTTTAGTGATTAAAGGGTTTTAATACCTAATTAAGTTTTCGCTATGTACTCTACAACTTTTTCATCTGCGCTATTTACTCTACATAAGTTTTCATCTACACTCTACTAAATTTTCATGCATCTACTTTTACTTTCCTACATGCAATACGTAAGCTGCCATCGACAACTGTCTACTCAAACTCAAACTTTATAATTGTATCGCCTTTCTCCGCTGCTTGGTCCTTAGGGAATTTTATCCCAGGCCAAATAAACTACATATTCTATTCTATTCCATTCTATCGTCCCCACCATTAAAGATCCCGTCTGATTTAGCTGGTTAACACAGGGACAACAAAATATTTTACTGTGGCAGAAAATATGTTGCTGTGGCAACAAATATTTTTGCTGTAGCAGCCAAATATTTTTGCTAACACAACAATAAATTATTAACGATCTACATTTTGTTAGAGAAACAGAACTATTTTTCTCCGTGTGAGGTGGTGAGGCATGTCGCTGTAGTAGTCTTATATTTCTATTGGGTAGTAGAGATATAAAATTAAATTTAAAATAAATAAAAATTAAGTTTTAATACCTAATTAAGTTTTCGCTATGTACTCTACAACTTCTTCATCTGCGCTATTTACTCTATACAAGTTTTCATCTCCACTCTACAAAATTTTCATGCATCTACTTTTACTTTCCTACATGCAATACAATACATGCAATACAAACTTTATAATTGTATCGCTTTTCTCCGCTGCTCGGTCCTTAGGGCATTTTATCCCAGGCCAAATAAACTACATATTCCATTCTATTCCATTCTATCGTCTCCAGCATTAAAGATCCCGTCTTTACCGGCTCTCTCGGCCTCTCCATCGCGATCGGGAGAGTTCCGCGATGTTCCCCGTCTGTCGTCCCGTATCTCGCGTCGCAGGCGCCGGAATCGCCGACGGAGAGAACGGGAATAATACGAGAGACCGGCGGGCCGATTGGTTCGTGTATTAAGTTTCGTACAGTCACGCGACGAAAAGCAATTTCAATTTCGTTCGGCTCGTTTCGAATATTACTCCAACGCTCTCTCTATATCTCTCCCGGCTTTCCGTCCTTTCGGCCCGCGTTCATCTCGTCACCCCCGGAGACAAAAAGCACTCGCCGATTCGTGTGATTAAAATTTTATTTCGTCCGGCTCCATGCTCCATGCCCCGGCTCGGTCTCCTCCCATAGCCGGATAAAAATGCCTTTGTTTTTGTTATTTTTTTCATATTTTTTTTTTCAGCTTTTTTTGCAAGTTCGTTGAAACTGCAGCGAGTCGACGACACACCGTATATCGCCAGTGAATTCGATCCGCGGCGGCAAGTGGCCCGACGCGCGCCCGGAAACCCCGGACCGATTGAAACGAAATTCCCGATGACGGATTGATGGGCGTGTCATTCCGCCGCGGAAAGTGCCGTTCGGGATCTCCGAGAAAATAATGCCCTGGTCGGACATTCATTCGCATTATCCTCGCGGGATCCCGTCATGATATTTATCGACTGGAATTGTAATAATGGAGGAATCCACCCGAGGCGCCCCGGGTAATTGGCGCATTTTTCACGTTACCGATACTGTAGCAATTTCGCGTGAAGAATCCACCGGATGTTAATCGGCGCGGGGGGGATGGCTGGGATGGAAATTTTCCGCGGTTCCGGCCTCGCGGAAGATCGAAGTGCGCGGGGGGGGGGGGGGGGCAGGAGCGAGTGAGACGTGGTAAGAAGAAACTGCGGAGATGTGTAGGGTTCGGAAGCGTGAGAAAGCGACGTTAGCGGGCGAGTGGGGAGGGACGAGGGTTCTTCGTGCCAATGGATGCCGCCTCCAGGTGGTCTTATTCGCGGTCTAACGGCAGAAAAATGTGAAAAATTCCCATTAAAGAATTCCGATAGGGGGGGTTTGGCGAGCGCCCGTCGGGTTTCGCGGGTATAAAACATAATATTATTTCCGGGAGGCACTGGGGCAAGAATTCAATTTAGCCGGTGACATAATACTTTTGCACGACTGTCGGGAGGGGGGGGGGGGGGGTAAAGCCGAACCCCCGGGGAAAACTTGGACGATGAAGGAGTAAGCTCCCTCCGGCGACGGGCACGTTAGAGAGCCGCGAGAACCGACATTCCGACAGCACACCGCCCGAATCGTTTTTGAACATAATCCCGAAAGGATTCAATCAGTACAGTCGCGTGCCCGGAAAATGGATAGAAGGACTCGCTAGAGCCTCCTCCCCCCCCCCCCCCCCCCCCCCGCCTCCATTCTCTCCCGGCACTCAACTCGCAGATTCGCGCATTTTATATGTATATTGCTTTCACCGCCGTGTCGGTCCTACCACTATAGCTATACTCTTCTTTAATAATGCACAAATCCTCTTCCATCCCTCCCCATCTCATCCCCCTTCCGCCCCTCTACTTTATCACAATTTTCTTTCTAATTACATAAGCTCCGTGGAAGTTTCTTTTTTTTATTCTTTCATTTTTTTTTCTTACATTTTTTTTATTATTATTATTATTTCACCAACCCCTCCATTAAGTAAAGCCTAATACAGCCTGCATTAAAAACGCTTTATGAATACATAATATCGGACAGCGTTATGCGGTGTGAGCGCTCCCCGTTCTCAAACTCATTCATTTCGAAAAGTGCGCCATTTACTCGACTCTGAATAATGTACGAGTGGCCCCGGCGCTACTGGGTCGTTTCGAAACGTCGTACTCTTTAATTATGTGGACGTTTTAACCCCCCACCCCCCCCCCCCCCATCCCTTAGCCGGCTGCCACAACGCGGCGAACGCACAGGGGAAAATCTATACTCGAGTTATGGGAAAGGTGTTAGCGCGTATGTGTGTGTGTGTGTGTTGGACGGGTTTTCGCTGAAGGGTGCATTACGGTGTGCGGCGAGAGGGCGAGAGGAGGCCCACCGGTGGGAATCGAAGCCATTAACCTCGGTCTTCCACGGCAAGGGGCACCTTTGCGGTTTATCCACCGCTAAATAATTCCAAGACCATCTCGTGCGAGGCCGCAAGATAACGGCCCAAAGATCGAAGCCAGCCACGGCAAATTTTACGAGCGATCCGACCCAACTGTGGAACTCAATCCTGTTCGACGCACACGTGACGCTCTCGAGGCCGGATATCAACAGCCATCCCACGATATTCCCTCGTTTGTTTGTTAATTTTTTTTTCAGCTCCTGAATTTCATATATTTGGCAAGTGCGTGTAGGGAAGAGCGGGGCAAAATGGGGCAACGGGGCAAAACGGGGTTTTTGGACAAAACTAAATTTTCCAATCATTTTCGGATCGGACAAGGTGGCAAAACGGGGCAGAAAAGCCTGATGCATCGATGGGGCGAATTCGGACATCCAAAAATTATTGGAAAATTACGTTTTGTCTAAAAACCCCGTTTTGCCCCGTTGCCCCATTTTGCCCCGCTCTACCCTATAGACAAGATAATCGGAGTCATGCGCTGGGAAAAATTAATGGTCGGAGTTCAAAAGCGGTATTCGCTCCGCACGAGAAAAATGTTGGTTTTAATAAAGATTTTTCAATAATAATAATAATAATAATAATAATATGTCGTTTATCTTGTCCTGGGATAAAATCCCCTAAGGACCAAGCAGCGCAGAAAGGCGATACAATTGTGGCAAGTTTGAGTTTGATTACACAGTTGTTGATGGCAGCTGTATTACGTGTTGGGAAACAAAGGCAGGGTAAACCGGCCAATGAATGCACAGCTAAGCAGACGAAAAAGCGAATGTATAGACTTTTTTATGCACGTGCTCTTATGGAGTGTCCATTCATTGGCACTGTCCATTCATTGGCCCTGTCCATTCATTGGCTGGTTTACCCTACATACGTGGAAATTTAATAAAGTGGAGATGAAAAACTTGTATAGAGTAAAAATAGCGAAGACTCAATTAGGTATTAAAGGGTAATGGAAATATGCGACTACGACAGCGACATGCACCGCCACCTCACACCTCTACGTTGACCTGCTCCAGCGACATGATGTGCTGCAGGAGACGAGAATTAAGGTAGTACTGGCGGACAGTTTGACCTCACGTCCGTTCGGAGAAAATGGAGAGAGAATTGCGAACACTTGTCGATTGGATAAAAATCTTTTAAAAAAATCAAGCATATGGAAGGTGCTGAAACGATTGATTTTCCATAATAATAATTCCAAAATGTTACCAACAAATGAATGAATAAAAAATTGTTCAACAAATCCCTCGGCGACTTAAATTTTTGATCATATAAAAACAATTTGTTAATTTTTTTGAATACGTATGGATTTTTTCAGAATTTTGTGTAATTTTTGAAAATTAGGTTTCTTTTTATTTACTAAAAACGCAATTTTCAAAAATTACATGATATTCTGAAAAAATTCATACGTATTCAGAAAAATTAACAAATAGTTTTCATAAAAAAAAATGTGAGGTTGCCGAGTGATTTGTGGGGAATTTTTTTTGATAATTTGTTAATAACATTTTGGAATTACTATTATGCAAAATCAATCTTTTCAGCACCTTCCTTGTTTGCAATTTCTCTCTCAACTTTCTGTGTATAATGTAAACTATAAATATAACTATAATTTAGAAATAATAAATGTGACCGATGAGGAAGATACCGGCCCAAAGACCGAAGCCACCCGGAAAATTACACGGTTGATGCATCCCAACTATAGAACTCAAACCTAATCGAGGCAAAGGTGACGCTCTCGACGCCCGATACCACCATTAATCCCGCGATATTCCCTCGCTTGTGTATTTAATTTTTTTTTCTTATCTTTCTGTATATATTCTCGGGACGGGAATATTTGACAAGGGTATATAAATGGACAAGATAATCAGAGTCATGGACCGAGAAAAATGAATGGCTGGATTTATCGAGCGTCGCGACGCGAGTTCAAAGGCGTTATTTGGTTGATACGAAAAAAAATGTTGGTTTTAATAAAGATATTTTTAATCGATCAAGGCGAATAGTTACTGCACGAATTATTTGTACCAACATGGTTGTAATAATCGCTATGATAAATATAATATTATTTATAAATTTAGAAATATACATATAAACATAATAATAATTTAGGTATAATGAAGCTGTTATTTGTAGCGAAAAATAATAACTTTTATCGAGCGCCACCGCGACTCTTGGTAAAACCAACAATTTTTTCCCCATTTTGTAAAGTCATGTGAGGTCAAATAAATTTTTTGTGAGATTCCAAAGATCACGACACAACGAGGTCGAATGAGACGAGCGAGCGAGGGCTCTATAATCGACGATGCAGGAACGCCGCGCTGTAAAGAGAACACACGAACAGCGACACTCACCCCTGGGCAGTCTCTCGGCGTTAATCGACCGACGCGCAAAATTCGGGTCAGCAGCCTGGAGTCACGTCGGCGACGTCTCAACCTAGAAACACAAAGTAACACATCATTTATAATGGCTCGCTGATGGTACGAGCAAAAAAAAAACATCGCAACAAGGGCACATTTACAACCCGAACGTAAATTTATCTACCCTCGAAAGGCTATCCGAAAATTCTCCGGACGATCCCCTCGAAGCGAATTGAGATTAATATTTCCTACGCTTCATTAGCGAGCGCAATGTGCAAATTTTAATTAAAAAAAAATAAATAAAAAATGGTTAAATATCAGCGAAAAATAGGACAACGAGAGTTTTTCATCCTCCTCGCACGAACGAAAAAGCTTCCCGACCGAGTACGAAAATAAATTGATAATGGTGAAGCGGGAGAGCTTTTGTATGAAAGATTAATTGCAATAAGCTCCGATAGAGTGAGGATTACTGGTGCTCGACTGCGTGTATTCCGCTTTCGCCGAGCGGAGCTCTTTATTTTTAAAGCGACGTTCATTGTCAGCGGTAAAGCGCGTGCGGTCCGGAGGGTTTCGGCCCTCCGGCAGTGTTAGCGAGGCTCTCGCACCTCTCATAACTTTCTTACGATTCGCGGGCGAATCGCCCTCTCTCCCGGGTGGGCGAGCGAAAACCCACCGCACACTCTCGTCGGCCGCGGCCCCCGCAGCCCGGGCATCCACTCATGTTTGAGTAATGCGAGCGGATTACGCAGCCTGAGCTGAAAAGTCTCCGGAGCCACGTTTTCGCTCCTTTCGCCGGGGAGCCCGGAGATAAAGTTCCTGCGGCGCGGTACCGGGGGATTATACCGGGAGCTCGTCTTACACGTCCCTCGTCGTCGGCATCGTCGTCGGCATCGGTGGAATTCGTCCTCGTCCGCACCTACAACCCCTCTTCGCGCCGCCGGGTTCCTCCACCTTGGGAGAAAACTCCCGCGACTCCCGGTTTACGGTATTCTTCATCTTTTCACTGCCTGACGGCCTTAGTCTGCGCTGTCTATCACCGTGTGATCCCGCGGTTCGCCCATCGCCGATTTAAATCTGTCCTATCATTTTATCCCCGAGCTTGACTCTCACTCCGCCCGGCGCTGGCGCGAGACTGGCCAGACTGGTCCCGGACTTGGCGCGGTCTTGTGCCAGCGCTGGGCCGTCAACGGCCTGTGTTACGTCCTACCCAACTCGTCAGAATGTAAGGGAATCGGTAACACCGTCGATCTCTCTTTCCGGCTCAACGCTGAGCAGCGCTTTACTTATAGTCTTATGGTTATGATGATTTGCGCAAACGAGTGCACTGAGAAATAGGATGATATTTCCTACTATAGCGAATAGTTTCCCGGGGGAACATCTATATAGATACCTTCTCATAGTATATATTCAATTGTTTAAACTATAATTATGGTTGCAACCATGATGTTTTGTCATTGTTGTAACTATAAAATGTAAACGTTCCGCCTGGGAACTATTTTTTATGGTAAAAAATCCGTCTTGTTGGTTTAACTATGTAATTTTTTCTCAGTATGATATCCTATCATTTCATCCCCAGGCTTGACTCTCACTCCAGTGAAAAGACCGCCCGGCGCTGGCGCGAGACTGGCCAGAATGGTCCCGGCCTTGGCGCGGTCAAGTGCCAGCGCTGGGACGTCAACGGCCGATGTTACGTCCTACCCAACTCGTTATAATGTAAGGGAATTGGTAACACAGTCGATCGCTCTTTTCGGCTCAACGTTAAGCAGCGCTTTATACTTATAGTCTTATGGTTAACATGATTTGCGCGAACGAGTGATAACGGCAACAGGGATACGTAGATGTTTAGTCGAAAGAAGGTGTTTCTGTACTCACTCGATCGTACAACGCTACACCTCGTGTATCATTCTTTCAACCTTGTAACTCATCACTGGGGTAGATATGCACCCCACGTAGATGGGGTTTTCAGCACATGAATCTCTCCGTTTTTTAATAAGGAAGAGAAATGGCATGTGGCTGATTATGGATTACTTAATATGGAAGGTACGTAAGACGTAACACCGGCCGGACCCACCTAAGATCGCCTCCAACGAAGTTCTTGGAAATTTTAGGTATTACCGAAATAAAACAAAAACGGTTTGAGGCATCGTTGGCAATTGGATTTTCTTCGTGGGAGAAAAAGCCCAGGAAAGAGATACTCGTGCAGTTGTCAATCCGAAAGCCGTAAGCTCCGGGTTCGCCGTTTGAGACGTACCAGCAGAGCTGGCCCGAGCCGTCTCGACTGCTTCGACGTATATCCCCAGGTTGAAGGCAATTGCGTCAAACGGGTTGTGCGGTGCGGGAGCTACGGGTGCAATCGCGCTGTTGCTTATAGCTCGACTCGCCTTCTGGTGCAGCCGCAGTAATTCCTCCACCGGGGAGCCAGAGAGCGGCGAAGACAGGAGGACCGTTGGAAACTCGCGCAATCCTCGAAGATGTTGCGGGCGACCGGCTATAACAGCGGCGGGAGGGACGGCGAACGAGCAAGAAGCGCCCCTTCGTAGTGTTGTTTATTACCTCGCCGGTTCGAGCTTCCCCTCGACCCCGCTATCGAATCGGCGTCCCTCCCCTTCGCGTCCCCCTCGCTGTTCCAGGGAACCGGCGAGAATTTGGCCAAATGGGCGACATTCCTTCTTCACTTTCCCCGGGACCTTCGAATTCCACGAAGCCCCTGGAGCGTTGGGTATCATTTCCGAGAATCCTTGCTACACCGGATAACACCGCCCGGTTTTCGTGGATACGCAAACCGGTGAGCGTTAGACACGGCGCTACAAATTGGGAGGGAGGATGAAAAATTTGCAAAATGAGACAAATTAATCAAGAAACTTCGTTGGTCGTTGTCGCTCCGTTTATACGTCATGCACCCAGAAAAATAATTTATTTGACGGCCACCGTTTATTTGGATTAAGTAAAATATTTATTTGATTTAAATAAATATTTATTTAAATTAAGCGAATAGTTACTTAAATGAAATAAATATTTATTTCAATCAAATAAATATTTTACTTGAACCAAATAAACGGTGGCCGTCAAGTAAATTATTTTTCTGGGTGTGTCGTCACGGCCTCCTCAGAGGAACTTTTCCATTGACGGTTCTCACCGTCATTTGTTCCAAAGTCGTCCGTTCAAGCGATCGATTCGATACCGTTCCGACGGAACTTGATCTCGAAGAGTGAACTCGCGACCAAAGATCTCCGCTCGTCCGCGGATCGACTTTCCGTGGAGACCGACGCGTCGCATTGTTGCGTCAAACGCCTCCGGTGCTCTTCGTATTGGCGTCGCTTCGAGGTAATCCGGAGCCATTCGCTTAGGTTGGACAGGACCCAGATTTCAGGATGCCGCGTCGGTAACGTCAGTGTCGCGGGCCGAGCATCAGCAGTGGCGTCTCGTCGAAGTGGCTTTTGTGAAGGGAACGAAAGCGAATATTGGAGTTCGATAAAGGAAATAGAGCCTCGAGGACCTTTCACCCCCGATATAAGCAATCGGAAGTCCGAATGGAAAGCCATTCGACGGGCACGTCGGGGGACGACAACTGCCGATAGAGAGTTAGAAGAGGTAGAGGCGATCTCCCGACTCTTAGAAAATTTAAAGTCCATTCCGTCGGTGTGCATGTGTCGTCGCAGTTCCGCCGCCGTTCCTCGGCGTCTCCCGCGTTCCCGTTCTCCGGTACCTTTCAGGAATTCGGTTTATGTCTCCCCCGTCGAAAAGCTTTCTCGCTTCGGACCGATTTGGACTCCAGAATCTCCGTCGAGCATCTCGCGCTCTCACGCCTCTCTGTCTCCCTCACGGACGAAAAACTATTTTATCCAGAAAAACCATTCGCGACCATTCGTCGAAACGTTGAACGCTTCCCCGTGCGGACCGTGAGAGAACGGCTCGGCGCGATATAATAATGGGTGGAAAACGATTCTCATCGGAGCTTCCGCTCGAAGCTTTTTTCCAATCGATCGAATCTTTAAAAGTTTATGAGTTTTTCGAGCTCGAACGCGATTGCCGACGATTTCGCGAGAGGCGAGTTTCGAGCGGTAACGGCTATAGATATATATGGATGGTATATAGGTTTATATATACACAATCGGAAGGTTGCCTTTCAACAAGTGAAATAAAACTTGATTCGAGCGCGGGGTTGGTTTTTCCATGGGGAGATTGAGGGGGTGTGCAGAGAGTTGCTTCTCGCCGACAAGCTCGCTGGCTCTGGTGGTATCCAATGATTCACTGGCATCCACCGGGTTCTATCCTCCTCGTTCATCCCTTTTGCTCCCTCCGACGAAACCTACCGGTCTTGCGTATACCTACCTCTCGTGTTTTACAATTACGGTAGTTTTATGAGTTCAACCCCCCCGGGCGGACTTGCGCCAACTTGTGATTGCGCAAGTTTCTGGTTTACGAGTGCGGACTGCCTAGCTATCCGTGGTGATTCTCCCTTTACGGGCGTACCAACGCCTCCGGAGCATTAACCCGCTGCTGCTCTTCGGCTGGTGGATTCACCCCGACGATCCACGTCTATCATCATCCGGCCAGGTGAATAAAATATACGTACGCGAATTCCGATATAAATAAATGGTAGAATCTCTGGTAGACATTTCGGATCTACGCATATAGCCTGAGCGGGAAGAGGTCTTTTCTACCAGGATATTAAGGTGAAGTCAAAGTCACGTGGCAGAGCCAGGGGTGTGAGAAAGATAGCTGCATTGGTCTTAGGGTGGAGCGATCCAGGTCTATCACAATACGATCAGGTGAATAAAACATACGCAAATTCGGATATAAATGACTGGTAAGAATTAAGTTCCCTGGGAGAAATTTCGGAGCTTTGCATATAGGAAGAGGTCATTTCCGGATCAAATGAGGACTTGTAACGTTTCAACATTTTTGCCAGGGTATCAATGACCGACATCTTCGCCTCTGGTAGAATTTGGAGAACCGTAGGATACGTTCTGATTATCTTCGGTTGCTACATTCAACCCGGCGATCCACGTCTTTTATCATCCGGCCAGGTGAATAAAACGTATAATACGTACGCGAATTCCGATACAAATCACTAGTTCGAATGTGACTTTCTACGCGAACGAAATTTCCAATCGGTGGAAATTTTAGAACGGCGCGAACCCTGACTAGGCCCTGAAGAGGCCTATTCCGGATTGGACGAGAGCCTTTTGCAACGCTTCAAAATGTCTACGAGGGTTCTACGGATAACAGAGACCTTCACCTTCGGCAAAATTTCGATAACCACGTCATACGGCTTGCGTCCTCACGAGAACACAATCGAGACTCCCAGTCTCGGATCCCGTCGGGAATGCCTGACGCCCAGTGCGTTACACGTACGGTGTAACGCACTTGCTTCAAAATTCCTACGAGGGTTGCACACGGATAACCTTCACCTTCGGCAGAATTTCGATAACCACGTCATACGACTTGCGTCCTCACGAGAACACAATCGAGACTCCCAGTCTCGGATCCCGTCGGGAATGCCTGACGCCAAGTGCGTTACACGTACGGTGTAACGCACTGGAATAACTTGAGCGGGAGCAAAGTAATCGATATAAATTACTTGTCCGAAGTAAGTTCCCTGTTGGAAATTTCAGAACCTCGCATACCCTGAACAGGCCCCGAAGAGGCCCAATCCGGATTGGACGAAAGCCTTTTGTAACGCTTCAAAATTTCTACAAGGGTTGCAGACGGATAACCGAGACCTTCACCTTGGGCAGAATTTCGATAACCGCGTGATACGTCTTGCGTCCTCGCGAGAACACAATCGAGACTCCCAGTCTCGGATCCAGTCGGCAATGCCTGACGCCAAGTGCGTTACACGTACGGTGTAACGCACTTGCTTCAAAATTTCTACGAGGGTTGCAGACGGATAACCGAGACCTTCACCTTGGGCAGAATTTCGATAACCGCGTGATACGTCTTGCGTCCTCGCGAGAACACAATCGAGACTCCCAGCCTCGGAGACAGTCGGGAATGCCTGACGCCAAGTGCGTTACACGTGCGGTGTAACGCACTGGAATAACTCGAGCGGGAGCGGAGAAACCGAGCGGATTGTTAACGAACCTGTCGCATAATGAGGTGTGACACGAGAAGGTGCAGCAGGAAGCTGGAGGACTGCTTCAGACACCCCTGTGCAGACGGTCTGATGGGATTCGACGGAGGGGGGGGGGGGGTGGAGAGGGGGGGGCGAGTTGTGCACACTGCACAACACGGGCGCGGTACGTAAGGCCTGGAAAGGGGGTTTTGGATCGAGAGAATGAAGAGAACCATCGCACGAGAAGTGAGGGAGTCAGCGTTGGTCGCGTAGCCGCAAAACCGTGCGTGTGTCTGCGCGCACCGTGTGCAGGCTGGTGCGTCGAGAGCCAAAGGAAAATATCCCTCTGGGGTTCTCTCCGCGAGTGGAACCGCCGTTGCGGGGAGAGAGCTAAGCGACGCGTGCCTCAGCGACACCGGGTTACCACGGGAAGTGCGCTCGAGTGCCGCGGAGCGAGCGCGACACGGTTTTACCTAAGATCCCCGCGCCGCGATACGCGAGAGAATAACCCGGGGAAAATTCATTGTTTCCCCTGCGCGGGCAATCGTCAGGGTGTATTTGCACACCGCGCAGCGTCGACGAGTGCCAGCTCGAGGGTAAACATGCCAGGAAAACCGACATCGGCAGATCCGCGACAACTTAAAAAGCACGGATCTATCGAGTCGCGAATCGATCGGACTTACATATATTATTATTGTTTGTCTTGCATCTGTACGGGGTCTTTCTCCTTTTACATAACCCAACCTCCCCCCCCCCCCCGGATTGCGTCTGCAGCCGACTTACCCCCTTACTGTGTCGCATTCGCACAACCCGAGTAGAAATTTTCACGCGTTACATCGGGCCCTGATCAGGTCCTGAGAAGGCCTTATGAGGACTCCATCAGGGCCCGATGTAACGCTCGAAAATTTCTACTCGGGAAGGGCACAGGGAAACTGCGGAAAACCTGGCCATACACAGACGGTTCTTTCCCCAGAGATTGGTGTTCCTACAGGGTAATCACCAATCTCCGAGAAAATTGCCTCCCGCTCCACGATCCGATGCGCCAGCCAGGGCGCGGCCGAGCGGTCACCCATCCAAGTACTGACCGCGAGCGGTACTGCTTGACTTTGAGGACCGCCAGAGCCGCACACCACGCTCAGAAAAAAAATTTATTTGGCGGCCACCGTTTATTTGGTTTAAGTAAAATATCTATTTGATTAAAATAAATAGTTACTTAAATGTAATAAATATTTATTTAAATCAAATAAATATTTATGTAAATCAAATAAATATTTATTTAAATCAAATAAATATTTATGTAAATCAAATAAATATTTATGTAAATCAAATAAATATTTATGTAAATCAAATAAATATTTATGTAAATCAAATAAATATTTTACTTAAACCAAATAAACGGTGGCTGTCAAATAAATTTTTTTTCTGGGTGCAACCGCGCCCTGTCGGTGGACTTACATATATTTATTGAACGTTTTTTCGTGCCTCTCTTTTTTCCAATCTTGTTTTCGAGAGCCGGAGAGCCGGAGGCCTGAAACAACAGACACGCCGCGGTGGATTTGAGGCTCGTCCGTCTCCCGACGGCATATTGGTTCCTCGTTCGTCCCGCTCCGTCGGGGAAAATCGTCTGTCGGCTCCGGAATTCGAGCGTTTCGCGGGCACAAAGTCGGGATAAACCCAGACAAGAGAAGTCGCGGAACGGGGACGCGAGAAGCGGCGAAGCGGCTCCCTCCCGATAAATTCGCGCCCACGGCGAGCATAACGCGGTATGCACGTATTACGTGTCTAACGCTATCCGGTAGGACACGCTCGAACGCTCATCTGGCGCAGCGTGTCTATATCCGATGACGAGAAAGGAACCCCGTGCGTGTGTGCTCGTGTGTGCGCGGAGGGTTGCATGCCATAGGACGACGAGGCCGATTGGATTTACCAGAAGCCCCTGGGGGTCCGATACACCCGGTTTCAGCGGCGCGCCGTATAGTTGTACACTTCTTGGACGAGACGAGGAACAGCAACATCCACACAGGAGCGCCGCGCGACGCGGCGTTGTTGCATCGATGCTCTCCCGCTTCCGATAACATATACACGGGCGAACCGTGCTGGCTTTTGCGAGAGCGCGGCTTGGCGAACGTCGCGGGCGCGACGGTACAGTGCCAGGCCTGGCACTTGTCTCTCGTCCCCTTTATCGCGTCAAACCCTTGCTCGCAACCCTCTCGCCTCTCCAACCCGCTGCCTCTCCCACGCTCGCGCTATCGGCCACCCTCGATCGATCACGCCTGTGCGCGGGAGCTCCGAAGTCAACGTCGGGAACGGATGTGTGGATACAGATACCTCTTGCAAAAAAACAACTAAAAAATAATTAAAAACGACTCTCTCCATGACGATGCAGTGTACACGGGAACTTGGCGGTATTGGACGAGTCGTACACGGGATGTACGATGGATAGGAAATTAAAAACTTAGCGACGATTGACGTCTGGACATGTGGGTGAGAATGGAGGGACGAAGTTTCATAAGGAAATAACATTGATTGCAGTTACTTTGCGTGATAGAAAAAAATGTATATTATATATTATATATTATATATTATATATTATATATTATATATTATATATTATATATTATATATTATATATTATATATTATATATTATATATTATATATTATATATTATATATTATATATTATATATTATATATTATATTATATATTATATATTATATATTATATATTATATAACCTCGCTTATCCGACCTTCGATCAGCCGAGCTTCCGCGCTAACCGAAGTGTAGGCTCGGATAATACAGAAATCTCGGATAAAACTGATGAAGCGGCAATGCCCACGCGTGGAGTATTCCGTAAAGGCTACTTTGTTGCATACGCGCTTACACTTGTAAAAGTTTGCTGCGTCTTTATATTACGCGCTACAAATACAACGGTTCCGAGTTTAGCGCCAATGATTTATATTTATATGAAGTTTATGTTAATTAACTAAATAAACTAATGCAGTTAATGTTTATATCAAGACGTGTGTTATAAAAAAATATATTGAATTGAGTATGTAATCCGTGTGATCCGAGATTGCACTTATCCGATATAAGCTCTCCCCACATTAGCTCGGATAAACGGGGTTCTACTCTATATATTATGTACTGTGATAATTTGCGGCGTGGGAGAAAATCAAAATTGCGGTTGATGGTTGGATCGGAAGTGTCGGAACTAATCCGACGCGTTACACTGCCAGATCGGAGTGAGCAAGGATGCGACAGGGTCGATGCACCGACGAGCCGGTCCAGAAAAGGCGAGCGACGTCTCGAAGTTACGTGGCAAAGTGCATGTCGTTGCGGCAATGTCAGCGAGGCCGAGGGGTGTCTATGGAGAAACGAGGAAGAATGAGCTACGACGCAGGAGGTGCATTGACTGGCGTGTAAGAACTGCGTTCCGGGTACGGAGACGTGTGGTGAGGGACACGGATGAAAGTCATGTAATGAAGATTCAACGCGAACACATTGTCGGGGAAAGGTTTCGGCGCTCTCGTGCGTCGAATTCACATCGGGACAAAATGTCAAGCTCTCCGTGAGCATCCCGAATGAGAAAGCCACTATAGGAAGCCAGGCTGGAAGAGTGGATTGATATCACTGTTAAGGTAGTCGGAGTTGTACACCCAGAAAAATAATTTATTTGACGGCCACCGTTTGTTTGGTTTAAGTAAAATATTTATTTAATTGAAAAAAATATTTATTTCATTTATGTAACTATTTACTTAGTAGTAGTAAAAGATATTTATTGACCTCCCATACAATCATGCCATATAGTGGGCCAATAGGCCATTGACCGAAGTCCTTTAGCCACTATTTACTTAATTTAAATAAATGTTTATTTCATTTAAGTAACTATTTACTTAATTTAAATAACTATTTATTTAAATGAAATAAATATTTTATATTAAATATTGAAAAAACACAATTTTCAAAGATTACAAAAAATTCTAAAAAAATTTATACGTATTTAGAAAAATAAACGAATAATTTTTACGGAGGAAAACAGTTTAAGTGGCCGGGTAATTTGTTGAATAACGATTTTTATCTTCAATTTGTTAATAACAATTTGTTAATAACAAATTGGAATTATTATTACAAAAAAACAATCTTTGCAGCACCTCTCATATACTTGATTTTTTCAGATTTTTATCCCATCGAGAATTGTTCGAAGTTTTCTCTGAAACTCACGTTTGGCGGGACTCTACCGCTCCGACTACCTAAAAAAGTAAGGCTACGATTAAAAAAAAAAAAAAACCTCACCCAACATGTAGGACAAGCCGATCAAACAAAAAGATCTAAAAGTAAACGAGACTCCAACGGCCATCGAAGTAATGAAAATGTATCGATTTTAATTGGCGCGCTATCTTTTTGCACAGCCGGGAGTGCAGAGACACGTTACGAATCTTGCAGATTCGCTTTGCCCGACCCGCCACACATACAGTTATAGACGTTACGAGGAATTGTTTATCGGCTAATAAATCGAGCTCGGGATCGGTCGTAAAATGCCCGCCGGTGAATGGCACGCGAGAGATAACCCCGATAGCGTTATCGAATCTCGGGGCAAAGGCTTTACGATCGCTGCCGGGATAATTCGGAAGATTCGAAATGAACGTGAGAGCGCGACGGCTCTCGTTACTTTGTCGCGCGAATGGAAGCCGGTGGGTTCGGTTGCGCGGATTTCCGCGGGGCAGCGGAGGGGGGCGCACACACGCTGATCGGTTAGCGTCACACGGGTCTCCTAAAATCTGCCTTAGTGCGTCCTAAAGCCCCGCGCCGCTCGGGTAAACGTACGATCATCCGTACCCGGAATGATATTGCCGAGCGAAATTGCTCTCGCTCCTCCACTCCACTCAGTTTCCGCGGGTGGCTTGTTCGTTTGTTGTGTTTTTTTTTTCGCCTCTCGTTCTCCATCCGCGTACGTATACTTCGTACCTACTACATCGCTCGAAACCTGCATTCCCGCGGACACCCGGCGTAGCCGATTACCTCTCGTCGAATTGGGAACAAAAAAAAGGGGGGAAACTCGATAGTAGAGCGCTTCGTTTTTTTAATTAACCTTTCTCTCGCTGTCCGCGCGACGAAGGTGAAAAAAAGGAAGAAAATAGAGACAAATTGAGATAGAGCACAGGGTTTTTTTTTTTTTTTTTTTTCATTCTTCTCTCAGGCTATCGAATGATCGTCGATGGTCGGACAAAAGCTCGAAGAAAAAAGCTCGCATCGTTTCCACTCAGTAAATGTGTGATTTTTTTTTTAATGCATCGTATCATCGCCACGCGAACGCTATCGATGAATGCAAATCTGCTTGGAAAAATTAAAATCTCCGCGATGAATGAAGAGTATTGAGTACGAAAAAAAGAGTCGACGGAAAGGATTTCGAACGGGGAATACGGGGAGAGGAAACGAGGATTTTCCATTCACGTATTCTACGAACGGGTTCTCTCCACTCGTCGGCGTATTACTTAAGGGCTCGCTCTCTCTGATCGCTCATATAAAAGTAATATAAAAGTCATCCAAAAGTACTTGCGTTTCCGTAGAAAAAAAATCCCGGTATGGATTACAGTGAAATAATGTCGTACGTGTACGAGTACTTCGGATAATTAAACAGTGCGTTGCGATCACTCGTAACGGACTGTTTAAGGAGGTTGGAGCGCCTCACACTAGTCAAGTGAGTGCTAGATTTTTTAAAGCCGTTTATACAAACTTTTACGCATATATTTATTATAGTGGGTGGTTATTTGTTTTACAGTAGATGTCCTTATCCTAGAAAAATATTAATTGCATCGCTGAAGGACATAGGTCGATGGCCAATTGACAATATATTTATATTCTCAGGACAACTTACACTGTGTAATGCTATGTATCAAAAATTGTTCCATCTGGAATATTGTCAATAATCCGTTTACTTGGTTTAAGTAAAATATTTATTTGATTTAAATAAATATTTATTTCATTTAAGTAACTATTTACTTAATTAAAATATTTATTTAAATCAGGTAAATATTTTATTTAAACGAAACAAAAGGGGGCGGTAAAAAAAATCTGGGTGTAGAGAGAGGAGACGACAGTTACCCATTCTCTCTCTCCAATCGCGTTTCATATAAAAGTACCAATCCGCCGAAAAAAAAAAACAATAAAAATAAACGAAAAACAAAAACCGTACGGAAAACAGTGAACGACCGTGGCACATGTTGAAGCACTTCGGATAATTAAACCGTGCGTTACGGGTGCCATCGTCATTGCGAGCGATAATTTCGGGTCGCGTTCGAACTAAATCGAGCCTTTTAGTATCGCAACTCCTGCAGGTATTGCGGTAATTTGCCTCGCTAATTTCCCGTTCGGACTCTTGATTAGCGGCATTTATTTTCGTCCCCAATCGAGTTTACGACGTTTGAGCCGGGGGAGCAGAGAGTCGACCGGTGTTGCACAGCTCATTAGGCCGATTAACGAGGTAGTGGCCGGTGGTGGTAGTGCTCCATCCAGTGGAACATTGCGCGTTCGTCGTCGACCTCCGGCTGCCGCCGCGCGATGGTTGCAAGCTGGACGTCCGACTGTAAGGTCCGTTGCCCCCTTCCCAATGTTGCGCCGGTGTCAACCCCGCGCGACAACCCCTTCTGGCTCCGTTAATTCGAGATGCGCGCAACAGCCCCGTTACACACTCGGGCGCGCGTGGCGACGTCGACGAGCGCAGCGACGTCGAGCAGTAGGTCGGAGGACAATGACGACGATGACGCTGATGAAGATTTACATCAGCCGTTCGCGCTTCCGTCAATCCCGAACGTCCGATTTTCCGGCGTTGCGGATTTGGCCGATCGGCCGATTCGACGCGGACGGGTTGAATTATGCCGCGTCGCGTCGGTGCAATGATCGGCCGACGGTTTCCCCGCTAAATTGACCGAACTCGGTGGAGAATTAATATTTCAATGTGACCCCGATTCCCGACCGACCAATTCGTCCGGGGCCGCATAGAAATATCGAAGCGCGGCCGGTACGCGTTGCTCCCCGCCCGCTCCGCGGAACAACGGGTGTTCGGGCATACGCGCTATTGTAATTAGAGCGATACACGATTATTGTTATAGCGCAGGTGGTCTAACGACAATTGTGGGAATTAATTATCCCCGATTGCAAACACAACCGGCGATCCGCGAGCGCATTGACGAAAATGTGTGCGGTGTTAATAAATCCGGTCGCAAGGACCCCGCACGGTGAGTTTCCATATATTTAGCAACGGTTTGCCGCATTATCGCGACTTAATTGAATCGACGTCACCCGCCGGTGGGATATGAAGTGGGTTCCCGGCTGGGGGTTGGATTTCGCCGCTCAAACGGCTTCCCTCGCTCCGCTATACATTTCGGAGGCTTCTGCTGCTGGCACTGCAGCGGCGGCGGCAATACGCGAAGATCCCGATGAAATCTGTCGCATTAATTATTGTCCCACTAACGGGAAATCCCGCGGGAGTCCGTGGGGGCGGTACGGGCTGCTTCCGCTCCGCCGCTTGCCTAATACATCGCCGACACGTTGCCTCTCTCCGCGCTCGGAAACCGCCTCGCGGAGAGACGGCTGTTCCGACTCACGCACCTACCACGTTCTGCCTACGTGCCTCGAATATAATGGACCGTCCCGGCATTTGACGTTTCCCGGGGAGAGACGTATCTAAGATTCGGCCCGATTAATCGCTGAATCGAGTTTGGTTTCGTTGCTGAGCCCTTGCGGGGTTTGGTCCCTGGCGGAAATTTTGGAGCGTTCCGTCAGCTTCTGCACCGAAAAAAGGTTTGGCAATATCAAACTAAGCTGCGATTGCGGGTGGCGAAAGAAATATTTGGTCAATTGAAAGAAATATTTAGTTGATTGAATGAATATTTAGTTGTTTGACCGAACATTTAGTTGCTTCAACAAATAGTTACTTGAATTTAACAAACATTTTGTTCAATCGACCAAATATTTCTTTCGCCACTAGCAACCGCAGCTTAGGTTGATATTGCCAAACCTTTTTTTCGGTGTGACGAGGCAGCATAAGATCGACATGTAACGGTGAAAAATGTGCATCACGGATTAAAACACAAGCACCTCTATCCGTTCCTCTTTCCGCCTTAAATCGTGGCTTAAGTTACACACTATAAAAAAACGGCGTTTATTCAACACAGCTTTAACACCGCCATGTGGTCCATATAGGTCCATAGTATTGAAAGAATATTTAGTTGATTGAATGAATATTTAGTTGTTTGACCGAATATTTAGTTGCTTCAACAAATAGTTACTTGAATTTAATAAACATTTTGTTCAATCGACCAAATATTTCTTTCGCCACTAGCAACCGCAGCTTAGGTTGATATTGCCAAACCTTTTTGTCGGTGTGACGAGGCAGCATAAGATCGACATGTAACGGTGAAAAATGTGCATCACGGATTAAAACACAAGCACCTCTATCCGTTCCTCTTCCCGCCTTAAATCGTGGCTTAAGTTACACACTATAAAAAAACGGCGTTTATTCAACACAGCTTTAACACCGCCATGTGGTCCATATAGGTCCATTACTTTGGTTTTAAAAGCAGTGTTAACCCTTTATAAGTCACACCACTATAAACCGTACCGAAACGACTAACGGACGCGGAGTGGGGGCGATGCGTTGCTTCGGTAGCGCCTAAGAGTGGGGATAGAGGTGTGACTTGTAAAGGGCTAAAATATGGTGTAAAACATTAAGCGTTCCATCAGCTATTGGCGAGGCCGCATCAGACCGGTGTTTATTCAACACCGCTTTAACATCGCTATGTGGTCCATATAGGTCCATTACTTTGGTTTTAAAAGCCGTGTTAAAATATGGTGTAAAGCATGCGGTGTAAAATCAGTGGTACTTAGAGAACGTACATCCTAAGACTGCAATGGTGTACAGTCAAACCGAACCTTAGACCTAAGTGAGTAAAATGGGCTTAAGCATCGAAGCAGATGTAGAAGTTTTAATATGATAAATCGTAACTAATAATTGCCCAACAAAGTAATTACGAGGTAACATCGTGATAATTATAAATGACAAAAAAATATTAATGAAAGGCTGCCTTCAACCGTGGGTCCCGTCAAAGAGACTAAATCCGCTGAACTTTAAAAGGATCTACAGCAGCGCGGAAGGAATGGAACTTGTTCCCCGATACTCTTCCTGAGTTACGATCTTCGGCGCAGACAACGTGGGCTTTTCAGCCAACCCGCACATCTTCCACATTTTCATTTCCGTTCCTCTTTCCGTCTTCGCCAGGATTTCGAAGAACCTCCCCAGTCTGGAACGCCCCGGCAGAAATTTTGGAGTGTCCGATCAGGCCCGGCAAGGCCCTGGCGGGCCCGCACGAGACCACACAGTAAAAAATAATTTCATAAAATTGGAATGCGAAATTTCGTAAAAATAATTTTGTCAAATAAGCGACAAACTCATTTGTTACTTATTTGAATATACGAACCTCTCCTTTTATTTCCCGTCTCAATGACAATTTCAGTTTGTACGTTTGATTGTAAAAGTAGAAAATTAACAAGTAACAAATTATGGACGCTTGTGGACAATAAGTTGTTGTAAAAAGTACAAACTTTTTTTACTGCGCAACATGTAACGCTCAAAAATTTCCATCACCGAATCATGTGAACAGTCCTTGTCGATCGATCTGCCGATCGATCGCTTCGCTCCTCATCTT
Source organism: Ichneumon xanthorius (assembly GCA_917499995.1). Classification (NCBI taxonomy): domain Eukaryota; kingdom Metazoa; phylum Arthropoda; class Insecta; order Hymenoptera; family Ichneumonidae; genus Ichneumon; species Ichneumon xanthorius. The sequence goes on along the minus strand of OU824211.1, from coordinate 7,516,568 downwards.
TCCATTTCCGCCTGAACACGACTCTCCCGGCAAAGGGACCAAATCCGCAAGCTCGAATTTTAAAAGGATCTCCACCAGCGTCTGAGGAATGGAACCTGTTCCGCGATAGCCTCTTCCTGAGTTACGATCTTCGTCGCAGACAACGCGGTCTTTTCAGCCACCCCACGACTTCCTTCCGCATTTTCTTTTCCCCGCGCTTGCACACACACTCTCCTCTTTCCGTCTCCGCCGGGCCGCAGCTCGAATCCTCGTCCCGATATGTGGCCCAACCCTTTCCTCCGACCTGCCGAGTGCGGACTCTGCGCGCACATACGAGCCTCTACCAGCAGCCTCAAAACGAACGAGCGAACCTCGTTCTCGCTCCCTGCGTTCCCTGCGGCCCCCGGTCACCGGTAAGGAATTATTGCCGCTGGTAGATCCGGGTCGCGCGTAAATTTCCGGAATCTTAGGCTGATTTATAGCCGCTCTATATAGGTTGCTTGCCGGAAGGATTTAAGCCGTGTCTCTCTCTGCCCCTTGTGTGTGTGTGTGTGTGTGTGTGTGTGTGTGTGTGTGTGTGTGTGTGTGTGTGTGTGTGTGTGTGTGTGTGTGTGCAACCTGCTCGAATCCACATCGGACAGCTCCTGCTATTGCGGGCTACCCATTCGCTAACCCCCCCCCCCCCCCCCTCTCCGCTTTCCCCGAGAAACGTGGCCCAGTTTCATCGCGATCCTTAGCGAGATAGGATTTTAATTGTGCCGCGATAGTCGATCAGTTTATCTTTCCGATCCGCAATACCGGAGCTGGAAGTCGATGTCCCGATTTTGAGGTCGGCAATTAAAATCAGCAATTATAATGACTATTCGACGAGGAGGTTGGAGAGCCGTTGCTTCGACGTCGAAGCGGTTGCACAGTTATTTCGAGGCAGAGCTGCACTCGACGGACTGTTTGATACAACATTTAGATAGTCTTTACGCCCCGTTCGGAAAGTGTATAAAATGGTTTTCCAAGTGTAAGGGCGAGAGATCGGTGGAGGGGGGGGGGGGGGGGGGGGGGGTGGGAATCTGTTCGACTCCACTCGAGAACAATGGCGTCCGCAGGACGAGAAAGCCCGAGGTAGAGGAGGACTTTGTGCTCGGGAAGCGTTCGCCGGGGTGGCTGTGAGAGCAGAACCAGCCGGCCTGCGGCTCCGGATTTGTTAGGCAAACACCATCAACGGCGTTGCGATAACAAATCGACGGGCGCGCTGGAGCTTTTCCACGGTGAAGCTGACCCTCTCCCGATTCATCCCACTCAGTACCGGCGGCCTCGGCGACTCTCCAGCGGAAAACCATCCGCCTACCGAGCTTTTTATTCCGGAGTAAAGCGTTTACAGCGCACTTGGTACACACTTTAGAGAGGCGCGGGGAGGAGCGCGCTATATCCGGTTGGTCGGCACACGGGCGTGACGAGTATCGAAGGACGGTATCGGAGTTAAGGCACGTTCACTCGTCGGCCTACTTTTTATTGATTTTTTTTATTGTTTATTTTTGTTATTGGGTAAAAGTGGGGAATATGGCCCGGTCCATATATCATTGATTTACGTGTTAATCGAAGTGGGCCATATTCACCACTTTTACCCTTATTGTTATTTTTGTTTTAGGCGCTACGTTTCCGGATTCTCACGAGCCGGAGGGAAGCGAGATAAATTGATTTTTTATTTTTTATTTTTGTCATTGGGTAAAAGTGGGAATGTGGCCCGGTCCATATATCATTTACGTGTTAATCGAGGTGGGCCATATTTACCACTTTTACCCTTATTGTTATTTTTGTTTAGGCGCTACGTTTCCGGATTCTCACGAGCCGGAGGGAAGCGAGATAAATTGATTTTTTTTTTATTTTTTATTTTTGTTATTTGGTAAAAGTGGGGAATATGGCCCGGTCCATATATCATTTACATGTTAATCGAGGTGGGCCATATTCACCACTTTTACCCTTATTGTTATTTTTTTTTTAGGCACTACGTTTCCGGATTCTCACGAGGCGGACGGAAGCGAGATAAATTGAGGTATACAACGGGGAGAAACAGGAAAGAGTGGGCGGTGTGGAAAGTGGAGTACGGAGGCCGCACGCAGGATCGTGGACGCAGTCGACACACGTATTCCATCAATGCGCGAGGACGAATGGCCGATGGGTACGGAGCGGCGCTCATCGGTGGAGCAGAAAGCACCGAAACGAAGGGAGAAAACACCTATTCGTGTACGGACGGCTGTTCGGCGTTACGGCTGTACTTTGAGGCTCGAAGAGGGGAAGGAAACTCTCGCTCGGGCCAAGATGAATGTACATCCAATTCCGAGGACCCTCGGCCTTGTCGCGGCCAGGCTAAACGAACCCAACGAGGGTACGAACCTCGACCTTTTCCATCCTCTCATCATAGACCGTCCTTTAACGCTCTAACCACTCCCAGCGATTTTAGATAGGCGTCCTTTTCTCGAACAGATTTCATCCCCACCCCAACCCCCCACTCCCCGTTCCTCTGCCCCGACGAACGGATTTATAGGCTCTCGGGTCGAGAAAGCCTCTTCCGATTCTCGAGGAGCTTCCCGTCGATAAAGATGCCAGATGCCTTGGCCCAAAGTTTGAGACAATATTATATGTATATATATATATATATATGCTGGTGTTGTGGTTGAATTTTAGTGTACAGGATGTAAGAAATTCCAAATCGTGAACTAGCTAAGATTCAATTATTAGAAACTTTTGCCCGATGAATGAAATAATTTGATAATTTGTTGAATTTTAACTCATGGAATGGAATTTATTCCATTCTATGGCCTATATTTGCCAACTAGGTTCGTTGACAGATTGTAAAACAATATACAGTAGAACGCCGACTAACCGGGATAATCGAAATCCCGGTTAATCCGAACTAGAATGCTAAAGTATATAAGTCAAAAATGGCTAATAATATAACATGATTTTGACGAGTTACAATTACATTTGGTGGTTGGAATGTAAAGCTTTGGATTTTTTATTCATTAATAGTACGTAAGCTAGTATTTTTTTTAAGTACTCAGTGACTTTGGTTTGCTCCAAGTATTAAAAAAAAACCTCGGAAGACGCACGGTTAATCCGACCCCGGTTAATCGGGGTTCTACTGTACTCTCAAAATCGGGCGCGCAGGGGCAGCCGATGGAACCTTCCAACTGTATTATATACTATATTATATTGTAACGAATATTGAGATGAAGATTCACCGAGAAACACGACCGAGATACATGGATGACCGGAATAGCTCGTACGACAAATGAAAAACGTACAGATTATCGATTAACCAGATGGCGAGAGTCTTGACCGGACATTAAAAAAGAACAGACGTTTGACAGTTCGTGCTCGTGATACTTCGCTGCGATTTTACTTAATAATATCCGCCCTAAAACCAAATTCGTGCTCCAGTCATTCGCTCGGTCGTTACAGAATAATAAAATGATATATAAAATATTATATAGGACCTTTAAATTTTAACTCCTGGAATGGAATAAATTCCATTTATGAGCAAAATTTTCCGCTTGATTTTTAGCTCCAGGAATAAAAATTTGCCACTCACTCGCAGTGACTGCTCGTGACACATATACATATTATAATTAAATTTTTAAAAATAAATTTCGCATTTCTGTCCAAATGTAACGCGTGACGCGAATGCGTTAGAGGTGCGAGGGGGCGAGGTCGCTAATCTCATTTGATACTTCGGCTTTAATCTATGCGTTCGGGTCTGCGCCGTGAGTGACGTTGGAACGGTTGGAAAAATGAAAGAATATGGGAAAAAAGGGATGGGTCTGGATATATCTCCGACCTACTTCCTTGAACGCGTCGGGAACCGAGCGCGCGGGCGCGCCCACCCACACACATCCCCCATCCGGGAGAGCTTCTCTTTCCTTTCTCGCTTTCTTACTGCGCTGCCACTGCCGCTTCGCCCTCTTTTACTCGTACGACTTTCGAGATCGATCACACGGGGCTCCGTGCACCGCCCGCAGTGTACTCCTCGAACTAGCCGAGCCTTTTTCCCCTTTGACGTCTACGACTCCGACGTCCCGACTACTTATTCCTTCTTCGCGACTATTTTATTTATAGCGAGGCATCCCGCAGACGCGTCGCGCGCATACTGATTCAAAGTTGCCGTTATAGTTCTTTCGGCAAATAAATAAATTAGGGCTGAAGGACCTCGGTCGATGGCCCATTGACATTAGGGTAAAAGTGGGGAATATGAACCGGTCTATATATCATTGATTTACGTGTTAATCGAGGTGGGCCATATTCACCACTTTTACCCTATTGCATATTGTTCGTAAATGTCCCACCATCATCATTGTAAAAACCAATGTCAATAAAAACATTTACTACTATTACTAAATAAATTAATGAAAGCACAGGAGAACCTCGATTATCCGAACCCTCTGTTATCTTTGTTCTACTGTAAGTGAAAAACTATCGATCGTGGTCGTAACGATATTTCGATGGAAAGTTAGTATATTATGCCACAAGGGAGGAAAGTGCGTGTTTTCACCGAGTGTGAAGTTTGATGCCCGAGCTAAGCGAGGGCAGAAATTCACAAGAGGTGAAAACACGCACTTTCCTCCCTTGTCGCATATGATATTCTTTTCCCGACTTCGTTAAAATAACCACATTTCTTGCGTGATATTCGTGATATTCCCCAATCGTGATATTCCCCAATGACCATTGCTCCCCGGGAGTAATAGAGCTTCCAGCGGGAGTAATGCGCCCTATTACTCCCTAGGGAGTAATGAAACTGTACTGCGCATGCGCACAGGTTAGTAATGATCATCGGTCAATAATAGGCTATTTTCTGCCCGTATTGTACCCAAGAAATGTGGCTATTTTAGCGAAGACGGGAAAAATTAGTACATTACTCCACGAGGGCGAAAAACGAATGTGAGTTTGCAGCACGAGCCGAAGGCAAGTGCTGTAATAACACGAGTTAGAAAAGTGTTTCGCACGAGGGATATACGAAATTTTTCATCACAAGGCGCGAAAATCGCGGTTTTACGCACGCGAAGCGGGCGGAAAAGTGGGAATTTCCGCACCGAGTGGTGAAAAAAATATTTTTGAACAAATTCTTCACGCAATTTCAGGAAAAAAAAAATGCATCGCAAGGAAACCCTGACGATTTCCGCCCCATCGCGTAGTCTTTTTGTTTCCCGCGCGGGTAACCACACGGGAAACAAGAAGCCCGCGCGCGGCGCAAAGTAGTTTCAGCAGTTTCGACGTTTTTGACATTTATTCATTTTTTTTCGTTCATTTTCATTCCGAAAACTTTTTCCGCTGCTTCAGCTCGATGCCGCGCGGAGATAGGCAAAAGCCGGGGTGTCTCGCGGAGCTCGGCGTATGGAGAACTCGCCACGGGAATGTAGTTGGAGAGAAATTAATCGGGCTTTCGCGAACCGTCGGCGAGAGCTCCGGCGTCGCGCAGATAGACGGGGGATGAGTGGAGTGATAAAAAAAAATTAAAAAACTGAAGTATTAGATGATGTGACAGCTGCCGAAGCTGTGCCGGTAGTGGGAAATAAATCGAGAGAGAGGAAAAAAAAGTGGATGGAGCTTCGAGTCACTCGATGATGAGGACACCAATATCCAATTAAATCGGCGGTACTCTTCGCCCGGGAATAAGCTTCCGGTGGAGAAAATTCCCGCCGTCCTCGGGAAGAACGAGCGAGAGTGAGAATGAGATAAAGAGAAAGCGAGAGAGCGAGAACTCCTTCGTTTCCTCGGATATCGAAAGGTGCCAGCTCAGAATCGATAATATCAATTTCGAGGCGTAGAAATCCCGCTGGCGATGCGCCGTGTCCGGGACCAGGCAAAATCTTTCCTCCCGGGCTATAAAATAGGGAATAATTGAAAAACTTCGCCGAGGACAATTATTCCCGTGGAGTTTCAGGGAAAGAGAGAGAACCGACTCTCGCGGGTGTTCGCTTTTGTCCGTGCGGACGGACCGGGGCCGCAGCTCCGGATCTCACGGATTCTGACGTCGAAAATAATTGCCTTCGCGAACAATTGACGGATTGAGACGTTGCACTGCAAAAAAGATTTGTACTTCTAACAAACTTTTCTCATCGGCAAACGTCCGGAATTCTCTTCTCGCTGATTTTACAAAAACAATATCTGTGAAATTAAGGAGATTTCCTGTAAAATTAAGAACTTTTTTTGTAAAATTGAGAACATTTCCAGTAAAATTAACAAAAATGTTGGTAAAATTATCAAACATTTTTGTAAAATTAACAAACATTTTTGCATCTTATTTTTAATATATTTATTTATTTTATAATACCCAAACTCCAAGTTTGGGCGTACGGTGTCTAAGATTCGTATTGCCCCTTGCCGTCTGTAGTCGTACATAGTGTGCTGCCGACTTCGTACTTCGTTCAACTTATACAATTAACAAACGTTTTGTAAAATTAACAAATGTTTTATAAAATTAACAAATGTTTTATAAAATTAACAAATGTTTTATAAAATTAACAAATGTTTTATAAAATTAACAAATGTTTTATAAAATTAACAAATGTTTTATAAAATTAACAAATGTTTTATAAAATTAACAAATGTTTTATAAAATTAACAAATGTTTTATAACATTAACAAACGTTTTATAAAATTAACAAGCATTTTTGCAAAGTTAACAAACGTTTTTGTAAAACCAACAAACATTTTAGCAAAATGAACAAACATTCTTTTTCTTATTTTTAATTTCATTTTTATTTATATTATAATACCCAAACTCCAAGTTTGGTCGTAGGGTGTCTAAGATTCGTATAGCCCCTTGCCGTCTGCAGTCGTACATAGTGTGCCGCGTTCCCGACTTCTCCCCGTGTCTTTTGGCTCCGGGGATGGCCCAGCGGGGGTTCGCTAGCCAAGCCGGTTTTGCCGTCGCATCGGCGTACAGCGAGTTTCCACTGTCGTCCTCGTCGTCGAGTGAGGCATTTGTCTTGCATCCGACGTTGCGTTACTATATATATATTCCCGGGGAGATAGTGCGGTCTCTGCAGGAGTGCGAGAGAGCCGGGGTGCTGCTATACCGGCGGGACTGCCGGTGACGTCTAACGTAACGCCGATAACTCACATCCACGGACCGTGGAAGTGGAACTCGGTCCTTCCGTACCCGGGCTGGCGTCCTCCGGCTCCTCCGGCCGCCCTCCGATGTTCGGCAGCGTTTGCGCTGCCTCGGGGGTTGAACGACGTTAGAGTAGCTTGCGACTACCGAGAGCCGGAAGGGAGAGACTCGCTCTACGAACGGCCCTAATGGGGATGACGCGCAGGAGCTGTACGGGCCGACGTTGGGCGAAGACCGGCCAGCGCGGTGCCAGTGCCGGCCCTGTGTGGCACTCCCACTAGGGCAAATACGTATTCCGGGCTCCACTGGTGGTCCTCGGGAAAGCTACCAACCGCAATAACCCCCAGGCATCGACCAAGTTTGCTGGATCGAGGAGAAATTACAGACCAACTCCCGCAGCTCGGTTGGCGTACCTAAATTTTCGTCCGTTTCGCCAATCGGTAATTGCAACTGGAGTTAGCAACAGGGTCTACGATCATCGATCCCCGATACCGGTGCCAAGACCGCGGGACCAGAGGGCGATACAATCGCGGGCCGGAGGGAAGAAGCCGAAGCCGGGAGAAAATTGTTAAACTTTCGATGGAAAGTAGAACGGAAGGGACGGAAAAGTTTTTAACCGAGAGCGAAGCGATGTCTTCTCTCCGCAATCCGTTCTGTTATTGGACGGAGGGATTCTTCATTTACTGGACTGTTTCCGTCGTTATGCAACTGTTGAAGGAACGAACACTTTTTTTTTTGCTTCTCAATGGTAGGTTTTTTTCCTGGGCGAGACGATGGGAAACTTTGTTGTTTTTTGTTCGGTGTGGAAAAAAGATTGCAACTGGAAGCGAAGATGCAACTGTTTGGAAACACCGAAGTTTGTATATAAAAAAATGGGTAGAAATGTTTTTACCGTTAATCGTTAATACCCGATTGATTGTCATTCGATCGATTGTCATCCCATTGATCGTCATCCCATTGATCGTCATCCCATTGATCGTCACCCCATTGATCGTCATCCCATTGATCGTCATCCCATTGATCGTCATCCCATTGATCGTCATCCCATTGATCGTCATCCCATTAATCGTCATCCCATTGATCGTCATCCCATTGATCGTCATCCCATTGATCGTCATCCCATTGATCGTCATCCCATTGATCGTCATCCCATTGATCGTCATCCCATTGATCGTCATCCCATTGATCGTCATCCCATTGATCGTCATCCCATTGATCGTCATCCCATTGATCGTCATCCCATTGATCGTCATCCCATTGATCGTCATCCCATTGATCGTCATCCCATTGATCGTCATTCCATTGATCGTCATCCCATTAATCTGCCACCTGTTTTACCTCAAAATCAATACTTCGTACTAAAACTCGCCTCAGAAATGGAAGAAAAATTACAACAACAAAAAGTTACTCTCGACCATTACCAGCCTCAAATTATGCTCGAGCGCTGATGATGCTGGGCGAAAAAAGGTGAAATGCGATGACGCAAGGAAAGAACCTACGGTGAGAAACTCGTCCGTCTAATGTACCGGAAAATATACATTTAGCGTGGGAGAAGGATAGAGAAATCTTCACCCTTCAGAGTTGAGAACGCCACGGGCGAGAGAGACCGGAAGACGCGAGATGAGGAGCTCCAGTTCTTCAAGCAGTTTAGCGGCTCTCCGGGAAAAGAGAAGAGGACCTATATCACCGTTACCAGCGGCGAGGCGGATGCTACCTCGGAAAGACGGGGAACAACATTTTTCAAATGGGCAAAAAAAGACTTCGGTCACGGAGCCCCAGTTTGCCCCAAGTTTTCCGAACCGACCGAGAGAGATCCGACGGAGCGAACGAAACGAGGAGAACGAAAATCTACCGGCCACGCTCCGATCTCGGTGTTTATATTTGAATTTCCTTTTATTTCTTTCCGTCGGAGCGGATCTTTTTCATCGTTTCTTTTTTCCTCTTTTCCGTCGAAGAACTCAAAGGTCGAAGACTCACTGCCGAGGAACTCGATCACTGTGCACCGTTGCACAAAGCATTCGAGGTATACCAGTGGATTCTTCATTGAAAGGGCGCTCGCACGCATGCGCGCCACCGTCGGGAAAATTTATCCGCTAGTCCTCGGTCCTCGGATAGCTATTTACAAAGAATGCGTTTCACGAGAGCCCCTTCTTCGCTCTCCTTCTTCGCTGAAAGCTTCGCATTCTGATTTACGAAGTTTATCCTCGCTATCGAGACTGTACAAACACAATGCACAATGGCAATAGTATCCTTTTGTCACGGTGCTTGGAATGTTTTTGCCCGGGGAATGAGATCGGAATGATCCGCGCCCGGGTGAACGGCACGAAGCGGATTGCCCGTCGAGATATTGTACTATAACGCGTATAAACTCTCCGGCTGCTCCCGCTCGGTTTCCTATTTCCACTGTTACGGCGATTCCCGCAGCCGCTCAGTCTTTACGGTCAACAAATTGTATCTTTACGGTCATACGCGCAAACCCAACAACGGCTGTAACTCCCGTGCGGAGCAACAGTCTCGTGAACGTTCGGCTATGATTTCACGACGCCTTTCCTTTTTTATTCTCGTCGGGATGGCATTGGATAGACCGCACCGATTGCGGGGGTCAATGAATTAAACTCTGTACCTTCTGTAAATAAAATCGACTCTTGATCTTTTTTTTTTATTTCTCTGTACCATCGAACTGCTCATGCTTACCTATCGATTTAATCACTTACGATTTTTTGTTTTTTAAATCTATGTTCTTCCGTTTTTAGTTACCGGGCGATCTGCCTACTATATTTAAGGTAGTCGGAGCGGTACAGAACAACGCCAAATATGAATTGTAGAAAAAATTTCAACATTTCTCGATGGGATAAAAATGTGGAAAAATGAACCATGTTGGAGGTGCTGCAAATACTGTTTTTATGTGATAATAATTTCAAAATGTTATTGCAAAATTGACGATAAAAATGATTTTTCAACAAATTACCCGGCAACTTAACTATTTTTCTTTTCCATAAAAATGATTCGTTTATTTTTCTGAATACGTATGAATTTTTTCAGAATTGTTTGTAATCTTTGAAAATCGCGTTTTTTCTATGTTTAAGCTGTGTCAAGCTGTGTCAACAGTATTTGCAGAATTTCCTATGTGGTAGATTTTTTCCAGTTTTTTATCCCATCGAGAAATGTTTGAATTTTTCCTGAAACTCAAGTTTCGCGGGACTGTACCGCTTGGACTACCTTAATTATACTTGCGCTATCTGCTTGTTACGCTATTGCCACAGTCTTGCTTATTAGACTGGAAAAATAATGGTGTTAAATTCAACAACGCTTTTAAGGGCTTACGCCACAGTAAATGGATAAAAAGGCATGCAAATTTCATAATTTTTTTTCTCGGAAAATATACGCTTTATCGCTTAAAATTTTTAGGATGCAAGAAGAATATACACTAAGAGAAGGTTCTAGCAAAAATTACCGATCATCTAAGAAAATTTACCATAGACATAGTAGTAGCGAATAAGACTACCACCTATGGCGGAAAGTCTCAGATTATCCAAGAATTTTTACCATAATACCTAAGAAAAATTCGAATAAATCCGGTACTTCCTACCATAGGTGGCGCCCTAGCGCCCTAATACTATGTGCCTAATACTGTGTGCTATGTGTAATATCTATGGTGATATCTCTGAAGCGATATAGTCATTTTTACTAGATCCTTGTAAGTGACAAACGAGTTTGTCACTTATTTGACAACATTATTTTTACGAAATTTCGCATTCCGATTTGAGGAAATTATTTTTTACTGTGCACTCTGTACTGCCTCGCTTGATTTGCTACTTATGCTGTATCGATTAATGTGTAATCCAGCATTATTCCACCTGTATTGCATCGTTCCTTAGGCGAGATATCGCAGGACCCAATAAAATTCTATCCACCTATCTATCTACCCACAGAAATGTATAAACACATTATCGATCCGAGAGCCCGGAATTGTTCATTTCACCGATATTCTGCGCGGAACGCTTTTTCCCAAAAGATCTCTAAAGCCTCGCGCTCGGGCGCTGAGAAGCAAAATTATTTACTACATCCTTGTGCAGCTGTTCGGTGCAGCTCCTTTCTTTTCCCTCAGCGGCACTCCTTCGTGGGTGATGAAAAGCGTCGAATCGCGAGGGGGGTGCGCGGGAGGGGGACGGACCGAGTGGGCCGGAGTCGATGGTGAAAAGCGCGACCGAACGAAGCGAGGGAAAACTGAGAAAATAGAAGAAAAAAAAAAAAGTGCGATTCTTGGGCAAACGAAAGAGAAGCCCAGGAGGAAAGGAGTTCGCGACCTCAGAAGCCTCGGCGTAGTGACCTACATGCAACGTTTCCGTGCACCAGCCCAAAGTACCACCCCCCCCCCCCCTCCCCACACCCGCCAACAGCTCTTTTTCAGAGCAACCTATAGCTCGCGCGAATGTTGCATGCCTCTTTTTTTCTTTTTTTTATCCTTTGGCACGCTTCTTGCACCGGTCTAACTACAGCTGACAGGTACAGAGTAGCCAACCTGTAAAGACTTCGTCCCTCTCTCATTGCGAGCTTTTATTTCGCCCGATACATTTAACACGCGCGGTATATATGTGTGTATGTACATATGTCGGGGAGATCGGGGCAAAACGGGCACCTGGACTGAAAATAGGTATTGGGGGCAAAACGGGCGCCGTCTTAACTTTCTTATAAATGACTTATTTCAGTTTTCTGGGGTTCGTTGCATAAGAAAAGTGCGGAAAACAAGTCAAAATGTTCATGATAAAAAAATATATAATCATCCTATCTCTGATTCTGTGACAGAAAAAAATAAGCGAAGATAAAAGAGACAGGAAAACTACGGTTTTAACTTCATCACTGTATCGCCAGTAATTGATCGGAAGGAGGCAACGGAAGGTCTAGAAAAATAGGAAAGGAAAGGGGAAAGGAAAGGCTCAATAATCGACAAAAAAATTTAGAAGATGCCCCATGCATATTCTGCAGGGAACTATAATAATCCGAGTCGATCCCACTTTTCATGTGCTGGAGCCGATGAGAATGATGTACCCTTGAACTACACATGCAATTGCCGCGCTACCGACTAGATACAATAATAAAAAAATGGTTTCCCATTTTCCTTAATTTTTTTGTTTTCTTGTATTATTATTGACAGAAAAGACGTCGGCACATCATAAACAATAAATTAAGCCAAAATTATAATTTTTAGTCTCGGTGCCCGTTTTGCCCCATCTCCCCTATTGACATATTTTTTTTCCATGAAGAATTTGACTTATCTTCCGCCCTTTTCTTATGTAATGAATGTAAAAAAAAAAACCAAACTGAAATAAGTCGTTTATAACAAAGTTACGACAGTGCCAGTTTTGCCCCCAATCCGTATTTTTAGTCGAGGTGTCCGTTTTGCCCCAGTCTCCCCTATACATCCTCGCGGCCGATGTGGTTCCAACGTGCCGGAAGGAGCAATGAAACACGGACGAGATGGTACGAACAAAAAGACAGTTATCCTGCGGTGCTCGATTGTCCAAGCGTTTTCCCAGGCTCTCTTTATTTCCTGCCCCCCCCCCCCGTCCCCCAGCCGGCGGGTCTCTGAACGGAGAAGCACGGAAGATACACGAAGCGAGAGACTGCTGATGCAAGGATCGCGTTTCGATTGCCACGGACGAACAGGACCCCCGCGAGGAAGGATCGGGAGACAAAAGTGGCGCCGGGGGGCGAAGGGTGGCGAACACGAGTAATGACAAGGTAGCGATAGAAAGGAAAAACGAGGGACGGCGCAAGAATACGTGAAGGATTTCCGCGAGTAAACCGAGTCCGATGAAGCGGGAGCCTTCGTCCCGTGTTCCTCTTATTCCCGTATTCTTTTCGCTAATGTCCCAAAGCCTTCCGGGTTCTTTCTTTATCGCGGGAATGGCACGAAATCCTACACCGGAGTAGATGAAGCCTGCGATTCGATGATTAACCTTTGAGATTGGAAAGGCGAAGACGCGCTCCTCCGTCTTTTAGGGTGGGGAAGTTGTGATTAAGGTTAAACGAGCTCGATGGCCCATCGGGAAGATCCTCGAACGATTAATGGTGGAGGTTAAGAGCTGAGACGAAGAGAGTTATGTAGTTGAGGGCCCCGAGGTGGCGAGTCCAGCCCGCGGCTGAGGAACGATAAGAGTCGAAGAGTTCGAACGAATCCGGGAGAGATTCTCGCAAGGTAGTCGGAGCGGTGGAGTCCCGCCAAATGTGAGTTTCAGGAAAAATTCAAACATTTCTCGATGGTAAAAAATGTGGAAAAATCAACATGTGAGGTGCTGCAAAGACTGTTTTTATGTGATAATAATTCCAAAATTTTATTGAAATATTAACGAAAAAATTAATTTTTCAACGAATTACCCGGCAACTTAACTATTTTTTTTCCATAAAAATGATTCGTTTATTTTTCTGAATACGTATGAATTTTTTCAAAATTTTTTGTGATTGTTGAAAATCGCGTTTTTTCTATGTTCAAGCTGTGACAACAGTATTTGCAAAATCTCTCATATGGTTGATTTTTTCCAGATTTATATTCCATCGAGAAATGTTTGAATGATGATGATTAACCTTTGAGATTGGAAAGGCGAAGACGCGCTCCTCCGTCTTTTAGGGTGGGGAAGTTGTGATTAAGGTTAAACGAGCTCGATGGCCCATCGGGAAGATCCTCGAACGATTAATGGTGGAGGTTAAGAGCTGAGACGAAGAGAGTTATGTAGCCGAGGGCCCCGAGGTGGCGAGTTCCTGCCCGCGGCTGAAGAACGATAAGAGTCGAAGAGTTCGAACGAATCCGGGAGAGATTCTCGCACAGGGGGAGCGAGGCGAGCATGCGGGAAATCTTGGAATCTGCGGCTCGGGCCTGAATGACCCGAGGCAAAGGCTGACCGACAAGGGGCTACTCTGCTTAGAGATTCGATTCGGTGGCGGATAGGATCTTAACTACTGGCTGAACATTGCCATAAGGCGGCTTGCAGGAGGACCGTTTACCTCTTCGTCCTGCTAGTAAATTAACGAGAGGGTATGCACGGAGAATGTGAAAATCTTCGCTTGAGCCTGTGGGAAAAAAATACGAACCGATTGGGTTCCCTGCCGAAGAAGTGTGGGCGGAAACCGCACGAATCCGGTGGATCCGTCGGCCCGGCTGACCGAGAAGGGGCTGCTCTACTTAGGGATTTTCTTCTGTGGCAGATAAGATCTTAACTACACTGAGAGAAGGATTTTGTAAAAAAAAAAACACTACCGATCATCTAAGAAAATTTACCATAGCATACAGAGGGCGCTAGGGTAACACCTATGGCGGAAAGTCTTATAAATCTTATAAAGTCTTATAATTTTTATAAATCCGGTACTTCCTACCATAGGTCGCGCCCTCGTGCCCTACTACTATGTGCCATGGTGGTGGCTGATATCTCTCAAACGATATAGTCATATTTACTAGATATAGTAAAGTACCTTCTCTCAGTGAACATTCCCATAAGGCCGCTTTGATGAGGACCACTAATAAATCTTATAAAGTCTTATAATTCTTATAAATCCGGTACTTCCTACCATAGATCGCGCCCTCGTGCCCTACTATGTGCTATGGTGATATCTCTCAACCGATATAGTCATATTTACTAGATCCTTCTCTCAGTGTACTGGATGAACATTGCCATAAGGCAGCTTGGCTGGGGACCACTTATAAATCTTATAAAGTCTTATAATTCGTATAAATCCGGTACTTCCTACCATAGGTCGCGCCCTCGTGCCCTACTACTATGTGCTATAGTGATATCTCTCAACCGATATAGTCATATTTACTAGATCCTTCTCTCAGTGTACTGGATGAACATTGCCATGAGGCAGCTTGGCTGGGGACCACTTATAAATCTTATAATTCTTATAAATCCGGTACTTCCTACCATAGGTCGCGCCCTCGTGCCCTGCTACTATGTGCTATGGTAATATCTCTCAAGCGAGATAGTCATATTGAGCCTTATTGGAAAAAAAGAACTGTTCGACAGTAGAATACGAGTCGGTTTCGTTCCCTCCCGAAGAAGCATGGGCTGCGGAAACGGCGCGAATCCGGTGGATCCGTCGGCCCGCCTGACCAACAAAGGGGCTGCTCTACTTAGGGATTCTCTTCTGTGGCTGATAGGATCTTAACTACTGGATGAACATTGCCGTAAGGCAGCTTGGATGAGGACCACTTTCCTTTTCGTCCCGCTAATAAATTACCGAGCTGGCATGTACAGCGAATGTGAAAATCTTCGCTTGAGCCCATTGGAAAAAAAGGAAAAAAAATTAACTGTTTGACCGTAGAATATGAGGCGGTTTCGTTCCCTCCCGAAGAAGCATGCGGAAACCGCGCGAATCCAGTGGATCCGTAGGCCCGGCTGACCGACAACGGTCTGCTCTACTTAGGAATTCTCTTCCGTGGCAGATAGGATCTTAATAACATGTGAAACACTATGAAGTGCGAGAGAGATAGCATCAGTGGCGCTCTCGGCGGAGCGAGAGAGACACGCTGAGAATGTGTTTAACATGCTCTTAAGGTATTCCTTGCGAATAGTGTTCACTTCGCATAAGTTTCAGAGAAATGCATAAGGTTGCAATCCCCTCTCAATTCTCGGAAGCTTATGCGAAGTGAAAATTTGTATGCAAAAACTGGTGCAATAAATTCAATGCACAATTATTATGAAAAATTAAAGTAAATTATTAAAATTAAAGTACTTTCGTAGGAAAATTAAAGTAAATTATTAAAATTAAAGTACTTTCGTAGGAAAATTAAAGTACATTATTAAAAATCAAATATTTCCAATGTTTTTAAGACACTGAACATGAATTTTCCATCACAATAGTATATTAAATTTAATATACCAGTTTTTGCATAAAAACTTTCAGTCCAGTACATTAAATTTCATACGAATTTTTTTTACAGTGCACGCTACAGGATGAACGTTGCCGTAAGGCAGTTCGAATGAGGACTGCTTTTCCAATAAATTAATTAACGAGCTGGCGTGTACAGCGACTGTGAAAATCTTCGCTTGAGAATATCGGACAAATAAAAATTAAGAAAATAAAGATAAAAAGACCTGTTCGACCGTAGATTACGAGCCGATTTCGTTCCCTCCCGAAGAAGCATGAACTGTGAGAAGCGCGCGAATCCGGTGGATCAGTAGGCCTGGGAAACGAAGAATATATGTGCGACGATGCGTATTCCACACGCAGCGTGACTGCTGCTCCTTCGGTGCCGCTGCTGGCTCACCTCTTGAAAGTTTCATGAGGTTCGCACCAGCAGCAGCCGCGCATCTCCTCGCAACGATCGGGCATTTTATTCGCCCGGCACGCTTTGCATTTTTACGACTGGGGAAACCTTTACGCCTCCTTTCGAACGCCTTTCCGTCCCACCCCTGACGCCTTCATGGTTTTCCTCGGATATGCAACATCAACGAGAGCGCACCGGACGACGACGTCAGAAAATCGATCGGCGGAGTAACGAACCTTATCAAAAATTTGTCCGCACTGCGAAAGTGTTCATTTTTTACGTTAACGAATCTTCCGTTGTATTTGGTGAAATAATTATTCATTTATCGTTGACAAATTTCTCTTACGTTGAATAAAATTTGATTTGCCTTTAAAAAAATGTTGAACCGTTTGGTAAAAAAAATAAATTGTTTTACTCAACTAACATTTTTTAATAAACGAATATGTATTTCGCCTTATACAACAGAAGACACGTTGAATTTAAGTAAACTCTTAAAATTGAAAAACGTTAAATTTTTATTTTTACGACAAACATAGTTTTTAAATTAAATGTTTAGTCATTAAATTTATCCGCGAATGGTATGACTTGCACTTCAGTCAGCTCCATTGCTAGACGCAGCTCGCATGAAACTTATATCCCAATGATCAGCAAGAACCACTTTATTAATCTGTCGTAAAAAAAATCCTACTTTTGTTCAGTTGTTTCGTTAAATTCGCGGGGTTAATAAGTCCGTCACAGAATTAAGGTCATGCCGCGGTTTCTGACCCCCGATTTTTCTACACGTCTAATGGAATTATAATACCTTTAAGTTAATTAAATCTTTTTCATCTTTTCTACCTGAAATTTGATACTAACATTACATAATAAATGGAAATACATCCATTTCAATTGACATTTCAAAGTTTCCGAAACTGCCTAAGTAACTGCTGCGCGAGTGTCAGAAACCGGGTACACGCGAGGGTCAGAAACTGGGACATGAGTTGTCAGAAATTCCGGCAGTAGACAAGCATTATTAAATCGATATTATAATAAAAATGCTCGATTATTTGACTTGTATAATAGGTGAATTTCATTCAGAAGGTTTTAATGCAAGTGTTGAGATAGTTCATTTTCAGTTTGACAATGTTACGCGTTCGTAATTAATAGAAAACCCACACCGCTGCTCTAAAAGTGTCACAAACTGGGCCGTTTACTTATTAGGCGATTTTCGCCTAGTCGGAAGTTTGCTTCAGCAGGAAACGCCCGAGATGAAAATCCGCTCCCTCCCGTGCAGCATACGATACGATTTCTTCCGACTTCGTTAAAAATACCACATTTCTGGCGTCGCAAAATCGTCATATCCGCACATGACCATATTGCTCCCTCGGGAGCAAAATATAATAGAATAGTGTCGGTTTCTTGTCGTCGTTTTAGTGTCGTTTTTACAGGTCTTCCAGAGGGAGTAATGAGCTCAATCACTCCCTATCTAGTAATAAAAAAGTAGTGCGCATGCGCACAAGCTACCCAGATAGCCAACCGTAGCACAGGCAAAGAAGGGCAATTGCTTGCCATCAAGTTTTGCTGTTGCTTGCCAGCAATATTGCAACAATAGTTTCTAGCACGAGATTGCAGCATATTGGTAGCAAAAATCCAGCAACGGTTGCTGTACCCTCATTTGTTGTTCTTAGCAGCCGTGAAAGAGATCAAAATTCCTCGTCATCGGAAGCCAATTTCTGATTACACATTTCGTCAATCCGTGTTATTGCTAACGCTAATGAAAGCTTATTTTGTCATGCGATGAATGAGTTCGATAATGGGGGTTGGTAATGAATAACGTTACATGATAATGAGTTATTTAAGAGTTTCTTTGTCTAAGAGTTTCTAAAATTTCACGCAAAATAACCGTGACTCAAGCAAATTAATCTTCGTAGTGAGTCGCCAAGCACCAGCAAGCCTTGCTGACAACTTGCTGACAATACACCCAGAAAAATAATTTATTTAACAACCACCGTTTATAGGGTTTAAGTAAAATATTTATTTGATGTAAATAAATATTTATTTCATTTAAGTAACTATTTACTTAATTTCAATAAATATTTATTGAAATCAAATAAATGAAATATTTATTTTACTTAAACCAAATAAACGGTGGCCGTCAAATAAACTTTTTTTCTGGGTGTATGCTCCTAAGAATTTTCGGCATTGAATGCTGGCAAAAACATAAGCAAATGCGGACGCATATGCCGCAATTTTGCTGCCATCACGTGCGGACATATGCTGCCCATTTGCTTGCGGGTTGTTGGCAAAATGCTATCTGGCTTAGTAAAGATCATTGGTCAACAACAGGCGACTTCCCGGCCGCATTGCGCCCAACGAATGTGGTTATTTTAGCGCAGTCGAAAAGAAAGTTAATTCCAAAACAGAGGCGAAACATCAAAGTCTCTTGCAGCTCTATTCCGACACGGAATAAAGAAGTCGCCATTACCGGTCTTGAATTATTCTTCAGAATCCCCGATTGCAGTTGATCTAAATAATTCGTTAATACGCCAAAGGAACCCCCCGAGTAAAGGCTATCCAAGAAAGCTGTCTCCCGGCAGAACGTCGATCGGTTTCGTTTTATTTTGCCGTCCTCGAAGAGGCTTTGTTATTTCACAGGCCGGCAATCGGAAATCTGGAGCGTTTCGAGCCTCGCTCCGACTCAACTCCGGGACGACCATTGTGGATTCTCTCTGCTTATTTTCGATTCGCTTTCGAGCCGGCTTCCTCATCCCACTCGCCATCCGGAGCATCAGCAGCAAACCAACCCCCCCCCCCCCCCCCCCGATACCCGGATGGGGTGCCCCGTCTACGGTGTGGCGAGTTTTCTCTCCTTGCCGGCTCCTTTCGCCTTATTTGTACCCACTCAACACACCTCTCCGCCGATTCTTATTCCGCTAGACTTTATTCAACCGGAGTCTCTATCTCTCGCTCGGCCGGGACCCGGCAAGCGGAATAGGGGGGGGGGGCTGGAATGGCTTTGCTCCCGTGCTCGCTCTCGTCCATGTCCTGATACCAGCCGACGGAGGACTCGGGGGCTGCAGGACTCGAGATAAGTCGATCCGTCAGGGAGGGTGCCCGAAAGAAAAAGCTTTCAATGGAAAGACGGGAGTCTACCGAACGCCTCCTCGCAGATCCCCGGGATCTAACTCGAGTCTGAACAAACTTTTTCGAGAAGATAGAAGGAAGAAGCTCGGACGGAATACATTCGAATCGTTTCTCACCTCGTACCGTCAATGGCAAACAAACTACAGGCTATGCAGAACCCACGCGCGGGCGCTCGCGCGAAGCTGGACGTTTCGGTGCTGCGAAAAAAAAAATATATATATATATAGGGGAGAGCGAGGCAAAATGGGGCAACGGGGCAAAACGGGGTTTTTGGGCAAAACTAAATTTTCTAATCATTTTTGGATCGGACAAGGTGGCAAAACTGGGCAGAAAAGCCTGATGTATCCGATAGGGCGAATTCGGGCATCCAAAAATTATTGGAAAATGACGTTTTGCCCAAAACCTCGTTTTGCCCCGTTGCCCCGTTTTGCCCCGCTCTACCCTATAAAATAACAATAACAATAAGAAAGAATATTCAATAAGGTAGAATATTCTTTCCCTGCTACTCTGTCGACAAATCTATGACTTTGGACTGGTCAGTTTAAGTCGTTGCAATTGGTTCCATTTTTTCATACCATTTACGCTTTCGGTGCTCCGGAGAGGAAAAAAAATATATATATAAGAAATAACAATAACAATAAAAAAGAATATTCAATAAGGTAGAACCCTGCTACGCTGTCGAGAAATCTATGACGTTGGACTGTTCGGTTTAAGTCGTTGCAATTGGTGCCATTTTTTTAATACCATTTACGCTTTAGATGCACCGAAAAAAAATTATAATAATAATGAAAAAAATCTTGGACAAGGTAGACGGTCCTCTTACCTTGTCGAGAAATCTTGGAAATCTTCCAAGAATGGACTTGGACTGTTCGGTTTAAGTCGTTGCCCTTGGTGCCATTTTTTCATACCATTCACGCTTTCGATACTCCGAAAAAAAAAAATAATAATAAAGGGTAGAATCCGGCTACGCTGTCGATAAATCTATGAAGTTGGGCCGTTCGTAGTGAGTCGTTGCGATTGGTGCAATTTTCTTGCACCATTTACGCGAGCCATTCTGCTGTGTCTCGTGCCTCTCCGGTGACAAAGTGTGTACGGCTTATCTTTCTCTGTACTATATCACGGATTCGTGTGGCAGCTGTGAGTTGTCTGAATTTTTCAAGCCTCATTGAATGGACACCTGTTATGTGGTTATGCGTTTTTTTGTCCCGCTAGCCAGGGTGAAGAAGTCTATCTTGGCTCCGTCGATGCCGAGGGAAGAATCGGGACATCGATGATTCATGGAGTCAGCGAGGAAGATGTCATGGGTAAAATACACTGCGGGACGGCCGAGGGACGGTAAAGACTGCCGAGACTCGCCCACCGAACGCAACCAACGTCGTTGACGTTCCTCTCTCGGCAGTGGCCGTAAAAAAGAAAGACAACAGCATAAAAAGCTGCTCAATAAAACATAAGAGGGCGATGAAATAAAACCAGTCGTGACGCCGGATAGGATGAAGAAGCCGGACTGGTATGAGTTGAATCGGGAATGAGAGGGAAGATGGAGGATGAACAACCCCCCGTATGTGTATGCTGATATACGAGGGAA
Source organism: Ichneumon xanthorius (assembly GCA_917499995.1). Taxonomy (NCBI): domain Eukaryota; kingdom Metazoa; phylum Arthropoda; class Insecta; order Hymenoptera; family Ichneumonidae; genus Ichneumon; species Ichneumon xanthorius. The sequence continues at coordinate 7,495,514 of OU824211.1, read as the reverse complement.
TGAAAAAAAAAATGAGATTCAAGATTCAACTAGGATATCTGCGACGGGAGAGCAGTGATACGATCTTATCTGTCTTAAGGCTCGAGCAGAGGCTTCGCCAAATGTACATGTCTGGATTGTCTATCGTGAACTCGTCGACGCACAACAAAAAAGGTTGGACTTTTACTGAACTTCTTGCGCCCACGAACGTGCACAATTATTGTCTCGGTAAGTTTACTAATGCTTGTACGAATAACAAAAAGCTTGTAAAAGTAACAAACTTTTTGTACAAGTAACAAACATTTTTGCAAAATTAACAAACATTTTTGCAAAATTAACAAACATTTTTGCAAAATTAACAAACATTTTTGCAAAATTAACAAACATTTTTGCAAAATTAACAAACATTTTTGCAAAATTAACAAACATTTTTGCAAAATTAACAAACATTTTTGCAAAATTAACAAACATTTTTGCAAAATTAACAAACATTTTTGCAAAATTAACAAACATTTTTGCAAAATTAACATACATTTTTGCAAAATGAACAAGAACCGAATAGTAGAAATTTGTGGACAAGAAACGTCAGTTCCAATAGTACTGTGCGCATCGTTCAGAAGGGTCAACTCGGACCTTGAGGGCCCTTCTCGGGGTGGCGGCGATGGTCCCCCTAACGGTACTTCCGCGCAGGACATTTTTATCGTCGATCTATTTCTAGGTGACTCGAGCACGAAGACTCTCAAAGAGATAACGGGTAAGTGCCGAAAGATGGTGCAGTCGGACAGCGCAGTTTCCATCCAGAGCAATTACGTACCGAGATTTATACGAGTGTTGGAGTGCCGAAGGCGAGGAGCTTCCGTCGAGTGCGCGTACACACGGCTCCGGTTGCAACAGTGTGCAAAATTGGAGCATCCGGGTAAATGGATATGGATTCCCGAGTCACCTACCAGATGGTACATATTTGTCGAGCAGTTTAATCGCATCCAGCAGCGCCTTCGCCCATTTCCCGACAACGTTGCTCCCCACCGCCCAACTTCCATCCTCGCTCTCCTCATCCAGCCATATCTCTCGCACCAACCCGAGCGGGTTTTCCCGCGCGAAAATGAGAAATTGAACGAGCTGCCGCAGCGCGCGAATTCTCCACGAGAGGAACATACACTCCCAGATGCCGGGCTCCGTCAGCGGATGTGAAAACTGTCCCCGGCGAAACGTGAATCTTTCATCGGGAGACTCCCGGAGTTCCGCAATAAAAGATGAAGTGCTAAATTCCCTTGTCACTGCGACGGGCTTAATAGGCTTTTAGCTTGTATAACTGTCGTCCGCTATCCCACCTCATATCGATAGCTTTATACTCTGAATAAAATTTTGTTCAAAACATATATAAATTGTTTATATATGTTTTGAACGAAACATATGTTTATATATGTCATTGAAACGAAATGAACGATAGAGAACAAGAGGTTCGCTTATTTAAATGCTCAATTGGTAAATTGCTTTATCACTGCAGCGTGCTTAAGAGGCTTTTAACTTAAATAAATTTCGCCCGCTCTCTCAACTCATATCGGCACCTTTAAACTCTGAATAAAAAAAAAGCATAAATTAATGATAAATTAATGAAATAAATGAACAATCGAAAAGAGTCCCCGATACGATCAAAGGTGCAAAGTGGGAGGCTCTGTAATTGATATTCCAGAGAGAACCGAGTGAGCGATACTTTGACGAGAGTAACCGAGGCAAAGGAGAAGAAGAGCAGTCGTGAAAAAAAATGGCAATAAAGCCTTCCAGAGCATCACCAACGGAAACAGATGAAGCGGAGGGGAGGGGAGGGGAGGGGGTATATAGCTGGAGCTGGCGCGAGCGTATGTACACTGCATATATATACACACTTATTCGAATACTACTCACGCTCGGGGGATGATCCGTGCCAGCGCTGAAAACAATAAAGATTCGGAACTACGCGAGGGGGGAATGGGGCAAGAGTCGCGAGACGGTCCTACAGAGGATATGCGCTCGGGTATAAAGCACAGTGGCAATGCGGTGGTGGTGGTGATTTTTCATATATATATATATGGTGCATTCCATACCATTTCGACCTGGGTCCCTTCACATCTTAGATTGGTCTTTTGGATTTTTTATATGACTGAACTGACTCTCGAAAGCACTCAGATTTTTATTAGATTTTTTAAAATAGTCTTCAATTATTTATGATAAAAAAGCAATGAACATAATCGTCCGATTTTTTTCACTCTATTTTTTCAAAATAAATTAGAAAAAAATAGAAAGTAAAGCCAGCCCACTAAAATTTTTTAATATACGACATAAGATTCTTCAGATTTTTTAATTGTAGCGATCAATAAATTAATTTCTTGAAATAACAAATAATTATAAAGAATTTCACTAAATCTGAGTGATTGCGAGTGTTAGTTAAGTCATATAAAAAATCGCGCCTCAATCCAAGACCTCAAGAGTTAGACCCAGGTCGAGATGGTGTGGAATTCCCCATAGATATACACCTATATATACAAATATCGCCGGCCGAGAAACAGAAGGGCGCATGATGCACGATTTAACGTGTAAACTCGGCGAGATACGCCCTTCTGTTTCTCAGCATCCGATGTATACATGTATTTATACTACGCGAGAGCTCGCACTCGGCGGACGAGAAGTCGCATTCGTAATCCCGATGACGCGATAATGCTGACCACCCTGCCAGCCGAAACAATTTATAAGTCCTATCTCGACAGGTCACTTTAAATTATGAAGCTCTTTATTACGCCTCTTGTATCTCTTGCCGTTCCCGGTGCGAGAAAGAGAGGGGGAGATCGGACCGGCGTTGGGAGTGAGCGAAACCGGCGGAAGGGAAACGGATAAAGTTCGTCGCGTTGAACAACCCTCGTCGCCCGCAATGCGCGATATGCTCGGTACGTCGCTGCAGACGTTGCTAAAGCGGCGACGCGACGCACTTTGAAATTGCTTTCGTTCCGCGCGCCAAACGGAAGCGAACTCGCTAATTAATTGTCCCGTTAATCCGGACGCTGCGCCTGCGCGATGAGCCCCCGAAAAGCCCCAATAGTCATCCATCCGACGTGGGTAAACGCAAGGACGAGCGGTCGCTCGAAGATTAGTCGCTCATTAGGCGTTTTAATGAAAATCGACTGTATCGGTAAACGCGCCATATTTAATTAATTCGTCAAGCAGGACGACGATGAATTATTTACAGATGCGTCGCTCTTTAAGCTTTTGCACGAAAATCTACCGTGCTGTTGATAAATTTCCGTTTCGATGATCCGCGTGTTTATAGGTTTGCGCGTTCGCTGTATGATATTCGAGGAATTGCTCGCTCTAATGACGAGGGACGCATCACGTGACACACGCCGGAAGCGAGCTATGCGCTATAGCGACGAATGATATAGCAACAGGAGCGAGAGGAGTTATAAAAAAAATTGGTTGCTCGTCAGGCGTTTCCATGAAAATGTGTTGTATCAATAAAGCCGCCATATTTGATTATTTCGTCAAGCAGAACGCCGAGGAATTATTGAAAGATTCGTCGCTCTTTAAGCTTTTCCACGAAAATCTACACTGAGAAAAAGAATAGTATTTGCTACTATAAAGAATAATTTCCAGGGGGAAGACGCCTATACTGATAGTGTCTGATAATCTATTCAATTTCTTAAACTATTATTATGACTGCAACCATGATTTTTTGTCATTGTCGTAAGTACAAAATGTAGACGTTCCCGTCGGGAACTATTTCTTATTGTAACAAGTCAGTATTGCTGCTTTTACCGTGTAATTTTTTCTCAGTGTACCGTGCTATTGATAAATCTTCGCTTCAATGCTTCGAGTGTTTACAGGTTTGCGCGTTCGCAGGATGATATTCGAGGATTTGCTCGCTCTAATGAAGAGGGGTGTATCACGTGACTCTTTGAAGTGCATGCCGGGAGCGAGCGCACATGATAATAAATACGCGGCGAACTACATAGCAACAAACGCTTGTATTACAACGAACAAGAATTATTAAAAACATGTTTGCTCGCTAGTTGTTTCGATAAAAATCCACTATATAGATAAATCCGCCATATTCAATTATTTCGTTAAGTAGAACGACGCGGAATTATTAGAAAATTTGTCGCTTGTTAGGCGTTTCTATGAAAACCCGCTGTATTGTCAAATCCGCGATATTCAATTATTTCGTTAAGAATAACCAGGACTTACTTAAATATTTTTAGCTGTTTACGCTTTTCGACGAAAATCTATCACCCTATTGAGATAAATAATCTACCCAAAATCTACCATGCCATTGATAAATCTCCGCTTCAGTGACGCGCGTGTTTACACGTTTGCACGCTCGCAATATGATATTCGACGATTTGCTCGCGCTAATGAAGAGGGGTGTATCACGTGACGCGCCGAAGTGCATGCCGCGAGCGAGCGTGTACGATAAATACGCGGCGAACGATATACGAACAGACGGTTGCATTACAACTAAAAGGAATTATTACAAAATGTGTCGTTGTTCAGCATTTGTATGAAAATCTACTGCATCGATAAACCCGCCATATTTAATTATTTCGTCAAGCGACGAGGAATTATCCAAAGATCCGTCGCTCTTTACGCTTTTCCACAAAAATCTACCGTGCTGTTGATAAATCTCCGCTCCAGTGACGCGCATGTTTACAGGTTTGCATGTTCGAGGTATGATATTCGACGATTTGCTCGTACTAATGAAGAGGGCTGTATCACGTGACGCGCCCGAGTGCATGCCGGGAGCGAGAGTTCACGATAAATACGCGGCAAACGATATAGAACAAGAACAAGAGCTTGCTATATCGTCGAAAGAAATTATTCAAAAATTGGTCGCAAAAATGTAGGCCTTTCCATGAAAATCTACTGTATCGATAAAGCCGCCATATTTAATTACTCCGTCAAGCGCGACGCCGAGGAATTACTCTAATATTTTTCGCTCTTTACACTTTTCCACGAAAATCCATCGGTCTACTGCGATAAATCATATAGCGAGAATCTCCCGTGCAATCGACATATTTTCGCTTCAATAATCCGCACCTTTACAGGTTTGCACGTTCGTCATACACGGAGGAAAAAAAATTGTAGGTACAACAAGATTTTTGTTACCGTATCAAATTTAGGTTGTTAGCATCGGGAGAATAAAACCAGATTGTAAGCATAGCTACATTTTTCGCTCGGAGCGATTTGCTACCGATACAAAAGAGCCTCTGTTGCTGAAGCAAAAAAATGTGTTATATGACTGAGTGGGGCGCGTATATGTGCCAATACTACGACGAGCTCGAGGCGCAAAATGAAAACAAATAGAATGGAATTTCGAACGCTTGAAATTTGCTGTACATGGATGTATAAACTGCGAAAGGTTTAATACCTTTCGGAGTTTAATACATCCATATACAGCAAATGTCAAGAATTCGCAATTGCAAATACAGACATTATTTTCAATATAATGAAATGATAAAATACAAACGCAGTGAGTTAATCTTCAAATAAATGTATCTACGTATCTATAACTATCCTAATACCCGTCATTACGCAGCCGTCAAATTACAGCAGACGTCGTTCGTTCTCCCAGCAAACTAAATTGTCGCAGTAACAAGAAAGTTTTGTCGTGATAGCAAAACCAATGGCTTCTACGTACACATTTTTTTTCTGCTTTTACTAATCATTTTGCTGCGGAAACGAGGTCATTGTCAGCAAAACTCATTTTGTTAGGGAAGCGAAACCATTTTTCTCCGTGTATGATATTCGACCATTTGCTCGCGCTAATGAAGAAGAGTCTGTCACGTGACGCGCCGAAGTGCACGCCGGGGTAGGCGAGCCTATGCGGTGAATGCGCGCCGAACGATATTACAACAGCGGTTGCCTGTTCGTTCGTTTCCCTGTGCAGCGTGTATATATACTTTATTATCGTACGAGACTTAGGCAGCGGCAACAGCGCCATCTGTTATCCGTACCGGCGCCGTTGCTCGGTCGGTATGTGTGTGTGTGTGTGTGTTGTATCTCTCGACTGTAGCGACGCATAAATACACCGAGCGCTCCGCGACGCTCTCCGGGTACTTCGCGCCGATTCGCTTTGAAAACCTAATAAACCGATAGCGGCGACGAACAGTAACCCTCCCCACGATGCTCGAGGGACTGCACGAACTTCCTACGAAGGTGTTGCAGGTACGAGGCTCGTGGGTGTGTATCGATAGCCTTGCGCCGTTACCTTGGAAATATCGCGCTCAGCGACGCTTCAAGGCGGGCACGGGAGAGCGCGAGGGAACGAAGGATGGAGGTGAGACCGTCGGCTGAAGCGCGCCGATGCCAAGCCGTAACGAACCGTGAAAATTAAATTCCAGTGAATGCCGTCGATCGTATCGTCCCGCGACGACTATATAGTGCACCACCCCACACGGAGACAACGCTTTTCTTTCGCATTTCTTTTGTCTCTACTTTTTCTTTTTTTTTTTCATCGTTGCGAGAGCGAGGAAACTCGAACGACAAAAATTCACTGCTCTGCTCGTCTCGCGGGACTTCATCGATCGAACGTTTGAATGAAACTTTTACTGGTTCGATTAGTCGATTCAAAATTCGTTGATTTTGGTTCCTCGTAGAGAAAGCTTTGTTTTCGTAAAAGAATAAGGTTTTGAGATTTTAGCGTCGGAGTTCTTAAAATACGCTGCAATGTCGACAAATGTAATTTTTAGCTGGCGGTCGGACGTGTGTGTGTGTGTGAATGCGATTTTGAAATTTTCGAAAAATTTTGGTAGCTCTAACTTGCGTAAATTTTGAGTACAGGATTTTGAGTTTTTTTTAATTACTACAAATTGTCTAATTCTAGTAAACATGGGGTTATCGGACTTAAGTTTTATGACATTTTGAAATTTTTGAATTTTTCGGAAAAGTCGTACTTTTCGTCCGCCACGAGTTCATGCATGAGATGTCTCATACAGAAAGCTGTACGCAAAATTGTAATAATTATCGAAAGCCACGTCTAAATTACTTTACAACTTTTTCCCTGTCATAAGAAAATGTCTACTTGTACTTTGTAACTTTTCAATATTTACATCAATACATTGCAACGATATTTCCAAAAATATTACGATCTTCGACGGTTTTCTGAAAAGTGGAGATAAAAAAATATGCGTTACTTACAATGTCCGGGCGTCATGAAAAACTGCTCGGTAATCCTTCGAAGACCGGGCAGAGATCGTGCGATGTATTCCGGCCGAGTCACTTCCACGATGCCGAGCCGATAGAAAGTTCTGCAAAGTCCACACACACCCACACACACACTTTTTTTTCACTCAGTCACTTGCGTCAATACACCACTAATGTACATACAATCAATCCTCGTCGACGCGATTACTCTGTTTTGAGTTTTCACTCGGCCGATTGTATCTACGCGCTTTGTGTACGGACGGGACTGTAGAACAGGCGGTCGCGCTACGACTAAATTCACGTCCCGGCAGTCCGCGTCGCCCGAACGCAAAACCATGTACTCGCTACCGGCAAGCGCGCGGCGATTGTGAGGGTTACGATTTATACACGAATAATTATGCGGTTATAATATCCGGATAACTAGCAGAGAGTGTCGATGCTCGACGTAACGCGACGAACCACATTTTTCGTGTCACACACGGGCAGAGAAACACGCGATTTACTCTGGAATAAACACGGCTGGAGAGGCTGGAACGAACTAACGCGCGCGACACGATGCAAAACATCCGCACGCCTCCCGGCGACTGGAAGAGTCGAGCGGCTGCGTCCGGCCAGCAGGATGGCAAACATGACAACAGTGCGCATGCGATGTAAACAAACCGTGCGGAAAAACAGTTCTAACCTGCTACACGCGTCTCGTTCCTCACCGAGTCGGAATAATGTCTCACAGTTACGGATAATATAGTTGTTTTTTTTCGTTTCGCGTATGCGGAGATCGGAGACTGGCGCGAAACGATAAGAGGAATAATTCGACTCATTCGTTTAACGGAAAAATTGTGTAAAGTCGAGGTATAAAATATTTGCGGTACGTTGTCTGCTCGTCAAGACAAAAAGGTTTTCGAGCCACTCACGCAGTCGTGCGACAGCTCGGCCTGCTCGTCAAGATACAAGAAAGGTGGCGAACGCACTCAAACATTTTTTTTTATCTAATAAAAAAAAGTACATTCGTGAGTTTCGTGAAACGTAACAATAGGTGAGAATATTTTTTGACTGATGCTTGTAACGAAAAAAATTGTGTACAGTCGGTGCGAAAAATATTCGCAGCACGTTTCCTGCTTGTTAACCCTGCGTGTGTACACTGGGCCTTTGAAGGAACAGTCGAAATTTGGAACTCTTCGTTTTTCCGCTTTGTCGACTATTCTTTAACTTTTACTAACGACGGTTTTAAACTTTTGACTTTGACAACTTCTGGGCAATGTAGTAGACAGTTCAAGAAGTAACGCAGGTTTTTTCAGATTTTTTTAAAGTCTTGAAAACTCGGAAAACCCGACTGTTCCCTAAAAGACCCAGTGTACACACCGTGTTTCTGAAAATATAGTGTACACACGCAGGGTTAAGATAAAAAAAAAATTTCGAGTCACGAACACAGTGATCGACAGTGTTCGACCAGTGGTCGGAACGGTTGAGCTGGCTTGCTCGCCAAGATACAAGAAAGATGTTGAACGAGTTCATTTTTTTTTAATATATAAAAAAAGGAAATTCCTGTCGAACCTCCGCGAGTCTCGTGAAACATAACACTTGCGCGTGTCCCGAGCCAGCTGTAGCTCCCGCGCGTCGAACGACTCTGCACCGCCAGGCTCTTATTTCAAAGACGTTTTATTGTCATTTTAGAGTTCTCGTGCTTCGTTGAAGCGCCGAACGAACTTCCGCCACGACGCGAGCACAGGAATATCGTCTACGTACTCTCGCCTCCGGCGACAGTAAAACTAAAATAATTTTGCCACGCGACGCTGCACAGTCCTGCCACGGGGTGTCGCCACGGTCGGTTTGTGCACCGGCAGTTAAACTCCTCTTGGCCCGAACGTTTATATCTGACGTTCGACAAACGTAATTCTAGAAATTCCACGAACATCAAAATTCCACACAGGATCTCAATCCTCCTCGTAGTACAATCAACATTGTAAGGCCAATATCGTTCTTTTAATATTCTATCTTACGAGAAAAAAAATTAGGTTTCTATCTTGTTGGGCCAAAAAATGTTCGATATTTTCACTAATTTTTTAAGCGAAAAATATTAAAGATAGAAAGTTTAAACTTGGTATGTTCACTAAGCGGTGTTTATTAAACCAAAAAAAAATGTTCACCTTGGCAAAAAAGGTACTGGGAGTGGGAGGAGCGGCGCAAGTCGGTGCGGCGTCGATGATATGCCTCGCTTGCGAAAATCCTCCCATATAGGACAAAATATTTTGAAAATGTTTCAGAAATATTTTCAATCTTTCAAATATTCCAAAATATTTCTAAAATATATGGAAATAATATTATCAAATGTTCTGCGGTAAACGCACGTTTACCGCATTGATGTTAGTTGAGTGCGACTGGCGCATTAATCCAGTGGAGGAACAATCGCCCAGCGTCCGAGTATGGTCGATTGAAAATATCGTCAGGAATATCGTCTGCGTAGGACCTACTTTCGCCTCCGGCGCAGTAAGACTAAAATAAGTTCGCCATGCTGCACGGTCTTACCACGGGGTGTCGCTACAGTCGGGTCGTGCAGTTTAACCGGCAGTTAAAGTTCTCGTGCCCCGAACGTTTATATCTGACTTTCGCCAAACGCGGCAATTCTCGGAATTCCACGAAGATCAAAATTCCTCACTCGATCCCCGTAATACATCGTAATGCATTAGATCGTGTGAGAGTCAGAAATAAATGTTAACGAGCTACGATTCGAATATACTATGATATTTATAATCGCAGTCACGTGTTTCGTCGGTCGTTGCCCGGATCAGAGTTAGCGTTATGTGAAACACCCTCCTGCTCACCTAACGCGCGCTCGGTCGGTATCAAAAACTGTAATTAAGTTTTTTCACAGATCGCGGCTGTGACGGTAAAAAAAGGATACATCAGGCTTTTCTGCCCAGTTTTGCCACCTTGATCGATCCAAAAATGATTGGAAAATTTAGTTTTGCCCAAAAACCCCGTTTTGCCCCGTTGCCCCATTTTGCCCCGCTCTCCCCTACAATCTCGATCCCCCTTCGAGTACAATCAACAGTGTAAGATCAAACCCTTGTTTGAATTTTTTTCCTTAGCGGACCAACCAACCGTAAAACTTTGGGTTGGATTTGGGTTCATTTCTAACAATCTACTCTTACTCAACCATTCGATTGGTGCACCGAACCGACTCTGATTCCAACCTTCTGGAAATTGGGTTTAGTTGATATTTCAAAAACCAACCGTAATAGCAACCGTTATATGTGTCGGATAGAAAGTTGGTTTACAGTTGGATTTTCCTAAACGAACCCAACTGCCGACTCTACGTTGAGGATAATTTTGATGTTTTCGAAAAATCCAACCCCAAACCATCCATCTATCCGACACATATAACGGTTGGTTTTTAATGATCAACAAAGAATCAACTCGAAGGTTGGAATCAGAGTTGATTCGGGTGGACGAATCGACCGCTTGTTTTTCAGGTTGGTCAGAACGCGAGGGTTTTTTTCGGATTAAAGGCACGTCTACATCATCGACGGTAGTCGAGCTCGACTACCGTGTTAATCCACCGGAAGTACAATCGTCCGGCGGGCGAATACGTTCGATTGATAATATTCGCGCGGCGAACTGACGAGCGGCTTGTGTTCCGCCCGCCCGAAACGAACGATGGAATATCGAGAACACCGACCGGTTGTATTACCGACGCATCGAGCGGCGTATACACCGCGACGATTGGAGGCTGTTCTCTGACAGGGCCAGAATGATCGCAAGGGTCTAGCGTCGTTAGAGGAGGCGGAGGCGCAATGGGGGAACGGCAATTGCCGCTTGTATGCGCGTGCCGGTCCGTGTTGCCGGCGAGATTGACCGCGTATATATGTTGGTAAAGTCATTAGCAGCGAGAGCGTTAACCGAGTTACGGTTACAGCGGCAGCGGCAGCAACAGCAGACAGTATTAGTGGAAAGCAGAATCTAGTAATACGGAGAAACGCCGGTCCTGTATGGAGGGACTGAGAGCTATGGCGGAGGAGCGAGCTCGCTGCCTTCATTGAATTACAACTTAGACACATCCCAACGCTCCGAGTACACGGTGGCTTTACGGCGCTTCCCGGATTAGCATGCAAATTCACTGCATTGAATTTCATAGTTTCGACAGCTGTGCTGCGAGGGTTGGAGGGGAGGACAGCGGCGCAGGGTGCAGAGTCACCGACGTGCTGCGCACCTCGCTCAGGCTCCTCACATGACCTCCCTGCTACTCGGGGGCTCTCAGGTCTCTCGCGACTATTGCGCTATTGCCTATGCTACGTTTGCTCCCTGTGAAGCACGCTAATTCAATGGGCCGTCTTGGATGGTAAATTTACCTATATCGATTCGAGAGACACGCATTCAAGAACCAACTATCATCATTTACGTTAAGGGCTCGTACGAGTTTCTATATGTTTCAATTTTTATTTATTTATTTATCTCGTCCTTTTATTTATTTAGCTCATCCTTTTATTTATTTAGCTCATCCTTTTATTTATTTATCTCATCCTTTTGTTTATTTATTTGTCTCCTCACACGGCCTCCCTGCTACTCTGGCTATCTGGGATTTCTCGCGGCTATTGCGCTCTTGCCTAGCCTACGTTTGCTCCCTGTGAAGCACGCTAATTCATTGAGCCGTTTTGGATAGCAAATTTCTATCGATTCGAGAAACACGCGTTCGCGAATAAACTATCATAATTTATGTTAAAGGCTCGTACGAGTTTCTAACATATTACATTTTTTATTTATTTATTTATCTCATCCTTTTATTTATTTAGCTCATCCTTTTATTTATTTATCTCATCCTTTTGTTTATTTATTTGACTCCTCACATGGCCTCCCTGCTACTCTGGCTATCTGGGATTTCTCGCGGCTATTGCGCTCTTGCCTAGCCTACGTTTGCTCCCTGTGAAGCACGCTAATTCATTGAGCCGTTTTGGATAGCAAATTTCTATCGATTCGAGAAACACGCGTTCGCGAATAAACTATCATAATTTATGTTACAGGCTGGTACGAGTTTCTTGTATATTAAATTTTTTATTTATTTATTTATCTCATCCTTTTATTTATTTATTTGTCTTCTCACATGGCCTCCCTGCTACTCGGGGTCTCTCAGGTCTCTCGCGACTATTGCGCTCTTGCCTATGCTACGTTTGCTCCCTGTGAAACACGCTAATTCAATGAGCCGTGTTGGATGGTAAATTTATATCGATTCGAGAGACACGCGTTTGCGAATAAACTATCATAATTTATGTTAAAGGCTCATTCGGGTTTCTATATATTTCATTTTTTATTTATTTATTTATCTCATCCTTTCATTTATTTATTTATTTATTTGTCTGCTCACATGGCCTTCCTGCTACTCTGGCTCTCTAAGGTTTCTCGCAACTATAGCGCCCTTACCTATCCTCCGTTTGCTCTCTGTGAAGCACGCTAATTGTTACGTGTCTAGGAATGTAAATGTCTATCGATTCGAGACACACGCGTCGGCGAATGAACTATGATAATTAAGAGCGTTACATGCTCACACGAGTTTCTATATATTTTACTTTTTATTTATTTATATTAAATATATAATTTTTTATTTTATTTTTTAAGGTAGAAGAAAATTTTACAACCTCCAACGAAACGATATCGACTTTGTTCCGCGTGGCGGAAACAAACCGCGCGAAGGCGGTTAGCGGATGCACCGGTGCGCCAAGCGATTTGGTAAAACCTCGTCACGTTTTCGTTCCACGCCCGGAAAAAGCGGATCGCTGTGCGCGAGCGGCTGCCCCGGTATCTTTAGCATGCGAGCGTGCCGCAACGAGAATCCTGCATTGCTGAATTCATCGTAGGCACGCGTCACTCATATATTCCCTCAAGCCCTCCCCCCAGCTATGCGGTGTATTCACCTTCTATGTGGAAGGTGCGGGCTATTACCGTTCCTCCGAGTCACTGGAATTGGGAGATTCGGACGTCGAAAATGGAACAAGGGAAAGGAAAAAAATGAAATAAAATAAAACCAGCTCCAAAAGGACTTACACTAGTTACGCCGATTACACGCAGTTCTTCTATTTAATTTTTTTATTTAATTTTTTTCAGACCTTCACCAAGCCCGCCGTCGCGGCGAGCCATGAAACAAAATCGGCTTTCAGCGACGAGCGAACGATGGAGAGCGAAACGTAACAGGAGTGAAATTTCTCCCCGGGACATACGCGATATTTCGTGTATGTCGTGTGTGTTACGTGTGGTACGTTCACGGGGGTATTGCGGTGCGAATATTTATGTGAAACGAGACCGAGGGTCGTTATGCGCGGCAGACCGTCCCGTGGTTCCGGCGAAATTTACAGGACGGACTAAAATGAGCGGGATGAAAAGTGAGGTAAAAAAAAATGATCTTATTTCCGTCTATCGAATTGCAATTTGTGCAATTTTTTTTCCAGCTTTAATCGTCCTCACCGTAAATTCCATAAATTCACCGAAACACCATCCCTCCTTTAATTTCTCTTTCGTCTTTATTATTATAGGTGCGCAATCTATTCTCCATCCACCGTTCCGGGCTGCTTTGTCGCTCGTTTCCTCCAGCACTTCGTGCCTCCAATTTCCCTCCGTCTTTCCCGTCTCTTCTCCGTTCCCCTAGACTCGCTCTCGCTCGAGGAATCGAGTCGATAGTAGGCTCTGTTTTTCTGCTCTCTTTCGCCGCTCCTCCGTTATCTCCGCACGACCGCGACAAGCCCGGAATCCTAATGAAACGAGGAGAAGAAGGCGGCGGCGTTGGCGATGGTGCATCGGGACCGGCTGCGATTGCCAGGTAGGTGACGCGACCGGGAATTCCCTTCTTCCGTCGATCACCCTCTCTCGTCCGCCCCTCCGGAAACCTCCTACACGAAGACCGGTCCCGAGTTTCCTGCCAGCGTCCCGTTAACGTTCCCGGGCCCGGCCGCTTCGCCGTCCTCCGCAGTGCCGAGCCCGGGTTTTCTGGCTCCGTCGCTTTCGTAGGTGATCCCGGAAATCGAAAGCGTCTCACCGGCCACAACGGTCTACCTCGCCGAAGAGGACGGGAAAATTCCGGGCGGATCACCCGTCCCTGCCAGGCAATCGTGTTCCTCAACGGTACCCATTAATTTCAAGCCGCAACCACGCCACGGAGTGCACCACGTACTGCCCGAGAAATCCGTCTCTCATCCCTCCTCCTTTCTACCCTTTTCGCACTGTGTACTTTATTTTCACTGTAAACTGCACAGCGGACGACCATTTTGACTGCGACATGAGCGGGTATTGAAATGTTTATGATTTTGTTAATATTGGGCACGTTGACGGATTATTCGGTATAGTTTGGGATGCACGGCGAGATTTCTCCTTCGACGTCGTTTATGCAGCAGGCAATACACTGAGAGAAGGATCTAGTAAAACCTACCGATAATCTAAGAAAAATTACCATAGCACACAGTAGTAGGGCACTAGAGCGCCACCTATGGCGGGATGTTTCAGATTTTCCAAGAATTTTTATCATAATATCGGCGAAAAATTGTTATTAGTTATTAGTCTTATTCTTACTACTACTATACCCAGAAAAAAAATTATTTGACGGCTACCGTTTATTTGGTTGAAGTACAATATTTATTTGATGTATTTAAATTAAGTAAATAGTTACTTAAATGCAATAAATATTTATTTAAATCGAATAAATATTTTACTTAAACCAAATAAACGGTGGCCGACAAATAAATTATTTTTCTGGGTGTATGTGCTGTGGTAATATCTCTCAAGCGATATAGTAATATTTACTAGATCCTTCTCTGAGGCTAATATATATGCTTGCGCGCACCCTTCGGGTGTGTCCAAAAGTTACTTAGAATAGGGACTTGGAATAATCAAGACCAGGAGTAGGGGCCCCAAGGGACATCGAATTTTCTGAAAACTAATTGATAAACGAAATTAGAGTGGCACATCAGTCACCCCTCGTTCGGATCCCTCCCCCCTCGATCCTCCCTTTTCTAAAAGGACTGGTAATATTATATTCAGGACTTATATATTTATATTTCAGGCTCAGAGGCCACCCAAGGGGACTTATCGGACTTATATTACGGAGGGAATATTTCACCCCCTCACCCCCCCCCTTGCCACCCCCTCTCGATCCCTTTAGCCCCGGCCTCCTCGATTCGTGAAGACGACGAATGCAACGGTGAAGTCTGTTCAATATTGTAGAGAGATATAGTAGTATATATATTATCAAAGAAGTCGCGCAGCGTATCAAGTATCGAGGGCCGCAATCAGGAGAGTGAGGGGGTGGAAGGGTTTGGAGGGGCAGGAGAGAGGGAAGGGAAGGAGCTTAAGGCCTTAAGAACAGAATAATAACGGTATTCTGCCCCTTATAAGTCCCTTTAATGTACTCAGAATAGTAAGGCTATAAGTCCCTTTGATGAACTTAGGATAATAAGAGTGTAAGTCCTGCAAGTCCATACTTAGAATAATAAGGAGATAAGTTCCTGAAGGGAGCGGGGACTTAAAGGTGCTTATGATTGTAGGTACCTTTAAAGGACTGCGCCCTTGAGATTGTAAGCCCCCTTAATGTATCTGTCTCTCATCCTTTCTCCTTTCTACCCCTTCAGCACTCTGTCCTTTATTTCACCGTAAATTGCACGGCGAAGGCTAACGAAGAGCCACTTTGTCTACGACATAAGTGGACTATTAAAATGTTTATAATTTTGTTAATATTGCGGCACGTCGACGGATTATTCGCCAGAGTTCGGGATGCAGGGCGAGGTAACGTCTCTTCTGTGAAGTTGTTTTTCCACTCGGTATATACATATATACATGTACATAATAGTATATGTATATACGCTTGAATCCCGGACGCAGCGCGGCGATCAAAGTAGTGGCTGTAGAGTTTCGAGATGCGCCGAGTCAATTAAAAGTTGTCGGGTTTTCGCCCTCCTGCACTGCGTGCCCACTCGGCAACAGCGGCACTGCAACAGACAACTTTGCCGGCATCTTTCACTTGCATGCACGAATCTCGACGTCGTCGAGCCCGACCCGATCCTCGCATCGGTACACTGCAAGAATCACCGAGAATTATCGTGTCCGTGTATCTGTGTGTGCGCGTACTCGCTGTATGTACATATTTGTGTTCGGGATAAAAACTTTTTTTTTTACATTGATGGTGAAAAAACATTTGTGAACTTTGGGTCCGCGCAGTTACATTAGCAGGATGTCTCGTCTCGACGATTCTAGGTCATAATAAAATTACGTAATTGCATAATTTTTTCTGCAGCTGGAAAAAGTAAAACGGAGAAACGCAGTTACAGCGATGTAGCGAAAGCGCGCAACTTCCGAGTTCGATGTCGACTGGAAAAATCATCAACTCTGTGCACCGTGGAAATAAGTTTTCGAACTTCTCAAACTCTTCTCGTCAACGAACGTCTGAAACTTCCACGCCCTTTTGACACTTGTTTCGTCCTAAAAGCACTCCTCGTCAACGAAACAAATTTGAGAAAAATTCTTGGAAATCTGAGACTTTCCGCCATAGGTGGCACCCTGGCGCCACCTATGGTAGGAAGTACTGCACACAGAAAAATAATTTATTTGACGGCAACCATTTATTTGGTTTAAGTAAAATATTTATTTGATTTAAATAAATATTTATCTCATTTAACCAACTATTTACTTAATTTAAATAAATATTTATTTTAATCAAATAAATATTTTATTTAAACCAAATAAACGGTGGCCGTCAAATAAATTATTTTTCTGGGTGTGGATTTATAAGAACTTTTCTTAGATATTATGGTAAAAATTCTTGGAATTTTTACCATAATATCTAAGCGCCCTACTACTACGTGCTATGGTAATTCTTCTCAGATGATCGGTAATTTTTGCTAGATTCTTCTCTAAGTGTAGAGTTCTCCGTTTCGATTTTAAGGTATTTTGGGTGTTTCAAGCAACTGGTCCAGCTGTAGCTCGATCTGCCAAAGAAAAACGTTCGAGTCGACGACCGGAAGAAATTTAACAAAAACCTGAACAAAGTTTTCCGAGTGGCGGTGTTATAATTTGAGAGCCGCGATAAAATCGGGAGCTGTATGAAACCATAGTCCCTTGCGGAGTCCGGGAATCCGTGGATCGAGGTAAAACGGACGGGGACCGTGAATGAACCGGGGAGGATACCAGAGCCGAACGCAAATTGGAATGCCCCGGTCTGATCTTCATTAACGTCACTCCCTGGCTGCTGCCGGCGCTGCCGGAGCCGGAGCTCCAATCAGGAAGCCACGAGGACCGCGTTCGAGTACGGTAAGTCCATAGCAATAGCGTGAACATTCGGTAGGTTCGCCATGGAGAGAGTCCTCCCGTATGCACTGCCCTGGCAACGTGAAACCCGGCGCAACTGTGCGACACTCGAGGCTTTATGACGGGTCGTTTCGTTCGGCAAGTTGCACAACACGAGAAGCGTCGTTTAGACCTACCCTTCCTTTCGCTCCCTCAGCCTCGAACGGGTTAGGGCAAGGGTCGAGTCTCGCTGAATATTCTCCATAGTTGCAACAGGCAGAGCTCAATATTCTTTTCCTCCCTCGCCCTATAGTTGGGAAAAGCTCGACGAGCTTTATTTTCCGAGCGATACGGCCCAGCGTTTCTATTAGCCCAACGACACGATGGTGTATAATTAAGCAAAGTGCCAGGCGTCTCGTTAAAATTACTTATCGCCTTGTAAATAATTATGCTCGAAAAATTAACTCGACATTACGCGACTCTTTCGCTCACTCTATACACAAGCGTGTTGTTTCAACACGCCTTACGCGTGTAAATCGTCGCGTCACTTTTTACATGCTTCATGGTGTGTTGATTCTCAACATATGTTGTGTCCCAATACTTCTCGCGCCACACTCAGGTTTCGAACGTGGCCGTATGGTTAAAACCAACCACGAAAAAAGGAGAAAAAGATATGGTAATTTCAATCATCATAAACTTTTTAAACAAATGCAATAGGGTAAAAGTGGGGAATATGGATCGGTCCATATATCATTGATTTACGTGTTAATCGAGGTGGGCCATATTCACCACTTTTACCCTATATCCATATAATCTTCATTAATTCTTCATTAAACTTTTACATGCTGTCATCCTTACCCTGCTTAGATTTGAATTTTCCCCGCTCTCCCACGAGTCCCATTTGATCCCGATACTTCTCGCGCCACACTCGGGTTTCGAACGTGGCCGTATGGTTAAAATCTGGCGCTAGGTGGAGATATCGTAGCCAACCACGAAAAAAGGAGAAGAAGATATGGTAATTTCAATTATCATAAACTTTTTAAACAAATGCAATATATCCATCTAATTCTCCATTAAACTTCTATTCGCTCTCATCCTTACGCCGCTTAGATTAAAATTTTCCCCGCTCTCCCACGAGTCTCATTTGATCCCGATACTTCTCGCGCCACACTCGGGTTTCGAACGTGGCCGTATGGTTAAAATCTGGCGCTAGGTGGAGATATCGTAGCCAACCACGAAAAAAAGGAGAAGAAGAAGATATGGTAATTTCAATTATCATAAACTTTTTAAACAAATGCAATATATCCATCTAATTCTTCATTAAACTTCTATACGCTCTCATTCTTACCCTGCTTAGATTTTAATTTTCCCCGCTCTCCCACGAGTCTCATTTGATCCCGATACTTCTCGCGCCACACTCGGGTTTCGAACGTGGCCGTATGGTTAAAATCTGGCGCTAGGTGGAGATCCCGTAGCCAACCACGAAAAAAGGAGAAGAAGAAGATATGGTAATTTCAATTATCATAAACTTTTTAATCAAATGCAATATATCCATCTAATTCTCCATTAAACTTCTATACGCTCTCATTCTTACCCTGCCTAGATTTGGATTTTCCCCGCTCTCCTACGAATCCCATTTGATCCCGATACTTCTCGCGCCACACTCGGGTTTCGAACGTGGCCGTATGGTTAAAATCTGGCACTAGGTAGAGACATCGTAGCCTACCACGAAAGAAGGAGAAGACGAAGATATGGTCAAAGGCAAATCGTCGATGTTGGTGGTTACCGTTTCCCTCCGACGCTCCCTCGCGTGTTCCCTTTGACCGAAAGACCTACGTAAAACTGTAAAATCCGTATTCGGGGTGCGGCGAATGCTGTCCGAGCGAACGTTCTAACCGACTTTGCACCGATATCGCGCGTTCGCCCACCCGCTCACCCTCGTTCGCTGGATTTTCCGTGTCCCGCTGTCCAGATTGCGGAGAGTTGATGGCGAACAAGCAACGTGAATTCCGTGGCCACCGTTGCCGATGGAGAAACAGGGGTGTGCTCGACGGTACGCCTGTTTGCTGGGCGAACTGCTCTACCGCTACGCCGATGTTGTCGGAACTCCTCGCTGCCCGACTACCCGGTGTAACCCGCTCGCCGCGCTTATCCACCACCGGGCGTTGCGGGGGTGGCTTGCAAACAAACCGCGCTCTGTTATTTGATTCCGCGCAGCGGGGGAATCCGGTGGCAACGGGCACAATTCGGCGTTTACGCTCCATGAGCCGTGCACGGGAAAAACGGCAACGGGGAAGCGGCGAGTCGCACACATGCGAAGAACTTCCGATGGCCGGGGCGTAACGCCCGAGCAATTCGCAGCTAAAAACCTTTCATTTTCCACCGGAACGAAATTTGCAGTTTTTTTTTATTCCCTTCGTTTTTTTCCCCCCCAACGTCCCGCAAACAACTATAGTTGACGTCATTTTCCTGTTTCGTAATTGCGAAATATTGGAGCGCGGACGCGACCGTGTCGGGTTGGAGGGTCGGATGTCAGGTTTTCCGGGTGAAAAAAAAATCTGCCGATCGCGACGCGGCTGAATCGCTCGTAGTTAAAGGACAGTGACAAAAGAGCCTCGTTACAAGCCGGCGCGGTAGTTTTTGCGATTCGAAGAAATGAGTCGCTTCAGCCGGCGCGCGGAGGAGCCGAGGGGACGGTCCAAAGTTTCGCGACGGTAAAGGAGCCGGAGACAGCGGGAGGTTCGTTAACTTCTCGCTCGGAGGGCACGAGGAGCGGAGGAGAGTCTCGCCGGGCGGTGGCGGAGGACGCGGCGAATCGCGAATATTTCTCAGCGGCGAAAGGAGCGCGGCCGCGTTCCTCCCGCGAGCTTCGCCGCCCTGAGGTACGAGTCCCGCGAGAACTTCATCCCGTCTACCGCGATATTACCATAATATAATACTCGGTTTTATATCTCCGCGGTGGGAGGAAGCTCGGCTCGATGGATAGGCAGCGGCGGTCCCGGTTCGGCTCGACGAGACTCGCTGGATGAGATAAGAATTCTCGGCTCGGTGGAAACGCGAGTCATCTTCGCCGGTCGCGCTTCCTCGCCGTTCGCGCACAAATGAAAAAAGACACGTGGAATTTCCCGCCGATGATGGCGCGATCACCGGAGGCGAAAAATTCCGCGCTCGTTCGATAGCGGAGCGTCGCCGGTGGGAACGACACGCAGGATCGGGCCGACGTCGGTCGAACGACGGCCGACGCCCCGCCGATACCGGCCCGGTGCGTCGCTCCCACTGTGGTTGCCGTCGCCGGCGATGAATCGTGACAGTGCGATTATCGAATTTTAATTGCTAAATCATGCTGGACAATGTATCGGAAGAGACGGATGTCATATGCATCTTGGCAGGCTGTTGCAGAGGCGCAATCACGGCGCATACGCGCAAGGGCGCTGGTTCGAGGATGGCAATCGCGTTCAATTAAAATACCACCGTAATGGCGCACTGTTCGTCCTCCTGATTATCGCGGAATGACGAACCCCGCCGCTGATGATGACGGTCCGTGCCTCGCCCGTTGTCCGAACACGCTCCCTGTGATGTGCGATAATTGTTATCGACGTAACAATAAAGACAGTTCCGGAGCACGTGGGAGAGAGCGACAGAAACGCTCGTATCACGTCGGCCATGCATGCGGCAGTGCATTCAGTAATTTCGCAATTCACGGACGTTCGTCGAATCCAAGTGGAATCGATTAATTAAGGGAAATAAATAACTTCGGCTCTGTGTTACGATCATTCGATGATGCTATGTAATTATGGGGTATCAGTTCGAATCGTACGTTTTACATATTATCCCGATCTCTGTTATTGCCTTTAATATGTCTATTTATTTTTCCTAACGCATGCACGTAAAAAACGTATGGAAGTAAAATCCCGTTTTCCGTTCCTGTGAAGTGTGCGCAAACACGCATTTTTTCGCATCACGTGCGAGAAAAATACTGCGCATGCGTACAAATCCAATACGGTCTTTTTTGCCGCACTAGTGCAGAAAAGTGCCTTTCTACGCACACTTCACGGGAACGGAAAGCGTCATTTTCGTGAATTTCTTAGGGAAAATTATGTGACGTATAAAATTACGGGCGTAGAAAAGGGCTTTTCGACTCATGCACTGAGAAAAACTTAGATAGTAAATAGGTCCCATTGGAGACGTCTACATTTTACAGTAACGACAATGACCAAAAATTATAGTTGTAACTATAACAATAGTTTACTCAATTGAGTATATACACTGAGAAAAAAAAATGGTTGGATTAACCAAAGGACGCGGTGACATACGTTCAAAGCTGTTGTTTGTTTGGTACAAATAAAGCATTGTTTTGCTAAACGATTATTTGCTTCAATTTATTCAAAATGTGTCGATTGAAACAAACATTTTTGCTGTACCAATCAAATACACCTTTGAACGTATGTCACCGCGCATTTGCTTGATCCAACCATTTATTTTTCTCAGTGTACTATCACAAACTATCTATATAGCCGCCCCCCCCTGGCAACTATTCGTTATAGTAGGAAATACCATTCTTTTTCTCAGTGTGTGAATGCCGCACTCGGCTTCGGCTCGTGCGGCATTTTCTCACTCGTCAAGAACTCCCTTCCTACGCCCTTGCCATACAAATACCCATATCTTCATTTGTTTGATTTTTTTTTTTTATTCACTTCAAATACTCCCAACGCCGACTCGAGTTAATACATTATCGCCGGGTGAATCGATGGCACAGAGAACGAAATGTATAACATCGGAGTGCTTTGTGGCGTGACGCAAGCTAGAGGTCGGGGGGGGGGGAGGTTGTAACTGGGACGCATCACGTGCGTGACAAAGAAGCTCTTATCTCCCCCTATCTGCTCGACGGAAAGTCGACTCTCGTATCCATCCATCTTACTAACTAAAAGCACGAGAGTATAACGCTATGATCGTCAGCCCGCGGCTAATAAGGTGTTATTAATAACGCAACGCCGTTGCCGCGCTTCCAACTACCTAACAAACTTCCACGAACTATTTCGTACCCCCCGCCGCCGGTGCTGTGGCTTGGGGCTCGTCCCGGCTCTGGCACTGCTGCGGATGCCGCTGTTGCTGCTGTTGCCGCTCCTGTCTTACGCATTATTCCCTCCCTCCGCCGGGTTTCAGCTATCCCCGCGCGAGAATGTTTGCCTGACCCATTAAACAACCCTCGAGCAGCGACTGCGTGCATGCCCGCAGTGTTCGGGGCTCCCGAAGACCTCCCCACCCCGACACTGGGAATATCCGCCGTTTTCTCGAATAATTATCAATACCTCCGCTCCCCCGTGAATAAACATCTGGGAACCGTGGCTGGCGCAGGAATTTCATCGGGACTCGAGGCAATCATGGTCGATCCATCGGTCGAACCCTCTCTGCATTCCGGATGTATTTTTTAACTGATTTTTATCATTTTTAACAAGATCGAGCGACCCTTGCGAATCAAACGTCGCCATCGCTCAACGAGCCACTGTTCAAAGATCGCCATAAGGCTGTACGAGTCGAACTAACCTTAAATAAGTTTAAAATAAGGTATGTAATTTAAATAAAAGGAATGTTTAAAAAGTTTAAATAATTTAAATAAGTAAATATATAATGAAACAGAGTCTGATTTAATGAAATGTTATATGTTGAAATGAATTTTTTTTTCACTGGTTTTCTATTGAAATTCTATCAATTCCAATAATTTTTGTATTTGAATTCTGGTCAAGGAGAAATCCGTTAAAAAACAAATTATCAAAAGATAATTACATTTTTTACTTTTATTTTCTAGCTAAAAATATATAAGTTTTTAGACATAATTTGTCCTACCTTTCCCTGCGCATGAGCCAACGTAACAGGGAAGGATAAAGAGAACGATAAAACAAAATTAATTCGAAGAAACGATTGCCCCGAATCGATTGTCCCGGAGCTTTAGGCAGGGACCAGAAGTGGTCCTCACGTTCGGGAACGATTGCCATCGGCCGCAGGTGGTTTACCACGCTGCCAGGGGGCTTCAAACTAGTCGAGAAGCCATCTTTCTTAACCCCTCTTTCGTAGGCTAAAAGAGGAACGTGCGGAATGCATCGCGTTGCATCGCCAGGGACATAAAATGTATTCCCCAATCTGCCGGAAAATCAGCCGCTGTCCAAATCTCATCAAAATTATATTTTTTATTTTCCAATTAAAGATATATACTTAAAGATGTATACTTAAAGATGTATACTTAAAGATATATACTTAAAGATGTATACTTAAAGATATATACTTAAAGATGTATACTTAAAGATAGGGTAGAGCGGGGCAAAATGGGGTAACGAGGCAAAACGGGGTTTTTGGGCAAAACGTCATTTTCCAATAATTTTTGGATGCCCGAATTCGCTCTATCGGATACATCAGGCTTTTCTGCTCAGTTTTGCCACCTTGTCCGATCCAAAAATGATTGGAAAATTTAGTTTTGCCCAAAAACCTCGTTTTGCCCCGTTGCCACATTTTGCCCCGCTCTCCCCTATATACTTAAAGATATATACTTAAAGATATATACTTCAAAAACATAGTTCGTCCTACGTCTCCCTGCGGATGAACCAACCCAACGGGAAAGCATAAAGCGAACGATAAAAAAAATGAATTCAAACGACCGATCGCCCCGAATCGATTGTCCCGGAGCTTTCGGCAGTGCCATCGGCCGCAGGTGGTTTACGGCCCGCGCTCCCCTTGCAGCCCTTCCGGGGGCTTCAAACGAGTCCAGGAGCCGTCCCTCCGGACCCCTCTCTGTCGGGCCAAGGGTGGAGGAGGAGAGGGTGGAATGCATCGCGTTGCATCGCCAGGGTCATAAAATGTATTGCCCAGGCGACCGGCATTGATTAAAGCACGGACGGGCCAATAAACTCGTACGGGTGCGGGCCTTCGACCGAAATCAAGTGATTATGGTAGCATTGGGTAGGAGGTGAGGGCACCGGACGCGGCCCCCGGGCCTCCCGGTCGGTCGTGGCCAACGTCGCTGCACCCCGATGGATGCGCGACCGTAAAACCGGACAAACGGGACTAACCCGGCTTTATAGTCGCGATAACTTTTTTTAGCCCGACGCGCTCCAGGCTCGCGCCCAAGGCAGCCCCGTCGGCCGGGGCGAGCCAGCATCCCTTCCGCTGAGGGCTGAAGAGATACAGCTCTCTCTCTCGGCGAAATGCTCTCTCACTCATTTCCCTCGACTGTGTAACAAAGCCAATTTGGAGATACCGTTGGAGCCGAGGCGGGTTGGTCGAATCGACGGAAAGAATGCTCCGGGGGGAAAGGTGGGATGACGGATAGAGAAGAAAAAGTATCAAAAGGCTATCAAGAGAGACCTTTTTTCTTGCACCGACTTGAGTAACGAGATGAGGAAAAAAAAATGGAAGCTATTATTATAACGAGAGAGACTTTTATCTCGAGCTGCGACGCGGCGGAGGAGAAAACCTTCACTCGCAGATGAAATTGAGAAAAAGTAGTGGGCGCAATTAGATACGATATCATCGAGAGCAAAAGGGGGGGAGAGGGCTATGTCAAAGTGGGCACCAGGCTCTCGGACTGCTGGCTCCTCGCAGAGGGACGAATGGTCTGGAACTCCCCGTAAACATCCCTCATCTCGATACAATACGTGCGTGATTCCTTTTCACTTAAATTGTATAAGCGATAATGAGTTGCAGATAAATGCGTCCACAATAGTAGCTGTGAACTTAAGGATCAAAATTATTTATGAACAATAGGAGAAATGTTGGTGGCATGACAGCTTTTTACATCCAAAAAAAAAATTATTTGACGGCCACCGTTTTTTTGGTTTAAGTGAAATATGCATTTGATTTAAATAAATATTAATTTTAATCAAATAAATATTTTATTTTAATCAAATAAATATTTTATTTTAATCAAATAAATATTTTATTTTAATCAAATAAATATTTTATTTTAATCAAATAAATATTTTATTTTAATCAAATAAATATTTTATTTTAATCAAATAAATATTTTATTTTAATCAAATAAATATTTTATTTTAATTAAATAAATATTGTATTTTTATCAAATAAATCTTTTCCTTAAACCAAATAAAGGGTGGCCGTCAAATAAATTTTTTTTCTGAATGTATAACGAGAGAGACTTTTATCTCGAGCTGCGACGCGGCAGAGGAGAAAGCCTTCACTCGCAGATGAAATTGAGAAAAAGTAGTGGGCTCAATTAGATACGATATCATCGGGAGCAAGAAGAGGAAGGAGGACGAGGGGGGGGGGGGAAGGGGGGAGAGGGCTATGTCAAAGTGGGCACCAGGTTCTCGGACTGTTGGCTCCTCGCGGAGGGCCGAATGGTCTCGAACCCCCGTAACCATCTCTCACCTCCATAAAATACATTTCGCTCTCCGACTCTCTCCCGTCGTCGACGGAATCCAAACGACGCATTTGCGCAATGGGATGTGCATCCCCAGTGAGAACGGAGCACGGGGAATCGCGCGCGCCGGTGTGCGGAGGGTCTGCCTGGACCGCGCCTGGCCGCAGCTTTTCGTGCCCCAGTAGATCCGTACCTACCTACATAGAGCCCATATTCCAACCTCCCTCCGTCTCCGTGCCCTCTCGGAGCTCCCGAGACCGCTCTCGACCACCGCGCGCGCGAGTGTGCTTCCTACTCGGGCAAAGAGAAGAGGGACGTAGGGCGTATTCTCGCGTATTCTAGGAATGCGTTCCATTTATGAGATTGCATGAATAAATTCCATACGCATCCAGCTATGTTTCGTTAGTCTCTCTCCTACTCTCGCGGGTCGTTGAGAACGGCCTCGGAGGCGAATCTCCACCGGCGGAAGAGACGCCTCCTCCGCGACGCTAAGACTCGTTTCGCGGCGGGGTCGGATGGAAAATTCACGGGGACGAAGGGGGACGAGGACACACAACGAATTTTAATCGCACACGCGACGACGCTCCGGCTTGTCTTTTCGTGCCGCTTTTTTTTTTACTTCGTTTAGTTCGATTGCATGAATAAATTCCGGAGACATCCAACTATGTTTCGTTAGACTCTCTTCTTGGCACGGTGCTCTTCGGGCGGTCGCTCCAGAATACGAAATAAATTACGCTTTGTCTGTTTCTCTCTGGTTCTCTCCGTCTATTATCGCTGCTTATTTATTTATTATCTCGGCCCTTACATTAACTCTGCTATACGCACTTTGCTCATTAATGTATTTTCTACGGTTCTGTTCGTATTGTTCTGTATTTGACTCTGCGCCCACCCAGAAAAATAATTTTTTTGACGGCCACCGTTTATTTGGTTTAAGTAAAATATTTATTTACTTTAAATAAATATTTATTTAAATCAAATAAATATCTTACTTAAACTAACTAAACGGTGGCCGTCAAATAAATTCTTTTTCTGGGTGTCGTTTGGAACAGCTGCTGTACTTATGTTAGTTCGAAGATTTTATGCATATTATTTTCACTGCTTTTATCGGCTGGTCCTTCGGCGATTTATCTCAGAACTCAATAAATTCTATTTATCTATCTACTCTGGCGGGTAGTTGAGAACGACCTCGGAAGCGAATCTCTTACGGCGGAAGACGTGCCTCCTCCATGTCGCTAAGGGTCGCATTTGAAGAAGTTAGTTTGAACTTTAGAGCGCTCTTGAGATCGAAATTAAGATCAAAGTTTGGCCTGAACTTCATTGCGTGCTTAAGATCTATCTTAAGTTCGAATGTAAGATCGAATCCCAGTTCGAACTTCGTCTCGTGCTTAAGTTCGATCTTAAGTTCGAACTTAAGTCTAAATTCCATTCGATTGTATTTCAAGTTCGATCTTAAGTTCGAACTTCCACGCTTTTTCGGCGTAGAATCTGCATCTGGATCCCAAATGCAATCAACGTTGATATGTCATGAATTGGTAATCTGGCAAAAGAATTTCTTGAATTCATTTCTATGGAATGATTGCTGGAAAACAATTGCTCTGCAGCCAATGGCTGACATAATCAGCGATTGATGAGTAGAAAACGATACGCGCAGTGCGATAAGATTTGTTTGGATACCTTCTCATCGCTTCTTATTAGTCAGAACTTCAAATCGATCTTAAGTTCGAATTTACGATCGAATTTGAGTTCAGACTTAAGTTCGAACTTAAGCACGAAATCGCGTTCAAATTGAGGTTCGATCTTAAGTTCGATCTTAAGATAGATCTGAAAGACGCGGTGAAGTTCGGCCCAAACTTCGATCGTAACTTCGATCTCAAGAGCGATCTGAAGTTCAAACTAAAGTCAAAAAAATTCGACACCAAGACTTGTTTCGCCCTGAAGCCGAATGGAAAATTCACGGGGATGAAGGGGGTTTTGAGGGTGCGCGACGAATCTTAATCGCACACGCTGCAATTCTCGCTCCTGTCTTTCCATGCCATTTTTTAAATTCGTTTGCTTCTTTTCCGGGCTACCGGATTCACATATTAATCGCGCCATTAGCCAAAGTAACGAAAGCTCGTTCGCTCTCCGCCCTCTCTCAGCATTTTTATTCCTCACGACACCGTCCGCTATATTTTAACTCTGCATCCCCGTCCGCTCGGTTTCACCGTAGCAGGTAGATTACACTGACGAGAACGCGAGAACTACTTGACCCAGACACAGATTTCTTTCTGCCGTCGGTGTTCCTTCGTTTTCCTCCATTCCCTCGTGTTTCCTCTCTTATTGCCACGAAGTGAGGCACATTTCCCGCTAGCGAGGGCAGAAGAGACTTTGCAAACGGCGCGTGACACGACCCTTTCGAGGGCGGGAGGGGTGGCTCTCTGCTCGTTGATTGCGGCAGCTCCGGGCGGACGATCGCTTCAATTTCAAGGCTTGTTTTTCAAGGCTGTCCTCCGACTTCTCATTCCCACTGAGTAGTTCAATTTCGTCGGTCCGGGGGACTCGCTACTCTTTTTTATTCCTTTTTTTTCGTTCACGTAAAGAGTTCCATCAACGAACTCCGTCCCGGATCGAGCAAATATTATCCTCCGTCGGTAGATTTCTTCTTGTACCCTAACTTCCGGTAGATTTCGTCTTACACAGTAACTTGCGTTAGATTTCTTCTTGCATCGCAGCCGCGCGATCCGCAATGCCTCCGACCCGTTAATGTTGAAGGGAATAAGGTAAACGTCCCAGTGGCCGCGCAAAGCATGCGTGCAAGAGAGACGCAAGTGCGATTTTTCGTGCGTGTGCGGGAACTGGGACTTCGCCCTTACCCGAGTAGAAATTTTCGAGCGTTACATCGGGCCCTGACAAGGTCTGACAAGGGCCTGATAAATCCTTATCAGGACCGATGTAACGCTCCAAAATTTCTGCTCGGGTAGGTGTGCGGCCACTGGTACTTTTACCTTACGAGGGAGCTGCGGAGTGAGCGAAGCGCACCATGCACCATGTGGTCCAGGAGGTCCCCGCAGCACTCGACGACCTCGACACCGGCGCCATTAAAGGGTTCGCGTGTGCACCGGCCGCTTCGGCTTTTCGTAGTTTTTCCACGGTTATATTTATAGCCTGTTCGTGCCAGTATCTCCGGCACTTCCACTTTCTCATCCCGGTCGCGGCAGCGGGACAATGTATGCACATGCGGTATATGCACCCACCTTCGCGCCCGCCGTTCCTGCGGAAACGTGCGAGCCTTAACACGCTGATGTACATAACGTGTCCCTGCAACGAGATTTATGCACTATTTGTACATCCTGACGTAGCTGTCCCACCACCGCTGCAACGCCGCAGCCCTGCAACTATGGTGCACTCGTTGACTGCTCCACGTGGCCGGCACACGGGTTTGCTCTTACTCGGGATGCACGGCGAAGCGAAGGGTAAAAAAAAGAAAATTATGGAAATTAAATTTTCACCTTGCATTTCCTCATTCCTCATTTTTTATCGTCATTGGTTGGGTTCTCGATAGAGGGCGCTTTCCGAGCGACGATAACGACGAATTAGGAAGCAATGGCCGAATGACCGCTTCATCGTTGTCCTGTAATCAAAGCAGGCTTCTGAAAGTCTGTTGGATATTTTGTCTTGGGTATCTGTGGTTGTGTCTGTTGGCAAACGGGAGGATTAAAGCTACCAGCTTCCAGCGTCGACCAGCTTCTTTGTGGAATTTCACGAAAGTGAGTTGAATGTCGCTCCACAAAAGTTAGGTGTCTACAGAGGGAGTTTTCTGAGTAATGTTTTAAAAAATTAGGACACAATGTCCAAATGACTTCAAATTTTCAGATTGCATTTCCTCATTCCTCATTTTAACGGCATTCACTGAGAGAAAGTCGCTCCACAAGCGTTGACTTCCCTATAGAGGGAGCTTTCCGAGCGACGTAAAAAAAATTAAGAAACAATGTCCAAATTACATCAAATTTTCACATTGCATTTCCTCATTCCTCATTTCTATCGTCGTTCACAGAGATACAGTAAGAAAGTAGCTCCACAAGAGTTGACTTCCCGATAGAAGGAGTTTTCCAAGCGGTGATAAAAAAATCAGGAAGCAATGTCCAAATTACCTTATCATCGTGTTTTTCACTTTTTCGTTGCCCTGTAATCAAAGCAAAGCTCCCGAAACGCCCGCGAATATTTTCTCTCGGGGATTTCTCGTCGTGTCATTTGGCAAACAGCAAACGGGACGATGGAAGCAATCGACCAGCTTCGTTACCGAATTTCTCGAAAGTGAGTCGAAAGTTCCTCCACAAGAATTGGCTTTCCTATAGAAGAGCTTTCGACCGGGAATTTAAAATAGTGAAAAAGCAATATCCAAATTACCACGTTATATTCTTCACTCTTTTCGTCGCCCTGTAACCAAAGTAAACTTTCCGAAACTCCCTCGAATATTTTGTCTTGTGTATTTCTCGTCGTGTCATTTGGCAAACGGGACGTTGGAAGCAATCGAACAGCTTCGTTACCGAATTTCTCGAAAGTGAGTCGAAAGTTCCTCCACAAGAATTGGCTTTCCTGTAGAGAGAGCTTTCGACGGGAAATTTAAAATAATGAAGAAACAAAATCCAAATTACCACGTTATATTCTTCACTCTTTTCGTCGCCCTGTAACCAAAGTAGACTTTCCGCAACTCCCTCGAATATTTTGTCTTGTGCATTTCTCGTCGTCTCATTTGGCAAACGGGCCGAAGGAAGCAATCGACCAGCTTCGTTACCGAATTTCTCGAAAGTGATTCGAAAGTTCCTTCACAACTTTCTTTTGATAGAGAGAGCTTTCGACTGGGGATTTAAAATAATGAAAAGAAGCAAAATCCAAATTACCACGTTATATGCTTCACTTTTTTCGTCGCCCTGTAACCAAAGTAAACTTTCCGAACCCCCCTCGAATATTTTGTCTTGTGTATTTCTCGTCGTCTCATTTGGCAAACGGGACGAGAGAAGCAATCAACCAGCTTCGTTACCGAATTTTTCGGAAGTGAGTCGAAAGTTCCTCCACAAGAATTGGCTTTCCTATAGACAGAGCTTTCGACCGGAGATTTAGTAGTAGTAGTAGTAGTTTTATTTTCCATGTATACCCTATCGGGTTTTTACATACCCCAGCCCTTATGATACCCCTCTTAGCACTAATAATGTCTTCCATTCACTCACATATTTCCTGCAGGACCGGGGATTTCAAAAAATGAAGAAGCAATATCCAAATTACCACGTTATATTTTTCACTCTATTCCTCGCCCTGTAACCAAACTAAAGCTTCCGAAAACCCCTCGAATATTTTGTCTTGTGTATTTCTCGTCGTCTCATTTGGCAAACGGGACGAAGGAAGCAATCGACCAGCTTCGTTACCGAATTTCTCGGAAGTGAGTCGAAAGTTCCTCCACAAGAATTGGCTTTCCTATAGACAGAGCTTTCGACCGGAGATTTAGTAGTAGTAGTAGTAGTTTTATTTTCCATGTATACCCTATCGGGTTTTTACATACCCCAGCCCTTATAATACCCCTCTTAGAACTAATAATGTCTTCCATTGACTCACATATTTCCTGCAGGACCGGGGATTTCAAATAATGAAGAAGCAATATCCAAATTACCACGTTATATTTTTCACTCTATTCCTCGCCCTGTAACCAAACTAAAGCTTCCGAAAACCCCTCGAATATTTTGTCTTGTGCATTTCTCATCCTGACATTTGGCAAACGGTATAACGGCAGCTAATCGAGTAGCTTCTTCCTGGAACTGCACGAAAGTGAGTCGTCACAACGGAACGTTGATCGAAGCCCGCTGAAAAGTTAGGGCCGCGTATAGCCTAGCGCGAAGTTGAAGAGGATCCTTTTGAGATAGCACCTCGACTCCGAGTAACAGCAGATGAAGGAGGACGAGGAGGTGGCGGAGGAGCCGTAGACGGTGAGGATTCGCCGCGCGCGGATCGCGGCCGTCGCATTCTCGCTCGCACTTGGCCCATCTATCAATGAGGAACAATGCGCATTCGAGCGAGGGAATTGTGCCGCGAATCGCCACCTCCGCGGAGAATAAAAGCCGGCGGTCGCTATAGAACATCATCCCCTGTATATACGCTCGTGCCATAATGGCTCTCGGGCGGTTTGTTCGATCGTCCCAACTCCCTTCCCTACCCTCCGACGGAATGTTTGGACTGTCCGCTCGCGCTGCTTCTGGTTCTGGTGCTTCCGGTCTCTGCGCTCGGCACACGCTGCTGATAATATATGTACGCATACCTCTGGCTCTCGAAACTCGTCTTTGTTCGGGGCTTTGTTAATGCACGGGAAAGACGGAGAGCGAATGGGACGGACGAGAGCAAACGAGGAAGTCTCTCGAGACTGCGACGACGACGCCCAGTGCGCTTGATTTATCTCCGGACGAGCGCGACGAAAAGCTCCACTCGTCTTTTCTCCTCCGGGCTCTGCGGCTGCGCGAGCGAAGCGCCAAGTAGGCGCGATTATTGTTCCTATTCGTACGAATGTGGGAAAAATGTTCCACGTATCACCGTTGATGCGTTCCATGACGATCCACCTTGTCTATGAATTTTCGTCGAGGTTGGTGCACGAAATTGCGCAGGCAATTTCGGGTACCGAACCTGTGACGTAAAGCCGTAACGTGACCGTCACAGAACCGTCATACGAAGAACGCTGAATTGACGGAAATTATGGAAATAACGGAGACCCGACGATCATGCATCCAAAAATGTGATGGAAAAAGTGACCGAAAAAGTCATCACTGTCACTATTTACATCTGTACAGATGCTCGCGTCACGCTGATCATATCACATGACGTGAATAAAAATTATGGTCATCATGGATCCAAAAATTTTGTGACGGAAAAAATCATGACTGTCATTGTACATCAATATTGTCATGTCACATGACGTAAATAAAAATGACGGTCATTTCACATAGGAAATGGTGGGAAACGAAAATAACGTCACATGAGCCATCACTGAGGCAAGTACAAAAGTACATCACTGTACCACACAGTAAAAAAAATTATTTCGTAGAATGTTAATACGAAGTTTCGTAAAAATAATTTTGTTAAATAAGTAACAAACTCCTTCGTGCAGGTTTGAATATACAAACCTGTCATTGTATTTCCCGTGTCATTAACAATCTCAGTCTGTACTTTGAGTTTGCAAAACTACAGCCGGATGGTGCAATCAGAAAATAAAAAAATAAAATATTTCGGTCGTTTTTGGACAATAAGTTGTTGTAAAAAGTAAAAACTTTTTTAATGTGCAGGCGACGATTACGCGGCTCGATCCGTTCGACCGTTCCGACTGATCGACGTCCACGCCTTGGTCAACGACTCGTCAAAGCGAGGAAACAGCACAAGGGTCGAAAAAAACTGGAGGTTCGAAAAGCGTGCGTGTCTTTTCCGACAGCGCGATCGAGGCGCGCAGTAGGATCGTTTATTATTCCGTTTCGTGCCGTGTTAGGAAAAAATTGCACGTACCACCGACGGTACCTTCAGTCGCGATCCTCCGCCTCGGTGAATTCGTCGCGGCCGTTGTACGAAATTGCGCAGACGGTGCCGGACGCATTCGCGTTCGTTGCCAGGCGGCGATTACGCGGCTCGATCCGTTCGACCGTGCCGATTGATCGACGCACACGCGTTCTGAACGAGTCGTCAAAGCGACGGACCAGCATCACAGGGCTCGAGAAAACTCGAGGTCCGCATCCGGCTCTGGTGCGCACAGAGTAGAGGCCGCAGCGTCAAGGATCAGCGGTCGGTAGACCGGAGCCACTACGACGCTGAAAACTGGCGGCGACGCCCAGTTAGTTGCATTTCGCGGACCAGCGAACCGTTTTATTTAATTCCGGATTAATTAAAAACGTTACTCACCGCAGAACGCTGCCCACCTCGCCCGCGCTGGGCTCAACCGGGGGCTGGGGGCGGGGACCGGAGGGAGCTTAACGCATTCGCCCCTAAACCAATTTCGATGAGACTGCATACCGCGAATTCGTCCCTTCTGCAAACCCCCTCGCTGATACCCCGTACCGAGCCTCCGGGCGAATGTTTCCGTTCCGCCTTGCATCCCTTCTATACGGTTAATAAAATTTACTCCTCGTTATGGAAACACGTTTCATCGACCGTTTCACCTCGACACTCTAAGTTTGATCGATGCACAATATATATATATATTATATATATATATATATATATATATATATATATATAAAATATATATTATATAACGATAAAGGATAGCCCGGTACCGTAACCGTATGAAATTTATATAGTTACGAACTCCGTGCGTGTCGTCGGGAATGTCAAGAATCGTTATTATATGGGGTGGAGGGGGGGGGGGGGGGGAAGCGGTAGTATTACAGTGGAGAGGAGGCGAAAGTTTCGGAAAACGTGTCCCGCCTCATAACCGAGCGACCGGCCGTGGTATTAAAAGTGTCTGACGTGGGTGCGGGCCACCGGGGGTTAATGGAGGTGCGGAGAGCGCACAGGGTGTGTGCCCCGGGATAGCGGCGACTCCGGTGCCGGGAGGGCGAGTACCTATCGGAAAAGCGACTTCGCTACCCGCCGCGCACCTCTCTCCCATCGTATCGTGAAATATCTAGAGCCTGCTCGTAACGGAAATTTAGAGTCGCACTAGCGCTGGCCGCAGGAGCGCATAACCGTATATCATGCTTTTGTGCGGGGATGGAAAAAAGAAGGAAAAAAATAGGAACGTTGGAGATGAGGAACGAGGAAGGGAGAAAGTGGGCATGCATGGCAAGCACTTCCGGACGTGTGTACTGAGCAGGTATCTGCACGGAGAAAAAAAAATTGTTGGGACAACAAGAATTTTGTTACCACAACTCGTTTACCTGGCTAACATAGGGACAGCTGGATATTTTGCTGTGGCAGCAAATATTTTGCTGCGGCAACAAATATTTTGCTGTGACAGCAAATATTTTGCTGCGGCAACAAATATTTTGCTGTGGCAGCAAATATTTTGCTGTGGCAGCAAATATTTTGCGGTGGCAGCAAATATTTTGCTGTGGCAGCGAATATTTTGCTGTGGCAGCGAATATTTTGCTGTGGCAGCGAATATTTTGCTGTGGCAAGGAATATTTTGCTGTGGCAGTAAATATTTTGATGTGGCAGCAAATATTTTGATGTGGCAGCAAATATTTTGATGTGGCAGCAAATATTTTTCTGTGGCAGCAAATATTTTTCTGTGGCAGCCAAATATTCTTGCTGCCAAAACAATAAATTATTAACGATCTACGTTTCGATAGAGAAACAGAACTATTTTTCTCTATGCAAAACACGGATGCAGACGGGTCGGAGAAAAACAGGTGCGGAATGAGGGAAAAAAATTTAATCGATAATCTTTGGGGTAATTTCACTGGAAACATCGATTTTTGGTATTTTCAAGCGGAGAATTTCGTGAAAAAGGAAAGGAGGTTTTTTTATTTTTTTAATGTAAGGGTTGGGTTACAATCCGTGCGGTTATTAATTAGCTCTTTCCCCTTTCGTGCGGGGATGATTTTTTTTTCTTTAATATGCGAGATTACGAACGAGGAAGGGAGAAAATGAGCATGCATAGGAAGCATTTTCGTACGAGTGTACTGAGCAGGTATCCACAACACGGATGCAGACGGTCGGACAAAAATACGTGCGGAATGATGAAAAAATTTTAATCAACAATCCTTACGGCCAATTTCGCCAAAAACATAGATTTTCGATATTTTCAAGCAGTCACGCATCTACTTTCTGACGGAATCTCGTGAAAAACCAAAATAGATTTTTTTATTTTTTATTTTTTAAAATAAGGTTACGTTACAATCTGCGTGGTCATTAATTAGCTCTTTCCTCCCGAGTATCAAACTGACTCGCCGACCAGCTCAATTCCGTACGAGAACTTCGTCTCCTAAACTGCCCAACCAACGAATGCAGGGCTCGCAGTGCCATGCACGGCGGCGCGGGCCGATAGAGCGGTGGAGAAGACAATCACAGTACGAAGAGACAAAGTGCCACCGCTCTCGTTGCGCGTAAGTAGAGAAAGCGTAGGATAACGGGGGTTTGCTCCGTTGTGTCCCCTCGTCGAGGCGAGAATGGCATTGAGCGCAGCGGAAGCCGGGCTTCATTAACCCCTACCGCGGTGGATCGTTGTAATTGGACACGACACGTAATGAGAGCCTAAATGTTGTTATCGGATAGAGTAAACTGCCATGGGTACCCCGTACGCCGGTCGTTAACCGGAGACGTACACGCCAAGCCAGAAATACTGGCAGTTCCTTGCACCGAGGAAGTAATACCGAGAAAAATCCTTTTACTTATTTATATTTATTTATTTATTTATTTATTTAGTTTAATAATGGGTCGGGCTCAATTACACGGGCTAGATGGAACCTATCTAGCCCGTGTAATAATCGTGTGAGAAACATCCATCGCAATACACAGATTGCACAATATAATAAAATCAAATAATCAAGTGATTGCGGATACAATCACTTTACCATTTTTTAGAATTTTTTCGTTAATAAAATCCGTTGGGAAATATGCCACTTGAAAACAATGGCGGAAGTTTTAATTCGATATCTCGAAATTTTTTTGAAAAAAAGTGTCGTTTCGCAAAATTTAACATAGGATTTCCGATCCTAAAAATTTCCATTTTTGAAAACTTCGAAAAAGGTTCCCGTTTTACGTATTTTGTGTGGAAACGGCTCACCTAAAGCAAAATGGCACAGCGGGGCAAAACGGGACAGTGAGGACAACACTCAATTTTCCAATAATTTTTGGATGCCCCATTTTGTTCCAACGATACGGCCGAATTTTCAATTTCTTTTTGCCCCACGTACCACCATCGCCACCATCTAAAAGTTATTGGAAAATTGCGTTTTGTCTCATTCCCTTTTCCCCCGCTATTCCATTTTGCCCCGCTCGCTCCTACACATGAGATAATTAAAACTAAAATATATTAAATCCACAAACGTAAGTAAAATTCGTTCCTCGAAGATATAATAAAGAAATTAATTCACTTAGTAGCGGTACGACTCTACACGGAGAAAAAAAAATTGTTGGGACAAGAATTTTCTTACCATAACTCATTTACCTGGTTAACATAGGGACAACAAAAAAATGTTGCTGTGCCAATAAATATTTTGCTGTAGCAGCCAAATATTTTTGCTGCTACAGCAATAAATTACTAACGATCTACATTTTGTTAGAGAAACAAAACTATTTTTCTCCGTGTATTTTTGAAGAGTGCAACGGAACCGTCAAAAAGAGCTTTTTTATTCCCTTTCTCATTTCCCTCCCATCCTTGACCGGCCGATTCGCAAATAAAACAAAATCCCTCGCGGTCCAGCGGGCGGTGAAAGATCGTTAAGAGCCCCGGAAGTCATCCCGAGTAGATCGAGTAACGATGTAGTCAGCCATGCGCGACCAACAGCAAACACGATTTGCGTAAGTAGTGCAAACTTACTCGAAGTGACGGGACTCGATAATATCGGGAAGCGTTGTCGAGGACTTTCGTCGCGGAACTGCAGCTCTGTACTTTCTCGATGCTGGATATACTCGCAACTGCTGCTGCCTACTTCCGCTGCTCCAGTCGTTCGCCTACTTATCCCTTCGAGAAAGCCACCCCGTCGAGCGTCGCGAGTTTACTTTGAAAACTAATCACCGAGCTCTAGACGGGAATCTCTCGCTCTCCACTCTCGCTCTGTCCCTATCGCGGTTTACATATGGGATTAATTAAACAAACTCTCGCCGGCGCTGTGGCTCGTTGTACCTTGACGCGGCAATGTACTCACTTTCGTTTCCACCGTCTGGCTCGTCGACACCCGAGCAGCTGTCGTTCTCCAGCGACGCCAACACACGAGGTCGACGTTTCCGTTAATTAAGAAAATTTCGCGAATCGCCGAGGTGTACGGGCGTTAGCGGGTAACGAGCTCCTTCGCGCCATCGGAAGTACCGAGCGTGTGTGTCACACGATCTTTTTTTTCTTCTATTTCGTCCTCCGTGAAGTCGAATTTTAGTTAGAACTTCAAAGGGTAGTTTTCGCGATTAGAATAATTATAAAGAAAATATAATGAATATTTGTTTTTCTTACTTTACACCCGCACTTTACGCACGCTTAAGCGTGCGTAAAGTACGGCGCATGCGCAGTAGTGCTTGCTGTACAGCGTTACTATCAGCAGGCACGGAGTAGCACTTCCCCTGCATTCGTTACAAAACTATCCCAATTTAACAAAATCTCTAACAATTTATGTTTAATTAGATTCATTTTAATTAATTGTGATTTAAAAATTATTAGTGAATAATAGGGGATTCACTTATAATTTTTATTTTATATTAATTTTTCTAATAACTTTCATACAAAATTGAACTTAATTAAATTGTTTCAAAATTTTTAACAATTTATGTTTTTTGTTAAGTGAGCGAGCCGATCATTTAACCGCCGACTGTCGAGTGAGTCGACTCACTTCAGAGCGTGCGTATAAAGTTCGCTTTACCGCACTTGTGTCGCAAATTACTATTTTGTTAGTGAGATTTATTCTTGCAGTTTCAACGGATTGTACGAAAATTCTGTCGCCATGCGGAGATTCTCCCTGCGGATGAAGGCGGACGCTTGAAAAAAAAGGCTCAAGAGAGTAAAGGACCAGGAAGCGTGTGGAGGGAGCATGTGGGTACGGTCGCTCGGTAGAGCCACGAAAAGGAAAAGAGTTCGAGTACGGAGAGACGAAGTTGGGGCTGCAGGTGTACTTGACGAGGGTGTGAATAAGTACGTCTCGAGTGGCCACGAGTGGTAGGCTTCCGTGCTATCAGTAGTCTAAGTCTGTCCTCGCGCGCATGAAAAATTAATCTCGAGTACTCGGGGATCAAACGACTGGGTGCCGAGTTCCCTCGGTACGAGCGTACGCTGTAATTTTCATCTGTCAACTGAGTACCACTGATTGCGAGGCATTTCTTTAGAGAATGAATATATATATATATATATATATATATATATATATATATATATATTGAAGCTACCGCCATGTGTGCACTCAGAGAAGGGTCTCGGAAAAACCACCAAGTCATGTGCTAAATTTTGACCAGGCAACATGATACAGCAGGAGACCGACTAGCGATATGTGAAATTTTAACAGGGGCCATAGAAATTTTTACCCAACCCATATGGTAATTTTTTGCGAAGACGAGTTGAGAAATTTTATAATAATAATAAGACTTTCGTGAATTAAAACTGATAATTCCGTGGAGGAAAACTGAGAATTTCGTCGATTAAATTTTTTTTATGTACGTAAACATAACGAAATGAAAAAGTTATGGGATGTTCGGGTAATAACTGTGACTGCAGATATTACCGTATTTTCTAGCAGAATGTGTTAAGTTTGGTGCGAACATTTGCCAGGATAACCGGCACGTTGATCTAGTGGTTAACGGGCTCGCCTCTAAACCAGAGCACCGGTAGTTCAAGGGTTCGATTCCCGGTGCCTTCGTTTCGTCGAGAAATGAAAATATGGGCGGGACATAGCTCCAAATATATATTTGAGGCACACAGTAAAAAAATGTTGTACTTTTTACAACGACTTATTATCCACAAAAGTCAACAATTTTTTATTTGTTAACTTTCTAGTTTCACAAACAAAAGTACATACTAAAATTGTCAATGACGCGGGAAATAAAAGGACAGGTTCGAATATTCAAATAAGTGACAAACGAGTTTGTCACTTAGGGTAAATCAGGGTGCGCTGGCCAGACGGCTGTGACAGCCACCCGTAATATCTTTTAACGTAAAAAATAAAGTATTCCCAATGTTTTTAATACACAGAACATACATTTTTCATCACAATCCTAAATGGAATTTAATATCCCAGTTTTTGCGTAAAAACTTCCAATCCTCTACATTAAATTTCATAAGAATTTTTTTTACTCTATCCTTCCGATATGCTCGAAAGTTCTGTCGGTTTTTATCAGATTTATGGTAATCGCTATCAGATCCATCTCTCAGTGTCTGTTCAAGGAAAACTGGGGCTGAGTCTAGTCCGCTCGGAGGATCGAAAAGCGGATTTTTCGCCTGATTTTTGCAAATATTATTTTCTGAGCAAAACACTCGAAGTTCCCTAACGCGAGCTTCGTCGCGCGGCTCGTTACACATCGCCGCTAGTCGCGAGAATAGTGCACGCGTGTAGAAAGTTTGCTCCGCGCCAGCGATATAAATTCGGATGTTGAAAGAGGGACGCGCGAGTTGTTGGCATGGTCCGACGCGACGGTGGCAAACGGACCGGAAGGGCAGGTGTAAACACGAGTGGCGAACGGGAGAAAAGAGACGAAGGGAAGACGCATCGGCCGAATGTGCGGGCGAGGGGGATTCCCCGTTTTCGGAGGAGCGTGTTGATTTAGGACCGGGAGCCAACAAACGCCCGATAAATGTGGGCTAACCCTCGCGAGACACGTGTTACAAGATCAATATTTTTTATCTCTCGAGTCGACGCCCCGGGAGAGAATTTTCCTCGGTACCGACTTTATTTTCTCCGCCGCGCCGAGGCCTGCCCGGCCGAAGCCAGCGCAAGCCGGGAGAGTCGAGAGTGAAGAGGAACAAAAAAAAAAGAAAAAAAAAGAAGAAGAAAACTAGGTGAGCAACGAGAGAACGAGTAAGAGGTGGAGCCGCCTTCGTCCCGCTCGACCGATCGGATTTTTCCCACAGGAACGATCTCCTCCCTGCTGAATGTCCTCGCGGAACGACGCCTTTCCTTTATATATTTTTCAATTTCGGGCTCTACTTATTTTACTGCCGCCAGTGAGAATCCGAACCGTCCGTGAGCTTTTTCTTCTTCTTCTTCTTCATCTTTTTTTTTATGGCCACGATCGACGAGGAAACATCTGGGTCCTCCGGCTCGCGCGGATCCCGCCGAGGGAGAGCTTCGCCCAACTAGCCTCCCTCCGTCCACGATCCACGTGTATAAAGGATTTTCGGGATTTGTGCTCGTTCTTCGCTGTAGCGTGCCGCGCGTCTCGCCCCCCTTTTCGTGGGAGCTTCGCCGGTTTTTTTTCTTCTTTATTCCGTCCCGATTCAATGCCGAACGAATTCGCTGCACGGGGGATTTATCGCGTCTCTCCGATCCGCGAGGAGCTGCTGCGAGATCAAACGGACCGAAAATCCCTTATTCGTGTTTTGTCAATTAGACGCGTGACGCGAGTGAGATCGGAGAGACATGTGAGAAAGGCGATGCAGGACGAGGCTTTCGAGGATTCCGGATGGTTCTAGGTGAGGAGAAACGCTCGAGGCTCTCCCGGCCAGAGACGAAGGTATAAAGAGGATGTATGCGAACGGTCGGAAAAGACACTCGGCAGTCTCCCACACAAATTACTCACGGAAACGGGCAGCGTTGTAACGCGCGAGACCCCTCGCTTCATGAAGTATCACTCGGGGTTTAGTTCTCAATCTTCCCTTCCCTCACACCCTGCCCCCCCCCCCCGCCTCCCTGCTCGAGGTGGGGCTCACTCTCGGTCCTCGTCTCCGTGTGTACCTCGAATTTCGCGTTCCAGGATAAATTCCCGAAAGCCCGAAGGCTTGAATCACCTGACTCGTGGGACGCGCTGGCGGACGACCGCAGGTCCCGCAAAGATTCGGCCCTGTTTCGGATTCACCGGCTCCTCGGTAGAATTTCCCTTCCGTTGGAGACGATCCTCGTTGCCGTGTGCTCTAGTCGGTTGGTGCGATCCTGGAAACGCACCAATTGCGCGGCTCCGGCAACGGACACGAACACACACCCAGAAAAAAATTTACTTGGCTGACACCGTTTGTTTGGTTTAAGTAAAATATTTATTTGATTTCAATAAATATTTATTTGATTTCAATAAATATTTATTTGATTTCAATAAATATTTATTTGATTTCAATAAATATTTATTTGATTTCAATAAATATTTATTTGATTTCAATAAATATTTATTTGATTTCAATAAATATTTATTTGATTTCAATAAATATTTATTTGATTTCAATAAATATTTATTTGATTTCAATAAATATTTATTTGATTTCAATAAATAGTTACTTAAATGAAATGAATTTTTATTTTTATTAAATAAATCTGGTGCACGGGGAAAAATCCGTCGGAATTTTTCAACGC
Organism: Ichneumon xanthorius; assembly: GCA_917499995.1. Taxonomy (NCBI): domain Eukaryota; kingdom Metazoa; phylum Arthropoda; class Insecta; order Hymenoptera; family Ichneumonidae; genus Ichneumon; species Ichneumon xanthorius. The sequence goes on along the minus strand of OU824211.1, from coordinate 7,453,598 downwards.
TCAAAACAAACCTGTTGTTTTAAGGCATAAGGATTTGGTACTAAAACATGTTCATTGATGTAATTCTATAAAAAAAGAAAATAATACGTAATAGCGCCTTGTAACACTAACTACTGGGTGTAAAAACTCGACCTTGTTCTTCTAATGCCGCGTAAACAAAAATGTTGAAACATTTGACGAAGGTAATTATTGTCTTCCTGTATTTCATGCACACGCTTCTCTGGACCCAATCGACTACCATTATTACTATGGCCATATCACCCACAGTGCCCGGGTGATATGACTGATCGCAAATATTTAGTCACAGCGCTGCACTTAAATCATGCAGCGAAAATATCGAAAGTTCTGAATGAATTACCTCAATTCGATATCTCTAGAGTTGGTTACGACCAAAATTTGAATTTTTTTTATTGACGTTAACCCCCAACTTTCATCGTGTAAAAAATCATAGCCATACCACCCGACCAACCCTAGAGAATTTCGTGTGCGCGCGGTCCGAGCCAAATGAGCACGAGAGGGCCGCTGGAGAATCCCTCGCAATTTCCCCCGCGTAATGCGATCCCTCTTCGAATGATTGAGGAACAAACGAAATGAAGAAGAACAGAAGAAAACAACAAAAAAAAAAGTACCAACAGGAAAACAAATATCTACCCAGTCTCGTAAACCTTCTAACCCGAATATCCCGGCGAGGCTGAAATCGCCGGGAGGGTATATAAAATCGTGAAAGGAAACAGCCCGGCAGAGAATAAAGGTTCTCCGTACCTTTCTTTTTTCTTCGTCTTATTCCTCGGAGCTTGCGCGATAAGGTAGCGGAGAGACGAAACGGCGGAAGGTTGGAAGTGCGCTGTGGATTTGTATCCAGGAGGGAAAGTATATATCGGGTCGACTGCGAGGGTGCCACGGCTGTCTCCCCGTCCAGGTGCCTGTGTGTACCTCGTGTGTGTAGGGGAGAGCGGGGCAAGATGGCACAACGGGGCGAAACGGGACAATGAGACGAACACAATTTTTCAATAACTTTTGGATGGTGGCTCTGAAAATCCGGATGTATCGTTGGGACAAAATGGGGCATCCAAAAATTATTGCACCGAAAAAAAGGTTTGGTAATATCAAACTAAGCTGCGGTTGCGGATGGCGAAAGAAATATTTGGTCGATTGAACAAAATGTTTGTTAAATCCAAGTAACTATTTGTTGAAGCAACTAAATAATCGTTCAATCGACTAAATATTCGTTCAATCAACTAAATATTCGTTCAATCAACTAAATATTCGTTCAATCAACTAAATATTCCTTCAATCAACTAAATATTCCTTCAATCAACTAAATATTCGTTCAATCAACTAAATATTCGTTCAATCAACTAAATATTCATTCAATCAACTATATATTCCTTTAATCAACTAAATATGCCTTCAATCAACTAAATATTCCTTCAATCAACTAAATATTCCTTCAGTCAACTAAATATTCCTGCAATCAACTAAATATTCCTTCAATCAACTAAATATTCGTTCAATCAACTAAATATTCGTTCAATCAACTAAATATTCGTTCAATCAACTAAATATTCGTTCAATCAACTAAATATTCGTTCAATCAACTAAATATTCCTTCAATCAACTAAATATTCCTTCAATCAACTAAATATTCCTTCAGTCAACTAAATATTCCTGCAATTAACTAAATATTCCTTCAATCAACTAAATATTCGTTCAATCAACTAAATATTCGTTCAATCAACTAAATATTCGTTCAATCAACTAAATATTCCTTCAATCAACTAAATATTCCTTCAATCGACCAAATATTTCTTTCGCCATCCGCAACCGCAGCTTGGTTTGATATTACCAAACCTTATTTTCGGTGTGGAAAATTGAGTTTTATCCTCACTGTCCCATTTCGCCCCGCAGTGCCTTTTCTCCCCGGTCTCCCCTACCGCGCTGGAGGATTTGCACCGACGAATATCCCATCCGGTGGTCCACACACGTGAGCCACGTCGGAATCGAGCCACCTCGCCGAGGCTCCACTCTTCTGATCCTCGAGCTTTTTCTTCTCTTCCCGTTGCGCGCGAGTGTGTGCGTCGCTGGGACAACTTTGCGCAGAGGCAAACCTACAAAGGTGGAAGAGACTCTAATTCACTCCGGGTATTACGGCCGGGTCACGAATGCGTTATCGTCGGCCGGGAGGTGGGCGAGGACGGCGAGTGACAGAAGAGAAGCGAGTAAACCCGCGGGCCGACGTCATTCAATGTCTCCATCGGGGATCTTTGTACACGAGTCCAAAGGACAGCCCGAGGGCGGACGCGGAACTCGCGGCGTTTTTATTCCCAACTGTACGGAAGCTACTTTGTTATCCGTTCGGGAGTCCCTCATTTTCAAACGAAGGGCAACGTGGGGCACAAATATCTTCCCGTAAGACGCGAGCCACGTGGCCGTTTTCCCAGCAGCGGTTAAAGATTCTCCGGGAGAGGAGCAGATGGAAGCCCGATACCCTGCAGCACCGTTTCGATGTCTCCGATGACGCGTCGCTTGCTTATTCGCGAGGGATTGCAATCCCCTCCCCCTTTTCCGATTCTCTCTCTCTGTCTCCACTCGGTGTATGAGATCGAAAATTCATTTCAATGTCACCCTAGGCTCGAAGCTTTCGTAACGCAAATAGTAATGACGATAACACTGGGTGTGAGTGATAAGCAGGAACGCTCGCAGATTTTACCGGAGGGGAGCAGATGGAAGCCCGATACTCTGCAGCATCGTTGAGATGGGGCGGATGACGCGTCGCTTCCTTATTCGCGAGAAATCGCCCCCCCCCACTCCTCCCCCTCTACCTGATGTACGCGACCGAAAATTCTTTTCAATGTCAGACAGTAAAAAATAATTTCGTAAAATCGGAATACAAAGTTTTTTTATTCCGTTTTTTGTTAAATATGTTACAAAGTCGTTTGTTCAAGTTTGGATATACAAATCTGCACAGCAATAAAATTTTATTCGCAAATTAATGAAGGGTATTGGAAGCTTATTTACGTAAACTGTTTTTGGAATTTCAAACACATGTGTGTTGCAATTTTACAGTGAAATTTGGATTTTTAATAAACATTTTTGTGAATTCCAGGCGAAATATTTGTAATTTTAACATCAGATATTTTTATTTTACAAAAAAGTACATTAATCTTCAATGAATGAAAATAAAGTAAGCAAATTTCAAGTTCCAGTGCATTAAATTTATAATGTACTTTTACAGTAAGTCATTTCACTTCCCGTGTCATTAACAATTTTACTTTGTACTTTAGTCTCTAAAACTAGATGCTGAATGGTTCGACAGGAGAATTCGCAAATTAAAAATCATGGACGTGTGTGCCCAACAAGTTGTCCTAAAATGCAAACTTTTTAATTGCACACCCGACTCCTTTTCGCAACACAGATAGTAATGACGATAACTCCGGGTACGTGTGACAACCGATAACAGAGTGGTCGACCCTTCCTCAGGAAGCCGGGAGGGGGGAGGGGGGGGGGATGAAGGTTGCGAGGGGTTCGATCAAAGTTACTCCGCGTCCCTTCGTCCACCCCGCGAAAATGCACGTAACTTTTCACATAACGAGCGCACGTCCTTGAGGACCGGACCGGAAGTGGTGCCCTGTGGTGAGGAGTCTCGGCGCCCTTCCTCCCCGTCCGTACGGGGTGGCGAAGGAAGGAGCGGTTACCGGGAGGACGAGGAGGGAGAAAATAAGCTCGGTCGCGCAGGAGTTCGCCGAACCGCGCACGAGCAACGGCAGAAAGTCCGACGGGGCGAACGTTTCGAAAGATTGCTCGTAACCTCGTTATTCGTGACGGGGATCAAAACTATCGGTAAAGTGACTTAGGGAAGTCGGCTATGCGGGGAGGGAAGAAGGTGCGACGAGATCGAGCCCGCGGACAGCACGGTTATACGGCGAGGGTTTCTTTTTTTTTACCATTCGAGCTCGGAGTTGCGAGAGACCTGAGCGGTTCGAACCCTCAACCTCGGGGAGACCTGATCACATTAGCCGAAAGTTTCCGCGCGGAAGAAATCGAGGCGCAACTCCTGCGGGTCTCGTGCGGGCGATGGAACGCGAAGGCGAAGACGGAAGCTCGGATACGGCGAGGGAGGAAGGAGAAGCCTCGCTAGAACAGGGGTCGTGCGTTGTAACTCGGAGTTGCCGCACACCGCCGAGCCCGACGAAGCGGTAACAAACGAATTTCATCGAGTAAGTGCCAACCCTTTTGTTCGTGCGGGGGTGTCAAAACGTCGATCGAGCTTACATTCGATTTCATTCGAATGGGGCGAGCGATGACGCGAAGCCGGATGTCGAAGTCCTCCGAGAAAAAGAAATGCGTCCGAAACGTGAAGTTGAAGTTGGGCGAGAAACAAAAATTGTATCGGAGAAGAACGAGACAAAAAATGTCATCGAAGAAGGAAGACACATGGAAAATTATATCGCTGGCATATATTACTTTCGAATGTGACGTTACACTGCAGTGATCGAGTTAGAACTGTGTAATTAATTTCGATAAGAAAAAAATAATAATAAATTTTGATAAGTGCGTAATTTATGATCATTTTTTTTTTACTAATGTGTTCGATGATTATTGCATCAGATGTTAATGTAGACACGGCATAGCATCATTTTTTTCGGCGAAAGACACCGATAACTTAAAAACAAAACGCGAATAAAAGACGCCACGATTAAAAATGTAGATAACAATTCCGGGCTTCTCATTGGACATTGGAAACTCGCCACTATCTCGGCAGCGGCGTGAAGTATGCGGCATCATGTTCGATTGTACGTAGCAGTGCGGATCGCCGATATGATTTTTCGATATGTCACCGCGAACTTTTAACCGGATTTTTCCAATTATGGTTTATTACCTTGAGTTCATACCTCCGCTCACAAATGTATTGTCATAAACATAGATCAAGCTATACATTTTTAGTATACCAAAATCTGCTAAGTACTTTTTTGCCGTTCCGTCGTTTATCGGCACTTGCGAAAAGTCGCCGAGCCGGCGGATCGTAGTGAAACGCATAACTCCCGTCTTTTTAAAAAAAAACGTTACGATTATACATAGGGTAAAAGTGGTGAATATGGCCCACCTCAATTAACACGTAAATCAATTATATATGGACCGGGCCATATTCCCCACTTTTACCCTAATCGTAAATAAAAAACGTTACGATTATACATAAATAACAATTCCCGGCTTCTCATGGGGCATTAAAAACTCGGCACTATCTCGGCAGCGGCGTGAAGTATGCGGCATCATGTGCGATTGTACGTAGCAGTGCGGATCGCCGATATGATTTTTCGATATGTCACGAACTTTTAACCAGATTTCTCCAATTATGGTTTATTACCTTGAGTTCATACCTCCGCTCACAAATGTATTGTCACAAAGATAGATCAAGCTATAATTTTTTAGTATACCAAAATCTGTTAAGCAATTTTTTGCCGTTCCATCGTTTATCGGCACTCGCGAAAAGTCGCCGATCCGGCGGATCGCAGTGAAACGCATAACTCCCGTCTTTTTTTGCCCTAGCGGGCAGTCGGGAGTAAAAAAACGCGAATAAAAAACGTTACCATTATACATAAATAACAATTCCCGGTCTCTCATAGGGCATTGGAAACTCGGAAGTATGCGGCATTATTTGCGATTGTACGTAGCAGTGCGGATCGCCGATATGATTTTTCGATATGTCACCGCGAACTTTTAACCGGATTTCTCCAATTATGGTTTATTACCTTGAGTTCATACCTCCGCTCACAAATGTATTGTCACAAACATAGATCAACCTATACATTTTTAGTATACCAAAATCTGTTAAGCAATTTTTTGCCGTTCCGTCGTTTATCGGCACTTGCGAAAAGTCGCCGATCCGACGGATCGCAGTGAAACGCATAACTCCCGTCTTTTTTTTGCCCTAACGGGCAGTCGGGAATAAAAATAAAAAAAAGCAACGCCTCCGGAACGTGGCACGGCCTCGGAGAAGGAACTCGGAGTGACAAGGACGAGCTGCGAAGAGAAGCACGGAAGACGGCGGCGTTCTTCGAGAGTCACGCAACATCTTCACGAAGTACAATGGCGAGGGCGCGAAGCCGGAAGGTGAAGTTCTCCGAGAATAAAAAGCAACACGCCTTCGGAACGTGGAGTCGCTTCGGAGAACGAACTCGGAGTGACAAGGGCGAGCTGCGAAGAGAAGCACGGGGCTTCGGTGAACTGCGGTGTTCTTCGAGAGTCACACAACATCTTCGCACCGTCCTACAAGTCCTTTGATAGCAATTACTTACAAACTGTAAGTAATTGTAGAAGTATCCCGGTTACCGAAGGCTCATGGAAACTTGTATCTGTCGCCTCTCAGACACATCGTAGCTGGTACAGTCTTTGATAGCGTGTTATCTGCGAAGCGAACATTTCACGGTTCGACGAGCGCGGCACACGGAAGTGGAAGGAGCGTGGATAGCTTTCGCTAGAGCTATCGTCGTGCAGCCAATCGCCATAACAACGAAGCCGACAAGAGCCCTCGATATATTCATATTTTTTTCTTAACGCACATTTTTTGTATTTTTATTTTTTAGGTAGAATTATTGAAAACTTGGATTGTATACGGTAAAAAAAGTTTGTGCTTTTTACAACAACTTATTGTCGACAAACGTCCACAATTTTTTATTTGTTGATTTTATAGTTTTACAAACAAAAGTACAAACTAAAGTTGTCAATGACACGGGATATTAAAGGGCAGGTTCGTAAATTCAAATAAGTGACAAACTAGTTTGTCACTTATTACAGTGGATGGTTATTTATATTGCAGCAGATTTCCTTAAGCTAGGAAAACATTAATTGCAATGAATTTGCAAAAATATTTACGGGTTTGTGCGATTTTTCGAAAAGTTTCATTTTCGTGCAGTTTTTTTTATGAAAGAAGCATCCCTAATTTTTTGTCGATTTTTACCGTGAATTCGTGGAGCATCTTTCAAGGAAGAGAATCAGCCTTAATACATCAAAATCGAGCAAAATTTACGGATTATCCGTCGAAAAAAAATAAAAAAATTAAACAACTATGGACCTTGTCGAAAACGTCCACAAACCAGTTAATATTTTTGCAAATCCGTGACAATTAATATTTTTCTAGATCGAGGACATCTGCCGTAAAACGAATAACTGTTCACTATAATGGATTGATGGATAAAAGTTTGTATAAACGACTTTAAAAATGTAGAACTCATTTGACTAGTGCGAAGCCCTCCGACCTCCTTAATGCAACAATTTCTTTTTCTCAGTCAACTCACGAATGCACCTGGGAGTGCTTTGCCGCATGGCGGTCAAAAGTGGATAAATGTTCTTCCGACCGTCTCAAATGTTAATACACGTAACAGCTAGACGGCGTTGCACATCTCCCGCCCCTGTAATTCAGAGTAATGAAGAAGATATGCAAAACTACTTAGAACGCCTCCGTCGTCGACGTCGTCGCGTTGGAACTTCCATGGAAATGGAGACCGCGACTCTCTCATCGTGAGACTACGTTGCCGACAGGACGTTAAATAAAAGGAACTCTCTCCGGCGCGGAGTCTCCCGCCCATTTGCATATTAAATTCACCCTCCTCGCGGCTTCGTGTGCTCACCTCTGCCTTTCGGCGGGCTTCGACTAATTACGCACTTTCGAATTACAGAAGTACGTGAAATAGCGACGAATGTCTCAGTCGTTATCGACTCGCTCCGCAATACCGCGAAGACACTTACAGTTACTTCACTGTATAAAAATTAAATACATTTTGTTTTATTTAAAAAAATGGGTTATAACTATTGAAGTACAAAAATTAAGTGCAAACATTATTTTTATATAAAAAATGTACTATTGCAATTGAGCCAATGAAAATTGTTCGGAGTCTCATGCGACTTTCGCCGCAGTGTAGAATCCTGATATGCAGAATAATCCCGAGATCTTCCTTAGTCAAGAACTTCGTAATAAGTAAGAAGCGTTTAATGTCTACGAACTAGAATGGCGCGTCGGAAGTAAAATAAGGGTCTAATTACGCACTTTTGACTTACAGAATTATTTGAAATATAGCGACGAATGCCTCAGTAGTTGTCGGCTTGCACCGCGATAGCGCGAAGGCACGTCACTTCGCCGTACAAAAATCGTACCCAAAATTTTTTTAAATATACAAAATTTACTATTGCAATTGGAGTGACGTATACAAATTAAATATAGAAATTTGTTAACTATACAAAATTTACTATTATAATAGAAGCAATCTATAAAAACTAAGTACAATTATTTTTTTACATAAAAGAATTCATTATTGAAATTGAAGCAACGAAATGGTCCTCTAATGCAATTCGAGGTTCTCACCGGCTGTGACACTTCCGCAGCACCGTTAGAATCCCGATATGCAGAATAGTTTCGAGACGATATCTTCCTGACTCAAGAACTTCGTAATAAGTAAGAAGCGTACAATGCCGGCGGACGCGAGTGGAGAGTCGGAAGTAAAATGCGGGTCTAATTACGCACTTTTGACTTACAGAATTACTTGAAATATAGCGACAAACGCCTCAGTAGTTGTCGGCTTGCACCTCGAGAGCGCGAAGACACGTCACTTCGCCGTACAAAAATCGTACCCAAAAATATTTAAAATATACAAAATTTGCTATTACGAATGGAGTAACGTATAAAAATTAAATATTGAAATTTGTCAACTATACAAAATTTACTATTATAATTGAAGCAATGTATAAAAATTAAATATAAAAATTTGTTAACTATACAAAATTTCCTATTATAATTAAAGCAACGTATAAAAATGTAATATAGAAATTTGTTAACTATACAAAATGTACTATTATCATTGAAGCAATCTATAAAAACTAAATACAATTATTTTTTTTTTACATAAAAGAATTCATTATTGAGATTGAAGCAACGAAATGGTCCTCTAATGCAATTCGAGGTTCTCACCGGCTGTGACACTTCCACCGCACCGTTAGAATCCCGATATGCAGAATAGTTCCGAGACGATATCTTCCTGACTCAAGAACTTCGTAATAAGTAAGAAGCGTATAATGCCGGCGGTCGAGAGTGGAGAGTCGGAAACAAAATGTTGGTAGGAAGTAAAGTTTCGCGAGGAATAAATATGTTAGTCAAGCCATAGCCGGCCCGGGCGGGGTGGACTCGCCGCGATAAACATTATACGAGAGTACCGAAGAAGTCGCTCTGAATTAGTCCACGGCTACGGTCTATTTACGCTCCCGACCTTGTTTTCCAGAGTGGATTCTCACCCAGCACATATATACATACATTTTTCTCGAACCTCCCCGTCGCTCTTCAGGTGCGAAGCTTCTTTGCTCCGAAGCTCCCTTATCGTCGTATTTCTTCGGGGTCCCTCGCCGCCTCTCGGTGAGAGAAAGCTCCGGCAAAGAATCGTCGTCCGTCGGTCATGAATACCGGAAGTTTGCGCCCGCCATACTCTGTATAAAGTACAGGCGAGATCTAACGGGGAAAAAAAAGAGAGCAAAAAGAAGGAAGGAGACTGAGAAAAAAAGTGCCACTTCGAGAAAACAGGGAGAATTTCTGAAAGAGGAAAACTTTTAGTTTCTTCGCAGTCGTTGACATAGCGTGGAAGAGTCCTCGGTCTCTTATGGGGGAATTTCACGAGTCTGCGTGCCGTCGCGTTATATGAGAAGATCACGATCGAGTTACAGGATGCTCTTGCGAGGCGGCAAAGTCCTCTTTACATTACTCCGTAGCACCGAGACGGAGGCTCGCTCTCTTAGCGTTGTAGGAGTTCCTTCAACGTGAGTACCGTACAACGCCGCGCACTCCTGTGTACACCGGTACGTGTACCGTGATAAGGGGAAAACCGACCGAGATAGGGTAACGGGAAACTAGCCTCTGGCCCAACGGGCGTAATATCCTTCTCTCGTGTTTCACCGGGTCGTCATGGTGACGGAATCCGTCACACTTAGCTTCTCAACGCCTTCTGCTCATGTAGAACCGGCGGCGGTCTTGACGATATGGTAACGGTATGCGCGCCGGAAAGAAACGGGTGCCGGGAAAAATGCAGGGATCGTATGTTGCGGAGAGTTATCTCTGGAAATAACTCTCCGCGCGGAAAAAATTATCATCGCCTCCAGCGAAAATCTTATGGCGTTGAATTTCTTTTTTTTTTTTTTACTATTTTAATTACCGTCCAAATTCAATGATTCTTCAGCCACAATTGTTGATAATGCCAGTAAACGTTGTTGTATTGTAGCGGTTTTGGAAATAACTCTCCGCGCGTGGAAAATTATCATCGCCTCCAGCGAAAATCTTATGGCGTTGAATTTTTTTTCTTTTTTTTACTAATCTAATTACCGTCCAAATTCAATGATTCTTCAGCCACAATCGTTGATAATGCCAGTAAACGTTGTTGTATTGTAGCGGTTTTGCGAAGTTTCGTCGGCAGACTTTTTATAGATCTCTGTGTTAGAGATAGAGTCAAATTATCGTCACCTCCGGTAAAGATCTTATGCTGTTGAATTTTTAACTGGTAAAATAATAATAATAATATAATCATTTCATCTTACTGATAATTTTATTAATTACGACCGTATGCTGATAAATTTTTCCTTATGCTATTACCGTACAAATTTAATAATTCCTCGGTCACAACGATTACTGACAATACCAGTAAATATTGTGAATTATTATTATTATTTCAATGCAATGTTGTTTGTACAACTCTGTGTTACAGATAGAGTCTAAATTATCGTCACCTTCAGTAAAAATCTTATGCTGTTGAATTTTTTACAGATAAACAATGTCCGTACAAATTTCATGATTCCTCATCCACAACTATTACTGGCAATACCACTAAATATTCTTAATAATAATAACCATTATTAGATTCAGTGAAATATTGTAGCGGTTTTGCGAAGCTTCGTCTCCACACTTTTTATACCTGCCTCTCTGATAGAGATAGAATAAATGTTTCATCTCCGGAGCGGGAGGGGAAGGGGGGGGGGGGAGAACAATAAATCGTGATAGGATATTTTACGATAGCGAGACGTTTGCCTCTTCTCTCGACGCATCGGCATAAATCTAAAAAAAAAAAAGAAAACAAGAAAAAAAAATGTCTCGCGGGTAAACGCGGATATCTGATGTATCCCGGGTGTGGGTGCAGCTCCCCGCCCGGAGCGCACGACCCCGTAACCGTAATCCGGTTGTATAATACCGGCAATGCCTTTTCCTTAGCCCGAGCAAAAGCGCGCCACCCCCTGGACGCCGAGTCGCCGGACGGGAGAACTACGGTCGTATGCACGGGGTAGGGCGCGTTGCGGACCAGCGGGACCGCAAACGGGAGCCATGAAATGTAATACGGGTCATCCGCCCCGGGCATTATATTACGGGGGATTTTCATTTATCATGCGCGGAGCCGAGCTTGGAAAACAGGTGGAACGGAAAAACGCGAACCGATCCGGGACTTATGTACCATTCCCGCCGCAAAAATCCGACCGGGGAATCTCAGTGTACTTTCCCGTAGCCCGATCACATAATAGCGGATTCACCGCGGTCGGATAAATTTACTTCTGACATTATATTTTCCACTTTATCATCCCCACGGCTCTCCCGGCCCCATCGTCGATATAAAACAATTTCACCATTATAAATATCCTCCGCTAGCGAGTCTCGCCGAACAACACTGCAGGGCTGCGATATTTAAAAAAAGCTGTACATTAATTAAAATATCCAACAAAAAAATTAATTGAAATAAAAAAAAATTTAATAAAGAACATCGCTCTTCCCACTCGATGTATCAATAAATGTGATAAAAACATATCAACAAACATTCAACACATGGAATCGTGAGGATTCAAGTTGGAGCAAACACAACAACGTTTTTTAGTGCTCCAATTTTGTTTCTCTCTAACATAAATGCGTCTATGAAGGTGAATACTCCCTGAATGTAAAAAAAAAACATTTACGAGTATCCGCGAACAGTTTGTATGTACGATAGCGCGAGTTCGTTGGAGGGCGAATCTCTGCGATTAAAAAAAAGCTATAAATTAATTAAAGTATCCAATAAAAAAATTAATTGAAATAAAAATAACCTTGAATAAAAAACCTCGCTCTTCCCACTCGACGTATCAATAAATGTGATAAAAAAAATATCAACAAACATTCAACACATCTAATAGTGAGGATTCAAATTGGAGCAGACACAACAACGTTTTTTAGTGGCCCATTTTTTTTTTTTTCTCTATAACATAAATGCTTCCATGAAGGTGAATTGTCCCTGAACGTAAAAAAAAAATTACGCGTATCTGCGAACAGTTTGTACGACATCGCGAGTTCGTTCGAGGCCGAGTCTCTCCGAACAACACTGCAGAACTGCAATATAAAAAAAGCGATACATTAATTTAAATATCCAATAAAAAAATTAATTGAAATAAAAAAAAAACCTTGAATAAAAAACCTCGCTCTTCCCACTCGATGTATCAATAAATGTGATAAAAAAAATATCAACAAACATTCAACACATGGAATCGCGAGGATTCGAATTGGACTAGAAACATCGATGTTTTTCAGTGCTCCAATTTTTTTTCTCTGTAACATAAATGCGTCTATGAAGGTGAATACATACCGAATGTAAAAAAAAAAAAAAATTTACGAGTATCCGCGAACAGTTTGTACGACAGCGCGAGCTCGTTGGAGGCCGAGCGATTGATCGATCGGATTTCGACGCTCTCTCTCCGTCTCGCGCCCGGTGGTTGTACAGAGTTTTGTCCGGAACGATCGAGACACGTTGCAGGCTCATTCGTCGCATGTTGCACGACATGTAGGTAACCGTACGCGAGTCGTCGGTGCGCGAGAGTGTGCCGATATATTTTTTTTTTTCTATAGCAGTCCCTCTCCGCTGCTCTATTTTTCCCGCAGGACGAAATCTGGAGCCCGTCGCGGCCGATGCGTATCCGCGAACAGGGCGGCAGCGTCAGTCTGGTTTTCCGATGGACCGATACATCGATCACGTGCACGCCTAATAGCAGCACGTGTTGGTGATTACGCTCGGGGGACCGTGGCTAGATCGGGTCTAGGTAATTGCCCGAGCATCCCCGACCGAATCTATCGCCGAGCCCTCCGGCAGGAGCGCCCCCCCCTTCCACCCCCACCCCCTTCACCCCTTCCACCCCCCGCCGCCGAGCTGCTAGTTTCCCGGCCGGTGAGCCTAGAATTCACTGTCTCTCTATTCCTCTTCCCGGTCGATTCACCTGCCTGCCCGGCTCTCGACATCGAAGCCCCCGCCCGCCGCCTCGGCTGCGATCCCTCTCGCGATTGATTCGTTTAATATGCCTGGCTCACCTCCGGTCTGGCCTTGATTATCCATCTTTCGGCGGGGAGCCCTTTCGCTGTCTGCAGCTTAAACCATCCCCCTCGCCAGCGTGGCTGCCCTTGGCTTTTCTATCATCCACATATCGAACCTCCTCATCTTCCTCATCTTCCTCATCCTCCCTTTATCGATGGGATAAAGCTGTTTCGCTTCATCGAAGCGATCAAACCTCATCGGAAATAACTGATGCATTCACCGTCAAATGCATCGCCCTCTTCGTCTCTCTTCGCTGGTCCTCCTATCGAGGCGGTTTAATCGCGGTTCATCAATTTTATTTAACGTCCGCGGATTCGATGTTGGACATGTGCTTCGATGGATCTCAATGGAATTTTTCAAGGGATCTGTCGTAATTGCACTGGTGTGTACCTCGTTATAGTTCACTGCTCGTATGTTAGTAAGCAGGGACGGTGGGGCAAGATGGCATAGTGGATAATCAAGGTCTGGCCTTGATTATCCAGTTTCCCGGCCATCGTCCCGATCCTTGGCCCTTCTATCATTCAAATTGCGCTGGGTCTTACCCCCTTCCACATATCGAACCTTCCTCATCTTCCCCATCTTCCCCATCTTCCCCATCTTCCCCATCTTCCCCATCTTCCCCATCTTCCCCATCTTGTTCATCTTTCTCATCTTTCTCATCTTTCTCATCTTTCTCATCTTTCTCATCTTTCTCATCTTTCTCATCTTTCTCATCTTTCTCATCTTTCTCATCTTTCTCATCTTTCTCATCTTTCTCATCTTTCTCATCTTTCTCATCTTTCTCATATTTCTCATCTTTCTCATCTTTCTCATCTTTCTCACCTTTCTCATCTTTCTCATCTTTCTCATCTCCCCTTTATGAATACGAAAAAGCGAAACAGCTTTTTCGCATCCGTATCGTCATCGAAACGATCAAACCTCATCGGAAATAACTGATGCATTCACCGCCAAATGCATCCCCTCTTCGTCCCCGTTCGCTGATTCTCCTATCGACACGATTTAATCGCGGTTCATCAATTTTATTTAACGTCCGGGGATTCAATGTGGGACATGCACTCGATGGATTTCAATCGAATTTTTTTGAGGGATCCCCCATAATTGCACCGACGAGTATCTCGTTATAGTCCAATGCCCCTACAGTAAGCAGGGGCGGCCGGGGCAAGATGGCACACCGGAGCGAAAGTGACGATTTCAATGCATTTTTCGCCCGGGACGTAAAAAAACAAAGAAAGAGTCTCGTGCCGAATTGGGGACACTGGTCCATTTTACCCCGACCTCGGTCACACCGCCGATACTCGACCAGTCGCACAATCGTCGGTGGCATCGAGAGAATCGGGTAAATTAATGAATGCGTTCGTAAAATTTAATCACGTTCGATGGACTATCAAAGCTCGCTTCATGCATCGAATGTATGAATGCCAACGAGTGACAACCCTCCGCAAATGAAAACACCGCTGAAACAGTTCGTCGATGAGAACCATCCGCGTTTATCGGAGACCGTCGCTGTATATTTTTTTATTAATTCGCTAATAATTCCATCGTTTCGCCGATACAAGCGGGCGCGCCCCGGGGTCGCGCGTGCGTGACATCGATAATAAACGGATATCGAATATCGAGAGATGAAAAATTTATATCGCTAGAGCACTCCGTTCGTTACGACACGATATCACCGACGTGTATGAATGGAAAAACGTTCCATTTTCATTTTCAGTAATTCGCGGAAAGGTCGCGGGGTCGGGAGAGGGGGGAGGATCGAGAGAAATAAATGATTCGTTTGTACGAAGTTTTATTCCTCGTTGCAATTCACCGAGGCGAGAGTGACCTGTTGTGGGTCGCGAGGGAACGCTTGACGCGGCCCGCTCGCTCTTCCAACGAGCCATCGCTTTCGGATGAAGGGCGTTAGAATGCGAAATAGCCTAAGGTTATTTCCCCGGAGAGAATGGGTCGGAGAGACGGGGATGGACCAGGAGGGAAGCGAGACGGGGAATTCCTCCGTCCTTCGGTAACGTTAATGTGCCATTTCCAGACGGGACCGAGCATCGCCGACAGAAGCAAGAGGCATCCACGGACGGCGAAGGGATCCTCGCTCGGCCCTGATACTTACCTTCCTCCGGGCTTCGCGTTTACGAAAATTTCCCGAGGATAGCCCGAGGGTGCAAAGTTTGATGGGATTTCGTCCGCAACGCCTGCGAGGGTCCACTGGGCACAGACGCTTTTCTCCATAACCCAGTCCCTATCTCTCTCTGTCGAGCTTCCTCTCGCGAACGTACACGCGACCATTATAAACTTTGACGGACGTAGCGACGCGTGCTGAAGCCAACATAGTCGTTTCAACATTTATTCAACTTTCGTGTTATTAGTTTGCCGTCTGGGAAACTCCGGGTAATCACTCACGTATACGGGGTAAATCCGGTGACCGTGACGGACATCCGAATCGCATTGTAGTGCGCCTTAAGCGGAATTGAAATATCGCGGTCGGTAATGAAAACTGTAATGAACTTTTCTCTATGGTGCTAATTTTTTCTCCAAAAAATGAGCACCATTGAATAAAATTAATTTGAAAATTGCAATTATCTCTCTCGCACGCACAGCTGTTTTACGTCCCCTTAAGGGGATGATTCGACGACTTCGCGGCTAAGAACTTTGATCATTTTTTTTTTTTTTAGAGGTTAAAAAAAAATATCGTGTCGAAGATCCGCTGCGATTAATTCTACGTAACGGTGTTGTCATCATGTAAAAAAATCTTGAGGTATAACAGTTATAACAAGTAGTATATAACTCCAGTTGATAACAAAATGTAGAAGTTTCATTTTTTTTAATATTAATATGTTTTTTATATTTAAAAAAAAATGAATCACCGACAATTTTTTTCATATTCAGAGCTGGATGTATTTTTTCGGACAACCGCCAACGCCGTCGCGATCGAGTGGGTCTTCCCATTCAATTTATAGTTTTACCGATAAAAATTATCAAGACGCCCTTTATCCCAGAATTCGACGAACCGCTCTTCCCTTAATCAAGAAATTCAATCAAATTCTCCAAGAACTTTTACTCGTCGCGGGATTAACTCTCGAGTATTTCGGTAACACAGCTCTTTCTCTCTAAGTCGCCGTTTTTCAATATCGTTATCTTTTGATATTAAAAAAATTGAATCGTTGATAATTTTTTTTCATATTCGGTCCTGAATTTTTTTTTTTTTTTTTGGACGAGCGCCAACACCGTCGCCAACGATCGATCGAGGGGGTCTCCTCATTCGATTAATAATTGACTCCAAGAACTTTTACTCGTAGCGGGATTGACTCTCGATAATTTCGGTAACACGGCTCTTTCTCTCTGCATCCCCAGCCGTGAGAGATTTGGATGGAAGCTCAAACGCTCGTTAGCCGCGGCCGAGTAAGCTTCGTCGCGGCGGTCCCGGAGGAAACTCTTCGCAGCATGCTAATGGGAGGGAAAGACCGTAAGTCGCGGGAGAGCTTAGTGTGCACACTCCACCCCCGATATACTACACCGCCGAGCATGAATATCCATGCATCTCTAACAACCTCGTATAGTTTCCATTGAATCCGAGAGATACGCGATTCACGGACATCCGATATCGCTCGCGTGTGCGCGCGCACGCGTATGTCGCCGCTTTGCATGTGTCGAGGTATTAAAGCCGCGTTCGGGGGTGCAACCTCGTGGGCGACGATGATGGAAAGGCAGCACCACCATGGGGAGGGGAAAACAGCCTTTCGATAATCGATTCGCTAAGTACATGTTATCGGGCCGCGTTTCACATACTCGGGAGCTCGAAGTTGATTGTATCCTCTCACGTCTTGTAATTAATTTGTTGTGACGTGTGCATGAGAAGTGCTACTTCTCGTGCTTACCGACAGTGGCCTAAGGGCAACTTCTCGCACGCAAACTTACTTCTCGCATGCAAACTTACTTGTCGCACGCAAATTTACTTCTCGCACGCAAATTTACTTCTCGCACGCAAATTTACTTCTCTCACGCAAATTTACTTCTCGCACGCAAATTTACTTCTCGCACGCAAATTTACTTCTCGCACGCAAATTTACTTCTCGCACGCAAATTTACTTCTCGCACGCAAATTTACTTCTCGCCCCTTCACGATCTCGCTCGTGCGGCCACTTCACGGCTCTTTATCGCACTAGTATCGCAAAGTACGATCCTCCCTTCCCGACAATCCGTCTATAAAACAAACGAGAGCGTCTCCAAAATGAATTTCTCGATGGATGAATTTTCCCCTCGAGCTACATATATCCTGTAGCCGAACCCTCCTCTTCGACGCGGCTCGGTCTTCTCTGCATCTTCGCTGTACCGTCTCCCAGGACACTCGTCGCAAGCTCCAACGACATCGTGTATACCAAGCACTTTACGGGCGTTCACGGTCTCGTACAAACTTATACGCAGCTAGTAACAGACGTTGATATCCATACGGAACGTTATGTACCACGCCAGCGTGTCACGATAATGACATCATAGTTATTTATTGCTAAAACATTTGCCAACATACACTTTTGCGAAACATGTCTGTACCATTTCAATGTAAGATTTATGAGCGGACAAATAAATATTTCAAAAATTTATTACAATATGTTGCTTACAAAGCAAAATTATGTGCGTGCGACAGAACAAATAATTGCTTATAAAGTAAAAATGAGGAGTTTTACTCAAGTAATAATTATGAGCGATAACATTTTTGTTTTTCAGTACATTGATACGCCATATCGACGTGCATTATTTCAATCTATCAGTCACGATGAAAAACGATGAACACGGAATGTCACCTTTTTTTTAATACGGAATAAAAAAAAGGTGACATTCCCTGTTTTCAAAATGACCGAACCGCGCGCGAATCCGCCATCGATATGGCTGCGAAATAAAAAGAATATTCGATTGTCAAATGAAGTTCCGATCTCGTTGCGCGCTCAAGTAATTCGACCTTCCGTCTGTTGCCTCCGCGCCGCGCGCCGTTTGCCTACGCTTTATCCAGAAATCACCGAGCCCCTCCGCCGATCATCCCTCGGAGGTCGGAGAGGAGCGGTCTCACAATAAATTCCCGAATACCCCCAGAATCCAGCTACAGCCGCCACTCTGTTGCTCTCCGACGATAGCGAAGAGAGATATCGCCCCCGTGGAAACAAAAGCGCTCGCCGACCCCAATTTTCCGTCTGCCACGAGCGCGTCCGGGGGTTAAGAGAGACGCGGTAAATCGTCTCTCAAAGACCAGTCTCTGAATCTCACTTCGAGCTATCTCCAGACCCACCCTTCGCTCCTCTTCCTCCCCCTCGTCCGTCCCTCCGTTACTCTTTTCCCTCCGCGCTCGATGCGCGGTGAATAACGGCGCACGAGAAATCGGCATACGCCGAATCTCCTTCAACCCCCGCCGAGAAGAAGACGAGGCGGAAGAGCCCCGGCGAAGAAGGAAGGACGCGACCGAGGGACAACCCGTATTCAATTCCGAACCTCACTCTCGCCCGTTCTTTCTCTTCTCTTTTTTTCCTTCCGCTTCCAGTACTCTCGTTCCCTCTTTGTTCCATGTCTTTTTCATCTCTTGACTCGGCAAACCCGCAGTCTTGTCTCGCCCCTCGGCGCTGCCGACTGCACCTCCAGCTCCGTGCAACAAAAAAAAAAGGCAGCTTCTTTTTTTTTTGGTTCTTCTTCTTTCTCCTCCTCCTCGTCTTTTTCACACACGCCGGAGTCCTGCGGAAAAGTGCAGGTGTCTATTAAAGCGCAAGAGTGACATAATACTCGGCACTTAAAAAGGGTTGCCGGAACGAGTCGCGGATCGACGGCGTGTGCGGGCGGCGATGGTCTCGCCTCCTCCTCGAGTCCCGCACGCCGCCGGTGTGTGACCGCCGCAGACAGACGAAGGGGTGTCTGGTGTCTCAAGAGGCCCACTCTAGCCGGTGCATCATCCCCGACGTCGTCGTCATGAGAATGCAGCCGAGCCGCGACGGATAGCCGGAGATATTCTGCCAACTCCTGAGCCGCGCCTCGTCCCGACGCATCCGTCTCTCCCTTCGCTTCCGGGACAAATGCACCGCGCACAGTCTTCAAGCCGAGCATCGCCGACAAATTCGATGGTCCGGCTTGTAACTGCGGCTTGAAGACGGAGAAACATTTTTTGTTAGCGTGAGAAATTTTGTTTGGTAGTAGAGGGATTACAAAACCAGGTAACCGTAGCAATGTTTTTCGCTTGGAGCGATTTGCTACAAAGACAAATGAGACTGTTACTGTAACAAAAAAATTGTTATATGAGTGAGTGGGGCGCGTGTGTGGGCCGGGAAATATGATGAGATTGAGACGCTCGATGCGATAAATCTAAACAAAGAGAGGGGAGGAAACAGTTTCATTGTGTTCGAGTAAAAATAAAAAATTGATTGGAATTTCGATCTCTTGAAATTTGCTGTATATGGATGTATAAATTGGGAAAGGTAAAACCTTTCGGAGTTTAATACATCTTTATACAGCAAATTTCAAGAATTCGCAATTGCAAATGTAGACATTAGTTTCAGTATAATAAAATGATAAAATACAAACGCGGTGAATTAATCTTCAAATTAATATACGTGCGTATCTATAACTATTCTATTAGCAGTAACTACTCAGCCGTCAAATTACAGCAGGCGTCTTTTGTTCTCATAAATCGTGGCAGTAACAAGAAAGTTAATCGAAAGCTAAATTGTCGCAGTAACAAGAAAGTTTTGTCCCGACAGCAAAACCAATTGCTTCTACGTACTAATTTTTTTTGCTGCTTTTATTAACCGTTTTGCTACGGGAACGAGGTCATCGTCAGAAAACTCATTTTGTTAGAGCAGCTAAAAAAAGGTTTAATACTTTTCAGAGTTTAATATATCCATATACCGCAAATTTCAAGAATTCGCAATTGCAAATACAGACATTAGTTTCAGTATAATCGAATGATAACATACAAATGCGGTAAGTTAATCTTAAAGTAAATGTACGTACGTATCTATAACTATCCTATTACCACTCATGACTCAGCCGCCAAATCACAGCAGACGTCGTTTGTTCTTATAGCAAACTAAATCGTCGCAGTAACAAGAAAGTTTTGTCAGGCCCTGATAGGGTCCTCATAAGGCCTTATCAGGCCCTTATCAGGGCCCGATGTAACGCTCGAAAATTTCTACTCGGACAATTCCTTCTACGCAGTAATATTTTTGCTGCATTCACTAATCGTTTTGCCGCGGGGACGAGGTCATTGTCAGCAAAACTAATTTTGTTAGAGCAGCCAAACAATTTTTCTCCGTGCAACCCGTAGATTACACACCCAGTGGGAAATAAAATTCCAAAGCCTGCTCACGCCGATGCCCGGCTCGTTCGAAACACCCCACAGAGCTTCGACTGGGCACGCGTGTAAAAATTTCGTGTACCCTTTTTTTTTGCGACGAGCATACAATTTCATGTGGCGCTCGTTCGTCGCTTGTACGGGCAAAAAAAAGTCGAAGGGCGGAAGCCAGGAGGCAAGAGAAATTTTACTCTCCGTCGGCGGCAGCCGTGTTAGAGCGACACGGCCGGGAAGGGCTCGCTGCAACCCTCCGGTACGCCGAGGGTGTGAATCTACTGCCGCGCCGGGTCTCTCCGAGGCCGCGGGGTAGATTCGCAAATATATAAGAGCCATGGGAAGGGTGGAGAACCGCGAAGTTAGAGGGGTTGTGCGTGGATATACTCCGTGTCTCGCACCTACGAACGAGCTGGAATTCCCGCACGAAATTTGAACCCTGCGCTACCCCTGGCTGCATCCATCACCGGGGGGTTTTCTCGCTCTTTTCCATTTCTACGCGCGTCTCCCTCGCCCGTTCACGTGTGCCCGGTAACTCGCGGCGCCGAGACTACCCATGTCGACTATTTATTCCACGACCTCTGCCGGAGCATCACTCTGACGCTCTTACCGGGAGACCATAATCGTGACACTTCGCATCGAGCGCGGAAACCCCCCACCCTCCACAGGCCCCGAGGGGGCCTCGCGGGTAGCCGAAAAAAAGGTCGACGCGGACGACTTTTGCGGCTTTAAGGTAGTCCGAGCGGTACAGTCTCGCCGAATGTGAGTTTCAGACAAAATTTCGAACACTTCTCGATGGGATAAAAATCGAGTATATGGGAAGTGCTGCTTTTTTATATACTGTTTCTATGTAATAATAATTCAAAAATGTTATTGACAAATTAATGATGAAAATAATTGTTGGACAAATTACACGGCAACTTAATTATTTTTTTTTCCATAACAATGATTCGTTTGTTTTTCTGAATACGTATGAGTTTTTACAGAATTTTATGTACTGTATGAAAATGGGGTTTTCTTATGTTAAAATTTGTTTAAAATAGCAATTTTCAAACTTACATAAAATTCTAATAAATTCATACGTATTCAGAAAAGCTGACCAATCATTTTCGTAAGAGAAAAAAAATTAGGTTGCCGGGTAATTATTGCACAATTTTTATTTTTTCAGTAATTTGTTAATAATATTTTGGAATTATAAATATGACAAGCCGGGGGACAAAGTTCGCAGCTTTAAAATACCAGCGGTAACCTTAAAAAAAAATGTCAAAACACAAATTCTTCCCGTGACGCGACGCAGTTTTGAAAATGACAATTCTGAGGAATGAAAAATCGGAGGGAAGAGAAAAGCGCGATCGGCGAGCGTCGCGAGACCCTCGAGGACTCCGCCGCGCCGTCGTCGAGGAGTTCGTCGACCGGCGGTGGCAAAAAGCTGAGGTTCACTAAACGCTGGGTCTGCAGAAGAGGATCAAAGCCGGCTTCTCCCGCGATCGGCAAGTCAGTTCCGACAAGACATCGAGCCAGCGACGTCCTGACCGGTCTCGAAGACATCGAGAAAGCAAGAAGCGTGTCGGAGCAAAAATCCAGTCAGACGTACTTCGATTGCAATTCGACGATCGACGCATCCACCGAGACGACCGGAAGAGCCACCGCGGACGCGCAAGTGTCCTGCGGCTGCGAGACGGTCAGCAGCTCGAGCGGTCCGGACGAATTTATCGAGATACGTTGCGTTGATCCGCCGATCTCAAGGGCCGCGCAGACGGACGCGTGTGCGGAATCGGCAAGAGCGTCTGGCGCGAGATCGAGGCGCGAGGGACGGAGATCCGGGTCGATTTTCGGGGAGGGGTCGGGGGCGAGTCCGGAGGAGCTCCTCGAGGCGTCGGTGGACACCGGTGCGGATTTGATTTACGACGGGACGACGAGATGTTTTCCATACCCGATAGAGCTGACCGGTAAGGCGAAGTACGTAGCGACGTGCGAGACTTGCGAATCCTCGACGGATAAGTGGGTATCGATATCTCACGGAGGATTGGACGCGGCGGTAGGATCGTCCATCATCATCGACGCGAGCCGGGAAAAAGCCGACGACGTTTGGGCGTCCCTCGACGAGAGCGAGCGGCGATCCGTGAGCTGCGAGGTCTGCGACGATTGCGCGTCGACCGGAGGAGGAACTCGCTCGGGAGACTGGCGATCCTTGGAGGAGACGAGGCGATCCTCTCGTGACGAATCCGGCTCTCGGTCGAGTCGCCGAAGGACTCGGGAGCGCGAAAGGCGAGGCACGTCCGGCGGTGATGAATCGGCTAGATCGGCGGAGGCAGCGGATGGAGATTTCGGAGCGTCGAGCGTCGCGAGGCAGGACGATGGCGGATCCGATCGACGAGGATCGAGATCGGGGCGCGGACGCGAAAGAAGCTCGTCGGGTGAGCGAAGATCCGGAAGATCGAGAATTCATGACGGTGAGGAGAGTCGATTTCCGGACGAGTCCTCGAGGTCCTGGATCGAGGATCACGAAGAGCGTAGCATAAAGCTGGCGCCTCAGGAGGAATCGAGCGTTGCGACGAAGATCGATACCGGCGGATCCGATCGCCGAAGAGCGAGATCGGGGCGCCGACACAAAAGAAGCTCGTCGGGTGAGCGAAGATCCGGAAGATCGAGAATTTATGACGGTGAGAAGAGCCGACTTCCGGACGAGTCCTCGAGGTCCTGGATCGAGGATCACGAAGAGCGTAGCATGACGCTGGCGCCTCAGGAGGAAACGAGCGACGCGAAGCAGGACGATAGCGGATCCGATCGCCGAAGATCGAGATCGGGGCGCGGACACGAAAGAAGCTCGTCGGGTGAGCGAAGATCCGGAAGATCGAGAATTCATGACGGTGAGGAGAGTCGATTTCCGGCCGAGTCCTCGAGGTCCTGGATCGAGGATCACGAAGATCGTAGCATGAAGCTGGCGCCTCAGGAGGAAACGAGCCACGCGAGGCAGGACGATAGCGGATCCAATCGCCGAGGAACTCGATCGGCGCACGGACACAAAAGAAGCTCGTCGGGTGAGCGAAGATCTTTAAGATCGAGAATTTATGACGATGAGGAGAGTCGACTTCCGGAAGATTCCTCGAGCTTCTGGATCGAGGATCACGAAAAGCGTTGCACGAGACTCGCGCCTCAGGAGGAATCTCGATCGGCGATTGGCGCGCGCGGAAGATCCGGAAGATCGAGGATTTATGACGGTGAGGAGCGCCGACTTCCGGAAGGATCCTCGAGGTCGCGGATCGAGGGCACGCGCAGTTGGCTCGACGATCATGAAGAGCGCGAATCGACGCTCGTGCCTTTGCACGAATCTACTAGATTGAGTTTGGGAAGCATCGAGACCAAGGGTAGAAATCTACGCCCTTTGGGATATTGGGAGATCGATCCTATCGTCGAGGCCGGTCTGCTCGCGACGTCGACGAGGAAAAAACCGTACAGCCTTCCTGGAGGTGAGACGAACTTTGGGTCCGAATACCTCGACGAGGTCGCACCGCGAAGACGCAAAACTCGCACCACTGAGAACCCGAGGAACCGAGGACTCGGGGACGCTTTCATCGCCGGATGTCGAGTTGTCGATGAGAAACAACCGGTCTTTGGATGCAAGCGCGAAGAACCGTTCGTCTTCGCGCTACGGAAATTTACAAAGCCGAAAGAAAATTTACGGAGCGTAACAAACGAATTTCGACAATTGGTGTCGGGAACTTGCAGGATATCGGAATTCAATAACTTCGGTGAACGATACGACTGGGATCGAGCGTTGGATCCGGCAGCGCGGCGAAAGTACTGCAAATGCGGAAACGGCTGCGGTGGATTGAACTCGGGAAACAAGTGTTGCTGCCACGGATAGAGATGCAACGGAGTTGCGAAATGTCGATTGGATTGGAAAAAAGAAAACTGACAGTCGATGCGCATTTGTCGGGGCTCCGAATTATATTTTCTGATGAAACTCTCCTGACGCCTTCTTGGCTAACTTGAACCGGAAATCTCATTGTTGAGCAATATTTAAAACCTTTCGAATATCAAATAAAAAGGAAGATAAAATTGATAGTTAAAATGGAAACTAAGAAAAGAAACTAGTTCTAGAAGAAACCAGAAACGAAGAGAAGATAACAGAAAGATAAAATCCGAACTAAGAAAAGAAACCAGTTCTAGAAGAAATCCGAACAAAAGAAACCAGAAACTGATAAGAGAAAATAAAACTAAGAAGAAAATGTTAAAAGTTAAAATGGAACCTAAGAAAAGAAACCAGTTCTAGAAGAAACCAGAAACTATGAAAGTGCGACTGAGCCCATTGCCATTAAAAATGAATTTCGTCAATTGGTGTTAGAAACTTGCAGATCATCGGAATTCAATAACTTCGGTGAACGTTAGGACTGGGATCGAGCGCTCGAAGCGGCAGCTCGGCGAAAGGATTGCAAATGCGGAAACGGCCGCGATGACTTGAACTCGGGAAACAAGTGTTGCTGCCACGAATAGGGACGCAAAAAAAGAAAAGTCGATACTCATTTGTCTCGACTCAAAATTGTATTCCGTGTAAAAACACTCCTGTCACCTTTTTGGCTAACGTACGAAATTAAACCGCAAATTCTCATGGCTTAAAAATCTTAAAAACCTTTCAACGAAAAAGGAAGAGAAAATAAATTTTAAAAAAGACGGAAATGGAAGCTCCGAAGACCCGAAAGATGGAAACGGCGCAGGAGTGAGTTCTCGGATTATTTTAAGATTCGCAAATCCAGTTTTATACGAGACGTATCGATTCGGGAATGAACAGGGCATTTAAGAAGTTGCGGGAGAAGAGCAAAGCTGATATGCGCGAGAGAGAGCAGTGAGTTGAACACGAAAATTATACGCTGATTCGCAGTGGGGAATTCTCTTTTCTAAAGTGGTTCGCGTTTGCCAGGAAATTCGAGGATGCCGAGGAAAAAGACAAGCTCGAGAAAGTGTATGTGCTGAATTCGTTCGAAATAAACTAAGTCGTTATCACTCTCGTTATTTTCATGCAGCAGAGGTAAGAAGAACAAGACCAAGGCTAAAGAGACTGAAGGCTCAATCGAGTGAGTCAAGTAGATGTTAAATACCGCAGTCGGTAACAAAAATCTGTAATAAATATCGTTATTTCAGCCCACAAAAAAGCTGCGGAAAAAGAAAATGGTCTTTCTCCAAAGAATTTCCAGCCGCAGGGATAGACAATTTTTCTTTTTCTTAGTTTTTGTTACCCGCTGAGTGGGCCGGAGGGCGTTTCACATCACCTTAAATCAGTCCAACTACACATTTCTCTCATCCCCATTGATGTATATCTCCTCTCTAGGAAAAACCTGAAATCGAGCAAGGACAAGCCAAGCTCCGTGACAAAAGTGAAGTGAAGTATCGAATATTGTCTATCGATAACATCACATTATTATAATACTAGCGGTTATGTGAAAGCTTCACGAGTCCGAAGTTTCTGTGTGAGTACTGTGAGTATCGGTAAGTCTCTGCGAGTATCCGTGAGTATCCGTGCAAATATCCGTGTGAATACCCGTGTCAGTATCCGTATGAGTATTCGTATGAGTATCCGTGTGAGTATCCGTATGAGTATCCGTATGAGTATCCGTATGAGTATCCGTGAGAGTGTCTGTGAGTATCCGTAAGAGTGTCTGTTCGTATCTGAGAAAATCTGTAAGCATCTGAGAAGATCTGTGAGTATCTGGGAAGATCTGTGAGTATCTGGGAAGATCTGTGAAGGTCCGTGAGTATCTGTCTGTGTACCTGTGAGTATCGCTGAAAGTGTCCAATCAACTTGAACTTTATTCTTATGTAGATTCTTATGTAGAATTTTATGTGTATTTTACGTAGATTTAGCGTCAACTCGAATCGATTTTTCTTTTTTTAGAAGAGTTCACGTTCAGGAGAAGAAACCCGAGTCTCCGAAGAAGAGGAAAGATCCAATTTCCGCGACGGTGCCGCATCCGGAACCGCCGAGTTCGGCGACTCACCAGACCGGTAAAATCATCAAGTACTGCAACACCCGCGGCTGTCCGCTACGGCAGAGTCATTTAAGATGATCCCGATGCCGGGAATTGTTAACAAGCCAAAGTGTCCACCAAAAATAAAAAAATAAAATAAAAAATATAATCGAACGAATAACAGAGAACCGCGCGGGTGATACCGATCGAACGAGAGTCGAGGCTGACCAGGTGTATCCGCGTTACCGTAAGCGACAGGGAGCCTGCACGAATTGCTGCGGCGGGCTTCCGGGCCAGGGTCCCGGCTTCGCCCGAGGCGGATGCAGAACCCAGTGCTGCTGCGACACCGGTACATAAAGAATTCGATCGATCGATCCGAAAGAAAAAAAAAAAAAAAAATTACAAAAAACGAGAAACCCTCCTACATCCAGGAAACCGTTTGCGGGGCGGCAGTGACCGCTCGCTCCACGGAACTTCGCGGAACATCTACGAGGCTCGTAGCTCCTCGACGCCCCCGGCCAGATCTCAACTCTCGGGAACATCTCGAAGTGTGCGCGAAGCCTGCGGTTACCCGATGTCCTCGGAGTTCGCCGAGGGAAGTTTCCAAGGTGATTGCGGTTATCACTCGACACCCGATAGTTTCCTAATACGCGGCGAAAGGAACCGCGGTGGTTGCGGCAATTGCCGTGGTTTCCCGCAATCGTCGATGGGAACCTCGGAGCCTTTTACCGGTGATCAGCACCGTGATCGCTCGGCGAGATCGATAAATCGGCGATCATCGCCGACGGCCGAGCATCCCCCGTGCTGCCGGCCCTGTCCACCGCCCTCGCCCGCTTGCCGGAGACAGCGCGACACCCGGGCCGAGGTCTCGTGCACGAGCGCCAAGGGATGCTGTCCCTGCGGAGGATGCGGCGGTGCTGCCTGCTCGGATAATCCTGGAGGCGGCGAGATCGACGGCGGTTGCTGCGGCGGAAGTCCACCCCGGGGATTGCCTTGCAAGTGAGACTGGGGGCGACCTTCCTCGCACAGCGTACACCGGACGTCCTCGTCCGGTTCGATTTCCCCTCTCTGCGTCGAGGCTCTTCCGGCCTCGGGATTTCGGTATCGCGGCGCCGTTAACGCGATGCAACCTTGCAGATGCAAGTGCCAGTCCTGCAGCGACTATCATCCCCTCGGCGGATGCGGCGGCCAGTCCTGCGGCAGGATCTACAGCTGCGCCGGTTCCGGGGGCGGAAGATGCTGCTTTCCGCGAAATTACAAGAGACGTTCCGGATCCGAATGCTGCGGCGGCGCCGATCCGAACTGCGGCGGGTGCTGCTGAGGATGTCGACGAAGCGCTGCGGCGTCGCTCGTTCGACGGCGAGGAGGAAGCGGACGGTCGGACGATGGTTCGATCCTGAAGTGACTGCGTTGCGAGTGAGACTGGGCGAGTCGCGTAGAGTATGCCGGGTCTGTGAGCCTGAAGATATCTGCACGAAAGAAAATTTCATCGAGTTATGACGGCTGTGTTTTGCATCGCGCAAACATCGCTCAGGGTTCGTTTGGAGAATGAAGTTCTACAGGTGAACTATTTTTTTGTTCAACAAGTACAATGTGACTTTTTAGATGCAAATACAGTGTAACTTTGTAGATGAAAGTACATTGCAACTTTGTAGATGCAAGTACAATGCAACTTTGTAGATGCAAGTACAATGCAACTTTGTAGATGCAAGTACAATGTAACTTAGTAGACGCAAGTACAATACAACGTTGTAGATGCAAGTACAATGTAACTTTGTAGGTGCAAGTACAATTCAATTTTGTAGGTGCAAGTACAATTCAACTTTGTAGATGCAAGTGCAATACAACGTTGTGGATGCAAGTACAATGTAACTTTGTAGGTGCAAGTACAATACAACGTTGTAGATGCAAGTACAATGTAACTTTTTAGATGCAAGTACAATGTAGCTTTGTAGATGCAAGTACAATGCAACTTTGTAGATGCAAGTACAATACAACTTTGTAGATGTGAGTACAATGTAACTTTGGAGATCCAAGTACAATACAACTTTGTAGATGCGAGTACAATGCAACTTTGTAGATGCGAGTACAATGTAACTTTGTAGATCCAAGTACAATGTAACTTTGTAGATCCAAGTACAATGCAACTTTGTAGATGCGAGTACAATGCAACTTTGTAGATGCGAGTACAATGTAACTTTATAGATGCAAGTCCTGCAGCAATTATCATCCGTTCGGCGGATACGGTGACCAGTTCTGCGACAAGATTTCCAGCTGCGCCAGTTCCGGCGGAGGAAAACGCTGCTTCCCGAGAAATTACAAGAGACGTTCCGGTTCCGATTGTTGCGGCGGTGCCGATCCAAACTGCGGTGGGTGCTGACGAGCCGGACGAAGTGTTGCAACCCTCGTTCGTTGGACGGCGAGCGAGAAGCGAAACGTCGCACGACAGTTCTCTCACTCGAGGAATCGTAGTCGTGTCGGCGCTTTGGCTGCTGCACCAGCCGAGTCTCCATTAAGCTTCCCTGTAATTTCGGCTCGGCCGTACCGCAGACACTCAGCTCGTCGGATGGTACACCGCGTCTCCGCGCCTTGGACCTAAGTGCACAGCGCGGATCCTGCTACTCTCCGCGCGCACTTGGACGCGAAAGTTGTGCCGGGGGGTACTTCGAAACTACCGGTACACCGTAAAGCCCTCAGTGTCTTCCCTCGGGATTTCGGCTTTCGCTTACATCCACTGCAGACCCCGCGAAACGCAGTTCTGCTAACTTTGACGACTGCAAAGAAACAACGAAAAAAGACAAAGCGAACGACTGGCTGTTTTCGTTCCCTCCGGAATAATTAACGTGAAGACTGGGCGGAATTCTCTGGAACGGTTTGCATTTTGTTTTACTATGTAAAAATGATAAAGAGATGTAAAGAAAATAAATAGAAAAAATAGAATAGCCAAACGACATTCATTTTACGATTACTCTGGAACGGTTTGCATTTTGTTTTACTGTGTAAAAACGATAAAGAGATGTAAAGAAATTTTTTTTTTTTAAATAGAATAGCCAAACGACATTCACTTCACGATTTTTCATTCGTAAACCGTGGGACGATTTTAAATGCGCGCAGAATGAAAAAAACCCACTAACTTCGGAACTCTCGGTACAGAATAAAGGCCTCAGTGTCATCGTACGGGATTTCGGCTTTCGCTTACATCCACTGAAGAGACGCGAAATGCAGTTCAGCTAACTTTGACGACTGCAAAGAAACAACGAGAAAAGACAAAGCGAAGGACGGCCTGTTTTCGTTCCCTCCGGGATAATTAACGTAAAGACTGTACGGAATACTCTGGAACGGTTTGCATTTTGTTTTACTGTGTAAAAACGATAAAGAGATGTAAAGAAAAAAAATATAAAAAATAGAGGAGCCAAACGACAATCACTGCACGATTTTTTATTCGAAAACCGTGGAACGATGGTGAATGAGTGCAGATGTCAAAAAAAGTTTGAAAATCGTTACAATGGAAGATAAATTTCGATATTTCGCCTGTGAAAAGAGCTTCCGGGGACGTGGGCTGGATGGTCGAGACTGGAGGGCATTGCGTGTTAGAATTCGATAACTTCGAAACTCTCGGTACAGCGTAAAGCCCTCAGTATCATCGTTCGGGATTTCTACTTTCGCTTGCATCCACTATAGACCCGCGCAACACTGTTCTGCTAACTTTGCCAACTGCAAAGAAACAATAACAAAACAAGATAAATTTAACGACTGGCTGTTATCATTCGCTCCGTAATAATTAACGAAAAGCCCATACGAAACACTCTGACACACTTTCCATTTTTATATAATACTGTGTAAAACGATAAACAGATAGAAAGAACAAAAAAGAAAAAAATAAAAGACTCAAACGACCTTCGCCTCGCGATTTTTTATTCATAAAAACCCATCGAACGATGTCGAATGCGTGCAGATGTGTAAAAAAAAAAAAGTTTGAACCTCGTTACAATGGTAGATAAATTTCGATATTTTGCCTCTGAAAAGAGCTTCCGGGGACGTGGGCTCGATGGTCGAGACTGGAGGGCATTGCGTGTTAGAATTCGATAAAGTTCTACCCGGCGTGTAATTGACATTTCGAATTCCGTTTGCGTAACGTTCGAGGCCGTCGTTCGACGACGGTAGCAATGGGCGTCCTCCCCGTTTCCGGAAACTCGAACAGGGCCAGTGGCAAATACGTCAAAAGGTGACTGAGCGCGAACGCGGGGTGGGTTCGTACTTTCGCATCGATACGGAGTGGCTGCCGGGGGGTTCGCTCGTGGAGATAGCCCTGCGGGGCTTACACGTTGCACGCGCGTTCTCCGTCGCTGCTCCTCGTGCCGTTCCGTGTGAACGCGATCGTAAAACGAGATCGGCACGTACGTATGTGCACAGTGGTCGGCTATACGTGCCGCGAACCCGTAAAGTTTAGATGCGGCCGCGTTTCCACCCCGTCAACGCCGGCAACGACCCTCTCTACCTGGCTATCCCGCCTCGTGACGTAAAAAATGTATAAATACCGGTTGCCACTGGAATATTTATAGGCGTATCAGCTAAACGAGCGCCTCCCTCCCCGCTCCGTTTTAACAACGCCTGTATGCTCTCTCATATGGAGGCGAGGTTAACGAATGCCGACCTCGCTCCGAACACACTGTTGACCGTAATCCGTCCTCGTTAATTAAAAAAAAAAAAAATAGTGCGTTGTTCGATACGTCATCGGCAATTTTTTCTTCACAGAATTTTCTTCGGGTCGGGGAATTCTCCGGTCTGAAAATAAATGGATATATCGTTAAGAAATATCGATGTGGTATGACAGGGGAAGCTGCGAGGCACTTCCGGAGCTCCGGAAACGGAAGCATCTTTTTATGGATATGCCAAGTTTAAGACCAAAAAAAGATACATCGAAAGATGAGCAGCAGAAAATTCTTTTAAGGGTCTTAGATTCAAAGAAGAAATATAATTGCAATATTTCGTACAAAAATTTCCGTCAGATGTTTAGAAATATATATCAAAAGATGTGCACCGAAAATGTTTTAGGGCCTCTTCGATTCGACGGAGAAACAGTATTGCAATATTTCATACAGAAATTCACTATTAAAAAAAAAAAAGTTGTCCATCGCTCGCCTGAAATTATTCTCGGATCCTCACTATCGTCGATAGTCTCTTCACGGTACAAAATTACGTCTCCCACCTGTCCCCACCTAAAGTACATTTTTTCTTCACAAATTTTTCTTCAGGTCGGCTAATTCTCCGGTCTGAAAATAAATGTATACATCGTTAAGAAATATCGACATGGTGTGTGATAGGGGAAGCTGTGAGACACTTCGGGAGCTCCGGAAACGGAAGCATCTTTTTTGGATATGCCAAGTTTGAGACCAAAAAAAGATACATCGAAAGGTGAGCAGCAGAGCATTTTTTTAAGGGTGTTAGATTCAAAGAAGAAATATAAGTGTAACATTAAAATATATATCAAAAGATGTGCACTGAAAATGTTTTAGGGCCTCTTCGATTCGACGGAAAAATATTGTTGCAATATTTCATACAAAAATTCACAATAAAAAAAAAAAAGTTGTCCATCGCTCGCCTGAAATTATTCTCGGGTACAAAATTACGTCTCCCACCTATCCGCGCCTAAAGTACATTTACGATATTAACCGCACCTAAAGTACATTTACTATAAAGCTCGAGTTAAGCTCGCTATTCATCCATAGAATTTGAAAATCACCTCCTCCACCCCGATGGGTAAATTACGAATTGAGGACCATGCAGATATACTTCAGTGCGAGCGGAGATTGCAGGAGGGACTCGTCGGTAGCTCGCTGCGTGTACGCGAGATGCGGCATTCCGGTACACGTGCCCGCGCAAATTAGACACGCATCTCTCGTCGAGTGTTCGCATTACGGGACGTTAATTTAGGTCGTCAGGTCGTAAGAGCATACAGAGAGATGAGAGGGTAGGGCGGAGTGGAGGTGGAGCAGAGTAGAGTAACAGAGGGATCTCCGTGAGCGTAGAGAAAAGTAGAAGGATGAGGACTGGCCATAGATAGGGAAGAGATGTGGAAGAGGGATGAGGCGAAGGGGGTGGCGAAGAGAAGGATAATGAAAGTAACGAGAGGAGAGAATATACAGACATAGAAGAAGGTATAACTTTGCCGGAGCAGGTTGTACGTACACACGCAGGATATGTTCGCGACCCGAGGCAGACCACCGAGGGGTTTGCCACTTATTTAATTTAACCCGCAACGAAAATCCACATTTCCCGACCGCCCTTCCCCCCCTCCCCCCCTCCTTGTTCCCCTTAGCCTTTTAATCTGTCTGCTTCTCCCGCTATAATTTCATTCAGCTTCGCGCAGCTTTGTACTGTGTGCGAGTGTAATGTGTGTGTAAAGTCTTTCTCGTTTTTTCATAGAAATTTCACGATTAACGCTCGGCCGGTCTCGACCACCAATGTCACGGGGACGGAAAAGTGTTAATAAAAAAAAAACGTTGGAAGAAAATGAAAAAAGATTATCATCGCTGCAGCATGGAAAAAAAAATATCATTGAATCAAGTCAAATTTGCTTGCGGGCTGCCAATGAAGTAAAAACGTTGTTTCAATTCTACTCTGAATTCGTACAATTTCATACCGGATTGAAACGATAACATGTCACCTTGAAAGTCTTGCTGTCGTTGTTTTAATATCATATGGAATTGTAAGAATTGAAAGTAGAATTGAAATAAACATTTTTTTCTTTGGCAGCCCGCAAGTAAATTTTTTTTGCAGTGTGACGACGGTTGCAAAGTGAGATGGCAGTAATGTTCGGATTTTTTTTTATTTATTTTTATCTATAATTAATCGCGTCGGTACGGGCAAGATATGGGAGTGCCTCGAGCGACCGTTCAACCGATGGGCGGCAGATTTTTATTTTGACGAATTTAATCCTTCGCGTCACGGTGGGACACTGGTTGTCCCAGCTTCTTTCAATTTTCAATTTTTTTAAACTAATTTTTACTCCATTGAATACTCAGGAAACAGTTTTTAAAAAAGTACTGTAGCAGTCAGCATAGTTACAATCTTAATTCTATCGAATTTTTCAGACTATATAACAGATGACAGAGTGTAGACCAGTCTGGCCCTATATCTGCCATTTATTTAATTTAACCCGCAACGAAAATTCACATTTCCTCCCCCCTTCCCCTCCCGGCCCTGTCCCCCTTAGACTTTTAATCTGTCTGCTTCTCCCGCTATAATTTCATTCAGTTTCGCGCAGCTCTGTACTGTGTGTGTAAAGTATTTCTCGTTTTTTTCATAAAAATTTCACGATTAACGCTCGGCAAGTCTCGACCACCAATGTCAGAGCGAAATAGCGGTAATAAAAAAAAAGATTCTCTCTTGCAAAGTGAAATGGAAGTAATTCAGAATTTTTTAAAATGTTATCTACAATTATTCGCATCGACACCAGCTAGATATGGGAATGCCTCGAGGGATAATTGAAGCGATGGGGTGTAAATTGTAAGCTCGATTGTACGATGTTTGCAAAGTGAAATGAGAGTAATTACGAATTTTTTTTTAAATCTACAATTATTCGGATATGGAAATGCCTCGGACGGTAGTTGAACCGATGGAGAGTAAATTTTTGGCTCAATTGTACGATGTTTGCAAAATGAAATGAAAGTAGTTCGGATTTTTTAAAAATCTACAATTATTCGGATCAACACCGACCGGATATGGCGAAGCCTCGAGCGATAGTTGAACCGATGGAGAGTGAATTTTAAGCTCGATTCTACGACGTTTTGACTGGGAAGTAGCGAACAACGCAGAGAGAGCTACGAGAACAGAGGTTTGTATCTGTGTCTCTACTCTCTTCGGGCGTTTAAGGATGCTTCGCACGTACGTTCCCAACCAAAAGTGAGATTCAGTGAGGATTTGAACACTTAATAATGGTATAAAAATCTGCAAAAAATCAACTGTATTAAAGGTGCCAACAACATCAACTTAGCATAATAATAATTTAAAAACCTTATTAACAAATTGCTAATAATAATTGTTCATAATTGTTCTAGAAGCCACATGAATTTTGTCGGAATTTTCTATAATTTTCTGTTTCAAATTTTTTTTTAATGCCATAAGTACGGAACGATTGGCGCAATCGCCTCGAAACTTTTTGTGTGTACTCTAGAATCGTGATACTAAAACATATCCGAAATTCGTGTCTCTACATCAATTTTTCGAAAAAAAAAAAAATGATAGAAAATTCTGAAACAATTCATATGAATTCTAAAAAAATCAAGGCATTCATTTAAAATGAGAACAAGAAGTCGCCTGGTTTTTTTTACCAATTTATTTTTCCAATCATCTGTAAATAACCTTTTGGCATTATTATTATACAAAATCAAAGGTCTTCTTATAATTAATACGGCAGATTTTTTTCAGATTTTCGGGAGAAATTTCGATCGAATTAAACTTTTGGTTGGGAATGTGTGCGACGTGTCCTTAAAACCGACGTCTGGCGATACGCGTTCGACGAGACTCAAAGTTAACCGAGGCCTTTGGCTTTTGTTGCCGTTTCGCAGGGTAATTTCGGGCTTGCATACAGAGAAGGGTGAAATATTGACTGGCTCTACAACAGCCCTGACGGACGACTCGCCGAGACGAAACTCTCCCGACGGTTAAACTCCATCGGCGCGTAAACGACTTCTCCGCGTAACGCTAAATGTACAATTTTTGCCGAACGAGAGTAAAACTTCTTTTTTATTCCGCCCAGGACTTGCTTTCTTTTT
This sequence comes from Ichneumon xanthorius, assembly GCA_917499995.1. Lineage (NCBI taxonomy): Eukaryota > Metazoa > Arthropoda > Insecta > Hymenoptera > Ichneumonidae > Ichneumon > Ichneumon xanthorius. Next base: position 7,418,197 of record OU824211.1, on the reverse strand, counting down.
TTCTTTTGCTCAGTGGCGAGTTCGAGGCCCAAGCCCTCGAGGCAAACCGCGGTTTCCCATCGACGCCCGTAAATCCTAGCGAAATGAACGGTCGGCGGAGAAACCCTCCCCTCTTCGCCCCTTTTAAAACACGCTCTCCCAGCACGGTAAAATAAATTGGGGCTCCCCCGCGCGTGTTTACACGGCTAGCGACATTAAAATTCCTCAAGTGCGGAAAAGCGGCCCCGACAACCGAGGGCACCCGCTCGAGACAAGAGTTTTGTTTAATTAATTACCGTACTAATTAAAAAGAACCGAAAGGAAAAAAAATATATATGTTTCAAGTACGGCACCAGGGCGGTCTCGCGAGTTTACCCCGCACAAGGACGCTTCACACCACTCGTTTGGTGTTCATTTACAAAAGCTATACGAGCCGCTAACAACTCTGCGATCTTGAATATTATTTCACCCACGTTCGCTCGTTCGGCCGGTACGAGCTTAACCGACATTGGCGCTATCCGAACCTTTGAAGCCGCGTTTCATTAAACCTTTGAAGTTGCGAGATTAATTTTTTCTTTTTTTTCACGAGCCGTATGACGCGCTCGCATAATGCATTATATCTTTTAAAAATGGAACATGCAATGTTCTTATCGTATATGTGCCGGTATTATCTACTGGATTACAAATTCCATTTTTTTTTTTTAAGGAGATCGTCCTACGGTATTGTGTTGCATTTTTTTTATGTAATTTTTTTTCAGGATTTTTTACTTCAATCTTTTTCGATGCACCAGAACAGGAAGGGAGTACCTATAGTACGTGCTGATATTCCGATCCGGAGCTTAAGCGACGTTGGCGCTGCCGAAACTTTGAAGTCTCGTTATTTAAATATTTGAAGTTGCGAGATGAATTTTTTTTTATTTTTTTTTTTTGTGAGCCATATCGCCGCACGTATAATGCATTATATTTTTTAATGAAAATGGAACGCGCAGTATTCTGCTCGCACATGTGCCGGTATTATCTAATGGATTAAAAATTCGATAAATTTTTTTTCGGAAGGACGTTTTATTGTAATGATGAAATTATTTTTGAATGGAATATCGTTGTTTTTTTTAGTATTTTTTTTTCTTCAATCTTTTTCGATGCACAACAACAGGAATCCATAGTACGTATTGATATTCACTGAAGGATATAAAAATGACAGTAGATAACTTATATGGAAAGAAAAACAATAATAATAAAGAAAAAGAGTATATAATCGGTTCTCGGTGAGAAGCCCTCTTTGAGAGTCTTGACCGTTGACGCCGTGCACACACATTGTTCCTGGAATATCGCTCGATGACTCGACGATTTTATATATATATATTTTTTTTTATAAGCCATATCACGCGCGCGCATAATGCAATATATATTTTTTAAAAATGCAACATGCAATATTTTGCGCGTATATGTGCCGGTATTATCTACGGGATTAAAAATTTGATTTTTTTTTTGCGTAAGGACGACCTACGGTATCGGGAGTTGAAATTATTTTTGAATCGAACATTTTTTTCACTATTTTCTTCTTGAATCTTATTCGAAGCACAACAACATGAACATCGGGCCCATAATACGTGCTGATATTCACTGAGCGATAGAAAAATGACAATAGATAACTTAGATGGAAAGAAAAACAATAATAATAAACAGAAGGAAAAGTTAATCGGTCCTCCGTGAGAAGCAGTCTTTGAGACGCTTGATCGTTGACGCGCCGCGCACACACATTGTTTCTGGAATACGGCTCGATGACTCGACAATTTTTTTTTTCCTTTTTTTTTTATCGGAACATTACCTTGTATCACTTCGCGTACTCGCGTTTTATTTCTCACTGTTCCGACGCCTCGTCCAAGCGTTTCACGACCCTCTTGTACTCCTCCTCAAGAGCGCGATATTCCTTCTCCAAAAATTGTATGCGCTGCTCGGCAGGCGGAACGCTAACGTTTCCCTGCTTGTTGAGGTTCTTCAATACCGCCTCGAGCTTTTTCTGATCGTGCTGATCCCTCTTGAACGGAATGTTCAATCTTTTCTTAACGTCGAGACGATAGTCACGATACTCTTGCTCGTTCGACAAATCCGTGTAGCGCAGCCTCAGGATCTCGTATACTCTGCGGGCTTGTCTCTGGCGGAGGAAAAAAAAAAAGAAAAATGTTAAAAACCATTTTTTTTAATCCGCGAAGCAGCCAAGCCGTTAACGGCCGTCGCCCTTGATTAAACGCTTGCTCACTTTATTGATCTTGAATTTTTCTCTAGCGGCGAGCGCCATGGCTTTGTTGAACCCGTGAACCAAATGTTCCCTCGCGTAACACGGCAGAGTCATGCAGTTGAGCGAATCCACGTAATCCCTCAAACGCTGGAAACTTTCGGATGCGTCTTCGACTGAAAATATGATAAAAAAGTAACGATTATACCAGCTGTCGACTTCCGAGTGTGAGAAACATCTATTGTGTGCAACTGCCATTTCTGGACCCAGTGAATTAAATTACTTTCCGCGCGCAGTTTACGCACGTTTCAGCGTGCGTAAAGTACGGCGCTTGCGCGGTAGGCCTTGCTGTACAGCGCAACACTTAACAGACATAGCATAGCACTTCTCCTGCATTGGTCGCTATCGTCGCACTTCACAGCGTGTGTATAAAGTTCGGTTTACCGTACTTCTATCGCAAATGACTATTTCGAGTGTGAGAAACCATTTCGAAATCTCTGAGCACCAGCTATCTATCGGTCACGGTGTTAGCCGGTAATTACGCTATGTTAGTGCTAACGGAAACCTCGTTAGACTAGAAAATAAAAGCAAGACTCTAGTCGTTAGCATTAACCGCCCTCTAGATGTAGCATTACCCAAACTGTATATAATAATTACTCTTTCTTATATTTTCTTATTGCAACAATTCTATTGCTGTATGGGCACATTATGCGCCTTTGCGCACATTCGTAAGGAACAATTTTCTAAAAAAGGGCTTGACCCGTATAATAAATAATAAATAAATAAATAAATAAATAATAAAATCGTCAATCGTTTCCGGACATCTGGAGTATACCTGTGATATCTTTGACCTCGGTTCGTCCCATGTACTCGCGATATATAGCTCTCAGCAGGTGCGTGCCCAGTCCCAAATTCTGAAAGGGCGGTAGGACCAAGACCTGCGCTATGCGAGGCCTCGTGTGATGGGGATAGGCGTAATACTGATAGACCGTGGCGAATCCGACGGATCCGTAACGAGTCACGCCGGACGTTGAAGTGTACTTCTCGAACCTGGATAGGAACATTTTTCATAATATTTTGTTCTGATTAAAAAAATCGACGTATATCAAAATTCTACGATCGATCATGGTCGCAAGTTCGCTCACATGTTGAAGTAGTGCCACTGATCGTCGTCGCTGTCGATGAAATTAGCCGCGTCTATGTACCACAGAAGGAAAGTCTGTAGACGTTGGTGATAGGTCGCGAATCCCTTGTACGACATGTCGGCCTTGTATACTTCGAAGTGGCGGTTGTCGCCCTGATCTGAATGAAGTTTCAACGCCGTTAAAAACCTTAGCGACATTGATATACAGAATGATGAAGTTTCTTATGCACAAGCCATTATATAGTTTATATATTTGGAAGGTTGATTGTTTTTTTTTGTTCGAAAATCTAATTTTTCGACCGGAAGTGACGTATTTCCGATTTGATGTCAAATACGGTCGAAGGATAAGATTTTCAAACCGGAGATGAGGGATTTCCAGTGAATCTCCGAATATTTAAATTTCCGGTAAATCTCCGAAAATGTAAATTTCCGGCAAATCTCCAAAAATGTAAACTTTCGGTTTCTAAATTCCGAAGGCTCGGAAAACCCGAGCCACGACAACCTGTTAGTATTAAACATAATGTACAAAAGTGAGGTAAAATGAACTGTTGAGTTATATTAAAATGTGCCTAAAAAAAAGGCTACATTGAATATACCAAGCATTAATTTTAACTCGCAATTGTATATTAAAGTTAACTTATCAGCTATGTCAATTCATAAATTTTTCAACATAATTTTTTTTTTTAATATCGAAAATGAGAATTGCCTTTACTACGTTAGTGCCAAATACAAGATCTACCATTTATAGAGAAAGAGTGCAACAGCTCGCCGTAGGGTCTGAAGTTGTCGTCCTTCTGCAGCGAAGTTATGAAAGAATCCAAGCTGTTGTGTACCTGGGGAGCGAGTTTCTCAGAGACTTTGGACAACACTTCGTCCGGCGCGACTCCCACGTACAGCTCCTTGTTGAGCTTCTCCGAATAGCTTATACCCAAGTAAGTTTCCAGAGCTCCGGCGCTGTAGTACAACTTGACCCTGAGATCTCGGTAGCCGAATATCGTTTCGCTGGAAGCAAGAAGGAAACTCCGATTATTTGAATTATCCGATTAGCGAATTATTAATAAATCGACGTACCTATTGCCGAAGACTTGGTGAGACATTTCGGGACTGAAGCTCGCATCCTCGTCGTCGATGTCTTGCTCCTTGCGTACCAATTTTAATTCGAGCGCTTCGTTACTGTCGACTACGTAGGTCTTCAGGCGAGCGGTGACTGCGTCGTCCATCATTCTGAAACGAACGAGCGAACCTGCGTCGTCCATCATTCTGAAACGAACGAGCGATCGTCTATCGGTAAGGGTCAGCGAGGCGGCGGTTTTATTTGTCCGCTTGTACTGTTCATTCGTTGTTTATTTCGGACGACCTTCGTGCGGCAACAACAGGCGGAGAGGTTATGCGAATGTCGGATAAGGGCGAGAAGGATTGCGCAGCGAATTGAAAATTTGTACTGTAAGTGTAAGTTGCGCAATTCGGCATGACGTGCGAATTGAGCGAGAGAATGTTAAAAAATTATTTGATCGTCACGTACCTCGTAATATTATTCGACCAGTTGTATCGAGGGCCAAGCAAGTAGCTGCGAGTAGCATCGAATTTCAAAAGCACAGTAACGGAGCAGCTTCCCGCCAAAGTGCCGCACGATAATACAAAATACGTTAACGCTCGTCCGCGAACCAAAAATATCGCGATTCGATGCGAAACATCATGGGAGTTTGCGGAATTGCGTGCGCGCCTCCTTTTTAAATGGAATCAAAGATCATCCATGGAAACGCGCCCAACGAATCGGAGCGCGCATGCGCAGTCTCGCTCTCGGGGAAGATCGTCCCAAGTTGCGGGCTCATCCGAGAAACCTTGCAGCCCCCCCCGATGAAAAATGTTTCGTTACAGTTGATATTTATTCTCATAACACTAAACATGATGGATTACGAATTTAAAATTAAGACCCAGAAGGATCGCACGAAAGTCGAGGATCTCTTCGAATTCGAGGGTTGCAAAGTTGGACGCGGTACTTATGGACACGTATACAAAGCCCGCCGGAAAGAGGGGTTAGTTTTGTAATTATTTTCGTCGATCAGTTTTGCGAATCTCGCCTCTACCCTCGTTCCCAGCATTTCCTTTAATCCAAAAATGAATTTCTCCGTATGAGACCTTCGTCGATTGTGTGCGGCAAATTTTTTTTTTGCCTTAAACTCCACAACTTAAAGATGGTTACTTGGGGTCCGAACTTACTTGCGGAATTCGCCGTGTAAACATAATTCGTCGTTTCCAGGGTGCCGGACAGCGAATTAAAATCCCGTCCAGACACGAAAGACTTCGGTCTCAAGCAGATAGAGGGGACCGGACTTTCCATGTCGGCGTGCAGAGAAATAGCTGTAAGTCCAGCGCAAGGTCGTCTATCGCCCTGATCACTTTTATTTATTTGTTTACTTTAATTATTTCATCACCGAGCAATGTCCTTTTACACATGTAAATAGACTTTAATTTTACTTAATCTTATTTCAACGTATTGTTCCTTTTACACGACAAATTACAAGTACATTGCAGAAAACAGTTGTAACCAGGATTGTAAGCCAGTTTATATTATTGAAGTTATATCACAAAAATAATCGAGAACTAGCGAACAGAAGTTCCCAGTATAATAAAAATCAGAATACAATTTATGAGATTATAAAGAGCTACAAAATTAAAAGAATATGGATATAACTATAAGTACAAAAAAGTATATACATATGTTGAAAATTGCTGAGCTTGAATTATTCGTCTTTAGAATATAATTCAAAGATGCAACAGAAATAATCATTGGAATGAAGAAATTAACGAAAAGATTGATAGATTAAAAAGTTCCCAATGCCCGATTCATATTATGCAATATCGATACTTTTGTTCATTAGAAACTGCGATTATTGAACCTTACAATTTACTCTGATTGCAGTTACTCAGGGAATTGAAGCACATGAACGTCATCACGCTCATACGCGTATTTCTGTCTCACAACGATCGCAAAGTGTGGTTGCTCTTTGACTTTGCCGAACACGACCTCTGGGTATGTTTTGGAGCAGTATTGGCCAGTCGACTATGTCGTTCGAACAGATTAATTTAACCCTGCAGCTCGTGTATAATTTTTTTAAACATCGTCCAGGCTGGTTTTCCTCCCCGCACATAAGTTCTAGGGTTAACGTGGATTTTTCCTCCGCAGCACATCATTAAGTTTCACAGAGCAGCTAAGGCTAACAAAAAGCCTGTTATGGTTCCTAAAGGCATGGTGAAATCCTTGCTCTATCAAATCCTTGATGGCATTCATTATTTACATTCCAACTGGGTTCTCCACAGGGACTTGGTGAGTCAATGCGCATCTTACAATTTTCGTCACAAAATTATTTGCAATTTGATAAATATATATATATTTTTTTCCAGAAACCCGCAAATATTTTAGTGATGGGCGAAGGAAACGAGAGAGGTCGGGTAAAAATAGCGGACATGGGCTTCGCCCGATTGTTCAACGCTCCCCTCAAACCTCTCGCGGATCTCGATCCGGTAGTCGTAACTTTTTGGTACCGAGCACCCGAATTACTTCTGGGTGCTAGGCATTACACGAAAGCGATCGGTATGTCGGCGATTTTCTCTGAATCCTTTGCGTACGGGATCCTCGCTGAGCGAGGACCTCGATTCCGAACGATTCTTATAGCAAGCGAGTACTTACATTGCCCGGTATAAAAATTGCTGTACCTCAAAAAATATTCATGATCTCAAAATTCGGAAAAATAGTCTTTGAAGAGTAATGTTCACGATTATTATATTCGTGTACAATAATATTTTATCGTCAGTATATAGTGTTTTATTGTTATTCGAAATTTATAAGACTGACAAGGTCGCGAGCTCCCGACCTGCGTCACGCTTTGCGCGCGGCTGCCGTACGTGAAGGGTTAACTTTCGAGGAAAGTTGACCCGCGAATTTTAATCACAACTGTTATCCCCCTCGCACAGACATATGGGCTATCGGCTGCATATTCGCCGAGCTTCTGACCTCCGAGCCGATATTCCACTGCAGACAGGAAGACATCAAGACCAGTAATCCCTATCATCACGATCAGTTGGATCGGTAATTATCGTGTATTAAAAATTTCCATTCGACCGTTTATAGTCCGCAGTAACGAGTAAAAATAATTCGATCAGAATATTCAACGTGATGGGCTTTCCACTCGAGAAGGATTGGGAAGATATCAAAAAGATGCCGGAACATCCTACGCTCCTGAAGGATTTCAAACGATCCAAGTGAGTTCTCGTTCGACACGTAACCATCGATGCCCCATACCCTTCCATAAATCCAATATATATTTACATCTTATCTTTACATCTGTGTTCCAGTTACGCCAATTGTTCACTGACGAAGTACATGGACCGTCATAAGATAAAACCCGATAGCAAAGCATTCAATTTAGTGAGTATCGGCGTTGTTTCTTCGATATAAAAAATGGTGCAAAGTAATCCATTTATTACAATTTTGTGCATAGCATTCTCTATGGGAAAGTTTGTTGATCCATTTTCGGTTTCCTCATAGAGGAAGCTACACGCAAAATTGTAGTAAAACCGGAAGCCATGTGCAAATTACTTTGCACCGTTTTGCTTGTTCATAGAGGAAGCTTTTCATATTCATGAAAATCAAGTTTCCTCCATGAAGCACAAAAAAATATTTTTTAAAACCAATGATAAGTTAAATATACTTTTTAATTAATGTAAAATAAGAAGGATATGAAGTGTAGTTACCTCGAAGATTCTGAAAATCATACATTTTTGGTGAAACAAATGTCCTATGAAAAAAAAAAGTTCTTTATTCGCAATTTCGGCTCTACATCTGATGTATTTTTCATACTGATAATGAATCTGTCACTTATTTAGCTTCTACCTCAATGTTTGAAACGGAAACGTGCGTCGGTTGTGAGGTACGATTGTCTTTTTTTAATTCAACATTTAAAAAAATGTAAACAGGTGGATCGTTTCTTACTAAATTCAATAGCGAAAATTGTTTGACGTTATTCTACCTCCGTAGGAAGTTTTAGCCCGATAACTCAAAATTTGCCAAAGCTAGAGCGCGAATACACTTTTTTCGAATATGTGAAAATTTGATGAAATCTGAACGAACGTTTCAATTTTTGCGTAAATTGTAACAAACAGAGGCATGCAACTGCTCTACATGCGCACATCTTTTCTAAATGTGATTTTTCTACATTTTGGGACATTCTGAACACTTTTACATGAAAATCTCGGGAAAAAAAATTCCGAAGACAAAACTTCCTCTACCAGGAAACATTAAAAAAAAAACTATCTCTGTACAATTTCAGTTACAAAAATTACTGATGATGGATCCGAATAAGCGTATTACTTCGGAACACTCGATGCTGGACGCCTATTTCCAAGAGGATCCACTGCCAACTCAGGAGTAAGCACAGTCCGTCTTTCGATTCGTCGTTTTCTTTTAGCAACACGATATTTATTATTCTCATCTCCTGTCGCTCCTCCGCAGTATCTTCGCCGGATGCCCGATTCCGTATCCCAAGAGAGAATTCCTGACGGACGACGATACCGAAGAAAAGACTGAAAATAAAGCTCGCCAGAATCAGCAGCAGACGGTAACGATCGACCCGACATTCGTACCAATATTTATATTTTCGTTTTACTCGAACTATCGTCAATGTCGACACAGCAGCAGAATCAGCCGCAGCAGGGAAACAGCGAGCACAATCACGGCCAGAATCCCAAGCGAGTGAGACTGAACGGTCCGCACGGTGCTCCGGAGTTCCACCAACACCAGAGTCACGCGATGAACCATCAGCAGCCGCAGGGAATGGTTTACTCGACCGCTCAGCCGACCCAGCCGGCGAACTTTCATCAACGCTTCTAGACATTAGGACGGATCCCCCCCGACGTTCGTCTCCTCGACACGTATCTCATCAGTTCATTCAACTTAACCATCAATTTGTAAATCGACCAAATTAAGAGCGATCTCTCTGTGTATATTCCTTCGATAATAACGATAATACAATTTTATTTATATATCTTATTGCAAAGTTCCGTGGAAGTTCACCTGCCCTTAGCGTCTCCGGCCCAATGGGATTGCGGTAGTCGCGTAGAGTCCGACGAGTTCGTAGTTCGGGTTTTTGCGATGTTCAGCGGAATGAGAAAAAAATAGATTATAATTGTCGAAGGCTGTGACCGATGGTAACATTTATTTCTTTGATTTGCTGCGGCTTCGGAAAGGTCTAATTTCGGAACCCTCTTCTTTTTGGTTTTTAATGAGGTGACGTAATTACCTTTCGATCCTGGTCAGACCCCTCTTAAGAACGATGTTTATTTGGTCTGGTTCTCTTCATTATGATTTTTTTTTGTGTTCATGGTTTTCTTATTAATACGTAAAAACCGAAAAAAATCAAGCATATTAAAGGTGCTGAACCTTTAATATGCTTGATTTTTTTCAGATTTTTATACCATCGAGAAGTTTTTGCAATTCCCTCTTGTTTCTCCGAAACTTATGCCAAGTGAACACTATTCGCAAGGACTACCTTAAGAGAAGACAGGGTCATTCGCTCTCAGCAAGAAGTCCTGGGTACTTGAAGGGTTAAATAAAATGTAAAATATCGACAAGGCTTCCCAAGTGACAAACAACAACCGAGACGCTTGTCTAACCGGCGTAACATAACAAACCACATTAATCAGCTGTTGCGCATAGTCAAGCAATACAACAGAACACATAATAGAGGATCACCCACAAATAATAACCATATTAATAAAAACGCCATGAGCACCCAAAAAGGGGAAGAAAAAAAGAAAAAAATTATCATAATCAAGAAAACCTGGAAAAATAAACATCGTTCAAAAGAGGGTCCTGACCAGGCTCGAAACATAATCGAGTCTCTTCATTAAAACCCAAAATGATAATTCCGAAATTAGACCGTTCCGAAGTCAATCAAATAAAAAAAATATAAATAGACTCTCCATTATAATCGCGACCAACAATAATACCGTGTGTATTCTCTGCTATACAGATTCGGAAGTTCGTGCGTCAGCGGTGGAGACCACCGGCGATTCTCGCGTCCGTTTGCATCCTCGGGGCGGCTCGTTGTCCGACGGATCGGTCGCGCGAATGAGAAGTAGAAACGATTCATCGGGGCTGTGCCGTTGCATACAAATGAAGACGGAGTCCCGGAGGGATTAAGTCCGCCTCGAACGAGACGCCTCAGTCCGTGGAGCCGCTTGCGCGCGGATGCCACGATAACTGCCGGGGCCTTTACGGTCTCGTGTGTGTCTCTCGCTCGCTCGCGTCGCCTCCGCACACACGTTCCGCCGAGTCCCAGCGAGCGCTCCGAGTCGGCGGGGCCGTCTCGGTAGGGAAAAGACACGGTGGGACAATTTCTCAAGTCAATCGACGGAGAAGTGGGGGAGAGATCGCGCGTGCGCAACAAACTAAGCGGGCTCCTCGGTATCGCTCGTTCTCCCGTTGTTCGCGCTCCTGAAACGCAGTTTCCGCGAATCGGTGCTAGACGAAAAAAGTGTGCTGCGATGTCGGTCGTCAGCGGGACGAGTGTCGAGCTGGGCTGATGAAAAAGAGAGAAGGTGAGACCGGCCAGTCGAACAGCCATCGATCCTCCGTAACAACTTCCGTCTTAACACCTGTGGGGGAATTAAAAAAAAACGGAAAAAAATTAAGAGAAAAAATTCCTCGGTAATGTATCAATACGCGTACCGATCGTTCTGCCGTTCGCGACGATTGCGCAAACTCGCGGGTACGAAAAAGGACAAAAATATACCTTTCGGAGCCTCCCGCGTCGTTCGTTCGTGCACGGGCTTTGAAATCCTGGATTCGAGGATCGACGATTTTAACCCGGAGTGCCCCGAGAGTTCGAGCTGCGATCGCATGATTTGTGAAGTTTTTATTTATTTTTTTTAAATCGCAAACGACCGTGATACTAATCGGTTCGGCTACACACGATCGCTAACTGCCGATATGAAAATTCCATTCATTCACACGGTGTGTGTTCCTTTCTCTTTAAATGCTAACCGGGACTTAGAGCACGAATGTCTAAAGTCACCGACGCACCGAGCTTCCGACGCTTTTAACAATGAAAAAAAAATAAAATAAAAAAATAACGATTTGCATAAAACAATAACCGGCCATTCAAATCATAATATCATCTTCTATCATATCGTAAAAAAAAAAACATTCAAACTGAGCTATGTTATCTCACGGCTATTTGCAGTATCGAAAGTAACTCATCCTCGGTAATCGCGTAAAAAAAAAAAAAATACACATATATCCATTTACGCAACGAGCTGGTTACGAAGCGCCGAGAGTGTTCCGCGTCTCTCCTTAGAAAGTCGAACGTGCGTGCGGGGCTCGTCACCGGCGACCTTGCAGGCCACCGTCCATTTTGGTACCGGTGTGCCGATTACGAATGTCGTTTCCCTAACTTGCGCCACGGGAGTCACCGGCGAAGGTGTCCTAATTCGGGGCCATGCGGGAGATTCGATTACGAAGGCCCTCGTCGTTTCTCTCCCCCGCGAGTAATCGCCGTTCCGTCCGAATATTCCCGGTTATCGGCTCGGCGGATCGGCAATGTGGACGACAAGTCATCGGCGAGTCAGAGGAGAGAGAAAGAGAGAAAGCGATATTCATTCTGCACTCTCGGACAAGTCCCATCGAGCGCTAAGCCAAAAGTACATTCTTCGTGACAGTGATGGACAAAGAATTTCTCTGTTGTCTGATTATATGCAAAATAAAAAAAATTATTAATATACGCGGTTGAGTGTTTTACAATATAAACGAAAATAAGGAAAAAGAATAATCAGTAGAGATTCGTAAAGTTATAGACAATTTGAAACAATTAAAAGAGCGAGAAATAAAGAGAAGGGGAAATTCCATAAAACGTAATATTAACAATGTAAAAAGAGGACTAGATTCCATTTATAGAACCTTTGCAATGTTACTTAAAACAGAGTGTTTTATCAGGCAAATCGAAAAGGCAACATGAGAGGGACAGTAGTGTTTATTACATGCTTTGGAGTGAACTCTCTAAGAGCACCGTGCCAAAATACAAATTATCGTACAACACGACAATAAGACAGAGCGAAAAAAAAATAATAGCAGGAAAAACAGTAGAACCTTAAGATACACTTAACATTACTTAGAAGAAACTGATAAGAAAAAAGTAATAGAATAAATCAAGCGGCAAATATATTGCCACCGAAAATGAAGAAATATCGATTCCAAAGAAACAAGCGAAAATAATCGAAACATACATTGAGGCAAAAATAAAAATAAAAAAATAAAATAAAAGGGGGGGAAGGTAGAACTCGCGGTGAGAAGTAAAAGTGAAGTAGCCGGGGGGGAGTGTTCGAGGCGCTCCTGACAACCGGCAGGCCGCCGACGGGGCCATGACCACGTTGCCGCAAGGTAACGCGAGCCAGCCGGGACGTCGTCGTCGCCGTCGTCGACGATGCAGAATGAATCGGAGCGTTCGCTCTCGGAGCCTCCGGGCTGACCTCGCGTGCGCGCACACTCGCGACCGAGGGATTCGATGCGGGATCGAGGAGCAACGATTAAACTCGTAACGTTCTACGTTTCGAAAAAAAAAAAAAAAAAAATCGCAAGTCTGGCCCCGAGGAGAGCTGGCAGCGCGTGCGAGTCGCGTTGCGAATTCGGCTCCGTGCGCTTTCACCGGCGCTGTTGCCCCGGGTGGCATCGTTCACCGTGGAAACAGCTGCGAGACCCCGAGATTCTTCTCGCAAGAGCGTTACGTGGCGTCGCGCAACGAATACTTGGAAAGTAAACGTCGCACGGTGCGCGGAGCGGCGCATTGTCAGGACGAACGCACGTGGGACGATCGAGCGGCCTGCGGTAATGTTCGCCGCTGCTGACTGCCTGGCTTGCGACCGAGTGAACCGAATTCCCGTCGGCTACCCGCTGTGTCACTGATCTACCTCAATTATTGTACTCGTTCGTCGCGCGAGACCTTAAATTGTACGCGATCTTTCAATTCGCGAACGATGCACAAAGTATTCGTAGCGGTGATTAGCCTCGAGGCTCGAGGGAGGCTCGAAGGGGATTTTATGTACACTAAACAAAAATTCGTGTGAAATTTAATGTACCGGATTGGAAGAGTTTATGCAAAAAAACTGGTATGATCAATTTCATGTACAATTGTGATGACAAAAATTTATGTTCGGTGCATTAAAAACATTGGAAATACTTTATTTTTAATCATGTGCTTTAATTTTAGTATAAAAGTACTTTTATTTTTATAAATTTGTTTAATTTCAATGAAAAAGTATATTCATTTTTCATCACAATTGTACATTGAATTGAATGTACCAGTTTTTGCATGAAAACTTCCAGTCCGGTGCATTAGATTTACAATTTTTTTTTACGGTGTATAAAAATCATTGATACGAATGAGAAATCTGCAGGCACGGAGCGGGTTTTCGTGCCGATCATAATGAACTTTTAGTGTGCATTAGGACTAATTTTGAACCCAACGTTATTATGTGTTTTGAAAACTAGAACCTCGAACCTTGAGATTAGTGACCGCTGTTTGCAAAAATGATCGATGTATGATAGCGAAAATTGGAGCAAGAAAATTAAGAGGAGCGAGACTCCTCTTAAGGTGGGGCTAAATATCAACATAATCTAAAAATATTTTCAATCCATTTTTCTCCGAAACGGTTTTTCATTTTATAGAACTGTTTCAGAGAAAAACGTATTCAAAATTTTGACTCCGTCTCTCTCGCACTCGTAGCCGCCCCTTAAGAGTTTATTCCACCGCGATAAAACTCGATCGGCGCGCAGAGTTGTACGCAGATGCGTGCAACGCGCGAAGATCTATGCCGCGTTTTTATGTATTAATATATATAAATTATAGAGATAGAGGAAGATTGATGAAACTGAATTATGTGAATAACACATGGATCAACGTCTTAAGTGTTATAATATAACGAGTTCTTAAATCAGCGATGCTGCGATTTAGAAAATCCCTTTATCGTTAAAGAGTGAAGCGGCTGAGGACGCGAGGTCAGGCAGATAGATACGAAGCTTTATGTATATATTGTGACGTGATTTTTCGATCACGGTCACAAAACAACATTTTTCGGATACGGCTATCGATTTAGTTCGGTTAGCCCGTTATAGTTCCCGCTTTACTGCTCTGCAGCGCGTTCGCGGATCGACTCGTGTGCTGTGTTTCGTGCGGATTCGTTTCCGAATTCTTTACCAATTTTTCTGTGCTCGAGATGCGTTTTGGAGAACGCTCTTGAGGTGCAGTGATTGTGTTTAAGTTCTCGCGGCATCGCAAGATGCAGTTCCCGCAACTTATTGGATTAAATTACGCTGATTCGGTGAGTTTTGTCGTTTCGATAATTGTTCGATCGCGTATGGATCCGCTCTCGTTACGCTCGCTCCGACCCTCCGGTCAGCTGAGCGCTTCCGATGCACTAGTATGCGATCCCGTGGCTTAACAGCCAATAAATAATTGTTCCCGTTATTTAAAGTTGAAATTCCGATATTTGCGATTCCGCGTTATTTTATTGGCAAAGGATCGCGACCCTTCTACCATAACCCGCATCCTGAGCGACCGTGCATTTCCGCAGCCGTTCGCTTTCGCGAATGCATCGGCGTTAGTTCTCGTTACCGTCAAGTTCTCGTTTGTGATATCGTGTGTTTTGTTCCGATTTCGTGTGTTCCCGTTGCGGAGGTCGGCCTGTTCCACCGACCTCCAGATTAGTCCGGCTTGGCGATTCCGGCGAAACAAAAATCGACCCTGCGGAGGTCGGCCGTTCCACCGACCTCCAGTTTAGCCCGGTTGTTAATACCGGCGAAACAAAAATTAACTGGCGCCCACCGGGTCGTCGATGCATCCGTGCGGGCGGACGGCCGAAGGTGACGTAAGTTTCGGTTTCGCGTTTTGTGCTCCCTTTTGGTTTGAGCTTAGATTTAGTCTTGTTCCGTTTTTTTTCGAGTTTTGAGTTCGCGTTATCGGATTAAAGGAAAATACGTCACAATATATAGCCGAGAGCGGGGCAAAATGGGACAGTGGGGTAAAACACAGTTTCCCAATCACTTTTAGATGATTGCGGTGGCGGTAAGCGGGGCAAAATGAGGTCGAAAATCTGGATGTATCGTTGGGACAAAATGGGGCATCAAAAAATCATTGGAAAATTGAGTTTTGCTCCACAGTCTCGTTTTGTCCCACTGTCCCATTTTGCCCCGCTCGCCCCTACAGTAGAATCCCGATTAACTGGGGTCGGATTATCCGGGAAGCGAATTAACCGTGCGTCTTCCCAGGTTTTTTTTTTAATGCGCGGAGCAAACCAAAGTCACTGAGTATTAATCGGGGTTCTACTTTACGAAACTTTATGTATAAAAAAAATCATTGATCCGAACGAGAAAGCTCGCTCCGGATGAAAATTTGTCTACACCGCGCCGGTTTTCGTGCCGATTATAATTAATTCCACTACGATAAAAAAAAACTCGATCGGCGCACAGAGTTGTGCGCAAGTGTGTGCGATGCGCGAAGATACATACGGCCTTTTTATGTACATATATATATAAATTATATAGATAGAGGAAGATTGATGAAACCGGATGATATGCAATAACACACGGATAGACTTGCTGAAGTGTTATAGTATAACGAGTTCTTAAATTGGTGATGCCGCGATGTAGAAAATCCCTTTATTGTCAAACGGGCCGGTTAAAGAGTGGAGGCTGAGGACGCGAGGGCAGGGAGATAGATACATACGTACATGTGTGTATACATATATACATATGTACTATATACAGTTAATGTTGGGTGCGCGTCTGAGAGAGACGGAATGCGTTAAAGACAGAGAGAAGACAGGCGAGGTCAACGAGGTGCCCGATATGGTATCCAACGTCCGCGCCGTGAGTGCCGTTTCACACATGTGTGCGTGCGCATAATGCACGTATACGCTATACCTGACTGACTGCCTTGTTGCGGAGCTGCCTACGAGATTAGTATAGAAGTGACAACCCGTCGCTTGTTCGAGCCTCGAAATGCAATTTCGTGATCCTCGAATGTATACTTATCTTCGATTAGATCGACGGTTCTCACGGGTGGGAAAATCTATCGAACCCTTCTAAAAAAAAAAAATACATATATATATACATATATATATATATATTTAAAAATTGGTCTTTGCCTTTTACGTCTCAATGTCGAACGTCCCCGGAGGAAACTGCCGGTTCCTGCCGATTTCTATAGACAGGCTACGCAATGGACACTACAACGTGGAGGTAGACTGTTACACCCACGAAAATCGAATAATTACGAAGAAGAAAGTAAAATATTGGGATATATTATATTTTAGGTTTTTCGTATTATTGATACGTGAAACAGAAATTTTAAAGTTTTTCGGAAATATATATCGTGAATATGTGAACAAACATTTTTGAGCTGAAATACATTTCGTATGTCACTAATGTATTTTTCGACACGTTTCACGCGTGATTTTTTTTTTTTCTTTTTTTTTACTGGCAACTTCTACTGAAAAGATCGTCGAGCGAATCAATCGATAGCGAACGGTCGGCTCAAAGGATAGAATGAAAATTACAACGTGGAGGTAGACTATATTACACCCACGATAATCGAATATATATGATGAGGGAATTAAAACATTGGAGATATATTAACTTCGGAATTGTTGTATTATTGATCCATCGAACAGAAATTTCTATATGGTTTCAAAAAGTATATATCGTAAATATGTAAAAAAATGTTTGGAGCTAAAATACATTTCGTATGTTGCAGATATATTTTTCGATACGTTCCACGCACGATCTTCTTCTTTCATGCGGGTAACTTCGACTAAAAAAAACGTAGAGAATCAATTGACAGTAAACGATCGGCTCAAAGGTCCCTTGGAGTAAAAAAAAAAAGATTAATCGTACGCCCACGAATTCCATTACAGTGATACAATATAGTTCCACTCTGAGACACCGATCAAACTTTTTATTTCCCAAGGCACGCGAGACTTCGGTGTGGATACAAAATGTACAAAAAATAATTCGATCTATAATATACATTTCATATGTTCCGGATATAATTTTCGATACCTGGCACGATTTATCTTTTTCGATGCGGATAACATTTAAAAAATAGCGAATCAATCGATAGCAAACGACCGGCTCAAAAATCTCCGGATGTAAAAAAAAAATAAAATAAATAAACACTAATTAAAAAAAAGAAAAAAGCATTAATAAAAAAAATAAATAATCATTATTTAAAAAAAAGAAATTAATCCTGCGCCCACGAATTCCATTACATTGACACAACATAGTTCCACTCCGAGAACTCGGGTCACAAACTCTTAATATTGTAAGATTCAATATTTTCAAGAAACAGTAAACGTCATAAGAAAAAAAATTAAATAAATAAATAACTAACGGTATTCCGGAAAAGAACGACTTCGATATTTATTCCCGCAAATAATCCCAGGACAATTTAAAAAGAAATAAAAAAAAATGATATTCTAACGCAGTAATTATTCTTTTTCCAGTTCGCGTTTTCGATACAAAAAAAATCACATCCTTTGTCATTACAACTTGCTCTCCATTAAATTTTCCATACTCCGAAATTTTACAACGCAATTAGAAAAAATAAATAAAAAGCCGTTCTCTCACTCACACACATACCAATACAAATAATTTTGCTCCAATAATAATTTCGGTTTTCACAAGTTGCTCGCTTATCATGCAAGGCTGATACGTCACAAGAAAAACGGGGTACTTATCTCGTTAATGTTCGTGTGAAAGTCCCAATCACGGCGGGATGGCTACTTTCTCCCTGGGGTAGGAAATCTTCGACAATGGTCTTTTCGTCTCTCGGCTGGCCAAAACCGAGCGCACTAGCGAACACTGGCAGAAACACCTTGGACGAATTGACGGCGCTCCAATTCGCAGGCCCGTGCTCATATCGGTGTGTATCGTTCGGTGATCCCAGGGAGAAAGAGGACGAGTATTGTTTCCTCGCCGTGAGGTATCCTCTCTATCCCTTCTACTCGGGACTTATCTTTATGTCATTACTACGTACCTCGAATTCTCGTCTAAATTTCGAGCGGTAGTTTTCGACGGTTTCGAACGTGAATCTTACAACTTCCCCCCTTTTTCGGGCTTGTTTTGCGATTAGCACACCAGTCCGAAAAGAAACCTCAAATTAATATAAACTGTGACGGCGCTTTCTTGACAGCTTTTGTTCCGTTATTCGACGCTCTCATTCGACCTTCTGCATACACACTCATACAATCCATTCCTTATGCTATATTTACATTTTACAGATTAGTTTATTTTCGGTGATATCTCGATTCGAGTATCCTAGTCGTGGTGATAGGCTCCAACCTATGTTGTCATATCTAGTCATATTATAATTGTTTTGTTTATATCATCTACCCGCAGGATCTTTTACAACCTAATAATACAACTGAAATTTGATTTTATATACACTTATACTATATTCTTTTGCCTTCTCTCGACAGAGAGAGTCTGGACGACTCGATTATTACGTATTAGTTGGTTTCCGAGATCCCTTGAGCTCGATTCGCTACATTCTTGTTTGGTGTTTTATATTCGCGCAGATTAGTCCGATTATACGTGCCCAGTTCTTTAGATTCGTCGTCTGGATCGGATATTACAAATGCGATTTCGCCTATCCGTTTGACAATCCTATAGGGTCCCTCATAAAGATGAAAAAACTTCTTAATCACTTTATCGATAGCACTCGAAAAGTGTCTAACCCGCAGAAGAACGAGATCTCCCGGATTTAAGACCACCTTTGTTCCATTCTTTTGTGCCTTTTTCCGATTTTCGAAGCTTTTTAACATATTTTCTCGGGCAAATGTCAATAAATATTCATGTTCTCGCGACGGTGACTCAGGAAATTGAACGAATTTGTGGATCTCGTCGCGGATTGGTTTACCGAAATGCAATTCTTCCGGAGATAACTTTGTACTTTGGTGGACGGTAATATTTAAAATCTTTTCTATTTCCGGGACGAATTCCACCCACTTCGTATGCTTGTCCGCGCATAATGTTCTAAATAAACGACCGAGTTCGCGCATTACCCTCTCTGTTGGGTTCGACTGTGGATGACGGATCGAACTGTATAAAACTTTAATATGTTCTGCATCTAATTGAGTTTTCCACGTCATAGACGTAAACTGACTACCATGATCAGAGAGAATCTTTGCCGGTTTCCCAAACTTTGGAATAAATTTCTCGAAAATCTTTTTCAATGTCATACGCGTCGTGGCACTTTTCATGGGATAGAGACTCACGTGTTTCGAAAATGCATCAAGCATTACGAAGATGTACTGAGTGCCACCTCTCGCCATGGGGAGAGGCCCATAAAAGTCCACGGTCACGAGATCGTTTGGTTTTTCAGATGGAACGAAATTATATTCACCTTCCATGGAAACTGACAAATATTTAACCCTTTGACACAGGTCACATGTCACGACATACTGTTTCGTATGCGAGGCCATGCCTCTCCAATAATAATATTTTTTTAGGTGTTCTAATGTTTTGTAAACGCCTGGATGGCCTAATTTGACGTGTATCGCCTCAATCATCGATCTCTGCAATCTCTCGGGAAGGACTATTCTCCAATTTTCTGTTTCTTTATTTCGATGGAACAATATCCCTTGATGGACAATAAACAACGCGTCGGGAATATCGTCTTCAGCTTTTTCAAATTCCGCGCTCAACGTACTATCTGCTTTTTGAAATTCTTCTAATCGCTTTAGATTTTGTTTTAGCCCTTTATCGTATTCCATCAATGCTATCGTTAATAAGGAGCTTTCAGTTTCTCCTTTTTCGCCAGGTAAAAAACTTTGATGCAACGCCGATATAATAAGCTTCTCGGTATTATCCTCTACAAACCGTTGCTCCGGATTTCGACTAAAAAAATCGGCTACGACATTATCGACGCCTCTGCAGTATTCCACTGTGAACGAATACTGTTGTAGTAATAATATCCATCGCGTAACCCGTGCACTCTGAAAATTAGTCGATTTAAGAAAAGTCAAGCACTTGTGATCCGTTACAATAACAAACGATACTCCTATTAAGTATACGCGAAATTTGGTAATCGAATAAACAATTGCTAAAAGTTCCTTTTCGGTAACCGTATAATTTACTTTGGCTCGCGTGAGACATCTACTAACAATTCCTATCACATTGTGAAACCCTTTATCGTCGATCTGATACAAGATGCCGCTAACGCCTCGATCACTCGCGTCGGTTTGTAGTCTATATTGAGCTCCTGGAATAATTTGCTTTAAGGTAATGCACTTGCTGAAATCGTCTTTCAACGCTTGAAAAGCTTCGCTATGCTCCCGAGTCCATTCCCACGCTTTGTTTTTGGTTAGAAAATCTCTAAGTTTATCTACTGAGCGGCTATGGTTCACATTGAATTGGCGATAATAATTGCAAACGCCTAAGAACGATTGCAGCTGATTCCTATCGCGCGGCTCGCTAAACTTTATTATTACGTCCAGTTTTGCTGGTTCGGGCAACAGTCCCTCTCCGGAGATCTCAAACCCGACAAACGATACGGTAGTCTGAAAAAACACGCATTTGGATAACTTGATCGTGAAATTGTGATCATTTAATTTTTTGAATATTCCCGAGAGGACTCGTACATGCTCTTCGTACGTTTGTGTGCCGATAAGGATGTCATCTATGTAGCACGATATATACGCGTCAAATTCTCTTCCCAAAGCCATTCCAAGTGCGCGAATAAAACCACTACCAGCTGTCTTTAGACCGAATGGTATTCTTTTAAATTGATAGAGTTTCGAGCCGAATAGAAAGGCGGTATATTGTCTCGAAGATTCTTTTAAAGGGATTTACCAATACCCTTGCGTCAGGTCCATTTTGGAGAACCATTTAGCCCCGTGAAATTTTTGCAAAAGTTCGTTAATTATGGGAGGCGCTTCTTGATCGTCCTCTATCACTTTATTGATATATCTCGCGTCTAGGCAAACTCTCACTGAACCGACTTCCTTTTTGACGATTCTTAACGGGTTACAATACGGACTTATCGCTCGCTCTATCACTCCATTTTCGACCATTTTGTCGATCGCTTTTGAAGTTGCTTCGCGCAGATGAAAAGGCACGGGATATGTACACCGGATATTCGGTTTTTCTACGGTGAGTTTGACTTCATGCTCATACCCTAACGCACATCCTGGCTTGTCGGAAAAGATCTGTCGGTAATTCTCTACAATTTCCATAAACGATCTTCTCTCGGGCTCACTAAGCAGGGTTAGTTTGCACGCGACAGTTCGGAGATCGTCAAAGAACCTCTTTTCGCTATCTCCATTTCTATTTTCAACTAGTGCCTGCTGATTCTTCGCACCCTCGAGTGTTTGAACCGATACTTCTACCATTTGGCTTAATTCGAATAACGCGTTTGTTTCCTCGTCTTCGATATAAGGTCGCTCTCCGAGCGGATGGGAATCTTCAGATTTCCCCCCTATATCGGAGATAGTTTTACGTTTCGATGCAGATTCGATTTTATTTTCTATTTTACCTAATTCGACGGACGCGTTTCCTATTCCAGTATCGCTATGGGGTCGCTCTCCGAGCGGATGGAAATCTTCAGATTTCCCCCCTATTGCAGATATAGTTTTACGTTCCGACGCCGATTCGGTTTTCGGTTTTATTTTCCTATTGTTTTTAAACGGCTCAGATTTCTTTTGGCTTTCAGTCTCGTGGAGATTGATCACAAACACAACCGTGTTATGTTCATCCTTAGAGCAAATCAAGGTCTCCGACGCGCCCCGATCAAACCGTACTACGGAACCCGGGAGAAGATTACCTCCAATTTCGATGGTGTGATTTCTATAATTTAAAATAACTTCATTTCTGGACATCCAGTCCGTTCCCAAAATGACAGTCGAGGTTAAATAGGGGATAATTAAGAACGAGAACCCAAGTCGCATATGTCCGATTTCCACTTCGAGGTATACCTGATGTCTAATCGACGTAGTTTTTTTCCCGATCGCCGTCGTGACGAACAAATTTGAGACTGGCATAATACTCAATTTCCTATTCGAGATCAATTCTTTGTAAAAGTCTTCGGAAATGGCGGATACTTGGCTTCCCGAATCTAATAGAATAAATTTTACTTTGTCAAAAATCGCGACTTTTACGTGAGGGCAGTGTGTTAGCGAGTTTGAAACTGTTTTCTCGTTGCGGACCGTTTTACTCTCTACTCCCGCTGCTAATTCTTCGATAAAATCGAAATCCTGGCGATGCGTTGACGGACCGCTGTACAACGCACCACATGCTAGTTTAAAGGACGCGATTCGGCCCTATTTTGAAATGCCTGAATTTGATTGCTTTCACGACTGTTATTTACACGTATCATGTTCGGCGGTGGATAACGCACGTCCGGCAGCTGAATCGGATTTAAGGCATTGTGATCACGCGAAAAGTTCGTACCAGCGTTCTCGTACCTCGGACGCTTATATTCTCTCTCGTCTCGTGGGTCGTATCGATGACCGTATCGCGAATCTACCTGACGACGCGACGCATATCTCTCACGTTCGCTATTAGATTCGTACGCTTCTATTTCTCGTATTCTCGGACCGTTATTCCGCGACATCGAGTGACTGCTGTACTGCCTGTTATTATTACTTTCGCGGTCTTTCGTTCGACGAATCGAGTCTAAGCTTCCTAACGTTTGACCTATGATCGCACTGTTGTTGTAATCAACCGTGATCAGTTTCTCTTTAATCCATGTCGGATATTGCTGTACAATATTGTAATTAACTTCGTACTCTGTTAGCTCCGGCCTGAAATATCGAGCCTCTTTGACCTGACGGTAAAAATATGTCTGAAGTGAGACGTTTTGAGGATTATACCGGAGGTCCATCCATGCATTCTTAAATTGCACTCTTATTGGAATTGAGTAAAATTGCGCGAGAAAACTTTCTTGAAATTGCTCGTAATTTACTATGTTATCCTGCAACTCTATCCACAAACTCGCCCTACCCTGCAACGCGTGTTGTATGATGGTCATTTTTTTTTCTTCTTTTACGTTTTTAATTTTTAAAAATTTGTCCATCTCCTGAAGAAATTCTATCGGATTGCGCTCCGTTTCGTCTTGAAACGTGGGCATCTTTACCTCTATATGAAAGTTTTGGACATTGTTGACAATCGCGGCAATGTCCTCTGCCTCTACCGGCCGACGCTGGCCTTGATTATCGCCGAGTCGAGGGATCTCAGGTACACCTTGTTGTTGTTGGACAGCTGCTCGCTGTGCTTCTAGATCGCGGCGTAACTGTTCGAGCTCTTCTCGCTCTCTGTCCAAACTCTCTCTCTCTGCTTGACGCTGTTGAGCTCCCGACGCTCCTGGCAACTTATCGTCCGTCATCTTTTATTTTCTCCTGGCCCTGTCCACAAAACTCGGATTAGCAAAAGTTTGTTTTGAATTGCGACCAAATCTAGTCACGTATACAGATTTTTTTTCTTTCTGTGCCATACAACGCTGAGCACGTCGCTTTATTCAGAGCTTTCTAACGTAGGCTATGATGGCATATTTTCATTAACATATTAATATTATTTTCATTAGTATATTTTGGTATTCACCGATCCGAGAGAAAAAAAAAACATAAGAAACAAACAATACGTCCAAAAAAAAATATCCTTATAAAATAAATTTCGCAAATATTACACACAATATCAATAAAAATTTCAATAATAAAAATTTAATTTCTGTTCACGATAACAGTTCTGAACTTTTATTGTTCCTAACTATCGTGCTCCATTGTTGGGCGCCAAAATTGTAAGATTCAATATTTTCAAGAAACAGTAAACGTCATAAGAAAAAAAATTAAATAAATAAATAACTAACGGTATTCCGGAAAAGAACGACCGAAATTATTATTGGAGCAAAATTATTTGTATTGGTATGTGTGTGAGTGAGAGAACGGCTTTTTATTTATTTTTTCTAATTGCGTTGTAAAATTTCGGAGTATGGAAAATTTAATGGAGAGCAAGTTGTAATGACAAAGGATGTGATTTTTTTTGTATCGAAAACGCGAACTGGAAAAAGAATAATTACTGCGTTAGAATATCATTTTTTTTTATTTCTTTTTAAATTGTCCTGGGATTATTTGCGGGAATAAATATCGAAGTCGTTCTTTTCCGGAATACCGTTAGTTATTTATTTATTTAATTTTTTTTCTTATGACGTTTACTGTTTCTTGAAAATATTGAATCTTACAATATTTCCCGAGGCACGCGAGCGCCTTCGCCGAGTGGATACGGTGCGAGACGCGTGCGGCCTGAGGGCCTCGCGCGAGCGCGCGCCAGTAGAAATGGATGTCGGGGTCGGCCAGCGTCCGCGGAGCCGCGTGTACACGCGTTCCGAAGGAAACTCAATTTTCGCCTCTTTCGTACATACGACGAGTGAATCACTCCGTCTCGGAGTCGAGCCACGCGGGTTGCGTTCTATATACTGTGTAACGAAACGAGCGGTCTCTCCCAGCCGGCTTGCCATGCGCGTCCGTTCATCCGAACTCTATAAACTATAAGATGTATGTAGAGCCTCGAAGATGCAACTCTATAGCCGGCGGGACGGAGGAGGAGGGGGGGGGGACTGGATAGAGCGCAAACGAGAGGAGGATAAGAGGCCGGCTCGTGTATGTATGGGGTCTTTAATATCCGAGAGAATCTATTTTTAAACGTGACTCGATGGTATGTGCATGCGCGCACTGTGACGCAATCCTATGGTCTTTCTCCACATTTTCATCTCTCTCTCTCTCCCTCTATCTCTCGTACAAACATCCACACATGCGTACTCTTCACTCGGTCCGATAGCGTCCATCCGCGAACCGCGAGAGTTATTACAGCATCTCTCTGTAGGGAAGAGCGAGGCAAAATGGGACAGTGGGACAAAACGGGGTAGTGGGACAAGTCGGAATTTCCAATCGTTTTTGGATGCGACAGTGGGGCAGTGGGACAAAACGCTATTTTTCTATTTCTGGATGGGATAGTGGGACAAAATGGGACAGTGGGACAAAACGAAATTTTTTCAACCATTTTTGGACGAGCAGTGGGACAAGACGCCATTTTCCAATCATTTTTGGATGGGACAGGGAGACAAAGTGGGACAATGGGACAAGGCGCGAATTCCAACAATTTTTGGATCGGACAGTGAGCAAAATAGGACAGTGGGACAAAGCGCAATTTTTCTGTTTTTTGGATGGGATAGTGGGGCAAAATGGGACAGTGGGACAAAACGCAATTTGTATATTTTTTGGATGGGATAGTGGGACAAAATGGTACAGAAAATCCGGATGTACAGACGAGAGAAAATTATGCATCCAAAAATGATTGGAAATTGGGGTTTTGCTCACTGTCCCGTTTTGTCCCCTGTCCCATTTTGCCCCCCCCCCCCCTACTCCTCTTCGCGGTAGTTTCAGCGCGTCCTTTGCGGCCGGATCGGCCAGATGTAGCTTCTCCTAGTTAGTTAGCATACATAACGTTTGCTTGAACACATGTCATGTGCGCACACATGCGAACGACACGTGTGCAGAAGCGATCCCTCTTCCCATTCCTCGTTCGCCTCTCCGGTGCTGCTCCGCACCTCCATCCGGCGCTACGGACGAACCGACCGACGGAACCGTCGGGCGTCTACGCGATGAAACGTTATGGTGTTTCTTCTTTTCTTCTTTATTTTTTTTTTTTTTACTTTAATCCCTCCGCCGTAAATGGAAATAATGCGGAGACCGATTCGTCGCCGCGTCTGGATGACACATCCGTTTTCCTGCCGAGTCGGAGCTCGGGTCTGTCGAGGGGCAAATCCGTACCGAGCGCGCACAAGTGCCCCGTTGCACAGACGCCTCTCAGCCGCGCGGTCCAGCGACCACTCGAGATTAGCCGGCGTGCCGAGAGAGCCGCGATCGCTGGGCTTGAAGCAACTTCAACCGAATGCTCTGTACGTTCCTCTCGATGCATTCGAGACGTTCGACCTCACTCCAGTTTATGTTTGTTATTAATTAGCCGATCGCACCGAGGGCATAATCGCTTCTCTTGTGCGCGTAACGCATAGATCGGGATCCCCTCATCTTCTGTAAATAAACGTCGAGCGGCTCTCGCGTTTCAGTCCCATCGATTCAGAATCGAACGCCTATCGGGAATTGGCCGGAACTTCGGAGGACGTATTGATAGATACACTTTAATAGATAGACGATAGATAGATAGGAGGACGTATTGATAGATACACTTTAACAAAAATTTTGTTTGAAAATTTGTGAAGAATATTGAAAGGTTTTCTTTAGATAAACCGTTTCTGAAATTTCGAAGAGATGTGCGTTGCAATTTTTTTTATTAGTACAATTTTTATTTATTGAGACAAATTTTGTTGTAAATATTATGCAAGAGATTTGCAATTTTTGTATGTGGTATTTTGATTTTAAGAAAAAGTACTTTGATGATCAATTGATCTAAGTAATTTAAGCAAATTTCAACTTCCAGTACATTGAAGTTGGGATTTATTTTTACACTGTGGATAGATAGACAGAAGTCTATCTATCCACGGGAGAAGTGTTTCTTCCGCGCTCTAAGATCGAAATCCTCGAAGATGACTGTGCAGGAACGAAATATAGCAAAAATACAACGGAGGACGTTTAGAAGAACCTAAAAGTAAAACTTAAACTGTAGGCTAAGCAGTACAACTAAGGAGAAAGAGGGAATTGGTAAGAAAATAGTAAGAAAATAGTAAGAAAATAGTAAGAAAATTAGAAACAAAAAACGCCTGAAATCAAAAGAATTTAAACAAATAGAAAAAGAAATAAAGAAGAGCATAATGCAAGGCAAATCGCAAGCAGACGCCCCTAACTGAAGCCGTCCCTACCCGAGCGTCTCGGAAGGCCCCGAATGTGTGTGGTTGTTTGTGAAGAGATTTTGCGAATTCAGCGGAGGCTCCGAGAGAGATCCAAGCTTAGGTGACCCTGTTATTTAGGAGTTTTCGTCCCGCACAGATTTGCAATACCGCCAGCCTCTCCCCCTCGTCTTCTACAAATAAACGTTGCGCCACTCTCACGTTTCGGTGGCATCGATTCAGAATCAAATATCTATCGGGAATTAATCAGTTAACTTCGGAGCTACACTGAGAAAAATTTACATAGTAAAAGCAACAATATTAACGTTTTACCATAAAAAATAGTTGCCAAGGGGAACGTCTACATTTTATAGTTACGACAATGACAAACAATCATGGCTGCAATCATAATTATAGTTTAACCAATTGAATATAGACTATCAGAAACTATCTATATAGACGTTCTACTATGTATATAGACGTAGGAAATACGATCCTTTATGTCAGTGTAACTTCGGAGAGGAAGATATGTAGGGAAATGCGTGGCAGAACTCATTTTTTAAATAATTTTTGGATGCTCCATTTTGCCCCATCAATACATCTGGATTTTCTGCACCGCTTTACCCCACTGTACTAATCAGTAAAAAAGATTTGTACATTTAACCAACTTTTTTTGTCTACAAACGTCCAAAATTATTTTGTTGTTAATTTCACAAAAAATATTTGTAAAATTGACGGACATTGCTGTAAAATTGAGAAGATTTTTTAGGAAATTAACACGAAAAGAATTGTGGACTTTTGTGGACAAGGAACGTTGCTATATTACTGTGCATGCAAAAATTATTGGAAAAGTGCGTTTTTGTCCCACTGTCCCATTTCCCTTGCTCTCCCCTATGTTCGTTTGTAAAGAGATTTTGCGAATTGCAATGCCCATCGAACGGCGGAGGCTCCGAGAGAGATCGAAGCTTCGGTGACCCTGCATCGTTATTTAGGAGTCTTCGTCCCGCGTCTGCCACCGGCAACCCATGAGGGGATCTCTCGCTCACCTCGAACGCAAATCCTCGAGTCGCACTTTTACGGTACTGCCTCCTCAGGTGGGTATACCGAGCCGCGAGAACGCGATAACGCGAGTCATCGCGGCCTCGACTGAGTTGCACGCAATTCTTTTTTCTTTTTCTTTTTTTTTAGTCACGCTCTATACGAATTTGGGTAACGAGGCAACTAGCCGGCCTATTCCGCGGAAGTGTTCGAAATTTCGCGAACGCTGGAGGCCCCTCGCGAAAAATGTGACGCCGTAGTGCGGATTGAAGAAGAAGAAAAAAAAATGAAATCTCTTCTCTTTCGTTTTGTTTTTTCTTCTTTTCTTAGTCACGTTTTATAAGAATTTGGGGTACGAGGCAACATTAGCCGGCCCATTCGGCGGAAGTGTTAGAAATGCTGCGATCGCTGGAAGCCCCTCGCGAAGAATATGGCGCTATAGTGCGGATTGAAGGAAAAAAAAAATTGAATATCTTCTTTCGTTTTTTCTTCTTCCTTTATTGTTCACGTTTTATAAGAATTTGGATAACGCGGCAACGAGCCGGCGTATTCCGCGGAAGTGTTATTAACGCATTAAAGGAGAAGAAACAAAATTGAATATCTTCGTTTCGTTTTTTTTTCACGTTTTATAAGAATTTGGGTGACGCGGCGACCATCGGGTCTATTCCGCGGAAGTATTAGAAATTTCGCGACCGCCGGAGGCTCCTCACGAAGAATATGACTCAATAGTGCGGATTGAAGAAGAAGAAACAAAATTTAACATCATCTCGTTTTTTGTTTGTTTGTTTTTTTTTGTTTTATTTGAATTTTCGTTGCAGTTTGCGACGCGTGTTACCCGCAAATGCAGTCAACATGGATTCCCACGTCGGTCTTGACTACATTGTGGATAACCCAGATTATTGTAACAAACTCGCTTCAGGTAATAAAACACATACGCCGTAACAGAAAGTGCTCTAATTTTGAGTGTTTAGTGTATCGGTTTTCCGGGATGGTCGTTGCGGGTTCAAATTTTTGTTTTTCATTGACGATTATGCAAATTTCAGCTCTGGACACAGCCTGCACGTCGGTGAAGAAGCAAGTAGTCGATCTATTGTCGGCGCTATGCGTTTACAGTCAGGACGGTCGGCAGCGTGCCATCGACACTCTTCACATTTACCAGGTACAGCGAATCGCCTATTATTCGTACCGTGGGCGGCGAAAAAAAAAATCAACTACGCATACAGATAATCGATGTTTCTGTCGCAGGAACGAAAAGGCGAACGCTATCGCTTGAGAGCCGTCGTCGATGAGCTTCACAAAGCGACGGCCGAGGATTACCAGACCGCCCTACTGGCGTTCATCAACTGTCTGGTCATCTCGACACCGGTCCTCAAGGACCGAGTCAGACTTCGCAACGAATTCATCGGTGAGTCACGCACAAAAAAAACATTAATTAACTCGAGCAAATTTCATACTTTAATAGTTTTTTGTTTTTGTCTACGCTGTAAAAATAAATTGTAAATTTAGTGTAGTGGAACTTAAAATTTGCTTACATTACTTACATTATTTGATTAATTGAAGATTAATGGAATTTTCTGTAAAATAAAAATACCAGATATTAAAATTACTTTTGCATGAAATTTACACAAAGTTTTATTAAATGTAAACATTTTACGGTAGAATTACGACGCACATGTTTTTGAAATTTTTGAAATAGTTTATGTATAATTGTGCATCTAAATGTAATGTACCAGTTTTTACATAAAAACTTCCAGCCCGATACATTAAATTTATGATTTTTGTTTATAGTGTGCATCTCAATGTAAATTATACCTGCGGGGTGGATGCGATAATCGTATTTCTTCTTTTCGCAGGCCTGAAACTACTGCCGATACTCAACGAACTTCGGTAAGTACACAATAAATCGCGATCTCACAAAAAAAAGCCCCAGAGAGTAAATGTAAATTATCTTCTTGACCTTTTTTTTAAGCAGTTGTAAATTTCTCGGGTAGGTACTATAGTATATTATCCACGAGGTGCGGATAGTGCCTGTAACGAACTTCACACCCGGTGCTTAAAACGTCCTCGCGAAATATATTATTTTTTTAAACACACGCATTCTCAAAGGAAAGTGCTCGCGAGAAAGAAAGGAAGAAACGAAAATTAGCTCGGGAAGAAATTTGCATGGGCCTCCGAGTCGGCAAACCGTTTGACTCGCGAGTCAAAAATGTCTCTCGCGAAATGGAATCTTATTTTAATCGCGCATTCTCCAAAAAAGTTCTTGCGAGAACTTTTTTGAAGAAAGGAAGAAACGAAAATTGGCTCGGAAAGAAATTTGCATCCACGTGCAAATTTCTTTCCGAGCCATTTTTCGTTGCTCCAAGTGGGTAAACCGTAAGCGCCCGAGTGGCGGATGTTTAATTGCTTCGGGAGTCAAAAATGTCCCTCGCGAAAAATATATTTTATAAAAACTCGCACCTTCTCAAAAGAGAGTGCTCGAAAGAAAGAAAGGAAAAAACGAAAATTGACTCTTGAACAAATTTGCATCCAGAGCCAATTTCAGTTTCTTCTTTTCTTTCTTCCTAACACTCTTTCGTTGCTCCGAGTCGATAAGCCATATGCGCCCGAGTAGCGGATGGGTAATAGCTGCGCGAGTAAAAAATGTCCCTCTTCTGATTATCATTTCGCACAAATTGACCCGCGAAGAGTGCGGGAACGGAGCTCGAATAATTGTTGCTCGGTGAGTTATTTGGTCGTTGCCTCTTTGCAAACGGTCGAGGGCGGGCGGGGGGTGAAAGGGGGTATTCAAATTTGGAACATGGAGAGTTTACGGGGCCAAGAAAAAGGACCATCGGGCGTTTTCTCGCGCGGCCGAACGAGAACGTGGAGAGGCGAAATGCATAGCGGCGCCAAAGAGCGATAAATAGAACGGAATATAGCGTCGTCTCGGTAGCTTCGGCTTTCTCCGTCGCCCCTTCCGGCCCTCCGTCTCTCCGTCGCTCTCTCCGAATTCTTAGTAACGCCGTTCGAGGGACGCCGAGCGAGCGGAGAACACGATAGAACTCTCGGGAAGGTAGAAAGGGACGACGAGGAGGGACAGAAATGAGATAAAAATGAGAGAAGCCGAGGAGGGAGCGGGAATAGTGAAAGCCCGAATTAACTCGGCAGGCCTCTCGAGCCTGGCTCTCTTCCGTCGGGACCGATGCACCTGCGACTGCAACCGGGGCGCTATGTTTCTCGCCGATGCTGGAACGAGAGAATAGGCCTCACAGTGCAGAGTACGGCGGACTTGGCTTAGGCCGCCCTCCGCCTCTTCTTCTTCTTCTTCTTCTTCTTCTGCTTCTTCATCTTCTTCCTCGCTTCTCGATTTGTCTCACACGCGCGCAGCTTCCGCGAGGCTCGAGCCCTTGTTTCTTCCGACTTTCAGTCAGAGTACCTCTTTTACACTACAGAATACTACACGCTTCTACACGTGCTACTCCGACGGTTCTTTCGTTATTCGGGAGTTTGTGTACGACGCGTAAGCGGCTTCGCACCGAAGCTCTCTTTACGCAAGCTCCGCGCTGGTGATTTTTTTTTGTTTTTTCTTTTTTTTGGCGATAATAAAAAAGTGACAGAGGCGGGAGAGATTCGAGTCTCGGAGGTATTGAAATATTTGTGTGGATAGCTAGAAGTAACAATCAATATTTTACATGAAGAAGAAATATAATTTATATTTATATTTTAATATCTGAATTATTTGTTCTTCTTTTTCATCGCTTCTTGATTTGTCTGGCACGCGCGCGGCTTCCGCGAGGCTCGAGCCCTTGTTTCTTCCGACTTTCAGTCAGAGTACCTCTTTTACACTACAGAATACTACACGCTTCTACACGTGCTACTCCGACGGTTCTTTCGTTATTCGGGAGTTTGTGTGCGACGCGTAAGCGGATTCGCACCGAAGCTCTCTTTACGCAAGCTCCGCGCTGGTGATTTTTTTTTCTTATTTTTGTTGGCGTTAATAAAAAAAGTGACAGAGGCGGGAGAGATTCGAGTCTCGGAGGTATTGAAATATTTGTGTGGATAGCTAGAAGTAACAATTAATATTTTACATGAAGAAGAAATATAATTTATATTTATATTTTAATATCTGAATTATTTGTTCTTCTTTTTCATCGCTTCTCGAGCCCTGGTTTCTTTCGAATTTCAGTCAGAGTACCTCTTTTACACTACAGAATACTACACGCTTCTACCCGTGCTACTCCGACGGTTCCTTCATTATTCGGGAATTAGTGTACGTCGCGTAAGCGGCTTCGCACCGAAGCTCTCTTTACGCAAGCTCCGCGCTAGTGATTTATTTTTCTGTTTTTTTTTTTTTTGCGATAATAAAAAAAGTGAGAGAGGCGAGAGAGATTCGAGTCTCAGAAGTATTGAAATGTTTGTGTGAATAGCTAGAAGTAACAATTAATATTCACACGAAGAAGAAATATAATTCATATTTATATCTTGATATCTCTATTGTTTGTTCTTCTTCTTCCTCGCTTCTCGATTTATCTGGCACGCGCGCGGCTTCCGCGAGGCTCGAGCCCTTGTTTCTTCCGACTTTCGGTCAGAGTATCTCTTTTACACTACGGAATACTACACGCTTCCACGTGCTACTCCGCCGGTTCTTTCGTTATTCGTGAATTAGTGCACGGCGCGTACGCGGCTTCGCACCGAAGCTTTCTTTACGCACTCGGGCTCCGCCCTTGTCATTTTTTTTTTTTTTTTTTTTTGTCGATAATAAAAAAAGTGATTAAGAGTTGCGAGGGCTCTCTTCAATTATATCTATAATTGAAGAATCTATTTATAATTGAATCTACAATGGATTTAAATATTCGTGTGTGTAGCAAAAAGTAACAATTAATATCTATGTAAATATTATATTTCTTCTTCCGCCTCTACAACATTTGTTACAGTGTCCTGGAAATTTACAAGTTTTTGGCGCTTGTTTCTTCCGACTTTCGGTTAAAGTATCTCTTTTTCACCACAGAATACTCCACGCTTCCACGTGTCACTCCATCGGTTCGTTCGTTATTCGTGAATTTGTCGACGTCGCGTACGCGTTTTTCCATCGGCGCGCTCTTTACGGGCTCGAGCGACGCCCTGGTGATTTTTTTTCTTCCTTTATTGTCGATAAGAAAAAATAAAAAAACATTGATCGAGAGTAGAGAGAGAGACACGAGTCTCGCAGGTATTTAAATACTCGTGTGGATGTCAAAAAGTAAAATCCATATTCGCGTGAATATTATATTTCTTCTTATAATCAAATAATAACAAAGTAAACAAAATAACAAAATAAAGTAAAAAAAAATTGATCGAGTGGCGAGAGAGATACGGTTCTCTCGAGGTATTAAAACATTTGTCTGGATAGCAAGAAGTAATAATTAATACCTATTTGTATAAATGTTATATTTCTCTTTCTTCTTCGCTTCTCGATTTATCTCGCACGCGCGCCTCCTCCGCCGCCCTCGAGCCATTGTGTCTTTCTACTTTCAGTCAGTGTATCTTTTTTCCACTATAGAAAACGCTTCCACGTGCCACTCCGCCGGTTCTTTCGTTACTCGTGAATTAGTGTATGACGCTTGCGCGCCTTCCTATTTCGCTCGCTTGACGCGCTCAATCTTCGGCCCTGGAGATTTTTTCTTCTTCTTTTACCCTCTATAATATAAAATACAAAAAAATAAAACATTGTTCGAGAGTCGAGAGAGACGCGAGTCTCGCAGGTATTTAAAAAATGTCCGCGTATAGAAAAAACTAACAGCAAATACATCTGCCTCAATATAATATTTCTTTTAATTTTAATAATAAAAAATTTAAAAAAATTAAACATTCTTGGAGAGTCGAAAGAGACGCGAGTCTCGCAGGTACTTAAAAAATGTCCGCGGATAGAAAAAAGTAACAGAAAACACATCTGCCTTAATATTATATTTCTTCTTTTTCAATAATAAAAAAAAAATAAAATAAAACAATGTTCAACAGTCGAGAGAGACGCGAGTCTCGCAGGTATTCAAAAAAGTCCGCGGATAGAAAAAAGTAGCCGCAAATACATCTGCCTCAATATTATATTTCTTCTTTTTAAACAATAAAAAATAATAAAAAAATAAAACATTGTTCGACAGTCGAGAGCGACGCGAGTCTCGCAGGTACTTAAAAAATGTCAGCGGACAGAAAAAAGTAACAGTAAATACATCTGCCTCAATATTATATTTCTTCTACCGTCTCCGCGACCTTAAGCGCAACAAATATCTCGGGGCATCGGCTGTAGCGCCGCATGCATCGGCGAAGTAACGTATCGATGTCCAGTCGCTGTTATAACGCGCGCGACGAATCGCTCCGACAATATATAGTATAATGAATAACGGGTCGAGTCCGCGTTGCGAGACGCGGATGGGATACCGATACTTCTTCGCCGACTCGCGGTCCGACCGGAAACGCGCTCCGTTCATAACAACAGTGACAGTTCGCTCCTTCGATCGGGCGGATATGAAAAAGAAGTGACGCGCGGTCCCGAAGCACGGTCTCAGTAATCGAAATTACTTAAAAATAGTACGACAAATAAATCGGACCATGCGAACTTTAAACGATCGTTCGAAACCGGCGCGATGATAAAAACGCGCCACGGCGGTCTCGATAATCGATATTAATTAAAAATAATACGACGAATAAATCGGACGATGCGAACGCTAAAAGATCGTTCGAGACCGGCGCGATGATAAAGACGTGGACTCGATAAACAAAATTAATTAAAAATAATACGACGAATAAATCGGACGATGCGAACGCTAAACGATCGTTGGAAATCGGCGCGATGATAAAGACGCGCTACGGTGGACTCGATAAACGAAATTAATTAAAAATAATACGACAAATAAATCGGACGATGCGACCGCTAAACGATCGTTCGAAATCGGCGCGATGATAAAGACGCGCTACGGTGGACTCGCGAAACCCCCGGCTTCGGCTAGGAGGATCGAGCCCGTCGGCGTCAAGATAACAAAAGCAAGATACGTCGATTATGTTTGCAGAAAGCAGAAGAGCCAGTTTCCGGACTTAAGGGTGCAACTGGACGTCTTCGACGATCAGCGGGAGACCGACGAGGAACTGTCGAATCACGGACCACCCGGCATCGATCTATCGTCCCACGTCGATGTCTTCTACACCATACTCGGTCAGATCGCCGACACCCCTCAGGAAATACCCTTTCTGAGCATTCTTCAGCATCTGCTGCGGCTCGATCCGAAAGAGCCTGCGAGCGATCTCGCCTGGGACACCGCCGAGACGCTCGTACACAGAGCGACGCTCCTCGAGAGCCGCGAGGATGCCACGAAACTCCTGAGGTCTCCTAGTCTTCAGGTAGGTTCTTTTTTTTATCACATTTTTGCTTCCGAGTGGAGTTGCCCTGTAAAAATAAATTGTAAATTTACTGTAGAGGACTTTTTTATGCAGAAACTAGTACATCAAATTGAGTGTACAATTGCGATGAAAAAATAATATACTTTTTCATTGAAATTAAAGCGAATTATTAAAAATAAAGAACTTTTATAGGAAAAGTAATCGATTAATTTTCCTATAATTAAGTCGATTAAGTCGATTAATTTTCCTATAAAATTTTCCATTTTTCATCACAATTGTACATGTAATTTAATATACCAGTTTTTGCATAGAAACTTCCACTCCGGTACATTAAATTTCCTACGATTTGTTTACAGTGTATGTAGACTGTGAAAAAAAAAATGGTTCGAGTATTCCGTCGAGCAACGTTCATAGCATGATTAATGATCTGTTACATGTTGTTTCTACCAGATAAATCTTTGCTGCCACTGCCGAGGCGCCGATCAGACCTGCGGTCCATCGAGGAAGGCCTCTTTGCCAGTCAGCAATCCAACGCCGCTTCCGCCCCCACTTCCGGTACCGGTGCCGCCGAGTCCTCCGACCGGCTTCGTGCTGCCTCCTCCTCCGCCGCCTCCGCTCCTCGGCAACGTTGTCACCACCGATGTCCCGATGGAACCGCCTCTACCTCCGCCGCTCAACGTACCGGCAGTGTCCCGCGCTCCGACACCCGATCCACCGAACAACCATGCCAAACTCTTGCCGCAACAAGAAATTCCCACCCCCAAGACGAAGATGAAGACCATCAATTGGAACAAGATTCCCAATCACAAGGTAGAATACCAGTTGAAA
The DNA here is from genome assembly GCA_917499995.1 of Ichneumon xanthorius. Classification (NCBI taxonomy): domain Eukaryota; kingdom Metazoa; phylum Arthropoda; class Insecta; order Hymenoptera; family Ichneumonidae; genus Ichneumon; species Ichneumon xanthorius. The sequence goes on along the minus strand of OU824211.1, from coordinate 7,381,737 downwards.
AAAAATTGCTTGTTTTCAATTAGTTTATTTTCTAGTTATTATTTATTTTATTTTCTTGTTTTTATTCATTTTATTTTCTTGTTTTTATTCATTTTATTTTCTTGTTTTCATATATTTTATTTTTTTGTAAAAAGAAGCTGGCGTTTTTCGACGCTAATTATACTCGAGAGTCTGTCAACGCTGCCCCCTCATTACGATTCAATTGCCTCGAAGGCAGATAACCGTTGATTTTTTTAATTCGCATAATTCGGTAATTTATCCTGCTTTCGCGTGTGACGACGAGAGGACCGGTTTTTTTTTGGTTTTTTTTATACGCATCGTACATCGCGAATTCTAATTGAACGGGTCTCGAGCTGCGGCCGAGCATCATCGCTAACCCTCGACGGGGAATCAAGGACGCGAACGCAGGATATTTATACCGGTTATTTGGGGGGGTTCAAGGTGAGTAGGAATAGCTTTTACGAGACCGGGACTTCGTTTTTTGTTCGCAGGTCATTGGCAAGCGAAACATTTGGTCTTTGGTGGCGAACGAGCACTCGAACTCGCCGATGGCCGATTTGGATTGGGCGGAAATGGAGGGACTCTTCTGCCAGCAGGCGCCGCCGATCGTCCCGCCGGCCGCTTCCTCGACGCCTTACGGCCCCGGGGCAGACGCGGACCGGCGTCGTCGAGAACCCACCGAGGTACCCGAAAGCCTCATTAAATGCTCGTTATCTTCAGGCACATTTTTGTTTATCCCTGTATCTTCCTCTTTCCAGATCGCTCTGCTCGACGGAAAGCGAAGCCTGAACGTGAACATCTTCTTGAAGCAATTCAGGAGGTAAACGATTTTGTCAAATGAAAATTTTCGTTCCCTTGATCGTTACTGCCTTACATTATTTCCCTCGAAGGCGAGCATGCCGAGGAGCGAGCTTACCTTTGTTGTTTGCATCTGCATCTCATCACTTGTTCAATCAATTTTATTTAATTAATTATTGTTCTATCTAGAAACTGTAAAAACAGTTGGTGTGAAATTTAATGCACCGGACTGGAAGTTTTTATGCAAAAAGTGGTATATTAAATTCCATGTACACTGTCAAAAATATCTGCTTGAAATTTAATGTACCGGTGTTGGAAGCTTTTATGCATAAACTAGTATATTAAATTTAATATACAAATTTTATGCGAAATTAACGTACAGTAAAAAAAAAAGATGTTAAAAAAGTGGTATTTTTAAGAAAAGTTCTTTAATAATACTCAAAGTATTTTTACATTACTTAAAAAGTGCTGTAATTTTACATCATATTTGTGCACTCAACTTAATATACTGGTTTATAATAACGAACGTCGTGATTTCGATTTTGCAGTTCCAACGAGGATATCATTCAACTGATAAAAGACGGCGGTCACGACGATATCGGGGCCGAGAAGCTTCGGGGTCTGCTGAAGATACTGCCGGAAGTGGACGAGCTCGAAATGCTTAAGAGCTTCGATGGCGACAAATCGAAGCTCGGAAATGCGGAGAAATTTTTCTTGCAGCTCATACAAGTGCCGAAGTAAGTGAGGATGGGTTTTTTTTTTAACGTGGACAATCAATCGCCGGGACAAACCTCCGATCTTTTATCGGACGTTGGTTCCGGCGATATATATTAATATTATTTATATAATATATTAATATAAATGATATTATATTAAGCTACAAGCTGCGCATCGAATGCATGCTGCTCAAAGAAGAATTCGCCGCGAACATGAGCTACCTGGAGCCCAGCATAAACTCGATGATCGTGGCTGGGGAAGATTTAATGACGAACAAGCCCCTCCAGGAAGTGCTTTACATGGTTCTAGTCGCTGGAAACTTTCTCAATTCGGTGATTCCTCATTCGCATTACATCGACTCGATTAATCGACTGATTTCAGGCATTTTAACTTGTATCGTGTATCGCTGTTCGCAGGGTGGTTACGCGGGGAACGCGGCTGGCGTTAAATTGTCTTCTCTACAGAAGCTCACTGAGATTCGCGCCAACAAACCGGGAATGAATCTCATTCACTACGTCGCACTCGTGAGTATCGTTGCGGAGTGGTTTCTTGTTCTAAGAAAAAAATCGTGTTCAGAAAAATGCGTTTTATTTTATTTTTATTTCTTTAGCAAGCTGAAAGAAAGAGGAAAGATCTGCTGAGCTTTACGAGAGGGATGAGCGCCCTGGAGGCGGCAACGAAGTAAGTACCAATTAAACAGAACCAAAAAAAAACCGTAAATTTCTTCAATCTGCTCGTTACATGATTTTGTTTTGTTTCTGTTTTCATCTAAGAACGACGATCGAACAACTCACCAATGAATTCAATACGTTGGATACGAAAATAAAGAAGCTAAAAAGTCAGATACAGCTTCCCTCGACGGAAGATGATATTCAGGAGCAGATGGCGCAGTTCTTGCAGGTACAGTTTATTTATTTATTTATTTATTTATTTATTTGTTTATTTATTTATTTATTTATTTATTTACTAACGGGTTTTTTTTTATTTATTTGTTTATTTATTTATTTATTTATTTATTTACTAACGGGAACCCTTTTACCCTTTTTTTACTAGTTACAATGACATTTGGTGCAACTTGCAATTATTTCATAAATAGTGTTGCAAATAAGAGACGATTTATGAATAAGATCAAAGGAAATTGGAATGAGCCAATTGGAAATAAACTAATCAATTTTTTTTAAATGATAGAGAGAAATATATTTTGCACAAAGTTCGGCGATCGTCATTAAGCAAAAGAGTTTAAAAAACAATTTATAATTAAATATACAGATGGCCGAACGAGAAATGGCCCAGCTGAAACGCGACATGGAAGAGCTCGAGGGCGTGAGACGAACGCTCGCTGAATTTTTCTGCGAGGATACGAACACTTTCAAGCTCGAGGAGTGTTACCGGGTGTTCCATCAGTTTTGCCAAAAATTCAATCAGGCCGTTGCGGAGAACGAGAGGCGAAGGATTCAAGAGGAACAAGTGATCGCCAGACGCAAGCAGAGGGAAGAACAGCTTTTGGCGAGGAAGCGAATGTGTAAGTCGACTCTTCACGTTAGTTGACTCATTGATTGTAATTTTTCTTCATTTAATTTCTTCATTTAATTTCTTCATTTAATTTCTTCATTTAATTTCTTCATTTAATTTCTTCATTTAATTTCTTCATTTAATTTCTTCATTTAATTTCTTCATTTAATTTCTTCATTTAATTTCTTCATTTAATTTCTTCATTTAATTTCTTCATTTAATTTCTTCATTTAATTTCTTCATTTAATTTCTTCATTTAATTTCTTCATTTAATTTCTCCATTTAATTTCTCCATTTAATTTCTCCATTTAATTTCTCCATTTAATTTCTCCATTTAATTTCTCCATTTAATTTCTTCATTTAATTTCTCCATTTAATTTCTCCATTTAATTTCTCCATTTAATTTCTCCATTTAATTTCTCCATTTAATTTCTCCATTTAATTTCTCCATTTAATTTCTCCATTTAATTTCTCCATTTAATTTCTCCATTTAATTTCTCCATTTAATTTCTCCATTTAATTTCTCCATTTAAACAGTGAGCAATCAGGCGGAGACTCCAGGCTCGGAATCCGAGTGCAATCTCATGGACTACGGTCTTCTGGACATCCACAACAGTTTCTCGCACAAGCAGTACAATCGGAGCGAGGCGAAGCTGAAGAGATTACAAAACGGTGGTGTAACATCGGACGAGGATATATCCGTGACCGGTTCGCCGAGCATAAGACGACGATTGGGATCGTGCTCCGGTGGTCCCGATCAGCAATTTACCAAAGAAGAAACATATTCGCCGGATGTAACGCCAAACGGGACGCTGCGCCGACGCCGAAGTCGGATACCCTGCGAGGACGATGAGGGTAATCTGATGGACTTTCTGCGAACCACCGGCCAGGAGAGTACGCGGGAGCGCAAGTCGTGGGGAAGCTTGGGTGAGTCCATAGATTATTATTTGCTCATAAAACAAAAGCCAAGCGGAAGTGAGTCATCAATGATTGCTCTTTTTTTTTTAGATCGTTCCTGGGCCCGAAGAGCCCGAGGACAACCGCGTCGTGGCGATCTGTTGAACGCCGATTTTTCGGGAGATCGTGAGAGGCCAAGCTCGCCGTCGCCTCTCGCTGAGAACAAACCGTTCTTGCAGGAGGAAGAGACGAAGCCAACGGGGTACGTTCGGATAATTAATCGGCACGATTAATCGATTAATAATCTTGTACATATTTTAGAAAACTGTGGCTTTGTGCGTTGAAATTCATTTTTCGACCGGAAGGGACGCCGGATGTGACGTATTTGCGATATTGACGTCACTTCCGGTCGAAAAATGTGATTTTCAATTCGGAAGTGACGTATTTTCGGTATGACGTCACTTCCGGTGAGAAAATAAGGTTTTTAAACCGGAAGTGCCGTATTTTTGAATAAATCTCCGGAAATCTAAATTTGCGATTTGGAGATTCCATGCTAATAATTATTATAATGAGTTATACATTTTATACAGGCGAGCCTGGCGACAAAAGATCGAGGCCTGGTTATCTGAAAACGAGAAGGAAGAACGCGCGGGCGAGGAACTCCAAAGAAAAGCGAGACAGCTTCAAGCCAATCGCAAGTCCTTCGAAGATTCAGGTAGAGCTGTTGTTCCCGGTCAGATTTGTTTCCCCGACGATTGCGAGCTCTCAATTAATCGGGCGACAAATTTCACAGAAAGCGAAGGCAAGAGTTCGATAATGAACACACTGGCAGAGGACAACTCGGTGCACGGAGGATACTCGGACGTCTACGATTGGCGTCCGTCGGTCGAGAAAACTGACGTGATGAGAACGATGGAAGCAATAGAAGGTACATCAATCCGCGAAGATTCTAATCAATAGACACGGCAGTGTCTCGACGTCATGTTAAAAAAAAAGATAGCGAGACAGACAAACCAAGTGAAGTAAAGATAGTATAATTTACTTCACTTGGTGCGAAAATTGCAGTTTTACGCACGCTTTGCGTAAAACACCCATTTTCACACTTTGTGAAGTAAAAACACTCGTGTAATTGCGACACTCGCCTTCGGCCCGTACTGCGAACTCACACTCGTCAGAAAAAGTTTCATCGCACTAGTGTCGTAAATTACTATTTTTTTTTTACAAAAGTCCGACCAACAGAATCACACTCGTCTCACTCACACTCGTCAGAAAAAGTTTTATCGCACTAGTGTCGTAAATTACTATTTTTTTTTTTTTTACAAAAGTCCGTCTAACATACGCTTTTAAATGAATTTGTCGCAGAAGCGCAACCTCATCAGTCACAGACGGACAAATCTCAATGGCGAAAGTCGAGTCTGAACGTTCCGAGCAGCGTCGAAGACACGGATCCGCGTTATTCGCGAAGGGTAAGATCGCGCCTCGCGACCGACAACGTTCTCGGCCCAAGTACACTGCAAGTGAGTAACGACAGTACCGTGAAATAATATGATAGTTCGCGAATCGCGCGTTTTATTCAGTGCAATGCATTTATGAAAGGCGATACGAGAGGAAGAGCGTAAGAAGAACAAGGCGAGCGATCAGTCGGCGCCGGAGGGCAAGGACGAGCTTACGATATACCTTCGACAGCCCTCGACCACCGCACCGAGTTCGGCGGTGAGGCGTTTCACGAAACTGGCGAGGAAGAGCGGCGACGAGGAGCGGGTCAGCGACAAGATAGAGATCGACTCGGACAACATCGAAACCCCGCCGGCTACGAGAAGGGTGTTCAGTCCACCGCGGGAAGTCAAGCCAGTCGAGAAGGAGCCCTGCAAGAGAGAACGATGCAGCAGTTCCATTCAAGGACGCGAAGCCAAAGCCGGCGCGGCGAAACCTAGCGGCACGACTGCCGATCTTGGCAGCGGTACGTATTTCGTCATCCTCGGTTACGGTGTTGAAAACCCCGGCAGACCCGGCCACCGACCGAACCACCTTCGAAACCACCATGGTGGTTTTGTGCAAAAAGTTTACGAAGTGTTTTATCGAAACCGCTACGCAAACGACCGCATTAAAAGGTGGAAACGACGGAATATACGACCAGTCAGACCATTCTTTTTATGGCGGTTGGCGTGTACCAAAAAAAAGGTTTGGTAATATTGGAAAAAAATTATTTTTATTATCATCATGAATCATACCAACTTAGAATACTATAGGTATTACGCATTTCGGAGAAAGAAAAACCTAACGACCTAAAATTGAGTTTTGAGTTTATTTGTTTCTCCGAAATGCGTAATATAGTAATGTATTCTAAATTGATATAATTCAAACGATTTTTTTTATGTTACTAAACCTTTTTTCGGTACGTATTAACCACCGTGAAAAGAAATTTGAGAGACCGGTGGGTTATTCCGTCGTCACGACCGTCGAAATCACCATTTAAAACGAATATCGTGGAGCGGTGGTTTGCGTAGTGGTTCCGACAAAATACTTCGTAAACTTTTTGCACAAAACCACTATAGTGAAAACTACCGTGAAAACATTGTGATTTTCGCAGTGGTCGGGTCTGCTAGAGAACAATTGTAAATTTAAGGCACCGGACTGGACATTTTTATAAAAGAACTGGTAAATTAAATGTAACGTACAATTGTTATGCCAATTTTGGATAAACTACTGTAAAAATTTAGCATTCATTTGGCTAGTGCGCCACGCAAGTAGCTACCCAGGTAACAAAAAAACTACTTATAAACAAAAGTGGTCTCAATTCGTTCCAATTCGTTTTGGACGTAGGATAGTTTATAGTTATCGGTAGGCGGAAAAAAACCCCCGAAAAAAATACCTTCCCCCCCATGTGTGAGTGTATTATTTCCAGGGGAATTTTTTGCGGGTTTATTTTTTTCGAGCGTATTTTTTCTAGGGGAATTTTACCAGCGATTCGTGCCTTAATCAGACCATAAAAATGATTGGTCCACCGTTGATCGTAATTAATCTGTCCGCAGGTAACTTCGACCGGTACGCAGCAGCGAGAAAGACCCGAAGATACAAAAAAAATCAGGACAGCCCGATGGACAAGGACGGGGCGAAGCAGGACGGCATAAGCATCGCCGCCGGCGAGAGTTACGCGGAGGACAAGCCTCAGCGACCCAGCACGCTGTCCCTGACGGAGGCCGACGCGCAGGACGACGACACGATGCTGAGAATCTGGCAGGACAAGCTGAAGCGTCGTCACGCCTCGACGGACATAGACATGGCTCTCGCGGACATAGCGAAGACCGGCGAGGAGATTCAGCAACTGGGTCGTCCGATTTCTCACAGAAGCTCGAGACTTCCGGTGACGCAGCCGGCGCCGGTGATCGCCGTGACGAACACGGTGCTGAGTCCCGTGATGCAGGAGTCGAGACCGCGGGAGACGACGCCGATATGGCCGGAGAGGGCGGTGCCCTGTCGGGAGAGACACAGGAGCATGATAGATCCGAGCCAGGTCAGGGAGGCCATGAGGCTCGCGAGCAATCCGCCGAATCAGGTGCTGCAGACGAGCGCCGTGGTCGTCAGTCCGACGAGTGACACGGAACGCTTGCCGATCTTGCGAGTCACGTCGCCGGATCAGGGCGATGAGAAGGTGGTCGGTCGGGTCTTGGACGTGGATCAGAAAGACGGTCCGGCGAAGAGTCACGGCTACCAGGAGAAGAGCCCGGTCGGCAAGAGCGCCCCTGCTAAGAGCCAAGTTATCACGATCGAGGACAAACCTCCGGCGAGTCTGACCAAGCAGCAGCAGTCGTCGTCGTTGTTCAAGAGTCGATTCATTCCGGACATAAGCATAACGAGCACGCCGACTCTGGTCGGCAAAGCGAAGGAGCAGGAGATGAACGACGAGGGTTTCGAGGAGACGCAGAGCCTCGTCTCGGAGAGTCTCAGTCAGGAAACGTCTTCGGGCAATTACGAGACCGACACCCACGACTCGCCGCGTTGTTCGCCGGCCGCCGAGCTGCGCTACAGCGCCAGCGGGCAGAAACCGGAAGCTCCGGAGCGCAGGAGAACCATCGGGAAGGATGAGATCGCGAGGCTGAAGGCTTTCGGTCCTCGGCCCGGTTCGATGCGCGTCGGTGCCGAGAAATCGAGTTTCCTGCCGAAGAGAACGGGTAGTTTGAAGCGCGAGGCACCGAGGAAGATCGATTCGGTGAAGAGAGCCGCGCCCCTGACGACGAGCGGAAACGCGAGGAACGAGGTCGAACGCTCGGGCTCGAGAAGCAGCTTGAGGAGCTCACGAAGCTCACTGAACAGCGCCACGTCCGTCAATACCGTCAGAAAGTTGGCACCGAGCCACGCTCATCTGGGAAGTTACACGTCCGCCATCTGTGCTATGACGAGCGATCTCAGGAAAAGTCCGGCCAGCTCGCCCCTTCCACCGGCACCGAAGGACACCGAGAAGAGACGCTCGGCGCCGAGAACTAATTCGAGCAGAATCCCTGCAAGCAGGAGCAGCAGCAGCGGCAGCAGCGTTGGGCCCGTTACCAAGAATATTCGAAAAGTTGCGGCGGTGAGATTTTGAAAAGTTGATTTGAAAAGTTGATTTGAAAAGTTGATTTGAAAAGTTGATTTGAAAAGTTGATTTGAAAAGTTGATTTGAAAAGTTGATTTGAAAAGTTGATTTGAAAAGTTGATTTGAAAAGTTGATTTGAAAAGTTTATTTCAAAAGTTTATTTCAAAAGTTTATTTCAAAAGTTTATTTCAAAAGTTTATTTCAAAAGTTTATTTCAAAAGTTTATTTTAAAGGTTGATTTCAAAAATTATTGTCAAAAATGTTTTAAAAAACTTAATTTTAAAACGGAATTCTGATGGCTCGTATGATCTTCGACAGGTGATAAGCGACACGCCGAAATTGGCTAGCATACGTGCCCGACCGGTCGTCGCATCGCGGAGCAGCAGTAGCGGCAGCAGCGTCGGTCCGCAAACGTCGGTGCACAATCGGCAGCCCGTCGGAAAAATGCTGGCGAGCACGAAGAGCCGATTGGTCCAGCCGCGCGCTGGTCCGCGCAATCACAGCTTCATGCGGCCGACCGCGGCCAGCGTTAACAAGGGTTCTATTCCAAATCTTCCGAAGAGCATAAAGAGCTTGGTAAAATAAGTCGATTCGTCGAGGTGGTTAATAACATATACGGATACACCATCGATATATTATCACTATACGTAGTAGCTGTTTCGAATACGGTACGGTACCAAGGCCTATCCCCGTTTCGATATCGCCCTCGTTTAATGACTCATCAATGACTGAATTATTCGTAGCGTACATGTTTGGTAAAAAAAAAGAAGGAATCTCTCACGAATTACGTGGACCATTCGCGTGCGCTACTACGATTAACCAAATGAAAATTATATACTATGTTGAGCATATACAATAGTTTTCTTAAAAGTATATCATACATCGACACAGCGTGTAGATTTTATTACACTCGGCAGCATCTCTTCTCTACGGGATTATACGATTAGCAATTACGTTAAGCTCGCGAAATGAATAGTGTTCTCTCGCAAGTGAATTAACGATTTCTTTTTTAATATACACATTAACCCACGACCGTAACGAAATGCACGAAAAAAAAAAGAAAAACTCCGTATACGTTTCTTATCATTAGCAGAGCACCGAACGTAGATAAATATTATGTTACGAAAGGGAGATGTAATTTATTTCCTCGATTATATACGTTCAAGGAGACTTCTGTTGTCGTTATTTGTACTCGAGAAAAAAAATTCGAAGAAAAATATTTACGTCTAGATAACGACGCTCGTTCGATGTCACCGTGATCCACTTTTTTTCTCTTGTTTTTTTTTTGTTTTGTTTTTTTTTTACTGTGGGCTCTCGATCGACATGGTGCCGCGATTATTGACTTCGTTCTTCGAAACGTGAGAGACAATGTAATATGATAAAATTGAAAAAAAAGAAAAATGAAAAAAATAAATAACTGAGCTCTCCGCGATATTTTACGCAAGTGCCATGCAACTCGCGGTGGAGTTTGCCATCCCCGGTGCGCGGACACCCCTCTTAGAAATCTTCACCGAACGCTCAATGTGTACTTTTTTTTAATGATACCAAGTATTATCCTTGCTTGTAGGAGCAATTACACGACGAAGAATTCGAAGACCAACGTACGTATTATTAATAGTTATACACGGCCTGTATTTACTGACTAATAAATCAAATTCCGACCATTGAAAATATGGTGATGAATAAAGGTAAACTTTAATAAAAAAAATTCTACATATTATTCGACTGATCGATACACCCCAGTAAACACAGTAATGTAGCAACAATGTAACTGAAAATAACAAGTAATATTACCAGAGTCTTACACGTGAATTATGAAAAACGATGTTAATTTGTGTACCCTCCGCGGAATACGAACTTAGGATCCCCGGACTTGCAGACAGCGATACTTATTGGGCTATTTTTTACTTGAGAAAATAATTTTTGAAATCTTTATATACGGTTCAGACGGATTACCTACGGACCGTTGTTGATGTATAAACTTTCATTTTTTGCATTAAACATTGATCGGTAAGACCTTTAACGGTAATAAGGAAACCAGTAATTATTTGTTTTTTATAACATTGTTATAAACATGTTATGTAAACGTTACAGATATCAGGTACATTATTGTCATGCAACTTCGTTATACACGATTTACATTACTTGATTATAATAAAAGTTGCACTAACATTGTTAGAAGTATGTTATCTAACAGTTACAGAATTTATTATAAACAACAGTTCCATTACCTGCATGTAACAAATGAAACATTACACATTACCTTCATGTTATATACTCTATATACATCACAAAAATAACATTGTTACATTGCATGTAACTTTCATCTTATATCGCCGTAATAAAATGTGTTCACTGGGACACGTCGGACGAAAAAAATCTGTTAAACGTTTCAATATACCCTTTATTTTTTTTATACAAATAATGTATGTACAATCTTCTTCCTACGTATATTTACACGGTTTTCCATACCATATTTTCATTTTCTCATACGTATACCTTGGCCATTGTCTGCGCCACTGTCGCCTAGCAGGACAACAAATAATATAAATCTCACAGTGGACACAGATACAATATAGATAATCTCAGGGACAATTCATATACAAAAAAAAGAAATGAAAATTTATCTCAGTCTTGAAACTTTTGAGCAAAAACATAACACATTACTTCGGTCAATTAATTATGAATCCCTTTGAAAAAAACCCCCCAATTTTAATTCTCTACCAGGGAGTGATTCGAATGTTAATATAATAAACTTAAACTAAGGAGTTCGTAGTCATCGATAAATTGACTAAATCATGCGAATGTCGATATCGTCCCGTTCGAAATTACAATGCGTAATATTTACAAGACGCCGAAGACAAATACACCTTGGCGCATCGCCGTTGATTATGGTTAATCGTAATTCGGCACGAGACGATACCGACATTCAGAGGAGAAAATTAAATAGAAATACTATAACAGTGGAAAGTAACAATAAATACCTTCAATGGACTCGAAAGTGCCTTTCAACGAGTAAAAACATAAATAATACATTACTTAAAATATCGTTTATGATCGGAAATTATTTATCGCTGCGAATAACGCGGAAGGAAATAATGAGGAGAAGAAAAAAACCTACGCACGTGAATTACATTCACGGGCACACAATTTCGTGCGAGACGACATTGTTACGATCGGAACAAAAAAAATAATTCTTTTTAGGTAACTCGACGGAATGTTTACGCGCTGTCCGTACGATCGCGAAATGTAAGGGATACCGGTCCCTTGGGTGCGATGATAAATTCGAATTGCAGATCGAGCTGTTCCTTCGCCACGATCTCGAATTCTCGTACAACCTGCGGAAATTTCAATTTTTCAATTTTTCAATTTTTCAATTTTTCAATTTTTCAATTTTTCAATTTTTCAATTTTTCAATTTTTCAATTTTTCAATTTTTCAATTTTTCAATTTTTCAATTTTTCAATTTTTCAATTTTTCAATTTTTCAATTTTTCAATTTTTCAATTTTTCAATTTTTCAATTTTTCAATTTTTCAATTTTTCAATTTTTCAATTTTTCAATTTTTCAATTTTTCAATTTTTTTTCGACCTTCAATTCCTTAAATACTCTACCTTGGCGACGATGAGCTGCAAGGCCTGTTCGACAAAGCGTTTGCCAGGACATATTCGTCGACCGGAACCGAAGGGGGCGACGAGAAGGGGCGAATGCGGACTGGTGCTTTCCAGCCATCTCTCTGGTATCCATTTCGAACCGTCTTTGAAATTTTTATCATCCAAACCTGCTATCCACGTATGTAAGAGAACTACTGTCTGAAGTTGAGAGAACATTTTTTTTCGCAATTTTTTTTTTTTTTTTACTTTTCATCTTCGAAATTTTGTTTTTGTTTTTGATCAACAAGCGACGGATTTCGTTAACAGTGGAAGTCTGCGGATTCGTACTCACTCCGGCTTTGAGATGATATCCCGAGAGCTCGATGGGTTCATCCAGAATTCGAGCGATGCAGGGTGCCGTGGGAATTACCCTGAAAGCTTCGGTAATGCAAGCTCGAAGATATTTCGCGTTTCGAAGATCATCAGCGGCGATGTCGCAGCGGGGTGGCGCGAGATCGGCAACCTCTTCGTAAAGACGCTTCTGAGCTTTGCCGTCGCTTCCGATCAGGTAGAAGAGGAACACCAAGGTATTTCCTAACTGGGAAATGAGAATTAATTTAGATACTTGATTTGTGTTCTTATTTGCTTTTTTTTTACTATCCTTGTGAAAATATTTCGCTGACAATTTCTCTGAAAAACTCTAACCGCATCGTTTTCGTGAATTTCAAAGATTTTCCCAAAGTTTTCTGAGCTTCTCAGCTATTTGCTAAATATTTACAATCTTCTCGACAAGATCCCCAGCAGTCACAATTTATCAGAGAAATTCAGGGTATTTTCCGAAAAATTCTGGAAAATTCTCATCTTTTTTCGATAAAGTACGTCGAGAGAAAATACTAGTTATTTTTAAGATCTACTCTGTAAATCGGCCCAAAATGTAGTTTTCCAGATAAATATTCGTCAATATAGAAAATTAATAGCCATGGAAAAACAACAAAGTTCATAGTTTTTCAGAGAAGTTCGCAGGGAAAATCAGAGATATTCAGAACAATCAGGAATACTTAGATACAGAAAAATCTTTGACTTTTTTTGAAAAGTGCGAAAACTTTGAGACATTCAGAGGACTTTTCAGACAAAATTCTGATAAATTTTCCGAGGCTTTCAGAGAATCTTTCAGACATATTCAGAGAAATATTTTCACCAGGGCAGCGACTAGGCGATAATTTAAGTTATACCACAAGTCAACTCACGGTGTGAATTCCCGCCGCGATGAAGTCGATTATAGCGGCTCTCTTGTCCCTCATGTCCAGGTTGGTGTCGCGTAGAATCGATTGAAAAACCGCCTCGACACCCTCGTCTCGGGCATTTTTTTCCTGCTCGCATATGGTGGTCTCCAACAGCTCGGATATTATGCTGAAATGTCGATAGTTTCATTGGGGATAGAAAAAAAACGGAGAAGAAGAAGAAGAAGACGTCACGAACGCCGCAGGCTCGGGCGTCATTCGATCGCGCAAACGAAAGTTTCTCCTCGTCTAAATATTTATTAGCACTAACTTGTAAATAGCGTCTTCGCTCTCGATAAGCTGTTTGTACGCGGTGGTCGGTAGTATTTTCCAAAACGGAAGACCGTAGAAGGCGTCGCGCGACGCTGTGAAGTGGATTCTAACAGCTTCTGCGAGTCTCGTGGCGAGAGAAGTGGCGGAATGTGGTTTAAGAAAGCCCAGATGCCGGCCGAGAATCAGCGTGCACGTGCCTAGACGCGGTTTTGAAGAAAGGTGTTTGTCAGACAAATTATCGGTGACGAGGCCCAGGGATTACCCGCATTATCATTCCGCAGACGATTGACGAGTCTGGTTTGCAATGAAACCGAGTCGACCACAAAATGCGGAGTTTTGCGTGGGTTCAGCGGCAATATGAGGAAGAATATGAGAAAGAATATGAGAAAGAATATGAGAAAGAATATGAGAAAGAATATGAGAAAGAATATGAGAAAGAATATGAGAAAGAATATGAGAAAGAATATGAGAAAGAATATGAGAAAGAATATGAGAAAGAATATGAGCAAGAATATGAGAAAGAATATGAGAAAGAATATGAGAAAGAATATGAGAAAGAATATGAGAAAGAATATGAGAAAGAATATGAGAAAGAATATGAGAAAGAATATGAGAAAGAATATGAGAAAGAATATGAGAAAGAATATGAGAAAGAATATGAGAAAGAATATGAGAAAGAATATGAAGATGAGCAAGATGTGGAAGATGAGGACGAAAGAGAGAAGGAAGATGAGGAGGAAAATGAGGAGGAAAATGAGGAGGAAAATTAGGAAGAGGAGGAGGAAGACGAGAAGTGACAACAAATAAACAGACAAAAAAACTCACTCTCCAGTCCCATTCTGTAAGCGAGTTCCTTGAAGCCAGTCACGTCATCGCCAGATCTTAGAACTCGTATCAGGTTAATGAAGTCGTCGGACACCTGATTGAGAGCTGGTACGAATCCGGACACAGTATTGGCGCCCATGAGTTTCGGCGTCAGTGCGGCCCGTAATTTTTGCCAAGTTTCACCTTGCCTGCACATAACCGTTCCATTACTCTACGGATCATGATCTTGCGAAAACAAAACTGATCTATAATAATTCCTCTTCGTATACATTAAATCTCGATTATAATAACGCAAAATATATGCTAATGAGAGAAGCTATGCGAAATACCGGTTTCTTCTTTTTTATAGCAAACGTTTGACCGTCAAAAATCGCTTGGGACGAGTTTTGCAAAACCGATCACGAGACCTCAGCTTCGGATACACGGTGATAATTCAATGGGGCAACAGGAGAATTCCCTCGTATAGAATATTATATTAAAATAGAAGAGATGAAGAAAAAAAAAAGAATCGGAGGACAGCAAACGATATGGGAACGAGAGGGCGTCGTCCTTGGAACGTCAGCGAAGGCTACTAATTTGGGAAAAGAGTTGGGCTTTACGTTGTCAGCGTCTGGACTCGTAAGAGCTGGATGGTCGTCGCTCCTGCTTAGCTATTTATATATATATATTATAGCTGCCTCGAGAGAGACCTTAAACTAGACCTTTTTGCATAATCGCCAAGTCGTCTCTCCGTATTATAAAACAAGCGTTTTACTCACTCGTTGACGAGACCAAGGTTGGTATAACGATCCTGTCTTGACTGACGATATTGCGATATTATTTCCTGCGGAGGACGGAGAGGATATCTCGACGCTCTTCTCAGCACGGCCTCGATGTCGCGGCGTGAGAAAACCGATATAACCGGGAAATTCCAGAGGGCTTCCTCCTTGCACAGTGGCCCGTAGCGCCGGTTCAGGTCTACTCTTAAATCAGGGATTAGCGACCGGGCCGATCGATCAGTCAGTTGGTCAATTAATCACTTTTTTACTTACGCATCCCTCGCTACAAGCATTTTTATTTTTTTTCCCCGTCACAGCCAGACATCGTTACGCTTTGGTGAACATTTTTTTCTTTAACATTTTTTGTTTGTTTGCATTCGACAATCGTTATCTAATACCCCGCTCGCCGTCACCTCGAACCGGATTTGCCGCACTCGAGTCTTTGCGGAATCGTAATAATTAAAATGTAATTTTGTGATAATTACAAATTACCACAACTCTAGAATTTAAAAAAAGAAGAAAAATATCTGGATAATTAAACAAATTTTTTCTTCTTTTTTTAAATCTAATTTTGAATTAACACAACTCCGCAAAGACTCAAGTGAGGTAGATTCGGTAATTCAATTTTGAAAGTCAGATTGTTTGACTTTAAAAATTGAATTACAAAAAAAAATTTTTAAATAAAAAAAAATATCGGGAGAAGCTCGAGTGAGGTAAGATTAAAAAAAAAGATTTTAAATTTAATTTTTAATGATTACAACTCCGCAAAGACTCGAGTGCGGTAGATTCGGTAATTCAATTGTTAACGTCACATAATTATGTGACGTTAAAAATTGAATTAAAAAAAAAAATTAAACTTTAAAATTTGTTGAAAAAATTATCGGAAGAAACTCGAGTGAGGTAAGACTTTGTTGAAGCGATGTGAAGCATGGCATGTGCATGGATGCTTACCTTTGTAAGCGTCGTGGATCTTGTTCATCTGGTACCATCCGAAACAGGAGAATATCCATCGCGTCCCGATGATCGGCAGCGCGAATGGGCCGGGCACATCTTGCGCAGTTTGGTATCGACTCTTTATCCTATCCTTCGATGATGCTGAGGTTTGGGTGAGAAATAAAAAAAAAAAAAAAATTATTCAAAATCATTCCAGCATCCGGGTGACATAAATGCGAGAGACTATTATAAACGAGCAGCCTCGCTTCGTTACTGTCGCCATTCCATTATTCTAGCCATCTCCCGCATGGCGCTCCGACGTTAGAGCACCCAATACGCGAATAACGAAGTCGCATAAAAACTAAAATTTCGATGAGTTAATGACTTGTTTGGCTCAAATTTCTACGAATTTGCCAACGACGTTAATGAGCGCGAGAAACCGAGGATTTGTTTTTTTTTTATTTATTCTTTTTTTTTACGAATCTCTTTCTCACCCGTCGTCGATTGGCGATCCGAAGGCTTCTGAATTCGAAAATTTATGCAGACGAAAGCCTGTTTGCTTGTGTATGAAATACGAACGAAGAAGAAAATAAAATGCCGGAGTTATCATCGGAGCTCATTCGCGATGACTCGATTCAATCTCACGGTCAATCGTCCTCGCGCTCTCGCCGCTGTGTCGAGGACTTAGGGCCATATCGGCGCGAGGACAAGAAGATGACCGCGTCCGCGAATTTAATATATCATCGACCCGCGACCCGCTGCGGCCTTCGAATGCTGAAGTCGCGATTTATAATACCGAATATTATGATAATTTTTTTTGGTCATTTTATCGATTAGATAAAAAATGAAAGAAGAATACTACGTGTCGTTTCTGAATTCGAAAATTTACGCACGGTAAAAAAAGTTTGGACTTTTTACTACGCTTACAGCGTCGTTGATATTTAGTCATAAGATAAAAGTGATATAGAATTGAGGAGAGAAAGTGAAAATAAGAAGAAAACATGTTTTTGTACTGGTTACATAGCATATTTTTGTAGTGTCAGGACTTGGCCTAAGTTATACGTAAAAGAATAAATATTTTTTAAAGGAGAAATTCGTTTAATAAATTAACGAACAAACTTATCGACCACAAACGTCCACAACTTTCGATTTGTTAATTTTTTGAGCGCCATCCGACTCAAGTTTTACAAACAAAAGTACAAACTAAAATCGTTAGTGATTGAGGAAATAAGAGGACAGTTTTGTATATTCAAACCTAAACAAACGACTTTGTAGCTTATTTAACAAAATTATTTTTAGCAAACTTCGTATTCCGACTTTATGAAATTATTTTCACGAATCTTTGTATTCCAACTTTACGAAATTTTTTTTACGAAACTTCGTATTCAAACTTTACGAAATTATTTTCACGAAACTTCGTATTGCAACTTGTCGAAATTTATTGTTACGAAACTTCGTATTACGACACTGAAAAAAAAAATTGCCAATGACAAAAATTCTTATTTTAATCTTTCAATTCCATATGACATTGAAACAACGACGGCAAGACTGCCAAAATGACATGTTATCGTTTCAATCCCGTATACAATTGTAAGAATTGAAAGTAGAATGGAAATAATAATTTTTTCCTTTGGCAGCCCACAAGTGAGTTTTACTTGAGTCATTGATATTTTTTTCAGCGGACTTGTCGAAATTATTTTTTATTGTCTATATGAAATACGACCGAAGAAGAGAATAAAATGTCGGAGATATCGGAGCTCATTCGAGATGAGTCGATTCGATCTCACGGTCATTGGTCTTCGCGCCCGCCGCTCTATCGAGGATTTAGGGCCATACCGGCGCACGGACAAGAAGATGACCGCGTCCGCGAATTTAATACATCATCGCTCCGCGACCCGGTGCGGCCTTCGAATGCCGAAGTCGCGATTAATACATAATGCCGAATATTATGCAAATTTAAAAAAATCATTTTATCGATTAGATATAAAAAAAGGAGAAGAAGACTAAATTTCAAAACGACATTTCGAGGAACGAATCTTCACAAATGTGACCAAACGACATTGAGGATCCCGACAGCGGGCGAAACGAAATTGATAACTATTGTACTTTATTTCGCAACAGTTCGCGCGATATCACGAATATAATTTCGACGACCCTGAACTTGACACTCGAGCGAGAGATAAACGATGCGGCAATTACGATCCGAAGCTAATTCGCAGCTTTTTCTTCCTCTAAATATAGCGAGTTTTTTTTTCTTCTTTTTTTTGCCACGCTCCGAACAGTCGCACGCGCGTGACCGCGGCCGAACGCGCCCGTTTCTCGCACACCCGGACGAACGCCGAACGAGAGAACGGAACGAGAAGGCGAAGGGGCGAAGGAGAAGAAAAAACGAAGAGAAGGAATGATTTCAGGAACCACGCCTAGGCACCAATAAGGATACCGTTATGAAACCGGCTCTCGGATTATTATGGGATCCGTGAGACACGTCGATTTCTGCCGTACTCGCGGGACGCGATTATTCTATCCTTCATGTTTATCGCGCGTCTCTCGTTCTCCGTGTAATTTAACGCTCGATAAAAAAAAGAAAAAAGAACAGAAGAAAAAATAATTAAAAAAGAAGAAGAAAAAAAGAATTAAAAAAGAAGAAGAAAAAAATAATTAAAAAAGAAAAAAAAATTAAAAATGAAGAATTTTTTATTATTTTTTTTCTCTCCGAGTTTCGGCCAAAGTCAACGATTTATCGCCGTACCAATTGTCAAGATTATAAGTCATTTTGGATTATTATGGGATCCGCGCGTCTCTCATTCTCCGTGTAATTTAACGCTCGATAATTTTTCTTTAAACAGAAGAAGAAAAAAAACAATTAAAAAAAGGAGGGTTTTTTTTATTATTTTTTTTCTCTCCGAGTTTCGGTCAAACACAACGATTTATCGCCGTACCGATTCCCAAGATTAAGAGTCATTTTGGATTATTATGGGGTCCTTGAGACACGTCGATTTTTGCCGTACACTGAAAAAAAAATATCATTGGCTCAAGTAAAATTCCATCCCGGGCTGCCAAAGAAAAAAAAATGTTTCAATTCTACTTTTAATTTTTACAATTCCATACGGGATAGAAACCGACAACACGTCACCTTGGCAGTCTTGCCGTCGTTGTTTCAATATCATATGAAATTATAAAAATTAAAAGTCGAATCGGAATAACAATTTTTTTCTTTGGCAGCCCGCAAGCGAATTTATTTTTTTCAGTGTACTCGCAGGACACGATTATTCTATCCTCCATTTTTACCACGTGTCTCTTATTCTCCGTGTAATTTAACGCTCGATTAAAAAAATATTTAAAAAACCAGAAGAAGAAAAAAAAGGAAGAATTTTTATTATTTTTTTCTCTCCGAGTTTCGGCCAAACACAACGATTTATCGCCGTACCGATTCCCAAGATTAAGAGTCACCGATAGCGCCACACACAGGAACTGCCGGGTGTAACTTTCGCCGGGAGTCATCGGAGTCGATGACTCCGCGGCTTTAACGAGAGAGCCTCGTGTCGCGCGGAGGCGAACGAGAGGAGCCCGAGGTGAGTGGCCCGGTAGATAAGAAGATCGTGTGCGACGATCCGGACAAATACAATCGGTTGCATAGAAAAAAAAGGGTGCAATGAAACTTGTCGCGCACGCGCGCGAGCGTTTAATGCCGAACCGTGAGTGCGCTCTTTCTTTTTTTATTTATTTATTTTTTATCTCGACACGACGAGACGCCGAGGGGCTTCCGACCACAATTTCTTCAGGCCAATGCGATAAGCACCTGGCATTCGGATAAAGATATTCCACGCAGAGGCGCCCCCGCAACCCGCCCGGGATAAGGCAAATCGGTTATCGTGGCGTCTCGTCGAGCAGCCACGATAAGTCGAGAAACCTGTCGTTTGGCATACAATCGAGCGCCACCGAAGCTTCTCTCTCAATTTTTTTTTTTTTTTTTTTTTTTTTTCGATTAGATTAGACAAATTGAAGAAAGAAAAATAAACTTTCGCTCGACACACACATACGGATGTAATATCTGTGTCCTGTAGTTTGTTCAGTGCGCACCGGCAACGGCCGACTGATACGTAACCCCGCGATAGTGCGAGCACAGTGGGACATCGGCGAATGACTATCTTCATCAATCGAAAAAAAAACTTTTCTATTTTTTTTATTTATTTTTACTCACTATTTTTGTGAATCGAGCGATTCTTGTGTATATATCTATATATATATGTATATGTATGTATATTTTTATTATTGTTGTGAATCGAGCGATTCTTATACAATAATCGCTAGTAAAGAAAAATATATATATATACATATATTTTTTTTTACTATTGTTGTGAATCGAGCGATTCTTGTTTTTTTTTTCGTTTACTTACTATCGGGCTGGTGAGAACTTCCGCTCCAGAACCACCAGGGTGGACGGTAGCTCGTGGCGAAGACGAGAATGGCGAAAAGCGCGGCGGCGATCGCCTCGAACCAAGCCTCGGAGAGCAGCATATCGTGTTTTTCTTGCTAGTATTTGCGTGCTCCTGCGAAATACAAAGTGAATTAAAAATTTTGAAAATTTTTCTAAAAATTAGGATTAAGGTAAGAATGTATATTTTTTATTTAAATTTTTTATTTTTTTATTTTACGTATCGCGTTGCAGATAAAACGCACGATTATTCAATATCGGAAGCGCGTTTGCGAAACGTACCACTCCGATCCGACGATTAATCGCAGTGTCGAGGCGACTGTGCGATGCATTTAGCTCTAATCAGTACGGCGAACCGCGCGGACCGAGCTCGATTTATCACGCGTGAGAATATATAAAAAATAAATCGATCGATTTTACATCGAACACCAGTGCAACGTCGAGGCGAGTTATTTATACCCGTATGTATTTTAATCGGCCATCGAGAGACAATGCGACAATGCCAGGGCCTCTGCAGATAGGGGAACGCAACGGATATAGCCAAAGAGTTGTGAAACTTCATTTTTTTTTCTTTCTTCCTCACTCACTCTTTCTCAGTCTTCTTCTGTTTCTGTTTTTTTTTTTACATTCCACGCATATAATTATTGCACTATGTTCAAAGTTGCCGATTGTGCAATCTCGCTTAATTGCAAGGCTCGAGTGAAATTAATTTATTTAAAAAAAAAAAAAGATTAAAAAAATCATAACTTTTTAAAAGGCTGTGTATCAAATGATCACTGAAAAAAATCTCCTCGAAGCTGAAATACGTCACTTCCAGTTTGAGAATTTCATTTTTCGAACGGAATTGACGTCATACCGGAAATTCGTCACTTCTAGTTTGAAAATCTCATTTTTCAATCGAAAACGACGTCATTCCAGAAATACGTAACTTCCGGTTCGAAAATCTTATTTTTCGACCGGAAGTGCCGTCATACAAGACATATGTCACTTCCGGTTTGAAAATCTTATTTTTCGACCGGAAGTGACGAAGTGGCAGCCGGTAAAAAAACGGGATTTTCCTACCGTAAGTGACATCTTCGCTATGACGTCACTTCCGGTCGAAAAATGAATTTTTCAACCGGAAATAATGTATTTTTTGTATGACGTGACATCCCGTCGAAAAAATGAGCTTTTCAAACCAGAAGTGACGTTTTCCCGTGTGTCGTCACTTTAAGTCGAAAAACGAGATTTTCAAACCGAAAGTGACATATTTCCAGCGTGACGTTACCTCCGCCCGAAAGATGAGTTTTCCGTATCGGAAGTGACGGAAGATGTCGCCCTACCGTCAAGTTCCCTCGGTGCAGAATCGACTGCAGTCATCGTCGTGAGATCTCGCCTGCGCACTTTCACCGCTTCGACTTTTTCTCATCAGCAATTTTTTGTCGGTTCGAAAATGTTTCCGAGTCCCACGCAAGGTTCCCGAACAATCGAGATATCACCGGAAACAACGGATGAAGCGAGTCGTGGGCGCTTCTTCTCAAAGGGATCTCTGAAGATTCTCCACGTGCGATCCGTCGTTGCGTGCTCGACGGTCGTTCATCGGTATCTTTCACTTTAAAATCGAGAGTAAGTTTGAGCGTCGGGGCAATAGATCGTCGCGAGCGGTCTATAAACACCGCCGGGAGAAAAGAAGAAGGGACCCGGCGCGTTCACCGGAGAGGAGAGGCTACCACGGACGCGATTTATGGTATCGTTTGTCTGGCCTATTTGTTGGTAACACGGGTCGTTCGCGACGGGCTAGTTACGCATGCTCTCGCTCTCGCTCTCTCTCTCGCCCTCTATCTAACATACGTCCGATAAACACTTTCTACGCGACGACCGCGCGCACGAAGAGTTCGAAGTAGGAAAAGCGGACGGAGGAACGATATCTCGCGGTGAAAAGTTATGCTGGAACGGATCTGAGATCGGCGGCTGCGAAACTAATACGCGAAGAAGAAAAAATAAATAAATAAATAGTAAAGTGCAACTTCAAATAGGAAAGCTAACGGCAACGAGTTTCGTATTCGCAATATGTTACTTTCAGGCCTTGACTTTTATGTTAACAACAAAAAAAAAATTGTACAGAAAGGTCAGTCAAGACTGACCTTTGTGTAACCTTTTTTTATACCGCGCATGGATACAAAAAAACAAGTTTTTTTTTTGTTTCGATGCGCGCGCAGCTGCGTTGAGGTTGTACTTGCGGTATTGAGAATATTTCGAACAATTCTCGATGGGATAATTATATGAAAAAAAAATCAAGTGTATGGGAGATGCTGCAATGATTGTTTTTGTGAAATAAAAATTTCAATTTGTCGTTAAGAAATTGAAGATAAAAATTATTATTCAAGAAATTACCCGGCAAATTAACCTATTTCCTTCGTATAATAATTCGGTTATTTTTCTGAATACGTATGAATTTTTTCAGAATTTTTGTAATCTTTGTGTCTTAAAGCTGTGAAAAAACGCAATTTTCAAAGATAAGAAAAGTCAGAAAAATAAACGAATCAAACGATCAGAAAAATAAACGAATCAAACGATCAGAAAAATAAACGAATTATTTTCATGAAGGTTAATAGTTAAGTAGCCGGGTAATTTGTTGAATCATAATTTACACTTGATGTTTTTCAGATTTTTATCCCATCGAGAAGTGTTCGAAATTTTCTCTGAAACTCACGTTTGGCGCACCCAGAAAAAAAATTTATTTGTCGGCCGCCGTTTATTTGGTTTAAGTAAAATATCTATTTGATTTAAATAAATATTTATTTAAATTACGTAAATAAATACTTAAATGAAATAAATATTTATTTAAATCAAATAAATATTTTACTGAAACCAAATAAACGGTGGCCGTCGAATACATTTTTTTTCTGGGTGCGAGTCCGTACCGCAAATACTACCTTAATACGGCAATGAGTCGTTTAAACTCCTCGTCCCGTTCCGTTGCGAGCGCGAAGCTTCGGGACTACTGGCAGACTTGACTCGTGTATTTGCGCCGAGTTGTAAAAAAAATATACATTAAAAAAGATAATGAAATTCTTCGAGTCATCGAAAGCTCGGGGAAATTTACATAGAGTGCGAAAATGTGCGGAGTAAATTCCTCAGCGAAGCGTTTCTCGTCTCTCCTCGACCTCGGCCGGGTGCGTGCGCTGATTTATTTTTTATTTTTATTTATTTATTTATTTATTTTTAATCGTCTGATTTACGAGGCATTTGCACGACCGCGAAACTGTTATCGCGCCTTACACACTCGCCGTGTCTGTATGCTCACAATTGCCGAGCGAAGATATCCAGAAACCTGCTGCACGTCACTTATCCGGCGTCATTGAGGAAAAGAAGCGACAAACAAAAAAAAAATTGCGTCTCATTCAGTCGCATCGGCGATAAAAAAAATTAAAAAAAAAAAATCAAGATTATCGGTTCGCTCAGAGCTTGTATAAATCCAATTCCAGTGAGAAATTTCGCGATCGAAGTTTGCTTGCACTCGCGTACCTCGCCGGCTTTAGAAAGTTTTCTATGCGATGAGCTCTCGACTGCGAATTCCGTTACGTAAAAAAAAAGAAGAAAATAAAAATAAAAGTAGTAAAACAACGCGGAGCATTCTCTATATAAATTTCGAAACGGCTGCATTCGGCTTTTTCGCCGATTAATCACCCCATCGATACTTGTGAAACGTCGGCATTGAAGATGAAGAAAAAAATATATATATAAAATATTTTTTAAAATTCACGTTGGTCGTGAGAAACTTCGAGAGCGGTCGACGCTGAATTTAACGATGCATCGGATATCTCTCTGTCCACCGCAGCGAAGCGCGTCAAGCGGCAGCGCGCCGGTCGAGCGAGCGTAACATCCGAGAAGGTATATAAAGGTCTCTCTTTCGAGAGAGAAAGATAAAGAGCCGCGAAGAATCTTCGCCATCCTCTAACGGCGAATCCGCGGTGGTTAGAGGTCTATATCGGCATCTCCCGATGGTATACAAAGAGGAAGAGCAAGGAATGCCGAGCGCCAGGGCCGGGAGGCCGAGCGATGCGAGGCATTGCACCGGCCAGAAACCGTCTATGAGATTTCTAAGCAGGCACGACTTCCTGCAAGGCAATGATAAACGGATGTCTTTCCCGGTCTCTCGCGACTCCGTCCATAAGGCGACCTTGACCCCTCTGAATTTATCACCCGACTATGATAGCGTAAACAAAATAAAACCATTTTTTTACTTTTTTTCTTATTCATTTTTTGAGTACTCGTTAGTTTTATTTATTTTTTAATAAATATGGAAATATGATGATATGGAAATATGAAAATACTCTGTCCATAGGACGACCGTGAACCCTTCGAATTTATCATTCGACTATGATAGCGTAAATAAAATAAAACAATTTTTTTTACTTTTTTTAAATTCATTTTTCCAGTAGTCGTTAGAGTTTTATTTATTTTTTTAATAAGTATGAAAATATGGAAATTCTCGAGTAATCATTGATGATTATTGTACAAATTGTTATTCTTTGAGAGCTATATTATATTTTAAAACGTGTATTCATCTATGTGAAAGGGGCCTCCGTAAATATAAAAATATAAAAATATAAAAATATAAAAATATAAAAATATAAAAATATAAAAATATAAAAATATAAAAATATAAAAATATAAAAATATAAAAATATAAAAATATAAAAATATAAAAATATAAAAATATAAAAATATAAAAATATAAAAATATCGGTGGGAAAAAAATGCGTTCTGATAACATGCTCCGAAGCATCTCCGGAGGACGTGAACCGGGCTCCGGTACTCGGAGACAGTAAACTCTCTTGCGCCGCGATAAAATTGCACCGTGCAGTTTAAGCCGAGAAAGACATCGCGGACGGTCTCGAGCCATTCCGCAAATTATCGAGGGGTTCCGTTAGGCTGCAATCGACGGAAACACCGTTAATATGCATACAGTGCGAGGCTCGCGATGTCCCGCGGCGAATTCGATATTTCCAGAGGGGGAGAGAGAGGAGAATCGAGAGAGATCGAGAAACCGCGACGATTTCATTGCGCACAGGCGCACGGGCACTTGCCCTACAGATGTAACGCGTTTCGCTCGCGAGTCTGCAGTTATGTCCAATTAATGTCGAATCGAGGACCCTCCTCGAGGAACTCCGTCAACTAATTGATGCAATTCTTGCCCGAAATACTCCGATCGAAGGGGTCGATCGCCGTCGTTGCGGATCGTAACGATTTCTGTACTATCGATAAAAGCAAACACCGTACGGGGCGTTCATTATAAATTCTTTGTTTTCGTAACGAAGCGAGAGTCGACAGTTCGCGAGGTGTGCAATCGAAAATATTGTATAGAGTGCGAAAAAAAATTTAATTGAAAATTAATGAATGTTGGAAGCTTTTTCACATAAACTGTATCTGAAATTTCAAACACATGTGCGTTGCAATTTTACAGTAGATTTTTTGTTTTTATTTTACGTCATTATAAAGATTTGTAATTTTTATATGTCTGGTATTTTTATGTCACAAAAACGTAAGGTAATATTCACTTGATGTAAGTAATGCAAGCAAATTTCAAGTTCCAGTATATTAAATTCATAATTTATTTTTAGAAAGTAGATATCGACGACTGACATATCAATATATTTTGCATCAACTAATTGATGTAATTCTTGCAGAAAATATTTCCATCGGAGGAGTCGATCGTCGTCGTTGCCGATCGTACACTGATAAAAAAATGGTAAATTTCGTGTACCTAACTGGAAGTTTTTATGCAAAAACTGGTACATTCAATTTAATGTACCGTTACGATCAAAACTTAATATACTTAGTCAATGAAATTAAAGTCAATTATTAAAATTAACGTATTTATACATTTTTTAATATACTGAACGTTAATTTTTAAACACAATTGTATACGAAATTTAATATATCAGTTTATGTATAAAAACTTCCAATTTCAGTACATTAAATTTCATACGATTTTTTTTACAGCGCAGTTAACGGTGAGAGTGAGGCGCGCGACGCATGCGATCGTAAATATTATACAGATACATCGGAGACGGACATATCAATATATATATATATATATATATATATATTGCATCACCAAATTGATGCAATTTTTGCCCGAAATACTCGGATCGAAAGCGGCGAAGGAGTTGATCGTCGTCGTTGCCAATCGCACAATTTCTGTATAAATCGCACTATCTATAAAAGCAAATACCGTAAGAGGCGTTCACTGTAAAAATAAATTGCAAATAATTCAATTTACAATTACCGGAATTTGAAATTTGCTCTTATCAATTTATTTTTTAATTTATTACTCACATCGATTGAACATTAATGTACTTTTTTGATGTAAAATCAAACTGCCAGATATTAAGATAACAAATCTTTTCCCCGAAATTTCCAGTACAATTATAAAAAATAAAAATTATCCTCTAAAATTGCAGCGCGCACATGTGTTTGAAATTTAAGAAACAGTTCATGTGAAAAAAAGCTTTCGATACCGTTCGTTAATTTTCGAACAAAATTTTAGTTACGATTATAAACTTTTCTGTTTTCGACCTAACCGAGAGGTGATAGTTCGCCAACCCGACCGGTATAGTATTAGCGGTGAGAGCGACGAGCGCGAGCTGCGCGATTGAAAATATTGTATAGATACATCAGAGACCGACATTTCAATATAAATATAAATGTATATATACGTACATTCATAAATAAATGTAAATACATATAGCTATATATATATATATATATATAAGTGTACAATGGTAATACCATACCGAGTCATGCGTCGCGCGAGTTATTATAATGAGCCTTGAATAATAAATAAATACTCACGATAAGCACAGTGGACACAAGATCTTAGCCGTTTCCCCGGGTGTTTATTGCAAAATAATATCGATATCCAACAACAACAACAAAGGCCGCGCACTTTTCAGAGTCCGAGTGTCCTCCCGGATCGGCACGCGTCGATCGTCGATAATCCTCGCGCCGGTTTCTCTCGATCGTCCGGTCCGGTCGAATCGGCGAATGCGATCGGGACGATATATTTCCGCGTTGCCGAACGATCGGCGACTGGCCGAACGGCGAGAGAGTTACGGGGTGTGAGACCGGCGAGATCGGTCGCGTCGGGCTGTATTTATCGGTAACCGAGGCGGCGAAACTCGGAGCCGTTTTCTTCGTCTTCGGGATCTCGAGGACGGAGGCGGCGGAGGCGGCTGAAGGTGGTCTCGGCCGGGACTCTCCGGGACTGCACCGGACGACGGTAGTGACGATGAGGATGATGATATCCACGGTGGAGAAGAAGAGAACGAAGAGAGCAAACGAAGAGGTGGTGGTTAAACGGCAAGTGGTGGGTAGAAGTGGATGACGGGCCGCGATGGTAGTGGCAAGAGCCCGCCGAGGTGTACAACGAAGAAAGTATATATACACATATATATGTCTACATACATCGATACGTGCCACACGTATATAACTATATGTATGTATACGTACGACACATATGTAACTATATATATTTATACGCGTCACTAATATATATCTACATATATGTATACGTGCCACACATATATGTCTATATATATGTATACGTGCCACACATATAGGTCTATATATATGTATACGTGCCACACATATAGGACTATATATGTGTATACGTATCACACATATATTTCTATATATACGTATACGTACCACACATATATGTCTGTATATGTGTATGCGTACGACACATGTATATTTATATATATGTATATATATGTATATATAAAGTAAGGAATGGCGGACGGGGGGAACGGAGGCTCGCGAAAAATTGGTAACCGGCGGAGCCTCGGAAACAGTACCCTCCTTCCCGGGAGTCCGGGATTGTACTGATCCTAAAAAGTTTTCAGGACACGGGTATATATTTTCGAAAATGGTTACTCCGAAGAGAGAGAGAGAGGGGGAGGGGGAGGTCGAGGAATGGAAATGGGAATGAGAGACGAAGCGTTACGGAGAACGTATGCGAGAACGAGGAGAGACGCGCACGGGTAATCCGTACGGCGGAGCGTTAGCGGGACGAGGAAGGATGGACGGGAGAGACGGAGAGACGTACGTTGTTATATAGCCGTAGTAGTCGCGCGGGCGAGGGTGTAAGAGGACGGGAGGGGGGAGAGAGAGGGGATGAGAACACGCGGCGAGGGAGAGAACGAGAAAGATATTAAATGACTGGAGCCAGTCTGCATTCATGGGGCCGCGGCAAGGCAACGGTCAGCCAGCCCGGTCTCTCTCTCTCTCTCTCGCCTCGAGAGCTACTTCACTTCACGCACGCATGATGACGATAATGATATTGTGTACACGGCGCCCCCCCGTACGTCCGTTACTCCTCGTTTATTGTTACTTTACGGTGTACTCATAAAATTTATTTACATCGATTTTTAGTTTTATTTTTAGTTTTAGCTTTAGTTTGGGTTTTGGTTTTGGTTTTGGTTTTGGTTTTGGTTTTGGTTTTGGTTTTGGTTTTGGTTTTGGTTTTGGTTTTGGTTTTGGTTTTGGTTTTGGTTTTGGTTTTGGTTTTGGTTTTGGTTTTGGTTTTGGTTTTGGTTTTGGTTTTGGTTTTGGTTTTGGTTTTGGTTTTAGTTTTAGTTTTGGTTTTGGTTTTGGTTTTGGTTTTGGTTTTGGTTATGGTTATGGTTATGGTTATGGTTATGGTTATGGTTATGGTTTCGGTTTTGGTTTTGGTTTTGGTTTTAGTTTTAGTTTTAGTTTTAGTTTTAGTTTTGTAGTCTCGATTTTTCTGAGATCCTCACGACCGATTTTTCTTTTTTATTTATATTTCTTCCAGTACCGTGCCGGTGAGGAGTCTCGGCGAATCGGAGAACCGCGTGGCCGGCTTCGCGGTCGGAGACAAACTCTTCTTATCTACTCGTTTCTCTGTTTACATGTTCGTTCGGCGCGGTCGGCCGGCGGTTGTGGAGGGGGAACGGAGGGAGGGGAAGAGAGGGGCGGAGGAGGGAGGGGGGGTGGAAGAGGAATGATCGTGTAAGGCCCAGCGAGGGGAAGGTCGACGCGCGAGAGGCCCCCGAAGTGAAACATGAAGAAAGAATGTAAGAGAATGAAACGTTAGGGTGGGGGAGGGGAGGGGGGAAGAGAACTCACCGTTGAACAGATGGCGTCGCGTGTTGGAGGGAGGAGGAGCGCGGCCGCAGATAATCCCGTGGACCCAGGAAGAGGCCGAGGAAGAACTGCCGCGAGAGCCTCGAGGATGAGATAGAAAGAATGGAAGATAGGAAGAAAGGAGGCGCGTGAGAAGAAAAAAAAAATGAAAAAAAAAAACGCCGTGCGTGCGCGCGCTGCGTACGAGAATTTCACGCACTCGGGAGAGACGAGGGTAGGAGGTGAGGAGTATGAGAGCGAGAGAACGGTACCAGGCGCAAGGGTGCAAGAGGATTGACCGGAGAGCGTGTCGAACGCGAGAAAGGTCCGGCTCGCCAAACAAACGAAAGAAAAGAAGAAAAAAAAAAAGAAAGAAGAAGGAAAAGCTCGAGGTAAGGAGCGAAGGAATTAAAAAAAAAATATATGAAGAGGAGGAAGAAGCAGAAGGGAAAAGGAAGAGCGGTGTTATGTCATAGAGCGAGCGTGTGGGGAGCGCGCTACGGTGGGGACGACGCGCCGCCGTCGAGTGTTGGTACACACGGCCGGGCAGAAACTCGCCGCGGCACACTCTGTCCGGAGCTGACTCTGGACGCTTTGGGAGAGACAAACGGCGAAGACCGGACGATCGGGTAAGAGAATGGGGATACGGCGGAGGATTGGAATTAAAAAAAAAAAAATAAAGGAACGAAGAGACGGAGAAAACGTGCGGAGAGAAAAGAAGCTGCCGGGGGACCACGTGGATAGGCCGGTATAGCGAAGCCGGTACAGAGCTCTACATCCGGGTACGTGATCCACAAGCGAACGCGCTCGATTAACTGCTTGTTTTGCCTCGGTACGGGTAAATACCTTTTCGCGAACTCGCGCGAGATCCTCGACCGAGGAAACCCTTCGGGCGGGGCGTCCGCTGAGGGAGGCTTTGGTAATCTTGAGGAAGAAAAAAAAGAAGTACTTATTTGGACTTCCGGTTTGGGCATCGTTAACGAGCCAATTTTTCGAGATTTTATCTCAGCATGATTTTTTTCTTTTTTTGTAATTTTTTTTTTCTTCTTATAAGGCAGAGGTAATGCTCGGACGGTTAAGGGCATCCCCAGATTGGAAGATTAATTAATTAGCTATACTGGAAAATAAATATCAATGACTCAAGTACAATTCGCTTGCGGGCTGGGAGAGAAAAAAATCGTTACTTTAATCTACTTTCATTTCTCCTTTCAATTCTCACAATTCCATACGCGATTGGAACGATAACGTGTCTCCTTGATAGGCTTGTCGTCGTTGTATCAATGTCATATGGGATTGTAAGAATTGAAAGTAGAATTGAAATAAACGTTTTTTTGCTTTGGAGGTCGGCAAGCGAATTTTTCTTTTTTTTTCAGTGAAACAACACATTTTTTTGTGAATATGACGGAAAGCAATGTCAAGCTGATAGTTTCTAGTTTTCAAAGTAGATCAAATGCACAATTTTTCGCACGCGGTTTCTCGGCACGTCCCTATAGGGTAAACCGGCCAATGAATGGACATTTAAGCACACGAAAAAGCCAATGAATAGACTTTTTTATGCACGTGCTCTTATAGAAAGTGTCCATTCATTGTCACTGTCCATTAATTGGCTGGTTTTCCCTATTCGGACACGGTATTCCCCGATCTTTCGGACAATCACAGATTTCGAGAATTCTGACGCACGAACTCAAAACTAGTTCATGTTATCTGAAAGAATTTCTTTGAAATTTATTAAGTGAATCGATAAAAAATTATATTTACGCGAAACAATACTGAAGATAAGCTATGTAGAAAACTAGCTGAGCTGACTTCTTCGAAGTGCCCGATTATTGGGTCACGTAGTAACTCTTGTACCAATTTTCGGACACTATGTCGTCGGTCGTTTAACAAAACGCAACGATAGAAAATAATTTAATCTTAAACCTTCCATAACTTTTTTTTGTGCATCAAATAATTGGATTTCTAACGTTTAAATTCGCGTGATAAATCATATTTGCATAGGAGTGTCCGACGACTGGGACGTGCTTAAGCATTGATACGGTTACCTTGCAGAAGAAGAAACAATATTTTCGCAAAGTATCCACAAAGATGTGATAAAATATATTTATTGTTTTTAGGTACAAAATAATTTGCACGTGATTTCCGCATTTCTTACAATTTTGCCCACAGCTTTCGCCATGAGAAAGTCTGCCAATCAATTTTTCAACAATTACAAATTTTTTGCTTGAAATTTACCAAACTTTTTACTAAAAATAAAAAAAAATTCTGTAAAATTGCAACGCACATGTGTGTGAAATTTCACAAAAACAGTTTACGTGAAAAAGTATCCAATACCGTTCGTTAATTCGCTAAAAAAATTGTTTACAGTGTTCCCATAAGTTTTACCCTATTTAAAGTACCCCAACATTGAGATCTCAAGTTTCCAATTTTTTTTTTCTTTCGTGGTACAAAAAATTATAAAAAACAATTTTTGTGTATAGATTTGTACAGCCGGACGCATATATGGAAGCTTGCAGGATAGCGATAGCGGTGGAGTGAGCAGCGTGCGCGTAAAGGAGGAGGAGGAGGGGGGGGGGCGTGAATCTGTAGCCGACTCACCATACAAACAGCCCTTCCAATGCCGGAATGAGTTGTCGATCGGAACTCGTTTTCGAATCGAGAATGAAAAAAAAAAATTATGAGAACGACGAATGCACGCGAGACAGCGTGGGCGCGCGATCACTCTCGGAATAGGATGCTGCGAGAGTGTCGCGCGTACTACTGTAGCCCTCCCTCGGTCCTCCGGAGCCGTACGTGCACGGATATAAATGCGCGAGTATTCCCGTCCACGTTATATGGTATGGTCCGTAACGAGAAAAAGGAGAACCAGACACCATTGAAATCAAGGCACCCCGATATACATCCCGTTCTCGCTAGACGAGAAATCTCGTCGATGTGTCTGGAGGACTCGTGCGTGACTCGAGAGCAAATCGGGCGCGCGCGCGCGGGGCTTATTACATTATATTTTTCGCCGCTGTCCGTCTATAAATATAATTCGCGCAACTATGTCAGACGCAATTAAGTCAACGTTCATTAATGAATCTATGGAAATCCATTAATAATTCATTTTTTTTTTTTATGTTAACGTTAGATAAATTATTAAGGCAGTAAATATCCGGATGTGCGCACCGAAGCGGATAGTCGATGATTAAAATTAGTCATTCGGGCGGAAGATGCAGAGCCCGGAGAGGCGAAAACCCTCAAAGGATTTATCCGGGCGAAGTAAGCCGAGCTGCATTCTCGGGAGACCAACAGCGGCAGCTGAGAGCGATAGTGTATAATGTCGGGGGAAAAAGAAATGAGAAAAATAAATAGAAAATGAAGAAAAGAAGAAAACTTCACATGCCGGAGGCATACCGAGCGGCGGGCTTATCGCTACTCGGATTCGATGTACTATCTCTCATAATGAAACGAGCACTGAGCCGGAGAGACTCCCATGGATTAATGGCGGCTCCGCAGGTTTGTGGATGCAGCCGAGTAAAATTGTTCGAGAATCATTAGTGCACGTGAGAACCAATAAATACATCGGCCGTCTTATGCGTTATGTAAATATGTAGAAAATTATATAAATATATATAAATATATATAAATATGGGGCATTACCTACCATTTCGACCTGGGTCTGAAAATGCACACCTTGGATTGGACCAGCCATTTTTTGTATGGGGTAACCCACTCTCAAAAACACCCAGATTTTTTTTAAATTGTTTATAATTATTTATGATTGACAAAATTAAGTTATTGATCGACACGATTCAAGAATCTGGAAAATTCTGTGTCATATATTTTAGAAATGTAAGATTTGAGCCGACGTGGGCCGGCGTCACCTTCTATTTTTTTCCAATTTTCTTCGAAAGAGAAACAGTGAAAAAAATCAGTCGATTATGGGTTATCACTTGACTTGAGTTTTTTTTTTAAGTTAACAAAAAACTTCGGAATCATCTGAAAAAATTCTCGAAAATGCAATGTACGGAATATAATGATCAAGCGATAGCCCATAATCGACTGATTTTTTCTTCTAATTGCTTGCCCGGTTTTGTTTTCGAAAAAAAGAATTTGAGAAAGATATAAGGTGACGTCGGCCCACTCCGACTCAAATCGTAAAATTTCTTATATATGACGGAAGATTTTGAAGAATTTTTTCAGATTATTAAATTGCGGCGATCAACAAGTTAATTTTTTTATCACAAATAATTAAAAAACTATTTTAAAAAATCCCATAAAAAATCTGAGTGTTTTTGATAGTTATTTCAGTCCTATAAAAGATCGCCGCCCAATCCAACATCTGAAGGGTTAGACCCAGGTCCAAATGGTAGGGAATGCCCCATATATAAATAAAAAAATAATAAAAGATAAATAAAAATAAAAATAAAAGAGGTTCAGTTTTGGTATCGAAGATACAAGAAGCGGGTGCACACCGGGGCGAATATCTCGAGTGCGCCGGGTTTGTTTACGCGGGAGAGCCGGCAGCCGTGATAAGGCCGAACG
The DNA here is from genome assembly GCA_917499995.1 of Ichneumon xanthorius. NCBI lineage: Eukaryota > Metazoa > Arthropoda > Insecta > Hymenoptera > Ichneumonidae > Ichneumon > Ichneumon xanthorius. The sequence goes on along the minus strand of OU824211.1, from coordinate 7,347,486 downwards.
GAAGAGGATACCCTTTTATAGTAGCGTAGCTTCTTCTTTTCCTGCTCACCGTCCGTACAGTATAAAACGAGTACACGAGCGCCGTATATGCGAAGTAGCCGAGTCGATGACTGGGCGTCGAGTCCGGAATTTTACTGTATTTACACGGAGGGAGTCGACAAGCAGACGAACGGACGAGACACTCTCGTGCTTCTGCGAGAGACAGACAGACGGAAGGAATTAACTGGAGCATCTTTCTTCTTCTGTCATCGCCAATGATCTTTGAACAGGGAACGTTTCTTATCGGTCAACCTCGCAGTGCAGCCAGACGCGCTCCACATCTGCGAAAGGCACCTGTTCGTGATCCGACAAAACAATACGTTATCGTAACTTAAAAAAATAAAATAAAATAAAATCGCTACGAGCTTATCGTCGAGCGATCAATTTTACTACACGGAAGCTTCACGAGTACGAAAGTTCACGACTATTTTCAGCAATCGTCATTCATCAATATAATTTTTATCGCGATAATGTATCGACGATTATTGAACATTGATCTCTTTGCCTCCATGCAGACTCGAACGCTAGTGGCGTATGCCCGCATTGACGTAAACGATTTATCGGCATAGATCGTACGGCACAAACTAATTGAGCCATCTTAAGTTTTGATCGATACAGTTATAACTTTTTTTTTTTCGTCGATCGATTGATTTTTCCCTTTTAGTATCGATCATCGATCTTTCGTTGGAGCCACAGTGTATCAAATAACATCGGCGTGTTATTTGCAGAAAGAATTTAAGAGCGAGTATAGTGTACAAACGTGTGATACACGCGATAAAAAAAGATCGATATGAATCTATCATGGAGCGATCAATTTTACTATACGGAAGCGTCACGTTACGAAAGTTCGCGACTATTTTCAGCGTTCGTCATTCATCAATATAATTTTTATCGCGTTAATGTATCGACGATTATTGAACATTGATCTCTTTGCCTCCATGCAGACTCGAACGCTAGTGGCGTATGCCCGCATTTACGTAAACGATTTATCGGCATAGATCGTACGGCACAAACTAATTGAGCCATCTTAAGTTTTGATCGTTATAACTTTTTTTTTTTCGTCGATCGATTGATTTTTCCCTTTTAGTATCGATCATCGATCTTTCGTTGGCGCCACAGTGTGTCAAATAACATCGGCGCGTTATTTGCAGAAAGAATTTAAGAGCGAGTATAGTGTACAAACGTGTGATACACGCGATAAAAAAAGATCGATATGAATCTATCATCGAGCGATCAATTTTACTACTCGGAAACGTCAGAGAATTCGTCATAATACATAGTCAATAGTTCACGGGTATTTCCAACGTGCGTCATTCATCAATACATTGGTATTCATAATAGTACATCTCGATACGAGTGCGAAAGAGCTTTTTCTGACGAGTGTGACTTTGTAGCACGAGCCGAAGGCGAGTGTTGCAATCACACGAGTTCAGAAAACGTTTTTCGCACGAGTATCGTACAAAATTTTATTTCACAAGGTGTGAAAATGGGGTTTTTCGCACGCGCAGCGTGCGCAAAAACCCCCATTTTCCCACCGAGTGAAATAAAAATTGTTTTATCGCGATAATGTAAGTACCTTTGCCCCGATGCAGACTCGAGCGCTATTGTCGTTTACCTGTATATCGTAAAACACAAATTAATGGGGCTAACTAAAATGTACTTATTTATTGATTGATTTGTTTGTATAAAAGGAAGAAATATCTTTTTACATAACTAGAGATTACATTCTCATGTGAGTACAGTGTAGTTTCCAATCTACAACTTACATCTAAGATCTGATTAAACGAAACTATAACTATAAGTGCTACGCAATATCGAATTTCTGAATGCAAAGCGCGAGAGCCCAAACAGTTCTTCTATGCTGTCGAATTCATTAGCTAAGTGAATGAGGCGAGGGATCAAACTACAGCGCCCTTAGTTTGTGCTATATGTTTGCATTATGAAAAGCTCCCGGTTCCAAAAATTTCGATAGAAACAGATATTACTTTTTTCTTCGATCAATTAGTCTTTTTGGCGCGTTATTCGCTCAAAGAATTTCACAGCCAGCCTTTTATACAAACGACATAGACGGTTTATCAACATAGATCGGTAAAACACAAACAAATTCAGGCAACTAAAATTTCAATCAAAACAGATATAACTTTTTTTCTTCGATCGATTAATCTTTCTCTTTTTTAGCATCGACCATCGATCTCTCGTCTCTTCCTCATCAGATTTCCTCTTCTTTCGTTCGGGCGACAGCGTGTCGAATAAAATCGGCGCGTTGTTCGCTCAAAGAATTTAACAGCCAGCCTCGTGTACAAACGCCATGAACGATTTATCGGCATAAATCAATAAAACACCAAAAAATTGAGGCAACTAAAATTTCAATCAAAACAGATATAACTATTTTCTTCGATCGATCAATCTTTCTCCCTCTCAGTATCGACCATCGATCTCTCGTCTCTTCCTCATCAGATTTCCTCTTCTTTCGTTCGCTCGGCAGTGTGTTGAATAAAATAGGCGTGTTATTCGCTAAAAGAATTCAACAGTGAGCTCGATGTACAAACGCCATACACGATTTATCGGCATAAATCGGTAAAACACAAACAAATTGAGGCAACTAAAATTTCAATCAAAACAGATATAGCTTTTTTTCTTCGATCGATCAATCTTTCTCCCATCGATCTCTCGTGTCTTCCTCATCAAATGTTTTCTTCTTTCGGTCGCGCGACAGTGTGTCGAATAAAATCGGCGCGTTATTGACTCAAAGAATTCAACAGTGAACTCTGTGTACAAAGCCATAGACGATTTATCGGCATAAATCGGTAAAACACAAAAAAAAATTTCAATCAAAACAGATATAACTTTTTTTCTTCGATCGATCAATCTTTCTCTCCCTCAGTATCGACCATCGATCTCTCGTCTCTTCCTCACCAGATTTCCTCTTCTTTCGTTCGCTCGGCAGTGTGTCGAGTAAAATCGGCGAGTTGTTCGCTCAAAGAATTTAACAACGAGCCTCGCGTACAAGCGTGCGATACGCCGCTTGGCTCGTGAGACTCGGAGCATACGTATGTCCGGGGAAGGCAGGACGTATGCGGGATACGGGTTTTCGTAGCCCGTTGCCAGTGCTCTCGCTGCCGGTTGGTTCTTGGCCACGCCGATCATCGGTACACACCGTGGCGGCCGTGTCTCGACGACAGCCGGCCCCCGGCCAACCAGGAAGTGATCACGGACGACTGGTCACTCGCCGGAATTCACGACTGTACGATTATATGTATATATGCCGGTACAGCTCGTACACACCACATTCGGACACATACGCTCCCCGAAGCTTTTATAAATTCGAATCTTTCTGGATAACGTCCTGTCCCTCGAACGGCCTCTGGCTCGCCATACGTCGGATATCTTCGTGTTTTTTTCTTTCTTCTTTTTCATCACAAATTACCGGGTTACCGGCGAACGAGGGGTTTTCATCCGTGCGATCAAACGTTCCGAATGCATAATGTGTCTCTCGGCCGGCGAAATAAATTGCGAAGTGCGCCGAGCTTGCGAGAGCTCTTTATAATGTGGCCGGGTTTGAGGGAGGGCGCGCAACGGTGCGCCGTTTTCTTCGGCGTTTTTATCGTCCCGGCAAATGCGAATGCGAAGTGAATTTCACCGGTAGCAGACACATTTGTTTTTATTCCCGAGCAAGGAACTGACTTGCATCGTTCACTGTATCGATGTCCGGATCCAAAAATCGAAGCTTTTGGAAATTCTTATTTTTCTGAGTAACGTCCTCGAATGGCCCTCGAATGGCCTCTGGCCATTCGATGTATGGCACACCATACATAGAATATCTTTTTTTCTACTTTTTCGTAATAAATTACTGGGTTACCTATTAAATTTCATATATAATTCTGACGAAAAGTGAACGTACTTTCTTTAAAAATTAACGTACTGTATATTAAAAACTTTACTTTCAATAATTAACTTCAATTTCACCGTAAAAGGGCATTAATTTTCCATCACAATTGCACATTAAATTTGATGTACAAGTTTTTACACGAAAACTTCCATTCCGGTGCATTGAATTTACAATTTTTCTTTCACAGTGGATCGCACGTAACGACGTGTCGTTTTTTTCGGCGTTTTTGAAATTTCACCGGTAGCAGATGACAAATTAATTTTTATTCGCGAGCAACGAACGGCCATGCAAACCTCGAAGCTTTTATAAATTCCAATTTTTTTAGATAACGTCCGGTTCCTCGAACGGCCTCTCGCTCACCATACATCGAAAATCATCTTTAAAAAAAAATCTTTTCATCACAAATTACCGCGTTGCCCTCAAACGAGGGATTTGCATCCAGCGATCAAACGTTCCGAATGCGTGATGTGTCTTTCGACCGGCGAAATAAATTGCTAAATTTACCAAGCTTGCGAGAGCTGTTTGTAATGACTTGAGCTTGGCATATATTTTTTTTTAATTCACCGTACAATTTTAATTTGCTTTTTGTTTATTAACAGATATATATTTTTTTTTTCTTTTTCGCCACAAATTACCGGTTTACCTACGAACGAGGGTTTTTCATCCAGCGACCAAAGGCTCCGAATGCATGATGTGTCTTTCGGCCGGCGAAATAAATTGCGAAGTGCACCGAGCTTGCGAGAGCCGTTTATAACGTGGTTGGTTTTGTGGTGGGCACGCAACGGTGCGCCGTTTTCTTCGGCGATTTTTATCGTCCCGAAAATTCGACCGCGAAGTGAAATTTCATCGGTAGCACACGACAAATTTTTTTTTATCGGCCAGCAACGAACGGCAATACTTCACTCACTATATCGATGTCCGGATCCAAACTTCTGCCAAGTCCCTCGATCACTCCCATACTGAGCATTATACTCGCGAACGTACCGTCCTGTCGCACCTTGTAGCGCACTATAGCGGCGAAAAATTCGGTCACGACGCTGCTCACTTTTATCTGGAAATTGGAGTTTGTCAAGGACACATTATCTTGTAACTCGTCGAGATAAGGCGGCAGGTTTGATTGCAAGATTAAAGTAGAATAAAATTTAAGTAACGTCGTAGTGCGACGTCGAGTTGCGTATCATTCTAATTACTCTGTCGAGGCTCAGACGAGATCCCAGATGATTATCGACTATCCGTCCGATAGCTTTCTTGAAGCCCGCCGGGTCTGATGCCATGTGGTCGCTGTGATTCATTATGTACTCTCCGGCCAGCTCACCCTATCGACAAGATCGAATTTTTTTTATTCACCCTAGAATTTTTGTTTGTTTGTTTGTTGGTTAATGGATTTCTCCTTAATCAATTATCAAATAATATAAATGGGTCTTATAACGATTTTCATATTTTTATTTAAAAAACAAGGAATTTTGTTATTTTGTTGTGTTAAATTATACAATTTTGGAAACTTGTATAATTTTGGAAAATTGCAACAAAAGATACAAAAAATAATAATAATTATGTATCGCTGAAAAAAAAACTTACGTCTCCGTTCACCACCGAGCGAAAGACGTCGCGCAGATTTTTTCTGCCTCTATCGTCCAGAGAAGCAACGAGGCCACAGTCGAGAAACACCAGGCGAGCTCTGCTGCCGAAGTATCTTGGAAATATCTTGCCGAATGGTGCCAATGCCTCTGGCACACGTGGGACAGCTTGAACTAAAATGTTGCCAGGATGGAGATCGCAGTGAACAAAGTTGTCCTTGAAAATCTGCAACTCAAAGATCGAATGGGTATCAGTGTATGATCGATAAGATATATAACGATCATGTGAAATATCTATAAAGATCGTGTGTAATATCTATAAAGATCGTGTGTAATATCTATAAAGATCGTGTGTAATATCTATAAAGATCGTGTGTAATATCTATAACGATCTTGTGGAGTATCTGTAACGATCGTGTGAAAGATCTATAACAGTGGTTCTTAACCTGGGGTCCATGGACCCTCAAAATACACGAGGGATCCCCTGTGGACCCCCAAGGTTAAGGACCACTGATCTATAACGATCGTGTGAAACGTCGATAACGATCGTCTGAAAGATCTATAACGATACTTTAAAAGATCCATAACGATTGTTTAAAAGATCCATAACGATCGTTTAAAAGATCGATAACGATCATCCAAAAGATCTATAACGATCGCCCAAAAGATCTATAACGATCGTCCAAAAGATCTATATCGATCGTCCAAAAGATCTATAACGATCGTCCAAAAGATCTATAACGATCGTCCAAAAGATGTATAACGATCGTCCAAAAGATGTATAACGATCGTCCAAAAGATCTATAACGATCGTCCAAAAGATCTATAACGATCGTCCAAAAGATCTATAACGATCGTCCAAAAGATCTATAACGATCGTCCAAAAGATCTACAACGATCGTCCGAAAGATCTACAACGATCGTCCGAAAGATCTACAACGATCGTCCGAAAGATCTATAACGATCGCCTGAAAGATCTATAACGATCGCCTGAAAGATCTATAACGATTGCCTGAAAGATCTATAACGATCGCCTGAAAGATCTATAACGATCGTGTGAAACATTTACAACGATCATCCGAAAGATCTCTAACGATCGTCTGAAGCATTTACAACGATCATCCGAAAGATCTCTAACGATCGTCTGAAGCATTTACAACGATCATCCGAAAGATCTATAACGTACCATCTGAAATACCGCCGTGATTCCTATCTTGGCCAAATAACGTTGCAACTTGCGATCCTCGCAGTCGAGATATTCAGAGATCGGTGTGCAGTCGTGAAAACTCTCGACGAGTATCTTCTTGTGGGTGAGATCGACGAAGGGCGACGGAAAGAGGACGTCGAAATTGCGGGAAAAATTACGGGAGAATACGACGAGATTTCGGGCCTCGAGTTTCATGTCGATCTTCGAAGGAATATCGATCGGTATTGAGGAGGATTAGAGTAATCGTTCGAGGGTTCCAGATTGACACATTGAATTTACTTGATTTTCCATCATTCGGGCGAACTCCTTAATGCAATCGGGCAGACTGAGCCATCGCAACGGAGGCACGACGTAATTCAGACATTCCGAAATAACCCGCAGTATCGCCAAATCTCGTCTGAAAATATCGCTTTATAAAACGTCAATTCTTATCTTCGATTTCCAACATAGATCGTTGGAATTTACTTCATAAGATTCTCGATGCCAGGATGCAAAACTTTGACCGCCACTGGGACCCGAGATCGAGCGTTCTTCCTCTCGATCCACGCCTTGTACACCTGAATCGGACAATCGCAGATACAACCCGAAATATAAATGATTTTTCTTATCATTATTATTTCTTTTTATAGCGCGTTGGTCGCAACGCATCAGTACTTGTGCGCAACATCCGGATCCGATCGGCGCCGATCCATCGAACTTGACGAATAAGTTTCTCCATCCGGGACCGTAAGTCGCCTCCATCAGCCACTTGGTGTAGAGCCAAGAGTGCGCAGGCGTGTGTCTCTGAAGACGCGATAGATTATCGCAAATATCCTCGGGAAAAAGATCTCTTCGGGTCGCCGCCCATTGGCCCAATTTTATGAAGGTCGGACCCAAAAACTCGGTGGCTGCGACGAGGAAGTTGCGCAAAAGTTGAAAAAATTTAACAACAAAACAATAATAAATAAACAAACAAACAAATAAATAAAGAAATACATAAAATTCTCGCGGTAAAAAAAAAAAATTAATAATTAATGTTCACAATCGTGTTTACCCCTGAGAAGAGCGCCGGCGAAGGCTTTCGTATAAATTATCCGGGTCATCAGATAAAAGGCTAACAAGCCACTGGCAACGAATAATATGAGGGTAATCCTCACGGCTACCATTATACTCTCGATGATAATACCGAGCAAGGGCGCTCGTTCATCCGCTCTCGTCGCTGAAGGGTTCTCACATTTCACGCATTCTCGCGGTATAATTAGCGCCAACTTTGAACTGTTGCCCGCTAAGAAGTCGAGCCTCGGCCTTAGGCTGATCCTCCGCTGGATATGACATTGGAGATCCCTCCTCAAGGACGCTCGAGTCGAGTTCCCTCGAAACGTATGGGACCGAAGCAGCCTCAATGACTTGGATAATTTTGATAGTATCGTCATTATCGCCGACGGATATTACAGGGCTCCTCATATCGTTTGATCGTGTGTGTGTGTGTGTGCTTGTGTGTTTACTATAAATATTATAATCGCGAGGTAGGATAAGCATCCCCGGCCATTGTAAATGATCACTCCGTAGCGATCATTTTCTTCTTTTTTTTAATTCAGCTCGGGTGAAGGTGATTTCTCGCGTGCGTCATTTCGCGCTTATCAAAAGCAAACCTAACGAAGGCAGCTGCAACTGCATTGAATATATCTGTATGTATACTTTTCTATTTGTTTTTTTTTCGCTGCAGCAGCGAACAGATGATCGAGAGAAAAAAAGCGACGCGTAGCGCAGGCGGCAAAGTAAGTTGGGCGTTCGTCCGCCAGAGGCGCTGAACGCGCGGCGGCTCCTCCGGTGAAACCGACAAGCGTCATCGGAAGGGTTAAAAATAAACAAAAGAGGAAAACGCTCCTCTTATTGAATACAGAAATAATTGTCGAGGCAAGCTCTAGAGCTCAGCCCACCCGCAAGAATCACTCCGCGAAGTTTCGAGCTACTAAAACGAGTCATGAAAAACTGTGTTGTGAAAAAAAAACGAGAACGCTCCGTCGAACACTGCACAGCGAGAGACTGTAGTACGGTGAATGTTTGAAAACAGAACAAAATAAATCAAAAATACAATAAATAAAAACTATCAGAATGGAATATTTTTAGAAATTAGTTCCGATACTGATTTACAGTCAAAAAAAAAAAAAAAAAAAAAAAAAAAAAAAAAAAAAAAACAATACGGACTGGAAATAAAAACGAGTCCAGGATTGTTATAAAAAATGTCTCATTAACGTGGGAGAGACGCTGACGATGGAGAAATATTTGAGTCCGAAACCACTCGAATCCACGTCGAACGACAAAAAGGACTAAAATAAAGGAAATATATAAAATAAAAAAATGCCCACGGTAGTAAACTCGTCGTTGACGTACGAAATTCTAATGTACCTGAACTCCTTTTACTTTGGTATGTTTGCCGTTTGCGAATTGGGAATGGGACTGTTCAAGGCGATAAATCTCCCATCGCCCGGCACCGGCACGACCGCCATGGAGTTCTCGCTGCTCGTATTTCTCATTGCCACCGAGGGAGGTAGAGTTTATCTCGGGAGGAAGGGAAACCTGACGGAGAGGGGTCTTCCGATACTCCTTGGAATTGTACTGACGATACCGAGCGCCCTGGCGACGCTTTATTTCCTAATATGGCAGAGCTACGTTCTCAGGCTGGAGAGGATGCTGTGCGGCATTCAGCTCGTTCTGTTGGTCAGCGAACTCGTCATCTCTGTGATGTGCCTTGTTGCCATTTGGCGTCCCGCTCCCCCGGAAGAATGAACCACTGAAGATCTTTACATACATACATATACATATATATTTTTTTTCAAACATCCGGCATGCTATGCACGATACACAAAATAGCGCGGGGAAACCAAAGAAACAATCGATTTTATTCCCCTGCTGCGTAGAAAGCACCTCGTTAGATATCTTAAGACATCGGCGTCACACTCTATATCTACTAATCACTCTTTTTTTTTACACATATACTGAATGGTTGAAAAAAAAAATTTACCTACGCATCGACGATGCCGAGAAGATGGAAAACTGGAATTTTTTTTTTTTTATGATATTTTGATAACTTTGCTGTAAGATGGAAGTGGAGAACTTTGTCAAGAGAGAATGCTGCTATAAATCCGTGCGATGGAGAAACAGGAATGAAAAAAAAGAAAACCGACACTGCCGGATACATAACTTTACATATTAAGCGATAACCCGGAGACGTAGTCTAGTTTGTAAACGATTTGTATCCTGAATTGTAAGAGGGGGAGATTCATTGTACGTCTAGCGTAGCGAGACACCTCTCTAGTTTCCTTAAGTATTATTAACATGTTCACCACTGAGAATTTCACTAATTTAATTCATGTACGTACCGCTAACTAACATAGTTTTTTTTATAGGCCGTTATTAAAACTGTCCACGCAGCTCTTGTACCTCGTATTATTTACACATCTCATTATTTCGTGTGCATGTAAAGTTTTCTTCTTTTTTTCTTGCGAAACGACATTTCGCATTTCTAGTATTTATTGTTCGTCGTAAAAGAATAAAAATATTTTTGTTTCGCCGCCGACGGATCATAGTTTTGCTCTTCAGCCTTTGAACGTATTAAATTAAATAATAAAATCTTCGGTTTTCTTTTTCATAGGTGCAAGTTCCTACACCGGAGATATTTACGGGACATCGACGTATCGATATTCATGTTCAAATCCATTCAATGAGACTCTCAACGTTTCTCGAGATGATTCGAGATTCAGATAAATAGAATACTAGTTTCGTGAATTCCTACGCGGAAAGTTACTATATTTACAGAATCGTTTAAATTTCTCTAAGTACCTTACATCCGTTCCTCGTTGTATTGTCATCGGTTATTATCAACTGCGGTTCGGTACCTCTTTGTAGACGGGATAAGATTCATGCTCCGAAATCACCCACACTCTCGATCGCTATATCGTCGTTCGGCGCTCCGATCAATCCTTGACGTTGCTGCTTTCAGCTCTTCGTCTCCTGATCGCGCGCAGACGATTGCTGCAGTATATTCGCAGGAACACCGCGCCGAAGACTATCAAAACACCGATCGCACCGAAAACGGTGATATCGTGATGGTACATCAAACACGAAAGTAGTATGGCCAAGCCCTGTAAAGATAATTACTCTCGATTATTAATCGCAATTTAATTAAGAAATCGCTGCGCGTATCGATTCCTCACCTGACGTATCGTCATCATTATTACGAAAGCAACCGCACCGAATTTCGATATCGTGTAATAAATGAACAGTTGACCGCTCGCGGAACATATAGAGATGAGCAAGCAATCCACTATGAAAGCGTGATGCTGAAAAAAAAAAATTAACGTCGATTAATCGGTGGAAGATATTATTTTTTTTTAATTCCCAAGCTCGAATATTTTACTTTGCCTTACCTTCATCACAAATTCGAGAGTTTGCACGAAGCTCGATTGTTGAAAGAGAGAAGTAGCGGTCAGCATGCACGAGAACATATTCACCGCGCACATCATCTGTATGCTCGTCACGCCGTACTCGGTGAAGAGAGCGTTCTGCCAATTGCTCGTGAAGCTATCGAGTATCATGTAACCGCTCAGGAGAATTATTCCCGAAAGGGTCGTCGCCCTGTCTGCGTTAATGTCGATGATTAAAATCGCGACGCTGTTTCGTCCGATCGGCGAAGCGGAAACGCTGATTTCCAACGAACTCACCACTTTCCTGAGACGTGCTTCCCAGCATGAAGAGAGTCATTCCGATGGAGATCAGAGCCGCGGTGACGTACTCGTAATATTCGTACGAATTACGCGATACGATTTTTCCCATTATCATTACGGGAATGATCTTCGACGCCTTTGCTAAAACCTGCGTGACAAATAATTAATGTAAAAATCATCGTCGAGGTCAGAATCGTTAAAGTTTCGATGGAAATCAATTTGATGGAAAGATGTGCGTAGGCGAGGGGGTTTACAATAAAATGTAAAAAAGAGAGGCGCCTACTAGCCGAGCAGGGTCACATGCAAGTATTATGCTAGTAGTTAAATCAATTCAAGCTTTATAAGTTTAAATGTCTTTAACTTTTATAATTCTTAGTCTTATATTTTTATTGACGATGCTAGTGCTAAATCAATTCATACGTTCTTAGCTTAGTGTTTTTAACTTTCATAATTTGTAAGCTTGAGTGTTTTAACTTCCACAATTCGTAATCGTAAATGTTTTTACTTTCATAATTCGGAAGCTTGAGTGTTTTTACTTTCATAATTCGTAAGCTTGAGTGTTATTACTTTCATAATTCGTAAGCTTGAGTGTTTTTAACTTTTATAAATCGTTATTCAGAAGCTCTAACATTTATGATTTATTATATAGTGACGTAAAGGAGAAATCCATAAAAATAATAAATTATTAAAATATTTCTCTCACCTGTGTGGGAAAGCTAACGTACTTCAAAACCTCGTACTGACACCAGCTACTCATGATATTAGAGAGCGAGCAAAAAACGTATTTGTACAGAGGCGTGGAGTGACGGGGTTGCCTCTTTACCAGCAAATACAATCCCGACATGAGAAAAGCAAGGATTCTATTGACGAAAACGAGAAACTGCGAATCGTGGAAGTGAGACCTCTCGCCCGCTTCGTTGACGTACTCCTGGGTCATTATTTTCTCCTGCAGGTAGCCCCACGTCAAGTAACTGATCTGCAGTCCGACGAAGCAATACGCGCATAATACGGCGTCGTGAGCGAAGCTCTTCTGAGCGTGGGCGCTCGACGCCGAACCGGACGGAGCGTAGTTCGGCGAATCCAGGAGTCCCGACTCGCCGCTGCCCAGGAAACATGCCTGCACCAATCTGGGTATGCACCCCTTGCCTGGTAAAACGAACGTCAAAGTTTATTTATTTTTATTATTTACATATTATGTTAAATCAAATAAGCTATATTATAGAGGGCTGAAGGACTTGGCTCAATCGCCTATTGGCAATAGCAATAGGAATATGAAATGTAAATAATCTTTTAAATATACCATCATTCATACCGTGTAAAATATTGTCAATAAGTACATTTATTATATTATGTTGCCGACATTGCAAAAGGATTTTCTCCCATTAATGAATAAATCAATAAATCAATAAATCAATAAATCAATAAATCAATAATCAATAAATCAATGAATTAATTGAAGTAGACTGAGGCAAATTACAAGGTGACGGGAAGTACCATCAAATGATCAGAAAAAATAAAAAAATGCATAAAATAAATTTAAAAGAAAATTGGGGTCTCATAATCTGCTTTAGAGTACTTGTAGGAATCTTTGAGAGTGGAAACATTTCCTCTATTTGCATGACATTTAACAAAATAACAGAGAGAGGAGGATGATAATTGTCGATGAACAATAACTCTTCCGAAGCTTGCAACTCAACAGTACATACTAGAAAACAACAATCATAGTTAATGGCGTAAACCACAAGCAACTTTAAGCCAAAGTTAATTTTTTTTTCCTGCAACAAAAGTCGTCAAAAAAATTGGTACCTGATCTCTGGAGGTACTTGCTGCAGCGCACGTATTTGTATATGAGATAGCCAGGCAACAGCACGGTGGCGTAACCAAGGAGATTCAGGCTCAGCCTTATTATCCAATTGTATGACGAAGACCGATTCAATATATCGTCGTTGCTGTCCGTCAACGACTTTACTATGCACGTTGTGATGTAAATAATGCCGACGGAGAATAATATCAGCGCACTGCAAAAACAAAACATAATCAATTTCTTTTTTTTTTCTCAATCTCAAGACATGATTGTTTTTTTCAACCAAACTCACCATATTATCGTATTGCCGACAAAGTTTCCCATACTTGCGGATTATAATAAATATCTATCTATTCATGGGGAAAACAAAGGGGGAAGAGGTTATCTCGTAACCATAATACACCGCGTAGAATTGTAAAACTCATTTGTCTAAGAGAAACGAGGAAGCGGCATTGTTTATAGCGCCTCCCGGCAACGTGGCAATGAGATAACGATATTTGGCCTCGGAGTTAGAATTCATTTCCGGAACGTTTATGCATTAGCGGATAACGAGCGGTGAATTTGACGTAAACAGGCGGCGGAATTGCAGACGACTCGGATATCCGACGAATTTCCGTCGTGCCACCAGGTGGCTCGGCGAGCAATAATTTGCAACGCGACATTTTTTTATCATTAATATTGCGTTATTAGTCGTTAGATCGTTAGCGATCGTACAAACCAATTTGCACGTAATCGGCAAGTTTTTATCCGTACATTTTGTTCGCTTGTTTGTTGTTGTTTTATTACATTATTTATACTCTTTACATAGTACAATTATGTGTATGTATAAACTTAGTTTTATGAAACTTTGTGTGAGTCCGAGATATTCGTTAATAGGAAGCTCCCCCACGACTACGAACGATATTGCAACGTTGAATAATGCAATACCTGCAATATTTATATATATATATATAATATATACTATGTAATCCCGTAGCGGTTTAATTCTTTATAACTCTTCTTTATGCAGTTATTTACAATCGAAGTTATTTTACAGTTTTATACAGTATAATAATGACGTTATGACAAATACAATTACGTACAGTATTCAAATTATTCCCGCTTGAATATCAATAGAGTTTCAATACAGCCATTAAAACGAATGGCTGTCAACAGCTTTTTTTTATTAATTTCCCAGGCAGTACAAAACAATTAGTTATCAAAAAGTGATCTCAACGAGGTCGATATGTCCGTCTCGCCGGTATCCGAAAGTTACGATCCACCCAGAGTCAACTTTTGAACGTAGGATAACTTATATTTACCGTCCGGACGAACATGCATAACGTAATTTAGATAACTTTTTCATACCAGATTTCTTTTTGCTACCTGGGTTATCATCGAAGACTGATCTTTCAATACGTTTTTTTTTCATAGTGAAGCACTTTGAGTTTGTTCAGAAGAATCGACAAATAATCATTGCATTGGAGGCATTTTTTTTTTCAAGACGATATGTTTCCTTCGCGGTTTCACAATCGACTTGGAAATATCATTTCCATCTGGATTGAACAGGAACTTTGAGTACGAGCTTCTTTTCAAATTTGTCGCGCGTACCTGTACGGGTTTCCGGACCTGGAATTCAGACGCGGAATTTCACTAAAGAAAAGAAAAACAATCTTCTTTCACCGCTTATTTCGAATACCCAAAGGCGTCCCTGTTTCGAATACCCCTCGAGTGCCCGCGTCAATAAAATCGGTTTTCAACCACTAGAAAATATTAATACAATTCTGACGATCGTACAGATTCAATATTTACACTCTCCTAGGGAATGATCGGAATGAAATTTAACTCTCGCGATACGTTCGATACAACGTTCTTTGCTACAATTTCTAGTGAACAATTTTCCTGTTTGTTTTTTTTTAATTGCCTAGACGCTCGCGTCGCTGATACTACATACGCTTTCCATCGACCACTTCTGCGATACGAAGTTACTACTGTTCGATACTCTCGCCGACACGTCCAGTCTCGACGCCAGGTCGTATGTACCTGGCGATGGAATAATTGCTTGTAATTTGATCGTGTTAAGCCCGAGCGGCTCCACGCGACAATTGACGGCCGTGTGGCTGGCGTAGCGAAAAAACGTCGACGCCTGAGGTGAGTAGAGTTGAGCCTTTATGCTCGGCAAAGTCGTCTGGCTGAAAATTACAAAGAAAAAAAAGAAAATATTATTACAAAGTTGCCCTATAAAAAGAAATGTTAAATAGTTAAAAATTCAACTGTTTAAACAGTTTAAAAATTAAAATGTTTAAATAGTTTTAAAACAATTTTAAGTTGCTTAAATAGAATCATTTTAAATAGTTTAAAAACAAAATTTTTCAATACCCTAACAAGAAACGTTTTTAAGTAGTTTAAAAACAAACATTTTTAAATAATTTAAAACGTAACATTTTTAAAATAGTTTCCAAATCCAAATTTTTAAATAGCTTAAAAATTTTTTAAAATGTTGACCTCCGCACTGCTCACCTGCTCGTGCCGATCGTGTTGATTCTGACGTCGACGAGAGACTGCGAATGATTTTGCAGGTGGAGAGTGACTGGAATAACGCACATGCGAATGCGCTCGAAATTATGTTTGCCCTCCCTGACGTGACTCAACGAGAAGGAGACGACGTTCTTCAGATATTCCGACTCGGGCACGTGATCCTTCTTCACGACGGTCGTGGAGTCCGGAACATTTCTATCGGGTCCGAAGATCTTGAGTCGAGTTGAGTAGTCGGCTTGATCCGATCGCACCTCCTCCGGATGTTTGTAGGATTTATTGAGCAACGCGAGATCGACGTGGTGCTGGCCGAGAGCGTGGCGGGTCGCAGCGCCGCTCTCCTTTATTTCCGCCCTCCATCTGATTATCAGCGTTGCGTCGAGTCTCATGGTTATGGCCAGCGGACTTTCCTCGGCCGTGCGCGAGTGCGTCTCATTGTAACTCTCGTTTCCGCCCTGCGGCCGTATGTGTCTCTTCCGAACGAAGTCCATGTACGGAAAGTTCGTGACCGAGCGCGTATCGTTCTTATCGGTGGTGAGCGATATATCGGAGAATCTCGACGCGTCCTCGGTTCTGCCGGTCATTTTAAGCAATACGCTGTACGTTTCCTGAGGCTTTATTTTCACGTTCGTCGGCTCGACGATGTACTCGGAAAGAGACCACAAGTCGCTCTCGAGCGACACTCGAGTCAACGCTATCAAGTTCATGAAGGGATCGTGAACTTGGTTCGTGTTCTTAACGCGTACGGTGAGAGTCAACGTCGGTAAATCGTTCTTTCTCGCGGCACTTCGACGGGCGATCGCGCTTATCTGAATGGAGTCTAATACTGTTAGTTGCCACGTGTGACGACACAGACGGTACTTGGGCACGCTCCTAGGATCGACGTTCTCGTAGTAGAAGAGCAGGTCCAGCCTATGACTGCCCTTCGTGTGAGGCGCGCGGATCCAAAGAGGCATCGTGTGCTTTTCTCCCGGCGCCAACACTCCGTTCGCACCTTCCGGCAAGGATATCTTCGTCACGAGTCCACCGATTTTTTCTCTGTTGTCCTCCAGACAGAAGAGCTTCGGATTCGTCGAACCGACGTAGATACTCTTCAGCGGTGCCTTGCCGATATTCTCGAAGGTCACCTCGAGCCTCTGCATCTCACCGCACAACATCTCCGGCGATATTTTGGTGAAGGAAATCTGCAAAAAGTGATCGAGGGATCAAGCGACGTTGCATTCGTTGCTGAGAACAATAAAATAAGGGTCCAAAGTAATTTGCACATTGCTTCCTCATTT
The DNA here is from genome assembly GCA_917499995.1 of Ichneumon xanthorius. Lineage (NCBI taxonomy): Eukaryota > Metazoa > Arthropoda > Insecta > Hymenoptera > Ichneumonidae > Ichneumon > Ichneumon xanthorius. The sequence goes on along the minus strand of OU824211.1, from coordinate 7,330,470 downwards.
GTCACAATTTTGGGCATAGTTTTCTCTATGAGAAAGTTCGCTTCGATTTTTGGATTTTTTGTGGAGGAAGCTGTGCGCGAAATTGCAATAAATAGGGAAGCCATGTGTAAATTACTTTGCACCTTTTTCGTTTAACGTTAAAAAATGTCTACATCTCATAAAATTGAAACGGTTAAACGTTGGCGCAAAATTTAATGTTGAAAGTCGCTAATTGAGATTTGAGTACTCCGTTGGTTTGAGACTGTTTTATGTATTTTACCCACTCATGACGAAACTCCAAATTGTTTTACTCCAAGAGTCACATTTGATCCATAAGCAAAAATGCAAAATTTTCGAAACATTTCAACGATTTGAACAATTTTCGCTAAATGTAATACCAAAAATTGTACAGTGTTAGTTCATTCCCATATCAAATTTGGGCTCGAAAACTCTATTTTTACTGGAATTATATAATTTTCAGCAATTTTTCAAAAAAATCAAAATTCCATAAAATCTGACCGCTAAATTTTTTTTTTACGAGAACACAATTTCCTCTATGCGGAAGCAAAAACAGGTGAAACTACCGACCTGCATGTACGGAGCTCTGTCGACGATGTTGATGTCGAGCCTGCAGTCGACGCCGTACATATTGGTACCGGGTTTTTCCTTCACGTTCTTCAATCTCGGACCTTTGATCTCGAACATTCGCTTTCCCGTGACCGAGACGGTGGGATTAACGATCGGCTGGTCGGAGGCCGCGGGATTCGATAAATCGTAACACAATCCCAGTATCTTCAATTCTCCTATCATCCTAGGTGTGCACGACAAAACAACGCGCTGTTTCGACGTCGGTTGAAGAAGCACGAAATCGATGACTTCCGTATCAACCGGACTAGATTCCGACAGTGAATTCTCCATCATCGTTTCGTTCGTGAAAGTCTCGTCGTCTTTCGCGAACGACCATATGAGCTTTACCTTGGCGAGTGGGATCGGAATTTTCAGAGGATTGTACAGCTCGACGGAGAGACGAACCGGCTCGTCCAGAACACCGTTCGGCCTCGCGGTGTTGTTGCTTCTGCTCGAGTAGAGAGCTATCGTAGGCTTGAAAATCATCGACGCGGAGCCTTGAGCTTCGGACACCATTATTTCTTCGAGCTTCGACCATCGAGCGTCGTCGTCGTCCTGACTATCGAACGAAACGTTACTCGCGGTCACCCGTTCGTCCGTCGACATCGGCACCGGACCCAGTAATACTTTTATTTCGTTGCCGTCGACGAGGGGCAACGGTAGATACGGAAGTTCGAAGCGGTCCGTCGAGCTCTCTTGCAGCAGCAACTGAAATTCGTTCGGTCAATTAACAAATAAAATACAATGGCGACGTTACGGAACAAAGAGGCCAGAGATAAATAAACGAATAACACGAAAGCGAGCGTACGTGATGCGTGTGCAAAAATTCCCGAAGGAAAGCCGCCTGCTGGACGCTCGGCTGCTTACTGGACTCCTTCAGCAATTTTTCGAAAGCCCGCACGGCATCGCCAACTTGTTTCAACGACGCCGCCTGCCTGCCGATCGTGAAGTGAATGTGATCGTCCGCTGACGACCAGCCTCTACCTCGATAAACCTGGAACATGAATTTTTTTTATGATTTAAAAAAACAAATATTAAAAAAATTAAACTCGCGCGGATCTCTCGAATTTTACGCGATTTTCTCACCGACCTGATAAGCTTGCTGATAGCACCTCAGCGAATGTTTTCTCTGTCCCGCCTTCGAGAATCTATGTCCCGCCAATACGGCGTGAAAGGCGTACTTGTGTATCATTTTTGGATTTATGAAACAGTACGCGGCCTGTTCGAGCAGCAGCGCCGATCTCAGGTCCGAATCTTCGCTCGTCATGCGTATCAATTGCTTCGCAGCCTCGCCGTGCAGGCTCCGACCTTTGAGACACTCGGCGCTGAGCAAAGTCGCTCGTGTCGCGAACTGCGGCATTTTGCAGCTAGTCGAGTAAGTCAGTATCGCGTCGTCCATGTACTCGATGGTTTTTCGACTCATCTCGCCCTGCATGAATGCACTCAGAGCCGCCATCTCCAGCGCACCCGCGTAGTAGAGCCACGCCTGATCCGCGGCAAAGTCTCGCTTCGCGCTGTGATAAACTTGATAGGCGAGCGTGTAATGCCCGAACATGAAACACAGATCGCCCAGTCGACGGAGCTGCAGCTCGGGCGACTCCGCTGTGTAACTGCAAAAGATTTTGAAATTATTTTTTTTAATCTATGCAATCATTTTCCTATTAATCTATGAAATAATTGTAAAAATCTATGAAATAATTATAAAAAATCTATGAAATAATTATAAAAAATCTATGAAATAATTATAAAAAATCTATGAAATAATTATAAAAAATCTATGAAATAATTATAAAAAATCTATGAAATAATTATAAAAAATCTATGAAATAATTATAAAAAATCTATGAAATAATTATAAAAAATCTATGAAACAATTGTTTTTCGTCATCGGCATTCACGTTTCCACGCAAAGTGGACTTACATCACAGCGTTCGTCGGCGTAGATCCTGGAACGCCAGGTTTGCTCGTACCGAACCATCTCTTGGTAGCGCTGAAAAGCGAGCGACTGACTCCTTTCTTGTTCGATATAACGTCGCTCAACAGGCCGATCTGTTTCTCGACGTAGGGCAACAGGCTCCTCAAGCAAAATTCGTTTGTCAACGTCCTTATCCTATCGAGATCCTGAGTGGAGAGACGAGCCCCGTGCTGGGCTATCGGATGATTCGGCGAATCGGCCCAAACGTTGGCATTTATCGGCGAGCTCTCGTTGACGGAGAGTTTGGAATTATCGGGACAGTCAAGATTAAAGGTTCTGTGGCTTTCCGGGCTCAGCGGGTGAATCGTAACCGGAACAGCCTCCTGACCGAGCTCCACGTGCATGCTCGGCGATTCCGATATCTCCGACGAGAGGCTTATCTTGTCGGCGAAATCCGGCGATATCAGACTCGGAGCCTGAGGTCCAATTGGCGTGCCTGCGTGACTCGTTCTGAAATACACAATTAATCATTTAATACTTTTGCGGTCTTATGGTTGAGCCGAATGCCCGAATTCGCCTGGATTACACGAGCGCTCAAAAAATAAATAAATAAACTGTTGTATTAAGCACACTCTTACTTGCCTGCACATTTTGTCTGTAAAAAAGTGCTTCGCCCGTCTACACAAATAAAACAATTATAATAATAATTACTTGTCAGGCTCAGTCGTAACTTCGTTCGGCATAACGGAAACTCCGCCGATGTCGGCCGGAGTGCGGGGGCTGCTACTGTGATCGCTGCTCGCGTTGAAATCCGCGTGCTTCACCAGAAACTGACTCCACGGATCCGGCAGGTGAGTATTGTCGTCCGCTTGGCCGGGCGGCCGCGAATTCATTTGCAATAGAAAACAATTGTTGGCGTCGTACAAATTCTTCATCTCCCCAAAGACCGATTCGGCTCTAAAATAATAAATAAATAAAGTAGCAGTAAACTGTTATAGGGTAAATAAATTCAAGAGGTGTAATTTTAAGTGTTCACAACTTTCATAATTTGAAGGGGGAGTAATTTGAAGTGTTTATAACTTTTATTACTTGTTGTTCAGAGCTATAAAATAACGATTTATTTTATACTGATTGTAAAGGAGAAATTCCTCATAGAAATAAATTAAATTAAATTAAAGTACGCTCTGTGCTAAAGAATCATGCGTGGAAAAAATCCCCGGTACTAACTTTGCTTTGTCGTCCTGAGTTGTGTCATGTATCAAGACGTAGTATCTAAGAGCATTGTTGTTGAACCATTTTGGCAATTTTCCCGGCACGCTCTGGTGCAATTGAGCAGCCATCTGCTGTATCTTCTCCAAAGGATTGTCGTCCGCGGTGGACACGACTATCATGCAAGCCAGAAAGTGCTTGGTAAATTCGTGATCCGAGGGAAACTGAACGGCAAGAAACATTTCTCTCCATGCCTCGAACCAGGGAACAGCCAATGGAATGTCCAGCTCTACGTTTCCTATCCGAGCTACGGTCGTGCGCTCGCAGAGCTCAGAACTGACCGAATCGTTGAGCATCTTTCTGGCAAGGGAAGGCTCGGGTGGCTGGGCGTGTATGTCCTGCATAGAGAGTCGAAGGTTTCGCACAGTGACTGTTGTTCCCTGAGGATCCTTGAAGTGACCTGAAAAAAATCAATTCACAAATTTGGGTCACGGACGTCAAACAGACAACGATCATTGTCGATATCAATTATAATTTGACGCCATGAACGATATTTTCAGATCCCTCGACAAATTTTTGGCAAGTCCGTTTTGCACATTTTTAGTTTCTTTTTCCTACTTTTGACTTTTTTGCTTAAATTTTTTTCCCACCTCTCTTTCTATTTTATGCTTTGCGTTGATTCCGACGGTTCTAATTTGAGATGATTCTGCGCTCGTTATTATTCTCATACATTGCACATCTTGCAAAAAGGGTTTGTCCCGCGAACTTAATAAATAAGTAAAGAAATAAATAAATAAATTAAGAAACAAAATAAATAAAGAAATGGTCGTTTAACTCGATGACTCACCTTCGCGATCGCGCCATCAAAAATTCAGCTCTGACAGCGTAAACTTTTTATTTTTTATTTCTCGAGTGAATCTTCGAGAAAAAACGTACCTTCGGTATTGAGATTGCAGAACGGCTGGAGAAGCTCGATGAACGAGAGATTGTTCTTCTGACAAACGGACTCGGCGATTGCCGAGCAAACCGCGCCGACTTGAGGCGAGAATGCATTGCCGATAAATTCACGGGGGGTTAACTTGCATTGAGCCATGTTAAAGAGGCTCGGCAATCGCGTTCAATTATTGACTTTTAACTGAGGGTACGAGCACGACGAGATCTCGGCGAGATCGAGCTTTCGTCTTTTACTCAATGTTTATTCGAACGATCGCCTGTGCACACACGACTGCGCGAGTATCGCGCGTGCATAATAACCCGCGGTGGATTTTTTTTTTTTTCTGCCGAATCGTGCGTGTTCCGACTATCGGAGCACCGCGAGCACAATGACCGTGATAAACATGTCCAGGCAACGTCCACCGATGACCACCCACTGGAACAGCTGTTCGTCGCCGAGAGAATTTACCGAGAGACAATCCGGCCTCACGATCATTATCAAACTGCCCTCTCGGCAAACCCGTCGAAAGATTATCGGCGCGTTCACGTTTCGAATCGGCCGATAATTATTCCGGGTCGAAGATTGCTCTTTTTGCTCGGCGATTTCAAGCCGACCTTACATTAAATCTCTATAGTTGTTTGTCGTCAATATTTCATTAATTTGACCACCCGTTCTTTGACGTTGATGAATAAATTAATTCTCGGCTAAGGAGATCGATCGATCATAGATGCTATTTTACGCATGAATAAATTGCTGCAATGTGACAAATCGGTGGAGTGGTAGGGGATGGCGTACTACTATTACTATGTGCGTAATCGCGTTCTCGTGTCTCTCCCACCTCGGGACTCCGAAATCCGGCCGCATGATCATTGTTAAAGTGCCCTCTCGGCAATCCCGGCGAAAGATTATCGACGCGTTCACCTTTCGAATCGGCCGATAATAGTTCCGGCGCGACTATTGTTCTTTTTGCTCAACGAATATTCAGCCCGTTTCGCATGTCCTTAAGGGGAAGTGAAACTGCTGTGCGTGCGAGAGAGACAGTTGCAATTTTCAAATTAACTTTATTCAATGGTGCTAATTGTTTGAGAAAAAAAAAGAATTCGGGCCGGATGCGAAATTACCGTGCGCATAAGGGTCGAATTTGCTTTTTCCTCGTAATAATTAGCACCCTTAAGAAAAGTTAATTACAGTTTTCATTACCGACCTCGATATTTTACTTCCCCTTAAGAAACCATACTCGACGATTGTTCTTTTTGCTCCTCAACGAATTCAACGCAACCTTACATTAAATCTCTATAGCCGTTTGTCGTTATATCTTTCGTTAATTGAACCAGCCGCTCTTTAAGAGCATATGCAAAACCGCTGTCGGTAATAAAAACTGTAGTCAACTTTTCTCACGGATTCCGGCATTCACACGATCAAAAGAAAAGTCTCATCGCTACCCGAGACGACGTCCGTTCCCGATGAGAATTCTCTTCCGACCGTACATCCGAGAACCCGTGAGAAAAGTTGATTACAGTTTTTGATACCGACCGAGCCCGAGATGGACGGGAAAAGAGGTGTTTCATATGAGACAATAAATTAATTCCGCTTCGGCGATCGATCTATCATAGATGCCATTTTACGCATGAATAAATCGCTGCGATGTGACAAATCGGTGGAAGTGGTACGGGATAGCGTACTACGGTACATACTGTGCGTAATCGCATTCTCGTGTCTCTCCCACCCCGGGGCCGAAACCTCTTCGCGCCCCGCCTTCGAGATACCTCGCGTATCCCCGCATGCTCGACGCTCCCACCAGTTACTGCAGTTCGCGAACGGCGATGTGGCACATGCTTTCGCCAGAGGGCTTGGGAGTCACAGAATAAATAATAATAATATTAAAAAAAGAGAGTATCACAGTAGTCGGTAGTGGTGTGTATGTATATATAGAGAATAAAAAAAAAGGATAAGCGAGATGATCCGTGTGTTTTGAAAACAAACTTGTTCGGGGAGTGCGGACGCAAAGAGCGATTTCCGTGAAGCTTCGATAAGAGAGCTCTCGGTCTGTGTCCGTTTCTCACGGATAATGTCGCGCGGTGAAAAGTAGCAGCCCCGCAGAGAGAGAGCCTTTCGTGCACGGTTGCGAGACATTTTCTTTTTTTTTTTACGCTCTCCGCTGGTGTTATATCCAGCGAGGAAATAAAAAAAGGGAGGCCAGTGGGCGATTCTCGTGCGAGCGTGCTGCGAAACGAACGAGATTTTTTAAGGCTGCGCCAAGTGGCGTTCCATCGAGCCAGGTGTCCGTCCGACGTCACGGAACGGCCCCGACAATCGTCTCGTCAAAAATGCTGCCTCCGTTTTGAGACGGAAACAGATCGTTGAGTCCGATCTGCAGGATTCGCCAGTTAATCGAATTTTTTGTTTGTTTTTTTTTTTTTTTTCGCAACAATCGCGTGCCTTAATCGACGCCCTCCGTGTTTCGACGCCGAGCAGGGATTTTGCCGTAAATAATGTCGAAGAGCAAACTTCACAATCACGTTGACGGCAGCATGGTCGCCGTTAAGAGCAAGGTAAGAATCGACGGTCCGTGACTGGCGCGATTAAACGCGCGACTTTGTCCCTGGCTGCCGTAGAGAGTTATTGCACAACTTGTGTCGAAGCTGCATTCCGATGAGCCAAATTTGGTACGAACAGTGACTCATTGTTCCGACACGAACGCCTGCGACGCTGTGTTTTGATAACGGCAATGGGTCGACTATTTTTAAAGCGGAGATCGACGGTCGATGATTTTGTATGTAAAAAGTGTTTTGTTGTTTTTGCAGTTCGATGCGGACATCATACGATTCTCGGTCAATCGAAACGAGCCGACCGTCTACGAGGACTTCAGGAAGCTGCTCGCCGAGAGGCACGACATCGGGCCGGATCTCAATTTTCTCATCTACTACACCGATCCGACCGACGGAGATCTACTGCCTATCAACAATGACAACAACTTGGCGAGGGCGCTGCTCGCCGCCAAGCCTCTGCTCAGAGTGTTCATAACGAGAAAGGCTGATGGAATGGAGGACATGAACGGCTACGGAACGCTAAAGCCAAAAAATTTGATATCCAGCATACTCGGAGGCACTCCGGGAAAACCTAAGCCCCTCGCTATCTCCAATCCCCATGACTTCAGACAGGTCGGTGCACCTCAGGGAAAGCTTTCCCATGTCTGGATTTTTACTTCCTCAAGGAGGAAGCGATGTTTTTATTTTTTTTATATTTGAGATTTTCATCTTAGACTACTTAAGGTAGTCCTTGTGAGTATTGTTCACTTCGCATAGGTTTTGGAGAAATTAGAGGGAATTGCTAACATTTCTGGATGGTGTTAAACTCTGAAAAAATCAAGCATATTAAAGGTGCTGAAAATATTCATTTTGCATAATAATAGTTCCAAAATGTTATTAACGAATTGATGAAAAATACAATTGTTCATCAAATTTCCCAGAAACGTAATTTTTTTCAAATGAAAATGCTTTGTTCACTTTTCTGAAAATGTTGTTAGAAATTAGTTAATTACATTTTCGAATTATTATTATGCAAAATTAATCTTTGCACCCTTTCATTTCTCTGAAATTTATGCGAAGTAAACACTATTCGATAGGACTACCTTAAAATAATCTAAAAAGTCGAGAAACGCAATTTTTATCGTTTAAGGTAGCTACGGCACGGAATTCTAGTTGAACGAGTGTTAAATTTTCATAATTGTTTATGCAAAATGTTGTGGATTTATTAACAGTAACGGAAGTCCATTAGATATAATCCATATATTATAATATTATAATGTATTAACTAATGTGTTTTTTTCTTGATTTTCTTTTAAATCCGTGTTTCAGGTATCGGCGATAATAGACGTGGACATATTGCCGGAGACTTGCCGTCGCGTGAGATTATTGAAGCACGGTTCGGACAAGCCTCTAGGGTTTTACATAAAGGACGGCGAGAGCTTCAGGGTGTTGCCGCCGTCGGCGGGCGGAGGAATCGAGAAGGTTCCTGGTGTCTTCATCAGCAGGCTCGTGCCCGGCGGTTTGGCCGAGAGCACCGGCCTCCTCGCAGTAAACGACGAGGTTCTCGAGGTGAACGGTATCGAAGTCGCCGGAAAAACCCTAGACCAGGTGATTTTATTTATTTATTTATTCGTATTATTAACTGACCGAGCCTTTTTACATTTGCAATTTTTACAGTTCAGATAACAATACAGATATGAACCAAAATACAGCATGTGTGAACATAATAACACCGTAATATACAAAATGTATTATTTTTCTTTTTTGCACAATTTTTCTTGCGCGTCCAATGCAAGAAATGAAAAGCCACTGCCGGTCATTGTGAAACGATAGTGGGTCGACCTTTCTGTCAGCGAACGGCGTTTTTATTTTTTATTTTTTTTATTAAATGTTAAATTCCTCTCGATGATAACGAATAGCGATCGAGAGAAGAGAGTTTACTGACCGACGCAATTTTCTCCAATCCCACCAGGTCACCGACATGATGATCGCCAATTCGTCGAACCTGATAATAACGGTGAAGCCCGCGAATCAACGGGCAGCCCTGGTCGCACCGAGACGCGGCTCGTTCTCGAGGAACAGCCAATTGTCGTCGGGCAGTCACCAGTCGACGCAGAGTGTCGCGACCGTGAGCGACGAGGACGCCGACGAGATCGTCGATCTCACCGGTGTGCCGCTTCACGATGAAGTTCACACGACCGGCTCGCAGCATCATCACTTGCACCATCATCATCATCCTCACCACAACTTGTTCAGTCACGATCAGGGCGTGTTGCATCTGTAAGTTATCGATTCTGCTCTCGCCAACGAAAATCGATCGATGAACATTGCGCGAGCGAAGAGTTCAGAAAAACAAAAACAAACACGATAAAAGAAGAAAAATAATGAGAGCCCAGAGCGATTCCGCGGATATCGACGATAACGAGCTTCCCCGATTTAACGAGAAGCAATGGTACTTCCACGTTAAACGCGACTCCGGGTCGATTCCCGTCGATCGCAATTAGTTACGAGGCGCAGCTAAGATACTCGTGTTTCCGCGTTCGACCGGATATTTTTTTACAGTCGAATTTTAGCGGCTGCGGTCGACGGGTCTTTCTATAAAATGGCTGAGTCATGCGATGAGAATGAAAGAAAAAGAAACAAGAAGAGGCGTAAAGAACACGATAGCAATAATGAATTACGACTGGATAAATCGAAAGTATTAATCGAACGGCAGCAATTTATAAGCGAGTATTAAGCGTTATACCGAATAGTACTTAATTATCGTAACTTCAAAGTGTACTTACAAATGAACGGAGATGTCTCCGTGAAACGAATCACAAAAAAAGAAGAAAAAAAAATGTAACGTTCGTCGAGAGTCGAACCTGCGAATTTCAAGAGACGATTTTGTAGTGTCAGGATTGTACATAACGCGATGGACATATATTTCCGTAAGTTAGCGAAAGGAGATGTAGAGAGAGGAGAGGGCGGGACATTTACCGATAGTAAATGTACATACGAACCGAGCGGATCTCGGTGAACACGAGAAAGCAGAAAAAAGAGGGCTTCTCAATCGATTTGAATATACACAAATGATTATGCGGCCTTGAGTTGATGAACTCCCACGTTAATCATTCCGACAGTCTTCTCTTCTACGATAGAGTCGAATAAAAGCAGCTTTACAAAAATTTTAAAAATAAATTACATTAAAATCGTATAGCGCACGCCTATTCGTGCACCTCTGAGTTTAATTACACCAGCGTTCATATCGTGTTGAAGTTTTCGAAGTTTAAAGCTCATTTTTTTAAAAATCGATACCGTCGATATTTATCTGTTACTGTTGTTACATAGGTAAAGAGATCTTTTTTTTTACGAATTGTGTAAAACTATCGCCGATACATTAGCCGCGAATAGCGAATACTTTTTTTTCGAAATAATTTGTATACACACTTCAGACGCATCTGTGGGAAGTGCCTTTCTCCGAGCGCATGCCTTTTATCGTTCCAACGAGGAAACATATCAAGTTCTCTCAACTGTGCGAAAGTCTCGGTACGACCATCAATCACATTCCATTTGTTCAAGTTTTTTTTTTACTATATATATAAAAATCTTATGAACTTGCAACAAATACGTCCGTATCCCGGGTGCCTTACCCATTCTGTCCCGGTCATGTGCAGCCAATTGCACGACCGAAAAAAAAATGAATACCATTAGTATTACGTTTAGTATTACCTTTATACCACTAACTTCCGCTACTAATAAATAAGCGAAGATAAAGTTCGTATGCAGCGGGAATCTCCGGAGAGCGGTGAGCTTCGAGGTCGCCGATCCTCGACGATATTAAAATTCTGCTATCCGTTGACGGATCAGAGTGCAGTTGGAGCGTTAGAATAATGGAAAAGCGAATCGAGTCAAATCTGCGGGAGATCCTGCTGTACTGTATAAACTTCGATGACGATGATGGTATATATATATATATTCTGTACTTGGAAAAACTGTTAAGAATTTAAAAAGAGAGAGAAGCGTGTGTTGCGACTGAGTGCTTCGAGTTACATTAGTCTGTCTAGAATAAAACATGTTGTACTTAAACGAAAGACGGAAGAGTTTTTAAAAAAAGAAAAAAAATGCACCAAGGAACGCAACGTCTATTTTGATAAGAGGCACGAGAGAGAGAGAGACAGAGAGAGAGAGAGTTAGAGTTGTTGGCAATGTATAAATCGAATCAATTGAGCGAGCAGAAAGTGTGATGACGCCTAGTAGTTTATATACATTATTGTCATAATAATGATGTAGTTCTTTTTAATGGCAGCTTACGAAATAAAATATTTTATTGTATAATTGACCAGGGCTATATTTCGATTTAAATATTCAATGCGTGCGAATCGTTGGATCTCCCGTATTTTTTATTACCGCCCTGAAGATATCCGCACGGGACTGAATTTCACCGAGTTTTAACGGATACGTTTCGCGTCGCATAGACTTCGCTCAGCGAAGTTCACTTGGAGAATTAAATTCTAGGAGGGAATAATATATTTTTATTCCTAAAGCACCGCATTGACATACGCTGTAAAAAAGTTCGTATGAAATTTAATGTACCGGACTGAAAGTTTTAATGCAAAAACTCGTATATTAAATTTCATGTACAATTGTGATGAAAAATGAATGTTCGGTGAATTAAAAATATCGGAAATACTTTATAGTTAATTATTTAATTTTCTTATAAAAGTACGTCAATTTTTATAATTTAGTTTAATTTCAATGAACAAGTATATCACCTTTTCATCACAATTCTACATTAAATTTGATGTACCAGCTTTGTATAAAAACTTCCCCTGCAGTAAATTAAAATTACAATTTTTTTTGCAGTGTCAATTGCCAAAGATGCAAATTCCTGTCGTGCGGATATCTGCAGGGTAATTTTTATCTGCCGTCTAAGGGAGCGGTGTAAAGAAAAAAAAAAAAAAAAAAAAAAACAAATGAGCAACCACCATAGGATTCAAACAAATATGTCGGAACGAAGAGATATCTGATTCCTCGTCGCGGGCCATGGTCCTCCGGTCGACCCGAGATCATCCGTCCTGCCTTCAACCAAATCGTCGGAACATCGATTCAACAGTCGGGCGCGGAAAATGTCTTACGCGGAGCACGGTCCGCGGATTTTTCTGGCCGGTAGATCGAGTCCCAACCCCGTCACGAGATACGGCGACATCATCGTGCCGAGAAAGAGGTCAGAAGGACGCCTGAAGCTGTTCGACTCTTGCACCGATCTCAGAGCCTGGAGCTCCAATGTTCTCGACAATTGCCGATACTTTCGCGAAGTCGTGGAGAATCCTCTTCCGGTTTGTCAATCCGATCGAGGAGTGGAGTTGTTATTTATTTTTAAAATGTTTTTTTATTTTTTTTTTAGAAGGGAAAAATCGTACCCTACGATGTGTTGATCAAGAGTCTCAACCTACTGGGCGATCGCAGGGAAACGGAACTGGCCTCCGTACGCCAGGAGCTACAGAGGTACAAGAACCTTCGACTCACACCTGAACAGGAGAAGCAACTGAGAGATGTGAGTATTCCTCATCGAATTTTTTTATTCGAGCTGAAGAAGAGACTTATGCTATTGGACCCCCAGAAAAATAATTTATTTTCGGTTGCACCGCTAACTAATATTTATTTAATTCCAATATTTATTTATTTATTGTAGTTGTTTACAGATCTAGCGCTTTTTATAGCAATATATACATGTTTGAGTTGTGAACGGTTTGTTCAATGCCATAACATATTTTCATGCTGTTAACTTTCTAAAATTGCGAACGTAGAAGAAAAGAAAATTACTTGAATCCAATAAATATTAATTTATTTATTATAGAAGATTATTATAGCATTTTTCAATTCGAGTTGATGAAGAGACTTATGCTGTTAGACCTCTAGAAAAATGATTTATTTTCGTTTGCACCGCTAACTAATCTTTATTTCATTCAAATAAATATTTATTTACTTATTTATTATAGTTGTTTACTGATCTATCTCTCTTTAAACCAATATATTTATGTGTGAATTGTGTACGCTTTGCTCAATGCTATGACATAATTTTCATGCTGTTGACCGTCTAAAATTGGGGACGTCGAAGAAAAATAAAAAAAATTTACTTCATTAAAATAAATATGTATTTGCGGATCATTAATGAAGTTATTTTTTTGTCATGGTCAGGATGGAGGCTCGTCGGAGGACCGGATCGGCCCGGAGGATTGCACCTCGCTGCAGCGGTCGAGTAGCATCGAGGACGAATCTCCGATTCCCAAGAGGCCCGAAACACCCGTACAATCGGCCAGCAGCTCGTCGACGAATTTCGAAGTCGCTGGAGGAGGCGAAAGCGACGAGTCATCTTCCGAGGGTAATTCGGAAGACAGCCAGGAAGTTCTGGTCCGTTCGGAGACGTATTCGTCGGACGATGCCGATCTACCCGAGAAGAGACGACGAAGAGACAGATCCGAAAAAAATTACAGGGTCTCCGAGACCGACGAACATCAGGCTGTGATAATAGAAAAGGATTCAACGATCATTGCCCTCAAGAATGAGCTTGGAGTACGTTGGACTCACTTTCACGGTGAAAAACTACGAGAAACATCGTTGTTTTTATTTTTCCTCAGGCAAAGGAGTCCGAGCTGGAGGAATTCAGAGAGCTCAGCCAGAGGCTGGAATCGGCTTTGAGCGAGAAGGAAGAGATGATCGATAACTTGAAGAAAAATCTGAGAGTGAGTCGAATCGCGCTTGTTTCGCCGGCGCAATTATCCCTGCTAGTTATTGTTTATTCCTTGTTTTCTTGTTTTTAAACATTTTTATTGTCATTCAGTTAATTTTATTATTATTTTTGTTTTTTTTTTGTTTTTGCTATTTTCGTTTATTTTCTTATTTTCACTATTTTTACGCGTTTCATGTTCAGAGCGTTAGTGGTAGTGTGTTCTTTTTTTTCTATTCATTCGGTTTGTTGTTGGGTGGGTGATGAGCTTAGACAATCTCAGGTCTTAAGATACAATAAATGCCATCTATTTATCTGTGTATCTATATATTTTGTGTTTCAGATGTCTCAGGAACACGTGCTGGCCGTTGACGACCAGCTGCATCAGCGAATGGAAGAGTGGAAAAAGAAGGTACATGTTGTAACGCCTATTTAAGGATGCATCACACATACATTCAGAACCACAGGTTTAATTCGATAAAAATGTCAGCACTTCGCGATATGTCAAAAAGCGGACACATATCCGCCGTATTAGTGATGTCAAGACCTCTGATTTTTTTATAATTGATAATGCACAAGAAGAAAAAGGTTTAGTGATTATTTGTTGAACAATTTTTTTTTAGCAATTTGTTAATTACTTTTTGACATTATTATTATACAAGATCAACGTTCTTGGCACCTTTAATAACAGTTGATTTTTAGAGATTTTTATACGAATAGGAAGTGATTCAAATTCTCATTGAATCTCACTTTTGGCTGCGAATGTACGTGTGAAGTATCCTTAACCAGCCGCGTTACTCCAATTATATACAACTCTTCGATCCTTCGTGACAGATGCAAGCCTCGAAATCCCTGATCGATGATCTCGACGCCGCTCTGGCAGAAAAGTCCCAAGAATACACCGAACAATCCCGGGCGATGCAGGAGCGAATCAAGGAGTGCGAAACACTGCGAGAGGAAAGAGACTGTCTCATCGTAAGTTCCATTCGACTGACGAAAAGTGCGCATCTCTCCGTTCGTTAATGAGCGAATTCGTTTTTGAAACACCTCAGGGAAAGCTGGACGAGATGAAAGCCGTGATACGGGAGCGAAACGATTTGGCTAAGTTGAATCGGCAACAAGCCGTCAACCTCGCCGATCAAGAGGAGGAGATCAAAAATTTGGTGGAGCTGATAAATCGAAATGCGGCGAAGCGCGACAAGCGGGAGGTGAGATTCGATAGCTTCGAGATTGAATTAACCCTAGAACTCGTGTATCATTTTTTCCATCTTCTAACTCATGACTGGGGTAAATATCTACCCCACGCAGATACAGAAAATGCTTTCTCATAGAGAAGAAGCTTTGCGAATAAAGGAACATTATGAGCAAGACATATGAAAATTTCCATTCACAACTTTTATGAGAAATCGATATGAAAATTTCAATTTGCAACTTATGAGGAATCCACATGAAGATTTCAATTTGCAATTTATGAGAAATCCACATGAAAATTTCAATTTGCAACTTATGAGAAATCCATATGAAAATTTCAATTTTGATCTTTTTTGTATCGTTGTCTTTTTACAGGTAGAAATGGAGTGTGCCATCGAGGACCTGCGCGCAAAAATCGAGGAGAAGAACGGCCAGCTTTCGGAGTTCGAGGCGCACTGCGTTGCGATCAGAAGGGAGATCGGCGAGGCCATAAGTTTCAGCGAAATGCAGACCGGGGAGATTCGCAAGATTAAGCGGAGCTTGCAGGATGATCTTCGCGAGCTGGAGAACGAATTGGCGAGACGTTCCGGCCTCCGGCAGGAGGAGGATCGTTATCGGCACGAGGAAACGGTTTCTCGGCCGAACGACACGATCGATCGATCGAACGGGACGATGGCTCAGTGGAACGACTGGGAGCGCGAAAAAGTACAGTTAAAACCTTGACGATTTTTCAACCGGTTTTCATATTTCGAGTATTTCGAACTTTCGAAGGAATTCATGGAGTGTACCATTGAAAAATTGAATATGCAAGTATCCGAGTCGAACGCGGCGAAGGACGATCAGGCGGAGATCCACGAATGCATCGTTTCGCAATTCTGCACGACCTTCGAAAAGATGCAGCGGCTCATCGTCGAACTAGAGCCGTACGGCGAGGAGCGTCCATCCCTCATCGAGGCGATAAAATGCCTGAACGGTGCGCTCAAAGAGGCGCAGGCCACAGCTGAGTCTCGAGGTAACTCCTCGATATAATTTATGACCATTTTTCATCGTTATGTTTATTAAAAAATTGAATGATTCAAAAATTTACAGATTCAAAAATTTAATGATTTAAAAATGGACTGATTTGAAACTTTACTCGTTTAAAAATGTAATCATAAAAAAATTGAGTCATTTAAGAAATTTCACATTCTCTCAAAAAATTAATAATGTTGTTCAAAAACAGAATTCACGACGTCGAAGCAATACCTGGCCGAAGTATCGAGGAAGCACAGGAATCAATGCGAGAAGTACGAGAAGCGTATCGCCAGTTTGAAGAGCAAGATCGCCAACTTGCGAAACGACAGGGAAAATATAATCGAGAAATTTCGTCGGGAGATGGACCAGCGACCGGACGGTACGTTCGACGAGAGAATCGACGATGTTCTGGCAACACGAGCGAAGCGTTCGATCGAGACTATAGAGAAATTGTCGGCGGCGCTTCGAGGTAATTTTGTTGAACGGTGCGATATTGATATCCGCTGATTCGGGATAATAGCATTGTATATTCTATCCGAGGAGCTGGAGACTATCACGACGTCGAGATGGCGAAGAAGGAGAACGAGTTGGCGGCGAGAAACGCGGAGATCGCGAAGCTCAGGGAGCAAGTAGCCTCCAGCGTGTCCCGCGGCCAGGGCGATCAGGCGGAAAGGGAAAATTCTCACGAGGCTCGGAGACTGGCGGACGAATCGAAGTCCTGGGAATTCAAGTTCAAAGGCTCGGAACGGAGGGTCAAGGAGCTTCAAGGTCAATGCAGAAAACGAGAGCAGCAGACCGATGAAGCGGTCAGGAAGATCGGCAGACTCGAGAAGGAGATCTTGGGTCTGAACAAAACCGTTCTCAGAGCTGGAGAACTGCAGACGCAAGTCGACGAGATGCAACTTAGGCGAGTTATCTATTCACATTCTCGCGAGGAAACGTAAGGTTAAGGATGCTTCACACGTACATTCACAGCCAAAAGTGCAATTCAGTAAGAATTTGAACATTTCCCATTGGTATAAAATCTGAAAAAATCAACTATATTAAAGGTCCCAAGAACATTGATTTTGTATGATAATAATAATGTCAAAAAGTTATTAACTAATTGATTAACAAAAAAACTCAACAAATAATCAGTCAACCTTTTTTTCTCTTTTCAAATGTCTTCATTGACTTTCAAGAAGACACATGGATTTTTACAGAATTTTCTTACATATTTTAATTTTCTCTTTATGACATTCTTTTAAAGCCATAATTACGGAGCTGGTGACGCAATCGCCTCGAAACTTTTCGTGCCTACTGACAAAACGGAATGAAAATATTCCTAAATGTTCTTTGCTATATCCTCCTTCCACCCTAAAACGATTAAGCCAATTAAATCGATAAAGCGTATATTTACCGAGAAAAGACATCACAAAATATCCATGCGTTTTACCCATTCACTGTCGCGAGTGTCCTTAATGAAGATTTTACATTTTTTTAAATACAGACTGGAATCGTTGCAAGCGGAGAATGCGAAGCTGATCGACGAAGTCTCGAGGGCTAACGGGATTTGCGCCGAGTACAAGAACACCATAATCGAATTGACGGACAGAGAAGCGCGAGCGACCGAAGCCCTCGCTCGAGCCGAATGCGAATTGCAGACGATTCTATCGAAGCGGGCTCGTGAAATCGCGGAATTCAGGAGAGAAAACGACACGGCCAACGAAGAGTTGGAAAAGAAGAAATTAAAGATCGCCGAGCTGACCGAACAGGTTCAATGTCTCGGGGAGAATGGCAGGAAGCTCGAGATCATAGAGAATCTGATGTCAGAGGTAACGAATGTGGACAAACGTATAAATCGACTGCACGACGAAGTGGCTGCTCTGAAATCTCATTTGGGTAATCACAATCGGAGCAACGAACAGCTCGAGAGAGACTTGAATTCTAAACTCGCGGAGAACGAACGTCTGCAATACGATATAAGAGCGTTGAACGAGAACATCGAAGTTTTTTCGAGCGGAACTTCGATGCGCGCATCGGCCGCCGAACACCTATTGCTGAACACCTTGCCCGACAAAATATGCGATCGCATCAAGACTCTGAGTTCGCGATTGAATATTTCCGAATTGGAGGACCAGATGATCCGGAGTGAGATCGAAGAGTGGAGAGCGAAGTCGCGGGACGATACTTTGCTCGTAGAGAGTTTGCAAAAGGAGATGAAATTGTACACTGATAAGGTAACGAAACATATGGAGCATTTCAACCTGGGTTCATCGCTTCACATCTCGGATTGAGCACGCGAAGAGTTTTTTTTTTCAATTAAAAAAAAACTTCGAATTAATCTGAAAAGGTTCTCAAAAATGCAGTGTTGCATATAAAAATGGTCAAGCGATAACTCATAATTCACTCATTTTTTCTTTTAATTTTTTTCACTGTTTCTTTCGAAAAAACAAATTGATAAAAAATAGGATCCAATTTTTATTTTTTTTTAAAATATATGACAAAATGTTTCAGAATTTTTTAAGATTTTTAAATTGTGGCGATCACTAGGTTAATTTTTTCTATCTAATAAAAAAAATTTGAGTGCTTTTGAGAGTTAGTTCAGTCATATAAAAAATCGCGGGTCCAATCCAAGATGTGAGCCGCCCGACCGTTTTGCACCAGCTCGAAATGGTAGGGAATGATGCCCCATATATATATATATTTTTTTATATATTTGTTTTTTGTTAATAACTTTTCTAATCTTCGCATTGATTTGTTCCATAGGCGGTTCAGCAGGACGCATTGATCGTCGCATTGCAAGAAGCTAACGCGGGTTTGAAAACAGAGCTGGAAGAAGTACGCGCGGCATTTGCGGTATCCTCGTCCAAAAACTCTGCAGAGGCTGTCACAAAAGTGGCATCCCGCTTGGAGAAAGAGTTGCGGGAGAAGGAAGAGGAAATCGAGAAGCTCAACAGCTGCATGAAAACTATGAAAACCGAGTTCTCCAACCTGCTGAAAAAAGCGGAGGATTTACATCAAGCAAAGCTCGCTGAGTTACAGCAAAATTACAACACGCAGATGAGACAATTCCTCGTCGGTCATAACGCGAGTATCAAAAGATTGGAGAAGCAGTACGAAGAGTCCCTCGGCAAGCCTTTCAATCCGGAAACGTGGCTGGGGGTAAGGCTGTACCGTAATCAGTTAAGGATGCATCACACACATTCCCAAACAAAAGTTTTGTTTGGGAATAAAAATTTCAGCACTTTGCGATTTGCCTCGAATCTGAAAAAATCAGCCATATTGATTAATGATACCGAGGTTGCGCCAATAGTTCCGTAGTTATGGCTTTTAAAAAAATTCCAAAATGGAAAGTTCAGATATGTAAGAAAAGTCTGAAAAAAATCATGTGGCTTCTAGAAAATCAATGCATCTTAAAATATGAAAGTAGAAAAAAATTATTTAGTGATTATATTTTGAACAATTTTTTAAACCAATTTGTTAATCACTTTTTGAAATTATTATTATGCATAATCAATGTTCTCGGCACCTTTAGTACAGTTGATTTCTTAAAGATTTTTATACCACTAGGAAGTGTTCAAATTCTCACTGAATCTCTTTGGCTGGGAATGTTCGTGAGAAGCATCCAAGATTCTCATAATTTACAATAAGATTACAACAAGATTCTCTACCCTGCAGTCGTTGAGCCCGAAAGAGATCGCCGAGTTGCACAAGAAGATATGCATGGCCGGGCCGTGTGAGATGGTCAGCGAATCGTCGAAGATTCGCGGTTCGAACGACAAGCAAAATCAACGGCAGGATGAGAAGCTTCACAGCGATATGATTCATCTGCGGAACGGACATCACAGAGAGCCAGAGATTGGGTATTTACTGTAGTTTTTTTTTCTTTTAAAGATTGACCGAATAATCGTTGTAACTCGAAGTTTTCAATTTTCGCAGATCCTCTTACGTGTACGAGAGAAGAAAGTTCGACACGGCGAGATATGGACCAATGGAAACGGCGTTCACGAATACCGTAGGTTTTTCCTCGTACAACTTTTTCCATCTACCACGATAATGTTGACCAAAAAATACTTCACTGTTTCTTGCAGGACGACATGAAGAAAGTGAATTTTGTTTTTAACTGCGCTAACCAGCACAAACGCGACGGCAGTCATTGAGTCGCATCGTCGAGAAATTTTCCGAGCGAGAAAGACACGTTTTTTTCATTCAACGTCGACGATCTCTTCGGACCGGATTACCGGCTCTCTGAGGATGTACATATTAATATTGTGTTTCTGTTTTTATATATAAAATGTCGAATGTTTATGGGTGTACACCCGCTTTTGTATGCATAAATGATTTACACGACAATCTTCTCGATAATCATTTATGTAAATTAATCATGTATATTAAAATACCTAGCGGTTGTGTATTTCAGGCTCGGCTGTATAAGACGGTGTTTTGCTTGGCTTCAAAATTCGAAGTTCGAACCGACGAGTTTCAGTTTCCGCCGCGAATGGCAGCATCTGCCGGGAACATTCTTCGCATAACTTTCTAATTAATTTTTTTTTTGCGGATTTTTATTTTTTCTACCAGTTACTGCAGTTCCTGATTTAGGGCTCCGAATAATACATTGTATAATAATAATAAATGATAAATTAAGATTAATGATACAGAATACAGAGTAATACATTTTATAACTTTTAATAGGTCATTACTAAAATGATTGGTTATAATAATAATAATTATTATTATTATGATACAACATTGTATACAGATTTATATAATATTCTTAAGTATTCTCTTTGCAACAAAGAGAGGTAATGCCCCCTCCATAAAATATTCTTTACATGCTGTCATGTACCTAAATTAATTCATTTGATTTTTTTTTCGGTCCAGTTCAAATGTTCTTCAAGGTGCGCTAATACAATAATTCAATCTACGTAAGCTACTAATCGCACGCCCATGTCTTCGTATTATTCTTATCTCAGGACGTAAAGCGTTAGATATCTTAGTCACTAGGTCAACTGTCTTATCCACTTCCTTTCTACACTTCTTCCAATAAAAAAAAATCGCAGAACTGCAGTGTCCAATATCGGTCTGAACGCTAAAATAGATCCCTACGTTATCGTCGCGTGTTCACTCGGATGTCATTGCAGTAACACGAAGCGCAAAAAAAAAGCAAGAACACCAAGCCCGTGTGGGGTTATCGTAATTCCAAGAACGATGGCCAATAAAGGAGGAGAAGAAGGAGAGGAAAATCAGTAACTTTCATCTACTCGACTGCGACGCATGTCACCCGATGAGACTTTTAGTCTCATTTTTTAAAATACCGACCATCAGGTAGAGAATCGCGGTTTTCCATTAAATGGAAAACCCAGGAGTGACTACCGGTATAAATAAGCAGTATATATTTCCATCAGTGTTATTGCACAGGAGGCCCAGCTTGGTGACTGCACTCTTTGGCTTGCATTTCCGGCGCCATTTCCAAGAACCGATATATCGCCTCAGCAATACGTGTCTGATACAATAGACTCCACAGCGTCTCGACGCCAAGTACTTAAAACCAAAAACAATTTTTCTTTTAAATCTTGGATTCTGCGCCGAAGGTCTGCGACCGGCAAATTGCATTCTTGGTCTTCAGCTTGGGCCTGAAACCAGGAATATCGAAGAAAAATAAAAAGAATAAATAGTAAGAAGAGATTCAGGTCACTCCGAAATGGAATGTCCGAAGATGGAAAGTATGAGCTTCTACACGACTGACGCCCTTCCCAACAGGGAGGTTCAGAGTGTTACGCAGCTCTGTAAGAAATCCATCGATGGCGGAGTGTTACAGCGAGTCGAAAGGGAACTCGAAGAGTACGAAAAAATTTCTATACTCTTTTTACTGGCTGCCGACAAGCCGGGCGCTTATGAAAAAGTTACAGAGCTGTGCAAAACTATCAAAGATCGTCCGTGCATTGTCACGGAGTTTGTCGGTGACGACATGGAATCGTGGAGAGAGAAATTTTTTGAAGCGCTGTGGATAATCGGCAATCGAGAGGTTCTCAGGAATCTGGGATACGATCGATCGGTTCTCGCAAACAGACGCTTCGATATACCCTGTTACTCGATCAAGATACACGCGGTATCAAAAGTTTTGTACACACTTTTTGAGTCTCTTGGGCAAGAAAAAAAAGAGACTCTTTTGAAGTACATTTACGAAGAGGATCAGATTGAGAGGAAATTTGACGACTTGCTTTATCTGGAGTTGCACGCCTTGTACTGGCTGCATATTGGTTACATTAGAATTTCCAGTGGTAAGCATGTCCAGTTGACTGCGGAACATGGTCATCGGAACTATAATAATAATTTATTTATTTATTTACATTAGGAGACCGGAAAATTCCTTTTTACATTTTAAGGTAGTACTTGCGGGACAGTCCTGCCAAACATGAGTTTCAGAGAAAATTTCGAACACTTCTCGATGGTATGAAAATCTAAAAAAAATCAAGTGTGTGGGACATGCTGCAAAGATTGTTTTTGTGAAACAATAATTCCAATTTGTCGTTAACAAATTGAAGATAAAAATTATTATTCAACAAGTTACCCGGCGACAATTATTTTCCTTCATAAAAATAATTCGTTTATTTTTCTCAATACGCATGAATTTTTTCAGAATTTTTTGTAATCTTTGAAAATTGCGTTTTTTCTATATTCAAAAACTGTGAAAAAACGCAATTTTTGGCGGCACTGTACCGCAAGTACTACCTTAACAAGTTATTAAATGTTTGGTGTTTATGTATAAAGAAAAAAAAACAAGAAAATTTTTAAATCATAATAATTTGTTGAGTATTTTCAGCAGTAATATATTCATCTGATATTTACATTTACACATTTGCTAACATTACGTATAATTCTGCTTTTTACAAGCTGGTTGGGCTGCTGCTTAAACACGAAGTATTCCTGTCGCGCTCAATACACATAAAGTGATTGCAAAAGTGCCATAAGCACTTGTCTGCAATCTAAGATTATATTAACAGAAAAAAAACTATACTATTTAACTTATATTGATTATGCCATTCGTTTGATTTGTTTAGAAGGGGCGAACCTCAGCAATCTGGTTCGACACCTAAAACGGATGGATTATTACGATACAACCATCTATCATGACATCCTGAATTTGTCTACTCCGTCCAACCAAAGCGATTCCTGCGGCGGCGAAAGACCAGCGTTATCGCAGGAGCCCGAGCCTCCTGCACAGGAAGAAGCTCAACAGCCGCACGGAATTGTCGAGATAAGAAAAGGGAAATGCGTTATAATTAACGAAGTCCGTTTTCCACGTCCGGTAATCAAGTTTTTTGATCCTACGGATAATAATCTCTATCCGATGCGCGTGATCGACAATTACAAATTCTATGTTGCAGTACGAATGGCGAGAGGGAAGTGACAATGATTGCGAAGCTCTTAAAAAAACTTTCGTCGCTCGTGGCTTCGACGTTTACGAACAATGCAACTTGACCGAGGATGAACTCATGAATTGTTTGAAACAAGTATCCGACGAGTTTGACGATAGCAGGCACGACTGTCTCGTTGTCTGCATATTGACCCACGGATTCGAAGGTGCGACTTATTATCCTGCGCAGCAAAAAGAAATCTCCTGTACAAAAAAAGATCTTTTGTATAAAAAAGATCTTTTGTACAAAAATGTTTGTACATCGTACAAAGTTTTTACACCACGGATTGAGAGATTCAATTTCATAAACAAGTATCGGATAACATTAACGCTCGGTGCATTAAACGGTGCCTTTTAGACATGTTTAATCTACCGATCAATTCATTTTACTGCGATAAAAATGTTTATATTAAATCCAATAATACCGTCTTTACTCGATAAATCTTAATGATACGATTTTTCGCAGGAGGAATCGTAACGTCCGACGGGAAGGAGATCATGAACGACGTCATAGAGGACACGATATGTTCGTGGAAATTGCGCAACGCAATAAAGTTATTGATAGTTCAAGCCTGTCAGGGAAAAACGACAGGCGACGCTTCCCAAAAATCGGAGCTTGCAACCGATGGTCCGAAGAGCGAGAATAACTTGCGATTTCGCAATTTTGCAAGATTCATGTCTACCATGAATGGCTTTCAGTCAATACGACATAAGAAAGACGGTAAATCGGATCCGTCCTTTTATTCTTATCTCCGTAATTTCGGATTTGTTAAAAGTTGCACGACAATTAATTTTTTCCGTTCTCTGTGCAGGATCCTGGTTCGTACAGACCTTGTGCGAGGTTTTGAAGAGTCAACCGAGGATCAGAGTTTCCGAATGGGTATACGCAGTAACACGGAAGGTCGGGAACAAGACGGGTCGGGTGAATGGTTGTCCAGCGGCCTCGCAGATCCCGGAGTTCAAACAACGTCTGGCCGCAGAAATTTACTTTCCTCCATATACGGAAGAGCCAGCCGTTGATCCGGCAGATGTGGCTCTGCATTAATGATATCGCCGTTTTCGAGCTTGCCTACGGAATATTCCAAAGCGCGAATCTGTGATTTATCAATATGCCCGCATGCCAAATATTCTTCCATCAAAACAGTGACTAAACTCTCGACGTAACGTTTCGCCAAACGCTACGTCTTTCACAATAGTCACACAAAAAAAAAGCAGATTTATATTTATCTATTTTATAAAACGCATACATGGATTGGTCGTTAATATTTGTGTCTTTATAAAAGATTTTTATAGATCTCAAAATCCACGTCTCTTGCTGTATATTCCGTCGGACCGTTCAACGGCAGCGTTGTCGGGAGGGGAAACGTCTTTCTTCTTCATGCAAGCATCGGCTATCACTCGGATAACGAAGAAGTAGATGAGCTCGTACCCCGACATGAGACTGAAACCAGCGAACAGACCGAGCAGACCGCCGAAGGAAGCTGCGAGAAACGGGGCGATTTAATTGCTATTCGTCGATAGCGCGAAGAATGCCCGGCTGGCTCTGGCTTACCGAACAAATTCCTCCAGTTGTAGTAGGCGTTTCGACGATACTGAATCGACACCAAGTCGCTGAAGAATATGTGCACCATAGTCTCATCCTGCACCGTCAAGTTTTTCCTGTTTCAGCCAATCGCTCGATTATTCAACTCAATCGTTACGTTTCACCTCGATTTTAGAATCTATACGAGACGATACTTGCAGGAATATCGAGTCACTGTACGAGTTCTTTCGATCAATGACGCCCAAGGAACCCTCCACCGGATATCGGTACAGCGTGCAATCCGGCATGCATCCGCAGGGTCGCTTCGTGTGATCATGGATCACCGATAACACCGCGTCAGCGTCCATGTTCATTCCTGGCCACGATGTTTCGAACCAGGCTGAAAATTCGATAAATCGCTTAACACGCAGTGCGTTTCCGGTTCGAGCAAGGAACAAAAATATCCCATGAAAAAAAACTCGCTCATTAAGCGCACTGTAAACAATATTCGTACGAAATTTAATGTACCGGATTGGAAGTTTTTGTGCAAAAACTAGTATATTAAATTTCTCATACAATTGTGATGAAAAATGAATGTTCAATGTATTATAAAATATTGGAAATACTTTACTTTAATTTCAATGACAAAGTATATTACTTTTGTATCACAATTGTACATTAAATTTAATGTATCAGTTTTTGCATAAAAAATTCCCGTCCGGTAGATTAAAATAACATTTTTTTTTTTTTTGCTGTCCGTGTCTTATTTTCTCGGCCAAAAAACTTACAGCTGTAATTGTGTAGACACGGTACATCTCTCAGATCGCAAACTCTCGTACCTGCAAAATCGGTGTGCTATTTAGTAAACGAACTCGGGGGAAAAGAAGAAAATGAGAATATCGAAGGAAAGAAAAAATCTTTGCTGGTCGATAAATTGTCTATAATCGGGGGTAATGCGGGTCAGCCTTATAACGATTCAATTAAGAGCATGTGCAACACTTTCTCAGCCTTTCTCTCTCGCACTCCATAGCGTTTCACATGCTCTTAAGGAGGTCGGAGCGCTTCACACTAGTCAAATGAGTGCGACATTTTTTAAGTCGTTTATACAAACTTTTAGACATCTATTAATCATAGTGGATGGTTATTTGTATTACAGCAGATGTTCTTAACGTAGAAAACCATTAATTGCAATGGATTTGCAGAAATATTACTTGGTTTTTGCTGGTTTTCGAAGACGTACATATTCGTCCAGTTTTTTCGAAGAAAAATCCGCAATTGTTGCTCGTTTTTGATGGATTTATAGAATTTTTGACGAAACTTCGTATATTTTACGAAATTATTTTTTAATGTACAATGTGAGACGCTCCAACCTTCTTGATGAATAAAAATATTAAATTGGCGCCTAAAGCGATAAATACGGAAGGTGGAACGAACTCTCCGAACACGACATCCGAACCGACCTTTTTGCTGATAGTAGTAAGGGACGCAATTGCACTTGGCTTTTATCGTAGTGGCTCTGCACTCGGCCATACAGTTCTTGAACGTGTACTTGGCGTAGGTGAAGTTCAGCTGATTTAAGTCCTCGCCCTCGTGCAGAGTTCGCTCGTCGCTGAAGACGCAGTCTCGCGTTTTAACGGCGAGGTTACGAACTTCCGGTGTCGAGTAAGTTTCTTCGGGCGATATGCTCAGAAACACTTGGTAACTCATGCCGACCAGTTTGTTCTCCGCATTGTAGTCCGGATAGTCGTAAGGATAGTGGAGCATTATCTGTCGATTCGTTAAACTTTGAAGCTCGAAATATCAAGCGGCTCGGCAGAAATTTTTACCTTCACACCGTAAGAGCCCAGAATCGCCGCCAAATAATCGTCGGACTCCGCGTTCACGAGTATCGTGAGTCCCGTTTGATACCCGCACGCCGTCACTCGTTTCGGTTGCTTTCTGAAAGAAAAACATGTATTTATTTATTTATTTATTTATTTATTTACGTATTTATTTATTTATTTATTTACGTATTTATTTATTTATTTTATTCGACATTATGAATGATCATTAATTTAATTTTTTTTTAATTTTTTTTTTACGAATATAACGTTTACGGTACCTCGGCGGGATTCTCGGATCCTCAGAGGTGATGTAATTAAAGCTGCAGCACACACCATCGCGTGACAAACTCTGCCTGAAAAGCTTGCGACACTCGGTCCACGCGCCTTTCCACTTGCAGCCCATGATAAGACTCGAGCAATTTTGCGATACCTTCGGTAGGTCGACATGTGATTATGAGATTATGAACTATGCATTTTTTTTCGCGCTCACCTCCTTGACGACCTCGGATACGGAGTATCCGCTCGCGTCGAAGACGTCCTGGAGTTGGGTGAGATTTTTACTAACGTCGTAGCCGTAAATGCCGGGGATGAGGAGCTCGTTCAACAGTCCCATTTCCGAGACGAGATACTCTTTCGATAAGCCATCGGGAATTGTCCTGCGACAAGCATTCAGTGACGATTCGGAGCGATACAAAAAAATTATAATTGGAGGTGTACGAGAGATTACATTGCTTACAATTTTTCAACGAATCGCTTCGCACCGCTCAGAGACACACGGTTAATGTTGCAAACTGTCACGGCGGGAAATGGATAATTCCATATACCGTGATGGGTGGACTCGATGACCGTCAGAGTCGGCCTCGCCGAATTGTATTCCCATGCTATGTGCATAAGGCCGACGGCGCAACCCAACGAGGTCAACACTATTATACCCCATACGGTTCTGAAAAAAACATACTCTCGAGATATTTCTTCGAATTCTTTTGTCATAACATTTTTCTTTCATAAAAATTCTTTTGTGATAATAATTTGGCTGTGATAACATTTTTTCTGTGATAACATTTTTTCTGTGATAAAAATTTTTTTATGATAAAAATTCTTCTGCGATAAAAATTTTTCTATGATAACAATTTTTCTATGGTAAAATTTTTCTGTGATAAAAATTTTTCTGCGATAAAAATTTTTCTGCGATAAAAAATTTTCTGTGATAACAATTTTTTTGTGATAAAAATTTTTCTATGATAACAATTTTTCTGTGCTTAAAATTTTTCTTTGACAACATTTTTTCGATTATTAAAATTTTTCTATGACAACATCTTTCGATTATTAAAATTTTTCGTTGACAAAAATTGTTCGTTGATTAGAATGTTTCTTTGATTCAAATTTTTCTTTCACTAACATTAAAAAAAATATTATTCGGTAACTGTAATGAGCGTTTCGGGTACCTTTCGATTTTGGAGCGTTGACTCTGCGCTATGTATTTGTATCCGTGCAGTCCGGTACCGAGGCAAAATTCTTTCGCCTGATTTTTCAACACTCCGAGCCAATATTTGTCCTTCTTTTTTTCAGACTGCTTAGGGCGAATCTCTCTCGATATTCTGTACATCGCGATGCGCCCACGGGAAAAAAGCCCTTTTTCTTTGAGTCAGCGAGACAGAATCGAGTTCCGAGTAGTCCGAGAGAAAAGTATATACTGAAACCCCTCCCGAGCAGTCGAGGGCTCGCGTGCGACGCAAAACCGAGCTGTGCATTATTGTATTTAGAGTAATGCCGTGCGCGTGAAGAAGCTGTTTCATAAAATATTCAGGCGACCTTCCACGTCGGGAAAATTGCTTTCAGCCAGTGAATCAC
This sequence comes from Ichneumon xanthorius, assembly GCA_917499995.1. Classification (NCBI taxonomy): domain Eukaryota; kingdom Metazoa; phylum Arthropoda; class Insecta; order Hymenoptera; family Ichneumonidae; genus Ichneumon; species Ichneumon xanthorius. The sequence goes on along the minus strand of OU824211.1, from coordinate 7,301,769 downwards.
CCCTTCGCGGTGAAAATAAAAAAGCTTTGTCACTCAATCAATTCTCAAGGGGATTATTATTGCCTCCAAGCGTCGCGGATCGGGGGTAATGCGGGTCGGCCCTATCACGATCCAATCCACGAACGAAGAAATAATTATGTCGCCGAAAACGATAAATGGGTACGGAAGATCGATAAAAAAAAAGTCAAAAGAGTAAATAACATTATCGAAGTAAAACTAAAAAATCTTTGTCGGACAATAAATTCTCAAGGGAATTATTATTACCTGGAAGCACAGTGAATCGGGGGGTAATGCGGGTCAGCGCTATCACGATACAATCCAGGCACGAAGAAATGACTGCTACGTAAAACGATAAATACGTATAACGATCAATTTAAATCGAAATGAATCAAAAGAGGACATAAGAATATTGAATGCAAAAAAATTTTTGTCAGACAATAAATTCTCAAGGGAATTATTATTGCCTGAAAGCATAGCGAATGGGGTGTAATGCGGGTCGGCCCTATCACGACTCAATCCATGAACGAAGCAACAACTTTGCTACCTAAAACGGTAAATACGTTTCGTAAACGGTAAAAACGGTATCGTATTGCGATCGATAGAAAAAAACCAAAAGAGAAAATAAGAATATCTAATAGAAAAAAATGTCAATCAAAATCTTGTCAGTCAATAAATCCTCAAGGGAATTATTATTGCCTCTAAGCGTCGCAAACTGGGGGTAATGCGAGTCGATCCTATCACGATCCAATCCACGAACGACGAAATAATTATGTCGCCTAAAACGATGAACATGTATCGCGATCAATAAAAAAACCAAAAGAGGAAATGAGAATATCGAATAGAAAAAAATGTTAATCAAAATCTCCGTCTGTCAATAAATTCTCAAAGGGATTATTATTGCCTGTAGGTATATCTGATCGGGGGTAATGCGGGTCACCCATATCGGGCTCCAACCACAAAACGACAAATACGTATCGCGATCGACAAAACAAAAAAAAAAACCAAATCAAGGAAATTCGATTACCGAGTGTAAAAAAAGTTGTCGTCGGTCGATAAATTCTCAAATGGATTATTCTCGCTTGGAGGTCTATAAAATAGGGGGTAATACGAGTCAGCCTTATCGCGATCCAATTTACGAAAGAATATATCGACTTGCCCCATAAAACGATAAATCCTAATCGCGAGTGATAAAACAAAAAAACAAAAAAAATCAATGAAAAAAACAACCTCGTATGAAAAAAGAATAGCGAGACTGTGTGACGGAGTAGGAGCAAAGGTAATGACGTGTCCTCGAGCCGGCAGAAGCTGCCCCGCTCTATCCCGTGTTTAGCACTTTTGTCCCTATCCTCCTCGAAGTTTTATTAATGACACTTGCTGAGTCAGTGGAGAATGGAAGACGGCGTTGTGTACGAAGGGGGGGAGGGGGGAGAGGAGTTCGTCCGGGATCGCAAGCAGCGTAGCGCCGGCATCTTCAAAGTTTAATATCCGAACAGCCCGAGTCACACTCGGCCGCGGCGTGTCGAGGACACGATGGAGCGTTGGAGTAGAGAGTCGAGAGTTGTACGGTAGGAGGCAAGTATATTATACAGCGTCGCGGTGTCGATGACTACACGAGCCGGTCCAATATCCGGGTCCCTATCGAATGGAGAGCGCCTCCGGGCGACCGACCGAATTACGGCCTTCATTTTCTACTATACGACTGCACAACCGGCGAATTTGTTGAGAATGACACAAAAAAAGTCGCACGACTTTCGAAGATAAAAAAAGTTGAATGCTCCACGTAGCTATGGCAGTTGCAGACCACAACTACTTCGGCATTTCTTAATTAGCGAACATATCGTTCCTGAATTCAGTGAGATCGTTGGAGACGCCTTCAATCGTAGACCGTGCAATCGTAGACCGTTCAATCGTAGACCGTTCAATCGTAGACCGTTCAATCGTAGACCGTTCAATCGTAGACCGTTCAATCGTAGACCGTTCAATCGTAGACCGTTCAATCGTAGACCGTTCAATCGTAGACCGTTCAATCGTAGACCGTTCAATCGTAGACCGTTCAATCGTAGACCGTTCAATCGTAGACCGTTCAATCGTAGACCGTTCAATCGTAGACCGTTCAATCGTAGACCGTTCAATCGTAGACCGTTCAATCGTACACCGTTCAATCGTACACCGTTCAATCGTACACCGTTCAATCGTACACCGTTCAATCGTACACCGTTCAATCGTACACCGTTCAATCGTACACCGTTCAATCGTACACCGTTCAATCGTACACCGTTCAATCGTACACCGTTCAATCGTACACCCTTCAATCGTACACCCTTCAATCGTACACCCTTCAATCGTACACCCTTCAATCGTACACCCTTCAATCGTACACCCTTCAATCGTACACCGTTCAATCGTACACCGTTAAATCGTACACCGTTAAATCGTACACCGTTAAATCGTACACCGTTAAATCGTACACCGTTAAATCGTACACCGTTCAATCGTACACCGTTCAATCGTACACCGTTCAATCGTACACCGTTCAATCGTACACCGTTCAATCGTACACCGTTCAATCGTACACCGTTCAATCGTACACCGTTCAATCGTACACCGTTCAATCGTACACCGTTCAATCGTACACCGTTCAATCGTACACCGTTCAATCGTACACCGTTCAATCGTACACCGTTCAATCGTACAAGTGTACACCGCAAATATCTTACACTTGCTCAACTATCGGATCAAAGACTGTACACCGACATTTCCTTACACCACAAAAAGTTTATGTATTCAATATGTTACACATTAGTAAGTAACACCACAAAAAGGTTACGTATTCAATATGTTACACATTAGAAAGTTACACCATTTCATCGTAACACTTGCCAAACCTTACGACTTTAAAACATTACACATCCAATATACTCCACATGCGTAAGATTACACGCGTGCGACTTTACATCGACGGGGAGAAAAGACGGCCTTCGAGAGGGGCGTTGGATGAGTGCCAGTGTTATTCAGCAGGTAAGATGAACCACATGGCGGGTTACCATGTGATTAACAGTCAACAGTCCGTTCATCTTCCTCATAGAGGAAACTTTTTTTTTAACGAAAAATATTACTCGCGATTAAGTATTATGTAGTATAGGATGTTCAAATTTTGTATGCCTCGTGTTTTCGGTTCACAACTATGAGTTCTGTGTAAAGGAGTTACTACGTAAAAAAAAAAAAAAAATGAAAGCTTCAACTGTAAAAAAAAAATATATATATATAATATATAAATCAATTTAGTCAGCCCACACATTTAAAAGTCTTCGATGTCACCGTGTGACGCGAATGTGTCGAGAGATGAGCGTTAAGTTAATTTTAATTATGGGGGAGTTTCGCCGCAGCGGCGATCCTTCGTAGGGGCGAGGAGAGGGGGGGGGGGTTGACGCAGGGTGAATTACCGGTTCACGGGTCGAGGCCGACGTTCTCTTTGGTAGATGGGGTAACAAAGTATTATACGCGAGGACGCGGTACGGGACCGAACCCTCGTTAAAACCGCAAGCCCCCTTTCCATTCTCCCCCCCCCCCCCTCCCGCTCTAACAATTTGTTAACTGGTGTGCGATTCTCGCTATTGAAAACACCACCGGTCGAATCGACTGCGTGTAACGGCCCGTGTGTTTCGATCTAACGTAAACGCTCTCGTTAGGCAAAAGGCACCGTAGATTTTGATTGCAGTCGGGAGATACAGTCAAGGCTGTACGTCGATATTATATACATATATATATACGGTTATGTTGGCTCCCGCATGGCGCGCTCGCAGTACTGTGTGAGCATCTGTGACTATCCGTGTGAGCACCGGTGATTATTTGCGAGTATCCGCGAGTATCTGTGAGTATATCTTTGTGAGTATCTGTGAAAATCCGTGTGAGTATTTGTGAGTATTTGTGAGTATTTGTGAGTATTTGTGAGTATTTGTGAGTATTTGTGAGTATTTGTGAGTATTTGTGAGTATTTGTGAGTATTTGTGAGTATTTGTGAGTATTTGTGAGTATTTGTGAGTATTTGTGAGTATTTGCGAGTATTTGCGAGTATTTGCGAGTATTTGCGAGTATTTGCGAGTATTTGCGAGTATTTGTGAGTATTTGTGAGTATTTGCGAGTATTTGCGAGTATTTGCGAGTATTTGCGAGTATTTGCGAGTATTTGCGAGTATTTGCGACTATTTGCGACTATTTGCGACTATTTGCGAGTATTTGCGAGTATTTGCGAGTATTTGCGAGTATTTGCGAGTATTTGCGAGTATTTGTGAGTATTTGCGAATATTTGCGAGTATTTGTGAGTATTTGTGATGTTTTGTTGCGATAGCAAATCGCTCCAAGCGAACAATTTTGCTATGGTTACAAGCTGGTTTTGTTATCCCGATACTAACAAACTAAATTTGTTACGATAACAAAAATCTTGTTGTACCAACAAATTTTTTTCACCGTGCTTGAGCATCTGTGAGTACCTGTGAGTATCGAAGTGAGTGTGTAATCGACATGAACTTTATTATTACGTATATATAGTACATATATCAATTACAAAAAACGCGGGCTCTTTAAAGTCGTTGAGGTCGGGTCGTATAATAATATCCGGTAAAATATGAAATCCCTCGGGAATAGTCTATAAAGTGTCCGCGTATCCCTCGTGGCAATTTGTTCACCCCTCGGAGATGAAAAAAAAAAAAAAAAAAAAAAAAAAAATGAAAATCGTATGGGGTAGTAAGACACTTTGGAGCAAGGAATTGTTTAAAACTACCCGGTGGTGTATGGTAGTTTGGTGGAGTATGATATAAGATTTCTCTCCGGGGAAGGACCGTGAACGACAACGACGGCGACGACTGCTATAGGATGGCTTATAGATATGAAGAGGTCTTTTTTTTCGACGAGGGATTTGTATCCTTCCTATATGCTGTCTGTATTATAGGGGTTCTCGTGGACGAGCGGGTTCGCTTGTGGGAGAGCGCGCGGAACGAAAGGGAATGGGGTATAACGGACGGGTGCCACATTTCGCGGCACATTGAGCCTATACGGGACTTTAAAATGCCCTCGAAACCGAATTTGACCCCCGTACTCCGTCGACGTAACGCCCGAGAGTTCTTTCACGATGTCACGTCTCTTATGCTTTACTACTTCGGATATACACCGGAGATACTGTGGATGTACCTACCATATAAAACACAAATTTCTACTACACATGTAGCGTCTCCGGCAGCCCGGAGGGTTGTTATATCTGTTACGGACGGACACCCCTTATTTCGAGACGATAAAATAACTTTGGGCCTGTAACCGAGGCGTTTATCGGATTTTTTGGGAAATAACTTAACATTTTTTTTCCATTTTTCAATATAAATTTTAAAAAAATTTCGCCGCGCAAGTCGCGTATCGATAGTAGAGAATAATTGAATGATTATTGAATAATTATTTCTGAACGAGTGTTCAGAATTAAATACAGATTTGTCGGCAAAGATTTTTTTTTTAGTGTCAGGTATACATTAATTTATTTTCTATATGCAAGCTGCAAACTGATAATTCGTAATAATAATATCGAATGTTTGTGTCTCGGTTCGATTCGACGAGTGTTCAGAATTAACTACAGATTTATCAAAGATTTATCGACGAAAAACCAAATCAATTCAAATGAAAGGCGAAGATTTTTATAGATTTATTTTTCCCCCATGAAGTACAAATTATTTCTTTCCCTACTCAAGATGCGAATTGTAGTCCCTAATGATGACAATATCGAATATTTTTGCCTCTCCCTTGGATCCGACCGCGCCGTAAAATTAATTTTAAATTTTCCAATAAATATGATCACTCAAAATAAATAAAAATCACTCCAAGGTACAAATTATTAAGTTACGAACTATCAGTCGATAATAATCGAAGCTCTCGATTCGGATAGATTTCACATAAGTCAACAAAAACAAAATAGAAATGAAGAAAAAAGAAAAATAAATAAACCCATATATTATGATCTTAATATGTTTACAGATGCTTTATTTTTTCTTAATATTTGTATTTTTATCTGAACTGTAAAAATTGAAAATGTAAAAGGGCAAAAATAAATAAATAAATAATGGATTTTTCGCGTCGTTTGGCCTTCTAACGTTCGTTGCAGAGTTCTCTTCGAGCGTGCGCTCCATGCGTGACTCGCGGGAGCCCGAAGGACTCCTCTCGACGCGGTTGCACGTGTGGTATCTGTCGGGATCGCGGGCACCCCCGCGACAATGCCTGAATGGGGGTTGCGCACCGAGGGATGAAGAGCGGGCGCCCGAGAGAGAGAGATGGAACAAAAAATTCGCTCCTATATAAGTCGTCGATAGAAGGGGTCGAACGTTGCACATAGAGCGAGGCACATAGGGGCCCGCTTCAGTCGGTCCTCGTGCTCTTCTTCCTCTTCTTCTTACTCGTCCCCGCGCCCCGTCGTCGCGCACGTGGGGAAACTTTATGGGGGTTCCTCGAGTATATTTCCTGATTGAGCGAACTAATCCACGCAAAGAAGGTTTTATCGTCGGAGTATACCTAATCGAAGGGGCTCAGAGACCCGGTAAGAATCCCACGCGATTCGCGTACGAGATACGTGTATACCTCACCGACGACTCCACATTTTTACCCCTATTTTTTTTCCACCTCCGATTGTTCGCTCTCTGAAAAAAAAATTGGAAAAAAATTATCCGCCGACCATGCACCGTTTTGGTGATTTTAAAAAGTGTGCAAAATGATTTGCACAATTACTTCTTCGTACTGAAAAAAATATATCAATGATTCAAGTAAAATTTGCTTGCGGGCTGCCAAAGAAAAAATTTTGTTTCGATTATACTTTCAATTTATGCAATTTCATACCGGATTGAGACGATAACATGTCACCTTGGCAGTCTTGCCGTCGTTGTTTCAATATCATACGGAAATGTTAGTATTTAAAGTAGAATTGAAATATTTTTTTCTTTGGCAGCCCGCAAGCTAATTTTTTTCTTTCAGTACATGTTTTACGGTTTTGGGCATAATTTCCTCTATGATAAATTTCGTTGTTCGATTTCGATCAATTCGATCAATTTTTGCCAAATTTAATATTGTAATAGTAGTAGTAGTAAAAAGGTATTTATTGACAATAACAGTTGGTCCATACAATATCTCCGATACATCTCTCTATGTTTTTGTTAAGTCGCTTTTAATGACATTGCCAATGGGACATCGACCGGAGTCCTTCAGCCCTATTGTTTAAATTTAATATAAATTTAGTATAAATTTAATATAAATTTAGTATAAATTTTATATAAATTTAGTATAAATTTAATATAAATTTAATATAAATTTAGTGTAAATTTAATATAAATTTAATATAAATTTAATATAAATTTAATAAATTCGAATTTCCCGTGCCAAAACTCGAATTTTGTTTATGGTCCGAATTGGATAAAGAGAAATTCCACTGTACACGGAATTCGTGACTAAAATCCCCCAAACGATAGACTATCGGTAGTTGGGGTTAATAAAACTCTCGAAGCCGGGAGAGAAACCTCCCGATGCCGAGAAAATCCGAAAAGATACCGTACGATATATATAGCTCACTATCGGCAATGATGCTCGCCGCGCCGATGTCCTTCGAGAACGGCTAAAGGAATCCGGGAGTTCCGGGGGACACGGCATGGGCGGGACAACGGGACGATCTTTTAATCGTAACTCGCGGAAGCTACGGGCTCGAGTCACCGGGAAAATCTATTTTTATTGTCCCTCAGCGATTGTAAGCCCGACCGTGGGCGCTGTAGCGTCGTATTTATCGTCAGAGACGGGGGCGCAGAAAAAAAAACTTTACAGACACCGAAAATGAAGCGAAACATTTATAAGTACCGAGACCCAAAGCGAGTTTAATATTCGAAAATATAATAATTTCAAAAAAATTTAATAATAATAAATAAAAAAAATTAAAAATTATCAATTTAATAAATTAATAATGAAGAAATTCCGAGAAGCGTGTGGCCTGGCAAGCGATCGCAACGGGGCAAGGAAGGAGTGAAGAAAAAAAGAAGACTTCAGAGAAAGAGAAAATGAAAAAAAATATATTAAGTTCGCGACCCTAAGCGAGTTTTATATTTGAAAATATAATAATTTCAAAAAAAATTCAATAATAATTTAAACTAAATCACAAATTATCCATTCAATAAATAAATTAATAATGAAGAGAGCCTAAAAAGCATGTGACCTGGCAAGCGATCGCAACCGGGCGGTGGTCAGCTGGAAGGTTCGACTGTCCTGATGGCCGCGGGCGCTGCACCGTCGTATTTACCGTCGGAGACTGGGTTGAAGAAAAAAAGAAGCCTTCACAGAAACAGAAAAAGAAAAAAAAAAAATTCGCGACCCCAATATCAAATTTGGAAATATAATAATCTAGAAAAAATAAAAAATAAAAAAAATGATAAAAAACACAAGTTATCAATTTAACAAATGAATAATGAAGAAAGCCCGAGAAGCGTGCGGCCTGCGCGCGATCGCAGCCGGGCAGCGGCCGGCCGGTCGGTTCGACTGTCCCGACGTTGGGCGTCAGCGTGTGTGGACTTTTCGTTGGTCCACAGTGTAGTACGAAAGTACAGCGTTCCCGCTATCCTCGGGAGCTTCGAGGAATGAATATTCAACGGTAAACACAGCGAGCACGCCCCCGCCCCCTCCCCCTCCCCCAGCCCCGGGACACTTGTAAAGGGTTGGAAGATATGAGGAGAGGGGGGAGAGTGAAGTTTGCATCGAGAAGAGATAGAGAGTTTCGTGCGGTAAGCGACAGTGACTCGTTGGGGCATTAAAGCGAGTACACGTGTATACTCGTGACCACCACTATATATATATATATATATATATAGCATGTAATACTAGGAGCGTAGTGGCTCTTGGTCCAGCTGAGAGGACAGACCGTTTATGATATTAAATGTATAATGCGAGCGGCGGTCAAGTGACCAGCAGCCTCGTAGTCCAGTAGAGCACAAGCACAACCTCCCCCCCCCCCCCCCCCCCCGCCCCCCTCCTCCGCGGCAATTTTTTTTTCCTCGCCACTCTCTAATCTCCTACGTGCCGACCTGATATTACACACACCCTCCTCTTCGTAGATACAGCACGTTGTCCACCTCGCAACCTGACAATTTATAATAAGGTCGCAAGTTACTAGCGCGCTAACGAGCTTGACCTGCCATTAGCATTTTCAAAGATAGCGAATTCGATTTAATATGTGTGTGTTAAGGGTTAAGGATCGAATTTAGATTTATCGAGAGATGAAATTATTATGAGAGAAATCTTAACAAAGTCGGAAGGTATGAAATAAAAAAAATATTAATATTCAACTTTATCTTGAATGTTACGTTCTATTAACATAGAACTCTCGCATTTAAAGATCGAAGTGAAATTAATTTTTACTTCCTCACGGAGAAAGTAAAGGCTTTGTTTTTCGGTTCCGGGTTAAGGATCGAATTAAGATTTATCGAGAGATGAAATTACCATGAGAGAAATCTTAACAAAGTCGGAAGGTATGAAATAAAAAATAAAAAAATAAATATCCAACCTTACCTCATATGTTACGTTCTATTAACATACAATTTTCACATTTAGAGATCGAATTCAAATCAATTTTTACTTCCTCACAGAGGAAGCAAAGGCTTTGTTTTTCGTTACGTGAAAACGGGTCTAAAGAAACCCGCTTTAACGTATCAAGAGTACATTGCGTAATTATATGTACAGGAAAATATACATTAAATAAAGTGCATCGGTTTAGGCATAACAATTTAGTATATTCCGTGTTAAGAATATTCGTAAGAAATATTTTTCCATTGCAGCTTGACCTGCGATTAGTATTTCCGAAGATAGCGATTTAATATATATATATATATAGCCATTTAGGTATTGAACGAGCGAGAGGTCGAGAGCAACATCGGGACAAACATCTCCCTCGGCTCCGCCGTCCGCGGCTCGATGTTTTGATTCCGCCTGTTATAGGGAAGACGTATATCAATGTCTCCCCCCCCCCCCTGCCATTGGTATAGACGCGCTGTTAGTTAGGGCGATCGTCGGAGGAGCACGGCGCTGGACACTTCCGATTTATTGCCTTCCGCCACCGCGCATCGCTTCGATATACTGTTCTATGTGATTATTTAAATGTCGAAGCTGCGGACGAGATATTTTTGATATTTTTCACGGTTCCCAAAAAAAATATCTAACTCGTTGCCTCGAAGCTTTCCAGTACGCTCCGGCAAACTGTGGGATAAATCTCAGGCACGATCGTCGCAGGGGTCGGAATTCGAACCCCCTTGACGCGCGACGAATTTTCCTCAAGGCCCGCATGATTCCGTCGAGCGTTACCGGAATATTCAGAATCGAAAGCGCAACAAATTAGGCGTGAAATACACTGCCGTGTGACTCGAATATTTCCTCCTCTTTTCGCGGGCAAAAACGTGCTCTCCGCTGGATTCCGTGTTCTGTGTATGTTCCTAAAGGCGATAGAGGAAAAAATTGCAAGGGGCGATCGGTCGAGCCACTTTTACTTTCGGCTTACGAAAACTGGCGGAGGAAGATTGAAAAGAATCGTCGATGAAGTTGCACTCATCGGTCGCCAATACGTGGGTGTATAAAATAGTAATTTACCATACTAGTGCAATAAAACTCGCAAAAGTTTGCGGCACGATTATCGTACAAAATTTATTTCGCAAGGTGCGAAAATGGGCGTTTTACGCACGCGAAGCGTGTGCAAAACTTCTATTTTCGCACCGAGCGACATAAAATCACTACCAGCTTCGAGACGCATGCGCAGGAAAAAAATATTCAATTCGTACGCCGAAACGGCCAATCGGACGCCTTACTACTTCGCTGACTTCTCGTACGGCTCATCCAATTGTACTCCAATTCGGTTCAACCGCACGGTACACTCGCTACGTCACTGAGTGACGCGATCGTCGTCGCTCCACTTAACTGAATAAATCACACAGAATCGTATTGTAATTAATCGCCGGACCTAACTCTCGCGTGAACAACTGCGAATCGTATTTCGTGTATCTCGGCGAGGGACGAAACGACAGCAGCGCCACTTGTCCGAGCAGGTTGAAGGCCATTCTGAATAACAACAATCGAAAAACAATTGACGTTCCGACTAAAGAAAAATCCCGTAATAACTCGCGTAAAGTCATAATTCGGAGGTTCTTATCAACGATTTATTGTCGCCTGGCTCGAGAGAAAAGGAACATGCGCAACTGTTGTAACGACCGCGACTTATTTATTGCCGCAAATTCGACGCGAAGACGAAGATTCGCCTTGACGAGTAAACATCGAGGTCCTCTCAGCGTCCGGCTGACCGTTGGATGCGCGCGCACACGATGCATATAGTGACCAGCGATGTGCTAGACGAACAGCGCCCGGTCGTTTCCGGGGCCCTCTTGAGCTTTCAGACCCGAAGTTCGTTTCATCTACGAATGGACGGTCCCGTAGTACGAAACTCGGCCACTAGATGCGATAGATCGACGGACGTGCGGCGATCATATGTTCAGTGCTAATCCACTTCTCGGCCTCCCGCTGACGAGTGGATGCGCGCGCACGCGATGTATATAGTACTAGACGATCGACCGGTCGTTTCTGGGGCCTGCTCGAGTTTTTAGACCCGAAGTACATTTCCCTGTGTATTCATAAAAAGTGGTGTATACCAGCCACCTAAAATAACTTTATGGAACTTTTGTCCTCTAGTGGCAGCGAGGGTCCAGTCAAATTGCTTGACGAAGAAGAAGAAGAAGAAGAAAAAGTACATTTCCTCTAAGAACGGACGATTCCGTAGTACGAAACTCGGCCACTAGATGCAATATCGCGACGGACGTCCGGCGATCATATGTCCAGTTCTAACTTACCTGTAATGAAGAGAGTGGCACAGGTCTCTGCAAAGACAAGCCATCCATCGGCTTAAGGGCATGTGATACATACGTATCGATTCTCCGATGGTACCAAATCGCTTTCCCTATTTTATCCTTGATGGTTGATACTTCGACGAAAATCAAATTAGGTTTTTGTAGTCAATAGATATAAGTATGAAAACCTAATTTGCTTTTGCTCGTCGTATCAATCGTTTTGGAGAAAACAGGCAAGGCGATTTGTTGCCGACTGAGTCTATACCACATGCCCTTAAAAAGAAATAAAAACTTACCTGTAATTGTTCGACCTTTCGCGTCCGTAGTCAGCGGTGAAGTGAACAGCTGTGCCAATCGATGATTATCTTGCGAAGCATTAACCACAAAGTGAACAATCGAATTGACCAGTGATAAAAAACGGAGAGACGTGGATGAAGCATAACCAGCCGAGTGAGCCAAGCAACGCAAAGGGCGACGGAGATCTCGATAGGAGAGAAGTGAGTAGTCAAAAACTGTCAACGCATAATATTACCGGATATCTTATTTACCAGAGAACGAAACAAATGTGTGCAAGACACGTTTGAGCTCCCGTTCGAACGACACGCGATCAGCCCGAACGGCCCTTTTTCGTGCTTAACACGACCTTAGCTCCAGTACTAAATAAAACAACGCTCGTAGCCGATCGAAAGACGTGCGTCAGGTTATTTCGACGCTCTCTCGCGTCTTCCCTTATCCGGTCAGCGGTTCGAGCTCCGCTAGTTCTCACGTATGCAAAGTACGAGCCTCGGACATTCGCGCATCGAAGCCTCCGGGGGGCCAAACCTCGATACGATACAGTGTCTACGTGCCGCGTTCGGCGATGCTCTCGATAACAATAAAAATCCGGATTTCCCGTAGTGTTACGCCATTATAGTCAGTTCCAACGCTCGTCGATCGTTACAGCGTTCGATCTCCGTGTTACGTATGTGTGTATGTCTCCGTGCGTATACGTGCAAACTATATACATATATATAAAACTATAAAACAGGCGAAGTAGCCACCGAACGTAGATAGATCGGGACACGAGATTTTCGCGTTTAAGCGAGCAGGGCGAGCGAGTTTTTCCCCTCCCCCTCCACTCGTGTGGCTCTGTGTGACTGTGTGCGTTTGTGTGAACTGCATAGGGCACGTACGGGTCTCCTCTCTCGGCTAGTCAGCCGGCGGGCACCCTCGTATCCTATATTTCTTTCGCATTTCCGAGGTTCTCCCGGTTTCGACTACCAGCCAGAATACCACGGGGGCCAGAAATTCATTAGCGGTATCTGATATTTCTGGTGGGTGCTTCGCACGAGAATAAATCATCCGTTGTATGCTCATACGCGAGAGCGAGCCGCCCGTCCCTGTAGGGAAAACGTTTTCGTTGTCTTGCCGGAAAAAAAAGTCTCGTGCCACGGAGTTGGCCGCTCCGTGTGTACAGCGGTGCAACGAGCGACGGAGAGACGAGTTTCTTTTAGGGTCGGATTTTAAGACGTTAGTTTGAACCTAAGTTCGCTTTTGGGATCGAACTTAAGATCGAATCTTGGAGCAAACTTCATCGCGTACTTAAGATTAAGATAAGAAGATAAATTTGATTGTAAGTTCAAACTTGATTCCGTGCTTAAATTTGATCGCAAGTTCGAACTTGATTTCGTGCTTAACTTTGAGCGTAAGTTCGAACTTGATTTCGTGCTTAAGTTTGATCTTAAGTTCAAACTTGATTTCATACTTAAGTTTGATCTTAAGTTCGAACTTGATTTCGTGCTTAAATATGATCTTAAGTCCGAACTTGATTTCGTGCTTAAGTTTGATCGTAAGTTCGAACTTGATTTCGTGCTTAAGTTTGAACGTAAGTTCGAACTTGATTTCATGCTTAAGTTTGATCTTAAGTTCGAACTTGATTTCGTGCTTAAATATGATCTTAAGTCCGAACTTGATTTCGTGCGTAAGTTTGATCGTAAGTTCGAACTTGATTTCGTGCTTAAGTTTGGTCTTAAGTTTGAACTTGAGTTTGTGCTTAAGTTTGATCTTAAGTTCGAACTTGATTTCGTGCTTAAGTTTGATGTTAAGGTCGAACTTGATTTCGTGCCTAAGTTTGATCTTAAGTTTGGACTTGATTTCGTGCCTAAGTTTGATCGCAAGTTCAAACTTAAGTTCGAACTCAAATTGTATTGGATTTCGAGTTCGATCTTACGATCAAACTTAAGCACGAAATCAAGTTCGAACTGAGGCTCGATCTCGAGTGCGATCTTAAATTCACACTGTCTTAAAATTCGACCCTTAGTGTCTTTCTGCGATTCCCCGGTTGTTCGGAAACCACCTTAAAAACTGTAGGTCCTAAAAAAATCTAGGTCCAAGCTTTCGCAATCTCCATAATTACAACGCAATCTTAATAGTCGCGTTAGGACGTGACCGTATAATTAAAGTCGTCATTGCGACATCCTGAGCCAGCTCGAAGCACACATTGTTTTGCCATTCTTTTGTCCGCGGAGACGGCTTCGACGTGATCGAGGCTGAAAACGTTCCACGGACTTTTCACGAAATCTCGTTAGGCGATCCGTTCGAGCGAAGGATGGGCGGCTTATAGATTGTGTGCTGCCTCGCGCACAGCGGTTCGGCGTCGAAATAACCAAAGATACATCGCGTTCGATGGGCACATCTGAGAGAACCTTCTAGTCTGCCGGAGTCTTACGATCGGTTCAATTTTACTCGCATTCACGGTCACCGAGGCGTGTCGCGAATCGTCCCCGCCGGACGTTTGAAATTGAAATTAATTTCAGCAACAGTTATAATCTCGCGGACGAGTCCTGTAAGCTCCGAAGTTCACAGGGAACTCTCGCGCACGAGACTGTTCGGTAGAGTCGCAAAGCTACGAGCTAAGGATAACGAGATTCTCGAGTATTGAATGGGAAATATTCCATCTTGGTTACTTTCTCTTCCTAGGGATTTTTTTTCCCTTTTGCTTCTTCATAGAGGAAACTTTGGTTTGGTGAAAAACAACCCAGGTTTTAATGAAAACGTATTCACAATATTCCAAATAACCAAACAAAGCCAAAAATAAGACAATGCTTCCTCATAGAAGAAGCTTTGCGAATAAAGGAACATTATGAGAAAGCGATATGAAAATTTCAATTTTTAAATTTTATGAAAATGCGATATGAAAATTTCAATTTTCAAATTTTATGCCAAAGCGATATGAAAATTTCAATGTTCAAATTTAATGAAAAAGCGATATGATAATTTCAATTTTCAACCTTTTTTCAACGTCAACTTTTTTTTTCTTCTTTCTTTCTTTGATGCTGCACGAGAGCTTGGAGTATCGCCAGGCGTATATAGCTAATGCAACGAGCGACAACGAGCCAGTGGCATCGGACTAATAATCCCGCGTACACGAATTTCTCGTATATTACGGAAATTCAAATTAATTTACCGTTCAGTACAGCGGCGGAGTAGAGGCAGTCGCAGTCTCTCCGGCGGTAAATCAAAGCTCTCGGGGCTTCGCGCCGGTTAACTCGGTGCTTGGAACTGTTACGCGGGGATGCACGCCGAGGGATCCTAAATCATGCCAGCGTTAATTGCGGTATCGCGTACCACACCGGGCAAACCCGATCTACCGGTAGATTCGCCCGTAACTATTATTCCTCGTTGCAGTACGCTGCTCTATCGAACCGACCGCAACGTATCGTCAAAAATCACAACTGCAACGGTTCGTTTTTTTCACAAAAAAAAAAAAAAATGTTAACGAAACAATAATTTTTATTAAGAGAGTTGGACAGTGGTCGATATCGAAAATATTTGTGATGCGTGCTACGGCTACACAGGAAAAAAAATGTGTACTTTTTACAACAACTTATTTCCACAAAGGTCCGCAATGTTTTATTTGTTAATTTTCTAGTTTTACGAACAAAAGTACAAACTAAAATTGTCAATGACACGGGAAATCAAAACAGGTTCGTATATTCAAATAAGTGACAAACGAGTCTGTCACTTATTTAACAAAATTATTTTTACGAAATTTCGAATTCGTAAATTCGTCAACTTCGATTCATGATTTAGAATTTTTACATTTTCAAAGTCAAATAATTTTTATTTCCGCGAAGAAAAAATTGTCAACGAAACAATCATTTCTCTTTGGCCAAAAAAAAGACTGTTGGAAATTTTTTTTTTGTAAAAATAAAAAATGATTGTTTCGTTGATAATATTTTCCTAGCCAAAAAAAACATTTAAATTTTTGCCAAAAAACCAACTGCTAACAAAAAAAGAATTTTTCTTCGTGAAGTAAATTTCGGCCGAAAAGTACGCGTAGCCCGGGCTGTCGGAAAACAATAAGGCGGTAGAGTTTCGCCGACCCAATTACGAGGGATCAAAAGGCATTGGAAAATCCTATGACGTTTGAGAAACGCCTCGAAGCGTGTATTGTAATGGCCGGCTCGACGCACGGGTCAGTTTGAAGAAAGGGAAAACGTGATAGGTCACGCGAGTCGCGTTATAACGTAGACGCGGGTATAAAGGGCCCGCGAGCCACCCCTCGCAAAACAAGGCTAATTTTTCGAGAGCGAGAAAAGAAAGGAAGAGAAAAAAAAAAATGCGACCGTTAAAGTTTCCTCGCACTCGCGTTCGAGATCACGTATGCTGGGTCGCCTTCGGGCACGATTCTTCCCGCTGAGGGTACGATATATAATAATATTCCTACACCGCCGCTTTGCATCGGCAAAGGGGGAGGGGTGGGGGTAGGGAGTAAGGGTGGAAGTACATATTTATTGCTGAGGAATATCGATATACCCTTATTTCCGTTTCTCTCGTCTTCTCGTGTGCCGCTCACGTGCGTCTGATCGATTCCCCCTTTCGTTTGTACATGAATTCGCACAGACGGATTGCCATCGTATTGTATTAAACGCGATATCTCCGACGCGATTGTAATCTCCCGAAAAAAAAATTATAAACCGTAAAAAAAAAGAAAAAAAAATGACGAGAGGATTAATAGGGTGGTCCTTAAATTGAACATTTTTTAATTTTCTGGGAGCGACCCCGTATTATTGTGAGGTATAAAATAAAAAGGCGATGTGCGAAGAGATGCCGAAATTAATGCATTTTTAAAGCGCTACCTTTAAAAGGCTATTTAAAAAATTAAAAACTTCGGAACACGTAGATTTAAAGTAAAAACGAAATATTTGAGATTTTCTTGGCGCCAGCCCGGACTTCCAAGGTATAACGAAGGAGAAAAAACATTACGTAGCCAGTAAACGTAGCAATTCTCGGACGGTAAGAGCATCCCCAGATTCCGGCAGTTATTAATTGGCCAAAAATAATATTTTTTGGTGAAAATGACTGAAACTGCAGCTTGTAAAGCTCATAGTTTCTAGTTTCGAAAGCACATCAGTAAATAAGTAAGGAAAATAAACGAAACGCACTTTGCTACCGTGCTGTATCAGTGGATAGTGAGAAGAGACCTTCGCTTCCATAGAAACGTGTATATGGGTGTGCGATCGGTATGGACGGGGGAGAGGAAGCAGGAAGATGGAGGAAGAAGGCATACATATAGTACACTATCCAATGAGCGACTAAAAGCAAAAAATAAAAAAAAAAACAAGAATACTGCCGAAAGGATTAATTTTTGTATTCTGAAGAGCGAAAAAGGAACATTGAGTAGTAACAGCGCATATCGGTCGGACAATCAGATCTCGTCAGAGAGTCAGCAGTCCGTACGCTTAAATGGTTTAGAAAAAAGAACCTAAAAATAAGAAAAAAATTAAACCTTAAAAAAAAAAAAAAATTGCTGACGAGCCGATGAAATTTTTATATATTTCCAAGAACAAAAGAGAGCATTGAGTAGAAACAACCCGTACATCCGTCCTCAACAACCAGTATGTACATAAAAAAAATAATAACAACAAAAAACCAAAAATTTTTGGTTTTTTGATATCATTTTTTTGTTTTTTGTTGACGAAGGATGAAAACTACGCGACGCGTAAGAAGAACGCGTGTAGAAATCCGCGCGTGCATGCCTCGCTGAGAAGATATACGTCCCGTAAGACGCTCTCCCTCGGGTGCGTAAGGAAAGAGTCGAAACGCACTGGGCTACCGTCCAGTGTCCGTGGCTGGAGAGTCGAGACCTCCGTTCCCACCCAAGCGTGTATATGGATCTGCGATCGGTACGGACGAGGGAGACGGACCAAGCAGACAGAGTCGGAATGAACATACATGTATACGTTGCGCCGTCCAGCGAGCCAAGAAGAGAAGGGTGGCGAAATTTCTGAGGAGAGACCGAAAGAGAATGCGGAGTATATCGGCCCGAGGGAGAGAGGTAGTGTGGCTAGTGATTGGATTACAGTCAGGGAGTCCCGGCGGACTCGCCAAATGACCGGGACAAATTGCCCCTCGCCTTCGGGAATACTTATATATCCGACGGCGACGATCGGGGTTCACGTGTCTCCGGACCGGTCACGCACGCACACATCGGAGCGCAAAGCGACGCGCGCACACGGACACGGTGGATGGAAGAGGAAGAGGAGGAAGAAAAAAAAAAGAGGCTTGGGAAAGGGGAGGATGAGGGTGGTTAGTTTCGCGCAGGGTACATCGTCCCGCAGCCTCTCGCCGGTTCTCTCTCATCTACGCCGGTGACGATCATATACCCTCGAGAGAAAGGTATACGATCGGCGGACACACCTCCGTCCACCCTATCGCAATCTCTTCCTTCTTCCTTACGCGATTGCCGACGAACCCGACTCGCCCCCCGCGCCCGACTCTCGTTTCCCTCCTCGGTCCCGTAGCTACCGTTACATAATAACCGGACGTTTACCCGTTGTTTATAGGACGGCGGGACTGTTCTCTCGGATCGTGAGATACAACGGGAGCGTTTATGGGACGGTGTGCACGTGAGCACGGTGATATTTACACTCGCAGCGAGCTTTATTGAGAATCAACTTAGCTCCAGTTTTCATGTTTCGTGGATGCAATTTTGTTTTTTTGTTGTATTAGTGATTGGCGAGATTCTAGATCGGCGAGATTCTAGATCGGCAAGATTCTAGATCGGCGAGATTGGAGATCGGCGATATTCTAGATCGGCGATATTCTAGATCGGCGATATTCTAGATCGGCGATATTTTAGATCGGCGATATTCTAGATCGGCGATATTCTAGATCGGCGATATTCTAGATCGGCGATATTCTAGATCGGCGAGATTCTAGATCGGCGAGATTCTAGATCTGCGATATTCTAGATCGGCGAGATTCTAGATCGGCGAGATTCTAGATCGGCGAGATTCTAGATCGGCGAGATTCTAGATCGGCGAGATTCTAGATCGGCGAGATTCTAGATCGGCGAGATTCTTGATCGGCGAGATTCTAGATCGGCGAGATTCTAGATCGGCGAGATTATAGATCGGCGAGATTCTAGATCGGCGAGATTCTAGATCGGCGAGATTCTAGATCGGCGAGATTCTAGATCGGCGAGATTCTAGATCGGCGAGATTCTAGATCGGCGAGATTCTAGATCGGCGAGATTCTAGATCGGCGAGATTCTAGATCGGCGAGATTCTAGATCGGCGAGATTCTAGATCGGCGAGATTCTAGATCGGCGAGATTCTAGATCGGCGAGATTCTAGATCGGCGAGATTCTAGATCGGCGAGATTCTAGATCGGCGAGATTCTAGATCGGCGAGATTCTAGATCGGCGAGATTCTAGATCGGCGAGATTCTAGATCGGCGAGATTCTAGATCGGCGAGATTGGAGATCGGCGAGATTCTAGATCGGCGAGAATTATATTGGTACTGATTACTGTAAGATGTTGGAACGGTGAATATCATTCGCGGCTATGATTTTCGATAGTTCGGTTGTTTGCTCGGAGCCCAACGCAGCTCCGTTGTTTTCCTTCGGCCAGAAATCCGCCGGATTATCATCGTCCATCCGACTGCCAGATGGTGCCGCCCCGCTATCCACTATATACGACCTCGGACCCGACACGGCCGAGATCAACCCTGCGTGCGTTTAGGAGCGGCGGGGAAAAAAACAAAAAAAAAAACTGGGCGGTTCTCGCGCGCGAACGACTCTCTCAGGGGTTCTGCACTCTCGGGCGATGCAGTATAAAGTAACGCATGGGGGGTCCGCGCGAGTGCGTAACGCGCATTCGTATCGTCTCGTTGATCGACGCATAAGTCGTACACGTCGTTCCGCGATCGTAACGTTCGGCCTGCGTATAAATTTATACCTCCCACGATGCATGCAAAAAAAGAAAGAAAAAAAGGAAAAAAAATACTGCGACGATCTTCACGAGGCAATAGGAATGATCTGCCGGGATGTTATCTCAGGCGTCCCTTACGCTATTTTCATCGCTTGGATTCTCCTACTTTTTTAAATAATAAAATTGTATAATAAAAGTATATAATTAAATCATATAGTCAAATCATGTAATCAAAGCATACAATCAAATTATGTAATCAAATCATGCAATTAAATAATGTAATCAAATCATATAATGAAATCATATAATCAAATCATATAATCAAATCATATAATCAAATCATATAATCAAATCATATAATCAAATCATATAATCAAATCATATAATCAAATCATATAATCAAATCATACAATTAAATAATGTAATAAAATTATACAATCAAATATTGTTATCAAATTATACAATCAAATATTGTTATTAAATCATACAATCAAATACTGTAATCAAATCATATAATCAAACAACTCGTCTCTCAGACGCTTGCAACATACCCAGCAGGCATCCTATTCATGCCTTTGTTTATAGCAGGTACATAGAAGACCCTTTCTGGGTCCTCACACGGACGACCCACCAATCTCAAGTTCTCGAGCATTCTACGTAGAGTCCCCAAAGCGTGTACTTCTCTTTTCAATATTCAAACTTGTATCTGATTATTTTTTTGTCGCCCAATATACGATTTTATAGTCTTCACGTCTACGCTTTCTTAAATATACTAAAATCATACAATAAATTCAATCAATGAACTCATATAAAAAAATATATATAATAAACTTATCCGCGAATCGGCGAGTCGAATAGAAACATCGATCAGAAAAAAAAAATAGATTTCACGCAATTACACCGACAACAGAGATGCCTTCCCTCCGCACCCATACGTAAGCTGTGCGGCCGTTCGATCAGTCATTTCTTTTGTGTCGCCGCCGCGAGAGTACAGTAGTTTCGACGAGAGAAATCGAACAGCGATCAACCGAGGCTGCGATTCGAGGTGGGTCCTCTTAGCTCGTGCGGCGCTGCTCCCGCACCGGCACCTCCGGCGTCTAGGTACCAGCAGGACCGATTAGTTTGGCCATTAAAAGCAACCGAGCAGAGGCCGCAGAGGATCGGGAGGAGGACAAAAAAAAAGAAGAAGAAGGACCGAGGGGACGAGGAGGCGAGGAAGCGTTATTACCCGCGGCGCGGAGAAATCGGCGGCGTTATCTCCCCGCTCAATTAGATCCGTAAAGAATAGCGCATGGTCCATTGGTCCCCAGCCGTATATAGTCTCTCTCGCCCATTCCCGATCGTTCCCTCTATCTCCACTTCCACTCTTTGTTATGTCGCTTCTATTCGCCTATAATTCGACTTCGGTCTCGTTTCCGGGAGCAACAAAACTTTGGGTCGCCTCGTCTCGTTCCTTGACCGCTCTACTCGACAGCCGCTTACCGATCTCCCCCCTCCCCGCCCCTCCCCCTCCCCCCATCTGGACCGCTACCGGGTTATCTCTTTCTCGATTAAACGCCGATACGATATTGGTTAAGTAGCTAATATACGTGAAACTTGCTCTCGTCTCTGGCGGACTGATGGGGTTCCCGGAGGATAAAGGGGAAGAAACGAGAAAAGCTGTCTCGATCTTGCCACGAGAGACTCTATAAAGGACGGCAGTGCCGTAAGGGTATCGAAAGAAATCGGCTATGAACGTCGGAGATTCGAAGATTCGACATCGAGAGGATCGTCGAAAATGCGTTGGTGATTTCTTTTTTTATCGAGAGCGACTGAGGTTCTTGCGGCAAAAGTTCCGCGGGAAGCCCCTCGAACGCACCGGATCTGCACCGGAAGTCCCTCGAAGATTTCCTCGGATGGACACGGTTTTGACTGCGAATGTGCGGAAGGTGTTTTATTTTAGTTTTAGCAAATGTGATACAATTGCTGTCGGTGTAAATGGAGCTGGACGGGATTCGTGTCACGAAAAATCCTCCACTTCCGGTCGCGGACCCTACTTTGGCGGACATGAGACGAAGGGTTCGGACATATCGCAATGGGATCGTTCGTAGATAAGGTATCGACGGAGATGACGCGGACAAGCCGATCCCGATAATAACCATCAAACCTTCCGTCCCCGAAACGAAAAAAAAGCTTCCTCCGTCCACTCGCTAGTACTATTCGTGCAGAGAATAGTCGAGTGTATCGTCTCTTCTGTATTGTGAGGTTGGGGCGCTTCGCACTAGTCAAATGGGTGCAACATTTTTAAAGCCGTTTATACAAACTTTAACGCATCTGTTGACGATAGTGGATTGTTATCTTTGTATTATGGCAGATGTCTTTAACCTGGGAAGACATTAATTGCCAATGGATTTGCAAAAATGTTAACCCTTCACGTACGAAATCCTCGCTGAACGAGGAACTCGATTCCGGACGGTTCGGCCAGGATTTTCGCTCAACGAATATTTACATTGCACGGTATAAACATCTCAAATAATTTTGATGATATGGA
This sequence comes from Ichneumon xanthorius, assembly GCA_917499995.1. Classification (NCBI taxonomy): domain Eukaryota; kingdom Metazoa; phylum Arthropoda; class Insecta; order Hymenoptera; family Ichneumonidae; genus Ichneumon; species Ichneumon xanthorius. Next base: position 7,279,160 of record OU824211.1, on the reverse strand, counting down.
AATTCGGAAAAATACTCTTTGAAGACTAATGTTCACGATATTATATTTGTGTAAAATAAGATTATAACGGATTATTCTTTGAAAAAAACTGAACGAATACCTTTTAGTATCTTTTCGAAAATCAGCCCAAACGAGTTAATATTTTAACAAATCCATTGCAACCGATGTTGTTCCAGGTGAAGGACTTCTGCTGTAATACAAACAACCATCCACTATAATCAATAGATGCATTACAGTTTGTATACACTTCTTTAAAAATGCAGCACTAATGTGACCATTAGCGAAGCGCTTCAACCTCCGTAATATGAGCGCAAGTGCCCAAATTTAAGCGACGCTTCATTGCGACCTCAATTACTCCAACGCCCTCCGGAACATCCCGAAGGAACCACCAAGAATCATCTCCATAAAAAATTCGGATAACGGAACTTAAAGCATTGTTTTCTCCAAACAGAAAGCCGAATTCCTCTTCGACCTACAATGAAGCAAAGTCCATGCCATCACGACATAAATTAATGTCCAATTGGAAGTTCGCAAGGGGATGAAATCAATCGACTTCGCCCTTATGACTATCGCGTCCTCGAGGGCGCGGACGCGCGCGCGCGAGCCGCACAAATCATCGTTATCCAATCGACGGGAGAAACGAGAACGAGGATAGCTCGGACAATTAAGTCAACGTGTACGTCGCGGCTATTCCCCGAGGGTGGATTTACTGCTGTTTAACCCCCGCTCTGCCCCGCGGAAGTTCACCGATAAATAAAGCCCGTACAACCGGTCGTGAGATCGGCAGCGAGGGAGAAGAGAATCGGGGCGAGGAGCACATTGGGAGCTGCTGTGCTTGTGCAGAAGAAGACGCATCAACGCTCTTTTGCCATCGCGGTGGACCCGGAACTCCTCTGCCGAAGACGCGCAAGGGGCGGTCTTCGGTTTGTTGTCCCAACAGAGGAGATCTGATTGCCCGTTAGCGGAGTCGAGTTAGCGCCCCGGAGTTACCGGAGTTTCGGCCGCGCTCGGGGCGGAAGTCCTCGCGGGCTTCGCCACTAGCCGGTGGATAAAGTGGCCGGGGTGGCGAAAGAAACGAAGCCAAGTTGGGAAACGACGAGGGAAAATAAGATGGAGGGCCGAAGTGTTACTTCGGAAAATCATCCGACCTCCCCTTCCGTCCCGTTTTCTTCCTCCACGAGGATCGACTCCAAACTCCTGATTAGTTACTGTGCTCTCGGCGACCGGAACTCCTTTCCTACCGCCCCGAAACGCGCCGAACAATCGGCCATTGATTCACGCTTTCCACTGTCCAGCGGACTTTAACGGACTAAACCCCCACTTCATTCGCTCCTCGGCGAACGCATCGGAAATTAGTGAACTAGCTCCGGGAAAAACAAAATCAGTTCCTGCATTGGGGGGGGGGGGGGGGGGTGTCGAAGGTGGAGTTGTGTTAGGGGTGTTTTTCTCACGGGTTTAGTCGTTTGTCTTTTTTAATGCTCCCGCGTACTCTCCCCGTTCATCGAGCGCCGGGATAAAGTCCCGGTCGCGCATTACCTAATTGCTCTCCCTAACGATCTTCCGGAAGAGCGGACACCCGAGGAATCCGTTCGAGCGGCGTGTCACCAGGGGGTGCGTTGGAACGTTGGGGATGTAGGCGGGGAAGGAAAAACGCCGAGGACGCGAGTTAACAGTCGTAAGACGAGCGGGGACTTGGCGGCTCTTCCGAGGTCTGGTTTACCGATTTTTCTGAGTTTCTTCACTAGGAGGCTGATCTGCGGTTGTTGATATTGGGGGGGATTTTGAGTACTTAGAACGCGGACCGATATTTTTGAAGAAATTGAAAATGATATGCAAAATAAAAACCAACTCCACATTTTTGAATACAGATTTGACGAAACTTTGACTTTTAACGACACGTACTGTGTGTGCAATTTCAGCTTGATCGGTCAAGGTATTCTTGAGTTATAAACAGTAAAATAGGTATGAACGTTTCTTGTCCACAAACGTCCACAATATTTTTCATGTTAATTTTACAAAAAAATGTTGTCCATTTTACAAAAATGTCTGTCAATTTTACGAATGTTTTTTGTGAATTTAACAACAAAATAATTGTGGACGTATGTGAACAAAAAAGCTTTGTTAAATGTACAAATATTTTGAACTGTGTAGTGGTGTGCATTTTTTGTGTCTGATTTACTCACACACACATATACATCGGAACATTCTTTCTAAATGTGGGTTTTCGACGTTTTGGATTATTCTGAACACTGGGGTCCAAGGAAATTTCGTATATTTCATTTTGACTTTAAATTTAATTGTTACGAAGTTTTAAATTTTTTGAAAATTAAGCAGCCGATAGCGACCTCTAAAAATGCATTAATTTCGGGGACCCTTTGCACATCGCATTTTTATTTTATACCTCACCATAATACAGGGTGGCTTCCAGAAAATTAAAAAATGTACAATTTAAGGACCACCCTACTGAACACGTTTTCATCATAAAATCGCGATTTTATAAATTTTTTTAACCAAAACAAAGCTTTCTCAACGAGGAAGCAAAAATTGGGAAAAAATTGAAAAATCAGGACGGAAGGCTGGGGAATGAATATAAAAAAATTATTGCACATCGAAATCGAAGCGACGCGTTGGGCGGTGTGGCGGAGGGCGAGGGCGCGCGAAAGGGACTCGATCGGGACTCCGGCGTAGATCCCGCTGCCACTTTCGCCGTGACCGTGTAAGATCGAACTCCTGGCAAAGTCGAGTAGTATACCAAAGTCTCGGAAGCGTTTAATATGGTGGAAGTCGCTTCGCTACGAAAATCCACTAACTCATAACCGGAGACAGTCGATTGTGCCGGTGGTGCTTCCAGACGGCGGCGAGGGGGGGGGGGGGGGGGGGTTGGCTGGATATTCCGCTCTATCTCGGGCGCGGGACTGTGCATGAGCCGAGAAAGGGGACGATCGAAGGGAAGCGGCGTAACCGCTCTGCCCCCGCCGGGTGAGCTCGTTGCGAGGGAAGGGTGAGCGGGAATCCTAGAGCTGCACGGACTACGCCGAAGCATCGGATAGCAAGGCCTCTTCTCCAGCTACGGTGATCAAACTTTCAGCACGCTCAATTTTCGTTGGGAATTGATTTACATTTTTTCAAATTTTTTTCTTTCTTCAAAATTGGTTTTTCTTCAAATTTTGCTCTTCTGAACATTACAAATTACAAGAATTCGTGATGATGAAAAAAAGGATTGTACAGTCGACAAATATTTCTTGTTCCAAAAAGACGCTGTCGAACAAATGAAAAAAAAGAAAGACGCTGTCGCTTGGATGAAAAAAATATAATTAATAATAATGATCGTAAAAAAAAAACGAAAAAATGAAATAACCTTGCCGACAACAACAACGAGCACAATAGGGGATAAACTGTCTTGAAAAAAAACACGATTGACGCATACATTTTTAACGCTTCTACGTAACAATGTAAAAAAAAATACTTGCAAAAAAATAATATTATAACAGTAACAGCGTTTACGTTTATAGATATATATTTTTTATTATTAGTATTGTATGAAACTGTTGGTCATAAACATAGATCATTTTACAAAGAATCAATATGCCAAATTTCTTTAAGTAATATTATTGTCGTTTCGACAAACACTAGCGTCTTCGAAAAGACGCCAACGGGGGTCGTCGCAGTGAAACGCATAACTCCCATTTTTGCCCGGGGGCAATCGGGAGTTAAAATTGTCAAAAATCTTTTCTCCTCGCAAATTTTACAACTTTTTGTCGATAAACCGTATTTTTTAGGGAAAAATTTGTAAAACTGGCAATAGAAAAAAAAAAATATGTTGTGCATTTCTGGAAAGGAACTATTTGGAACGTGCGAGCCTTCTCTTGTGCGGTCCGCTTCCTCGCACTTGCAGAGAACCCAAGGTGAATAGTATGACCAGCGACACAATTTTTTTTTGTTCCCCGCTCGTGCTCTTTACAGGTCAACCTCATGGAGTGGCTCGTGCGCGAGGGCGTGCACGAGCCCTTAATAAAACGAGGAAGAAACCCAAAGCCATGCACCGCACGAAAGCCCGTCATGGCCGGGAGATGAAAAAAGAAAGGAAAGAAAAAAAAGGGAAAGGGATGACGATGGGTACGTGTGTAAGGGGTGATGGTTCGGACAAAAGAGCAATACGCTGCTTGTTCTCCGGTGAAAAAAAACGTAGTTGGTGTGAGGTTGAATGGGGCCCGGCTGGCTCCGGGTGATAGTAGCGTGTATTGTCACTTGTCGGGGCAGAGGCACGACCGCGAGGTGTATTGTCACCGCGGCATGGAGGCCCACTTGATCACGATCCACCGCGGCACTCCAGAGTTCCGTCGCTCGCCTCGTCGCGGAGTCCCGATAAGATGTCGATTGAAATTCATGCGGCAAAGCCCTCCTCGGCTGCGGCGAGCGGCCAAGAGCTGCCGGTGTGTCGGCATAGAAGACTGTGAGAACCGATAGAGCCGCGGCCAAATCTTGTGCATCTCCGGGCGCGATCGCTCCGCGGTTATTGTCTCCTGGGCGGAGGAGATCCTGTCGGAAGACAAAGATCTCTTCCTCGAGGATGAAGATTCCGGCTCTCGGTCTCGAGTCTCCAGCCGCGCGAGTCGCGCGTCCGTGGGAGTCGAGGAATTCCCCAAGACGCGCTAGAAACATGCCCCGAGGGACCTCGAGCTCTCGAGCTATCCCGGACGGCGATCGGTTTGCGCTCCTTGGAAAAAACGACCCGAAAGCGAGGACGCGGATGAATTCGTACCGAATTCGTCCGTCGCGACTCGTTCGAGTACCACCGCAGTGTGTGGCGGCTGGAATGAGAGCAAAGGAGAATGATGACAAAAAAGTGTGGAGATAGATCGTGGGCTGGACAAAAGAAGAACTGGAAGTGGAGAAAAGTGAGATGATTGTGGGAGGATTCGCCGATGGGTCAGTCTGCCTCGTTTTGGGAACTCGAGCTCGCGAACTATCCGGGACCGCGGTTCGTTTGCATTTCTCGGAAAATTCGGCTGAAAACGAAGATGCAGATGAATTCGTCTCGAATTTCGGTGAGCAAACGAGGATATAGATGAATTCGTCCCGAAGTTCGGTGAGAAAACGAGGATACACATGAATTCGTCCCGAATTTTCATGGGGAAACGAGGATGCAGATGAATTCGTCCCGAATTTTCGTGGAAAAGCGAGGATACAGTTGAATTCGTCCCGAATTAACGTGAGAAAGCGAGGAAACAGATGAATTCGTCCCGAATTTCGGTGAGAAATCGAGGATACAGATGAATTCGTCCAGAATTTCCGTGAGAAATCGAGGATAGAGATGAATTCGTCCGAAATTTCCGTGAGAAAGCGAAGATACAGATGAATTCGTCCCGAACTTCCGTGAGAAATCGAGGATACAAATGAATTCGTCCCGAATTTCCGTGAGACAACGAGGATATGGATGAATTCGTCCCGAATTTCCGTGAGACAACGAGGATACGGATGAATTCGTCCCGAATTTCCGTGAGAAATCGAGTATACAGATGAATTCGTCCCGGATTTCTGTGCGAAAGTGAAGATACAGATGAATTCGTCCCGAACTTCCGTGAGAAATCGAGGATACAAATGAATTCGTCCCGAATTTCCGTGAGACAACGAGGATATGGATGAATTCGTCCCGAATTTCCGTGAGACAACGAGGATACGGATGAATTCGTCCCGAATTTCCGTGAGAAATCGAGTATACAGATGAATTCGTCCCGGATTTCTGTGCGAAAGTGAAGATACAGATGAATTCGTCCTGAATCTTCGTGAGACAACGAGAATACGGATGAATTCGTCCCGAATTTCCGTAAGAAATCGAGTATACAGATGAATTCGTCCCGGATTTCCGTGAGAAATTGAGAGTACAGATGAATTCGTCCCGGATTTCCGTGAGAAATTGAGAGTACAGATGAATTCGTTCCGAATGTCCGTGAGAAATCGAGAATACAAATGAATTCGTCCCGCCTTTCCGTGAAAAAGCGAGGATACAGATGAATTCATCCCGACTTCCCGTAAGAAATCGAGGATACAGATGAATTCGTCCCGAATTTCCGCGAGACACCGAGGATACGGATGAATTGGTCCCGAATTTCCGCGAGACAACGAGGATACCGATGAATTCGTGCCGTATTTCCGTGAGAAAGCGAGAATACAGACGAATTCGTCCCGTATTTCCGTGAGAAATCGAGGATACAGATGAATTCGTCCCGAATTCATCCGCCACGGCTCGTCCAAGTACCACCGCAATGTGTAGCGGTTCAAATGAGAGCAAAGTTGCACAACGAACAAAAAAAAGAAGCATGGAAGCTTCAAGTAGATCGAGGGTCGGAAAAAAATAACAAAAAGCAGAAAAAAAAGAAAGTGAGACGACAGTAGGAGTGTTCGCCGATGTGTCAGCCCTCTCTGTCCCATGACTTCAAGCTCCCGAACTATCCGAGACCGCGTTCGGTTTGCCTTCCTCGGAAATTCCGCTCGAAGCCCAGTACACAAATGAATTCGTCCCGAATTCATCCGCCGCTCATTCAAGCACCACCGCACTGCGTGCCGCTGGGACTGAGAGCAAAGGAGAATGACGAAAAAAAAAAGAAAAAGAAAACCATCGAAGCGTCGAGTAGATCGAGGGTTCGAAAAAAAAGAAGAAGAAGTGGAAGTAGAAGAAAGTGAGACGACTGTAGGAGGGTGTTCGCCGATGGGTCAGTCGCCTCTTCGTCTCCTTTCGTGCCCTGCCGGGGCGCGACGTGTTCCCCGAGGAGTAACTAACTGAACGAGAGGAGAGTGCGCGACCGGGATATAGAGGGGCGTTAAGGTAATGCCCCATTAGTATGTGGAGGCCGTAGTAACACGCGTGTGCTAACACCGCCGCAACGAGCCCTGCGGTTTCGCAGACCATCGACGAGCGACCGCGCTCGGGGTGGTCAAAAAGCCTCGACTGTCGGAATAACACATATATGTATATATATATACATATATGTGTGTATATATAGTAGGTATATATAGATGTATCCGAAACCCTTACCGTTCGCGTAGCGGCGAGCTCGGAGAGCTTACCGTTCTTACACGGTTAAACCCCCACAGCTCCAATCTGCTTGTACACTTTGACACGTTCACGGTCGCGTATCCGCAACTCGATTGAGCGGGAGACACAGAGAGATAGAAATGCGGGGAGAACCGTCAATAGCCGGCTTGTTACCGCGACAATGATCGGCTCGTCCAAGGGGAAATATCCACCGTCGGGCGGGGGTGGAATAAAAAAAAGAAACCAGCCCCATCCGAAACCGCACCAGACGGGAATTTCTTCGGACGCGCGCGAATCGACAGATTTTATTTTCTCACAATTTATCGAATTCAGTTGCGTCGAGATGGAACGCGAGTGCGGGGAGTGGAAGGGTGGCTCAGAGACAAATTGTGTTTAGCTTTTTTTCTTTCGCAAAGTACCGATGATTTTTTTTTTCTGGATCGTTCGTTACTTGTGAAACTTGAAATCGATTTAATACTTTTCAAGGCGATTCTCCCCGCAATCTTTGGAAAATTTTCAAGGAAGGTAATCCACATCCGCGAAAGTTTTTCCACCGGATTTCGATTACACTTTATTATATTAATATTTGGGTCTAAAGAATTGAAAACCAAATTTTTCCAAAACTTATATTTTTCACATTCTTCAACCAGCGTAAATATAACAGTATTTAGATAACGCATTCGGTCCAAAGTGAAAGCGACTAATCGAAGGATCAATATCTGCGATTAAAATTTGGCACATTATTATTTGGGTCTAAAGAATTGAAAACTAAATTTTCTCAAAACTTAAATTTTTCACATTCTTTCACCGGCCTAAATCTATATAACCGAGCAATATTTAGATAACGCATTTGTTTTAAAGTAAAAGCCGCTCATCAAAGGATCAATATCTGCGATTAAAATTTGTCATATTATTTATTTGGATCTAAAGAATTGAAAACCAAATTTTCCGAAAACTTAAATTTTTCACATTCTTTAACCGGTCTAAATATAACCCAGCAGTATTTAGATAACGCATTCGGTCCAAAGTGAAAGCAGCGCCACGAAGGATCAATATCTGTGATCGATGTCCAAAAAAAAAGAAAAAAAAATCATTGCGATCAAGTGTCTCGGATGACTGTCGGAAAAGTGGGGTCGCGATCCGAATCATCAGCGTTGCGTCCCAGCCCCGTGGCCCTCTAAGTACCTACCTATATAACCATTCGGCACACTTATCTCAGTTCGGCAAGGAGGATGCAAGTCACCCGGCCCGCCGGCGAGATAGGAAGACGTTGATGTGAATTAATGGGAGGCTTAGTTTATAGTTGGTAACCGGTGAGTCGAGTGTTCCAGGGGGGAGGGGGGAAGGGGGAGGGGAGAGGGGTGGGGGTTGAGGAGAGGCAGAGCGGGGCAAGCCAAAACGCCGTGACTATATTAATTAACGCGACCCCAAAATCCCCTTCTTAACCCCTCCCCGCTCCCCCTCCCCCCCTCCCCCACCCCGCGCCCCAACTCGGCACGCTCCGTTATACGCCACTGTATCATTCCTATTACCGACGATGCCAATGGACGAAAGAGAGAAAGAACGAGCGAAGAGAAAGAGGAGCCCTCGACTCCGGTGATTCCCCGAACGAATATACCCTATAAATATCGCCACCCCTCATCCGCGCCGAGTGTCAACCCTCCGATCGCGCCGTACCGTCGCGTAGGTACGAGTAAGGTATCTTTCCCGCTTCCGACGATATTCCATCAACGAGAAATATTCAATTGCAGCACAATTACCCGATAAAAGTGTTTACAGAGAGAGGGAGTGAAAAAAAATGAAAGGAAATTGAAATTATTAAAAATCAATCCACACTGCGAATTAAATTCACATCCGAAGCATCGACCGGTTAGTCTTTATAGGGAGAAAGAGAAAAAAAATAAAGAAATAAAGAGCAAGAAAGATGAAATTATTAAAAATCACTTTATATTGCAAATTCAATTCATATAATCAATTCGTGAGATTCGCGCCCGACGCATCGACCGGTTAGTGTTTATAGAGGAAAAGAGGAAAGAAGAAAGAAATATGAAATGATTAAAAATCAATCTATATCGCGAATTCAATTCCTACAATCAATTCGTGAGATTCGCGCCCGATGCTGCGACCGGTTCGTGTTTATAAAGGAAAAGAGGAAAGAAGAAAGAAATATGAAATTATTAAAAATCAATCTATATCGCGAATTCAATTCCTATAATCAATTCATGAGATTCGCGCCCGATGCTACGACCGGTTCGTGTTTATAAAGGAAAAGAGGAAAGAAGAAAGAAATATGAAATTATTAAAAATCAATCTATATCGCGAATTCAATTCCTATAATCAATTCGTGAGATTCGCGCCCGATGCTGCGACCGGTTGGTGTTTACAGAGAGGATGAGAAAAAAAGAAAAAACTATTAAATTATTAAAAATCAATCCATACCGCGAATTAAGTTCCTATAATCAATTCGCGACATTCGCGCCCGAAACATCGACCGGTTAGGGTTTACAAAGAGAAAGAGAAAAAAAGAAAAAACTATTCAATTATTAAAAATCAATCCATACCGCGAATTAAATTCCCATAATCAATTCGCGACATTTGCACCCGAAGCATCGACCGGTTAGTGTTTACAGAGGGAAAGAGAAATAAAGAGAAAGAAAGATGAAATTTAAAAAAATCAATCCATACCTCGAATTAAATATAATCAATTCGCAAGATTCGTGCCCAAAGCATCGACCGGTTAGTCTTTACAGAGGGAAAGAGAAACAAAGAGAAAGAAAGATGAAATTACAAAAAATCAATCCATACCGCGAATTAAATTCCTACAATCAATTCGCGACATTCGCATCTTGCGACATGCCCAAAGCATCGACCGCTTAATGCGCCTGAGGAGCCTCCCTTCCAACTTTTTTAACGAGATAATTCATTTCTTTTTTTTTTTTTCCTATCCGCGACACCCTTGGCAGTCGAAGGGTTCGGCGATGTCGTTGGAGAAAAGTTTTGGCTGGGGTTTGAGGGGGGGGGGGGGGGAGGGGGGTGTTTGGTTCGGACATCGGGTCTCTCGCGAGAAAAGGAAGGTCCTGGCCTTCTTCGTTGGAAGAAGTGAAATTTATAATCCGTAAAAACAATTATGGAAGCTCGTGAAGAGGGGGGGAGTGGAGGGGGGAGGGGGTGGATGGGGTAGTTGGACGCGAGTCGAACAGCGTGTGCGAGGAGCGAGGTTCGGCCTCGGTGAGCAAAAACGGCCAATATCTCTCGTTTGATTTATATAGCAGCGCGGGATGGCGCGGCGGGGCGATTCGGGTCGTGTCCCGCGCCGCACACATCGCAAGGGCTAGCCCAGATATTAAATGGAATATTAAAGATTCGCCGGGAGACAACAGGCGGACGTTGTTCCGGGCGAATTTCGAGGAGGGAAAAGTTCCGAGTGCTGGAAGTGCTGGAAGTTCCTCGGCCTGACCGTTTGCGGAATCTCTCGTGGAAGATGCGAGACGTATATGTACGCGAGCGGGAGGGCGACACCTAGCTTCACTTGTAACATCGGGTCGAGGGCCGCTGACGAAACCGTTTCAATAAACTGACCTCTATAAATCGTCCGGCGAACCGCGGCCACTAAACGACTGATAGAGAAACCCGGCGGATATTTTCAAAATCGCTCACAAAAAGAAAAGAAATTATAGATTTTAGTAGGGGAGAGCGGGGCAAAATGGGAGGGTGGGGCAAAATGGGACGGCAAGGGCAAAAATCAATTTTCCAGTAATTTTTGAATCGACCATTTTGGCCCAACGATACATCCGGATTTTCAACCCCGTTTTGCCACATGGACGATCATTGGCACCATCTAAAAGTTATTGGAAAATTGCATCTTGTCTCATAATGCCGTTTTGCCCCGCTCTCCGTTAGTAGTAGTAGTAGTAGAGAATTTAATTAAAAATGTTTGGCACTCCGTATGTTATCCAATGTGTCCTCCTTTGACCTTTGGACACGTGTAAAATTAAATTATTAACAGTAAATTTGTAACAATGAATGTGGACGAATAATTAAATAGATTAAAGAGATATTATATTAAATTGTAATATAAAAAAAAATGAAGATATTGCAATGAAGAAACAGTGATTTATTGTTATTGGCCAAACTATGGTAGGATCAATTTTCGGAGGATCCAAAAAATTAGACATCACGTGAATAATATTCGTATGAAATTTTACGTACCGGACTGGAAGTTTTTATGCAAAAACTGGTATATTAAATTTCATGTACAATCGTGATGAAAAATTAATGTTCAGTCTATTTAAAATATCGAGAATACTTTATTTTTAATAATTTACTTTAATTTCAATGAAAAAGTATATCAATTTTACATCATAATCGTACATTAAATTTAATGTACTAGTTTTCCAATAAAAACTCTCAGTTCGCTACATTAAATTTACAGTTTTTTTTTTTACAATGAAAAATATTAAAGTGTCTTGATTTTTTTTTTTTATGCCCGAAGATATTCCTACAAGACACGGCCGAAAGAATGTTGACCGTGCATGCACCGAACGACGGAACACCCCCCAGTAACCGCAGGGTCGAAACCGTGGCATTATCCCCGTACATGCAGATGCGTTTTTTTTTTACACCTCGTGAGCGGAGCCACCCTGACCATCGGTTCCGCGCGTCGTGGCCGTCGAGGCGATAAAATTCGGCTGCGGGCAGTTTCGTCCAGCCGGGACGGACGCCGTATTGCATGTAAAACATTTATGTCCCTCTCGCGATGATATTGGCCGATCCCGTGTATTCCGCGATTCCCATTTTTTTATTATTTTTTTTTCTTTTCCCTCATCTCTCCGACCCGCTCGGGTCACTCGAGCACTTCTCGCCAGGAACGAACAAAATTGGAGGAAGAATACGAGAAACACGTGTAACACTCCGATTACCCTAAGATCGTGGATGAAGTAATTTTTTTTATCCGATGGAAATTAAATTTACAAAATCAAATTGATAAGTCATGGTCTATGGTATATTAATTTAATTTTGCTTCCGCATGGAGGCTTTTGAACGTTAGGGTGAAAAAAAAAAATTCGACATTTTAATGAAAATATGTTCAGAATTTCTTTTTTTAATTAAAGGATAATCTATGATTTATTAATCACATTAAACAACAAATATAATTAAAGGTAATTGAAGCAAATTGAATGAAACATTTTATTGCATTTAATTGAAGCAAAGTAAATATATAATTTAAATTAACAAATCATAGCCTATGATTTAATAATTTAATTTGCCCTATGGTTCATGGGGCAAGAGCAAACACGGAGGCGAAATGCCCGAGTGACTTTAAACCGGTGCGCCGGATAAACGAGTTGATCAACACGGCTATGGCATAGATAGGTACGTGTTTAACGTGACGTTCAACAGTTGTGCCCATCCGGATGTTATATTTATATATATTGGATGTTATTTTGACATTTAATATATATATATTTTTTTTACGAAAAGCGTTGTCTGTGTTATGTATTATGTACATAATTGTATATACGTACGTAATATATTGTATATTCAAATCTAATATGCCTCTTTTTTTCAGTTCACAACTTTTGAGTTCTGTGCAACGCCGTCCCTCCGTCAATAAAATAAAATTAAAATTAAAAGATAATCCATGAATATCATTTAATCACATTAAATAACAAATGTAATGAAACTTGATTTAAGCAAGTACAATAAAAAATTTGATTGCATTTAATTAAAGCACAGTTTAACCTGGTAACAAATAAAACACTACTACTAATTAAAGCAAAGTACATATAATATTTAAATTAACAAATCACAGCCAGTGATTTATTGCCCTATGATTCATAGAGCAAGGGCAAACACGGTGGCGAAATGCCCGGGTGAGTTTAAACCGGTGCGCCGGATAAACGAGTTGATCAACACGGCTATGGCATAGGTAGGCAGATAGGTACGTGTTTAACGTGACGTTCAACAGTTGTGCCCATCCGGATGTTATATTTATATAAATTTGATCTTATTTTTTTAACGAAAACCGTTGTCTGTATTATGTACTATGTAGTATTGTAAATTCAAATTTAATATCCCTCGTTTTTCAGTTCACAACTTTTAGGTTTCGTGTAAAACCGTTACTCCATCAATAAATTAAAAAATAATCCATGATTATCATTTGATTACATTTAATTAAAGCAAAGTAAATATAATATTTAAATTAACAAATCACAGCCAGTGATTTATTGCCCTATGATTCATAGAGCAAGAGCAAACACGGTGGCGAAATGCCCGGGTGAGTTTAAACCGGTGCGCCGGATAAACGAGTTGATCAACACGGCTATGGCATAGGTAGGCAGATAGGTACGTGTTTAACGTGACGTTCAACAGTTGCGCCTGTCCGGATGTCAGTGTCGTCGACGTTAATAGACCTCCCGGCTCTCTCGGTATGACGTGTGACGAGAGTATTAGCCTCGTTAAGCCTCGGCCACGGTGTTTCACGCTTGATTCACACCCGCGTTTCCCAGGCTTTGTCCCTTCGGTCCGGCTACACACTGCAATATCAACCCTCCGCGCGAGTGTTACACCCGCGCCGTTCGCCGCCCGTCAACCCGCCCCCGCCTCAGACTCCGCCACCGGCTCAGCGTCGGCCGCACCCTTCGGGCTCCGGCGCAACGATCGAGATGGAACTATCGAGTCAAACGAAAATTCGATTCGCTCTAAAGTCATCGCCCCACGGAGAAAACGGTCCGGCGTCTGGGGATCGTTTAAATGCCCTTTACTGTCTATTTTAGATTTTATTTATTTTCTTTTTTTTTCAATCGTTTTTAAACTTGTCGTCCCGAGTGCGGTCTGTGGGCAAACGGGGAACGATGAATCAAAGGGTGCTATTGGGAAACCTCGGTGAGTTAATCGCTGGCGGTAAAAAAAAAATGCTTGTATATTTAACATCTCTCGTTCATGAAAGTGTACAATTTTTTTTATTTATTTTACTTTACTTTTATTGTGTAATATTGTAAAGTTGCACGCTTCGGCGAATGTTACAATAGAATGATGTCAACTTCCTAATGTGTAACATATTGAATACGTAAACTTTTTTTGGTGTAAGGAAATAATGGCGGTGTACAGTTTTTAATCGGAGGGTTGGGCAAGCCTAAAATATTTACGGTCTACACTTGAACGAAGTTGTGACACTTATGTAACATTTTTTGCGGTGTACGATTCCGTAAGAATCCACGAGTGTAGGATTGACCGATGTACGATTGAAGACGCTTCCCCCGTACACAGTAAAAAAAGTTTGGACTTTTTACAACAACTCATCGTCCACAATTTTATGTTTGGTCATTTCTGGGCAAGCCTAAGATATTCGTTGTTTGTTTGTTCCTGGGCAAGTCGAAGATATTGCGGTCTACATTTGAACGAAGTTGTGAACTTATGTAATATTTTTTGCGGTGCACGATTTATTTCCGCAAGAATCCACGAGTGTACGATTGACCGGTGCACAGTAAAAAAAAGTTTGGACTTTTCACAACAACTCATCGTCCACAAGCGTCCACAATTATCTGTTTTTTCATTCCTGGGCAAGCCTAAGATATTTGTTGCTTGTTTGTCCCTGGGTAAGCCTAAGATATTTGTTGTTTATTTGTTCCTGGGCAAGCCTAAGATATTTATTCGTTATTTGTTCCCGGCCAAGCCTAAGATATTTATTGGTTATTTGTTCCTGGCCAAGCCTAAGATATTTGTTGTTTATTTGTTCCTGGGCAAGCCTAAGATATTTATTGTTTATTTGTTCCTGGGCAAGCCTAAGACATTTGTTGTTTATTTGTTCATGGGCAAGCCTAAGATATTTGCGGTCTACACTTGAACGAAGTTGTAATCTTATGTAACATTTTTTGCTGTGTACGATTTATTTCCGTAAGAATGAACGAGTGTACGATTGAAGGCGCCTCGTACGGTGAGATCGCGAGGGTGTCAAGTATGATCCAGTTAGAGGCGGTGACCCTTGGCCACGTAACCCCGTAACCACTATTGGCATAATAGCCGTGGTAAGTAGTGGCTTGGCCCACGCCCGACCGGCAGGTAGCGTGTACAGTCGACCGGGAAGAGGGAGACGGAAATAAGATAAAATAAAGCGAGTAAGGTAGAGAACGACGGTATAATACGATCCGCAGTTGCGACCACGCAGTGGGGCTTCGATTCTCCCGAGGGGTGCAAAAGGCATCCGCGACCTCCTCCCCGGCTCTCCCCCCTTGCCTCCCTTCTTTCAGCCAAGCCCCGGTCATTCCGCGAGACTTTGTGCGGCTTCGACTCTCGACTCAATCTGCTACTACTTAGCCTTATTTTACACAGCCGTGAATACCTCGATATCGTTTTTTTTCGCCTCCTTTTTCTTTCTCTCTCGCCTGTTATGCCTCGAGTCGCGGAAGGTCTAGTGCGAACTCGGAGCAAGAAGAAGCGCATATCTTGACGACCATCGTCGCCAAAGCGGTCGGACTGCTCGGCCTTCGAAATGTATCGAGCACCGATCGACTCGGAGAACTACCGCGGACTTCCTTCCTCCCCTTCGCCACTTGCAGTAAATTTTCTTTTACGATCCGAAGCCGATCCGAAGTGACATCATCGACACCCATAAAAAAAACCCTGGGAGGCCTCGCGTTCTTCCTCGGACTTTGTCTCTTCCAGATGATTGTTGTTTTATTTCTTTCAGAAGCTTTTTGCAATTTAAAAAAAGAATATTCGGCTGATCGCGCTATCGGTCAGTTCAATTGAATGTTTCTTAATTTATTTCTAATGACTAATTAATTAGTTCTTATTCTAATCATTGATTCAAGGATTTTTTTTACTATTCGCGATGCAAACGTTTTTTTGCATTAAACAAAAATATATTCGGTTGATCGAACTATCGGTCAGTTTTTAATTCAGCATCACGATCGATTTCGTTCAATCAACCAGATATTATTTCGCCGGCCGTAATCTTTGATTTAGTTTTGACCCAAACGATTGTTTAAAACTTTTTTCCGTTAATTAATTCTAGAAACAATTTTTAGTTTTGTTTTTTTTTAGTCGCAATCCAAGCAACCTTTTTGCAATAAAAAAAGAATATTCGATTGATCGAACTATCAGTCGGTTCAATTGAATGTTTCTTGATGAACCATCAGGATCGGTTTACTCAATCGATCGGATATTATTTCGCTGGCCGTAATCTTTGATTTAGTTGACCCAAACGATTGTTTAAAACTTTTTTCCGTTAATTCATTCTAGAAATAATTTTTAGTTTTTTTTTTAGTCGCTATCCAAGAAACCTTTTTGCAATAAAAAAATAATATTCGGTTGATCGAACTATCCATCGGTTCAATTGAATGTTTCTTGATTCACCATCAGGATCGATCGGATATTATTTCGCCGGCCGTAAGCGTCGATTTTCTTGACTGAAACGATATTTTTTTTAATCCTAATAATTAATTCTATGAATAGTATTTTTTTTGAGACACGATGCTGGGACTACGTTTGAAGATTTCGATTTCTCGCTGCGGCTACAGTGCGAAGAAAAACAAGCGAGAGTCTCCCTCGTCGCAATCTTGATGCTCCTACCAGCGGGCTATCTTTATGGCGGTGGACCATCGCTTATACATGCTGTATACATATATATACGCGAATATATAGTAAAGCGGCTCGGCGGACAGCGAGATAGCTTGACCCTGCATGAAAACATTTCGTTATTGAATCCTACCGATATGCCTCCCGTAGAAGTATCCACGCTGCCGAACCAAAACAGTCTCATCCAAGTAATCTCTCTTATTCCCTTCGACCCACCTCGAGCCATCTCCGTAAACTAAAAAAATGAAGAAAAGAAAACAGCCAAAAAAGTCTCTTCCTAGGTTTTCATTTTGCGAACGACTTTGACTGGCAAATGGTCGGTGATCAACTTTAAAACTGTAGCCGATAGTTCCCTCAGCGAGACAATTTTGGGCAAAAATCTTGTTCGCTGACTTAACCCGTCTCCGATAAAGCCAACTTCAGAATTCGAAAAAAAGTTCATCGGTTCCTTGGAAACCTCGGTGAGTTAATCACACGCGGCAAAAAAATGTTCTTACATTTGAGATATCCCGTGCTCGGAAATTTACATTGATAAAATTTATTTTACAATTCTTTTTTGTCAACGAATCACATTTTTTACAAAAAAAAAAAATCGTAAAATCAACGTTTGCGAAGATGAAATGTTAGTTAAGTATACATTGTATCATTCAAGTTATCTCCCTTATTCCCTTCGATCCACCTCGAGTCATCTCGGTAAACTTAAGAATAAAGAAAAAAAACCAGCCAAAAAAGTCTCTTCCTAGGTCTGCATTTCACGATCGACTTTGACTGGGAATTGGTCAGTGATCAACCCTAAAACTGTAGTCAACCCTAAAACTGTAGCACATCCGATGCTCCCTCAGCGAGACAATTTTCGGTCCGCCGAGGGGACTTCCGCGAAGCGCCGCGCTATCGACAAAAATCTTGTCCGCTGACTTGCCCGTCTCCGATAAAGCCAGCTTCAGAATTCGAACAAAAAAACGAAGTTCGGTACAGTAGCGCAGCGGCATCGACCCGCAGCCTCGATGGCGCAATAATAATAAAAAGATAAAGCGTCCGGGTGGTTAGAGAATGCAGGACATTCAGCCCTTCGACGGACTCGGCCATTACCGATTGTCCGAAGACGGAGTAGAAAAGCCCTCGGGTGCGTCGGACCTCGTGAGCGACCCACGAGTCGAACACATTGAAACGTCAACGGCACACAGAACTCTTAACTGCCGAGGGAGATGGATACGCGGGTGGGCCGAAAGTGGGAAAACGGACGAAAAGCTTGTGACGTTATTCGCACGCACACTCGGAAGGTTGCACGAAGCGCATATAAGGGTGAGAGTCCCGAGAACCGGAGAACTGGATGGCCTTATCCTGCGGCATTTGGCATGCAAAGCGAGCCGACTTATGTCCTTTTGCTCCTCACCGATCGTCACACTCATAAAAAAGTACAAGAATCAACTAAGATTCGGGCAGGAACGTTCAAATAAATATTTTGTTGGTCGAACAAAATATTTTAATGACTCAAAAATATTTTTGTGAAATCAACCAAAAAATTGTTGAATTAACCAATTTTTTTGGTGTACCAACAAAATATTTAGTTGAACGTCCCTGCCCGAATCTTAGTTGATTCAACCGTATTTTTTTATCAGTGCACACACACGATCGAGCCGCTACTGCGAGCTGCGCTAATAATGGGCCCATGAGTCGAACACATCGACACGTCAGCGACACACAGAGCTGGCAACTGCTGAGGGAGATGGATATGTGCGTGGTCCGATACACTGAGATAAGGATCTGGTACCGATCATCGAAGAGAAATTATCATAGCGCATAGTAGCAGGGAAGTAGGGCGCCACCTATGGCGGAAAGTCTCAGATTTTCCAAGAATTTTTACCTTAATCTCTACGAAAATTTCTTATAAATCCGGCACTTCCTTCCATAGTTCAAGGTACTATGACCTTCAAGTTACTATGACGTACCTTGAGGTACTATGTGCTATTGTACACGGAGAAAAATGGTTTAGCTGCTCTAACAAAATGAGTTTTGCTGACAATGACCTCTTTCCCGCAGCAAAACGATTACTAAAAGTAGCAAAAAAATTACTACGTAGAAACTATTAGTTTTTGTCATCACGACAAACCTTTCTTGTTACTGCGACGATTTAGTTTGCTGTGAGAACAAACGACACCTGCTGTAATTTGACGGCTGGGTAGTGACTGGTAGTAGGATAGTTATAGATACGTACATACATTTATTTGGAGAATTAACTCCACTGCGTTTGTATTTTGTCATTTTATTATATTGACAATAATGTCTGTATTTACAATTGCGAATTCTTGAAATTTGGTGTATATGGATACGGAAGCATTCTCAGTCCCTGGACATGCATGAAAAATCGTACTAAGGTAAACGTACCAATGACCGGACACGTCCCAGTGGCCGGACAAGGCGTGCGTGCAAGAGAGATGGAAATACGATTTTTCATGCATGTCCAGGTACTGGGACTGCTCCCTTAAGTGTCCGGTCATTGGGCCGTTTACCTTAACGTTCTCCACACCCATACTAGGCCGGATCGGTTGCACGAAGCGCACAAGCTTGAGAGTGTCGAGGCCGCTATATCGGCCGCGGAGAACCTGATGGCCTTATCCTGCGCCATTTACCATGCAAAACGACCCGCCCTGCGCCCTTCTGCTCCTCACCGGTCTACATAGACAGACATCCACCCACAACCGAGCCGCTACTGCGAGCTGCGCTAATAACGGCCTCACGAGCCATGAGCCGAAGACATCGAAACGTCAACGACACACGGAACTGGCATCCACCAAGGGAAACAGACCCGCGCGTGTCCCGATAGTGGGAAACGAACCAAAAGCTTCTAACGTTTCTCGCAAGCATACTCGGAAGGTTGCACGAAGCGCATAAGGGTGCGAGTGTCGATGACGCTATATCGGCCGCGAAGAACCGGATGGTCTTATCCTGCGTCATCTACCATGCAAAACGACCCGCCCTACGCCCTTCTGCTCCTCACCGGTCGACATAGAAAAACACACACACACGCACATACGATCGCACGGCTACTACGAGCTGCGCTAATAATGGGCGGGAAGGCTAGTAAGCCAGTTGACCGTGACTAGATAAAAAATACTGCCCCGACGCGGAGAGAAAGAAAGCGGGGTGTCCAGAAGCATTGTGGGGGCTGCGTGGATGCTGCGGGATCTGGACCGGCTCCACAAACTACCGTCCACCCCAGGCGGCGTTGTCATGCTAATCGTATACGAGCCTACACCCGCCGCATTGCCGATCTCCGGGCAGTCTGGTTATGTCGGACCTTACGGCCCCGCTTACAGTCCCGCTCCGGCGCTTCTTACTGTCCGGGGGTTGTGGGGCGTGCAGACCGCTTGCGGAGGAAGGAGAGAACTGCTTCGATGCATAGCGAAAGGATGGAGATCGGGGGCTGAAAGGGATACCAGTTAGGGTCGTAGAACCGGTAGGAAAAAAAAGATCTTGGGAAGCGGAAGAGGACGAGATGAAGATGAAGAAGCTTGCATTTGCAAATCTGATTTTGTGGGGGGTGGGCGGGAAGCGATCTGTGAGATCTTTGCGCAAGCTGGTCATCGGAGAGGATGAACTCTTGTTGCCAGTCAGGCTAATTGGCAATTGCTAATCTCCAGGCCGTCTGGTTATGCCGGACCTTACGGCAATGCTTACAGCCCCGCAAAGGCGCCTCTTACTATCCGGGTGTTCTAAGACGTGCATATCGCTGGCGCATGACGAAGGAAAGAAGGGGGTAGAAGAGATACCAGTTGGGGTCGTAGAATCGGTAGGAAAAAAAAGATCTTGGGAAGCGGAAGAGGACGAGATGAAGATGAAGAAGCTTGCATTTGCAAATTTGATTTTGTGGGGGGTGGGCGGGAAGCGATCTGTGAGATCTTTGCGCAAGCTGGTCATCGGAGAGGATGAACTCTTGCTAGTCATGCTAATTGCCAATTGCTAATCTCCAGGCCGTCTGGTTATGCCGGACCTTACGGCAATGCTTACAGCCCCGCAAAGACGCCTCTTACTATCCGGGTGTTCTAAGACGTGCATATCGCTGGCGCATGACGAAGGAAAGAAGGGGGTAGAAGAGGTACCAGTTAGGGTCGTAGAACCGGGAGGAAAAAAAAGATCTTCGGAAGAGGAAGAAGCTTGCATTTACAAATCCGATTTTATGGAGGGGAGCGAGGGAAGCGGCGATCAGCTCGCAGGACAGTTTACTGTGAGATCTTTGTGCAAGCTGGTCATCGGAGAGGGTGAACTCTTTCCAGCCACCGACCGCGCGGCACACCGGAGCTCTTCGGCTCTGCGTAGTCCCGCAGATCCCCGGGGCCTCCTGTCGACAATGTCACCCAGGAGCATTCCCTCAACATTTTTAGTACGCTCAGCGTGTAGCTTTCCTCGTACCCTTCCTGGACTCCACCCCCCCCCCCCTCCCTCCCCCCGCCCGCCCCTCATATATCCTCCGTCCCGCAGCTCGCCGCCGATCGGAACAGCGAAAAAATTTCCATTCCACCGGGAATTGTAAAATCACGCGGGAATCGCTGTTACCGAAATCTCCGGGGGAACACCCGCGATTACTTTAAGGTAGTCCTTGCAAACAGTGTTCGCTTCGCGTAAGTTTCGGAGAAATGAGAGGGAATTGCATACACTTGTGGATGGTATGAAAATCTGAAAAAAATCAAGCATGTTAAAGGCGCTGAAAAGATTAATTTTGCATAATAATAATTTCAAAATGTTATTAACAAATTGATGAAAAATAAAATTGCTCAACAAATCTCCCGGAAAACTAACTTTTTCTTTTTACGAAAACGATTCGTTCACTTTCCTGAATACGTATGAATTAATCAGATTTTCATTAAAAAAAAGTTAAAGGCAGGTGTACGCTTCGTATCGAGAATTTTTGCCGTGTTTTTCTTCCTTTCTTTATTTATATTTATATAAATATATCTATGTTCTATATTTATATATTATATAAATATATATAGATTATATCTATAATCTATATTTATATTTAGATAAAATTAATTTTTATTTATTATTAGATTTTATATAAAAAGTTTTTTGCAATTAAAAAAAATATTTCGTTGATCTAAGTACCTATCAGTTCAATTGAATGTTTCCTCATTATCATCGCTATCGGCTTCGTTCAATCAACCGGATATTGATTTAGTAGACTCAAACGATTTTTTTGTTTTGGTTTAGTAATAATTCATTGCAGAAATAATTTTTTTTTTACTCACCGAAAAACCGTGAAAAATTCGCATTGCACCGTGAGTTATGAAATCACGCGACAGTCGCTGTTACCCGAGTCTCCCAAAGAACACTCGCGATTGCTTAGAGAACCAAACAAAAGAAGGTGTGCATGTCGTATCGTGGATTTCGGACGTGATTTTTTTTTCTTACTTTGCGCGTTTTGCGAGAATTTATATCACGGTACGGGAAGAGCTGAATTACGATCCGGTATCGGGGTCGACGAACGATGGACGACCGGCCGAGGGTTGACCATCGGACCGCTCGCCGGGCTATATAATAAAATAAACTGTCAGCGGCAGCTCGGCATAAAAATGCTAAAACGCAGCCCTCCTTGCTGGTCCATATTGCGCTGTTCCGAACGATCTATGTACCCACGGTACTGGAATAGATTTTTTTTATATATATAATTTTCGATTTTTTTTTTAATAATTTTTTTTAACGCTCCTTTCGTTCTCCGAGCTGTACCGGAAGAGCGCTCTGAGCAGCGGTGCAGAGTCCATCGCGCGGGTCGAAATATCTTACGCGCCAGTGTGCCCCGCGATGGACCGGGCATCGGCCATCAGTGAGATTCCTATCTGTCGCGGTCTCTCGCTCGCTGGTAAATCATTGCCGAGACATTTAACCGTTATATGCGCGAGAGAGAACCATTGACCGACTGGAACCAACCCCCTTCCACCCCCCTTATCTCGATCGCGGCCCACCGGCCCGACTTTCGGAGCCGCGCCGAGGCCCCTGCGTTCACTGAGAAAAAGAATCGTCTCGCTATATTCAATAGTTCCCAGGGGGAACGTCTACATAGATAGTTTCTGATAGCGCATATTCAATTGGTCAAATCATAATTGTGGTTGCAACGATGATTTTTTGTCATACTCGTAACTATAAAGTACAGGGTAAAAGTGGGGAATATGGCCCGGTCCATATATCATTGATTTACGTGTTAATCGAGGTGGGCCATATTCACCACTTTTACCCTTGACGTTCCCCATGGGAACTATTTTTTTTTTGTGAAAAGTCAGTATTGTTGCTTTTACTATGTCATTTTTTCTCAGTGTCGCGGACTCGATCCATTTCCTTTGAGAAAAATTATACCCGAGCCTAAGGCTCGGACGGTTAAAGGGTTCACAGGATTCTACAGTACACAGAAAACCATTCAAGGCGAATGCGCCAACGGTCCCATAGTTACGAAAAAATTATACACTGTAAAAAAATTTTGTTTGACAATTAATTAACAGTATTGGAAGATTTTTTACATAAACCGTTTCTGAAATTTCAAACATATGTGCGTTGCAATTTTACAGTAAAATTTGTATTTTTCATGAACATTGTTGTAAATTTCAAGGAAAAGATTTGTAATTTTAATATCTGGTATTTTTATTTTACAAGCAAAGTACATTAATATTTAATATGAGTAATGGTAGCAAATTTTAAGTTCCAGTATATTAAATTTGCAATTTATTTTTACAGTGATATTTACGCGAAACAATAACCGAAGATAAGCTGTGTAGAAAGCTGCCTGACCTAACTTCTTCGAACTCTTCGATTACTGGGTCGCGTATTGGGTAATAAATTAAATTTGCAATTTATTTTTACAGTGATATTTATGCGAAAAAATAACCGAAGATAAGCTGCGTAGAAAGCTGCCTGATCTAACTTCTTCGAACTCTCCGATTATTGGGTCGCGTATTCGGTAATAAATTAAATTTGCATAGGAGTCTCCGGCGACCGGGACGTCTCCGAGTACGGTCACTTACATCCGGTTTTTATCTTTCGAGCTACAAATTCTCACGTCCGGTCCTTGAGGCAAAATTTTTAAAAAATTTAAATCCTCAGCTTCACTTAATTATAAATTTATCTGCAATTAATTTTATACATATTGGGTAATAAATCAAATCTGCATAGGAGTCTCCGGCGACCGGGACGTCTCCTACTATCGGTACGGTCACTTACATCCGGTTTTTATCTTCCGAGCTACAAATTCTCAAGTCCGGTCCTCAAGCCTAAATTTTGTTAATTTTTTTAATCCTCAGCTTCGCTTAACTATAAATTTATCTGTTATTAATTTTTTACCGTCAATCCGGCGAATCCCGCGGCTTCGCCGTCGTTCGACGAAACGAGCGGGAGGCGCGAGAACGGCTGAAAGGGGTACGCCGGTCCGGAGCACCGCGGAGGGTCGGTGATAACAATAATAATGATAACACGCCACCCCCGCCCCCCGGTCGCGCGGGGGGGGGGGGGTAGTTGTATCACGGGTAGGCGGAGCCAGAGTGGCGCCTCGTCGAGAGCCGTACCGAGGCCGAGCCAACTAACCGGATAGGTATGGTCCGTATGCTTGTGTGCAGGGCACGGAAGGTACGGAGAGGTAGAGGATGCGCGGGGTTGAATCGCGAAGAGCGGCGGCGCGAGAACTCGGGCTGCTAAGCTCACCGCGACCCTGGACACCGTTAAACCACCCCCACGGCTCGCTATTCGGGGCCTCGCCGCGGGGCTCGACTTTTTTTTTGTCGTTCGCAACAGAGCGTTGAGATTCCGTCGGTTCAACGAACAAAAAATAAATCGTAAGTATGCCTCGGGCGAAAAAAAAATGGGCAAATGGGGACAAAAATGTGAATATCGAGGGAATTGGATGGAAACAAATGTGGTGAATGTGGCTCGTCCCGATTAAGGCGTAGATCAATTATGGATGGACCGGGCCATATTGACCACTTACAAAATATATCCCTATATATTAAAAATATATAAATTATATATAACCTATAGGTATATGAGTTATATATTTTGCATTGCGATCTATATTAGTTTTTTTTCAAATTTTAATAATTCATAGCTACGAATTTACTTTGTCGGAGTGGAGAATCATATTTGAGAGAATTGATTTTTGAAGAGCACTGAAAGTGATGAAGATCCAGGAAAGATTTGTCTTCTGGAAACTGTAATTCCGGCGATTTTTTTTTTGCAATTTTACGTTAAATCGCGTCGGACCTTCTTAGGGTCGAATTTTAAGTAGTTAGTTTGAACTTGAGATTGATCTTGAGATCGAACTTAAAATCGAAGCTTGGCTCGAACTTCGTTGCGTGCCTAAGATCTATATTAAGTGCGAACTTTAGATCTATGTTGATTTCGAGGTTGATTTCGTGCTTGAGTTTGCACTCAAATTCAATTATAGTTCGAGTTCGAAATTGACTTCGAAAGTTAATGCTTTTTCGACCTACAATCTACATTTGGATCCCGAATTCGGTTACCTTCGATGACACTATAACATCATGAATAAGTGATCTGGCAAAAGAATTTCTTGAATTCGTTTCTATAGAATGATTGCTGATTGTTCTCCTCAATAACACGATGAATGATTCTGAAAATGGTTGGAAAACGATACGTGGAGGGCGACCAGATTTTTTTTGTACATATTTTCTTATCGCTTCTTAAAAGTTTGAACTAAAGATCGATCTTAAGTCCGTAAGTTAAGTTAACTTACGATCGAATTTGAGTTCAGACTTAAGTTCGAATTTCCGTTCAAACTTTCAAACCGTTCAAACTGACGTTCGACCTTAAGTTCGAATTTAAGATAGATTTTAAGCACGCAATGAACTTCGGGCCGAACTTCGACCTTAAGTCCGCCCTTAAGGCAGATCGTAAGCACGCAATGAAGTTCGGGTCGAACTTTGATCTTAAGTTCCATCTCCCAAGCGATCTTACGTTCAGACTAACGTTTAAAAATTCGACCCTTGGGCCGTAAAGATTTGATCGAACGGTATATCGAGATATGGAAGTTATATTTTAACGGGGACTTGAAAGGCAACGGAAAAAAGCACGCGTAGCTGTCGCGCATTGCATGGGTAGGCAGGGCAGGGCCACGGACAGAACAGAACACAGCGGAAGAGAGAAGACGACTAACGAGATCATCGCGGTAGATCGCACGCGCCTTCGCGCAGGGGGCTAAACCGTTAACGATATCACTCGTCAATCACGCTGATGACTGGTGACTGATGGCAACTGCGATGCGAGACACGAGAGAGAGAGTGATGTACAAGGTACAGAAACGCGATTCGAGAGGAAAACGAAGCGGAAGGAGTTACGTGGCGTAATACCGCGAAACCCGATCAAATCGGTTCTTTAACGCGGTAACCGAGGGTTCGAAGAGACGCGGAACGGTGACGCGCATCGAAACGAGGGAGAAAAGCCGAAACGACGCTTGCATGAACGGCCGCGAATTAAATCGTCCGATACTGCTGCTGCTGCTCTGATTCCAGCGCGAACGCCCAAAGTGTAATTCACTGCTTTTCGACACCGACGGTCGAGAAACGAACTCGCACTTTTTATTATCATTTGGTTGCAATAATTTGAGTTTTTGTTTTGCCGAAGCAGTCACTCATTAGATAGTGCACAATTTGAGACTATTTATTTATTTTTTTGTGGGTGTCTGATAAAGACACTTTTGCACTGATAAAAATAGTACATCGTGCGATATAAGTAAAAATAGTTAGTAGGAAAAAATTAAAAATATAAGATTTATAAAATCGTATTTCTTTGGTGTACGTTTAAAAAAATTAAATCTGCCATAATTCAATTCATTTCAACACCGATGCTCGGGAAACGAACTCACACATTTTTATCGTCATTTGTTTGCAATAATTTAAGTTTTTTTGGATCGACGCAGTCACCCATTAGACAGTGAACAATTTAAGACTATTTTTTTTTTCACGTCTCTGATAAAGACACTTTTACACTCATAAAAATAATACATCGTGCTATATAATTAAAAATAGTTAGTAGGAAAAAATTAACAATATAAGATTTATAAAATCGTATTTCTATAGGTGTATGTTTTTTAAATTAAACCTGCCACAATCTTATGTATTTCTCTATCCAACAAAGTGTAATCCACTACCATTCAACACCGACGGTCAACAACCGATCCCGCCAATTTTTATCATCATTTCTTTGCAACATTTTATTTATTTACTTATGTTTGCATCTTAGACAAAGACACTTCTACACCGATAAAAACACCGCCTCCTAAAATCAAAGTAAAAACAGTTAGTATCAAAAAATAAAGATAAAAATTATCCTGAAAAAATCTTATCCCTTTCGGTCTACGATCAAGATTAACTCTACCGTACTCAAGATAACTCTACCGTAATCGAGTGAACCTTTACGTCCCAAAAATTGTCGAAATATGTAAAAATCCATTCGTATACTGTAGTGAATATCGTCGTCGGTGGCTCCAGTCAAAGGGATAGGAAGCTGCTCGATTCCCGCAAGCCTCGAGTCTCGTTTGTCGAAACTCCAGGGTGCTTCACCCCCCCCCCCCCCCCCCCCAATTTAATCTATGTCTATCTCTCCCATACTTTCCTTCCTCTCTTAAATCTCGTATAGTCTAGCTCACAGTGTGCTCGGGCTTCGTTCCACTTAAACCGGGGAAAAACCGCAGGAGCGTATAGTGTGGCAACCCGAAGCTGTTTGACTTAATTTTACGATGAGAGAGGGACACCCCGCCCAGCGACAACGGGAAGGCCGCGAGAGCGAACCGCGCCGTTCTCGACGATCCAAGGGTTCGTCGACGGGAGGAGAAACAGCTCAGAGAAAAACAGAGAATTTCATCGCGAGAGAGCGAGAGGGAGACGCGGAGATAAAACGACCGGAGAGCCGCACGACGGATAAAAATTATCCCTTCAAAGTCGCGAAGAAGCGCCGTAAAAGTGTAGTTAAGCCAACGAGAAAATCGTCCCCCATCATCAACGTGGTGTGGCTCTCCGCGGCCTGGAGGAAGCTCGCCGGGCGCGGTAATAACTATAATTGGTAAATAATCCGAGGCATCAGCTACGTCTGACGAAACTCCCCCGACCCGTCGCGGTCGCCTCTGGCGGTGGATTCGCGGGACAAAATTAACGCGTGAATAAGGCTCAGAAACTTACCTCGTTCGTTTTTATACCCTCGTTTCTATTAATATAAATAAATTAAATTATTTATTGGGTGGTGGCCCGAGTCAAGCAGATTCGTTCGCGGTCGGTACTCGGATGGGTGACCGCTCAGCCTGTAGTGCAAAAATACCGGAGGATCGGCAGAATGTGGTCATCTGTAACGGCACGGGTTTTCCGTAGTTTTCCCGTGTCAAGGTGGAACAAGGTGGTCGTTTTTTCGCCGGAAAAAAATTCCTTGTCTTTTCCCTAACCAAACTTCTAACGACTTCTATTTTTTTAAATTAATTATGCGAATGAAAATGCCTCATTATTGTACCAATGTGTAATTGTTGTGAAAATTCCCTGTCTTTTCCCTAACCAAACTTCTAACGACTTCTATTTTTTAAATTAATGATGCGAATGAAAATGCCTCATTATTGTACCAATGTGTAATTGTTGTGAAAATTCCCTGTCTTTTCCCGAACCAACCTTCTAACGACTTCGATTTAAAAAAATTAATTATGCGAATGACAATGCCTCATTATTGTACCAATGTTTAATTGTTGCAAAAATGCCCTGTGTTTTCCCTAACCAAACTTCTAACGACTTCAATTTTTTTAAATTAATGATGCAAATAAAAATGCCTCATTATTGTACTAATGTTTAATTGTTTCCCTTGTTCAAAATTGTCTCCATTTTTTTTCAACACTTTCTTTTATGTACTTTTTATTTATGTATAGAAGACTCGGTCAACAATTTACTTTTTCCCTCACCAATTTTGAAATTCCCTGACTTTTCCCTGATTCCCCGCCCAACTTTTTTTCCCTGACTTTTCCCGATTTTTCCGGTTTTCCCAAACTGCGTCCACCATGTGAAAGTCCGGTAGCTCAGCAGAGTGCGAGTAGGGAGTGCTGGGGCGAATCGGGATGGGGTTTCGTAAAAACCCAAACCGGCTCTACGGTGAAAATGGAGCAACAAAATAAAAATACTAAATAAATAAATAAAATTATTTGGACGAAAATTGTCCGGCTTCGAGGGGGGTCTGAGCGGAAATACCGGGGCGGATTAGAGACGGAGGGAGGGTTGTACAGGCGATTGGAAAAATCTCGTCTCGCATCGAGGAGACACAGAGAGATTATTCCGATCGAAGGGACACGGCGGTGAGCGAGGAGAAGTATCGAAACCACGAGCAAATAAGTTGAAAAAAAAAAACTAAAAATAAAAATAAGAATTTCAGAGACCGCAGAGAAAGAGACGAAAGCGATAGTCGAGGACGGGACATCGGGACGACGGGTTGGGTGGGTTCCTCGGGAGAGATATATAGCGCACCGCATCGTATAAGAGAGAAAGGGGATTTCGCGGAATCCCCGGAATTGAAAGAGAGATCTCCGGTGAAAGAGTAGCGGAGGGTTAGGGCTTTTCGTCCCGAGAGCGACGGGCCAGGGAGGGAACTCTCGCGCGGTAACAAGAAGACGAATGCCGCGGAGCGGGCAAACTTGACTGGGCCGGGTCAGGGGAGCTTGCATTGTCCGAGAGCCGGGAACAATCCTGGACTCATGAGAATCCCGTGCAGCGACGGAATAGAAATCTACCAGAAAGACCGAACGCACACCCAGAAAAAAGTTTATTCCAATCAAAGAAAATTTATTAAGGACGAAGAAAAATATTTATTTGGATCTTAACCTAATGGAGCATTTATTAATTTCTAATATATTTATTTGGTTGACAGTATTATTCTTATTATTTAATTAAAGATGGATGCGCTTTGCACCCGATGGTAGGTTTGCTTGTTTATGTGATTTATTGTTGAGAGTAGATTAATACAAATGGTGCGGTGAAGCAATCCAATGAAAATGCATTCGCTGGGGTAGTTAAATATTTTTAAATGTCATAACGTGACAGCTCGTTTGGAAAACAGCTTCGTTTATTGAATCACGTTCGCCGGATAACATATTCTTAAGGGACCGAATCTCAGTTTCGATTCGAATTTCGAATTCCACTCTCGTGTGCTATATGGAATATATGCTATATTGGAATTTTCGGATTTCACTCCCATACGCTATGAATGCCGAAATCTCGAAAATATAGCATATCGGAGTGATTTATGATTTTCGAATTTCACTCCCATACGCTATGAACGCCGAAATCTCAAGAAGCATATGGGATTGATTTAGGATTTCCGGATTTTTTATTTCCGTGCTAAATGGGAGTTGGATTTTTCAAAATTCAGTCAGAATTTTCAGAACTGTCAGAACTGTCGCAGGGATTGGTCGAAAATCAACTGACTACCTACAGACATCGACCCCAAGAGGTTAGATTCAAAATGTGTCACCCTTGCGCTTGAAAAATGAGATTTCCGATGTAAAAACGAGATTTTCAAACTCGGTCACCGCCGGTCAAAAACCAAGATTCAAAAACCATGAGTGACGACTCTGCAATGGGCGCTACCGGATAATAGCCGCGTTTCTCTTGACGTCAAATATACGATTTCTTTGTTACGAATAAACATTCATTTAAAATCACAAATCTTAGAATAATTTTTTTTTACCAAAGTATAGCCGTTATTTGAAACTAATGACGATTTTCTTAAGGCAAGTAAACACTTCCTTTATCTTAACAATAGCCGTCATGTGAACATCGAAATTTATTTGATTTTAATAAATCTTCTTTCTGGGTGCAATGGGCTATGGAGAGTAGAGAAAAAAAACAACGAGAAAGAAAGGATGAAGAAAAAAAAAGAAAGAAGATAAGAGGACGAAGAGGAAGCTGAAGAGAGAAGGAAAAAACACCTGATATTTATGGTCCAGCTGATCCGAGTCCGGATCTACGAGCGTGCTCTCCTCTCCTCCCTCGGAGATCGGATCTCACTAAATCACGGCCTGCTCGACTGGCATCGATGGTCTCCGTGTACGCCTAGGAAGGAACTGCCTGTGTTTTCTTACCCCTCGCGGAAAGCGGCGTCGTCCAAGATCGGCGGAGGGCTGTGCAATGGTCCAGCATCCGCAGGCGCGCCTCCGGGCGAGAGCTAAAAGAATCCGGTTGCTTTTTCTTCCCCACGTTCACGGAAAGTTCCTCGACTCCTTCCGCGGCGTATCGAGGCGAAGGGAGAAAAATAGAAAAGTGCAGCAATAAAGAAGAAGAGGCTCTGTGTAGGCGGCTTGTACCGTGGGCAAGGAAGACACGCGGAAGCTTGGGGTGGAGGATGAAGAGAGCCGGAAGGGTCAATTCTATGTCGATGCCCGAAGACGTACGACGATATGTCCTCACGCATGGTCTGTCCCTAAAAATATATATATATATATATATATATATAAAAAATGAAACTATGGTATAACTCAGGCGGGAGAGGAATATTTAGTCGGCATTGAACGGAGGTTCGAGGTTCGGCATAACAAGAAAGGAGAGTAGCCGAGCGGGAAGAGATTTGTGAGCTATCAACTGATTGCCAATAATTTCTCGTACGCCTCGTCGGTTTGGTCGTCTCACTGGATTCCCGTTCTGCCTTACGTTACTGTGTCGCGGTATGCAGATGCGTTGTTGAAATTTCTTGGTTAATAAACGAAAAAGTTTTGGACATTCGGCGGACACTTTTTTTGGGACATTGAGGAGTTCGGACAATGGGCAAAATGTTTTTATCACGCGCATCGACTAGTCTACTTTGATGAAACTCGAGTTCTGTCCTACACGAAAAGTAAATAAAATGGAAATGTGGAAATGTTACACGGACAGTAAATAAAATGGAAATGTTACACAAACTCTAAATAAAATGGAAATACGTAAATGTTACACGGACAGTAAATAGATTGAAAATATGAAAATGTTACACGAACTGTCAATAAAATGGAAATACGGAAATGTTACACGAACCGTAAATAAAATGGAGATATTTAAATGTTACACGAACCGTAAATAAAATGGAGATATGAAAATGTTACACGAACAGTAAATAAAGTGGACATGTTACACGAACAGTAAATAAAATGGAAATCCAGAAAGTGACCGCAAAGGTAACTTGTTCGTATGGTGGGAAGATTTAAGTCACGTCACGATCCCATGTACAATCGTGTTTCCCGATTAGGCCAAAGCCGATCTGATGTCCCGGAGAGAAACGAAATCAGCTCGCACCCTTCGGTTCGATGGGGGGCTCGATTGCGCGTCTCGCTTACCAAATATCCGCTCCCTTTCTGCCCTCACGTTCGTCTTAATTGGTGTCACCGGCTATGTAGTCGATAATTTTGATCGCGGTCCGAGCAGATCAATTTTTTCCATCACATAGAAAATCCGTATCAGGAACTGCACGGGGAAAAAAAAAATTTGTTGGTACAACATGATTTTTGATACCGTAACAAATTTAGTTTGTTAGTATCCGGATAACAAAACCAGCTTATAACCATAGCAAAATTGTTAGTTTGCACCGATTTTCCACCGCAACAAAATAGCCTTTGTTGCTGCAACAAAAAAATTTGTTATATGACTGAGTGCGGCGCGTATGTGTGCCAACAACTACACGAGCTCGAGACGCTCGAAAATAGTTTTTCGCGATTATCTTCTGAAAGAAATTTTTTTTTTAGCTATTACAGCATTAAAAAATAATTCAAACACGCGGAAGCTCTCTGATACGATGTCGGGCGAAGTTCCCGTAAAAGTTTTAAAAAAACAAAGCTTCCTGAGGAAGTAAAAATGAAGATTCAGGAGGAACGTATTCAGATCGAGGGTGTAAAACGCTAGAATCGGCGTATCTGGTGCACGCAGTCTCGCCAATAGTCACATAGGCATCGATAGATAAGTTCAGAGGGTGGTCATCGTCACGGGAGGAACTAACAAGTCAGGGAAGTGCGGGGCGAGATTTGATCTGATTAGTGAGAGTATCGATCCCCATCGTTGACGAGCCGATGGACTGACTGGGTCAGGGTGACAGCCTTCGGGGGACCCTTTGCTGTTCCGTAATACCAGTACCAGTAGACAGTAAAATATAATTTCGTAAAATCGGAATACGAAATTCCGGAAAAAAATGTTGTCACATAAGAGCCAAACTCGTTTGTTTAGGCTTGAATATAGAAACCTGTCCTTTCATTTCCGATCTCATCAACAATTTTAGTATATACTTTTGTTCGTAAAACTAGAACCGGATGGTTGCGATCGGAAATTTCACAAATAAAAAATTGTGGACGTTTTTGGACAATAAGTTGTTGTAAAAAGTACAAACTCTTGTTACCGTGTACAAAAGTACAAAAGGACCGAATTTTTTTTTTCGCTAAGCGTCGTCTTGAAATCATTGGGCTAAAATGATGCACGGTTTAGACAGAAATTTCAGAATTACGTGAAATTATTGCAATCTAATTTCCCGCTTAAAAACAACAAACAAATATGCTGTAAAAATTTAAGCGAATACGTCACAGATCGCCGTTTCTTAACTGTGGGGGGTGGTGGGGGGGGGGGGGGGGGGCATATTGCTAGCAATGGTTGAGGCCTAGATATCTATTCATATATAGGTTCGAAGCTCCTTCAACTCGCAATATCTTCGAAAATCTATGAGCACAACTCGATTTTATTTTTTTAATGCGTCCCTAATAATGTTGTAATGTTGTTTTAGCAAAAAAAAAAAAAAAAATCGACTCCACTAGTCCGGAAATATATATTAAGAAAAAAAATATGTTGCTTTTCACCCGGCACCATATGCAGCTCATGCTAATTGACCGAATTTCAAGCTCATGTATCTCGGAATTCATGTAGCGAAAAAATGATTAGAAATTCTTTAAAAAAACCTTATTCATTGCATTATAACACTTGTGATTTCTAATTCCAAAAGTAGAAAAGTCGTGTGACATATTCCCTTAAACATATCAAAAGTCACAATTTTAACATAGAAGGAAACTGTCCATCTTTAACTCCGGCCATGTGGAAGGAATCCGCAAAATTCAACCAACCCATGCTAACAATTTTAACATAGAAGAAAAGTGTCCATCTTTAACTCCGACCATGTGGAAGGAAACCGCAAAATGCAACCAGCCCATGCGCCATTTATCCTCCCGACTGGCCCGTCCCATACGAAAAACATTGTCACCGTACGCGAACGAAAGAGAGGGTAAAAAAAAAAAAGAAAAAGCAGTCCGAGCCATTAGAGCCGGTTATCGACCTTGCTCAAAGCTCCGAATCGATCGTCTTCGCGTCTGGGTCAGGGTGGCCTTGTCCCTGGAATCGCTCTCCTCGTCGTCCTCGTCGTCGGAGTCTTCGTCGTAGCACACTTCCCCATCAGCCCCTTCCGTTCACCGGTTCATCGGATGAATGTGCGGAGTCTGCGTGTCTGCGGATTCTTGCACCTGTTTGTGTGTCAGTCAGCACGTAGGTGGGCAAAGAGACGGATAGACGGACGGAGAGGGGAGCGGAGGGGGGGAGCTTTGGTCCGGAGGTTTAGTGGTATAGTAGAGTAGGATACGAATGTAACCTACGTGCCGCGTCATCAGTCGGGGAGGAAGAGAGGACAAGGACGCGGCGAGAGGGTGCGCGTCGACGGTGAACCTACGTCGTCATCAGAAGTGAAAGATGCTGGCGTCGACCGAATCTTCCCTTTCTCCGGGCTTCGATGCGCGATCCCGGCGAGAGTAAACGTGACGTCACATCCCGGAAAACCTCCTCGGCGACTTAAAGCTGCCGGACGAAATTTGATCGGTGTTCGATCGGGTTCATTGATACCATCGGGCGATGCAAACATTACGATAAACGTTATCGTCGATGTAACGGTAGCGTTACAGAGCTCGGGTCGCTAGCCCGGTCTTTCGTCGGATTACCGTCTTTTTTTTTATCTCGTCGAGACTCATTGACCGACTGCATTGAGGGAAGACGGGGAGAGACTTGAGGCAGCTGCTGCGTGGCAGACCAGCGAAACGAGTGCTACATTTTTACAATTTTTTGTTAGGGTGGTCCTTAAATTGAAGATTTTTTTATTTTTTGGGGACCACGCCTTCAGGTAAAAAATGTCTATAAAATATCTAAAACCTATCTTAAGGTATACAATAAAAATGAGATGTGCGAAGCATCTCCGAAATTAATGCATTTTCAGAGGTCGCTACCGAGGCTTAAAAAACAAAGGTTTCTACAATTATAGCTAATAGTTACAAAATGATGTAGAAAGTGAAAATTCGCCGCGGAAAAATAACCGAATATTTCATTTGGAAAGATATGTTTGTTGTAACGAAAGTTAAATGAGAAAACCCGAAGGGTTGTCGTTTCTGGTAAAAAGAGACGACAAATTCCCGCAATGGTCAAAAAGTATAAAATACCTCTGTCGACGAACGGATGAAACATTTTATTTATCTAATATTCTTCAACAGCTGAAAAAAGAGTTTCGTTCGTTCGTCAATCGAGATATTTTATACTTCTTAACCATTGCAAGAATTTCTCGACTCCCTTTACCAGAAACGACAAATCTTCGGTTCTTTTATGTAACTTTTGTTACAACAAACATATCTTTTCAAATAAAATATCCTGTCATTTCTCCCCGGCAAATTTTCACCTTCGACAACTTTTTTAAAATATTTGTCGAAAACTTTGTTTTTTTAGCCCTCGATAGCGACCTCTAAAAATACTTCAATTTCATAGGAATTTCGTAGAGTTCTTTCTTATTCGTTATAATACGGAAGTGCGGGGTGGCTCCAAGGAAATTACATGCAAAGTAATTATCAATGGGTAAAACAAAAATTAACTTTTTGTACTCAGAAGTCTCGACATTCGTTTTCCACGTCCTAGATGTGAATCCCATAAAATTTCGTTCATTTTTGCCGTCTGGAAGACAAGCTAATCGGTAAAAGTGGTGAATATGGCCCACCCATATATATCGATAGCGAATCAATGATACACCGGGCCATATTTACCATTTTTTTTACCCTATCGAAACTACCGAACAATTTTCTTGCGAGAGTCTTCTGCGTTTCGTAATTCATCCAGCGTACAGTGGCATGTAATCTGATAGTAAAACAAAAAAAAATGAATGCTAGTAAAAGATATTGAACTCTCGTTCTCTCCCTTGAAATTCAACAAAGGAAAAATGTTCCGCGTGTCGTTCGTCCGCGAGCTCTTGGCGAGCCAAGGAACTCGATACTCTCTTAATGACTTCGAGATTATCACACGGCGCGTATCATCTCGCTGCGTTACATTATATGCAGCTGTTTATCCACAACGCTTGAGATAAGGCGATTTTGATACTATGTCCAGAGAGCCGACTCCACGATACTCTTACGGTTATCGCTCGTTAACTCCGCTATGCAAAACACTCAGACGAAACAAACACGTGTCGACGTACAGGGAACAATATCGCTATTCTAGGACCTCCGTGAAGGTGCCAGCTCCTCGACCGCCACTGAGTCGATAATGGTAGATTAAAAATTATAATCGACAAAATTTGTACACCAACCGCTGAGAAGCGGACGGGCATATCCCAAATCGTTTTACACGTGGGATGCTGCGGGAAAAAACCATTCTGTTTCTTACCAGCTGATCTATTTTTTCTCGTTTCTGGGACAACTTTTTGATTTTTTAATACAACAAAAATCAAAAAGCAGCCGTTGAAGGTGCCAGACTCTCGATCGCCACTGAGTCGATAATGGTAGATTAAAAATTATAATCGACAAAAATTGTACACCAACCGCTGAGAAGCAGAAGGGCGTATCCCAAATCGCTTTACACGTGGGATGCCGCGGAAAAAAACCATTCTGTTTCTTACCAGCTGATGTATTTTTTGTCGTTTCTGGCACGGCTTTTTGATTTTTTTAAACAAAGAAATCAAAAAGCCGCCGTGAAGGTGCCAGCTCCTCGACCGCCACTCAGTCGATAATGGTAGATTAAAAATTATAATCGACAAAAATTGTATACCAACCGCCGAGAGGCGGAAGGGCGTAAACCAAATCGTTTTACACGTGGGATGAGGCGGAAAAAACTTATTCTGTTTCTTGACAGCTGATATATATATTTTTTTCATTTCTGGCGCGACTTTTTGCTTTATTGATATAAAAACAGCAAGTAAATCGATAAGCCTTGCAGTAAAAAAAATGTATTTAAAAAAACGATTGCGGA
This sequence comes from Ichneumon xanthorius, assembly GCA_917499995.1. Lineage (NCBI taxonomy): Eukaryota > Metazoa > Arthropoda > Insecta > Hymenoptera > Ichneumonidae > Ichneumon > Ichneumon xanthorius. The sequence continues at coordinate 7,242,320 of OU824211.1, read as the reverse complement.
AAAAACTCATTGTGCTTCTTATCAGCTGATACATTTTTTTTCGCTTCCGGCCCTGACTTTTATTTTTTGGTATAAAAAGAATCTAACAAATCGATAAGCCTTGCGTAAAAAAATGTGTGTAAAAATTTCTAAATAAAATCTTCCGAATTAAATATCTCCATGTATGTCCGTTCGCGCTGAGCACGTATCCGATAGAAGGTTTGGCTCAGAGTCAAAGCGAGGGACCTCAACGATCGCCAGGAACGATTCATTTTTTTTTTTTTTTCGTTGTTTTTTCTCCGCGAACAGTTTCCAAGTGAGATCCGTCGCGTGTACTTTATAAATCGATGCTACGTCACAGATGTCCGCAGGCCGTTCCCGTACGAAGTACGAGCGTAGGTTGCGTCGTTGCGGAAGGGCGCGCAGTGCGAGATAGAGATAGGCCACGATGACGGCGTGACTTGACAATAAAGCCAAGCCGTCTCCGCGGTCGTCCCACACCTCCGTCGGCGAAAGCCGGACACTTTCCGTGAGCAGTTTCCTTTTTTTGCGAAGCCTAAAGCGCACTCGGTAGTCGTTATGTGCCAGTGGAGTAAAGGCTTTTCGCAAGCGTAAGGCAAACGGCCCAGTTTGTGGGTTTTCTATTAATTACGAACGCGTGAAATTGTCGAACTGAAAATGAACTGTCTCAACACGTGCATTAAAACTTTCTGAATGGAATTCATCTATGGGGGAAGCCAAATTATCGAAAAATTGTATAATAATATTAATTTATGTAACTCATGTATGAAAAGCGCTACTTTCTGTGCCTGCCGAGAGTGGCGTAAGTGGCGCTTTGCAGCCATGAGTTTAGTAAATGCCCGGCGCATGCGCAGATCGGATCCTTTGCGTGCGATTCACTTTTGCGTGCGATTTCTGGAATTTATTGCACGCTGCTCGTTCTTTATGGACGCTGGCTGTACAGCGCCACAATCAGCAGGCACAGAGTAGCACTTCTCCTGTATTCGTTACATAAAATATTTTATTTCACTCGGTGCGTAAAATGCGGTTTTACGCACGCTTCGCGTGCGTAGAACCTCATTTTCACACCTTGTGAAATAAAATTTCGTAGGATACTCGTGCATAAAATGTTTTCTGAACTCGTGTGATTGCAACACTCGCCTTTGGCTCGTGCTGCAAACTCACACTCGTCAGAAAAAGTTTTATCGCACTAGTATCGTAATGTACTAATGCGGTACTAGTGCAGTGTAGCGAACATCATACGCGGACTGTGAAGCAAGTCGCACTTCACAGCGTGCGTATAAGTTTCACTTTACCGCACTTGTATCGCAAAGTACATGTCCCAGTTTGTAACCCTCGTGTGTACTCGGTTTCTGACACTCACGCAACAGTTACTTACCCAGTTTCCGACACTTCGCAATGTCAATTGCATTTTTTATGTAATTTTGGTATCAAATTTCAGGTAGAAACAATGAAAAAGATTTAATTGGCTTAAAGGTATTATAATTTCATTAGATGTGTAGAAAAATCTTAATTGTGTGACGGACTTATTGACCACCCGAATTTAATGAAACAACTGAACAAAAGCAGGGTTTTTTCACTAGTTAATTACTAAACATTTTATTTAAAAACTATGTGTCGCCAAAATAAACAAGATTTACCGCTTTTCAATTTTCCAGTAATCTAGTGCATTTTTGACGAAAACTGGATTTACGGCAGACAAAAATGTGCCGTCGGGGTCACAAACTGGGACAGGGTCACAAACTGGGCCCTTTACCTTACTGGACGCCTAATAACGAGGGCTCCGATGAAAGCGGCCGGGAAGAGCGAGGAGTCTCGACCACGAGCGAAATAAGCACGGGAAGAAGGACCTGTTGGCACGGGGAGAGCGATCAGTCAATCTGTCGCTTCCGTAACCCGAGCGCGAACTCTCATTTCTCTCTTGCTCACGGACTCACCGAGGAAGCACGCGATACCCGGGGCGAGGGTTCTCCTGTCTCGGAGAATAGGGTCGCGGAGAGATCCTATTGTCTGGCAACCCCCTGACGCGTACCGAGTCGCTTAAATCCTCGTTACCGCTTCATCCACCTACAAGTGTATATACACCCTGGCTGCGGTTCGGTATGCCCACCTCAGAGACTCGATCGAAGTTTGTATTTCGAGGAAGATTTTTTTTTCAATCGATTAGGCATTTATTGTAAGGCACGGTAGCTTGATTTTTAACTGCTTCGCGGATGTTCCATTGCATCCATTATCGGCGAGATTTTGTTTTATTTATTTTTTTGATCAATCATTAGGCATTTCAATGGATTCATTATCGGTGAGGTTTTTTTTTTAATCATTGATTAAGTAATTTTTGTAAGAAACAGTAGCTGGATTTTTAACTGTTCAGCGAATGTTCCATTGCATTTATTATCGGCGTGATTTTGTTTTATTTATTTTTTTGATAATTGATTAGGCATTTCAATGGATTCGTTATCGGTGATTTTTTTTTTTCACTCATTGATTAGGCAATTATTGTACGGCACAGTAGGTGGATTTTTAACTGCTCAGCGAATGTTCCATTGCATTTATTATCGGCGCGATTTTGTTTTATTTATTTTTTTGATAATTGATTAGGCATTTTAATGGATTCGTTATCGGTGATTTTTTTTCACTCATTCATTAGGCAATTATTGTACGGCACAGTAGCTGGATTTTTAACTGCTCAGCGAATGTTCCATTACATTCATTATCGGCGAGATTTTGTTTTATTTATTTTTGCTTCCTCATAGACGAAGCTTTGTTTTGATCATTGATTAGGCATTTCAATGGATTCGTTATGGGTGAGGTTTTTTTTCAATTATTGATTAGGCATTTATTGTAAGATACAGCAGCTGGACATTAAATTACTTTGCCGATGTTCCATTGGATTCGTTATCGGCCGGAGTTTTTTTTTTTTTTTTTTTTCTTACATCTTTGTTCCGATGGCGAGGGACGGCAAATATTGCATGGAGCTAAATTCACCTACAAATGTACATAAACCCTGGCTGCGGTTTGCCATACTCACCTGAGACAGTCGATCGAAGTTTGTACTTCGAATTAGATTTAAAAAAAAATTATTTCCTTCATGGATTAGGCAATTATTGGAAGGCACAGCAGCTGGACATTTAATTGCTTCGCCGTTGTTCCGAATTCGTTATCAGTGGTTCTTATTTTTTTTTTTTTACCTCTTTGTTTCGACGATGAGGGAAAGTTAAATATCGCATACAGCGAAAGCCAGAGAGGTCCAAGTTTGTTGGTGCATACAGGATGGAAGGAGACAGCCCAACGTTGCCTGGCTGGTTCGTTGCTCGTGTGCTTGGCTGGCTCGGATCGGCCGTAGTGCGAAATGCTGAGCTTGCACGTTGCACGTTGAAGCAGCAGTGGCGAGAACCGCAGTGGCGAAACTGTACGCGCTGAATATCGTTCGCCCGCTAACCGGAACTTTCCGTTCCAAGCTGCGGCCTCACGTTACACTCTAGCTTCGGTTTTCTCCCTTCTCGCCGACTCCACGCTTTGTAGTCTGTTCGGATGGTTTAATTTTTTTCCTTTTATTATATGATATTCTATCAAAAAAAAATGCTGCGTACCTGCGAAAAAAAATGGAACTCGCGCGGAATCGAAAGGGCAAGAATTGATCTGAATTAATCAAAGATATGTATTCGAAATCGTGGTTTCTACGCGGTTCGGATGGTTTAATTTTTTTCCTTTTATTATATTACATTCTATAAAGAAAATGCTGCGTACCTGTGGAAAAAAAATGGAACTCGCGAGGGTTCGAAAGGGCAAGAATTGATCAGGACTGATCAAAGATATGTATTCGAAATTGTCGTTTGTACTCGGAGTAGGATGGTTTAATTTTTTTCCTTAAATTATATTATATTTTATTTAAAAAATGCTGCGTAGCTGCGAAAAAAAATGGAACTCGCGCGGGATCGAAAGGGCAAGAATTGATCAGAATTAATCGACGATATGCATTCGAAATTGTAGTTTGTATTCGGTTCGGATGGTTAATTTTTTTTCCTTTTACTATATTATATTTTATTTAAAAAATGCTGCGTACCTGCGAAAAAAATGGAACTCGCGCGGGATCGAAAGGACAAGAATTGATCAGAATTAATCGAAAATATGTATTCGAAATTGTCGTTTGTACTCGGTTCGGATGGTTTAATTTTTTTCCTTTTATTATATTATATTCTATAAAAAAAAATGCTGCGTACCTGCGAAAAAAATGGAACTCACGCGGGATTGAAAGGGTAAGAATTGATCAGAATTAATCGAAGATATGTATTCGAAATTGTCGTTGATGACATTTTTTTTATTATAATAATAGGTATAATTCATTTTATGTACACATTTATAACGGGAATTAAAACATCTTTGGGTCGTGTCTGTCGGATAAACTGTTCGGTGATATTGCAACGCGAAAACGAGGAGATTCTCGCTCGTCAACTCTCGCAGACACGACGAAAAACAATAATATTATAATATGTGTAGGTACATTATGTATAGGAATAACGAAGCCGCTTCGCACAACCGTCTTGAACAAAAATGGCATGATATTTACGATGAAAATAATAATAATAATAATAATAACAATAATAATAATGATAAACGACGATCAAAATAAGGACAATCGACTGGCGAAAAAATAGAAATAAAACGATCTGCCCAAAAAAAAACATTGTTATCGCCTAATATTACGCTTCGTAAAGTAATAAACAATTTGTGCCTTCGTACGACCTAACAAAGATAATCAAGATTTGTTTTTTTATTTTTTATTTTTTATGCAAAATAATCGAATAACCCAGAATTGAGAGAGAGATTGCCTTAAAGCTAAGTTTCGTTTTTGCGCTACGACAATGTTTCATTTTTTTTTTTAAATTTCATCATTCGCTCCGTTGACGATAAAATACCATTCTTCGATTCGTTTGCATGTCTCTTGGCGTCGCCCAGCGGGACCGAGTTTAACTCGCGTCCGTCATACAACCTCTGCATGCTTTATTTTCCAATTTTTTTGTTAAATTTATTTATAATTCGATTTAGCCTAGTGATACTTGAGATCATTGCCGCGACGATCCGAGGAGGAGGACGAGAGGCCCGCGAGTGCGAGAAATAGAGCTTGTATTTCACCGCACTCCTCTATCAATTTTTCAAAAAAATTTTTTTTTGATTTTTATTACCGCCATTAAAAAAATGTTCCCAGAATTTTTTTAAAAATCCTATCTTAAAAGTCATTTTTCCTCACACGGCCTTCAATCGAAAATTCTATCAGCAACACCATTAAAAAAAAAAAAAAAATCGCTATTACTCATTCGATCTCGCTCCCCCTCCCCGAATTCCGCGGTCAACACGCTTTAATATATCTACAGTTCTGGACTATTGCACCGTCGTTCATCGCGAACCAACATAACACCCACGCGTCCCGTCACTTCGGCTCTTCCCGATTTCTCTATTCTCGTCCCCGTTGCACACAAAAAAATATTGCACTTACTCACCGTGCGCCGGAGGTGCCGTTGACGGAAGATAGCGAGCCGGGTGAATCGGCACGAAGTATCGGCTCCGTCTCTCTATATATTTCCCGGTCGATTCCGCGGAAACCGTCACGGGACACTCCGCAGTTCCTCGAATCGGCGGACGATCGATTGAATTTTTTTTTTAGATATATTTTTTTCAACTATTCGATTCAAGTCCAGCAAGTCCCTCCACGGCGTTGTCTGTGTCACAGATAAACCTCGGGACTCGCCGGTGCGGGTTGATGTTGCTGGTGCGCTTGCTGCTGATGCTGTTGCTGTTGCTGCTGTTGCTGAGGCGGAGGCTGCGGCGCCTGCGCGGGTGGCGGATGGTTTCCGTGGCCGTGGCCGTTGTGATGATGACTCTGCTTCATCCTCAGGATCTCGCACCTCTGCTTGTAGAGATCCCGCTCCTGCTGGACCCGCGAGAGCTCGTTCTTGAGACGCTGCAGGTCGCTCTGGAGATTCCTGTTCGTCGTCTCCAGGTCGTGTCGCTGCTGCAGCCGCTTGCTCCGGCAGTTTTGGGCGTAGCCGCGATTCTTCAGGGTCCGCCGCTTCTGCTTCAATCTCACCACCTTCGCACACGATACAATGACACGTTTAGAGGGCTGCGAGAATCTGCGTTAGGGCGTGCATTTAATTTATGGGGAATGGCTGGTAGATTTAATGAAGGTCCAGGAATCTCGACTATGGTCGGTAATGTTGGTTTTACCATTTCTTTTTTTATGTGGCGAGGGTTTATTTTGAGGGAAGAAGGAACGGTGATACTGAGGGTTGAATTGTCGAACTTCCTGGACGGGACATTTTTTTTCGATGGAGACTTTTTGGTTTTTTTTTTACAGTGACGAACGATCGACGAGAGAATCAGTGAATTGAGATTGCGCATGGAAAAATGTATTTTGTGTTACTATCTTGGGTGGTGGACGGTAAAAAAGATTTGTACATTTAACAAACCTTTTTTTTCGCAAACGTCGGCAATTATTTTGTAGTTAATTTCACAACAAAAAAATATGTAAAATTGATAACGTTTTTGTAAAATGGACAAGTTTTTTTTTGTTAAATTTATATGAAAAGAATTCGTTTGTGGACAAGAAACTTTGGTGCCTTTTTTACTGTGTACGGAAAGGCAAGTGCATTTAATAAACTTCTTGTCCACGAATCTCGACTGTGGGAAAATCAATGGCAAAATCCAACGGGACCGAATATAGTCGGTCCCGTTGATTGTGCCATTTTTGTTAATGTTAAAAATACGCTTTCTCGAGGAAATAAAAAATGGTAATCTGGCGATAGAAATAATCGTGGAGCATCGTGGACGGAATATTTTTTTCAATTTTAAACTGTGTTTTTTTCCGTGTCCAACGATCGACGGGAGGATAGAAAAATTGTGAACAGCGCCAGAATTTTATTATTTTTTCTCAACGACCGTTCGAGCGATTGTTTGACACTCCGACGGATAAATGGATGATGAAATGCCCGGAGAATAAGAGCAACTTTTGCCGATCTTGATTGATAATAAATTATAAGAGAGAATAATAAAAATAAAAAAATAAAAAATTGCGCAACTACGAAACAACGAGAGTGTGAAAGAATTGAGAGACCTCACTCACCTCTTCCCGCGGGCAGCCGTGCAGACGTTTGTTGAGCTCGCGTACGGACAGCGACATCAGAATCTCGTCGTTCATCAGTTCCTCGTGGGCTTTGGGGTTGGCCACCCAAGGTTCGCCGACGGAACCGCAGTTGGTTGGCAACTGCGGTTTCCAGTCGGGACTCGGTCCACCTGTGCTGCACGAGCTGACCGAACACACGCTCATGGGCCTCGGAAATTGTCGTTGACATTGCATTACAGCCATGCCCGCGGGAGGTGTGCCGCCTCCGGAGCCCGACCCAACGCCGCCTCCGCTCCCTCCGCTCCCTCCGTAATACTCTATGTGACCCGACATCGTGATGTAACCATCTGGAAAATATCCGTCGTCCACCTCTACATCCCCGCAGATATTCACGAGTGACTTCAATTAAAAAAACTCAAGACGAATAATATCTTTGGCGATATGTTTTTGGTTTTAATGAAAAAAGCGGCGTGACCCTCATCGTACGCGGGAGACTGGGGCAAAACGGGACGGAGCTAAACTATAAGAAAAATTCGTTGGAAAAGCGGAGACGATAAAAGTGCGGTCTGTAGACATATAACAATCGGCATATTGGGGCAACTTCTCAATCGGGATGAATCGGAAAAAATGGCAGTGTTTGGTCCGCGGTACCATTTTGCCCCTAATAACGGTTCGGAAAAATTATTAAGATTTTTTTATTTCTTGGTAAAAATTGAATTCAAAACATTGAACTCATCTCGACGTGTCCGCAGATATTCACGAGTGACTTCAATTTAAAAAACTCAAGACGAATAATATCTTCGGCGATATGTTTTTGGTTTTAATGAAAAGAGCGGCGCGAAGAGGTCCTCATCGTACGCAGGAGACTGAGGCAAAACGGGATGGAGCAAAACTATCCGAAAAATTCGTTGGAAAAGCGAAGACGATAAAGGTGGGGGTTGTGGACATAACAATTGGTATATTGGGGGAAAATGTGGCAACTTCTTATTAGGGATGAATCGAAAGAAATTTCTGTGGTTGGTCCGAGGTACCATTTTGCCCCTAATAACGATTCAGAAAAATCACTAAGAATTTAATTTTTTTCTGGTAAACATTGAATTCATAACTTTGAACCCATTTGGACGTTCTTTATTTCGTGGTTTCCCCATTTTCCTCATATCGCGTTAAAGAACCAAAAACATAGAATCTCGCGATACACTTTACCATAAATGTGACAAAAAAAAATCGAAACCTTCCGAGTTCCGAGGTCTTCCGATACCATGAGGGTCCACGACACCTTCGAAGCGACCCAAGCAAAACAAATTTCCCGAACAAGCCATAAATAAAAAAAAAATAAAAAAAACTCACCCGCGAGTCGAGCGTGTCGAGGTAGATGTTGTATGTCCTGAAAGTGATGATGCGACGGATTGGCGTGCCACGGTTCGCCGTGAGGTTCTGGAGTCTGATCCTGTGGACAGTGAGGCCTGAGGTCGAGGGGTTCCTGCCTGAGGGACTGGGTGAGCCATCCCATGCCGCCGGAGCCGACCTGCATCTCGTCCTGGACCAGCGAGCCGGGCTGTTGGAGATGCAGCAGGGACGATCGCTCGCGATGCTCGCGTTCGACCCGATGCAAGTGCATCGGGGGCGGCGACGCCGACACCGGCGGGGTGTCCGGCGGCGTGCCGGGGTGCGACAGGGTCGTCAGATGCGAGGCCGCACCTGGGGGTGCTTTAACCAGGACGCCGTGCTGCACTTGTATGTGCGGCTGTCCGTAAAGCGGATGAGGCTGCTCGAGCTCGTGAGCCGGCGGCGTGAGGGGCGCCAGTGCGAGCCCCTGACCGGGCACTTGACTCTGCATTTGCACCACGCTTCCGTTAACCATTACTGCGGGCGAGGATAGACGGACCTGAAACGAAAAAAACGAAAATCAAATTTATTAAAAATCTTACTCATCAAATCCACACCGAAAAAAATGCTTGCGGGCTGCCAAAGAAAAAAAATTGTTATTTCAATTCTTATTTCAATTCTTGTTTCAATTCTTGTTTCAAGTCTTGTTTCAATTCTTGTTTCAATTCTTATTTCAATTCTTATTTCAATTCTTATTTCAATTCTTATTTCAATTCTTATTTCAATTCTTATTTCAATTCTTATTTCAATTCTTATTTCAATTCTTATTTCAATTCTTATTTCAGTTCCATATGACATTGAAACAACGACGGCAAGACTACCAATGTGGCATGTTATCGTTTCGACCCCGTAATTGTAAGAATTGTAATTGATTTTTTTTTTTCAGTGCATGATTGAATAAAAAAATCAATTGGATCATCGAAGAGTCAGCGCGAGATGCGGTGCGGCGGAGGGGTGGGGGTGCAAAAGCTTGTACGATAACGACGGGGAGTCGGAGCGTTATCGGACGCCGTCTTATGTAACGCGAGAGAAGCTAACGCGTGGGAGCGGCACGGACGCGATAACGACAGAGCTTCACGGTCAAGTACGCAACCGACTCGGGCCGAGTCGGATAACGCGCTCCGATCTCCGCGAAAAATTATTCTCCATCCGGCACCCTGTTTCAGAAGAACACAGATATAACGAACGAAACGAATCTGCCGAGACACTGAGTTTTCTCTTGGTACTTTTAGCGTTTCGAAAAAAAAAAAATTATTATAATTATTATTTTAAAAAAATGGATTTTTTTTTTTTTTTTGCGGCTATCGGCGGCGGGTCTTGAATGTGAGGCTCGCCTCGCGCTTGACGTCGGCGGGATCGAGAAAAAAATTATTACAATTATTATTTTTTAAGAATGGATTTTTTTGATTTTTTTTTTTGCCGCCCGTCTCGAAGATTATCAGCGGCTGGTCTCGAATGTGAGGCTCACCTCGCGCTTGACGTCGGCGGGATCGAGAAAAAAATTATTATAAATATTATTTTTAAAAAATGTATTTTTTTTGTTTTTTTTTTTTTGCGGCCCGTCTCGAAGATTATCGGCGGGGAGTCTCGAATGTGAGGCTCACCTCGCGCTTGACGTCGGCGGGATCGAGAAAAAAATTATTATAATTATTATTTTTTAAAAATTGATTTTTTTTTTTTTGCGGCCCGTCTCGAAGTTTATCGGCGGCCGGTCTCGAATGTGAGGCTCACCTCGCACTTGACGCCGGCGGGATCGAGAAAAAAAAATATTATAATTATTATTTTTTAAAAATTGATTTTTTTGTTTTTTTTTTTTTGCGGCCCGTCTCGAAGATTATCGGCGGCGGGTCTCGAATGTGAGGCTCACCTCGCGCTTGACGTCGGCGGGATCGAGATGATCTAGGACGAACTCCTGGACGTATTCTCTGGCGAGATGGTCCTCAGCCTCCATTTTCACCTCGTCGACCTCGATCTCGACCTCCTGGGCATTCACCGCCGCCTCAACCGAAGCAGCGGTCCCAACTGGTGCATAAGTTAGCGTGCCCACTTCCCGGACGGAATCCTCACCGGCTCCCGCGACGATTCCACCGGCCTCGGCGCCGCTCGGACGGCCCGCCGCGCTCACCGCTCGACGAGGCCCGACCACCTTGATCTTTATTTTCTTATCAATCTTGGATCACCGCAGACTCCCCCGCGGTCCGCCCGACGCGCCGGAGAGGCTCCGTAGTGCGGTTCGCGCGAATCCCGTCGAGGCGGCGACTTCCGGTTCGCGAAAAACTCCTCTTCGAATCTTCTCGATTAAAAAAAAAAAATTAAAAAAAATTGTGATAGAACCTGAGACTGTCCGGGTGGTTTTTTTGTTTTTTTTTTTTGCTTCGATACGCCAACAAGATCTGCGATTCTCAGTGTCTTCTTTTGGGATCGCTCGATCGTTAGTTGTGTCTTTGAAATAATTTTTTTTTTTTTTTAAATCGCTCTCAAATGTTATCAAACAGGGCCATTGCGGAGACACGCGGCTGCGTCGGCTCACTCCCCGATCGTCGCGAATAAGTCGAGACAACGAGGTGTCGATTACTCTCGCGCCGCCAACCGAGCGATGATTGCGAATAAGCGATTTTTTGTTTTGTTTTTATTTTTTATTTTGTTGTTCACTCACGCTCGCGGTGAACGGTAATCCGGCTGATGAACCCGCGGCACACGACACGACACCCCTCTCGTTCTGTTTTTTTTTTGTTTTGTCTCTCTATAGTTTTGCCTCACTCAGAAGACCTCCCGCTTCTCCGTACCTCGGGCAACCCTGATGCGGAAAACGATGACGAGCGATCGGGCCGCGGTCATCGACGCCGAGCTTCCCCGTTGGTTGTGGAGTTGCGTTTCAGTTCTTCGGAATTGCGGTTTAGTTCCCCGGAATTTCCCTTGAGTTCTCCCGAAATTGCCTTGTAGTTCTTCGGAATTGCGCTTGAATTCTCCGGAATTTCCTTTCCGTTCTCCGGAATTTCCCTTTCAGTTCTCCGGAAATTGCCTTTCAGTTCTCCAGAATTGCGTTTCAGTTCTCTGGAATTGCGTTTCAGGTCTCCGGAATTGCGTTACCGTTTTCCAAAATTGCGCTTCCGTTCTCCAGAATTACGTTACAGTTCTCCGGAATTACGTTTCAGTTCTCCAGAGTTGCGTTTCCGATCTCCAGAATTGCGTTTCCGTTCTCCAGAATCGCGTTTTCGTTCTCCAGAATTGCGTTTCCGTTCTCCAGAATTGCGTTTCCGTTCTCTAGAATTACGTTTCAGCTCTCCAGAATTACGTTTCAGTTCTCCAGAATTACGTTTCAGCTCTCCAGAATTGCGTTTAAGTTCCCCGAAATTGCGTTTGCGTTCTCCATAATTACCTTTCAGTTCTCCAGAATTGTGTTTCAGTTCTTCAGAATTACGTTTCAGTTCTCCAGAATTGCGTTTCCGTTCTCCAGAATTGCGTTTCCGTTCTCCACAATTGCGTTTCCGTTCTCCACAATTGCGTTTCCGTTATCCACAATTGCGTTTCCGTTATCCACAATTGCGTTTCCGTTCTCCAGAATTGCGTTTCAGTTCTCCAGAATTGCGTTTCCGTTCTCCAGAATTACGTTTCCGTTCTCCAGAGTGGCGACGACGCGGCTCAGTGCGAAGCAATTCCCCGAGACGTATTCCCGAAGAGAGTCTCCAACATCCGTCGCACGCTCTCTCAGCCTCGACGACACATCACTCTCCGCGATGACGATCGAGCAGTCACGACCGGTTCGACGAAACAAAAAAAAAACCAACAAGGTCCGATACGTTCGCCGCTGAAGAACTCCGGCGATTCCCGGTCGGAGAACCGCGGGGACGCAACACAGACGGAACGCGGTTGTTCTCTCGGCTCCGGTCGATCAATGACTGCGACCCGATAAACTCCGCTGCCGGCTCACCCCTTCGACCCCCCGTCGCCGTCAATGACTCGATGACGCGGCTCAACAACCCCTCTCGTCCTCTCTCACAGCCTCAATGCGATAAAAAAGAAAAAACAAAAAACAAAAACAAACCAACCAAAAAATCCAAAAATAAATTGACTCAAAAATCGATTTAATTAAAAATTTAGTAAACCAAAAAAAAAAAAAACAAAATAACAACAAGAGCGAATCGTCCGAGATTTCGCGGGAAGATTTCGGAGCACGCAGGGACAGGCCGTCGAGATTCTCGTTGCCGATTAGCTGCTCGCGATGCTCGCCGAGAGTGGTTTTTCGCACCTCGGCCTCGGAGTGCTCGTACGCGGTTCCGAGAGTTTCTACGGCCGCGGAGGGGGATTCCCCGCGAGCTTCCACCGCCGCTCCAACGTGGATGTGGTGCGTGTGTGCGAGGCGTGGGAGGCCAGGGTGAATGACGACCGGGAGGGGGGGGGGGGGTGGAGAGTGAATTTCCGAGTCAGGGAAGAGCCGAGGTGCGAGGAGGTGCGGAGTACCGGCCCGGTGCTGGCAGGCCGAGGGGTTGCCGCTGCCGCTGCTGCGGCGGACGACAAAGCGCGCGCGTGACGCGGCCCACAGTAGATACGCCGACCGAATGGGGAACCGCTCGGACGAGAGTGGTGGAGGAACCCCCGAGGCCGCCGGCTGAGGAAGGGATGACGTCACGCACAGTAGGTGGAGCCGTTCGTAGTCAGACCTCCGAGGCGAAGCGCCATTGGGCGCGCCGGCTCCGGGCCGCCATTGGCCGCACTCCCACGCCGGCACCAATTCGCGCCCGCCGAGAACCCAGCGCCAGGACGCGCATCCTTAAAACTCCCCTCGCTCGGACCAACTCGCCACCCCTCCGACACCCCCTCCGCCACCCCCCCTCCCCCTCCCCCGACGAAATCGTGCTGCCCATTAATTTCTAAAGTGATTATTATATTTTTTTTTTTTTTTTTTTTGAGCGTGAGGAGTGCCTGCCCAACTCTCCACGTGACCCTTCGGGCGACGAGGGGAGAAGGGATTTTTATTTTCGGAGGCTTGCGGGGGAGGGTCGCGATGAGATGAGGTGGTAATGGGAGTGGAGGTTTGTAGGGATGCTCGGAACTCCTGATTTTTGATTTTTTATTTTATTTTATTTATTTATTTTTTTTTATGTGATAATTGAAAAGTGTATTTAAATTGTTATTGGTTTTTAAAAAAAAATTTTGAGAGAACCAAGAAAAAGTTGTTTTTCATAAATGTGAGAAAATTGTGTAAAGTAATTTGGGCATGGCTTGCTGATTTATTACAATTTCGCGCAGATTTCTCTATGAGGAAGCTATCAACGAACTTCCTCATGGAAAAAGCTACGTGCGATATTTTTTTTTGTATTTTATAACACTTCATGGCTTGTCAATGTTTTGAGGTACTTTAACAGTGCCAACCTCTTAGCTGCTGCTCGATGAGATTTCATAAAACGAAATGATTTAATTTAATAAAAGGAAAGATGATATTTGCTGTAAGACAGCAATCTAAATTTTATTGGATTTCTGTCCGAGTAGTTACTGCGTTATAGTACACAGTAAAAAAGATTTATACATTTAACAAACCTTTTTTGTCCACAAACGTCCACAATTATTTTCTTGTCAATTTTCCAAAAAATGTTCATAAAATTGACAGACATTTTTGTAAAATGGACAAAATTTTTTTTTGTAAAATTAACAAGAAAATAATTGTGGACGTTTGTGGACAAGAAAAGTCGGTACCTATTTTACTGTGTAGTTGCCTATCGTCGAGCAACATGTCACAGGCAGTATCATAATATTATAGAGATAGTATATGCGAATTTACAGTAAAAAAAAAATTCTCCACTCGAGTATTACTTTCTATATCGACGAGGAGTCATTCCGAGAGCTCACATGTTATATATGTATATATAACATATATAACATGTGAGCTCTCGGAATGACTCCTCGTCCGGATAATTTGTAAAGAGAACACTGAGTCGTTGCTCGGGCGATTGTACAAATCGGTGAGACCATTTGATTTTTATTCTCACAGGTTTACCGGAGGTTGCCTCCGAGACGAGGTAATAATAAGAGTGGAGCTTAGAAGGCTTGTTGGTACCTCCCGATTTTTTGTATTAAAAAAAAATGTACATATATAAAAATCCATGGTTTATCAATGCTTCAAACTATATTTAGTAGTGCCAACCTCTTAGCTACTGCTCAATGACATTCAATAAAACAAAATTATTAGAGGATCGCATATTTTCTAAATTATATTTTCGCAATTTTATTGCATCTCTCTCCAAGTAGTTACTGCGTATAGTGTTTGCCTATAGTTGAGCAATATGTCGCAGGCAATATGATAATATTATCGAGATAGTATACGCGAATTTACAGTAAAAAAAAATTCACCTCTCGAGTATTGCTTTCTATACCTATATATACGTATATAGCATGTGAGCTCTCGGAATGAATTCTCGTCCGGATAATTTATAAAGAGAACAGTGAGTCGTTGCTCGGGCGATTGTGCAAATCGGTGACTCGCATCTAAATAGGTTTTTCCCCAGACGGCTGCTGGGGTCAACCCCGGCGCAGGTTACTCTCCTGTACCTATCGCCTCGGCGGCGAGGAGGAGAAAAAAGGGGGAGTGACGGGGGTGCCGAGGCTTTAAAATGTCTCATGAATATCAAATTTTTGCGTTCTCCAGCGCGACCCGCGTCTCTGGCTCCGAGGCTATATAGAGACTCGGGGGGGTTGCTACCACCCTCCGACGCTTTCGCACCCTCGACAGTGCCGCGGAGCTCTTCCTCTCGCGTATGTGCCCTCGTGGGTTGAATGCAAATCTACGGTTTTCCATCCGGTCTCTCTTTCGCTCGATGCGTTCGTCAGACACACTTTTTTTTAATCCCTCGACTGTTCCTCAATCCTTTGAGCACCGTGGCCATTCGATATCGGGAATATCTATCTTTCTAGAGACTTCAAATATCTCGAATAAATATATCAACCGTAGAATTCATATGGTATTTTTTTTGTGACATGAAATAAAAAAATATAATTAATTCCTCAACTGTTCGTCGACCCTTTGAGCACCGCAGTGGAAATTCGATATCGTGGATATATTTATTGTCGTCGACTTATAAAATTTCGAATAAATATATCGACCGTAGAATTCATATGGTATTTTTTTTGTCACATAAAATAAAAAAATTAAATTAATTTCTCAACTGTTCGTTGACCTTTTGAGCACCGCAGTGGCAATTCGATATCATGGATATATTTATTTTCGTCGACTTAAAAAAAAGAAAATCTCGACAAGTACATCGAACGATATTCCTCGGCTGTAGAATGCAGAACGTATTTTATTTTTTATAGTTTTTTTCTTTATTTTCTACCGACTTAAAAAATCTCGAATAAATATATCGACCGTAGAATTCATAAGGCATTTTTTTGTCATATAAAATTTTTAAAAATGTGATTCCTCAACTGTTCGTCGACCCTTTGAGCACCGCAGTGGCAATTCGATATCATGGATAACTTTATTTTCATCGACTTAAAAAAAAAAAAATCTCGACAAGTACATCGAACGATACGCCTCGGCTGTAGAATGCAGAACGTATTTTATTTTGTATAGTCCTTTTCGTTTTTTTTTTTTTAACGAAACCAAAACTAAGAATTGGGAGTCCATTTATTGGTCGCCGACGAGCGAGTTATTTGCCGACGCTGCACTCCGACCGAATCCCCGGCGACTTCGTTCGCCGTTTGTCTTTTGCACTTTTTATTGCGAGGCATTGTTCCGGTGTGTCGGACGTTGCTAATTCGCGGTGCAAATTGCGCGAATAATGCCCCGAGTGTCTTCGATATCAATTCATCAGATCGAATACGAGGGCGGTAAATAAATGAAAGAAAAAAAAAAAAAAAAGTGGAAAGTCACGGAGGTCAAAAGACTGATCTGTCGGTGTCTCGACCTCCCTCTGCATCTAGGTACGTACGTCCGACGATAGTCTTGGCGTGCAACAAACTTTTTCCCGGCAGATTTACGAGCCCGCGATCGCATTCGAAAGCCAAACACCGAACTATAGGATTGGACCACCCCGTTTTCTCTCTATCCCGATCTTAACTCCACCAACGACGATCCCGGGGCCATTTATCCATCTCCCGTGACTCTCCCGCTGTTACGGGTTAACTTCCGCCTCGAATTGGCCATATTTTCGAAAAGTTGGGGACGTCCCGGTACGACAGTGACCGGTCACCTCGAGGACGAAAGAAATTGGTACGAGTTTCAAGACAATTATAAGAAATTTTCGTGCATGCGGAAAAGGCTACTCGATAACCACTATAAAATTAGCCATTTATTTATCCGCTGACTCATGCGCTGTTACGGTTCAACTTTCGCTTCGACTTGGCAATATTTTAGGATTCGAGATAATTATTTTAAAAATTCGTGAAAAAATTTACTTAGTAATTCCTATAAAATTGTTAACTTCAAATTAAGTCCACCAACGAGAATCCCGGGGACGTTTTTCTACATCCTGAATCTTAAGCTGTTAGGGTTCAACTTCTGTAAATCTGACTTGATAACTACTGTAAAATTGTTAACTCCAAATTAATTCCACCAACGACAATTCTGGGGCCATTTACCCATCTCCCGTGATTTGCTCGCTGTTGCCGGCCAACTTCCGCTTCGAATTGTCCATACTTTCGAAACGTTAGGAACGTCAATGTAACAAATCGGCACAAGTTTCAAAATAATTATAAAAATGTTTCGTGCACGAAAAAAAAAACTCGATGGTAACTATTATTACAAGTAGTGGTAGTGAATTTATTGAAAATACATAACAAATAACAGTTGCACATTGCTAATTGGCCATAGACCGAACTCCTTCTGCCATACTATAAAATTATTAACGACAATTCCGCCCCTATTTATCCATCTCCCGTGCATTGAGAAAAAATGACAAAGTAAAAGCAACGATACTGGCGTTTTACCATAAAAAATAGTTCCCGGGGGGAACGTCTACATTTTATAGTTACGACAATGACAAAAAATCATGGTTGCACCCACAATTATAGTTTGACGAGTTGAATATAGAATATCAGAAACTATCTGTATAGACGTTCCCCCTCGGAACTATTCGTTATAGTAAGAAACACTATTATTTTTCTCAGTGTGACTTCCGAAATTACGGCTCAACTTCCGTCTCGAATTGGCCATACTTATCAAAAAGTTCGGGACGTCATTGCCCGGCACGACATTGACCGATCACTTCAAGGATGTAACAAATCGGTAAGAGTCTCAACGCAATTATAAGAATCATTCGTGCATGCGGAAAAAACTACTTGGTAACTACTATAAAAAAATAAATAAAAAAATAACCAGACTGAAAATGGTTCGGCGAAGTTTAAGTACGAGATTGGGACACCGGGTAGCGAGAGGGAAACGACGACGGGAGGAAAAGAGACGGAGGAGACTCGGCTGAGGCCATGGACGAGGCCCGGGTGCAGGAGGCGAGAGGAGGAACGAGGGAGAGTGCTGAGCCAGCATAGCTTCGCTCGCCAGGCTGCCTGGCTGCCTGCACATCGATATCAACCAGTCAGCCAGCCAGCGAGCTAGAGAGCCAGCGACGAGCTAAAACCACCTACCGATGAAACTGTACCCACCAAATCTGTTCGTCCGATAAAAATTAAGTGCCTCCATGACCGTGACCACTGGGTCAAAAATTTACATCTCGCACTCGCCAAACATACACACATACACACAAATCAACAGACAATTTTTAATCGTCGTAACTTTTTTTTTTCAGGCTGTCCTTGCGAAAAGTGTTTACTTCGCGTAAGTTTCAGAGAAATGAGAGGGAATTGCAAACGCTTCTGGATGGTACAAAAATCTGAAAAAAATTAAGCTGAAAATGTGAATTTTGCATAATAATAATTTCAAAATGTTATTGACAAATTTATGAAAAATAAAATTGTTCGATCAATCTCCTGGAAAGCCAAACTTGTTTTTTATGAAAATGATTCGTTGACTTCTGAACACGTATGAATTTTTGCAGATTTTTTAATTCTCTTTGAATTTTTTTTGTTATATGGGAAAAATGTGTAGTCAAAAAATTCAAAGTGAAATTAACGAATCATTTTCTTTAAATAAAAAGTTAGGTTTCCGGGAGATTTTTTGAAGAATTTTATTTTTTCATCAATTTGTTAATAACATTTCGGAAGTATTATTATGCAAAATTAGTGGTTTCAGCACCTTTAAGAGGCTCTATGCATAAATAATAAACTTAAACTATAACAATTAAATTTTTTTTTATTCAATTATGGTTATAATTAATTATATTTGAATTATATTGTTACAAATTAAATGTACGGTTTTACGTATAAACGGCTAATCATTTTGGGGATTGGATGTGAAGTGACGAAGAGAGTTGCTCGGTTCAGTAGATAGTCCAGGTTTGGGTCAGACCGGCCGAACGCTCGCAAGTAGTAAAGGTCGTTTTTGACCCGGCGCGAATTATCCGGGCGACGTCTTCATCCTATCGAACGTATTACGGGGAACATGGTACGAACGTAGTAAGAGCGACGTCTCGCCTCGTGTCCGTTCGCAGAAAGATCTCTAAATTTAGCTATCAAAAGTTCCGAGATATCGAGGAGGGGGGAACGCGAGCAATGAAACACGAGAGGGAAAAACGTGGCAACGTTACGATATCCGCGGATCCGCTCGCCGTAGACTCGGCACGGTGCAACTGATATACTTCCGTCTGGATCCCCTGACATGCTGACGGACAAACTTTTGTTTCGCTGATGTCGAATGCCAAATTAAAACGATACGCTCGAAAAAAAAATCACACCTCGTCCAACTCTTGAATGAATATGTTTTTCATGCAATGGATTTTAATATCAATATTTAAGAAATATGAACTTGAAGAACTACAAAAAAAAACTTTGTACATTTTGTAAGGATGAATTTCCGACAAATCTTTACAATTTTGTTCCAAGTTAATATTATGATTTCTTTCCGTCAAAACCAAATTTTTAGCTGAAAAAATGGGGTATTTAATGGGCATTTCTTGACCATA
Organism: Ichneumon xanthorius; assembly: GCA_917499995.1. Taxonomy (NCBI): domain Eukaryota; kingdom Metazoa; phylum Arthropoda; class Insecta; order Hymenoptera; family Ichneumonidae; genus Ichneumon; species Ichneumon xanthorius. The sequence goes on along the minus strand of OU824211.1, from coordinate 7,222,805 downwards.
AATGTGGACAATTTTGCCATTGCCATTTTTTTCCATCAACGGCCTGTGATTTCCAACTAAATTTAAAAAAATCGTAAATTTAACAACAAAGACGATTGTGAACAAAAAAAAACATTTTTGTTACCGTGTACGACAGTGAGGAGGACATATTGAAGTACCCGCAGTGGAAGGAATGGTCGGACGTGTGCTCTCTCCGCGGATATGCGGATCGGGTTCGTACAGTATAGCAACTGTAAAATTCCCAGCTATAATATCCCGAATTGATGCACAAAAAAATAAACAAAAATTCCTCCAAGCAACTCTTAAATAAAGATGGTTTTCATTCAATCGATTTTAGTACCAATATTTAAGAAATTTCAACTTGAAGACCTACACAGAAAAAATAAAAAATGTGTATATTCAATAAACATTAATCGACCACAAATGTCCACAATCTTGCCATTACCATTTCTTTCTCTCAACGGCCCATTATTTCAAACGAAATGAAAAAGAATCTGAACTGAATAAGAAAAAAATCTGAACTGGATAAAAGAGAATTTAGCAAACAATAAATTGTTTGCTAGGGTAAAAGTGGTGAATATGGCCCACCTCGATTAACACGTAAATCAATGATATATGGACCGGTCCATATTCCCCACTTTTACCCTAAATGTCCAAACCGTTTTTTTACTGGGTAGGACAGTGTCGAGGACATATTGAAGGACCCGCAGTGGAAGGAACGTTCGGACGACTGTGTGCTCTCTCCGCGGATATGCGGATCGGTTTCGTAGCGGCTGTGGGATTCCCGGGTATAATATCCCGAATTCATTCACAAGAAGAGAAAGAGCGAGAGAGCGTTCCGAGGGATAATCCTCGAGTCATTTGTCCGCCTGCCTGTTGAGACGCTCATTTGTTCGCGGGGCACTGGCTGCTCCGTGCCTGTGGCCTCGTGGCGGATTCGCGCGTAACGGAGACCTCTCTCTCCACCGATGACAGATGACAATGAAGTGCACGGGAACCCCGGGGAAACGTCGAGCATACAGCATCCAGCTACAGCTTCCCCGAGCACCGTTGCGCGTGTCCCGCTGGGTTGCACGGACAAAACGGGCGACGAGGGCCTTCGCTGATCTGTTTGCCATTCGTGCCCAATTATTCTCGGATAATCGCCTTGTATCGGATTCTGCCATTCCCGGATGGAAACAATCGAATCGCATGGCGCATTTACATCCCTTCATCCGCCTCATTCTCGCTCCATCGATCATAAATCGTTATTTGAAGAAAAATAAAAAAAGTTTTAAAAAATATGATTTTTTAAAATTTCTCGTAGAATTTCTGCACGGATAATTTCGAACGAACCAATAAATCCACGGACGATGTACACGATCATTCGCCTCATTGTCGAGGCATCGATCATAAATCGCAATTTGAAGAAAAATAAGAAAAAGTTTTAAAATATATGATTTTTTTTATTTCTCGGAATTTTTGCACGGATAATTTCGAACGAACGAATAAATCCACGGACGATGTACACGATAAGTGACACGATCATCCGCCTCATTCTCGCTGCATCGATCATAAATCGAAATTTGAAGCCAAATAAAAAGTCAAAAAAAATGATTTTTTAAAATTTCTCGTCGAATTTTTGCACGGATAATTTCGATCGAACGAAAAAATCCACGGACGATGTACACGATAAGTGACACGATGATTCGCCTCATTCTCGCTGCATCGATCATAAATCGTAATTTAAAGAAAAATAAAACGTAAAAAAATTATGATTTTATAAAAAATTTCTCATAGAATTTCTGTACGGATAATTTCGAACGAGCAAATGCACGGACGATGCACACGACAAACGACACGATTTCCAAAATGATACTTTGCAGCAAAAAAAAAAAAAAAAAGTAAAAGTAAAAATGATTTTTTAAAAATTGCTCATAGAATCTCCACACGGAAAATTTCGAACGAACGAATAAATCCACGGGTGATGCACGCGAGCGATAAATAACCGAAGTGCGAAGCCCCCCAAAATCGACGCGGGGAGCGTCGAGCGAAGACGATCTCCTCGGTTCGCACTGTGTCGAATAAAAAATGACAAATCGAGAAACCGTTCGGCGAGTAAAATTGTTCTCGGACAGTGCCCGGAAGCGAGAGCATTTAGAGCTCTCCACCCCCCTCCCCCCCCCCCCCCCCCCCCCGCCTGAGTTTTTGCCGGAAGTCCCGCCATATTTGTCACTCCGCGGCTCGCGGGCGTTATTGATGCGTTCTCTTTATTGTTTCGGGGTTGGGTGGTGGTCGTGGGTGAGTATAATGCGCGACTCGTACCGAAAGCCGGTGGGAGGTGCGGGGAAGACGAAGAAATGACCCGCGGGTCGAGCTACACCACCGAAAAATAGCCCACTCGTTTCTTCGTCCTTGGCTATTAAATTTAATAGCCAACCTCCTGCGGTCGCGACGTTTTTTTTGTTGTTTTCTTCTTTTTCGGTGCTTTCTCTCTCTTCGACTCACGCGATTCGAGACTGTGACCGTCGCTACGTGTCCCTTGCGATTTCGTTTTGGGGGAAAAAGATCGATGATAATAGCCATACGTCTTTGGCGATTACAGATCGACCCCGATCTCCGGGCATTTATTCTCGCAAATCTCTCCCATGCGTTCGTATCGATAATTTTTATCGGCACTCCGTACGTTACCCAGTTACAAATTTTCCGCAAAAATTAGTGCACAAAGTTATAAAGTTTTTCGTTTGTCCTGTACGACGTTACTACGGGTTGAAAAATGAGATTTCAAACAGGAAGTGACAGTTTTTTTTTGTATTACCGGCACTTCCGGTCGAAAAATTAGATCTTCAAACTGAAAGTGACGCACTTGTGGTATGACTTCACGACCATCGAAAAATTAGACTTCAAACCGGAAGTGACAGTTTTCCGGTATAACGTCACTTCCGGTCGAAAAATGAGATTTTCAAACTGAAAATTACATACTTCTAGTATGATGTGATGAATGTGAATTTCAAATTGAAAATTACATACTTCTATATGATGATGAAAGAAATGAGAGTTTCGAACCGCAAGTGACGTATTTCCGGTATGACGTAACTTCCGGTCGGAAAATGCGATTTTCAAACTGAAAGTTACATACTTCTCGTACGACGTCACCACCGTAAAAAAATGAGATTTTCAAACTGAAATTTACATACTTCTGATATGTCGTCACTACCGTAAAAAATGAGGATTTCGAACCAGAAGTGACGTATTTCCGGTAAATATTAGGAAATCCAAATCGCCGATTTCTAAATTCTATAACCCACATCTTCGGACGCCAAGAGCCCGAGCTATAACAACCTGCTAGTAATGTATGTAAATATAAAATACTACATACAAATGTTGATTTTTTAAAGGTGTACCTGTATCAGCATAAGAAGGAAAATATTACACGTGTTCGGGCTCGGTATTGCAGAGACGTTGGGTGAGAAGAAAAGAGGACAGGAGATCGACGTTCTTTTTACGGCGAAGACCTTATCGCATGTGAGACCGATAAAACACAAACTCACGGGCGCCTATCCAACCGCGGTGTCCGATAAACTGCTTCCTACTAATTCATTACTATTAATAAATCCGTGAGGAAAATGCCGCCGCTATTAAGCGTGTCTCTGCAGCTTGCTCCCTGAATCTACGACATACGGAAATTAGATGAAAACGAAACATCGGAGATGTTTTTTTCTTTTTTTTTTGAGAGGAAAGGAAAAGTCTCGACGATCATTTTTGCGATACAAGCGGACCTTTGAGCCCGTCGCGTAATTTCCGTTTCGATAATTCAGAGTGCAAATAAAGCCTCGCATTACAGAAAAGCGATGACTCAACGCGCTCTACCCAGAGAAAATCCTAATGAACAATACAGCTAATTTTAGAGAAATTGAATGGAGTGAATTTTGGAGGAATTGAATGGAGTGAATTTTGGAGGAAGTGAATGGAGTCAATTTTGGAGGAATTGAATGGAATGAATTTTGGAGGAATTGAATGGAGAGAATTTTCGAGGAATTGAATAGAGTGCATTTTCGAGGAATTGCATGGAGTGAATTTTGCAGGAATTGAATGGAGTGAATTTTGGAGGAATTGAATGGACTGAATTTTTCAGGAATTGAATGGAGTGAATTTTGGAGGAATTGAATGGACTGAATTTTTGAGGAATTGAATGGAGTGAATTTTGGAGGAATTGAATGGACTGAATTTTTCAGGAATTGAATGGAGTGAATTTTCGAGGAATTGCATGGAGTGAATTTTCGAGGAATTGAATGGAGTAAATTTTCGAAGAATTCAATGGAGCGATTCTTCGAGGGGTTTCAATGATAATTTTTATTTTTATAAAAACAATAATAATAATTCTTCCGACACTTACCTTCATAATGGTGTTATTCTTCTTTCGAACCTGCAGCCTCGTCAGCGCAACGTCGATCGACCGAGTCCAAGTGCAAGGTCGCAGCTCACCAATGTTCTTCGGCTCTCCGGAAGAGAATATCGTACGAGTTACGATTTTTTTTTACACGAACTCGCGAAGACCGCTCAGCGCAAATTTTTCCATTTTTTTTTAGCTCGTCTTCCGTTTCTCGAATCCACGGTAGGCGATCCGGCGTTGGCCACGACGGGGACGCTCGAGTCGGGTGTCAGGTCGCATCTAGCATCTGCAATCTGCACGCGCGAGCCACCGTAACCGAACGACAACGGGGTGTGTGACGTCACATCCGGCCGAGAGTCGCCGATTAAGCGTAAATCTGAGAAACCGGACGCTATCTTCGCGCGCGAAGAGGGCGTCGTCGCTTCGCGGTTCTTGTTGAATATTAATTTTTAAAATAAATAATAAAATAAATAATGAAAATAAAAATAAATGCGATATTAATTAAAAAATGGAACTAGACCCATTTGCACTCTTTCGATTTCGCGACGACCACTTTAAAAAAAAAGATTAAAAAATAATTTTAAATTAATGATTGAAAAATAATTCCACACGCGAATTGAAGACAGTTCGAGCATCTCGACAGTCGGATATTCAGCGTTCGACTATCGTCAAGAGTGACTGAATGCGAGACAGAGTTTGGGACAAAGATCGCAGACTTGCGTATGAATTTATTGCTTCGATTGGCAATTTTGCTTATCTCGAGAAGAGTATCGTGCGGACCGATCGTCGTTGAAAACGGCTTTGCGCGGATACGAGGAAAACCGCAAAGTCCGCCGTTAATAATCGCCTACTTTTCGTCCGGTGCATCGAATTGCGTAAACGTTTCGCCGATTCCGCAAATATCGTGTGGAAGAACTCGTCAGCTCGGAACTTCTGGTGTTCCCATAGTTGTTTCGTTACGCGCGATCGGATCTACAAAGTCGTATGTACTCGCAAACGCCACTCGTCGACCCCATACTTTTGACCATCCGTAAAATATTACTACGATTTAATTGTCAAATTATCAACAAGATTTAATTCTCAAATGGTTAACACGATTTAATTGTTAAATTATTAATACCCTTTAAATGTCAAATCATTAACACAATGTAATTGTTAAATCACTAACACGATTTAATCGTCAAATTATTAACACGATTTAATTGTTAAATTATTAACACGATTTAATTGTTAAATTATTAACACGATTTAATCGTCAAATTTTTAACACGTTTTAATTGTGAAATTACTAACACGATTTAATCGTCAAATTATAATTCCGTCCATTTATTAACTTATCCGCATTTTCCAACTCCGTTGACAGATTAATGGAAAACCAACAAATTCAATTTTCCTATAACTGCGTAATTGTCGTTTCGCCTGAGACTCTAACCTTGACCCCTCGATTCTCAGGCGTTTCCGCAAATTTATGTCATCGTCGAAAGCATTGGAAAAAAAAAAATCCTATGCCCGTTGGACTACTTAATCGCTCGCGCGATGTCCCCATCAATTTCCGCGCGCCTATCTCCTTGTCTGTCTTAGTGTCAGTATTAATAAACAGTATATACAGTATTAATAAACAGTATAGCGCGATCGGCTCGACATTGATTTAGCGTTGAAATTATACCCGCAACATTGTATCGGTCCCAAAGCGGCCTATGTCGTTATCGTTCGGAAGAAGATAACTCATAGAAGTACCAGTTGCACTACACAGTTGTGCAGTTATTAAAATCGAGTGTCAGCAGGCTATCGGGATCTTTAGCTTCCGACCTCGCCGCGGCCGAGATCCAAGTTTCACGCCTCGGCGGCCGGCTTAGTATAATCGCATGTATGTTTTATGGGTCCGCGCAATTGCATACTTGCAGTTACGTGGAGCAGCGTATTACAGCGTTCAGTTTTCATGAACGATGAAGTGAAGAGCGAGGAAAAAAAATTACAGTCGGACGCCCTAAACGATGATTTGCGGGGGTCACGTTGAAATTACATCCGCAAAATTGAAAGGATACTGTGTAAGGAATATAATTTAATATCATATAAAAGGAATAACACTTCAAAAAGAAAACCGAAATCCATCCACAAATATATATCGAAATGTGATACCAATACGAAGTGATACGAAGTGATATTAATTATCCTCGAAGACTATTTTTAGTAAACTATACCAAAAATATATGCATATACATCGAAAGACTATATTGAAAAACTGTGCAAAACAAAAAAATCATAACGAAGTAAATTTGATCTCATACTATTATTATATTATCTGAATTATTTTATGTAAAACGGCTCGTCCCGTAAATAAATAAATAAATAATGTATATTACAGGGAATATTGTCATTCATGGAATGGACTATTAAGGGGTTTATTAATTAAGATTCAAGGGATTTATTATAAGGGCCGGGTATGTAAAAATCGATTAGGATGCACAGCAAATCCTCGATTAATTATCCGTAGCCCCAGGACTGGATCTAGTTCGGATAATCAAAAATTCGGATAATCGAAAGACACATTGTTTTTACGGTATTATAACACTGAATAATACCTACTGCACTGGGAATATCTACTCGGAGAATCTGACACTATTCGATGCCTCGTTATCATGTTTTCGGAAAGTGGTGTTTAGCCGACATTGTATTGTCTAAGGTCAAATATGAATGGTGCTAAAAAGATTAATGTTGCATAATAATAATTCCAAAATGTTATTTACAAACTGATTATAAATAATACTGTTCAACAAATCTACCGAAAACCTAACTATTTTTTAATGAAAATGATTCGTTTATTTTTCTGAACGCGTTTGAATTTTTTCAGATTTTTATATTCATCTTAATTTTTGTTACGCTCTACACATTTTTTTGCTATATAAAAAAGAAAAATTCATAGTGAATTACAAAATCCAAAAAAATTCATAGTGCAAAAAAAATGCACACTCCACTACATCAACAACATTGTAGCTTTCCCGAAGTCGCCAAAGTCGTTATCGTTCGAAAGAAGATAATCCACACACGTAACCATTTGCACTGCACGTCGGTGCAGTTTATTAAAATAGAGTGTCAGCGGGCTATCGGAATCTTTAGCTTTCGACCTCGCGGCTTTCGAGATTCGAGTTTCACGCTCCGACGACAGGCTCGTTATAATCGCTTCCATGTTTTGCGGTTCCAACGTAATTGCATACTTGCAGTTGCGCGCAGGAAGCGCATTACATCGTCGGTTTTCGCGCGAGCGGACTCGACTATCGTCCAAACATGAATGAAGAGATGAAGAGAAAAATAAAATAAAAAAAAAAGATGAAGAGAAAAAAAAATTTTAAAAAAAGATGAATAGAAAAATAAAATAAAAAAAAAGATGAAGAGAAAAATAAAATTAAAAAAAAAGATGAAGAGAAAAATAAAATAAAAAAAGACGCACGAGCACCCTCGATGATCCGTCGTGCTCGTGCGATAAGGGACCGCGAGTTCTGGGGAGGGGGGAGAGAATTAACTAAGCTTCGAGGGCGTCGCGACCGCCGGAGGGCAAAGGGTTGAGGAGTCAGTGCAAACATCGTTAATTTGCACGCAGAAATTCCCCGCGGAGAGAGATACCGGGCCGTCAAGTTGCACCCGTTATTCCGAAGGCTAAAAGGTCAACATTAACGTCGGGGTGGTTGCGCACTCTCCTGGCGGGGAGTCTGTACGCTCCTCTCGACAAATACTCCCCGCTGGACCGTACGTAATTCGTAGCTACTGCTGCTGCTGCTGCTGCTGGTGGTGCTCGGCGATTCTGTGGTTCTTCGGGAGAATATTCGTTGATGCCTGTTGGCCGAGCCGGGCAGGGGGTAGCACTGGAACAGCAGCGGTTACCCCTTTTTACCATCGCCACGCGTATTCCGTACCGTCAATCGTCTAATTGGCAAATAAATCCCCGTTGTTTTCGGATGCGCTATCATCAGCAGTTAATCGATATAACAGAAACTAGGAAGGATGAGAGAATGAGTTAGATATTATATATTATATATATATAATGTATATATATTATTGGGGTGGTCCTCAAATTGAATTTTTTTTTAATTTTCCGGGGGCCACACTGATAAAAAATACGGTTGAATCAACTAAGATTCGGGCAGGGACGTTCAACTAAATATTTTGGTACAGCTAAAAAATTGGTTAGTTCAACAATTTGTTGGGTGATTTCACGTAAATATATTTCAGTCATTAAAATATTTTGTTCGACCAACCAAATATTTATCCGAATCTTAGTTTATTCAACTGTACTTTTTTATCAGTGCAGCCCGTACTATCGTGAGGTATAATATAAAAATGGGATGTGCGAAGGGTCGTCGAAATTAATGCATTTTTAGAAGTCGCCACTGAGGTTTAAAAAAACAAAGTTCACGACAATTGTAGCTAATAGTTACAAAATGTTATAGAAGGTGAAAATCCGCTGCGGAAAAATAACCGAATATTTCATTTGGAAAGATATGTATGTTGTAACAAAAGTTAAATTTAAAAAAACCGAAGGTTTGTCGTGCAAGAGTGAGACGAAACTGGACGGTAAGTGAAACGCAATTTTCCAATAACTTTTAGTCATATCCCATTTTGCCCCATCGTTTTCGGGCTGTTAAAGAATAGAAATTATTATTTCAATTCTACCCTCAATTCATAGAATTCCATATTACATTGAAACAACGACAGCGAAACTGTAGAGGTGACATGTTCTCGTATGGAGAATTGAAAGTGGAATTGAAATAAGAATTTTTTTTCTTTGGCAGCCCGCAAACGAATTTTTCTTGGTTTATGGATATTTTTTTCAGTGCATCAAAACATCGGGATTTTGTGTTCCATTTTGCCCCGCTCTCCCATCCAAAAGTTATTGGAAAATTACGTTTTGCCCCACTGTTCCATTGTGCCCCGTTCTTCCCTAATATACCATATTTATAGATGGAAAACTTGAACCCCGATGTGAATCCAACTGTAGAATACAAAGTCGAGTTTCACGCGAACTCGAATGGTGAATGGGTCGACAGATGAAGAGCGTGTTTGACCTGACGGGGTATCATCGGTGATCGTGATTCGCCCCTGCGGCGAAACTTAACGGATATCAAAGGGCGACATTTATCGCACCGTCGGCGTGATCCCTGCCAATCGTTTTTACATCACGCGAATAGTCCCGAGGATTTGAATGCGAAGGGCCGAAAGAGGGTTGCATTACGAGCCTGACCTCTCGAGTACATTTGTTTTACAGCCACCGCGGGACAGACACCACGGGATATCCGCCGATGTTCGCGGCCACCTGCCTCTCCACATGCGCCTATAGATCGTCTGGACCTAGAACTCTAATACGGCAAATACTGCCTGTGCATTACGAAAACTACTGGCAGGTTGTTGTCGCTCGGGCACTTCGCACCTTCACTATCGACTATGAAATTTAGAAACCGGAAATTTATATTTCCGCAGATTTACCGGAAATGCGGCACTTTCGGTCGGAAAAAAAATCATTTTTTGACCGGAAGTGACATTATAGCAGAAATACGTCACTTGTAATTTGAAAAACTAATTTTTCGACTAGAAGTGACATTATAACAGAAATATCTCACTTCCAGTTGATATTTCTAATTTCCGGTCGAAAAACTAATTTTTCGACCGGAAGTGACGTTATACCAGAAATGCATCACTTCCAGTATGAAAATGTCATGTTTTCACCGGAAGTGATGTCATATCAAGAATACGTCACTTCAGGTCCGGGAATCCCTTTTTTTGACCGGGAATGACATCATAATGGAAATATGTCACTTCCGATTTAAAAATCCAATTCTTCGACTGGAAGTGACATCACACCGGAATTACGTCACTTCCTATTAAAAATCCCATTTTTTCTACCAGCAGTGACGTCATACTGGAAATACGTCATTTCCAGTCCGAAGTCTAATTTTTCAATCGAAAGTGCCATATTTCCGTATGACGTCACTTATATTGACTCATAAGACTCTCGCTCGACGCACCTCCATAAACCAAACCCCAAATCCAATGCCACTTATCCAAAGTTTTTGCTATCATGTTCTACCGAATGAAGAAGTTTCATTAAAAAAAACAAAAAAGAAACTTTTATCGACGAACAAGGCTTCACTCTCGCCGTTCCGAGAACTCATGCCGCCACTGACAATTAATTGTCCGGTGATTATCACGATGAACGCTTTCCAGTGAGCGGAAGAGGCTGTTATTATGGGTGTGTCGATTGTTAAGGGTTAGTTAGACGGGGAGGTTGCCGGGCCGGTGGGGTGGGGAACAGTCGGAGCGACCGATGGATGTGGGAGGAGGCACGGCAGATGCGGGAGGCAGAGGTAGCGAACGATTATCGGACAATAGTTTGTTAGTGGTATTCACCTGATGTATTGTTCCACGGGAAGTGTGGATTCAGCTTCGGTCCCGTTGACTCGTTCGTTCCTTCGCTCCTCGGGTTAAATCATCGCGCGTACAGTACACACTCGCGATAATCTCTCACCGTCGCAACTACAACATCGTGGAAACTCCAAATGAAACTTCGAAGCCTCCGTGTCTGTTGAATCGTAGAGTCTCGTTTATTAGGCACAATCGTCACCGCAACGTCGCAAAGCCCCGCCGGATTTGCGTCTCCGGCTAGTTCGTATAATACGATAAATATTATATACATGTTCTCGTTGTGCATATTTACATTAAAATATATATCTTAGTTTTTTTTTTATCACCGGTGCACTTTTTTTTCGCTCGCAATGATTAATAAAAATTGACCGTCTAGCGTTATGAACGAACTAACGGATGTATATTAAGTAAACGCGATTGACTGGCTGCCGGCGGATTATGGCGTCCAGAGCAACAGCGACAGCCTCAGCGTTGACGCGTAAAAAGCTATAAAGCTCGAAATGGCTTTGGGTTTTTTTCTTTTTTTTTTTAGTACTTTGTATCGATGATAGATCGTCAACCACGGCGCCAGCGTGATCGTCGACGCGAAAAAAGCGATGAAGCTGGAGCCAGCTTTGGGGTTTTTTCTTTTTTTAGTATGTTGTATCAATGATCGATCGTCAACCACTTGTCCGTGATCTTTTCGATTTGCTTCGTGAGAATGGGATTTCTCAGGCGTATCTTCACCTCCAATTTTCCTCCCACAGCCTTTCTGCCGTCCATCAGCGGGAAAGAATCGTGGAGGATGCAGTGAGTCTCGAGCGGCTGCAGCTTGACCGCGACGGTTCCAACGAGGCTGTCGCTTCTAAAGAAACCTCTGGAAAAATCGTTGAAGAAAGGTGTCAATGAAAAACTGCGTTATTGCTCACGAATACCGCACAGCATTCGTGACATTCATCCAGCTTAGCGATCGCAAGCATTCGTTGTTACAGTTTGCTCGTGTAATGCCATGCTGCAAACAGCGTTGTACTCGATTTTTTAAAAAAGTAACTACAATCGTTTAGTCACACGGTGCGATAGAGATAAACATTGAGTTAGCTGGATGAATATAATTTCGCGATTACATCCGATGCATAGTGCAGCAATTGTTACGGGGATTTTGTTACGCGCAATTCAATCCCGAGAGGACGAACCGCTCTCAACGTAGAGTGCAAGATGATGCACACATTTTTTTTCTACCTCGATAAAGTTACGCTCGACATAAACGCATAACAATTTTTTTCGTACCTTGGGTGAGTGCAACACAGGATGGGGTTCATCGAGCATCTGCAAGCAACGTACTACTCTAGTGACTATTATATAATTCAAAGAACTTGGAAAGATTTACAAACTATTCGTGTAGAGGTCAAGGGGATTCACACTGCAAAAAAATTGTAAATTTAATGTTCCGGACTGGAAGTTTTCATGCAGAAACTGATACATTAAATTACTTTTTCATTGAAATCAAAGTCAATTATTAAAAACAAAGTATTTCCAATGTTTTTAATATACCGAACGTTAATTTTTCATGACAAATGTACATGACATTTAATATATCAGATTTTGCATGCAAACTTCCAGTCAGGTGCAGTCAGTCCTTAAATTTCACACGCTTTTTTTACAGTGTTACTCGATCGTTGATATTAATAAAGGAATACCATTGCGAATCGACAAACGAAACAATCGTATTTGTAGCGAATATCAATCAAGCCTCGTTAACGAAAAATAAAAACGTGAACATACTAAAATAATAGTTGTTATCGATTAATGAGAAAATCATAGATGTTTAATGACGGAACGAGTGATTACCCTTTGGACCAGACTTGGCATTTAAGCGCGTGTCTCTTGAAGACTCGTTGACACTGTCTCGCAGATCGATCGACCGCGTTGTTCAACGTGAACGTCGCCTCGTACTCCGGATTGCTCGTGTCCCTGATCGTCGCGGTCCTATCGCCCTGCGGGGCGTCCGAAGGATAAGGATATTCAAACATCACGTATGTATCCAGTTCCTTCGGATAGTTTACACCGCGAATTATCGATATCTCCGCATCTCCGTCGCCCAGGTCGGTGCAACTCCTGAACAAAAAAATAATAACAACTCTAAAAAATCACTCTCGAGGAATGAAAGAACATCAGTTATTAACTACATCTCATCTGTTTAAGCTACTTCTATTTTGCTTCTGAGGAAGCTATTTTTTCGTAAAAAAAAAGAAACTCCAAGAATCCGCTCCTTAACAAATGACCTGACAAAGCTTCCGATTTTTGGAAGACCAATTGGGCAATTCAAAACAGTAACGGGGGAACATATCATTCATTACAAGTAACAATTAAATCGATTTACTAGAAACTATCAGCGAGAAAATTAGCATCTGCTCTGTATATAATAACTTCTATATTTTATAATAATAATCTATATTAATGTTAAACGTGTATATTATTTGTACCAAAGGGGTTGTCCCTGTTAAAATAAATCAATTAATCAATAAGTAATAATAATACTCACTGGACAATTGCGTAAGTCTTGACCTCGTAGTGATGCTGGGGCGGTGGCAGTCCATCCCGTTTGCGAACTCTGAGCATATCGATATCGTGACTGTATCCCAAAGCCATTCGCTCCCATCGATTGTAGCCCGGCACATCGCCGAGAGCCTTAGAATGATCCCGCGTCGTTAAACACCACTGGAAAGTTCGCAACGTTTTAGCTCGAGAATGTATCGAAGCGTAATTCTAATCCGACTGCGAAAAAAATAAAAATTCTTGACTCTTGCCTTCTTCTGTTTGATTAACTGCGCCTCCATATTATCGTAAATCTGCTGATCCGTGCCATTGGCTTCCTCGAGACAATCCACGGACGAAACCAGAGTGAAACTGTCGTCCGACTTCGCGTCGAGACTGCTGTCGTTGAGTTGCGATTTCGCATTGGGCGACAGAGGTATCGAGGTAAGATCGACCGGCAGACCGCACCTGCTGGCTTCGATCAACGGCGTCATTCCCTTGGCCTGCCGGAGATAGTCCCGGGCGAGTTCGATGTCCCCGTCCTTCTTGGCGGCCAGCGCCGCCTGTTTCAGTTCCGCCTGACGCTGCAGCAACTGCAACGCTTGCTTCTCCGCTCTCGAAGTCGCTCCACCGGCTTTTTTCTTCGCTGTTCGAGAAAATAAATCGTGGATTGTTAAAAACGAAACCAAACACAAATGAGGCATTCTCCGTCAGCTCCACCACTTTTTTTCAGATTTGTTAAATCTAAACATTGTGGGACATGCATTTTTTTTTCTCAGATTCATAGATCTTATAAGCGATAAGTCGACCAAAAAAATCTATCCACAAAAAAGTTATTTTTATTCATTAACTATGTAATGCAATATCTGTTATATTTTTGTTCGTATCGTATAAGCTATTTTTAGCATAATGAAATGAAAATTATATTTTGACGCCATCGATTTCGCTGCCAATTTTGCACGGTATTTGACGATGACTCATCCCTTTCAAGATTTATGAATTTGAAAAAAGCATCTAAAATGTATGCATTAAAAAAGATGAAAAAATTCTCAAAGGATACTTTCAAGTGAAACTAAAATGTGGCCAATTATGGGATAGATCTGTAAGTCGAAAAACAAAGTGGCTGAGTTGCCAGAGAATGCCTCGAATATCGCTCTTACCGATAACGTGATAAAAATAAGTACCTTGATTCGGTCGCGGAGGCGGAGCGGGAGCTTTTCTCTCGGGAACGGCTGGTCCTTGCTCCTGCGGTTCAGGCTCTGGAACGGGTTCCGAGGGCTCCTCGGCGGACGGAGCCGGAGGCGCGGGTGCGGCGGGCGCGATGCTCACGCCTATCGGCGGAAAGCCCGGCGGTATCGGCAATTCGTCGTACGGAACGGACTTTCCACGAGCGTGCAGCTTAACAGCGTCCTCGAATTGCTTGCAGATACGTCCGTACCTTCGCGCCTTCGACGAGTTGCCCTCCTCCTCGGCCGCGGTCTTCGATCGACGATAGATTTCGAGGCGTTCCTTCAGAGCTCCCGCGATCGCGTCCCCGGTGACCGGCGCCTGAGCGGGCTCCGCTTCTGATGAAACAGTACATCACAAATCTGAACTTCGACGATAAATTGCCTCCGAACGCAAAACAATACTCTTACCCGAGGCACCGGGCTCGGCGGCCGTGCTTCGCTGAGTCTCGCTCTCCTGTTTTCCATCCTCGGGAACCGCTTCGGCAGCCTCGGAAGTCGGCAGCTGCGGAGGTGGCGGCATGTCCGACAGATCGATCGTCTCACCCGCCGCTACGGCGGCCAGCACGATGTCGAATTGCTTCGCGACCTTAACGTTGTTCAGTGCCTGCTCGAGGTTTCCAGATTTCTTCCAAATCATCGCGGCGACTTTGTACTCGTGCTGTCGCTTCTTCAACAACTCGAGAGACTCCTGATCGATGACGGGCGAGTTGGCCGGTTCCGGGACGGGATTTTCCGCTTCCGGAGCCGGAACTTCCGGTTCGCTGGCTGGAATCTCCGGAGGCGTTGACGGTGCTGCTGCGGGTACGTCGGACTCTTCCTTCGGCGCGGTGTCCTGCGACTTCTCGCCGGTTGCCGATGGCGGCAAAGTCGGCGGAATATCCGCCTCGTCGACGGATCTGCCAGAACGCGCGCTCGTCAATAGTCCTTCCAGGGTCTTGACGCCGCGGCCGAATCGACGCGCTCGTCCCGTTTCGTTGTCGGCGCTGGACTTCGCCACAGCCAACTTGTACATCCTCAATCTCTCCTGCAGCAAGTTGACGATCTCATCGCTGCTGCCCGGGTCGTTTTCCTCGGGAGTCGAAGCTTCCGGCGCTGCCTCCTCCATTGGCTCCGGGGGTGTAGCCTCGTCGCCTGTGATCTCCCGCAACTCGTTCTGCAAACATTACAGCAAATCTTTTTAATACAATTGTTAGAATATTTTTAATATCATTTTTTTTTTTTATAATTTTTTAAAAGAAAAATTGGGGAATCTATCGACTCTTGATAATATACATGAGTCTCAAACAAATCTCTAACCAGTATATCCGAATCGTGATCCGGATCTTTGATACATTTTTTTTTATAGCATTTTTAATGCAATTTTTTATTCAATTATTTTTCTAGAATTTTCTCATTCAATTTTTTAATAGAAAAATTATAGAATCTATGGACTCGTAATAGTGTACACGCATCCCAACAAATCTATAACCAGTATGTCCGGATCGTCATCATCAGCCTACTGATCTATACAGAGATCTTTAATACAGTTTTTTTATAGTAGTTTTTAATACACTTTCTTTTATAGAAGTTTTTAACAGAACAACTACGGAATCCGTAGATGCGTAACAGCATACAGGAGGTTTCAAACAAATCTGTACCGAGTATGTCCGGATCGTCATCATCGCCTGACCGATCCATATCTGGATCTTTTATACAATTTTTTTTTTATAGCATTTTTTAATACTTTTTTTTTATAGGCGGTTTTAACAGAACAATTACGGAATCTATATACGCATAATAGCATGCATGTGGTATCAAACAAATCTCTAACCAGTATGTTCGGATCGTCATCATCGCCTGACCGATCCATATCCAGATCTTTAATACAATTTTTTTTTTATAGCATTTTTTTAATACTTTTTTTTTATAGGCGGTTTTAACAGAACAATTACGGAATCTATATACACGTAATAGCATGCAGGTGGTTTCAAACAAATCTCTAACCAGTATGTCCGGATCGTCTTCGTCGCCCGACAGATCCTCATTCGGATCAATGTCCTTCATACTCTCGTTGATCATCGCATCGAGCTTCGCAGCTGGCACAGGCGGTGCTGAAACACAATTTCCACAGGCGTTAAATTGCGATCGAAAAAAACACGACAGTGAAACTATGTCTGAACGTTCGCGAAGACCACAGGCTTACCTTTGCGCCTGGGCTGACGAGGTGCGTCATCCCCGCTGGTCAAACGTGCCAGTTCCGCCTCCAAATCCTCGTCGTTGTCATCGTCCGCTGAGTATCCACGGCCGAGATCCTCGAGCTTCTCGGGCACTTGGAAGATTCCAAACTGAGCATAATAAATTGATCATCGTCAAAAACGCGTTTACCCGAGATGCGAATTTCAGATAAGCGGCGCGAGAACTTTCTCCTCGTCGTTCACCTGCTCGAGACTCCCCGGTGGTCTCGGACGTCTTTTCGGTTCCTTCTTCTTGCCGAACATTTTACTCTCAGTTCCTACCGTGCAATGCCTGACGGGTGTGTAAGACGCGAGAAATTACGATGTAAAAAATAAAAAGTCCGCTTATCACAGGATCAAAGACGTAAATTTCACCGAACGTGTTGTGTTGGGCTTCGATTACTCTGAAGTTTGTGGCATGAGTCACACGCTGACAGTTCGTTTCCCTGCGTCACTTTGAATATTTCGATTGTTGTTGTTGTTGTTATGCTTCGTCGAAACGCGGAGAACGACGGAGGGACATGATCGGTAATCATCGCCGTAACGACAAATATCGAACGAAGGACTTCGGTGCATTTCTCTCGTGGACTATTGTCTATTAATAGTAATATTAACATTTTGTTGGAACTATTCCATAGCGCGCGGGCAACGCGCGGGTTACGTGTACAGTTTCGATTTATCGATCAGCGGACAGACGACGCGCGCGACCTCGGTTATCAGAGGCGCACTTCACGCCAGTCAGTCGGTCATATGATCGTCTCGCGAAAAGAGGGCGAGTCCGATATTTCGTGCTCTGTTTTACGTTCACAAAATCGAACGCCCGTTCGTCCGTAAATCGACGCGAACGAATTTTCTCCGTGGAGTAATTCCCGTACAAGATGAAGGGTTGCATGTTCAACATCGACGGTGGTTATCTGGAGGGGCTCTGCCGTGGTTTCAAGTGCGGAATACTGCAGCAGAACGATTATCTCAATTTGGTCCAGTGCGAGACACTCGAGGGTGAGTCGCGAACTCGATTAATTTTAAGGACATTTTTTTGTCTACCCCTCGATCACGACGAACCGCGATGTCCCGAAATATGTTGCTGTTTTTTTTCCGTGCCCGAAGGTATTTCGGAGCAAGCTCCGTATTAACTTGCGAAAATTTCTTCCGCAGATCTGAAGCTGCATCTGGCGGGCACGGACTATGGCAGCTTTCTGGCGAACGAACCGTCGCCTCTCGCCGTCAGCGTCATCGACGACAAGCTCAGGGAAAAGCTCGTCATCGAGTTTCAACACATGCGCAATCACTCCGTCGAGCCGCTGTCCCAGTTTCTGGACTTCATAACTTACAGCTACATGATCGACAACATCATCCTCCTGATAACCGGGACCCTCCATCAGAGGCCCATTTCCGAGCTCATTCCCAAATGCCATCCCCTGGGAAGCTTCGAGCAGATGGAGGCCATCCACGTGGCGGCTACTCCTGCCGAGCTCTACAACGCCGTACTCGTCGATACTCCTCTAGGTAAATTCTGGTGTTTGTTGGTATAGAATTTTCTGAAATTTTTATTCATCTGTTTATTTGATCCGGAGCTTGGCAAAGTACCAATAAATACTTCAAGTACAAAGTACAAAGTGTTGCTAGTACTGGGACTTATCAAGTACTTTTTGTACTTGAAATGTTAAGTACTTTTTGTACTTGAAATGTTAAGTACTTTTTGTACTTGAAATGTTAAGTACTTTTGTACTTGAAGCATTTCTCGAGTACTTTTTGCAATTAGGTTTGCAGTTTTATAGCGTTACGCAGTCGTTAAAAAAACGTTACTTTTTTTCAGCTCCATTCTTCGTGGACTGCATCTCGGAGCAGGATTTGGACGAGATGAACATCGAGATAATCAGGAACACCCTGTACAAAGCGTATCTCGAGGCTTTCTACAAATTCTGCAAGGACATCGGCGGAACGACCGCCAACACGATGTGCGAGATCCTTGCCGTAAGAATTTACCGTCGGCGTGAAATTTCTCGGTGAAAATTTAAGTTGCACCGCTGTAGCTCGGTTTCCGTTTGCAGTTCGAGGCGGACAGGAGAGCTATCATCATAACGATAAATTCGTTCGGCACCGAGCTCGGGAAGGACGATCGCGCCAAGCTCTACCCGCGCTGCGGTCGCTTGAATCCCGACGGTTTGGCCGCTCTCGCCCGTGCCGACGACTACGAGCAAGTCAAAGCCGTGGCCGAGTATTACGCTGTGAGCGATCCGAATCTATTTGCATTTATAGTTAAAAAAAAAAAAACAAAAACTGACGTTTCCGTTTGCGTTTTTAAATATTTTTTTCAGGAGTACAGCGCGCTGTTCGAAGGAGCGGGAAATAATCCCGGCGACAAGACGCTCGAGGACAAATTCTTCGAGTACGAGGTACGTTGCTGGACGAGAGAATCGCGTAACTTTTTTAAAATACGAGTCAACAGGTGGTTATTGTTTTTGCTTCCTCGTAGAGGAAGCTTTGTTTTGGTGAAAAAAAATATCGAGATTTGAATGAAAACGTGTTCAGAATGTTTGAAAACATGGAAAATTTACATTCAAAAAAAATGTCCGGATGTATGTGTGTGGGTGACTCAGCGCGAAAAATTTAAACGACAGCATGTGTGATTGACGGCCAATGTTACTTGAAAATGTTATTTAAAAAATTCCAATCGGTTTTTTTATTAATTATTTCATTCTCTTTGCGTTGCAGGTGCGTTTGAACGTACACGCGTTTCTGCAGCAGTTCCACTTCGGTGTATTCTACAGTTATCTGAAGCTGAAGGAGCAAGAGTGCCGTAACATCGTCTGGATATCGGAATGCGTTGCTCAGAAGCATCGCGCAAAGATCGACAATTACATACCCATCTTCTAATGGAATACCGCTTAGGCACGAAAAAAAATCGTTTCATCATTGTATGTATTATCGTGATTGTTTTGTTTCGAGCTTGATTATCGTAAAAAAAAAATGGCTCATACATCGGATTGATCCAACAAATTAATTCCTCAGAGTTTTTTTTCATCCGCGGACGGTTACTGTCAGTTTGAATCTTGCGAACGAAGCGAAAATATAAAGTAAAGTTTTAAAGAATTATAATAAAAATAAAAGAGGTTCCGTCGATTGCGGTTGCATCCGGTTGCCCCGATATCCGAGTACGGCGTTGAAGAGTTCTGTTCGCGTTCGTTTAGAAATAAACTCGATGTATATAGTGTATTTTTATTATATTCTGTGCGGATAAGAAAAAAAAAAAAAAAATCGTACATAGTATTATTCCATGGTATAATTCGTTAATTTATTAGATTGTAAAATGTTAAAACTAATAAAGTTACAACGCATTCCACTTTAATTGAAAGTTCGTACGAGATCGATCGGGACTGCGTCGATCACGAGGCCACTGCCGCGGATTCGTCCTTGGAGTTCGTCGTCACCGGACTCGTGGGTTTAGACCGCTTCTTGGGTCCCATTATTTCGGGATTTTCACGCCAGAAACGCTCGCCGATTATGTCGTCCTCGTAGGGCACTACGGCTTTCCTCGTTTTTCCGCTCTCATCCGTTACCGATTTCCGCAAAAGCGTCGTCCCTTTACGAAAATACTCCGGCTCGTTGTTGTAATTGATGCCAAATTCTTGGAACAGCAACTCGTGCTTATCCGCCGAAAAAGTACCCGACAGTCGTTCCTGAGCCTGCGAACGTTAATCGGATCAAAAAGCGTCAATTAACGTTAAGGCGAAACATTTTATTTTAGTGAGAAGATACCTGAACGTTCGTCATATTCTTTTTCTTCACGAGATTCCAGAAGCACGTGTTGTACAGATTGTTAATGTGTACATCGGCTTGCCTCCACGATAGATAGTCCCGTAAATTTTCGTCGGTCGGGTACAAAACCGTTCTGGCGTCGAACGAGGGTGGATACTCGAGTTTGAGATCACCCATGAATTTGCTCCAGTGGAATACGTACGACGACGTAAACAAAGAATTAACGTTCGAAAGTATCTTTGAATCTGTGGGGAAAAAAGAAGATAAAACATAAAAAAGAAGATAAAACATTTCAGAAGTTGCGAAAAAGTTGTTCATTGGTGAAAAGTTGTTCATTGGTAAGAAGTGAACATGGTGAAAATATCTCTCTGAATATGTCTGAGACCTTCTCTGAAAGTCTTGGAAAATTTATCAGAAGCTTCTCTGAAAAGTCCTCTGAATTTCTCCAAGTTTTTGCACTTTACAGAAAAAGTCAAAGATTTTTCTGAATCTAAGTATTCAAGATTGTTCTGAATATCTCTGATTTTTTTGGAAAATACTCTGACTTTCTATGAAAAATGGTGACTGCTTGTGACTGATAAGTTGTGCTCAGAAACCCGTAGAGATATTTAACAAGTCGCAGGGAAACGCAGAGAAAAAATTGTCGGAATATCTCTGAAAATCAATGAAACGATCCGGTCAGAGTTTCAGACAACTTGTCAGAGAAAGATTCTCAGAAGAGAAGCTATCGCGCGTCCCAAAGTCGCTTTTCGGTCATGCGGTAGCCGAATATATAGCGACAAATGAACCAACGGACAACATTTCATAACTTCCGAAAAATTGGTGTTCGTCAGCGTAGAACAGCCGCCGGTAAGCGCGGACCTCTTCTATTGTAAATGCTAGCGTCCTTTTTGAACACGAAAGAGAATTCGTCGCTCTGCCCGAAGGATATTACGATCTCGTTGAATTCTTCCATAACGGTAGTGGCCGCTTGTCTCATCAGATCGAGAGCCCGGGCGTCGTTGGGCTTCGAGAATCCGTGTACGGTCGAGAATTTCGAAAAGTTTTTGCCGTCAATCCTCACGACGATCCAACAATTCAGGAGGCAGCGGTCTTGGCGCTCGAATTGTTTGACGTACTCGAACTTGCTCTTGGCCATCGTCGACGTCGACACGAATCGCTTTTCGCCGAACAGTTGCGAAGACAGACGTAAGTTTCTCGCAATCAGGCCGCACCGCATTAACACCTGTCGTTGGTTTACCGTGAAAAATAACAATTTCGATCGTGCTCCGCGACGCAGCTGCGATCAGCGCGGTGTTCTAGGTTACGACGCTTGTCCGAGGAATTCCGTGCGACGACGCCACGTGCGCTCGAGAGTCGATGGGGCCGGCATGACAACAAAACCAAACAAAACACCGATCAACAGGCAGGAAGAAGAACGCGCTGATGAGACGAAAAAACGGTTCTCGAAATGGAGATACACAATCGATTCATGAATGTACCAACGACAGGTGTGACTCTACTGCTGGAGAGCCTGGCCGAAAATCCCAAGGCAATTCGGGATTCAGCTGGAAAGTTCAATGAAAAAATACGCAACGGCGCCGCAGGCTCCGAAACTTTGAAGGCTTTTCGTATGATTTTATGCTACGAATATCAGTCGCTGCACAATGCCTGTTCCGAGAAAGGTGAAAATATACAGGAATCTCAGCCACATCTTTCTGAAAGTTCTGACTTGGACATAAAAAATTTTATCGTTAGGAGCGACGAATCTTGGAACGAAGAGGATCGAGCTCTCCTGTACGATATCCTGGTACTGCAACTGGTAATCGCTGGCAGTCAGCAACAATTTACTAAGATTTTCGATCGTTTTCACGAAACTCGTAGAGAATCTCTGGCGACGAGCGACGATACACCGAATATGTTGATGAGAGTTTCGGAATGCTTTGCAGATTCTTACAATCTGCGTTGCCGACTGTACGGAACTTTGGGCGACGAAGGGGAACTTGAGAAACAGCGCGCTCGAATTCAGAGCGAGATAAGATCGTGGATGAAGCGAGAGGAGGACGTGGACTGGAAACTTCTGGCGTCACTTCTGCCGAAGTTGACTCTCGCGTTTGGCTCGGACAAGATTGTATCTCCACTGTGGGACAAGGCCTTTGACAAGTCTGACGACCTTGGTACACTGAATGCGCTGTGCGTCATGGCGGACACCTGTTTTGCGTGTGAAAACGGCACAGTCAAGGACATTCATTACGAGCAATGTATGCAGGAACGATTCTGGTCGATGGTAATCCGAGGCCTGACGTCAGGAATATTCCAGCACCGGAAGCAAGCACTTTACCTCATGAAGAGAGCCGTTGATTTTATGGAGTCGCACGAATCAAAGATAAGAACAATGCTCGAGCATCCACGGGAAAGTATCGTACCGTTTGTGTGCGCACGGCTACCATCCACAGATCCGTCCATCGAACAGGCGAAGAAAACCTTTTTCCTGATACTGGAAGCGCTCGAAGAGAAACAGAAACACCTCGTATTACCGGCATTGTCGCATCTCCAAACCTTGTCGAAGACGTACGCCGATCACAAATCGTGCGGAGATTGTTTTAACGTTATTTGGCTCCGTTGTATATTGCGACGAATTCTGGAACACGATAACGAAGCCATCAAGATATTCGGGTTGAAAGCGACGCTGCAGTCCGATCTCGATATCTTTGACGAGCCGTTCATGATTTTTTTGGCAAACGTACTCAATAACACGTTCCTCTACGAGTTAGACACGCGCAAGGATATGGTCAAGCATAATGAGCCACAAATCGTTGAACTGCTGAGAAACTTCTTCGAAAGATCCGAGAAGGCTGGAGTGGATCTGATAAAGAGGTTCATTCGCGCGATTTCCAGAGTGTCCTGGTGTCCTGTCGCGATAATTTGGCTCTTCGTCGCTGTACAATTTGGAGAGACCGGGATCGTTTGTAACGTCTGGACACCCGAGGAGCTGAGATGTGTGGCGGCTCTAGTCGAAAAGAATTTAACGATGCACTGTCTGGAATTGCGGATCTTATCGCACGATCGTATCGTGTCTTCGTTCAAGACGTATGTCCGACAGTCTTTGAGTCGAGAGAATTTAGAGCTCATCGTCAATACTCTATCTTCGTTCCCTGACGAGGCGCCGGAACGGACGTCGATAACGTGGTGGAGGGTGGTCGACCTCCTGTCGGTCATAGTCGAAGCCTCGGACGCAGCATCGTACGTCACTCGAATCTGCGATACATTTTTCGGTGTCGAACGCAATATGAAATCATTGGCACGGATAATCGGCCTTCTGCTCGACTCCAAGTTAATATGTCGTACGAATACGTGCTCCGCCGAAAGAGCCCTTCGTCAGCTATTTGAAAGCTTGATCGGTGCCGATCTGAGGCCTTACGCAGATCCAGCCTCGATTCTCGTACTCGTAGAGTTCATGAGCTATCTGATAAATCTCGCCGCTCAGCATAAATCCAAAGGCATGGATACGATGAAGCGCCTCGTATCTCCGTATGGCAATGCAATTGTAAAAGTTATTGCGAGAAGCCTGGAAAGAAAGACGACTGCGAAGCATGACGAATACTTATTGGCGATCACCGCTCTCGTGAACAGCATAGATTCTGTAGAAGCATTAGGAATTCGTGTTCCTTGGTGGCCCGATACGGAAAAACAATTGGAGCGTTTCGAGGATAAATGCATGCACATAATCGCCAATCCTGACGATTTTGTGCAGTGGTGCTACGCGATAAAGGTGTTTTACCTTTGTCGCGAAAAAACGTTTAGTCGTCGGCCGAAACTGGGCAAAACGTACATACCACCTCTCCTGAAGTATTTCAAGAGCGTGATACATCCCGATGAGCACGCGGAGAGACCTGGAAAGCAAAACGGGCTTCCAGACAGCAGATTAGCGTCGGATTGTTTCGAGACCGTTGCCAAACTCGTGCGCCAAGTTGTCACCGAATCGCCGTCTGATAACTGGCCAACCGAAGTAAACTGGTTCGAAGAGCTCCGCAATTTTGTGGAGACCGGTAGCGAAGAGGTCATCGAACCGGTCGTCGCCACATTGTACGAATTGCTCGAGAAAAGTCCATCCTTGGCTGATCAGGATGCGGACGCTTTTAATTTCATAATCCGCGAATGTTGGCGAGCCGCTTTTCAAATGAAGAGAACTCAAGTGTTCTATTCCACCGTAACTCAACTCACGCGGCTAATAGTCAATTCAAACTTTCTGAAGTTGGACGGGGCTAAAGAGTACGCGTTCGAGGTAAGATCAGAAACAAATGTAATTTTGACTGATCAGTTAAATTGGCAAATGATTGCGGATTTCAGTGTGCAAACGAGATGATGAAGGAAGGAGAGCGTGTGCCTCTTCTCAAACGAATATTCCTAACTTCCGTGAGAAGTTTGTCTCCTCGAGACATTTCTAACTTTCGAAAGCCGTTTATGTCTTGTCTTCTTCACGGATTCGTGCCGCAACGTGACAAAAGAATTGAGCTACAAACGATCATGGCATGTTTGAAGTATCTTGCGCTCTCAGACCCGTAAGTAACTATTACGGGTAATTATTACTCTCAATATTAATGGATATGTATATTACCCTGAAGATATCTGCATGACATCAAATTTCATCTTTGGCAAGTCTCTATCGGTGCACGTCTTTAGGAAGAATAACCAATTGTTCACTTATAGAATTTTGATCTCCAAGTGAACTTCCTCGAGCAAAGTTTGTCCGATTCAAAATACAGCCGTTATAACTTGATGAAATTTGGATACATGCAAATATCTTCAGGGTCATATATGTATCGTAATTGTGTTTTCTTCTGTTGCAGAGTGCCGACCGTCGACATCAGCCTTCGAGCAGAATCGGTAATTATTTTACTCAACGTAATGACATCACCCGAAGCTGCAGAATTTCGTGGGAATGTGCTCACCGACCTACTGGGTCTTCTTGAGCAAAATAAAAACAAAAGATACTTCGACAACTCGCACCTGCACAGGTTGAAGCACAGAGTGATGCAAACATTGTTGATACTGGAGCCCGTCCTGAACGAAGTGAGATACAGAGAAATTGCTTAAATTGTTCACATTATAAACGCATTGTACATAAAAAAAAATTTCGTTCACAGACGGAAATAAAAATCTTGCACGATGTTATGTGCGATCTTATGATTGCGGAAAGTAATCAGCCGAGTGTACGCTTGATGCAAGAGTGGATACTCGCAAGAATCTACTTGACGACCCCATCTCTGCTAGATTCAATATGGAACGTTTTTGCAACGGTACGAACTGGCGATTAAAGTTTATTTCGTCTCGAATCTGTAACATCCTGTTTTTTTACAGGCGGTTCAGAAGCGTCCAGGAAGTATAGTTTCACTCGCCAGCATAGTTTTTCAAGTTTCTCGATTACTCGCGGGGGATACTCGGACCGAATACGTAGCGAAGGGAATTTCGCACCTTCTACCAAACTGCATGGGTCAACAATTCAGCGTCCGTCTTTACAGTCAGGCAAGTTGGCGCAGTGAACCGAGTTGAACCGAGACGTTCTATATGATAAAATAATAACGAATAATAAATCATTTTATTTAGACGATACTTGTAGAAATATACAGACTTTTACCTGTTGATTCGTCAGAAGCAACGAAGTACAAAGCAATCTTTGAAGGAGTCAAGGAAAGCCTCAGCCACGCGAACTTGATGAAAAATTTGACAAGAATATTCGACAACTTTTACTTCGCAAATTTCCATCCAATCGACAGCTATTCATTGGAGGTGAGCTCGAGGCTAAAGTGTTCAGGGAAGAAAGGAACCCGACTAATCGAATTGCGAATTTACAGACTATTTATTACCATTTTTCACGTCTCACAAATGTATCTGACGATGAGTGGATCGAATGCCGCGTGTTTCGCGAATTGCATGTTGAGCGACAACCAACTATTGTACCGCTGTACGATACCACCCACTTGGCATCGGCCCCAGTTATGTTGAAATCCACAAGAGCAGCGGGTAAATAATTTGTCATATCGTTGCAAACGAATATTGCAAGTGAAGTGATTGAAATCCACAAATTTCAGGTGAACTGGCTGAAGAGACTTGTCCATCTACCAACGAAGGTCTCAGTGACATACAGAAGAAAATTATTCCATGGAAGTCGATGGTTCCGTTTTACGACGAGCTATCTGAAATCTCCAAAGCCACGCTGTCCCGACGAAAGTTGCAGAACGAAGATGCGGGCATAATCGTTCTGGCGTCGCTCATAGATCGTCCCGCCAATCTCGGTGGACTCGCGAGAACATGCGAGATATTTGGAGCGAAGGAATTGGTAATGGATAATTTGAGATCTACGGAAGATCGAGAGTTTCAGGCATTGAGCGTCTCAGCTGAAAAGTGGATAACGATAACGGAGGTTTGTCGTTGACCCGATCGCTTACCGAATCATGAATTTTCAACAAATTAATGTACGTTCTTTTTTTATTCACTTCGGTTACAGGTGAAACCCCACTTGCTGCGAAATTACTTGCTCGAGAAACAATCCAAGGGATGGAAATTGGTTGGCGCGGAACAGACTGCAAACAGCACGAATCTCCTTGAGATGGAGTTCGACAAAAAGACAATTCTACTGCTCGGGTAAGCTTCATCAATATCTCGTACATTGCGCGAATACTGATGTACGACCGATGATTTTCTTTTTCGTTACAGAAACGAAAAAGATGGAATTCCAGCGAATTTAATTCCACTTCTGGATACCTGCGTCGAGATTCCACAGAACGGCGTCGTGCGGTCTCTGAACGTTCACGTTACAGGCGCGATTTGCATATGGCAATACTTCAAGCAACATATCTGTATGTAAACTGGCTTTTACACACGAATTTGCAAATACAATATAAGGATTATTTTTGTTATTGCATCAAGTAAATAAATATTCTATTTGGAACATGGTGTTGGGTTTGACTTTTACATCGACAACTTGTTCTATCAGATTTTCTGACATACCAATGTGTGACCAATGTTTTACTCTGCAAAAACGAAAAAATGGCATTCCAGTCAACGCGATTCCTCATTTCGATTAAGAATTATTTTTGTCATTGCATCAAACAAATAATTATTCGAATCGAAACATCGTTTTGCGTTCAACTTTCAGATCAACAACTTGTTCTATGAGATTTTCTGGAATATAGATGTCTGATCAATATTTTTCTTTACAAAAACGAAAAAATGGCGGTTCAGTGAACTTCATTCCTCTTCTGGATTTGAGGATAATTTTTGTCGTGGCACCAAATAAACAATTATTCTAATCGGAACATCATTTTGGGTTCAACTTTTGTATCGACAATTTGTTCTATTAGATTTTTATTCAGCTCTCCAGAATGGCTGGAAGCTCGTAACAGCTATAAGTATAATTATAATTGCCTATCGTAAGGTAAGGACAGGTTGGAATCCTTAGACATCGTAGCCTATCAGATGCCTCTTGCCGATGCATTCGCCGACGAAGAACCAACACCAGATCTCGATACCGACCAGGGTGTTGAGCCAAGCTTCTTTGACGGTGAGCTCGCGGTATCTTCCAGTTTTGGCGCTGCTGATCAATCTGCTGATGCCGCTCCTTATAGCAGGAATATCGCCGAATGTCGGCGGAGTGAGTTCAACTTTGGCGTAACGAGAAAATGTTATCAGCTTCGGCTTCGATACGATGACGAGAGCTGAAAATAAAGTCGTACGTTCGTTCAGTCCGAAGGGCAAATCCGTATCGCAATAAATCTTCAGGGCAGAACCATTTTTCTTTGGAAAGTCAACGGAACGGTTCGACACTATCATGCTTGTCTGATTAGAAAAACCCGAAGTTATGTAAGGGAGTTCATAACCCAAAAATCAAAATTTTCACACCCGCGAGGCGAGAAATCGGGCGTTCACTTACGATGACAAACAGAAATCGCCGATTTTTATTCAATACTCACTTTTCGCCAGATTGGCAGCTTTTCCTACTAGGCCTGCCATTTTATCTTCTCGACCGTCCGAAAAGATTGTCTCTCCGAGAAATGGAGTGGTCCGTTTCCGCCGTTCCGCAAATCGATGAGCGACGAAAGCGGCTCCTGTCGTCTTTCACCTATCGACGACCTTGCGAACCATGAAGACGCCCGCGAATAACAGGAAAGCAATGTATCGGCTCGTTTGTTCGCCAAAACAGAGGTGTTTTCGATTTGCCGTTATAATGATGGTGCGCATGCGCGCGGTCGGTTTTTGGTACGGATTCGTTTCAAAAAAACGACCGTGCGCATGCGCAGTCACGTTGTAATAACGAGAAAACGCCAAATCGAAAGCAGCTCTGAGCTGCTTTCGATTTAGCGTTTTTTCGTTATTACAACGTGACTGCGCATGCGCATAGTCGTTTTCTGGTACGAATTTTCACCAAAAAATGACCATGCGCATGCGCTCGGCCGGTTTTTGGGGGCAATTCGTACCAGTAAACGATTGTGCGCATGCGCACTATCATTATAACGGCAAATCGAAAGCACTTCAGATCTTCGCAAAAATAGTTCATTTATTACGGCCCGCGAATTTAGTGTTCGTTCGCTGCTCTCCGTGCTACTCGCCGCTACTACTTGCCACTTCCGGCGTCGGGGAAAGATCAGTTCGTGTTCAAAAGTTCCCGTATACCATACGAGCGCGTAACTTGTTACGCGTCGCCAATTCAGTGTCCGTCGCTCTCTGCTGTCGCCCGCTGCATCCAGTGCCTACTTCCGGCACCGAGGGCAGGTCAGTTCGCGTTCAAAAGTTTTCGTAACGCTTGTTATCATTCCAACAAGTTCCAACCTCCGATCCAGTGTGTCGCGTGCGATTATCCGCCGGTCGTCGGTCGATCAACAATTGTTCAGTTAAAATGAGATTACTGACCGCTCTCAAATGGACGAGAAGCCTGAACAAGAGTCTCGTCACAGCCGCATCGTTCGAGCACAAGTGCGGCGTGAATTCCGATGTCTGTCGAGCGATTCATTCTCGGAACGACCGATGTTCTTCGTCCACTTTGGCGACGAACATAAATCGCCCTCAAAAAATCTCCGTCTGCTGGCAACAAAGTAGCAGAAGTTTCGCCGTTACTTCTAACGCACTGGCGAAGAGCAAAGGTGGCGATAAGAAGAAAAAACCCGGCAAAGCTCAGCAGGTCAATGTGAACGAGCTCGCCGAGTTCGTTGACGTCGAGCAACTCAAGTCGAACTTCGAGAAGGCCGTCGAAGATCTCAAAGGCAACTTCGTCAAGCATCTCACTCTCCGCTCGTCGACCGGCTCCATCGAACAACTCACCGTTTCGTTCGAGGGCCAGGATTACTTGCTGCAAGAGCTCGTCGACATTGCCCGAAAACCCAAGACCGTCGTTCTAAACGTCAACGTCTTTCCGCAAGCCATTCCTCAAGTCCTCGAGGCTCTCAGTAAAAGCGGAATGAACCTCAATCCGCAGCAGGACGGCACAACGATCTTCATTCCCATACCCAAGTGAGTCCGCGTCGGCAACCTCAAAATCCTTCATCGAAAACATTGCAAAAAAAATTGGTTTGAAGCTTAATACACCGGAATGGAAGTTTTTATGCAAAAACTTAAATTTAATGTAAAATTGTGATGAAAAATTAACATGCTGTATATTTTAAACTTTAGAAATTTACTTTACTTTCAATAATTTACTTTTAACTTCATTCTAAAAGTCCATCAATTTTTCATTACATTTAATGTACCTTTTTTTTTTTGCATCAAAACTTCCAGTCCGATACGTGAAATTAACCATTTTTAAAAAATTAGCTACTGTAAAAAAAAATTGTAAATTTAATGTACCGGACTACAAGTTTTTGTGCAGAAACTGGTACACTAAATGTAATGTACAATTGTGATGAAAAAATAATATACTTTTTCATTGAAATTACAGTAAATTATTAAAAATAAAGTATTCGCAAATGTTTTTAATACACCGAACATTAATTTTTCATGACAAGTGTGCATTGAATTTAATGTACCAGTTTTTTGCATAAAAACGTCCAGTCCGGTACATCAAAT
This sequence comes from Ichneumon xanthorius, assembly GCA_917499995.1. NCBI lineage: Eukaryota > Metazoa > Arthropoda > Insecta > Hymenoptera > Ichneumonidae > Ichneumon > Ichneumon xanthorius. The sequence continues at coordinate 7,192,266 of OU824211.1, read as the reverse complement.
TTACATTTATTTTTAACAGTGTAATTGTCATCATAAAAAAAAATGTTTTTTTTTTCTTTTACAGAGTCACAAGAGAGCACAGGGAGAATCTGTCGAAGAATGCAAAGTCGCTGTACATTAAATGTCGCGACAATATCAAAGACATTAGAAACAAGGAGATCAGGAATCTTAAAAAAAAACCGTCCATATCCGAGGATACAGCTCGGAGGATGCAGTCACAGGTGGAGACACTCTGCGATCAATACATTACCAAAGCCGAAAAGCTTCTCGATACAAAGCAGAAAGACCTGCTGGGCAACGAATCCTAATTGCTGAATTTCTTGCTGGAGTCCTCGAGGCTCTCAGTAAAAGCGGAACTAAACTCAATCCGCAGCAGGACGGTACAACCATCTTCATTCCCATACCCAAGTGAGTCCTCATACACAATTTCAAAATGCTTTGCCTAAAATTTTGCGAAAAAACGTATCCCTAATTTTCATGGTTAAAAAAAATGCGTTTTTTTTCTTTTACAGAAGTCACAAGGGAGCACAGTGAGAATCTGTCGAAAAAAATGTCAAGCCAGTGTACATTAAATGGCATTAGAAACAAAGAAACCAGGAAAATGGAAAAAAAATTTGTCTATATCCGAGGATTCAGCTCGACCGGTACAGTCCGAGCTGCAAACGCTCTGTGCTCACCACATCAGCAAAGTTGAAAAAACTTCTCTGTACAAAGCAGAAAAACCTGCTGGGCTCCGAATCCTAATCGCTGATTTTTAGCGCTCTAATACATATATACATATATACATACATATATATATATATATATATATATATAGATACTGTGTAAATATATGCTTTATACACTAACAAGTATCCCACAAAGATACGTTTCATGGGTTGACACAGAAGGTCGTTTAGCAGTTCGCATAAGAAGAATTTGAGTCAATATTGATGTGAAGAAAGGTGGCGGTGAGTTTTTTTTTTATGCAATTTTTTTCACGTTTATTACGATTTACGTGGATAAGTCGATTGTACGCATTTATTTCCATTTCCGTCGATTCACACACAGCTTAAAAAAATGATTTCATGGAATCGATTGAACATTTACATTGTTTCTGATGTACCGAAGCAGTCCTTTGCACAGAGTTTCTACGGCAGCCCGAAGGATCTCTCTCCGATGAAAAGCTATGCTCAGACGCAAGTGATTTTTAGACTCTCCTGTGTTGGAGAATCGCGCGCCATGTAGGGCTGTAACTCCCAGCTCCTCCTGACACCACCTAACGAATTTCCCCCCGTCGCAGCCTGCAAAGATTACACTCTTATCTCGTGAACTTTTTTACAAGTTTCGTTTTGTAATCCTTTTTGTAAAAAATTGAAACATGACATTTTTTACAGGTATATATTTATAAAAAATAGAAACGTGAAATTTCTTGCAAGTATATATTTATAAAAAATTGAACAGCGAATTATTTTTTATAAGTACATACTTGTAAAAGAAATTTTATTTACAAAAAATTGAAATATTGACTTTTTTGCAAGCGTATACGTGTAAATAATGTCACAGTATTTAATTGAACAGCATACCTGTCGGTAGGTGAATCCATACGAAGTAGCCGCCTTTGGGCTTGCGATAGGAACAGCAGTTTGGCAGAAAACGGTCAAGAACCTCGCAGACTACTTCCATCCGCTCCTTAAACATAAACCCCGAATCCGTATGAATATAGCGAATAATCGCTGTAATTTTTTTTTTCAAATATTATCGAGTATATTTTGTGTCGCTAACTCCGTAAGTTTTTATCAGCAGGTCGACGTATTCATCCTCCATCCTCAGGTGAAGAAGGCTCGCTATTACTCCCGAAACGTAGTGATTGACCGCTCCACCGCTCTTCATGATGCCCCTAAAAAGTCGAGTCACTGCGAGGGTACATTAATTTATCTTGGGACCATCTTCGTCGCCGTTCGCCAGCACCGACAGACTCACGAAAGTCGTAGAATGTTAGCGACGCGGGGTCCACACTCGAGCCAACCGAGACGAATTGCCGGTGAGAGTATCTTCGAGAATGACCCGTTGGAAATAACGTTGCCTCCGGAGTAGTCCGGGTCGATTGGATCATCGTAGGAAAAGAGTCTGCGAGGCCCCGGACCAGGCCCGTAATGCAAAAGATTGTAAACGTCGTCGCACACAACAGCGATACGATTATCTCGGGCAATCTTCACCAAGCGCTCGCAGCTTTCTGCAAAAACGAGCTGTTAAAGATGCATCGCACGTACATTCCCAGCCAAAAGTGAGATTCAGTGAGAATTTGAACCACTTCCTAATGGTATAAAAAACTTGAAAAAATCAACTGGATTAAAAGTGCCAAGAACATTCATTCTGCATAATAATAATGTCAAAAAGTTATTAAGTTATTAAATTGCTAAAACGAAAATGGTTCAACAAATAATCAGTGAAGCTTTTTTCTCTTTTCAAATGAATTCGTCGATTTTCTAGAAGCCACATGATTTTTTCTAAATTTTCTTACATTTTTGAATATTCTGTTTTTAATTTTTTTAACGCAATAACGACGAAACTGTTGGCGCAATCGGCTCGAAACTTTTTGTGTGTACTGTGGAATCGTGACTCGGAAACATATCCAAAATTCGTACCTTTTAATAGATTTTTCAAATTTTCGAACCAAATATTTTGATATGTACGAAAATTGTGAAAAAAAATTCATGTGATTTGTAAAAAATCAAGAATTTCATTTAAAATGAGAAAATAAAAGTTTTTCTGATTGTTTTAAAAACAATTTCTTTTTGCAATCATCGGACGATCATTTGTTCATAACTTCCTGACATTATTAGAATGCAAGATCAAAGGTCTTGACATCGTTAATACGGCTGATGTTTTTCAGATTTTTGGCATATACCGAAGTACAAAAGTAGTATTTTTATATCGAATTAAACTTTTGGTTGGAAATGTATGTGTGAAGCGTCCTTAAAGATCACAGAAGTATAGTGACGATCTCATAACGACGAAGGAATTCTTTACCGGCTGGTAAAGTCATTCCCGTAGGATTGTGAAAAGTAGGGATCGTGTAGAACATTGCCCAGAATATTTTTTGGTCGTTTAACAGATAGCTGTCGTTCTTCGCTTCTTTTACGATGGCTTCCAGGCTATCGAGGTCCACCAAGCCGTCTCTCATGGGCACTGTAAAATCATCGATTATCAAAGAAGTCTTTCAGACCAAGAAAAGAAAGAAAGAAAAATTAACGTAGCATGAAACTACAATTACCCGTTACTATCTTCATCAGTGGGAATTGCTTGAAGGCATCGAGGGCGATCATGTACGTAACTTCCTCGACAAATATAATACCATTTGTTGCTAAAACACTTGTTAGAAGTAATTGCAGTCCGTGCGTCGCACCGCAAGTTAGAATCAGCTGTTCCCTTGCAACCGGGTCTCCGTAGCGTCTCGTTAGAAACTTTTGCAATTCATCTCTGCACTCCCACAATCCGGCTGTTATGCCGTATTGAAATAGATAGTACTTTCCTTCTTTTTCCTCCTCTTCCTGAGATAATCGTTTCACCGTTAGCAAGTGTTTTTTTTCAAACATTAGATTGCAATAGATTCGACGCTCATTTAATCACCATTCTGTGACGCGTGGCTCGCATCATCATCTTGCTGCAGTTTTTGAGTAGTTCAGGACCAGGCGCACCGATTGATAGATTGGCAGCTTTTTCGTTGTAGGGGTTGATGGCGGTGTCACCGTCGAACAAGTGTCTCAAGAATGGATCCTCCACCGTCTCCATGGTATGACGGATGGTTGCTGCGCACCTGGAAAAGCTGGAAAATTGGGAAGAGTCGGGGATTTAGCTCGGGCCTGATAAAGTCAACTCCGAAAAGCGATCGATGGATTAAGAAAGTTTCGCACATTTCAGCAGTGGACCTAGAATTTTCAGATCCAAGAGACTTGATATCGAATTTTGAGACGTTAGCTTGAACTTCAGATCGCTCTTGAGATAGAAATTAAAATCGAAGTTTGCCCTGAACTTCGTTGCGTGCTTAAGATCTATATTAAGTTCAAATTTCTAAAGATCTATCTTACGTTCAAATTTCTAAAGATCTATCTTACGTTCAAATTTAAGATCTATTTTACGTTCAAATTTAAGATCTATCTTACGTTCAAATTGAAGATCTATCTTACGTTCAAATTTAAGATCTATGTTAAGTTCGACATTAAGATTATTCTGAGTTCGAATTTAAGATCTATCTTAAGTTTGAACGTAAGATCGAACTCGAACTACAATCGAATTTGAGTTTAGACTGAAGTTTGAACTTAAGTTATGCCTTAAGCACGCAATGAAGTACGAGCCAACCTTCGATCGTAGGTTCAATCTCAAGAGCGATCTGAAGTTCAAACCAACGCCTTAAAATACATCCCTTCGTTAGGTCGTTCCGAATATTACAGCGCGACGATATTTTTATCGTAATTTTCTTATTCGTTCCCTCAGGGAATTTCGGTCGCAGAATTCATTTATTTATCGGTATAATCACGGACCAGGCGCAATCATAGCTGCGATACGTAAACGTATCGGCCAACCGGACAGTAACAGATTGAGCAAGTGCGATACAGAAATAAACAAATATATTCTCTAAACAAAGCCAAAAAATAATAATAAAAGAAGTCTCATAAAATGCCTAAATAACTAAAATAACAAAAATACGTCTCGTTACAAAATGTTAAGAACAAAAAGTGGCATAGTTAACTCGATGACAATATGCGAATCAGGCAGAATAAATGTTAATAATTGTTCATGCTCCATTGACTCCAATTTCATGCTTGAATATCACATCGGAATTTATCTATCGAACATTATAGGGAATACCTTGAGAAACGCAACGCCGCCAGAATATTGACGATTTAAAGAAGGCTCTACTAGTCCGTTATTTACTGTGCGAAGTCTTCCGATTCGGTTTAGAATCACAGTTATCTTATCGCGTTCCGTTGCTATAAAATTTATTTATTTTTTTATCGCGGTTAATATAGTCGGAGCGGTTCACGCATTAGGCGGTATCGCGTATCCGAGAACGAACGAAACTGGAAGCGGTATCGAAGTGCACAATGAATAATTTATCGCGCCGCACGATTTCGTCACCAAGCTCTGCCCAGCACGAAGCGCGGAGATCTACTGAGTATCGAGTGCAGAGCAGCGACCTATAGCGGCGCAATAAATTCCCCCGATTCGCTCTGCGGTCTCGCCAGTTCCCGGAACAGGTGTATCTCAAAGTCTCGAATGCGCAAATCATTATTGAGGTTCTGGATTTTTTTTTTTTTTTTTTTTCAATAACAACTCAGCCAAATAAGAATGATCGTTCTTTATTACAGTATTTCGTAACGATATGTATAATGTATATACATAAATATATGTTTCTATGCGTATTACAGATACACAGGGTGCTGCGGAATCAAGATTTAGGTTAATCTAATTAAAATCGCTATAACTTTTTTTTTAAATTTATGTCCATGCATGCGCATTTCGTGTGCAAGCTGGGTCAGCTTTCTTTGTACATTTTTATTTTTCTCCGGATCTGTCCTTTGCCCTCTTGATTCTGTATCACACTGCCTACGCAGTACACACGCATAATTATATAATAGACATTTATAAATTCTTCGTCCACAACCGAATGACAATGCAACTTTTTTTTTTTTCTTTTATCAATTTATCGTCGCTTTCTCTCTCTTTCACCGACCATGACTAATCTCCATGCGATTTACAGGTTTTTGTTTATTAATTTTTTTCACTCTAACAATTTGTGTTCGGTACGTATAAAAGTGAACATTTTTTAGTGATTTTGTTTGTTTTGTTTTGTTTTGGGCTACGGAACTTGTCCCACGACGCTCTCGGGATATTCTAACGTTTATTCTAACGCGATATATTACAATAGAATGTAATAATAATTATTATAATTAGTAACACTTAACACAATGTACATGGTACGTAGTTTCGCTTATAATTTATTAGGGACAATTCATACTGTCTGGTTGAAATGGCAAAACTCTATAACAGACAGTGCTCGAGAGAGAAAGGGAGAGAAAGCTCTGCGCATTTTTTTTTTAAGATTGTACATTTAATTTATTTTTTTTTCAATGAAGAAACGTAACAAGAATTCGGTAGATTTTGTCGGTAGACCGCGTAGATCGACCGTCCACATTCTACACGTTCTAGGGGCAGTTCTAACGGCTAATTATTTGAAATTTTTTTATTGTTCAGTTTCATTTTTTTTTTGCGTTTTCTGTATTTCTCCTGCAGCATGGCACTTTCTATCCTACGATTACATTGCGCAGAGTCACGCATAATACGTTTCTCCGACTCGAACGATTAGTTTTTTAAAAATGATTTTTTTTTCTTTTTTTTTTCAAGTACATTTCGTCTCTCCACATTCGTAGAAATTCACTTAACCACTTACGTTATAGTTATTTATTTACAAAATTCGCCTTTCTCGGTCTGTGTGTGTGTGCGCGTGTGTGTGTTTGTATATACTTTTTTTTGTTGTTGAAATTTTTCAAAAATTTCATTGGTCCAATTTGATTGGTCCTCTAAAGACGATGGCATGGAAGGCACGAAGAACCGATTTACACATTTATTTAAGTAGAAAATATTCGTGATGCAATTTTCCGTCGTCCCTTTACAATTCGTGTACCGGATTCTCCCCACGTTCGTGAGCGCGCCCGCGACGAACCGATCGCTTCCGGTCGCCCCGGCGCGAGTACGTCGATGATATTAATCGCTCGCGCTTCGCCCCCTTAAGTTCGCTCGTGGTATCGCATCGAAGGAAAGAATGTATAAACCTATCACAGTCAGCGGCTCGCCGCACGAGGCTCCGCGGCACGAGTCATGCGCATACTTCCCCCACCCTCTCGTCATGGAAATTTTTTATAAAAAAATAAAAATAAAAAAATATATCGCAATTGTTATTCCCATTTATCGATGTTAAGGGAATACGTCACATGGTCGCGGTTTCTTTATTGTCTGGATATCTATTCGTACACACCCAGAAAAATAATTTATTTGACCGCGTCTTTCAAATACATATTTATTTTAATCGATTAAAATATTTATTTAAACGAAATAAATATTTATTTAAACGAAATAAATATTTATTTAAACGAAATAAATATTTATTTGCGGGTGTCCGTCAAATCGATTATTTTTCTGGCCGCAGGGTCGAAGTTTCTTCGACTCGTAATGTCTTAGAAAATCTATAGGCACAGCTCGATTTTATTTTTTTAATGCGTCCCTAATTTTTCTAATAATGTTCTAATAATATTTTAGAAAAAAAATCTAATAAAGTAGTCTGGAAATATATATATATATAAAATGTTGCTTTTCACGTTGCACCATACAAAAAATAATTTATTTGAAGGGTGACTCGCAAATAAATATTTACTTGAATTAAGTAAATATTTATTTGAATTAAGTAAATATTTATTTGAATTAAATAAATATGTATTTGCGGCTCACCCTTTAAATAAATTATTTTTCTGGGTGAATACAGCTCATGCTAATCGAGACGACTTTAAGCTAATGTATCTCGGAATCCAGGTGGAAAAAAAATATTAAAAATTCTTTAAAAAAAAAGCCTCATTCATTGCTTCACAAAACTTGTGATTTTTAGTTTAAAAAGTAAAAAAGTCGGTGTGTGACCTATTCCCTTAATTCCGTGGCGAGAGTGAGGTTTAAATTATCGCACGCAGCCCGAGCGCGCGGATCCTCCCTCACCTCTCATTCTTTCCCCTCGAATCACACTCAATTAAAAAAAAAAAATCTTTACCCACATACTCACAAAGGAATGCCGCCCTACGGAGTAGAGCGGCGAAACCCGATAAAAATTCGTCGTATAAAATTCGTATACTATCCTATTTTTTTCGAAATCCCGTCGACAGAGACCCGACAGTAACGTAGATATATATATATATATAAAATAATTACTTACTCAACTACCGGGCTCTAAGCTCCATTTTTTTTTTAATAACCGTAATGGTCTATTAATTATTTACAAGCCACAGCGAATGGCACGTTAAGAATATTTGTTTTTTTTGTCGTTTTTTTTTGTTCTTGTTTTTTTGCACTACAGTTCATCGTATCTTGCGTTCATATTTATAATACGGAAAAATACGGCCACGGCTCGATAGTCCACGATTTCTCGGACGCCGTTCGCAGCATCGGCTTCGGACCGCCCTTAATCGCTTCGCGTTTTTTTTTTTTAAGTTTAATCACAATTGAAACACGTTCTTCGTGGGTAACGTCCTCTAAGTACTGCAAAGAATTTATGGGGGGGGGGGGGGGAGAGTCCTAAATAGAAACTCTCGATATTTTGTTTTTTACACCCTGTTTCACCCTTGCCCGGTAATGAACCGAGGAACCGGGCTTTCCTCCTGGGCGACCACCTCGACCGTTCACCGGCTTCGAGGTGTTCCCGTGGCGAGCGAAATCGCCGCCGATCGGCTTCCGTCCTGCGACCCTCGGACTCATACCGTCGTCTCGTTCTTTCGCAGAGGCTTCAGCGGCTGCAGTTCGCGCTCCAGTCGATCGAAGTCGTTGTAGTACTCGTGATCCGACTCCTCCTCCGAACTCCTGTGCCTTATCTGCGATCCGAAGGCGCCGTTCGTCAGGATCTTGTCGAGATCGGGCGTCGGTATGCCGATCGTCTGCGGCGTCAGAGGACCGTCGTCCTGCGACATTATGTACTCGGGATTGTCCAGCGATGTCTTTCCGGGAATCGTCAAGAATTCTGGATACTTCCGGTATCCGTTGTTCAATCTCTTTGGTTCCGATTCTGCGAATACGACAAAGAAAAACGTTACGTTACAGATTTATTTATCTATTTTTTGTTTATAGAGGAAGCTATGTTTTTGTAAAAAAAGAAATCGGGTTTTTAGTGTCAGGTTACTTAAAATAGTCTAAAACGTCGAAAAAAGCAATTTTTAGCTGGCATCCTGGATGTATGTGTGTGACGGAGTTGCACCGGTTAAAACGCTTGTAGCTCGGAAATCGCTTGAGACAACCAGTTGAAATTTGGTAGACTAGTCGCGGCTCTTTTCTTGGTGCGATTTTCATGAAGATTTAAGGCTTGGTTCGAAATTGTACGCGATTTTAACATTTTTGAAAAATTGGAGTGGTAGCTTCAACTTGCGTAAACTTTGTGCTATCATCCTAAAAATACTATGATCAGAGACTTTGGTATTGCATTTGGTCGAAATCTATCCAAACGGTCAGGTTTTGTGGAATTTTGATTTCTTGGAAAAAATGACTCAAAAACGATCTGATTCGAATAAACATGGAGATATCCAGCTGAAATTTGACACAGGAGTGGACTAACGCTGAACAATGTTTCGTATTAAATTTGATGATAAACATTTATCTAACCGTTTAAATTTTATAGGAATTTGAAAATTTGAATGTTCTAAAAATGTATCGCAAATTTCAGATTTCGATTTCCTACAATAAATTTTGCGGAAAATTTCGAACGTTTCCATTTTACGACACGTCAACATTTTTCTATGTTACGAAAAAAAAGGTGCAGTGTAATGTGCACACAGCTTCCTCATTTATAGTAATTTTGCGCATAGCTTCCTCCGCGAGGAAGCCAAAATCGATGAACTCTTTCTCATCTCTATGAGAAAGTGAGTTCATCGAAAGCTATGTGCAAAATTGTAATAAATGAGTAAACCAAGTGCAATTTTTTTTCCATGTTTCTACGAAGAATTTTGATGTAGCTGAGTTTAACCCACCGTTGGGCTTGAAGTCACCGATGACGTCCATATACTGAGTCGTATTGGTGGTCAGCTGTGGGGACGGAACGAGGTAGTCGTCCTCGTCGACGGGGAGGTGCAGCTTGACGTTGCCAACTTGAGCCTGCTGATGAGTGGGGTTCATTTCCGGTTCGTAGCAGTCGTCGGTAACGTCGCAATCTGTAATCGAGCAGTGAGAAAGAACCAATTACAAAGAGTCCTGAAACTATCAACGACATCATCCCAGATATTAAATCGTATGCTCACCTCTGACGCCGACCATTTTCAACGGATCGGTACAGTATCTTGAGCTGGAACTATCAGAACCATCGACATGGCCGCAGTGGCCATTCGGATGAGCGTAGTGTCCGTGCTGCACGGAATTTCCGGGCTCGTGCGAGGTGCTTCCGTTGGCCCGATTCGCCCCGTACCTCAGGAACTCCCTGTCCCAATTCTGTTGATTCTGAGGCGTGGGCGAGTCGGTCGCGATCGCCATACCGTTCGACCAGCAAGCTTTTATCGAGCTGTTGGGCGGCGAGCCGGAAGTGCTCGATGCCGAGATGCACGCCGGTAGCGGCGCTCTCGATTTTGGCTGAAGGTACTCGTCGGCGTCGACCGTCGTCTCCGAGCCTTCCATACCCAGTGTCCAGTTACGGATGTTGTCATCCTGATTAACAGAAAGCCATCAAAACATACCCATTAGTCACACGGAATTGGATCGATCAGATTCGTACGATAATAATCCAAAATAATCGGGCAACCAAAGGCAAATAACCGGTGGTGATTATTAACGTTAAAATGAACTAATGAAATATATTTTGTCTATTTTATATTAAGATGCGAACTGGTGATATTATTCAAATTGCAGAGATACTTTCATAATTTACCAATTTACTGATGTATTTTTAATATTGTATGTAGTAAAAGGGTTTATCCCGTGAACTAATAAATAAATAAATAAATAAATAAATAAATAAATAAATAATAACAACGACGACTCACGGGTATCAGATTCTTGGGCAAGGTCTGGTACTTGTCATCCTTAATGACCAGGTATCTTCCAGGATCTCTCGACATCCTGGCGAACTCATCAGCGAGCTCTTTGAAGTTGGGTCTGGTCTCGGCGTCGAGGACCCAGCATTTCACCATTATGACGTAAACCTCGAGGGAACAAATGGCCGGATGGGGCAGCCTGACGCCCTTCTCAAGTAACTCCGGGACGTTCCTCGCCTCGACGTTCTCGTAGGGTCTTCTGCCGTAGGTGAGAACCTCCCAGACGGTGACGCCGAAGGCCCAAACGTCGGACTTGTGAGTGAAGATCCGATGCTGTATGCACTCGAGCGCCAGCCACTTTATGGGCATCTTGCCACCGTCGGCCTTGTACTGTTCCTCGTCGATGTCCAGGAGCTTGGCCAGACCGAAGTCGGTTATCTTGACGCAGTGGGGCGTCTGGACGAGGACGTTCCTCGCTGCTAGATCACGATGGACCAGTCGCCGCTCCTCCAGATAAGCCATTCCTCGGGCGATCTGCGTGCACCAGTTGAGCAAGTCCTTCGAGCCGATGTTGGCCTTGAACTTGCGCACGAACTCCAGAAGACAACCAAATGGTATCAGCTGGGTGATGAGCATCATCGGAGAGGTCATGCAGACTGCCAGAAGCTGAAGAAGATTGGGATGCTCGACGCTCGCCATTATGTAGGCCTCGTCGAGGAACTCCTTGGAGGTGTTCACCCCCGTTCCCTCGTGGAGGACCTTTATAGCTACGGGAATCTTCACGTTCTCACCCTCAGGTACCCAAACGCCCTTGTAAACGTTGCCGAAGGCGCCGTTACCGAGGATACCGCCCTTCCTCATTTCGGCCTCCTTGATCATCCGCAACTTCGCCAGATTCGGCTTGACGCCGGTTGGCCTCAGCGGCTCGTTGTCGTCGAGACCGGTCAGAGCCCTCGTCATCTTCATCGTGTTCTCCTTGGCCTTCGTGCTTCTGCGCCACTGGTACACTATGACCCCGACTATGGCAACGACGACTATACTTATTATCGTCACTATGCCGAGGATCGCAGGTTGGATGTTGTTGTCCAGGGGGAATCCACCGAGACCGTGCGCCACCCGGGAACAGTGAGCCTCTTTGTCCTTGTCCTGCGATATTACCTTGTGAGGATACTCCGGAGGACACGTCTCCGTGCAGTTGAAGGCCGCCTCGTCGTCTATCGGATCGTCGTCCTGCGAAGGAATTCACACAAGCTTTAGATTGTAGGTTCGGAGTTTAGATTGTAGGTTCGGAGTTTAGATTGTAGGTTCGGAGTTTAGATTGTAGGTTCGGAGTTTAGATTGTAGGTTCGGAGTTTAGATTGTAGGTTCGAAGTTTAGATTGTAGGTTCGAACTTTAGATTGTAGGTTCGAAGTTTAGATTGTAGATTCCAACTTTAGATTGTAAGCTCGAACTTTAGATTGTAGGTTCGAACTTTAGATTGTAGGTTCGAAGTTTAGATTGTAGATTCCAATTTTAGATTGTAGATTCCAACTTTAGATTGTAAGTTCGAACTTTAGATTGTAGGTTCGAACTTTTGACTGTAGGTTCGAACTTTAGATTGTAGGTTCGAACTTTAGATTGTAGGTTTGAACTGTAGATTTTAGGTTCGAACTTTAGATTGTAGGTTCGAACTTTAGATTGTAGGTTCGAACTTTAGATGTAGGTTCGAACTTTAGATAATCCTTCGAACCTTCGAATTTGTTTAGGTACGACTTAACGTATCGAAAATGGAGATTTCCCTCTTACCAGGTAGATCCTGTTGTTTCGGCATTTGTGACACTGATTCGCCCCCGGTCCGTAACAGCCCCGGCACTCCGCGTGGCACGGTATGCAGAGCTGAGAGTCCGGTGCGATGAAGTGCCCGACGGGACACTCGTCCTCGCACTGTTCGCCCTTCTTGTACTTTGCGCATTGACAAACTTGCTCGTGAATACCGAAACCGGTGCACTTCTTGCATCGCGCGTGACACTTTTTGCAAACGGCCTTACCGGCCAGAGGTCTCAGGGCACCTTGCTCCTGAGGGCTCACCCACTCGTAATAGTAGCCTGCAATACAATTTACCAATTTTTTTTATCAGATTTTGAATTTTTTGAAAAAAAGTCTCTTTGCGCTCTAGCTATCGCAAATTTTGAGTTATCGAGTTGAAACTTTCTACAGAAGTAGACTAACGTCAAACAATTTTCACTATTGAATTTGGCAAGAATCAGTTGAGGGGTCTGGGTTTTGTGACATTTTCAATTTTTATAATGTTTCACTAAGTTTTTAATCAGGTGCAAAATGATTTGCACACGGTTTCCTCATTTACCACAATTTTGGGCCTAGCTTCTAAAAATCTAACGAACTTTTTTGTTATGGAACGTTCTTTGACTATAATTGTAGCGGGTGGATTTGGAGTTTGGGGCGGAGATGTAACTCACCGTCAGGACAAGGCTCTCTCTTCTGCAGGCATCCCTCAGGAATATGGTCGTTCATGATGGCCTTCTCGCAGCTGTGACATCCGTTCGGACCGATGTTGTTCACGGGACCCTCGCAACCACCGACGCAGTTCTCGTGGCAATGCTTGCACAGCCCGTTGTCGTTGTACTTCGATGACGGACACTCCGGAACGCAGAACGGACCGTCCCGGACGTTCTTACACTTGTTGCAGTGTTCGGCCTTCGGACCAGAGCAAGTTCCGTCGCACTCCTCGTGACAAGCCTTGCAGGTTCTCGCTTCGGCTTGGTAGATTCTGCAATCAAAATTTACCACCGTTCAGACACCCTCCCAAAATGATTCTTGCAGTTATAGACATTTGGGTCTATAGTGGCATTTGCGCAAGTTTTTAAACTAATTTATTTTGGGAATTTTTTTTCGGTACTCACCCAGGTATTATAGTGCAGTCTTCCAAGCACACATTACCGAGGATGAAGTTCTTGCAAGAGAGACATTGGGTAGGCCCTGGACCCCAGCATCCCTCGTCCGAGCATTGCTCGTCACAAACGAGTCCTTCCTTGACTGTTGACAAACGACAGAAAATAATTAATACTCCGATGATCGTAGCCGATTAATGCTATAGAGAAGAACCGGGCAAAATGGACTAGTGTCCTTTCTATAGATCAGTCGTTGGATATTGAACAAAAATAGATTGCTCCGTATCTATAGAATTTCTCCTTATCTACAGAATTTCTTCTTAGCTATAGAATTTCTCCTGATCTATAGAATTTCTCCTGATCTATAGAATTTCTCCTTACCCATAGAATTTCTTCTTATCTACAGAATTTCTCCTGATCTATAAAATTTCTCCTTAGCCATAGAATTTCTCCTTATCTATAAAATTTCTTCTGATCTATAGAATTTCTTCTGATCTATAGAATTTCTCCTCATCTATAGAATTTCTCCTCATCTATAGAATTTCTCCTCATCTACAGAATTTCTCCTTATCCACAGAATTTCTCCTCATCTACAGAATTTCTACTGATCTATAAAATTTCTCCTTAGCCATAGAATTTCTCCTTATCTATAGAATTTCTTCTGATCTATAGCATTTCTCCTCATCTATAGAAATTCTCCTCATCTATAGAATTTCTCCTCATCTACAGAATTTCTCCTTATCCACAGAATTTCTCCTCATCTACAGAATTTCCCCTTATCCACAGAATTTGTCCTCATCTACAGAATTTCTCCTTATCCACAGAATTTGTCCTCATCTACAGAATTTCTCCTTATCCACAGAATTTATCCTCATCTATAGAATTTCTCTTTATCCACAGAATTTCTCCTTATCTACAGAATTTCTCCTTATCCACAAAATTTCTCCTTATCCACAAAATTTCTCCTTATCCAAAGAAAGATCAAACTCACCGCACGCGGTCTCATTCTTGTTGTTCTGCAGCAGGCTCTCGTGTTCCGAGGACACCTTGATTCTGCTCCAGTCGATGCTCTGCGCGTAGCAGAGGTTCTTGTTCTCCAAGATCGCGATCGATCCCGAGTAGATCTTGTTGAGTGAGCTGAGACCAAGCGAGACCAGCGCAGTCTTCACGATGTACAGGGAAGCGAAGTATTCCGTCAGGGTCCGTCCGCCGATGACCTCGAGGTTTCTGAAGTACGACAAATTCGTGAAGTCCCTGTGGTCCCCCTGGATGTTGAGGAACCCGGTGATCTGCTTCAGGGTGCTGAAGACCTCGAGCCTGTCGGGATGCATCGCGTCGTAGCGGGGACCGAAGGTGAAGTTCGGGAATATGTGCTGGTAGCCCTCGAAGCTCTGGTCCAGTATGGTTATCGAACCGTCGATTATCGTGCAGTCCTTGAAGCTGTCGATGTTACCGGAGTGGACCTTATCGACGCCGCTGCAGGTCTTGGGACAAGGACCGTCGCAAGGCACGCACTCCCCGTGCAGGGCCTTCTTCTTCGGCGGACACGACCTCACGCACGCACCGTTGTCCTTCAGCAAGTGCTCCGGACACTTGCGCACGCACGTCGCGCCGTAGGCATACTTGCCGTCCGGATTGGCCTCCCACGAGTAGGTGGTCGGATTGTATCTGCGGAGGATCGGGAAGAGAAAGCGTCGTTTGAGATATTTGTTGAGGAGCATTGAGCGTTATAAAGTCATCAAGAAAAGCA
Source organism: Ichneumon xanthorius (assembly GCA_917499995.1). Classification (NCBI taxonomy): domain Eukaryota; kingdom Metazoa; phylum Arthropoda; class Insecta; order Hymenoptera; family Ichneumonidae; genus Ichneumon; species Ichneumon xanthorius. Next base: position 7,176,876 of record OU824211.1, on the reverse strand, counting down.
CATGCTGATTATTTTTTTACGCATTGATCTGAACGGTTTAAGTGTAACTGCAAAGTTTGAATGCGTTCGTCTTCACCGTTATCAATTTTTTTTTTTTTTTTTTAATTGCACCATTTAACATTGATTCTTATGGCGGATTGAAAATAAGCGATGGATTTTAATGTTTCTCTCGAGCGTTATAACGTCATCAAGAAAAGCATGCTGATTATTTTTTCACGCATGGATCTGAACGGTCTAAGTGTAACTGCAAAGTTTGAATGCGTTCGTATTCACCGTTATCGAATTTTTTTTTTTTTTTAATATGCACTATTTAACATTGATTCTTATGGCAGATTGAAAATAAGCGATGAGTTTTAATGTTTCTAGTGTAGTTCATGCGGAAAGGTGGCAAACAAATTGTTGAAAACTGTGAAGAATATTGTCGGGAAGCTCTGTATAAAAATGTAGGCACTTGTTCTTCACCGTTAGTTAACAATAAGCAATTACATGGAACTTTACAGCTTTATCGCGGCACGCTTGGCACTTGCGAGTGAGAAACCGCATGGCGGACCTCTCGAGCGTTATAACGTCATCAAGAAAAGCATGCTGATTATTTTCTTACGCATTGATCCGAATGGTCTAAGTGTAACTGCAAAGTTTGAATGCGTTCGTCTTCACCGTTATCGATTTTTTTTTTTTTTTAATTTGCACCATAATATTGATTCTTATAGCAGATTGAAAATAAGCGATGAATTTTAATGTTTCTAGGATAGTTAATGCGGAAACGTTGCAAACAAATGATTGAAAACTGTGAAGAATATTGTTAGTTAACACCGTTAGTTAACAATAAGCAATTACATGGAACTTTACAGCTTTATCTCGGCACGCTTGGCACGTGCGAGTGAGAGGCCGCATGGCGGACCTCTCACTCGCACACGACCTGCCCCGCACCTTGCGCGCCACCGAGCCTGTCCCCTCCGAGTCTCGCGCTCGACCCTCCTTAAACGGGCCGAGACGCACGGGGGAACTTCAACGGCTCGGGCAGTTTCGAGACGAGAGAGCGGTTTTTTTTAAATCCTTTAATTCTTTTATTTTTATTTTTTTTTTGCTTTGCTCGAATTCCTCGGGAAATTGAAACGGCCTGAGAAACTCTTCTCGGCGATCGGTGAAATTTATCGTCGTGCCACCGAGCTCGGCGTCTCTTTGCTTTAATCGGGTCTCTCACCGCGACAATCACCGCGAGGGGTTTGTTAGCGCTCGCGGCACTGTCGACGATGATCGAAAAACTCGAGCTGGCAATTTCTGTCCCGGCGAGCCCGGGGCACACGCGAACCGTATATACTCACTTCTGCATCGGTGGACACTCCTGCGTGCAGACACCGTCGTCGAAGAAGTTCTTGCAGGCGAGGCAGTCGCTCTGTTTCGGACCCGTGCAGCCGCCGGCGCAAAAAAGATGACAGCACTCGCGCGGATTCGGACCGAAACACCTGCCCTGCCAGCACTGCGGCGAACAATTCGTCTTCGAAAATCTCTGACAATTGTCCGGCCCCTCGCCCCAGCAACCCTGCTCGCAACCCTTGTCGCACTCCGGGCACGAACGCTCCGGCGACGTGAAGTTGTAGACGTAGAAGTACTTCCCGCCCGGACCCGTTATGATCTCGTCCCAGTGTATCGTCTTGATGTGGCAGAGATTGTAGTTGTTGTACATGCCGACGCTCCCGTTGAGAATATCTGCCGATTCGAAGATTATAATTTTTTTTATCCATTTAATCTTTTTTTTTTATTCTAATGGCAGCGTGAAGAATATCTCAAGCTCGAGTTTCGGTAATGCCAAAAAATATGTGTTTTGTAATGCCAATGAATAGATATTTTTGGTAATGATAAAAAATGCATATTTTTGGTAATGATAAAAAAATGCATATTTTTGGTAATGATAAAAAAATGCATATTTTTGGTAATGTCAAACAATTCATATTTCTGGTAATGACAAAAATAGATATTTTTGGTAATGCCAAGAAGTTCACATTTCTGGTAATGCCAAAAAGTTCACATTTCTGATAATGCCAAAAATCCATATTTTTGGTAATGCCAAAAAGTTCATATTTCTGGTAATGGCAAAAAATGCATCGATAAAAAAGCAATGGGAAGACGAATCTCGTCCAGTTAGAACAAAACCGATGGGGGAACGTACCTCTGAGGGCCGGCATCTCCAGATTGTACATCTGGCACATCGTGACGAAGAGGGCGAACTCGACGTCGTGAATATTGAGCTTGAAGAGTGTCCTCCCGCGAATGATCTGCAGCCTCGGCAGAATGATTTTCCTAACGTCGATATGACTGATGAGGACGTAACCGGTGACCTCCCTGATATACTGAAGGAAGCTGAGGTCGAAGGTGTCGTTCTGGAGCCACGTGATCTCCAGATTGCCGTCGACGTAAGTACAGTTGGTGTACCGGTCTCGAAGGTTCCGATAGTGGTGGAGCTTGTTGGACGGTACGGAGAGCCGGCCATTTGTACCGATGCAGACTGCAACGAGAAAGCAAAGAAATAATGATTAAAATAATGTACAACAAGACACGCTCAACAGCGTTATTTGCGCGTAAGGTTACAAAAGTCTCCGATAAATTTAACAATCCACTCGAGAGTCCATGATAATTGGACGATCGAACAAAGCCGATCGAGCGACCCACCATGGTAAACAGGATTATTATATCGAACCCGGGGCCCTCTTAATAAACGAAATTAACGATTGTAGAAGCGCACGAGCTCGGACCTCGCAGAAGTATATTCGTTGCCAATCATCGCGTCTCTGTGTGCGCGTGTGTGGATGCATCGAGTGCGGTACGAGATTCAGGTTTGCCCGAGAGGCGAGATCGTTCCGATGCAAGAAGCCAAGGGGGGCCCCAATTAACATTCCCTATTCAGCGCGAGTTCGAGCCAAATTAGGATACGTCCGATCCGGAACTTGTCGATTGCTCAATCCATCGTGATCGAGTGTTGTCCGACTTCTTACTCTAAGCGTACTTCATTTCTGTTTTCCCTTCGATACCAACGATACAATACGAGCCATAAAAACAACAACAACCAAGTGATATACAGACGTCCCTTTTTCGCCCATAAAATTAGCCGATGAAGTCCCTATCGGGCGCGAGTTCGAGCCAAGTTTGGTTACGTCCGATCCGGAACTTGTCGATTGCTCAATCCATCGCGATCGAGTGTTGTCCGACTTCTTACTCTAAGCGTAACTCTAAGCGTAAGCGTACTTCATGTCCATTTTCCGTTCGATACCGACGATAGAATAAGACCTATAAAAACATCAACAACCAAGAAATATGCATACATATATGGATAGGGAAGAGCGGGGCAAAATGGGGCTGTGGGGCAAAACGCCATATTCCTATGATTTTTGGATGGGCAATGGGGCAAAACGGGACAGACAATCCGGATGTATCAATAGCGCAAAATGGGACATCCAAAAATGATTGGAAACTTCCGTTTTGCTCAATGTCCCGTTTTGCCCCGCTGCCCCATTTTGCTACCTTACATATCTGTGTGCATAACGGAACTTCCGCGTTCAACGCTAACGTCCCTTTTAAGCGCATAAACTTAGCTGATGAAGTCCCTATGGAGCGCGAGTTCACGCCAAGTTAGGATACGTCTGATCCGGAATTTGTCAATTGCTCAATCCATCGTGATCGAGTGTTGTTCGACTTCTTACTCTAAGCGTACTTCATGTTCGTTTTCCGTTCGATACCAACGATAGATTAAGAGCCATAAAAAAACCAACAACCAAGTGATATACAGATGTATATCCGCGTGCATAACGGTTCGTCCGCGTTCAAGCTGACGTCCCTTTTTCGTCCATCAAATTAGCCGATGAAGTCCCCATGGAGCGCGAGTTCGACCTGAGTTAGGATACGTTCGATCCGGAACTTGTCAATGGCCTCAACCCATCGTGATCATGTATTGTCCAACTTCTTACTCTAAGCGTACTTCATGTTCGTTTTCCGTTCGATACCAACGATAGATTAAGAGCCATAAAAAAACCAACAACCAAGTGATATACAGATGTATATCTGCGTGCATAACGGATCGTCCGCGTTCAAGCTGACGTCCCTTTTTCGTCCATCAAATTAGCCGATGAAGTCCCTATGGAGCGCGAGTTCGAGCCACGTTAGGATACGTCTGATCCGAAACTTATCGATTGCTTAATCCATCGTGATCGAGTGTTGTCCGACTTCTTACTCTAAGCGTACTTCATGTCCGTTTTCCTTTTAATACTAACGATAGAATAAGAGCCATAAGAAGAAGAAGAACAACAACAACAACAACAACCAAGTGATATACCGACATACACAGATATTTATCTGCGTGCATAACGGATCGTCCGCGTTCAACGCTGACGTCCCTTTTTCGCCCATAAAATTAGCCGATGAAGTACGACAGGCACGTGACCCACGGACCATCGCTGACGAGGAGGCGCGAAGGTAAAACGTAATGGTACCGAGAAAGACAGCGAGGGAGAGATGCCTCGGTGAAACCGAGCCACCCACATAGTCGAAAGCACGCCTCCGATCTATAGATAGCTCTTCCTCGGATGAAAAAAAAGTGAAGAAAAAAAGGAACGACAACGCTGCTCGCAAGTGGGCGAACCACTTCCACGAGGCGCGTCGGGCACGGGTCTTACTACAAGTTGAGCTATAGGTGCTCCGTGGTTGTGCAACTACTATGGAGATGGTAGTAGCTTGGCGTATATATAAATATACCGTAGCTGTTGTCCCGAGCGAGAAGTCATCGTCTGCAATCCGAGTCGTATATTCCTTTCAATTCTGTATCTGAATCTCGAGACGCGTGGCTTTTCCGCCTTTCCCCCTCGACAGACTCTACCGTTACTATTTCATAGTCACAGCGCTATGTTAACTATATGTATGTATATATGTATACGTATTTCTTTACACGATAGCGGAGGTGGGCAATGGATCAAAAATTAATTCAAGCACAAAGTACAAAAGTATCACAAGTGTTTCTCAAGTACTTTTTTGAAGTACTTGAATTAGGTTTTTAGCGTTAAGCGTTATGTAGACTTAAAAAAGGTGCATAGTCACTCGCACATGGCTTCCTCACTTATTATAATTTTGCGCATAGTTTTCTCTATGAGAAACTTCTGCTTTCGTAACATTAAAAAAATGTTTACATTTCATGAAATGTAAATGGTTGAAATTCACCGCAATACTTATTGCAAAAAATCGCTGATTGAAATTTTCGTCATGCATCGTTGTGAGCCTGGCTTTAAACTATCCTTCGCTTTTTTCTCATAAGAAAAAGAATTAATGAAAAGTTGAATAAAAAATGTCAAAATTTTGTTTTGAAGATATTTTTTGTTAATACAAAAAGGTGTAACGGGAAACACTTCTCGTTGTCTTTAATGGAATTAAAAAAAAACATTTAAAAATAAATTCTCGGTAAAATTATACATATTCAAAAGTTAGACAGATAATCATATATTAATAGAAACAGGATGTCATCCTACTCATCGAGTACCGTAATGCCAGCGTGTACTCGGAAAGTACTTGTACTTGACTTGAAATCGTGAAAAAAAGTACTTAAAACACTAAAAAGTACGTTTTCGTACTTCAAAGTACTTAAAGTACGTAACGTACTAAAAAGTACTTTTTCGTACTTCGAAGTACTTAAAGTACGTAACGTACTAAAAAGTACTTTTTCGTACTTAAAAGTACTTAAAGTACGTAACGTACTAAAAAAAGTACTTAAAGTACGTAACGTATTAAAAAAAGTACTTCAAGTACTAAAATGGATTAGAAGTGCTCCAAAAAAGTACTTCAAGTACTAAAAACGATTAGAATTGCTACAAAAAAGTACTTCAAGTACTAAAAACGATAAGAAGTGCTACAAAAAAGTCCTTCAAGCGCGTACTCGAAGTACCGCACAAGTACCCGGTTCTCCAAGTACCGCCGAGCTCAGCGCATGTATTAGAGTACCATTTCCGTGACTACATGGACCACACTCGCCGAGATCATTGGTCGTCCCAACGAGCGAATGCCTCATTAATTCGAGTTTCTTTTTACACGAGTCTCTTTTTCTCCGCGGCCTCCTCGGGAGCGGGCATTAGCATACCACCCCGAAAGCACGTGCCGTCCTGGTCCCCTCCCCCCGGACCCTTTTTTTCGATCGATAAACACGTAATGTATAACAACATCCCGTAACTATATATCCGTAAGCGAGTTAACGCGTGGTCGAGGTACCTACACAAGCCACCTCGACCACCAACCTCCGGCAAAATCCACCCCGACCGAACGGTAGTCCCGCGTATTTTCTCTCGTTACACGTTCCTCCACGTTCCGCCTTCTTCGTTTCCTCTCCCCGTCCGATATCACACTATATATATATATATAGTACATATAAATATATATATATATAAAGTCATGCGTTAATCTCGTTCGCCGATCGAAATTAAGCACAAAAATAATTGCTCGCCACGAAGGCCCGCTCGATCTTCTTGCCGAGCGATCCTTCGGAAGAAGCGCGGTTAGAATGCCGGATAACCGGTGCATCATCGACGCACACGCTCGGCCCGTTGCCTCTCGGTCGCTCGGCGTACAGAGGAAACGTCGCGACGACTCCTCGGCCGACAGTCCTTGGCCGCTCTGCGGCCGATGGCTTATGGAACGCATTATACGGAGAGGCGGAGAAAGAAGCGCCCGCGATAACCATCCCAAGCATATCCGCGTCCCGAGATGCCAATCACTGTGAGATCAAAGCCGAGCTTACACGCGTGCTTCTTCTGACTCGCAGTCGCCGACGCTACGTACCGCCGGCAAAAGGGCTAAAAAAATGGGGGGGGGGGGGGAAGAAGCGTACAGGCGGCCGCAACGAAGAAACGCCGGGCCGCCTCGTTTCATCCGGCAGGTATTTGCACCGGCCAGATGCTTCGAGCAATGCACCAACTCTGAACGCGAATGCTTTCTCTCCTCGGCGAGAGATCATCGCGGGTTCGCGAATGCAACCGTGGCCGAGAGGCCGTTGCATACAACGAGAGACGCTCCGGAGAGAGCGCCTTCTCGCATCCCCGTGGCGCCAGGAAGAGCTCTCGGGAATGCGCGACGAGCCGCGCGATACGAATCGACCGAAAAATTTGTGGGTTTTTTTTTTTGTTTTTTCGTCTTTTGTTTTCTTGTTTATTTGTTGAGGAAAAGGGCGACGAGGTATAATATAGGGGAAGAGAGATTAATCGCGATGTACCGGTAGGATGTTCGATGGAACTTAAGGTTGTACCTAAGGTTGCCCACGTGGGTTGGGAGAGAATTGAGAAAGGAACTGCGAACTGTTCTCGATGAGATGAAAATGTGGAAAAAATCAAGCATACTGAAGGTACTGAAATTATTGATTTTGCATAATGATAATTCGAAAATGTTATTAGGTAGGATGTTTGATAAAACTTAAGGTTGCCCACGGGGGTTTGGAGAGAATTGAGAAAGGAATTGCAAACAGTTCTCGATGAGATGAAAATGTGAAAAAAATCAAGCGTATTGAAGGTACTGAAATTATTGGTTTTGCATAATGATAATTCCAAAATGTTATTAGGTAGAATGTCCGATAAAACTTAAGGTTGTACCTAAGGTTGCCCACGTGGGTTGGGAGAGAATTGAGAAAGGAATTGCAAACAGTTCTCGATGAGATGAAAATGTGAAAAAAATCAAGGGCATTGAAGGTACTGAAATTATTGATTTTGCATAATGATAATTCCAAAATGTTATTAATAAATTAACGAAAAAAAGATTCCTCGATAAATCACCTAGGAACTAAACTTTTTTCTTTTTCTTAAAATTTAATTTTTTAATTTTTTAATTTATCAATAATAATATTGGAGAAATATGGCCGCGAGATATTAATTGTGAAGTCCAATTAATTGTGAAAACAGGTCGATTTTCAATATTTTCTCTTCACGCGGGTATTAGAAAGACAAGGTCGATTACACACACTTAGTACAAGGTTTTATAAAGTTTGAGTTTTTTTTTTATAAAATACAAGACAAAGTCGAAAGTTCTATAAAAGCACGGCGAAGATTTCTTAATTTTTGATTTACTCATTTATTTTTCGAAAGACATTGCCGAGGAATAATATGGGAGGTTCATAGCCACGAGAGATTAACCGCAAGGTCCCGATATTCGATAAAATTTAAGTGCCGGACAAGTCGGATAAAGGGGCGATAGGAAAATAAGAGAATCCATAGCTCGCCCCCCCCCCCCCCCTCCTCCTCATTAACGATGTAATAACGGCCCTAAAGTGTTTCGAGGGTTCCGGGCTGGGCGCTCTCTGGGCTACTTATTATCGGGTTAATAAACGAGCCCATGCCAGTCCCGAAGTGAAAAACGAACAGACGTTTAGTCGGTCCCAAAGTATACGTTCGCGAGGACGCGAAAGTTTAGGGTTCGCGTCGGCCGCGCTCACCTCCCCCACGCATGGGTCGGCACGCAACTCGTTCGGTTCCTCGTACGCCATATTCTCCTGCGGAAATCGTGCGAAATCGGCGTCCGACGAACCTGTATCATTATCCTCGACGGCTACACCGTGTATTTTTTTTTCCTCTTTTTTTTCGCAATATCGCCAACTCCTTCACCCCTGAGGATAAAATTCAATATAATAAGTCCGCGTGGAATTATCCAGATAGCCAACTGCAGCACAGGCGAACAAGTGCAATTGCTTGCCGCCAAGGTTTACTTCTTCTGTTAAGGTTTCTTGCCATAAATATGGATGCATTTCATAAAACGGCATCATAAAAATGAATGCGCCTTTTCGGATTTTAAATTTTTTCGAAAATGGTGTCAACTCTCAGGCTCATTTAAGCGTTGATATTGGGTATTGGTAACTTGTTCGGTATTGGGATTTAAGCGTTGATATATCTGTCTAAAATATGAGACACAAATGGGCTAGCACTGACGATCCTGGATATTGAATTTTTATGAGAATCGATGAGGTACTTAAATTTTATTTAATTTCACCCAAAATAACTACGACCCAAACAAATAAATCCTCGTAGTGAGACGCTGGCAATATGCTTTTAAGGAGGTTGGAGCGCTTCACATTAGTCAAATAAGTAGTCCATTTTTTAAATCGTTTATACAAACTTTTGCGCATCCATTGATTGCAGTGGATGGTTATTTGTATCACAGCAGATGTCCTTAACGTAAAAAAACATTAATTACAATAGATTTGCAGAAATATTAACTGGTTCGCGCCAATTTCCGAAAAGGTACATATTCGTCTAGTTTTTAAAAAGAATAATCTGAAATTTTCGCTCGTTTTTGATATATCAATAATGATTCTCTTCCTTGAAAGATGCTTTAAGAATTCGTTAGTATCTTCCGTTAAAAAATTACAGCTGTTTGTTTATGAGGGAATTTCGTCGATGGTATTTCGAGACGCAAATACGATTTTTCATGCATGTCCAGGATCTAGGACTGCTTCCTTACGTGTCCGGCCATTGGTACTTCTACCTCATGCTCTCTATTTGCCATCGGATTGTTGACAAAACGCCATCACGATACGCGCATCGCACCTTCGGGCTCGTATCGTTTGTCGCCGCGAATTCGAGTCTAAATTCGAGTGCGACAGAGGGGGCGGCGGAAGGAGGGAACCGGAGGAGTGACGGACTGCGGTCACCGGTGCCGGTCGCGACGTTCGGATATCCAACGCGGACGGACCGCTCGAGAAGGGGACGCACCCGGCGGACGCCGAGATGGACGAACGATCTCGCGACCGACGTATTTCTTTGTGGTCCGGGCGCGTTTTCGACCACCTCGCCGGAGAGGACTTCAATTTTTATGCGGCACTTTAGAGCGCCATTAAAGACCCTAAAGTAATACGAAATAACCGCATGCCGATGGCCGCGGCGCCATTTATTCGAGCTCGTAAACATCGATACCTGCCTCGCTGGAGGACTCGGTCCACCGTCTTCGCCGCTACCTTTCTTTTTTTCACCTCTCTTCCTCCGGCTGTTCCTTCGCTCCCGCTCGCGCCGAGCTCTCGGCCCGACGCGGCCTCGCGCGGAACCGCCGCGGAATATTCGTCGAAATAAATGGCTTTGTATATCGTAAAGGCGCGAAACAACCGTCGGGCCGAAGGTTGGTGAAAAAAAAAAAAAAAACGAGCAAGGCGCGTCGAAGGTGGAAGATTCGTGCGCTCTTCTCGCGCCGAAGAAACTATAATTCAGGAACGGTGGCGGGAGGGGGGGGGGGAATACGAGCTCCCCGCTACCGGAGAAACAATGGGATTTATCCGGAGATTTCTCTTCCTCTCGTCGCCCTCGGCTAGCTTTAAGGCCCGTCGTACCGGCGAGAGCTTCGAGAATCGCGATGACATTGATACCGGCAATAAAAGTGCCGCGGGTGGATTGGATCGCAGGACGGTAGTGCGTACTCGTCGACGAGACGACTCGTCGCCGCTCGCCCACGCACCGTTCCTCAATCTCGCGTCCCTCGCGATAAGAGGAACAAATGAAAGTGTGACGGCGTTGTAAAAATAAGTCGGAGATTCCTGACGCAGCTGTGTCGCCATCCGCTTGTGTCGGGCAGGGAAAAACGGCTGCGAGGATTGCACATGCAGGGGAAGGTGGGGCCAAATGGTACAGAGGGGCGAAGACACTTTTTTCCAATAATTTTGACCCATTTTGCCCCATAGAGCCCGATTTTTGGGCTCGACTTCTCTTACTGGCCTATAAAAAAATTATTGGAAAATTGCGTTTTCCAATTATCTTTGTTGCCGCATTATCCCGTTTTGCCCCGCTGTGTCATTTTGCCCCGCTCCCCTGCCCCGATTTGCCCATATATATCTCGATTTTCTGTTTCGTTTCGTCCAGCTAATACGTTAAAAAATTATTGGAAAATTGCGTTTCGGTTCACTGTTCCGTTTTGCCCCGCTGTACCATTTTGCACCGCTTTTACCTACAACATTTCTGTCGTGCGTTCCTGTAATCGGGGAGCTGAACTTAATTACGCGGGTTTCGACATTCGCATATGCGGAATTAATGTTAGGCTTCGATTCGGCACCAAAGTGTTCAAAAGCTATGCTTACTATCCTTCGAGTAATTTTGTAGCCAATACCAAAGCTACTGTGCAAAAATGTTGTACATACGTCGTGTTATTTCCGAATACTTGGTGTACATTTTTCTTGGTCCACATATTACGATAAAATTTTCCTTTTAATCGCGAAAGCGTTGAGATGTAAGCAAATTTCGAGTACCAGTACACTAAATCAACAAGTTATTTCGACAGTCTTCCTCTATTAGGAGACCAAATAATCACATAATAGTAGGGTGATCGCGGGGTACAATGGCACAGCGGGACAAAACGGGATAATGTGGCAACAAAAGTTATTGGAAAACGCAATTTTCCAATAACTTTTGGACGGTGACGATGGTGGTGCGTGTGGCAAAACGGGGTTGAAAATCCGGATGTATCATTGGGAGAAAATGTGGCATCAAAAAATTATCGAAAAATTGAGTTCTTACCTCACTGTCCCATTTTGCCCCGCTCTCCCCTACTTTGCCATAATTTTGCAAAAAAAAATAATAACCGTTAGTTTACCATTTTAATAACACTCGGAAGACGTCTTCTCTCCCAGACCCAATGCATACAGTAACAATAATTTGTGGCAAAAATTTCGTTACTAGCGGGAATGAGACGCAGGACCAGCACTGGCTGACGTCGGGCCAGCACTGGCCCGACATTGTGCCAATACCGGTCCCGTCTGGCACTCCCACTAGGGTAAGTCCCTCGACTACGGAGAGCAGAGACAGCGTACGAGAAACAAATTATAGAACGCGGAATGCGCTTTGTTCTCCAGCTATCGCTTCTCGGTTGCACCTTCTTCCCAGTTTCTCCGGTTCACCGCTCCTCGCGCTACCCTCTCGATGCCCTCCCGACACTCGCTCGCATCGTTCTCGCCCCGGTTTCGAGCAGCATCTTCGCGCCGGACCACGCGAGTCTCGCGAGGGCACGCGAACTCTCATCTCGCGGTTGCCCTCGAGCAGGATATTAACTCCTGCCTCCACTTAGCCTCGGATCTTCCCTCCGCCGTTGCCTCTCCACGCCGTCACGATATATATTTTCCATAGCTACGTGCACGATACGTCCTCCGGCTTCTCGCTGTGAGTGGTGCACTTCGTACCGCGTGCACTTTGTATTTTGCTCCGGCTTCGATGCCTTTCTCGTTTATTCGAAGGCATCGCTGATGGATTGGAGAGCAGAGAGAGAGAGAGAGATAATAAAAAGTATACGCGGAAGTAAACGAACGTTGCCGTGAAATTTTATAGCATCAAGGTCCCCCCTGCATTTACGTTATATCGATCAGGTTCGATCCGGGTCGGGCGAGTTCGAGGTGAACGACCAAGCGGGCATTAGAATTATTCGTGGTGAATTATCTTGGTATCGATGCGGGAGTAAGAAAGAACCCCTCTGCGTGTATGTAAATGCTGGAGCGTGACTGTAAATCGTACGAGTCTGTGGGAAGTTTAACAACACCGGAGAGGCCCGGGAGCCAAGCGAGCGGGAGAGATCGAGAGCGCATCTCACGCGACCAACCCTCTATGTGGCACTTGTTTCTCTCTGCATCTCGCAATGTTGTGAGTAGGAAAAGCTATTACGATGTTTGGCTGCCGGCTCCTTGAGTCGAAATTCCCTTGGGCCAAGATCTCCTTGGGTCAATGCTCTGGGTCTTCCTGGGATCAACGTCTCCCTGGGTTAAAGTCTTCCTATATCAAACTCTCTTTGGATAAAACTCTTGCTGGGTCAAACTCTTCCGGGGTCAAACTCTTCCTGGGTCAAACTCATCCTGGGTCAAACTCTGCCTGGGTCAAACTCTTCTCGGATCAAACTCTTCTCGGGTCAAACTCTTCTTGGGTCAAACTCTTCTTGGGTCAAACTATTCCTGGGTCAAACTATTCCTGGGTCAAACTATTCCTGGGTCAAACTATTCCTGGGTCAAACTATTCCTGGGTCAAACTATTCCTGGGTCAAACTATTCCTGGGTCAAACTATTCCTGGGTCAAACTATTCCTGGGTCAAACTATTCCTGGGTCAAACTATTCCTGGGTCAAACTATTCCTGGGTCAAACTATTACTGGGTCAAACTATTACTGGGTCAAACTATTCCTGGGTCAAACTATTCCTGGGTCAAACTATTCCTGGGTCAAACTATTCCTTGGTCAAACTCTCCCTAGGTCAAACTATTCCTGGGTCAAACTCTCCCTGAGTCAATCATTTCCTGGCTTGATTTCTCCCTGAGACGATCTCTACATGGCTCAAACTCTCCCGAGTCCGATTCTCTCTGGGTCAAATTCTCCCCGGGTCAGTCGCACCCTAGCTCAATCTCTCCCCGCCTCGATTTTAAGACCGCTAAAGAGTTCTTCATCCACTCGCTCATCTACCCTCGTCATCCACCCACAACGATCTAGAACTCGGTTTTCAGAACCAACCGGCTGCCACATCGCACCAGCAAACGCCCACCATCGATCAAGCGCCTTTCCTTCAACATTGTGAAAGTGCCCGATTGACCGCGTGGTGCGCTCTCATGCCCTCTCGACCGAATCAAGGTCCGCTTTGAGGCCAAAAGACTCTCCGAAAACTTAATGGATCGCCGGTATCGGAACGGTCAAACCATCGCTTTGCATTCCATCGCCACGAGCTTTCCCGCTGGGAATTTTCGGGCCCCCCCCCCCGCCGGGAACCAACATCGGTTTCTTTCGACTGACGTCTCTGTACGTCCATCACGCCCGATCTTACATACCCTTCATGGGAATTCGAAGAACCGACTCCCGAGTCAGCCGCTACGAATTCCAGCTTAGAGCAGCCGAGACGATATAATCGCTAAACCCCGCGATCTCCGTATAATGCGTTTTCTGTATGTACATATTTGCGTAATTCACATGACAGCACCCGAAGACGAACGATTAAAGTTTTTCGTCGGCGAAAGAATTTGGCCGACGGTATGCGGACTAGAGGGAGAATCCTGTATGGGAGGCCGTCGCAGTACCGGTCGCCCAGGAATCGTTTACATGATTCGAAGTCCCGTCCTCATGCGTCCCGTTTGTTCCACACGAGAACCGGGGATGTAAAGATTCAGTCACCGGGTCATCGTTTGTTCCTTATACCGATCGCGATGTCTCGCACACGAGGGACAAGAAGAACCGCGCCGATCGGCAAACTTTTTTTTTCCTCCCCGCTGGGATAAATCGATCGGCCCGTTGGATTTCTGAGGCCGTGGAGAATCTCGATCGCCCTCCACAGCCGCAGCTGCTTCTCCCCCCCCAGTGAACCGATCGCTCCTTCCTCGGTCGCGAGTATGAGCCGATCGCGGGCATAAATAAGTAACTGAAAAATCTATGTCTCCTCCCTTGCCGTCGGCGCGTAACCCGGCGACTTACAAGTACATAAATATATCCCTATGGCACATGTATTGAACGCTCATATTTCATCGGTTGCAACGAGAAACAAAAAGATCGACGGTTCCGCGGATAAAAATTCAACGTCTCAATCCGTCTCACCGGTTCTCGTCAATATTCCGAGCGGTCAATTAAGGCATGCCTCACAGATGTCTCTCCTCCCGAGCGGCGGAATCGATCCCAGAGCAATGTATGTAGTCCGGCCTCGATCTTCTCCATAGAGATACACGCGGGCATCCTCCTCGAACGCGGCATATCCGACTGTCCCGATATTATGCGACAACCCCGTGCGACAACCCACGACGCTTATAAATTCCCGGTTTATGCTCCATCCGAGGGCCAATTCGTTTGGCTTGTATGACCGTGTAACGACCCGGGACCATTCCTCCTACCGATCGTTCCCTCGGTGTATTTTATCAGTATATAATAATAATAATAACAATAATAATAATAACAATAGGCCGAATAGGGCTGGATTACCAATAAACGTGCTCTTCGTGCGAGCCATATGATGTAATATTGATAATGTGATATCCACATGTGGTGAATATATCTAAGAATTTTTTTTATAAATCCAGTACTTTCTACCATAGGTGGCACCTTAGCGCCCTACTACATGTGCTATGGTAATATCTCTCAAGCGATATAGTCATTTTTACTAGATCCTTCTCTCAGTGTATAGACTATATTTAATTTTTTTGTAAAAGGGTTTATCCCGTTTTGGTAAATAATAATTATAATAATAATAATGATGCTTATATAATGTTCATAAATTAAATTATGTTTATACTTGTAAATCAAACATGCTGCATTTTAACTTTTGTAAAAGGGATTATCCCGTTGATAAATAAATTAATAAATTGTTAATAATAATAATAATAATAATAATAATAATAATAATAATAATTATTATTATTATTATAGGGTTGATAGGAAATTGGCGGTAGGTAATGCGTGTAGGTAAATTGAATAAGGGAAAATTGCGAAAGTTATCGATGCGGTGGGAAATATTTTTGTAGAATGTTCTCGAGGCTTGGAAATCTTCGTCGCGAAAGGCGGCAGGTTACGGCGCAGCAACTTTATTCTCTCCTAATGGTGCAGGTATATTGTCCTTATCACTTTAATGGAAGCCTTTACGACCCACCACTTTAGCCGCGATATCTCTCCGTGTCCCTCGGCGCTCGAACAGATCCTGGGTGGTTATCGAGTAGCGTCTCGGTTCCCAGCCTCTCTTCGTTCATGGGTGTGTGTCGAGTGAAAACACAACTTTTGCTTCGTCCTACCGTACTCCTCCTTATTGGGATTTGGGTGTGGGGTCTTCCAGCGACGGAGGGTCACGACTGGGGGGGCGAAGGGGTAAAAAGTACGCGGGATTAATTTCGCTCATGCTACGTCGCGGTGAACCTGGAGATTCGCATTGTCCCGAGCGCCGCTTCGAGTCGAAGCAAAAAGCCCCCCCGATGCGAAATGTATATGATAATCGACGAAATATTATATTTTCATGAAGCGATTGATAAGTCGGAGAAAAAAAAAAAAAAAAAACCGGAATGCATCGGCCTCGGCTCGAACGTTTCGGCGAGGTCGGAACGCATCCGAGGCGGTTTGACGCACCGGCCTACCCACGACGATTAAGGTAGTCCTTGCGAATATTGTTCACTTCGCATAAGTTTCAGAGAAATGAGAGGGAATTGCAAACACTTCTGGATAGTATTAAATTCTGAAAAACATCAGACGTATTAAAAGGTGTTGAATAAATTCATTTTGCATAATAATAATTCGAAAATGTTATTAGCGGATTCATGAAAAATAAAATTGTTCAACAAATCTCCCGGAAGTCTAATATTTTTTTTAATAAAAGTGATTCGTTCATTTTTCTGGATATGTATGAGTTTTTTCAGATTTTTAAATTCACTTTGAATTTTGTGACTTTCTACACATTTTTACCATATAAAAAAGAAAAAATTCAAAGTTCTTGAGAATAGTGTATAGACTTATGCGAAGTCTGTTCACAAGGTCTAACTTAATTTCTCTGCGCGAAAGGGTAGCGAGGGAAATTATAAGAGGCGAATAATCCGATGGTATTTTATTATTGCGTAGTTCAATAAATTATTCAATAGAATGTGATGTTGCAAACATCGTATAAAAATAATTGCGTTTTTTTCATGTCCAGCGAAAATTTTGAACAAAATAGTCCGTATTGCAACAGTGTTCCGTTTTGAGCCACTCTTCCTAATAAATAATGAAATTTATAATACAATTGCCATCTACCACCTGCGGTCCATTTTTATCATTACTATATGGAATATATTATTATTATTTATAATATTATCATTATTATTATATTATATTATCTTCTTATATGTATTTTGGGAAATTGTGGATTTTTTCATTGGTTTGGATGTTCGCCCCCCCCCCCTCCCTGCTTACCAGCTGAGTCCCCTTTCGGAGAATTCCCGTCCCCCCCCCCCCCCGCCCTCCGCGCCGGTTTTCATAGCATATGGCATGGATTTCGGAAATCCGAATTGCATTCCATTCCATCTGCTACATTTTCAAAAATTCGGTTTTCATAGCATATGGTATGAATTTCGAAAATCCGAATTGCATTCCATTCCATCTGCTACATTTTCAAAAATTCGGTTTTCATAGCATACGGCATGAATTCCGGAAATCCGAAATTTATTATTATCACATATTATACTATAATATAATATGATAATAATAAATAATAAATAATAATAGTATAATAATATTATTATCTTTTACATAATATTATTATTATTATTATCATAATTATTGACCTAAATGGAACATCTATCTACACGCGTGTAGTCGTAATCGCTGGCGATGTGGGAGAGCTTCGCCTTCCCAGACGAGTTCGTCGCCCAAGTCGATGCCGTTGAAGCTGAGTTTGATCCACAGCGTGCCATTCTCAACGACGCGTGTGCACACGGTCGCCATGCCAACCGTTCCGAAGCTCACGCGCGATATGTGTCTGCGCGACGAGTCGCACCACTCGACGGAGCTCGGTTGAACGTCGGCGAGTCCGCACTGAATCGCCGTCGCGGGTATTCTCTTGAATTCGTTCTCCAGATGGTAGATCCGCGACGAGCAGAAGAAGTCCGAGTATCCGAAATCGATCAGCCATATCTCGGCGCACTCTCCGTCATCCGCGTAGATTATTCTTCCTCTCAGGACACTCATGTTTCTCCTCACGGCGCAGAGAGCGCCGCTCGTCAAATTTTCCCTGTCGATGATTCTTCCCTTGCCCTCGTCGATGTAACGCTCCATCATCGTCAGCGTGAGTTCCTCGTGCACTCGCCTCAATTCCGTCGGTCTTATCCACATGCTCGTCGGACTGTCGACGCAGAGAACCTCCACCGGCACGGTGCCGGCCAGAGCCCCGACGTCGAAGGTCTCGACACGATTCTCACTCTCCGAGACCCGCGAAGACATCTCGGATGGTACTTTTTTAATTATAGATTTAATTTTTAAAATTTAAAAATTTTTTTTAATTTTAGATTTAATTTTTTTAATTTTTTTAATTTTAGATTTAATTTTTTTAATTTTTTTTATTTTAAGTTCGTAGGTGCGTTCGGTGATCCGAGCGGCGCAGTTGGCTAGCTACTGAATGCCTTAATGTGGGTAACGCCCTTTGCTAATGCAACGCCAGCCGGTCCCCTCCTACGGACTGTGATCCCCCGTTACGGACTCTGCGCCACGTACGCATTTGCCCTACGTCGCACCTTAGGAGATCCGGAATTCGTCGGCGTCGACCGTAGACACGAGGAAATCGGGTATCTCTCCGGCTCTCTTCGCTCGCCTGATAACACGCGGCGGATCTTCGAACCGGGAGGCGATACGGTGGAGTCAAAAAAATTTTGGACTTTTTACGACAACTTATTGTCCATTAAGACCCATAATTTTTTATTCGTTAATTTTTTGAGCGTACCGTTCGCTTCTGGTTTTGCGATCAAAAGGCCGAAATAAAATTATTGAAGACACTGGATATAAAAGGACAGGTTTGTCACTTGTTTAACAACATTGTTTTTACGAAACTTCGCATTCCGATTTTACTAAATTATTCAGAAAGTCATAAAAAGTTTGAACTTTTTGACCACTAAAATCCACAATTTTTTATTGGTCAATTTTCGGATAGCACCGTTCGCTTCTGGTTTTGCGATCAAAAGGCCAAAGTAAAATTGTTAATGACACTGGATATAAAAGGACAGGTTTGTCACTTAATTAACAAAATTGTTTTTACGAAACTTCGCATTCCGATTTTACTAAATTATTCAAAAAGTCAAAAAAACGTTTGGACTTTTTACAACTTTTTGACCACAAAGATCCACAATTTTTTATTCGTCAATTTCCCGATCGCACCATGCGGCTCCGGTTTTGCAGCCAAAAGTGCAAACCAAAACTGTTAATTCGACGAAAAACAAAAGGGCAGGTTTCTAGTCTTCAAACCCAAACAAACAACTATATACACTTAGTCAAGAAAAATAATTTTTACGAAACTTGGTAAAATATTTTTTTTACTGTGTGCCTTCCACGTTCCACGCTCGAGCCGCGTCCCTTATAATCTAACGATCGGGCTCTCTCCCCGCTGCCCACCCGCCCTCGTATTCGCCGGGCGAGGCGAACCATGGCTCTTTTTCATTGGTCGAGGGGGATTTTCTATTTTGGCCAGGAGCGACTTGCATCGTCACTGCGTGGTAGGGATGGCTCTTGATTAATGATGCAGGATCGACCCGAGGAATGCAGTTGCAGTCATCTACGCTCAGCACAAAAATCGTGAACTTTCATAAAAAAAAAAAAAAAAAAAAAAAAAAAAAATCTTCATCGCTCGATCGGTAAAATAGAGATCGTTACGACCGCAGCCGCTTTAACGACCGAAGCCGTAACACCGTTGCTATCGGATTTCGTAAGCGAGGAGGCGATAATCCACTGGATTTATGTATGTATTCACGCGTCAGTGAGGGCCCAAGTGATTTCATTCGATGCGCAACAAATAATAAATAGAAACGCCTGAGCCGCACAGGAAAGCTTCCTAATTAGTGTCCGGGTGATTAGTACGAGTCGGGCTCGGACGGCGTACGCTACGCGTCGCCCACGCCGGAACCGTACGGGACCGTGGCAACGATCGTTGCGCGCACGTATACGTCCACGCGGGCGTAAACGAGTCGCGAGATAAGTGTGACGAAAAAAAAAAAAACGGATACACGAGGAGTAACCGGGCAAAGTGTGTCTCGTGTAGCGTACACGAAGGTTGGAGCGGGCTTTCTAGTTGCGAGTAGGGTTCCCTCTATAGGCGAGAGAATCGGCTCGGGAGAGTCATCTCGGCGCTGTTCCTCTCGGAAGATCCACGGTGAAACGGTACTTTCCAGATACGTACTCGCTGCCTCTCGGCCCGAGCAAACTAACTCGCACCCGCGCTCCAAAAGGGCTCCCACTCGCGCTGCTCTGTACAAACAACGCGCCCACGCATGGAGAGAGAGATGATGCGCAACTACGATGCGATCGACGCGGAGATTTTCCCTTCGTGTTCTGGGATGAAAAGTCACTTGGGGTCGAATTTTGAGACGTTAGTTTGGACTTATGTAACCTAAGTTTGAGTTAGGGTGGTCCTTGCGAATGGTGTTTTGATAAGTTTGGGTAAATAGATAAAAAGATTAAAAAGTTTCAAAATCAATTGATCGATTCAAAAACAGACTTGATAAACACTTGTCTACCTAATGGAAAATACAAGATGCAGATATTATAAGTTGTAAACTTCCTTTTTGTGAATATTAATAATAATAATAATTTGCTCTCATTTCACTTTGGATAAGTTTGAGAGAAATGAGGGCGAATTGCAGACACTTGTCGATGGTACAAAAATCTGAAAAAATCAAGGCTATTAAAATTAATCGTTTCGGCACTTTTAATAAAAGTGCTGAAACGATTAATTTTGAAACGGTTTTAATGGTAATTCCAAAATGTTATTAACGAATTGATGAAAAATTTAATTGGTCAACAAATCTTGCGAAAACCTATTTTTTTAATGAAAATAATCCGTTCATTTTTCTGAATGCGCATGAATTTTTTAAGATTTTTGAGTTCAGACTTAAGTTTTTCAGAATTTGAGTTCAGACTTAAGTTTGAGCTTAAGATCAAACTTAAACACGAAATCAATTTTAACTGAGGTTCGATCTTAAACTCGAACTGGAGGTAGATCTTAATGGCACGCAATGAAGTTCGGGCCAAACTTCGATCGTAAGTTCAATCTCAAGAGCGATCTTAAGTTCGAACTAGCGTCTCAAAATTCGACCCTTAATCTGCATAATGGTACATTTTCCGCCCGTGTCGCACGCAAGAAATGTGGTTATTTCAGCGAAGTCGGGAAAAAAACAATGTTCCGATAGCGTTTCTTGCTGTTGAGATAAAAGTCGCTAGCGCGATTTTTAGCACACACACGAATAATGAAATATCGACGTTCCAAAAGTATTGCTTCGCGTTCGAGATAGTTTTTTTTTTATGCATGCATACTCACGATTTCTCATGAAAGGACTTACTTTTCCCTTTGACGAATTCGGAATTGAGATCTGCCGAAGCATGTTGGCTACCTGCGATAACTAGCAGCAGAAAGGTAACGACGATGAGGAAGGATGTCGACAGCGCTAGTGGCTCGTGTCGGTGGTTGAACATGATGAGCTCGCATGCCCTCTACGAACCCGTCGGTCTTGGCAACGAGACCTCGTGAAAAACCCTCTTTCGGTATTCCTCTTCCCTCTCCTGGGACACCTCGTTCCGTGATCCTCGCGGTAGCTCCGGGACCCCTCGAGTTTCCGGGCTGAAGAAGACTTCGATAGTTGGCGAATATTGGCGGCTCGTCGCCGATGCCATTGCGGCACTTTTACCAAGCTTCTTCTCGCATTTCCGGTACCAATCGTCGTTCGTCTCGCTGCAACGGAAAAAAGAAAAAAAATCTCGTTAGTTACAATTTCAAGACACGTAAGGATCTTTCATTCATTCGTACTTATTAATTAGCGGTATTGGAAACTTTTTTTTAAACAAATTGTTTGCGAAATTTCAAACACGAATGTGTTGCAATATTTTTTCAGGCAAAAGATTTGTAATTTTAATATCTGGTATTTTTATTTTACGGAAAAGTACATTGATGTTCAATTAATGTGAGCAATGCAAGCAAGTGTCAACTTGCAGTGCATTCAATTTACAATTTACTATTACAGTGTACGTACACGGTTACAAAAAATGGTAAATTTAATGCACCGGACATGTACAATTGTGATAAAAAATTAATATACTTTTTCATTCAACTAATTGAACGAAATTATGAGTGTTAAAGTATTTTTACAGTAAAATTAAAGCAAATCATTGAAAATAAACTTTTCTGTGCTGAAGGACTTCGTTCGATGGCCCGTTGACATTATGTGGATTATTTATTATATATAATTATGTGAATATTAAAAACTGTAAAGGTCGTCAATGGACCGTATGCATCGTCAATAAATACACACTTTCTACCACTTATTTCTAATCTTTAGTACGCTGTATTTCTAATATTTTTAATACGCTGAAGATTTAAGTATTTTAAGTGATTTAGTATAAAAGTACTCAAATCCAATAATGTACTTCAATTTCACTGCAAAAGTTCCCTAATTTCTCATCACAATTGTACATGAAATTTAACATACCACTTTACGCATAAAAACTTAAAGCCCCAGTACATTAAGTCCCCTACGAATCTCTTTAACAGTGAACACACGCTCGTGTTTCGGTAGGGCGCAAGAATTCCCGCAAGAACAAAAATCCGATCGGCTCATTCTTCTCGCTGGAAGAATCGAGGAATTCCATCGGTTTCGGAAACGTTGTATCGAAGGTGAAAAACCCTCGATACCCCATCCGCGAATACAATTGTTTTTCGATCCCCGACACGATTCGCCGGCGCGAAATCCCTTTCTCGTACCGACCCGAAGTCACCGACGGGAGGAGGAGGCCGGTGAACGTTGAGAGTCCCGTCGTCGGAAAGACAATGCCGGGGGAGAAGCAGGTGTCTGAAACTCCTCCATGCGGGCACCTTTCCACCCCGGAGTCGCGATCCTCCGCGTCCCGGCGATCGCGGGTTTCTCTTTGTTCTTCGGCGCTGGCCCCTTCGCGCTGTTGGCGAACGTGGGCTCGCCTTATTCGGAAGGAAGTGGCGAACGCCCGTCGAACGTTTCGAACAAATGACGACGGGACGGATTCGCCACACTCGCCGCCTCCGCGGATTGATACCTCATTAACTCCCCATTCAAACTCACCGACCGGCATAGAACTCTCGCCTCTGGCTCTGTTATAGCTTTTATCGCCTCTGCGACATTTACACTGAGAAAAAGGATAGTATTTTCTACTGTACCAATAGTTCCCAGAGGGAACGTCTATATAGATCGTTTTTGATAGTATCTATCAGAGCTGGGCAAATACCGTAAGTACTTGAAGTAGGGGAGAGCGGGGCAAAATGGGGCAACGAGGCAAACCGGGTTTTTGGGCAAAACTAAATTTTTCAATCATTTTTGGATCGGACAAGGTGGCAAAACTGGGCTGAAAAGCCTGATGTATCCGATAGGGCGAATGCGGGCATCCAAAAATTATTGGAAAATGACGTTTTGCCCAAAAACCCCGTTTTGCCCCGTTGCCCCATTTTGCCCCGCTCTACCCTACACAAGTACTTAGTGCATTTGGCCCAGCTCTGGTATATATTCAATTGGTTAAATTATAATTATTGTCGCAACTATAAAATGTAAACGTTCCCCCTGGGAACTATTTTTTATGGTGTAAAGTCAGTATTGTTGCTTTTACTATGTTCTATATTTTGTTGTACCAACAAAATACACCTTTGAACGTATGTCACCGCGCATTTGCTTGATCCAACCATTTCTTTTTCTCCGTGTGATGTCGACTGTGTCTTGGCTAGCGCCGTAGCTGAACGCATTGGAACCGGTTGTCGGCATTCCCTTCGGAACCGAGCTGGTTCGAGCCAAGTGGAGCCGGGGGCGCCATCGGCAGAGCTGTTAATTACGACCGGGTTTGGTCCTAGCGGCTCGCGGACGGGCAGGAATTAACGTTCACCCATTGCGCCGGATTGCGGACAGCGACAACATCTGGCGATCAGCGAGCGGTTATCGAGCGCCAAGACATGCGACGCTCGGTCGAGATCGGCCCTTCCGCTTCCGAGCCGCGGTTCTGCGTTATGTATTTCGCCGATATCAACAACGCCAGCGAAGCGAGCGCTGGCGACGCAACCGAGAAAGAAGTAACAAGTCCTTCCCGCGTGACAAGAAAACCAGGAATTTCTCGGAGGTTCCCTCAGGCATTAAGCACGATCGTCGCGAGCCTCTTCCGTCCAGAAAACAAGGCTGAGAATCGGCCGGCCAGCCGGAGAGCACGCCGGGCCGCGAGTGCCGCGGATGCCTCAGCGCAGTTTCGATGACGACGACAAAAAAGAGTAAAAACCGTCGGGAAGATTCGACGCAGCGTACGGCGACATCGGTCGTATTTATCGACACGAGACCTCGGCGAAGGGGAACGTTGGCTCCGCGATGGCGAAAAGCGCGACACAGCGAGAGAGAACCAACCTCCTTCCACCTCCGCTGTCCGCGACGCCAGCCCGGCTTCTTCTCCCCGGATCCCCGACATCGCGCGGCCTCTTTTGACTCCGCGAGCACCTCGAGCAAAAAAATACAAAAAAGTGTCCTGGGGGACACGCCGTCGCAGCGTGTTAACTCCGCTGCTTATGCATTCATATCCTTGTTCGCGACACAGGGACCAACTGATTGTTTCCACAAACACCCGACAACGGAGAACCCGTGTCGTCCGCTTTTTCGACTCGGTCGACATTCGCTGAGGCAATAATTCCTGCGGTCCTCAAATTCGCGAGAAGTGTCGCTCGTAACGATCGATCGGACATCGATTCGAAAAAGCGGATCCGGTGGTTATGTCGGCTGCGCTGTCGGACAGCGACATTCCGAGCGGCTCGGTGGAGCCTGGGGGGGGGGGGGGGGTCAGCGAGGGGTTATCCAAAAATTGCACCTCGCGAACGGGCGCTTCGTGCCCGGGGTGATCGGATCGCCTCGCGCTATCTTTCACTCTCGCTGACGATAATGGAGGCCCGATGGGCGCAAGAAGTGGCGCAAGAAGCGCCTGAAGAAAGACGATGAGGTGGAAAACGAAGAACTCGCCAATAAAGTCGGTCCGGGATTTAACGGTAAGGAGGACGTGACCGCGGTTCCCGATGTCTCCGGCGAGATCCGCCGGAGACATCGGGGACCGGGCGAGGTGGCGCGCAGGTGAAGTCCGCAGGCTCGCATGCGCCCGCCTGCGTTCTGAGGGAGACTCCTGAGGACCTCCTTTATCCCGTGGCTTCTCGAGATTCTCCGGCTCTCGAGCGACTCCTCCGCCGTTTTGGGACTCGGGCGCTTCTTCTCATCGGGCTGGCTTTGATTTAGAACACGGCGGAATCGCCGCCGTCGCTCTCATCCCCGGTGACAAAAACGTTTTCTGCTTAACCCGCTTGGCGGCCCGCAAGGCTGCGTCGGTCGACTCTACTTTCCCACTGGTCCGTATATGGCTCAGCGTTTCGTCTTATCCTCCCCGATCCGCTCGCGACGCCGTCGATCTCCCGATCGCGTAGGGGTAAACGCTCGATTCCTCGCGAAGGAGGGATAAAAAAAATCGTCGCCGATTACGATCGCCGAGAACTTCGCCGTAGGCCACGGAATAGGAATCGATCGACTCTTCGGTTCGGAGCTCGAATGAACAACGTCGGTGAGGAGACGGGCCGTTCACCTGTATCCTTCGATCGGCGATCGAATCGACCGTATTCCGAGGGCAATTCGTGTGGGCCAAGATCGAAAGGAACGAAAAAATGAGAGAATGAATATCGAGTTCGAGGGCGTCGAATAAAAAAGGAGCAAGGTGGAAGAAAATGAGATGATCGTGGGAGAAAATGAGATCGTAAGAGTGACGGATTCGTAAGCGTGACGGTTTCGTAAGAGTGACGGATTCGTAAGAGTGACGGATTCGTAAGAGTGATGGATTCGTAAGAGTGACGGATTCGTAAGAGTGACGGATTCGTAAGAGTGACGGATTCGTAAGAGTGACGGATTCGTAAGAGTGACGGATTCGTAAGAGTGACGGATTCGTAAGAGTGACGGATTCGTAAGCGTGACGGATTCGTAAGAGTGACGGATCCGTAAGAGTGACGGATTCGTAAGAGTGACGGATTCGTAAGAGTGACGGATTCGTAAGAGTGACGGATTCGTAAGAGTGACGGATTCGTAAGAGTGACGGGTTCGTAAGAGTGACGGATTCGTAAGAGTGACGACTCCTAAGAGTGACGACTCCTAAGAGTGACGACTCCTAAGCGTGACGACTCCTAAGCGTGACGATTCCTAAGCGTGACGATTCCTAAGCGTGACGATTCCTAAGCGTGACGATTCCTAAGCGTGACGATTCCTAAGAGTGACGATTCCTAAGGACACGGGCCGTTCACCTGTATCCTTCGATCCCCGATCAAATCAACCGTATTCCGAGAGCAATTCGTGTGGGCCAAGATCTCAAGGAACGAAAAAAAGAGAAAATGAATATCGAGTTCGAGGGCGTCGAATAAAAAAGGAGCAAGGTGGAAGAAAATGAGATGATCGTAGCACGAGCTACGGCGAGAGGTGAATTGCTCCGTTCGGATAGATCGCTCTCGGATACACGGCGTTCGCCGGGGGGGTGGGGGGAGGGGGGGAGGGCATGTACTCTAGTATGATGAAAAGAAGAACACGACGAGAGCGGTCCGTTCCCGGATTGCCCTCGAGGCAGCAAACTCCTCTCATTGGCGTCGGAGTTCTCCGCGCCGATCTCGCGCTCTCGCCCGTTCCGCGGATCACGTACGCGGCTCTCGCTAATAACGTTCGTGACTCCGTGACGCCTTTGTATACCGAGGCATGGGCCGTATACCTTCCACCTTCCTCTTCTTCTTCTTCTTCTTCTTGCCTCTCCTCCAGCGATACATAAGCATAGCCTTCGCTCGCCGGGGTACGAACGAGCCGCGTTTTCGTCGGGGATCGCGAATTACGATCGAAGCGTTTCGCCCGAGCGTCGGAGGAGTTCTCTCGCGCGGCGGAGCTCCACCGTGAGGCCGTCCGCAACGGCGAAGAGCCGATGCGGCTCTCTCGCGCCCCGGCCGATCCGCCGAAAGCCCCCCGCGCTCTCCCTCGTGAAATTCCAGCGCGCGAAATAACTCTCCTGCGCTCAGTTAACTCGCGGTCCACGGAAGCCGCGAGGTCGGGCGCTCCGGTCTACGGACGCGAACCCTAGCCGTGATTATACCCACCGGCAGCCGCAAGGATTCGTGAGTCTCGAGAGCTCGCAACTCGAGCAATCTTCGCCTCGGGATCCTCCCGCGTTCCATTGCGGAGCGGTGCGCGATGTCCGGGGCTTTTATTTTCAGACGCAGCTGATAAGGTGACTGATAAGGAGACACCATGTTTTGACGGAAGTTCGGCCGGGCGAATCGTCCTATGGCGGAAAATTATGCGGGTTGGTAAGAATTGCGATCGGTAAGAATTGCGATCGGTAAGAATTGCGATCGGTAAGAATTGCGATCGGTAAGAATTGCGATCGGTAAGAATTGCGATCGGTAAGAATTGCGATCGGTAAGAATTGCGATCGGTAAGAATTGCGATCGGTAAGAATTGCGATCGGTAAGAATTGCGATCGGTAAGAATTGCGATCGGTAAGAATTGCGATCGGTAAGAATTGCGATCGGTAAGAATTGCGATCGGTAAGAATTGCGATCGGTAAGAATGGCGATCGGTAAGAATTGCGATCGGTAAGAATTGCGATCCGTAAGAATAGCGATCGGTAAGAATTGCTATCGGTAAGAATTACGATTTGTAAAAATGGCAATTTGGCGACTTGATGTTCGGAGTTTTAAAGACTCGTTGACATAAAATACGGTGAAGTTATTATTTGGAGAAATAACGTTCGGCCAATTACCATTTCCGACGAGAAACCTCCGCTGAAATGAAGGTGAATCCGGAAAAAATAAATTTCGAAACTTCGTCAATTCATGAAAAGTTTCGGAAGTTTGCCAATTCACAAGAAGAGCGTTTCAGACACATAGTTTTCGGCCATACGTCGATTCGGCCGATCGAAGTTTCAGCAAAACAACTCGGTTCCGATCGCATGCACACCGACACGTGAACTTCTTGCACTTCATCATCGAGCCCCTGTACGATCCTTTGTTCGAGGGGTGTTTCTGGTTTATCGAGAGGTTATTCGACTGCGTCGATCCTGTCCATGCGATGTTGCTCTTACCGTTGCGTAACACATCGCGAACGCTTCGACCGGTCTCGATTAAACTCGAGAACTGGACGGCGAGCCGGGAACGATCACCGGCTGGAATACGCAACCGGAGCGTAATGCGTAAGCTAATACATATCGCCGGCCGCCGGCCCGACCGCATAACGCTCAGTTGATTTGTGCCCGATCGAACTACCCGCGGTCCACGGACAACATTGTCAACGTGAAAGGTTCACAATGCTCCCGGAGTCGACCGGAACGCTCGCAATCACGCCGTTCCATTATTTTTATACGATTATATATTTTCATATCGACGCGAAGCCTGCAGCGTGTCTCGTCAAAATGTCAAAGTCGTTTTTATTTTTTTCCTAACCAGTTGCGGGAATGACGTAGGCGCGATGACTTTCATCGTCATGAGGCGCGATCTTTGGTGCGAGCGAATGGAGCGGTGATTTATCCCAACAAACTCCCTCTTCCGGACCCCCCTCAAAATTATGTTCAAGTTTGATTTAAGCATTATTATGGCACGATGAATCAGCTGAGGCAAATGTGTGGACTGTCCGTTCATCTAACGAACAGAGTGTCGTTTAGAGGATCGTCGATCGCCCGATCGGCTGGGAGCAGCGGAAAGGATCGCCAGCGACCGGGAGACCTTTTGGTCGCGGCGGGCGACGATTCGCCGGAGTTGAAGCTATCCGGTAGGTCCTACGCGAAACTGATCGCCGACTACGGCAGAGAGATAGAGGAGCGAAGTGTCGCGGCGAAGTTCAACGGGGATGGAAAGGCCGGTGGAACCAGAGCGGGTTTCTTCGCCGGAACGGCCTTTCAGCGTCTGGCGAGAGTGTCGTCTTTGGTGAAGTTAAAGACCGGAAGGAACAATGTTGGTCCCGGTCTCTGCACGAAGAGTTCCTCGGGACCTCCGGTCGATCCTGCAAAGACCGGCGAGGATTGCACGAGAGGCAAAGCCGGTCAAGACGGCAAAGATGCTCTCGATGACGCGACTGAAAGAGCGCAATGGTTGGATAAAGTCGTCAAAGCTCACAGAGCGAAGAGAGCAAACGAAAGTCGTTTGCAGTATTGCGGCAAAGGAAGAAACGTCGCTCATCCGCTGGTTCAAAGAATCGCGAAAACCCCTGTGGAGCATTTGATCGGTAAATAATCCTTTACGCATGCACCCAGAAAAATAATTTATTTGACGGCCACCGTTTACTTGGTTTAAGTAAAATATTTATTTGATTTAAGTAACTATTTACTTAAGTGAAATAAATATTTATTTAAATCAAATAAATATTTTACTTAAACCAAATAAACGGTGGCCGTCAAATAATTTTTTTTTTCTGTGTGCATGTATCCGACACCACACCCAGGAAAAAAAAATTATTTGAGGGCCACCGTTTATTTGGTTTAAGTAAAATATTTATTTGATTTAAATAGGGTAAAAGTGGGGAATATGGACCGGTCCATATATCATTGATTTACGTGTTAATCGAGGTGGGCCATATTCACCACTTTTACCCTAAATATTTATTTGTATTCAATAAATATTTATTTAAATGAAATAAATATTCTACTTAAACCAAATAAACGGTGGCCGTCAAATAATTTTTTTTCTGTGTGCATGTATCCGACACCACACCCAGGAAAAAAAATTATTTGAGGGCCACCGTTTATTTGGTTTAAGTAAAATATTTATTTGATTTAAATAGGGTAAAAGTGCGGAATATGGACCGGTCCATATATCATTGATTTACGTGTTAATCGAGGAGGGCCATATTCACCACTTTTTCCCTAAATATTTATTTGTATTCAATAAATATTTATTTAAATGAAATAAATATTCTACTTAAACCAAATAAACGGTGGCCGTCAAATAATTTTTTTTTCTCGGTGCTCCCCTGTAGGAAAGGCGACTTCCAACGAATCCGTCAATGTGGACAGTCAAATTTCGCTGGCAAAGAAGAAACCGGATGTCCCGCGAAGCGACACCAGGAATGTGTCGGTAGTGGTGAAACCGCTGAAGAGAAGCGACAAGGCCAAAAACGCCTCCTCAATGGCAGACAGCGATGATAAGAGCGCGCTGCTGGTGACGCTGACTGAGGAGTCGAACCACTCGTCGACATCGAGCTCTCACCCTCTGCGTCACGTAGACCTTCGAATAAACGGAAAGCCGGCCTTAGGAGTGGACACGTTGATCAGCAAAGTGGAGAAACTGGACATCGTCAGTTCGGCTGAGAAAATAGAGATAAGGATTCCGGTCTTATCGGAGGCTACGGCGAGAGATAAATTACAGCCACCCAATTCGACGATAAATGTGTGCATATCGAGCCGAGGAGAGGAGGCTGCGTCGAGTCGCGACAGCGCCAAAGATGTCGGCCGGTCAGGAGATTCTGGATCGGGCGGTTCGGAATCTGATTTGTCTCATCCATCGACTTTCTTCGTACCGAAGATCCGGAATTTCAGGAAAAATGACAAATTCGCCGGTCGATCCAGAGTCGTTCCCTGGTGGACGACCGAGGAGTCTTTTCGCCGCAGCGAGAGCGTCCCGGCTGGGCCGGCCGAGGATCCGCCGATCGTCCAAAGTCCGGAGACCAAGAGTTCCGTCCTCGCTGCGACAGCGTCGAAAGAAGTCGCCAGCGACTCCGGGATGAGAGCCAAGCCGCCCGTAACCGAGCCGAGCAGCCCGAGGCGACAGTCGATGAGCAGAAGAAATGGTAACTCAGCCATTTCGAAGATCATCGAGGAGGAGTCGCTGAAGAAGAGCGAACGGCAGCGAGATGAGCGTCGGACGCTGCACCGATCGAAGAGCGACGCGATGCCCGAGGCCGAGGCTGACACGAGGGTCAAGAGTACCGCGTCGAATGAGAAGAAAGACGCTCCTTCCGTCGCCGTTGGCTCGCCAACGCCCGGAAAAAGTGTCCAAGCTCGGACGCCAACGCCGGATAACGCGCCGAAAAAAATGTCATCCCCCTTCGCAGTCGCCGTCGCAGCCTCGGGAGAGCCTCGGGAGACCGAGTACAAGTCGAGCGAGTCCGGGGACACCGGCAGGAATAATAATTTATCCAGCGCGAAGGACTCCGGAGGAAGAATTCACGCTAAGCCGATTTCCGAGATAGGCGCAGTGAGAACCAAAGCCGATACTCACGGCGTAACGAGTGCAGGACAGGTTTCGAGGGTTGTGGGATCTGACGGAGTGGCATCTAAAGTTGGGACTAAGCCGTTGCAGGAAGTTTCCCGCGAATCGGAAACGAACGATGCACTTCGGCCCGGAACTCACGGCGAGCTGGAGCTTTGGACGTCGACGCAATCTCCGGCTGAGCCTGCAAAACAGCCGCGGAACGGTCGCGGCGCGTCGATAAAACCGAACGACGGCGCAGCCGGGCGACTTTCGAAGGCTAAAAATTCAGCCGCCGCGATGAGACCCATAGAGAAGAAGAAGGACGGCACGCTCATTGACTACGGAGCGACTGTGACTACGCGCAAGAAGCTCGAGAGGAAATTGTCCGGCTCTCGAAGTACCAATGGGGCTCAGAGAAAGAAGATTACCGAGCAAGAAGAGCCGGTTGTTGTGGCGACCATCAAGGAAGTCATTCCGAGGAGAAACAGGGACGTCCGCGGCGACGCTTTTAATCGGAAGACCGAAGAGCCCGGATCCGGGCAAAACGGTACCGAGTGTCCTCGCCTTTCACGTGACGTTCTTCTCTTTCGCCTCGGGTGGGGACAAAAAATATATCAGTTCTCTTCTTTCTCAGGAACCGATAAGAATAGACGTCGAACGCACGTGGCACGTGATCATTGTGGATCGCCTCAGAAGAAATTCAACAGAATCTCTCCGAAAGGAACGACGAACGAGCCGAACGAATCGGGAACTTCGAGGACACAGTTGAATAAGGAAAAAAGAAATTCCGAAGCGGCGAATGAGTCACAGGTCGTTGGAACTGTGACTCCGGACAAGAAATTACTGTACAGCGTTTGGCTGCGGCGTTTTAAGGAGCGGACCGGCCAGGACCCGGATCCAACGAAGGACCCGAAGTGTCGCGGTGCCTGATGTTGGATAGAGTCATTCCGGCTTGATGTTCCGTTGAACTTGTACAAGCCCGATAGCGTGTGAAACAAACGGTCCGTCTGGTCTCTCGTGTCCAAAGAACAAGTATTCCTACCGTTCGGCGATTAAGGCGGTAAAGAAAGATCGGTGGCATAGCGCGTATCTCTTCCAGCTCTGGAAGGGCGGATAAGATTGGCAGGTAATCGCAAATTGGAATTTGGACAAATTTGCAAAGAGGGCTTTGAGGAGAAGAATTGCGACCAGCCAAGATCGGGATCCAACGAAGGACCCGAAGACTCGCGGTGCCTGATGTTGGATAGAGTCATTCCGGCTTGATGTTCCGTTGAACTTGTACAATTCCGATAGCGTGTGAAACAAACGGTCCGTCTGGTCTCTCGTGTCCAAAAACAAGTATTTCTACTGTGCGGTGATTGAGGCGGTAAAGACAGATCGGTGGCATGGCGCGTATCTCTTCCAGCTCTGGAAGGGCGGATAAGGTTGGCAGATAATCGCAAATTGGAATTTGGACAAATTTGCAAAGAGGGCTTTGAGGAGAAAAATTGCGACCAGCCAAGATCGGGATCCAACGAAGGACCCGAAGACTCGCGGTGCCTGATGTTGGATAGAGTAATTCCAGCTTGATGTTCCGTTGAACTTGTACAATCCCGATCGCGTGTGAAACAAACGGTTTGTCTGGTCTCTCGTGTCCAAAGAACAAGTACTCCTACCGTTCGGTAATTGAGGCGGTAAAGACAGATCGGTGGCATGGCGCGTATCTCTTCCAGCTCTGGAAGGGCGGATAAGGTTGGCTGGTAATCGCAACTTGGAATTTGGACAAATTTATGAAGAGGGCTCTCAGGCTCTCGCGAGTCGATTGCGACCGGTCAGGATCGGGATCTAACGAAGGACCCGAAGTTTCGCGATGTCTGACGGTGAATAGAGTCATTCCAGCTTGATGTCCCGTTGAACTTGTACAATCCCTATAACGCGTGAAACAAACGGTCCGTCAGGTCTCTCGTGTCCAAAGAACAAGTATTCCGTTCGGTGATTGAGGCGGCAAAGAAAGATCGGTGGCATGCCACCTATCTCTCCCAGCCCTGCAAGAGCGGATAAGGTTGGCAGGTAATCGCGAATTGGAATTCGGACAAATTTACGAAGAAGGCCCTCCAGCGACTCGATTGCGGCTGGCGATCGTAACGTGTTTTATCGGTCGAGGAGCCCCGGCGATTGTGTAATTAAAATTCTCATTAAAGCCAAAGGCGGCATCTTGAAACGTTCCGCTGGACAATGGTCCCGAAGAAAGGTGCGCGCTCGGAGATTCGCCCGGCCGATATGGGGCCCCGAAGAAGCCCCGAGCCGGGATTCGGAGGTCGCCACTCCAGCGCGCACGTACGCTCCTTCGCCCCCGAGGCTGCGAGGTCACGATGCACTTTCGCACATCGCATTATCGTCTCCTCTCGCGCGTCCTCCCGAAGGATTTCGGTCCCGGGCCCGCGAGATATCGGCCCAGCGCGATAACCGGTCATTAACCACCGATCAGGCCCGCCAATTTTGTTGTCGCGGGCGGCAACGCGAGGTGCGCGCGCATGCGTACGACAGGTACGCATTCTCCGCTCAGCGCGAGCAACACGGAGGAGTCTCGGTTCTTCGTGCACGATTTCGAAACCCGTCATTATGCACGCGTTCTCCTTCTCCCCGTCGCGGGCACCAGGTTTACACACACCGCGCTCCCTCGCCTCGCTGGGCCCCGCGATGTGGCAGCTTGCCAGTCATCCGAAATAATGCGTTTTGAAAGTGTTCACCGCGCCGTTGCCCAGCACAGCACGATCGTTATCGACGGCTCGCCGTCGACGAGCGACTTACCACCTACACCAAAAAAATTCAAAAAAAATCTGACGACCCCCCCCACCCCCCACCCTCGCCCCTTATGGCTCTCAACATCTCGTCCATATTATACTTTCAATCCGACGTCGCGTTTTACCACTTCACCCGATACCAATTATAACGAGATCGATAATGCGAATGATTTATCGTCGGTTCGCCAAGGTGGCAGCGAAGTCACTCCGAGAGCAAAGGCGGGAGTAACACACCGTCTTTGGACTCCGGGCTCGCTCTCGCCTTCTCGATTAATCTCGAAGAGTCGGCATTTTTTTTTTTTTTTTTTTTTTTTTTGGCGAGAGAGCAAAGAGAGTTTCTGCTTCTCGCACCAGATAGCCGAAGTGACCCCACGCGACCGGTTCCCGACCGTTCGTGGCCGCCATACCGCGCGCGAGAGCCTTTGATTTATCACGACCGCGCGCCGGCTTATAAATATACCGTGGTACCCTCCGGAGCGCTTCATCGTTCATCCGCGAGATCCAGCTCGGCCTCGACGTCACGAAGACTCGGGGGAGAGAGGGACGAAAGGGAGTCGTGCTGGCCCAGCGCCGGCAGAGGCCTCGGCCGGCGGGACTCCCGAGGCTCCGGTACGGCGCGAGCGCGAGGGGTCAGGCTGAGCTGGGACCTGCAGGTAAGGACCCTCGCCGCAAGATATATCCGTGAGCACTCCGATCCCCCCCCCCCCCCCCCCCCCCTCCGCCCCCTTCGGGAAGCCCGTGAGGAATTTCGAGAAGGTCAGGTACACGAGGGTTTCTCCGCTCATGCAGAGTAACCCTACGCTGTGCTGGGAGAGGACCAAAAAAAAACCCACCGGCAAGCTGCACTGGCTAGGTAGGATTCCCTTTTCTAAAAAGGTCGGGCCTCGAATGGGTTCCTTGGAAAGACGATCCGTCATTTTTCGTCCCGGGGTTTACCATGCGGAGTTGTGGCACTGTTTTCCAAAAAGTTGATTTTACGAAATTTATGATCGCGTCCCGAACGTTGGATGCTGAGATCTGTGGTAGGTGAATTCGGTATAAGGAATTCAAATTTTGTCGGAGGCGTTGTTACTTCCGTGACCATCGGGAGTTATGGCATCATTTTCCAAAAAGTTGATTTTACTAAATTTATCATCGGCTCTCGAATATTGGATGCTGCGATCTGCGATAGATGAATTTGGTATAAGGAATTCAAATTTTGTCGGAGGCGTTGTTACTTCCGTGACCATCGGGAGTTATGGCACAGTTTTCCAAAAAGTTAATTTTATGAAATTTATCATTATATCTCAGCATCCTCTCGAACCTTGGATGCTGAGATCTATGGTAGGTGAATTCGGTATAAGGAATTCAAATTTTCTCGGAGCCGTTGTTACTTCCGTGACCATCGGGAGTTATGGCGCCGTTTTCCAAAAAGTTGATTTTACGAAATTTATCATCGCCTCTCGAACGTTGGATGCTGAGATCTGCGGTAAGAGAATTCGGTATAAGGAATTTAAATTTCCTCGCAGCCACTCGGCGGAGTAATTTTTCCCAGAAAACGATTTGGCAAAATTTCACTTATCTAGCTGCTCGTACAAATGCAACTATAAAATTTTAACGTAGAAGAAACGAAATTCAATGAATATACAGAGAATTCCGTGGATAAAAACAGAAAATTTTGTAGCTCACATTTTTAGGCACGACCGAGCGTAAGCGAAAAGAAGTCCCTTATTATTTATTTATGTAGACATATGTTTGCCAGGATGTCGCTGTACTTTGCATATACCCGAAAGTTCAGTCGATTTTTACCATATTAATGGTAATTTCCATAAGATCCTTCTCACAGTCTACAAGAAATACAAATTTCGTCAGAGCCATTGTTACTTCCGTGACCGCCCGAGTATCGAATCGAAGATTCAACTGCGCGAAGCTGGAGGGCGCAGGTACGGAATCACGAGTATTGTGTATTACCGAGGACATGTTGGGTTCATTGTGTGTTCGGGAACGGCTCCTCCCCGCTCATTCGCTGTGCGAAACCGAGAGGCTGTCGCGGCTCTCTCGCGATGCATAGGTATGCACTAACGAGTGGATATAAGGTAACTCGACGAAAGAGCAGCTTTCCTTAACGATACGATACGACTACTCTCGTACGATCTAACGCGCGCTCGTCTCGTTAATTCACGAACGAGCCGTGTGTGCGTGCGCGTCCGTGTTCGTCTCTATGGTATCCCGAGAGCAAGTGTAACGAACAAGGAATCGTCGAAGCGCCGCGATATATATTACAATCGAGTCCCGTAATTAACGTAATGGACTCTCCTCGTGTTCGTGAGAGCTTGAGAAGCGAAGAGATAAAGGTTCTCCAAGGCTTGCTCGGAGACCCGCCGGGGCTGTAAAATTCAGTGTAAAAATAGAGTTTTTATCGTACCGCACATACGTACAGCGCGCGCATGCGCGAAGTCCGGATAGCGCGTATTCACGACACGCGTGAGTACTCGATCGCGTGCGCGTGCATGCGTGCTCTGACGACGACCGTGTATCAACTGTTCCAGTCACACATGTGTATAGATGTGCACATGTATGTATGTATATGTTACTGTTGCAAGGGAGGAGTTTGCGCATGCGCAAAGCGCAAAAAATAGCGCGTATTCCCGACACGCGTGAGTACTCGATCGCATGCGCGTGAATGCGTGCACTGTAAAAAAAATGTGTATGAAATTTAACGTACTAGTAATGGATGGTACTATTGAGGTCTTTATGCATAAACTAGTATATTAAATTTCATAGACAATTGTGATGCAGAATTCACGTAAAGCATATTAAAAATTTCACAAATCCCGTACTTTTCATCATTTACTTTAATTTTTAGTATAACAGTATTTTAAGTATTTTAAGTAATTTAGTATAAAAGTACTTAAATCTAATAATTTACTTTAATTTCACTGTAAAAGTGCATTATTTCTTCATCACAATTGTACCTTAAATTTAATGTGCCAGTTTTTTCATAAAAACTTCAAGTCCGGTGCATTAAATTAAATTTTTTTTTAACAGTTTCATCTCTCGACGGCCGTATACCAACTACCACTGTCACGCGTGTATAAACATATGCACATGCATATGTGTGTAAGAGAGGAGTTTGCGCATGCGCAAAGTCCGGATAGCGCGTATTCTCCACACGCGTGAGTACTCGATCGCATGCGCGTGGATGCGTGTTCTCTCGACGGCCGTGTACCGACCACCACTGTCACACATGTACATACATATGCGCGTGTGTAGGTATATATATTACTGCCGCTGAAGAGGAGGGATGAGCGCGCGGGACTGGTGTGAGGTCCACTTCGCAAGGACGACTGGCCCCACTCTGCCGACGATCCGGACCTCGCTTCCGA
Organism: Ichneumon xanthorius; assembly: GCA_917499995.1. Taxonomy (NCBI): domain Eukaryota; kingdom Metazoa; phylum Arthropoda; class Insecta; order Hymenoptera; family Ichneumonidae; genus Ichneumon; species Ichneumon xanthorius. Next base: position 7,139,840 of record OU824211.1, on the reverse strand, counting down.
TCGGCTCTTTGTTTGTTTTAATCATGCCCCGCTCTCGCCACCGTCCGACCGACTTGTACCCGATAACTTTTGTATTATTTATGTCCCGCACCGCGACACGCGGATGCTGGGGTCGATCGATCGCGAGCCGATCGATCGACCATCCTGCTACAATGGACACAGTCGTAAAGATCGGTATCGTCGATATCGGCGTTACTAGGAAATAGGCTCGAGCATCCGCGTTTCGAAGGTTCGATTATCGATGAAAAAAAAGTTCGAGCTTCAAGGCTCACAGCTGTTTGACTTGTATCCGAGCGATAGAGAAGAGCGGGGCAAAATGGGACAGTGGGGGCAAAACGGGACAGTGGGATGAATTTTTCTATGGGGGCAAAACGAGGCAGAAAATCGGGATGTATCGATGGGGCAAAATGGGACATAAAAAATTATTGGAAAATTGAAAACTAGGAAATAGGCTCGAGCATCCGCGTTTCGAAGGTTCGATTATCAATGAAAAAAAAGTTCGAGCTTCAAGGCCCATAGTTGTTTGACTTGTCCGAGTGGCAGGAAAGAGCGGGGCAAAATGGGACAGTGAGGCGAAACGCAATTTCCCAATAATTTTTTGATGGGAAGGAAACGAGCAGAAAATCCGGATTTATCGATGGGGCAAAATGGAACATAAAAAAATATTGGAAAATTGAAAAAAACTAGGAAATAGGCTCGAGCATCCGCGTTTCGAGGGTTCGTTTATCGATAAAAAAAACATTCGAGCTTCAAGGCAGTTCGACTCGTATGCAAGCGGTAAGGAAGAGCGGGGCAAAATGGGACAATTATTTTTTTACGGGTACAAAACGACAACCCGGATGTACCGATGGGGCAAAATGGGGCATCAAAAACGATCAAAAAATGGTCTTTTGCCCCCCTGTACCATTTTGCCCCGCTCTCTCCTACATCTCCGCAGTGGTTCCGCGGTCCGATCGATCATGGACTTCTTAATTATTTTTATGATAAAAAAAAAAAAAAAATGCGATTCACATTAATCGAGGACGATAATCCTTCCGCGTCGTTCGTGGAATTCCGCAAAGCCTCGGCGCTCCCGCCGCGCGTCTCTCGCAGCGGCACCGCGTCTAAAATTCTCGTATGACACACTCGACCGTACAGGCGCACCGTAATCCGAGAGAATTTTTATTCGCCGCCGGATTAATTATTTTTCCACTTCGAGCCTCGAGGACTGTCCCGGCTCTCCTTTTAACCCACCGCTTCGATTGTAAAACAAACCCGGGATCTCGATCGAAGCCTCCCAACGATCGCTCCCCGACGCGTGAGGAGTCCGTCTCTCTCCCGGAGGCTCGAGAATTTCTCGTCCTTACGACGTCGTTTCGCGCCCGATTGCGCACAGCGCGCCACTCAGGAGTATCTCTGGCAGAGTGCTGGGCCGGACCTGGGAGGACGGCATTAGCGCTCGGGCACTTTAATCCTCGAGCTGATAAAAAGGCTCTTGGTCCAGAGAAAGGAGCAGATGGGGGGGGGGGGGGCGAAGAGCCCAAGCGAGAAAGTCAAATAAGGCGAGCGAGTTGAGAGGTAGAAAAGAAAATGAGATTAATAAGACGAGGGTAGAGCGAGAATCACGAAATCTCATCGTACTAATCCTCTTAGCGGGCGAGCGCTACCATGGCCGTCACGAATTTATATATATAGACATATATACATATATGTATATATGTATGTAATATATACATGTATGCTTGGCAGGCGGCTCGTTGTCGCGATATTTGTGAAACGAAAAGGCTTTGGCAAGACCATTTTTTCGCGAAGTTATTTTACCGCATATTTTTACGTCCATCCAGGGGGTGGGGGGGGGGGGGGGATATTATATTCTCACATATGATACTCGCGTCCTTCGGGGAAATTAAATCGTTAAGTGTCGCGAGGAGGAGAATAAGTGCCTCGCGGTTGGCGAGTGAGCTTGCGCGTTTTTGGTCAAGTATAGTCAAATTTTTTATTTATTTTTATTTGTATATAGGAAACTGAAAAATGTCGAGTAGTGTGAATTTGTTGAAAAAAAATCCTTTCCACCCTCCAAAAATATAGATGTCGATCGCAAATGGAACCTCGCGAAAGACGGGCCCAAGTAAAAAATGCTAAGAGGTGCCCGCGAGGTTCAATTTTAGATTAAAATCTATACTTTTGGAGGGTGGAAAAAATTGTTTGAAACAAATTCACCGTACTGGACATTTTTAGAGTTATATACGAATTAAAAAATCGAAGTCTTTTGCGTTTTATACAAAAAATTACAAAAAGTTAAGCTCCCACCCCGTAGAACTATATATTTTTTTTGAGCGATAAAAAAATCATGCCAAAAACAGTTATTGACAATTAAGTTCGAGAGGTGCCGCATTTGTTGGGTAAAACAAATTGGATTATTTTGCTAAATAGCACCTTTCGCTGGATTTAATTTGAGACCGAAATTCGTACTTTAAAAAGGTGCGCGAAATATTTTTTTTAAATGTCTTTTTTTTTAAACACCCTAATTATACATGTGTGCTCGGCAGGCTCCACGTCGCGATATTTGTGAAACGAAAGAGCCTCGGCAAGACCATGTTTTCGCGACTTTATTCCACCGCATATTTTACCGTCCATCCAGGGTGGAGGGGGGGGGGGGAGAGATATTATATTCTCACATATACTCGCGTCCTTCGTGGAAAATTAAATCATTAAATGTCGCGAGGAGGAGAAGAAGTGCCTCGCGGTTGGTGAGCGAGCTTGGGCGTTTATGGTAAAGTCCGACGGACATGTCCAGTGCGACTAGTGCGAACATGAGCGGGGACAATAATCGTCAAGGCGGCTCGAAGGATGAAATAACGAGAGTGCGCATGAGCGGCGCGTTCGTGTCCGCGAGTGCGGACGGAGGGAAACTCGCGGGCGTAGAACGGAAATCAAAGCGCCGACTTCGCTCGGGGAACGAGAAAGAGATCGGTTTCTCGAGGATTCCTCCACCCTTTAACGACCCTGTCCGCGGCGCTAATTGAGTGCGCATTGATACGTCGCTCCACTATAAATCGATTACTTTGCGGCGATGGCGCGGAATGCCCGGCTGGTCCGCCCTTCCCCCGTACTTAGCCTCGTTGCCTCTTTTTCGCCGACTTCTTTCCCTCCCAACCCTTCGCCGGCTTCGCGGGCCGGCGACAACTTTCGCCGTATTCCCTCCTCGCCCTCCGCCCCGCGCCCGCTTCGACCGGAGCCGCGCTCACACGAAACCTCCCGGAGGTTCGGTTTTGCCAGAAGAAGACGCAGGATCGGAATGTCCGAATATGCATCGGTGTAATTCGTCGCCCTTTCCTGTGTGGTTAATGTCGTAATTGCTTGAATCCGGAGCGCGGACGGCAGATCGTGATTTATCGACGACACGCGTTTGGGTTTAGGGGAGAGCGGGGTAAAATGGGATAATGGGACAAAAGGCAATTGTCCTATAACTTTTGGATGGTGAGGGTGGGGGCAAGTGGGGCAAAACGGGCTTGTAAATCAGGATATACCGTTGGGACAAAATGGGGACATCCAAAAATTATTGAAAAATTGAGTTTTGTCCCACTGTCCCATTTTGCCCCACTTTCTCCTATTCATCCTTATTTTCTTCAGAGCTCAATTCCGGCGTTTGTTCGAATATGTATCAGAGTAATGCGTCGCCCTTCCCTGCGTGGTTAATGTCGTAATTGTGATTTATCGACGACACGCGTTTGGCCTTAGGGGAGGGCGGGATAAAATGGTACAGTGGGCAAAACGGGATAATGGGACAAAAGGCAATTGTCCAATAACTTTCGGATGGTGGCGGTGGTGGTAAGTGGGGCGAAACGTGTTTGTAAATCGGGATGTATCGTTGGGACAAAATGGGGTCATCCAAAAATTATTGAAAAATTGAGTTTTAGCCCACTGTCCCATTTTGCCCCGCTCTCCCCTATTCATCCTTATTTTCTTCAGCGCTCAATTCCGAGGTTTGTTCCGAATTCCTTGGAGGAGCAGGCGGGAATATATGGTGGTTAGGTGGCAGAAACGCCGCCGAAGATCCTTGAGCAACGTATCGGGCGTCGTATCGTGCGAACGCTTCGGACTCGGTGGATGTACGTTCGGCGATAGAGGGAGGGAAGGGGGGAATCCAGGCGCGAAACCGCTCCGCTTTTATGGTATTCCTGGCGGCTACTTGTACGGAGACAAATGGGGCAAATGCACTTTATCTCGTTACGTTTCTCTCCTCTGTTCCCATCCTCGCCACGGAGGTGAGGAAAGCTGAGTAATGAATCGACCATTGTATTGGATACTTGTTCGTATCTGTTTGTCGCATGAGAAGATCCACCCAGCAACTATACAAGTGTTTCTGGGCCTTCGGCCCTTTGTCAATCGTGACCCAAAAATCTCTTTTCTTTTCCGACTTCCAATTCTTACAATTCCATATAATATTGAAACAACTCATCTCTGAGCCAAATTTTAACACAACTGAAAGAGGTAACTGACAATAACACGTAATTATCGAAGAGAGTACACACACCGTCAATTCTATCTAGATTATTTATTTATCTTGTTGTTTTCAACTAATAGTAAGAAATATTATCTGTGTATCAAATTGTAAAGCACCGTTCAATGCAGCGTGAGCATCCGGGCTGAAGGGCTTCGGTTAATGGCCTATTGGCCCACCATATGGCATGATCGTATGGGAGGTCAATAAATATCTTTTACTACTACTACACTGAGAAAAAGAAATGGTGGAATTAAACAAATGCGCGGTGACATACGTTCGAAGGTGTATTTTGTTGGGACAACAAAAATTTTTGTTTCAGTCGGCAAATTTTGAATAAATTGAAGCAAATAGTCGTTTAACAAAACAATGTTTTATTTGTACTAAACAAATAACAGCTTTGAACGTATGTCACCGCGACTTTTGGTTAATCCAACCAATTTTTTTTCTCAGTGTATTGAAACAACGACGGCAAGACTGTCAAGGTGACATGTTATCGTTTCAATCCCGTATGGAATTGCAAGAATTGAAATAACAATTTTTTTCTTTACTTGAGTCATTGATATTTTTTTTCAGTGTATTGTATGCTACACGGGAGGAAGCGGATTTTCAGCCGGCTTAACCAAAAATCGTGGTGATAGGTATACGTTCAAAGCTGTTATTTGTTTGGTACAAATAAAGCATTATTTTGTTAAACAATTATTTACTGCAATTTATTGAAAATTTGTCAATTGAAATAAACATTTTTTATTGTACCAACAAAATACATCTTTGAACGTATGTCACCGCGCATTTACTTAATCTAACCATTTATTTTTCTCAGTGCAGCGAACTTTGCACTCAGTGACAATCGCACACTTCCCTCTCACGCAGCATAACACACAATTTTCCAAGTAGCACGATAAGACATCGAGCACTTCGGGAAGCGGGAATCCCGTCCCCATGACTTATTAACGAGATCGACTTATTAAAACTCTATTATCGCCCGCGGCCTAGCGAGTTGCAATCAGTTTCGACCGACTGTATCTCTAATGAAAATCAGCCCCCCCAACGCCTTCCAATCGGTGTAGGTGAGTTACGATCGTGCGAGGCATTCGTATTTATGAGCCGTTGCAGCTTATTCCGCTGGATGCTGTTCCACGGCCGATCGACGGCGAACAGCCTCGGCTCGATGAGTTTCATCGAGGCTGACTTATGTTTTATCACGAAATGTCCACACGCGCGTGCGCGCCGCCGATTTAATTCGCGCACCTGTGACTGGCGAGCCGGGGCGAGCCGTTATCGTCGCGCGTTCTTGCCGGCCGGTACGCAGCCTCGTAATGATAATAAGCGGCCTGGCTCTCGTTGCTCGCACGCGCTGCACCCGAGATATACGAGCTTATCATACGAGCCTCATCTTTACGAACTCGGCCGAACGGGTTTCTTGCGTCGTGCCATTCCGTACCGTGAATCGCGACGATGATGCCAATTTCATTGGCCACCGAGCACAATCGAAGATGGATGGACGGAGAAACCACTCGGCGATCGATGATGAGCGCAAAAATTTGTATATTTTTTATTCGGCGGCGGAACGGCCGGTGTCGATGTCATGAGGACCGATGACGAGAGGAGCAATGAAATGCAATTTAATTCAAGACGGAGGAGATCGCTCCACCCGGCGAGGATTGAGTTTGCCTGACGCGGGGAACACCCAGGAGGTCGGGCAGAACGGAGCGCCGGCGGGAGAGGGAATTCACCGCGAGCTCGTTATACAGCGAACGGGAATGCGACGAACTCGTTGCAACGCCACGGTTGGACCACCCCGATGTGGTCGAAACGACGCCGGATCGAAGGACAATGTCTCACTTGAATTTACTATCGTCCGTATTCCCCGTAGTCGTCCGGTTCTCCGTCTTCTTGCCTCGGCTTTCGCCGTAGACATAACCGTATTACATCGGGACTTTGGACGCTCCTTCCCGCGAAGTCCTCTTCATGGATCTCCATTTTTCGCATTCGTCCGGAACATCGCGACCGGGGCGCAGCTCGGAGGAATAGAATAGCATCGGTGGATGAAAACAAAAAGAACGATTTAAAGTCCTCCGTGAAGAAGTTCTCCGCACTGAGAAGAAGAAGTGCCTGGGATGACCAAAAGTCGCGGTGACATGCGTTCAAAGCTGTTGTTTGGTTTGGTAGGACAGAAGGATTGTTTTCTTGAATGATTATTCGCTTCAGTTGACGAAAAATATGTGGCAGTGTAACGGGTGAACACAGAAAAAGTCGACGCGATGATTGTACGCCGTGAAGGTTGGCAACCAAATATGTGACCACGAATAGGCTGTACACCGAGGCAAATCGACACTCAGAAAGGTGGTACACACTACCAACTGAACACCAAGTCAAATCAACACCGAGAAAGTTTGTACACACTACCAACTGAACACCCCAAAAACTGAACACCAAGTCAAATCAACACCGAGAAAGTTTGTACACATTACCAACTGAACACCCCAACAACTGAACACCAAGTCAAATCAACACCGAGAACGTTTGTACACACTCTAACTGAACACCCCAACAACTGAACATCAAGTCAAATCAACACCGAGAAAGTTTGTACACACTACCAACTGAACACCAAGGCAAATCGACACTCAGAAAGGTGGTACACACTACCAACTGAACACCCCAATAACTGAACACCAAGTCAAATCAACACCGAGAAAGTTTGTACACACTACCAACTGAACACCCCAATAACTGAACACCAAGTCAAATCAACACCGAGAAAGTTTGTACACACTGAACACCCCAACAACTGAACACTTGACAACTCAACACGAGTGCAGACCACTTCAGGCCACTGAATCAAATGGCCATGTGTTATCATGACAATATAAGAGGCCCTAGTTCGCAATGCAATACCAAGAGCGCGTTATTGCAGCATGAACATTATTATGACACTTTAGGTATAGATTGTCTTCAAAAGTATTACCTATGTAGTGTTATCGTAATCTATCATAGGGATATCGCTCGAAAATCGCCCCCCAGAAATATGCCATTCGCACGCAATTGTTGAGTGCTCAGTTGATAGTTGGTCTTCACTCTCTTCGCTGTACCGTTGACTTGGTGTACAGCATATGTTTGCGTGCCTTGGGGTCTACTTTTTCTGTGTCCACCTGCTGCACTGCCAAATATGTCAATATAAACAAACATTTTTGTTGTACCAACCAAACAATGCCTTTGAACGTATCTCACCGCGCCTCGGTTCATCCAACGTTTTTCTTTTTCTCAGTGCGGGAGCTGCCGATCGAGTATCGGTGCAGAAGAAACCGAGGACCAAGTGCCGCATTCGTCTCTGCGGACGAACTTGGGTCACTGTACTTTTCGCGGGTCCTCCCTCTCTCTCCGCGTGCGAACCGGTGTGCGGAATCGCGGTCCCCGGTGGAATATGCACACGGCAGGATTCCTCGAGGTCGTTACCACCGGTGCGACGATAAAGATTGAGAGAGAGAAGAGCGCGAACGCCCGGGGAACCCGGTCGCCGACAGCGAACGCGGCTATCGGGACGCACGCGCTTTTATATCGTTTCTTTCGCTCCATCTAAGTCGAGACCGAGTCAGCTGACTCGGGGGACGACGGCTCGGTGATGTCACCGTTGCAACGTACGCGAATATAATCGTTGCGGTGCGTTCTCCGCGGCACCCACTTGCCCCGAACACCTACATTCCGTAACGTCACCACCGAGACCGTTAGCTGGCAAAACAGCTCGAGAGACCGCGATTTTGCCATCGTGCATCCTTTCGACTGCCTCGTCCCTGCCACGGCTCGTCCGCACGTTCGCTCTCTGCCCGCCGAAGCTGCGAGCTTGCGACCACGTTGCTGGACCGCACGATGGCTCAGCTGGCGGAATCCACTCGAACCGACAGAAGTACAATCGACTCTTTTTCATCCTGAGCTCTCCTCGACCCCCGCGTTTGTGGTGCGGATTTATTTTCTGATGCTTCGTGCTAGCTTTCTAGGTTACTTTTTAGGGTACTTTTGGTTTGAGTGTATTCTTAGGTGTACGTTCTGTGTATTCGATTCAACGTATCTTATGTGTTATTCTACGAATATTTATGTTCTATTGGGGAAATTAAGAGAATATCCTGTTCTTATTCCTCTTGCGAAGAACTAGTTGAGTTCGTGCATGATTACTCTCAGAACTCGCGACTGTCCGAAACATTGGGACATGTTCTGACCGAAGATCGGGGCACACCCATGAACAGCTCGCTGGCACATTTACATTTCCCTGTGCTTTCGTGAATAAACATTCATCTTGAAGACTAGAAACTCTAACCTTGAGATTGGTTACCGCTGCTTTCCAAAACGATCGATGCATGATAGCCAAAATTGGGTTCGAAGATAGACAGATAGATATCGTCTTAGATGTCCGGCCATTGGTACGTTTACCTTATTGACCAATGAACATTGTTAACCTGTGCCCATGCGCAGTACCTTTAATTACTTTTAATTACCCTCCAACCTTTAATTAATTATCCTTTAATTACTCCCTATGGACGAATAGAGCTGATTACCCTTTCTAGGTGACTTTTTAGGGCACTTTTGGTTTTAAGTCGATTTGTAGGTGTATATGCTGTGTATTTGATTCTGCTGAACTTCAATCCACTGCCGCTGCATGTGTTTTGACTGTTTGCACGCTGCTCTTAGGGGGCTTCGACCCAGGGCACGAAATAAGCGACCCTTTCTCTCTCTCGACGGCGTATCGCGGGGTGTTCGTCGTATAATAGGGACACGACGAACTCCGATTCGGACACCTCGTACACATGTCAAGCGGACAGCGTTCCCTCCTCCGCTCAGTCTCCCTCGTCAATTAGAAGCGGCTCTCGAATCTTCGCGAACGAAAAACCCGACTCTCCCACCGTCCCAACGGAGCTCGTCGAGGACTACCGCGAAGTACCGCGGGCGAAGCGATCGCGAAGGAGGATGCCAGCGAATGACATTAACATAGAACTTCGCGCGAGAGCGCCGAGCGGGCAAAGAGCCGTACGACAGACCAGAAACTCGATTCCTCACTGCTGGAAGAACCGAGCCAGCAAGAAATCGGCGACTTCAGCGGCTTCCGTTCTCCGTACAGTGGCAGCCTTCATCGTTCGATCATTCGTCAAACCTGGCCTGGATTCCGGTGATTTCGCGGGAACCGATCGACTTTCACGCCCGCCTAACGATCGCTCGATCAATTAACGGTGGGCGATAATGATCTTATCCTGGCAGTGTCTTCATCATCAGCGAATCCTGGAATAGTTCTTCGCCGAAGTGCATCCGGGCTCGTGGCGATGGAAGAGTAACTTCACGATCAAGAGAACAAAACATTGTACAGTGCTAGTCCATTCCCGTGTCAAATTTAAGATCGATACCTCCAAGTTTACTCAAATTTTTAGTAATTTTTCAAAAAAACTCAAAAAACTCAAAATCCCATATAATCTTACCATTCCGATGGATTTTGACCAAATTCAATACCAAAGGTCTTTGATCAAAATAGTATATTTATGTGCAGTTCTAGGACGATAGCTCCAAATTTAAGCAAGTTAGAGCTACCATAGAGAATTTCCAAAAAATTGAAGATCGCATAAAATCTCCAATTGGGCCTCAATGTTCACGAAAATAGCACTGAACGAAGCGACGTGATCACTCTACTAGTGTACCAAATTTCAACTTGCTGTCTCAAGCCATTTCCGAGTATAGTCATTTTAAACGATGCAACTCTGTCACATGCACACACACATACACACACACCCCTCCGGACGCCAGCTAAAAAATCATATTTCTCGACGTTTTAGACTATTTTAAGTATTCTCACATTAAAATCTCAATTTTCTTTTTTACGAAAACAAAGCTTCCTCTACGAGGAAGCAAAAAGCTAATCAAAGATCCTAATCGGTGATCCTATAGATCCGTATGGATCGTAAATCGAGAACCTCGACTGGAAGCTAGTTTCGCCATGGCGCGTAAGTAAATGTACGGACAACGGTGCTCGGGCGTTGGTATGGGCGACGCAAGTGGATGTGTGTGTGTCGTACGAGGAGTGCGTGTATTCGCGCGACGCGCGTCCAGATATGGCCGCCATACCGGTCCGGCGTCGAGGAGATCGCCACCGCTGCGCCGCGAGTCGGGGAGTCCTTGACGCCCACCCGACTCGCGCGGTTCTTCGGGGCGACCCGCTACAACGGCCGACGACTGTCGCCTTGGTCGGGCTCTCCCGCAGGACCCGGTTCCGCACCTCGAAACGGTGCGACTCATCGTGCCCGAGAGATCCTCTCGCTGGGAGAGGCGTCTTGCGTAATCGATCGACGCGACTGTCGATCTCGATCGTTTGTCACGTGCGAGCCTCGACTGGCTTCCTCGACGATCGGCGCTAAAACGAGTTCGGGCTATTAGTTCTTCCGCAAAACCGTCGGGCGGGCAGGCATTACCGATGTTTACATATTCATGAGGTTATGCTCACTTGTGTTGCGTGCAACGTGCTCTGGGGTGCCTAAATTGCTCGAACCGATAATCGAGACACCTCCGGTTGGATTAATTTGGGCTTCGTACGCGCAAGGTGAGAACTGGTGCTGTTCTTGGTAGGAACTTTAGGGCGCTATGTCAGGGCCTGATTAAGTCCTGAGAAGACCCCGATCAAACATGTCCACTTGGGGTCTCCGACCTAGGAACTCTCACAGACTTGGGAGTTATACAGGAAGATCCAGCGATCTCGGATATCAGGCGGGCATTTGGAAAAAATATGGATAGGACAGTCGTATCCGGATACCTACGAGATGGCACCAGCGGGAGTACCATTCGTAATACTGTTCAAGAGCTAAACCCTGGCATTAGGTCTTGAGGACCTGATCATGTCTTGAGGACCTGATCATGTCTTGAGGACCTGATCAAGTCTTGAGGACCTGATCAAGTCTTGAGGACCTGATCAAGTCTTGAGGACCTGGTCAAGTCTTGAGGACCTGATCAAGTCTTGAGGACCTGATCAAGTCTTGAGGACCTGATCAAGTCTTGAGGACCTGATCAAGTCCTGAGGACCTGATCAAGTCTTGAGGACCTGATCAAGTCCTGAGGACCTGATCAAGTCCTGAGGACCTGATCAAGTCCTGAGGACCTGATCAAGTCCTGAGGAGGCCCCGATTCGACGCTTAAAAATGTCCACTTCAGGTGTCCGACCGAGACTCTCCCAGACTTGGTAGTCCAGGAAGATCTACCGATCTCGGATATCACGAAGGCATCTCCAGCGTTTTCCAGCTGCAGAGGCAGGAATGTGGACAAAAAAAATGGGAATACGAAAGCCGTACAGGTATCCGGATACCTACGGGATGGCACCAGCGGGAGTTGGAATACTGTTCGAGGGACAAATCTCGGGAACATATAGGTGCACACCTATGCGTTTATGTAGGTTGTTGCCGGGAGGGTTACGAGGCGGCGGGGAGCCTACATACGAAGAGCAGCGCTCGCACACCTTTGAATTCTAGCCGAAGCGAGCCCTCGTAATCTTTAGCCCTCGGGGTCAGCACGAGCTCGGCGCTCTCCGAGCCTGGAAGATCTTCTGGGAGATAGAGCGAGGCCGTTTATCCGGGAACTCTCTTCGCCTCTCGGTTGCATATACTCCCGCGTACATCGGGGTTATACGTCGCGGTTGAGGAACGGCAAGGGGTTATATTCTCGCATACTCGGTATAACTGCAGCAGCAGCCAACCAGCCAGCCACTCGAGAATTCCGACTTCTTCGTGGCCTCTGCACCTCGCTTGGATATTATGCGCGCTCGGGAAGTCGTGCCCAGCACGGCTAAGACAAAGGGCTGCACGGACGGATCCGGAACCCTGATAGTCCCGCGGACCACGTCGAACGTTGCTGGAAATCCAGTTTTCGGATTTTGTTTCTGCTCCGCTATGCTCCTGCTTTTCCCATTGGGAATACAACGGGGCCCTTCGCGGCTAATGCGCACAACTGGCAGTTCTTCAACTGGCCGTTGATCGCACCTTGAAATTTAACTAAGGAAAAGTTTGCTCTTCCATCGAAAAGTTTGGGATTGCATTTTCCTGATAAATCGAAAGGTGGGTGTTGAGAATTATCGGGAAGTCGTGCTCTACACGGCTAAGACAAATGGCTACACGGACGGATCCAGAACTCTGATAGTTCCCCGGGAATCCAGTTTTCGGATTTGGTTTTTCCTCCGCTATGTTACTGCTTTTCCCATTGGGAATGCAACAGGGCGGTCCATCAACTGTTGGTTGATCGCAATTTGAAGTTTAACGCGTCAGAAACTTCAGCCTCCAACGAGGAGTTTGGGTTTGCATCTTCCTCACAAGTCGAAAGGTTGACGAAGCGTCGGGAAGAAAAATTGAAGAGTTATGCGATGTCTTTCCGATCGGTGGGCAATGCTCACCGCGATTCGTTACAACCCCGGTTAAGTGACTACGTTGTAGAGTCCCGAGCGTAGGATATAATTGCCGGTGGGATACACGTTATAATGCCCAGGTAACGCTCGACTTTAGCCTCGGTTTAACCTCATTCCTGACGCTGACGTCAGAGTCGTCGCCTTTCCCTCGGCCGCTCCGTGGACCTTTCAGCATCTCTCGAGATGTGCATGAGCCAGACACCGAGCACCTATCCGACTATTATACCGGCTAGCTCGGCGAACAGCTTCGAAGATTCTTTGACTATAGAGTTCTCTACCCCTCCCTATTCCATTGCCTCGTAATAAATATTTTAACGTCTCTTTCCCACGTACATGCGATATATCTATGGTCTGTCGATAGTCTTGGCTTGACTACAGTCGCAGCTGCGCTGAGTCTCTCTCGGATTGCGTCGAGAAAGCTATCACTAAAAAGAAATTAACGAATAATTATTTTATCAATTAATTAAACGAGAGTAATTAATTAATAATAAAGTATTAATTACTCGTGATTAATGAATTAATAATTAATAAATAATTGCTCTGTCAATTATTATTAAACAATTAATCAATTATTGTGATTAATTAATTAAAAATAATTGATTAATGACAATTCTTTACTGTATACAAACAGTACTTAACAGTTAAAGACTTCGAAGACTATTGCAATTCTACTGCGTTTTGAATTTGGTCACCAATAAATATTGCCGTTTTGTCTTGTTTTGTTAATTGTTGATATGTAAACAATACCCCCCCCCCTAGCTATAAGAATCTTTGTCTATTCTAGACAAGCAATAAATTGCTTTGTTTCTTATTTGATTATAATATATTGATTACTCATTATTAATTGCCAATAACAATTCAATAATTAAGTAAATTAGATTAAAAATTAAATTGACCAATATACGTCTTATCGGGTCGCAATATCTCCGATTACGAAGCGAAGCTATGCTCCCGAGAGTGCGACAGGTGTATTCCCATAAATTCTCCGAAACGATTGCGCGGCGAGAGTCAACATACTTTTTTCCCCCGTGCAACGTGTCACGCATAAGAAGATAATTAAATTTTCGAATCAATGGGGTCTCCCGATCGGGGAGAAGGTACGAGCGACGATAGAGGGACCACCGACAGGTTACACGTTCCGACCCGAGACGTGCTTTTTTACGTGACCATCCCATGCCCCTCGCGCCCTCCCCGTCCTCGTCGCTGGCCCGTCCCGTGTTGCAGCTCTCGAGCGAGAACGACTTGTGTTCGGCCGTTCGTGCCGGGGCAAACGGTCCAGCGCGGAGTACGGCGCAGGTGAGCCCGGAGACCGTACGGGAAGGCGAGAGGGTCAAACAGCGTCAATACCCTCTAACTAAGGTAGCTTCCACGACGGGACCCTCCTCTTTTCGGGTCCCTTGGGCCCTTGGCTTCTTCTCTCCCCTCACCCCCCCCCCCCCGACCCTCCCTCGCCGTCCCAGCCAGCCAGAAAAATTTGCGGCCGAACAGCCGCGATCGACCGAGCAAGGTCGTCCGCATGAACTCCTCGACTTTAAACGAAACCGACAAGATTTTTTTTTTTTTATAAAATATATATATATATATATTGTAACGGTTCGAGAACACTGAGAAAAAAAATGTTCCGGTTCACCAAAAGTCGTGTGACACACGGTCAAGGCTGTTGTTTGGTTGGTAGAAATAAAGGGTTGTTTTGTTAAAGGATTGTTTGCTTTGATTTATGAAAAAATTGTCGATTCAAACAATTTTGTAGTAAAAAATTGTTAAAAAAATTCGTACGAAATTTGAATTACCCGACTTGAAGTTTTTATGCAAAAACTTGTATATTAAGTTTCATATACAAATGTGACGAAAAATTTATGTTCAGTGTATTAAAAACATTGGGAATACATTATCTTTAATAATTGTATATTCATTTTTCATCACAATTTTACATTAAAGTTTAATGTCCCAGTTTTCGCATAAAAACTTCCAGCCCGGTAAATTAAGTTGACATTTTTTGTTTACAGTGCAATCGACTCAAAATTTGTCGTTCCAAACAAACATTTTTATTGTACCACACTGAAAAAAGAAATCACATGAAATTTAATGCATCGGACTTGAAGTTTTTATGCAAAAACATATATAATATTAAATTTCATATAAAATAAAAAATGTGTCAATTTTTGCATAAAAACTTCCGGTGCATTAAACTAACATTTTTTTCTACAGTGTCCAACCAACCAAACCTTCGAAACTTTGCGCCCCGGCCAAATCGGCCCAATATTTTTTCTCAGCATACCCCAATTACCCGCAACGCGTCTATCGAAACTCCCTAAGCAAAACGGACCGAATGTCGATGCCGATCGGCGAGAGAGACGATCGAAAGTGGTCGTTAGAGAAATCGTGGGAAGTATGCATTGCGCATGATCGAGAAAGGGCCCTTCCCATCGGAAATACCCGGTACCAGACGAGCCACGCAGCCGCGGCCGTTTCTACAGTCGTCGAGCGTTGCCGCATCAATATGTACGGGTCCATAATGCAACGATCCAAAGATGGTATTGCCGTACCACGCGAGATGATGCAGCATCGGCAGAAGCTACGGCAGCATCGGAGATGCGCCTCCGGAGGAATCATTGTTACAGCCTCAGCCGATGTCTACTTAATTTGACTGTCCATGGCGCGGTCGCCATCGTCTCTTTGGCCTCGCAGCGGGGAGAGAGATCGAGGAGTCGACGGGGTTACACGAGAAACTTATGAGATATTCATAGTACAACGGTGACGTCCTGAGGCTGCGCTCAGAGATCACGGAAAAAAAAAATGAAAGACCATCTACAGATAGTCGGAAAAATGTTCCCCGTCTATCGCTCGGACCGTTCGCTGGTCCGCAGGTCGAGGAACATGCGTTACGATCGGGAGCACCCGAGATATCAGAATTGCCCTTATGTGTAGGGTTGTCTCTGGAGCTCCGAAGGGGACCAAACGCTTCACCCTCCGACACTAACGAGGGGGAGAATTGTTCTCTTTAACCCTCACTCCATGTAGGGGGGTCGTTTTTGTCCGCGGAAAAAAGGGTTTTTTCCGCTCATTGCTTGATATTTGATAAAATATTTTTTGTTTAAATAACAATATCCGAAAAATTCGTGGGCGCACTTCAAAAGGACATTCCAAGGATCAACCTTGAATTTTTTCAAATTTTTCTATTAATAATTGTGGGTGTGGTAGCGCGCCGCGGAAAACGACCCCGGTACATGGAGTTAGGGTACCGAAAACACGTACATGGAGTGCGGGTTAAGCGTATTTGCAACGATTATGACGGAATGGAGTTTCGAGGCCTCAGCGAATTCGCAGTTTACCGTTCGGCAAAAAGTGGCAAATTTTCGGTTCCCTGCTGGAACGTTGCAGTGATAGCGACGGAAGATAACGGAACGCCGCCAGATTCCGAGGTTGAATTCCCAAAAAAATATGAGACGGCGTAGACGAAAAATGAAGGAAAAAAATTATTTTCAAGTCCGGTTTTCGGTCAATGCGCGGTCTCTTTTACGCGGCGAAGTTCCCTGGCACTTACGGGGCAGATCAAGGAGTCGACGGGGTTATACGAGAAACTTATGAGATATTTATAGTAGAACGGTGACGTCCTGAGGCTGCGCTCAGAGATCACACCCAGAAAAATAATTTATTTGACGGCCACCGTTTATTTGGTTTAAGTAAAATATTTATTTGATATAAATAAATATTTATTTCATTTAATTAACTATTTACTTAATTTAAATAAATATTTATTTAAATCAAATAAATATTTATTTAAATCAAATAAATATTTATTTAAATCAAATAAATATTTATTTAAATCAAATAAATATTTATTTAAATCAAATAAATATTTATTTAAATCAAATAAATATTTATTTAAATCAAATAAATATTTACTTAAATCAAATAAACGGTGTCCGTCAAATAAATTATTTTTCTGAGTGCACAGAAAGAAAAAAAAATGAATGACCATCTACAGATCGCCGGAAAAATTTTCCCCGTCCATCGCTCGGACCGTTCGCTGGTCCGCAGGTCGAGGAACATGCGTTACGATCGGGAGCACCCGAGATATCAGAATTGCCCTTATGTGTAGGGTTGTCTCCGGAGCTCCGAAAGGGACCAAACGCTTCACCCTCCGACACTAACGAGGGGGAGAATTGTTCTCTTTAGGCGGATTTGCAACGATTATGGCGGAATGGAAGTTTCGAGGCTTCGGCGAATTCGCAGTTTACCGTTCGGCAAATAGTGGCCAATTTTTGGTTCCCTGCTGGAACGTTGCAGCGATAGCGACGGAAGATAACGGAACGCCGCCGGACTCAGAGGTCGAATTCCCAAAAAAATATGAGACGGCGTAGACGAAAAGTGAAGGAAAAAAATTACTTCCAAGTCCGGTTTTCGGTCAATGCGCGGTCTCTTTTACGCGGCGAAGTTCCCTCGGACTTACGGGGCAGATGTCACATGCGTTCGCAACGAGGGACGGGAGAGGGGGAGACCCAACGGGAGAGGAATGTTTTTCGAAAGGACAGTTGCCGCCAACGCATGCCGTTCGCTTCTTACCCCGTCGTTCAAGTCTCCGGATTTATACTAACCGGCCGGCAAACGTCGGCTCTCTCGGGTGGCCGACCCAGTCGGCGGCTCGGCCCCCGAAGAAATTCCTCGCTTGCGTAATTCGTAGGCAAACTCGTAGGTTCGTTAAAGTGCTTTCGAGTCGATGCGATCGTCGCACCTCGGAAGATCCGTCGATCCATAGCCGACTCCATAACGTCAAACGGCAAAAAAATAAATAAACGAAACTCCAATTTCGAACACAATATCCCGCCCTCTCGTCCCGCAACTTCAGCTCCGACCTTGAGGCGGATAAAACAAAATCGCTCTGAAAATATGAAAAATCGGGCAAATTTGTAATGCACTGAGAAAAATAAATAGTTCGATCAACCAAGGCGCGAGACAAGAAAAATATTTGTTTCAATCGACACATTTTATGACCCCGAAGATATTTGGGTGACAAATTGCATCTTTGGCAAATCGCTGTCAATGCACGGCTATGGGAAGAAAAATTGTCCACTTGGAGAATTTTATTCGCCAAGTGAAGTTTTTTATTTTATTATTTTTTTATTTTTTTATTTTATGCCAAGTGAAGTTTTTTATTTTATTATTTTTTTTTTTTTAATTTTATGCCAAGTGAAGTTTTTTATTTTATTATTTTTTTATTTTATGCCAAGTGAAGTTTATTTTATTTTATGCGTCGCCAAGCCAAGTTTGTGCGACGCAAAACACAGTCGTTGTAACTCAATGAAATTTGTCTCGTGCAGATATCTTCATGGTCATCAAATTTGGAATCGATCGAAGCAAATAATCGCTTAAGAAAACGATTTTTTATATGCACCAAAAATAACTATCAGCTTTGAAAGTATGTCAGCGTGACTTTTAGTAAATCCAACAAATTTTTTTTTCTCCGTGTACCCGAATCTCATGGGACATGCGCGATACGATCTGGCTTTGAAGTTTAGATTTGGTAATCGGAGTCGGAAAAAAAAAATCGCTTGCCGAAGGAAATTTGTTTATTTCAATTTTTCCAATTCCACGTGCAATTGACACGACAACAAGACTGTCAATATGACATGTCATCGTTTCTCTCCCGTACGCAATCCTAAGAATCGAAATACCAATTTTTCCTCTGGCAGCCCGCAAGCGAATTTAGCTCGAGTCGCTGAAATTTAATTTTCACCGCAGTTCAGCCTTCTCGCCCACGATTCAGACCGCGACTTCTCGGTAAACTATCTACACACATAAGTGCCATATCAAAGACTCACCGGTTCAGAATAAATATTATAGATCCAACGAGGCGATTGATTTATCCAAAGAGATATAACCAGAATCCCCCCGACTAAGCCGCGATACAGTTTACTCTCCGATCGATCAGTTCCCTCGTCACTTAACACTCGATAATCACTGCAGCCACGTTTGGTCCGCGTACTGTCACACCGCTTTGCCCTATCCTGTCAGTGGTCGCGCTGTCGAGTGACGACTAGCATCTTGTCCTCCGCCGACTCCAACGACCGACACTCCTCGTCCACCTATCGTGCACATCAACTCTGGTCTTTTCGCTCCAAAGCAACCAAACAACAACAATAACAGCAACAAAAAGTGGCTCCAAAACCGCCTCGCGTCACGCACTCCTCAAAGTCCCTCCACGGCGAGTCCTTATCAAAAACAACAACAACAAAATCCAAATCTGCCCAAAACGCCGATCGAGTCACTTGTTACTCCTTCCGACTTTCGCGCCTATTCGAGCACTGCCGCCTCACAATCACGTCGGCTTACTGGCGCGTCAGATAAGCGACTGGGGTGTTGTATCTCGCCCGAGTTCTTCTTATCACTGTCAACACGGGAGACACCTCGCAGACCGCGAACGTGTTCGATGCGTCTCTATCGGGCGAAATCTTCGATTGTCGCTGAAACAACACCGGAGAGAATTCCGCGAGGCGAGCCGGTACGGTTTTCTTCGAGAAACGCTTTCTCGAGATAAACCGTGTGTGTGTATGTGGCCTGGCCGGGTTGAGGTTGTTCGATCCGCGCGCGTCTCACCTTGCGGAGCGAGTCTCCAGGGCGGCCATGCAGCGCAGGTCCGCACGCTGGGCCTTAGCCTCGGTTTCCTCGGTCCCTCCCTTTCCACCTTCGGTCTTCCACCACCACGACCGGCCCGGCTACGGCGAAACGCACCGGGCCTCCTCCACTTCTCCTTCTCCTCCTTCGCCTCCTCTTCGTCCGAGCGACGAGCGACGGTGGAACAGCGAGGAGAAGCCCGAAGAGACCTCCGGCACTTTCCCCTCTCCTCCTCCTCCTCCGCCTCCTCCCCCTCCGGGGCCCGATTTCCCCTACTTTGCTCTCTTCTAAGCAGGTATACCTGGGCATATCTCGGACTTCGAGCCGAAGAGACTTCTATCTCCCGATCCCTGCGTCGTTCTCTCCCGCTCTCCTCTCCTGAGGATTCTTTCAGTTGAGGTTTTCTCTCTCTCTCTGGCTGTAGCTCACCTCGACTGTGGATTCTTTCCGTGAGGTTTTCGTGTGAGGAACGAGATACGAATGTTTGGTTTCTCCTCTCCCGTTTGAGTCTCGTTCGAGCTCTCGATTCTTCTAGCTACGGATGCCTGCGTTGTTCTCTCCTACCCGTGCTCTCGCATCTGCTTTTCTTTATTTTAGGTACTTTTTCGGTACTTTCGGTATGTTCTTTGCTTCTTTGCTTTATTTTAGATTGCTTCTTCTAGGTAATATTAAGGGAGCTTTAAGGTATTGTTAAAGCTTTTTGTTATTGCGGTTCTCCATCTTGGTTTTGTATTTTTATGTGTATGTCGGCACGGTGCTCTTGGGGAGTTTACTCCAGAGCACGAGATAAAGAATACGTTCTCTCTCTCTGTCTTTCTTGTAGATTCTTTCCGTGAGGTTTTCGTGCAAGCAACGAGAGCTACGAATGTTTGGTTTCTTCTCTCCCGTTCGGGCTCTCGATTCTTCTCCCTCCGATCCACCTAAACTTATATCTCCGAATCCCTCCATGGTTCTCTCCACCTCGCTCTCTATCTCCTCTCCCGTGGATTCTTTCCCCAACGTTTCGTCTCCCTCTCTCCTCTAATCAGTTAGCTCAGTTTATTAGTTCGGGTCAATTTAGAGTTCAATTTAATTTTAGTGCGTTCTTTCGCTTATGCTTATGTTTTCGCTTATGCTTATGTTAGTTTTGCTTATATTATTTTTGCTTATGTTAGCTTTGCTTACTATGCTTATGTTTTCGCTTATGTTAGCTTTGCTTACTATGCTCATGTTTTCGCTTATGTTAGATTTGCTTACTATGCTTATGTTTTTGCATATGTTAGCTTTGCTTACTATGCTTATGTTTTCGCTTATTTTAGCTTTGCTTACAATGCTTATGTTTTCGCTTACGCTTAGTAAGCAAAGTAACGTACGTTATTTTGCTTATATAATTTTTGCTTATGTGATTTTTCCTTATTACGTTACTTATGCTATATCACTTCCTTTGCTTGCTCGCTTTGCATACCGTTTAAGTCCAGCTTAGTTAAAATTAAGGTTCTTGTTCGACTGCTTCATTTGAATGCCGTTGCCATTCATACTGCATGTGCATCAGACCTGGCACTATGCTCTCAGGATGCTCTGCCTCAGAGCACGCAATAAACGCTCCATTCTCTCCCCCTCTTTCCCGGAGTGCGAAACAAACATCTCTCTTGAGGTTTTCGTCTAAGCGACCAGAGCCGCGAATGTTCGGTTTCTCCTCTTCCGCTCGAGTTCCGTCCGAGCTCTCGCTTCTGCCCACACGGCGAGCGTTCCGGCGCGACCGAGCCGAGCCCGAATCTCTCCGACGGTGTCGGCGGACCACTCCATCCTCCTCCACGCCGTCCCGGCCGCCAGGTCGGTAAGTCAGAGACCAAACTCGTCACAGCGGAGAACACGTGTTCTCCGATTTTCTTAACGACCGGCAACGACGACGATGATTCCCTACCGATTCCTATCGTCTCGGAATCTCCGTCGATCGTGTCCTCTGTCAGGAGCCCGAGCCGAGGGAGAGCCGACTCGATCGTCGAGGATCTACGGAGCGAGGGCACGAGCCGCAGCCGCTGCACTCCCGGGAATGTGGATTCGTCTTGCGTAATGGCTGTTACCGAGCGGCGAACACGGCGGTCGATCCTCGCCGGGCGTGAAAATGTTAAAAGGCGATTCCAATTCTGCGAAGAGTATCCGGCTCGTGCCCGGCCGAACGAGTTCAGCCGAGCGATCGAGCGCGCATGCGCGCCGAGCGCATCGATTCCTCGATCGTCGCTCTCCCCCCCACTCCTCGCCGCGCTTGCGCAACGAGCTCTCCCGAGGAATCGTGACGAAGGTGGAATCGATGAGGGAGAAAAAAAAAAAAACACGGTAAGCGACGGAGAAAAAAGTCACATCGGGACGATCTTCGATCACCGAGAGTCAGAAGTCTCGTGTTTCGAGGCCGGGACCGGTCGATACTTCTGCGCTTCCGCGAGGGTCGCGTTTGCCATTTCGGCAACAATAGATCTTTCTTGTTCTTTTCTTTTTTTTTTTTTTTTTTGTCGCTCCGGCGAATGGGAACGAGGGTGGTGGACTCAGGGAGATCCCGAGGGAAGATCGGTCCGCGCTGCGGCGCTGGGGAACGGGGAGTCCCCGCGTGAAATCGGCGGAGCGGCGGCGCAGTCGAGTGGGCTCGAATTCCGTGAGGATGCCGGAGGATGCCGGAGGCTGGACAGCGGCGAGAGCGGCGATGGGTTCTGTACGCCCATCCCTCACCGGTCCCCCGACTGCCGTCTTTCGGTCTCGTTCCCGAAGCTACACCTCGCTCGAGGGATGCGTCGTTTGTTCTCCTCTCTCGGGTTCTTTCGCCTATCGCTCGTCTCGCTCCGTCTCGCGGCAAGGGCGGAGGAGCAGAAGTGGCCTAGCAGGTGCCGGAGACGAGCGAAACAGCCCCTCGATAGTTTTGTTATGCGGTCTGACCCCGAAAGCTTCTCCGCTCCTCGCTGGCAGTTATACTGTGTATGTATACATATATGTAGGTATATGTATATTTATGTATGTAGGGGAGACGGGGGCAAAACGGGCACCTCGAGTAAAAATTCGGATCGGGTCCAAAACTGGAACCGTCGTAACGTTCTTATAAACGACTTGTTTCAGTTGTTTGACGCTCCTTGCATACAAAAAGGGCGGAAGATAAGTCGAATTCTTCATGAAGAAAATATATATAAATAGGGGAGGTGGGGGCGAAACTGGCACCAAGACTAAAAATTATAATTTTGCCTTCGATTATTGTTCATGATATATGTAGGTATGTGTATATTTATGTAGGTAGGGGAGACGGGGGCAAAATGAGCACCTCGAGTAAAAAATCTGACTGGGTAGAAAACTGGAACCATCGAACTGTTCTTATAAACGACTTATTTCAGTTGTTTGACGCTCCTTACATACAAAAAGGGCGGAAGATAAGTCGAATTCTTCATGAAGAAAATATATATAAATAGGGGAGGTGGGGGCGAAACTGGCACCAAGACTAAAAATTATAATTTTGCCTTCGATTATTGTTCATGATATATGTAGGTATGTATATATTTATGTATTTAGGGGAGACGGGGGCAAAACGGGCACCTCGAGTAAAAATTCGGATTGGGTCCAAAACTGGCACCGTTGTAATGTTCTTATAAACTACTTATTTTAGTTGTTTGACGCTCCTTACATACAAAAACGGCGGAAGATAAGTCAAATTCTTCACGAAAAAAAAATATATATATAGGGAAGGTGAGGACAAAACTGGCACCAAGACTAAAAATTATAATTTTGCCTTCGTTTATTGTTTGTGATATGCCGACGTCTTAATAAAAAATAAACAAAAATTGGAACCAATTTGTTTATTGTTGTATTTAATCGGTAGCCCAGAAGTCACATGTGTAGTTCTATTATATTTATGTATTTAAAAATCATGAACATTTTGACTTGTTTTCCGCACTTTTCTTATGTAAGGAGCGTCAGAAAACTGAAACTAGTCGTTTACAAGAAAGTTACGACGGTGCCCGCGTTGCCCCCAATACCTATTTTTAGTCGAGGTGCCCGTTTTGCCCCGGTCTCCCCTATGTATCTATAGTCTGGCATTGTAGTTTGTGAAGTGGTTCGGCTATTTCGGGGAGGGTAAAAAAAACATTGTTTGGCACGGTCGACCCCCGTCGCGGTCGAGAAACTTGGCCCCGTTGCGTTAACAGGTATTACGATCGGCGGAACAATGGCTCGCAAAATTTTCAATACAAAAAGGCAAAAGATATTCGTTTTGTCGCTGGTCCCCGGACACCCGCTGGGTTCTCGAGTATCGATCGTCGGGTCGTCCTTGCTCATCTTCCTCCGGCCAGGATACGCGTCGACACCTCGTTCTCTCAACCCTCGTCCTGTTCGCATTATTACTTTCACGAGTCGGTTGCGAAATATTTTTTTTTTTTTTTTTTTTTTCGTTTTTTTGCGGGTGAGCGCAAGGCGTATCACCCGCAGCGAGATCAATAATAATCAACGTGACTGTTCTCGTTATCTGCGTGCGCGTAGACCGCGGAGCCCGCGATCTCGTCATCGGGAGCTTAGGTTTTTTTTATTGTCACACATTGCAGGCTCGGTAAACCGGCCTTATCGCCGGTGACTTTCCGATTAAGAGCTGGTTTCGTGCAATTATGAAAGTACACAATCTCCCGATCGTAGATAGCGAAACTAGACAAACCACCGAAAAAATACCTCGAGTACGAAGTGTCACGAGTACTCGAAGTATTAAGTACTTTTTGTACTCGAAGTATGAAGTACTTTTTGTACTTGGAATATTTCTTAAGTATTTTTTGCAAGTACTTTTCGCAATTCGGTTTGTAGCTTTAAGTGTTATCTGAGCTTAAAAAAAGGTGTATGGTAATTTGCTTCTTCATTGTAAAAAATCGCTAACTGAAATTTTCATAATTCGTCGTTTTGCGGCAATTTTTTAATCTATAATTCACTTTCCTTTTCATTAAACAAACAATCCATTTTAAAAAATCATTAAAAAACACGAAAAGGGTCCGTTCTTGACCCTTCCCATTTTTTCAAAATACATTTAAAAAAATAAATTCTCGTTAAAATTGTACTTACTGAAAAGTTTAGACAGATAATAAGATAGATATTAGTTACATGCTAATAGAAGCAGGACGCTACTCATCGAATATCCGTAATGCGAGCGTGTACTCACAAAGTACGTGTACTTGATACTTGAAAACGTAAAAAAGTACTCGAAGTACTAAAAAGTACTCGAAGTACTAAAAAGTACTCGAAATACTAAAAAGTACTCGAAGTCCTAAAAAGTACTCGAAGTACCAAAAAGTACTCGAAGTACCAAAAAGTACTCGAAGTACCAAAAAGTACTTCAAATACCAAACAAGTATCTGGTCCTCAAAGTACTGCGTAGCTCCGGAAGATAGACGTGCGATTGATGCGGAGAACGCAATGATAGGAGAGCGCGTTCGAAGCTTTGTTCGCCGCGCCGTTCCCGTGGGGAACGCTCAGTCGCCGGTCCGTTATCGCGGAAACGCTGAGCGGTCAATTCGCATTCTATATATAGACGGAATCAACAAGTCGCCGAGCGAACGCGTGGGCCTAATTTCGGCGCGTCATCGGGTCCCCCTTTCTTACTTCCCGGTCGACGGCCGAGCTCCGGCCCGGGACATTTTATTCGTTCCGATGAGGAGGCAACAAGAAGTCATGCTCGGCACGAGATCGATCTGAAGTGGCCACGGGGCACTGTATATTTCGTTTCTCGCACCGTCGCAGTCTGTGCCTCCTTCCCACCGAGGACGCTCCGCACCGCATGCCGCTGTACGCGTGAAATACGACGGCTCCTGCCCGAGAAAGGAGCACCGGCCCTCGGCGCCGATTCTCGTGGCCCTTTTATGAGAGAAAAATAAAATTAAAAAAATTTTGAAAAATTATTGTACGAGCTACCTGCGAGCTGCACAATATATTCCGTTCCGATGATCGAGTCCGCGCGCGGTCCTCTTGTTTCTTGCGATAAACAAATAAGAGCAGTGTCAGCGAGCGGTGAGACGATTAAGAACTCGGACCGCACCCCGAGGCGTCCTCGGCGTCGAGGGTGGTCGATTTTCCAAGGGGCGCAGGAGGGTTCCGCCGGAACCGGTGGCTCTGGCCAGCGGGACGGCCGGGGCCCGACGCCTTTCGAGAAATTTATCGACACCGTCGGCTCGATCATTATTATGCTCCCTCGCGGTCGTCGTAACTGTACTCTGTAGGGTAAAAGTGGTGAATATGACCCACCTCGATTAACACGTAAATCAATGAAATATGGACCGGGCCATATTCCCAACTTTTACCCTATACGGGGACTAACTTCGGGGCTCGTTCGGTGTATATAATCGCCGTAATGCTCTCTGAATCCGTGAGTTCGGGCTAATTATTAAGTTTGGGCTAATTTTCGAAAAGGTACTCGAAAAGGTTTAGAAAAGGTGGTCGTTCGGTAAAAGGTATTCGTTCAGTTTTTTCGGAGAATTATCCTTGATTTTTGCTCGATTTTGAGAGGTCGATTTTGAGCGGCTCATTCTCTTCCTCCAAAGATTCTTGACGAATTCACCGTCTGGATATTCGGTTGTATTTTCCGTTTGAAAGTTACAGTGTTTTGTTTATCCATCGAAGAAATTGGTTCGTAAAACAAGAAGTTCTCATTTTTACCCCGACGAGTTTTGAGAAATTTATCGATCATCGGTTCGATCATTGTTATCTTCCCTCGTGGTCGTAGTAACTGTTCTGTTCACAGGTAATAACTCCGTACCTCATCGGTGTATACAATCGCCATAATGCCTAATTATTAAGTTTGTGCTAATTTTCGAAAAGGTACATATTCGTCCAATTCTTTCAAAGAATAATCCGTGATTTTTCCCCGATTTTGCTCTTCCTCGAAATACGCTCGACGAATTTACCGTCTGGATATTCGGTACAACAGTAATAAAGATTTGGACATTTAACACACTGTTTTTGTCCCCAAACGTCCACAATTGTTTTAGTGTTAATTTTACAAAAAAATATTCACAAAATGAACATTTTTGTAAAATGGACAAGATTTTTTAGTAAAATTAAGTCATTTTTGTAAAATGGACAAGATTTTTTAGTCAAAGTAAGTCATTTGTGTAAAATGGACTAGATTTTTTAGTAAAATTAAGTAATTTTTGTAAAATGGTCAAGATTTTTGAGTAAAATTGAGTAATTTTTGTAAAATGGACAAGATTTTTTGGTGACATGAACATGAAAAAAAATTGTGGACGTTTGTGGACAAGAAACATCGGTACCAATTTTACTGTGTAGTATTCTCCATTTTAAAAGTCACTTTAAAACCTTTAGTTTATCCATCGACGAAATAGGTTCGCAACCAAACAGTCCTCATTTCCACCCCGACGTCTTTCGAGAAATTAATCGACCATCGGCCCGACCATTGTTATCTTTCCTCGCCGTCGTCGTAACTGTACTCCGTACGGGGAATAACTGCGGGGCTCATCGGTGTACATAATCGCCATAATGCTCTTCGATTCCGTAAGTTCGACTCGACGGGGCCTTCGGCGCTCTTCCGAGAAGAACGCGTCTCCTTAATGGCATAATCCAGGAGGCATATTATTTGTTTAATCCCGAACGACCTCGCGTCCCGCGAGGCTACGTGACCGCGTCTCTCGCTCGTAATGGACTTAGCGAGTTGTGTATGTCTCCGAATCGGAGAAGGCACGACGGACGCTCTTCGACAAAACCCGAGCCAAATAAACCCCGTCTCATTGCGCGTAGCCGCGATGATTTGCCGATCCGCCGCTGGGACGGAGCGAAATCTCATTCCCGGCGCTCATTTTTCATCGAGCGTTTCGCCCGCCGGCGATCTTCTTCATCATCGGCGCTCGTGCAGTCCCATTCGCGATTCTCGCGGCAGAACATTCTGGCTCGTTCCCGCTGCGTCCGATTTACGCTAATCGCGCGAGCGAGCTCCGCAGGAATCCTGCGGAGCTGTTGAGCCGTCTTGGCTGGCTAAAAAAATTTATGCGGCTAATGGACATTATAGTTTGACCGGCTAAGCCGTCTTAGCCGGCTAAGATGGTTTGACCAGCTCAAAATTAGCCGCGGCTTAGCCGGTTAAGATGGTTTGTCCGGCTAAAAATTAGCCGCGGCTTAGCCGACGATTCATTTTTATTGTGAATTTCAAAGGCACTGATGAAATTGATGAGACACACTGTAAAAATAAATTGTAAATTTAACGTACTGAAACTTCAAATTTGCTAACATTACTTACATTAATTGAACATTAATGTACTTTGCTTGTAAAATAAAAATACCAGACATTAAAATTACAAATCTTTTGCTTGACATTTACAAACATTTCCATGAAAAATAAAAATTTTACTGATGCATTGCGACACAGATGTGTCAGAAATTTCAAAAATCATTTATGTAAAAAAGTTTCCAATACTGTTCATTAATTTTCAAACAAATTTGTTTACAGTACATTTATCTATGGCACATTATCTGTTTTATGTATTTATTTTTGTACCTCTATTGTTTCACGGGAAATGAGAACATGATAACTTATTTATACCAGAATAGAGCCGTATTGAGAGACATAATTAGTTCGTTGGAATAAAATTTTGAAGATCTTAAAGGTAGTCGAATCTAAGCAAATAATGGTAGAGAAATTAATAAATAAACTGGCTAAAGCGCGACCAGTTTTTAGCCAGCCACGCCATCTTAGCCGGCTAGGACGGCTTAGCCGGCTAAACAATAATGTCCATTAGCCGGATAAGATTTTTAGCCGTCCAGGACGGCTCAACTGTAGAGCAATACGTCGGATCCGAAGAATGCCGAGTCGGCGAAGCGATCTTTGAGCTCCTCGGGCACTTGCGGCGCCGCGATGCGCGCTCGGTTGCCTCGGGAAAATTTTCTTTCTGACGGACGACGTCACTTTTGCCCGTTTGATTCTTTTTCCGGGTGGAAAAAAATCTCGCTGAACGCCGCCCACGCGGACTCCCACGAGCGCCAATATTTGCGAAATCGAAGAAGTGGCAAATATTGTGACGATGGACGACTCGCCGCACGGTGCGTTACCTGCACCGAGAGACCCCCTTTGGCGGTCTCATGGAGTTTACTCGCCGCACTGGCCGAGACCGATGGTCGTTCCCTTTACGCATCGCGTGCCGACGTGTAACACTCGAAAAAAATGTACATAAAAAAAATGTTGCATGAAATATGTGTTTCGGGCTATTTCTCAAAGGTTCGTACACTCAATTGGGTTTCGAGCATTTGTTAGCGAGGATGTTCGAAGCCAATTCCTCCTCAGACAACCCGTGCTCGGTCGGTACCGAAAACTGTAATCGACTTTCTTCATCCGTTCCGGCTAAACGGTCAAAAGACAAGTGTTATCCTAAGCGGATGAGATCTAGCCTTTCGACAAACCTTGTCTTATGACCGTGCCCACCAACACCAGCAAAAAAAGTTGATTACAGTTTTTATTACCGACCGCATTATTTCGCATGCTCACGAACGCGGGACTTTTCTTCCGATCAGTCTATCTTTTTAATTAGGTTTAAGTTGCTTTTATTTATTACCGACCGCGGTATTTCGCATGCTCACGAATGCGGGACTTTCTGACCAGTCTATCTTTTTAATTAGGTTTATGTTGCTTTCAGTCTCTATTCAGACTCAGAGTTGTGAAATCGTCGAAACTTGGTGAACGTAGCGACTGGGTAAATCGGTGCTCCTAAACTATCTTGAATTGAGCTCGAAGCAACTTCCTCCGCACATAAACTGTGCTCGGTCGGTATCAAAATCTGTAATCGACTATTCTCACCGTTTCCGGCCTAAACGGTCAAAAGACAAGTGTCATCCTAAGCGGTCACCATCCAGGCTCGCGATAAACCTTGTCTTCTTACCGAGAACATCGACACCAGCGAGAAAAGTTGATTACAGTTTCCATTACCGACCGCGCTATTTCGCATCTTCACTAACGCGGTCCCTTTTTCCGATCAGTCTATCTTATTAATTAGCTTTAAGTCGCTTTGTATTGCTCTCTCTACGCTCTGGTCGTTAATTGCCGCACAGCTATTCAGACTCGGCAATCAACCGGCGGGTAAAATAACGATCGAGTTGTGAAATCCTCGAATCTTGGTGAACGTAGCGTCCGGGTAAATCGGTGCTCCTAAACTATCTTGGATTGTGCTCGAGGCAACTTCCTCCGCACATAAACTGTGCTCGGTCGGTATCAAAATCTGTAATCGACTATTCTCACCGTTTCCGGCCTAAACGGTCAAAAGACAAGTGTCATCCTAAGCGGTCACCATCCAGGCTCGCGATAAACCTCGTCTTTTTACCGAGAACATCGACACCAGCGAGAAAAGTTGATTACAGTTTCCATTACCGACCGCGCTATTTCGCGTCTTCACTAACGCGGTGCTTTTTTCCGATCACTCTATCCTCGATATCCTTAATCGTCACGCGGCTATTCTCCCGCTCGACGATCGAACCCGGCGAGAAAAATAACGATCGAGTTATAAAAATGGTCGAAATCTTCGCGAACGTCGCGACCGGCCAGCTCCGGCCATCGTAAACAGTCTCGGTCTCTTTTTTCTCCGCTCCCTATCTCTCCCGTCCTCGACGACAAAACATGTTATAAACGTCGTATTCGTCCCCGATTCCGACTCGTTTCGATTTCGCCAAGTTTATGAGATTAACGATAACGCGAGCGTATCTCCTCGAAGTCGAATCGGGCGGAGTGACCGCGTGTCTTTTTTTCCGCCGCCGAAGAGTCCTCCACGTGCCTCGTCTCTCGCGACTCCTCGTCCCGGTCCGTCCGCGAGAGTCCCCTCGACTGCACGGTTTAAAAGTCAACGAGGAAACGGACCCGTCCCTCCCGGTTAACCAGATGCCTCCTGGTCCACCGCGCTTCTCTCCACGACCGAAAAACCAGCTCGATTTCGCAACTTTTTCCGCGAATTACCTCCGCGCCCTCCGCTAGTGAGCGAATGCATGTATGCGGGGCCAGGAGGTCTCCCAGCGCCGATTCTCCCCGTTCCTCCCGTTGTACGCTCGCCTCGCGATACGTCAAGACATTAATCAAAAGTAAAATTGTGTGAGGAAATTAATTAAAAATAAAATTAAACCAGAGCTGGGCAAATACCCTACACCCAGAAAAAAATTTATTTGATGGCCACCGTTTATTAAGATTAAGTAAAATATTTATTTGATTTAAATACATATTTATTTGATTTAAATACATATTTATTTAAATTAAGTAAATAGTTACTTAAATGAAATAAATATTTATTTACATCAAATAAATATTTTACTTAATCTTAATAAACGGTGGCCGTCAAATATTTTTTTTTTCTGGGTGTGTACGCTCGCGTCGCGATACATCACGAGATTAATGAAAAAGCAAAATTGTTCAAGAAATCTTGCTGAAACCTAAGAGGAAATGAATTTTGAAAAATGTTAAACCATAAGAATCGTCCTCTAGTGATCACTTTCAAATCGAGATTTGACGCTCTTTTGGTGCTCAAAAATCGTCATCATGTCAAAAGACGAATGAAAAAAAATCGAAATTGTTCAACAAATCTTCCGAAAGCCTACCGCGAGATGAATAAAAAAAATAAAATAATAATAATCGTCTTATAGTTCTCAATTCAAACCAGCTCGATTTGGCAACTTTTTCCGCGAATTACCTCCGCGCCCTCCGTCAGTGAGCGAATGCATGTATGCGGGGCCAGGAGGTCTCCCAGCGCCGATTCTCCTCGTTCCTCCCGTTGTATGCTCGCGTCGCGATACATCGATTTCGCAAACAATAGTTCCTTTTTTTTCCCCCCCGACCCGGCAAGGGCGAATCGCGGATTCTCTATACAACGAGCGAACCCGCCGGAATAACAGGTTGCTACACCTGTCGCGACGCAGGATCCGCGGTGTCCTGGGTGTCCTGGGATTCTTCTTTTTTCTTCCGCCATCCTCGATCTCCCTCCAGCCCGCGATTCGCCGACGTCCCTCGCCTCTCCCTCTCATTGTTCGGCGGCGATTGCACTTTCGCAAAGCGGCCCACGGGCCCGATTCGGCGCGGGACCTGAGGGAGAGGAAGTCGTGTGTCCCGCCAAGACATGCGCCCAACCAATTCGGTCGTTTGTTACGATTCGCCCGGCGAGAGACCACTTAACCCCCCGTGCAGCACACTTCAACGCTATCGCGCTCCGGCGAGATGAACAAAAAAAAAATTAAAAACGTAATAAGAATCGTCCTCTGGTCGTCACTTTTAAATCGAGATCTGACGCTATTTTGGTACTCAAAAATCGTTATCATGTCAAAAGACGAATGAAAAAAATAAAATTGTTCAATAAATCTTCCGGAAACCTGACGCGAGTTTAATTTTAAAAATAAAATAATTATAATAATCGTCTTGTAGTTCTTACGTTCAAATCGAGATCTGACGGTATTTTGGTACTCAAAAATCGGCATCGAGTCAAGAGATTAATAAAAAAAAAATGTAATTGTTCAACAAATCTTCCGGAAACCTAACATTTTTTTTTTATGAAAATGTTTCGGTTTTTTTTTAATATGTATGCATTTTTTCATATTTTTAAATTCACTTTGTATTTTGTGACTTTCTACTCACATTAAAAAAAAAAAACTGAAAGTGAATTTAAAAATCTGAAAAAGTTCACACGTAATCAGAAGTGAACGAATCATTTTCATAATAAAAAAAATGAGCTTTCCGGAAGATTGGTTGAACAAATTTGATCTTTCATCACTTTGTTAGTAACATTTTGGAATTATTATTATGCAAAATTAATCTCTTCAGCACGTTTAATATGCTCGATTTTTTTCAAATTTTTATACCATCCAAAAGTGTTTTCAATCCCCTCTCATTTCTTTGAAACTTATGCCAAGTAAACACAATTCGCAAGGGCTACCAAAAACCGCCTTGCCGGCCCCTTAAACGCTCCCGCGCTGCGCGAGATGAATAAAAAATAAAAAAAAATAAAAAAATGATAATAATAAACGAATATGTATTGGTGAAATCGCAACTCGGCGAATGATCCGTTAGTTGCTCGACTATTGCAAACGGCATTGGGTAAGAGCCTCGCGATTTATGAGCGTCGCGTCGTCACTCCGGATCCTCAAAGAGTTTCGGCGCCCGACGACGATCATCGAGAGTGTGAGCCGTACGTAGGGTACGGAGGCCGGGTAGAAGAGCGAGAGCCGTACGTACACCGGCGAACCGAGAGTACGTCACCTTTGCGTGTTTACCTCCTGGCCGACCGGTTTTCTCGGCTCACCTCCGTCCTCCTTCCTCCTTCGCTCGCGCGCGCCCGCAGACTCTGAACAGTCTGGACCACGTGAGCGATCTTCGCAGTCCCGCGAGAACTCCTCTCGCGCTGTGGCCCTGTAAAGTCGACTATTGCAACGAGACTTAAGGAGCTCGGAGCGATTCACACTAGTCAAATGAGCGCTACATTTTTAAATAAACATTCATTAAAACACTCATAAACGAACAGCTGTAATTTTTAAACGGAAAATATTATCGAATATCTAGACGGTGAATTCGTAGAGCATCCTAATGTAAAAATACAAGATGCAGATATTATAAGTTATAAAAATCCTTTCTGTAAATATTATTATTAATAATAATAATAATAATCTTTCAAGGAAGATAGCCGTGATACATCAAAACTCAAAGTGCATTTAAAATCGAATCAAAATCGGCCGAAAATTACGGACGATTCTTTGATAAAACTGGACGAATATGTACGTTTGTGAAAATTACCACAAACCCGTTAATATTTTTGCAAACCCGTTGCAAGTAATGTTTTTATAAGTTAATAACATCTGCTGTAATACACTACAATCAATAGACGCGTAAAAGTCTGTATAAACGACTTAAAAAATGTAGCACTCATTTGACGTGAAGCGGTCCAACCTCCTTAGTGTGAAGCGGTCCAACCTCCTTAAGGCCGTCCTTGCGAATAGTGTTCACTTTACATAAGTTTCCGAGAAATGAGAGGGAATTGCAAACACTCGATGGTATAATTCTCGATTATACAAAAATCTAAAAAAAATCAGGTGTATTAAAGATGCCGAAAAGATTAACTTTGCTCAATAATAATTCCACAATGTTATCAACAAATTGATGAAAAATGAAATTGTTCAAAAAATCTCCCGGGAACCTAACTTTGTTTTTTAACGAAAATGATCCGCTCATTTTTCCGAATACGTATGAATATTTTAGATTTTGAAATTCACTTCGAATTTTGCAACTGTACCCATTTTTCCCATATAAGAAACAAAAAATTCAAAGTACATTAAAAAATCTGAAAAAATTCATACGTTTTCAGAAAAATTCACGAATAATTTTCGTTACAAAAAAAGTTACCTTTCCGGGATATTTGTTCAACAATTTTATTTCTCATCAATTTGTTAACAACATTTTGGAATTATTATTATGCAAAATTAATATTTTCACCTTTAATATGCTTGATTTTTTCATCATTTTTATACCATCAAGAAGTGTTTGGAATTCCCTCTCATTTCTCTGAAACTTATGCGAAGCGAACACTATTCGCAAGGACTACCTTAAGTATACCTCGTCGTTGCTGTTGGCGCTGCATCTCTCGTCCTCCTTCTCCCTCGCTCTCCCTCTTCCCCAGCATCCTCTCTCCCTCTCATCCTCATCCCCCCTCCTTCGTCTTCTCCTCCTTCCTCTTCTGCCTTTTTTTCATACTCACGCTCTCCCGCTCCTCCGGCCGGGCTATTCAAATGACCTCGGATGATGGATACCATTCTCGCTCTCTAGCCTGAATCTCTTTCTTTCTCGTACCCTCGACTCGCTACAGTAATTGCCGCTATTTCTGTCCTTATTTTTTTTCCATTTTTTTTTTTCTTAATTTTTTTTTGTCAGCCAGCGAGCACGTACGTACACACGTAAATATACGTCGCGCACGGGGCCCGAGTATAGTCTTCGCGGCGTCGCCGATGCGCAAGTGTGCGAGGCGTAAATCCCTCGAGCTGAGCCGTGCCCGAAGCCTTCTCTTCCTCTCAACGTCGGTACGGTGCCTCGTGACTCTTATCTCGGTATATTTCATAAAGGGAGCGCGCTGTAAATTACGTCGGGACTGCGCGAACGAAAATATTGCGCGCCGTTCCGGGCGAGAGTTTCTGCGAGTCTGCGCCCTCTGCGCTGGACCAGACTCCGGCAATCGTTCTGGTATAAAGATTCTTATAAGTTTTCCCTCATTTTTTTTTTCTTTTTGTTTCTCGGTGTTCGCTCGAGAGGTCCATCGGAGGCAGTCGGAGACATTGCAGCGAGACCTTCCATTTACACCCAGAATAATAGCTTTTATTTGATGGGTACCTCGCAAATAAATATTCATTTTAATTAAATAAATATTCATTTTAATTAAATAAATATTCATTTTAATTAAATAAATATTCATTTTAATTAAATAAATATTTGTTTAATTTAAATAGTTATTTATTTAATTTAAATGAATATTTAATTAATTTAAATAGATATTTATTTAATTTGAATGAATATTTAATTAATTTGAATGAATATTTAATTAATTTAAATAAATAAATATTTATTTAAATTAAAGACACACGCGGGGTGTGCTCGTCCCGGTATAAAGCTTCCTCCAAGTTTTCCCTCTTCGCATTTTTTTCCCTATGTTCACCCGATTGGTCCATTGGAGGCAGTCGGAGAAATTGCAGCATTCCCCATCTACCTAGCGATCGGGCCAGGTACT
Source organism: Ichneumon xanthorius (assembly GCA_917499995.1). NCBI lineage: Eukaryota > Metazoa > Arthropoda > Insecta > Hymenoptera > Ichneumonidae > Ichneumon > Ichneumon xanthorius. The sequence continues at coordinate 7,104,598 of OU824211.1, read as the reverse complement.
GAAAATTGACCCATGCGAGACCTTCCATATTTACACCCAGAAAAAAAAATTTATTCTACGGGTACCCCGCAAATAAATGTATATTTTCAAAGGTATATTTGATGTAATGTAATTCAAATGTTTATTTAATTTTATTTAAATATATATATTTAATTCAAATAAATATTAATTTAAATTAAACAGACATTTATTTGCCCATCAAATAAATGATTTTTCGGCGTGTAGAGATCACAATTTCTCCGCGGACGCTAGGCAAGGTACAGCGAGCGAGGAAGCTCGCTTTTTCGGGTCGATGGTCCAGAGTGTATAGAAGCAGTTTCCTATGTGCAGTTCCGTTCCGTTCCGTATATAGCCAGGCACAGGTTTCGCCAATAGCAGTCTCGCAACATCATAATAGCGGCGCAGCGATAGACGGAGTAGGGGCAGGGGGGGGGGGGGTCACGGATCGGGTGAAACTGCAATCACGCCGTATCGGTCCATCGCTCATGCTTGATTGCCCCAGCCATTAAGAAATCCATTTTTATCTCCATCTAATTCCATCGTTATTATTCCTATGCCCAGCGTTATTTTGTTTTTCTTCTATTTTTTTTTATTATTTTTTTTTTTTACCGATACGAAAGAAGTATGAAAGGGGACTCGTTTCTCATTGTATCGCGCATATAACCGGCGGAGCGTGCGGTGAAATTTCTTCCCGGTATTCGGACGTCGTTAAAACCTCGTCGCGGCTCGTTCACGTATTATATTTTACTTTCGTTTCGAAAACCCGGCTGAATAGCAACAAACAGAAATTAATTCTCAGAGTTGTTCGTTTAGTCGTTGCGGGCGTTTTCGATGCTTTATGAATACGGAGGATCGAGAAATGCGTGCACGGACTTCGGTGGGAGAACAACGAGAATCAATGTCTTCCGCAAAGTATGTTCGAAGGCGCTTAACCTTTTTTTTTACGACTCGCAGAGCCGGAGGAGCCGAGGAGTGTAAGCTTGTTCTGTGTTCTACGGTGGTTTTATGCCTTTTCTTGATTTACGGAAGGTAGGACTAGGTACAGGTATACGTTCGGAGGTATGCATAGGCGGTCCCGCGGGGGAGGCGAACCTGCGGAGCTCTATTGTGTCCACAAAGTTCGAGGTAAAAGCGTGTGTAATGGGCCCACAAAAGGGAACTCAGGAATCTTCATTCTTCGCACACAGTTCGCCAGCGACGAGAGGTAGAAAGGAACAAACAGAAAAATGGAGATTCCTTTTTCCCCACTCGGGATGGCTCGCGCTCCAAGAGTCACGGGGAAGAGTCAGGTAGTTCGGCCATTTTGAGAAACTCGGATCAATTAACGCTGCCACATGTCAAGTCGTAGCTTCACGGATATTCATTTATTTTTTATCTTAAAAATTGTAATCTTAAAAACCGCGATTCTGAGGGTCGAATTTTAAGACGTTAGTTTGAACTTAAGATTGCTCTTGAGGTCGAACTTAAAGTCGAACTTAACGTCGAACCTCAGTTCGAACTTGGTCTCGTACTTAAGTTTCAACTCGAGTCTGAATTCAAATTCGATTGTAGTTCGCGTCCAATTTTAAGTTCGAACTCAAGACTCTTGAGACCTGGAAGAACTTTAACGCTTTTTCGGCTTACAATCTAAATCTGGATTCCAAATGCGATTCCTATTCATGAACCTATGTCGTCATGAATAGGAATCCATTTTTATGGAATGATTGTGAAGGTGGGTGGAAAACGATACATGGAGGGGGACAAGATTTTTTCAGTCATCTTCTTATCGCTTCTTATTATTCTGAACTTAAGATCAAATTTGAATTCGAAGTTAAGATCAAATTTGAATGCGAAGATAAGTTCAAACTTAAGATCAAACTTAAGCACAAAATCAAGTTCAAACTGAGATTCGATCTGAAGTTCTAACTTAAAGAAGATCGTACGCGCGCAATAAAGTTCGGGCCAAACTTCCATCTTAAGTTCAAATTCGAGCGATCTTAAGTTCAAACTAACGTCTTAAAATTCGACCCTGAATCCTGTCGCCCAGCGCCTCGAGGCTGCGAATTCGAGTTAGGATGGAAGGCGTTTTTTTACCTCCTAACCTTTCATTCTAATAACCAACGTATCAAGATTTGTCTCAGAATGATTATTTTTCAATAGAATTCAGATTCGCTCGCGTTCCCACGATTCAAAAGCTCGCGAAAGTTTAACCCTTTAAATTTTCTGCAATGTTGCGCACAGCCACTTTTTCGTTCTGGTCGTATATTTCTCGATCAATGCAAAGTGCTCGGGGAGTTCGCGGGATTCTGCCAGTCATCCCGCGAATGAATTTCTAATCAGCGATAACCCCCCCCCCCTCCCCCCTGCGCGTGTATAACGTGAGTGCGAAGAGAAACGCGGCTACCAGTCATTTCACGCTCTAATCGAGCGACGGGTCGAAAGTGAGCAGATTTATATTCGGATTACAATGGCAACAATATGAACTAATGGACGTGGAGCTGCCGGTAGCTCACACGTGTTCTTCTGTTAAAAATAAAAAAATTAAATAAAAAACGATCGCGCAATGTCTCGATCCACAATACAGAAACGATTCGCACTGGCCCGTTGCAGTGAATATTGTAAGCTATAGCTATGGCCGAGACTATATATAGTCTCGGCCATAAAATACTCGAACAACAGGCTCATTAGCGCCACCAGCGACACTTTGTGCAAAGATCAATCCCCGTCGATTTTCCATCCACCTTTGTATTTCTACTTCTTCCGACTTGCAGCTAAGGGAGAACTGGCAAAACGGACTATTTTTACCAATTTTTCACCAGTCATAAAAAAAAGTTCTGACGTCAGATCGAACTCGGGTCAATTTTGCGCCGGGGTTCCGTTTTGCCCCGCTGTCCTCCAGTTTTGAGACCAGAAGATAGTCCAGCATAAATTTTCCAATTTTTCGACAGATGATCGTCCACAAATATTACTTCACAAGGTGTGAAATGGACGTTTTACGCGAAGCGTGCGTGAAAGTGTCATTCTCGCACCCAGTTAAGTAAAAGCTGTTATTTTTTAATCTATTTAACTTTACATCGATCGATTCAAACAAACAGTTTTGTTGCACCAACCAATAACACCTTCGAGCGTGTTTCACTGCGTCGCGGTTAATCCAATAATTTATTTTCTGCTCAGAGTAATCGTGCGTTAAAATTGAGGAGGTGAAAATTAGAGAAAGGGTTAACGGCACGGAATACCATAAGGTCACGAAAGTTGGTCCACGCCTCGGAGCTGACTCTCGGCTTTCTGCGACTCGAATAATCGAGGGTCTCCGGGTGTCTAGCCGAGTCCGCCCACGTCGGAACGGAGGTGCACACATCCCGGCCCATGCATTCTGCTCGTAAAGCCGATCGTCCAGTCCCCCGTGCAGCGAGTCTCGCCGCACTGAAACGTCGGGAAAGCTCGCGTTTTATTCTCAATTTCCGCGCGTGGCATTTGCCGGATTATCATAAATGGAAAAGCTCGTTTTCCGTCCAGGCCAAACAGGCTGATAACTAAATCAATCGCTTTCATGCGTTCCTCGATTGTGGATCCGGCAATCAGCGTTACACGCGTCTCGGCGGCTTTGCCGCTCAGAGCTCGAACGTGTCACGGAACCTTCCTCAGATCTTTCTAGATGCTGCACTAGGAGGACCGATGGAATTCCGCTGCTAGGAATGCCCGACGTTGCACGTACGCACGTTGCAGCTGACAAGAACACGATCATACACTGTAAAAGAAATTCGTATGAAATTTAATGCGCCGGTCTGGAAGTTTTTATGCAAAAACTGGTATATTAAATTTTATATACAACTGTAATGAAAAATTAATGTTAGGCGTATTAAAAATATTGAAAATACTTCATTTTTAATAATTTACTTTAGTTTTACTATAAAAGTACTTTGATCTCAATAAAAACGTATATTAATTTTTCATCGCAATCGTACATTACATTTAATGTACCAGATTATGTATAGAAACTTCCAGACCGGTACATTACGCTGTAAAAAAATATTGTAAATTTAATGTACCGAACTGGAAGTTTTTACGCAAAAACTGGTAAATAAAATTTAATGTACAATTCCGATGAAAAATTAATATACTTTTTCATTGAAATTAAAGTAAATTATTAAAAATAAAGTATTCCCAATGTTGTTAGACTTATACCGAACATTAATTTTTCATCACAATTGTGCATGAAATTTAATAGAACCAATTTCTGCATAAAAACTTCCAGTCCGATACATTAAATTTCAAACGATTTTTTTACAATGCAGCCAGAACGTTCGATGTTTTCGCGATCGGGCCTCGTCGATCGTAAGATAACAGCGCGATTGATGCGAATCTCGTTGCCCAGAAACGCCGGAAAAGTTCTCCATCGATTTTATCCTCGATTTCCACACGTGCAGCATTCGCCGGATTATCATAATGAAAAAACTCGTTTCCCCTCCATGCTAAACGAGCCGATAGCAAAATCAATAATTTGCACGCCTTCCTCGATTATGGATCCAGCAACGAGCGTTATACCAGTCCCGGCCGATCCGCCTCGCAGGGCTCGTACGTGCCACGGAGTCTTCCTCGGACCTTCGCAGATGCTGCTCTAGGAAGACTAATGGAATTCCTCCGCTAGGAATGCCCGACCTTGCACGTACGCGCGATCGCGGCAGGTACGAGACCGATCATAGCCGGAGCGCGCGATGTTTTAGCGATCGAGGCTCGCCGGTCGCGGGCCGAAAGCGCGGGTAATGCGAGTCGCCGTACAAAGAATCGTCGGGCCTCGAGCGAAGCGTTTCTCATTCGCCTTCGCAATATTTCCTCGGCGAGCGTCGCGCCTGCAAGTATTCCGCGGCACGCACCGCGCACCACGCACTCTCGGCCGTCTCGGAAAGTTTCTCGATAGGCGCAGCTCGTATCTCGGATCGAGCCGTCCAATCACGGGCTCCCCCGAGCCGTACCTTTATCGCCATTCGTTATCGATATTTTTTTTTTTTTTTAATTTTATACCGACTCGCTGGCAAATATTGCGAATAATCGGGTACACTGTGTGCGCTCGCCCGATCCGATAAGGACTCCCTCACTCGCCGTCGCGCAGTTACGGCTCTGTACGAACTCCCAACAACGAGCACGCGCTTGTAACACTCCCGAGGTCCGCTCGAGGATAATATAAGCGGAGTCTGCGAAATTTATATGTACGTTCATTTTTTTTTTTTTTTCACGGCACGAACGAATCCCTCGCAAAGGATATATTACAATTAATCCTCGCTCGGGGGCCATCGGAGATTGATGAAGCCGGCTCGCGGCGCCGCTTCTGCACCGGGAGCGTCACACTCCCCGCGAGCCGCATTCGAGGTGAGCCGAGGGGGGTCGAGGGGAGCGTGCGACGAAAAGGTGAACATCCAGAGATGTGCCGGAACGGCCATTTTTGGTAAGCGTCAATTTACCAAAAAGTGACTGTCGTCTTTGATTCCAGAAAATGTTTGCTGTGCCATGACAGTCATTTTTGTTCGGGGTGACGAACATGGTAAAAATAGCAAAGAACATCTGTCTGGTTGGGATTTGAGCGTAATTTTTTTTGTTCACAAATTTGGGCAACTTTTTAGCAGTCATGGTTGATTCATACAATCATACAATCATACAATCATACAATTATACAATCATACAATCATCCAATCATACAATCATACAATCATACAATCATACAATCATACAATCATACAATCATACAATCATACAATCATACAATCATACAATCATACAGTCATACAATCATACAGTCATACAATCGTACAATCATACAATCATACAATCAAACAATCATACAATCATGCAATCATACAATCATACAATCATACAATCATACAATCATACAATCATACAATCATACAATCATACAATCATACAATCATACAATCATACAATCATACAATCATACAATCATACAATCATACAATCATACAGTCATACAATCATACAGTCATACAATCGTACAATCATACAATCATACAATCATGCAATCATACAATCATACAATCATACAATCATACAATCATACAATCATACAATCATACAATCATACAATCATACAATCATACAATCATACAATCGTACAATCATACAATCATACGGTCATACGATCATACAATCATACAATCATACAATCATACAATCATACAATCATACAATCATACAATCATACAATTAATTCGTAACCATTTGCATTTTCTTTTTTTTTTTCTATGAAACAATCATATAAAACGAGTACAAAATTAATTTTTTTTCTGAACAACGAGATTGGTACTTGGTTAATTTTGAAATTCGGACCTTGCAGACTTTTATCGTTAATGTCGCCGTTGTCACAGTGCGGTCATTTCCGAGTCCGCCAATTTACGGTCGCGTGACGGTCAATTGACCAAAAAAATGAGCGACCACAAAGTCGGCGCCCACCTCCATGAACATCGGGACGAGAGATGCGCGATGGAATTGCCGGAGACAACCGCGAATGTCAACAGCGAGAATATAATCTCGCTGATTCTCGAGGCGCGTGATGAATAACTTTGAGCTCTTTATGGGTACCAGTTCCTCGCAGTGGGCCCCGCTTTTGCCCAGCGGGTGTCACCGTAAGTGCACCGGCAGCGGGCCTCGCGGATGGAAGGCGAGAGCTACTCCGTGTGCGACGCTCAGCACAATTCAGCTACTCGGCCCGACGTACGATAAGTGCGTATAGCTCTGTCCCGGTGTATAACAGAGATTTTATTACAGCATCACAAGCGACTCCTACGGCTGAGCTTGCCTTCCGAATCGGAGTTGGAATCTAATGAGCCCTTTGTATCAACCGGGTATCCCTGACAGAGCGTCTCTGTAACCCTTTGTGTATCGTTCACTCCATACCCACACGGGCCCGATTACACGTACTCACACTGGGTTAGATTATGTCGGTCCGAGCAGCTAAAACGGCTCGCATACGCTGCAAAAAAAAATCGTATGAAATTTAATGTACTGGTATTGAAAGTTTTTATGCATAAACTCGTATGTGAAATGTTATGTACATTTGTTTTGAAAAATTAACGTACGGTGTATTAAAAACTTTATAAACACTTTAATCACTTACTTTAATTTTACTATAAAGGTACTTCAAATCCAATGATTTACTTTAATTTCACTGTAAAAGTTCATTAATTTTTTATCACCATTGTATGTTAAATTTAATGTGCCAGTTTTTGCATAAAATCTTTCCGTCCGGTACATTACATTTCATACGAATTTTTTTTACAGCGTAAGTGCGAACACAGACGGCCTTTTCGATGTTCACATCCAGGCGTGATTGATGCAAATATATGCGCGACGAAACAAATATATATATTTAAGTCAAATAAACATTTGTTTAAATTGAATAAATTTTTATTTCAATTAAACAAACATCAGCGCCAAGAAGGATAAGCGGCAAGATTTAAATAATTATTTGCCGCTCACCCTTCAAATAAATTATTTTTCTGGGTGCAGCCAATCCACCGTTCCGTATTCGTGACCGACGTACTTTCCGCGCGTAGTTTCGTGTGAACGCAGCCTAAACCGAAGCCCCCACACGTCCCGCCCGACGATGCGGATACGTGATCGGGCCCAAAATATTTACGAGTCAATCGTTAACCGGGCGTTCGAGCAGTCTAAACATCGGCAGTATTCGTATACGTTGCGCAATTTCTATCGAACGGCAAACATAATGTCGCATTTGACACCGATGTCGGTACACAGAGGGGGGGCGCATTCCGGCGGTCCGTTCCGCCGAGGCTCGTTAACATCGCGGACCCCCTTCGGAGAGCCGGAGTCGAGAAAATGGGGAACCTCGAGGAGGGTATAATTATTGGCAGTTTAAGAAACAGTGAGCTCAAAATTAACCGGGCATGTTCCCCGGGCGCGGTGCGAGGAGGAAAAAGAGCGCGGTGGAGCGTCTATGAGGGGGGGAGCGGGTCGGCCGAGGGGAGCGGAGGGAACGAGGGGGCTGTTGGCGATTCGAACGAAAAGAGAACGAATTTGCTGGAGGCAGCTCGAGCCGACAGCGGGACAGTAAGAACCACCTTCGGGGCAGCCATTAAAATTGCTAATTTCGTACAAGGGTGTCGAGAGCGATGCCAGAGGTCCGCGGCCCCGGGCCGCCCCCTTTCGCCCGAGCCCGACTCCTTTATTTCGGCCCGGAGAGCGATGAAGTCTCCCGTAGTCCAGAAAACCCTTTTATCTTTTTTTTATGTATTTTTTTTTTTTTTTTTTTTTTTTTTTTGGCCGCGAAGTCGAATTCCACGGCGAAAGGATAACGCGCGGGATTGCGGGAAGACCGAGCACGCGCCTGCTCTTGATTGCGCCCCGAAGAGGTTGGAGCTGGTCGATTTGCTGGAAGACGTTAGATCGCGATCGCCTAACAATCCAACGGGCTTATTCATCATTAGCGAAGTTCTCGAGCGCGCGCCTCGAGGTGCAACTTTCTATTCGTCGTGTCCTGGAAGCGCGCCAAGAACGGGTTCCTGGAGTCTCGATAATCTCCACCGCTGCTGGGCCAACCGCGGGCCGGCGCGCTGCAGGACTCCGTGCGCGAGACGTCGTAGCGAAAATTTACCTCGCCAGCGCAATTTTTACCGCGTCGCGGCGGTCGAACGAGAGATATCGGACTCGCGGTCCTTATTGTAAAATATGACTATTCGCGGTCGTAATTTTCATCGGGCGTTCTTAGAGCGAGAAAAGTAAACGGTTGGATTAACCGAGGCCGGTGACATACGTTCGAAGGTGTTATTTGGGTGGTACAACAATAGTCGTTTGTATGGTGAGGGCGTAGAAAGGGAGTTCTTGAGGAGTGCGGCATTCATACGAGACCGGAATGTTCTTTCTACGCCACTGCCATTTACATAATTTTTATTCTACAAATTCTTGAAAATCACGCTTTTCGTTTTGGGAAGTGTACGCATTTTCTCGCACTAGTGCGAGAAAAAATTCCTTATTGCGTTTGCAAGCGTGCGCAGTATTTTTCTCGCACACTATAGGTAAAAAGCAATTTTTTCATAGGATCGGAAAACGGGATTTTACGTGCATGCGTAACGAAATAATAATTTGTTACACTCGGTGCGAAAATTGCAGTTTTACGCACGCTTTGCGTACGCAAAACCCCATTTTCACACCTTGTGAAGTAAAATTTGATACGATACTCGGACGAAACACTTGTGTGATTGCAGCACTCGTCAAATAAAGTTTTATAGCACAAGTATCGTAATAGTACATTACGATACTAGTGCGAAAAAAACTTTTCTGACGAGTGTGAGTTTGCAACATGAACCGAAATTTCAAATTGCCCCTTAATTTAACATGCTTTGGGTAAAAATGCAAAAAACTTTTCATACATTTTTTTTCGTTAATGAAATCCGTTGCGTCCACTTGGAAGCAATGGCGGTGGTTTTAATTCGATATCCCGAGTTTTTTCCGACATTCTATCTGCTGACATTTCGGAATTTCGGTTTCTTAGCATATAGAATGCATTTCGAAAAAAAAATTCGTCATATTGAATTAAAACCACCGTCATTGTTTTCAAGTCGCATATTTCCCACCAGACTTCATCAACGCCTGAACTTCATCCGTACGAATCTCACTTTCGCCCTGAAGTGAAGTAAAAATGTTTGGATCGACAAATTTGCAATTTATCGCAAATTTGTTGAAGCAAACAATCCTTCAACAAAACGGTGCTTTATTCATACCAAACAAACAGCAGCAATCCAACAATTTTTAATTTCTTCAGCCAATCCCGTCGAGGAAGAACCGAAGCGAATTCGCCCGACGTCGGGATTTCTAACTCTGCCGGCTCGCGTTCTTCTTTTAGCAAACGGCTTCTAATCTCCGGGTCGCGGAAGCCTTCTTCGCAGTCTCGGACCTTGACAGTCGGTAGCATTGTTGGCTTTGTACAGAGGCTCGATAATTAGCGAACCGGCTGGCACGGCCTGGCAACGCGTTAAACTCCTCACCGCCGCGCACACCGCGACCCGCCTCGGCATCTCCCCCGCTATCGCTCCAGCGCCGAAGACTCCTCAAGGTAAGAGTCCCGCGAATGGTTCACGAAGCCGATTCACTCGCAGCGTTCCTTTGCACCGGTTCCGTCAGCGTATTCGCGGACGGGCGCGGAATATCGCGCGGGGCCGCGACCGGCGCGACTCCGTACGGTTCACGCCTACGAAAGCTGCCTCCTCGGCTTCACCTTCGCGGAACCGCTGGCTGAAACCACCGGACTCTCGGGGAACTCTAGCTCGTCGATACCGAGAAACCGTCCGGGGAATTTGCGGACTTTGGCTGCGTGCCAATTTTTTTTTGTTTCTTTTTTTTTTTACTACACCTTTCGTCGGAAATCGAACGGATCGAAGCCAGGAGAAACGAGCGAGCAACGCGGAAGCTCTCCCGTTTGCTCCTCGCGATCTTATCGCCGCCGAGGAAAGATTTCCCTTCGGCGAGTCCGCGGTACGAGCTCGGTCGCCGATGCTCCATTATTATTATTATTTTTATTTTTTTTAGAATTCCCGGAGAGAAAACTAAAACGTGACTCTGGCGGAAGACGTAGTAAAAAAGGAGTATTGAAAAAAAATAAAAAATAATAGAATTTGCGAGTACAGTTTTGTACGGCCACGGTCGCTGGAGAGTGCACAGTCGGTCCGGTGAGAAGCTTGGCCCATTACCCGCCCCATTATTATTATTATTTTTTTTGTTGAGAATTCCCGAAGAAAATACTAAAACGTGACTGTAGCAAAATACGCAATAAAAAAATATACATTAAAAAAAATGAAAAATAATAGAATTTGGGAGTAAGTTTTGTACGGCTACGGTCACTGAGTGCACAGTCGGTCCGGCGAGGAGCTAGGCCCATTACAAGCCCCATTATTTTTTTTCGAGAATTCCCGAAGAAAAAACTACAACGTAATTGTGGCAAAATACATAATAAAAAATGAAAAATAATATAATTTTCAAAAGACGTAATAAAAAAATATACATAAAAAAAATGAAAATAATAGAATTTGCGAGTACAGTGTTGTACGGTAACGGTCGTTGGAGAGAGCACAGTCGGTTCAGCGAGGAGCTTGGCCCATTACCTACTCCTCAGCGCGTCGGCCATTACGAACGGTGCCGCGATTCTCCGGGCCGACACATCTGTCGGCAATAAAACAGCGTGCCGATCGGTATCCGCCATTATTATCTATCCCGCGGTATGTCGATAGGTATGCGGCCTGCACAGTGGATCCGGTCGTGTGTATGCACACGTACGGCGGTTAATATACGTGCACGTACAAGCCGTCCGCGTTGGCCTCTTCTGCCACACGGCTGCGCGCGTTATGCGCGGCGCAGCCGCTCGGTCGCCTATCGGAAAAGAAGAGGAGACTCGCGAATCTGAACGAGCGATCTCGGTGAAGATTGTGACCCGCGCGTTTAATGCGCCGAGCTGCTGTTGCAGAGAACCGGCGAACCCGGGTTTGCGGGTTCTACGGAGAGAAAGAGAGCGTCGAATAGCCGCGCGATCGTAAATCAACCGGGCGACGCCGCAACGGGCAACCCGCCGATAGGCCAGATCCGCATTGGCCTCGAGAAAGAGAACTGGAAGAAGAACGACGAAACCCCCATCGAGCTGTACGCGGACTCGAGGGCTGCTGAGGCTCCAAATTTTCACTGAAGTGTACGAGCTATTAGGTGGGAACTGGCAATTCGGAACACCAGTTGGGGTCGATGAATCGAGACTTTTTTCCCAGTTTTTTTATGGACCCAGAATCTTTAGTTGATAGGCCAGATTTACGTTAGCATTGAGAAACAACGCCAGGAAGAAGGAAGAAATTCCATCGAGCAGACTCGAGGGCTGCTGAGGCTCCAAATTTTCACTGAAGTATACGAGCTATTAGGTGGGAACTGGCAATTCGGAACACCAGTTGGGGTCGATGAATCGAGACTTTTTCCCAGTTTTTTTATGGACCCAGAATCTTTAGTCGGTAGGCCAGATTTGCATTAGCTTTGAGAAACCACGCGAAGAAGAAGGAAGAAATTCCATCGAGCAGACTCGAGGGCTGCTGAGGCTCCAAATTTTCACTGAAGTATACGAGGTATAGGGTAGGAACTGGCAATTTGGAACTTCAATTGGGGTCGATGAATCGAGACTTTTTTGCCAGGTTTTTTGGATCAGGAATCTTCAGCTTCGGGTCCGTTCCGAAAACGAGTAAAAAGGCCTCAGGCCCATACACCATGGTTGATATTGTTTTAAATTACCTTTTTGTTGGCTGAGTGAAAGATCTCGGAAAAACTACCGTCATATGGTACATTTCGACCGGGAAATGTGGTCGCCAGCGCCACCACTAGCGATATGTGAGATTTTCGTAGGGGCCATAGCAATTTTTACCCGACCCATTTCGGAATTTTTTATAAAAGGCGTATTGGAAAAATTTTGCGTATCCGGCTAAGAATTTCGTGGAGGAAATTAAGAATTTCATGGATAAAAACTGAGAATTCTGTCAACGTGAAATTTGATCGACACAATAATGCCTCTGTAACGAGCAAACCTTAAACAAACGGATGACGACATTTTCTAGTAAGAATACTTATATTCTGTCAAAAATTACGGGCTATTTGGGTAACATCTGCGATATTGAAAATCACCATACTTTCTAGTAGAATGTGTCATAGTCAATACAAATCTTTACCACGATGTCGCCGTAGTTTCCACATACCTGAAAGTTCCCTCCGTTTATACCAGATTTATACTAATTTCTATCGGATCCTTCTCGCGATCTATCTTACGGATAAATTATGCAATTTGATCAAACACTTACCAATCTGCCTTATCCGTTTCTTCTCGATGACGCTCGCTCCAGACGCCCCTCTCGATGCATCTTCGAACGTAGCTGATTGAGGTAAACGTTAAAAAAAAAAAAAAAAAATATACAATCTCAGAAAATGGCAAGTACGGAACATGCGAAAGAGAGAGTCTCGGGTACTTCACGCGTAAAATCGTAATGTCCCCGGAGCGCGAAACGCGGAGCTCGCGCCGTGTGCGGAACGCGGCGCGGAACTCGTGAAAATTGTTCCCCCAGGGAAATAGGCGTGCTACGACAGTCACCGACATTACGCACCGGTCGTAGCTCAATGCGCGTAATTTGTTTATGAGATCACGGGAAAGGATAAGACGGCGAGAATGTGCGGGAGAAAATAAGTGATCCTTGGGCGGCAAAAGCCCGGCCTCCGCGAGATATTAATCCGACCGGTGCCAATTACTTGCCGACCGAATAAATCGCCCCCGGACTCCTCTCTTTCGCAATTCTCCGAGAGTTACGATCGCGCTCCGTTACCGTTGGTTTGCGGCGATGAAGACCTGCAATGAAATTCACAATTAATACGTTCGACGCAACACGCCCCTCGGCTCGCTCGAATGAGAGAGGCTTTCGTTGCGTCGCGGCGTTCGTCGTTCGGCGCCGGAGCGAGGGATGAAGATTGGAACGGAAAAATAATAAGACCCAAAAGTAAAATTTCGCAGACAGCCAACCGTATCACTGGCAACCGAGTGCAATTGCTTGTCGCCAAACTTTGCTGTTTTCTTGCCATAAATACGCCTGCATTTCATAAAACGACACCCTAAAAATAAATGAAATTGTCTCAACCCTCAGGTTCATTTCAGCGTCGATATATCTTTCTAAACTATGATACGGTCCTTGATATTGAATTCATGAGAATCGATGGAAGCATTTTTATTTTATAAGAAATCGACTGTTTTTTAAATTTCACCCAAAATAACCATGATTCACGGAGAAAAAAAAAATTGTTGGGACAACAAGAACTTTGTTACCTGCTTAACATACACTGAGAACAAAAATTGGTTGGAGCAACCAAAAGTCGCGGTGACATGTGTTCAAAGCTGTTATTTGTTTAGTACAAATAAAGCATTTTTTTGTTAAACGCTTGTATGCTTCAATATAAGCAACATTTTTCGATTGAAACAAACATTTTTGTTCTACCAACTAAATGCACCTTTGATCGTATGTCACCGCGCATTTGCTTAATCCAACTATTTCTTTTTCTCAGTGTAGGGACAAGAAAATATTTTGCTGCCTCAACAATAAATTATTAACGATCTACATTTTGTTAGAGAAACAGAATTATTTTTTTCCGTGCTCAAGCAAATAAGTCTTTGCAGTGAGAAGCAAAACACCAGCAAGCCTTGCTGGCAATATGCTCATACGAATTTTCGGCATTTAATGCTGACAAAAACAGGCAAAAGCGGACGCTCATGACGCAATTTTGCCACCATTCCGTGCGTATGCTGACTATTCCCTGGTTGTTTTCAAAATGCTATCTGGGTCTTCGGTAAACGAATAATCGAGTCTCGAGATCAGATTCTTTACATATTCGGCGTCTTTCGTTAAAAATAATGTCCCGATAAAAACGTAGAAAAATCCCGTGAATCCTTAGGGCAGGAACGAAGTCGCCCGGGGGGGGGGGGGGGGAGGAAGGGGGGGGGGGGTTTGGAGGGTTTCGATGCGAGCATCTGCGCTCGCCGGTCCAAAGGATAATTACTTATGCCAGATAGGATCTCGGGACTGCGTGGTTCCTCACCAGAGACAAAAGGACGTGGATCGCCAGGATCCCGAGTTCCGCAGCGTGCGTCCGTAAGTCCGTCCGTGCCGCGCGAACGGCGGACCGGGAGAAAGGAGCGGATCGAAGAAATGCGTGGATTCGATCGGGAGAGGAGAAAGATCCTGGGAATATACCGTGGGAGAGAATAATTTGTAGCGGGGCAAAGTCTATGCCCGGTTTGCAGCGCGGGGACCGCGATAACCGCGACGGAGACGGGGAATCCTCGAAAAATAAGTGATTTGAGGACAGGCGCGATAAATTACCCGTTCCATAAGGACGAAAAAAGCCGAGTCAAAAAGGGCACCGCCTCCGGTTCGCAGGTAAACCGAGACGGGATGTCCAAGGAGCCCGAGACACGGTGTTAGATTTCTTGTTCGACATCGAGTCCCGAAGATTCCTCGGAAAGAACGCGCGCGGAACCCTTCGCGGAAGGGGGTTGAATGATTCACGACATAAACGCTTTTGGGGAAGCAAGAACTGCTGAAACTCTGTCGGTTCGCGTTCCTTCGCATTTTGTTTTCTTCATCCCTCGATAAAAATTTAACGACCAAACCGAGGAAAGCCGCTCTATTGGTTGCGACCATAAAATATTGCGGATGAAATTAACGGTGCAATTATTGGGGTAAATGGTTATTAATAAATCGTGCGGGACGTCAGCGATACTTTTGGAAAAATCCGTAAATCATTAAATCGATACAAAGATATATCTCGTTATCAGAATTAAATTGATAGCGTACGGTCGACCCGACGACAAGATTTCTTGTTCGACATCGAGTCTTGAAGATTCCCCGGAAGAACGCGCGCCCGCGGAAGGGGGTTGAATGATTCACGACATAAACGCTTTTGGGGAAGCAAGAACTGCTGGAACTCTGTCGGTTCGCGTTCCTTCGCATTTTGTTTTCTTCATCCCTCGATAAAAATTTAACGACCAAACCGAGGAAAGCCGCTCTATCGGTTGCGACCATAAAATCTTGCGGATAAAATTAACGGTGCAATTATTGGTTATTAATAAATAGTGCGGAACGTCAGCGATACTTTTGGACAAATCGGTAAATCATTAAATCGATACAAAACTGTATATCTCGTTATCAGAATTAAACCGATAACAAGATTTCTTGTTCGATTCGAGTCTTAAATATTCCCCGGAAGAACGCGCGCCCGCGGAAGGGGGTTGAATGATTCACGACATAAACGATTTTGGGGAAAGCAAGAACTGCTAAAACTCTGTCGGTTCTCGTTCCTTCGCATTTAATTTTCTTTATCCTTCGACAAAAATTTAACGACGAACCCAACGAAAGCCACTCTGTCCGTTCTGACCATAAAATCTTGCGGATTGAATTAACGGTGCAATTATTGGGATAAATGGTTATTAATATTATTAATAATAATCCTTAACCCATAATTAATAATTATTAATAATAATTATTATTAATAATCGTGCGGAACGTCAGCGAAACTTTTGGAAAAATCGGTAAATCATTAAATCGATACAAAACTATATATCTCGTCATCACAATTAAATTGACAGCGTACGGTCGACCCAACGACAAGTTACGATAAGTTACGACTATTGCAATTGACATAAAAGCTTCTCTTGGAAGCAAGAACTGCTCAAACTCTGTCGGTTCTCGTCCCATCACATTTTCTTTTCGTCATCCCTCGACAAAAATTTAACGACGAACGCAACGAAAGCCACTCCATCCGTTCCGACCATCCAATCTCACACCTAAGAACTAACGCTGAAATTATGAAAAAAAAAGATTAACAGAAAATCGTGCAGAACGTAAGCAATACTTTTGGGAACAAAAATCGGTAAATCATTAAATCGATAAAAAAACGACATATCTCGTTATCAGAATTAAATTGATAACCTACGGTCGACGCAACGACAAGTGTTACGACTATTGCAATTGATAGCGAACTACTGACCGCGCCTTAGATGCGATCGGTATCGATCGAGAGTCCCTGCGGTGCTGCAATTCGGTGCAAGCGCACGATCCGAGTCGCGGTAACTTCGCGAACCGGAGAGTTCCGACCGTGCGTGGCAGGGCTATAAAACGGTCGCTCTATAAACTCGTAGATAAGTGCCCGCGAGCGGGCAGTAAACAATGTTACGAAGAGAACGCGAGGACTCGCCGGTAATGCAGCGGTTGTTACGGCACGAGCGCAAACAACTCACGGGCGTTCGGTTGCAATCGGATCGTCGAGGCCGTATCTCACAAATTTCCATCCTTGACTTTGACTTGTATTGGCTGCGCTCTAAAGCCTGCTCACGATTCGGACGCCTGGAAGCGCGCGACGTCTCTATGAAATCTCGGCGGCTGAGCGTGGGCCACGTGGCCGACTCAGCCACGTCGAAATCCACCTAAATTAACGATACAGAATAATTGCGTCCGGAGTCGCGTAACGAGTTTTATTTACGACGTTACCCGGCCGGTTTCAACTTTACAATGCTACTAGAAAAACGTAATTGCTTCCAGGTCAAAGCTCACCGGCGATAAACGCCGAGTCGGATGGGCCGGTCGTGTTCGCTTCGAAACACGGGAATTCGAATAGATCCGCCGGATAAAATAAAATAAAATAAAATGAAATAAAATAAAATAAAATAAAATAAAATAAAATAAAATAAAATAAAATAAAATAAAATAAAATAAAATAAAATAAAATAAAATAAAATAAAATAAAATAAAATAAAATAAAATAAAATAAAATAAAATAAAATAAAATAAAATAAAATAAAATAAAATAAAATAAAATAAAATAAAATAAAATAAAATAAAATAAAATAAAATAAAATAAAATAAGTGAATCACCGTCCTTATTGTCTTGGAATTAAGATGTGTAAATGGTTACCGAAACATGGCTGACTATGTGATATTCTTTACTGCTTTAGTTTAGAAGCGTTCGAATTGTTTGCACGGCTTAATAGCATACTTGCATATACACTATCGCGCATAAATGGATGTAAAAAGTGCATGACCCGTACATGATAAATAAAATAAAATACAATAAAATAAAATAGAATAACATAAAATAGAATAAAATAAAATAGAATAAAATAAAATAGAATAAAATAAAATAGAATAAAATAAAATAGAATAAAATAAAATAGAATAAAATAAAATAGAATAAAATAAAATAGAATAAAATAAAATAAAATAAAATAAGTGGCTGAAGGACTTAGGTCGATGGCCAATTGGCAATATATATATGTTCTCACGCCAATCTACGTTATGTCATGCAATGTTCAAAAAATTGTTCCATCTGGCCTATCGTCACTAAATCCACTATTACTACTGAAACAAAATAAAATAAAATAAAATAAAATACGCCGCGAGAGAGAAAGAGATGTCGGTAAAGAGCGAGACGGAGAGGGTGGCCGGTCGAGCGCGCGGGACCGGGCATCTCTTATCGTCCTCCCGCGTGGAGAGGATCGTATCCCGTCGTTCCCTCGTCGTTCGAGGGCCCCGCACGCGGCACTCTCGTATCCCATCCTTGTAAAACAACTTGTAAAACGAGGACGCCCGCGCGAGGATGCGCTCCTCGTAGCGGGCAGCACCGGCCGCATAACGACGAGAGAGGGACGAGGCAAATGTTCTCCAGCGGGCCGGCGATCCTCCGCGGTCGCAGACGCCGGGTCCGTATCGCCACCGCGAATCTATCGGCTCTTCCACAGTCGGAGGAAAAAAATCCCCGAGCGCCCGCGCGAAAGCTCGGGGTCTTCGGATTCGACGAGGGAATAAATTGGTCGTGCTGGCGGGCACGACGTTATGCACCTCGACAGGACAGTGAATAGTCTACAATTTGCATAAGTATACGGATCGGGACTTATCGTTTTTAGCGCTTGTGCGTCGCTTCGGTACGAGCGAGCTTGAATCCGGGGATTATCGTGCCCGAAGGACGAGCGAAACTTTCCGGACGAACCGAGAATAACTTTATATCCGTCGGCTCGGAGAAGGCAGATGGGCTTGGAATTTCTCGTCAAGTACTTGTAAAATCGCGGGAGATAACTTCCGATTTTACCGAGCGAGGGATCCACCGAAATAATGAGAAAATAATTCGCGGGGCTCGAGGCGGATCGTTGAGCTTGGGCGACATTTATTCGCGATGCTATTGTAATAAATGTTAAATATAATTGAATAGGAATCCATTTTTTTTTAAACGTGGGAAAAAATTAAAATTTACCGTTCGCTCTGTAGAGATTTAGCACGTGTGTTTTTTTTCGTTTCAGATCGAGCAGAGACGTCGCACGTTATTGGAAACATCGGAATCGATCGGCGAACGATTCCCGGGACAGAAGTGTGTAAGTCGAACAATTTTCAAAATGCGTAGTTTCCGTTTTTCCTCGACGAGCAGGTGTAATTTTCTTTTGCTCGAAATGATCGCCTTTTCGACCAATTAAATTGATACCAATATTCTGCTCGATTGACATCGTATCGGTAATTTAACCGAAAGTTCTATCGATAATTATAGCAAATTAAAATCATTTCGGTGTGAGAGGAAAAAAAGCTGCGATGCAGCTCGATAATTTTATTTTCGGCACGACCGATTGCCGTTCTGATCGGTGTACGAATAAATCGGCGACGAGACACGCAGAAAAATAATTTATTTGACGGCCACCGTTTATTTAGTTTAAGTCAAATATTTATTTGATTTAAATAAATATTTATTTAACTTAAGTAAATAGTTACTTAAATGAAATAAATATTTATTTAAATCAAATAAATATTTTACTTAAACCATATATAAACGGTGGTCGTCAAATAAATTATTTTTCTGGGTGGATCCTTCCGACTTTCGGTATTTTTCCTAGCACTGAATTTTTTATTGACTAAATCGGCGACCAGACCCTTCCGAATTTCGGTATTTTTCCTAGAAAATAATTTTTTAGGTAGGGATATTTCGTAGATCGACTCGAGGGCCAAACGTGGTTGTCGCGGCCACAACGAGTGTGGTACGAGTCTCGTCCGAGCAGTGTAGCGTACCGGACCGGTTGTATTTTACCCAGTGGTTTTTTCGGGCCTCGTTAACGAACTCCTAGATGGTTATCGGTCAGACCCGTTGCATTATCATCCCGCAGCCTTGCTCGAGGTCAATCCGGTGGCCCCTGCGGCTTCGACAGCCGGACGCGTCAACTCACCTGGAACAAAAAAGAAACGACGAAGGGTCAGAGCGAATAATCGTGAATGCCGCCGCCTAATTTAATTGGTTGTTAGCAAGCTTGTCCCCGCTGCAGTTTCACGAGCCAGCGAGGGAACACGATTTGAAAATAAAGAAAGGCCAAACCCGAGGTCGAACGATTCCTCTCAACTTTGACTTTGAGATTATACGCGGCGAGCTCAAATATTCATGCGCACTTGGAATACCTACTTGACTCATTTTATTTATTTTTTATTGCTCGGCTCAATCAGGAAGTTGAAAAATGTTGGAAATTTGAAAAAAAATCTGCTTTTTGTATAAGTATCGGCACACTTTAACATATATTTTTTTTTTGTAGATGACATTTTTTTGTAGGTGATTTTATCAACTTTTTGGCAGTAATTTGAAAATGCGAGTTCTTTCTCCACCATTCGTGGCAATGGTTTAATTTCGCAGAGTGCCAGTTTCCTAATGTGAAACGCCAGAATTTGCCAGCCGGTGTCCCAAAGTTATCACCTATTCAACATTTTTTAACAAATAAAATGATTTTATTAATAAAAAAATCATTTTATTTATTAATGTTTGTTGCGTAACGGAAACTTGAAAATAATCTGCCCTTCACATAAGCGTCGTCACACTTTGCAAAATTTTTTTAATGCGCGGATGAAGTATTTTCACAAATTAGTAATCGCAAAACGCAATTTTATAGTCCTTTTTAGCAGTCATTTAAAAATACCAGTTCTTCTTCCTCCATCATACGTGACAATGTTTCAATTTAGCAAACTGCCAATTTCGTATATAAAATATATATAAAACGCCAGAATTTGTCCGCCGGTGTCCCAAAGTTTTTACCTTTTCAACATGTTTTAAATAAAAATTCATTTTTATTAATAAAAAAATCTATTTTATTCATAAAAAAATTATCTGAATAATTGAAAATTGACTTCACACCTGAAAGATTAAGGTTCTCCCTGGACCGTCCGGTATTCGCCCAACGCGCCTAAACCATTAGCTTCGCACGCCTCTTTCGTTTCGCGAAGTCCGAGACGTCTTCTGCGCGTCACGTACTCCCGTCTCGACCCGGCGAATACCAGCGAGTGTTGGTACAGAACACGTGTACGCGACTACGTGACCTACGTACGCAGTGCGTGCATGACGACGCGTGTGTACGCGCTAGGACATAACTTCTCGCGACAGAACATCGCCGTTTCGCCTCGGTAAGCGAGTTCTCCTCGTGCGTTAAACGCGGCGAAAGAAAAAAAAAATCGCTTCCACAATAAGAACAGTACACGAGTTGTTTCGCGCTGCTCGCGAGCATTCCCGATATCTTCGCTATTCGTTCTCGCGATTCCCCCCTCCTATCAATTTCGCCACGGGGCTCGTCACGAAGATTCGTGATTCGAGTCCGAATCCGCCGCTGCACTCCCGGCGAGTCCCGGCAGCGGCGGAATGCTTATTACCCGGTACGGATCGTCGTTGGTGGCACGAATCGTGCTCGCCTTCCCCGACCGAACGCCGGAGCGAATATCGAATGCAATTTTACCCGGCGAGCATTGCCGTGTACTTTCTGCATCGCAGTAAAAAAAAAGGAAAAAAAAACAATAGGCCGAGAAGAGCAAAAGTGAAGACTTTCGTCTCATTTGCGTCTCGCGGACGGCGAGGATCGAAATTTTTCTGCACTGTAAAAATAAATTGTATATTTAATGTACTGGAACTTGAAATTTGCTAACGTTACTCACATTAATTGAAGATTAATGTATTTTGCTTCTAAAATAAAAGTACCAGATATTAAGATTACTAATCTTTTGCTTGAAATTTATAAACATTATTATGAAAAATACAAATTTTACTGTAAAATTGCAACGCACATGTATTTGAAATTTCAGAAACACTTTATGTAAAAAAGCTTCCAATACTGTTCATTAATTTCCAACAAAAATTTTTTAACAGTGTGTCTTTTTCGCATTATCAGTTTAACTGTCTTAGAGTTCCGAGTCTCCGAGGCGATGTCATCCGCCGACTGTAGAAGCTGAGGAACGCCGGAGCGAATATCGAATGCGATTTTACCCGGCGAGCATTGCTGTGTACTTTCTGCATCGCGGTACAAAAAAAGTAAAAACACGATAAGAGCAAAACTGAAGACTCTTGCTCCATTTTTCATTTCATTTGCGTCTCATGGACGAAGAAAGATCGACATTTTTCTGTATTTTTTTTCGCTTTATCGGCTCAACGGTGTTCCAGTCTCCGAGACGATATAATCCACAGGCCGTGGAAGCTTTCGTGGCATTATCGGGTAGGTAAGAGCGGCGCGGCGAATGCTCGGGCACTTATCGCCGTGCGGATGGCTCGAGAGGCTCGGGGCAGCTTTCTTTTCGTGTGTAAGCTGCGCAGGTAGGTTTGGATGTGTATGTTTCGGGAACCGGGAACGGACACTCGTAAAGTGCATCGTCGGGACTCGGAATCCAGTCATGGAGTTATAATTGTCTGCTCGACGAGGCCGGCATTCCTCGTGCGTTAAAGTTATCGCGGTATGATCACCGCGCGCGCGCGCGCGCGTTCTCGCTGCGGATGCTGCAGTCGGAGCGACGCAGCACTCTGTTCTCTTCTGCACCCCCGAGACTTTTTGGACGACGAAACGGAGGATATATAACCACCGCGATAGCGCCGAAGGACTTGCGCGTCCGACTTTGCCGGTGGGATTAAAAGTCTGTTAATGTGAAACAAGAAATGTTGGTTCGGTAGGGAATTTTTTTTTTAATCGCACTTCCAGGCTAAGTGTGGAGTTTTAAGACGTTAGGTTGAACTTATGATCGCTTTTGAGATCGAACTTGCAAGCGAAGTTCAGCCCGAACTTCATTGCTTGCTCAAGATATATCTTGAGTTCGAACTTAATTTAACTTCATTTCGTGCTCAGGTTTGATCTTAAGTCCGAACTTAACATCAAACCTCAGTTTCAACTTGATTTCGTGCTCAAGTTTGATCTTAAGTCCGAACTTAACATCGAATCTCAGTTTCAACTTGATTTCGTGCTCAAGTTTGATCTTAAGTCCGAACTTAACGTCGAACCTCAGTTTCAACTTGATTTCGTGCTTAAGTTTGATCTTAAGTTCGAACTTAAGTCTGAACTCAAATTCGATCGTAAGTTCGAACGCAAGATCGATCTTAAGCGTGCAATGAAGTTCAGGCCAAAATTCGACCTTACACCCAAAAAAAATGTATTTGACGGCCACTGTTTATTTGGTTTAAGTAAAATATTTATTTGATTTAAATAAATATTTATTTAAATTGAATAAATAGTTACTTAAATTAAATAAATATTTATTTAAATCAAATAAATATTTTACTTAAACCAAATAAACGGTGGCCGTCAAATAAATTATTTTTCTGGGTGTAATTTCGATCTTAAGTTCAAACTAGCGACTTAAAATTCGGCCCTAAGAGATTAATTCCGACGATCCGTGATTTACAATGTTTTCTGGCAATTTTATTTAGCTATTGCAGCAACAACATTGATAAATACACGTAATCGAGTGAATGTCCATAGTTTTTCCATCGGGTCGTAGTCCAGCGACTACATTCGTGGGATTCCCAACCGCGGGTCCATTATCTCTTCGTCCCATCGGCCGGATCGCCCGTCCGAGAGAAATCTTTCCGCCTGAACCGCGGAGCCCGCTTTTCTCAGATCGATCGGTCGGATCAATGATTTTTCGTTCCGAGAATATACCGACCGAACTCGTTCGAGAGAGTTTCGTCGGTCACTCCGACTGGCAAGGGAGAACTCTCCGTTGCGCGCATGCGCGAGTGGACTGCGCGCCGGGACTTTGGTGAGTCGATCGGGCGGCGGGGCGAGTCTCGGGGTCCTGAGATTCCACGAGATTAGCCGGAACAATGGCGAATCCAGCCGGTATAGTTATGGCGGAGTCACGCTGCCGGTCGAGCCAACCAACCTTGGAGGCACGAGCTTATGATATTCTTATTATTAATTTGTTTTGCCCGCGCCCGCGCGCTATCTCGCCGTCCCTCGCGCAACGCCGTTGCGCGGAAACCAGTTTGCTTCCCCGTAAGAAACAAATACGGCACACATAGCGAGTTATCCTAGGTATAGTGTTACGCCTGCGCCATTTCCTTCTTCAACCACTGAACAGAATTTTTCATCATTTTTTTTTTTTTTTTTTCGGTCACTTTTACGAAACTGCTGGACGAAACGACGACGAAGACGAGTGACCACACCGAAACTTTGTTATCCGAATCGTCATCTCGAAACCGGATTATTCTAGTCCGGAGCTCTTCGGCTCCGAAGAAGTCATCCTGTTTCACCGTCCCAATGCGCACGGTTCGGTTGTTCGTAACGAGACAAGTTAAGTGATGTTTAACGGAACTGCGCGATGGATTTTATTGAAACATTTACCGATTGGACTGTGAGACGATGAGCTTGGCGGTGAGACAGTGTAACAGGGTATGGTGGAGTCTTCGACTTTGAGGAAGTCATTCTTTTCCACCGTTCCAATGTACACGGTTCGTTCGTTCGCAACGAGATAAGTTGAATGATATGTAACGGAACCGCATGATCGATTTTAGATTCGTAGATGGATAGATAGATAGATGGTTTATTGTGTGCTGGGATGAATCCCCTAAGGTACATCTGGCGAGGCGAAGAAAGTTTTGAGTACAGAATAGTTCGTATATAGTTTACGTAGCGCGTTTAAGAATATTATAAGAGATGCATTAGGTCTCTTATAATATTCTCTCTTGAAACAGAGAAAAATCAGAGCAGAATCGGAGCAGAATCGGAGCAGAATCGGAGCAAATATAGAGCAAATGCACAGCTAAAACAGAGCAAACAGAGCAAGATCAGAGTGAAACTGGGATAAAATCAAGTAAAAAAAGAAAACAAATTAAAGTCAGTGGCTTTTATTGAAACATTTATAGATTGGTCAAGTAAAAAAAATAAAACAAATCAAAATCAGAATCAAAGCCAGCGGCTTTCATTGAACCATTTATAGATTGGTCAAGTAAAAAAAGAGAACAAATCAAAATCAGAATCAAAGCCAGCGGCTTTTATTGAATCATTCATAGATTGGTCAAGTAAAAAAAAGAAAACAAATCAAAATCAGAATCAAAATCAGCGGCTTTTATTGAACTATTTATAGATTGGTCAAGTAAAAAAAAATAAAACAAATCAAAATCAGAATCAAAGCCAGCGGCTTTTATTGAAACATTTATAGATTGCACAATGAGCTTGGCGGTAAGATAGTGTAACAGGAAATGCCAGAGTCTTCGACTTAAGTCATCCTCTTCCACCGACCCAACTAGCCCGGTTCGTCGGTTCGCAACAAGTTGAATGCTATTTAACGGAACTGCACGACGGATTTTATTGAAACATTTACCGATTGGAAAGTGAGACTATGAGCTTGACGGTAAGACAGTGTAACAGAGAGCGCAAAGTCTCTGAAACAGCCGAGTGTCGATTCGATCCCGGTGCGGTTAAACCACGATCCGGACAAGCGCGGCGGCAAGAGACGAGACCGAGTCGAATTTCCTTATCGCGACTGATCTCAAAACCGGCTTGTGGGAGACCGTACAGCGGAGAAGTTTAGCTTCCCTCGGCAAAGTCGTCTCCAGGGGCGGGGAGGGGGGGCTCCACGTTTCGTACTTTTCGTACACAATCCTCATCCTTCCGAACGGTCGTTGCCCAAATAGTCGCGAAATCGCGTCCTCGCGAAAACGTCGAGAGATACCGCGATCTGCTCGTCCCTCCTCATTTCTCCCCCTCGCAGACCGCAGATCGTTTGATCGCAAAAACCTTAAAAGGTTTAAAGACTACAAATTCAGGGGCTGTTGATACACGAGGAATGACCAGTCTTTAGTCGTTATTTATGAATTTGGTGCGCGCCCGAGCCGAAAAAGGCTCGGAGGCCGGACCGACTCAGATTCAAGATGGAAGAACCGCGAATCGAATAAAATATCTCGCGGGGAACGATCGAGGCGGTTTTAATGGTTTTCGACCGTGCGGCCTCGACTGATTTGTGAGCAGGTAAGGTAAACGTACCAGTGGCCGGACACCTAAGGGAGCAGTCCCAGTCCCTGGACATGCATGGAAAATCGTATTTCCATCTCTCTTGCACCCACGCCTTGTTCGGCCACTGGGACGTGTCCGGTCATTGGTACGTTTACCTTAGCGGCTATCGTGCGCGATGAGCACGAGAAATCCTTATCAGTCGCCCTAGGCGAACGTTCGCTGTTGATCGATCGGATGAAAATTTACCTCAGCGAGCGGCAATAGAATTCGAGTTTCTTCGTGCGCGGTTACCCGGCCGTGGCTGTCGCCGGAGCGTCGATAGCGACGGAGCGAACAGCATTGTAGTCACTACCGTCGGCGATAGGTTTATCACGAGCTCGCGTGTGGGTATGGTCGCGCGTGCAACCGAGAGTTACGATTCGGTCGGCGTATTACACAGGGATAATGTGCCCGATGGATGTACGGGACAACCGGTCTCGGCGCTACGGTCGCGCTACCGAATCCAACGAATGGGCACTCGTCTCCTCGATCTTTCACCTCCTTTGATGCTGCTCCTAGCATCCGAACTCGCGTGTTCTTCTACTCGTTCTCTTACACACGTTCCTGTGTTCCTTGATTCAAACGCTTCGTCGCGGGCTGCATTCGACATACGTTCCAGAGAGCCATAACAAACTTTCTCTACAGCGTCACTTCCGGTTTGAAAATCTGAGTTTTCAAGCGGAAGTGATCCCATTTGGGAAAGCGGCACTTCCGGTTTGAAAATTTCAGCTTTCAACCGGAAGTGACCTCACACTGGAAAACGTCACTTCCGGTTTGAAAATTTCACTTTTCAACTGGAAGTGACTTCATTCGGGAAAACGTCACTTCCGTCTTGGAAATCTCAATTTTCAACCGGAAATGACCCCATACGGGAAAACGTCACTTCTGGTTCGGAAATCTCAGTTTTCAACTGGAAGTGACCCCATTCGGGAAAACGTCGCTTCCGGCTTGAAAATCTCAATTTTCAACCGGAAGTGGCCCTCTTCGGCAAAACGTTACTTCCGGTTTGAAAATCTCAGTTTTCAACCGGAAGTGGCACCATTCGAGAAAACGTCACTTTCGGTTTGGAAATCTCAGTTTTAGACCATTTTCGAGTAACACAGAAATACGTTACTTCAGATCAGAAAATGTAATTTTCAAACCGGTTCAATCGCTGGCGAGAGTAAACACTCGAGCGTGCACGAGAGATATCGTCCGATGTACGACGGCTCGTGTGCACCGGGGCATCCCCCTTCGATGTTCACGGCGAAGTACCTCCTGCACCTAACCGCGATACAGCTACCGGTCCTTATTAATTGCTTTTATAATTCACTCCCAGCTATCGGCTGTTAATGCTGCTCGTCAGCCGTGGCTCACAGCAAGCATAGCCGACCGACATACAACACCCGCTACTCTCCCGTATCCCATTCGACTCCCAAGCGGTAGCACGAACGCGCATTAAACTACCGCATTATTCATCGCACCGCATGCACTCGTACCATTCCGCTCCGAATCTGGTAGGTGGCGACTTCTGGGTCGTACGAATGTCTGGAGATAAAGATTCGCTGCTATCAACGAAGCGTAGCCAAATATTGGCACAGCCAATGCAGCTGCTCCGTCTCGGGGTCAACAGTGGAATCCTCCCTCGTCCTGATAATGCTCCGCACCCCAACAAGCGGCCCAACCGCATCCTTGTAAGCGAGCCGTCATTATGGACCTAGCTAAGGTAAAGGACCCAGTTTCTGACACTCTCATAGCATAGTCGGTTCCCCCCACCATTTGATATGCAGCCAATGGGTAGCGCGCGTTCGGGGATTTGCAAAATGCGACTCTTGGTCCTTCTTGTTTATCCCCATGATTTTACACGCTTAAAGTGAGAGAGCTGCGTAGAAGTGTCGTAAACTGGGCCTTTTTCCTTATGCACTTCACACACTTCCAGGAAACATGTGCTGCAGTTGATGCAGCAATGCCGTCGCAAATGGTAGAGCCTTAGACTTTGAAGAAGTCATCCTCTTCCACCGTTCCAATGTGCACGGTTCGTTCATTCGCAACGAGACAAGTTGACTGATATTCAACGGAACAGCATGATCGATTTTAGATACATAGATAGATAGATTGCTTATTGTGTATTTGAGGAAAGAATAGTTAGTATCTAGTTTACGTAGCGCATTTAAGAATTTTATAAGAGACGCTACTGCGTCTCTTGACAAAGAGAAAATCAGAGGAAATACAGAGCAGAATCCGAGCAAATACAGAGCAGGTACAGAGCAAAATCAGAGCGAATAATATGCTTGCTTTTCTGTTATATTCTATTACATTCTATTTTTTTTATCATTTCTCTTTTTGGGTTGTAACGATTGTTTGTATATTGATGCACGGTGTTCTTAGGGGGCTTATGCCTCAGAACACGAAATAAACGAATCTATCTATCTATGATTTTACACACTTAAAGTGAGAGAGCTGCCTACAAGTGTCATAAACTGAGACTTTTACCTTATGTACTTCACACACTTCTAGGAATAAATGCAGTTGATGCAGCAATACCGTCTCCCTCTCACGGAGCTCCCGCCTCAACGGCGCGAGGTCGCAGGGATGCGATATCAAAAGTCGTCCAAAGATTAGATAAACGGCACTTCTTGCCTTTATCGACCGGTGTAAAGCGTTGTAAACACACGACCGTTGCATGTTATGCGCCGAAGTCAACAGACCGCTTCGCTCTTCGGATCAACTTCTCCACCCTCGACACCAATCGAACACGAGCTTGTCGTAAAAAAAAAATCTACAAATTCATAATAAAATTCACCTCGATCTAAGGAATGTATCGAGACGACTTCCTTAAATTCGGTACACCCACGAGATCGATTTGCGTGGGTGCGGACTGCTGTACGGACGCGTTATTGCGATCGTTCACGACTGCATATCTTCGATCGTAAATGCCTCCGTAAAAATCGTCGGATTCCATGGGCCTTTAACGATCCGGCGTCGTAAACGGCCCGAACTATCGAGTGTCGAACGGCAATAGCGCTGAGAAACGAATCGGAGATCCGTCGAAACGGAGACGTCGACCCGCGTTTCGGGTTCAACGCGTTCGCGGGGCAGTGATCGATCGTTGACCGGCTGGATTTCTTCACGATCACCGTTACGTTGTGTGCGAGGTTTTCTCTTTTTTTTCTTATCTCAACGCAAATTGATTAGATTGAAGGAAACGCACAGACGCGTCAATCAGCCTCACGCACGCGACTGTTGCGCTATCGTGGTTTACGACCGCGCGAGAGCCTCCGAGCCCACGCACGACAGTCGGCATACATCGTGCGTATAATGTACCTGGGATCCTCGGACACGTTCCACTTTGGATGTCGCTGCCGAGGGCGATAACGTTGGCTACGCGGCGACACGAGTTCCCGGATCAAATTATTCCTCGGCCGAGGTGATCGGCAATCATGCGACGTTACGCACTCACTTCCGGCGAAAGAGTGGATCGGCTTTGCGGATCCAATTTTTTTTTTTTGGTTGCCGACTTCATCGCGTATGACGTGGACGACGAGCCTGGTGCGGTTTTGGAGCCGGCGTGACGTTGGACCAACTATGGCCGAGTCACACGGAAAACAATATCAATGATTCACAAGTAACATTCGATTGCGGGCTGCCAAAGAAAAGAAAGTGTTGTTTCAATTCTACTTTCGATGAGTAGAATTGAAACAAACATTTTTTTCTTCGGCAGCCCGCAGAGATTTTTTTTTTTTTTCAGTGTAGAAAGTCGACGATGCGCCGCGCCGCTTCAACTCTGGTAGAGAGCGACTTGCCAACTATCGAGCCTGATATCGGGGATGACAACAAGCGACAGTTTAGTCAATGATATTGGCTAATATATATATAATGAATAATATTGGCTTGGGCAATGAGATTCAGATGATTAAATTTTATCGCTACCCTTAATATATCGCGTGACCAAGAAATCCAAGAAATTTAGATGCTTATGTATAGTACTGATTTTATATACGTCCTACTGATTGTAGTCACGTGATATACATATTTCGTTCATTTATGCTTCCTCTTAGAGGAAGATTCGTTTTGGTAAAAAAAAAAAAAATTAACTAAAGAAATGTTCATATTGTTTTCTTGCAAGGTTACTTTTTTCATTTTCTGTATTTTTGGCTTCCTCATAGAGAAAACTTCGCGAATAAAGAAACATTATGAGAAAATAAGGTTTTTGAGAATTGAATTGAAACAAGGTTTTTACTTCATTGGCAGCCCGCAAGCAAATTTTACTTGATTCAATGATATTTTTTTTCTGTGTACTTTGGAGGTCCGCCGTAGGAACGAATCGAATGATTCCTCAACTGGAATGATCGGGAAGCACGCGACGTTGCGCGCTCACTTCCGATCCGAAACTGGCGAAACTGCAGATCGACTTCGCAGATCCGATGCTTTTTTCGAACGCCAATTTCCTAGTGTATGACATAGAAGACGAGCTTCCGAGATTCATGATCCGGTGAAAAATGATCACCGTCGCAATTATCGTTCCTCAGGATCCAGCGAAATCCTTCCCCGATCCGGAATAAACACCGGTTCCACGTACACAGAAATGCACTTCGAGAGTTCTCGCGAAGTGCCGAGGAGGCATCGACTGCGATCATATGCGGGTTCCACGAGGTCCGCCTCAGGTCGTATAAAACCATCCGAGTCTCCGCGCCGAGAGGCGTCCCGGTGCTCATGTTATTCGCGCTTCTCGCGGTAGAGTTTCCAGGAGGGTTGTAAAGGAACACCCGCCGGCTCGCGAGCGCGGCAACCGTCGAGGCAACCTGTGCCCTCTATTAACGCTTGTAGACAAATTGGCAATGCGGCGTGCATTAACCGAGGCCCCGAGGATTCCGTGAGGAACGAGCGAGCGAGCGCCTACAAAGATATACGTGGGAAAGTCCCCGCACGCTTCGTCTCGTTGAATACCCCGAACAAGAACAACGAGCGACGAGTATAAATTTCATACACGAGACTAAAGGGGGGAGGTTGGCAGTATTGATATTACAAGGTTTCTTTGCGATAAACCGATTATTACAATAATTCGCGGTAATATCAGCTTCGCACCTTGCCCGAAGGCAAACATGCCGGGTCGCTTTCAGTGCGGGTTCCTGCCGACTGCCGGACGTGCTCTCCGGTTCTTCCCGAGCGGCGATCGTGGATTCGAGAACGACGAGGCAACGGAGATGAGACGAGAGTGAACGCTCGCTCGAGTTGGTAACCGTTCGCCAGCGTCAATGACGGCTTAAGGTAGCTATGTCGCTTCCCGCTCATCTCGCATAAGTTATCGAAAAGTAAGTGAATATTGCAAGTACTTCTCGATGGTATAAAAATCTGAAAAAAATGCATGCATACTAAAGGCACTGAAAAGATTCATTTTGCATAATAATGATTCCAAAGTGTTATTAACAAATTGATCAAAAAATTAATTGTTTAACAAATTACCCGGCAAAACAACTTTTTTTTAAATGAAAATGATTCATTTATTTTTCTGAATACGTATGAATTTTTTCAGATTTTTCAATGAGCTTTGATTTTTTAATTTTTTTATATCGAAAAAATGTCTGAAAAAACACAAAAATCAAGACTAATTGAAAAATCTGAAAAAATTCATACGTATCCAGAAAAATAAATGAATCATTTTCAATTTAAAAAAGTTGTTTTGCCGGGTAATTTGTTAAACAATTAATTTTTTCATAAATTTGTTAATAACATTTTGGAATTATTATTATGCAAAATGAATCTTTTCAGTGCCTTTAATATGCATGCATTTTTTCAGATTTTTATACCATCGAGAAGTACTTGCAATATTCACTTTCTTTTCGATAACTTATGCGAGATGAGCGGGAAGCGACATAGCTACCTTAAATCTCATCCGCGGCCTGTGTGTTGGCTTGCCCAACTACGCGAGCGTGTGTGCGTGCGCGCCCGGGCTGCTTTCGAAAAACCGGCCATTAGAGGCAATTAGGCATGCATCATAGGACCGTGGAACGGGATACCCTACATGGCCAGAACTTATCGTCTGTCGTAATGGTAAACGCGCCGCTGTGGCGTTTTACCGCGTCCCGCGCCTGAAGAACTATCGTTTCCCTGGCTATAAAGACGCCCGTACTGTGCGCTAAGTGACAGGATCGCCGCCACTAATCTCCGTACGCGTTCACGGCGACGCTTAATTTTCTCCAACTCCGCGGAATGATTTGCCGATTCGCTAAATGCTGACTCGCGTAAACGATTAACGAGGCTCCCGGCGGCCGATCGACACGTAGTTTCTCACCCAACTCGTTCGTTATCCGACTTTGACGCCAGTCGACTGGCGTTCTGGATAACCTGGACACTAACCGGTCGAGTGGTGCATCAAACCAACTCTGATTCCAACCTTTGAGAGATTGTTTTTTTGGCGATATTAAAAGACGTTGGCGTAAGCCAGTCGTTTTATGTGTCGGATAGGATGATGGATTATGGTTGGATTGTCCTAAAACAACCCGATTGCCAATCCTGAGCAAGAGTTATCGGTGCTCTTGACATGGAGTCGAAAATTGGATTGTTTTGGGAACGTACAACTCTAAGTCAACTTTCTATCGGACACATATAGCAATTGTATTACAGTTGGTTTTGAAATATCAAGCAAATACCAACCGGTCGATTGGTGCATCAAGCCAACTCTGATTCCCACTTTCGAGAGATTGTTTTTTGGCGATATTAAAAGACCAATCGTAACGTCAGTCGTTGTGTCTGTCGGATAAGATGATGGTTTATGTCCTATTATCAGATTGTCCTAATACAATCTCATTTCCAATGCTGAGCCAAGAGTCGGAAATTGGGTTGTTTTGGAAACACCCAACTCTAAGTCAACTTTCTTGCCGACACATATAGCGGTTGTATTACAGTTGGTTTTGAAATATGAACCAAAAATCAACAGGTCGATTGGTGCACCAAGCCAACTCTGATTGCAATCTTCGGGAGATTGATTTTTCAGCGATATTAAAATACCAATCGTTATATGTGTCGGATAGGAGGTTGGTTTATGGTTGGATTTTCCTAAAACAACCCGATTTCCAAGCCTGAACAAGAGCTATCAGTGCTCTCGACATAGAGTCGGAAATTGGATAGTTTTGGGAAAGTCGAACGATAAACCAACTTTCTATCCGACACATGCAGCAGCTAGTATTACTGTTCGTTTTGAAATGTCAGCAAAAAACCAACCTCCAGAAGGTTGGAGCAGTCGGTTTGGCGCACCAATCGATAGGTGGAGTTGGAACAGATTGTTAGAAAACAACCCAAAGTTTAACGGTCGCTTGGTCCGCTTGGTCGAACTGAGACCACGCAGGTCGACAAGGAACACCCGTGAACGCGCACCGTTTCACGTGGAAAATAATTAGTCCGCGGTCATAAACGAGATGAACTCCGATGATTTTTCAGTCTCGTTGCGAAGCTTGCGCAAGTACCCGAAGGCTGTCGCGGGCAGGATTAACGACTGACGGGCTCACGTGCACCTAACGCCCGAGACGACTATCGTAACGGCTGAGGGACGTTGTAAATCACCGCGCCGGTCATTAATATTCATAAGATCGATGCGTCACAAAGGCCACGTGCGCGCGCGAGGGTTGGGAAACAATTACGCAGCTCGCAGGACGACGCTCGATGCTCAGCGTCGTTGCGAACCTTGCGAAACGTTGAGTTTCCCGGGAATAACGCGGAATCAGGCCGAACCGTCTTTCGGCACCTGGAGAACAAATGAGTTTGGGGCGCGTTCGCGAGCGCATCGCGGCGACATTCTTTCGCCGGACGGGTAGCGACTCCGATAACGGGGCTTTTCCGTAGAATGCGGATTACGAGAGAGGGCAGTTTCGTTCGCCGTCCGGTAGGTGACGCTGGACGACGAGGCTCCGGATCCTGACGAAGGCCGTCGACCCCGAGGCAGCGCACGGAGGCGCGGACGGACCCGAGAAGAAGAGCGGAAGATCCGCGGCGAAGAGGCCAGGGCGCTATTTCTTCTCTCTACGTCTACACGCCGAGCAGGGAACAGCGTCGTTGCTTGGTTGCTTTCCCCGGGCGCACGCGAGACTCCCATTGTCGTGAATCTCTGGATTCATGAATTTTTAGGCGGAAGAAGTAACGTCGGCCAGTCACGCTACGGAGGATAACATTCTTTTCCATGGATGCTGCCTACGTGCGTGATTTTGTTTTTTTTACCTCACTGCCGGAGAAAACGATGTTTGCGCCAATACACGCGGCACGAGCACTTTCGCTACGTCCGCTCCAGAGCATCGATATTTGTATTTGAATAGATATTTATTTATTTATTTATTTATTTATTTATTTATTTATTTATTTATTTATTTATTTATTTATTTATTTATTTATTTATTTATTTATTTATTTATTTATTTATTTATTTATTTATTTATTTATTTATTTATTTACATTATTACGGGACTAATCCCACTACAGAGCTACCGGAACTGGTTGCGGAACTGGTTGGTGATGAGACATGGAAACACTCGCATTCGCCGAGAGCGTAGGGAAACCACCGAAAACCTACGCCGAGTGTAGCCGGCCAGGCCAATTTACCACCGAGATCCAATGTTTACATGAACAACGTGTGCGACTTACACTTAGCGCGCTGCTGCTCATGAAAAACATTTTACTCTCAGCGGGAATCGAACCCGAACCTCCCAGTCACCGGCTGTACTGGACTGGCACGCTAGTTTTTTTTTTTTTTAATAATAAGTTTATTTTCAGATAATGATACATTTACATGGATGTGTGGTTGAAAATACTTAAGGACAAAAGGACCAGTCGCTATGGTTAAAAATTATTTCTGGCTCTTGCCCATGTCCTATGGGACTCGTTGCCAATATATATTTGTTACGTATATGTAACTAGGTGATAGACCGATATCGAGTTTCAGAAGCGCTGGTGCGGACTAGCACGCTAGCTACTACACCACCGGTGCTGGTAATTTGTCGTTGGATGGCAATTTTGAGCGTAAAGCAAACGTCTTTCCTCGTTTGCTCGGTTCAGCGTGACGTCGGAGAGGCGAGGTACGAGCGAGCACGAGGACGGCCTTCGAACTCAAGAGACTCCAGGAAAAGAAAAAAAACCCGTTGAACTGGCAGCGAGAAACCAACAGCTTATTGTCATAATGGCTGGTTACTAATTATGCGCGAGCAGTCTTAGCCCATTCGTTCCGCAACTTTCGAACCTGCGATGATTTAGCTCCGTTGATGTTGGACTCTTTTATCATTTTTTTTATTTTTTTTTTGTTCGCCACATAGCAGCGTGTGTGTCTGAGGTTCTACTTTTCCGCTCGATTAGTCGCGGACAATCGAATCTGCGGTGTTACACAGCCAGACGCGGTGCGCGCGCGACGCGCAGAGCGAAAGATGGCGAGCGACGAGAAGACGCCATTACGGAGAACGGGAACGTTTTCCAATGGGCATTGGGACTGGCGGATACCCGGAAACCTTGCGCAATTACAATTGCTAACTTGGCTCGGTTAACTGGAAATTCCTAGCGTCGGACCGAGCCGAAGGATTTTTCCGCGCTGCGCCTGCGAGAGATTCCCGAGGCTGGCGACGTCGTATCAGCGGCGGCGGCTTCCTTGAGCCACTTCTTGTTCGCATTGTGGAGCGTACAGTTACGCTGCGGGGAAGGCTCGAAGGTCGGCGAAGCTCGAAAGTTCCACCGAGGGCGATGTTTCGGTCGGTAAGACGGTCGCTGTTTTACCGAACGCGGGCGTGTCTTACTGACGGCCGCTCCGGCAGGAATCTGCCTTACCGGCGGATCGGCGGGAATGTTCGCTTGGGAGAAGTCTCGCTCCCCTGCCGGAAGATCCCCGAAGTGGATCTCGGATGACCGGCCGGCAGGACAGCTTCCTTACCGACCGGCGTTCGAAAGACGGAGGCAAAGTCCGCAATACCGTGTTGGGTGGGAATTTCGTGTGGAAGTGAAAGTTTGCGTTTCCATCGATTTGGCAACTTTTTTTATAAGGTGTATATCGTTGATTCCACGGTTGGGAACCGAGCTGGTTCTTATCGTCATCTATAAATCGATCGAATTTGATCAAAAACGTAAAAAGGACCTTTATGTGAAAAAGAAAATGGTAAATAGATTGCGGTCGCAATTTGATTAGCTCTCTGCGTGCTAACATCGTCGCTAAAAACTTGAGTCCCCCGCACAAAAGTCATTGCTCGTTCGGTCAAAGACGCTCACGCATATCGACGCGGGAAGCGGGGGCGACGAGCGAGTCAAGAGCGGCGAGCGTCTACTGTAAATACCCGCCATTATGGTACCACGCTTCATCGACGTGTTTATAATGGTTTCTTTGATCCTAACTGTGAATAATCCGAGACAGATGTTGGCTAGGAAAATTAATAATCGACGTGCGTTTATTAAAGTTCGAGGAAAATTTGCCGAGCGTCGACGCGGATAATACAATTGGAATCTGAGAGGTTGAGTAGACATTTTCGAGCGTTACATCGGGCCCTGTTAGGGTCCGGAGGAGGCTTGACAAGGCCTTTCCAGGACTTTATCAGGCCCCAATGTAACGCTCAAAAATTTCTACTCGGGAGGACCTTGTCAGGCCCAGATGTAACACTCGAAAATTTTTACTTGGGAAGACCTTGACAGGCCTCGATGTAACGCTCGAAAATTTCTACTCGGGAGGACCTTCTCAAGCCCGGATGTAACGCTTGAAAAATTCTACTCGGGAGGACCTTGTAACGCTCCCGATGTAACGCTCGAAAAATGTCTATTCAGCCGGATCTTGTCACGCCCCGATGTAACGCTCGAAAAATGTCTACGCGTTCGGAACTTGTCACGTCCCCATGTAACGTTGAAAAATGTCTGCTCAGTAGGCCGGGAGGAAATCTATGCGAGTATCCCACAATCCTAAGACGGATCCTCATCGCTCCTGGTCAGTTCGGCCGCGTATCTCGAGACGCTATAAAACTCCCGTCACGATATATATATATATCAGATTACGTTCGGTGCGAGTAGACGCGTCGTAGGTCGAGTGACTGTTACGAGGAAAGGTAGGGCGTCACGGATGAGAGCGTTCCAAGTAGAAGGAAGGAAGGCGAGCAGGCGGCCGACGGGCTTATACGGCGATGAGTTCCACAGCCGTACGCGTTTCGGTCGCCATGAGAAGGCGAAGAAGGAAAAAACATGGCGACCTCATTGTTTTACAAACGGGCGGTTCGTACCGCCCGGCCGGATAAGATAGCACCGGCGGCGACGGAGACGAGGAGAAGCGGCAGCCGGTTGTAGAAACGCGCGTACGTTGTAAGACGCAAAAAAAAAAAAAAAAAAAAAAACCCTCCGTCGCCGACAACGTACAGTTCGCGTACTCGCAGTCCGTACTCCATGCGAACTTGCTGCCGTTTCGCTGTGCACTATAGTGTCGCATGTCCGTGCCTCCTCTCTCTCCGCGACTCGCGACTTCTTGCCCCGCCGCCGTGCACCTCACCGACTCGCAACTGGTACTGGCGCGATGCAGAAGGACCCGTTCCCGAGTCGCTCCTTCCCGCCGCATTGTCCCACTCATTATGCATGTCAATTTCTTCTGCCGACGTCTTCGCCTGCCTCGGCGGGTTCTTCGCCGATATTCCTCGCAACACACACTGAGAAAAAAATCTGGGATGGCGCGAACATAGGGTAAAAGTGGTGAATATGGCCCACCTCGATTAACACGTAAATCAATGATATATGGACCGGGCCATATTCCCCACTTTTACCCTACATGAGAGGTTGAGGCAAACAAATATGGTTGAGTCAATGACAATTTAGGTGGCTCAACCATCGAGAGGCTGAGTTGAGAACATAAGGTTGGCTTAGCCTCTCCGTGAGGTTAAATACGGCGAAACTCATGGTGAACTTGAATCAATAGATCTCATCGAGGCTGAGCCAACCTCAGTGAGGTTGATTGATTCACATTGAGGTTGACTCAACCTCAATGAGGTCGATTGGTTCAAGTTCTCACCGTCAGTTTCGCCGTATTTGACCTCACGGAGAGGTTGAGTAAAGCTTATGTCGTTGACTCAACCACTCGGTGGTTGAGCCACCTAAATCGTCATTGGTTCGAGCACTCATGTAGGGGAAACCGGGGCAAGATGGGCTAGTGAAAAATCGGGCCGACCCGGGGCGTAATGGGCCACCCCAAAATGATTTAAAAACATATGAAAACCTGGAAGGAAAAAATAAAAACCTTTTGTGGACAATGATAGAAGCAGAGAAAACGCAAAATAGGGAAGCGGCGCAAAATGCGGTACCCAAAAAAAAAAATATTGAAAAATTTACGGGTAGCCCGTTTCGCCCCAGGAAATGTTCTTTTTAGGATGGATTATAAAACCTATGAAAATATCGTTGTTGGGTGACAAATAGTAGATTATACTTTCGGCAGCGTTGTAGCCGCGCTATTTGTTTAGGGGGCCCATCTCGCGCCGGTCTCCCCTAATATTCGCTCCATCCCCGTTTTTTTCTTTCAGTGCACGCGTTTCTCCGCTGCACTTGGAACACCGCCAGGGCGCCTTCGCGACTCTTTCTACGTGGATGTCTTGACGGCCTCTGCGGTCGCGGAGCCGCGAATTACCTCGAAAACACCGGCCGAGTCTTCAGCAACTTCGATGGTTGCTTTGTTCTTCGTACGCGAAGGATCGATTGTGTGTCAAAGCGTTTTGCAAAACGATTGTTCCCACACCGTCGATTATTTTTCGTTCGCGGTTGGCACGCCTGGCCGCAGGAGTGTCGATCGGATGCTGCGAGGCTCGTCTCCGACCGCTTTCCCAAGATGGACTTCGCGGCGCGATGCACGCGAAGTCCTGCCGTACGGACGGAGAGAGCGCCGATGTCGACGGCGGTTCGCACGAAGAGTTGAGACTGTGGCGTATGATACGGGAGAAGAGATACGCAGCATCACCGACGATCTGCGGAGCCATCTGCTCAGTGTGCGACCCGGCGCACCGGCGGCGGGTTAAACTTCTTCGTGAAGTGGGCGCGTTTCCAGCAAACCCCTTTCCTTTCATCGACGCACTTCGACGGCGAAACTCAACAATAAGGACCTTTTTTTAGCACGTAGGTGCTTGCTTCTAGAATAGTCTCGAGAACTGCGCCGGAGTCGGGAGATCGGACGCCACCTTGCGTCAAGATCGAATTACACGACCCTCTGACGAATGCACATTGGGAATTTAATTGAAAAAAATTGAAGAGGTGTTTCGCGGCGAAGCGGAAGTAGAGTTAGAGGAGGGTCTTGGAAAAGATTCCAAGTCGTGTGGGAAATGTGGAAAATTTTTAAAAATTTAGTTCGACAATTAATGAACACTATTGGAAGCTTTTTTGAAATTTCGAACACATGTGCGTTGCAATTTTACAGTAAAATTTTTATTTGTAATGCAAATTTTTGTTACTTTCGGGCGACAGATTTGTAATTTTTATTATCTGATAATTTTATTTTACAAAAAAGTACTTTAATGTTCAATTAACGTCAGTAATGTAAGCAAATTTTAAGTTCCAGTACATCGTACGAAAACTGTAAAAAAAAAAATTCGTGTGAAATTTAATGTACTGGTACTGGACATTTTTAAGCATAAACTGGTATATTACATTTCATGTACAATTGTGATGAAAAATTAAAAACATTGAGAATACTTTTTTGTTATAAATAATTTACTAAAATTGTACCTTTACTTTAAATTGAAATGAAAAAGCACATTAATTTATCATCACAATTGTATTAAATTTAATGTATCAGATTTTCCATAAAAACTTCCCATCCGGTACATTAAATTTTAAAAAATTTTGACAGTGACGCTCCGTCCGATGCCTGCCGCTTGCTCGAGAGGAAGAGGTGCATCCTCGGAAGTCTCGAGAACTGCACGGGAGTCGGGGAAACGCATCGTTCTCCACCTTACCTCAGTATCGAGTTACACGACCCTTTGACGAACGCGTCACTCCCGCGCCAAAATTTAATAGACAAAAACTGAAGGGGTTTTCGCGGCGAATCGGAAGTAGGATGCTCCGTCCGTTGTCTGCCGCCCTTCCCGCCCTTCCCGCCCTTCCTGTCCGCGGTGCGTTACAGATCGGAAGCTCGGATAAGATTTCCGTCCACTTATCCACGCGGGAGATAGGAAGTCGAACAAAGGAGTGAAGTGCGCTCCTCGTGTAATACGAGAGCCATGATATCTGCCGGACGGGAAGGGCCCGCGTTCTCCGCGAAGGGACGCGATACGGCCGCAGCATCTTCCTGCAACGAGCTCCAGCAGAAAAGGGTTTTCGCCGCGCGCTCGACGAGCAGCGACCGTCCGACGGAAATCTCAATTTTTGCCGACGTGAATTCGTCGCAGCTGTGCGACGATTCGCCCAAAGAAATCCTATATTCTTTCCTGGAAGAGAGCGTTTTTTTTTTTTTTTTGCTCGATGGGCTCTCGAGAAGATTCACACTGGCTACACTGTAAAAAAAAATTGTAAATTTAACGTACCGGATTGGAAATTTTAATGCAAAAACTGGTAATAAATTTAATGTACAATTCTGATGAACAATTAATATACGTTTCATCGAAATTAAAGTAAATTATTATAATTAAAGTACTTGTATAGTACAATTAAAGCAAATCATTAAAGTATTTGCAATGTTCTGAATCTGCTGAAGATTAATTTCTCGTCACAATTGTACATGAAATTTGATATTTGATATTTGTATTTGAATTTCATATTTTTTAATTTTTGATTAAAAATGAATGTTCAGTGTATTATAAACATATTGGAA
Organism: Ichneumon xanthorius; assembly: GCA_917499995.1. NCBI lineage: Eukaryota > Metazoa > Arthropoda > Insecta > Hymenoptera > Ichneumonidae > Ichneumon > Ichneumon xanthorius. The sequence continues at coordinate 7,064,018 of OU824211.1, read as the reverse complement.
GTACTTATTTTTGAATATTTTTCTATGAAAGTACTTTCATTTTGTAATTTACTTTAATTTCAATAAAAAAGTATAATAATCTTTCATCACAATTGTACATTAAATTTTAATTTTATTAAATGTAAATTGTACATGAAATATAATCTACCAGTTTTTGCATAAAAACTCCAGTCCGGCACATTAAATTTACAAGTTTTTTACAATACGCGCGAAGTACTCTCCGCCCGCGGCCTCGAACCCAGACATCGACGAAGACACCGAGTTACATACACGACAGCGATACTTCGACAGACTTCCACGTGTTTGCACTTTGGTGACCAAGCGAAAATTGAAATTAAAAAAAAAGAAAAAAAAATTGCCACCCATGTTCGCCATTCGGTCGAGCGATGCGTGTGTTCTTATATTTAAAAAAAATATAAAGTCGTCAAGCCATGCGCCACGAAAAGTTCATTAACACCGAATCGGTGATTCGACACCATCGGGAAAGTTCGAGGCCGGGTTACCAAAAATGTTTATTAATACCGGAAACAGCGCTTACAAAAATTTTACCGAGTTCGGTTCCCGTACAAGACAGTGCGTCGGAGGGGGGAGGGGGAGGGGGAGGGGGAAATTTGCGGTCGCTCGATTGCTGCAATCTAATTATCAGAGAAGTCTCGTCGACACGATTGTCGCACGCGGCATAACTCGTCGGATATTTTTAAAACAAACCGCCCGACGTATCGCTACAAGCCGAACACAATTCTTCAAGATAATGAAGATAATCGTTCGCGGAGCGTTTTGAGCAACATTTTTTTTTTTTTTTTATTAAGGAACGCAATGTCGATACTCGTTAGCGATTCGATGAAACAGCATCGAGGACTTTTATATTATTTTTCGCCGCGTTTGTGCCAAGTTTCCGAAGCAGTGTCCTGTATCGGAGGTACAGCGTGACGGAATTCGCCGAGCCAGCGGCGAGAAGCGTCGTCCCACGAACGCGCGCGCACACACACACATGTTCACACACGAGAATCGCACGCGACGCGTATGTGTGACTGTACGATCAAAGCCGAGTGTCTTATGACCGCGAACGCGATACTCTTTCGGGAGCCATAAATTCGCAAAAACCTACCCGGGAGTCCGGATTCCCATTGTCGATCGACATAATTCGCAGTCGTTTATTTAATTACTGTTTTTTATCAATCGATATTAAAAAAAAATACGCTTCGTTCCCACTATTAATCGACACTGTAAAAAAAAATTCGGATAAAATTTAACGTACCAGACTGGAAGTTTTTATGCAAAAACTGGTATATTAAATTTCATGTAGGATTGCGATGAAAAATTGCATCGCTAATCGATATAATTTTTATTTAATTTGATTTATTTATTTAATTGAATTACAAATTTTATAAATCGGTATGAAGAAATAAAAAATGTACTCTTCGTTCCCATCGTTAATCGATATAATTCGCAGTAGTTTACTTAATTACTCATTTTTTATCAAATGATAGTACATTTTTTTTATATGCTCTTCGTTCCCTTCGCTGGCGAGTACGGCGCATGCGCGGTCGTGCACACCCATACTTACACATGCAAATTACACGTGTCGCGTATATGACCAAACTCGAGTCTCGCGATACTCTTGTGGTGCCCATAAATTCGCAAAGACCCACCCAGGAGTCCGGATTCCCATTGTTAACCGAAATAATTCGCAGTCGTTTATTTAATTACTAATTTTTTATCAAACGATATTTAAAAAAAACGGCGCATGCGCGGTCGAGCCTGCGTACACAAGTCCGGCCTTATGCCGCATCTGGCTTGAATTACCGACCCGCTGTTTTGCTCGGATAACCACCGCGGTAACGCGAACTTTAATGCTCGAGTGTGACGTTTCATCCACACGGCCCCACGCTCGACGCGCGAACTTGCAAAGTAAATAAATCCATTCGACCACCCTCGATCCGCTTGATAGTATCGAGCTATAGTGGGCTGATCGTAAAAAAAAAAAAAAAAAAAATACAATCAAAAGTACAGAAGCGTTTGCAAAGTGAGCCAGGAGGGAGCTTCGATCGGAGATGCGGGACCCTGCGAGCTCTCTCCCTCGAATGTTTAGAATTCTTTGTCGGTTTCATGCCCGTGAGAACCCACGGGCAGGAGGCTGTGCGCCGTGTACACAGGCTTTGTCGATCGCCGTGTGGCAAGGAGGCAAGGAGGACCAAGACGAAGACCAAGGAGATTAAATAATAAAAAGAATGGCGGGCGACTTAAAAATAGCGCCGAGCAAGTACCGGACCATACCTGTGTGAGAATACATTCGGTTTGACGAATCCCGCTCCTGGCCGCGCATTTTTTTGCCAACACCCGAGGATCGGTGAACCGCACCTTCGATCATCATCTATACACAGGGGAGAGTGGGGAAAAATGGGACAGTGGGCAAAACGACATTTTCGATGTCCCATTTTGCATCATCGATACATCCGAATTTTCTGTCCCGTTTTTACCCACTTTCCCGTTTTGCTCACTCTTGCATTTTTGCCTCGCTGTCCCATTTTATCCCATTGCCCCGCTTTGTCCCATTGTCCCTTTTTGCCCCACTGTCCCGCTTTGTCCCACTGTACCATTTTGTCCCACTGTCCCATTTTGTCATATTGTACCATTTTGTCCTAATGTCCCATTTTTGTCACATTGTGCCATTTTGTCCCACTGTCCCATTTTATCCCACTATCTCGTTTTCTCCGCTGTCCCATGCTATTCCGTTTTTTCCTATAATATATTTCGTTAACAATATATACTTAATAATTGATCGCAGGATGAATTTGAATGTGCGCCGTGTACGCTGGCATCGTCGATAGTCGTGTAGATGAGCGAAGGCAAGGAGGACCAAGACGAAGACCAAGGAGATGAAATAATGAAAGGAAAGGAAAGAGACTTAAAAATAGCGCTGAGCGAGTACCAGACCTGCGTGAGAATTCATACGGTTTGGCGAATCCTGCTCCTGAGGCGCATTTTTTACGAATACCCGAGGACCGGCGAAGCGTTCTTTCGACCATCGTCCACATACATATATATATCTCATTCACGATATATAGTTAATAATCGATCGCAGGAAGTAGGATGAATTTCAATACGCTCAATGTAGTGTACACAGAAGGCGGTGTGTTATTGTGAGGCGAGAGACAGGCAGCCGGTCTGCCCCGATAGTCGGAACACCTGCGAGTTCCTCTCGCGTTTGTCTTAACGCCCACTGTGTGTCGAGGAGATCGCGAAAAAAAAAAAAAAAAAAATTAAATTGCTCTGCCTCGTTATTGTCGTGTCGGTAATTGTTCGTCCAGAGTCCCTTGCGCCAGATTAGGCATATGTTTGAGACGCGGTATATTTTCCCGAGCCGTGTGTATCGGCCGGCTTTGAGCACGAAGTCCCGGGATGAAATACGGGATAATCGGGAGACGGGCGGAAACCCTGCAAAGAAATTGGCACTACGGTGACGGGGAGGCGGATTTCGCACGCTGAGAAATTGACGTACGCGGCGGCCGTAAGCTGCACGACCACTGTTGTTATATAGCGTGAGTTGTAGTACAGGTGTCCCTCGGTGAAGGAGCGATATCGCAACGCGAGAGAGGATGTTACGCAACGATCGCCGGCCGCGGCTGGCGGCCCGACGTTTTGCCTGCGCCTTGGCAAAAGCCTCCTTGCCTTGTTAACGCGCGCCCGGCCACGGGACGAAATTAGTCTCGACGGAGACTCGGGAGATAAACTGTCGGGACATCTCGGTGACTTCTCGATCGTACGTGTGGAAGAGAAAAAAATTATAAAAATTACGACCCTGAAGATATCTGCATGACATCAAGTTTCGTATTTGGCCAGTCTCTGTCAGTGCACGGCTTTAGCAACGATAACCAATTTTTCACTTGTAGAATTTTAATCTCCGAGTGAACTTCCTCGAAATTTGGGCACATGCAGATATTTCGGGGTCATTGAAAATTAATAAATAACGGGGATGGAGGCACTGGTTGCCTTTGCTTCGTGGCTCCTCGCCACTTCGTTGCAGTTCTCAACGAATCGTTCACTAATCGAGGCAATTTTTCACAGCGGGAATTAATTAGCCGAGTGGGAGCGGGGGTAAATTAACATAATGCATGCGGACTGTTATTCGCCTACGGACGTTTCTCATTGCGGGAAAACATTTAATTGGTAGCCGATTATGCGGTCGCGAATGGTGGTGTTAAATCAAATGTTGACGCTGTGCATGGGTACACTGGGAGAAGGATCTTGGGAAAACCTGACAAGCGATGTGTGAAATTTCCGCAGGGGCCATAGTAATTTTTACTTGAACGCATTTGGTAATTTTTTGGACAAGGCGGGTTAGAAAAATACTAAGAATTAAAACTAAGAATTTCGTGGGTTAAATCTGAGAATTTCGAGGATTAAAACTGAGAATTTCGTGGATCAAAACTGAGAATTTCGTGGATTAAAACTGAGAATGTCGTCGATAAAATTTTCTTATGTATGTGCACATAAAAAATATTTGATCGACATAATATGCCTGTACAACCTGCAAGCCTAAAATAAATTTAAAACCAAAGTAAGAAGAACTTATATTCTAGCAAAACTTACGGGATATTCGGTTAATATCTGCGGTGTAAAAAATTATCATATTTTTGGCAAAATTTGTTAAGTTTAATGTGAACGTTTGCCAGGATGTCGCTGCAGTTCCTGGGAACTATAGGTATATGTACCTGAAGGTTCTGACGCTCTTTTCCAGATTTACAGTAATTTCTATCAGATCTTTCTCTCAGTATACGGTAAAAAAATAAGTTTGAATACTAATGAACGGTATTGAAAGCTTTTTTTTTATTTCATGCACATGCGCGTTGTAATTTCACAGTAAAATTTTTCTTTGTAATGCAAATTGTTGTAAATTTCAGGCGAAAGATTTGTAATTTTTATTGTCTGCTGTTTTTACTTTACAAAACAAGTGCATTAATGTTCGATTAATGTAAGCAAATTTCAAGTTCCAGTGTATTCAATTTACAATTTATTTTAACACCCCACACTGACAAAAAATAAATGATTGAATTCACCGAGGCGCCTTGACGTACGTTCGAAGGTCTTATTTTTTTGGAGCAACGAAAATGTTTGTTTGAAACGACAAATTTTTTATCTCTTGATTTAAATAACAGTTTAACAAAAACAACGCTTTATTTATACCAAACAAACAGTAGTTTTGAACAAACATCACCGCGACTTTTGGTTAACCCAACCTTTTTTTGTCACACTGTACCGATGGGGTAAAACGGACCGGCTCTTTTCAGCGATATTTGATTCTCGGAAACGAGTTTCTCCCCAAGGACTGCCCGAGTGAGGTCATGATGCGGAGTGCGAAATGTCTTTCGCAGACATCGGAGAGATCCCTAGCGTGACAGCGTTCTCCGCAGGAAACGGGACGAAGCTCGCGGTGCACGTCGCGCACGTAGAGATCTCGTTTTTCGCGCATAGACTGTCTGCCGCTGCGAAAAAAAAGCGAGAAAGATCGGAGAGACTCGGATCTTTCCGAGGTGCAGGAACCCCGTGAGACGCTTGGGCTGCGAGCGACAATTAAAACCCACGAGCCATATCGCGCTGGAATTAACGTGAGATTTATTCGTTATTTGTTGAGTTTATTTTTTGCCCCTCGAGCGAGAGTCAGAGACGATCTTCCTCCTTGAAAATTGTCACCTTCTCGTTCCCGGCGCCGCCCTTCTGATTCAAGTAGGGTAAAGCAGGGTGAGATGGCCACCGCAATATCTTTTAACGTAACAAACGAATGGCGGCGCCACTTGCACAGTTTTTGCTTCCTCATAGAGGAAGTTTTTTTAGTATATGTGGATACAATGCGATTGCACAAAAAATTTAAGATCGTACGTGCAAGGGTCAGTACGAGCGGTGAATCCCTATTTCGAGATAGCCAGAAATTTTTCGAGCTATGTTTCTACCGCTCTGGAGACATAATAAATTATAATTTTGCTAGTAAATCAAGATGGCACACTATAGTTGGAGCTTTTTTGAATGGTAAACCTATTTTTTTAATTCCTTCCCTAAATTTAAGCGGCGGCTATTTTTTCCAAGAAAATGGGTGATACGGCCACTCATTATCCGTGAGACATGGCGACTTGTTTTTCGGGAGATATGACCATGTCACCCGAATATTGAGGGTGACATAGCCACGTCATGGCTATTTCACCACATGCACCCACATGGTGTTGGGCGACTGCTCGCAATATCCGGGTGATATGGCCAGTGAAACCATTTTCTTTTTAGTTTGGCATCCGAAACATTTGACGGAGGCAATCACTGTCTTTCTGTAGTTAATTTAGACAACATAAAATATAGTAAGACATGTTTTGTGCGATCCCGATGGTTCTCTAGGCCTAATTGGCTACCATTATTACTCTGGCCATGTCACCCGTAGTGTCCGGGTGAGACCGATCGCAAGTATTTATTTATAGAGCTACAATTAAATCACGCATCGAAAATATCGAAAGTTCTGCGTGAATAACTTTAGTTTGAAGTTTCTATAGTTAAAACAAAAATTGTTTTAACCTCCAATATTAGTTGTTTAAGAAACCACGGCCATATCACCCCGACTTACCCTACGACTGCAAAAATGTCGCGGTTTCTTGCGGCGGGCGCAAAGTCCACGGTTGGTGAGCGTTTCGCGATGGAAGTTAACAACTTTCACTTCGCAGCGCATTGCTCGCAGCGTTGTATGCACGAGAGCCGGCTGTTCTATCGTAGGTACGTATCTGCGCTTACGTAGCGCAAGTGGAGCGGACGTGGGGCAGATCTCGGCTGCGCTGCGTGCATGAATCGAGCATACCCATAGAAAACGGAAAACACAAAGACGTACCTGCCAGCGCGGTGTGTGACCTTTCGCGTGAAAACGCGCAACCGGGGAGAGCGGGGAGGAGATTTTCTGTACGGTCTCTTATCGCCGCTCCATCGCAAGACTCCACGTAACGGCATTCGCTTTTTCCTTTTTTTTCTACATTTTTTTTTGTGCGAGAAACAGCTGCGCCCGGAGAAAGATCTTCCGATGCAAGAGACGGCTAGTTGGAGCTCGATCGATCTTTTTCGCCATTGTGAATAATTCACACCCTCGGCGCAGCGATCGGGTATCCGCTCGCGGGATCCTTTATGGAAGCGAATCCCGGAGAGTTCCCGATGTTAGTCCTTGCGTATAAATTTCTCTCGATCTCCGGATCGCGAGGATCGCGCGAACCGGTCGGCGAAACGATTTCTACTCGCGTACACGTGTAAAACCGCTGGGAGAGTAGCCTGTGCTCGAGGCGTGGGCGAGGGACACTACGTCGGGATGTTGGAGTATTGAAAAAAAAAAAAAAAAAAATGAAAGGAAAACATGAATGCGTCTCGATTCGCGGGATAGTAGCGGCCAAGGATGATGTTAATTCCGAAGCGGGTATTCGCCGAAAACGGCACTCCCGCTCGTTGCGTGAGCTGCCTGTGGAGAACGCGTTTTTACGAGGAGTCGGATCTGTCGATGAAATGTACACACTTGTCGGCAGGTTTCGGTTGTTTTTTTTTCTTTTTTGCCCCCTTCTTTCATCTTGCATGGTAGAGCAATGTTGTGAAATCCGTTAAAATTCCGTTAGTTCGAGAAGCCGAAGGCCTTGGCGGTCTTGATGAATTTACCAAAAGCTGAAGACCATGTACGTTTCTGCTTTTCCAGCGCCAGAATGAGATCGCGGTCTCCACGAGAGCATCTCGAACTGCGCTCACGATCCCCACTAAGGTAGTCCTTATGAATAGTGTTTTCACTTCGCATAAGTTTCAGAGAAATGAGAGGGAATTGCAAGCACTTCTGGATAGTATAAAAATCCGAAAAAAATCTAGCATGTCAAAGGTGCTGAAAAGATTAATTTTGCATAATAATAATTCCGAAATGTTATTAACAAATTGATGAATAATAAAATTGTTCGACAAATCTACCGGAAACCTAACTTTGTTTTCTATGAAAATAATTCGTAGACTTTTCCAAATACGTATGAACTTTGTCAGATTTTTAAACGCACTTTGTTTTTTGCGACTTTCTACACGTTTTTGGAAATATTACTATGCAAAATTAATGTGTTCAGCACCTTTAATATGCTTGATTTTTTCCAGATTTTTATACCATCCAGTAGTGTTTGCAATAGCTTCTCATTTCTCTGAAACTTATGCGAAGTGAACACTATCCGCAAGGACGACCTTAACGATATCGCGAGTCAATGACGTTCGCAAAAAAAAAAAAAAAAAAAAAATTCGGAAAAAAAGAAGCGGTCGCTACGAGAGCATCTCGAACAGCCGGCCGACAAGTCTCAAGACGCTATTGCGCCGCTCGGTGAAAAGCGCGCTCGATCACCATTGCCGATATCGTGAGAATTAATGACGTTAGCAAAAAAAAAAAAGAAAAAAATATTAATCGAGCACGCAACATCCGGTCGAAAAACTGTACGAGACAACCAGGAGTGAGAAAATTCTCGATGCGACGTAAAAAAAAAAACGCTTGGGGAATGAGCGAGAATCATCGCGCCGGCAAGAGCCTTCGGGGTAACGAGTTTCCTTCATAATTACTCAAAGCCGCATTCATTGAAATCGCGTATGCGAGCGATGGGATATTGATCGTTCGATAGCGCACGCGATATCTCCGAGCGCCGCGGAAGCGCCGTTGGATATTACATATTAGCTACGCAAGAAAAACGATCAGTGGAGGCGTAATGCCACATTTCATTACCGTTCGAGGAGAGCGATTAGGACACGGCGCGTCGAAAGATACGAGTTCCCACAGAGGGTGAATAAATAAGTGCACAAAGAGCTCGTACCCGCATCGCCAGCCGGGCGAAATAGACTTCGTATCAGTGGCTGTGCGGCCCGCCCCAATCCCGATATTCTTAACGGTAATTAAGTACTTCTCTTAATTAACTGTTAACATATGTTGCCTGTCGAAGTACCGGCCAATGATTGAATTAGCAGACCAGTTCCGCTCGGTAAAGCGTTTACGAGCGTTAACGCGGGCGCTAATGCAACGAGAGCGGCAGTGATCGAGTGCACGGCGCATGCGCACTGGTTAATGACACGATGCAGTTTGGGCCAATCTTGCCGATTTGAGAACCGTTAAGGGTCGAATTTCTGCCGTCTCAAAACGGCATTTATTACAGTTTTCATTACCGGCAACGGTATTTCACATCATCTTAAGATCGCTCTTGCGATCGAAGTATCGAACTTAAGATGAGACCCCAGTTTGAACTTCATTTAGTGTTTAGATTTGAACTTGTTTTAAGGTTGATCTTAAGTTCAGACTAATAACACGCGATAAGAAGATATCCAAACAAATCTTACCGCCCTCCACGTATCGTTTTCCACCGATCTTGACAATCACTGATCATGTCAGTCACTGGCTGGAGAACAATTGTTGTCCAGCAATCTTCGAAGGAGACGTATTTAAGAAATCCTTGTGCCAGTTCACCTGTTCATGACGGTGTATATTTGGGATTCAGATATAGATTCTACGCCGAAAAAGCTTTAAAGTTCGATCTTAAGTGTCTTAAGTTCAGACTCCAGTTCGAACTTAAGATCAAACGTAATCACGCGATCAATTTCGAACTAAGGTTCGTTCTTAAGTTCGGACTTAATACAGATCTTAAGAACGCAATGAAGTTCAGGCCAAATTTCTATATTAATTTCGATCTCAAAAGCGATCGCAAGTTCAAACTAACGTCTTAAAATTCGACCCTAAGAACCATCAATATTGTCACGCGTCCGAATCTCCAAAGTCTGAGTAACTCGACGTGTTTCATACGTTAATCACGGTGATATCACGCGATCAAGTTCGAACTGAGGTTCGTTCTTAAGTTCGACCTTAAGATAGATCTTAAGCACGCAATGAAGTTCAGGCCAAATTTCTACATTAATTTCGATCTCAAGAGCGATCGCAAGTTCAAACTAACGTCTTAAAATTCGACCCTAAGAGCCATCAATTTTGTCACGCGTCCTAATAGAGAGATGTCCAAAGTCTGAGTAACGCGACGTGTTTCATACGTTAATCACGGTGATATCACGCTGATATCATGAATGGTCCATGTTGATGAAGTCAACTCAGCTCTAAAAGAGTCATTGATACTTGGCCGTCGACTCCGATTGCTCACGAAACCGTCCAAAGTTTCAACTCCAGTGTAGTCACGGTGAAAAAATTTTCCCATGACATTGACGATTACGCATATTACAAGTCGAGTCACTTTCATTACTCACCGATCTCGAACAAACATTCATAAAGCATTCATAGTGAATATTGAAATATGCCTTTAATTCGGTAAATACACAGCCTCGATGTGTGTCGTTCGCTATAATCCCGACGTGTGTTTGCACACCGCGCGTGCGCCGTGTGTGGCGTCGCGTCTGCCGCGAACGCCGCTTCTCGATTAAAGTGATTGTCTGTTTGATTAACGATTCGCGATGTCTGCGCCACTCTTTCTCCGTCCTCTCGCTGGTATTACGATCGAGGGCTCCTTGCTGGATGTCACCTAAATCATTCGCCGCAGATCACGCGCGCGATGACGTTCCAAATAGTGTCAGGAAGCTACGAGCAGGAATTACTCGGAAGCGCATGCGCAAATCTTACCGTCATTTTTCCACCGCATAGACAAGAGGTGCGTTCGATTTTGCGGGTTCGTTGCAATATGACTGCACATTCGTTTTTACTCCCACGGTCGTTTTTACTCCCGCCAGGCCCAAAAAACGGAAGGTATGCGTTTTTAGTAAGAATTCGTCATACCAGAGACATTTAAAAAAATTTTAATTCCTACAATTCCATATTGAAACACGGACGGCAAAGCGGTCAAAGTGACACGTTACCGTTTCAATCCCGCATGGAATTGTAAGACTCGAAAATAGAATTGCAACAACAATTTTTTTCTTTGGCAGCCCGTAAGCGAATTTCGCTTGAGGCGTCGATTTTTTTTCAGCGTGTGCATGCGCAGTCACGTTATTAAGAACTCTTAATTATTAATACTTTATTCATTATTAATACTAATTGATACGATTAACACTAATATTAATTGATTAATTAATACTGATTGATTTAGGTTGTAAAAACTAAAAACTCGGCGGCTGTCTATTTAGTTTTAAATGAAGTCTCAGTGCAATGTTTTCTTACGGTTAGTCTTTACGCCTCAAATTTGTATCTTATGTCTGATCACGCTCACGATACCACGTCGTTGGACGGAATTTTCCCATCAATTGTAATTGGGTTTGGCCCGTTTTTAATCGAATAAACAAATAAGCAAATAAGAACGCAAAATCGAAGCCACCTGAGGTAATACGATATGATAGAAGAGTGCATCGCCTACCGAACAATTCATGCCACTAAAACGTGGCTGGCACGTGAATGTTATGTGTATACAATAATCGCGAATGGTTCTTCTCCCGATTGCACAACGCGAATTCGAAGCCGCGCGAAGCGCGGGATGTTTGTTTGGTTTCTCTTGTCGCTCCGAGGCGCGCTGACGTCAGCGTTAACCGATCCGAGAAGCTGCGATAGATAAAACGAATGCTCTCTAATGAGCGAACGAACGCGCGAATCTTCGCAACGAGACGCGGAATCCTCGGAGATATCGTTAATTGAAAAAAAAAATAAAAATGAAACATCGGCAACAATTATCGTTAAATTCGTGGCGCAAGCGGAACAATCGCGACCCTCGATTTTTCGCGGCCGACGTTAATTAATAAATACCCGTGCACGTAATTGAAAGACGAGCGGGTGCTTTATCTCCGCGAGCGAGGGTTCAAAGGTCCGGTCTCGACGATAAAGACGTTTATCGCGCATTTCTTTTCAATGTACACGAAGCCCATTTTTTTATCACGCCTCGAGCTGCGAAGGAAGCGAAAGCGAGAAGTTTGAGAAAAAGGGGAATCGGATCATAGCCGATGCGGCGGGTGGAAGGATCTTTGAACCGGGCCGAAGAAACACTTTGGAAACGGCTGGTAGGTTTCTTGGTTCGGAGATTCGGGGGAGCTCGTCGTGGCTCCGTTCGCCGTCTGGATGGCTCACTGGCAGTCTGCCTACCTGGAGTCATTGAATATGCAGTGCGCGTAGGACGTGTTTGCTGATAAAACCGACGACGCGTTTACGAGAGTGCGTGTCCGAGGGTCCTTAATGGATGCGCGATAGGATTTGATTCCGCGACGCTGGGAAACGCGGCGGCTACCGGCGATGTCTACATACCAATACGACTTGTAACCAAGCATGCAAGTGCACTTGTATACCAGCTTCGTTTTTCTGGAAGACAATGGGGATCGATGCTTCGACGCTTCGATGCAAAGTTTGACCTCTCAACCTGAGAGAAAGACCGGTCGTGCTCCGATTGCGAAGCGCAGCTTCGGGACACTCACGAATCGCAGCGCGTTGCCACGGATGGCGCTGCTGTTCCCTACGTGCATGTCCGAGGGTTCTTGATAGATGCGCTGTAGGATTTGATTCCGCAACGCTGGGAAACACGCCGGCTACCGGCGATGTCTACATACCAATACGACGTGTAACCAAGCATGCGAGTGCACTTGTACACTGCTGTTCATGAATGCCTGGTCAGTTTTCTTATAGCGACCCGATTCAGATCGTCCAGGCATTCATGAACAGCACTGTACCAGCTTCGTTTTTCTGGAAGACAATGAGGATCGATGCTTCGACGCTTCGATGCAAAGTTTGACCTCTCAACCGGAGAGAAAGACCGGTCGTGCTCCGATTGCGAAGCGCAGCTTCGGGACACTCACGAATCGCGGCGCGTTGCCACGGATGGCGCTGCTGTTCCGTACGTGCATGTCCGAGGGTTCTTGATAGATGGGCTGTAGGATTTGATTCCGCGACGCTGGGAAACACGCCGGCTACCGGCGATGTCTACATACCAATACGACTTGTAACCAAGCATGCGAGTGCACTTGTACCAGCTTCGTTTTTCTGAAAGACAATGGGGATTGCACTCAGAAAAAAAATTATTTGACGGCCACCGTTTATTTGGTTTAAGTAAAATATTCATTTGATTTAAATAAATATTCATTTGATTTGAATAAATATTCATTTGATTTAAGTAAATATTCATTTGATTTAAATAAATATTTATTTTAAATAAATATTTATTTTAATTAAGTCAATAGTTACTTAAATGAAATAAATATTTATTTAAATCAAATAAATATTTTACTTAAACCAAATAAACGGTGGAAGTCAAATAAATTTTTTTCTGGGTGCGATGCTTTGACGCTTCGATGCAAAGTTTGACCCCTCAACCTGAGAGAAAGAGCGATGGTGCTCCGATTGCGAAGCGCAGCTTCGGGACACTCACGAATCGCGGCTCGTTGCCACGGATGGCGCTGCCGTTCCCTCGGTCTCTCCGCGACGCGTCGATGAGCCTCGATCTAATTGCTGGCCCGGTTCCCGTTTCGTGCGAGCGATTCCTCGTTCCCAGACAGTCTCTTGGCCGATGCCTCAGCGGGGACGTGGGAAGCGAGAGGCATAAATTTCTTGGCCCACGGAGCCAGGGGAGGGCATGGGCCGGCTGCGCACATGGGGAAACGGCAGGCGCCTCTATCCGACCATGTGTCCCGTCATGAGAAGGAAAAATTGTGCACATTTTTATCGAGCCTCCTCTCCCCGACTGGAGACTCTCCGATAGCCTCTCCGCTACGTTTTTTGTTCTTCGCAATGCGAGGGAAGAAAAAAATTATCATAATAACATATTCCAAAGTAGCTAAATCGCATTACTTTTTGCCGTTGCCTCTTTCTGTCCCTGTGGCGTTTCTTTTTTTACTCCCGACTGCCCGCTAGGGAAAAAAGACTGTAGTTATGCGTTTCACTGCGATCCATCGGCTCGGCGACTTTTCGCCAGCGCCTATAAACGTCTGAACGGCAAAAAATTAATTGACAGATTTTGGTATAGGGTAAAAGTGGGGAATATGGACCGGTCCATATATAATTGATTTACGTGTTAATGGAGGTGGGCCATATTCACCACTTTTACTCTACTAAAACTCTCTATTATTTATTTATATTTTAATATTTTTCTAATATTGTTAAATAAGTGACAAATTCGTTTGTCACTTATTTGAATATAGGAACATGTCCTTTTATTTCCCGCGTCATTGACAATTTTATTTTGTACACTTTTGTTTGTAAAACTTAAAAATGAACAAATAAAAAATTGTCGACCAGGTAAATGAGTTACGGTAACAAAATTCTTGTTGTCCCAACAATTTTGTTTTTCTGCGAACGCTGCTGTCGATATAGTTGCCGAGTTTCCAATGCTGCATGAGAAGCCCGGAATTGTTATTTATTTGTAATCGTAGCGTTTTTTATTCGCGTTTATTTTTTCTCTTTCCACGTTCGCCGAAGGCCGTTCCTCAGGAACACGAAGCGTTTATTTGAGGACGGGGAGCCACGGAGGCCACCGTGCCATGGCTCTTTTTCATTCTCGTAGCCACCTCCTCCTCCTCTCGGTTGTCGTCGTCGTCTGGCCCTTGTTCCACTCGCTCGGGCAACTTCCCACTGGCGAACGCCGGCAGACCCCTCGGCTGCAGCCTGTTGCTTCGCTTCTCCTTTGGCTCGCTTCCCACACGAGCGTCGCACGCACGCACGCATGCGTTCGTGCACACCAACCGCGGCCACGGACGCACCGAGAGATATACGAGAGATGCGTGCACGGAAAACCAAGAAAGGAAACCCATACTTTTCTGTACTCAAAAAAAAAAAAAAAAAAAAAAAAAAAAAAAAAAAAATTCGGATGCGTGTGTGCATTCGCGGCGAGCTACCGATCCTCTCTCCGTCTCCGAGTCTCATCGAGATAAACGGGAGGCGCGACGACGAATGTCTACATTACGTAAATCCAACAAAAGTCATGGTTGCGATTTAGCGACGAGAAAAATTCTATCGCCACCGCGAAGGTAAACTAATTAACTCGAGTTACCGGAAGAGGATAATTTTGCGAAACTGTGCGCTTAATTAACTTATCCTTAGACGGTTCGTCCAGGGGTTTCGAACCGAAGGCAGGTGCTGCTCAAGGATTTTCCTCGCGACTTTTCGTGCTATCCGGATCTTGCATTGTCTCTCCTTTAGGTCTGAGTTTCTGTGGACTTTAAAAATTATTTTGTCTCTCGACTTTGAATTAAAGTGTCCGCGGTCGCGGGATACACTGAGAAAAAAAAATTGTCGGATTAAGGGAATACGTCACGGATCGCCATTTCTTAATGGTGGGGGGGTGGTAGGGGCATGTTGATAGCAATGGTTGATACCTAGGTATCTATTAATATACAGGTTCAAAGCTTCTTCAACTCGTAATATCTTCGAAAATCGATGGGCACAGCTCGATTTTATTTTTATAATACATCCGTAATAATGTTCTAATGTTATTTTAGAATAAAAATTCTAATACAGTAGTCTGGAAGTAGATATTTTTTTAAAAAGAATGTTGCTTTTCACGCGGCACCATATGCAGCTCATGCTAATTGACACAATTTTAAGCTCATGTATCTCGGAATCCATGTGGGGAAAAAATTATTAGACATTTTTATAAAAAAACATTATTCATTGCTTTATAACACTTGTGATTGTTAGTTTCAAAAGTAGAAAAGTCGTTGTGTGACGTATTCCCTTAACCAAAAGTCGCGGTGACATACGTTCAAAGCTGTTATGTGTTTGGTACAAATAAAGCATTGTTTTCTTAACCGATTATTTGCTTCAATTTATTCAAAATTTGTTAATTGAAACAAAGATTCGTGTTGTACCAACAAAATACACCTTTGAACGTATGTCACCGCGCATTTGATTAATCCAACAATTTATTTTTCTCAGTGTATGTGTTACGTTATATGTGTCGCCAAATGTGGAACGCAGGCCGCGGCGGGAGAATTCCTATGTTAATGAGGCGAGCGCGTTCTCGATATGTCACCAGGCCAACTACTCGAGGGATCCCCGCGGCCGATGTTGCCGCCCCTCGGGAACCGCGCTTCTCGCATTCGACAGTGCGCACTCAAAGAAACTCGCACTGTCGGCGGCGTAAATGAGAATGCAGAGTGGGCCGACTGGTTCGCGGAAGAGAACAGGCTCCCTCGGGTTAGAGTACACGCGTGGTCTTTGTCATCCGCGACAAAGCTGTGCGTGTCCCGTACACGATTGCAGTTGCATGTTCGGCCTGGTGAACACCAGCGAACAGGGAAATCCTGTTCGTTCGCGGGCGCATGCGCGCACCTCGCACCGTGTTCTTCGACACTTCGCGGATTTTTGGGACTACCTTAAGGTGCTTGTAAAATTGTCTCCATTGTAAAAATGTTTATGAAATTTGCAGATGCAGATGTTCGTAATAAATGTTTTTTCTGCTTTATAAAAAAAAAAGAATACTTCAAGGTACGTCTGTGAATTTTTACAGATTTTTTTAGCGCATCAACTTGTAATTCGAATCATTCGAAGGTTGCGGCTTCTAAAAAAAGTTTCAAATTCTAGGTCTTCGTTAAACATTCTTAACAATTAATCTATTACTGTTCTGCCTGTTCTCAATAAAATTCTATTTATCAATATATCTATTCTACACAGCGAAAAAAGGCGACTTTGCGAGCAGAGTTTGGAACCAGAGGTTCTCGTTGATTTCTTAATGGACTTTAAGACCGTCGCGAGGAATCGGACGGCGGTCGGAAGAATTCGCGAGATCGCCTTGGCATATCGCGAAAGCAAATGTGGCCGCACGAGCGAGAGGAGCCGCCTCGCGGTCTCGCTTGGCGAAGCGCGAAACAACTCTGCCGTTCGCCACTGCCTCGTTTACCTATCTTGCACGGATAACGGGGACCTCGCGGTACTTCGGGAACAGGGAAGGTATCTTTACTTCTCGAGGCTTTTTATTCAATGCTAAATTTTTTATTTATTTTTTTTATTTTGTTACTTCACACCGCAATGGAAAGGTCTTCGGGCATTTTATGGATTCGAGGCAATCAAGTTATCTATAAATCTATAAATCTACTATAATGTATAAATTGTAGTTGGTTCAATAAATCTATAAAACTATAAATCTCGTCAAAATCGACAGAACTGTCTAGGTAAATGGGAACTGTTGCGACATGATGGCAAATATTTGTATTAAACTTAACAAATTTTGCTAGACAAAATGGTAATTTTTGCTGTCGCAGATATTACCCGAATATCCCGGTATTTTTGCTAGAATATAAGTTCTTCTTGCTAGAAAATATAGTAATCCGTGGAGCGATCGAGAACCGCTTATTTTAGATTCGTAAGTTATACCGGCCAATTATGTCAAAATATGTCGCACAAAAAAATTTGATCGACGAAATTCTCAATGTTTATCCACGGAATTCTTAGCTTTAGTCTACGAAATGCTTAGTTTTCTCCTCGAAATTCTTACCTACGCAAAATTTCGTGAAACCGCCTTCTGGAAAAAATTACCGTATTGCCCGGGTAAAAATTCCTATGGCCTCTGTGAAAATTTCACATATCGCTCCTGGTGGGGCAGCAGTACAATATTGCCGGCACTCTAAAAAAAATATAAAATGTAATGTACCGGACTGAAAGTTTTTATGAAAAAACAGATACATTAAATTTCACACACAACAGTGATGGAAAATTAATGTTCAGTGTATCAAAAATATAGTGAATACTTTATTTTTAATAATTGACTCTAATTTTACTATGAAAGTACTTAAATTTTTATAATTTACTTAAATATCAATGAAAAAGTATATTTTTCATCACAATTGTACATTAAATTTCGGGTACCGAAGGTATGGAAGTTTTTGCATAAAAACTTCCAGCCCGGTACATTAAATACACATTTTTTGTTATTTACAGTTTTCCGACATCTTTCTCCCAGTGTATACCCACTCTAAATTATGTTTAAGTAAATCTACGGATTGCGTGCGTGAATGTTTAAGTTTCGGAGAGTAATCGACTCGCCCAGTTCAGGAATGTTAAATATACATGAAGTATGTCTATTAGTTGTGCGCCCACGGTCTCTTGTCAGGACAATACTTTCGTCTACGCGAGCTAATACGCGTGCACGAACAGCGTAAAACTCCACCGCCGCAGCGAGTGATTAATGCCACTGGAACAAAGGAGCGAACGGAGAAAGGCAAGAAGGAGAGTAGCTGCCCGGTCGTTGCTTGTTGTTATTCAACGGTTTATTCGACGTTACAGTGCCCGGATAAGAGGAGTATGTACCGCGTTGCGAGCGACTATCCGGCACCGGTCTCTATCGCGAGCCTCGGTTCCCTCTTATCACATCGCGCGAAGCTCGAAGGGGGATTCCCCGGCGGGGCGTCAGGCGTGGGTGGTCGTCGAAGGTGCAAAGCGACTGGCTCTTCCTCGTTTGCTCTCCGACTTAACGACGAGACGGGATCTCCCTGCCGACGAGGAAGAGAGGAGCGCTACGCTAGACTGTTTACGACCACAAGGTGCGTAAACCGTCCAGCTGTTGGTTACTCGGAACGAGGTTGAGAGAGAAACGAGAAATAACGCCGATCGTTGAAGGCAATATTTTATTATTATTACGGTAAATCAGGGTGAGATGGCCAACAGTAATATTTTTTAAGGTACCAAACGCATGGCGCCGCCGCTTGCACAGTTTTTACTATATGGGGATACAATGCGATTGCAAAAGAAAATTTAAGATTGTAAGACCGGTGAATCCCCATTTCGAGGTAGCCATAAATTTCTCAAGCTATATTTCTAGCGCTCTGAAGACATAATTATAATTGTGCTAGTAAATCAACATTGCACACTATAGTTGAATTATTCAAGAAAAGATTGGAGCTTAGTAAAACTATTAAAAAAAATTATTTCCTTAAATTTAAGCAGCGGCTATTTTTCCGAGAAAATGGGTGAAATGGCGACTCATTTTCCGAAAGACATGGCCACTTGTTTTTCGGGCGATATGTTCATGTCAGTGGTGGTGGGCCACTGCCCGCAATTGCAGACGGTGGCCATATCACTCATTTATTGCGAGCGAGATGGCCATATCACCCATATATTGCGTGCGAGATGGCCATATCACCCATATATTGCAAGCGAGATGGCCATATCACCCATATACTGCGAGCGAGATGGCCATATCACCCATATACTGCGAGCGAGATGGCCATATCACCCATATACTGCGAGCGAGATGGTCATATCACCCATATATTGCGAGCGAGATGGCCATATCACCCATATACTGCGAGCGAGATGGCCATATCACCCATATACTGCGAGCGAGATGGCCAATTAAATCACGCATTGAAAATATCGAAAGTTCTGAGTGAATTACTTTAGTTTGAAGTTTCTAGAGTTGTTTACAATAAAAAATGTTAAGTTTAAAAAATGTTAAACCCCCAATTTTCGTTGTTTAAAAAGCCATGGCCATATCACACCGACTTACCCTATGTATTATTTTTTTTATCGGTAATAAACGCGGATGCGATGCTCGAGATGAGTATCGCGCGTTCTGGCACCTAGCAATTTAGCTCAATCGCTCAATAACGACGGCAAGGTGATCTTCGACCTTCGGTAATTAATGGCGATCGGAGGATGCGGCTGGATCGCTCTCGAAGGAGCGAGTCTCGATACACCTCTGGTGTTCTATCCGAAGCGCCGATCTTGATTTAATAAAGCTTAAGAGGCTTTTGATTATTTCGTGGTGTCGGAGACGGGCTGACCTGGGCCAACGGGCTGCGGAGAGCCCGGAGCTCTTTCCTCGGCGAAAGTGAGTTTACCGACGACCCACGCTCGATCCACGTCGAAGGATCCCCAACACCTGCTGGCCGTTTCGGCGTGGGACGCGATCGCGGGATTCTCCAGGTAAACTCGGGGAGAGATCGGAGAGAAGGAAAAAAAAAGTGGGAGAGAGTCCCGTAGCGGGAGCGTGAATAACGCGGGGAGTTTCTCCATTATTAATGTTGGGGCCCCCACGAACGCATATGGCGGATGCACAATGCCGACTGTCTATACGTCGAATAGTATCGATCTCTATGGTGGCTCCTCCGAGAGAGCTTGCTGTGATCTACATCGGATGTTCTCTCACGGTACCATTTCGCTGTTTCGCCTCTTTCTTATTTTTTAGTAACGCAAGACTCGAGCAGCCTGCTGGTTCGTCGGGTCTTACAGATCCGGCGCTGGGACTGCCTCGGGTTGTTCGATGAACATTGTTAACCCCGTGGAGACGAGGGACCCGGAAACATTCGGTCGTTCGGTAATTTAGGCGAATTTTGATAAACTTTAATTAATTAATTTAATGGAATTTTAAAAACCATTCTGTACGCTGTAAAAACCGAGATTCTGAAATTATAGCATATAGAAATTAATTTCGAAATTCATTTTATGTGCTATAGAAACTGAAATTCCGAAATTATAGCTTATAGAATGGAATTTCGGAATTGTGAAATCTATTCGATATTCTATGAAAATCGCGCGTTGAGGCTCAACTTGCGAGTCAATGCTCGAATATCTCGAATAGTATCGATTTTTCGAGAAATCTCGCTGCGATCTACATCGGATCTTCTCTCACGATACACAGTAAAAAAGGTTTGTACTTTTTACAACAACTTATTCTCCACAAACGTCCACAATTTTTCATTTCTTAATTTGCCAATTTTACAAACAAAACTGCAAACTAAAATCGTCAATGGCACGGGAAATAAAGGAACAAGTTCATATATTCAAACAAGTGACAAACGAGTCTGTCGCTTATTTTAACAAAATTATTTTTACGAAATTTTGCATTCCGATTTAACGAAATTATTTTTTACTGTCTATCTCTGTCTAATTTTTTAGTGCCGCCAAAACTCGGGCCGCTCGCCGTTCGTCGCTTGTAGATCCGGCGCTGGTGCCGCTATTTTTCGGGCCTTTTCGGATGAACATGTCGCCGGATGGACCGGAGGAACAGTAAAAAAGTTGAGCCATTCGACAAATTTAAGCGCGTTTAGTCTCAAGTTGCAAGTTCGAGCCCTCCGGAAGAGCCGCGTTCGTCCGAGTCGGTCCATCATCTCGTTTTCCGGTGTGCAAGACAGTGGCGGAGCGCTGTCGCTATGAGTTTCCTTAAAACACTGGGAAGCCGACGAGCGAGCCGGTGCCGAATGGGGCCAGCTGCGGCTCCGCCATGGGACACCGGCACCGGTGCTGGGAGGAACTGAGAGCATGTGAAAGGAAGAAGGACGCCGCGTTGAGACGAAATCCTTAGAACAGGACGTGTTCTTTGCGAGGAGCTCCCGCTTCCGGGTTCTCATCTCGTCCCGGCTGCTCCTCTGTGTTAGACATTCGCCCCGTGGACCGTCGAGGGTGCAGCGGCCCGCTCCTCGCGCGCAACACCTGGCTATTTTTTTGCTCTCTTTCTCTCAGCACACTCGTGCTCGCCTCTCGAAAATCATTCTTCCTGCGGCGGTGGCCGCGGAACGGAAAACCCGAACTAATTTCGCAAGAGCCCAAAGTTCTACGCAGCCACGTCGCGTCTTCGGAAGATTCCGTCATAACAACCTGCCAACATTTTCAAGCGGCCCGGCTGTCGGCGATTCGCGTTTGTATGTTTTCACGGAAGCGGATTGGATATATTCGTGGATTAAAACGGCTCGTCGCGGCCCTCTGATACGACGAGAACGCAATGACTCTCCCGCCGCTGAAACGAGAAATCCTATGGGAGAATAACGGAGAGCGGGTCTTAACCGTGGGAAATTGAACTCGACGCTTAATTACCATGCCGTCGAGGCCACGTGGCGATACGACGGAGCAATAATAATACTAAGAAGTCCATCTTTAAGCACGAGATTTGAGAGCGAGAGATGGAGAGCACCGTGCGCGTTTCCACGACTTGGAGAGCGCAACTGCGGTGTAGCCGTATATATATATGTGTATATATATATATGGTGTACTGTATAGCGCATGTATTCGGAACAATGAGACATTTACACGTCCGCCGGGACACGCGACTCGCGACGACCACTGCAAGGAGGTAATAACGCACGAGCCGCTCGCTGATAAGATTGCACCGGTCGGTGTCCCATTTCGATAGCGGATATTCCCTTCGGTCGGACGCTCGATCGATGACGAAGACACTCCTTTTTCATTGAAACTTCTTTTCTTGTTTTTTTACCTGGCGTCGAATTTTAAGACGTTCGTTTGAACTTAAGATCGAGATCTCTTGAGATTGAACTTAAGATCGAAGTTTGGTCTAAACTTGACTGCTTACGATCTATGTTAAGTTTGAACATGATCTTGTTCTTAAGTTTGATCTTAGGTTCGAACTGAAGTCTGAACTCAAATTTGATTGTGGTTCGAGTTCCACCTGAAGTTCGAACTCAAGACTAGAATCTAAAAAATACATTCAAAGAGTCAGCTTAGGGGAAAACTCTTCCTCACTGCATAGTACATACCTCAAGGAGTATCTATGAATTATTTCCGAATTTTCTCGGCATGCTACCGGCCAGCCCACATCTCTATGCGAGCGAACAAACTCGTTTAGAGCCTTAAGGCCCTTTAAAAATACATTTAAAGAGTCAGCTTTGGGGAAAACTCTCTTGATCTGAATCTCCAATGCGGTTAAACTTTGATGACACTTTTCCGTCTTGAGCAGGTGATCTGGCAAAATAATTCCTGGAATTCATTTCTACGGAACGATTGCTGGAGAACGATTGTTCTCCAGCTAGTGGCTGACATGATCAGCGGTCGCGAAGATGGGTCGAAAACGATACGTGGAGGGCAATAAGATTGTTTTTTTTCTTATAACTTCTTATCGCCTTTTATTAGTCTGAACTGAAGATCTTAAGTTCGAACTTAAGATGGATCTTAAGCACGCAATGAAATTCGGGCCAGGGCTTCGATCGCAAGTTCGATTTCAACTGCAACCCAAGTTCAAACTAACGTCTTCAAATTCGACCCTCAATGTCTCCGGACAGAGAAATCCTACGAGTCCCCAAGATTTTCCCTGCGGCTAGAAGGGCTGTGTAAACTATCCGAGCGCTGCCGCACCGCCGCCTACCCTAATATTTACGGAACTGACTGGGGATGACGTCTCTCGTGGTTCTTCGGCTCCTTTTGAATGCCCACCGCTCCAAGTATCCTTTGTGAGTACCGTTGCGCGTGGCTGTGCAAGCACTCGGCACTCACTTTTCACAAATTGAAATTCCCCCGAGCCACTCCAAGTGCGGTCTTGAGAAAACACCGAAGAGCCACAAGTCCTCCGCAGTCCCGCGGATCGTTAACGAACATCGCCGAGGTTCGTCAGCCTAGCGGCGCGATAACCGAATGAAATACCTCGATACCGCGTTAGCCGTGCAGCACTCGTACGGAATGAGACAGCGCGAAGCGTTTATTTCACGCTGAAAGGCGCTACGTCGAGGTCTCGGGGCGCTGGGAAAAGTCAGTCGACCGTTAGTACGTACGCACGCAGGCCGGGGCACTCGGTTCTCCATAATGTTGCGGAGGTACTGCTCGATCTTCCATTGTCGGGGGCCGGTTAATAACGTACCATCGTCGTTCTTTCGCACGTACACGCATTCATGAATGTGCCTTTAATCAGCCCCGCAATCACTGCGGCCACTCGTGGAAGCAATTAACACCGTGACTTCAATCACATTAAAGTAAACTGTTCGTTACGAATATCATGGTAATTCGCAATAATGGAATTTAAAGCTGAGGTAAAAAAAACATCGTCATTCAGTCATTGAAGGCAGTTCCTTAAATGAGAAAAAAAATTGGTCCGATTAACCAAAAGTCACGGTGACATACGTTCAAAGCTGTTATTTGTTTGGTACAAATAAAGCATTGTTTTGTTAAATGATTATTTGCTTCAATTTATTCAAAATTTGTCGATTGAAATAAACATTTATGTTATACCAACCGAACACACCACGCATTTGTTTAATTCAACAATTTCTTTTCCCCACACCCACAAAAAGAAATTATTTAACGGCCACCGTTTATTTCGTATAAGTAAAATATTTATTTGATTTAAATGGATTTTTATTTGAATTAAGTAAATAGCTACTTAAATGAAATAAATATTTATTTAAATCAAATAAATATTTTACTTAAACCAAATAAACGGTGGCCATCAAATAAATTATTTTTCTGGGTGCAGTGTTCGTGATCTTGATTCCGATGGTGCGCAGTCACGTCAATCGGCTCGCTCGAATTACGGGCAATCCGGTCATTGGACGGAACGATCAACATTGGATCGAGGGAGATTCGGGAGTCGTTAGGAAATTCAGGAACCTTCGGGTTAACTCAGGTGTAAAATGAGTGCGGAGGAGGAGGCGACGAGGCGTTAAACGCGCCCGGTTGACCGGGTGGTTCGAGATTCGAGACGTCCCGAGCCTCCCACGATATTCGCTCCGGGAAAGACGAACAAAAAACGAAGAGTGCCCCCTCATGCCGGCGACGTTCTCGAATGTCGGACAACTTAAGGCTGCAGTTACGTTACTAGGTAACACAAGTGGAACGGGCTCGAGACTCGTTGCTCTAACGAGGAAGACGTCTCGATTTCCCGCATACCTTGCACTGAGAAAAAGAAATTGTTGGAATAAGCAAATGCGCCGTGACATACGTTCAAAGGTGTATTCTGTTGGTACAACAAAATTTTTTGTTTCAGTCGACAAATTTTGAATAAGTTGAAGCAAATAATCGTTTAACAAAACAATGCTTCATTTGTACCAAACAAATAACAGCTTTGAACGTAAGCTAAAAGTGGGGCATATGGCCCGGTCCACACGCAGAAAAAAAAAATTATTTTACGGCCACCGTTTATTTGGTTTAAGTAAAATATTCATTTGATTTAAATCAATATCTATTTAAATTAAGTAAATAGTTACTTAAATGAAATACATATTTATTTAAATCAAATAAATATTACTTAAATAACTTAAATGGTTAAAAATACTATATAATAGTTAAATAGTTAATAGTTACTTAGTTAGTTAAATAGTTAAATAGTTACTTAAATGAAATAAATATTTATTTAAATCAAATAAATATTTTACTTAAACCAAATAAACAGCGGCCGTCAAATAATTTTTTTTCTGGGTGCATATATCATTGATTTACGTGTTAATCGAGGTGGGCCATATTCACCACTTTTACCCTATGTCACCGCGACTTTTGGTTAATCCAACAAATTTTGTTCTCAGTGTGCACGTTCTGGAACAAAGTCGTCTTATCTGACTGTGCGACTAATGTTTTTTTCGCGCATTCCCGATAAATCGACTGCGAAGCGCGAACTGGCGGAACGATCGTCTCGCCGAACCAGACTCGCTAGTCTCTCGGCCCGAAGTGGTCCACCCGCGTGTGTGCCCTTCTCTGTGGGAACGGGCCAGCGTCAAGAGGACGAGGTCCCATCCGTCTGGCCATTGTTCCCATCCGCCACCACAATGCAAGTCCTCGATGTACCGCCGCGTAGATTGCATTGACTACGGGAGAGCCTCGATGACTACCCATGGTGTAGTCGACGATCCCACCGAGCCATTCACCCGGCATTCCACCTGTGCGCTACATGTCTTTTCTCGATCCGTCTCAGCCCGGGCTGGCGTGGATCGGGCTGATGTTCAGCCGGCCGTCACGAATCCGCAGCCTCGCTGAAAGGGCGGTAGGATTGGAACCTCTCGGCGACAAAAAGTACAATCCCATGAGCATGTGCGCCACATGACAGCGCACATGGCCCGTCTTTTTCCAGGCTCCGCTTCGCGCGAGACGAAGACCAGGATCGTTTCTCCCGGTGCAAAAAAGTTCGCGACTCCTCGCCCGCTCGGGCCGCGGGAGGTCGGAAAAAAGCGGGCTTGTTTACGGATCTCTTTTTATCGGCTGCGAGATATTGCGCGCTACGGAGCTGAGAGGTCGAAATCTTGAACTCACGCACGATAATGGCGGTGCGCATGCGCCGTTTGCCAAGTCGCTGAGCGTGTGTGCTGCACACACGGAGAAATTTGCGCCGACGAAGTAATCCAGGACTCATAACGGGCGTTGAGTTACCGCCGAGACAGCGTTTCTCAGGCCAGCGGTGCGTACCAGACGGTCTCCTGCGCGTAGCTCTTCGTGGCGTCGTCGTCGTGTCCATCGCACCTTCGTTCCCATACGAAAACACCGAGAGCCAGCGGCATGTAACGTTATACCCTATCCGCAGCTGAGGGAACTCGACGAGGAGTTTATACTACACGGGTAACGTACGTGTCTGCAGTGCGGTATGAGGATAATAATGACGTACCGCGTGGCCCGGCCAACATCACGGCGAACGTAAAACAGCGCCCCAGGAAATTCTCCATGGGTGGCCGGTTCTTGATGAGCTACGAAATTTCGAGTCTCGGAGAGCTGTGCATTATCATTATTTACAGCCTCGTGTGCTATCGCGCGGAGGCATATGCGATGTTGAGAAACACGATTGTAGTTCTGCGTATCAGCTATCGGCAACATAATAAGGCGCGGTGACATGTCTGACACTGAGGTCATGCAGAGCAATTTTTTTAATTTTGTGGTGGCGTCACTTTCGGTTTGAAAATTTCATTTTTCGACCACAAGTGACGTCGTACCGAAAATACGTCACTTTCGGTTTGAAAATTGCACTTTTCGACCACAAGTGACGTCGTACCGGAAATACGGCACTTTCGGTTTGAACATTTCATTTTTCGACCATAAGTGACGTCGTACTGGAAATACGTCACTTCCGGTCGAAAAAATGAGAAATTCAACCCGAAGTGACGTATTTCCGGTGTGACGTCACTTCCGGTCGAAATATGAGATTTTTCAAACCGGAAGTGATGTTTTCCGGTATGACGTCACTTCTGATCAAAAACCGCGATTTTTCAAACCGGAAGTGACGCCATAACGAAATTTTGAAAAATATACTGCGTGGCGTGACTTCCGGTTTAAAAGTAAGATTTTCAATCCGAAAGTGACGCCATAACGAAATTTTGAAAAATATTCTGCGAATTAAGAAAAACAGAAAAGTGACTAAAAGAACGTGCGTGATAGATTTCAAACGTATTTGGGTAAATCCGGAGTGCACCGGAGTGGACCCAAAGCAGTTTCATGGTCTCCGAATAACATTCGCAGACCACGAATCTTCAGAAAACGTTCTCCAGCAGAACACAAGCTCCAAAACTGTAAAATTTGCGCGACGACAACATTTTTCGTCGATTTTTTTGCGGATCATACTCAATACCGGATTCGAGGCGACGCGGGCTTGAGGGCCCGGCGACTACAAGACCGTAGCCGTGCCGATGGTTAAACCTCACCTGGAAGCTGATGTGCACCGAGAAAAAAAAAAGTTGAATCCCGGGTCATGTAAAGAAAATCCCCGAGGCATTGTACTCCGGTTGATGCGGGACAGTGTACTACACGAGAAGAAGAAGAAGAAGAAGAGGAAGAGGAGTGCAGTCGGAGGCTCCGCAGTTCGAATGGCCGTCAGTCGGGTTTGGGTTACTCGAGCCACGACGCGAGGTGGCTCATTGTTGCGTCCTCGTGATGCATACCGCCTCCGGCCTCGGGAACCGCTTCGAATTGTGCACCGGCCGGAGATGTCGAAGAATCGAGCTCCTACCGCGTGTGTCCCCCCATGCCACGGGACAAGAGAATGAAGTCGAGGCTGGCTGAAAAACCTGCGCCTGTTTGTAGGTGGCACCGAATTTGAGACTCCGCGAGTTGCAAAGAGAGCCGGACAAAGAGATCGCAGACTCGAGGCGAGCTCGCGAAAAGACCAACGTAGGCCGGTCCCCGGGCGCTTCGCAATCGGCGGATCGTTGTTCGTCGGATTTTGTGTTCCGCTGGTCCATGGGAAGAGCTTAAGTTACTTCCGGTCCCGGCTGCAGCCTCTCGACCTGCAGTCGTGTTACGGCGAATGGTCCTCGAGCAGGAACCGCGCAAACGTCACACAATCCCAGATAGCATTTTGTCAACAACCCGCCAGAAAATGGGCGCATATGTACGCACGTCATGGCGCATTTGCCTACGTTTTTGCCAGCATTCAATGATGAAAAGTCTTAGGAGCATACACAGTAAAAAAGATTTGTACATTTAAGAAACCTTTTTTGTTCACAAACGTTCACAATTATTTTGTTGTTAATATTACAGAAAGTATTCGTGAAATTGACAGACATTTTTGTAAAATGGACAAGATTTTTTTGAAAATTTAACAAAGAAATAATTGTGGATATTTGTGGACAAGAAACGTTGGTACAATTTTTACAGTGTATTGTCGGCAAGACTCGGTTTTAGATGGCGTTGATTCGAAAAATGCATCTGTCTCTTGCACTCGTGTGTCACGTGGTACATCTTTCGCCTGGCCTTGAGTTACTTCCGGTCGGGGCTGCAACCTCTCGACCTGCATCTTACGGCGAATGGTCCTCGAGGAGGAACCGCGCAAAGATCGTCACACAACGTTGCTCCATTCTCGATCCCACACGAGCGCCGTTCTCCAGGCGTGCTCGAGGCAGCTGGATGCATCGCACACGCCGCTGGAGCGCACGGAGAGCACTGCAGCGACTCAGGCTAACCAAAATCTGTAACGAATGCGATTCCGAGACCGCAGACATTTCGGGAAAAAGCAAACCATCAGCGGATGTACAATTTAATACCGCGTCCGATGATGCTTCCGTTTTATCCGAAACGTCCACCGGTTTTAGATGGCATTGATTCAAAAAATGCATCTGTCTCTTGCACTCATGTTTCACGTGGTAGATCTTTCGCATGGCCTTGAGTTACTTCCGGTCCCGGCTGCAACCTCTCGACCTGCAGTCATCTTACGGCGAATGGTCCGCGCAAAGATCGTCGCACAACGTTGCTCCATTCTCGATCCCACACGAGCGCCGTTCTCCAGGCGTGCTCGAGGCAGCTCGATGCAGCGCACACGCACGGAGAGTCGTTCGCGAGCGCGAGGCAGGTCGTCGATGCAGCCGAGCGTCAGGCCGAGTCGCCGAGTTCACTTGCTCGTCCGGTCCTGGCGAGCATGAGCCTCTCGCCGCGCGTGGACGTTCACCCCGGGAACGGCGACGACGACTAGGAGGACCGGTGACGACGAAGACGAAGACGGCGAGCGAGGAGACGCTCGCCGGCTCCGAGTCCCGGTTTGGCCGAGCGAGCAAACTCTCCGGAGACATATCTGGGCTGTTTTCTCGGAGACCGGTTGCCCGATTTGGTAAAGAACTGCTGGTGCCGGCCAAGCGAACCGCGTCGTACGCGTCGTCGTTCTCCGGTCCGGGGCGCTTTCCAAGGGTTCAACGAGGTAACCGCGCGAACGGATATGCCCCGTTCGCCGATTGGAAGAATCAACCTGCGAAATATACCCGACCATTCTCGCCCGGCTCGATGGACCGCCACTCTCTTACCTCGAGATGTGAGCACACGCGATCATAATCGTGCCGCGGGAGCGACGCGTTTCCGCTCCCGTATGCTCGGGGTGTATATGTGTTTGCATCTATGTAGAGGGACGGAGTGCTGTAGCGGCGAGTCTCTCGGCTCACCGAGTTATCGACGGTCAATGACATCGCGGAACCCTTGCCATGTTATTTTTACGCTACGTACGCGCTTCTTCCTCTTTCTGGAGACTGGAAAGCCTTGCGGAAATCACATGTGAGGCGACTGTGTTTCACAAAGTGCAGATCTATATTTTTGGATAGATTTGACAGGCATTTTTTATCTTTTAAATAATAAGACAAAAATTCCATGTTTTAGAACTCAATACCGTCCCATTGCCAGGGCGGTTGGATCTTTCGAGACATCGCGGAACCCTCGCCATGTTATTTTTACGCTACGTACGCGCTTCTTCCTCTTTCTGGAGATTGGAAAGCCTCGCGGAAATCACATGTGAGGCGACTGTGCTGCACAAATCGCAGATCGATTTTTTTTTTTTTAATAGATTGACACGCATTTTTAATCTCCTAATAATAAGACAAAAATTCCATATTTTATAACTCAATACCGTCCTATTGCCAGGGCGGTTGGATCTTTCGTGACATCGGGGAACCCTTACCATATTATTTTTACGCTTCGTACGCGCTTCTTCCTCTTTCTGGAGACTTGGAAATCCTCACGGAATTAAAATATCATGTTATATTTCATAAGTCGCAGATATATTTTTTTTCGACAAAAAACACGTACTTTCTATCGCTCAATAAAAAAAATCATTCCGTGTTTTGTAATGAGGCGGATCGTCCCATTGACAAAGCGCTTGGATCTTTCGCCTCCCAAACACGTCTGTCGCTGTATTGCCAACAAAACGCTTTGCATCACCGGTTGCATATGCGTCGATGCAGGCACGAAGATTAACGCAACAAGCCCCAGCGGGAGGGATTAATGTTTCATCGACTCTTTTGCAATACCAGACATTTCGCGAGGAAAAAAAAACGGAAACTGGTTTTCGCTGCTACGAAATGATATTCCATGAAGTCGCGGGATGCGAATGAAGCAGCGACGCGTCCGGCCTTCGACGCGCGCATCTTCGATTGCAACCACCTCTCTCCAGCAAAGTAAAAAGTAAAAAAGTAAAAAAATAAAAACCGCACGCACATACCCAGATAGCCATCTGTAGCCCAGGCGAAACAAGGGCAATTACTTGCCAGCCATATTGCAACAATAATTTCTAGCACAATATTGCAGCATACACTAAAAAAAAAGTACAGTTGAATCAACCAAGATTCGGACAGGGACGTTCAAATAAATATTCAGTTGGTCGAACAAAATATTTGAATGACTCAAAAATATTTTGTTGAAATCTCCCAACAAATTGTTGAACTGACCAATTTTTTAGTTGCACCAACAAAATATTTAGTTGAACTTCCCTGCCCGAATCTTAGTTGATTCAACCGTATTTTTTTATCAGTGTATTGGTAGCAAAAATCCAACAACGGTTGCTATAAGCTGATTTCTTATTCTTAACAGCCGTGAAAGTTGCACCCAAAATAACCATGACTGAAGCAAATTAATCTTCGTAGTGAGACGCAAAGCAGCAGCAAGCCTTGGTGACAACTTGCCGACAATGTACTCCTAAGAATTTCCGCCATTGAAGCTGGCAAAAATATAGGCAAATGCGGCCGCACATGCCGCAATTTTGCCATCCCATGCGGACATATGCTGCCTATTTGCTGCTTATTTGTTGGCAAAATGCTATCTGGGTATTGCTCGTCTTCGATTTGCCGGTTGCGCTGAGAAACGAGAAATACAAGAGAGCGAAGTATGCATTCACGACAGTGATGAGTTCGCTCATAGCGCGGATCTCTCTTGCTCCCGTGAGTCGAATGCGTCCAGGTGGAGTGTCCCGAGATGCAACGCCGGTAGCCATGGAAAACCGAAGTGTTTCGAAAACTCCTTTGTGTTTCGAAAACTCCTCCAAAATTGCGGCATGTGCGGCCGCACATGCCGCAATTTTGCCATCCCATGCGGACATATGCTGCCTATTTGCTGCTTATTTGTTGGCAAAATGCTATCTGGGTATTGCTCGTCTTCGATTTGCCGGTTGCGCTGAGAAACGAGAAATACAAGAGAGCGAAGTATGCATTCACGACGGTGATGAGCTCGCTCATAGCGCGGATCTCTCTTGCTCTCGTGAGTCGGATGAGTCCAGGTGGAGTGGCCCGAGATGCAACGCCGGTAGCCATGGAAAACCGAAGTGCGGCAAGAGTTTCTCCGTGCAGGTCGGTGGCGAAGGAGCCAGCAGGTCCTTTCGTGGGACCGTGCACGCGGTTGCGTCTCAGAGACGAAGAGTGAACGATATAGCCGAAGGAGGGCGAGGGAATGAGAGAAGAAGGCGAAGATCGCGGTCGCTCCGCGGGCTCCGCGAGGTGGACAAGGGGTCTCGATGGCGAGCCCGCGGGAGCGACGGAGAGGAGAGGCGGAGGACCGGGCCCGAGGTCTCGTAGCATGCAATCTTCGCCCATTGAAGACGCGCTGGGAAACTGCACGGTTATTATGCCTGAATGGGATAGGGTACGCGGCGGGGCGCACGGGAGGCCGGAGGAAGGAATGCCGAAGGTAGAGGCACAGTGGTTCTGCGACGGTGAAACCGTCCGTCCTATCTCGCTCGCACGCACTCGCACGCACCGGGGGAGGTTCTTGATCTCCATATAACCGCGATGCACGCAATTCCCTCGAACCTATATAACTTCGCGTGCATATTCGGCGCCCGTGTTACGTGCCAAGGACTCGGCGGGTTTCTTAAGAAACGATGAAACTGGCATGGGATGGAAGGATATGGGATAAGGCGGGTAACGAGCACTGGGCAAAGCCCGGGTGAACATTTTCGAGTGTTACATCGGGCCCTGACAAGCGCTTATCAAGAGCTCGATGTAACGCTCGA
Source organism: Ichneumon xanthorius (assembly GCA_917499995.1). Classification (NCBI taxonomy): domain Eukaryota; kingdom Metazoa; phylum Arthropoda; class Insecta; order Hymenoptera; family Ichneumonidae; genus Ichneumon; species Ichneumon xanthorius. The sequence continues at coordinate 7,031,715 of OU824211.1, read as the reverse complement.
AAATTTCCGGGCTTTCCTATCTCGCTCGCAGGCGCTCGCGCACCGGTTCTTGATCTTCATATAAGCGCGATGCAGGCAATTCCCTCGAACCTATATGACTTCGCGTGCATATTCGGCGCACATGTTACGTGCCAAGGACTCGGCGGGTTTCTTAAGAAACGCCGAAACTGGCACGGGATGGAAGGATATGAGATAAGGCGGGTAACGAGCACTGCACAAAGCCCGGGTGAAAATTTTTGAGCGTTACATCGGGCCCTGACAAGGCCTTATCAGGAGCTTGTCAGGCCCTGGTGTAAAGCTCGAAAATTTCCGGTAAGTTCTTGGTCTCCATATAAGCGCGATGCAGGCAATTCCCTCGAACCTATATGACTTCGCGTTCATATTCGGCGCACATGTTACGTGCCAAGGACTCGGCGGGTTTCTTAAGAAACGCCGAAACTGGCACGGGATGGAAGGATATGAGATAAGGCGGGTAACGAGCACTACACAAAGTCCGGGTGAAAATTTTTGAGCGTTACATCGGGCCCTGACAAGGCCTTATCAGGAGCTCGTCAGGCCCTGGTGTAAAGCTCGAAAATTTCCGGTAAGTCCTATCTCTCTCGCAGGCACTCGCGCACCGGTTCTTGATCTCCATATAAGCGCGATGCAGGCAATTCCCTCGAACCTATATGACTTCGCGTGCATATTCGGCGCCCATGTTACGTGCTCTTCAGAAACGGCGAAACTGGCACGGGAGGGAAGGATACGGGATGAGGCGGGTAATGAGCACTGCATAAAGCCCGGGTGAACATTTTAGAGCGTTACATCGGGCCCTGACAAGGCCTTATCAGGACCTCGCCAGGCCCGATGTAACGCTCGAAGATTTCTACTCTGGAGGATCTCCAGGAGACACGGATAAGAAGACATCTTTGGAGACATCGGAATACAGTTTACAGGATAATATAATGGCTCTTATTATGGATTACAGAATAATGGCTCGAACAGCAACGATAACTGGATGAACCCATAGCGTTTCGATCGAATCCAGATGTAAATAACAAACGTAGCGTGACCCGCATTACCCCGATCTTCGGTGATTCGGACGCGAGATCTTGCCGCATGGTTCGTCACCCGGGAATATTGAAGTTCCTATTTGGAGGCGATAAATGGAGAACTTTTTTTAATTTGTCGATGGGCTTTATCAGAGGCTCGTGTACGTAGGTAGGAGTTTTCTCTGATGCGTGTTGTGTGCATTACAGTATGTAAGGCAGGATGCTGACAACTCGATTATCGAGGTGGCTGGTACGCCTCCATTCAGAGGCCGAGACGTCGTACGAGGCTGGTACAAAACGCGCTCGACAAGTACCTATAGTCTACTGTACTATACGAACATCCCGCGCGACGAGCATTTAGAAACGGTCCTGTGGAATGTTCACGCGCGGCATTACGAGGCGACACCTTAACCCGATAAGACGGCCGGCTTGGGCGTCTGTTGACTCTTGAGACCCAGAAACACACGTATCTGCTGTCGCTCGGCAGAACACATGCAACGAGCCTTCTTTCTTTTTTTTAATGCGACGAAACATCAGACGAGAGATTATGAGATGAGTGAGCTAGTTTCGACGATACGGCTTCATAAGCGGGGGACCGCATGGGGAGTCGCTCGGAATCGGACTGTAAAAATAACAGTGACTGGGTCAAAGACGGAGGCCTTGTTATTCAGTTGGTTGAATTTTTGAGTAACATTTTTTTTAGTCCGTTAACATTTCAATGAGTTCAAACTTTGAGCAAAATGCTTTCAGTCAGTTAAATTTCAGTGAATGAAAGTTTTGAGCAAAATGCTTTCAGTCAGTTAAAATTGCAGTGAAAAAAACTTTTGAGCAAAATACTTTGTCAGTTAAAATTTCAGTGAAAAAAAAATTTGAGCGAAATACTTTCCGTCAGTTAAAATTTCAGTGAATAAAAATGTTGAGCAAAATGCTTTCAGTCAGTTAAAATTTCAGTGAATGAAAGTTTTGAGCAAAATGCTTCCAGTCAGTTAAAATTTCAGTGAATAAAAATGTTGAGCAATATGCTTTCAGTCAGTTAAAATTTCAGCGAATAAAAATGTTGAGCGAATGGCTTTCAGTCAGTTAAAATTTCAGTGAATACAAATTTTGAGCAAAATGCTTTCAGTCACTTAAAATCTAAGTGAATAACATTTTTTTAAATTTTAAAACAGTATGATAAAGCGCCTTTTGTCGCCAAATAGAAGAATGCCAAAAAATGAAGCCTCAGTTATTTCCATAGACGCGTTTGCCTCAAACTCAAGCGGGGCATCGGTAATCGCGAAAAAAAAGAATTGTTTCCGGCTCAACTGGCAGTTCCCCATGAATAACTTCCACGAAGTCTTCAGCTTCCTGCGGCACGCGATCGGCATGCGAATAAAGCGCCAACGCGTCCCTTTCGATGCAAATAGAGATGTTTCTTTCAAAATCCCCACAATGACGGAACAAATTGATCCACGTAAAAACGGAATCGATTATCCGGCGCATCGTCTTAAAGACAAACGGCGTTATGGTTGCGAGGCGCGTGAAACATCATCCCGGCATTGAATTCCGGGCCAATACGCGCGCCCCCCTCATCAACCTCAATTAAACTCCACCGCGCGTCTCGTACTTATGCTCACTTCGCACCCGAGCTCCGGCCACTCGGAGAGTAACGCCGTTGCTGGTGTTAAGTCAACTCCACGATCTCCACGTTCCATACATGTATATCGCTCGATCGGGACGATCCGCGCTCCGGGAAAGCGCAATGCCATTCTATTTCTCGATCGCTCCACATTTGTCCCGCAGCGTTACACGCGACTTCCAGTGCGTGCAACGAACGGCATATTTTCATTGAATCAGTTTCCTTCTTTCAAATCGTCGTTTCCTGCCAACGAGACTTAGGGTCGAATTTTAAGACGCTAATTTTAACTTAAGACCGCTCTTGCGATCACAGTTTGACCGGAACTTCATTGCGTGCTTAAGATTTATCTTAAGTTCAAACTTACCATCGAATCTCAGTTCGAACTTGATTTCGTGCTTAAGTTTCATCTTAAATTCGAAGTTAAGTTCGAACTTAATATCCATCTTGAGTTCGATCTTAAAGTCAAACTTAAGCACGAAATCAAGTTCGAACTTAAGATAGATTTTAGGCACGGATGGAAGGTCGGGCTAATTTTCGATCTTAAGTTCGATTTCAAGAGCGATCTTAAGTTCAAAGAAACGTCTTAAAATTCGACCCTTAGTTAGACCCGTAGGGCGATCTAAAATACCGGATCGCGCCAGAGTCCCTTGATGCATACACTGAGAGAAGGATCTAGTAAATAAATATTACTATATCGCTCGAGAGATATTACCATAGCACACACTAGTAGGAAACTGGGGCGCCACCTACGGTAGAAAGTACCGGTTTTATAAGAATTTTTCGTACATATTACGCTGAGAAAAAAATTACATAGTAAAAGCTACAATACTGACTTTTTACCATAAAAAAACAGTTCCCAAGGGAAACGTCTACATTTCATAGTTACGGCCATGACAATAAATCACGGTTGCAACCATAATTATAATTTAACAAATTGAATATATACTGTGAGGAACTATCTATATAGACGTTCCCCTGGGAACTATTGGTATAGTAGGAAATACAATCCTTTTTCTCAGTGCACGGTAACAACTCTTGTCAAATCTGCGACTTTCCGTCAAAGGTATCGCCCCAATTCCCTACCAGTATGTGCTATGATAATTTTTCTCAGACGATCGGCAGTTTTTACTACATCCTTCCCTCAGTCAACATGTACATCGCTCGATCGGGACGATCCGCGCTCCGGGAAAACGCAATGCCATTCTACTTCTCGATCGCAGTCGCTCCACATTCGTCCCGCAGCGTTACACGCAAACTTCCAGTGCGTGCACCAACGAACTGCATATTTTCAATGAATCTCTTTCCTTCTTTCAAATCGTCGTTTCCTGCTAACGATACTTAGGCACATCAACAATACCGGATCGCGCGGGAGTCCCGCTTGATCCTTTCCTCACGACGATCGGATGCATGCGACGCTCATGTCGAGGAATATCGGACCGAGATTAAAGCACCTCACGAGGTAGTCGACCTGAACTTGAATGGCACGCGATAAAAGTTATCCGAGAGTTTCGCCTCCGGCTTTGAGGACCGATCTTGAAAAGAGTCTCGCTAGGGTTACGGACACACACACGGGCCTTTGAACTTGGCCCGAAGCTCCGCAATGATGCAGCTCTCCCTTCTGTCTCTCTAACTGACGCGCGTGTCACGACTTCCGGTTCGTCGATTGCGGCCTCGTACCCCTTCCTCCCCCCCCCTCCTCCCCCTCCCCTTCCCGGCTGTAACGCCGAGGCTAGCTGATCAAAGTACAGGGTACTCTCTCCTCGTGACACGGCGAAACTCACGCGATCCTCTTCTTTAATCTCTTCGTCGAAGACGGCACGAAGATTTTGTTCTCCTTTATGCCGATCTCGCAGTCGCGAAGTGGCCAGGACACGCGAGCTCCGGCCCCAGAGGCGAAAGATAACCGTTGCGGAACGCCCGACGACATACAGGATACTCTTCTTTCGTTTGTCAACGTGCGGAGCGATGCCTCTCGGCTCTGCAGTCTCGAGCGTGGAGCTTGAAGGAGACTTTATCGGAGCATGGAGAGACAATCCTATGTTTCGAGACGCTGCTCGTGCACCCAGAAAAATAAATTGTTTTACGGGCGGCAAATGAATATTTCTATTGATTTAAATAAATATTTTTATGTATTTAAATAAATATTTTTATTTCTCTAAATAAGTATTTTTATTTATTTAAATAAGTATTTCTATTGATTTAATTAAATATTTCTATGATTTAAATAAATATTTATTTAAATCAAATAAATATTTATTTACGACGCGCTCGGTAAATTAATTATTTTTCTAGGTGTGTTTGTCAAGCCTTTTTGATAATTTTCTAGTATTTTCTCTTATCATTTGAATTTCGACCTATTTTGAGATAACATCGCCAACACAAAAACCGCACAGTAAAAATTAATTTCGTAAAATCGGAATACGAAGTTTCGTAAAAACAATTATGTCAAATAAGTGACAAAGTCGTTTGTTTAGGCTTGAATATACAAACTCGTCCTTTTATTTCCCGTGTTGTGAACAATTTTAGTTTGTACTCTTGTCTGTAAAACTAAAATCCTTGGATGGTGCGATCGGCAAATGAACACATTAAAAATTGTGGTCGCTTGGGGACAATAAGTTGTTATAAAAAGTACAAACCTTTGTTACGGTCTGTTTAGGCATGAATAAGACCGCGAGAATAACCGAACGACGATTTGCAACGGCGAAGCGCACATCCATGGGAATTAGAGTTTCGCCAGGGACCCCCGAAACACGCAATCAGCGAAAAGTTGAGCAGGAGTCGCGGGGGTCGCGCCGATAATTTTTCAGATGTGTCCCATTGTCGAGCGACTATCGAGTTTCCTGTGGAAAGCGAATACGCGCGATCGCGGAGTTGAACTGATGCGAGCTGACGTTCTCTCGGGGCGGCGTAAAAACCGCAGACCTCTCCTTCGTCGTTGCAGAAAGCTGCATTCTTTGCGGGGCATCAAATTACGCCGGGCTGAATAAAGAAACGACGATGCTGTGGGCCCAGCAAGGCGAGGCTTGAATGCGTACGCGTTGCATGCGTGCTCGTAGATAACTACCGGAATGGGAGGTCGCTGTCTTCTTCTTCTTCACCGGAGGGAAATGATCTTCATCAATCGCGGTAAAAAAAAAAAAAAAAAAAAAAAAAATTGCTCTTTGGCAGAAACGGTAATGTGGAAACGCGCCGGGAAGTGAGCGCTGGCCCATCCTTTGCGAGGAATGGGAACGAACTTCCTTCGGCGAGTTCCTGCTTGGTTCCCGCTAAACTGGACCGGCTCGTTTCACGGCTCGCATCCGCGGAGGTGCGATCTTGGACAACAGGAAACGGATGTAAATCAGGCGGCAACTCAGCGACGTTCTTAATTTTTTTCTATTTTTTTTTTTTTTTGGTCGAACCGGTCTTGCGGATTTTTCGATCGGCAAGGAGTGGAATGTTCGGGCGTGTTGCGAGCATCGCAGCGGACGAGTTTCTCTCTCCGGTCGTTGGTTCCTCGGTGAAGGAAAGGAGGCATCGAGGGACCGTGGGCAGCCCGCGCGTGTATGAATGGGATTGCAGCCACCCCCGTTTAAACCCTCACGGCGGGGTGTCCTTTTTCCTGCGAGGCAAACCGCCTGGATTCCGGTCCGGCCGTGTTGCCGGATCTTTTTCGTCGCCCCTCTCGGCGCATCGAGCCGGAGCCTACGCTTGCTGCGATACATTTTTATTTATTTCCGCAAACCGAACGAGATACACCCGAGTAGAAATTTTCACGCGTTACATCGGGCCCTGGTAAGGTCCTGAGAAGGCCTGATAGGTGCCTGGCAAGGGCCTGATAAGGCTTTATCAAGACCCTATCAGGACCCTGTCAGGGCCCAATGTAACGCTCGAAAATTTCTACTCGGGCAACAGCCAACGATTTCACGAAAACGGCACAAATTCCTGAGAGTCGAGGCTTAGATTCGGCGGGTGGGTAATTTCATTAGTCCGTCAGACAATTAGGACTCGGCCACGGCGTGTCGCGTTGGCGGCTCGACCAGCTGTGAATGCACGAGCTCCCACGCACGATTTACTCTGCAACGTTACCTCTTGTTCTTGCATATTCATGAACTCCCCAGTTGTTATCCATTTTCCCAATCCAATAATCATCGGACAAATTTCCCGGGTAGACATTTTGTCACGTTATGTGAGGGCCCGACATGGTCCTGATAAGGCCTTGCCTCCTCCGGACCCTGTCAGGTCCCGATGTAACACTTGGAAATTTCTATTCGGGTTAGCTCACTTCCTCTCGATGTCTTTCGGTCATCGGCGCTCGCGGCTCAGCCAGCTGGGAATGCATCAACTCCCACGTACGATTCGCTGTACAAAGTTACCTATTCTGCCGCTGCATATTCATGAACTCCCTGGTTGTTACCCATTTTCCCGGTCCAAAAATCATCGAAGAACTTCGCCCCGCTTCCCCGATTCCCTCTGCCGGTCATCGGCACTCGCGGCTCAGCCAGCTGGGAATGCATCAACTCCCACGTACGATTCGCTGTACAAAGTTACCTATTCTGCCGCTGCATATTCATGAACTCCCTGGTTGTTACCCATTTTCCCGGTCCAAAAATCATCGAAGAACTTCGCCCCGCTTCCCCGATTCCCTCTGCCGGTCATCGGCGCTCGCGGCTCGGCCAGCTGTGAATGCACGAGCTCCCATACACGATTGACTCTACAATGTAACCTATTCTTGATCTGCATATTCATGACCTCCCCAGTTGTCACCCGTTTTCCCGATCGAAAAATCATCGGAGAACTTCGCCCCGCTTCCTCGAGATTCCCTCTGCCGGTCATCAACGCTCGCGATGTCGCTGACTCGGGCATCCACCTTGCCTCTTATCAATTGGTATGGGATGAAGTCCGATGCGCGTGACGTTCCCACGAATTACTGCGGCAGTCGAGCTCACGAGCGGCAACGACTAGGCTCCCGCAGCCTACCGCGCCAGGGCACGACGAGAGAGCCCGGGTCAACACCACTTGAACCGATCCCGATGACGAAGATCGCCACTGCCGATGACGCATACCGCGAATCATCTTGCGCTATCGCCGCTGCACGGAGTGATTTTCTCCGCTGGTGCCTGCATGGAAACATCTCTGCAGCCGCATCTGGCACACTTCGCGGCTCCGAAGAGCCGCTCGTCAGGTGCTTCAGATTTAAGGTAAAAGACCCAGATTCTGACACTTACCCAGTTTGTGACAGGGGTATCTATATATCTATATAGTATATTCGGCTGCCCCCACCGTTTAATGTAGTACTAGCGGATAGCCTGAGCTCACGTGAGTTCAATGACAATTGAGAGACAATTGCGAACACTTCTCGATGGGATAAAAATCTGAAAAAAATCAAGCATATGGAAGGTGCTGAACAGATTGATTTTGCATAATAATAATTCTAAAATGTTGTTAACAAATGAATGAAAAAAAAATTGTTCAACAAATCCCCCGGCAACTTAACTTTTTATTCATATAAAAATGATTTGATAATCTTTTTGAATACGTATGAATTATTTCAGAATTTTGTGCAATTTTTGAAAATTACTTTTTTTCTTTAACTAAAAACGCAATTTTAAAAAATTACACGGAATTCTGAAAAAATTTATACGTATTCGGAAAAATTAACAAATCGTTTTTATAAAACAAAAAGTTAGGTTGCCGGGTCATTTTTTTGACATTTTTTTTTTCGTTAATTTGTTAATAACATTTTGGAATTATTATTATGCAAAATTTTTTCATCCTTTCTTTTCAGTACCTTCCATATGGTTGATTTTTTTTAGATTTTTATCTCATCGAGAATTCGCAATTCTCTCAATTCTCTCTGAACTCACGTGGGCTCAGTCCGTCCGCAAGTACTGCCTTAATACGCAACCAATGGGTAGCGCGCGTTCGGATCGTCACAAACTGCGACTCTTAGTCCTCCTTGTTTACGCCTATGACTTTACACGCTTAAAGTGCAAGAGCTGCGTGGAAGTGTCAGAAACCGGGTCCTTTACCTCACTTCCCCAACAGATCGGTCTCGTCGAGGATAAATCGCCGCGTCATCGATGCACCATCGGCATTGACGAGCATCGACAGCCAGAATCGACGGCACCTTCTCAGCGATCTCGCAGGGCGCTCGTCGTCTGCGAAATCTCCGCGTCCTTCGCGCGCTTATCTTCGCGGTGTGCGTCGTCGACCGTGACTTATCGCCGGCGCACTTTAGCATCGCTCGGTGCCGTTCGGCCAATTGAGCTATCCATCGTCGACGCGCGACTCGGGCAATCACGCGATAGATCCAGCGCTAGCGCTGCGCATCGTAGGACACGCTTTAGATCGTCTCCGCTATGAATAGTACACATCGCCGTACAGCTGTCGCAAGCAATTCCAGATCGCCGATTAACCCTTTGAAGGCTCGTTCACCGTTATCCCAATTCTACAAACGGGCTTATCGCGCCGAGCCGGGCTTTCCCGAGCCGATGGAAGGAGGAAAGAGCGACGAAAAAAAAGGAAAAAAAAATTGGGCGGCGAAGGGTAAAGAGAACTCCATATCCGGCGAGCTGGCAGCGTCGGCGTACAGAGAGGAGCATGGACGCGAGGTATATACGTGGAACGAATTCGTACTTTCACGGATTGTAGAGCGCGGGGTACCGAGACGTTCTCCTCGATATAAAACACGACGCGGACGGTGCGGAGCGGGCACCGGGCACGGAAGGTTCTTCGCCCGGTTGTTCTTTACTTCACGAGGTTTATGGACTTCGATTCTGGTCTTGCTTTATGCTCGGCTGGCTACCGCTCCTCTATGACTTTCCTCGGTGGAGTAGAACGAGGGATACGCGGGCCCGAAGACCAGCGACCGCGCGGACTGGCTCGCCCGATGCTCAGGTGAAAACCTCCGACGAGGGTCGCGCACGATTACTTTACCTGACGAATTCACGGAACTTTGCGAAATAACGGGTGCGTTCTCGAATGCAGTTCTGCTCGGTTCGGGTAAATCCGGAAATATTATTCATGGGGGGGGACGGTCAAAATCGGACGGTGGGAGAAAACGGAATTTGTCAATAATTTTTTTTGGATCGGACAGTGAGAGAAAACGCAGTTTGTCATTTTTTTTTTCATCGGACAGTGGAGCAAAACGGCAAAATTGGGCATCCAAAAATTATTCTACAATTGAACTTTGTTCCACTGTCCCGTTTTACCCCCCCACTGTCTCTCTTTCCCCCACTGTCCGATTTAATTGCGTACTTCTCTATCCACATGTATACGCGGCTGAAATAGGCCGCGGATTTCGTAATCAAAACGGACTAAATGTATCCCGCGGACGAACTCGGATGCGCCTTTGGCAATTTTTAAAAACGCACTGGCAGTGGACAATCATAAATAAAAGAACGCATAGTTGAGCACATTTGCATTCAAGACAGTAAATAAAAGGAAATTTAATGTACCAGTTTTTATACAAAAACTGGTACATTAAATTTAATATACAATTTTGATGAAAAAATAATATACATTTTCATTTAAATTAAAGTAGATTATTAAAGTCAATGTAAATTATAAAAATTTCAGTACGTTCATAGTGAAATTAAAGTAAATTATTAAAAACGAAGTATTCCCAATGGTTTTGATAATCTGAACATTAATTTTTATCAGAATTGTACACGAATCTTAATATTCCACTTTGTGCATAAAAACTTCCACACCGTTACATTAAATGTGCCACGAATTTTTGTTTACAGTGAAACGCACCCAGCGTTTCCATCGCTCGCCCCTGCCGATAGGCAATTTTTCTCACCGCGCAAAAAAAATATACAGCTCAAAGATATCGTATCAAACGCTAAAAAAAATAAATTGTCTAATCTTCGCCTTGGACGATATCAAAGAGAGGATCGAGTGAGAGACCGAGACGAGCGCGACGAGCGGGACGACTCTCTTCGGAAAGGCTGCGCGCGCAGACGTGACACCCTGCGAGAGTCTCGGAGATATATGGCAGGCGGTTTCGTCAAGTGCGAAATTAAAGGACAAGGTTTCGGGCCGCGCGAGCAAGACGGCATTTTCAGTCCGTCTAAAAGACGGCTCTTCATCTTCTCGTCTCCCGTCCATCCTCGACTCGTTCGGAGTTCCACGACGTGGAATCCCCGGGCGAAGCGCGGTCCCGAAGCTCACTGGGGAGCTTCACTCGAGCCGATCTTATTACGGCCTAATTAACCGTTTAACAAGATATATTTAACCCATGGTGTGCGTATACACACAGCGCTCGGGCCCGCGAGTCGCGTGACGGGGGATTTCTTTTTTTTTTTTTTATAGATAATATCGAGTACCAAATAAACAAGCGAAATCGGCGAATTTCGGGGAATCGCCGTGTACGACCCAGCCGCGCAATTCGCCTCCGATTAGCGCGATATCAAAGCCGGTCGACTATCCTTATCGCTAAATAAATTTATAAATCTTAGAAACCGAGCTCACAATGAAAATTCATCCGAACAAATATGCATCGCTGATAAGCGATTTGGAGTGTTCTGCCCGGTCTCGGGTTCGACGCTCGACGGCCCAGTCGCGTTGTTGCTCTCTGCCGTGTGCGATGATAACGGGAGAGCTCCGATTCGCCGCACGAGCGGTCGCTATCGAGAGACTCACGATTTCGCGAACACGTCACGCTCCCGAAGTGTCGCGAACGCTATTATAGATAGGATCGGAATTGAGCTAGTACACTAAGTACTTGAAGTGCGTACTGAAGTATCAAGTACTGAGTCTGTGCACGGAGAAAAATAGTTCTATTTCTCTAACAAAATTTAGATCGTTCATGATTTATTGTTGTGGCGGCAAAAATATTTGGCTGCTGCACACCCAGAAAAAAAAAATTATTTGACGGCCACCGTTTATTTGGTTTAAGTAAAATATTTATTTGATTTAAATAAATATTTATTTAAATTAAGTAAATATTTATTTGAATGAAATAAATATTTATTTATATGAAATAAACATTTATTTAAATTAAATAAATATTTTACTTAAACGAAATAAAGTGTGGCCGTCAAATAAATTATTTTTCTGGGTGCAGAAAAATATTTGCCGCCGCAGCAAAATATTTTCTTGTCCCTACGTTAAGCAGGCAAATGAGTTATGGTAACAAAATTCTTGTCCCAACAATTTTTTTTTCTCCGTGTGTACTCACGGTATTTGCCCAGCTCCGGATAGGATTTTTGTTTAGTGCGCCGGGCGCGTTACTCACCTCTTTCCTCGATGACGTCCGACTCGCAGAGATGCGCCATCAGCAGCATCGAGAAGATCCACAGGCTCTTGGCTCGCTCCATTTTTCGTAATTATATCCTTCGGCAGATCTATCGGCGAAGCGTTAACTGCCCACCTCTATCTCCACGATAACGAGTAATAACTCATATCACCACTGCACCCCACTTAGTAAAAAAAATAACATATATATATACAAATATATATATATATTCCTTTATTTAAAAAAATGACCACTATTCACTCCGATAAAAAAATGCGCGATATTTTTTTTTTGATCGATCGAGGCTGATCGGATCTTCGGCTCGTTGCTCGTTCGCGGCGGTTTTCCCTAGAGTTCGAGCAGCGTCGCACGTGGACGGTCCATTCTCCGCGGGTTCGCGGGCGATGCGCCGGGAGTTTATCCCGGTAAAGTCCTCCGGCCGCGAGAGAAGCCTCGGGGCTGTCCCGGAGCCCAGAAGAGCGATCTGGCACGTAGGCAGAGCAGTCTTGGGCGAAGCCGTCGTAAGACTGGCCAAGCTCCGTTCGAGCCTTCGCGATCCTCGCGGGATCCAGATATCGCGACGGGGCTATCAGCCTCTCGGCTGGTTCGAACCGCGCGGCTGCTCCGAGTCGCCGTTTGTTTTGAAATGACGCACCCGGCTACGTGCGCGGCCTCAAGATCGTCACGCGGCTCTGCCGATGCCTTCACGAAACTGTCGCGGCTATCTCGCACTCTTCGGAATCCGCTGGTAATTCCCGATTTCCATAGTCGTCACAAATCAAACACTGTCGCGATGCGATAGTTGGAAATTTTTTTTTTTTTTTTAATAAAAAAAAATAAAAATTAATCTCCGTCGCGTATCTTCGTCCGTGAGCGGCGTCGAGGCTGACGCTGGGATAAACACTGTAGCGCTAAGATAAACACCCGCGTCACCGAGGAACGGTCTCGATAACAGATTCACCAGACTTTGTTATTGTGCTTCCTCATAGAGGAGGCTTTGATTTTTTTTTTATGTTTTTTTATTATTATTATTTTTTTAGTTCTAGCAATAACAGCGACGATAGATCGACGATCGATATCGGCGCACAGAATCGTGACCGAAGCTCCGCGGATCGGTCGCTTTTACTCGGGCGTCTCTGAAGCGCGCGCGAACCTTCTTACTCCCACGCTGGCCAAGTCAAGAATACCGCGCGCGCTCGCTGTCAGGCCTCGGGACTTTCCTCCGGCGGGCAACAGGTGGCGGGTTTCTCGAACCGATCTACCGAGGATCCACGAGGATCGACGACGATCTCCCCCTACGGAGATCCCTCCGAGCGCCCCCCTCTTCGCCGCCGCTCCGGGCGATTCCTCGAAGACGCGCGTTCGACGACGCGCCTTTTCCCCCTCTCCGCTCCCCCCCCCCCTCTCTCTCTCTCGGGGAATAGCCGAAAAGAAAAAAATCGCCCCGACTGGTTCTGCTGCAACTGCTCGTGGTTGTCATATTCCCTCGATGGCCGCACGTACGCTGGCTCGGTGCGTGTTCGCGCGGGCTACGAGGCTCCCGTACGTGCAGCGCTTTCCAGTCGCGATAACCGAGCAAAATATATGGTGAATCGAGCCTATGCTGGAAAGACCGTGGGCTCTTGCGTATCGCTGGCTGCAAGGGCCCTCCCGGCTCCTCGCTCGTCTTTCCACGGAGCGCGGGATTACCGGCGCCAAGGATCTCCTTGGCTCGCTCGCTCGCCCTTCGGCGAGATATGCGCGTTTGCTCATCGGCGCGGAAACCGCCCCATAAAAACCCGATTCCGACCGCGAGGTCGGGGAAAAACTGCGGAATACCTTGTAAGGACGCGAGGGGATGATGCGAGCGCCGGGGTTGACAGCCTGGAAACCTTGGGCACGATTCGTTGCGAATTTCTATGCGAGATCCATATTCCTCCGACTTGGTTCCCGGAGAAGGAGGAATGATGATGATGGTGATGCCGAGGTGGAATTGTACTCTGGAGCTCTGGAGAACTCGAAACCAACCTGAAAACCAACCGGTCGATTTGTGCACCGAATCAACTGGGTGCGTTCTTGGATGCGGTTGTTGTCAGATGTGCGTTCTTTTATTTGGCTCCGTTCAATGCTTGTGGGTTTTTTAAATTTGGAACTTTAAATCCATGCTAGATGGGACTTACGAAATCTACTTCCATAAGCTATAGAAACTGAAATTTCGAGAATGTAGCGGATGGGAGTGATTTTTAATCGAAATCCACTTGGATATGCTATACGGGATTTAGGATTTTCGACATCCATATTCAATTCTTTCCGCGGGATACAAATGGACGCTTATCAGAGCAGATTTGCATCAAAACTAAACGCTGAACTGTGAGCAGAATGGAATGTAATGTGAGCACTGGAATTTCTATGATCGATGCATATTCCTCGGACGTGGTTCCCGGTCAACAACGGAGAAGGATCTTGCCTCGATGGAATTATACCGTCGCGTTCTGATCAACTTGATACCAACCTGAACACCAACCGGTCGATTGGTGCGCCGAATCAACTGGGTGCGTTCTTGGATGCAGTTCTGCTCAGCCATGCGTTCTTTTATTTGTCTCTGTTCACTGCAAGTGGGTTTTTTAAATTTCCAACCAATACATCCAAGATACGTCCAATCCTACTCGCGGAATATATTTTGTCCCTTTTGATAACAAATGAACGCTTATTCGAGCAGATTTAAGTCTTGGATTTTGCCGAATAGAGCAGAACTGCATTCAAGAACGCACCCAACCCGATTTCCAACCCTGAGCCAAGAACTATCCGCGCTCTCCCTATAGAGTCGGAAATTGGGTTCTTTTGGGAAAGTCCAGCTCTAAACCAATTTTCTATCCGACACATATAACGGTTGGTATTACACTGGGTTTTGTAATATCAGCCAAAAACCAACCTACAGAAGGTTGGAATCACAGTAGATTGTTGGAGAACAGCCCAAAGTTTTACGGTTGGTTGATCCGCGAGCTGATCTTAAGATTTTTTTTTCAACACCCAGCATTCGACTCGGTTAACGTAGGATAAACAGTTAGGGGCGATGGGGTAATTAATAATCGACCATGTCGCCGTTGAGCGTTGAAGCCCATGTGTCTCTCGGTCGGATCGAAAATTATAGGGCGCTCCCGAATCTTGAGTGTTCTTTCTTCTGGCTCGATCGTTCCCGCGCAGAGATCCGGGATCGTGGACCAGACATCCAAGCGATAATTTTTTTTTTTTTTGTAATAACGAGCGGGCCAAATGCGCGCGGTTCATGGACAGCGAACGCCAGATTCGGGACAGTAACAGTCTCTCACATGTGCCTCGAGAAACAAAGTCGTGCGACCCTGCGGGAACGATCGTGGGGTCCGGAGGGAATAACAAAAAAATTTATTTGCTTACAGATTTCTGCTTCTGGAGGCGACGGGAAGACGGGAACACATGCGAGTGGTAAGTCAAAGACAAGTAATATTTTTTTTTTCTATATTTTGTTTATTATAAATAACAAGATGTATATCGGTGCGCACGTGTGTCGATACTTTTGTATACTAAAGCTCCATCTAGCTCGTTAATTTATTATACCTGTCGCGATAAACGCATTATTATTATTTTTTTTTCATTTTTTTTTAAACCTTTAGTCATTGATATACACCGCTACTGACTATTATTCGTGTTTTCTCGCGCGTGGCAGCCACTAGCCGGTAGAGCTTTTTCGCGTTCGACGACGCAAGACAACGCGCACCGGAAGATCCTCCAGGCAGCGAGCCGGAGAAAAAAAAACCACCCGATCGCTTCGATCGCACACTCTGCTCTGACGCGTTTATCGGTGGGCTTCGTAAGCTATTATTTTTTTTTAGTTTTTTATATAGCGTTCAGTAGCAACGATTATTGATTAGCTATCCTCCTTAATTGCTGCAAGTTGCTCATATTTACTGCGACCGGTAACGAATGCAACTTCGATTATGCGATTCATTCCTCGAAACTCTTCTCATTTTTTGTTTTCTCGATAAATCGATTCAATTCCGTGATTCGATTGT
The DNA here is from genome assembly GCA_917499995.1 of Ichneumon xanthorius. Taxonomy (NCBI): domain Eukaryota; kingdom Metazoa; phylum Arthropoda; class Insecta; order Hymenoptera; family Ichneumonidae; genus Ichneumon; species Ichneumon xanthorius. The sequence goes on along the minus strand of OU824211.1, from coordinate 7,015,815 downwards.
CACCGGCGCCTCGTCTCACTTTTCCGCTATACATTATTTAGGCGTTTCTCATATTCACGACGAAATTTCTCTACTCGTCTAAGCCCCGCTGCGTTCCTCGCAATAACGCGATTAATCTTCGGACACTCTCTTCATTAATCAGCTTCGATTCGGTATCTTCGGGTCTATCGTTAAAAATCGAACTCCCCCGCGATTAAATCCTCTTCGCATGGTTCATCATCTTTTTCGTGTTTAGATTAAATTCAGCACCCTCGGTAGAATAATACCGCAATTAACGGACGAGCGACAAATTAAATAGACTCGTGGACGCTCAATATAGAAAACTAAAGGCGTTTAACTCGTTTTTTTTATTTATTTTTAAGCTACTTTATCACCCCTGATGCAGGCACGTCTTATCGTATCACGCTATATAGGCTTGGGGAACTTGGCAAAACCATAAGGGATCTACCAAACCGCAATTTTATATATTTTTTTTTGTTCTTCATTTTTTTTGTTTTTTTTTCTCTCTTGTTATTATACACTTTCAACGTCTACCTATCTAATTTCAATTCTATAGATAATTAGGAGTCAGGCCACTGCGAGGGGATGCAGTTAGAGTGTTGCACAAGCCGCAAACCAACTCAATAAGATCCAGCCCCCCCCCCTCCCCCCACCCCGCCCCACCGCTTTCATTATTTAATTTTTTTTTTTTTTGCTAATCACTCAACACCATTCTAGGCATGTCTTTCGATATGAAGCATTCTCGTTTATCGTGCAGGAATAATCACTAATATGTCTAGGAATATACGCTCGTGTCCCGACTTCGAAGCTTTTTTTCGTCAGAGCCTTCGACAATTTGTCCATTTTCCTTCCTTTTTTTTCATTTTTTTTTTTTGCAAATTGAATTAAGCTTATTTGCAAACCACACTGATTCATCGATCGCGATACGTGAATAATAATCGTCTGCAGTGCCGAAAAAACACGATCGATCCCACTCCATGATCGCGATACCGTAGTCGAGGATAACAATTAATCTGGAAACGCAATACCGTGTCTCGTAATATACATTCTCGCGTGGATAAAAAAGGCTCGAAAAGTCTGATAATTGTCAGTCACTCATTGATAGTTGTACGTCCGCACAGGATAAAAAGCACCCTCTTATTATCTGAAACACCGTAGCGTAGAGCGTTTCCAGTTGGGGCGTCGTCGACGATTTTTTTATAATGTATATTCATCGCGACCAAGATCAAATTTTGAGCGTCGATCTTTTTTGTTTTGTTTTGTTGTTTAAAAAAATCACTTTTACGTCTCCCCCCGTACGCGTATTACTAATTTAAAATTCCCCCTTTACCGACATCTCGTTTTCTTTTTCTAATTTCAGTTTCTTGATTATGTCTAATGATTCAAATCGTTGATTTTGGTAATATTTTGTTTTCATAGTCGCCGATGACGATCCTTTGATAAATCGATCGCGATCGGCGTTCCTAGGGTTTAAAATTCGATGAATGAATTTTTTTGGGCTCGTTTTCCCGGGGATTGTACGAGGCGTTTATGCGTTCGATCGTTGTTCCGACGAAACCTCGATAATCCGTCGTTTTGTTTTTTTTTTTTTTTTTCTCCACTGAATTGTATAATACGACTGACGTAGATCGTTCGAATGAGAGTGCGATCGCTTTTGTAAAAGGCGAATGATATTAGCAAATAGTAGCCTCGTTAGTTTCTTCGTTCCTCGGGTCGTTGGTTTTGTGTGTGTGTTTTTTTTTTGTGAGAGATTAATTCCTTCGATATTCCCACGTCCACGCGGATAGACTGTAGATAATGAAGATGTAAATGGTCAATGGATTATGTCGACGCTTAGCAGACGACTGCCTCGGATATGGGATTCTCAGTTATGTGAATCGTTGCGGTTGGCCAGTCGATCTTCTTGCTGCAGATGTGGTTCAGTCCCTCGAGAGATGCGAGCCGGTAATCGGCCATTTTTAACGGTGAGAGCGGGGCAACTGGAAGGAAAATCATCGAAAGCGTTCGTTTAGTTACATTTTTATTTTTCGTCGATAGGTGTATTTTTTTTATTTTTTATTTCAATGAATTATCAAAGCACATTCGCGGCGACTCGGGAGCCGCTAAATGCCTCATCGACGCGCAATATCAACGCACCAAAAAAACAACAAAAAAAAAAAACTCTTCGCGTCAACCTCTTCGCAAACTCGCAGATGAAATTAAAACGCGATTCAACAGAGACTCAAAAGGAAAACTGAAATGCAAGCGCACATGCAAATTAAAATGAGAATTACGTGTAGGTGTTCTGTTGTGTGCATATACATAATAATCAAATTTATGTATATCGAAAACTGCAAGACAGTAAATGTGTGAGGAGTCACAAGTAGGTCTACTCTACTGTAATATTCGGTGCAGTCGTTGTCGTTGTTTTTTTTAATCATTATATTAGATAATTTCCTTTATTTTAATTCCTACCACAATCGAGAGCTGCTATAAGGAGAAAAGTCAGTTTTTTTTTTTTTTTTTTTTTTTTTTCTACAGACAGGATCGATAGTCTTCTCGTATGGTAGTTTGGGGACACGATCGCAGGGTCCGTCGTAATTACAATTCAATTTACAATGTCGCGTTAATTTTCATCGCGGTTCTCAAAAAACGTACCGTTAACGTCCGTCGATATTTTAATAATTTTTTTTCTCGTACCAAGCCGTGATCCGACGATGGTTCTACTCGTGGAAAAGCAAAAGGGATATTCGATCGATCGTACGAAACTCGCTCGGTAATGATGGACTGCGGGCTAGAGAGATAGAGACGCAGGGGAGAGCGGGACAAAGTGGAACAGTGCGGCAAAATGCAATTTTCCAATAATTTTTGGATGCCCATTTTGCACCAAGAAAAATAATTTATTCGCAAATAAATATTTATTCTATTTAAACGAATATTTATTTAATTTAAACAAAGTTATGTAAATAAATTAAAATCTTTATTTAAACCAAATAAACGTTTATTCGCGGGTGCCCGTAAAATAAATTATTTTTCTGGGTGTGCGCCGTCGATACATCCGGGTTTTCTGCGCTCATCCCACTGTCCCATCGAAAAAATATTGGAAAATTGTGTTTTGCTCCCACTACCTCATTTTGCCCCACTGTCCCATTTTGCGCCGCTCTTCCCTGAATTTTTTACTATTTTTTATGCTCGGCTACTTCAACGAATAACAGAATGTCACGGGGAGTTCTGGAGACGAGAGTCGTCACGGTTGAAGAATTAGTTGAAATTTTTTTTTTTTTTTTTAGGAGACAGAGAAAGAGGTGCCATTAGTTGCTTCGACAGAACATCGAATCGAGAGTACTCGACAAGCGATAGTTAAAAGTTCCCAATCGTTAGTTTCTTATTATGCCCGATAGAAATTTTTGATTCCGACTTACTTAACACTTAGAGGATGGCCTAATTGGCCAACAGCGCGTTCGACTCCTTGCTGCCTCAATTCCTAATTACATTTACCTTCGGGTGTTGTCTGCGTCAGGGTCTTCCGCGGGGATTTCACCACTAAAACGCATAAGAAATAATATATTTTAAAAAACAAAGGTATACGAGGATAACGATGAATGATAGGTGATTGCTGGTGCGATAATGACGCTATTTGGCAGAGTCTAAATGCGCTCTTCGTGAGGTATATTTTTTTTCTCAATAATCTTTTGCTGCGTTCATCTTTAGCACGATAGCTCGGAGAGAGCTGAATTCGTGCTACGAATTCGCGGGTGATGAAGATATATTCGTGACATACATATTTGCAACAATAAAAAGCCAAAGTTTAGCCAAAAAGCCGAAATATTAAAGTAACCAAAATAAAATAAAATAAAAAAAAATCCAATAAATGAAACAATTCTACGAATTTGCTGATGACTTCAAGTATACGTACCACTCGATCGATCCGAGACGCGTGGGAAATAAAGGCGCAAGTCGGTGAACAAGTAATTTTTCTTATATTTCCTCTTCATTTTAGAGAATAAAAATGGTTACAGTGAGCTTAGATACGATCATACGATTTTATTGTTATGTGTCTGTGAATGTATGTATCTTTTTTTTTTAATTCTGTCTTTTTTTTTATTTATCTACTAATTCGAGCCGAAGTAGCTTCCTAACGAAAAGTATACATGATCGTTGAATTCTGCTGGGGATGGATCTCGGAGTGATAAGGCGTTTCTGAGCGTCAAAATTAAATATTAAAAAATCCTCACTCTTCTCGAACGATTTCTCGGCAGCGTGACTGCATCGAGAGTCAATTTAGCTCGACGGTTCGCTCGCGAAATTCATCGACGAGGTTGCCCCTTATGACGCTAAAACCCAACCCCATGGGAATATAAAGCCATTCGTACAGGATGAAGAGGCTTGATTATAACGATGACGGTGACAGTCGGAATAATAGTAATAATAGATTCGTTAATAATAACGATGCAATTAATAATGACGGTGGCTCGGTGATGATGATGATAGGAACAGTAGAACTTAGCACATGAATGACGCACGTTGAGTTAGCGTAATTATCTATTCGTATGTCGTTTAAACAGTAAAGAGAGAGCTGCAAGCTTTGCCGATCGGGTTGAGTTTGGGACGGGCTGAAGTCGCATCGACATAACCGCGGGTCGTAATTTAAAGTTAAAAAGTTAAAAGATAAGGTACTTCGATCACTAAGTTTTGTCAGGGGGGGGGGTATTGGGGGGAATAAAATGAAGAGTGAGGTAAGCGTTAAGTGTACGGTGGTTTAGTGCGGGTGTGTTTCTGTGACCAAAAAGCCAAACAGAATAACGAACGCGTATCTAAATAACCATTAATGTTGGTACACGAAGATGCGCCATTGACCGACTGGCGTTCCTTGCATTACGAGATATATTCGTATTTACGTACGTAAGATTATCGACGAGTGTAAGTTATGCTAGCGGACACATTATTATTCATCGACTGGGTTGAAGATTTTTTTTCCTTTTTTTTACTATTTTTTTTTTTTCGTCAATCCTTAACTATCTTCACTACGTGCAATCTAAAAACTGGAAATTTCTCACCATTCGCTTTAAGCTCGGACGATTTTAACCGACCGCTGGACCAAACGAGACGACTACGTTCGTTGTCGCATGACACGTCTTTAGACTGCACCGTATTTTTTTTATATTTCTTTTTTTCAATTTTTAATGTCTTTTTTTTAAATTATCGTTCTGTTTGTTTGTCTCTTTGTGTATAAACACGCATTACTCTACTAGTGGATTTCAACGTTTAATTAACAAGGCCAGCGAATAACGAGATCGTAAACTCTGCAATACAGGATCGTTTCTAAAAGTTGTATTATAAGGTTGCGCACCCTCCTCCTCTTAGGCCAATCGTTTAATTTACGGGGATATACAAATGGCAAAAATATCAACCGATAGAGATTCAAGCAAACTTAACACTAAATTCCATTGCCGATCGTTAATAATGTTCTTTTTTTTAAATATATCACGCGGGTCCGGCCGCGCGGCCGTCCACGAAATTGTATATCCCAAGATCGATTCGCGTCGTGTCCTCGTAACGATCGTTTCAAAAAATATTCTACCCTTTCTTTTTTTTTTTGTTTTCTTCTTTTCTCACTTCGATCAGACGGACACGCGGCGCTTACCCTGAATTCTATTTTTTTTCACGTTAAAAGACACGCCCACTCGTGCGTTTTTTTTTCATAACTTCTCTTTCGTTTCGCATTCCTTCGCAATTTGGCGGTGATTAATAATCTCATTGAGTGTTATCGCTATCGTATGAGTGGCTTTGCGACGACGCTCACTTACCATATCCTTCACCCTGAAGAAACAGTCGGAAGGCTTCGCTCACTTTTCCAGGCTGCTCTTCCAATACCATACCGCAATCGGAAATCTGCAATTCAAAATTGGAATGAAGTTTGAGATCGTTGAGTAGATTGGTCGCGACGCTCGCGACGATAAGTCGCACAGTTTATTTTACCTTCATCCAAGAGCTATTGGTCGGGTCGAGTCGTCCGTTCAACGTTACGGTGTCGTCGACGTGGGGGCTCAATGATCCTGTGATATTGATCACCGGCACTCCGAGGGTGGAGCACTCCTTCTTGCGCGTGGGGTCCAATTCGCGGGTAATGTTCAGATCCGTGCGGCGAACGTAGCTGTCGATGAAGAGAGCCAGATTCGTCGGGTTCACCCGACGCTCGAAGTAGTTGGTGTAGACTTGAACGAGATCGTGATTCCTCTCGGCGGTACCCTTGGGAAGTAAAGAATATAAAATTAGCCGCGGCTCGAGTGTATCCTCGTATGTATGCGTCGATCAGGAGACATTATTTTTGTAACGAACGGAGTAAAAAAAAAAAAAATCGGATGTAATTTAATGTACCGGTACTGGAATTTTGTATGCATAAACTGGTAGATTAGATTTCATGTAAAATTGTGATGAGAAATTAATGTTCGGTGTATTAAAAACATTGGGAATACTTTATCTTCAATAATTTACTTTAATTTCAGTAAAAAAGTACTTTAATTCCAATAATTTACTTTAAATTTCTCTCCAAAACTCCATTATTCTTTCATGACAATTGTATATTAAATTTAATGTACCAGAATGGAAGTTTTTATGTAACAACTGGTACATTCAATTCAATGTACAATTGTGATGAAGTTAATATACTTTTTCATTGAAATTAAAGTAAATTATTGTAATTACACTGATAAAAAAGTACAGTTGAATCGACTAAGATTCACGGACGTTCAAATAAAAATTTAGTTGGTCGAACAAAATATTTTAATGACTCAAAAATATTTTGGTGAAATCAACCAATAAATTGTTGAACTAACCAATTTTTTAGCTGTATCAACGAAATATTTAGTTGGACGTCCCTGCCCGAATCTTAGTTAATTCAACAGTATCAGTGAAAAGTATTTTTATAGTAAAAGTAGAATATTTTCAATGTTTTTAGTATACTGAACATTTATCTTTCATCACAATTGTATACGAAAATGCATAAAAACTTCCACTACCAGAATATTAAATTCCACATACATTCTTACAATGTGACTGGGATAACTCAGTATAACGCTAGAACACTATAGCGCTCGAAACATTTGCCGTGATAATAATTAATAACATCCGTCCCAAAACCAAAAATGCGCGTTGTTTATTCCCTTTATTCCTCGATCTCCATTTGGAAACTAAAAATTCGTCCAACAGCCGCGAGGACCGCAAGAAGCGACTCCGTCTCGCCGTCTCTTAAGGTGCCCCCTCGGTAACCCCATTAACAGCTACGTGTTGCATAATAAGAGACTCCGCAGCGCCGCTTCCTCGGAGCGCGGAGCAAGGGGCGCCCGACGGTGTAATCCAATTTTCAAACTCCCGATGAGCGCCGCCCGTGGCACTCCCGCGATGAAAGCCTTCGTGGCTGCGATTCGTTCCATTCCCGGTATAATTCGTTGGCGCTGCGTTCGAGCCAGTTCCGTAGCCTTGGGCCGCGTACGCGCAGCCACTTCCGCTCTGCCGATCTAGATCTAAGCTAACCGGCCCAGTTTCCGCCCCTGTCCCAGTTACCGCCATTAATCGCAATTTATACTAATAATAAATACAGTATACGTTAAATACAAACGAAATTGACGGCATTTTGAAGAGCGCTTTACTCTTCATCAATGCCGCGATATATTTATTTTTGATAAAATGTTCCCTTTAACAATTGAAGATGCCGGAAACTGGGCCTAAAGGTGGCGGAAACTGGTCCGCACTGAGAAAAACATAGAAAATATTCCCAGGGGGACGTCTACATTTTACAGTTACCACAATGACCAAAAATTTTAGTTGTAACTACACTGAGAGAAGGATCTAGTAAAAATGACTATATTGTTTGAGAGATATAACCGTAATACATAGTAGTAAGGCGCTAGGGCGCCACCTATGGTAGGAACTACCGGATTTACAAGAATTTTTCTTAGATGTTATGGTAAAAATTCTTGGATAATTTGAGACTTTCCGCCATAGGTGGCGCGCTGGCGCCCTACTACTATGTGCTATGGTAATTTTTCTTAGATGATCGGTAGTTTTTGCCAGATCCTTCTCTCAGTGTATAATTATAGTTTAATCAATTGAGTTTATACTATCACAAACTATCTATATCGACGTCCCCCCTGGGAACTATTCGTTGTAGTAGGAAATACCATCCTTTTTCTCAGTGCGTCTACCTTACATCTAACGATTCGCCCGACCGTTCGGCCCGGTTCTCTTACCCTGCCGAAGTGATGCCACATCAGGTAATCCAGCACACCCTGGGTCATCCCTTGAGACCTGAGGTGGCGTACGTTCAGCTTCTGATAGCCCCACTCGATCCATCCGGCCTGCGTCGAGACGCAATTTATCAGGCACAGGGCGTTCATCTTCTCCGGATGCGCCAGTGAGAAGCGGGCCAGGATGTTGGCGCCGGCGCCGACCCCGAAGCCGATGACGGACTTGAGACCGAAGTGGCCCAGCACGAAGAGCAGCTGCTCCGAGAGATCGTCCATCGACGGATAAACGTAACTGCAATGCAAACAAATCAAAGTCAGCTCGATCCGAATCCGCACCTATGAAGATCGAGGAGGAATCGCCAATAAGCCCTTGGCACGCAAACCCGGTGGATCGGGCTTTGCGTTTCTCCGCGTGTGCACGCGGTCCTCGACGATCGATCCCGCTTCTGCCACACTCTGACGAGTCGCGAGATAAACATGCAAATCTGCAATGCGGTTTGAATTATTCTAGGAATTGGGGATGGGAGTTAGAAAATCTCCGGTGGGACACGCCGGGTCACTGGCGAACGCGAGGGATTCAACCTAATTCGGAATTACCGGCCGGGTGGGATCCTCTTTGACGCGGGTAATGGAGCTCGCGGACGGCATTGATAACGGTGATATTTCGGCTAGGCGGAGTTCGCGGCGACGATGGGAATTCACTGGAAATTTGATTTTAATTAGGTCGTCGGTCGCTAATTGCAGGGACGTGATGAATGAACAATCTCAGACAAACTATGAAGTCTTGTGGTAAATTTCGACCGGTTAACTTGGTACACCAGCGCAACCACTAGCGATGTGTGATATTTTCACAGGGACCATAGACATCTTTTCCCAACACTTATGATCATTTTTTCTAGAAGCTGGATTGGCTAAATTTTGCATATCTGATAAACAATTTCGTGAATTGAAAGTGAGAATTCCGTGGGTTGAAACTGAGAATTCCGTGGATTGAAACTGAGAATTCCGTGGATTGAAACTGAGAATTCCGTGGATAAAAACTGAGAATTGCGTGGATTGAAACTGAGAATTCCGTGAATAAACCAGCCGGGTGGTTTATCCGCGTTCTCCTCTTTGACGCGGGCAATAGAGCTGGCGGACAGTATTGATAACGGCGATATTTCGGCTAGGTGGAGTTCGTGGTGACGATGGAAATTCCCTGGAAATTTGATTTTAATTAGGTCGTCGGTTGCTAATTGCAGGGACGTGACGAAGAGAGGTCACTGCGTGATCCGGCAGCTTTCCACCCGGTCGTGATATAGATATGAGCTCGTTATGTCAAAGTGCCTAGTGGTCTTGTACATCGAAGTACTTCGAAGTGGTTGCGTACAGTCAAAAACAGGAGTGATAGTGGTTGCACACACACTCGTGGGAGAAACGACACGCGTAATGCGCGGTTGTCGCGGCCCCTCTCGACGCACACTTTAATTAGGGAGCTCGTTAACGGTGCCGTCGAGAGTAGATTCGTTATACGCGGTGTTGTCGTATAATTTCCAGCAGGATGGCGAACCTTGGAAGCGATTTATCGTCTAGTTCTTCAGACATCGTTGATGGAATTTGCGAAAGATCCTCGGCAATTGCCGCGCCGAAGCTTCATCGGAATATTAAATTAATTTGATCATTTAAATTTAATGTACTCACTCGTCGGGTAGCCTCGGCGCGCCTTCTTCCTGTCCAGGAGCATTCACGTGATAGACGCAAAAGTTTTCGAGTAAAACGCGCATGTCGATGTAGTTGAAGAACGCCTGGAAGCTCGAGATGTCTGAAAGGCAAATTTTACGTTTCGGGGTAAAAATATTGTTTTTAGAGTTTTCGTATATTCTTTAATTCATCCGTTTCTGTCACTGGCTGCATTTGAGATATGTTGCAGAGAAAAATACTAAAAATTCTCTGTGACGTTATTACCGGTTTGAGAAATCTCACTTTTAAGGAGGAAAGTGGCGTCACGCAGAACATTTTTTTTAATTTCGGTGTAACCTCACATTTCGGTTTAAAATTTCATTTTTCAATCAGGAGTGACGTATTTCCAGTATGACGTCCCTTCCGATCGAAAAATGAAATTTCTCAATCGGAAGTAACGTATTTCCGGTATGACGTCACTTCCGGCAGAAAAATGAGATTTTCAAAACGGAAGTGACGTATTTCCAGTTGACGTCACTTCCGATCGAAAAATAAAATTTCTCAATCGGAAGTGATGTATTTCCGGTGTGACGTCACTTTCTGTCGAAAAATGAAATTTCCCAATCGGAAGTGACGTATTTCAAGTATGACGTCACTTTCGGTCAAAGAATGAGCTTTCAAGCCGAAAGTGACGTTACAGAGAAAATTGTTCATCTTTCTCTCGAATGTATTTCGAATGCAGTGCCAAGAACGTGTCAATTAGGGAACGCAGTAAAGTGGGTAAGAGAATGTGTGCGATACGTCCCAAAACTATTTGAAATTCATTTCGAATGTAGCCAGCGCCAGAAACGGATGAATTAAGGACCACGCGTTTTATCTCGCGTCGATTGTCTAGAGGGTTAATCAGAGCTGTCCCGAGCCCCGGTGCTTCATATAGAGGACGAAATGAAAAAAACATCTCTGTGACGCGCCGATATTCGATTGGTATTCGGCACAGCAGCCGGAGGCGCGGGACACACCCGAATTGGAAATATGCCAGAGTTTCCGTTCAATTCGAAGATCGAAAGTGGGTTTCCGATCAGAGTTGAGAAGTTGGCCGATAATGTGTCGCCCTCGTTGCGGGGGCTTTGGTATCGCCCAACGCAAACACCCTTCGGACAATCTTCGCGAGTTTCGGATACTTACAATTAAGGCCTAGATCGTGGTAAGTGAGAATGGCAGGTTTCGCCCGATTTCCTTGAACCGCGACGAGCAAACTACCCTTGTCGGTCTCGACCCTTTCCTCCCGAGCGGATCCGTCGTCCCTCGTCAGATATCTCAAGGCCGGAAATTGGAGCTGAATGGTCTTCAGCTCGATGTCGTCCATACTGTCTGAAGGCATCGTGCTGGATGAACGAAAAAAAAAACAAAATTAATTATTACATCACACAAACAAATAATTAGTATCTTGCCTCACGATAGAGCGTGACATTGGCGAGTCATGCGGAGATTGCGAGGTGGAGGGAAAAAAAAGAAAAAAAAACAAAAGACCGTTTCCGCAGAACGTACACGATTCGGTTCGCCTTCGAGCTTTCTCCAGAATTACCGATTTAGCGGGAACGTCACAATTCCCCGTCGTCACCCGACCGAGAAAATCTAATGTTGCAGAAGTGCCTCGGAGCACGCGCGAAACAGCGGCTCATTAAATTTCGCTTTGCTCTAACGAACGCCACGACCAACGCCGGTGGATGGAGTGCTCGAAGTATAGAGAAATAAAAATAACAAAAAGAAAAAAAAAATGTATGCTTCCCGGCGTAAAATCGATAGCGAGTTGACCCCATCCGGCCGCAGCCCATGCGCCATGGCGGCTTAATTAATGTCTGGAAAGTTGTTTTCTTTTTAAATTCAGCCGAGCTTGCAGTACGTTCACAGTATACCGATTTTAGTTCGCTCGTTCTCTCGAGCCGGTCAGTCCAGGCGGTGGAGTGTGTTCGGCGAAAACACAATCGACCCCCTCCTAAACTCGTGCCTGCAGCTTTGCCGAATATACACACATATACACGCTTAGCAGTGAAATAAGAGCAGGTGGATTTGTTGGCCGTAGGCGAGTGTCGACCTCGTTGTGCATCGCGCTTCCCCTTTCTCTCCCTTTCTCGAGTGCAAACTGCGAGTTTGCACTGCATGTACTATTCACAGCGGGAGCCAAAAGTGCCTCACCCGTCGAGATTCAGGGATTTCGAAATAATCGTGAGGGCGCAGCGCCGCGTCGCTTGTTTGGGAATGGAGCGACGATTTCACCCCCCGAGAAGCAATAAAGCAGCGCAATCACCGAGGTACAATGTTGCGTGAGTCGCCGTTTATCGCCTCGTCACGCCTCTCACTCCCGATCAGCGCTGCGCAAATACACCAAATGCTTGAAGTACGTATTGAAGTATCCAGTACTGAGTCTGTGCCCAGTACTTGAGCTATTAAATTTTGCCAGTACTCAGAACTTCAGCTATCAAGTTTTGTCAGTACCCAAAACTTCAGCTATTAAACTTTGCCAGTACCCAGAACTTGAGTCATTGAGTTTTGCCAGTACCCAGAATTTGAGCCATTAAGTTTTGCCAATGCTCTGAACTTGAGCCATTAAGTTTTGCCAGTGCTGTGAACTTGAGCCATTAATTGTTGCCACTCCTCAGAACTTGAGCCATTAAGTTTTGTCAGTTCTCAGAACTTGAGCCATTAAGTTTTGCCAGTTCTCAGAACTTGAGCCATTACGTTTTGTCAGTACTCAAAACTTCAGCTACTAAGCTTTGCCAGTACTCAGAACTTGAGCTATTGAGTTTTGCCAGTACCCAGAATTTGGCCATTAAATTTTGCCAGTGCTCTGAACTTGAGCCATTAAGTTTTGCCACTACTCAATACGTACGAAAATTTGCACTGCATGTACTATTCACAGCGTGAGCCAAAAGTGTCTCACCAGTCGAGGTTCGGAGATTTCGGAATAATCGCCAGGGCGACGGATTTACGTGCCGCGAATCGTAAAATTTCGCGGTACTTCGCGGGATCTTCGCACCCACATTGCATTCGCGATTTCAAGCTGGAAAGCCTCGACGAACTCCATGTCGCGTGTCAACGCGTGCGAGGCCTCCGGCCACGAGCTTGAAGTTCGAGGGAGGATACGATGAGATCGACACTCGGGAGTTTAAGAGTTTCCGAACGCACTTTCTCGATCGCGGATGCGAGAGCGTGCGCTGCGATCGGGATCGTGAGAAAGTCGCTCTCGAGGTGCAACGTATAATTCGGCCACTATGCAACCTCCCTCTGCCGATAATGACCCGTGCAACCCTGAAATTACTGTACTGTTCCGTCGAGATCGAGACCCCGATCTTTTCTGACCGACCGTCCCGCTGATACTTGTAACGACTTTGTCGAACAACTGGCCAACTACAGGGGAGAGCCGGCGGAGCGAACTCGGAGGCAAAGAGGACAATCGCGATGCAAAAATGATGTTTTCAAGATTGCGGTTTATTTCCGAACGAGACCACTTTTTGCTCCACTTTCCTCTACACAGTCACGCAACAGAATTGCGAACAAAAATAGGTCACTTTTATAAATAAATATTTTAGATATATGAAACTCTGTGTTTATTAATATATCAAATATATACATTTCTGTATTATTTGAGGAAACGTAGTTTACAAAATAAATCCGAAATATAGGATTTGTCGGTAAAAATACTTATTATATATAATCCATAAATATAGATCACAGCTATATATTTTGGTACACGCCTCGTAAAATTTTGTTTCACATGGAACCATCATCGAAGATGAAGAATTCATTAATCATGTGATCGTTTCCAATATCCATATGGTGTTATTATTTCGACGAAGAACCGTTCCGATAATGGTCTTCGTGTGTATAACGAGAACGTTACCGACGAGGTTGTGTATATTTTTTAGATTAATGATTTATTAAACAAATAAATTTCTGTATTATTTGAGGAAACCCAGTTGCAGAAATAAATCCGAAATATATAATCTTTCGGTAAAAATATATTTTATATATATATATTCCATAAAGATATATCACGAGTGTATAACGAGAGCGTCATAGACGAGCTTGTGTATATTTTTCGATTAATGATTTATTAAAAACTACATTTCTGTATTATTTGAGGAAACCCAGTTGCAGAAATAAATCCGAAATATACGATCTTTCGGTAAAAATATATTTTATATATATTCCATAAATATATATCACAGCTATATATTTCGGTACACGCCGCGTAAAATTTTGTTTTAAATGGAACCATCATCGAAGATGAAGAATTCATTATTGATGTGATCGTTTCTAAACCCATATGGTGTTATTATTTCGACGAAGAACCGTTCCGATAAACGTCTTCGTGTGTATAACGAGAACGTTACCGACGAGGTTGTGTATATTTTTTAGATTAATGATTTATTAAATAAATAAATTTCTGTATTATTTGAGGAAACCCAGTTGCAGAAATAAATCCGAAATATATAATCTTTCGGTAAAAATATATTTTATATATATATATTCCATAAAGATATATCACGAGTGTATAACGAGAGCGTTATAGACGAGCTTGTGTATATTTTTCGATTAATGATTTATTAAAAACTACATTTCTGTATTATTTGAGGAAACCCAGTTGCAGAAATAAATCCGAAATATACGATCTTTCGGTAAAAATATATTTTATATATATTCCATAAATATATATCACAGCTATATATTTCGGTACACGCCGCGTAAAATTTTGTTTTAAATGGAACCATCATCGAAGATGAAGAATTCATTAATGATGTGATCGTTTCTAAACCCATATGGTGTTATTATCTCGACGAAGAACCGTTGCGATAAACGTCTCCGTGTGTATAACGAGAGCGTTATAGACGAGCTTTTTACGGTATTGATCTGCAGACCACGCCCAGGTAAGGTGAGTAAGGTCGCGGCTGGCGGTGCAGAACACCGGCAGTCGCGGAATTCGAAAAAGCTTTTCGAACTTGAAAACAGCACTGTACAGGGATTTTTCCAGTCTCGATTATGCGCCGGAGTTAATCGAAAGCGTTTACATCGGGCTCGCTCGCGTCTTACGGTAATTCGCTGTCGTTAACCCGGCTAACGACTGTACCGGTCGAGGAGCCGATAATTTTGCCGGGGCGCTGAGCAAGTGGAGCATTAAATGAACATTTTCCAGTGCGGTGGATGAATTACCGAGCGACGGAGCTCGAAATGTATACACATATAATGCCTTCGTGAGTGGAATATGGAACGCCTCCCGTTCGACCGGAAGTAACGTTGTTGCAGTGCGCTCCGAGTTACCTACCTGCCTGTCAGGCATAAGAAATTCGCTTCGTACCTGTTTCAAAAAGCCCCCTCTCCGTGTCGGACTCGTGCAAACATATCGACCATGTTCCATTTTTTGTTCAACGACTTTGTTATCCGAGCGAATTCACTTTTTCTCGGTAATGTGTCGGCCGGTGCATCAACAGAGTTGATCTACACTGAGGGAAAGATCTCGGATAAACTACCATGTCGTTATAGAAAATTTTGCGTATCCGGCTAAGAATTTCGTGGATTAAATTGAGAATTCCGTGCATAACATCTGAGAATTTCGTCGATAAAAACTGAAAATTTCGATGACAACACTTTTTTAATGTATGTATACATAAAAAAAATTTGATAGACATAATTTGCCGGTATAACCTTCAAATGTCATGACCCCGATATTTACATGACATAAAATTTGAGCTTGGGGATTCAGTCTTTGTCAGTGCACTGCTTTAGAAAGACGAAAAAATTGTTCACTAGTAGAATTTTATTCCCTTAGTGAACTTCTCCGCGCGAAGTTTGTGCTATGCAAATCACACCCTGTAAAAAAAATTCGCATGAAATTCAATGTACCAGTACTGAAAGTTTTTACGCATAAACTGGTATATTAAATTTCATGTAAAATCGTGATGAAAAATTAACGTACAATATATTAAAAATATGAGAAATACTTTTAATAATTTACTTCAGGTTTACTATAAAAATATATTAATTTTCCATGACAATTGTACATTAAATCGAATGTCCCAGTTTTGCCATAAAAAACTCCAGTACGGCGCATTAAATTTACAATTTTTTTAAACAATGCATCCGGTATAACTTTATAAAATGTTGTCTCATGCAGATATCTTCAGGGTCATCTAATCTCAAACAAACAGTTCTCGATCTCGCTGCCACCGATTGCTATATTTTCTATTGACAAGAACTTATCCTCTACAAAAAAATTGCGAGATATTCGGGTAAAATGCCAGTACGTCGCCGTAGTTCCAATATACCTAAATCTTCGGTCGCTTGTCGCCAGACTCATGGTAATTTTTATCAGATCCTTCTGACAGCATATGAAATTTTCCGGCACACGGCAATGTGAAATGTCAGGCAAAGGTCCCAGCTTTTTCCATCCGCTGCGCTTGAAGACTCCTTCTCCCCGCCCTCATGCGAAAGGGCTGGCAAAAGGGCACGAAGAGCAACCCGAGCGAGTGGTACGCAACGTCGCCGAGGCGAAGTCGGTAGAAAATGATGTCCGTGAGTTTCTCGACCGGAGAGAGGAGTTCCACGGACGATAAGTAGATTTGGTTCATGGGTCGATCATGGTACGGTTCTGCATTAGAGAAAGAAATTGGTCTGCGAGAGAGTCGGGCAGACGGCGTCGGGACGTCTGCGCTCGTGCGATCGATGTCCCAGGGCGTACATCGGCGCCCCGCGGTCGAACCGCGGGTTGCCGGGTGGCTCCTTCGTGCAGGGCGCATCTTTCACGCCGTCCCGGCGAATCACGCCCTCGTCAGGAGACTCGGAATGCATTCGCATAGTTCCAAGAGTCTCCCAACGGCCGCCGAAGACGGAGCTCGTTACCGATAATGCTCTAATTGGATGAAGCGTTCGGCGTTAAGTAGGTTACGCACGCTTCCATGTATTTGGAACGTTCGGCGGATCAGGAAAAAAGAAAAATAGCTCGACTCTGAAATCCCGGAGCCAAGACGAGACGAGCTTACACCCAGAAAAATTATTCATTTGACAGCCACCGTTTATTTGGTTTAAGCAAAATATTTATTTTATTTAAATAAATATTTTATTCACTTAAGGTAAAGGTCCCAGTGACCGAACACGTCCCAGTCGCCGCGCGTTCGGCGTTAAGTAGGTTACGCACGCTTCCATGTATTCGGAACGTTCGGCGGATCAGGAAAAAAGAAAAATAGCTCGACTCTGAAATCCCGGAGCCAAGACGAGACGAGCTTACACCCAGAAAAATTATTCATTTGACAGCCACCGTTTATTTGGTTTAAGGAAATATTTATTTTATTTAAATAAATATTTTTTTCACTTAAGGTAAAGGTCCCAGTGACCGAACACGTCCCAGTCGCCGCGCAAACCATGTGTGCAAGAGAGACGCACATACGATTTTTCATGCATGCACGGGAACTGGGACTTCGCCCTTAGGTGTGCGGCCACTGGTACCTTTTACCTTTTTAACTTAAGTAACTATTTACTTAATTTAAATAAATATTTATTTAAATCAAATAATTTTTTTTTCTGGGTGTAGACGGTCGGTTAATCTTGGCCAATGGAGAATTCAAAGAACGTGTGGCGGGCGTGTGGAGAAGAACTTCTGGGCCGGATGCGTTCCGACCCTCTAGAGAACGAGTACCGAGCGAGTTTCCCTCGTCAGACGGAAAAACACAATCTTGTTATTCGCCCCCTTATCACGAGTTCCTCACCGCGCACGTAAGAGCAGTCTCTTGGGCTTCTCGTTTCCATTGTACTGGTCGCGTTTGCGCCAGCGAGGAAGAAGTCGCCTCTTCAGCGGATCTAGTGTAATGACTTTATCGCCAGAAACGAGTTGGAAAAGTTTCCGTCGGACTTTGCTCCGTGAGGAGCGAGTTCTGCTCGACGAGATATTCGCCGAGCTACGGAATCTATAATTGAATAAATCGGTTAGCGATCCGAGACCGAATCGGAGTGGCTGAAACGAAATCGGCAATTTGGCCGTTCCAGAATCGCGCCTTCCTCCCGATCACTCCGTAGGCCCCGAGGAGGCGAGGAAGCTGCCCGATGGCAGGTGTCGCGGACACGCGATCGGGGGACGCTCGTCGATCGTGCTTCATTAAATTTCCAGGCACACCGGCCCGACTTGCGCCACACGGCATCGAGCGGTTTCCCGTATCTCCTGTCTGCGTCATCCAACCCGTTTCCGGTGACCCGAGCGATTTCTCTCCTCCTCGAGGGCGATATGACGGTAATGGAACGTGGAGGCGATCTCGGAAATACTATGAAGTCTTATGGTAAAATTCGACCGGCTAACATGGTAGACTAGAGCAACCACTCGCAGCGATGTGTGCAATTTTCACAGCGGCCATAGACATATTTTCCCAACACATATGATACATTTTTCCAGAAGCCGGGTTGGCTACATTTTGCATATCTGGCAAACAATTTCGTGGATTAAAACTGAGAATTTCGTGAATTAAAATTGAGAATTCTGTTGAGTCAAACTGACAATTTCGTGGATTGAAATGGAGAATTCCGTGGTTTGAAACTGAGAATTTCGTAGATTCCATGGATATAAACTCAGAATTGCGTGCATTAAAACTGAGAATTCCGTAGATTAAAACTGAGAATTCGATGGATTAAAATTGAGAATTCCGTGGATAAAAACTGAGAATTACGTGGATAAAAATTCAGAATTCCGCGGATTCAAACTGAGAATTCCGTGGATTAGAACTGAGAATTCCGTGGATTAGAACTGAGAATTCCGTGGATTAGAACTGAGAATTCCGTCGATCCATTTTTTTAATGTATCCATCCATAAAAAAAAATATGACCGAAATAAAATACCTGTTCCAGTTCGCTATCACGACGCCACTGATGACTATATTTTCCAGTAAGAAGACCTTAAATCCCAGCAAAAATTGCTATTTTCTTATTCGGTCTTATTCGTATGACATCCGTGACAGCGAAAATTACCATATTTCCTAGAAGAACGTGTTAAGTTTAATACGAATGTTTGCCAGGATATCGCCATAGTTCCCATAAACCCGAAAGTTCTGTCGCTTTTTACCTGATTTATGGTAATTTCTATCATATCCTTCTCAGCGTGTGCGCGACACCTTCGGAGGATCTCCTCGGTATCGTAACAATTCGCCCGGCATACGAATGGTTCTCATACCGTGGCAGTTTACTTGTCTGCCGGGAAAACTTTGCACGGATAATGGGACCTGGAGAGACTCCTGGCATTCGCTCGGGCCGGAAACTCCAGACAACTTTTGATGATACTTTTAATTAAATTTGCCCCCTCTCCCCTCCCGCCCTCGCAACCCGAGACAATAATGTATCGGATATTCACCGAGAGAAACGCCATCGGCTTTGCCTCCTGAAAGCCGGTGCGATTTAGGCGAAAACAAAGGGCCGCTTAAAACTGGATCAACGACGGCGGCTGCCGGGCGCTTCGACGGATTATACAGTTATACACTTTCCTCACGGTAAAATCCTCGATCCGCCGGTACGGAGCGGTTTCAAAGCCGGACCGATCCTACCGTCCCACTCGAAGAGTTTCCTCTCCCTATATCGCGTAATCCCGAAACGAATGGAGTTATTATTGTAGAAACGCTCGAAAAGTCCGGTGGATCTAAAAATATCCGGCGCTCCCGCGTCGTCCGCATCCGTACCTTCGGCCACTTGGCAGGAGAGACGAATGTCTAGCGACTCGAGAAGGCTCAGACTGCTGCGCATGTTGCCCACTGAGGGTAATAAAAAATAAAAAAATTAAATTAAAAAAAACCGATAGTGCGTGTCGGATGAAAAAGCGGTACGGGATTGTCATTTGCGCGAGGAACTCGCGGCTTTGCGGCCGAGTCTCTGCGTCGTGCGCTGTACCATGTACCGCAGTCTACCGGAGGAAACACGACACCCGATCTCTTCGACACACGATATCCGACGTGGTCGCGGTCTGACTTTTTATCGATCGATTATTACCCGAGAGGCGCGCCTAGTTCGTGCCTTTGAGAATCTCGAAGCTCTTGGCTTTTTCGCAAAGGTTCAAAGGGGGGTCATTTTACAGCCGAATTTGGTACAAAAAGGTACCTTAAAAAAAGGAACTGAAAAATCTGGAAATTTTTTTTTTCACGAAAACGAACAAATTTTTGCTGCCTCTATGAGGAAGCAAAAATGAAGAAAAAAAAAAAATAGCCGAGCGTTTGGAGACTCTCGAACAAGAGTCCCGGAAATTTGCGAGCAGAAAACGCCATCGGGCTTGCACAGCGCTTTCGCGAGCGAGGGAGCTCTCCTCGCTAATTGGGAGATGATGATGCTGTAACTCTGTGACGTGCCCTGCTGACGATATAGGCATGTCGGCGCGTACATTCGCAGACAAGAGTTTGATCGAGTATATATATATATATATACACTGAAAAAAAATTAAATAGTAAAAGCGACAATACTGACTTTTTGCAATAAAAAATAGTTCCTAAAGGGAACGTTTACATTTCATAGTTACGACAATGACAAAAAATCATGGTTGCACCCACAATTATAGTTTAATCATCTGAATAAATACCATCAGAAATTATCTATATGGACGTTTCCCGTGAAAACCATTCGATATAGTAGTAAAAAATGTCCTTTTTCTCAGTGCAAGGAAAAAAATTCATATTTGAATTCTACTTTCAATTCTTACAATTCCATATGGTATTGAAACAACGGCGGGAAGATTGCCAAGGTGACATGTTATCGTTTCAATCCCGTACGCAATCGTAAAGAATTGAAATAAGAATTCTTTTCTTTGGCAACCCGCAAGCGAATTGTGCTTGAGTTATTGATATATTTTTTTCAGTATATATATATATATATATGTATATTTATATTTATATGTACTTCGTCGATTTGCTCATCTAGTAATCTATACGTACCTGATAAAATATGCACAATATGCGGCATATATAACGCCCTAATAACAGGCTTCATGCGTCAGTCACGTGACAAGAGCAAGCTTTGATACGCGTCAACTGGCGTTATATCGATGCGTTTCAGCTTTACAATTATTACCTTGACCGTTCTGCCGATGCGTTCGTTCCACCAGCACGGACGGATGCAACCTTCCGGTGTTACCACGTGCGTTTCAATGATTTTTTATTCTTTTTTCTCACTCTCGATATTCATATAGGGATTCGCGACTGGGAGTTTCTACGACTCTGCGGCTGGCGTGAGCGCTAAGAGGTACGGTAGAAATTTTATAGCGTTGCACTCAGAAAAGTTATGAGTCGGGAGAACTAAAGTTTGGGAAGAACTGCAGATGCGCCGTGATGGTTATTTTTCGTGAGCGTCAATTGACGACAAAATTATGGACAATTGATCGTCTTTTTTTATTACAGAACATGTTTCTTGCGCCCTGACCGTAATTTTTGTTCGGTATCACGAATATGGTCAAAAGAGCGAAAAACATCTCTGTAGTTGAGAGTTGAATGTCAATTTGGTCAACTTTTTGCCCAATGAATGTTTCTCCCTCGTTGACTTCGTAATTATTCGTATTTTCATTTTTTAAATCAATTGATTCATCCATGAAACAACATTATACGATGAATACAAAATTAGTATTTTTTTCGTCATTTCCAAACCAGTCAATTGACAAAAAAATAAAACTAAATAACTGGTCACAAAGTCGGCACACATTTCTAGAAAGAACTCATTTTTTTCAACAATTAGTTACCCCAACTCTAACTGTAGTTTTTCCAACTTATACTTTATGAATTGTAAAGTGGGGACCGTGGAGGTTTTTAGAGTTCATGTCACCGTTGTTACAATGCGGTCATTTTCGAACCAGTCAATCGACAAAAAAATAAATAACGGTTTACAGAGAAGGCACACATCTCTAGAAAGAACTAATTTTCTTCAAGAATTAGTTATCCGAACTGCAGTTTCCCCAACTTGTTATTATCTGCAGTGCACATCAGGCTCGGATGGGGTCTGGAAAGTGCCCGATCAGGTCCAGATGTAACGCTCAAAAGTCTCTACCAGAAAGTACGATCAATGCTGCTGGCGGACTGGGGGGTGAACTATAAATTGCGCATGAAATACACTACCGGGATATCTGGTTTCGTTATAGATATGCGACTACGGGCGCTCTACGAAGATGCAGTTTACGTGCTACGCTGGAAATTGCAGCAGGCCAGACCGCAGGTGGCTGCGCCGACTTTTTACACGCTCTCAGCTATCGCGGAATTTGCAGATCACTCTTCTCGAAGTGGAGAATTTTACGGTATTTTGCATACGGTCCGCGGAGGAAGCGGCGCGAATGTGCGAATCGCTGCCAGCGTCGGATATTTACGAGGGGGGTTCGCGTTGGCGATAGCGTAACCTGGGGATGGGGAGACTTGTTTTCCGCCGATTCATCAAAATATCGCGATGCACCGTCCAATCAGCCGAACGTGTTTGTTCGCAATTAGGCGCGGCCGTCGGCACGCGACAAGGGTTGGAAACCCCTCTAATAAGCGAACGTGCGCGACACATCGCGACCGCACTTTTGTTTGTACACACGACGGTGTGTTCGTGCAGTCACGGTGGTTCGACAACGACGACCGCGGTGTCTCCTGCAGGCTTAATGACCTCTAATTACGCTTAATCTGAGCGCTAATTGCCGGGGGCGCTGCGAGATTCGCCAGCCGGAAGTACGCTTCGTCTCGTGTCCATTCAGTTTGGTCAAAAGTGGAACAACATTAATGAACGCCCCGCGATGGGATCGTTCCCTTCGGGACACGAGTCGCGGGCCGTGAGGTTTTTCGAGCGAAAAAAGGGAATGGGAAAGATTCGAAGCTGAATTTTAATAACGCTAGCTTTGGGTCCCATTTTTTTTAGGGCTTCGCGGGACCGCAGTTGATACGAAGATATCGTTACTGTTATCGTCGGGTGGGGAGTTTGTTTGGGGAATTTGATAACGACGACTTCACCTGGAAGTATAGTTCGTGTGGTGACCGTTTTTGGGTTGGTCAAAAGTGGAGCAACATTAATAAACACCTCGCGACGAGATCGTTCCATTCAGGACAAGAGTCGCACTCTGTAACGTTTTTGAGAAAAGGAAGGGAACAGAAAAGATTCGACGCTGAATTTTCTACAACGTCAGCTTCGGGTCCCATTTTTTGGGCTTCGCTGGACCGGGGCTGATAATACCATTATCGTCGCGCGGGGAGTTTATTTAGGGAATTCGATAACGACGATCGCTCGGCTTCATGCTTCGTCTCGGCGCCATTCAGGTTGTTCAAAACTGGAGCAAAATTGTTCCCTTCGGGACAACAATCGCAGTCCGTAAAGTTTTTTGAGAAAAAAAGGGTTAAAAAAAGGTTCGATGCTGAATTTTGATACCGCCACCTTTGGGTCCCATTTTTCGGACTTCGCAGGACCGAGAGTCGCACTGTAAAAAAATGCTTATAAAATTTAATGTACCGGTCTGGAAGTTTTTAGGCAAATACTGGTACATTAAATTTAATGTACAATTGTGATGAAAAATTAATATACTTTTTCATTGAAATTACGGTAAATTAAAAAAATTAAAGTACCTTTACAGTAAAATGAAAGTAAATTATTAAAAATGAAGAATTTCCGATGTTTTTGATACACTGGACATTAATTTTTCATCGCAATCGTACATGAAATTTATTATACCAGTTTTTGCATAAAAACTTCCAATCTTTGCATAAAAACTTCCAAGATACATTAAAATTAGATTTTTTTTTACAGTGCGGAAGAGCGGAGCTAATACGAAAATACCGTTATTGTCGCGCAGGGAGTTTATTTGGGCAGTTCGATAACGACGATTGCCCGGCTCCTTGCCGTTTCTTCTAACCAGCGGTCGCAAGGATGGGTCGCCCGAGACAACCGAGCAAAGTTCATGTAGTTTCCAAACCGAGACAAGTCGCGCCTCGGGCAGGCTTGCTGTTAACGAGTAACCGATAATTGCGCGACCAATGAAGCCTCTTTGATGCACGTCAGGTGAGCGGGCGTCGCATGGGCGCGAGCCACGAGAACAACGAGAATCTTTCACCCGGCGTACGTTCCGTTGCGTAATATGATTATAAAAATAGTCATGTGTGGCAAACATTAGGCTCGCCCGGGTATGTTGACCCGACTGCCACGCCCATTTTTTTCCACGAGAAAGTGCACAGGAAAAAATTACTTTGCAAAATCGATAAGTCGACGAAAACAAACGAACAAACATTTACTGTAAAAAAAAATTGTAAATTTAATGCACCAGACCGGAAGTTTTTATGCAAATACTGGTACATTAAATTTAATGTACGATTGTGATGAAAATTTAATATACTTTTTCATTGGAATTAAAGTAAATTATAAAAATGAAAGTACTTTCATAGAAAACTTCATGAAAATTATAAAAAATAAAGTATTCCCAATGTTTTTAATATACTGAACCTTCATTTTTCATCACAATTGTACATGAAATTTAGTATACCAGTTTTTGCATAAAAACATCCAGTCCGGTACATTAAATTTCATACTAATTTTTCTTACAGTGTTTTTGTCATTTTTTTTTCTCTTGCCATTCTTGCGACTTTAATTAATCATCACCTCCTCAACTTCGATACGTCTATTCTTTAAATAATTTAATCATAGTTCGCTGGTTGCGATCTCTTTCGTAGAACATTTCGGCGCCGTACGTTCGAGCCTCGAGACGATCTTGAATAATTCAAGAGCGTTAAGCCCGAAGCGTAGAAGCAAAAGCCTCTGACGCGAGGTACGATCGCTCCCTAGCTACGTCTCGCTTACACCGGATCGTTTATTAAAGCGACGCGGGGGGACCGACGACGAATGCAGTTCACTGTGTCGACCGTTCCGTCGCCGGAACTTTTTATTCATACGAAAAAAAAAAAAAAAAAAACGCCTCTATCGTTATCCTCCGCGACGCATGAGGATGTACGATCAATTATACAAGTTATAATTTGTCTATGCGACAATTATAGTTCTCTCGATATGCACGAAGCATCGACACGTATCGCACGACAACGGCCTTGCCCAGTGAGTCACTAACTCGCGGGATCGTCGCGGGACCAGCCAATTATCGAACGACACGAAAAAAAAATAAAAATTGCCCTCCCCCTTCGGGCGCGTACAATGCTGGACGGCAGTGGCTGTTGTGAAGGAGTAATCGAGGCATCTCTAATTCAGGTCATGCTCCAGATAGGGCCGTTTCGGATGCCTCGTACTTTCCTCCTCGGCCTAGCCCTGCTTCGTCCGCTCGTTCGTCGTTCGCCGTCTTCCGAAAACTATATTCGATTTCATCGAATGAACAGTGTGGTTTTTTTTGGCTATTTTTTTGCGGCCTTGAATATCTGCGTAGCTATGCACTTTTCGGAAAAAAGGGTTAGACACTTCCTGCAGTGAATTGATCAAACTTTAAGCTTGAGGAGCCAGATTTCCAAAAAAAAATTTTTTACGCATCCAAAATGGTGCTTAACGTTGGCGTTAGGAGAAAAACACGGGCCAAGGTTAGGGGCAAAATTACCCCTGATGCACACTGAGCGTCAATTAACAACGCCAGTTTCAGGTCTCATTTTTCGGGTTTCGCTGGACCGGAGCCGATACGAAGATGCCTTTATCGTTGTTATTTTATTGCGGTTATGAGCGACCCGTCGGCACATTTGTAAGGTGGAGAATAACGTACTGCATCTTAATTTTGACGTTTCGTCCAAATTGCTGGCCCTCTTCAGAAATTTATTCATTCCTTTGTTATTTCTTCCTAAGTCTATTGCGTGCTCTTGTGTTTTTCCCCGTCGTCCATCTTTTAGGTTAAGCATCTTTTAATTAAGTTTCCCTTTATTCCAATGTTATTCCTTCCATCCTGTATAATTATACAGGATGTCATGTACAGACCTTATATCGATTACACGATTTAGGGTAAACCAGCCAATGAATGGATAGGGCCAATGAATGGACACTTTTAGAGATGTACCGTGACGGTCCGAAACAGCCTCCATATAGTTGCATGCTGACGGTCACATATGGTCACGCGCATCTACATAGTTATGCAATGACGGTCAGAAACGGCCTCCATATAGTTGCACACTGTCGGTCAGAAACGGTCACTGCACATCTCTAGACACTTTCCATAAGAGCACGTGCATAAAAAAATCTATTCATTGGACTTTTGGTCTGCTTAATTAACTGTCCATTCATTGGCCGGTTTACCCTACACGGAGAAAACTGGTTTGCGCTAACGTACCACACGTTGGCCTAACAAAACTTTTGCCACCATAGTGACGACAAATTCATTCATTCAAATTCATTTGTCGTCACTATGCTGACAGAAGTTTTGTGAGGCTAACGTGTGGTACGTTAGCGCAACAAAACCTGTTTTCTCTGTTTATCACTAACAACATTTCTGTTCATCGACCGACGCGATTACATCACAAAGACACCTTTATCGTCGCGCGGGCGTTTAAGGAGGTTGGAGCGAGTGGTGTTCATTTTGCCTAAATTCGAGAAATTCGGGCAAGAATTGCAAACACTTCCCAATGTTATAAAAATCTGAAAAAATTCATACTTATTATAGGCACTGAAAAGATTCATTTTGTATAATAATAATTTCAAAATGTTATTAACAAATTGTTGAAAAAAAATTGTTCATCAAAATATGTGGTAACTCAACTTTTTTTTTTATAAAAATGGTTCGTTCATTTTTCGGAATACGTATGAATTTTTTCAGATTTTTATCTTTATTTTGATTTTTCTTGTTTTTTACATGGAAAAATGTGCAAAAGTCAAAATAAAGATAAAATTCTGAAAAAATTCATACGTATTCCGAGAAGTGAACGAATCATTTTCATTAAAAAAAAAAAGTTGTGTTACCACATATTTTGATGAACAATTTTGTTTTCAACAATTTGTTAATAACATTTTGAAATTATTATTATGTAAAATTAGTCTTTTCAATGCCTATAATAAGTATGCATTTTTTCAGATTTTTATAACATTGGGAAGTGTTTGAAATTCTTGCCCGAATTTCTCGAATTTAGGCGGAATGAACACCACTCGCTCCAACCTCCTTAATTGAGGAATTTGATAACGACGATCGCCCAAAAGTATGCTGGAAAATAATGCTGAAGGGCAGTGGCTGTCGTAAAAGAGTAGGGTACAAGTGGGGAATATGGCCCGGTCCATATATCATTGATTTACGTGTTAATCGAGGTGGGCCATATTCACCACTTTTACCCTAATCGAGGGATCTCTAATTCAGGTCATGCTCCAGATAGGGCACATTCGGATGTCTACTTTCTTCCTCGGCCTAGCTCCGGCCGCAACGCTCGTTCATCGTTCGCCGTCTTCCGAGAACGATATTCGGTTTCATCGAATGAACAGTGTGGTTTTTTTCGGTATTTTTTTGCGGCTCGTGAGACCGTTCTCCAAACTGGTTTCCTTCGTCCCGAAGCCTTTTGAGGCCCGCTGGAGAACGGCCGCGGCGGCGTCAACAACGCACCGACGTTCGATCGGCCGCTGCAGCCTCTCGAATTTTTCCACGAGAGACGGAATATAGCCGTAAGTACGCCTTAACCCATTACTCTTGATCGGTGTCCTCGGTCTGGGATACATGTCACGTATCACGACGGACCGGATCGACCTCGGCTCGGTGCGCGACGGCGATTCTCCAGCCGGAGCCCCCACCGAGAGTTTCGCAACTTCGCGGCGCCTCTACGTGTGTCCGACGGTTCGCCGATTTTGCCGCAATAACAGTTAAAAATAAAGATCCCCCTTGCGACGCGAAGATTCCTCTTTCGAGTCACGATGACATCGCGATCGATAAGCGAGTCTCGTGACGTTGAAAAAAAAACATTAAAATAAAATGAAAAACTTAACAGGCAGCGTTCGTGTTTTTTTCTCCCAAATCGATAACCCTATCGGTTCTCATTTCCCGGGTGTTCCTTCACTCATCCGGTTCTGTCGTTGGCTACGTTCAATGTGAATTTCAAATACATTAGAGACGTATCAAACGCATTTTTTAGACAATTTTCTGTTTTCCTTAATTCACAAATTTCTGTCACTTCATTCGAGATATATTCCCGAGACAAATTAAAACATTTCTGAGTAACGTCACTTTCGGTTTGAAAATTACACTTTTCAACCAGATGTTATGTAATACGGAGAAACCTCACTTCCGGTTCGAAAATCTCATTTTTTGACCGGAAATGACGTACTTCCGGTTCGAAAATCTTATTTTGACCGGAAATGCCGTACTTCCGGTCCGACGTGACTTCTAGTAAGAATCCGCGATTTTTAAACCGGAAGTGATGCCATAACGAAATTTTTGACATTTCCTTGCGTGACATTAATTCCGGTGTAAAAGTGAGGTTTTCAAACAAATTTTTTTTAAATTTCCTCTCGAGCGTATTTCGAATGTAACCAGTGACAGTAACGTGTGAATAAAAGAATACAGGAAAGTAAGTAAAAGAACGAGTTTCATACGTCGTCAAATGTATTTTTACTTCATCCCGATTGTTTGCCAACGACAGAAACGGCTGAATTGAGGAACGTTCGATCCTCAATTTATCCGGACGAAGTTGTTTTTTTTCTCTTATGCCTAAAATTCAACGATCGTTCGATCAGACGTGTGTATCTGTGTGTGTGTCCAGTGGATATCATGAGAGAAAAAAATATAAAAAAAATAAAAGAAAGTACTAGCTAATACTCGTCAATCACTATTGTAACTACGAAACGTTTGTCCCTCGGAGATGAGGACTGCATTCTCTAGCAAAAACTCTTGGTGACAACTTTAAATTCTATTACATTAACTCTGCGGCCCTTATCATCATTCGGGCTCTATCGCGCGACTTTTTCTGCGTTTTTTTTGTCTTTCTTTTTCGAGTCTCCAGTGGAAAAAAAACTTACCCCAGAAGTGCGGATTCCTCGGGTGTCGCTGCCGTGGGCATCTTGTTTCTCTCCCTAAAACAAAATGGCCGCAAATAATCACACGACCGGCCCTAGCGGCTTGGCTACCCAGCCGTAATCCCGTGCTGACGACTACACGATTCCTCGTGCCCCGTACAAACAATTACGATAAGCTCACAGAAAGCCAATGAAAGCTGCGTTCCGTGCTTCCCGGCCGTAAATCACAAACAAAAACAAGCCAACGACCGATCGGCCGAGATAATCGACTGTTGACCGAGGCAATGGAGTCGGAGATTTTTTTCGCTTCGGAAACAACGGGAAGCACGGCCGAGCTGTGTCGCAAGATCGAGCTTCCGGCGGCGTGCGTCACGTCCCACGCAATGACGTAACGAGAATGCGAATGACGAGAGCCGAAGAGTCTCTACGGCTATTCTACACGAACAAATATACACAAAAGCCATGCTGATAGCGAGTAAAAAAAAAACCGTGCCGTAAGAGGGGTGAAAGATCGGGGTGGCATGCAGCTTACCTAGTGGCCCGTTTACCTGGGCCGATCGATAGTCGCAGCGCCAGCTTCCGGTCCGAGGGTCCTCCTCCGACTCTAACCGCTATCGATATATCATCGTCATCTCCGATTAATTAAATTACAACGAGTCTTGCACGCGACACCAGAGATACGAGTTACACGCGCCTGATGCTAAAACAATACTGTTAAAAAAAATTGTCAATTTAATGCACCTGACTGGAAGTTTTTAAGTGGAAACTGCTACATCAAACTTGATGGACAATTGTGATGAAAAATTAATATACTTCTTCATTGAAATCAAAGTAAGTTACTGAAATTGAACTAACTTATTATCATCAAAGTAAGTTATTAAAATTAAAGTAACTTATTAACATTAAAGCAAGTTATTAAATAAAAATTAAATAAAAATAAAAATTATTTTTAAGTTGTTATTATTAAATTAAAATACAAATTATTTTCAAATTATTTTTTTTTTGTTTTTGAGTAAATTATTAGAAATAAAGAATTTCCAATGTATTTTGCACCGCATATTAATTTTTCATCACAATTGTGCATGAAGTTTAATATACGAATTTTTGCCCAAAAACTTCCAGTCCGGTGCGTTAAATCTGATAGGAATTTTTCTTTGCAGCGAACGTTTGGATAAGATTTTTTAGTAAATTTTGTTTTCCGCGTTCAGCGGCTTGCAAGCCCGGAACCGGCGGGTTCACCGAAGCTCCATGCAGTTAAGGAATCCGAGGCAAAAAAAGAAAGACGAAAACCAATCGGAGTCAAATGGGTAAATGAAATTCCGAACGGAAGCTCAGCGATTCGGACGACCCCTGCGAAAAGCCCACCACCATACAGGGAGATTCCTGCGAGCCTTCTTGCCGAATCGGCCCTATGATCAATTCCGCGCGAGCTTCGATCCCGAATGGTAAACGAACAAAGGGCGTGGCGTGGTCGGCGAAGTTGGATAGATCGATGGCTCGGAATGTCCAGGAGGAGGTGGAGGAGAGCGGGGTGGAGGAAGACGGAGATGCCGATCAAAGGATTTCGCGATCAAGCCCGTCGACGTACCGTTGGCCCGAACGAAGGAAGCTCGAAGAAAGCCCCGCGCGTTAATCCATCACCGGTAATGTTTTCTTATCTCCCTCGCCATTACTCTCTTCCCATTCGTTTCTCGTGGACACCTACCTGGAAACTATGGAGACGCTCTCCCGTCTGTCCTCGATAAGGGGATCCTTCTTTCTCAGCTCGACCTTCGGCGACGCGAAGCTGAAGGCCTTTTTGACGCTCTCGAGTACGCTCTGCCCGGTCGTCTGGGTCTGGTCGACGATCGTCGTGCTTTTGTAGACGTCTTCGCCCAGGTCGCCGAGCGACCTGTACGAAGCGCCGATACCTGCCGGCATGGCGGTATTTCCGGTCACCTCCTCGCGACGCCCACGATTCCACCTCGTTTCCTCACGGTGTTCCTCGCCTCCGGCGGACCCTCCTAGATAATACGTGCCGTTGTCGTCGCCTCCGCGTCCGACGGTTGCAGCTGGTGCTGCTGCTGACGACCGGCCAGCCAGTCAGCAGCGGCCTCGAGGTCGATGTCTCGAGGAACGCGCCGACGACGCCGCTGCTCGCCGACGACCAAGGCGTGCCGGAAGCCGAATTTATGCCAAATCCGCACGGTCAACAAGGCAAACGAACGGGCGGGGTTTGGGAAAGAAACGGAAATGATAAAAACAATGAAAGACCGCGGATGAACGCTCAAGAGAAAGGCCCTTGATCGTCAATCCGAGACCACTCACGATTTCCCGCGGCATTGACTCGCTTCTCGGATCGCGACATCGAAACGCGTTTTATCTAAGCGTTTATCTGAGATCCGATGAATCATAGAACTTTTCCACGTTAGCTAGGGGAGATCGGGGCAAAATGGCACAGCGGGGCATAACGGGATAATGAGACAAAACGCAATTTTCCAATAACTTCTGGATTGTGGCGATGGTGGTACGTGGAGCAAAACGGGTTGGAAAAGTCGGATGTATCGTTGGGACAAAATGGGGCATCCAAAAATTATTGAAAAACTGAGTTTTGCCCACACTGTCCCGTTTTGCCCCGCTGTGCCATATTGCCCCGGTCTCCCCTATGTTTTCCTTTCTACTGGCTTGAGGCAAAAAGACCTCTTGATGGGGGTTCAAACGTGGTTCTTACGGAACGCTGGGATCAACTTTACCGATTTGGTACCAAATTTCTACCTGAACCCGAGGAAGGTCCGGATCGAGTGCCGTTTTGGCCCTTTTGTCTCGGCCACCCGGCCAGGCCCAACCGCTCCTCGGCGCGGTCGTCGTCCCTGGCAAAGATATTAATTCCTGGAGCCTATCGAGTGAACCCGGTAAATCGAGAGTCAAGCCAATGCCTACGGAGATATCGAGTTTGCTCTCGCTCAATATGCTGCGTGTCGGTAAGCGACGTGGTCATGCACAAACGGTATTCGTCGCCTGCCGAAAACATTGCATTTAACATCTAATGATCATGCGTGCGCTGGCGTCATGCCGTTTGCGGAGTGTGTGCTGTTCGACGACGAGCCAGGCCGATCGAGTGTACGCACGTCGAACAACGTAGAATCTTTTTCTGTTTTTTTTTCACTATTTTTTTTTTATTCTCGATCTTTGCAGCGATCGGTCAAGGATCGATGGCGTTGGCCGCATGGCGGTCTCGCCGATTGTCTACATCGAGGCGCAAAAAGCGGAGATCAGCGTCAAAGGAGAGTTCTATCGCTGAACGCGCGTGCGAACACTCCTCGCGGCTCTGGCAGCGAACTTCTATAGTGGCTAATGTGGTACGTGGTCTATGTCGACTGCTCTCAGGGATGGGGCGAATGGGAACGAGTGAGTTACACGTATGCATACACATGCGAGAAAAATCGATATGGTCGGTGGTCGATGAGGTATACACGGAATCGAGTCAGATGTTCGTCGCTTATTGATTTCTCCGGTAGCGCCCACCACGGAGTAGAGCTGCATGTGCGCGCCTTGCTCTCTGTCATTCTCTTCCCCTTCCCGTCGACCCGTTAAATACACCGTCAAATGTCAAACACGCTATATCAATTTTTTTTTAAATTTATTTCCTCAGCTTGTATCAAGAGAACAATTTTTTTTATTTTTTTTTGACGGTCCGAATTCACGGTAAAAAATCGTTTTGAGCGTCTCGACGGCGCGTCTGTGACAAATCGTAACGCAGCGCAAATAAGCTCGCTCCGCTGAAGCTAATTCGTTTTAATAATCGGATCATCGTCGGATGTCAAGGTCGAGAAAGTTTCGAATTAACGAAAATTTAGCGGCGAAACTGGAACATCGTGTTCACAAATTACAAAGTTCGGGCCACTCGAGAGCCTTCGCGCATTATCGATCTCGCCGGACGCGGGAAATCGTGGACTTCCTGCCGCGTCCTTGCTTTATCGCACGAAACATCCTCGACGATTCCACGACGAAGAGAACGAGAGAGAGCCACATATATATACATACATACATATATATACACATATATATATACATATATATACATATATATATATACATAGAGCGCGGAGTCGCGTATAGTAACCTACACTCGGGGAGGGTAGTGTATTGATTTTCCGTGTAAACTCACGTAATCGGGGTTAACCCGAGCCTGCTGTCCGGTTTCGCGAAAGAGACCGAGTTACCTCGTTCAATTTATTCTCGACTGGAAGGATCGATTTTTTTTCAACCATTTGTCATTCCTTCCGTTCCATTCATTTTTTTTCGCACCCTCCGAATCGACGAGTGCGCGAAGGAGCGTATTTACACATTAAAAATAAATAAAAAAATGTCAATGAGACGAACATCGATGGATTGAGGATGGGAAACGGTTTGATCCTCTCGACGTCGATTCCTCTCTCGAGAAAGATCGGTAGCGCGAAGAGCGGTAGGATTAACAGCATCGACACCGATAACATTACAGTGGAAGCGCCGCGAGACGCCGTCACGTCGGTGTCGGGGACGGTCGCGCGTGAGCAACCCTCCGCATTGACAACGAAGCGGACAAACGTTAAGTCTTCAGGGTACCGTTCGCTGGTTGCAAAGTGTATGCCCTTACGGAGAGCGCGTCATGAGTCACGACTTACCTCGTCTTTGTCGGCCTGGAAACTCTCGCCGAATTGGTGGATCGCTCAAGACCCGTAGAACCGAAGAACAGTTGCAGCTTAACGGGTTTGACAATAAAACTTGGTACTTGCTATATGTCGTACGGAGTTCGCGGTTTTCCGAATGCGAGCACGCGTCTCTTCGCTGGTCGTGTCGTCGCGACTGTTTTGTGACTGCACGGCCTCCGCGACGGCCGTTGTCAGGTGGTTAAAAGAGACGTCGTTTCAAGTTCTGTCGTCAGAGTCGATCGGGGGGAGGGGGGGGAGGCAACAAAAACGCTGATGCGGAGGAACGATTTTTCTACGTGCGACGCACTCGGCACTCGACGAACTGTTCGGCTCTGTTCCCGTCGGGGCTACCTTGGATCACTGTTGGAGCTTGGTACTCCTGTCTCTGGCCGGTCAATGGGACTGCGCAGACCGTCGTGCGCACCGACCCTAACCGGATCGAACTGGACACGGTCGGGGTGTCGACATCTGTGGTATCGAAGGACATTCCGCTGTTTATCGGGACGATCTACTAGAGATAACACTCGGGGGTTTACACCGGGAAACCCGGCCTTCTCCGTTGCCGGCAAACCGGAAGACGACCTTAACGACGGCGGGTAAGATGGAAGACGCGTCGGTCACAGAGAAAAAGAATTTAGTTGGCGGGTTACCCGCAAATAAATAGTAATTTAAAGTAAATAAATATTTATTTATATTAAATATGTATTAATTTAAATTAAATATGTATTTATTTAAATTAAATACATATTAATTTAAATTAAAGAAATATTAATTTAATACGCACCCGGCAAATCCACTACCTAATTCTAGAAAAACTCTCCTCTACAAACTTTCGGGCATTACTCCTATAAGAATCAGAATACGGGAACAATGTAGAAGATTCGCTGAGATGCAAATAGAGAATATAAAACCGCTTTGTATACAACTCGAAAAAAATTTAACACGTACGCTTAAATATCCCATACATACAACATACCAACAATTAGAAATAATGAACAATGAAATAGACAACTGAACGTTTACTCTTACGAATCAGTAAGAGTAGACGTTGAACAACCTTGTAATACTCGTGGCTGAAGGACTGCGGTTCATGGTCAATTGGCAACATGCAATATAGGTGAAAAGAGAAAAGTTTGCGAGGAAAAAAAAACTGTTACATGTTATGTATAGCTAATAAACTCACTGCTATTACTATTCATTTAACTTAAACAAATATTTATTTAAATTCAACAAATATTAGTAGTATTAGTAGCAAATGCGCTTTATTAGCTTCAGTAATACAATGTTCGTTGATATTGCGTACATTCATGTGTGTTTTTTTTCCTCCAGGCTAATGGGCCATTGACCGAGGTCCTTCAGCCCGCATGTTTGTATTTATCTATGGAGTACCTTATAGATAAAAATTAAAACCTTGTTTGTGGAAAAGACGGTACAATCGATTAAAATATTATACTAATAGCTTAAACTAGCGGGTTCGTGGCTCTGTTTCATTTCATTCTAGTGCGGAGATTATTTAAAAAATAGTGTGTTTTGGGAATTTTTGTTTGGATTCGAGACATTGCTGTGCAAAGTTCATACTGAAACTTTTAATTCTAACTATTTCCGCAATGAAGTATAACATTTGGTAAATAAATGTTTATTTAATGTAAATAAATAGAAGTAGTAATAGTGGATTTATTGGCAATATACAGCATGGTACCATTTTTCGACCATAGCATGACATAACATAGTTTGACGGGAGAACACATTTGGCCATCGACCTGAGTCCTTCAGCCCGTAAATAAATATTAACATAATGTAACTAACTATTAATATAAAGTAGATAAATAATCATTTTTATTAAATATTTATTTGCAGCGCGGCCGTCAAATAAGAGATTTTTCTGGGTGCACTTATCAACTGCAGGGTGCTGCTGGCAAAGCGGCGATTTTATGGTATTCACTCCGCGTACTGATCAAGAGGAGTGATAACGCCCGATGATTCATTCTACAGCGACTGGCACAGTTACCGGTTTCTGCGGAAGTAGATTAGCCGCTTAGTCGTTCGATGATAAAGAATGTCCAATGGAAGGGGCCCTTAGATCGCCTCACGAAAAGCTCCTAGATCATGATTTGCCAATGAGCCAAGATCGCTGCCGCCATGGATTATCGTGAGGCGAGGGTTAATCCCTCGGGTAAAGTATGTCGGAACGAAAATGGTCCTTCGAGGAGAATATACATGTATATGAGAAGGTTTAAGCCTCATGTAAGAAAGATCTTCAGCGAGCTATTAAACGTTAAGCTGTAAATCCTCCGCAACAATTACTCGGGCTTTTCGATGAGAAAACGTCTTTCTCCATTCCCGGCAAGTCAGGAGACGACCTTACCGACGGCCGGCAAGGCAGAAGCCCCGTCGGTAAGTTATCAACCGCAGCAGGTGTTGTTGGAAAAGCGGCGATTTTATGGTATTCTCTCCGGTTACTTTTGACAAGCAATGATAAAGCTCGAAGACTCATTCCACAGCGATTGACACAGTTACCAGTTTCCGTGGAAGTAGATTAGCCGGTTACTCGTTCGATGATAAGTGATGGCCGATGGAATGGGCGGTGTCCCTTAAATCGCCTCAGGAAACGCTCGTAGATCATGATTTGCCGATGGACCGACATCGCATCGGCGATGGATTATCTCGAGGCGAGGGTAATCCCTCGGGTGGAGAATGTCACGTATGTCACGTATGACCACGCATGTATGCGAGACATTGTTCAGGGCTCGTGCAAGAGGGATCTTGAGCGAGCTCTTAAACTCTAATCTTTACACCCCGCGCGAGAATTACTCGGCGGACTGTTATTTACGATCGGTTAAAAGGATTTTTAATACACGTCGAGCAACGCCTCTCGCGATAATTCACAGGGGCAGCGACCATATTTCGTACGAGCCCCCGGCCAGCTTCCGCGGTGTTTTTTCTCCGCCGAACGAGCGGAGCCAGTGAGGAAGCGGAGCGCGAGTAAGTGGACGTAATGGCTGAGATCCGTCGTTAAAATCGACCGGCGACTTCCTATTACCCCACTTTGCCCAAGAAAGATCATTACCACAGCCAACCAGCCAACAACCCTTGGGAGCTTGGGTCGTATATGCTGATTTAGCGATATTGGCAAAGTTTTCCTGGATTTTTCTTTACCCTCAAAATCGATAAATCGATCAATCTAGGGATCTGTCGGTGGAGCCGCCGCGGGCGGTGAGTGCATTTTCATGCTTGGAATGCTCGCTCGACTTAACCGGGAGTCAGCGATCTTAGACGTCTACCTTGGGCTCTCTCACCTCCGCCTCTCTCCGTCTCGGGGAAGCCGGTGGCCCGGCGGAGCCTCGGCTAATCCGGCAAGCCCGACCTTAAATCACGGAATCGAGCCATTCGTTTTCCGTGCGCCCTCGGTTTTATCGCCAGCTGTTTTTGATTTGGTGCGCGCCTCGCCTTCCGAATCCGGACCTTAACTCATCTTCTGGGAGTGCTGCTGCTGCTGCTGCAGCAGCCGAGAGGGAGATCTCGACGGCGACGGTGATCGTAATACGAGACCGTCGGAAGGCGGGTGGAAATCCTTCCCACGAGAATCTAATACCAGCACCGCGGAACGCTCGGGCGAAGTCTTCCGCCTTCTTCGACAAACCGCCCGTTCCAATTACCCACCGAGAGAACTGTTCGCAACACACGAACCAAATTAACTTTGGTTGGCATTATTTGCCGGTATATCGTATCAATGCCTGACGCCTTTCATTTCGCTCCGCCTCGGGCCACTTGTCAGCTCCGGCGCCGTTGAAAACCCTCTTCGGGGAGGAAACTGTATATACAGCGCGCAAACTACGTTACCCCAGGTGGGATTCCGCTGGAAAACGGAACATCGCCGGCTCCACACTGATCGCCGTACGCCAAAACGCCATATCGGCCCTTCTGCGGCCGGTGGAGATAGCCAGAGCGAAGCCGACGCGCCTTCCAGCACTTATAAGCACCGGGCAATGTTACTGCGAAAGTAACCTTATACCGGAAATACGTCACTTCCAGTTTGAACATCTCTATTTTCGACCGGAGATAACATTATACTAGAAATGTGTGACTTCCGGTTTGAAAATATTAATTTTAGACCGGAAATAACGTCATGCCAGAAATACGTCACTTCCGGTTTGAAAATATTAATTTTGGACCGGAAATAACGTCATGCCGGAAATACGTCACTTCCGGTTTGAAAATCTCATCTTCCGGCCAGAAGTGACGACATGCTGAAAATACGTGACTTCCGGTTTGAGAATTGCAATTTCCGACCGGAAGTGACGTCCGGAAATTACCAGAAATGACGTCATGCTGAACATTTATTTATTTTTATTTATTCGATAGAAACGGGCTAAGCCCAACTACAGGGTGATGGAATTCCCATCAATCGATAAGATACATTGCGTGTGACCAGACACCTGAGTCAAAAATAATTTTCATAGAACTTAAATTATGAGGGGATAAGAGATATATATTTTTCGTAGAATGCAATAACATAACTATATATAATCGGAAACGGTGGCTCTTGAAACGTTCCAGACAGCCTCTGAAGAGAGGAACACGGCCGCGATAGAGGTTTCCCAGTCTAGTAACAACGCGTAAGCCAGCTGTGGAAGGCGTAGTTGACTCTTTAAAACGGTACCTCAAAGATCGCAACGTTCCGAGTTCCTCTCTCCCATTCACTAGTTAGTATTCACTAGTCACCAACCCGATTGCGGACTAGTCAATACAAGGGGGCAAGTCAAATTTTCGGTTAATAATATTGAACACACTGAAAAAAAATTGCTTGCGAGCTGCCAAAGAAAAAAAATTTTCGTTTCGATTCTACTTTCAATTCTTACAATTCCATATGATATTGAAACAACGACGGCAAGACTGTCAATGTGACATGTTATCGTTCCAATCGCTTGTAAGAATTAAATGTAGAATTTAAATAACCATATTTTTTTTCGGCACCCCGCAAGCAAATTGTGCTTGAGTCAATGACATTTTTTTTCAGTGCAGGAATGTTAAGTTCTTTATAAATATATGAAAACACGTCACTTCCGGTTTAAAAACCGTACTTTCCGAGCGGAAGTGGCCTCACCCCGAAATCATGGCACTTCCGGTTCGAAAATCTCGTTTCTCGTAAAAAAAATAAAGTCTCAAGAGTTGCTTCAGGCCTGAGAAACGTTTTCATTTCGCTTCTCTTCTAAATCGACCCATCACGAGGATGTCCGAGACACAGGCTGGTATAACACTCGGGGAGCGGCACGTAAGTAAGTAACAATTAAATGTAGAATTTTTTTCTTTGGCAGCCCGCAAGCAAATTTTACTTCAGTCAATGATAATTTTTTTCAGTGCAGGAATGTTAGGTCATCTATAAATATATGAAAACACGTCACTTCCGGTTCAAAAATCGTGCTTTCCGAGCGGAAGTGGCCTCACCCCGAAATCATGTCACTTCCGGTTCGAAAATCTCATTTCTCGTAAAAAAAAAAAATAACGTCTCGAGAGGTGCTTCAGGCCTGAGAAACGTTTTCATTTCGCTTCTCTTCTAAATCGACCCATCACGAGGATGTCCAAGACACAGGCTGTTATAACACTCGTGGAGCGGCAGGGTCTTTCGTCTTCCGACGCGGACCTACATTGTCTACGCTATTTCCCACGGCTATGCGATATTTCCAAGTGTATTCATCATAAAAAAAAGACCAAAAAAAAAAAAAAAAAAAATTGTATTTATGTATATTTCCGTTGCCGCGTGGAAAATATATTGTTACGAGGTGCGCTGCGCGAGTTCACTCCCGTTACTTCGGACTTATGAGGGAACGTAGGTGTTTTATAATGTCGTAACGTCGCCGGGCCCGTATCTGTCTCTCCCTATGGTTCTCCCCGTTCGCCGTTGCGGGGCAGTACAGCAGCTGCCTCCGCAGCTCCGCATTTTCGTCCCCGGTACCGAAAGCTCGCGGTGGTCTCCCGTGTTCGCCCGTCGCCGCACGGCAAGCGAGGAGTTTTCCGCGCGACTACCTCTTATAAAAACCTGTCAGACGACGGTATTTAGGCTGTCGAGTTTCGTGACGGATCACGCGGGATATAGGGGAGATCGGGGCAAAATGGCACAGCGGGGCAAAACGGGATTATGAAACAAAACGCAATTTTCCAATAACTTTTGGATGGTACACCCAGAAAAATAATTTATTTGACGGCCACCGTTTATTTGGTTTAGGTAAAATATGTATTTAATTAAAATAAATTTTTATTTCATTTCAGTAACTATTTACTTAATTTCAAGAAATATTTTTTAAAATCAAATAAATATTTTTTTTTGTTGGCTGTCAAATAAATTATTTTTCTGGGTGTAGCAATGGTAGCGCGTGGGGCAAAACGGAGTTGAAAATCCGGATGTATCGTTGGGACAAAATGGGACATCCAAAAATTATTGGAAAATTGCGTTTTGCCCTCACTGTCCCGTTTTGCCCCACTGTCCCATTTTGCCCCGCTCTCCCCTAGCGCGGGCGGGGTAGGACCAGGCTTAGGTTGCACGTCGACGTCCGTACGGTTATTCCTCGTCGCTCGCATTCGCTCCACACGGATTCTGCACGCCGCGAACCGCTCGTCGCGACGATATCTTCCGCGACACAGACACGCTCGAATGATCGACGATATATCCGATTTCGAACGGCAAAGCCGTGCGTCTCCCGAGCGTGCAGGCACACTCTGCCTTAATCGATAACAGGCGCGACCGAGTATTCTTGGACCACGCGGAAATATCGCATTACGGAGATTAGGATCGAGAATCGGAC
Source organism: Ichneumon xanthorius (assembly GCA_917499995.1). Lineage (NCBI taxonomy): Eukaryota > Metazoa > Arthropoda > Insecta > Hymenoptera > Ichneumonidae > Ichneumon > Ichneumon xanthorius. Next base: position 6,975,540 of record OU824211.1, on the reverse strand, counting down.
GTTAAGTGGAGAACGGCGGAGCCGTCGAAGGGTAAAAGGCTCTCGGTGCGTCCCCACACCCAGAAAAAAAATTAATTGACGGCCATCGTTTATTTGGTTTAAGTAAAATATTTATTTGATTTACAAAAATATTTATTCGAGTTAAGTAAATAGTTACTTTAATGAAATAAATATTTATTTGAATGAAATAAATATTTATTTGAATGAAATAAATATTTATTTGAATGAAATAAATATTTATTTGAATGAAATAAATATTTATTTGAATGAAATAAATATTTATTTGAATGAAATAAATATTTATTTAAATCAAATAAAGAGTGGCCGTCAAATAAATTTTTTTTCCGGGTGCACATCCGGTCTCCCGAGGCGAGGGGTTTTTATCGTTGCCGATAAGAGCCGGCATGCGACTTCGAGGCACTCGCCGTGTATCGGTCCGCGTTTGCGCCTCGATCCGCGCGAGCGTCTCCGTCGGGTGGAGAACCGGAGAGGCGGAAACTTCGGGTTTACCCATGCAAATGGAGAAACCGCCGCTTCCGCGACAAGTTTTAATTCAACGTTTCGTCGCACCGGGGATTGTCTCGACTGTTCCGAGGCGGGGATGCACGAGGCTCCGTTGCGAAGTTGGTCAGGACTTTGCGTTTAGCTTCCAGGACGACTTCGCGGAGTCTTTCGCCAACCCGCCCTCCTCGCCCGGCCCTTACCGGCGGTGAGCCTCTCCTCGGCCAGGTAAGAGAGGACCGACGAGGAACCACTCAAAATGGTAATACGGAAGTTCAAAGACACACCGGTCTCTCACTGTTTGTGCCATGAGAATTTCAACTTTCTGCTCTGTGCGTTTAGTTATGACTCTCATGTTTTCCGTATACATGTCGTATACTCGGCGGCTTCTCTCTCCAGGTCTCGCTCCGTCTCGCTTTCTCGACATCCCGAAGAATCCGCCGACCCGTCATACATACAGATCAACGGTAAAGATGCGAGACTCCGGGAGAGTTCCGAGTCGGGGAGTGGAGAAGCGTTGATTCGAGATGGAGCCGGGCACATCCGTCTATCGCCTTGCGGCTGGAATGCGAATGAAAAAACACGGAAGGAGACTCCGGGGTGCAATAAAAAATATCCCTGGAGCGTGCGTCTCGAGTTCTTTGCGAGGCTTCTCTGCGATTTTGCTACCGGGCGCGCGGTCAGATTCGGCGGGAAGAACGCGGTCGCGGATATCGAGCCGCGTTGATGGACTTGTCTTCCTGCTGGCGGGGCGGAGGGGGCGGAGGATCGGCACGTAATCGCTATTCATATCCTCCAGTGGAATCAAAAAAATATCGAATTTTTTTACAAGTCTTCTTTGCGATTTTCCTCCCGGTCGTGCGGTCAGATTCGGCGGGGAAAACGCGATCGCGAATATCGAGCGTCTTCGATTAACTTTTCTTCCTGCTGCTAGGACGGAAATTCATGTAGTCATACTTGCTGAAAAAATTCAAATTAAAATGTTCTTTTTTTTAGTTTTTTGTACTTTGAAAAAATTAACGAACTTAGTTCGTAAAAAGTAGTAGAGGTTTGCACACCATATTTTTTTTTTGTACATCCAAAATTTTACGAGATATAACAATTTTAAATATTAAAAACGTCTATCAGCTACCTTGAAAGCGAGAGCGGAGGGGGGCGGAGAACCAGCAGGTAATCGTCATTCCTATTCTTTCGTACAATAAAAAAAAATCCCAGGAGCGTGCATTTTGAGCTCTTTGCAAGTCTTCTATCCAATCTTCCTCCCGGTCGTGCGGTCGGATTCGGTGGGTAACACGCGATCGCGAATATCGAGCCGCATAGATAGACTTGTCTTCCTACTGCTGGGTCGGAGGGGGTCGGAGGTGGTTCGGAGGGGGGGGGGGGGCAACACGTAATCGTCATTCCTATTCTCTCGTCCAAAAAAACAAAAAATCAAATTTTTTGCAAGTCTTCCGATTTTCAGATCAGATTCGACAAGAACAACGCAATCGCGAATATCGAACCGCATTGCTAGACTTGTCTTCTTGCTGCTGAGGCGGAGAATAGGAATCGTCATTCCTATTCTCTCGTCCAATAAAAAAAAATAAAAAATTTTGCAAGCCTTTTGCGATGCTCCTCCCGGTCGCACGACCAGATTCGCGGTGAACAACGCGATCGCGAATATCGAGCCGCATCGATGGCGCAGTAGGAAGACAGACTTTCCTTGCCGCTGCTGGGGCGGAGACTAGGAATCGTCATTCCTATTCTCTCGTCCAAAAAAAAAAAAAAAAAATTTGCAAGCCTTTGCGATGCTCCTCCCGGTCGCACGACCAGATTCGCGGTGAACAACGCGATCGCTAATATCGAGCCGCATCGATGGCGCAGTAGGAAGACAGACTTTCCTTGCCGCTGCTGGGGCGGGCGACCGGCACGTAATCGTCATTCCTATTCTCTCGTTGCGTCGTCCGAATGAATAATAAATTTGAGAGGACACGTAAACATGTGAACGCCGGTATATAGAGCGACGGGGCGAGACATAGAGCCAAATTGTGTATTAATATTAAATTCGGGTACGAAGGAAATACGTGGGGGGGCGAGCGGGGTTGTTTGGTATGGCTGCGGAAATGGTCTCGTCCCTCGGGTCACCGCTCACGTACTCCACACAACCGGCGAGTGTGCCTCGCAACAGTCGGGAAACGCACACACCCGGTGTCCACGGGTTGCAGTGTCTACAAATAGACTCTCCACCGTACGTGGCAACAACCTTGATGCGCGCCTCTGTCCTCGTTAGAGTCCGATGATCGGGGAATTGCGGAAGCTGCAGCGAGCCCGCCGGCAGTGCGGCTCGAAATTCACGATACAAAACTGATTTTTTTTTTCGTCTCCTAGATTCTGCTCCGGAGATTCTTGGCCCCAAGTTAGGCAAGAATGACTCCTTCAAAAAAAAAAAAAAAAAAAACAGAATAGAGCCTTAAGAAAAAAAGTTTCCTCCATATGAGGAGGCAAAACGGCAAGGCGAGTTCCCCGCCGATTTCCGACCGCCTTGCCAGCTAATACTCCTCCGGAGACTCGTGTCCAGAAAAAAAAATTTACTACGTCCAGTCCACGACGAGAATGGCGCTAAAATAAATCGTTCCACCCTCGGCCGAAACTCCCCTCGATCCTCATGATTGCTGTATCATCATGGGGTCTCGCCCGCCCTGGGATCGGAAGAGTTTGGCCCGCCATCGAACGAAAGTCGAGTGTCTAAGTACCCGATGCGGTTTGCGACTGATGCGGTCAGGACGGTGGAACCCGGTCGTCCAATCGTGAGGGCCCCTTAACGATAAATTCTTGGACGAGAATTGCACCCGAGGGAGAGGCAACAACCCTGTGCGGTACGAGTGCATGGGAGTCCGGCCGTACACCTGTTCTGCTGGGGGAAGTCCCATGGGTGGACGTTCCAGTCGATCGTAACGTCGGAGGAGCGCGAGCCAGCTCAGGCTCGCCAGGGAAAACCCGGGCGGGAGGGTGGCGGAGGATCTTCGCGGAAAAACGGTTAGACGAGCGTAAGAGAAAGATATGGATCAGGGGATAAACTGCAGGAGCAACTGCGCGTCCAGTGCGAAAGGGAGTGCTGTAATCCGGGAGGAAAGGCGCGCAGGGTGCCGCGATACTCGGCGACGCGGTGGACCAGGGTTTCATCGCGGTTCCGTATGTACACCGAAAAAAAGGTTTGGCAATATCAAACTAAGCTGCGGTTGCGGGTGGCGAAAGAAATGTTTGGTCGATCGAAAGAAATATTTGGTCGATCGAAAGAAATATTTGGTCGATCGAAAGAAATATTTGGTCGATCGAAAGAAATATTTGGTCGATCGAAAGAAATATTTGGTCGATCGAAAGAAATATTTGGTCGATCGAAAGAAATATTTGGTCGATCGAAAGAAATATTTAGTTGATTGAACGAATATTTAGTTGATTGACCGAATATTTAGTAGTTTGACCGAATATTTAGTAGTTTGACCGAATATTTAGTAGTTTGACCGAATATTTAGTAGTTTGACCGAATATTTAGTAGTTTGACCGAATATTTAGTAGTTTGACCGAATATTTAGTAGTTTGACCGAATATTTAGTAGATTTACCGAATATTTAGTAGATTGACCGAATATTTAGTAGTTTGACCGAATATTTAGTAGTTTGACCGAATATTTGGTAGTTTGACCGAATATTTAGTAGTTTGACCGAATATTTACTTGCTTTAACAAATAGTTACTTGGATTTAATAAATCCAATTTTGTTCAATCGACAAAATATTTCTTTCGCCACCCGCAACTGCAGCTTAGTTTGATATTACCAAACCTTTTTTTCTGTGTACTCCGTGAGTCCAGGCCGGGCAGAGTAGAAATTTTCAAGGATTACATCGGGCTCTGATACGGTCCGAGGGAAACCTGACAAAGCCTTATCAGAACCTCGGCGACACTCCGGTCGATCGTGATGTCGGAGAAACGCGACCCAACTCAGGTCCTGGAAAACCTGGACGAGAAACTGGTGGAAGACCTTCGCGGAAAAACGGCTGGATGAACGTAAGAGAAAAATATGGATCAGGGGATAAGATGAAGGAGCAACTGCGCGTCTAGCTGGGCCGGAAGTACTGTAATCCGGGAGGAAGCGCGCGCAGGATGTCGCGATTCTTGGCGTCTGGGTGGTCCAGGATTTCATCCCATTTCCGTATTTACACTGTGGACCAGGCCAGCCCGGGCCGGCGAAACTCCTCGGCATTGTGTGTGCCCACTCATCGTGATTATCGTTTTAGCAGATGTCTCATGGATGAACGTTGCAGGCGATCGTGATGCTGGAGAAACGCGAGCCAAGACAGGTCAGAGAAAATCTGGTTGAGAGGCTGGTGGAAGACCTTCGCGGAAAAACGGCTAGATGAGCGTAAGAGAAAAATATGGATCAGGGGATAAAATTTAGAGGCAAATGCGCGTCCAGCTGGAACAGAAGTGCTGTAATCCGGGAGGATGCGCGGACAGGGTGTCGCGATTCTCGGCAACTGGGTGGTCCAGAGTTTCATCACATTTCCGTATTTACACTGTGGACCAGGTCAGCCCCGTTCCGGCGAAACTCCTCGGCACTGTGTGTGCCCACTCATCGCGTTTGTCGTTTTAGCAATGCGTTCGACGAGCTGGCAGTTGTCTCATGGGTGGGCATTCCAGGCCATCGTGATGTTGGAGAAACGCGAGCCAAGACAGGTCAGGGAAAATCTGATTGAGAGACTGGTGGAAGACCTTCGCGGAAAAACGGCTAGATGAGCGTAAGAAAAAATATGGTCCAGTTGTGTCGCGCAGGGTGGCGCGATTCTTGGCGACTGGGTGATCCAGGGTTTCATCGCATTTCCGTATGTACACCGTGGACCAGACCAGCCCGGTTACGGCCAAACTCCTCGGCACCGTGCGTGCCCATTGATCGTGTTCTTCGTTTGAACAATTTGTTCGACAAGCTGGCGGAAGTCTCATGGGTGGACTTCCAGGCGATCGTAATGTCGCACTGAGAAAAACGATGGTGTTTCCTACTATAACGAAAAGTTGCCAGGGGGGACGTCTATATAGATAGTTTGTGATAGTATATACTCAATTGATTAAACTATAATTATAGTTACAACTACAATTTTTGGTCATTGTCGTAACTATAAAATGTAGGCGTCCCCCCTGGAAACTGTTTACTATGTACGTTTTTCTCAGTGCGGAGAAAAGCGAGCCAACTGAGGTCAGCCCGAGTGGAGATTTTTGGAGCGTTACATCGGGCCCTGATAGGGTCCTGATAAGGCTTTATCAGGGCCCAATGTAACGCGCGAAAATTTCTTCTGGGAAGCCGGTGGGGGAGCTTCGCGGAAAAATGGCTAGATGAACGTAAGCGGAAGATATGGATCAAGGGATAAAATGCAGGAGCAACTGCGCGTCCAGCTGGAACGTGAGTGCTGTAATACGGGAGGAAACGCGCGCAAGGTGTCGCGATTCTCGGCAACTGGGTGGTCCAGGGTTTCATCGCATTTCCGTATGTACACCCTGGACCAGGCCAGCCCGGGGCCGGCGAAACTCCTCGGCACTGTGTGCGCCCGCCGGTCGCGTTGTTCGTTTTAGCAATTTGTTCGACAAGCTGGGGGCAGGGAATCGCGTGCCGGCCGCGATAAAGTATTCAGTTGACCCGGGGAAGGTTGCCGGCAAAACCCGAGGAGCGAGATGAGGACGCGGGGTGTTCCGATGGAGGAGCATCAGCGCCGGGGTTGCTGCCCGCTTGGAAATGCAGCAGCTCGCGAGGCAGAGCTGCGAGGGGGTGGGTCGAGAGGGAGAGTTTCTAATGGAGACAAACGCCGAGTGTACGAACTCTCCTTCCACGTGCGGGCGTAATCATTCCGAGCTTTTAGCCCGATGCGCCCGAGGAATATTTCCTAGTATTTATCGCGTCGGTATTCCCTCGTCGCTCCCGGCGTGGCTTAAGCCTATACCCACCGATGTCAGCTATATAAATATACATATGGGGCATTCCACGTCAAGTCGGGCGGTCCAAAAACATGACACTCTTAGATCAAGCTGGAAGTTCGTGATGGTGGAATATTATGTTGGGTGAGCAACTGGCAATTTTTTCCAGATTTTTATCGGCTCTCGTTCTCAAGCCAGCGGACAGGCGTGTTAATATTAAAGATTATTATATCTCCGAGACTTTCGGTCATACCAAAAAAACGTCCTCTATAAAAAAGATGCTATTTTTTATTAACTATTTTCGTAAATTTTTTCAAAATTTTCCAAGTATGAAAAACTTGAAAAAAGCAAAATTATATTTTTTTTTTAATTTCAACAAGTATGATTGTGCACTTTGTTTTGAATTTCACAGAATGTTCTTTTACTGATGTGAAACAACATGTATAAATTTCAACAAAAGATGCCTGTGAAAATTGAACGCATTCCCAACCCAGTCCAAAATGTACATATGCTGTTTCATACTAATAAATGAACGTTCTCCGAAATCTTTAGCAAAATTCATATAGTCATACGTGCTGAAAAAAAAAATTAAAATGTTCACTTTTTTTTAGTTTTCCGTACTTAGAAAATTTTGAAAAAATGGATGAACTTAGCTCATCAAAAGTAACATCTGGTTTGCAGACGACGTTTTTTGTGCATCCAAAATTGTACGAGATATAATAATTTTAAACATTAAACACCCCTATCAGCAAACTTGAAAACGAGAGCCGATAAAAATCGGAAAAAAATTCCAGGTCCTCACACTACATAATGTCCGATTAACGTGGAATGCCCCATACACATATATACCCAAAATACATATGTTCATACATGTACGGATAGACTTTACACACAATACATATATAATATCCACGATATTGCGACTGGTGCATGCCCAGCGCCCGGGCCACACACCCGAATATATTGGTGGATACGCGAAGCGTTGAAACGGGTTCGCATGCGGGGAGGTCGAATCCGTTCCTCGCTAAATTCCTCGCGACCCTCTCGACGTGGGCGGTTTAATTATGACCCCGTTGCGCTCCGGGATTTAGCCCCTGACTTTCCGAATCCTGGAGATCGGATACCAAAATATTTGCCAGGGCGACAAGCGTCGCTAAATATATCCGATTCCCTCATTTTTTTTTAGGTTCCAGCGTCTTCGTTGGTTAGTCCCGAAGGGCCGAATTATTTAGCTCCGCTACCGATCTCCTCGCAAGTCTCGGTTCCATTCGATTCCGAACAATTAGCATAGGTCAAGATGGCAAAAATGTTGCATCGAGTTATCCGCCCCGCGATACGGAAATATACACCGTATTCATCGGATATTCAAGAGGAGGCGAGTGGAAAATCTATAAAGAATACCGAGTGGGAAGCCGCACCGCGGCCGAGGAATCCACGGCGAATTACGGTGACATTTAAAACGTAGAGTTTTCACATAAATAATTCATAGCCCGATTCAAACTAGTCGAGAGTGAGCCCGCGGTGGGACGCCCACCGGAGCGCACTCGCTCTCCACCGGAGGAACACCACCAACACCCCGACAAATCCTTTTCGCGTAGTTCGGAATTTGTACTCACAATTATGTAAATTCGGTGAATTTTACATGGACCGTGGAGGACGTGTAAGCTATCAGTGCCGTCCCCCTGTGGAAGGTTGTACGGAAGGATGCGTGGGGACGAGAGTGGTGCAATATGGCCCAGCTCGATTAACACGTAAATCGGTTATTTGTGGACCGGGCCATATTCCCCCACTTTCACCCCCCGTAGTCGCGATAAATCTGCGGACGTCAAGCTCCGACCCTCGTGCGATCGTGGTGATTAAGTAAAAATTTGTTCGACACGGGTAAACGTCATTTTCACCGAGTGTCCAATTCCACACCCAGGAAATAATTTATTTGACGAGTGTCCTGCAAATGGAGGACGAGTGTCCATAAAATTTATGTAATGTTTCTTTACATAAATATTCAGTTAATTTAGATAAATAGTAGTAGTGGTAAAAAAGGATGCGTGGGGCAAGAGTGGTGCAATATGGACCAGCTCGATTAACACGTAAATCGGTTATTTATGAACCGGGCCATATTCCCCCACTTTCACCCGATCCTCCGATAAACCGATAATCCGATCCTCGTGTTGCGTGTGACAGCGCACTGTGAAACAGAAATAACATACGTTCAAAGGTTCTTTTTTTATTGGTACAACAATGTTTGGTTGAATCGATACATTTTTTATCGCTTGAAGCTAATAATCGCTTAACAAAACAATGCTTTATTTGTACCAAACAATTAACGCAGAGTGACAAAATTTTGTTTGAAAATTAATTAACGGTATTGGACGCTTTTTTAGATAAACTGTGGATTGCAATTTTAAAGTAAAATTTGTATTTCCAATACAAAAAAATGCCCATTGAAAGATAATTTTTTTACCTGGTATTTTTATTATTTTACAAAAAAAAAAGTGCATTAATGTTCAATAAATGAGTAACGTGAGAAAATGTCAAGTTCCGATAAATTAAATTTTCAATGTATTTCTACAGTGTGCAGCTTGAACGTACGTAAGCGCGACTTTAGGTTGAGCCAGTAATTTTTCTCAGTGTGACAAACTCGCGTACGTCAATCTGCGACCCTCGCGCGATCGTCGCGATTAAGTAAGCATTTGTTCGACACGGGTAAACGTCACTCTCGCCAGTTTCATGGGGGGGAAAAAAAAATCTGCGCGAGACATACTTCGTTTCCGCTCGTTTGGAATCGTTCGGATGTACGTCCGGGCTGATAAGGGGGCTGGTCAGGTCGAGGGCCAGACCAGCCGCGGGTTTCCCTCATCCACGAGGTCTGACGCTTTTTCCGGTCGGTGGAGCAATTTTCTCGAAAGTCAAGCCGCGCCAGTGAAACGTAGAACGTACGTAAGTACGTGAAGCAGCGTCGGGAGAGCGAGCCGCGGTGGAGGAGGAAGCCCCGGGTGCAAGGATGAGAGGGTAAGGGCGCAAAGAACGAAAGCTTTCTTTAAAATTTATGGCCCCGGGGCCGAGAGAGGGAAAGAGTTGGGGCTCGAGCCGGGTTCGGCTGCTGGTTTTCCCCGGTAATGCGGCCGGAATAACTCGCCGGATGCTTTCATCAAAACCCCAATAAATTCAACGACGGGGGCCAACTGGGTCGCGGCATCAAAAGGGAGGCTGGAGGATCTCGGAGAGTTGTCCGTCCGACCGGCTTGCGAGGTAATGGCGAATATACGATCGGTAACCGCGGCTCGCCGTCGTTCCGCCGGTGGGCGAGAGTCGTCACGGTGGTTCGCTTAAAGCTCCGTTTGACGAAGAGTCCATTGAAGACGAGTGCGTCGCGGACGAAGGAGCGAGCGGAGCGACGATACAGAAATTGAAGATCCACTAACTGGCCAGGAAGTCATCGCCGGACCGCGATCGGAGCTTCTTCCATCGGGCGGACATTAAATATTCAAGTCGGAGATACGTTCAAAGGTTTTTTTTTGGTTGGTACAACGACAATGTTTGTTTGAATCGACAAATTTTTTATCGATTGAAGATAATCGTTTAACAAAAAATGCTATAGGGTAAAAGTGGTGAATATGGCCCACCTCCATTAACACGTAAATCAATGATATATGGACCGGACCGTATTCCCCACTTTTACCCTATTTGTACCAAACAAATAACACGGTGTACAAAAAAAGTTGTTTAATTGAATCAATTAACGGTATTGGACGTTTTTCACATAAACTGTGTGTTGCAATTTAAAAAAAAAACTGTGTTGCAAAAAAAAAAAAAAAACGGCCGGTAGTTCTATAATTTTTATATCTGGTATTTTTATAACTTTACTAAAAGAAAGTGCATTAATGTTCAAGCAATGTGAGTAACGTGAGAAAATTTCGCTTTCCGATAGATCAGATATTCAATTTATTTCTACAGTGTGATAAGGTAGACCAACAATTTTTCTCAGTGTGATAAACTTGCGAGGCTTGCGAGGCTCGCGAGGTAATGGCAAATATACGATCGGTATCCGCGGTATCGCCGTCGTTCCGCCGGTGGGCGAGAGTCGTCGCGGTGGTTTGCTTAAAGCTCCGTTTGACGAAGAGTCCATTGAAGATGAGTACGGACGGAGGAGCGAGCGGAGCGACGATACAGAAATTGAAGATCCCCTAACTGGCCCGGACGTCATCGCCGGACCGCGAGGACGCGAAAGCCGCTTCCATCGGGCGGACATTAAATATTCAAGTCGGAGATACGTTCCAAGGTTTTTTTTTTAATGGTTGTTTGAATCGACCAATTTTTAATCGGTTGAAGATAATCGTTGAACAAAATAATGCTTTATTTGTACAAAATTGCATAATAATGATTTATTTGTGCAAGTTTAAAGTAAATTATTTATTTTCGATACAAAAGTCGGCCGAAAGTTCTATAATTTTTATATCTGGTATTTTTTTATTAATTTACTAAAAAATAAAGTGCATTAGTGTTCGATAAATGTGAGCAACGTGAGAAATAACACGGTGTAATAAAAAAATGTTGTTTGATTGAATCAATGAACAGCATTGGACATGAACTGTGCGTTGCAATTTTAAAGTAAAATATTTATTTTCAATACAAAAAAATCTTCGGCCGAAAGTTCTATAATTTTAATATCTGGTATGTTTACAATTTTACTAAAAAAAAGTGCATTAATGTTCAATAAATGTGAGTAACGTGAGAAAATTTCGCGTTCCGATACATCAGATATTCAATTTATTTCTACAGTGTGATACTGTAGACCAACAATTTTTCTCAGTGTGATAAACTTGTGAGGCTCGCGAGGTAATGGCGAATATACGATCGGTATCCGCGGCTCGCGGTCGTTCTGCCGGTGTGCCAGAGTCGTCCCGGTGATTCGCTTAAAGCTCCGTTTGACGAAGAGTCCATCGAAGACGAGTGCGTCCCGAGGCGAAGGAGCTAGGGGAGCGGTCGCTCCGCTGCAGAAATTGAAGATCCCCTAACTGGCCCCGAAGTCATCGCCGGACCGCGAGGACGCGAGAGCCGCGATCGATCGTCGCCGCTTCCATCGGGCGGACATTAAATATTCAAGACGGACGGAATTCGAGAAGCCGCGGGCGGTTCCATCGCCGGAGCTTTCCGGAGCGTCGCGATACCTCGGAGAAAATATTTGCCGAGAGAGACGGGACTGTACCGGGGGGCAGTGATACAGCTCGACGGAAACGCGCATGGCTCTGGCTCGGCACGTAACACACGAGTCTCGTGTTCTGGTAGGGGTGCAAAGTTAGCCGGAAACCCCGAGGCTCCTCTGTACGGGTGATCTTCGAGTGTCTGTATCTCTCTCCGCGGCGCACTTCACGGAAATAGTGTCGGGGTTTTAGAGTGGCTGTAGCCGGCGCACGGTGGCCGCGACGAGTTGTCCTGGACGGAGTTTGCGGGACGTTCTTGCGGTTCGAGCGACAGCTCTCCGGTACGCACTCGAGGACGAGGCCGCGCCGAGTTTTCGTTAAATATTTATCGATAAGGGAATCCAGTCGACCACCGTCCGTGAGAGCTGCCGAAACTACGGCTCGATTGAGAATAAAGTACGAGAGTCCACTTCGAACTCTCTTTCGGAGCGGGCGGACGACCGGGCGGCGAGGGGGATGAAATCGTGCCGGTTCCTCGTACGTGGGAACGCCGCCACGTCGTGGACGTCGTTTGTCGAGTTCAGGAGGTACTCGTCTGCCGACTCCTAGGATACACTTATCTGTCCCGGGCTCTCGCGAGCGTTTTCTCTATGTTGTACTTCTCGTTGTCGTACTCTTCGTCCAACATTGGGGCAACGTTGTTTGATTACGTTGGGCCGATGTTGTCATCCCAACGTTGACTGGTCGTCGGGCCTACATCAGTGACCAGAATCGCGTTGACTTTCTAATCAGGCGGTCATATTTGGTCCAACGTCAGCCCGCCTCCAAAACCGCACCTGGGCATTCACTTTTATTGCTTATTAATATTTTTTATTCAACGTTGGTTGGATGTCGCTAGCCAACATTGGGGCAACGTCGTTTGATTAGGTTGGGCCGATGTTGTCATCCCAACGTTGACTGGTCGTCGGGCCTACATCAGTGACCAGAATCGCGTTGACTTTCTAATCAGGCGGTCATATTTGGTCCAACGTCAGCCCGCCTTCCAAACCGCTCCTGGACATTCACTTTTATTGCTTATTAATATTTTTTATTCGACGTTGGTTGGATGTCGCCAGCCAACCTTGGGGCAACGTCGTTTGATAACGTTGGGCCGACTTTCTAATCAGCCGGTCATATTTGATCCAACGTCAGCCCGCCTCCAAAATCGCTCCTGGGCATTCACTTTTATGGCTTATTAATATTTTTGATTCAACGTTGGTTGCATGTCGGCAGCCAACATTGGGGCAACGTCGTTTGATAACGTTGGGCCGACTTTCTAATCAGCCGGTCATATTTGGTCCAACGTCAGCTCGCCTCCAAAACCGCGCCTGGGCATTCACTTTTATGGCTTATTAATATTTTTTATTCAACGTTGGTTGCATGTCGGCAGCCAACATTGGGGCAACGTCGTTTGATAACGTTGGGCCGACTTTCTAATCAGCCGGTCATATTTGGTCCAACGTCAGCCCGCCTCCAAAACCGCTCCTGGGCATTCACTTTTATGGCTTATTAATATTTTTTATTCAACGTCGGTTGGATGTCGCCAGCCAACATTGGGGCAACTCTTTCGGAGCGGGCGGACGACCGAGCGGCGAGGGGGATGAAATCGTGCCGGCTCCTCGTACGTGGGAACGCCGCCACGTCGTGGACGTCGTTTGTCGAGTTCAGGAGGTACTCGTCTGCCGACTCCTAGGATACACTTATCTATCCCAGGCTCTCGCGCCCGTTTTCTCTATGGTGTACGTTTCTCGTTGTCGTACTCTTCGTCCTTTTCCAACCCCCCCCCCCCCTCTCCCTCCGCCCCCCTTTATCGCCAGTCTTCTGGCTGTGCGGGCGTACCACGCGGCTGGCGAATCACGTTTCTCGTAAGGGAGGCGAGAGAGACGCCGGAGGCTCACGTAAAACCGGGAATAAAGATCGCGAGCGTGCGCCCACCCGGTCGCCCCTTTTCCGGTGGCCACGTCTTTCTCGTAGCCGCGAACACATCTTTCCCGCACCTGCACGTACCTCCGTCTCCGTTCCGCCCTTGCATTCTTCCGACCACGGTCCTCACTCGCGCCGCGGAATAAATGGAATCCACGTGAGTCTCTCAAACCCGGGAACACGCGAGGGCGGCCGACGGGGGGCGGTGAGGGTCTACTGTGACAAATTCGACGAAAGCGACAAAATTTTCGAGCCAGCCCAGCCGCGGGTACCCGCGAAAACACCCCCTCCACCCCCGCCCCCGTGTACCGTCAGGGGAGAGCGGGGCAAAATGGGACAGCGGGAGTAAAAGTCAATTTTCCAATAATTTTTTTGGATGTCCCCTTTTGTCCGATGCATCCGGATTTTCAACACTGGATTTTCAACATTGTCACCATCAAGCCAACATCCAAATGTTATTGGAAAATTGCGGTTTGCCTCATTATCCCGTTTTGACCCGCCGTGCCATTTTGACAAACGAGTTTGTCACTTATTTAACAAAATTATTTTTACGAAATTTCGCATTCCTATTTTACGAAATTATTTTTCACTTTGTAGATTCAAATAAGGGCTATTCTTTAGAGTAAGTTAAAAAAAGGATTCAAAGATTTGTACTTTAAAATAAAGCTTTATTCGCGCTAAAGAAATCATGAATTCGACGTCAAGACAAACGCGGCAATTGCCGCGCTACCGTATAATACGGTAGCGCGCATTACAGTCGTCAACGTGTCAGTCGTCTGAAAATATCACTCGCTGATAGTACGAGACTATATTTATTCCTTACGGAGAACCGCTACTTCTTAGTCGACTAGTTTTCTCGGGGTGACGGATTCGAGTCTCCCATTACCGACTAAAAAATTTATTCTGATGATTCTGACGTGTGAAGGTAAAAATCTATTTAAAAAAAGCGATTGTAGAATGATAAAAAAGCATTTAATAGTCGGTCTGGTCGATAAAAACATTTTTCTATTGCCAATTAATATTTTTTATTCAACGTTGGCTGGATATCGGCAGCCAACATTGGGGCAACGTCGTTTCATAACGCCGGGCCGATGTTGTCATTCCGACGTTGGCTGCTCATCGTGCCTACATCGGTGACCAGAATCGGGTCGACTTTCTAACTCAGCCGGTCATATTTGGTCCAACGTCGGCCCGGATCCAAAACCGCGCCTGGGCATCCACTTTTATTGCTTATTAATATTTTTTATTCAACGTTCCCTGGATATCGGTAGCCAACATTGGGGCAACGTCGTTTGACAACATTGGGCCGATGTTGTCATCCCGACGTTGGCTGCTCATCGGGCCTACATCGGTGACCAGAATCGGGTCGACTTTCTAACTCAGCCGGTCATATTTGGTCCAACGTCGGCCCGGCTCCAAAACCGCGCCTGGGCATTCACTTTTATTGCTTATTAATATTTTTTATTCAACGTTCCCTGGATATCGGTAGCCAACATTGGGGCAACGTCGTTTGACAACATTGGGCCGATATTGTCATCCCGACGTTGGCTGCTCATCGGGCCTACATCGGTGACCAGAATCGGGTCGACTTTCTAACTCAGCCGGTCATATTTGGTCCAGCGTCGGCCCGGCTCCAAAACCGCGCCTGGGCATTCACCCCTCCCCAAATGGAACGTGACTTCGTTACGCGTTTTCGAATAACGCTCGTTTCACCGAAACTGCCTGTTTAATTGAACTATATAAATATTAAACACCTCTTCCGTGGCCGGAATGCACTCTCGCCGCGAATACATCGAGAGTGTGCACTACAGTTATACCGCATCAACGGGTCTCACACTCCTCGCCAGCGTCATCGGGTATTATTCCGGAATAACTGCACACCGGAATGAAAAACAATTTCGGCCGCTCGTCCCAACGATATCACTGCTCGTTCAGCGGGAGTTTTCGGAGGTTTTTTTTATTCTATTATGATTTTTTTATTTTTCCAAGAGATCCAAACTAGTCGCCGGAGTTATTTCGTGGCAATAACAGAAACGAGCGCGATATCGTCGATGATTTACTTTCAATTTCGTGATCGTATCGCCCGTATCAATTTTGCGTATAAAGCCCAAACAATTCTCGCTGAATCGTATTCGATGTTTTTTTCTTTTAATTTTTTTTTGTTTTCAATCCCCCGTCTCTCCGGCAGTCAATTTCCCTGCGCGCGGTAAATTTTTTTATTTTCATTTTATTTATTTTCCTCCGACGATCGGCCGCAACAGAATCAATTGTGAGCAATAAATACCTCCGATACGGTTGCACTGTAATTTCCGGGTATCGCGGAACGAAAGAGTCCCCGGGGTCCGTTGCTCCCTTCGTTTCGGTGCCGCGATAATCGACCCCGATTTCTGGCGCTTTACCGTGCAGCGCGCCCGACGACGCCGACGTCGAAATTCCATCGTCCCTCGTCGAGTCGGTGTACTCCTCGCCCGACGACCAAGTCCTCACTCCCGTGTCCGACGGCATTTTCACTAGTCGCGCGATTGAAGCGAATTAAAAAAAAAAAAAAAAAAAAAAAAAAAAATACAAAAATGCAAAAAAACGACCAGCGATAACGCGCCGACCGTCCCGGTCGGATCTAATGCGCGGACTAAACCCGTTCGTTTTTCATGGTCGCGCGAATCCGCGCCGACGATTCGATAAAAGGTAACAAACCCGAGAGGGAGAGAGCGTTGTAGCCCGTCGAGCTTCATGCAGATACGGTAATTATTTCGTCACGGTGCGCTGAGCCCGAATGGACGAGGAGTCGGCCGGATGCGTGCGGGTACGCATCGGCTCCACGGTATACGTAACCATTACCGGTGGATAGGAGCGCCGAGAACGGTAATCAATTTCCTTTGGAAAAGTCGCTGCCCCCCCCCCCCCCCACCCCCTCTATCTCCGGCGATACGTCCGAATGTCATTAGAATCGAATGAGGGCCTGGGAGGCAACACGAGAGTCTCGCGAGAATGCGACGGCGGCCTCGACGGCGCAAGATTCGCGTCTCGCAGCCGGCTGGCTGGATTCGCGCGAGATCGGATTCGCCGGGACGATCGGATGGTGCTCGCCAAGCACCGGCGATGGATATAAGCAAACCTCTGGAGATCTCGATTGATCCCCCCCCCCCCCCCACCTTCGGATCTCCTTTATACTGCCACCCGCGACTATATAAAACCGGCTCCGCTTCGCGATCCTCGCAGGAGGGCGAAATGTTTTGAATTTCAAAAGCTCACTCGGCACACTCAATTTATTTCATCTTCTCGAACTCCGGATACGGCAGCGCGCAGCTAAAGGCGAGCTTTCACGTATCCGGTGTCTAGGCGCTCAGGTCGAGCAGTTGCATTCTGTCTGCGGAGCGGTACAGAGAGAGGAGGCTGTGTACGTTGGATATTTTTACATTGGCTGGATGGGGGTTGGTTGGGGTTGGAGAAGGTGCGCTCATCTCTCCGTCCGTGGGAAAATTGCAAATTCTCGAGGGATCGTTGCGTACGCCTTGGCGTTACGTATCTATCCGGGAAAGCGAGCCGGGAAGCGTGTAACCAATTGGGATGCTCTGTATGCTGGCAGCGGCTGGATGTAAAAAATATCTTAATGTCAACAATAGAACTGAGCAACGTCGCTCGAAGTCGCCTGACCGCCGAACAATACGATGCAATGTGGCGAACCTTTTTTAGAATCATACACCGAATAAAAGGTTTGGTAAAATCGAACTAAGCTGTGGTTGCGGGTGGCGAAAGAAATATTTAGTTGATTGGACGAATATTTAGTTGATTGGACGAATATTTAGTTGATTGGACGAATATTTAGTTGATTGGACGAATATTTAGTTGATTGGACGAATATTTAGTTGATTGGACGAATATTTAGTTGATTGGACGAATATTTAGTTGATTGGACGAATATTTAGTTGATTGGACGAATATTTAGTTGATTGGACGAATATTTAGTTGATTGGACGAATATTTAGTTGATTGGACGAATATTTAGTTGATTGGACGAATATTTAGTTGATTGGACGAATATTTAGTTGATTGGACGAATATTTAGTTGATTGGACGAATATTTAGTTGATTGGACGAATATTTAGTTGATTGGACGAATATTTAGTTGATTGGACGAATATTTAGTTGATTGGACGAATATTTAGTTGATTGGACGAATATTTAGTTGATTGGACGAATATTTAGTTGATTGGACGAATATTTAGTTGATTGGACGAATATTTAGTTGATTGGACGAATATTTAGTTGATTGGACGAATATTTAGTTGATTGGACGAATATTTAGTTGATTGGACGAATATTTAGTTGATTGGACGAATATTTAGTTGATTGGACGAATATTTAGTTGATTGGACGAATATTTAGTTGATTGGACGAATATTTAGTTGATTGGACGAATATTTAGTTGATTGGACGAATATTTAGTTGTTTGACCGAATATTTAGTTGCTTCAACAAATAGTTACTTGGATTTAACAAACATTTTGTTCAATCAACCAAATATTTCTTTCGCCACCTGCAACCGCAGCTTAGTTTGATATTACCAAACCTTTTTTTCGGTGTATAAATTATTTATTCTGTGGAATATCTATTCAACGTCGGGCACCGAAATATCCGGTTCGTTTGAGGGAAATAAATATCTATCGAAGGTGCTTCGATGCATTATCTTATCCTGTAAAAATCAGCACAGCTACACTGAAAAAAAAAAAATAATTGATTCAAGAACAGTGACACTTGCGGGCTGCCATAGACATACGCAGTTATTTGAAGTCTATTTTGCTTGACATAACGACGCATGATAATGAATCTATTACATATCTTCCAATAAATTTCATAGACATTGGTTCATTTTGATATATAATTGTTATAATAAAAATAATAATTACAGTGAGCTGAAGGACCAAGGTCGATGGCTCGTCAGCTTATAATGTTACCATACATTCATGTAATCACCAAGCCATATGTAACATACTTGAATGATCGAGAACCAATGTAACATCTTGCTAATAGATTACTTATACTACTACTAATAATTACACTGACTACATATGTCAACGGCGGCCCGCAAGTGTCACTCTTCTTGAATCAATGATATTTTTTTTCAGTGTATGCTTTAAATATATATTTTTCTATTGATGATGAATACTGCATATTACTCGAACTCGAACTCGGCTATGCACGTTGGATATTTTTGCATTGGCTGGATGGGGGTTGGTTGGGGTTGGAGAGGTGCGCTCATCTCTCCGTCCGTGGGAAAATTGCAAATTCTCGAGGGATCGTTGCGTACGCCTTGGCGTTACGTATCTATCCGGGAAAGAGAGCCGGGAAGCGTGTAACCAATTGGGATGCTCTGTATGCTGGCAGCGGCTGGATGCCGTGTTTGGCCCCCTCGCTCCGTACTCGCGTGTACAGCTTCCGGCTCCGCTCGGGCAGGCGGGCATGAAGCGCCCCCGATGATGCATGCTCGGTGGATGCGTATTTATTTCGTTGTCTTCGCGGTGAGCGGCGCGGTGGGAGGAAGTTGAGCGGCGAGCGGGCCGAGGGAGGTCGAGGTGGAGAGCTCTTTCCCGCGGTCTGGGTCCTTGCGGGGGCGGACGTACGAGGGGAACGAGCGTCGGCGGATCGGCGGGCGGCAGGGAAGAGGCTGTCATTAAAAATTTATCCAGGCCGGGCATTCGCTCGCCGGGCGCGGAGCCCGAATTCGTCTTCGCTCCTTACCCGCCACTGCAGCTGGCACGGATAACGGGCTCTGCGGCTTTGCCACCACCGATACGTGCGGTTCCTCCGCGTATCACGTATTCACGCCGCCGGAGGACTGAAAAATCTTGGATGAACGAGCCGTATCGCGGTGTACATTAACGGGGAAAATCGTCCGCCGTGTGTCGGAGGGCAAATTTTTTACACGGGAAAATTGTGGGTTTGTAATGTAATGTAATGTCTTATTGGGACCAGAAAATACATCCCTATAAGAACAGGTGCGATACGGCAGTGCTACACTGAGAAAACGAAATGGTTGAATTAAGCAAATGCGCGGTGACTTACGTTCGAAGGTGTATTTTGTTGGTACAACAAAAATGTTTGTTTCTGTCAACAAATTTTTAATAAATTGAAGCCAATAGTCGTTTAACAAAACAATGTTTTATTTGTACTAAACAAATAACAGCTTTGAACGTATGTCACCGCGACTTTTGGTCAATCCAACCAATCTTTTTTCTCAGTGTACATTAGTAGAATATAGAAAAATAAGTAACATTTTTTTACTCCATTTTCCCACCGTACAACCTTCCGGGTTTTTACGGAACCCCATCTTCCCCATAACTTCCGATGTGTCCGTAGGCGATTTATTTGCACCACATTTGCCGAGGACACAGGGAAACTATATAAATATAGAAAAATAAGTAAAATTTGTGTACCCCATTTTTCCACCGTACAACCTTCTGGATTTTTATGATGCCCCATTTTATGGATTCCCGCCTAGCACTTCTTACCCGCACTCAGCCAAGCTACTTAACTTCCAACGCGTCCGTAGCGGACTTAGCTGCACCGCATTTTCCAAGGACACAGGGAAACTACGGAAAACCCGTGTCAGTACCGACGGCCATATTCAACCGATCATCCGGTATTTTTGCACTTGAGTAAAGTGCAGAAACACCAAAGTTTCAGAACAAAGCGCCAGCAAACGCACGGCTAAGCGGTCACCCATCCAAGCACTGACCGCGAACGATCTTGCTTGACTTGGGAGACCACCGGAGCCGTGCGCCAACCGTGCATAGGTAAAGCAGGAGTGACAAGATAGGCGAAGCAGTAAAGAGCGTAGATGAGGCAGGTGCAGGAAGATATCTTGTAGTTAGCTAGCAAAAACATAAATTAAATAAAAGAAAGTACAACTAAAACTAAATTAGAGTAAATTACAGGCGAGAACTGTGTACCTATTTACAATGTACGACTCGAATAGACTCTGTCGCCCGCCTCGTCACGTTCACGGGAGAGAAGGTGCATTAAGAAACGTGCTTTAAAGGTCCCCAGCGAGGGGGCCTCGGTGACCTAGTTTCGGAGAACTAAAAGTCAATTGCGTGAACCGATTCTGTTTATATATATTGAAATGTTTATATATATCGACAACTATAGGTGCGCGATTTGTGTATGGCTCTGGCGGTCCCCAAAGTCAAGCCCAACCGCTCGCGGTCAGTACTTGGATGGGTGACCGTCGCATCGAATCGTGGAGCGGGAGGTAACTTCCTCGGAGATTGGTGATTACCCTGTAGGAACACCAATCTCTGGGGAAAGAGCCGTCTGTGTATGGCCAGGTTTTCCGCAGTTTCGCTGTGCCCTTGTGCGAATGCGAGACAATAAGGCGGCTGCGGACGCTACTCGGGGGGGGGGGGGGGGGGGGTGTAAAAGGGGAAGAACGCCATACAGGTGGAACAGATATATATATATATATTGAAATGTTCCGATATTCCGGGGCGGCGGAATGTCGAACTCACGATTTTTTTTTAGATCGTCTTCTTCCGAGTGGAAGATATAGACTGAGAGGGATCTAAATATGACTATATCGCTTGAGAGGTATTACGAAGGCAGATAGTAGTACGGAACTGGGACGCCTCATATGACAGGATGCACCGGATTTATAAGAAATTTTCGTAGATATTACAGCCAAGAAAAAACTTTATTAAAATCGAATAAAATTTATTTAGAAGAAATAAAATTGATTATTTGGATATGGGCTTAATAGAATTTTAGTGCAATTTAATAAATCAATTTATTTAATCGTACATTCATATGTATTAAATTTTATTTATTGAATTGAATACAGAAATTATTCGAGTTGAGTAATTTTCTTCGTTATTGATATTATGTCCCATTATATGTCCCATTATATCGGTCCATTTTTTAAATTCATTATTTAGATATTCGATCGATTCCACATTTACCAACAAATATCTTAATGTCGCGCGAACACAACCGATAGTTTTTATTATCCTTCTCTCAGAGTAGAGTTCTATACCCGACCAGCTAGTTAAGCCGTGAAGGAAGGGATTTCACGTCATATGCGCTCGATTGAAGAAGGCGCCCGGATTGCTGCCGCATATGACGGAAGTGAATCAGGAAAGTCAAAGGAGTTCTTCGGTCTCGCAATTCGGCGATCCCCAATGATCGACCTCACTTTCCCAACCTCCTACTTTCCTCCCCCAATTTTTTAAAATTAAGTTCTCCCAACTAACCATCAAGCTCCTCCGTCTCATAATTTTCGTTCGCCGCTCTGCGTTCCGTAACTTCTTGTTTCCGAGAGGCAATGGAACCATTCCCGATCCAATTATAACTCGGCGCGGATAACGAGAAGCGTCGGTCATCGCAACAATTCTACGGGAATGCGATGGAGGTCGGGCGGATCAGAGAAATGCGTCAGAAGCAGAAGCTCAGACGAATTTTACCTCGCGTTTACGGGGTCGCAGGAGCCGAGTGCATCTCGCGCGAGGCGTCTAGTTGGTACAGAAACGAAGATTCGTAAACTCGTGCTGTACGATCGTGGAGTGTGTGTTGGATAGGCGCTAGGGTTGAAGAGGTTTGTACGGTAGGATGGGAAGAGTGTAGAATCGAGAATGGGTACACGCGGGTCGGTGAGGAGAGGGGGAGGGGGGGGGGGCGGGCGTGTGTGTATATCTCTCACACGTGAGCTTTCTCGCGCGAGTTATGCCGTTTCGTGGGTTAACGGGAGGCCCACAGGCGAGGGGTGCACACGAGCGTGTCTGAAATTCATGAGCTCTCCGGCAGGAGCTTCCCGAGCTCCGAAGAGGGCTCCGAAGTTTCGGTGAGAGCAGTAGGCAACCCCTTGGCCGTCCAACCCCCACCCCCCCCCACCCCCCGCCCACCGTTCTCTATGCTCGCCGCCCGCTGCGCCTCTTCCATCTCTATACTCGCTGCCAGCCAACAAGGAAACCGACCTAACATCGGGAACTCGCGAGCTTCTGATGCTGTAGCCTCGAAGTACGTATGTACTCTGCCACCTGCAAACAACGAGTAGGAAACGCGAACGGGCAAGAGCCTCGCCCGCGGTGAGCCAAACTGAAATGGAGGTGAAAGGCCAACCCTGAAATAGCACGGACCGCTTCGCTGCGATTAAATCTTCGTCGATGCGTTTCGACATTTTTTATCTCGAACCGCCCGACTGCATCCGGAAAAATAATTTATTTGACGACCAGTGTTTATTTGGTTTAAGTAAAATATTTGTTTGATTTAAATAAATATTTGTTTGATTTAAGTAAAATATTTGTTTGATTTAAATAAATATTTGTTTGATTTAAATAAATATTTGTTTGATTTAAATAAATATTTATTTGGTTTAAATAAATATTTATTTGATTTAAATAAATATTTGTTTGATTTAAATAAATATTTATTTGATTTAAATAAATATTTATTTGATTTAAATAAATATGTATATTATTTAAATAAATATTTATTTAAATCAAATAAATATATTCCTTGAACCAAACAAACGGTGGCCGTCAAATAAATTTTTTTCTGGGTGTGGCGGCGATGCTAGACGGATGGATGAAAAAAGGCTCGCTGGCATTTTTTCGAAACGATTGTGACAGTCCCGCCGGAAGCTGGGAGTCGCCCGGGAGGGAGTCTCATCGAACCGGAAAAAAGCTCCATCCCGATTGACTTTGGGACAGAATCGCCGTTGGAATTGTGTTCTGGATGAAAAAATACATGGTAATGTATGATCGAAAACATTTCTTTTTTTCAACCCTTTCATTATTCCTCGAAAAATGGCGAGGATTTGCGGGGATTTTTTTTTTTACTTGTTTTTTTTATTTCTGCTGCATTGGCCGGAAAAATCGTTCTGTAATTCCGGCAGATACGCTAGTTCGTGTATTTTCTCCTGTAGAGTAGGAAACTGAGTTTTACCGTAATTCCGTCCGGAAACAGACCTGGCGAGATTTTAATATCGACAGCGCTACGGGCACGCGTGATCGTTGGTTTTGTACTAGCTCGGCATTCAAGCCGGTATCCGCCCAACCCCGGTATTGAGTCGAACCCAACATATCGGCGCGATGAAAAATGTTATCGCTGTGCTCTGTTGCGTAGGTCCGTAGAATCTGCATCGGGTCCACTCCAGTGCACTCAGAGTCCACTCCAAATACATTTGAGATGTATCAAGCAGGTTCATTTACCCACTTTCCGGTGTTTCCAGTTTTTGCAACGGTGTAATCCCACCTGGGAGACGGACAACGCTTTTAGAAAATGACGAAAGTCACTTTTTGCAGAACAGACCGACATTTTTTAAAACTCTTTTATTCAAAGCTACAAGCAATGTATTTCTTTTCTGCTACTTATTTTAGCTTGGGAATCGAAAAAGGAGTATTCTTTCACTATCCCCATTACAAAAGAAATAAAAAAAACTTGCGCCTGGAATTTTTTTTTTTAATCAGCAAAAAGTGTGAAATAACAAATAATTCGCGTACGATAATCGTGAGATTTTCGTATATTTTAATGATCAAGAAATCTCTCGACTATGATATGCGAATTATTTTGTGGCAAACGGCGAGAAGGACCCATGCATGAATCGGACGCCAGAGATGATCGAGGTCCAAAGGCGAAACTGATATTGCCCGTAGTGACGAGACAGTTATAAGAATGTTCGTCCACGGGTGTATCGAGAATTCCGATATCGAATCTCGATATTATGCATCACTTATTCATTTACCCACTCTCGTGTGTTCCCAATTTTTCTAATGGCATAATCCCACTCTGGAGACGAATGCCGCTGTTTGAAAATAACGAAAGTTCACATTTGGACCGACATTTGGTTTTAAACTCTTTTATCCTTTCTGCTCCTTTATTTAAAAAGGAGTATTCTTTCACTATTACCATTACAAAAAAAGCTGATATTGCCTGTAGTGACAAGGCAGCTATAAGAATTTTCATCCACGGATGGACGGAGAAAAATAGTTCTGTTTCTCTAACAAAATGTAGATCGTTAATAATTTATTGTTGTGGCAGCAAAATATTTGTTGCCACCGCAAAATATTTGCTGCTACAACAAAATATTTTATTGCCCCTATGTTAAATCAGTTATGGTAACAAAATTCTTGTTGTCCCAAAAATTAGTTTTTCTCCGTGTGTATCGCGAATCGTGACATTAGACACCGATATTATTCATCGCAGATGCATTTATCCACGTTCCTGTATTGCCAGTTTTTCCAGCGCCACAAGCTCATCTAGGCGACAGATATCGTTTGAAAATAACTATAAAGTCGCCACTTTTTGTCGAATTTCTTTTTACTCTTTTATTCAAGTCTGCATCCAACGTACCTCATTTCTGCTACTTATTTCATCGTGGGATAAAAAAAAAATATTTTTTCACTATCACCATCACGAAAAAAAGCGCTGATGTTGGCCGTAGTGACAAGGCACTTATAAGAATTTCCGTCCACGGGTGTATCGCGCATCGCGATATTGGAGCGCCGATATTATTCATCGCGATCCATGATGATGAAAAATTTAATATGCGCGCGCGTCTGGCAGCCGGTGGAGCGAGATCCTTTGATTCGATTCCAGTGGCGTGTGCGTGCCGTAGAATCCGAACGGGATGGTAATACGAATGTCGGGACGATCCGTCGCACCTTGTACGAGCAGTTTTCCATAGCGCAGTCAAAGTCCTCCGCACGGTACGCCGAGCTTGTCGAATTTCCGGGCTTATTAATAATCACGTATCGCAGTTTTCTTTTCACGTTATTCATAAACATCATGTAATCGAGAATTTCGTCGGCCATAACACCGTCCCCGAGTTGTGTACAACTTCCGAGAGTTTCCCCTCGGTCGTACGAAGATAGAGAGTTTCCAGGGGTCCTTTGGTGACGCTTACAGAGCGGTCGACTAATTAGTTCGTCAACGATTCAGAATATGTTGTAGAGTGTATAGATGTGCGACGTTGGATGGGGCGGTGTACTTCCTGTTTGCATAGTGCACACGTAATGTATAGGATGCATGAGGCGCGTACAGCCAAGGGTACACACGGGCGATCTACGCTGTATGTATAAACCCCGTTGCAGACGCGACGGAACGGCAAGGGGCGGGCCGCCATGGGCGAGGAACGAAACTGGCGTTAAACTAGGTTCGCATGAATCGCAACCGAGAGAGCCATGTAGCCCGGGCCTCGGCGTTCCGCAGTTTCCACCGGGACTCGTCGAGGAAGGGTCAAACGGCGGAGAGCCGCTATTTCCCCGAATCGCGATACACGCTAAGCATGCACCCTCGTGCGATTCCCTGCGTCTGGCCCAGGGAGGGAGGTCGTCTTAGTCGTCGCAGCCCCGAGCCGTCAACCGCACCCCTAGCTCCGACGCGCAAGTATCGGTGCATCCAGTTCGCAGTTCCCCCAAGCCCGGCTCTCCCCCGTTTCACCGTTGCTCCCATCCAAGACGCGGCCTCCACCCCCCGAGCGACCGAGGAGTTATCGCTTAGCTAGTTGAATATCTGACGCCATTATAACTTGATCTAAGTTACTCGTCGTGTCGTGATCCCATAGTAGGCACCGGGCTCAACCGGGAGAAACGGAGAACGCAGACGCGGGGACCGCCAGGGTCGCTCTCCTTTCTCCCTTCTGGTCTTGTCTCGAGTCTGCTCCACTCCTCGTCTGAGAGTATCACTATTAATTAGAGCGAGGACCAAGTTGGCTTGTCTCCATCCAACGACGGATCCACGAGACTCCTAATTACAGCAAAGTTACATCCCAACCACCGCATATCCTTCCTCCGGCCCCGCTTTCCGCGTTCCCGCTCCGCTCCGCTCCCTACCAAGACTTGCTCTTACTTCCAATTATTACGGCATTACTATCCGGCCGACAGCTGTTGGCGGTCGCGGTCGTGGTACACCAAAGTACCTCCTTGTACTCCTGCGCACGATAGCGCGACAATGCGATACCGGCCCTCCACGGTCGCCGCTCCACTGGCAAACAACCCTCGCTCGTCCGCCTTATCTTGCGACTCCGTTTCTCTCGGCGCTGCGTTACGACGAGATCTATTTACACCCGAGAATTCGACAAAACAATTCGACGATAAACGAGTCCGCGCCGAATGGAGGTGGAAAAAGCACGAGCTGATAGGACGGATATAACAATCGTCCGTCGGTGCCCTCCGGGCACTGTTCTCGTCGCTTTTCCGCTATGTAAGCTCGCGCTGAGTTCAGCACTCCCGGCTGCTCTCTCGGTACATCCCAACAGTTTTTTTTTTTTTTTTTTTTTTTTTTTTTTTTTTTTTTTATGGCTGTTCGTCCGATCAACGTATTTTACGAGTGCACCGAGAGTCCCCTCGCGTGACCGCCGAGCGACACGCTACTACGTAAATACGATCCTCGAACCAATATCGAGGAGTAGCAGCACGAACGAAGAAAAGTCTCTCGGCGAACGGGGAGTTTTTTCTATTTCTTTTATCGATTGTCTCCTGTGCGGTAGAATAGAGTTAATAAATCTGAAACGACACTGCGAGACACAGAAGATATACGGGTCGTGAATAATCATGAATATTGATGTTCGACACTATTTGGGGTGAAAGTGGGGAATATGGACCACGTCGATTAACTCGTAAATAGATGATACTTGTTTTTTTTGTCTTTTATCGACTATTTTACCGCATTGGAGACTATCGATAATAATCGATAATCTCCAGGGCCGTAAAATTGAGTTATTGAATCTGAAATGCAACGTCGAGCCATCAAAAAACGGATGGTTAATAATTATCGAAGGTGATGTTCGGCACTATTTGGGGTAACAGTGGGAAATACGGACCACCTCGATTAACACGTAAATCAATAATACAAAGGTTTTTTTTCTTTATTTTATCGATACTCTTCTGTACGGTAGAATAGAGTTAATAAATCTGAAATGACACTGCGAAAGATTTTAAAAAAATACCCGTCGTGAATAATCATCGAAACTGATGTTCGACACTATCTGGGGTAAAAGTGGCGAATATCAACCACCTCGATTAGCACGTAAATCAATGATACATGGACGGTACCATATTTACCACCCTTACTACGACTATTATTTATCATTCTTACTATTGGGAAATGGAGAATACGGACCACCCCAATTAACACGTAAATCCATGATACATGAGATTTTTTCTTTCTTTTATCGATAGTCCCATGTGTGATAAAATGGAGTTAATAAATCTGGAATGACACTGCGAGGCATAAAAAAAGACCGAATCGTGAATAGTGATCGAAACTGATGTTCGGCACTCTTGGGGTAAAAGTGGGCATTATGTAACACCTCGATTAGCACGTAAATCAATGATACATGGACGGTGCTATATTATCACCCAGACTACGACTATTATTTGCCACTCTTACCATTGGGAAAATGGGGAATACGGACCACCTCAAATAATACGTAAATCAATGATACATGAGATTTTTTCTTTCTTTTATCGATAGTCCCATGTGTGATAAAATAGAGTTAATACAAAAAACAAAATGAATCGTGAATAATCATTGAAACTTATGTTCGGCACTCTTGGGGTAAAAGTGGCCATTATGTAACACCTCGATTAGCACGTAAATCAATGATACATGGACGGTGCCATATTACCCTTACTACCACCCGTACTACCTTCCTACCCTATGCAACGCGATGCATCTGCGATATTTTCACGCAAAGTTCACCAGGAAATTCTATTATCCACCCGCGTCTCGGTTGAATTTCACCAATAAAGGATTCTTTTACCGGAGCAAAATACCGCGAGGAAATACTCTGAAATTTCGAAGTCTGGTACACGTGCAGTATTGTATTCTCACCCGAGTTTCATACGCCCGCCGTTGCTTCCATTTTACCGTTCCTTCTGCATTCTCTCTTTCGGCTCTCTCAGACCCGGACGCGCTCTGGAGAATTCACTGTTAGCTGTCGGCGAGTGAAAATAGGATAATCAAGTTAGCGCCGAGCGAAAGCACCGGTATAGTTAACACTCGACATTCCCCCCCCCCCCCACGCCCCTGTCCAGAATATTTTACTTTTATTCGCGCTTTCCTCCGTTCGGCCCGAAACCATAGGAGGAAAATTACTTCTTTCCACGCCCGCGGACAGCAAGGCATTAAGCATCGTCACTAATTCAGGTTGCAGCTGTGCTGTCCGCACAGGCGAGAGATTGATTTATCTACGAAAAGAAGAAAAGAGAAGACAATGCCAAAACTACCTATATCTTCGGATTCTTCGGTATCTTTCTCCGATAACATGCTCTTCGGAAAATGCATTGCATATACGCCATTCAGAAAATACAAGGGACGGCGAGCGGGATTTGGGTAGCGGAAAAAACCCTTGCAACGGACACTGTTAAAAAAGATTGTAAGTTTAATGTACCGGACTGGATATTTTTATGTAGAAACTGGTACATTAAATTTAATGTACATTTATCGTGAAAAATTAATGGACTTGTAGAGTGAAATTAAAGTAAATTATTGGAATTACAGTACTTTCATAGAAAATTAAAGTCAATTATTAAAATCAACCCTTCACGTACCGGATTTTCAACCTAGAATTCGCAAAGACGTAACCTTCGAACGATTCCAATAACAAGTTAATGCATTAAAAAAAATCTGTAAACATTCACAGACATACCTTGAAGTGTTTTTTTTTTCGTGACGGGGAAGAACATTTATTACGAATATCCGTACAGTTTTTATCATAATTCTTGAGTATTCGAGATCCGGTTAAATATGTGAGATAAACCAGCCAATGAATGGACGGTTGAGCAGACGCAAAAGCCAATGAATAGACTTTGTTTATACGTGCTTTTACGGAAAGTGCCCATTCATTGGCCCTGTCCATTCATTGGATGGTTAAAAATGCAATAATCGTGTGCGCACCGTGCGATACGGTTAATCTTTTCGACGAAGATTTGAACACAGAGAAGGATCTAGTAAAAAATGACTATATCGCTTCCGAGATATTACCATAGCACATAGTAGTAGGGCGCCAGAGTCCCACCTATGGTAGGAAGTACCGCATTCATAAGAATTATTCTTAGATATTATGGTAAAAATTCTATGGTAAAATTCTAAAGTCAATTATTAAAATTAACCCTTCACGTACCGGATGTTCAACGAGAACTTAGAATTCGCCAACTCGTAACCTTCGAACGATTCGAATAACAAGTTAATGTGTTAAAAAAAAATCTGTAAAAATTCACAGACGGTGAATCGGCAATACGGTTAATCTTTCCGACGAAGATTTGAACACTGAGAGAAGGATCTAGTAAAAAATGACTATATTGCTTCAAAGATATTACCATAGCACATAGTAATAGGGCCCTAGGACGCCACCTATGGTAAGAAGTACCGGATTTATAAGAATTGTTCTTAGATATTATGGCAAAAATTCTTAGAAAATCTGAGACATTCTGCCATATGTGGCGCCCTACTACAATGCGCTATGGTAATTTTTCTTATACGATCGGTAATTTTTAGTAGATCCTTTTCTCAGCGAATACGTAGGGTAAAAGTGGTGAAAATGGCCCACCTCGATTAACACGTAAATCAATGATATATAGACCGGTCCATATTCCCCACTTTTACCCTATTCGCGCTATCGGAGTGTTGTTGGCAATTAACCCGCGGATCGGCGAGAACCGTCCCGGAAACACTGACGTGACACCAGGCTGTTTAATTTATCATAGCTCCCTCCAATTAGCCCGGTCGTCCTCTGCGATGTAGCTTTGTTCGCGTTGTGCGCCCGGACCGTGCTCACCCGGCGTACAGCGCGGCAATCCGTTATCACCTTACACCGTCGCTGATTATTCGTTCCGCGGCAAAAGCGCAGAAGCGCGCCCGCGGCTCGGCATTATCGCGAAGTCGTTTCAGGCCGAGGAATTGCAGCGAGGCCTGGACGCGGAACGACCGCGACCGCAGAGTTATCT
The DNA here is from genome assembly GCA_917499995.1 of Ichneumon xanthorius. Classification (NCBI taxonomy): domain Eukaryota; kingdom Metazoa; phylum Arthropoda; class Insecta; order Hymenoptera; family Ichneumonidae; genus Ichneumon; species Ichneumon xanthorius. The sequence goes on along the minus strand of OU824211.1, from coordinate 6,945,059 downwards.
CCTCGTGAAAGGGCTAGGCGGAGTTCCGTATTCGCGGCGGGGGAAATAAAGTATCGATAGCCCGGACGATCTCGGGGACCGACGGGGCGGAGGCCGCGGTGGCGCGGCAGGCATCTGGGTTCGATCATAAATTCTTGAGCCACGGAAAGGAGCGAGGGAGACACAGGTGGCTCCGGTCCCGGTACCAGCAGTTTCCGTGATGAACTAATACATAAGTAAAACCCCTCCCACTAAGCTCGTAAAGCTCGACACATGCTGTCTTGGCCGGCCCCGGTTCCGGCGCATCTCCTGCCGTCGCGTCCACTCCGGGCACGCGGCGCTGGTCAAAGAGCTTTGGGCGAAAGTTCATTTCTGCCCGATACTCTCCCGCCGTTGGCGAGGTCTCTCGGTTCCGAAACTTTTGCGAACTGGCGGGAGTTTCGCTCGGTAAATTATTAACTGACAATTTCGTTCGTCACATTACAATGTCGATGGGAGGGCGATCTTGGAAATGGAAGTGGCCTGGGTCTCTCGGAGTTCGACGCTCGCCGGACGAGGATCGAGGGATTCTCGTGGGGTACGGACGAGGATCCTCGCCGAAGAATGGCGGAGTTCGCACGAAGCCCTCGTATCACGAAGTCATCTCCGAGGTCAGGCCATTGTCCCCCCCGGAGCGAGAGAGATTCAATCGGCCGTGATTGTTGCGTCCCCCTCGGAACTCCGCGCCTCACCCTCGGGCGACCCCGTCCATGGCTTCGTGCTCCTGCCCGATTGCGTTAACCCGACTGGGATCCTCTCGGCTAACCCCTCGGCTACACTCCTCCCGGCTGGATTCCGGCGGCCACCTCCGAGCCCCTCCGTTCACCTTGGCGATCCGAGGATCTCCGAGACTTCTAACGATGATTGCACCCATGAACCTACAACGCCCTTCCGTTCGGGTCACGTTCGAAATTTGTCGAACCCATTAAGCTCTCCGCGCCCACCCGCGCACCCGCTCGTATGGTGTCGACGAATATAGATTCTCGATTTCTTCACCCGCATACTCTGCCGATCTTGCGTTTCTTTCGCGTCACGCAAAATAGTAATGGCGATAATAGTAATAATAGTCATAATGATAATAGTAATAATAGTCATAATGATAATAGTAATAATAGCAATCATAATGATGACAATAATAATAGTAGTAATAATGGTGATAGGGTAAGTCAGGGTGATATGACCTCGATTTCTGCACCCGCATCCTCTGCCGATCTTACGTTTCTTTCATGTCACGCAAAATAGTAATGACGATAATAGTAATAATAGTCGCAATGATGATAATAGTAATAATAGCAATCATAATGACGACAGGAATAATAGTCGGAATAATGGTGATAGGGTAAGTCAGGGTGATATGACCACCCGCAATATCTTTTAACGGAACTACCGAATGGTGCTGCCGTTTGCACGATTTTTAGTATGTGTGGATACAATGTGATTGCGCCGAAAATTATAAGATTGTATGCGCAAGGGTCAGTACGATATGCCATATGGCCATATGTACCGCAATTTTCGGGTGACATGGCCAGTAAAATCGTTTTCTATTTAGTTTTACATCTAAAACATTTGACAGAAGTAATTATTGTCATCCTGTAGTTCATGTAGAAAACATAAAATATACTAAGACACAAGACATGTTTTGTGCGATTCCTCTGTGCTTCTCTAGGGCTAATCGACTAACATTATAACTATGGCCATATCACCCGCAGTGTTCGGGTGATATGGCACGGCACCCGACTTGCCCCAATAGTAATAATAGTAATAATGTTTAAATACACTAAACATTATTACTGAAAAAAATTGATTGAGTACAAAAATGAGCTGTTACGGATGGCGAAACAAATGTTTAGTTCACCGAACGAAATAATTGTAGGAAGTAAAGAAACATTCCATTTGACGGTCTTTTAGTTTGGTCAACCGGGTTAATGGATTTTTCCCGTTCGATCAACCAAACATTTATTTCTCCACCCGCAAGCGCACATTTTTTTTTTACTCAATTATTTTCTTTTCTCTGTGTAGTACCTAATAATAGTAATAACGGTAATAGTAACAATATCGTCCGATAAGGAGAATTTCTATCCGTCGCCGATCGTTCGTTATCGTTTCAGTTATCGGTAGTTCATCCGTTCAATTTGATCGCGTCATCGGACAGAAGAATGCTCTCCGTTAGCCGATCTTCCGCCGCCGGGATAACCGGATATCCGTGGCCGGGGATCAACCTTATCGGATTTTATCCCGACTCCCGGCCAGTCCGTTCGCTGGATATTCGATTTGACACTTAAGACTCGCCGTCGCGCGTGCGCCGGGCAAGACAAACTGCCGTGCTGACGCGCATCAGCATTGCCCGCGACAAATGTTCCGAGAGTTATTGTTATAGTACGTAATGCAAGTAAATGGCTTTTCGCCGGGCCCGCCGCTGCTCGAGCCGTCGAGCCACGGGTACATTTTTTGGATGCCAACGCCCCGTGCGATGGTGAAAAAAGATTAGCCAAGTTTTATCGGGGAAACGGCCCGGATCGGCGGAGGGGCCGCGAAAGTTTCGGGCCGGTCACAAGGAACGCGAGCTCGTCGTTTCGAGCGATTGAATCGGTTTCCCGTTTCCATCGGTCAGTCAGACGAAACTGCCGCTAGGGCCGTTGATAGTCCGAACTTGCAATCCCGGCGATCCGCTGGTGACTCGTAACTTCGCGGATAACTGCCAAGTGCCCGACACTGGTAATGCCATGTCGCGCGGGAGCCTGACGAGAGCGGGAATGGGGTCGCGTGTCAAGGAACCAGGTCGTGTAAACACAAGGGATCGGATCCGGCCCGGTGGAATTCGGTTGCAGCGCGATCCTCAAATTTCCCGGGGATTTCGGATGTTCCCTCACGGTTACGCCGCCGTGTAATATATCCGAAACTTCGCCCGAGTCCCGGTGCAAACTTCGCAATCTCGCGAAACGATGATGCATAACCGGGGAGTTCGACACTTTCGCGGAAAGCGCAAAACGAAAAGTTTGATGAACTCCGGACGACCTTTGGCAAAGAGGCCCCCCCCCCCCCCCCCCCTTGGCGCGGAAAATTTTCAAGAGTTGCCTCATTCCGAAAGAGTATAATCGTTCTTTTACCACTTTCCGCTAACTACCACGGAGAGGCGCACCACTACTTACGAGGCGTGGTGCTGGATCGATGTCGTTCCACCCTCCGAACCCGCCAGCCTTATTCGATCGGTCGACATTATTCCTCGTTTTTTCTTCCTTTTATTTCCTCTTTATCCCTCTTCCTCGACGTTGCGAAATTATAAACGTCCACTCAATCTGCAACAATGAGAAAGTAGCTTGATAATATTTTACAACTGTCGAGACGCATTTATGTATGAATATAATGAAACTGTCTCTCCGTTCCACGAAGGAATGTGCCAACTGCAGGTACAACCAGGGTGTATAACGGTGATATTAAAAATGCTTTTCTCCCCCTCCGCCCCTCGGTTTTTCATGAATCCCCGCGTCTGGCGACGGCGGACGTTTCGCGATGCACAGACACGCGTGTGCGTTTCCGGTCTGGCTCGTGTCTGTATCGTCGCATCGACACCGCGCGCGTTCCCGTTTCGCCGTACAGAGTTTCCTCCACGTGAGCTGAAACTCGGTTATAGATGGAGTGCGGGAGCTTTTCGTCGGCGGGATTTTCGTTCGTAACGTATCTCATTTTTTTGCCTCCCGTAACGTTCCCGTTTTTCAATGGCGGGGCGAGCCGGGCGGGCACGGGGCTTACAACACGCCCGCTGGCTCACCCGACAACTGACCGGCTAATTGCCCCTATTATCCGCGGCATTGTTTCGCTCCGGTTCGTCATCTACGTCCGCCGTGCAAATCCCTTTTACGGCAAATCCAACCGGGGGCGGGCACACCGTGTTCTGTTTAGCCGATTCGAATCCACGGGACAAATGAACTGTTTTCACGGTCCAACGGGACACGATAACGGCCCTGGAAACCCTTGCGCCAATTCGAATACGTAGGGAACAAGCCGGTAAGTTGTCCGCATTCGAGATTCTTTTTCACCCGTCCGAGTAAAGAGAAAAATCGACCTCCGCTGAAAATGTTTCTCTTGGGCTGATCTCCGACCTGGCACAATGTGCCATATTTGCCACGTTGACGAGACAATTTTAATGCAAAAATTATGGTAAGGCGTGACGAACCTTAATACATGCTAAAGACAGTTTTTTCGAACATTATTTCATAGGAAAATTCTTTTATTCTGGTGTAAAGCCTGAAGCAAAGCTCCTAAAACCAATCATGAAAAATTCAGTTTCGCTCTGGTTCGTCATCTACGTCCACAGTGCAAATCCCTTTTACGGGAAATCCAACCAGGGGCACCCCGTGTTCTGTTTAGTCGATTCGAATCCACGGGACAAATGAACTGTTTTCACGGTCCAACGGGATACGATAACGTTTACTACCGAGCTGCGCGGACGTGGAAACCCTTGCGCCAATTCGAATACGTAGGAAACAAGCCGACAACTTGTCCGCATTCGAGATTCCTTTTCACCCGTTCGAGTAAAAAGAAAAATGGACTTCCGCTAAAAACGTTTCTCTAGGGCTGCTCTCCGACCTGGCACAATGTGCCGGATTTGTCACATTTGATGAGACGGCTGTTTTTGACAATATCTTCGTGAATTTTGGTCCAAAAATGTGTGAAAGGTATGACGAATATTTTTATTTAATTAGTAAAGCATCCTAAAACGATATTGAAAATCCGAATGTATTGTTAGGCCAAAATGGGGCATCCGAAAATTATTTGAAAATTGAGTTTTGCCCCCACTGCCCCGTTTTGATCTTCTGTCCCATTTTGCCCCGCTCTCCTCTAAAGCCTAAAAACCAAACATGAAAAATTCAGTAACCCGACGTCTTTCGATACATGATTGTATTTCAATACATGATTATTACATGATTATATTTCAATACATGATTATTACATGATTATATTTCAATGCATGATTATTACATGATTATATTTCAATGCATGATTATTACATGATTATATTTCAATACATGATTATTACATGATTATATTTCAATGCATGATTATTACATGATTATATTTCAATACATGATTATTACATGATTATATTTCAATACATGATTATTACATGATTATATTTCAATACATGATTATTCGATACACCACACATAATTATTCCTCTGAAAACGAAAAAACGTTTCTAATCAGTTAAAAGCATGCGCCTGTCTACCGGTCCTATTCAGGGTGTTCAATCTATTGTACAGAAGAGCGAACCGTACATTGCATTATACGGAAAAGCGGGTGACTGCCGCGGATCGACGTCAATGATTTAAAGCTGGAGACGGTGGAGAGCCGCAACGGTAAAGCCGCTCCCCGTCGAGCTTACGTTCTATCGCCGTAATTGCAACTAATACCGATACGAAGAGAAAACAATGGGAATGAAAAAAAAAATTCTGTCCGTGTTGGCTGCGACAGTCGGACGGGCGCGTTAGCCGATAAAGTCTAAAGGGCTTCCGGTTCATTTACCTTTCCGGCTGCTCGGCTAGGCGTTGTTCGTCCGAGCTCGAGGTCGGACGGACGACCTCGGGAATATTGAATCGAAATGGTCTCGAGCCCCGGACTCAGCTTTTCCTTTAACCAAGCAAAGTATAAAAGAAACGCTAACGAGGCAACCTCGATTCACGTTTCTTTTATTTTACCTCTCCGCCCGGTTTGTTATTACGATAATCTCCTGGTCGCTACCTTCATAGCCCTCCCAATCCCGTTTCCACGCCGTTCCAATTTCGTACCCGGTATGTTCTCCGTTCACCATAACGTCAACCACTCACCCGGTACTTTTGCCTTTTTAACTAAAAAGCCCTTGATGAAAGTAGGAATTACCCTCAATGGTCACTGAAAGTCAAATAAGCTTTACTCCAATCGCAATCAACGAAGCTTACGCGCCGACATTGTTTCGCCGTGTTATCCCGACGAGGAGTTGAAACTTATTTGCACCGAGCTGGAAGTAGAAAAATATCAGAGTCCGTGTGGATGTGGCTAGGGAAACAGCCCAGCTTCCGTCATCATTAGAGCAGTGAAGGCGGTTTTCCATTATTTATACACGGGTTGTATTGTCGGTTCGAAAATAGTACATTTCGATACGAGTGCGAGAAAACTTTTTCTGACGAGTGTGAGTTCGCAGCACGAGCCGAAGGCGAGCGTTGCAATCACACGAGTTCAGAAAACACACTTATGTCACAGTTGTCGTTTTCATCGTATACTCAGTTTTCATCACTCGTGACACAGTATTCGGACGATCGAGTACCAAGTTTCTATCTTTATATCGGGATTTATGGCCCCATTTTTAATAATTTGATGGCTCAAAATGATATGAGAATATCAACTTCAATTTATAACAACCGCGATGCAACAAGTGATGGAAAGTACAGCATAACCTAATTTGGCTGACACGCTATCCGTCATGACAAATTTAACCCTCGAACTCATGTATCATTTTTTCTGCCTTCTAGCTCATGGGTAGATCCATCCCACTTGTTTCTTCTACATACAAGGGGTAGTAAACAGGGGTTGACGCACATGAATCTCTTCATTTTTTAGTAAGGAAGAGAATGTCATTCGGCAAATTTGATTTTATTGAAGTTTAAGGGGTGATAATCACACTTAAAGCGTAAAACGTAACGACAAATGGCAAAAATTGCATTTGTTGCCAAAAAAAATTGCAGTTTTTTTAAACGTCCCATTCCGGTCAAAAAGTCTATTTCTTTGGACATACGAAAATGGGGGAAAAACGAAAACTGGTCATATGGAAAAAAATCAATGAAAATGCAAACAAAAATTATTTTGCATGAGTTTTAACATTTATTTTTCTTGAAACATTGTAGATAATTAAAGATGGTGATAATAATTATAAAAAAGATTACAAAAAAAATTCGACTCTATACGTCCAAATGACATAATAATAAGTTACATTTGATGGTTCTGAATAAAAAAAAAAAAAAATACAGTAAGCACTAACGGGAACTCCAGAATGGGGTGGATTTTCACCCCAAGCGTGCTGCCTTATCGTCCTGTGCAAAAACCCGCGAGCAAAAAACCGCTCTCAAACACGCCATCAATGTTGATGTTGTATTAAACGAAAACCTTATTTATTACTGACACAAATAGCGTTAGATGACGGTAACGGAGACAGTTCCGAAAACTGGCCTATTTACCTTAAACGAACTGCTTCTCCCTACACTCGTGACGCCGCCACGAATCGCCTCGCTAGAGATTTAATCTCATTCGGAAGCAAATTCGTCCCAAAGTTTGATAAAAATTTCAGACATAGCTCGTAGAATACCGTAGACAGAGGCAAAGTGGGGGTAGAAAAAAAAGGAGAACTCATTTGAGGTCGTTTGATCATGGCCGTTCCATCAGCGTTACCGAGGAGAAAAAGTGTGTAAAAAAAAAAGAAAGTTGGCTGTCTCGGGTGCATGATGAGCTGTGTAAGTCAACGATAGGAGTAGCCTGCCCGAGAGCGAATTTGTGAGGTAATGGAGGCGGACGCGAAGCAAGCCAGTTCACTCAAGACTCGCCCGGCAAAGTAAGCGCCAGTCTCAATTTTCTCAAGTTTTCCCAGTGGGATTTGCCCGCGGGAACTCGAACTTGCTGCCTCGTAAGTTCGCGCTTCGAGACCGCGGTTCCTCCCTCCGTTCTCCAACATCGGATGCAACACCGCCGCGCTGTTACGGGCTGGTACAGCGCACACCCGGCTTTGCTGTACAGGTCCGGGTGTCGTGGCATTAACGTGGTTGCGCTCCCGCGTCTCAGATACGCGCGCGTCTTAACGCAATCATTAATGCATACCGAAATGAATATAAACATTCCGTTATCCTCTTTGCGGGGAGGGTGCTGGGAGGCATTCTCGTACCAGCGAGAGTTGTCGAGGAATTCGTGCGGAATCCTTCCGCTCACCTGACCCAACGACCCAGCCACCCCTTCCGGTTGGTTCCCTTAAGGGGAGTCTGAAGTCCTCTCTCTCTCGCCCTCACCGAATCCCCCATGGCGCCGTCTCTCTCGCACCCAAGCAACCAACGTCTGGGTTTAGACTCCTCTTAAGCTACGTAACGAGCATAAGCCACCCACCCACTACTTAGGATACGGAGTGTACTTGTAAAACGAGAAACTAGATTCAATTTGTAACTATAGCTGGCACCGGGGGAGAACGGGACAATGCGGATCATTGGATAACGGCTCCATCGGAACAACGGAACGAAAATGGCATCCGCGATTGTAGGTTCTTGTATCAGGCATCCGTCACTCGTTATCTCTCCTTTGCGAATCATGCCGCGAAGATACGGCTTAAAAATAAAAATAAAAATAAATAACAAGCTGCTTATTCTACTCCAAGATCTTTGTGCGTTCATTGTAAACGTTTCAAGATATCAAAAGTATCTCGCTCGAAACTTCCACAACAAGACGTTTCGAGTACGTCTCTTATGTTCGGCTTATCGAGAAAAGCTTATTTTTTATTTTTTACCAAAATATTCGAATTCTCCCTCGGGCGACCACCGTTGCCCCATTTTCCCGCAGGGGCGAATGAGGATCACCGTGCACACTGAGAAAAATGTACATAGTAATAACAACAATACTGACTTATGACCTAAAAAAATAGTTCCCAAGAGGAACGTCTACATTTTATAAGCACGACGAGGACAAAAAATTATGGTTGCAACCATAATTATAATTTTGTCAATTGAATAGGGTAAAAGTGGTGAATATGGCCCACCTCAATTAACACGTAAATCAATGATATATGGACCGGGCCATATTCCCCACTTTTACCCTATATACTATGAGAAACTATCTATATAGCCGTTCTTCCTGGGAACTATTGGTATAGTAGGAAATACGATGGTTTTTCTCAGTGCAGAGCTTTCGGCCAACGCGGGAGCAGCCGCGACTGTATTTTATCCCGCGATGTGCGAAACCTAATCATTATGTGGGAGCTCGTGAAAATTTTTTCGCGCTGCAAATTCTATCCGGCACTCTCGCTCTCCCTCATTGCCGGGTGAGAAAGAATCGAAACGCACGTAAACGCGTGTCCGTCGGCGATTTCGCTCGGTTGAAACGAGAATTTATCGCGTCAGTAACGAGCGCCGCGTTTTATCCCGCTCTCTCTCTCTCTCCTCCGCGCGACGACGCCGCGCTCGGGATTTCTCTCCCCCGCCGGCATCCTCGACCTCGTTTGAGGGTTGCGGGATGCCCGGTTTCGAGCCCGAAAATGTTTTCGCGCGCGCTACCGGCGGGGAAGGGGAGGCTCTCCCGCATCCGCGCGAAATACGACCGTCGGCATTGTTGTTTCGGAAAAGGGTGAAGAGAGTTTGGGGCTGGCGTTATTCCAACCTCTCGGCAACATCGAGACTCGCACCGTTACCCAGTGAAAACATCTGAAACGGACCTCGCCGCACCCCGCGACCGCGTTACACGTATTTATTAATACCAAAAATACTGTCCACGTGTTTAATTCTCGCCGCATTTGACGATTTATATCTTTGAGTATCGTCGATCCTGTGCAGACCACGACGAACGCATATTGCATGCACTCCTCTCTCGAGCAACTATCATAGCTGGAGTGTGTACATTTTCGAGTCCACAATTCGTGGTTCCACGATCGCATTTTGCTATAGATATATTTGAGCTATTTCAAACTGTAATAGAAGTCTGCTGTTTTTATTCATGAATGTCCATGAGTGTTGTGTGAGGCGTTTATGACGGTCTATGTGAGGTGTCCATGAGGGTCCATGAGTGTCCATGAGTGCCCATGAGTGCCCACGAGTGTCCACGAGCGTCCACGAGCGTCCACGAGCGTCCACGAGCGTCCACGAGCGTCCACGAGCGTCCACGAGCGTCCACGAGCGTCCACGAGCGTCCACGAGCGTCCACGAGCGTCCACGAGCGTCCACGAGCGTCCACGAGCGTCCACGAGCGTCCACGAGCGTCCACGAGCGTCCACGAGCGTCCACGAGCGTCCACGAGCGTCCACGAGCGTCCACGAGCGTCCACGAGCGTCCACGAGCGTCCACGAGCGTCCACGAGCGTCCACGAGCGTCCACGAGCGTCCACGAGCGTCCACGAGCGTCCACGAGCGTCCACGAGCGTCCACGAGCGTCCACGAGCGTCCACGAGCGTCCACGAGCGTCCACGAGCGTCCACGAGCGTCCACGAGCGTCCACGAGCGTCCACGAGCGTCCACGAGCGTCCACGAGCGTCCACGAGCGTCCACGAGCGTCCACGAGCGTCCACGAGCGTCCACGAGCGTCCACGAGCGTCCACGAGCGTCCACGAGCGTCCACGAGCGTCCACGAGCGTCCACGAGCGTCCACGAGCGTCCACGAGCGTCCACGAGCGTCCACGAGCGTCCACGAGCGTCCACCAGCGTCCACGAGTGTCCACGAGTGTCCATGAGTGTCCACGAGTGTCCATGAGAGTACCTATGTGAGGTGTGCATGAGAGTGCCTATGTGAGGTGTGCATGAGAATGACAGTGTGAGGTGTGCATGAGAGTGCCTATGTGAGGTGTGCATGAGAATGCCTATGTGAGGTGTGCACGAGAGTGTCTAATGGCCTTATGCTTTATTGTTAACTAGATTTTTTTATTTTTTGTTATAATATCAAGTTACGCGTTTTATTAACCCTGGGGGAGGGGAAAGGAACCCGGCGTATCGGGAAACCTCGTTACAGAGTGTATTGTAAACCCGAGATTTTGTATCGACGTCCTGATTGCCGACGCCTGTTGACAGGGGAGCTTTGATTATCGAGTGGCTTGCACGCGAAGTTCGCTCTGCGTCAATTTTGCACTATGTCCGCACAGCCGGCCCCTTAACCCCGACCAGACCCGATGGCGCGTCTCTGTCGGGATCCGATAATTATCGAACGCTCGTGAGGACCGGCACTTTATAAACCCTCACTCGAAAACCGTTTAATTAATGGATTGTAAAATTACGAACGCGGGGAAGTGCATTTGGTTGAATATTTATAGCTAATTCGGGAGGGAACGAGATAAATATCCGCCGTGACCGGTAATTGAATACCCGCTGGGGATAATGAATGAGCCGTCCCACATTCGCCCCGGTCTCGCGGGCTTCCGGCGAATTATTTTTGCGATTTCGGGAAAAAAACAAAAAAGAAAAAAAGCGAACACTCCGTTATTTCCATATATCACGCTAAAAACGAACGGGGGGGATTGGGCTGTCAAAATTGATAATCGGAAAAAGTTCCATTCACCGGTTATGAAAGCGCCGCTCGGTGACAGTCCGGAGGGTTCGCTTGGCATGCGCTCCAGATATAATTAGCAATTACCGTCCGGACGGGTTGGAGGAAATGAAAGTTACGCCGGAAGTCGGGAGGGAGGTTAACGCGTGGTGGGATTCACCGCCGCAAATTCACGTGCACGCGCGAGTTTGCAGTTTGCGCCTGGATATAAGTAAGAGGCATCGCGCAGCCGGAAGCGAGTTCCCACGGGAGTGGTGGCTCTTCTTTGGAACTTGGGCATGAAAAAGTTCCGGTTGCCTTGGCCCGATAACGGATATCGATTGATGAAATATCGATACCTCCACTCGCGAAAACGAACTTAGCCGTGCCCCAAACGAGATAAAAGTCTATTCGCAGACCTCGCGGGGTTTCCCGTTTTCCACACCGAAGATTGCGCATCCGACCATCCGGTTGACTAACGGATATCGACTGATGGAATGTTAACGAGAGCCTTGGGGGGCGGGAACGTAGGGTAGAGCGGGGCAAAATGGGGCAGCGGGGCAAAATGGGGCAATCTGGTAAAACAACATTTTCTAATAATTTTTGGATCGAACCGCGGGGCAAAACGGAGCGGAAAATCCGGACGTATCGACGGGGCGAACGCGGACATCCAAAAATTATTGGAAAGTTTAGTTTTACCGATTGCCCCGTTTTGCCCCGCCGCCCCATTTTGCCCGCTCCACCCTATATATAGCTGGAAACGGCCAGATGGAAGCCTCATAAACTTGGCGATCGTTCGTAAACTTAGAACCTACGAGTGAAAATCAAATCCTTGTGGTACCTCGTGCAATGCTGCAAGCGGATCCTCCCATCAGCGGATAGTCGACACCGAGCCGCGCGAGCTCGGTGGATGGAGGTGGATCGGCCTGGAAGCGACTACGTGGATTCCAAGAGGTACATACGTAAGTGGATGCAAGTGGAGCTGGTAATTGCTTCGAGTGATGGGAAACATCCCCACCGCTCGCCGGGACCGGGACGACTCATTAACCTCCCCGACGGAAAATGTACTTTCGACTTATCGCTGCGAAAGGGAAATCGTATTATCCCGAGAGACCGGGATTCCATGGAATTGCTAGGCTCTACGTAACGCGCTATATAATACCGGTAGAGGTGTCTCGTCTCGATCTCCACCGTACTTGAATTATTTCACTTCTCTCAAGAACCGACTAATGCACTTCACTTCTTCTCGCATTGCTACGTGACCTGCGATGCACAGAGAACTCGGCAAGGATTTCATAACTGCCTCTATGATATTTATTCGCTGCTGTAAATTTCCATCTGTCCGTGTGTGGCGCGAGTGAAGAGCCTTCGACTGAAATGAGATCGAGAGCAACGAGGTTAGAGGGGAATTCGGAGATAACTAGAGGGAGCAAAAATTGGTGGGTTTCAACTGGCATTCTAAGCTGGCAGTGTGTTTATGGCACTATAACAGTGCCATAAACAGGTTGGTGGCGATTTTCGAGATCTTCATTCTCGGGATCCGACGCGAAGGGCTCAAAGCTGATTTCTCGTTGGTGATGTTTGGCGATGTTGGCGAGGTTTCTTTCTGCCCTTTGGTCGACCGTCGTTTTGCCTGCTACGAGCTGTCCGTGTTTGGCGCGAGTGAAGAGCCTTCGACTGAAATGAGATCGAGAGCAACGACGCTAGAGGGGAATTCGGAGATAACTAGAGGGAGCAAAAATTGGTGGGTTTCAACTGGCATTCTAAGCTGGCATGGTTCACTATAAAACTGCTATAGGGTAAAAGTAGTGAATATGGCCCACCTCGATTAACACGTAAATCAATGATATATGGACCGGGCCATATTCCCCATTTTTACCCTACACAGGTTGATGGCGGTTTTCGAGCTCTTGATTTCCGGGGTCCGACGCGAAGGACGCAAAGCTAATTCCTCGTTGGTGATTTTTGGCGATGTTGGCGAGGTTTCTTTCTACCTTCAGGTCGACCGTCGTTTTGCGTGCTCCGAGCTGCCCGTGTTTGACGCGCGTGAAGAGCTTTCGACTAAAATGAGATCGAGAGCAACGACGCTAGACGGCAATTCGGAGATAACTAGAGGGAGCAAAAATTGGTCGGCTTCAACTGGCATCCTAAGCTGGCAGGGTACACTATAACAGAGCCATAAACAGGTTGGTGGCGATTTTCGAGCTCTTCATTCTCGGGGTCCGATGTTTAGCGATGTTGGCGAGGTTTCTTTCTGCCTTCGGGTCGACCGTCGTTTTGCGTGCTCCGAGCTATCCGTGTGTGGCGCGAATGAAGAGCCTTCGACTAAAATGAGATCGAAAGCAACGACGCTAGACGGCAATTCGGAGATAACTAGAGGGAGCAAAAATTGGTCGGTTTCAACTGGCATCCTAAGCTGGCAGGGTACACTATAACAGTGCCATAAAGAGGTTGGTGGCGGTTTTCGAGCTCTTCATTCTCGGGGTCCGGCGCGAAGGATGCAAAGGTAATTCCTCGTTGGTGATGTTTGGCGATGTTGGCGAGGTTTCTTTCTGCCCTTGGGTCGAGCTACGAGCTGTCCGTGTTTGGCGCGAGTGAAGAGCCTTCGTCTGAAATGAGATCGAGAGCAACGACGCTAGAGGCGAATTCGTCGATAACTAGAGGGAAGAAAAATTGGTCGGTTTCAACGGGCATCCTAAGCTGGCAGGGTACATGGCATTTCTGAACGATATATAACAGTGCCATGAACAGGTTGGTGGCGGTTTTCGAGCTCTTCATTCCCGGGGTCCGACGCGAAGGACTCAAAGCTAATTCCTCGTTGGTGATGTTTAGCGATGTTGGCGAGGTTTCTTTCTGCCCTCGGGTCGACCGTCGTTTTGCGAGCTCCGAGCTCCATCTACATAGCGCCAGCGGCATTAGTTGTAGCGGCGATAGCACCCTCGCACGCGGTACCGGCAAAGCACGTAGGTAGGACAATTAAATATCCACCGCAAGTTTCCCGGAGTGGGGTCAAAGGGCAAGCACGGACGCAGTCTGTGGGGATGTGCGAGTGCCGGGGACAATTTGGCGTCTAGTGTATCACGGGTAAAAGAGCCGTTTTCAGTGCTGGAAGTTATATTCTCCTCTCTCGACATAGAGCCCGGCATGCCGTCTTATAAGCGGCTTACCTTAAACACAGCACTTAGCCTCGTACAGCCTTCCATCATACCACCCGCTGCTACCAGCGCCAACCGGCTTCAGCTTCTCACATTTTTTTTTTCCACTCCCGCTCCCGAGTCGATATATCAGCATGGGATTAATACGTGCGCCGTCGGGGCAGGGTAGATTGGCGAATATTGGCCATTGAGTCATTCCGGACAGCCTGATGGCCGGAGGCGGACAGAGTATTCGGTTCATCGAAATAAATATTTGGATGATCGATGTAAATGCCTGGCACATCGGGCTAGCAGTTCGTTGAATCGATGTGTGTTTATTTGCTGTATCAAGTATTTGACCCTAGCAACGAAATATAGTATTTTTTTTTAACTCGCGAGCGTCACTGCAATCGACACAAATTATATTTATTTCACTCGGTGGGAAAATAAAACTTTGTACGGTACTCGTGCGAAAAACGTTTCCTGAACACGTGTGATTGCAAACTGACACTCGTCAGAAAAAGTTTTTTCGCACTCGTATCAAAATTTACTATTTATTTTGCCACGTAGGTTGTTGCCAATAATTTTATAATTTTATACGTTATTAAGTAGTAGTTGGTATTAAGTATTAATATTAGGTAGTTATGTTAAGTACTAGCTAGCATTGTCTAGTCGACATTCTAGAGATTAAAAAAATTGAAAGTGCACTTTGCAACTAAGTGGCTT
Source organism: Ichneumon xanthorius (assembly GCA_917499995.1). Classification (NCBI taxonomy): domain Eukaryota; kingdom Metazoa; phylum Arthropoda; class Insecta; order Hymenoptera; family Ichneumonidae; genus Ichneumon; species Ichneumon xanthorius. Next base: position 6,929,953 of record OU824211.1, on the reverse strand, counting down.
TTTCCTAACACATGCACGTAAAATCCCACTTTGCGTTCCTGCGAAGTGAGCGCAGAAAGGCACTTTTTCCCATCGCGTGCGAGAAAAATACTGCGCATGCGTACGAACGCAATACGGTATTGTTTCCCGCACTAGTGCGAGAAAGTGCTTTTCTGCGCACTTCCACTTTCCAGAACCGTTCGTCTTCAAAAACGAAAAGCGTGGTTTTCGTGAATTCGTTGGGAAAAATTATGTGAATGATATGTACGTAGAAAAGGGAGTCCTGACTCTTGTGAATGCCGCATTTCCACACACTGATAAAAAAAAAGTACAGTTGAATCAACTAAGATTCAGGCGAGGACATTCAAATAAATATTTAATTGGTCGAACAAAATATTTTAATGGCTCAAAAATATTTTTGTGAAATCACTCAACAAATTGTCGAACTAACCAATTATTTAGTTGGTATTTACCAACAAAATATTTAGTTGAACGTCCCTGCCCGAATCTTCGTTGATTCAACCGTATTTGTTTATCAGCGCACTCATCAACAACTCCCTTTCTACGCCACCATACAAATGACTATTCCCTTAGGTGACCGGCATTCGTTCACTTTTCCACCCGCGCCCAGGAATTCGAGCCAAATATTGCACGGGAATCGCGAAAGGTATCCCTTTCGCCGATATTTGTGCGAAAACAAGCGAGATTTTCCAATGGCAAACACAGTTATTTATCCACTGTGCGTGTAACACAACCCTGCGAGAGATACGCTCGTATACATGATTAATTGCCGGTGTACAGTGATAACGTATTTACCGTATATTTCGCAGTGGTTAATGGAAAGCGGGCTTGGCCAGTGGTACGGGGAAAACGTACACGCCGCGTATGTTCGCGCGGAGCCGGGTTAACCTTGCTGGACCGAACAAATCGCAATTTAATTTTCATCGATATATGGGAACGAGGCTCCGGTATCGGCGAATTAGGATGAATTCTTAACGGATCAACTCAGCGCGCCGGGTAAATTGCCATCCCCGTCGATCTCTTTAAACATGCAAAAGCATCGATGACTATTTCGATATTGACATCCATTACCGATCCGCCAGTTCGCGAATCGCAGCACCGAGCTCGGCGTTAATTCGTCAACGAAAGTCGCCCGGTCGAGCGCTCAAACTTTGACGGACCAATTATTTTCGCCCGTCCCGACGGAGCGATTCGCAGGGGCGGGGATGGAGAAACTCGAAAATGCATGGGCATGCATGGGGATGGATAAATAAATCGGTTTTTAACGCGACAGCGGGGTTGTTGCGAATGCCCGGCACGTACGTGTTCAGTGAATTCGATAGAGTGGTCCGTCGTGTCTGCTCTATACTGCAAGTAGGCAGCGGTCTTGAACTCACGGCGGTTCGGGGGCAACCTGGGAGGGGTTTCTAAACGACGACCGGAGTAAAAAACTTTGAAACGACCTCACTTCCCCTAAATCTTCGCAATTTTTCCTCCGCGCGACGTAGAAAATATGGGGCTTAGCGTAACGAAACCCATAAAACACGTGCGCCGCCGGACCAAGACGCATGTAGGCGCGTTCCCCTCCGCCTTCCGGCATTCGATGCATCGTCGGACAGGAAGATCCCCACTAATACCAACAACGTGTACTCGTGCATAACCGATGATGCGGTGAGGAGCGTCGGGCGAGCGAGCAGTGAGCTTTTGTCGGAGGGGGGGAAATTGGTCGGGAGGGCTCGGGAAGCTGTGGCGGAAGTGTGGACGATGCTTGCTTGCCCACTAAAAGTCATCGCCACCCCTCAAAACTTATAAGGTTAATTCAATTTAAACTTTTTAGCGCGAGACGGGGCAGCGTCGAAAGCACCTCAACGAAACTCCCCCGGAGTTTACGCGCCGATAAAAACTGTTTGCCGACGAAAAATTTGCGGAAAAGTTTAATTTTTACAAGCCAAGCGCCGAGGCGTCACGCGCCTCGCGTCATTCCGGCTTTTCGGCCGTTTCGCGCTGTCCGCGAGAGGGCCGCACGGCACTTTTATTAATCCCGCGCGGGCTTCCTCGAACTTAGCGTCGTCCCTTGCTGTTCGTTGCTCGCCCCGAGAAATGCATATGCAATATTAAAAAAAAATCTCCAAGAAAAGTCGTCCCGGATGGGCCATTTTGGAAAATCAGACTACTGTGGCGTTTTGTACGTAGCGGCGAGAGGGCGAGGGCTGGATACGCACTGTAAACTTTGTACAGTGAATCGTATGTACGCAAATTTCTCGGGTCACGCAGCGCACATAACTCTTTCTGTCAATGCTTCTCTTCTCGAAAACTAGCTTCAAGTTTTAGACACCTCACAGGTCCTTTTTGTCGGTACGGTGTGGTTTGAAATAATCTATAAATGCAATCAATGTCCACGATGTGTGGCGATTATAATAGTTTCATAATAGTACTGTGCGATACAAGTCCCGTAAAGCGAACATTATACGCAGTTTGGGAAGTGGTCCCACTTCATAGTCTTCGTATAATATTCGTTATACCACATTAATATCGTATAATATTTTTCGCAACAAGTGCAGGAGATGTGTCAGTTTTCGTGCCTGTAAGGCATTCGCATGCGCCGGAGTCTCTCGCACTTGTACGAGAAGTAAAATGAGCGTGCGAGAAGTAAAATTAGCGTGCGAGAAGTAAAATTAGCGTGCGAGAAGTAAAACTAGTGTGCGAGAAGTAAAATCGCGCCGATGTACTAATGCGCAGTCATTTTAGTACGCTTTGCTTTAAAACGCCACTTTTGTCACGCCTTACAGGCATGGCACTTCTCATGCATGCGTTACAAAAAAGGTTTTCACACTTCACAAACCTTTCTTGTCCACAAAATTCGCCAATTCAGATTTGCTTCCATAGTGATTTTTCACTTTCTTCGTTCAAAAAATACGGTTCGGGAAAACGAACTTGTTAAATTGACAAAAAAACTAAAAACGAAACAATTGTAGACGTTCATGGTGCTCCGAAACACGATCGCTCGAAGATCAGAACAACGAAGATCGAACGGGCACGGGTGCGTAAAAATAACGAATCCCTCGAGTCTGGGAACTTATTCCTTTGTCAGTCGATACGTTTACACGATCGCGGAGGTAGCAGTCGAGGCACAAACGAAACGAGAAATTGCAATCTCTTTGGAGATCCGGAATACTTCCCCGCTTTTCAAGCGAATGGAGCGTGTTTACCGTGATACCTCCCGTGTAGTTGTGCTACTGCTTCTCCCGTCTGTCTGTTTTCCCCGTCCCTTGTACGTTCGACGGCTTCCTCCATTTAACTGGTAATTCACTGAACGAACCGAGTCCTCACTTTTATATTTATTGTTACACGCCTTCATTCCGTACTTTTACTTCGCTCCATCAGTCAGCATCTTCCTTTTCGCTGTTCATTTCCTCGTATTAGACTTTCCTATCTCTCTACGCTAATTGACAATAAGTTCGCGTTATCTCCTCTCTCCGGTACTACGAAATATCTTTAACGATTCCATCAGATTGGATCCCACCGGTGGACTCTGCAAACGAATAAAATCATGTTAAACCTGCGAAAAAGAAAATCTCATTTTTCCACCGGAAGTGACGTCGAAGAGATTTTTTCTTTAATTCTCTGCGACGTCACTTCCGATTTGAAAAAATTCAATTTTTACCGGAAACAACGTCATAGAAAGATACTTTTAATTGTTCACTGGAGCGTCATTTTCGCTTTGAAAATTTCAGCCTTCCACCGGAAGTCGACCGATGAGGTTTTCACCGTTTCCACAGTCACGGATAAAATTTTTTATTTTTTTTCTCCGTGACGCAGATGCATTTCGCCCTTTAATTTCTTCGAATATCCACAACCATACACTGTCCGGCGTGAAGTTTGAGATTCATTAGAATAGTTTTGCGGCGTACGATATTTCCCTCCCAGGAATTTTAATTGGACTCGCTAATTGTACGGGCGGAGATTTTTAAAGCTAATTGGGATGGTCCGTGTCGGATGACGTCTACGCGAGCTTTTCTATAGGGTAGCTTGTTCTGCCAGTTACACGAGAACGCGCGCCAGAGGGAAGCGCGTTGCAACGTGAAACTTAACGAAGCATCGTAGGAAGGCACGGGTAGATTCGATGAGCGTTATGCGATAACGAACATTTCACGTATCGACTGTATTATCTGTTGATGTGACCAGCCGCTGTCATTGGCTTGTCCGAATCCATCTCGACTCACCCTTCACAGTTCGATGAACCGTCCTGGACGAATCTTAACGTAGTCCTTGCGAATAGTATTCACTTCGCATAAATTTCATAGAACTGAGACGGAACTGCAAACACTTCCGGATGGTACAAAAATCTGAAAAAAACAAACCTATTAAATGCGCTAAAAAAAATGTTGCATAATAATAATTCCAAAAGGTTATTAACAAATTGTCAAATTGAAAAATAAAATTGTCCAAAAAATCTCCCGGAAACCCAACTTTTTTTTATGAAAAAGGTTCGTTAACTTTTCTGAATACGTGTGAACTTTCTCAGATTTTTTAATTCGCCTTTGAATTTTTTTTTATATGGGAAAAAAGGGTAGAAAGTCACAAAATTCAGAGTGAACTTAAAAATCGGAAAAAATTCCCAATTATTCAAAAAAATAGATGAATGATTTTCATAAAATAGCTAGGTTTCTAGGAGATTTGTTGAACAATTAAATTTTTCATCAATTTGTTAATAACATTTTGGAACTATTAGTATGCTAAATTAATCTTTTCAGCATTAATATGCCTGATCTTTTTTTCAGAATTTATACTATCGAGAAGTGTTTGCAATTCCCTCTCATTTCTCTGAAGCTTATACAAGGAGAACCTCGCAAGGACTACCTTAAATTTTTCAGCGGACGCATCAACTCTCGTTGACGCGAAAAAAAAATTCTATTAATTTGACAATGTCGCTCTATCGGGCACTGCGATCTAACTCGTATCTCGAACAGCGACTCTGAAATACGACTCTTGGGCGACCGAAGAGATAAGCCATCTGAGTATAAACAATGGAGATCGAAACTGCCGTAAGAAGTTTAATTAAATTCGCCAGTTAAGGGAACGATAGCTGCACGTACATCCAGCTCGAAATTCCTTCGAGTTGGAACTATGTCGAGGTACGAAGTCGAAGACGGCACGGTCTGTGGATCCAGCGTTATCGGCTTGCCCGCTGATGGAACCGCGAACGGGAAGCAAACTTTTGGTCCGCGGATCTTTCAGCGGTACGGTGGCGTTGAGATATAGCCTATACGCGCACTGGAAGATCACGCTCCGTGTTAAGCCGGTAATCGGTTTCGCGGCTCGTCTTCTCTCCCGTTACCCGGGGACACGGAGAGTGAGAGCTGCCGTTGTCGTTGCCGCTGGCTCCGTGTCGAAGGGGAAAGCGCCGCGAGAGCAGCGAGCAAAAGTTCGAAAGCTCGTTAATACACGAAGGCCGTACATCCGGAATGGCCATCACTCTCGTTTTCTAACTCGCGTCGACTACAGAAAGAGCTTGTACTTGCAATAAATATATCTTTGTAGGTCGCATCGTGTCTTCAGCATCTGTAATTGCGGGATATTCGATGAAAGCGAGAGTCGCGCGGAATCACCGAGTTTATAGCGTTTTCCCGTTTGATGCGGCGTAGTGATCATTGAATATTAAATTCGCCGTCGCTTGGGTGGAAGAACTCACTATCGTGAAAATAAAAATCCGATCCAAATATATAGTCATATCGGAAATACGTCACTTCCGGAATGAACGTCTAATTTTTCGACCGAAACTTTTTTTTTTACCGGAAGTGACGTCACACTGGAAATACGTCACCTCCGGTTTGGGAATCTCATTTTTCGGCCGGAAGTGACGTCGTACCGGAAATACGTCACTTTCAGTTTCAAAATCACATTTTTTGCCCGGTGGTGACATATTTTCGATATAACATCACCTTCGGTAAAAAAAATGAGATTTTCAAACCGGAAGTGACGCATTTCGCGAACTAATTTCATGCTTGTGTTTGAGACAATACTGTTGAATTCATACTCGAAATTGTTATGAAAGTAACACTCACGGAAAAGCTGCAGTATATGTGTGTCTGCGCTTCTGCGACAATGAAACATTGTAAATGTTGATATAATCTGTCGCTTCGCTGGATGAATCTCGCAGTGGATCGGACTCTCGGGGGATTTCGCGTTGCGAGGAAATGCCATCGCATTATTCACCGGTGTAATGTATATGCACCAGAGTAAGAGTCGTCTAATAGGGGTTGCGCTCAGCGACATCCAGGTATACGGGGAAATGGATCGATTTTCCACTTGGTACAACCAACAGAATTAATGAGACAACGAGCGTATGGATGCTAATTAAGGTCTGTTGAAAGTTAGGCGGAATACCGTGTGCAGCCGTTACAACGCGCTGGCCGCTAATAGGGAGGAACTTTTCCTGCTCTCTTCTCGAACACGGGACCGATTCGATGGGTAGACAAGCCGCGAGACTAGGACCAAAACTACCAGTCGTGTTACAGCAACGACCAAGGGATGCCGATGGGTTTTCATGTTTCCACTGCGGAGCATTGTATCCCGTATGGACAATACGGTCAAAACTCAACATTCGCGAGACCACTGGAATTTTGCGGATAAAACCTTTTCGGATGAGGGCAGCGCCGGCCAATGGTGATCATTGGGCAGCGGGGTCGACTTTGTTACACTTTATTCACTTTCTATAGTTTGCGTTACGTTTTAACGAAGTTACTGAACATGGATTAATTTTCTTATCCAAGTTTAACAATTTTAACAGTTTTGGGGTCGAATTTGACTTAAGATGTTAGTTTCAATTTACGAGCTCTTTTGAGATTGAACTTAAGATCGAAGCATGGCCGAAACTTCATTGCATGTTTAAGATCCAACCTCAGTTTGAATTTATTCCGTGCTTAAGTTTGATCTTCAGTTTGGTTCAGTTCAGATAAGTCTGCACTGCAAAAAATAAATTATTGGATTAAGCAAATGCGCGGTGACATACGTTCAAAGGTGTATTTTATTGATACAGCAAAAATGCTTGTTTCAATCGACAAATTTTGATTGCTAGAGAACAATTATTGTTGTCAATGACATGATCCGCGATTGTGATGAGTGGAAAACGATACGTGGAGAGTTATAAGAATATTTTTTTAGATATCTCTTTAATGCTTCTTATTAGTTTGAACTCAAACTAATGAAGTTCAAACTCTGTTTCAATCTTAAGTTTGAACCTAAGATAGATCGTAAGCACGCAATGAAATTCGGACCTAGCTTCGATCTTAAGATCAGTCTCAATAGCGATCTTAACTTCAAACTAACGTCTCAAAATTCGACTCTTAGTCTGCTTTTCATCTAAGAAACATTACACTTTGCTGATTTATAGAATCCCTCGTACCTTATGATGCAAGCAGCAGACCTTCCCAAATTCGTCGGTTTTTCAACATCCGCCAGAACTTTGGAAGAAGTCAATATGTATTAATATCATTCCAATGAGTACTGAAATAGCAAGTCGGGATAACGAAAATCACAATGAGAAATAGTAGAAAATTAACCGTACGTGAAAAAATAACAAAAAATTGATCAGTTCACTGAAAGACCTTTAAGTATATCTAACAAAATTCCCTCCAATATTCGGCTTATCGAGAAAAATTGACTTTTCACCCAAACATTCGAATTCTTCCTTACATCGCCATTGCCTCATTCTCCCCAGCACACCGGCTATTCCTCCACAGCGATAGTTCCGCATTCTTTTTTGGGAACAAAAGTTTGCGTATGCGAGGCACGATATCGACCAAAAATATATCAACGATACTGTTAAGGTAGTCGTACCATTGTAAGACTACCTTAACAGCACCGTTAATATATTTTTGGGCGATACCGTAGGACATTTCGCATGGAGCACAGCAGCAGCTGGCACACGGAAACATGGTCCGAAGCACTGATACCAGGTGCACTTCCGGCGGGGCGCAGCGGCAAGTATGTATCCGAGGCGTCGTTTTCTCTTTCGCTTCGAACGGCAGCGTCGTAAATTTTTTGTTTTTTACAGTACCTTCGTATGCTCGTACCCGGTGCATTGTAACGCGCGTATGGCATCGGATCGAATCGCTGCACCGACCGGTTTCGCCTCTTCCGAACGGGATTACCTCCTGTAGCGAGAAGAAATTGAGTGCGTACTCACCCACGTTGTTTCCTCGCTCCGTGCTCGACGCATCCCATATACGCGTTATATCCTCTCCAATGGCTTCTCTCGCACTCAATTTTTTTTTTTCGTTTTGCCCCGCATTGCCATGACGCTTGACTACGTACTCATGGAGAAAGCTGACCTCGCGCGATAACTTTCTACAGTATCCGACCCAATGGGGTCGACGCGCCGAACTGTTGTAAATATTTATCGACGATCCTCGAACGGGATCCTCGACGTGCGATCGTTCGGCATAATCGCTTCGAATCGTGGTAAAAAGAAAATTATGTTCATTTAAAAGTCTTTTTTATTTTTTCGCGACATTCGTCGGGCATGAAAATATCGGCGCCTAAAACGCACACGGACTTCCTTTCGTGTTAATTGCCGCGATAAAAATAATTGTCACCATACGAGCATTTCTTCGAACCGAGGTAAAAAGAAAATTACGTTTATTTAAAAGTATTTTTATTTTTTCGCAACACTCGTCGGGCATGAAAAATCGGCGCCTAAAACACAATCAGCGTTGCATTCGCGTTAACTGCCGCGAAAAAAAAAATTATGATCACCGTACGAGATCCTCGACGTGTGATCGTTAGGGATAATTTCTTCGAACCGAGGTAAAAAGAAAATTACATTTATTTAAAAGTATTTTTAATTTTTTCCCGACATTCATCGGGCATGGAAAATCAGCACCTAAAACACAATCAGACTTCCTTTCGCGTTAATTGCCACGATAAAAAATAATTATCACCGTACGAGATCCTCGACGTGCAATCGTTCGGTATAATTTCTTCCAACCGAGGTAAAAAGAAAATTACATTTATTTAAAAGTATTTTTAATTTTTTTCCCGACATTCATCGGGCATGAAAAATCAGCACCTAAAACACAATCAGACTTCCTTTCGCGTTAATTGCCACGATAGAAAATAATTATCACCGTACGGGATCGTCGACGTGCGATCGTTAGGGATAATTTCTTCGAACCGAGGTAAAAAGAAAATTATATTTATTTAAAAGTATTTTTTCGACGGGCATGAAAAATCGGCAGGTAAAACGCAATCAGACTTGCTTTCGTGTTAATTGCCGCGATAAAAAAATAATGATCACCCTACCTCGCAAGAGTGCCCATTCATTGCCGCGCGCGGCGGTCGTAGCAGAAGCGTTGACATTGAGTAGAAAGTAAACGCAACATCCGGAAAGCTATTAGGTTGAAGAATAACGGGGAGCGGTTGGGTATAATTTGTCGCGCAACGACAGTCGGCTCGTTGCTCTCGGCGTTACTTCCGGATCACGCATGGCCAAGGAATGCTCGCACGTATGAAAAAAGTGAAATTATAAATTTAAGATGTAAAAAATTTATACCATAGTGAAGAGAATAAATTTCTTTTTTTTCGTGTCTCTTGAACTCGAAAGGTGACGAAAGTTGTGCTCTCATTTAAAACCGAATATAGGTTGGGTATAATTTGAGGCGCAATGACGGTCGACTCGTTGCCCTCGGCGTTACTTCCGGAATACGCATGGCGAAGAGATGCTCGTACGGATGAAAAAGCTATATTTATTTATTTATTTATTTATTTATTTATTTATTTGAATAAAAACGCCCCGGTCACAAATGGACGGGAAACCCCATTCAACGATTTGATATAGTGAGGGTGCCCATAAGTTAATGAAAAACAAAGTTTAAAGGATAACCGTAGGAAAATATTGCGAATAGGGGGCCGCTGATAAATTTAAATGAAGAATTTAAGATGGGAAACACTGTAAAAAAATCTATACGAAATTTAATGTGCCGGACTGGAAGATTTTATTAAAAAACTGGTATATTAAAATTCATGTATAATCGTGATGAAAAAATAATGTTCTGTGTATTTAAAATATTGAGGATACTTTACTTTTACTAATTTTACTATGAAAGTACGTTCATTTTTATCATTTACTTCAATTTCAATGGAACAGTATATTAAATTTTCATCACAATTGTACATTAAATTTAATGTACCAGTTTTTGCATAAAAACTTCCAGGCCGGTACATTAATGTACATTTTTTGTAAAATAAAAATACCAGATTACAAAAATTACAAATTTTTTTCTTAAAATTTGCAAAAGATTTAATTAAAAATCAAAATTTTACTGTAAAATTGCAATGCACATGTGTTTGAAATATCAGAAACAGTTTATGTAAAAAAAGCTTCACTTGCCGTTCATTAATTTTCGAACAGAATTTTTCGGTACAGTGAAGAGAATAAATTTATTTTTTTCCGTGTCTCCTGAGCTCGAGAAGTGACGAAACTTGTTCTCTCATTTGTCCAAGCGATACGAAAATAAGAAGAGAATAAAGTAAGAAAAGAAGACGGAGAGTCGAGAGCAGATGCCGGGGTACGCGAAGCTTCTGCACGCTCGGGAGAGCGTGTGCATCAGCCGGAATCCTCCACATATGGCTACCTGTACGTGACAATATTTCCAACAAACTTCATCGCGTGCATCTTCGCGTGCATCCTCGGGTCACGATTTCTACGCGGCTCTTTTATCGCGAGACTGATCGTTGAAAGTCCTCCGCAGCTGAGCGACGAATCCCCGACCACGATAAATAATGTTAGTCTTTAAAGCGCGCGTAAGAATTTTTTAAAAATAGAAATTGATATCGTCAATGCGCTTATCAACTTATCACCAAACGGAGGTCAAACCTCGTTGATTGCAACTCTCTCAGCGACTTCACTAACTGTACGTGCCAATTTTCCCACGAAACTTCATCGCGTGCATCTTCGCATGCATCCTCGCGTCACGATTTCTACGGGACTCTTTTTTTTCTATTAACTCCCGACTATCCGCTGGGGTAAAAGACGGGAATTATGCGTTTCACTGAGGTCCCGCGATTTTACAATGTTCGTTATCTCCAGTGTTTGCCGCATCGGCTTAACATGTCTTAACAGAATTCGGCATATGACTTCTGTGGTTTACCGAGTATGTTTGTAGCGATAGACTATGAAAATTAAATGTGAAGTGGCGGAGATAAAGAACGCTGATAAAGTGGACTATTTAGATACATCGAGAGGACGCCGCCATTATTTCTGTCGCCCGCTGTAAAAATACTATAGTCCGTTCAACTCGCTCAAAGCGTTGTGTAACCACAAACTATTCTATAATTCTATGGTTCTAACTCGATTGCTGTAGATAGATACACAGAGAGAATAATTCATCTATCAAATCTATTTATAATCTATCTATCTATAATAAAAACTAACGGCTGTCTAAGAAAAATAACCACAGCTCACGGTAGGACGCAACTCGGCCGCCACCTATGGCGGAAAGTTCCAGATTTTCCAAGAATTTTTACCATGATATCTACGAAAAATTCTTATAAATAAAATTTTGTTCTTCCCGTCAACGAAAACAAAATAGAAATAAAGAAAAAGGAAAATATTTAAACAGATATATTATAATGTTATTATGTTTACACATGCTCTATTTTGGGTTAATATTTGTATTTTTATCTGAACTGTAAAATTGAAAACGTAAAAGGGTTTGTTCCGTAAATAAATTAAATAAATAAATAAATAAATCCGGTACTTCCTATCATAGGTGGCGATCGCGAAACTAATCGTGAAAAGTCCTTCGCAGCTGCGCGACAAATTCCCAAATACGATAAACAATATTCGACTTTAAACCACGCGTAAAAAAAATAAATAAATAAAAATAAAAAAAAATTCGATAAAAGCGCTTCGCGATTCGGTAAAAGCGCTTATCACCGAACGGAGGTCAAACCTCGCTGATCGCAACTCTCTCAGCCCCGCTATCTCTCCACCGCGTAATTACTTTCCCGTATCTCCCGGCAGATGCCGAGTATCCACGAAGAAAGTGCATATCGAGTATCTCCGAGTGACTCGGTAATGACCCCAAAAGTTTGACGTCGGAAAACAACGACTACAAACACCACGGGGTATCAGCGAAAAGTTTATCGCCGTTTTCGGGCTGTTGCACAATTATGAAGTTAGCCGGACGAAACGATGTTGCAAGGTGTGCGCTGCAAAGATGCAAAACGTCTTGTTGAAAAAAAAAAAATAATAATAACAATAAGAATAAAATAAATAAACAGATCCGAATTATGTGCGGAATATTGTTCAAGGATTCCAAACTTTGCCTCTGCCGACGGTGTAATTCCGTAATTTCGAGAAGAGCGAGCGAGAGTGGCGAACGCTGTCAATGGGATTTATAAAACAATGGAATATGAAAACAGGTAACTATGCGGTGGAGGTGTAGACGGAAAGTTTCATATCAACAATCGGACGGTTTAGGTATTCGATCATGTTTCCGAAAAGTTTCCCGACAAACTACCTCGCCGTCCTTCTCCCTCGCCCCCCGCAACCGAGGCGGATGTTGGATCGTTGAAGTTGGTCCATCCGGAGAATGCAGAGTGGTCTGGCTGCGCGCGTCAGTGATCTCAAGTTTCGTAGCCCGGACCGGTGGATGCTCACCGTTGGGCTGGCCCGAAGCTTCGCCGAAACTGAAGTCGAGGTTTAAATGACCGTCGCTTAGGAGGGACAGGATCGGCACGAAAGGAACGGAGATTAAGCTCCGAATCTCCGACCGCCGGATCCGGGTTCGCCTCGCCCCGGATCGAGGGAGCAAGTGCGACTGATAGGACAATTTTCGTACACGCGAAGTCGAACTGTTACACGTACAGATCGTCGTCTCTCGACGACGCTCCGAATTCGGGCAACGGGAAATTTCTTGACGAAGCCCGTTTCAGACTGATGCGATCTTAAGGAAGTTTTCAAGCCGTTCAAACTTTTGAGCTTCTGTTGATTATAGGGGATAGTTATTTGTATTACGGCAAATGTCCTTAACCTAGAAAAACATTAATTGCAATGATTTTACGAAAATATTAACTGGTTTGCGCTAATTTTCGAAAAGGTACATATTTGGTCAGTTTTTTCAAAGAATAATCGGTAATTTTCACTCGATTTTTATGTATCACGGCTCATTCTCTTCCTCGAAAGATGATCTACGAATTGACCATCTACATATTCGACAGTATTTTCCGTTCAAAAATTACAGTTTGTTTACGACGGAATTTCGTCGATGGACAAACAAAAGGCTGTCATTTTTAAACCGAAAATACTATTGAATATCTAGATGGTGAATTCAAAGAGTATTTTTTGAAAAAACTGAACGAATATAGACCTTTTCGAAAATTAGCACAAACCAGTTCATATTTTTTCAAATCCATTCCAGTACATGTTTGTCTATTTTAAGCACATGTGCTCTAATCCAAATAACCATCCACGATAATCAAACCAGGCCTAAAAGTTTACATAAACGATTTAAAAAAATCTAGCACTCATTTGACTAGTGCGAATCGCTCCAACCTGCTTAAGAGCGAACCAAGAAAGCGCGGCAATCGAGGCAGAGAAATCGAAGGAAAGCATAAATAGTGGGCCAGAGGCGAAACGTTAGCGAGCTCCCGGTTGGGTGGCGGAGGGCAAACCGGGCCATGGGGAGGGAGGAGGGGGAGGGGGTGGGGTTTGGGGAGCAAAATATCGAAATTTGTATTCTACTATTCCTCGGTGGAAAGGCAAGCGATATAGGGGTTGCACGACACTGGAGGCCACGGGAGTAAGGAACGAGGCGTGCAACGGCTCGGAAATCGCTCGGCACACCGTACGTACGTATAGACGTCGAAACGTGACGGGAATTCCGAGTGCCATAAACGAGAGAGAATCCACCGTGCGACACGGGCTTAATTACCGCTTCGACCAGCCCCGTCTCTCTCCCTCGCGCCCGTTACTCTCCCCCCCTCCCCCCCCCCCCTCCTTCTGTAAAATGTGTTTTGCACGGCCATTTGCGAAATAGAATGCGTCTACGGGTTATTGTTTGCGAACAGGCTTAAATTATCGCCACTTTGCTTCTCGCTGTAAAGCCGCCGGCCGTGTTAACCGAAATTGGCATTCGGATCGATGGGAATGGCCTGGACGCAAACTAAGTCCGTGAGATACGCGCTTCGTGTGCGTAAGCATGACGAACCGGCCACTCGAAACATCGCCGAACTTTGTTGCCGTTTCACCGTTAATGCGGACGCCTCTTGTTCGGTTAAAATTTCCGATACGGTGCAACAGAGAAACAGAAGCGGCGTTCCGATGACCGCGCGCATCAACGCCCCGCTCTGTGCGCGACACAAATACATTTCAGGCTTATTGAAATTCCTCATTTATAGTTACTCCGCGCGAAGTTCGTCGACGTGCCGATCGTTTGTAATTATTGGCCACTTCAATCCACGTTAAAATGCACACGGATCAATATACTGGAAGCCATCGTGCACGGCAAAGAAGGTTTCGCCTCAAACAACGCTTCTGATCGGTTAAAGTCCACGATCGTTCTTCTCGATAATCGATCGAATTAAAATCATAAAATGTGCAAGAAAAAAAATCGGTCTGAAAGAGAAAGTTTCGTTGAATGTGCAGACTTTATTTTCACCCGTCTAAAAAGACGTCATTTTTCCAGACATTTATTCTGATCGGCTAAAGTCCACGATCGTCCTTCTCGATAATCGATCGAATTAATATGATAAAATGTGCAAGAAAAAAAAATCGGTCTGAAAGAGAAAGTTTCGTTGAATGTGCACACTTTATTTTCACCCGTGTAGAAAGACGTCATTGTTTCAGACATTTATTTGACGATTTTTCATTTATAGTTACTCCGTGCGAATAAGTTCGTCGACGTGCCGATCATTTGCAATTACTCGCCACTCCAATCCCCGTTAAAATGCACACGGATCAATATACTCGAAGCCGTCGTGCACGACAAAGTAGGTTTAGCCTCACCCAACGTTTTATTCCACCCATGTAGAAAGACGTCATTTTTCCAAACATTTATTCTGATCGGTTAAAGTCCACGATCGCCCTTCTCGATAATCGATCGAATTAAAATGATAAAATGAGCAAAAAAAAAAATCGGTCTGAAAGAGAAAGTTTCGTTGAATGTCCAGACTTTATTTTCACCCGTGTAGAAAGACGACATTTTTCCAGACATTTATTTAACGAATTTTCATTTATAGTTATTCCGTGCGAAGTTCGTCGACCTGTCGATCATTTGCAATTATTCGCCACTCCAATCCCCGTTAAAATGCACACGACCCAATACACTCGAAGCCATCGTGTACGGCAAAGACGGTTTACCCTCAACCAACGCTTCCGATCGCCTAAAGTCCACGATCGTCCTCGATAATTAATCGAATTAAAATGATAAAACGAGCAAGAAAAAAAAAACCGTTCTGAAACAGAAAGTTTCGTTGAATCTACAAACTTCTTTTTTCACCCTTGTAGAAAGACGTCATTTTTCCAGACATTTATTTAACGAATTTTCCATTCAGACGTTCCCGATACGATGCTTCGCGGCGTCTCCCCTGAATACGGAAAATATCAAACGTCGGGACGGGCTTGAAATATTGCTGCATAAATTTACCGCTGAAACGAACACCCCGCTGGAACCTTAGCGAGGTATCATTCGTTCCTCCGTGCCCTCAGCGCTCGGTCGCTCGCGCGGGTCCGCTCGCGCACTCTCCGAGCTCGCCTTGGAATAATTAAGAACGGTTATCGCCACTTCCTCCGTCGTTATGATTATTACAATTAATCGACTCGAGCAAGCTTCCTCGCTCGCCGCCTCGGGAGGTATATAACGGAATAAAAACGTTTCCGGTGAGGGCCGCGACGGGGTGAGATATCCTCGTCCCGATGCTGACGCGCGAATTAACACCGAGCCATTTACCAGCCCTCTCGACTTCGCGAGAGGTCTTTCACTTGCCAGAATGACGAAGAGACCCCTCTCGAGAATCAGACCGAGAATCTTGCCAAGGCCGTTCCGGCAATCAGGGGAGAGGACCTTCGCCCGTACGTACGCGCACCCCCTCGAACTACATGTAACACAACCACCCTGATGCATAGTCGCGTCACGAGAAAATTGCTTTCCCTTTCTTTCCTCGTGCTTCTCTCGTCGCGCAAGCGGCCCTCGTCCGTAATACGCAAGGCGCAGGCCCGCCACTCCGCGAATGTAGACGGGATTGCTTTAGTCGATATACCCTGCCCCAAGAGCTCTCCCCTCGGTCTTTTTCTTGCCGCAAGAAGGGATACTAAAAGTTTGACTATCTCGGTCAGTTTGTTGCTCGACAGGGGCATCGCTCGGATTATAGTTCTTACGGACATAATCGACGGATAAACTGGAAACCATTCTCTTTTTCTTGGCTCTGTATTTCCGGAGAAAAAGAATCGTTGGACCGTATGTGAATTATAATAACCATGTGATTACACATGATAACTAGCTGGTTGTTGCGGCTCGGGCGGTTCGCGGCCTAGCTTATGGTTTATGAAATTTAGAAACCGGACATTTAGATTTCCTGGAAGAAATTTAGATACACTGGAAGTGCCTCACTTCCGGTTCGAAAATGTAATTTTTCGACCGGAAGGCACATCGTACCGGAAATACGTCACTTCCGGTTCGATAATGTTATTTTTTTGACCGGAAGTAACGTCATACCGAAAATACGAAAATTCTGGTTTGTAAATCTCATATTTCGACCGGAAGTGACGTCATTCCGGAAATACGAAAATTCCGGTTTGGAAATTTCATTTTTCATTTGTAAATTTGTAAATCTCATATTTAGACCGGAAGTAGCGGCATGCCAGAAATCCGAAAATTCCGGTTTGAAAATCTCACTTTTCAACTGGAAGTGATGTCATACCGATAATACATCACTTCCGGTTTGCAAATCTCACTTTTCAACCTGAACTGATGTCATACCGACAATACATCACTTCCGGTTTGGGGATCTCATTTTTCGACCGGAAGAGTCGTCATACCGGAAGTACAAAAATTCTGGCGATCTCTACCGAAAGACCGTACCTGCCTTAACGTCGCCTGACCTGTTGCAGGTCCGAGCCGATGGCGTTCGATCCCGGCCGTCCCCAGCAGGTTTCGCCTCAAGGCGAAGCGTCGAGCGAACGATGCCGTTCCCTTTAAGGGCACCGAGAGGGAGAGCACCGGCGCCGAGCAGAAGCGTACAGCGCCGCGGTGACGAGCGAGAACTCGCCGGATTTGGTTCGACGAGTGAAGCGTTCCCGTGCGAACTTGCGCGTTTCATCCCAAAGTTTCCATAGCAGTTGGCGAGTTTGGAAGCCCAACGCGGAGGATCTTGGCAAACTCGTGTAGGTACGAACGGTGGGGGGGGGGGGGGGGGGTGCACGCGTATGTTTAAGCACCCGACGATACACCGCGATTTCCCTTGCCATCGCGGAGGATTGAGGTGGAGAGGAGGAAGCTTCAGCGATACCCGCGCCTTCACGCATGCCCCTTCGTCCCGGCCTCTCGATGAACGACGCGAAGACTCGTGCGTTAACTTCCCGAGAACAGAGAGACGCCGCAGACTTCCTCCGGCTCTATCGCGAGGGACGGGGCCGGGGGTAACCTCCGACATAGACGGTTTGTATACACGACTCCGCGTGCACCAACAGCGGCAAGTATGGGAGCTCCCACGGCGGGGCAGAGAGAGTTCGCGTCATACAGTTAACGAGCTTAGCTACGCGATAGCATTCGTGCGTGCTCCGGCACACGAGAGAGCCAACGCCGCCTCCGCGCCACAAGGGAAAATCCCGTGCTGATGTTGCACCCATCCACGAGGGCGACACGCTCTTTCCCTCCAGGCTGATTCGCATTTGTCGACGACACTCGACACGCACGTACGCCACACGACTTCCAAGTTTCAACCGCACATGTGCGCCTTTCCTGCCTCCTCGCCGTTAGCCTCCCCCAACCGTGCCCGGTCGCATCGGTATTCACGGGAGCGCGTGTTGCACGCGTGCTGGAATGCTGCGCTCGTGTCTTTTAAACAGCTCTTAAAACGGCGGATAATGAACTGGGAGATTTTTGTGCAAACTCTTTTTTTTTTATTACTTTTGTACTCGGCTCGGTGTGTGGCCGAGTGGAAAAGGTTGGAAGAGCTCGCACGCACGGAATCGCGTCGTTGGGCCGCTCGTTGCAGGACGGTCCGGGCCGACGTCGTCTCCACCGCGCCACGTCGGCCTGGGCAACACGAATGTCAACGCGGCCCAATGACGTAGTGACAGATCGCGATGCGGGAGGCGCGGTGGAGTTCCCGGGCATTTTTCGAGCTTCTGTCGGGCCGTAATGGGTCCTGATAAGGCCTTATCAGGCCCTTATCGGGACCCGATGTAACGCCCGATGTAACGAAATTTTCGAGCGTTACATCGGGCCCTGATAAGGTCCTTATAGATAGATAGATATTAGATAGAATTTATTAAGTCCTGGGATATCTCCCCTAAGGACCAATGCAATACATTCAAAGAAAAGCAGTGCAGAGTACAACGGGCAGTATTTCGCATACAGAATAAAGCAATACAGGCAGCATTATAAGGCTTTATCAGGCTCTTGTTATTCCTTATCAGGACTCTATCACGGCCCGATTTAACGCTCGAAAATGTCTACTCGGGATGCTGGACTTTCCCCGAGCCGAAATTTTCGAGTGTTAAATCGGGCCCTGATAAGGTCCTTATAAGGCTTTATCAGGCTCTTCTCAGGCCTTATCAGGGCGCGATTTAACGCTCGAAAATGTCTACTCGGGATGCTGGACTTTCCCCGAGCAGAAATTTTCGAGTGTTGAATCGGTCCCTGATAAGGTCCTTATGTGGCTTTATCAGGCTCTTCTCAGGCCTTATCAGGGCGCGATTTAACGCTCGAAAATGTCTACTCGGGATGCTGGACTTTCCCCCGAGTAGAAATTTTCAAGTGTTAAATCGGGCCCTGATAAGCCCCGGATGATTCCTAACAAAGGTCTTGATAAGGTTCGCACAAGGCCTTACCAGAACCTTATCAGCCCCCGCCACAAAGGTCAACAATTTCCACTCGGGTCGCGCATGTTGCACGCGCGCTGTCTCTTAAACATCTCTTAAACCGTCGGACAACGACCATGAGAATCTCGGTACAAACCTCTTTTTCGTATTTCATAGTCAGCTCGTCGCCCAGTGGAAAACTTCCCACCAGCTCGGACCCACGATTGACCGTAGGCGGAATCGGTCCTCGCGAGACGTCGTCGCGCTCCTCGTGGCAGAGCGAGCTGACGTCGTCCGGAGAGAGGCGCGCGTCGCGGCGAAACCTGTACGAAGCGAGTGTCAACGCGGCCCAATGACGGAGCGACAGATCGCGATGCGTGACGCGAGTTACTGCTCATGCGGTGCGTCTCGCAGCCGCGCCACGCCGCGGCTGCCGTCGTGGCCTCGCGGACGAAGCGATGACATCAGCCGCTATCGGGCAACGAAACGCCCGGGGGCGAGGTGGAGGCGGGTGGAGGCGAGGGGGGCGGAAGCGGAGTCAACTAAAAGAGAAGGGAAGATTAAACGGGAATGAGTGGCAACACACTCGGCGACTCGAGAGGAGCGCGGGGAGAGAAGTCGGAGATTCCGACGGAGATGGACCGCGGGACGAAGCGGGTGGGACGGAGGAGGAAAAAACGGTGGGGGAGACCGGGGACAAAAGTAACACGGGTCAATTGTAACAAGCGGCTGCGCAACGCTGCGCATGATCGGACGCATCGGATATGAAGTGAGCAACATCATAGACATCACCTTATGGCCATGCAATCACCTCATAGCTGAGTTTTCAAAAATACCAATTCGCCGAAACCAAATGTGATTCGCGAGTGCAGAAGTGATTTTCCGGCTGTTCGGATCGCGTCAGCTGGGCAACACAATACTTAATATTAGTGCAAACAAGCACAAGGAATTGAAAGGTACATTTTTGCAGAACATTTTGATCGCTGAGACGATCCGTTTCAGATTGTTATTAACCGATGCCACAATAACTTTGCTAATAAGCATGTGTGGGGTCGATTGTAACAGTCGATCCGGGTCAATTGTAACTGCAATAATTAACATCTACCAATGCCAATACCAATACTGATTTATTTTATATATTTTATTTATTTTATTTATTTTATTTATTTTATTTATTTTATTTATTTTATTTATTTTATTTATTTTATTTATTTTATTTATTTTATTTATTTTATTTATTTTATTTATTTTATTTATTTTATTTATTTTATTTATTTTATTTATTTTATTTATTTTATTTATTTTATTTATTTTATTCTAAGCAATCAGCGATAATTTATAACCAACCAATTGCAGACTATAACATTTATAGTAGGGCTGTATAGTTAGGCCGGCTAAAATGTCTTAGACGGTTAAAACATTTTTAAATTTTTTAAATTTAAATTTAAATTTTTCTGTGATAATGCACCCCGGTTCTATTTCTTAATAGCGGTCGAGGAAGGATTTCATTGGTACAGGAGGATGTTACAAATGACCCCACAACCCGTTACAATTGACCCCACCGCGGACCAAATTCTTACCGAATTTTGTTTGTGTTTAAAGGGGCGGTGTTCGCAATTCCGTGCTACTTTCTGCTTGAAATTTTTAAACTAAATACCCAAGACTCGGTTAATGGTACACCATTGGATGCCTAAGCGTTAGACTCTCGGGTTTGTTGGTAAAAAAACAAAAAACGATTTTTGTTACTTTTGTCCCCGGTCTCCCCTATCGTGAGCGAGAGACGGACAAACCCGGAGTGCATGCGACGGCAGCGGAGAGGCGATCGGCGGGGGGGCGGTGGAGAACCTGAGACTTAAGTGTTGGCGGGTTATAGGAGTTGGGAAAAAAAACCGAAGTGAGGAATAAAAGAAATGATTGTACCGACGGGGGGGAGAGACTGGGTGAAGGCTCCGAAGCGGCGGGGGGAAAGGGGGTGGAAATGGTGAACAGGAGGGACAGGCGATGCGCGCGAAGGAGAGAGAGAGAGACGCAGGGGGAGGGAGAGGGAAAGAGAGGGATATAGGAAAAGCAGAGACCTACATATTCCGAGAGGCCAATGAGACGGCGCAATGTGGCCGCGTAGCCGTTCTATCGCCGTCATCGTCGCTCCCGCTGTCGTGAGCCCAACCTGCGAGGGTCCCACCGAGTTTCTCCATGGCCTGCTGTGCGAGCTGGCTCTGGCTGGTCGCGCGCGCACCGGGCTGCCTCTCTTGCCCACTATCGCGTACCAGCACCAGCGGCCGACGCGCGCTTCGTGAGGATTCAGCGTTGCCACGGAGTGTCAGTCGTTCGCCGGCATCCGCCAACGCACAGACATGCTTCCACGTTCCCGCGGGCATTCAACAATGAGGCATCTCGAGGGTGTTGCATTCGCGACGTGTTGCTTCGCAATTGTCACGATATTGGCCATCGGCGTCGGGCCCGGCCTCGCCGCCGATTCTCAGAGTGCCGGTCTCAAGGTGGATCGAATTTATCAGCCGGAAGTATGCGACGTCAAGTCGAAGAAGGGCGATCAGGTTACGATGCACTACACCGGGACACTCGTCGACGGTAGCAAGTTCGACTCAAGGTCAGTGAACCCCAATACGACTTTAAAGACGGTAACTTACGCGCTGGTGCTACGAACTTCGACGATGTGTGACGTTATCTCGGTTGCGTAACTTTCTTTATCTTCGCGCAGAATATTTTATCTTTGGAGGTTTTTTTTTTTTTTTTTTTTTTTTTTTTGATTGTGAGTCGATTAGCGTCAGGTGAGGGAGATATGAGAGATTTTTTTTTTTTTTTTTGTATGCGGCCCCCTCGAATTTTGGTCGCTCACGCGTCGAGCCGATCCGGTTTGGTGGCCGAAGTCACGTCATCCGCCTCCGTGTCCCCCGCCCCCCCCCTTCGGTGGTTCCTCCTCCCCCAAAAACCCGTTCGGCGGTGTGGTTATACGCTCGTGCGGAGGGGTTATCGCGTTATATCTGTCGTTCTCCTGACATTCCGACTGCGTGACGGGTGGGAAAAAATAAATGTATATCAGTGTATCGATAACCCGTCGAATTTCGGGCCGAGCCGATCATTTTTATTCAACAAAAAAATTCACCGACGACGTCGGATTACCTGCGATGCTGAGTTATTTTTTGTTCTCTTCGCACCCAGAAAAATAAATTTTTTCGACGTCCACCTTTTATTTGGTTTAGGTAAAATATTTATATAAATCGAATAAATATTTATATAAATCGAATAAATATTTATATAAATCGAATAAATATTTATATAAATCGAATAAATATTTATATAAATCGAATAAATATTTATATAAATCGAATAAATATTTATATAAATCGAATAAATATTTATATAAATCAAATAAATATTTTACTCAAACCAAATAAAAGGTGACCGTCAAATAAATTATTTTTCTGGGTGCGTATTTTTGGTTTTTTTTTTCGGAGGCTCGAGCGATAACGGCGCGCATGTTCGTCAATTACGCCCGCTCCGACTGCGATGTTATGACGTTATAAGTTACACGTGGAGCGTCGACAAAAGTTGCCCGAGCGGAGTCCATTCGGATCGATCGCACGGCTTTATCGGCGATGATTATGATTCCTCGCTCGGCGCACTCCGCAAAAACGCTCGACAGTAATTAACGCGATAATTATCGAGTGCGGCGGTTTGTTCATCGAGGTTGATCGACCGACGATGCCCCGCGCGCCCGCGGCGTAAAATTCACCGTTCGGTTTCCGCGATCGAAGCGCGTACATCGTGATTCCGTGTAGCGCGAGTAAACCAAGTACCAGACGCACGTGAAAGCGTCACGGAGAGAAGTGGGCGATGTACAAAGGCCGGGAGGGCCGGATTGTGTGCGGAGCTCTTCGCGCCGTACGCACACATCAGCCGAGCATCGGGAGCGCTGCAGCGCTCACACCGGCATCGTAATTGCCGAGTTAATTATACTTACTTCCCCACCGGGCAACCGCTGCTCGTCGACGCCGCTTTTTGATTTTCCCTCAAACGCCGACTCTCAGGCAGTTTCGCGGTTCGACCGCGAAACTGATGGCCGAGAGCTCGCGAAACTCGTTCACCCTACGAGCTTTTTGATACCGATTTTCCTCGTCTCCCTTCCGGGTCTATTCAGTTTGTTTATCTCACCTACGTGATCGACGGAAATTCTGTGTAGTGGAGGAAATGAGAGAGTAAACAAAATCAAAATTAGACCGTTTTTTTATTTTTGGCGGGGATGGAGGGAGTTGAAATCAAAATTAGGACTTGTTTATTTTCCGCGAGGAGAAAGTAAAAAATCAAAATTCGGACGATTTTTTATTTTCGGCGAGGAGAGAGTGAAAACTCGAAATTAGGACGATTTTTTATTTGCCGCGAGGAGAGAGTAAAAAAATCAAAATTAGGACGTTTTTTTATTTTCCGCGAGGAGAGGAGAGAGTAAAAAATCAAAATTAAGTCGCTTTTTTATTTATCCTCAAACGCCGACTCTCTGGCCGCAGTTCGACCGCGAAACTGATTGCCGAGAGCCTCGTTCGCCCAACGAGCTTTTTGCTATCGATGTTCCTCGTCTCCCTTCCGGGTCTCTTAATTTATTTTTCACACCTACGGGATCGGCGGAAATTCTGTGCAGAGGAGGAAGGGAGAAAGTCGAAACTGATCGGCGCACTAAGAAAAAAAATAATGATTGAGTCAACAAAATGTGCTCTTACAGGTAGCGAAACACATGTTTGGTTGATCCAACGAAATAACTGTCGTACTAAGTAAAAAAAAAACCTTCGATTCGGCAACCTGTTAGTTTGATCAGCGAGGTATTCCTTTCGATCATCCAAACATTTGTTTCGCCACCCATAAACGCACATTTTGTTGACTCAATTGATTTCTTTTTCTGTGTGCAAGAGCTTCGTTCTTCCGACGAGCTTTTTATTCCCAATATTCCGCAGTTCCCTTCCGAGTCTCTTCAATTTTTTTACACCCCCGCAGTTGACAAAAATTCGATTTAAAAGAAAAAAATTTAAGATTCGATTTGAATAAAAAAAAAAAAAAAAAATTACGCCCCTTTTTGATTCTCCCGCAAACACCGTCACTCTGAATTGATCGTCGAGAGCCTCGTTTATCGCCGAATCTTCCTCACTTCCCTTCAGAGTCTCAGAATTTTGTTCCTCGCCTTCGCGATCGTCAGAAATTCGGTGCAAAGTACGAAACGAGAGAGCGAAAAAATAAAAATTAACCCGCGATCGCTGAACGAACGATCGGGGGGGGGGGGGGGGGGAAAGCCGGGCGAGAAAAATGAGGCCGTTTTAGAAAGTTCGCTCCGTTAACTGCGCCGCCGAAAGAAATTCGTGGAGGACTGAATGTCATGGTAATCGAGAAATAAAAATCCGGACCGGCTTTCGTCGTCGCGACAGCGGTCCTCCGTGCGAGGCCGTCTATACATATAAATCCTTCGTTCGTTCGTTAAAAAAAATTCTTTCATTTTAATTTTTTTTTCGCAAGTCATAAAGTACCGTTTCATCTGGAAAGAAAGTTGGCCCGCCCGAGTCAGGTATATAAGTGGTACAGAAAACCCATGACCGAGAGCTTTTCGATTCGGTCAGAAGCCCGCCGTTTTCCCGCCGGTCCCCGGTTCAACGAATTACGCCCAGTATTGTCCCGGGTTACGAACAAAAGTCGGGTTTTTTTATCCCCGGCCGGTCCCGGTAATTATCCAGCTCCTTCGTTTCTTAACGCCAATTAAATTAGCGTCCCGTCCCGCTCTCCTCGGCAGCTCCGCGTCTCGTGATAGATTGAACGAGGGATAATGATTTTCAAGCACGTCGGCAACACAGCCGCACGCGCTCCTTAACCCGACGAAATTGTTTCGCGACCGTTATAAGAACCGTTGAGCGTTGCACACAAGCACAAGCGTCCTACGGGCCTTTGTCGAAAGGAAGTCGTGGACGATTTCACTTTACACCCGGAGACTTCCCGGCCCGGTGAGAGACTCGCTTAGTTACAAAGTACCGAGAGTTATTATTATTCGAAAGTAGCGTCGAATCCGTCGAGCCGCGCAATTGCGCGGAGCGGAGGTGCATATTAGCGCCCGAAGACGCGCGCTTCGGTATTCCTTTCGATCATCCAAACATTTGTTTCACCAAGACTGAAAAAAAAAAATCATTGATTCAAGAACAGTGACACTTGCGGGCTGCCGTGGACATACGCTGTTATTTCAAGTCTATTTTGCTTGACATAACGACGCATGATAATGAAACTATTACACCCAGAAAAATAATTTATTTGACGGACACTGTTTATTTGGTTTAAGTAAAATATTTATTTGATTTAAATAAATATTTGTTTAAATTAAGTAAATATTTGTTTAAATTAAGTAAATATTTTTTTAAATTAAGTAAATATTTGTTTAAATTAAGTAAATAGTTACTTAAATGAAATAAATATTTTACTTAAACCAAATAAACGGTTCCCGTCAAATAAATTATTTTTCCGGGTGTACATAGGGTAAAAGTGGTGAATATGGCCCATCTCGATTAACACGTAAATCAATGATATAAGGACCGGGCCATATTCCCCACTTTTACCCTATCTTCTCATAAATTTCATAGACATTGGTTTATTTTGATATATAATTGTTAGAATGAAAATAATAATTACACTGATTACATATGTCAATGGCAGCGCGCAAGTGTCACTGTTCTTGAATCAATGACATTTTTTTTTCAGTGCACCCTAAACGCGCATTTTGTTGACTCAATTGACTTATTTTCCTGTGCGCCAGAGCTTCTTTCTCCCGACGAGCTTTTCATTCCCGATCTTCCGCAGCTCTCTTCCGAGCCTCTTCAATTGTCCACTTCGCCCACTTCGTTGAGAGACCCGCTTCGCTACAAAGCACCGAAGGTTATTATTCGAAAGTAGCATCGAATCCGTCGAGCCGCGCAATTACATTAGTACACGGATAAAAAAATACGGTTGAATCAATTAAGATTCGGGCAGGGACGTTCAACTAAATATTTTGTTGGTACAGCTAAAAAAATTGGTTAGGTCAACAATTTATTGGGTGATTTCACCAAAATACTTTTGAGTCTTCAAAATATTTTGTTCGACCAACAAAATATTTATTTGAACGTCCCTGCCCGAATCTTAGTTGATTCAACTGTACTTTTTTATCAGTGTACCGGAAGACGCGCGCGTCGGTATTCCTCTCGGTCATCCAAACATTTGTTTCGCCACCCTAAACGCACATTTCATTGACTCAATTGACTTATTTTTCTGTGTGCAAAAGCTTCGTTCTCCCGACGAGTTTTTTATTCCCGATCTTCCGCAGCTCCCTTCCGAGTCTCTTCAATTTTTGCCCACTTCGTTGAGAGACCCGCTTCGCTACAAAGCAACCGAGAGTTATTATTATTCGAAAGTAGCGTCGAATCCGTCGAGCCGCGCAATTGCGCAAAGGCGGACGTTCGTATCAGTACCCGAAGACGCGCTCGTCGCGCCGCTGCAGCGAGCGATAATTCTCCCCTCCTCCGATATGATTTATCGTAACAATCCCCGTCCACCCCGCTTTTATCCCAAGATTATTTACGATCCACCGCTATATATATGTATACGTATATAAGCGCGCGGAGTGGGGAAGAAAAAGTTAGCGCCCCACATTGGGCACGTTTCGAGGGTTTCCCTCCAACGCGGCAGGCCCGCAGAACCGCGAGAGTTCGAACGACGACGGGAAAACGTTGACTCCATTTGGCATGCCCCGATCCACTCTCTTTCTCGCTTGCCTCGTACCCGGCGGTTTCTTCACCTCTGTATGTGCGACTTCGCAAACTGTGGCAAGTTTCGAGCGATTCAGCAGCATCAGCAACAGCGACCTCCTCCTCGTCCTCCTCCGCCGCCGCACCGGGGCTTTTTGTTCGAATTTATACGTGCGAATGTTAGGTGCATTCGTCGGCGAAGTGAGTTCCTACCCACTGTCGGGTGGTCGTATTTAATGCACTCTTTTGCCGCACTCTTTCCATTCGCGATTCGCGACGGATGGCGAGGCGCGGCATCGCGAGCACTCCTCGCGGAGTCGCGTGCAGTGAGAGAGAGTCGCGGATCGCGCACATCCGCGGGCACCGCGGCTCGGCATTATGCGAATGTACGGGAAAACTTCCGGCGAGGGAAGGTTCAACGACACACTGTCGGATCCCACGCGCCAGAGGGCGAAGGGTGGAAATATGGATGGAGCTGACGGGAACGGAGAGGAGGGTCAATGCTATCGCGCGGAGCGGGGCAAGACGGTCTCCCGAGTAGAAATTTTCGAACGTTACATCGGGCCCTGATAAGGCCTTATCAGGCCCTTGTCAGGCCTTCTCAGGACCTTATCAGGGCCCGATTTAATGCGCGAAAATTTCTACTCGGGCTCCTCCGTTCGGGATGAAGGCTTCTACCCGGACAGCATTTGGGCCGAGAACCCGTCAATAGGCAGCACATGTCCGCACGGGATGACGGCAAAATTTGCGTCATGTGTGTCTGCATTTGTTTTTGCCAGAATTCGATGCCGAAAGTTCTTAGGAGCGTATTTCCAGCGAGTTGTCAGCAGCGCTCGGTGCTTTGCTTCTTTCTGTGAAGATTTCATTTGCTTGAATCGTGGTTGTTTTGGGTGAAATAAAAAATATCGATTTCTTATCTAATTTAGGTGCTTCCATCGATTCTGATAAAAAATTCGATATCAAGGATCGTTAGTGCTAGGTCCTTTGTGTATCGTGCACTGAGAGAAGGATCTGGTAAAAATGACTATATCGCTTGAGAGATGTTACCGTAGCACATAGTAGTAGGGCGCTAGGGTGCGACCTATGGTAGGAAGTACCGGATTTATAAACATTTTTACTTAGATATTGTGGTAAAAATTCTTGGATAATCTGAGACTTTCTGTCATACACCAAAACAAAAAATTTATTTGACAACCACCGTTTATTTGGTTTAAGTAAAATATTTATTTGATTTAAATAAATATTTATTTCATTTCAGTAACTATTTACTTGAACCAAATAAATGGTGGTTGTCAAATAAATTATTTATTTGGGTGTTCGTGGCGCCCTACTATGTGCTATGGTAATTTTTCTTAGATGATCGGAACTTTTTACTAGATCCTTCTCCCAGTGTATTTTAGAAAGACATATCGACGCTTAAATGCACCTGAGCGTTGACAAAATTCTCGAACGGATAAAAAATCCAAAAACGCTCATTCATTTTCATGGCCTGCTTTTACGAAATGCGGCCATATTTATGGCAAAAAAATTATTTGCCAATGCCACGGTTGGGTATTTGGGTATGCGCGGTGCCGAATCTACAAGAGTGTTCCATTTTGCCCCGTTCCGTCTTGCCCCGCCCGCGTCTGCCTACATGCCTGCTACGGCCGTTC
Organism: Ichneumon xanthorius; assembly: GCA_917499995.1. Taxonomy (NCBI): domain Eukaryota; kingdom Metazoa; phylum Arthropoda; class Insecta; order Hymenoptera; family Ichneumonidae; genus Ichneumon; species Ichneumon xanthorius. The sequence goes on along the minus strand of OU824211.1, from coordinate 6,901,532 downwards.
GTGTGGGGAAAAAAACGTACAGATGAGGGTTCTCGCTTGCCCTCTTGCGGGATCAAGAGCCGCTTAATTCGTCATCGGGTTAGCGTGCGCTCGCTGGACCGTGCCGCGGCGCGAGGATACGCGAGCCCGCAAGTGGATACTTTTCGAGCGAAAGAGGAAAAAAAAAGTTATGAAAAAAAAAGAATAAACGCGAAATAACGAATGGATGCTGCTGGTCAGAGAGACGCGGTTGGAGGTCGTTGAGCGCGACGTTTTTTTGCCTCCTCCAACTTTTCGCCCATCGTTTCCTCGTTCGGAGCGAACGTACTCAAACATATCTATGCGCGGCGCTTTCGATACCGAAGCATATCCGTGCACAGGCGCTTTGATGTAGCTTCGCACGCTCCGATACTCCGAGTTCTCAATTGGCTCCGACAAAAAAAAAGGATTCTGACGAGGGGATTATGAAAAACAAATGCGCCTCCGCGGTTCCCGTGAATGACGATTGATTCGCGAGTGGGACGAATCCAAGTTGGACAAAGGCTGGATTTGTCGTTCGAGCCTTTTGAATGAACCGTTTGCTCGGCGAGCGAGCTTTCGGCGATGAAATTTGTCGGGTCTCTTGAGCCGGAGAATCGTCGTCGAACATGTCCTCCCGCCCCGACGCGGCGCGATAACACTTCGGTGGCTGTACGCACGATAAAGCTATCAACGCAGCTGGAACTTTGGACGATTCTCTGGCAAGCTATCTCGCGAGACTCGGCGCTTCTCTCTCCCTTCAATGCTAATTTCCAGCTCGCCGGGGGAACGTTTCTCCGCTCGCTAAAGCCCAAAGCTCTCAAACTTGTTCCATGCGACCGTGCGCCAATTTTATTGGGACTTGCGAATTTCGCCGTTTGGGGAAGATGGAAAAGGGTTTTTTTTTTTTTTCGATTTCGACACCATTCGGCGATGGCGCTACCGTGGGACTTTCGACCCGTGGCCGAAGCGCTATTCACGCACAGCGTCGGAATTACCCGAAGCGATAACGGTGAAAGCAGGCGGCGATAACGCACTATCGCTGACCAAGCTTTGACGGTTGCCAGGCAGCGGCAACCTTGTACATGATTCGAGGCTGGTGTTACCTCGGTCCACTCGCTGTCGCACGGCTTCGCTCCGCGTACAAAGCCTCTCACGAGTAGCCGTGCGTAACCGGATTCGACGAGAAACTCCCACGGGGCGAATTGAAAATGATCGTGCATCTCACGCCTGGCGTCCAGTCTGTACCGGGCACCTTGTTGCGTTGCGAAAGTAATCACGAAAAAAATACATTGAAAGGATACCGTACACCGATAAAAAAAATGCAGTTGAATCAACTAGGGTTGATGGATTTAATAAATATTTAATCGGTAGAACAGAATATTTTAATGCCTCAAAAATATTTCGGTGAAATCATCCAAAAAGTGGTTGCAGGAATGAATCTTTTAGCTTCACCAAAGAAATGTTTGGTTGATTCAGCTGTAGTTTTTTTATCTGTGGATAACAAACGGAATGAAGCATCCATATTCAATGATGAGCGACACTTGACACTGAGCGAAATTGATCTATGAATCCTATCAGCTCCTGCAATGGGATCGTTATTAATTTCCCAGCGCATCGTCAGTGCGCAACCAGAAAAATAATTTATTCGAAGGATCACCAGCAAATATTTATGTATTTAATTCATATAAATCTTTATTTGAATTAAATATATATTTTTTGTGGGGCGCGCGTCAAATACATTAATTTTCTGGAAAATAAGCAAGGAATCTCACGAAGAGTCGTGCACGCTCTTAAAATTAAAAGTAATCTTAAAAAAAAACCGTCCAACAGCCCCACCATCCAAATTCGATGATGAGCGATACTCGACTGTTCGCGAAATTGATCGATGAATCCTATCAGCGCCCGCAATCCGATCGTTATTAATTTCCCAGCGCATCGTCAGTGCGCACCTATAACAAAAAATTAATTTGAAGCGACCGGCAAATAATTATTTATTTAATTCAGAGAATTATTTTCCCGGGAAAATGAGCAAGGAATCTCACGAAGAGCCGTGCACGCTTTTACAATTAAAAGTAATTTTAAACAAAAAAAAACACCGTCCAACAGCCCAAGAATCCAAATTCAATGATGAGCGACACTTGACTCTTCGCGAAATTGATCGACGAATCCTATCAGCTCCGGCAATCCGATCGTTATTAATTCCCCAACGCGGCCATCAGTGCGGAAAATGAGCAAGGAATCTCACGAAGAGCCGCGCGCGCTCTGCGCTCCCTGGACGGAATAATTAGTCCCATTCGAATCTGTTTATGCGTACAGAGCGCGGTTCGCTGGCTCTGTCAGGATACAGCCGCCTCAAAGAGCCAATTTGTAGTGCGATGTGTGAATTCGATACAATGATGGGGGTTCCATAGTCATAGCGAGCCGCGGGCAAGACCGTTCGTCCGGTGCAACACTGTTCCATTAAACGCACAGCTAGATCGCGTCCATATAAATGGCAGCCACAGAGGCCGGCGTATCTCTCGCCGGGCCTATCACCGTTCCATTTCAGTCTTTTCCCCGTTGACGCTCCGGGTCGTGCGCGTTTCCATTCCGCGTGCATGTACTCCGGCATGTACGGCCCTTTATGAACGTCCCGCTCGCCCATCCGCCGGCTTTACATGTTCCATTTCTTTAATCTTCGAAACTGCCCACCATCCGGCGCTTCGACCCTTTCAGGAATTTTCTTTTTTTTCTCTCACCTTCCGCTGGGTGAGCGAAAAAGGGTTCTCCGCTACAACACCGCCTGGTCGAACCGTGGCTCGTGCATTGGGTTTTGCCTCTCGGCCGAACTATTCCCGGCCCCGCGGACCTGAGCATTCTGACTTTTTAGGGACTTAATTAGAAGATCCGCGGGTGGGGGCGCCGCTGTGGGTCACGGAGGGTAGTTACCGTCTCCACTGTCCGCCCGCAAGAACAACTCCCTGTTTTGCCTCGCTTACTTGCCCGCGCTAGCGCGATTGTTTGCCAACCTTCCGGTTTTGCTATCGGTTCTTCGGCGATATTAATATTTGGGAAAATTACCGGGAGATTCGCCAATGCACCGAAGTGCATTTATCACTGGACGGGAATAAACGGAGCATTCGTTCGGTGCGTTCTTCCGCCGGTCGATTAGAAAGACTGATAAAAAAATTCGCCAGGTACGTCAAAATAGATATTTTGTTGGTGCAACTGAAAGATTCAGTTCAGAAATTTTTTTGATGACTTTACCAAAATATTTTTGAGACATTGAAATATTTTGTGCGACCAACTCAATATTTATTTGGTTCTCAAACCATCTCTGGTTGACTCAAACGCATTTTTTTATATCTGTGAAGGGGCGAGTCGATCATTGCAGTGTCTGCCCGGTGGTTCCGGCGAGTAGTCGTTTTTCGTTCACTTATTTTTATTTCACTCTCTTTTTTTCATCTCGAGTAGAGAAATTCGGGCCTACAGAATTTCGTTTATTTGCCCGCGCTAGCGCGATTGGTTGCGAACCTTCCGGTTTTGCAATCGGTTCTTCGGTGATATTAATATTTATGAAAATAACCGGGAGATTCGCCAATGCACCCAAGTGCATTCGTTTGGTGCGTTCTTCCGCCGGTCGATTAGAAAGACTGATAAAAAATTCGCCAGTTACGTCAAAATTAATATTTTGTTGGTACAACTAAAAGATTCAGTTCAGCCATTTTTTTTATGACTCCGCCACAATATTGTTGAGGCATCGAGATATTTTGTGGGACCGACTCTATATTTATTTGAAGACCACGCCCGAATCTTTGGTCGGCTCGCATTTTTTTATCAGCGAAGGGACGAGCCGAGTCGATCATTGCAGTTTCGGTCCGGTGGTTTCGGCGAGTTGTTGTTTCTCGTTTATTTATTTTTATTTCACTTTGTTTTCTTCGTCTCGAGTGGAGAAGTTCGGGCCTACAGAATTTAATTAAGAAACAAGGCCCGGTCCATAGCCGGCATGGACTAACGGACGTTAAGCTGAGCAGAAAACACGGACGTGGGGAGCTCCATGCCGTTTCCTTTCGCAACTATCCAGCTACTAGATTTAATTAGTGCCAGGTAGCTTCTGTCGGAAGCCGACGATGCTGGTAGCCGTGGAGCGGAGAGCTACTCGGTGAGGCAACGAGAAAACCAGGGATTGGGGAGAGGCGGGAGGGACGCTGCTACGCTCCTGCTTGGAAATGTTTTTCCGCTTGGAAAAAGGAACATCCTCGGGTCCGGACGGTATAGCCTCGCTCACCTCGGCTCCTCTTCTATACCCCGTTTCTCCCATCTTCGCGCACAAGGACTCTTAATGAAAAGGGTATAAAACGTAAATTAGCCGGACTATGCGGATAACTTCGTGTAAACACGCTTAAATGGGTAATTCGCGCGTACGTAACGGTCCTATTGCTTCTCACACAAATCGACTACACGAGAATTTACGCCGGTGGGGGAGGATGCGTGCGGAGAGAACTCTCGTTTACTTTAATCATTGACGGAGTCCCGAAAGGTTGGGCGGACTCGTTTTCACCGAAGTTTCGGCTGCTCGTGAATTTCCTTCGTTAAATGGCAACGGCACTATTTGCCGACGAGATCCGGTTGAAAGACGCATGCAGGTTCTGGAAATTGCTTCCTACGTGGAAAATCGCTGTTACTATCAATGCTGTTGGTATTTTGTTGAGACAGCTGATTACGAACTTCCTTCGTTAACCCTTTGAATTCAGAAAAATGCATGACCAACCAATGTATTTGAAACTTCATACTTTAAAAAAAATGAACAAAAATGTATGCTTCAAAGGCCTTCCCGTATGGGATCCTCGGTCAACGAGGACCTAGAATTTTTTGATGTTAAAAAAAAATCTGTGAATATTCACAGACGTACCTTGAAGTGTTTTTTTTTATAACGCAGAAGAAAATTAACTACGGACATTCGTATCGTTTTTGTGCTGAGACGAAGACGTGGTCGGTTGCTCTCGCGTGTAGTTTCCGAAATTGCTTCCTACATGGAAAATTGCTGTTACCATCGAAGCTGTTGGTATTTTGTTGAGACAGCTTGTGCAGACTCGGTTCCAACGAAAGTACCGCTGATTACGAACTTCCTTCGTTAACCCTTTGAATTCAGAAAAATGCATTAATGACCAACCAATGTATTTGAAACTTTGTACTTGTAAAAAATGAACAAAAATGTGTGCTTCAAAGGCCTTCCCGTATATGATCCTTGGTCAACGAGGACCTAGAATTTGCCAAGACGCCCAAGTTGATGTTAAAAAAAATCTGTAAAAATTCACAGACGTACCTTGAAGTGTTATCTTTTTGATAACGCAGAACAAATTTTATTACGGACATCCGTATTGTTTTCATGCTTAAAAGAAGGCATGGTCGGTTGGTTTCTGGAATTGCTTCCTACATCGAAAATCGTTGTTCGCGTGCTATCGAAGCTGTTGGTACTTTATTAACCAGCTCGTACAGACTCATTTCCACCGAAGGTACCAGTGATTATAAATTCCCTTCGTTAAACAGCACCGGCACTATGTGTCCGCGAGACCGTTCCAGTTGACGGAAACATGCATTTTCTGGAATTACTTCCTACATCGAAAATCGTTGTTCGCGTACTCTCGAAGCTGTTGATACTTTGTTGAGACATCTCGTGCAGACTCATTTCCACCGAAGGTACCGTTGATTATAAATTCCCTTCGTTAAACAGCACCGGCACTATGTGTCCGCGAGACCGTTCCAGTTGACGGAAACATGCATTTTCTGGAATTACTTCATACATCGAAAATCGTTGTTCGCGTACTCTCGAAGCTGTTGATACTTTGTTGAGACAGCTCGAGCAGAGTCGTTTTCAACGAAGGTACCGCTGATTATGAATTTCCTTCTTTAAACGGCACCGGCGCTATTTGTCCACGAGACCGTTCCAGTTGACCGATACATGCAGTTTCTAGAATTGCTTCCTACATCGAAAATCGTTGTTCGCCCACTATCGAAGCTGTTGGTACTTTGTTGACACAAGCGGATCGATTATGCATGAGCCGCTGATGGATTAAAGCCAAATCGCGTTCACGTCTCCGGCATGAGCGCTATTACGGTCGCGAGCTGACTCATATTCGATGAACCTTGTGCTAATATCAGGATCGATCAGGGAGGTGTATTCAATTGGTCGTGGAAGCGACAATGGCCGTCGGTCCACGTGCGGGTTCGGAACGCCTCACAGAAACATTTAATTGATCGACGAAACAATCGCGGGATTTCCAAGTCATCCCTCATCGCAACTGCGCTGCTCAGGAATACAAGTCGAAGTGGACGGGGCAAGATTGGGGAAGATGAGAGATAGGGGCGAGCGGGGCAAAATGGGACAGTGGGGGCAAAACTCAATTTTCCCATAATTTTTGGATGCCTCATTTTGCCCCAACGATACATCCACATTTTAAACCCCGTTTTGCCCCACCGACCACCATCAGAACCATACAAAAGTTATTGGAAAATTGCGTTTTGTCTCATTATCCCGTTTTGCCCCGCGCTCCCCTAGACGCTGTTGGGGTTGCGTCCGGGTCTGTGAATTGGCTGTTCGCTAAATATATTCACCCAGAAATATAATTTATTTGACGGCCACCTTTTATTTGGTTTAAGTAAAATATTTATTTGATATAAATGAATATTTATTTCATTTAAGTAACTACTTACTTAATTTAAATAAATGTTTACTTAAACGAAATAGAGGGTGGCCGTCAAATCATTTTTTTTCTGGGTGTACGGTACTTAAAATAACTGTGTCAATGAATTTTACTGCGTGACGTCACTTCCGCTTTAAAAGTGAGATTTTCAAACCGGAAGTAACGTCATAGAGAATAAAAAAAAAAGTTTATCTGCCAAGCAGTGGCGTAGTAGCGTTATCCAGCGTGTATTAGTGCTCGGAAGTTCGTCGGTTTCGCTCTGGCTAACTACACTGGCCGGAGAACGACAGATATGATATTTTGACCGACGGCAGCCAATGTGAAGCCAGCCATGTGCAATTATTCCACCTACGGCAAATTCCACCTGGATCGGTAATTTTCCTAAAACAACTGTCGACCGTCATCGTGCAACTGAGGAGAGTTAGAGATATTACATATCCGTGTCGCTAATGAGAACCGAAGGGAATATCCACGTATCCACGTAACTAATGAAAATGTAACGCGGATTTCACAACGTTATGTCAGTACCAGCTTACCCAACTATCGACTCTGAACCTTTTACCCCGTCTCGCCAATCATTGCAGGTATATGAAGTCGGAATATTCCATAGCTTGAGAGTGGGCAAAGCATATCGGATTTTCCGTCAAGCCCACTAGATCATGTAGTGCCATGCGCTACAAACCGGAAATGACGTCAGAGAGCTTTTTTTTATGTTCCTAAAACAACTACAGACCATTATCGCGTAACTGACGAGACTTAGAGTTATTGCATATCCGTGCGGCTAAAGAGAGTCAAAGGGAATACTAAAATCCACACAACCAATGAAAATGCAACGTCGATTTAACAGAGTTCTGTCAGTACCAGCTTATCCAACTATCGACTCTGAAGCTCTTGCCGAGTCTCGCCCATCAATTCAGAATTTCATTCGGAATATTCCATACCTTGAGGGTCGATAAAGAATATCGGATTTCCTGTCATGCCAGACAAATCATGTACAGTGTCATGTGCTACAAACCGGAAGTGATGTGACAGAATTCTTTTTTAATTTTCATAAAACCGTCTAAAAGATAAATATTTGATATCTTGAGGGTGGGCCAAGAATATCGGATTTAGTGTCATGCCCGGTAGATCATGTACAGTGTCATACGCTACGAACCGGAAGTGACGTCACAGAGCATTTTTTTTAAGTTTCCTAAAACAATTATAGACCGTCATCGTGCAACTGACGAGAGTTAGAGTTATTGCATATCCGTGCCGCTAATGAGACTAAAAGAGAATACTATTTCCACGCAACCAATGAAAATTTAACTCGGATTCCGCAAAGTTATCCACCAGCTTACCGAGCCATCGACGCTGAAACTTTTGCCAAGTCTCGCCCATCAATGCCAACCAAAAATGACGTCACAGAGCATTTTTTAAAATTTTCCTAAAACAATTATAGACCGTCATCGTGCAACTGACGAGAGTTAGAGTTATTGCGTATTCGTGCCGCTAATGAGACACTAAAATACTATATCCACGCAAGCAATGAAGATATAACTCGGATTCCACAAAGTTATCCACCAGCTTACCGAACCATCGACGCTGAAACTTTTGCCGAGTCTCGCCCATCAATGCAGGTATAGGGTAAAAGTGGTGAATATGGCCCACCTCGATTAGCACGTAAATCAATTATATATGGACCGGGCCATATTCCCTACTTTTATCCTATCTCAAGTCGGAATATTCCGCACCCTGAGTGTGAATAAAGAATATCGGATTTCCTGTCATGCGCTACAAACCGGAAATGACGTCACAGTGCATTTTTTAAAATTTTCATAAAACAACTATAAACCGTAATCGTGCAACTGACAAGAGTTAGAGTTATTGTGTATTCGTGACGCTAATGAGACACAAAAATACAACATCCACGCAAGCAATGAAGATATAACTCGGATTCCACAAAGTTATCCACCAGCTTACCGAACCATCGGCGCTGAAACTTTTGCCGAGTCTCGCCCATCAATGCAGGTATAGGGTAAAAGTGGTGAATATGGCCCACCTCGATTAACACGTAAATAAATTATATATGGACCGGGCCATATTCCCTACTTTTATCCTATCTCAAGTCGGAATATTCCGTACCCCGAGTGTGAATAAAGAATATCGGATTTCCTGTCATGCGCGATAGATCATATCCAGTGTCATGGGCAACAACAGCCCGCGCTCTCGTCGGGAGTCCTAAAGGATCGATGAGTTGTACGGGACTGCATTATGGACCACCCAGGGAGCACGGATGAGAAATCCCACAGGAGCAAACTCAGCGGCTCCTGGCTATTTTTCCTTGGCCAAGCATTATTCCGGGTTTGCAAGCCGAATCGCCCACCACGCGGGGCCGGCACTACCTTCCGTCTTCCATTCTTTTTCCTTCTTATTCTCGCTCATCTGTTTCGGCTGTCCCGCATCTCGCCGAAGGGAAACCCAGCCGCCCGCCGTACTCAACCCGTTCGCTTTTCGATATCTTCATTTCGCAAACCCCTCCCGCCCATTCTCGATTCCCGCTCCGTCCTAATCCTGCCAGGAGAACGCGAAATCGAGGGATCAGCTCCGAAACGTGCACCCTCGTTCGGTCAGCCAATCCTTAAGAACCCTAAACCGTATACACACACTGAGAAAAAGATCTAGTAAAAATTACCGATCATCTAAGAAAAATTGCCGTAGCACACAGTAGTAAGGAACTAGGGCGATACTTAAGGGAAAGCGGGGCAAAATGGCACAGCGGGGCAAATCGGGATAATGAGACAATTTCGGCTTTGAAAATACGGATGTATCGTTGGGACAAAATGGGGCATCCAAAAGTTATTGGAAAATTGAGTTTTGCCCTCACTGTCCCGCTTTACCCCGCTGTGCCATTTCGCCCCGGTCTCCCCTATTCTCGGAAAATCTAAGAAAAATTCTTATCAATCCGGTTCTTCCTACCATAGGTGATGCCCTAATGCCCTACTACTATGTGCTATGGTAATATTTCTCAAGCGATATAGTAATTTTTACCAGATCCTTCTCTCACTGTACTTGCGGTCAGTCTGACCCCACGTGAATTGAGAGAGGAATTGTGAACACTTCTCGATGAGATAAAAATCTAAAAAAAATTAACCATACGGAAGGTGCTGAAAATATTGATTTTGCACAATAATAATTCCAAAATGTTATTCAAATATTAATGAAAAAAAAAACTAGATTCTTCTCTCAGTGCACTGAAAAGTCCGCAAGCGGATCGGATACTTCTCGTCGCCCCTCAACCACGGCAAGGTAGCAGCGTTTATTTATTTTTTTTTAAGCACAATTAATTGGACCATCGATCCCTACCAGTTACACGAGAATGCACCGACTCCCAATTAGCACGATCCTTGGTCTTGCGAAATTGTTCGCCATAGGTTTGATTTTTTTTTCATTATTTTTTTTACGTGTGTATCATACGTGGAAGGTAAAAGTTTAATAACCCGGAGTAACGATGCGGGTCATCGAACACCGTCGGGTATTTCTGTAACGAGTCAGCGTTTCTCTCTCGAAATGTTTCGACGTCATGCGGGGGCGAAAGCCGTAGCTCGGTAACGCTTTCGTTCGCCGTTTCTCCTCGCGGTTCTTGCCGTTCCCTCACTCATCCCGTCGTACAGACGTCGGCCCTTTCGCCCTCCACCGCACTACGACAACTCGCGCGAAATAATTAACAACCCTCGTACGCCCGGCACCGAAGCACCCGGCGAGCAGCTTCACCGTCTGCCCTCTCCAGAGCCCCCTCAAAATTTAAGCTCCGTGCACGCACTCTCGCGCGACCACTTGAAATATTTAGGTAGCGACAACGATTTCGAAACGGCAAGTACCCCGAGCCTATATCCTCCCGGTTCGTTTCCGTGTGCCGAGGTCAAAGCACCAAAACCCACCCCCGTTGCCATGCCCGCAACTCGCTCAATTATTACTTCGCATCTTTTTTTAACGCTGATCCGTACACGTAAAGTTGTTTGGATCCGACATGATAAAAAAAAAAGAAAAAAAGAAAAACACGTGCCAGTTTCGCGATTAAACGACGGGACGGTGGAGTTACGTGCGACAAACATTGCCGTTGATATATAGGAAAATTGATTGAAACGTTGAACCAACGGAATACCGCACGGCTCTGTTTTTCCAAGGGTCATTGGACGAGCGAAATAATGAAATTGACGTAATTGATTGAGTACTTTTACGCAAACACGTTTGAAAAGCCTGGATTATTTGTTCGCGCGGAGAGAGCAGCTTTTATCCGTCACTCCGATGGGCCGACGCTTTTCACTGACCCGCTCGTCATTCCCCACTCGTTATTTTTTTATTCGATTTTTTTTTTTTACTTTTTCAATTTTTTTTTTTTTTTTTCGCGCGTTGTCTCTCGCCGCTCACCACTCTTTACCCACTCGGCACACTCGACACTGCGAACGGCAATCCCTCCCTCCCCTCACTTGTCATTGAGTTCATACTTTTCACCGCGGCTCGACAAACTTTTTAATCTCGAAACTACTGCTTTATATCAATCACGTGGCCCGTCGTCAACAGAAATTAAAACGAAACGCACGAGCCAACTTCGCTACGGCCAAGTGTGGAGAACAGTATGGATAACCCTTGAAGTTATCGCGGCGCCTGCATAAATGTAAAATATATATATATATTATAGACGAGCAATGTATGGTTGAATAAGATTGATAGGAGAAATTACGTTCGGTGACCATCGGTGCAGGTTTCATATAACTTGCCAATTGGACAAAAGTACTTTTTTTTAATCAACCAATTTCGAGGTATTAAAAATACCTGATTTTGTGTGATGGAGATTCTGAAAAGTTACATCTCACACATACATATATATTAGATATATATGTATAGAGCTGTGCAAAGTACCAAAAAATACTTCAAGTACAAAGTACAAAATATCACAAGCACTTGAAGTATTTCTCGAGTACTTATTCCAAATACTTTTCGTAGCGTAGAGCGTTATTTATCTTAGAAAAAGCTGCAAACTAATTTGCACATGACTTCCGAATTTATTGCAATTTTGCGCATAGCTTTCTCTATGAGAAAATTCGTCGATCGATTTTGGCTTCCTCATAGAGGAAGCTAGGGGCAAAATTATAATGGATGAAGAAGCGATGTGCAAATTACCATGCAACTTTTTACGTAACATAAAATAATGTCTAAATCTCGTAAAATTTAAAGTGTCAAAATCAATTGCTAAAAAAATCGCTAACTAAAATCGGCGGTGTGACGTCATTTAGGGAAAACGCCACTTTACTTCAGGTTTGGGAAGGGTACTCGAAAAGTACTTGAACTTGGTACTTGAAATGGTGAAAAAGAAGTACTTGAAGTACGAAAAAGTCCTCGTGTACTTCAAGCACTGCCCACCTCTGACATTACATATATATATTTTAATACGAGTGGATAATAAAGTGCCAACGGTCACCGAAATAGACGGCTCATAAAAGAATTAAATCGATAACAGGGACGCTCGCCGCCGGCGGTATTCAGTTTTTGTGCCACAATTTTCGCCAATTTAATTTCCCTGTCGAGTGCAAACTGCCCGTCGCTGCAGGAAGCATGAAATTACACTTCTTCTCGTGTTAACAAATTTGAAGCACTCGTCGTGTGCATGCATGCAGCCCCGGGCTCGCCCCGTGTGTATCGCTGTCATATAATTGTTCGGCGCAGACCGACCCCGATTCTGGATGATCATTTGTTTCAGGCGCGAAAAAAAAAAATACAGGGCAGCATCGAGTTTGGCATCCACCTATGTTGGGATGAGCGGACAATGAGAGCAACACTGTCTTGTCAGCGAAATCAACGATTAATGAAGTACAATTCAGCGCACGGGTCGCCGATAGCGCGCCGATCCTCAATATTTCATAAATAACAGTTCAAACACGCCCCGAGCATATTATCCGAATTAATGTCGCTAATTGGGCCGACATGCAGACTCCATCAGATCGATATCCACTGGCCCACTTTCGATGTCCGTTTCGAAAAATCCCCGGCAACGCCGCAGCCGACTGAAACACTCCCGAGTAGAAATTTTCGAGCGTTGCATCGGGCTGTTCTGTAAGATAACGGTACAACTGCTCGCAGACGTCCCAATCGTCGGACTCCTATGCAGATTTTATTTATAACGAATTTAAGTACTAGGAATCTAATTTGACACTTGTAATCGCATCTACAAACATTATTTTATGCACAGAAAAAAGTTACACAAGGTTTAAGTCGAAATTATTTTTTATTGTTGCATTTTGTTAAAAGGTCGACGATACAGTGTCTGGAAATTGGTACAAGCGTTACTATATGCGCGACCCAATAACCGGATACTTCGAGGAAGTTAGGTTGAGCTTTCGATGCAGCTTATCTTCAGTATTGCTGCGCGTAAATATAATTTTTTCATTGATTTAACTAATAAATGGCAAAGAAATTCTTTCAGTTGATACGAACTACTTGAGTTTGTACATCAGAATTCTCGAAATCTATGAGTGCCCGAAGAATCGGGACATACAGTGTCCGAAAACTGGTACATTTGGACTCTCGTGTTATTTTCCTAACCCTTTGCTTCACTATGTCCCTTTGCAGGGACATAGGGTGTCCCACCTTCTTTCGCTCAGTTTTCAATTTTTTAGACTAATTTTTTGACATGAAATACGGAGATTTACTTTATAGTAACAAAATGTATGACTCAAAGGGTTAAACAAATATGTATCTTTTTGCAATTCACCAATGTGTTTTGGAAACCCGAAACTATCAGCTTAACATTGGATTCAGTTATTTTCACAAAAAATGTGTCTTCGCAAATTAATAACTGCTGGAATCTGGCGATGTTCTCAACCGTCCAAGAATTGGTGCCTTACAAGCGGGCCTGTCCGATAACAGTTATTTCGACAGCGGCGCGTTGACCCGCCATAAAACCGATGTGTCTCGAAAACGGTACACATACCCATAACGAGAAAGAGTCCACGCATTCCACGCACAACTTTCACATTTTCTTTTCCCATCGAGCCACCCATCACTCTCGCGTGCCGACCGTCGAGAGCCAAAAGGGCCGTCGTTTTAGGTGTCGAATGGTGCGGCATACGCCCTTCTGCCTCTCAGCAGTCGATACGTGTCCACGAGCTTCCTGGTTCGCTTTTGCGACCACGGACGGACGGACTGACGAGTAAGTTCGCGTGTACAGAGACGGGCGACGGGACCGGGTCAACGAGTATCGATGTCTTCTCTCCGATGCCCGCGCTATTGCACTCCCAATCCAAGTTCATCTGTATTCGGTCCTCGGACCCGTACGATTCGCGGCTCTCAGGGCGGAGCACCACGACCCTAGAAATCGAGAAACCTCCGCCTCAACCCCCGCACCCTTTCTGTCCGTATAACCTCGATTTATTCGATTCCCCTCCTCCACCCCCCATTGGGAAAAAGGTAGAATATATGCAGAAATATATATCGAATACAGCCTATATATTTTCGACGAAATATTAGATGTGCAGGATATACACTGTAAAAAGATTTGTTTTAAAATTAATGAAGGGTATTGGAAGCTTTTTTTTACATAAACTGTTTCCTAATTTCCAAACACATGTGCAATTTAACGAATTTCAAGTGCCAGTGTATTAAATTTGCATTTATTTTTACAGTATATCTATATGTATCGATATGCGTTCAAATTTATATTGGCGTATATATGCAGATATTATTAAAAATATAATCTGATATGTCGGATATATTTTATGCAAACCTATCTCAGGTACATACAAAGTGTATCTAGATTACAATTGAGATGTATTGTATATATCCCAAATATATTCCGATGTATCGAAATAGTATATTTCCTAACGCATGCACGTAAAATCCCGCTCTCCGTTCCAGTAAAGTGTGCGCAAAAAGGCACATTTTCGCATCGCGTGCGAGAAAAAACTGCGCATGCGTACAAACGCAATATGCTCTTTTTTCCCGCACTAGTGCGAAAAAGCGCCTTCACGGGAACGGAAAGCGTGATTTTCGTGAATTTGTTACGAAAAATTATGTGAATGGAAATATGAATAGCAATATGGCAGGTGCGTAGAAGGGAATTCTGACTCATGTGAATGCCGCACTTGCCTTGGCTCGTGCAGCATTGTAAAACTCGTCAAGAACTCCCTTTCTACGCCCTTGCCATACACCTATTCCACACCCACCTTTTTTCCATCTGAGCCCGACCAGCTGAGCTATCGTTACATCATCGACACACATGGATTTCGCGCAAACATCCGTGTACAATCGGCTATATCTCATCATTGAGAATGTCGCTCGCGATCAATCCACGGTGCGCCGGGGGCGGGTGCGGAAGAGGGTTTAATCTCGTGATGCCCTTTATGCCGATTTCGATATATCGCCGATACCTGCACCGGCGGATGCGCACACTCCTGTAATCTTGGCTCCAGCCCAGGGAGTGATCTGTACGATTGTTTGAGGCGTTTCAACAAGCTCCCGCGGTTACGTACCGCTCGGTGAACGCGACGTTTGCCCAGTGGGTATTCCCGCTCGTTCGGAGCCGGATCGACAACTGTTGACACTCGATCAATAATTGTACACGCTTATCATTCCCGGTCGATCGATGGCGCACCGGGAGGCGGGTGTGCGCGATGCACCGGGCGTGGGCGAGGCGGAAGGATGCCCGCTCTGGCGTTATAAGCCTGAGCGAAGTCTGGCGCTCGCCTGTGTAACACAGCAAACTCGGCGGTAGCGGAGGAACGGAGGGAGACGGAGTAACGTTTCTCGCACCACCGTTAACCACCTTCCAGGCTTCATTACCCGCGGCTTCCAAGGTGGTTAACAAAGGGCCAAACCGCATCCCACTAATTGCTACGTTTGTGATAACGAAGCTGTGTACTCCAACGATATAATCCCTCCGGTGGCCGCGGCTGAATTTATCCAATAACGGTATCGGAACCCGCTTCTCGAAACTCATTGAAAAATAAGAAGAAGAGAAAAATGAAACGCGCCGAGAATGTTATTCTTGTTATCTCTTTAAACATTTTTTATTTTTTTTTATTTTTTTTTTTTTTTATGTGAAACTGCTAACGAGCATCGGTCGAAGAGATTCCGGGATTACGGACAGTTGTGTGTGTTCCAATCACTTGTCGTTCGCCTCGCCGCGGAGGCGCATTCGGCCCCGATTAGGCGCTCCGACAACGATAGCTGTCGCTTTAGGGAATCGGCAAGACGTTTTTCCAATTTGATGCAATTATCGGCGGTTGTTCGGAGCGTGGAAGTTGCGTGAAATTTTTCTACCGTTCTCTCGACGCTGTTCGCTCGAGAGAGCACGCTGCTTTTGACGGTCGCTGGATCTTAGTCACGGACGGACCGTGAAAGCGCTCGCCGGACTTTTCAGACTCCGCGGACCGATAAGGGATTTTATTACCATCAAAGGGAAGTTCGTATTTAGAGGAAAGGGGGTGGACTGATTGGCAAAAATGCCCCGAGCGTTCCGCGACCGGCGTCGGGGGGGAGTCGAGGCGACGGACGGAACACGAGCGAATGTACGGGCAGACCTCGTTGGCAGCGAATCCTCCTCCACCCCTGGAACCTATAACGGATCGGGCAAAGACGAAGCAACGAGAACTTACACGAATGCCGACGAGAAATCGCTTTATGAACGCGCTGACGAGCACGAATTGTTACCTTAGGGCGTCGGTTCCGCGGAGAACACGGGAACGGGACGAAATTGGAAGGAAACGCTATTACCCGTAACGAAAGTTCACTCACTCGAGACAAAACATTATCGTGCTCGTACACTTTTTTTTTTATTTTTTTTTTATTTTTATATTCTTCTCTTTTTGCCGCGGCGGCGGACCGAGCGAATGGCCGAGTCGGGTTGGGTCGGGCTGGAGTTGCGGTTGTAGTTTCGCAGTTCTGAATAGGGGTACTGAGTTGCGGAGTGCATTTTTTTTTTTTATGGCGTTTTCATAATTTTAGAGAAAAAATTTGGCGGACTAATTTTGTAGGCGCTGCATGTGAGGGAACGAAAGGGAAACTGTGACTGGACGGTGACGGCCGATGGATGACGGAAGTCGTGATGAGCTTGTGCTGGATGTAAATTTTGGGAAATTTACTGTAAAAAAAATTCTTATGACATTTAATACTAGAAATTTTTATGCGTAAACTGGTATATTAAATTTCATATACAATTGTGGTGAAAAAATAACGTAGAGTATATTTTAAAACTTTAGAAATACTTTACTTTTAATCATTTACTTTCTTTTCACTGTAAAAGTTCATTAATTTTTCATCACAATTGTATGTTAAATTTAACGTACCAGTTTTTTTTTTTTGCATCTAAAACTTTCAGTCGACTGCGGCGTTGCCGAGGACTTTTCAATTTGGGTTTAAATCTTGTACAACTTTTTTCCGTGCATCAAATAATGCTTACGGATACAATTAAAAGTCTCGAATTGGATTTCTAATACTTAAATTCTGAATAAATGAAATCTGCATAGGAGTGTCCGGCGACTGGGACGTTTCCGAGCATTACTACGATCGCCTTATTTGCAAACCGAGAGAACAGCCGACTCGAGTTGAGTCGAGCAGGAGTTGCGGTTGTAGTTTCGCTTTTGTGAACAGATGTGCCGAGTCGCGGTGTGAATTTTTTATGGCCTTTTTATAATTTCACCAAAAAATGTAGCGAACATTTTTGTACTCGCTATGGCGTCGAAAGAACGGAAGGGAAACTATGTTCGACCCCGTGTCGGCGAGACCGAGGTAAAATGGCACAGCGGGGCAAAACGGGACATCGAGGGCAAAACTCAATTTTCCAATAATTTTTGGATGCCGCATTTTGTCCCAAAGATACAGCCGGATTTTCAAACCCGTTTTGCCCCACGCACCACCATCGCCGACATCCAAAAGTTATTGGAAAATTGCGTTTTGTCTCATTATCCCATTTTGCCCCGCTCTCCCCTGACCTCCGGACGGCCGCTGCCGATGGATTGCGGAAGTCGTGGTAAGTTTGCGCTCGATGTGAATTCCGCAAAGTATTCGCCGCGATCGATTAACGATAGCGGGACGAATGCCTGACGAGGAGAAAGTGCGGGAGAAAGTCCGAGGCATTCGGTCTTCAATATCGCCGATGCATCGGATGCGGCGTGCGTTCTCGTTCGAACATCGAACCGGGAGGCCCATAATTGCCCATCCGGACCGCCAGCTGGATATCACCGGATTTTCGTTTCTTTGATACCGCGATCTTCGGACGATCGCCTACGACTTCGCGTTACCGGAGTTTTCCTCAGATTTTCGCAGCGGGCAAAATGTCGCTGTGCGACAAACTTCGTACGAACAGCTGGGCCATTACGGGAGTTTTTCTCATTTGTGCCGCGGTGAAAAATCGTATCGAAAAAGTTGCGAAGTTGTCGCTGGACAACGCGGCGGTGCCGTCGCTTTATCTCGCGCCGATTGGCTGCCGCACGAGGCCGAAGGCCTTCCGTCGAAGCTGACGGATTTTTTTTTTTTTCTTCGCGTTTGGAGCAAATGGAAAATAATTGAAACGGTCGGAAGTTACCCGTAAAGTTTATTGCGGAAAATCGCTGACTTAGATTTGCATAATTCGACGTTTTCAAGCCATGTCTTGTGTATTTTTTTGCCCACTCATGACGAATCTCCGAGTTGTTTTACTCCTAGAACGATGTTTAATGCCATGAACTCGTGTCGGACATAAAATACTATTTTTTTCTTTTATTAAAAAATTTTACAACGTCATAAAATTTTGACGCTTTTATTTTCGCAAAATTTCATTCGAAACATTGTACAGTGTCAGTCCATTGAATGACCAAATTCGTGTTTACTCGAATTAGACAGTTTATTAGTAATTTACAAAAAAAAATACAAATTTTCATAAATTCTTATCGCATTTCGTATTATTTAAAATACTCTGACATTAAATCCGGATTTTTTATTTTTTACGCAAAAATAGTTTCCTCTATGTGGCGGAAATGAACGTCACCGGCCCGAACGATTCTGCAGTGCCGATTCCGTGTGTGACTGTGAATTCCAAACATCGATCCATCTCGAATCAGGGCAGGGAAAAATGTTGTCGTCATCAAAGTCGATCGGGCGATTGGTCCGATAAGCTTTGATGCTCGTCGAGAACAGAAGCGCAGTTGCACGCGCGCGAAAAAAAACCCACACACACACACACATGCACACACGTGGTTACCGTGTTTCACACATGGAAACGAGAACGCCCGGAAATTCCTGGCATTCGGCTTTCAGCAATATCTCGATGCCCGTTGGAATATTAAGTCCATGATTGATGAGTGGCGGGAGTGTAACCGCGGGCGGATTCGCTCTCCCTCTCAATGCCCGTTTCTTTTTCACCCTTTGGCCAGTTTCATAACCGGCCGCAACGCTGCGGCTCTTTCGCCCGCTGATCGCGAACGATATCGTCTGTTTTTCTTTTCCCTTTTCCACTTTTTTGTTTCCCTTTTTTTTTAACGCAAAAATCTGCGAGCGGCCGCCGCGCCCGTTGGGGAAATCGGCATTTTTAAAGTGGAGCTTCGACTATCCGAAAAATTCATCGGTCTCGTTGTAAGTCGAGTCCGCGCAGTCCAGCCCGACGGAGTGACCACCCTAGAATTTCATTAACCGACCGATAGTTGCGAAGTTTCCCGTGTCGTCCGGGCGAAAAAAGTTGTTATTGAAAACGATCCGTTATACATGGAGGTTCTCGTCGGAGAGCGAGGGTGGTTCGTTTTTGTTCCCCACTGCACGCGATGACAATAGCGCTGGATCTCCGATGCTCTCGCGAACCGCCCTCGAGTCGCGGTTCCGATATCTCGTTCACCCACACATAGTTTATTTTTTTTTTTATCAATGTTTCAATGTTCCGTCGACCAAGCGAGATTGTTTAGTTCCGTTGGGCATTTCGAAGTTTGTACATTCTATCGTTCGTTGTTTATTCGCCCGCGCTTTGCCGGCCGCTGTATCGATTTGTCGTAATCGTAAATCGCGGTTTGCCTACTTGACCGGAATCGCCTGCCTCGCGGGCGTATGTAAATTGTAAACGAGCCGAACCCTCCGGCTTCGTTTGATACGCACACGAGTCAAATTTTTATTTCTCTTCTTTCCACTGTGTTTTATCATACCACCTTGTTTTTTATGAGCTAACTAACGATCGCGGTTACGCGCGTGCATGATTTATCGTAATTGGATAGAAAACAAAAGCGGCCCGCGGGGCGCAAAGTCACGCGCATGATACCCCGTGTTTGATTCTTTTTGTATTTCCCAAAAGGCTCGTGGGCCATAATTAATTGATCCGGAAAACAAAGCATCTTTGGCTTGTTAAACAGCGATATTTTATGCGAGCCCCGCCGTACCGCACTGCCTCACCCAACTATCGGCCACAGCATCGCCGATCGTTTATTATTCATCGTTTATATCACGCTTAATGAAGCCCACTGTATCGGCGCCATCCTCATTAACTCCGTGACACGCGCCTGTGGATATAAATGCGTCGTGCACAGGGGACAAACGCGCATCATTTAATATCCCCGGAGCCATATTAATTTCTCACCTTTTGTTGTTTCGACGTTAAATTTCGTAATCCGTTCGCGCGCCGCTGCAGTCCCGCTTATCCGTACGTCGGATAGATTCGCGGGAACCGCGAAGCCCACCCTGGCCTTTCTCTCCGCATGATCGCTCAACCGGCTGAACCGAGCCGAGAATTATGTACGCAGAATACGTGCAACCATAGCCACGCATCATCCCGAAGTTCGAGCACGGAGCTACCGACAAATTTCTAAGTCACGTCCGCAAAGCGACGACACGCATACAGTTCCTCTATCAAATTACTTCGACGCTATACACGCAGCCTGCGAAAGTCACCCTCGCACCGCGACAACGATCCGCCCTCAACTGTATCGTCGTTCTTACGCCGTTGCCAGGTTGTTTAGGGCCGCGAGGTGAATTCCTCGGCGAAACATTCGTTCGTTGAATACCGAAGACCGATTTACTGACGGTAGAACTGGATGTTTTACGGAATTTTCATGAAACGTTTTTTTAAATTTATGCTATAGGTCGCGAACAAATCATTTTTAGGGGTGGAGTCCAGGTTACTTTTGTCAGGCAGAGTCTGGCATTTCGATTTTGCTACAAAGAAACCCAAAAATAAGCATCCGTTCGAAAGTCACAGAGTAACCAACATCGCGGTCCTACGGATCATACCTGACGACTTTAGGCAGTAAAAAAATGAATTCCACGATCCACGGTTAAATCAACTGGTTATTTTCTTATCATAAGGTACATGTTAGACTCTGAGAAAAAATTAGTCGATCCGATCATCAGCGGGCGCCAGAAATTGAATTTTGTTGGGTCAACCAAACGCGTTGGGCGATCAATATATCGGTCGAGCCGATAAACCAGTCCATAGCTCATTCCGCCGCCGGCAGCTCGTTTGCTCGACATTTTTTTTTCTTCACTGCATCCGTGTACGCTACAAACACAACGTACCAAGTTACCTATCTTATTCCGCGATTAAATGTATCGATCTCTGTAAAATCCACCTCATACATCACCTTATCCATAATCATATCGCTCGGCGAGTATCGCTTTCGCAACGTGGCTGATTCCTTCCCGCGATACTCCAGACCCCTCCCGGTCGCCGGAATCTCTATTCAAGTTTCTCTCTCGGAAATTCAAGCTCCGGTGTTGAAGCTCCCGCGACGAAAGTACCGAGGGAACTTTGTGTTGGCCAGATGAAGTTGCGATCCGGCGAACATCTCCCAGATATCCCGCCGGCGCAGCGATGGGGTTCCACCCTAGCCTTTATGCAACACACATACACACACACACACACGCGGAAGCTGGCGCACGGTACAACGCACACAACCCGTACAGTTTAATCGCGAGGGTCGGACGATAGCATCGTACAAGTTCGCGGTGCAACGACCTACCTGTGAACAGACTCGCTCCCACCCCGGCATTATTCGAGTAACATCTCGAAGAGGCCATGCACTTTCCGCGCGGCATTCCTTTCTGCCCTGGGCTTATTCCCTCGGCACTTTGTGACCGCGTTTGTATAAACTTTAATGTTTAGCAAGGACCCCCCGGGTCATTTTGAGGACGAGTACTCCAAAGTGGAGCAACGAAACGCGTCAAATATACGAGAGTTAATACGCGGCTCGGCGGTCGAGGAAAAAAAGGGAAGATCGCGCGAGCGTCCGGGGTGGTGTAAGGTGTGCATAAAAGCAGCGAAAACGAGCAAGGTAATTGTTGGGTGGGTACATAGAGCCTGCACACAAGACACCCCGGGTCGCTGTCATTTCAATTCACTCGGGGATGGCTCGCCGCTTGTGCAGCCTCCAGCGGCGAAGCCCATGCTGGCGCTTATTAAACGCAGCTCGCAATTCTACGTGTCCTCTCTTCCGGGGTTTCAAGCGGCGGGATAATACGCAGTCAACCGGATAAAATCCCCCTTGGCTCTGGGACGATGGGCGCTGGGTTTTCCCAACGATTTTGAGACTGCGTGCCTCCCTCTCGCGCCCGGGCGAAACAGCGAGCAGCCAGTAGCGGGCCAGCAGCGGGCCAACACGCTCTCGGGCCGCGGTATATACAACGGAAAGGTATTGCAAATAGCTGTTCGTTATAACGCTGCAGTTGCAGTTTGCAGTTTCCCCGGGTATGGAACACCACCGCAGGGTCCTTTTTCATTTATGAAACCCGAGTTAACGGCTACGATAACGATGCCGAGGGTCAGCTCCGGGGGTGGGCGGGGATGCATGTGGACTTTGGCTGGATCCTGGATCTTCCAGCCGCCGCTGTTATAACCGCCCCGTAACGCCTTTTACATTCAGCGACGAAACGAAGAAGGATTCCGCGGACGTTCCGGAAAAATATTATCTCATTGTAAACGACATGATATTTCTACTCGTATCACGTTCTCATTACTTTGCATTTTTTTTTTCGTATCAAAATAAAAATAACGGGGTGCTTATCCACAAAGGCGTACGCGGAGAAAGGGTTGCATACCATGCACTGCGAAAAATGGATATACCGAATATGTATGTGGATATTTCTTACACAGGTTAGAGAAATTATGGCCAGAGACCGCACTAGTTACAGAGGGTATTCAACCCGCAGGGCGTTCAAGCCGGTATCCGGAAGTGACGTCATGCAGAAAGTACGTTGCTTCCGGTTTAAAATTCTTATTTTTCGACCGGAAATACGTCACTTCCGGTTTGAAAATCTCATTTTATCGACCGGAAACGCGTCACTTCCGCTTTGAAAATGGCATTTTTCGAACGAAAGTGAAGTCACACCGAAAAACGTCACTTCCGGTCAAAATATCAGATTTTCGAACCGGCAATGACGTTTTCCCGTACGATGTCAGTTTCGATCAAAAACTAATATTTCAAAACCGGAAGCGACTTTTTCGGAATGATGTATGGACCTCCACTGTTTCCCCAACAATTCCGATCGATCTCTCTTTAACGACGAAGGTACAAGATCGTCCGTTGGATATTTCAGAGACGAGACGTTAATCAGCGTTCATGCGATTAACTTGATATGGCGTATCAATATTTCATAACGTTCCCGGGAGCAGTGTTGGTAATTTATTCATGCAATCTCGCGGATCCGAACGTGCTCTTCCGCACCGTAGTTTCTGGATACAGTGGAATTAAAAAAAAATTACCACCATCTCCCGCGAAATACGCGTGTTTTTTTTATTCGCCCTATGCATAAATCACAGTCCAACGAACGAGCGAGTTACACTCGCGGTGCAATTTATTTCCGATTTTCTTTACAATCAGAGCGCACCGCTAATCCCTTTTGGCGCGGGCCCGATTGAATAGTGAGAAATTCCACGGTATTTGAGAGACGTACGTACACCAATCCGCGCGCCAAGCCCGCTGCCGCGAGTATGGTTCACGGCCCGATCCGTTTCCATTGGAAGCAAAGGCCTGCTTCCGATAATCGAAGGCTTGTTTCGACGGTGCCAGTAATACCCTCGGCAATCCCTCTGCTTCTCTCGTTTCCCCTGCCACACACACGGCCAATCTACACGTTAATCCGGCGTTCTCGTCGTGCCGGTAGATTCGGCAAACGAATATCGATTATAATCGAGAACCTTCGGCTGAGCGCTGGCAAACAGAGGGTGAAATCTTCTCCTCCTCCGTCTCGCTCGGCTCTCACATAGCCGAGATCCGCCGCAGCCATCGACAGTCGCTCTCCCTCGATCCCGAAGCAGAAGCAGAAGCAGCTCAAGGGGATGTGAAAACCGGGAATCGAGTGCCCGGCCAGCAGTCTCAGCCCCAGCCGCAGCAGGCTACCGTGGATTTTCTCAACAAGCACCGGCGGACGGGGAGGCTTTCCATTCCCTTTGACTCGATTTCCTTCTGCTCACACTATTCACCGGCAGAAGCACTTACCTCAGCTCAATACCTTCCAACTAGCACGCTTTTCTCGCCGCAACGTTTAGAACCACCGTCGACCACCGCGACCTTTACTCTCGTTCAGCCGCATTTGGACTCGTAGGACTTTAGTCAGGCGTCGGCGTTAAGGGCGGCGAAAGACCAGCGGTCGCTATCAAAACGCCTGTACTACACTGTAAAAATAAATTGTAAATTTAATTTACTGGATATCGAAATTTGCTTCCGTTACTTGAGTTAATTTAACATCAACACTTTGCGTCACAGTGGAACGTAGGGTGTCCCACCTGCTTTCGCTCAGTTTTCAATATTTTAAAACTTATTTCTTGACATTGAATACCAAGGTTTTGTTTTTATAGTGTCAAAATGTATGACTGAAGGGGTTAATGCACCTTTTTGGCAAAATTGAAATACTAAATATTAAAATTACAAATCTTTAGACTGAAATTTATAAAAAGTTTTATTAGAAATAAAAAATTGTATGTAAAATTTTAAGGCACTTGGATTTGAAGTTTCAGAAGCAGTTTATGTAAAAAAGCTTCCAATACCGTTCATTAATTTTCAAACAACATTTTATTACACTGCATCCTCTACGGCACTTTTGATATTCCGGACGAAATAAAATCGCATTGTCATTCTACGCGTTGACCGCGAAAACATGCACTGTGAAAATTAATTGTAAATTTAATGTACTGGAACTTGAATTTTGCTTACATCACTTATCTCAATTGAACATTAATTGGCTTTTTGGTAAGATCAAAAAACGGGTATTAAAGTTACAAATCTTCTGCCGAAAATTTACAAATATTTTCATACAAAATAAAAATGTTCCTGTAAAATCGCTGCAACGTACATGTGTTTGAAATTTCAGAGAGTGCTGATGTAAAAAAGCTTCCAACAGCCTTTATTAATTTCCGAACAAAATCTTTTTACAGCGTAGCCTCACTGTAAAAAGAAATCGTAAATGTACTGTACAATTGTGATAAAAAATTAATATACTTTTTCATTGAAATTGAAGTAATTCATTAAAATGAAAAACTTTATTAATAAAAATAAAGTATCACAATTGAACATGAAATGTCATATACCAGTTCTTGCATAAAAGCTTCCAGTCCGGTGAATTAAATTTCATACAAACAGTTTCGGAGGAAACCGGTACGACGATTAGTTATCAACCGAGTACGGGGTTGGCTCTGCGAGCAATTAAAAAAATGCCCACCTAGTTTTTTCTGCACATCGTCAGAACGTTGCAACCGATCGATCACGGATGATTTTCGACCTGATTTCCTTGATTACCCAGACAACTAAATAAACTGCGCTCTTCACCCGAAATCTCTGTACGAAGCCGCTTTACCAGTCGGTAAGCCAACTACCGTTCCATTCCTAACAAGAACACTCTGCCGATCCCTCTTCCCACCCTTTGATCTTCAACGCCCGTTACGATTAGTTATCGACCGAGCACGAGGTTGGCTCTGCGAGCAATTAAAAAAATGCACACCTGGTTTTTTCTGCACGTCCTCAAAACGTTGCAACCGATCGATCACGGATGACTTTCGACCTGATTTCCTCGATTACTCAGACAACTAAATAAACCGCGCTCTTCACCCGAAATCTCTGTACGAAGCCGCTTTACCAGTCGGTAAGCCAACTACCGTTCCATTCCTAACAAGAACACTCTGCCGATCCCTCTTCCCACCCTTTGATCTTCAACGCCCGTTACGATTAGTTATTGACCGAGCACGAGGTTGGCTCTGCGAGCAATTAAAAAAATGCCCACCCAGTTTTTTCTGCACATCGTCAGAACGTTGCAACCGATCGATCACGGATGATTTTCGACCTGATTTCCTTGATTACCCAGACAACTAAATAAACCGCGCTCTTCGCCCGAAATCTCTGTACGAAGCCGCTTTACCAGTCGGTAAGCCAACCACCGTTCCATTCCTAACAAGAACACTCTGCCGATCCCTCTTCCCACCCTTTGATCTTCAACGCCCGTTACGATTAGTTATTGACCGAGCACGAGGTTGGCTCTGCGAGCAATTAAAAAAATGCCCACCCAGTTTTTTCTGCACATCGTCAGAACGTTGCAACCGATCGATCACGGATGATTTTCGACCTGATTTCCTTGATTACCCAGACAACTAAATAAACCGCGCTCTTCGCCCGAAATCTCTGTACGAAGCCGCTTTACCAGTCGGTAAGCCAACTACCGTTCTACCTCCTAACAAGAACACTCTGCCGATCCCTCTTCCCACCCTTTGATCTTCAGCGCCCGTGATCCATCACTCCGGCGCCTCGTTCTCCCGGTCGTTTGTTCTCCCAAGATATAAGGTTACCCATCATCGTCGCGAGGCGCTCGCGTCTTTACGCCAGATAAACCGATGTACGCGCCGAGTCGAATTATCGTGTTAGCCCGCTCCTCGCCTAATTGCACGATCCTCCACGGCGGTCGAGGACGCTCCCGAGATACAGCCAACGGCGAAAGGAGAAATCCCGGGGCTCGATTAATTATAACGGAAATGATTTCTCGGTTGTTGAACGACCAAACGCCGAGACTTAAGCGGCAAAGGTTCGCTCCGCGCTCTCGGCACTCCCATCGTCGCTTTCGCCACGTTAATGAATACGGAAACTTGGATACTTGACTTTGATGCAGATACGATTACGCCGGGAGCCCACCCGTTGTCTTGGGAGGCGACACTGTTCCCAACTCTCGCGGAGGAACCTCTTTGTTCTATCTGGTATTCATTTCCTTCGCCAGCCAATTTTACCCTCGCTTTCGAGGCCACCTCGTGCACGTCGCCCGTTCCGCACGGTAGCGGCGAGATTGAGATGGCCTTTGGAGAGGCAACGGAATATGCGATAGAGTTAACTACAATATAAGGTGGAGGAGGTTGCGCGACGTGGGGGAGGTGAATTCTATGCATATGCCCGAATGCTCGCGCACGTTACGTTTCCGCTTGCGCGAACACTCGTCTCTGCAGATATGTGGGGGAGGGAGGGGGGGGGGGTGGGTGATATAGAAAAGATTTCATCCAGCTGCTTTCATCCGCGGTACATGCGCTCCATGGTCCACCGGTTGCAGATACTATTCCAACTCGCTGAGGTCCTCGGAATTGCAAATGTTTCGCGCAAGACACTCCCCCGCTCGCTGTCTCCGTCTCTTTGCTCTCCACCCTGGCGTAGCCCGCCTTGCCAACCCCCGCTCCCCGGTACAACGCACGACGGGAGCCACACGACAGCCGTACGGGCACTTTTCGCTCGACGATATGGAAATTTCATACGCGCCAGCTGCGACATCCCATCAGTGAACCGAGGAGCTTTTTAAAGATCTTGTCGCAGCGGGGACGCGGCCGAGATGTCGGCCCAACGAGGGAGGTTACCTTAATATCACGGCTGTAAAGCGAAGTTTCGATTAATAAAAGATCGTTGGCGGATAGGAACTTTGGGGGCGCCGGCGGTAAATGGAGTAACGATCCTGGCTGCAAAATTTGTTACTGCTGGACCGTTATTGCACTGATAAAAAAATAGGGTTCGATCAACTAAGATTCGGGCAGGGACGTTCAACTAAATATTTTGTTGGTACAGCTAAAGATATGGGTTAGTTCAATTTGTTGGGTGATTTCACAAAAATATTTTTGAGCCATTGAAATGTTTTGATCGACCAACTAAATATTTATTTGAACGTTCCTGCCAGAATTTTAGTTGATTTAACTGTATTTTTTTATCAGTGTGCAAGCCAGGTGCACAGTAATTTGCACATGGCTTCCTGATTTATTACAATTTTGCGCATAGCTTCGCCTATAAGAAACGTGGTTCATCGATTTTGGCTTCTTCATAGACGAAGTTATGCGCAAAATTGTAATGAATGAGGAAGCTACGGGAAATTACCTTGCACCTTTTTTCATAACATTAAAAAATGTTTACCTTTCTTAAATTATTTACAAATTTATTGTAAAAAATCGCTAGCCGAAATTTTGGTAATTCGTCCTTTTGTGGTATTTTTAATCTTTTTTTCACTTTTTTTTCATAAAAAAAACTCCATGAAAAGTTTCATAAATCTTTTTTAAAGGTATTTTGTGAAATAAAAAAACTAAAAGGGTAGAGTCTCATTTTTCTAACTAGAATAAAAAAAAATCTCCTTAAGGAGACATTATACTTATTGAAAAGTTGCAACAGATAATCATATATTAATAGAAACAGTTGTCATGCTACTCATCGTAATGTGGGCCTGTACTCGAAAACTACTTGTCCTTGGTACTTTAAATCGTAAAAAAGTACTTGTGTACTTGAAGTACGTACTTGAACTTCCAAACAAGTACCCAGTACTTCAAGTACTGTTCAGCTCTCCTTTATTTCTACCAAACAAATGACGGCTTTAAACGAACGTCACCGCCGCTTTTAGTTAACCCAACAATTTTTTCCTCAGTGTAAAAATTGAAGAAAGAAAAGTTGGTCCTGTCGCGCCGCCCGTTTATCAAAATTGCAGCCGCTTGCGATGCAAGAAGGCTCTCTCGCCTCGAACAGATTTTTCCATTTATTTTTTGTTTTTTATCTTAAGTATAGTTTTCACGACGTTTTTGTTGCCGGTACCGTCTCGGTCTCATTAGCGAAAATAACATTTTAAGTCTGTTGCGAGCTGTTCCGTCCGGAAACAGTCGATTGCCGTGCACGCGGTGGTTTAACACGACACGCGAAAAGCCGTACCCCTCCGAGAGTTATGTTGTCTAGTGCGACCGCCGGTATATTGGCTTTCTGCATTATGGCTCGCGTGGCTCGTACGCGGTCGAACGACGGGGCAATGGAAAAACCCTGAAGACTTAGCATAAAACGATTTACGAGAAGCGCGTCGACGGCTTCGCCCCGTCGTCTTTTCACCGTTCCCGGCGAATTACGACGTTATTCTCGTGCAGGAGCCTCGCGGTTACACGAACAACTTGCGCTCGTATGCCACGAGAAGCGCCTTCTCGCGCGTTTTCTGATATAATATAAATTCATCTCCTTTTCTCTCCGTAATCGGAGATTCACCGTCCTCTCGGTGCATAAATATAAAAAATAAAAAATCGGTTGGAAAAAAAAATGTAGGGTAGAGAGGGGCAAAATGGGGCAGCGGGGCAAACGGGGCATGGGGCAAAACGTCACTTTCCAATCATTTTTGGATGCCTGAACTCGCCCCATCGATGCATCAGGCTTTTCTGCCCCGTTTTGCCACCTTGTCCGATCCAAAAATGATTGGAAAATTTAGTTTTGCCCAAAAACCCCGTTTTGCCCCGTTGCCCCATTTTGACCCGCTCTTCCCTACATGTAAAATGGGAGATGGGGCAAAACGGGCAGCAAATTTGAAAATTATAATTTTGTCTCAAGTCATTTTTCATTATGCGAAGACATCTTTTTTATGAATAAAATTGCAAGAGAACGGAAGGATAAACAAAAAGCGGAAAAACAATTGTTTGTAGCAATACAATTCTACTTAATCAACTTATTTGTTGTCATTACCAGTCTGATGAAATTCTATTAGAATCAGAACAAATGGAAAGTTTTAATGAACGGTATTATAATTTTGTACTCCTTTCAAGCAACTTTCCCCCTTGAACTTCCGTACTCGCCATTAGAGGTTGGAGCTTGCACAGTGGGAATCCGTGCAGATGGAAACGTCTTAGAGGCCACATAAACTAGTAAGACGGAAACAATACGAAACTTGTTCATACCCAAAAAAAGAAGGCCGTAGCAAAATTTCAATAACATAGATTTAATCAAAAATCATTCGAAAAATTAATCAGATCAAAGATTTTTTAAATAGAAAAATGAATTTGTTATACATTTTTTTGAAAAAATGTATTTGTCTAACAAATTTATGAAAAAAAGAGATCTGAACAAATGTTTCAAAAAAATTTCGATTCGAACGATAATTTTTTTATTCACGAACAATTTGACTTATTTTTCGCACTTTTCTTATGTAAGCAACGTCAGAAAAATGAAAGATAAGACGGTGCCCGTTTTGCCCCCAATAGCTATTTTTGTTCAAGGTGCCCGTCTTGCCCCAATACCTATTTTTATTCAAGATACTGGTCTTGCCCCCAATACCTATTTTTATTCAAGATGCCCATTTTGCCCCATCGCCCCTATGCATACATACACACGAGAAAGGGTAATCAGGGTAATTCCGAGATCGGTCTCTGGCGCGGGCGGAGCCAGCGACGCGAGAATTAACGACAGTCGCCCCGCCTCGAGGTGCGACGCGACCCGCAATCATTTCGCTTAATGGAAATTTTACGAATGGCGGATAAAAAAAATAATAAAAAAAAATAATAAAAAAAAATAAAAAAAAAACGAAGAAGGTAAAGAGAAAGGGAGGAGACAGAAAGAGGTGGGGAACCGAGCGGGATTGCCGAAGCGCGGGTCACTGCAACAGGGGCGAGGCGATGCTCGCGGAACGATAAAGCCTCGCACGGTTGGCTCGCGCGAGCGATCAGATTTTGCCGGTTTTTCTGTTAACGAATTCCGCGAACATGAGAGTGTCTCTCGTCTCCGTTACGGACCGGCGATCCCGATTCGTACCCGGATCGGGTGTTTTGTATCGATGCGCCCGCTTTCCTCGCGAACGAAATCGCCCGGACGATCGCGCATTCCTCTTTGCGATCGTTAATTCCACCTCGCGTGAGACAAAAGGGGGATAATAAAATAATGTTCATATTTCGATGGAAAAACGTTGAGCCTGCCGAGTGTGTCGTTCCTCGCATTAACAGGACCGAAGTTCCTCTGTCGATTTGTTGCGCGCATTAAAACGCGCTCATACATTCGTCACGAAGAAATCAATATCCCGAGCGTACGCACACGTGAAACAGCACACTATTTGATTGTTAATTTTAGACCAAATATTCGTATAATTAACAGATATTTTTGTAAAATGGACATGATTTTTTTGTAAAATGGACATGATTTTTTTGTAAAATGGACATGATTTTTTTGTAAAATGGACATGATTTTTTTGTAAAATGGACAAGATTTTTTTTTTTGTAAAATGGACATGATTTCTTTTTTGTAAAATGGACAAGATTTCTTTTTTGTAAAATGGACAAGATTCTTTTTATTTAATTGACAAGATTTTTTTTTTAACCCTAATACTAATGCCTTAATTTTTTTACCTTCAAACGCACAACTGGGGTCCGAACGCACCCCACACTTTTCTTGACCATGAAACCGGTCCTATGCTGATAAACAGACTTTCTCATACATGGTTTTCTTCGATTTTTTCATAAGGAAAAGAATGGTGTACGAAAAA
This sequence comes from Ichneumon xanthorius, assembly GCA_917499995.1. NCBI lineage: Eukaryota > Metazoa > Arthropoda > Insecta > Hymenoptera > Ichneumonidae > Ichneumon > Ichneumon xanthorius. The sequence goes on along the minus strand of OU824211.1, from coordinate 6,870,147 downwards.
TCTGATATTATTTACATTTAGTTAATGAAAACCCCATTAGAAAACTGAAATCATTTTTTGCATTCGTAGTGTAAAAATGGACAAGATTTTTTGTGAAATGGATACATTTATTCGTAAACAGTACAATATTTTTTTGGTAAAATTAACATGATTCGTTCCCGGATCGGTTATTTTGTATCGACGCGGCCGCTTTCCTCGCGACCGAAGCGGCCCGGGCGATCGCGTTCCTCGTTCCGATCGTTAATTCCACCATGCGTGAGACAAAACGCGGGATAACAAAATAATGTTCATATTTCGATGGAAAAACGTTTCGGAAGGCGAGTGAGTTCTTTCTCGCATTAACAGGACGGAAGTTCCTCCGCCGATTTGTTGCACGCGTTAAAGCGCGGTCATATATTCGTCACGAAGAAATCAATATCCCGAGGGTACGCACGGCGGAGCGGAGCCGGGTGAGCGGTAGCCGACCGTAAATTAAATGCAGACGCGGTTGGAATAACCGCGGATCAGGTGTGGGCGCCGTTGCTTCAGAGAACTCCGGTGAGGTATCCTCGTAGAATTCTCCGTGTGGAACACCGAGAGTGCCAACTCGTGCCTTCCCTACCTACCGTCGAGTTTGCGACGTTGGGCACCTCCTCCACCCATCCCCTTCGGCTTGCTCACACGTCGCAGCATTCCATTTAACATTCCGGCACTGCGCTTAATTTCTCGACGATACATTTTACCAGGGGGTGGTTGCGAGCTCTCGCGGCGCGCGGAGCTATAATATATGTGCAACGCGGTGCACACATATATATATCTCATGCAGCTTCTCCTATCGCCGCGAGTGACCGCGCACCCCGGTACGGTTCGATAAATATCGCGACCAACAGGGCGGAATGGGAGAAAAGGGAGGACCATTTTTTTTCGACGAAATTGCTGGGCGAGGGTTAATTGCGAGAAACTTAACGACCATTCGCGAAGATGGTGAACTTAGACGGGAATATAAATTGTAAATTTAATGTGCTGGAACTTGAAATTTGATTACATTAATATACTTTTTCGTGAAATTGAAATAACAGGTATTAAGATTAGAAATCTTTTGCTTGTAATTTACAAAAAAAAATGGTTCAAAATTAAAAAATGGAAAAATTAGACGGAGATATAAATTGTAAATTTAACGTACTGGAGCTTGAAATTTGATTACAATAATATACTTTTTCGTAAAATTGAAATACCAGATATTAAGATTAGAAATCTTTTGCCTGAAATTTCCAAAAAAATTTTGTTAAAAATAAAAGTTTTACCGTAAATTTGCAACCCACATGCGTTTGAAATTGTGGAAACAGTTTGTGTGAAAAAATCTTCCCATACCGTTCATTAATTCGCAAACAAAATTTGTTTGCAGTGTATACCACCAGCGGGGTTATACTCATCGCCGCGAGTGACCAAGTACCCGGGGGTACGGTTTGATAAATATTGCCCGCCGAAAGGCCGGGCAATATTTACAATAAATATTCCCATAATTAACAGACATTTTTGTAAAATGGACAAGATTTTTTTTGTGGAATTAACACGAAAAGAATTGTGGACGTTCTTATCACACCCAGAAAAATAATTTATTTGACGGACGCTCCGCACATAAATATTTATTTGGTATTGAATTTAAATAAATAGCAGCAGTACAAGAATTTTATTGGTCAGAGTGTTTACATGAGTAAGCAGGTGGTTACAAATTTTTCGTTTGTACTTTCCATTGTCCAAGGGGCCATCGACCGGAGTCCTTTAGGCCTTTAATTAAATATTTATTTAAATTCATTAAAATATTTATTTAAATTCATTAAAATATTTATTTAAATTCATTAAAATATTTATTTAAATTCATTAAAATATTTATTTAAATTCATTAAAATATTTATTTAAATTCATTAAAATATTTATTTAAATTCATTAAAATATTTATTTAAATTCATTAAAATATTTATTTAAATTCATTAAAATATTTATTTAAATTCATTAAAATATTTATTTAAATTCATTAAAATATTTATTTAAACCAAATAAATATTTATTTGCGGGTGTTCGCCAAATAAATTATTTTTCTGTGTGCATAGGTTGTGCCCTAGTGCCCTACTACTGTGTCCTACGGTAACATTTCTCAAGCGAACATGTCATTTTTACCAGATCCTTCTCTCCTCGTAAAAACATTTTTTCAAAAAACGAAACAGCCCAACAAAACAAGAGGTCCCGGGTTAATCGTCGCGAGAAGCCTCGCGTCTATTCGCGAAGTATGGTAAACTTATATCTCGAGCGCGGTCATACTCATCCCCCGAGAGTACGGTTCGGCGGGTAACAAGCGCGCGCGGAGCCGAACCCGCCGAGCACCGGAGGGACATATACCTTCGTACCTTCGTAGCCGCGACCCAGAGGATACTTTGAAAAGTATACTTAGACCAGCGTTTTCTCCCGCTGGGAAAAGTTTCGTCGTTTCACTCGTAGAGCCAGTTCCTCTCCTTTTTTTTCTACTTTGTTCTTCTCCCCGTTCTTTTCTTCGCTGCCTTTCCTTTCTTCCTTTTTCATTCTCTCGTTCCACCTACACAGAACAGTGTATTTCTACATCATGGAGTGTCCCATTTCTCTCGTAGTCTGCCAGAGTCGCGAGACACCCGCTACTCACCCACCCCCCCCCCCCGCCCCCTCCTGGTCCACGGCGAGGAGAGCAGCATTCTCAACGGAGCCCATTCTGAGAGGGCAAAAAGGGATTCGCGCGAGCGCGTCATTTCCAAGATCACTGCGGAGTGCCCGCGAAACTTCTGTCCGCCCCCGCCCTCCCAGCCCCGCAAAGAGTCAGCGCGCAGGGGGGGCTAAGAAGGTTCGACCGTCAGAAACGCTTTTTCAAACCCGCCTTAAAGACTCGCTAATTTCACTACTCGGAACTTCATATTCCGCTCGAACAGAGGCCGAGTGGCTAGAAAAGTTTTCAGAAATCCATTAACCCCTTTCCCCCGCGGTCTTCGGCGGTTCGCCGAGGGGGGGCCGCGTTTTACGGCGAGTCTTCGTCAGCCTCCGGGCGTCCTCCCGTGGCCCGTTCCCGATAGCCCGCGAGATCCACCCGCGACGGAGGAATCTCCCTCCGCCGCTCCCGGCGACCTTTCCAAGTGGAAACTCCCCCGTCGAAAGATTCGCCCGGCCGCGCGATGGGTTTCTCTCGGTTCGCCCCCCCCGGCCGGGGGGCAGCGAGGGACCCGCCAACGTCCCCGGCTATTATATTTCTGCACCGGTGAGGATCGATACTCTCGATACCTCTTAGCCCTTCCCGCCTCTCGCCCCCCTCCGCCCCCCCCCCCCACGCGACATCCCCTATCGCGACATCCTCGGCCCCCCTCCGCCCCCCTCATTCTCGCCTCGGGTTATCAAACTTTCGATCTTCACGATACTTGACCGCGCGTACTTTTGTACTCTTTATGTAACTTGGCCCTGTACTCTCGTTTTCTCGGCTCCGTTTATCGAGCCGGGGGACGAGCCTCTATCTTTATCGCCGTTCCCTCGGAGGGTTTAACCTCGGGCTCGCTATCGATCCGAAAATTCTTAACACGGAAGACGACGAGATAGCCCGGGCAAATTGTATGTTCCCGGCCGTTTGAATTAAGCCAAGTCACGCGCGGCTTGTAAACTACGATACCGGTGCGCGAGGTAATAGGATAGTCGCAGGAATGTTTCTATGGCCGTTCGGATATTCTTGCCGGAGGAATTTCAATGATAGCGGGAGGGCCGCGTGGTCCGAGGATCCACGGAACGGCGCTGTCGCCCCGTCGAAGAGATCCCCGATAATCTATACGGTCACTCGTGGGCGGAGGCTGGGGGTTTCGTTGGGAGGGCGCGATCTTCGGCGCCCTCCCAACAATTTCGCAATCAATTTTCATCGCGTCTTTGAGCCTTCGATGTCTGCGGAACGGTGATGGAGAGACGCATTTCCCACGGTCCGGTTGATTGGGGGTGCCGGGATTAAGATTCTTGAGATGCCGGGCGCTTCGGTCGGCGGAGTGGACGGGTACGTTTATCCATCTGCGGTGCTCGAGCCTTCACCGGGTACCGTTTTATTGCCCGATGCGGTGCTCTTTTATCTCAGACTATCCACTGAGACCTCGAGCTGCTCGATCGGTGATGGAGGTACATCGTCCAGGTGGGATTCTGCCGTGGACGGAGGAAGGGTAGGGAGAGAGGGGCGAAATGGGACAGTGAGGGCAAAACTCAATTTTCCAATGATTTTTTGGATGCCCTATTTTGCCCCAACGATATATCCGGATTTTCAACGTTTTGGACCATGGACGACCATTGCCACCGTGCAAAGTTATTGGGAAATTGCGTTTTGTCTCATTGACCCATTTTGCCTCGCTGTACCATTTTGCCCCGCTCTCCCCTAAGTCGCTGGTTCCGCACTGGTTGCCGTACACCAAAACGCCATTGAGAACACTATTAAGCGGTGGGTAATGCTACTACGCCACTCCTTGGGAAGAAGAAATGGAAAATGTACTCTTTGGCGTCGCTTCCGGTTTAAAAATCTCCCCTTTAACCCTGAACGTCACGTAGAAAAATGTTAAGAATTCTCTTTCTCTTTAAGACGTCTCTTTCGACTCGAAATATATTACTTCCGGTTTGAAAACCTCATTTTTGCACCGGAAGTGACAGCCAGAATGAAGTCACTTCCGGTTGAGAATAATATAAAATAAGTCGCTTCTGGCAAAAAAAAAAAAATTCTGAAACCGATATCGGGCAAGATTGAGCGTTCCATAACAACCCTATAAGACACTATATAGCGACTGCCAGACAGAACAGTTTGCGGTACAACTCCGTGTCACTTGATATTTGCGGAAGCAAATCATGCGACATCGCGCGACGTATTTCGTTCCACATTGGTGACGTTTATCGGTTACACTCGGTCATCGGTAACATTTCAACGTGTCATCCCCGTCGTAACCGTCACGCTACTGTGGTCAAAGAGTCCAAAATATTGTTACGAATTCCTATCTGACCCGGCCGGAACCTCGGGCCGCCGGCCCGGCCTTTCGGTCATCGGCTCATTTTTATGCAGGTTACGATGTACGGACGCGAGCGGGTAAATTCGATTGCCGCGAAAGGACGTCGGAGGGGTTTTCCGAGGCACATCGTGACGGAGTCAGCGGTCAGTGAGGAACCTTTGCCGTCTCGAAAATAGTCCGCACTGAGGGCGCCGAGAAAGCCAGCCAGAAGACGCCGGAATATCGCAGCCTCCGCCTCCGCCGCCTCCGCCGCCACCGCTCCTCGATCCTCCCGACCAAACGCTGCGGCCACGAACTAGATAGCGTTCCTGCATATTTCATAGTGCACACCGTAACGTAACTTAACGTACACCCCGCATGGGAAATCCTAACATGGCTGCCGCTATACCAACTTCCGGATATACGCTAGTACACCTTCCCAACGTTGGCTCTCCCTCTCGCACCTCGTTTCGCCGCCCCTCCTTCCACCCCAACCACCCCCGCCCCCCCCCCCCCCCCGTCCGGCCCTCGTGAACACAATGTCGCCGCGGAGGGTGTCTCGGTGAACTATTTTCGCGAACATCGATCGCGTTTCACACAGCCATCTCGGACTTCCTCTGTCTCTCCTCCGCCGCTCCGTTATAATAAAATATGTAAACGCGATACTTTGAAGTTTTTCGCCCGTAGCCGGCCGGCTTCTTCCGCACCGGTGAACTGTTTGAGCCTCGAATAAAATTGACGCGCGAGACCACGCTCGAAACACGGCACAACATGTTTGAAATGAATCCGGGGGCGGGCGGGGGTTGAGAGCGAAAGGCCGTAACACGCCTACTCGCTGGAGTCGCGGGTTGTAAAGTGTGGAGAGTAAAAAAAGTTTGTATCTTTTACAACAACTTGTTGTCCACAAGGGAATTTTTTATTTGTTCGTTTTTCGATCGCACGAGCCGGCACCGGTTTTGCGGACAAAAGGACAATCTGAAATTGTTAATGGGATGGGAAATAAGAGGTTTGTATACGCTGTAAAAAAAATCGTATAAAATTTAATGTAGCGGACTGGAAGTTTTTGTGCAAAAACTGGTGTATTAAATGTTATGTACGATTGCGATGAAAAATCAATGTTCAGTGTATTAAAAAATTCGAAATTCTTAATTTTTAATCATTTACTTTAAGTTTACTATAAAGGCACTTTAATGTTTATAATTTACTTTAATTTCAATGAAAAAGGATATTAATTTTTCTTCATAATTGGACATTAAATCTATCATTTTTTTTTGCCTGAACTTTATTCAAAAATTGAACTTTATTCAAAAATTTTATTCAAACCTGAACAAAAGAGTTTGGCATTTATTTAACTAAATTATTTTTCCGATAACGGACTTCCGTTTATAAATTAATTAGCCAAAAGTTCCTTGACCTGTACTTTCGCGAACATAGATCGATATTTACACAGCCATCAATAAAATATGTAAGCGCGATATACAATTGTAATGAAAAATTAATGAGTGTATTAAAAACATTGGAAATACTTTATTTTTAATAATGTACTTTAATTTGAACGAAAAAGTACATTCATTTTTCATCGTAATTGAACATTGAATTTAATGTGCCAGTTTTTGCATAAAAACTTCCAGACCGGTACATCGAATTTACAATTTTTTTTACAGTGTATATGTAAAAGCGATACTTTGAAGTTTTTCGTCCCGAGCCGGCCGGCTTCTTCCGCGCCGGTGAAGAGTGTGGCGCTCGGATAAAATTGATGCGCGACTCCGCGCTCGAAACGCACCCCGACGACACGTTCGAAATGAATCCGGGGGCTGCTCGGGGTTGAATGCGCCCACCGGGCACGGAATCTTCAGGCGCCGCCCTATCCCGCGTACTCGCCAGAGACACCGGTTACAACGTATAGAGAAAACGGGCTTCCGTCTATAAATTAATTAGCCAAAGTCTCTAAGACTTAAAAGCCGGGCATGCACCGCTGGCGCCCGGAGCTATCTAAATCTACATTAAGCCACCCGACCTTGTATATAACCTTAGCACTCCAAATTTACAACGGGCATCCTAGCCGCTCACCAAGAAACTTGCCGGCTAGAGCCAGCCAGGGAGCCCCACAGAACCGCTTGGGATTTCGGACGCCGGAGACGAGGCAAACAGACCGAAAACGTGTGAGAGCGCCTCTTCGGCGATAAGAGCCAAACAGACTGCCGTTTCCAGCGGTCCGTGTCCCGTTCATTTTTCATCGGTTACGTCGGTCGTTCAAAAATACATCGCGGACACTCCACGATCGAAATCGATTCTCGATACGCTACCCGTGGAGACGGTAAACATCCACGGATCGAAACTGTAATGGAAAATGCTTCGATCGCGAAAATACGTTCCACCGTATCGCGTCAACAAGACACAAAGGGCACGGAAAAAAGTCAACACTTAAAAAAAATTGTCAATGTAATGGGGTGGAAATGGAAGTTCGTATGTAAAAACTGGCATATTAAATTTAATGCGCCATTGTGACAAAAAATTAATATAATTTTTCATTGGAAACAAAATTATTAAAATTGAAGTAAATTATTTAAAAAAAAGTAATTCCTATGTTTTTAATACATTGAACATTAATTTTTCATCATAGTTGTACATAAAATTTAATATACCAGTTTTTGTATAAAAACTTCCAGTCCGGTACATTAATTTTCATACGAATTTTTTTTACGGTGAATACCTCAAGTAAAATTCGCTTGGGGGCTGCCAAAAAAAGTATGTATCTTGACTCTACCGTTAATTGATGCGATTCCATACGGGATTGGAACGACAACATGTCACTTTGACAGTCTTGCCGTCGTTGTTTCAATATGTATGGAATTGTAAGAATTGAAAGTAGAATTGAAATAACAATTTTTTTTGCCAACCCGCCAAGCAAATTTTTTTTAAGTCCATCAAGATGAGGCAGCGCGTTCGGAACTTTCTCATGCAAAATCGTTACCGATTACACTTTCAAAATGATCGATTCATTCCGATTGATGAAACGAAGTGTATGAGCAGGACAACTTGAGTTTCCTCCCGGAAACTCAAGTTGTCCTGCTCATACACTTTGTTTCATGAACGCTAAGGATCGTCTCATGGACGTGCCGGTTGTCGCTCGGGCCCTTCGAAGTTTCGATGACGGAACCCGGAAGGAACTTCGTCGGGCGCAAACAGACCGAAAACGTGTGAGAGCCTCTTCGGCGATAAGAGCCAAACAGACTGCCGTTTCCGACGGTCCGTGCCCCGTTCATTTTTCATCGGTTACGTCGGCCGTTAAAAAATGCATCGACCTCGCGGACTCTCCACGATCGAAATCGATTTTCGATACATTTCCCCTGGAGACGATAAACATCCACGGATCGAAACTGTAATGGAAACTGTTTCAATCCTGAAAATACGTTTCACCGTATCGCGCCAATAAAGCACAAAGCGTCGACGAAGACAGGACAGCACGCGCTCGGAACTTTCCCATGGAAAATCATCACCGAGCGTTATACTGGCAAAACGATCGGGTTATGCACTGTAAAAAAAATTCGCATGAAATTTAATGTACTGGACTGGAAGTTTATATGCAAAAACTGGTATATTAAATTACATGTACAATTGTGACGAAAAATTAATGTTCAGTGTATTAAAAATATTGGAAATATTCTATTTTTAATAATTTACTTTAATTTTACTATAAAAGTACGTTAATTTTAATAATTTACTTGAATTTCGATGAAAAGGTATATTAATTTTTCATCCGAATCGTACATTAAATTTAATGTATCGATTTTTACATAAAAACTTCCAGTCCGGTGCATTAAATTTACATTTTTTTATGTTTAATTAAGCCAAACAGACTGTCGCTATCCATCGGTCCGAACGGCATTCACTGTTCACCGGTTACGTCTACCATTCAAAAATGCATCGACCTCGCGGACTCTCCACGACCGAAATCGGTTTTCAATAAATTCTTAATTTTCAATAAATCGATTTTAAATAAATTTCCCGTCGAGTTACAAAAATCCACGTATCGAAGCTAATAAAAAAAAAATTTCGATCCCGAAAATACATTTCACCGTATCGCGTCAAATAAGGCACAAAGCTCCATCAAGACCGCGCAGCGCGCTCGAACCTCCTCATGAAAAATCATTACCGAGCCTTACACTTATCCTTACCGTCAATTTTTCATCGGTTACCTCGGCCGTTCAAAAAATACCCCGCCCTCGCCGCCTCTCCACGATCGAAATCGATTTTCCATAAACACCCGTCAAGCCGATAAAAATCCACGTATCGACACTGATGGAAAAACCGTTTCGATCCTGAAAAAAACGTTTCACCGTATCGCGTCCAAGGCACAAAAAGCTCCATCAAGACCGCGCATCGAGCGCTCGGAACTTTCTCGTCGAAAATCATTACCAAACGTAACCACCGGCAAAACGATCGGTTTATGCCGAACGATAAAACAAAGCGTACGAGGAACTCGAGTTTCCGGGACGCTGAGGATCGTTTCATGGCCGCGTCGCTTGTCGCTCGGGGCCTTCGGAGTTTCGGGACCGGAAGCCGGTACGTCGAACGGTCGCCGGAAAATTCTTACTTCCCTCGTTCCGCGATACTCCCGACGGCCGAAAGATACTGCCGACAGTATACATTCCGGCCGGACGTTAACGATACGGCTCCGACGTACATCGCAAGGCAGCATCACTCGAGTGATGGACTCGGCGATAAAGCGTTTTACGCTAGGTATATTGGGAAGCAACAATAGGAACCGATAGTTACGCTCCGGCGCAACAGCTGGTAAACAGCTTTATAGCGCTGCGCTCCGCCGCGTGATAGCGCCGCTATTCCGCGATATCAAGTCCGAAACTTCGAGACTCGAAAACGTTCTTTACGCCCCTCATAAAGCTCCATCGAAGAGGTTTTTCCTGAGACGAGCGAGGATGAGAGACGCTCTGGTGCGGACTAGACCGGGACGATGTGGAGTAGAAAAATGCAGAAGAGCCTCGTGACCCATACCAATATCGATTATCATCGCGGTGCAGGGACAGCCTTTTTCTTCCCTTTTTTTTATTTGTAACTGGCAGTTACAAATAAGGTCGCGCGCGCATCCCAAATCTCGATAGAAGACTTCGACACATTTTTTTTATTTAATATAATTTAATCATCATTAAATTGTTAAATTAATTACTAATTACTCTATTAATTGCGCACGCGTAATTATTAAATTAGTATGAGAGACAGTCTTGGACAGAGCCTCTGATAGTTATATTTATAAATAAATAAATGTTTTATCCAGACGGTGTCGTCTGTCGCGTTCACGTTAATTTACAATGTAATCTTAACCACACAACTGTCAAACACATGGTCCGGTTTATTTGACTGAAATTGGCCATCGATAGACTCCGACTGGCAGCCAATCAGGGAGCATTTCTTAAGCGACAACGATCCATATCGAAAATGCGAGTTATTTTTGCCACTGATTTTTTGAAGAGGGATACAATAAATTTTCTTTATTTGTATAACTACAATAGGAGCCGAATAGTTACGCTCCAATGCAGCAGCTGGTAAACAGCTTTATAGCGCAGCGCTCCGCACGTGACAGCGCTGCCGCTATTCCGCGATCTCAAGTCCGAAACTTCGAGACGCGAAACGTTCTTTACGTCCCCCATAAAGATCCATCGGAGAGGTTTTTCCTGAGACGGGCGGGAGACGGTTTGGTGTGGACTACACAGGGACGATATGGAGTAGAAAAATGTAGAAGAGCTCGTGACCCATGCCAATATCGATTATCGTCGCGGTGCAGCGACACCTTTTTCATCCCTTTTTTATTTGTACAACTACAACACTTTTTTTGTTGTATAACTCATATAGCTACAATAGGAATTGTAGGATTGAGAATAGTTATAACTACGATAGGAATTGTAGAAATAGGAATAGTTATAACTACGATAGGAATTGTAGGAATAGGAATAGTTATAACTACAATAGGAATTGTAGGAATAGGAATTGTAGGAATAGGAATAGTTATAACTACAATAGGAATTGTAAGAATGAGAATAGTTATAACTACAATAGAAATTGTAGAAATAGGAATAGTTATAACTACGATAGGAATTGTAGAAATAGGAATAGTTATAACTACGATAGGAATTGTAGGAATAGGAATAGTTATGACTACAATAGGAATTGTAGGAATAGGAATAGTTATAACTACAATAGGAATTGTAGGAATGAGAATAGTTATAACTACAATAGAAATTGTAGAAATAGGAATAGTTATAACTACGATAGGAATTGTAGAAATAGGAATAGTTATAACTACGGTAGGAATTGTAGAAATAGGAATAGTTATAACTACGATAGGAATTGTAGGAATAGGAATAGTTATAACTACGATAGAAATTGTAGGAATAGGAATAGTTATAACTACAATAGAAATTGTAGAAATAGGAATAGTTATAATTACGATAGGAATTGTAGAAATAGGAATAGTTATAACTACGATAGGAATTGTAGGAATAGGAATAGTTATAACTACAATAGAAATTGTAGGAATAGGAACAGTTATAACTACAATAGAAATTATAGGAATAGGAATAGTTATAACTACGATAGAAATTGTAGGAATAGGAACAGTTATAACTACAATAGAAATTGTAGGAATAGGAACAGTTATAACTACAATAGAAATTGTAGGAATAGGAACAGTTATAACTACAATAGTACCCGATAGTTACGCCCCAACGCAACAGCTGGTAAACATCTTTACAGCGCCGCGTTCCGCGCGCGATAGCGCTGCCGCTATACCGCGATATCAATAAGTCCGAAACTTCGAGACGCGAAACGTTCTTTACGTCCCTCATAAAGCTTCGTCAAAGACCTTTTTCCTTCGACGAGCCAGAGACGGTTTGGTGTGGACTTACACGGGCCCGATATGGAGTAGAAAAATGTAGAAGCGCCTCGTGACCCATACCAATATCGATTATCGTCGCGGTGCAGGGACAGCTTTTTCCTCCCATTCTTTTTTTTATTTGACTTCCCACGATCCTCCACGGAAGCCTCCGAGATCCCGAAGCATCCCCGCGCCGCGCAAACTGGACAATAGCAAGCTTAGCCCGGATAAGAGATCCCATAGAGTGAGGGCGAGGAGGAGAGACCCGAGGATTCCCAAGTAAAATGAGTTTCTCGCGGGGAAAATGGGCCGCGGGCTTTTATGAAAAGGTTAAAGCTCACGGTAGTATATCGTCGGCTCGGGCGAGACCGTCGCAAGAAGTCTCCACGGTTTCGTACGTCCCGGCTACCGGGCGGGGGTTGCGCGGCTGCAGAAGCCCCCGTTGCAGATGTGTATGCGGGGGCGTAGGGTAGGTCGCCCGCACATAGCTATACACAACCCTCGTACGCCGGGAAGGCCGCAGCCGGTTCCCTCTCTCGGCACTATATAAGGTGAATAACTACGTAGGATGGCATAACCCCGAAACCCCCCCTTGCCGGGCCGTCACCCCCCCCCCCCCCCCCCCGCTCGACCTGTGCACTCTCTCCACCGATACTCGCAAGGCTTTTCCAGGAATAAATTTAAATATCGCCCTCGTTCTTTGATATGTTAACGAGCTTCCTGCAGGACCCACCCGGTAATAGCTCCGCCAGCGGTGAGCCAAAGGCTGAAAATTCAACGAAATTTTCTGACAGCCTTTCTTTTCACGACTTTCCGTTCTTTCCTCCATTTTTTTTTTTTTTTTTTTTTTTTTTTTTTTTTTTTTTTTTGCTTGTGTTATGTATCTCTCTTTGTGCGGAGCTACTCTCATTGTGCGCCTCGCTACAACCGCCGCATAATTATGAATATCCATATTTCTTTTGCCGATGAGTCAAAGACACTTTTTGGAACCCGGCGCTCTCAAACGACATTCCTGACAAGTGCTCCGGAGTAGTTCTGGTACATGAATTATTTGTCACCGTGCGTCTTGGACCCGCGTATTCGTCCAGTTAATTTGCGTACTTTTGTCGTACGAATTTTTTTATGTTTTTTATTTATTTTTTTTTCGTGCTTTCGGTGGACAGCGCGCACGTTTGTGACATATGCAATAGCCATGTCGCTGAGGATTTATGCGCTGCGAGGGAACGGCCCGTTTCACCTGTCGTGAAATATGCAAATTCCGAGCGCCGAGGCGTGCCAACTCCACGACCTAGACATTTCCATTGTTCCCCCTGCTGTGTCTTTTTTTCTGTTTTTTTTTTTCTTTTTTTTTGCTTTTTTTTTATACGGAATATTAATAGCCAACAGCCTCACGACGCCGACTCCGCGACTCGGCCATCTGTCTCGTCGCTTCCGGCTTTTCTTACTTCGGCGAAGGAAAAATTTCACTTTTCGACGAGCACCGAGAATTCCCCCGCGGCTCTGACCCGGCTAAGTTTAATAAGACAATATCTCGAGTAGCGCACGATTGTTCAATCGATCGTTAAAACGCCCCCCCCCCCCCCCACCCGCCGAGTCTCGCACCCAGAAAAATAATTTATTTGAGGCGCGACCCGCAAATAAATATTTTTTGGTTTAGATAAATATCTATTTAAACCAAATAAATATTTACCGAGTGTAAAATACCGTTGATCATCGCCGCACCCAGAAAAATAATTTACTTGACGAGCGCCCCGAAAATAAATATTTTTTGGTTCAAATAAATAGTTATTTGATTTAAATGAATATCTATTTAATTTGAATAAATCTTAATTTTTATCAATTAAAATATTTATTCAAAGCAAATAAATGTTTATTTGCGGGTACCCGTCAAGGGGATTATTTTTTTGGCTGCGGCGATGATCGACGGGATTTTACACTCGGTTAATGGAACGCACGCCGAGGCGAAAAAGCGTCTCGTTCCATTGGATTATTTATTTACCGAATTTTCATTTGTCCATTCGTGCAACACACTCCGGCTCTCGCCCCGTGAAACTCGGTCACGGGGTTCGTCGGATCGACTGTACTCAATGAAACACGCTTACCTTTGGAAGTTTCTCTCCGCGAATGATTTATATATAGATAGAATTTAGAAGGCAAATAGAGGCAGCATAAAGTGTTTACATATAGTGTGTTTACATCAGGTTATAAGCGTTAAATGTTAGAAATTCAAAATATAAATAAATTAAATGTTTAAAAATAGAGATAATGTTTTTAAAAAAATACATACGGTAAAAGTGGTGAATATGGCCCACCTCGATTAACACGGAAATCAATGATATATGGACAGGGCCATATTCCCCACTTTTACCCTATATTTTTTTCATTTTGTTTGATTCCTTTTAGACTTTATTTAAATTAGATCTCACCGTGGATAAAGCACATGTCGGACTGAACGGTCAATAATGCTCGGAGCATCCGCGACTCGGGAGTTGGCGCGAGTCGGTGAGGCGGGGACGGGTGCGAGTGCGCCGGATAGTATTCAAATGAAGACATTAGAATGGCGAGAGTGTCTTGCTATGATAGACCTTTCAGACGGATGCGGGTCTCCGCCTTTCCGCGAGAAATATTCAACGACAGGACCAAATTTCGTTGCGCGATCCATTTGAATTCCTTTCAAGGGCCTCGCCAGACGGAACCGAGAAGGGACCAAAATGGCTGTCCGGTAGCGGCGCATGCGCGCGAACCGAAGCTAATTTATGCGCGCAGCCCGACAGCTACGACGAAATTTTGCGGTTCGTACAAACAAGCGAATACAAATCGTTCGTCCGGTCGTGTATGACACCGTCGCTCGACGTTCCCGTCCGGTTAACAATTTTACACTATAATTCGATTCGAAACTCGCGTCGGCGGCGTCGCGAGTAAAACTCGTTTCGATTGAATTTAATTTCATAACGCGTTTCGGACGGTTCGACGATTTCGTCGCCATTAGCGCAGCGGTTCGCCCGTTCAAACTTGACGGCTATCGAACGTGTTTTACCGGTTAATATTTCATTAGGTCGCCCTTTGTAATTCGATTTTGCGCCCTCGCTCGGAACGCCGGCGGGATTCGGAGGGTACACATATCGTTTTGCGATATTATTTCGTTACCGCGGGGACAAAAGTGTCGAATATGGCCCAACCCGATTAGCGAGCGAATCAATGATACACGGGGCGGGCGAGATTCGTCACTTTCGAGCTTCATAAAATATTATGACACTTTGGTGAACGAGGGACATTTGGTGAACGCGGTAACGAATGTCGAAATGATTCGATCGCGGAATTGAAAGGCGTGATTCGTTGGAAATTATTGAGGGGACCTTGTGGCTAAATGGGGAAGGCTTGTGCAGTGATGAACGTATATTGAGACAGAGCTGCGCAGTACTTGAAGTACACAAGTACTTTTTTAGGATTTCAAGTACCGAGTATACAAGTACTTTTTGAGTACACGCTCGCATTATGAATACTCAATCAGTAGCGCGACATCCCGTTTCTGATAATTATCAGTCGAAACTTTTCAATAAGTATAATTTTAAGGAGACTTTTATTTTTTTTATTTAAAAAAATACCATACAAAAAGAGACATGTGCCGATTCGGTGTTTTATTTTTTTTAATATCATTAAACAACATTTTTATGAAACTTTTTATGGAAAAGGTTTTTTGATAAAAAAAGTTACGAATACATTAAAAATAATCTCAGAACGACGAATTACGAAAATTTCAGTTAGCATATTTTTTACGGTAAATTTTGACCATTAAAATTTTATGAAGTGTAAACATTTTTAAAGTAATTTGCACATGGCTTCCTCATTTGTTACAATTCTACACGTAGCTACGTCTGCGAGAAAGCTAGGATCGATCAGAAAAGTTTCTCACAGAGAAAGCTATGGGCAAAATTGTAATAAATATGGAATAAATGAGGAATTGTAATAAATGTGCAAATTACTTTGCAGATTTTTTTAAATCTACATAACGCTTAACGTAGAAAGTACTTGATACTTCAAGTACTTCTGATAGTTTATACTTTGTACTTTTTGGAGTTTTGCCCAGCTCTCTAATGAGGTATCACAAAACCTGTCTGAAAAAATAATAAGAACCACAATTGAAAAATGTCAATTATCGATGCAACGAGACGAAAGCTACCGCGTTTCACCCCGAAACACAAGTACTTTCATTTCTTTTTTTTTTTAAACACAAAATGTATATCTCCGGGTTCATCCGAACATTCTCTATATATTCCCCAGCTTCCCGTCTTGCCCCGTTATCCCCGCGCATTATTCATAAATTCCGCACCGTGCGCACACAACAGTCGGCGAGCCGTCTATCCTTCGGAGGTTTTTCGTTGCGCTCTTGTTACCTGTCTTGAGGAGGTAAGATCGATCCTCGCCCGCGGCAAGTTGTCTCTTTCGTATCTCGCAAAAAAAAAAAAAAAAAAACATAAGAAGAATACAAAAGAAAAAAAAAGAAGAAAAAAAGTTACACTGCGTTAAACGTGAGACGCGGTGTGCGATGGAGTGGTCTTTTGAATTTTTCAAACTACCCTCCACGTCGCTGGTGGGTTAGAGCGCAAATGTTTCCACGTAGATATAACGTTTCTGTGTCTCCGACAGGGGTACGGTGACGGCGTCGAGAGGGTTGACGGGTCGAGGGATCGCCCAGCGTGTATATATTCTCAAGACGAGACACGCGTCGTTTGGCCGGAGCATTAGGGTGGAGCTATGACATTTTTTATTCTCCCGGACGAAGGGCAAGGCGGTCCCAGAGCAATTGTTTTTTTGCCTTCGGCCAGGAGAGAGGGGGGATGTAGGAGATATGTGCCTATATGTCTCGGGAATAAGGAAGCGCGAGCCACGGGGGGGGGGGGGGGTGGGCGGGGGTGTCTTTGCTCACGCGCGGGTTGATTCTCTTATCCAAGGCACGTCATCCTCTCGGACGTGCGGATCTTTCTTTATCTCGCGTCACCTTGCCGAGACAAAAAAGACGTTTCGGAAGAGATTAGATATGCCCTCGAGGCAAGTAGGGGGAGACCGGGGCAAAACGGACACCTGGACCAAAAATAGGTTTTGGGGGCAAAACGGGCACCGTCTTAACTTTGATGTAAACTACTTATTTCAGTTTTCTGACGTTCCTTATACAAGACAAGTGCGGGAAAGAAATTAAAATGTTCGTGAAAAATATATATGTAAATCGTCCCACGACTCATCTTATCACAGAAAAGTATGAGCGAAGATAATGCAGATAGAGAGGAAAAACTGCCGTTTTTAACTGCATCAATTTATTGCCAGCAATTGATCGAGGCAGCCGAGGATTCAGGAAAATAGGAAAGGAAAAAGCCAAGGATAGACTCGATAATTGACAAAAAAAATTGCAAGACGTTCCATGCATATTCTGCACGGAACTATAGTACAGACGGAAATATAGCACAGAGGGTTGGATTGAGTGCAGCACCTGTCAGGGTTGTTCACACTGTTCATGTGCTGCAGCCGATGAGGATTATATATTCTTGAACTACACATGCGATTCCCGCGCTCCCGATTAGATACAACAATAAAAAAAAATTGTTTCCAATTTTCGTTTATTTTTCCGTTTTCTTGTCTTATTATTAATAAAAAAAGACGTCGACATGTCATGAACAATAAATTAAAGCAAAAATAACATTTTTAGTTTTGGTGCCCGTTTTGCTCTCCCCTAATTATATATATTTTTATTTCATGAAGACTCTCATTTATTTTCCGCCCTTTTCTCACGTACGGAACGTCAGAAAACTGAACGAAGTCGTTTATAAGAAAGTTACGACGGTGTCGGTTTTGCCCCCAATCCGTATTTTTAGTCGGGGTGTCCGTTTTGCCCCGGTGCCCGTTTTGCCCCATTCTCCCCAATATATATATAGACAAAAATATATATGTGCCGTGACATAGTCGCTTATTTCGATAAAATACGTTCCGTGGCGTTGGAGAGTCGGAAGGCAAGAAGGTGCAAGGTGGAGGAGTTCGGAGTGAGCGATAGCCGTGCCAGAGGGTGGGTTTCTGGGATGCCCCGGCTGGAATTGGTGTAGGCCTTCCGAGCCATTGCTCGCCGGATGTTGAAATACAGCCCTTGCCCGGTCGGACAGTAAACTCCGAGTTACGAACCCTTGCGGTAGTAAACGCCCGAGACACTCGGGGACAGAGAGATGGTGGAGGAGGGGGAGGTTCGCGCGGGGATGGATGTTGCTCCTCGTAAACTGGGGTTGTTAATGAAATAATTAAACAGCCGCTACGAGGCTCGTACGACTTCGCGGATGTCACACAACAGCGGGGCCGATTGCACCTCTCTCTGGAAAGAGGCAATCTGGCGTATGATCTTCGTTCCTAATTGCCAATTTAAGATTCCTTCAGCATCTCTAATAAGCTGCACAGATTTAGTCCCTAAGACACTTCTCGTATATTTTCTCTTGAAGTGCTGCGCAAGAGGAAATATATTTATCTCGTTATGAAGGGTGTCCTCAAAGGGTTCCTCAAATTCCAATTTCACCCACTGCTCACTGCAGTCGTGCAGTTTTAAGGAGGGAGTCTCGCTGCGCGCTGACTTCGCATAAGTTTGCCAACAATAAGAGAAAATTGCAAGTACTTCTTGATGGTGTAAAAATCTGAAAAAAATCATGTATACTAAAGGTACTGAGAAGATTAATTTTGCATAATAATAATTGCAAAATGTTATTAACAAATTCATCAAAAAATTAATTGGTTAACAAATTACCCGGCAACAAAACTTTTTTTTTTTTATGAAAATGATTCGTTTATTTTTCTGAATACGTATGAATTTGTTCAGATTTTTAAGTAATCGTTGATTTTTTATTTTTTTTTTATGGAACAAAAATACGCGCGAGCATGTTTGGAGTAAAATTTCTGCATACTGTGTAGGATAGACCTTATAGTTTGCTGTATAGCTTTCGCGGGCACGTAGGTCTGCAGACTACGTCGTCACGGATATGAGTCACACAACAACGGGGCTTATTATCTCTTTCTGGGAAAAGGTAATCTGGCGTGTGATCTTCGTTCCTAATTTCCAATTGAAGACTTCTCCGGAATCTCTGATAAGCCGTACAGATTTACTCGCTAAGACACTTCTCATATTTCCTCTTAACCCTTGAAGTACCGGGGCCTTTTTGCCGATCGAAAACGACCATGCCTTCTTATAAGCACAAAAACCGTACACTGAAAAAAAAATCGCTAGCAGGCTG
This sequence comes from Ichneumon xanthorius, assembly GCA_917499995.1. Lineage (NCBI taxonomy): Eukaryota > Metazoa > Arthropoda > Insecta > Hymenoptera > Ichneumonidae > Ichneumon > Ichneumon xanthorius. The sequence continues at coordinate 6,851,002 of OU824211.1, read as the reverse complement.
CCGAATAATTTTTTTTTTTTTCAATTCTACTTCAAATTCTTACAATTCCATATGATACTGAAACAACGTCGGCAAGACTGTCAAGATGACACGATATCGTTTCAATTCTACTTTCAATTCTTACAATTCCATATGATACTGAAACAACGTCGGCAAGACTGTCAAGATGACACGATATCGTTTCAATTCTACTTTCAATTCTTACAATTCCATATGACATTGAAACAACGTCGGCAAGACTGTCAAGATGACATAATATCATTTCAATCCAGTGTGAAATAGTACGAAATGAAAGTAGAATTGAAACAAGATTTTTTTTTTTGGCAGCCCGCAAGGAAATTTTACCTGAATAAATGATATTTTTTTTCGATGTACGGATGTTCGTAATAAATGTCCTTGTGCCTTATAAAAAAACAACACTTCAAGGTGTGTCAGTGAATTTTTGCAGATTTTTTTGGGTACATTCACTTGTTATTCGAATCGTTCGAAGGTTGCGTCTTGGCAATACCTGCGTCCCCGTTGAACAAGGATCCGGTACGTGAAGGGTTGGAGCGCTGCGCGAGAGGAAATGTGTTTCCCTCGCTCTACTCGTCGTGCATCCGCGGCTTTCTATTACCTGCAAGAGGTTCAAAGGGTTCTTCAAATTCCAACTTTATCCGCTGCTCACTGCAGACGTGCAGTTTTAAGGTCAAAGGAACTACGCGCGAGTATGTTTGGAGCAAAACTTCTGCATACTGTGTGTAGGATAGACATTATAGTTTGTTGGATGGCTTTCACGAATACGCAGGTGTGCAGGCTACGTCGTGACGGGCATGTGACACACAACAGCGGGGCTTATCATCTTTTTCCGGAAAGAGATGATAAGCCATCCGGCGCATGACCTTTCTGCCTAATTGCGAATTAAATACTCCTACGGAATCTCTAATCACTACGCACGCAGAAAAATAGTTCTGTTTCTCTAACAAAATGTCGATGGTTAATAATTTATTGTTGTGGTAGAAAAAACATTTGGCTGCTGCAGCAAAATATTTGTTGCCACAGCAAAATATTTGCTGCCACAGCAAAATATTTGCTGCCACAGCAAAATATTTGCTGCCACAGCAAAATATTTGCTGCCACAGCAAAATATTTGCTGCCACAGCAAAATATTTGCTGCCACAGCAAAATATTTGCTGCCACAGCAAAATATTTGCTGCCACAGCAAAATATTTTGTTTTCCGTACACGGAAAAACAATCGCTTGCGGGCTGCCAAAGAAAAAAATGTTTGTTTCAATTCCACGTTCAATTCTTAGAATTCCATATGATATTGAAACAACGACGACAAGACTGTCAAGGTGGCATGTTATCGTTTCAATCCGGTAGGAAATTGTACGGATTGAAAGTAGAATTGAAACAACTTTTTTTTTCTTTGGCAGCCCGTAAACAAACTTTTATTTGAATCAATGATATTTTTTTTCTGTGTATGTTAACCAGGTAAATTAGTTATGGTACCAAAATTCTTGTTGTCCCAACAATTTTTTTTGCTCCGTGCACCACTATTGGGCTCTATCTAAGGGATACTCGGCATAGAGCGAATATAGCAAAACATTGTTTGGCAGATGTGCCAAGACTTCCACCTTTGAAAATTAATATTCCAAAACCGGAAGTGCGTTTTTTCGTATGACGTCACTTCCAGATAAAAACTAATATTTTGAAACCAGAAGTGACTCCCGTATGACGTAATTTCCAGTTAAAAACCGAGATTTTTAAACCGGAAGTGACGTTTTAGGACTTGGGTTCGCTGGTCACAAAATTCCTACCAAAAGAAAAGAAAATTAGTTTAAATCGATAATTCACTTTACACCCGAGATATCGAGGTCCGCTCTTGGATGGCGCGTTCGCACATTCCCCTCCGTAACTTATCAACGAGGCTCTTCCGTGTCTCGCACAATATGTGTCAGGATGGATGAAGGATGATGGCACAACGCGTCGCGAATTCAATGGATCGCGTGGTCGAACGTCGCGCCTCCGCGCGTCAATCCACGGTGTGATCCGCCGTGCGAAACAACGTCACCGGTCGACTTTAGCCTAGTTCGCACAGCGACTCTATCGTGCGACAATCGAGGATCACAGAATATTTTTTGTCTGTTTGCAGCCTGGACAGGGATCAACCCTTCACATTCCAGCTGGGCGTGGGACAGGTCATCAAAGGATGGGATCAAGGACTCGTCGACATGTGCGTCGGCGAGAAGAGGAAATTGACCATCCCGCCCGATCTAGGATACGGCGACCGCGGAGCCGGAAACGTCATACCAGGAGGTAAGTCGACATTTTTTTCCCCCATTTTTTGGTTTCCTCATAGACGAAGCTGAGTTTTCGTGAAAAAATACATTTTCCGAATTTTAATGTCAGCGCACTAGAAGTGGTCGAAAATATCGAGAAATGGGATTTTTAGCTGGCGTCCGGATGTACATATGTGTGTGTGTGTATGTGACATCGTTTTATAAGCGAGTAGAACTCGGAAACGGCTTGAGATAGTGGGTTGAAATTTCGTACAATAGTAGAGTGGTCACTTAGTTTGGTATAATTTTCATGAAGATTGAGGCCCAATTCGAGACTTTACGTGATTTTGAAATTAAAAAAAAATTTCTGTGGTACCTCTAGCTTGGGTAAATTTTGAACTATCCTTCTAAAACTGCACACTAATATAATATTTTGATCAAAGACTTTTGGTATTGGATTTCCCCAAAATCTACCGAAGGAATCACATTTTATGGAATTAACAAACCTTTTTTCTCCACAAACCTCCACAATTATCTTGTTGTTAATATTACAAAAAAGTATTCGTAAAAAAATTGACAGAAATTTTTGTAAAATGGATAAGATTTTTCTGTGGAATTAACAAAAAAAAAGAATTGTGGACGTTTGTGGCCAAGTAACGTTGATACAATTTTTACTGTGCGGTTTTACAAAAATGCATCTATATATATGGGAAGGAAACAGCAAAGCTTGGCGGGTTGGGATTGCGCTCGTTTGTCTATCAGTATACAGCATGCAAGATTGACCGGAGCGATGTTCGCCGTCGAAGCGAGAGAACACGCGAAAATTAAATTCACAGCGACGTCAGCACGACGGAGTTCCTCAATTCTCCCGCGGCCGAAAGCGATAGCCCCCGGTGTCTAGACGATGTACAGATATGAGTCAATCGAAACGGAACCAATTAGCGTGCGTTCGATGGATAACGTTCGTTCGAAACCGGCAATTGACAGAGTCCCCGTCGTTTCGTCGATCACCGGCGTTTCTCTCGCGGGCGCCCGGCCACAGAGGCGATGTACACGATTAAAGGGGAATGGCGGAAGCGCCGATGGTTCGCCGGGTTGGTTTGGAGGAGCGCGAGAACGCCGACGCCGGGGTTAGCTCTTCCTCGGTCCACGAGGCCCTGAGAGGTCATCACTTTTCAAATTACCCGAGAGAGCAATTCAGCGTCCCGCTTCGCGTTATAGCCCGCTCGCACAAAGGGGAATAGTTAGGCAACGCGCAAAATCGAAGTCAAAAATGCAATTGGACAGAATTCCGATAAAGCGAGGCGGCGTCGGCGGTGGCGACCATTAAATTGAATGGCGGGGCGGTGTGTGTGTCCCTCCGGCGGAAAGGGCGTCACGCGGGACGACCTCGTACGCGACTCCCGAGCTATCGTTCGCATCCTCATCCCCGTTCGGTTCACCCCGTATACGGTACCGGTGGAAACAGTGAAAACGACTGCGGATCGCGGGCGCGATCAGGGGGGCCTCGTGATCCTTGTCCAATTTCCATAGGACCATCTGCGGGTCTATAGCGCGAGCCGTTTCCACGTGAGGCTTCGACGAGACTCGCCGCTTCCCGGCCATCAAACTCCCTCGTGCCCCGGACTATGCAAACTTATACGTTGTATGTACGGTATGCCGTATTGTGCTTATACATGTACTTAGCGGTCATGGTGCTTCATGCGCTGTGAGTATCTGTGAGTATCTGTGAGTATCTGCGAGTATCGGCGAGTATCGGCGAGTATCGGCGAGTATCTGCGAGTATCGGCGAGTATCGGCGAGTATCCGCGAGTATCCGCGAGTATCCGCGAGTATCCGCGAGTATCCGCGAGTATCCGCGAATATCCGCGAGTATGCCTGAATATCCGCAAGTATCCGCGAGTATCCGCGAGTATCCGCGAGTATGCCTGAATATCCGCAAGTATCCGCGAGTATCCGCGAGTATCCGCAAGTATGCGCGAGTATCCGCGAGTATGCGCAAGTATGCGCGAGTATCCGCGGGTATCCGCCAGAATCTACCAGTATATGACAGTATCTGCAAGTATCCGCGAGTATCCGCCACTATCTATGAGTATATGTCAGTATCTGCAAGTATCCGCGAGTGTCCGCCAGTGTCTACGAGTATATGTCAGTACCTGTGTGAGTACCCGTGTGAGTACCCGTGTGAGTACCCGTGTGAGTACCCGTGTGAGTACCCGTGTAAGTACCCGTGTGAGTACCCGTGTGAGTACCCGTGTGAGTACCCATGTGAGTACCTCTGTGAGTACCTGTGTGAGTGCCCGTGTGAGTGCCCGTGTGAGTACCCGTGTGAGTACCCGTGTGAGTTCCCGTGTGAGTTCCCATGTGAGTACCTCTGTGAGTACCAGTGTGAGTGCCCGTGTGAGTACCTGTGTGAGGGCCCGTGTGAGTACCTGTGTGAGTATCTGTGAGTATCGGTGTGAGTGTCCAATCGATATGAACTTTATTAATATGTTGATGTCGCCATGTATACGCATGGAGTGGTTTCGTGCACCCGACTCAGCGTCACAGCCGTGGATCACGAATCTACGTGGATGCTGGTAGCGTAGAAAATAAAAATACAAGTTTTTTTTCCTTCCCTTACCTCTCTCTACTATAAATTGCGAAAGAGAAAGTTAAATGACGAGCCAGCTGCACTCCTTTCGGTACGCGACTCCCGAGCTATCGCTCTCCTCATCGCCGTTCGCTTCGCCGTATACGCTACCGGCGGAAACAGCGAAAACGGCTCCGGGGATCGCGAGCCCGATCGCGGGGCCTCGCGATCCGTGTCCAATTTCCATAGGGCCATCTGCGCGCCTGTAGCGCCGTTTTCACGTGACGTCCCAACGAGACTCGCCAGTTCCTGGCCATCAAGCTCCCTCGAAACCCGCACTCTGCAAACTTATACATTGCATGTATACCGCACCATACTCTGTTTATATATACATACATATATATACATATATACATACATATATATACATATATATATATATGTATATATATATATTAGGGTGTTTCACAAAAAGGACATTTTTTTAATTATTTTGCTCCCACTTTTTTAAAGTCTAGATTTCGATCTCAAATTGAACCTCGCGAAAGGTGGTCTCTAGCAAAAAATTCTAAGAGGTGCCGCATTCGACGTTTGTACCCAAAAATGCGGCACCTTTTAAACTTAATTGTCAACGACCGCCTTTCGCGAAATGTTTTTTTAGATCGAAATATATAATTCTACGGGGTGGGAGATTTACTTTTTGTAATTTTTTGTAGTGAACCCAAAATACATATTTTTAATAATTTTTTTATTTGTAGTCTTTTGTGTTTAATACAAAAAATGGCAAAACGTTAAGCTCCCACCCTATAGAACTATATATATTAATTGATAAAAAAATCCAGCGAAAGACGGTCGCTGACAATTAAGTTTGAGAGGTGCCGCATTTTTTGGGTTAACCGTCGAATGCGGCACCTCTTAGGATTTTTTGCTTGGTACCGCCTTTTGTGAGGTTCAATTTGAGATCGAAATCTGTACTTTAAACAGGTGGGAGAAAAATTTAAAAAACAATGCCTTTTTTTGAAACACCCTAATATATATATATATATGTATAGAAGGGGTTTCGCGAAGCCGACTCAGCGTTACAGACGGTGCTATACGCGGGCCGATATCAATTTCACTCGTTCAAACAGCGAATAATTAAGCGCCATATTTCATTAGCGATCGTTTAATCGCAGCCGGTACCATCCATAATTAATGCGTTCCGTTGTACACCCCCCTTCCCCCCCTCCTGGCCGCGAGTTCGTTAGCTCGTTGGACGCTTTGCTACCTTGCCGATACCGCCCCGCTGAAACATCGATGTGTGCACTTCCTTCGCTTACGCCGAAGCCCGAAATCAATAATTCTCACGTTCCGTACGTACCTCTATCCGTATTCTGGTACGAGTCGCGAAACGAGCAGGCGATAGCTCGGCCGAACGGCTGACCTCTCTTTCTCGTCTTCCATGCTTCGACGAGCGTTTCGAGTACGAAAGGAACTCGACGGTGCTTCGCTGGCTGTGTCGCACGGGGACGAAGCGGGAGCTCGTTATTGAGCAATTTGGGGAGGGCGAGTAAAGAAGAAAAAAATGAAAAAAATATTGTGGGGAATTATTTATGGCCACGGTGAAGTGTGGAACGAGACTGATGACGGATTCGGGGTTGACGAGAAAAATTGGATGGAAATGTGTATTTTTATTCTATGTTTTTATGTTGTATTTTTGTTCGAACGACGGTGGTTCGAATCAAAGTGGCAAGGACGATCGGGAGTACGACAGAGGTGTCGTTTTCCAGCGGACACTTCAATCGTGGAAGTTTATCGTTCGCTCGAAAGCTTGTCGTATGAAATCAAGAGTCTGCTAGGTGCCGTAATAATCTGTAGTTTTAAATAAAATCATAACGATTTTTAAAAAAATGTGTCCATTCGGGCCGAAACTGATATCGGATTCGTGTTCGGCGAGCAAAAAATACATAGAATTATGTATTATCATTCATTAGTGGATTATAACATATGTAGGAAGATGAACAACGGTAGTTTGAATCGAAGCGGCAAGGACGTAGAAATTTATCTCTCGTGTCGAATCAAAAGTGTGCCTGTTGCCGTAATACTCTGTAATTTCTAATTAAATCATAACGCTAAAGTAAAATAAAAAAATCAGTCGTTCAGCTCCGAAACTGATATCGGATTCCTGTTCGCCGAGAAGAAAAATCCATAGAATGATGTATTTTTATCCCTTAGTGTAGGTTCGAATCAAAGTGACAAATGCGATCAAGAGACCGAAAGAGCTGTCAGTTTCAAGCCGACACTTGATTCGCAGCAATTTATCGTTCGCTCTGAAGCCCCTCGTATCGAATCAAGAGTCCGCCAGGTGCTGTCGATTACGACGTTATTAACAGAGTATCAACTTTGTCATTCCTCATAAAACCATAACGATTAAGAAACAGGTCGGTCTGGAACGACATTGATATCGGATTCGTGTTCGGCGAGATAAAAATACATAGAGTTATGTATTTTTATTCTTTAGTGCATTACATCGTATGTAGGAGGATGAACCACGGTGGTTCGAATCGAAGCGGCAAGGACGTTCAAATTGATCGTTCGCTCGAAAGCCTCTCGTGTCGAATCAAAAGTGTGCCAGTTGCCGTAATACTCTGTCATTTCTAATTAAATCATAGCGGTAAAATAAAATAAAAAAAAATCAATCGTTCCGCTCCGAAACTGATATCGGATTGCTGTTCGGCGAGAAGAAAAATGTATAGAATGATGTATTTTTATTCCTTAGTGTACCATAACGTACACAAGACGATGAACTAAGGTGGTTCGAATAAAAGTGGCAAATACGATCAAGAGACCGAAAGAGCTATCAGTTTCAAGCCGACACTTGATTCGCAGCAATTTATCGATCGCTCGAAAACCTCTCGTATCGAATCAATATTCCGCCAGGTGTCGTCGATTACGACGTTATTAACAGAGTATCAACTTTGTCATTTCCAATAAAACCATAACGATTAAGAAAAAGGTCGGTCTGGAGCGACATTGATATCGGATTCGTGTTCGCCGAGCAAAAAATACGTAGAACGATGTTTTTTCATCCTTTACTGCATCGCAACGTATATAGGACTGATGAACGATGGTTCGTTATTAACGGTGGTTCGAATCAAAGTGGCGAGGCCGATCAAGAGACCGAAAGAGCTATCATGTTCAAGCCAGACACTTGATTGGTAGCAATTTATCGTCAGCTCGAAAACCTCTCGTATCGAATCAAGAGTCTGCCAGGTGTCGTAACAACTCTGTCATTTCCAATAAAATCATAACGATAAAAAAAGATTGAGAAAAAAAACACCCGGTTCTTCTGGACCGAAACTGATGTCGGATTCGTGCTGAGAAAAAAAAAGTGGAATGATCTGTTTTATTCTTTACTATAATTACAACGTATATAGAACGACAAACCACGGTGGTTCGAACCGAAGTGGCAACGACGATCGGTAGGACAGACTGTCAGGTTCATACCAGACACTTGATTGGTAGCAATTTATCGTCAGCTCGAAAACCTCTCGTATCGAATCAAGAGTCTGCCAGGTGTCGTAACACTCTGTCATTTCCAATAAAATCATAACGATAAAAAAAGATTGAGAAAAAAAAAACACCCGGTTCTTCTGGACCGAAACTGATGTCGGATTCGTGCTGAGAAAAAAAAAAGTGGAATGATCTGTTTTATTCTTTACTATAATTACAACGTATGTAGAACGACAAACCACGGTGTTTCGAACCGAAGTGGCAACGACGATCGGTAGGACAGACTGTCAGATTCAAGCGTACACTTCATTCGTAGCAATTTATCACTCGCTCGAGAGCGTCTCGTATCGAATCAAAAGTCTTTCCACCTGCCGTAATACTCTGTCATTTTTAATAAAATCATGACAATTTAAAAAAATTTACCGGGTCGGTCGGAAGGGCGGAGGAGGATAAGGCGGGAGAATGTCAATTAAAAAAGTTTGTTGCATAAAATGTCACACGTGGAGGAGATACGGAGTAAATGTACTATCGATAGGGACGTTCGTGTGCATCGGAGGTAGATGGGAAAGGTACATAGGAAGCGGTCGGATGGAACTACGGTGCGACGACGACGTTTCTGGACGTATTGGATTTTTATCGGGTTTCGGCCAATCAGCCTGGTAGCCCGGCCGACGTGGATGAATTTCGTGGTCGTCGTTCGCCCGCCGTTGTTGAAAACCGGGAGGGCTTCAATCCCTGAGAGAAAGAACGAACGGGAACGTTTCGGCCTCCGGCCATTCCGATGATTCGTTGGGCGCTTCGAAATCCGTTGATATTTATTGTCTCGCGAATCGGAGTCCTCGAACGATTGTTTTTTTTTTTTTTTATATATTTTTTTTTCCTTCGGCTCCTTTACTAGAATAGCTGCAAAGTTTGTCCAACTACATACGAACTTGTCTCTATGTTATTTCAGGAGCCACTCTACTCTTCGACGTGGAGCTCATAAACATCAGCGACTCACCGCCGACGGCCAACGTCTTCAAGGAAATCGACGCTGACAAAGACAATATGCTGTCCCGCGAGGAGGTGAGGACAATGGCAAGATATTCTCTTTTTTTCATTCCTTTTTAACCCTTTGAAGCATTATTTTTATTATTTAATTTTTTTTTTTTTTTGAATATGAAGTTTCAAATAGATCGGTAATTTATTAAGGATTGGCGCCAAAGTTAATGGGTAAAAACGCATGTATATTGCGGGATTTTTTTTCTCGGTAAATATACGCTTTATCGATTTGATTTTTTTGGGGCGGAAGGAGAATGTATTGAAGAACATGTAGCATTTTTTTCATTCAATTTTATTGTTATTATGTATTCTTTTTATCGGTCGGCGTAAAGAACTTTTTTTTGGAAGTTCCTTTGCGGTGCGCCTGATTTCAACTTGTCATTTTATCAGAAACCAACAATTTTAATTGTTTCGTAAAAAATTATATTAAAAAATTGGCGAACTGACGGCCATTTAAGAAAACGACGATTTTTGGCAAGTTTGGCCTCGCCACTGCTCGATCGCTCTGCTACTTTCCACATAACGGTCCCCAACTTTCGTAACTCGTTGAATTCCGACATAAAAATTTAACAAAATATTCTTGACACTATAAACTATTAGGGAAAAAAACATCGAACTCTTACTGTGGCGTAAGTCCTTAATGTATTTTTTCTGAATTCAAAGAGGTGTACACCAGTGGTACACCGTGCTTCAAAGGGTTATTCGGGGCAAACTTGGTGCTGGTAACTTATCACAACAATAACGTTTTCACCATTTAACATTTTATCAAAAAATAAAAAATAAATAAAATAGCTCGAAGCTTTGAAAAATAAACATTCGTCATCGAGTCAAACTCCTTTTCATATCGTCGTTCGTACATTCGTTATTCGTACACGAAATTTAATATACCAGTTTCTACATAAAAACTTCCAGTCCGGTACATTAAATTCCATACAATTTGTTTACACTGTAATTTTTACGTTTTTTACATTTTAAACATTTTTCTTAATTTATTTTATTTAAAAATTCCACGGTATTTTTCTTTCTTGTCTTTTCGCAATAGGTGAGCGAGTACCTGAGGAAGCAGATGCTGGAGGCCGAGGAGTCGAGCGCCGGGGAGAGCGAGGACGTTAAGAAAATGCTCGCCGACCACGACAAGCTCGTCGAGGAGATATTCCAGCACGAGGACACGGACAAGAATGGTTTCATCTCTCACGAGGAGTTCAGCGGTCCGAAGCACGACGAGTTGTGAGCTGGTCTTTCGTCCCCAGACCGCAGATGAGTCCGGTCGAAGTCGTGGACGCGCACGGACCATCCTCTTCTCTCCAATTTCGCCATCGGGTTTTCCTGGCTTTCCACCTTCCAAACCGCTCGGACGAGAGGCGTTCTCGTTCTCTCTTCGGACTTTTTCCACGGGAGATTTTCTATTCTTTTTCTTCGTCATCGAACCGGCGAGCCCGTTCGCCGGGAGGGACGAGAAATAATCGCGGACTCAACGACGAACGGCGATACAATTTTGTGCAGTAGAAAACGGGAGTCTGACGGAGTCCGGGAAAACCCTTCACAAGCTTCCATCGTGCGATCAAGGCAATTCTTTTTTTTTTTCGTCGTCAATTTTTCACCCCATGTGACAACTGCTTGAACCTGCACCAAAAAAAAAAAACACTTTGTAAAAAAAGCAACAAAAAAATACCCATCTATATCTCGGAGTTAACTCACCGACGAGCCGCTCCGAATTTCTGTGAGAAAAGTGATTTTTCAATTTTTTTTTTCTTCATTTTTTGTACTATTATAACAAAAAAAAAACATTTTCTCGAGCGCTGCCTAGCCAGACTCTTCGAGCCTCTATCCACGAGCTCGGCTGTGTCATTGACGAATACCGCTCTGATTATTCTAACGTTTTACGTTCGTTCAAGCTTTGCTCCACGGCTCGCGCCCTTACCGAGGGGAAAAAAAAATACTACACGTTCGCGAATATTCGCGGAATTGCGAAACACAAAAGATTTAAAAAAAAGATAAAAGAATAATAAACAAAACAAACACACGAAAGTGAAAAAAAAAGAAAAGTGAATGGAGGACGTTCCCGTCGCTATCATTATTATCGTAACTGATACGTTTTATTACTACATTATATTGTATGTTGTTAAAGTTGGACGAAGGTTAATAATAAATCATGTGTCTCGAGCACAGTTTGTTAATAAGCTTGGGAGTTCTCGTTGTCGTTGAATTCTTACCTATCGATCGATCAATCGAGTGGAGGCGACGAATTTTTCAGGAGCTGGACGAAGCGGGGCGTCGACGATATTAAATGACGAGCGAACACGGGAGTATGTTTGTATTTCTATATTGGATATTCATCATTCGTTTGTTTTAATTGAAAACATTCTCACATAAAAGTACAATAATATATTCGATATCCTCGTTTTATGAGCCACAATTAAACACACGACGCTCGAAACATTTATTTTTTCTTTGTTTTTCTTACTTCTTTTTTTTTAAGTAATTAAGTATTTTTCTTGTACTTCTCTTTTGTAAGTATTATTATTTTTCCTCTATCTATTCGTGGAGGCCCGTGCAGTGAAGGCGGCTGACTGGCTGTGAGGGGGACGATCGACGATTAAGGTAGTGCTTGCGTCATGTCCGATGCCGCCTAAGTTTGAGAGAGGAATAAGAGAGAATTACAAACACTTCCCGATCGGCTAAAAATCTGAAAAAATTAAGCCTATGCTAGGTGCTAAAAAGATTGTTTGTGCATAATAATAATTCCAAAATGTTATCAACAAATAACTGAAAAAAAAATTATTCAACATATTACCCGGCAACCTAATTTTGTTTTCTCATGAAAATGATTTGTTACTTTTCTTGGATACGTATGAATTTTTTCAGAGTTTTAGTTATGTGTGAAAATTGGGTTTTCTTTATGTTAGATTTGTTTAAAATCGTAATTTTCAAACATTACAAAAAATTCTGAAAAATTCTTATGTATTCAAAAAAATTCACAAATCATTTTCGTAACAAAAAATTAGGTTACCGGGTAATTTGTTGAAGAATTTTTCTTTTTCAGTAATTTGTTAATAACTTTTCAGCACCTTTGATATGCCCGATTTTTTCGGATTTTTATTCCATCGAAAAGTGTTTCTAATCTCTCTCATTCCTCTCTCGAACTTAGGTGGCGTCAGACATGACACAAGGCTAGCCTCGAGTAGTGGCGTAGAAAATAAAAATAGTAAAATTTGTTTTCTTCTCTTTCCTCTCCCATAAACTGCGAAAGCGAAGGAGTATGGTGACGTGCCAGCGACACTCCATCGCAGAGGGAATACCGTGTTTAATTTAACTCGTGATCGATATAATCGTTCAAAGGGCGTTGCCAATTTTCCAGGAGCGGGACGGAGCGGGTCATCGTCGAAATTAAATGATGCGTGAACACAGGAGTATGTTTGTATTTCTATATTGTATATTTTCATCATTCGTTTATTTTAATTGAAAACATTCTCACATAAACGTACAATAGTTTATTCGATACCCTCTTTTTATGAGCTACAATGAAACACACGACGCTCAAGGCATTTCTTTTATTTCTTTTTTTTTTGTATTTTTTCTGTTATTATTTATTATTTTTCCTGTATCTATTCGTGGAGGCTCGTGCAGTGAAGGCAGCTGACTGGCTGGGGGGGGGGGGGGCGATCGAAGATTAATATCTCTAGCCTCGCGCGCATCACGAATCTACGTGGATGCTGTGGCGTAGAAAATGAAAATACTATAATTTTTTTTTCTTTCTTTTTTCTCTACTATAAATCGCAAAGGAGAAGGAGTAGGGCGACGTACCAGCGATACTCCTTCGCGGAGGGCATACCGTGTTCAATTTAATTCGTAATCGATATAATCGTTCAAAGGGCGTAGCCAAAGCGCTCTCTCAACGTCGAGTGAAAGACGTAAATATATATATAAATATATATATACATCTTCGGTAATTCGACGAAAGTATTTGATCTCGCAGTTTAAAAACTGCGCAGCCACATCGTTAAGATCCGATTTGCCGAGTGGCTCGGCAGAGTTGGGGACACATCGATGTTCTTTACGTCCGGTTCCGTCCCTCGCCGCTCGCCCTCCTCGATCGCTCGCTTATCACAGAGTCTCGAATCGAAGCGTAACGAGGAAATGAATTTTCGATGATGGTCGAAAGTTGGAGAGTTAAACGTTGGACTCGTCGAACCGAACCGGCGGAGAGTCTCGCGATCGCCGGTGGACGGTCGGATCGTTAAAAAATAAAGCTACTTTGCGAGATCACTCGGATAAACACCGTCCAGTCGTGCGGTATCAAGGCAACGCGGTTGCAAGTCACTGAAGTCAGTCGTTTAAATAGTTTGTTTTTTACTGGACGTTAGATAAGGATGGATCGATAGATCTTTCATTTTTGTTTCTCGGCGATCGCCGCGCGGTGTTGAGTTACTTTTCCCGTCGTCATCGATCGTTGTCGCTGGTAGATCCGGGCGAGTTTATCACAGTTAGTAGCCCTTGATGTACGCGGCAATGTGCTTCTTCTCCTCTTCCGAGAGACCGTTTTTCAGCGTTCTACGCACTGAAACAGATTCAAGAAAAAAATTATAGAACCGAGATCGGCCTGATACAGAAATAATTATGTTTAGTGCGAGAGGCTTTCAAGCAAGAACATTCATTTTTGTGTTGTTTTTAGTAATCGCAGTGAAAGATCGAGGAGTCAATTGCTGTGAGTGAAAAATCGATGCCGGATTATTAATCCGGAAATCGTGAAATTCATCGATTTCTGACCGTCACCGAGAAATTATCGTAGAATCCGATGCGCATGCATGTATTATATGTACATATAAATCGTGGTTACCGCAAAAACACGGCTCGGTGAACAAGATCCGCTCAAATTTCAACCACTCAATTTCAAGTTCGTGCGATTTTTGTTATACGGCAACAGTGCAGGACGTCGATTTTCGGCGCGTACGTGGCGAAGCTATCGCACTCGGCAGGTTCGCGTTAACCAGCCGGCATTCAATTGTCTAGACAGTGTTAATTTTCTAAAATTACCACACATCATGCACAAACCGAGCGAGTCAGTGAGAGATTTTCTTCCGTTTTTCAGCGTTCTACGCGCTGAAACAGATTCTGACAAAAAATGTATAGAGCTGATATCAGCTGATGGCGAAACAAGCAAGAACTTTATTTGTTTGCTTGTTTTTAGTAATCGCAGTGAAAAATTGAGGAATAAATTGCTGTAAGTGAAAAATCAATGCGTTTCTTAATTCGGAAATCGTTAAATTCATCGGTTTCCCTTCGTCACTGGGAAATTCCCGTACCATCTGGTATTTCAAGTTCGTACGAATTAGTTATACAGCAAGAGTGGAGGACGTCGATTTTTGTTGCGTACGGGGCGAAGCTATCGCACTCGACTAACCCGAGTTAACCAGCCACCATTTAATTGTAAATGGTCTAGAATTGTCTAAAATGGTCCAAAATGGTCCAAAATGGTCCAAAATGGTCCAAAATGGTCCAAAATGGTCCAAAATTCATCGGATCGCATCCGTCACCGACAAATTCCCGCAAAATCCGATGCACGTGCGTTATTACATGTACAAACAAATCGGAGCGACATCATCGGCGAGGCGCGGTTCGGTGAGCAAGATCCGAAAAAAATGTCAACGACTCAATTTCAAGTTCGTGCGAATTAGTTATACGGGAACAGTGCAGGATGTCGATTTTCCTCGCGTACGGGGCGCAGCTATCGCGCCCGACAGATCCCAGTTAACCACCCAGCATTTAATTGTCTAGACTCTGTTAATTTTCTAAAATTACCAGACGTCATGCACATACACACACACACACACACTCACGTGCACAAACCGAGCGATTCGGTGAGAGATCCTCGGGCGTCTGAAGTTTGTCTCCCGAAGGCGGAATAATCATGTAGGGATGAATTCGAGGAAAACCTCAGCGGAATTGAGAATCGAGGTGTGAGCCGCCCGCGTGGCCCGCCGTGTGTCGCCGAGTTCATTTAACGCGGAAGTTGGAATGCCAACGTGAAGCGATCCAATTCATCAGCGGGGAGGAAACGCTCGAGCAACGATTCCCCGAGAAATTGGGAGAGATTACGCTGAGCATATTTATCGTTAAACGAACTAAGAAAGTTGTCTGTCTGGCGTTGTTCGCTTTATGCAAGACGCACATAGTCGGAGCACCTTATAAATCTTAAGTGTCTTCCACCGCGCGCCGGATTCGCTGTCAATTTCTTAATGCATCCGCGCGAACCGCCGATCCTCGATGTTAAGTTTTCGCCCCGTCGCTTAACTACTTCGTAACTGTTTTATGAGAGTATAAACTATCGGAACGCGGCGAGAGACGGTGGAGAAACTCACAGTTCTCGGCGGTTGTCACACCGAAAACTTTGTCTCGTACCGAGGGCGTCATCCCTACGGATGAAACTCGTCGGCGTATTCGAAAGCTCGGGACAAATAGGGTGGAGCGCCGGTGGATTGTGTGAAGAACATCCGCAAAACGGCGCTTTCAGAAGTGTAACACGTATGGAGGGAAGAGTCGACGAATGCACGGCAGTCTGATTTTTTTTTACTTTTTTTTTTGGAATTGAGCAGCTATGTCAATATGAGTCTCGACTTATCTTGTCACGTACTTCGAGATAAATCAAAATTGAGAACACGAACTCATTGATTTAAATGGTAAAGTTCTTACCGCGATGTTAGAGATTCGGTATTTTCTCGGGTAATAACTTACACCTTTTTTTATAATCGTTAGTCGTTAATAATTCGTAAATGCATGCCTAAAATTTCCAGTTCTTACGTATCCAAGATTTTTATTTATCGAAGCTTTACTCGAAAGCCTAAGATATTAAGGTTCTCCCTTAGGTGTCCGGAGCTCCTACTTCGAGATAAAAAAAAATCCAGCACAATCTCGTCAATTTAACAGGTCAAGTTCGTACCATGATTTCATAAGTTTAGTGTGTTCTCATGTAAGAATTGATACAATATTTTTTTTTGTAACCGTTAGTCCTCCATAATTTCACAGCGTAAAACCCTGGTACTTCCCAGCCCCACTTCGTACGTATCGACATTTTTTTATTTATCGAAGCGTTACTCCACAACTGAGATATTAAGGTTCTCGCTTAGGTGTCCAGATCTCACACTTCGAGATAAAAAAAATCCAGCACAATCTCTTCAATTTAACAGGTCAAGCTCGTACCATGATTTCATAGATTTAGTGTGTTCTCATGTAAGAATTGATACCATTTTTGTTAATAACCGTTAGTCATCCATAATTTCACAGCTTTACGCTGTGAAATTATCGAAGATTTCTTATTGATCGAAGCTTTACTCCAAAACTGAGATATCAAGGTTCTCGCTTAGGTGTCCGGATCTCGCACTTCGGATAAAAAAAATCCAGCCTAATCTCGTCAATTTAACTGGCCAAATTCGTACCATGATTTCATAGATTTAGCGTGTTCTCATGTAAAAATTGATACAATATTTTTTTTTTTTTAATAACCGTTAGTCATCCATAATTTCACAGCGCAAAACTCTGGTGCTTCCCAGCCCCACTTCGTACGTATCGAAGATTTCTTATTGATCGAAGCTTTCATATCCAAAGCTGAGATATTAAGGTTCTCCCTTAGGTGGCCGTAGCTTTCCCACTCTTCCCTGCCTCATGCAGTCCTTACGCGGAGAGCCAGTGGAAATGGGGTGAAGCGAGCAGACGCAGGTGAGCAATCTAAGATTAAAAGCAGAGGAACCCCCCCCCCCCCGCCGAACCTCCGGCCCCTTTCCAAAATATCGATAATGGGAGTAGCGTTTACGGGGCTGATACGCGTACGCCTCCCACGTGCACGAGAGATAGTACGCTCCGTTGCGAAATCAATGTGCCGGAACCGGGAGAGAACGAGAGAGGCTAAGGCTTGACAAATCGTCGCTCGGAGCCAGGAGAGCGGCAATAGAATGAAAAACGACGTCACAGAGGCTTACCCCAAGAGCAGTATCGACGATTCGCCTGTAATATACCCTCGAAGCCGGGCAATTATCGACCTCGTTTTCTATACCGTCGCGGCGGTACGACTCGAAATTCTCCCCGCCTTCGGAACTCCCATAACTCACGAGGTCGCTCCTCGCACAGCCTCAGCTACGGCGAAGGTAACTCAATAGCTCTCGAGGCTCGATAGCTCTTACAAATTCGGGAGCCTTCGCGGGAAAGTAGATTAAGATTACATTTAAAAAAAAGGGAGCACGAAAATCTATAAAAATAAAAACTCTTCGGAGAGATCTGAAAATTGTCAAACGATAGCCCATAATCGACTCATTTTTTTTCTCATTTTTTCACTTTTTTTTCGAAACGGAATAGAAAGTGACGGGCTGAAGGACTTCGGTCGATGGCCCGTTGAGAATATGTGGATGCAATTATAAATGTTTCAAAACTGTAATGATCGCCAATGCATCGTATGTATTGTTAATAAATACACACTTACGACTACTAGAAAATTCTTCTATGTGACTTATTAAGATTTTTCAGCATTTTTTTTTTTGGATCTTTAAATTGTAGCGACCTCTAAATTCCTTTTTTTAATTATAAATAATTATAAACAATCTGAAAAAATCTAAAAAAAACATCTGAGTGATTTTCGGAGTTAGTTCAATCATAGAAAAAAATCGCAATCCAAATCCAAGATGTGAAGGGTCAGACAGCTCGATTTGTTATGAAATACCTCATATGTATATACTTATAAGATACGATCGTTTGAACAATCGAGAGAAAGATTAAAGAAACTCGTTGTTTCCCGACAATCGATTCTCGTAATAATATGAACGACTATAGTACGACTCGAAATTCTCTCTGCCGCTCCGACTCTCATAACTCACAAGGTCGCTGGTCGTGAATGCTCAGCTACAACGAAGGTCTCGAGGCTCGATCGAACTCAATAGCTCTCGAGGCTCGATCGAACTCAATAGCTCTCGAGGCTCGATCGCTTCCACAAATTCGGGAGCCTTCACAGGAGAGTGGATTAAGATTACATTTTTAAAAAAAGGGCGTACGGAAAGGTATAAGATAGCGAAGCATCTTTCGCCCTCGCCCCGTTCCGCCTGGTATAAAGAAGCCGGCTCTTATTTAAATGTTAATTTTCAACCGGGGGATTAAACTCCTCCGCCGGACTTTGGGGAAGCGCCTGCCGTTAAGGGAGCTCGGGAGCTTTTCGCGGAGCTTTGTAGCTTTGTAGACAGAACCGTTAAAGACGCGGAGAGGCTCGAAAACTTGCACCGTACACCAACCCGCTTCTGCAACTCCTCCTGTGTACCAACGACCGTATTTTGTTTCTCTTTCGAGAGAGCCAATTAATCCGTATTACCCGGCGCTTGTTGAACGACGCTTTGCCGAACTTCACTTGATTAAAATCAATTTGCATTATGGACTGAAAAATCGACGCGAGGCATTTTGACAGGCGGTGTTGCAGCTCCCTATAATAACACTTGTGACGCTAATTACCAAAGTTATCAAAGTGTGTAAATAGTACGGGCAAAATATTATTAACTGGAAGATTGTTGAAGCTCGGAGTGATTTCATCTTTCGGAGATTCGCCGGAAATACGTCACTTCCGGTTTGAAAATTTCATTTTTTACCGGAAGTGACGTCATACGGGAAATGTATGGTTCCGGTTTTGAAAATCTCATTTTTTCGACCGGAAGTGACGCATTTCCGATGTGACGTGACTTCCGGTCGAAGAATGAATTTTATGGACCGGAAGTTGCGAATTTCTGGCTGGCAAATGAATCTTTTTGCACAAGACCATAGTGCACCGAGCTGTTGTGCACCGCATTATTGTCCATAACTCACCGAGACGCACAGAATAGAACCAGAATAGTATAATAGGGGAATAGTTGTCACGGCCTGGCAATGGAGGCCTCCGGGGGAATCCCCCGGATTCTTCAGAATTGGGTCAAACAAACAAACAACATTCCGAAATATATATACGATAATATTATCGTTTATAACGATTATTTATTTCTTGATAATATTTATAGCCGAAACTTGGACTATCCGGAACCTGACACGAATAAGACACCCAAACAACACTCTACACAACCCCCCTAACACACAACTCTACGAAAAAAGGAACATCACCCCGTAATGACAAGAACACAAATACTCACCAAAAGGTCCGCACAAATTTTGAACATCCAACCGCTCTGTATACAACCCACACAAAGTGTAAACCCCAGATGCAAACACCCTACACTTATTTTGTATTGCGATTATCGCGACTATTTCGATATTCTATTCCCTTCGATATTCTATTATGGCTTCTATTCTATTCTATTATTTTTATTACTTTCTATTGCGATAACTTATATTATTTCGATGTGTTCTTTATTTTCTGGCTTCCATTCTCTTATTTTGATTATTTCGGTTATTCTATATATTATCCTGTATATTTTCCTACATCGTATCGATGATCGCACCAAGCAAAACATCGCCAATAAATCCAATTACTACTACTACTATTTGTATTTTTTTCTATCGAATAAAAGGGTCGTTCGGTGTGTTAATTGTGTTACTTTCACAATTGATTTTATTCCGATTTACTGGAGCGAGTTAATAATTTCATATCATTAATCTTTTCGAACCGTACATTGTGCGAAAGCTCGTGTTCCCGTTATAAATAAATAATATGAAAAGAGCATCGATTTACGTCCAAGTGAGACGCGAGATCATCTAATTCACGGATTGGCAACGGAGCGGTATAATCGATAAACCATTGGTTCCCTGTCTCTAGAATCCTGCGGCGGTTGCCGATAAATTATTCGTCGGATGGCACGCGTTCCGGCGGAATAGCCTGTTTCAGTTGGAATCGCGAGCACTAACCATCGCATCCGCCTGATATACTCGTACTGCTGTTCCACGGTAGTTATCGTGGTATATACGTTACACAGATAATGGCAGCCTCTATCCACTGAAGCTCGGACCGCAATGGCTCATTTCAATATTTGAGATGAACTATTGTACAGTTATGACCGCGAAACCGAGACCGCCGAATCTCCACGTTTAGATAAACATTGTTCAAAGTCGAGCAAACACAGAGTGTTTGTGGAATACCATTGAGGGCCGGACGAGCGTATTGAGACGCTTGGACAAGGACTAATTAATCGACCTACAGATAGGGGAGATCGGGCCAAAATGGGACAGTTTAGAACCAGACCCGATAATGAGTGAGAAAGTGAAAAAAAAAAAAAAAAATGAAATTCGTAATAATTAATCCGAGCATACGAATTAAAACAAAAATTATCGGAACCCATTTTGCCCCATATCTGCACTAATCGTAAACATCGATTGAGAAAAAAGCACACAAGAAAAAACTGCTGTGAATGAAAGATTTTCATGCCATAACAACGAAAAGTCATCAAACCTTTTTTTTCATGAAGAGAAACGGTAAGGTCGAATTAAACGGATAGGGTAGATTGGGGCAAAACGGACTGCCCAAGAACCAACGACCCGACAATGAGTAAAAAAAAAAATGAAATTCGTAGTAATTATTCCGAGCATATGCATTTTTTGAAAAAAATGTGTAACCCATTTTGCCCCATATCTGCCCTAATCGTAAACTTCGACTGAGAAAAAAGCACACGAGAACGAAAACTGCAGTCAAAGAAAGATTTTTCATGCAAAAACGACGTGTACGAAAAAAATTGCATGCACACTTGTGAGTTTATCGAAAAGCCATCGAACCTTCTTCTTCATGAGGGGAAACGATACAATCGTGAACCCCTTCAGGGTTGATACCCTTCCGGCGTAGTGTTGTTTTCCCGGGTGCGTGATCTTTTCACTGTCGGACAGAAAGAGTAACAGAGAAGCTAGGCTGCCCAAAAAATACCTCCACCGGCATTACAATTTCATGAAGAACCATCACCGCACCCTTTTACAACGCCATCCTGTATCGTCGTTATTATTATCGTTATTGCAATATTTAAGCCGCGCTCACCGTGTGTTTTCCATGACCGAATGCATATAAACTGATTTCAATAACAAAATAAAACAAAAAAAAACCTTGACCCAAAAGGCTTTACTTGAAAATTTGTGCACGTTCCATACCGAAGTATATATATAATCCATCGGCACAACATCGGATTATTGTCTCTATCTCTGGGCATTAATAAATAATTCAGAGCAGGAAAACGTCGAAAGGATCGACCAGGTAATCCCGGCGTTCGAGAGGATTAACGAGAGAGACGCGCGCCGGGCTTCCGGCCCGGGATTATTTTATACGCAACGGACGGAGATTGATTGAAAGAAAAAAAAAGAAGGAAAAAATAAAATAAAAATAAAGTACCACGCTCCTAATACGAGAACGAAGTCACCGGGGGTAGCGGAGTCTGACATCACGTCCCATCACGCACCGGAGGACGGAATTATACGGTGGAGGGCAAAGTTTTCTATTCGAGAGAGAAAATAAAAAAAGAAAATAACGGTAAAGCGAAGAGAAAATGTCGAAGAGGCTACTCGAGAATCTACCGTTCTATGCGATACTCCAGATTGTCATCGGACCTCGGCGAATCGAAATAAATTCTCCTCTATCGTTTCGCATTATCCGACAAATATTGCAACTTCACGTTTGATATATTTCAGTCCCGGGTGATGAGAGCTCCGGTTTGATAGTCGATCGCCCGATCCCATTGTAATATCGCTCCCGCGATTGTTCATCCGCTCTCACGATTCGTTCGGCAATTGTCTCCCGTATCGTTCAGTGCAGTCCCATTACGAATTCGAGCCAACGTCGCACTCCATTTTCCTCCTAGCGAATACCGCGATCTTTTCAATTTACCGAACGTAACTCAATCGCTACTCGCCGAAGGCTACACGAGAATTGACCGTTCTGTAAAACTCTACACTGGCGGTCGTGTTGGCTCGCGCGCTCGCAGTACTTGTTTGAGTTTCTGTGAGTATCTTTAAATATCTTTGAGTATCTTTGAGTATCTTTGAGTATCTTTGAGTATCTTTGAGTATCTTTGAGTATCTTTGAGTATCTTTGAGTATCTTTGAGTATCTTTGAGTATCTTTGAGTATCTTTGAGTATCTTTGAGTATCTTTGAGTATCTTTGAGTATCTTTGAGTATCTTTGAGTATCTTTGAGTATCTTTGAATATCTTTGAGTATCTTTGTGTGTCTTTGAGTATCTGCATCTGTGAGTGCCTGTGAGTATCTGTGAGTATCTGTGACTATCGGCGTGAGTGTCCAATCGACATGAACTCTTTTACTATGTAAATAGATCATCATCGGACTTCGGCGAATCGAAATAAATGTTCCTCTATCGCTACATATTATCCGACAAATATTGCAACCTCACGTTTGATACACTTCAGTGCTCGGTGATAAGAGCTCCGGTTTGATAGTCGATCGCCCGATCCCGTTGTAATATCGCTCCCGCGATTGTGCATACGATCTCACGATTCGTTCGGCAGTTCGTCTCCCGTATCGTTCGCTGCAGACCCGTCACGAATTTGAGCCAACGTCGCGCTCCATTTTACTCTCAGCGAGTAGCACGATGTTTTCAATTTCTCGAACGAAAGACCGAAGGTAACTCAATTGCGGTCCCTCGCGAAGCAGTCACTCGAGATATCCGGTCGAGTCGCCGGTTGCTCTTCGAGTTTCTATTCGCTGTTGAATTTCGTGCGGTTGTATCTCGCGGCCCGTTCCCCGTTCGCGTTTCGAGCAACAACTGCTGTACACCGGTACATTTCATCCTTCCTCGAGAATATCCTCGACATAGCGAGAAAATCAATTTCCGAAAGCCATCGCGAAGGAACGTTGCCCGACGTTGCTGTGCACAACCGCAGTATACGTAGCTCCTACTATGCATAACAGAGTTGCAAACTATTCGCCAAATGATTACCATACAAAGTCGCAAAGATACCGTAGAAAGTTAGATAAGATTGTAGAAGATATATATGAGATATTTCATACCTAACCGACCTGGGTCTGACCCTTGGACTTGGTCCACTATTTTTTATATGATTGAACTAACTCTCAAAAACACTCAGATATTTTTAAAGATTTTTTCTGATTGTTTATAATTATTTATAATTAAAAATGGAATTTATTGATCGACACAATTAAACAATCTGAACAAATTCTGAAAAATCATTTGTCACATATAAGAAGTTTTAAGAATTGAGAACATTTTTTTTTTACTTAAAAAGAAATGAAAACTTTTTGGAAAAATCTGGCAAAAAATCTCAAAAATACAGTGTCGCATATAAAAATGGTCAAGCGATAGCCCATAAACGACTGATTTTTGCCCAATTTTCTTCACTTTTTTTTTAAGAAACAAAAGCGGACGTCGGTCCACTCCAGCTGAAATCTTAAAAATTCTTATATCTGTAAAATCATGTGTCACAACAGATGATTTTTCAGCATTTTTTTCGGATCTTTAAATTGTGGCGATCAAATAAATTCCTTCTATAATCATAAATAATTGTAAACAACCTGAAAAGAAAATCTATATCTGAGAACTTTTGAGAGTTAGTTCAGTAATATAAAAAACCACGTGCCAAATCTAAGCTGTGAAGGGTGACACTCAGGTCGATTTCGTATGAAAACCCCTCACATACATGTAAAAAAAATACATCTATTTATAAGACACGATCCTTTGAACAACCGAGAGAAAGATTAAAGAAACTCGCAGTTTCCCTACGATCGGTTGTCGTGACAATGTGCATCGAGGTTGCGTGCAGGGTGCGGGGATCGCACTTACAAGACTTACGGTCGGCGTGTCTCGTCCGCTTGCGTTCCCGCGGCGTGGTTCTCGTCGCCGGTGTCTTTGTCGCGGTTTTCACGAGAGACTCGAGGAGCTCGTCGTCCCCGTCGGTGACGTTGCCGTTGCTTCGCTCGTCCCTTATTATTGGCCCAAGTGCTGTCCTTCCTGAAACCCAAAAGAAATCGGTGCGACCACCTTTTAATTTCCATTCGGATCGGTCGTTGCTGAAGAGGGATTTATTGCCTCCAAGGGATAACACAGTTTATCTATCTGAAAAATTTATTTGTACCGGGTCGGGGGGGGGGGGGGGGGCAGAGAAACGCCGAGGGGAATAAAAGTTTATGGAAGGACAGCTATTACAGAGAGCTAGCAGGAAAGACCCCGCTGAATGACTTCCGTACCGCCCGGAGTTCCTTTCAAACTCACGTTCGTCTCAAAGAATCTTCTGCAGTACATTCTTAACCACCCCTTCGGCAACCACTCCCACCCCCCTCCCCGTCCACCCGCCGATCTTTCCTCCTGGCCTTTCTCATCGCTGTTCTTTGTCGACGTATTCTTGCCCTTCATATGCCAATGCAATCTCCCAACCCGGTGACACAACGGAGAAGATCGCGAATGCTGCAGTACCGAGATATCGAATACGTGGAGTTCATAGAATTGCCGACTCCGGTCGGAAGAAAAGAGTAAAAAAGAATGGGAAAGAAGATTCGATACCTCGGGAGGTAGCGATGCCGGTGCAGTGCATACTGGCCTGATATATTGTGCAACGTAAGAGGATAAAATTTGCGCACTGCTTCCTCAATTATTACAATTCTTGCGCATAGGCGTTCTCTGTGAGAAAATTCGTTGATCGATCTTTGGCTACCGAGTAGATGAAGCTATGTGCGAATTTTAATAACTGAGAGAGCCATGTGCAAATTACTTTGCACCGTTTTTGCTACCCTATAGAGGAGGCTTCGTTTTCGTGAAATTTTTCTTTTTTAGAGATTTTTATGTAAACTTCGAAAAATTAAAATTTAGAGAAAATGATTGGCTTCTGGCTGAAGGACTTCGGTCGACGGCCAATTGACAGCATATTCACATATCACATAGTGAAGTCTGTTCAATCACATTGAACAATTATGTATTAAAAACTGTTCCATATTATGCACTGCCAATAAATTCACTGCTACTACTACTGATTGGCTTCGAGTGTCACACATGGGAAGCCAAATCCATCAATGAATTTTCTCATGGAGAAAGCTATGCGCGACATTGTAATAAATTAGGAAGCCATGTGCACGTTACTTTGCGCCATATTGTCATATTTATTGAAAACCAAGTTTGCTCTATGAAGCAACATTTCTTATTTTTTTTTAACCCAACGATAATTTAAATGTACTTTTAGTAATTATCATGTATAATAAGGGGAATTTATTTTTGTTAAAATAAATTCCCCAAAAAAAAAATTCGTTATTCGTGATTTCGGCACTAAGTCTGATGTATTTTCCCACCGATCCCGAATCTCCCACTTATTCAGCATCTACCTCAATATGTCAAACCTAACCGTGCGTCTCTCGCGACCTACGATTTTTTCTCCCTTCAAAACCCAAAATTTAATAAAATCTAAAACCTCAATAAAAAAAAAAAAAAAAAAGAAAGAGGAAGCAAGGAACACGGTGTAGATTGGTGAGTGCGAGCAGCGAGTGTGCGAGCCCCGTGAAGATGCCGCGATCTTGAAGTAGAATTTAAGTAGCTGCTGCCTCGTCGGTCCGTCCGTGCGGGAGCGGGAATGGAGCAACGTGTGCCATGTCCGTACTCCATTCCCTCAGCGAGTTGGTCGGGTGTAGTTTATACGTCGTTGGGCTGTACGGGAATAAAGGAGCGAAGTTATTGCGGGGGCAGCGGGGCCGCGGTAACGCGTTCGCCGGGCTAAACTTTACGAGCGACGACGCGATGTGCGATGGGTGACGGTGGTTTGTTGCTCGCCGTGCCCGACGACGACGACGACGACAGCCAGTGGCGGCGGGCGCTGTTGGCTTCCCCGGATAAAAATCCTCCCACCGCCCCGACCGGAAGCGTGTTCGCCTTTACTGCCCGATACATCTTGCCGAGTGTAAGTCGACGCCGGAAACTCCGCTGGGATATCATATTTTGCCTCGTTGCCCGTCGACGATTATCATGAGTCGCGGGGAGACGTCACGAGACGAACCGGCTCCATATAACACGCTCCCACCTTCGGGAGGTCGGGAGCAACGTCGGCGATTACTTCACAATAGAGCGAGCTTAGCCGTGCGGTACGATAAACTCCACCCCGCGGCCACCCCGCTCGGCGCATAAAGTTTCTCGTCGGAAAAAGGCTCAATTTGTATGATATTTAAGAGTGGCTCGTGTATCCCCGAGCTTAGGTTGCTCGGCGGACACTTTACTCGAATCTCGTGTTACCCCACCCGAGCTCGGTGGAGGCAGCGTCGCGGAAAAGAGCGGACGTTTATCTCGGACAAGTCGGACGATTACGCTCCCACGGAGGAGGCTGCATCGAACGAAAGACGAGAACCGGTATTTCTATTATTTTCTGCGACATATAAGCTTTTTTTTTAATAGTGTGTTATATGTGCCGACAGTGGTAGATGCGTGGTTGGAGCACGGCTCTGGCCCCCAAGTCAAGCTGATTCGTTCGCGGTCGGCACTTGGATGGGTGACCTCTCAGCCGTGCGCCAACTCTTGAGTGTTTCTGCAGTTTACTCAAGTGCAAAAATACCGGTGGATCAGTAGAATATGGCCGGCTGTACCGGCACGGGTTTTCAGCACAAATTGGGTATAATGTAGCTAGGGGAGAGTGGGGTAAAATGGGACAGTAGGGCACAACGGGACGGTGAGGGAAAATCTCAATTTTCCAACAATTTTTGGATGCCCCATTTTGTACCAACGACACATCCGGATTTTTCAACCCCGTTTTGCCCTACAATAGTGACCATCCAAAGATTATTGGAAATTTGCGTTTTGTTTTATTATCCCGTCTCGCGGCGCATGTGCCATTTTCCCCCGCTTTCCCCTAAGTCGGCTGCGGACGCACTGGAAGTTAGGTAGCTTTGCTGAGTGCGGGTTGGGAGTGCTAGGGGGAATCGGGATGGGGTTCTGTGAAAACACGAAAGGGTATACGGTGGAAATGGAACAACAAATACTATGTTATATGTGGAGTAGAACCTCGATTATCCGAAACTCGATCATCCGAACGATGGCTCCGTTTATCCGAACGTTCCCAATATTTTGGCAACAACCCGCCAGCAAATAGGCAGCATATGTCCGGGATGGTGATAAAATTGCATCATGTGCGTCCGCATTTGCTTATTTCTTGTCAGCATTTTTTAATGCCGAAAGTTCTTAGGACCATATTGTCAGCAAATTGTCAACAAAGCTTGCTGGCAATATGTCCTATTATATATATGTATGTCTTATTTACATACGTGTTATAAAGCCGTAAAAAATGCGTTTCGGTTAACCGAATTTTTGATTATCCGAACTAGACCCGCTCCCAACGGGTTCGGATAATCGACGTTCTACTGTATGTATATATATGTGTATATATATGCACGAAGAATCGTACATTGGCCGAGAGCGATGTCTCGCTGAGAGAAAGAAAGCTATTCTTACGAGGTGGTATACGCATGAATAAATATATAGAGGAAACTCACCGTCTTTGCGTTGCCTTCGCCAAGGCAGAGTGCCGTGAAGACTTTCAACGTCGGAAATGTCGCTACCGAGTAGCTGCCGAAGTTCCGCGTCAGCCCGATCCTCCTTCGTGCGGAATTTACCCACCTGGAAGAAGAAAGAGGGCAAAGAAAAAAATTATGAGAAAGAGGGAGAGAATTGCGAGGATGTAGAAAAGAGGCCCTCGAGGGTTCTCTCCGACGAAACAGAGAGCACTCCCGTCGGTGGGGGGAAAAAAACGTTACGGCGGTTGTGTGGGATATACAGCGGATACCATGTATCGATGGCCCCAACGCTAGAAGGGCGTACGAGCTGCGCTTGTACACAGCCGATACGCCCTTATAGAATTAAGCCATCACTATATATTCGTGTATATATTCCGAAAGGTTATTTGTTTGCTTGTGTGTTTTTGTGCTCATTTTCAAGAATCTAGGGAAACCCTCTACCTCACCCCGAAACCCTCATTATTCCATTTGATTCCATTCCATTTCCGTTTGCAAATACGTCAAATTGATTAAAAACCGGTAATAAAATTTTCCGGTTGTTGGATATATAGCGGATGCATCTGTAGCGATGGGCTAAGACTGGAAGGGCGTACGAGCAGTGCCTGTACACAGCCGATACGCCCTTATGGGATTAAGCCATCACTAGATATTCTTGTATATATTCCGGAATGTTGTTTGTTTGCTTGTGAGTTTTTGTGCTCATTTTCAACAAACCACGATATCCCTCTATCTCACCCCTCGCAACCCTCATTATTCCATTCCATTCGCATTTGCGAATACGTGAAATTAATTTACAACCGGAAATTTGAATGTCCTGTTGTTGGGTATATAGCTGATAAATGTAATAATGGGCTAACGCCAGAAGGGCTTTGCCTGTACACAGCCGATACGCCCTTATAGAATTGACCCCTTCACTGTCAGAGAAACGTATTGCCCTATACGTTTTTGCCCCTGTAGGGGCGCCTGACAGTGAAGGGGTGAAGAAATCACTGGACATCTTACATATATATTGGAATTTTTGTTTGTGTGTTTGTGCTAATTTTCAAGAAAACCGGGAATCCCCTAAGGCTCCGAGACCCTCATTATTCAATGGACCACAATAATGCGTTGCGTTGCTTTACGCCAGCAAATACGACAAATTAATTAAAAACCGGAAATTAAAATTTCCGGTTAAAAAGAAATTCCATAGTCCATAGAGAGGGCGCGAAACGCTCTCGCCCCAACAACCTCCAAGTAAATACATATAAATATACAAACCTCGGTAATCATCTTTCCTCTCGTCTTGTTCCTCTCCCTGTGATTGGCCTTCTTCTCGAGCTGCTGAATCACTCGCTCCCGCGTCGTTCTGTACTCGAGGGCGAATTCCGAAACGATCCTGCAGAACTCGTTAGGTTTTGTGTCCTGCACCCGATGAAGCGGTATGCCCAGCCATAGAATGAATTTATGAAATCGGTTTATGATACGCCGATGTACTATCCCGAGGACGATTATCCTTTCCGCACAATCGGCTAGAAAATCGGACATCCTGTGGAGGAAAAAAGAAGAAAAAAAAAGAATTTAGAGAAGGAAGCCGAAGAGCGTCTCGCGTCCATTCCACTCGCGTAGAGCGCCTCCCCCCCCCTCTCCCCTCCCCCACCCCAAAGACTTTTACTTGTTGGGAACGGGATAAGATTAAAGACGAGGGAAAAACGACGGTATGGGGCGCGAGAGGCGAAGGTCAATATACACGAGGAAGGAAACAAAATAAAATGAAGGGGGGGAAAAAAGAGCACGAGCAAAAGGAAACGGAGCACGGCAGGAGGAGGGCGGTATCAAGAAGAAGCTTCGAGTAATTAATGGAGGGTTGCTTGGCCTCGGGCCAACATCTCTGGAGAGAAAGCTCACGAATTTATTGGACCTTCTCGCAGACGGAGCGGCTCGCGTCTTCTGCAATTTCGCACCGAGTTTACTGGAAAAAATCTTTGGAGGGGGGAGGGGGGGGGGGGGTTAAAGGTCTATCTGACTTTCTTGATACAGAGAACTCCGGACCGCGGGCATCAAAGATTCCCAGGAGTTGCGTAGCTTACTTGACTTTCATCATCGTCGATCCGTCGTGTTTCGCTATCAGCTTCAAGTGATCCCAGGACGCCTTGCACTCGCTCTCGAGCTTGCCGATGTTCGAGGCCAGCTCGTCGAAGTCGATCTTTGACGCTCTCGTTACGGCTCCGATCTAGATATTTGTTTTATTTTATTTTTTTCAATCAATTTATTATGCATGTTTCGATGATACTTTAGTCGGTAACATTTACTCCTCGAATGGCGAGGGTGAACTCGGTTCGTAGCAGTGGTGGACAGTACTTGGAGCACCAGGTACTTGTTTGGTACTTCACGTACGTACTTTAAGTACACAAGTACCTTTACTGCCCCAAGTAGCTTTTAGTACTTCAAGTAGTTTCTAGCACTTCAAGTACTTCAAATACTTCAAGTACTTTTTAATACTTTTTAGTACTTTTTAGCACGTCAAGAACTTTTAGCATTCTAAACACTTTGTAGTACTACAAGTACGTTGGGTAATTCAAGTGCTTTTTGAGAATTACGTCACTTCCGGCTTGAAAATTTAATTTTTCGACCGGAAGTGGCGTTTCCCCTAGATGACGTCAGTTCACCAATTTCAGTTAGCGATTTGCCGCAATAAATTTTGTGCTAAATTTTGACCGTTTCAATTTTATGAGATGCGGAAATTTCTGTTATTTTACGGAAAAAAAGTGAAAGTAATTTGCACATGGCTTTCTATTTTATGTTTTTTTTGTACTCAATAAGCACTCACCTCTGAGTAAAGGTCCGTAGAGTCCGGAAACTTCTCCATCACCATGTGACACAGGTGATGGAGCAAGGAGTGCTTGTGCACGGTGTCCTTGACTTCGGGCACTTTGGCGAGATATTCTAGCTGAAAGCCCTTCACCTACGAAACGAAGAGGATTTGCTAGTGTTAAGGTACGCGAGGCAGTGGCGACGGGCGGAGGGTAGCGGCCGATTGAGAGGCTAAGAGTTCTCTCCATTCCTTCTATAACTCATCGGTTATCAGTGTTATCGAGAGCTCGCTCCAACGGCCGGCGGTCGGCCGGAGGCGAGGACAGAAAAATCATTGATATCGAGAGAGACGGTCACGGGCCGGGAGAAGCCGAAGACTCTCACGACGCGGGGAGTGGAAAGACGGATTAAGCGGATATCATTTGGCTCCCTTTCAATACCCACCTCATTTCCGTTAAGGAATATCCCGATCGATAGGAGCGTGCTCAGAATTCCCCGAAACGTTTTATTCACTCTCAGCGTCTCCATTCCCTGCTTCAGATCCATCAAAGGGTCCGCAATTTCCTGCATCGCACAAAGGTTCACGATTATTTTTTTCATTCGCCTCTCCGTCATCCATACCAGAGTTTTTTTTTTGTATATTTTTTTTATTTTATTTTTTCCTACTCTATTCCATATCTCGAACTTCCGGCATGTTCGATTGTAATTTCCTATGAAAGAGAAGAATTTCGCTCGCACTCTCCGGAGAGAGGCTCGTAGTAAAGTCGTTGCCTTGACAAAAAAAAAAAAGAAACTGAAGAGGAAAAAGAAACACATATATCCGACCCGGGTATCGAGACTCGGCGATATCATCGGACGAACCTTCTCGGAGTTTTCAAAGTCGAGTTTGAAGGCCCAAAGTTTCAATCTCGCCGGCAGCTCGGAGATGGACGCGAGAGTGAGGAGAAACTGCTCGGCCGATCCCAGAGGTAGATCTGGATTGGCGGCCTGCGCCTCTTGAATTCGGGATCTCTCCTCCTCGGTCGGCAACATCGTTAGAAGTTTCTGAGAGGAAAAAAATAACGTTGAAAGTGTAAAAAAAATATATAAAAATCTATAAATAAAATAAACGGAACACGACAAACTTTAGTGAAATCGATGCGAAAGAGAACCGGCAAGAGTTTCTCGGTTTACCTTTCGTAAACGAGTTTACCTTTCGTATCGATGCTTCACTGAGAAAAAAAAAATTAGATAGTAAAAACACCAATACTGACTTTTTACCATGAAAAATCGGTCCCGCGGGAAACGTCTACATTTTATAGTTACGGTAATAACAATACATCATTATTGCAGCCATAATTGTAGCTTAACCAATCGTATATATTAGGGTGTTTAAAAAAAAGATTTTCTTTCTGTTCCTCCCATTTTTTTTAAGTACAGATTTCGATCTCAAATTGAACCTCTGCTGCATTCGTCGTTTTATACCCAAAAAGAAAGAAGTTGTGAAATTTTTTCGGTACAAACGTTGAATGCGGCACCTCTGAGGATTTTTTTCTAGGGACCGGCTTCCGTGAGATTCAATTTGAAATCAAAACCTATACTTTCAAAGGGTGGGAGGACATTTTTTTTTAATGTCCTTTTTGAGAAACACCCTAGTATATATACTATCAGAAACTATAGATATAGTCGTTCCGCCTGGGAAATATTCGTTATAGGGTAAGTCAGGGTGATACGTAATTTGTTAAAAAACCATGGCCATATAAAAAAAGCCTTATGCGTAATTTGTTTAAAAGCCATGGCCATACCACCCCAATTTACCCCAATATAAAATACTATCTTTTTTCTCAGCGTTCCGCTGACCGTCGGGAGAACTCACCTCGATACCTTCACGGTTCATGATCGTCGCGTCCATCTTCAGTATAGCTGTCTTGATCGATCTCGGCGGTGGAAGCTTCGTCATGCCGATGTTGATGGCGTTCGATCTCTTGTGGTCCAGAACGATGATCTCCTTGTTCTTATTCATCTCTTGCTGCTTCTACTCGTCACACATTAATGATACTCGTCACAACGCTGTTTCCGTTTAATTTATTAGCGCGAAGGGGGGGAGGGGTCGATGGGGGCGGCTCTTGAGGTTTTGTGGTGTCGGGCATCGTATTAATTGCGTCACTTAATTGCGTGCAGGCTCGTTAGCGGTGGCTTGTCTCGGATCGAGGGTGTCGGAGGTGCATCGATCGAGGGTGTTAACTCTTCGGAGACCGGGAGAAACCGTGTCGGTATGCTTAGTATGTAACGACGGTCAACGGTGGAGAGAAACGTCGGGGGTAGATCGGCGATGCGTCGGGCCGGTGCCCCGTTCTTCCAACGTTGACCTCGGCCAGTTCCGGGGCTCCTGAGAACGTACCGACGTACGTCGTTGTGTATCTAGGACACTTGGACAAACTGCTCAACCCGTCGCGGACCGAACGTCCGAATTCTCCGGCATTCCCGTGAAATTGGGCAAAGTTGTCGCGCGCCGAGTCACGCTCGGCTCGATCATTGTTAACGGGTCAACGGAGAGTGGACTGTGCGTGGGAAGGAGTTTCGAAGCTTGGGGTTGTTTTTTTTTGCGTACGATTAAAGATGCATCACCCTTACGCAACCAAAAGTTTAATTCGATGGAATTTTCAGTACTTCGCGATATGCCAAATATATGAAACAATATCAGCGGTGTTAATGATTTCTAGACCTTCGATTTTGCATAATAATTAATACTAAAAAGTTATTAACAAATTATTTTTTTTAATTGTCGTAGAGGCACGAATTTCGGATATGTTTCCATATGACGACTCCAGAGTACACACCAAAAGTTTTGAGTCGATTGCGCCAAGATCCGTAGTTGTGGCGTAAACAAAAATTTTTACAGACAATTGAAAAATGTAAAAAAATTCAACGAAAATCAACGAATTCATTTGAAAAGCGAAAAAAAAGTTCGACTGATTATTTTTTGAACAATTTTTTGTTTTATCAAATTATGGAAAATGAATGTTGTTGGCACCTTTAATACAGTTGATTTGTTTCAGATTTTTATGCCATTAGGAAGTGTTCAAATTCTCACAGAATCTCACTTTTGGCTGGGAATGTACAAGCGTTGCATCCCTAAAACTATATTACAGATAGAATACATGAAAAACTATAAGATACGAGGCGTCGACGACGTGATTTACGTATCGAAAAAAAGAGAAAGAGGAAAGCTCGCAGACAGATCAGATATACGAAAAACCCATACAGTGTATTATTGTGAAAGTTGCAATGAGCAGAAGCCTCGAGTCGCTGTACGATAGGGAGAGAAAGTGAAAACAAAAAATCACATCGACCGACGCCGTTAAAAAAATCTCGTTAAGAAGAAGTTTAGAAATTAAGACTCACCTCCTGTAAAATTCCATCATGCCATTTTGTTTTCGTGCGAGCACCAACAATATATTGCAAAGAATACAAGAAAAATATTAGTCTTTTTTTGCTATATAAACCATCACCAACCAACGGCTTAACTACAAGGGCGTCGCGAGGCTAGACTTATATTTTTTTACCCTCCCCCCTCCCTTTCGATAATCTTCGCGTTGCTCGTCGCGCATTGTCGTAAACTTCCCGACCCTCGCTTATCACCCTCTCCTTGTGTCACGTACCGATATCGATCAATTACCGTTGCGTACTCAATATCAATCTCAATCTCATTAGGGCAACGGCAACGTTGCTAGGGCGCCCTTAATTTAACGCGGCGGATCAACAAAGCCCAGCCTGACAAGGTGAAGTACGACGGCACGACGTTTAGCCTGCCGCTGCATAAACTTTCGCATCTAACGGAGCTTCCCGTCCTTCCGAGACGGAGAGCGGGGCAAAACGGACTACAACGAATTTTATTGCGAGGACACCAAAATATATCATGCGGCATGAAGAACGCCATTCTGTCCCATTTTCCACCCGATATTGTAACAGTGCGGCGAAATGGACTACTTGTACACATTTTTCATGTAAACATTTTTTAAATCTCATCTCGAACGGTGAACATGGATCCGTTTTCCTCCGATGTTCCGTTTTGCCCCACTTGCACTTCTCACATTGTAGCAGTGGGGCGAAATGAACCATTTCTACACATTTTTTTGAGCATACGTGAAAAAATAAAAATACGTCATTTTGAACGGTGGACACGGATCCGTTTTGCCCCGATGTTCCATTTTGCCCCCCTCACTCCTATATTACAATGCGAAATCTTGCCACACGATTTGTTTCCCATCAATCAGACTTTATCTTCGACGTTCTGGCAGATGAATTGCCGTTTTGCAACAGCGTCAGTTTACCATCGGTGCGATAAATCGCAAAAACTTGCGGTAATCCTCCAAACGCGACGGACGTTGGTTATCTTCATTGGTTGAGATAAAAAAAAAGAAAAAAAAAATTGTGAACGCCAGTGTTATTTCGAGGAAAAAACCAAAATATGTGCGATTGCGTGTTCGCATATACTTCGACGATGTAACTGGATTAATCGGAGCTCTATATTCGCACTGCGGCAAATTGGCCGTATTATTAACCCTATCATGATCCCAGCGCGCTGTTCCACTTCCCGGCACTGTGCGCCTGTGTTCGCACCCCCGGCGAATCACGACTTTCACCGATGCTTCGGTCACTACCACAAGCTCTCGAACCCCTATTTTCGCACCGATGCGTCTCGTGTGTTTCGATCACGAGAGGGTCGGAGTGGATCTCTCTCGAGATAACGAGAGAAATCGCTGGACGCTTCACGTTTCATTTGCGTTTGACCCTTTACTACCCAGTGTGCCATATTCACCCCCTTTGTGTGCTATTATTGAAAATATCTTCCGCAATTTTAATTCAATTTCAATTTTACCAATAGAATAAAATGAGGCTGCAAAAAAAGTTTTTCCGTCATAATTTCATCAGCATATTCATTTTTTAATTCATATTGGTGAAGAAATTGTAAAAGTACACTTTTCGAATTCAGCCTTGCGCATTTAAGGGTTTAAAGGATTTCAAAGCGTTTAAGAGGTTCAAAGGATTTAACGTTTAAAGGGCAAACTTTTGTGCGATGAAATTTTTTAACGCTATTAATACTATAAATTTAAATACCATAAATAATATTATAAATTTAAATGCTATACATATTATAAATTTATGATTGAGTAAATTAAAAAAATGTTATCGTACAAAAGTTTGACCTTCCAAGTTAAACTTTAACCCGAATTTGAAAAAAGCACTATTTCGGTTTTAGCACCTTTAAAAAAAAAAAAAAAAAAATAGTGATGAAACTAAGCTCGAAAAACTTTTTTTTAGAATCGAGGTTCGAACAATCCCTTGCGCGATAACTCTTTAAGCTCCGGAGACTCCGGGTGTCTCGCTGGTCCCTTTAGCCGCGGCGTAACGCGAGCTACTTTGCCTCACGTCGTTTTATACGCGATTTGAATACCGCTTATCCCATCCCGGCGTGTATGAAAGCTGCAAAGGGTGTGGAGGAAAAAACGTCCCGAGTGGAAATACAGTGAAAGCAGACGGACGCGATAAGAGAAAAGAGCGGAGAAAAAACGGGGCGTGCTTCTGCGGAGCGTGAGTAAAAAGGTTGAGCCGCGTGCCCGGTCGCGGGAGAGCCCGTGTAAATACAAGGGTTGCAAAACTCGCCGTGTTTGAGCCCTACACACCTACGATAGGTGCGCAATTAACGGCTCGAAGTAATTAGCCATAGTGGCGCGTTAAGTGAGCGGACACGAAATGTGTTTCCCCTCATTCATATGCGTAAAAGAGGGGGAGGGCTAAAATCAAAAGCCCCGCGAGACGACCGACAGCAAAAATTTTATTTCCTTTCCCGCGCGACGAGCTACCGCCCGCGGCCTTCGCCAAAGCTACCCTCCCGTAATTGCTGTTCGTTAGACTCGGCTCGGATTCGTTAACGAGAAGAAATAAAGAAGGCGTGCGTATTTAATAAAAAAAAAAAGAAAAAAAAATTGCCGTATTAAAATAAAAAAGTAATTGCACTTTTAATGCGTACATATTTATATATTTATATACGTCGAGGTCGGATAAAAAACCCCGCGCGCCATGGCAAAAGCCGCGGGCAAGGGTGCACACTCGAGCTGGACCATTCGCGCCGGCATCGATCGCGCACCGCCAGACTAATTCATTAATGTTATCGTTCCACCGAGCGGGCCGGTATAACGCGGGTCTGCGATAATGCTAAATTCAGTTCTCTCCGTCGCTCCCACTCCGCAGTATCGAGTGTCGTATTTTCAGCGGGCTGTCTAGACTCGATGTTAAACTGTTCGGATTTTTTTTGTTTTTCGTCGAGGGAGGTTTTTACTTTGTTCGGGAAAATTATATATATATATTTTTTACATAATCGAATTCTTTTCGCTCGCCTCTCTGATGAAGTCTTTGGCGCGGCTCTCAAACAAGATGTGTCTAATGTTGGACCACTCAGTGATTATACAAAACTTTACCACTTAATATTTAATATTTTTCTCATTAAAAAAAATTTCTCAGAAATCGAAGAATTCTCGGCCCGACAAATTAGAAACTTCCCTTAGAGAGCTGTCCGCTTCTCGTCTTGCGGAAATTTCTTGACTCAAGACGACGAGATAATTGGGTTGAGCAAAGCCAAAAAATTACATTTTCTTTTTACATAACCGGAATTAGTTTGTTCGCTTCTCTGACCATGTCTTTGGAACGGCGCTCGAAAAAGGCGTGTGTAATATTGGACCGCTCATTGACCATAAAAAAATGTTAACAATCCATTTAATATTTAATATTTTTTTTCTCATAAAAAAATATCTCAAAAATCGAGAAATTCTCGGCCCGACAAATTAAAAACCTCCCTTAGAAAGCCGTCCGTTGCGAAAATGTCTTATCTCAATACGCCGCGATAATTTCCTCTAAGCGTACGTTTTCGCTAACGAGACATCGCAAAGTGTCCCTCTGAATATGTCTGGCCGAAGCGTCCGCTTCCCTCTCGGCGTGGCTGTCGTTAAAATTCTCTCCGCAATCATGATAAATCTTCATCGACGCGAGCTTATAGCTTGCATATCCATCCCCCTGGAAAACCTGTCGCGCGCGTTGCCACTCGAGACGCAGCGAGCAAATTGCAGAAAAAAAGAAACGAAATACCCTGAAAGAGGCGTAAAAGACAATCGAGAAAAGTGCGTAGATGAAGAGGCCCGAAGAGAAAAAAATAAGTGACAAGCGGACCCGTAAAAGACGTGACTCTTAGGAGAAACATAGAGAAGGGAGTCTGCAAGCATTTGCTGAACGCGAGAGGAGGGAAGAGTCTCTCCCGTTTCCCCTTTGACACAAGTAAAACTCCGCCCGTTTCAACTCCAACAACTGTGACCCGCGCGCCGGTCTTCCGCTCTCTCATCCAACAGCCTAGATACATTTCAAGCGACGGCGTGTCATCGCGATTAAAAGGATGGCCCCGGTGCAACCCACGCGAGAGTGTGAAACGTTGTAGAAAGCACAACGAATCGCGCGTCCCTCTTCGAAAGTTGCCCGACGCTCTTTCGCCGGCACAATTTTTTTTTCTCTCTCGATACATTCGATAATTCTAGCTTCATGACACGCTTGGGGGGGGGGGGGGGCTTTCGGTGAAAGTTCCCGTTCTAAAGACGTTCCAAACGGACAATTACGGACGTGCGGAAGTGAATTTCTAAGGGCGAGAAAGATCGCTCACCTTCGTGATGAGGTCCTTGGCGCGGCTCTCGAAGAGATGTTCTAATTTTTGGGTGTCGACGGGCACGGGCAGAAGCTCGTCCCAGATCATCTTGTTCTTGTCGAGACGAGTGAGTATTATCGGATCGTCGCGCACCTCTTTCCAGAAGAGTTTAACAGTCTTTTTGCTCTTCTTCGATATGGCCGGACTGTTGGTCGGACTCGTCGATGAGTTTGTCGAGGACAGGGGAGTTTTTGGTGAATTCGGGCTTTCGGCTGGATTGCCGGGTCTTGTGGATTTTAGATTGACGCCAAAGGAGGGGAATAAGGGCAGAGGTCCGTTGGGAAAGGGCGGAGGGAATCTGCCGCCCGGCGGAGGGGGCGGAGGAGCTCGACAAAGACCGCTCGGCGGTGTCGAGACCATCGGCGGGGGAGGCGGCGGCACACCGTTCGTTACGTTGACCGGACCCAGAACGTCCACCTCGTCGTCCGAGTTCAAGTCCGTGAAGTCAAGGTCGCAAAGAGCCAAGGGTCGTTTCAATTGATTCACGAGCTCCTCCCAGTGGAGCTCGTTCTCGGACTTCTTCGCCTCTGTGAGCTTCGGGAGCGCGTCACCGGTCGGTGATTTCAGCACGTCGGCTTTAGATTTGGATTTTGCGAGGCCCTCCTTTGCCTTCGATATCAGACCGCTCATGTCTCCTATCCTGTAACAATTAAAGCACTGTGTGAAAGCGTGTCGAGCGATCGTCGAGCATTATACAAAAGAAGTTAATTGTGCGACAATAATCTCAGTTAAAAATAATCTCAGTTAAAAATAATCTCAGTTAAAAATAATCTCAGTTAAAAATAATCTCAGTTAAAAATAATCTCAGTTAAAAATAATCTCAGTTAAAAATAATCTCAGTTAAAAATAATCTCAGTTAAAAATAATCTCAGTTAAAAATAATCTCAGTTAAAAATAATCTCAGTTAAAAATAATCTCAGTTAAAAATAATCTCAGTTAAAAATAATCTCAGTTAAAAATAATCTCAGTTAAAAATAATCTCAGTTAGAAATTATTTTAGGTAAAAATAATCTTAGTTAAAAATGATTTCGGTTAAAAATAATCTTAGTTAAAAATGATTTCGGTTAAAAATAATCTTAGTTAAAAATGATTTCGGTTAAAAATGATCTCAGTTACAAATTTTATATTTACCTGGAGACTTTATCCTCGACGGGGCTGCTCGGTATGAGATTCTGGGCGGCCAATTTCTGCGTAAGATCCTTAACGGTACCCTCGCGCTTTATCGGCACGACGACTCTGCGATCGTCCTCCTCGTCGGTGTGATTGCCCTCGTCGCACTCGACACCCTCGTCGGGGCTCTTGCCGTACCAGGGTTTCTTCTCCTCCGAGTCGAGTTTGTTAGCGGCATTCATTAGCGGTGTCAGGTCCTTCCGACTGTTGGCTCGCGACAGTTTGTTGCACGGCGAGTCGGCGTTTCTCTCGTAAGGCGAGCCATTCGTAAAACGCAGACCGTTCGATGCGAAGGGAGCTGCGACGAAGGAAACGAAAAATTAAACGGACAAAAAACCACGTTTCGTCGCGCCTCTTGCGCTTGATTCATCCTACATCTCATGTAACATTTTTTTCTACCTTCTACCTCATCACTGGGGTAGATATCCACCCCACGCCTTTCTCATAGGTTCAAAGGTCCTATGAACGTGTTTTTCCGCGCATGAATCTCTTCATTTTTTTAATAAGGAACAGAGAGAATGCCGTGCGGCAAAAAAATTCCCTGACTTTACACGGACCAATTAAAAATTTTCCCTGACGAAACTTCTAACGACTTCTGTTAAAAAAAATTAACGATGCAGATGCAAACGCCTAATTATTGTATTAATATTGAAGCCTATAATATATTTTTTTGTTCAAAATGTTCCCAATTTTTTTTTTCTTTTAAGGCTCCCTTTTATGTTCTTTTTATTTATTTATAAAAGGTTCGGATATTGGTCAGGGAATTTACTTTTTCTCTGACCAATTGTAACATTCCCTGAATTTTCCCTGATTCCCCGACCAAGATTTTTTTTCCTGCCCGCGGCCGCAATGCAAGACCGCTCCAACGACTCGGCCTATTTCTCTTCTCATTATCGTTTCTCGTAAGGCGAGCCGTTTGTAAAACGCGGACACTTCAATGCGAAGGACTAAGGAGACGAAAAATTAAACCCATAAAACTACGCTCATCGCGCCTCTCGTACTCCATCACAACCCAGCGTTGAGGCGACGACGATTCAGACGAAAAATTAAACAGATAAAACTAGAATTCATCGCGCCTCTCGTACTTCATTAACACCCAGCCTTGAGGCAACGATTGAGTTTCGCTAGAATATGCACCGCGAAGAACACCGAGCTGCCGAGATTTATCTCTCGGCAGCTACGAATCGCGGGCGAATCGACGGCGAGCATTGACTACCCTCGTCGGCTCTGCGAAAATAGAGTGAGGGGCGCGTTTCTCGAGTGGCACTCGGCCCCGATGTTCGCGGAGGCAAAGCAAGGATGCTCGAACGACTCGGCGAATCGTCGAACACACGTAACCCGCACCCAGCTCCGAGTTCTATTTCCTTGCACGGGGAGGGCGCGAGGGCGCTACCCTCCAGCCAAGTGCCACGATAAATGGATGAGGCCAATACAGAGAGTGCACCCCGTCGCGTAGCTACTCGCTAAGAATAATAGAAAAGAGTTTATACGACGGGCCTCGAGCCGGAGTATTTCGAATCGGTTGAATGGGGGAGGGAACTGTCTCATTTGCATGACACAGAGAGGAGAGCTCCATTCAGCTGAGACTCAACGTCACTCCCGTAACGAATCTAATTTCTCCGACGGATGGAAAAAACACATTATCCTCACCTTCCTGATCGTCCGGGGTGCCGATCGAGGCTCTCATGTTCGCTGTCGCTTCTTGCTGCTCCCTGATGAAACTCCTCTGTCTCTCGGCGCGTTCTCTTCTTCGCCTCAGCGCCGGTGTCACGCCGACGTCGGCTGCGATAAAGGAAGAGAAAAATTAATTTAATGTGTAGCAGAGCTGGGCAAAGTGCCGAAAAATACTTCAAGTACGAAGTATTTCTCAAGTACTTTTTGTACTTGAAGTATTTCTCAAGTACTTTCCGTGCTTACAGTGTTTCGCAAGTACATTTTCGTTCTTGAAGTATTTCTCAAGTATACTTTTCGTAATTAGATTCTTAACGTTAAGCGTCAAGAGCTTAAAAAAAACAACACACAATTCTGAAATCATGACTCTCAGCTGGTGAAAAACGCGTAGCGTAATATTATGATTCCTCTTCTGTTGTGGTTCGAATTTCACGGATGGTCATGTGGTGTGTTTACATGTCGTTGATGTAGATACGTAGTCAACACAACGAGCGCGGCGTCGATCGCCGCATCGAGTACATACAGTTCTGTAAATTGCGGCTATGCTCCGCAACTTACAC
This sequence comes from Ichneumon xanthorius, assembly GCA_917499995.1. Lineage (NCBI taxonomy): Eukaryota > Metazoa > Arthropoda > Insecta > Hymenoptera > Ichneumonidae > Ichneumon > Ichneumon xanthorius. Next base: position 6,809,274 of record OU824211.1, on the reverse strand, counting down.
TTACGATTCTCGTTAAAATTACACTTATTGAAAAGCTTAGACGAATAACCATATATCCGTAATGCGAGCATGCACTCAAAAAGTACTTATACTTGGTACTTGGCGTACTAAAAAGTATTTGATGTATTAAACATCACTTGAAGTACTGAAAAGTACTTGCGTACTAAGAAGTACTTGCGTACTAAAAAGTACTTGCGTACTAAAAAGTACTTGCGTACTAAAAAGTACTTGCGTACTAAAAAGTACTTGCGTACTAAAAAGTACTTGCGTACTAAAAAGTACTTGCGTACTAAAAAGTACTTGCGTACTAAAAAGTACTTGCGCACTAAAAAGTACTTGACGCACTAAAGAGTACTTGCAGCATTAAAAAGTACTTGAAGTAGCAAACAAGTACCCGGTACTTCAAGTACTGGCCAGCTCTGATGTATAGTCATGACCGTTTGATTTTCACAATTACGGGATTAGCGTTTACAGCAAGCAGTACGCGACTTACCGGGAAATCCGGCTTTGTTTTCCTTGTAGCTGCCATTTAGTTGGACCTCACCGAGACCCTGTGAACTCTGCGAGCTGCTCGATTCGTCGTCGTCGTCGGGTAGACTCGAATTCAGCGTGCCGTTCAGAGAATTTAATCCAAGCGAATGATTCAATCTTGGACTGAGACGGGCGTTCAGCGACATCGACAGAGGTGACGTTCCCGTCGAGTGCCTCCGTGACTTTCGGCGCTCATGAGAGTCCACCAGGGACTTCCTGTTGCGCAGAGTTTTTCTGCGAAGCAATGAACGGGCGACTGATTATAGTAAATGTCGTTTAATCCCACTTGAAAAGTTATTGCATTATAATCGTAGTCGACTCAGATACACTCTACTAATATACTCCATTATTGTTATTATCATAATTATTAATAATATTTATTATTTATTATTACTATTAATAGTGTTTGTATACTTGAATAGTAAAGCTGTAAATGCGTATTGTAAACTTTTCGAAACTCATACAATCCATCAAAATCTAAATGATAATATCTGGTGTATTTAGGATTTAACCCTTTGAAGCACGGTTTATCACCTACACACGTTTTTGAATTCAGGAAAAATTCATTAATAATCCACCGATGTATTTGAAACTTTATACTTGTAAAAATAAAAAATAAAAATATATGCGGTTGAAAGGGTTAAGAATTTTACAAATTTTAGAATAAGTTTCGACCCGATCTATAATTATAATACCTGATATTGTCGTCGAGCTGTCTTATCGGCGAGCCTCGATCGTTGCCGTCCTCGTGATGCAGCACAGCTTCGTATATTTGAAATTGCCGGAGAAGATCGAGATCCGTGCCTTGTTTCGACATGTATCTCTGAATGATGCCCTCGATGCCCTGCTCTTCGAGGCAGTCGACCTGATCGTAGTAGGTGTCCTGATCCGGAATTCCATTGAGACACTTGTTGACGAGAGTCGTGGCGTAAATGAGGAGTTCGGTGTCAGCGGCGTCGTAGTCTTTGAGAAGCTTCATGACGTTGGTCCACGGTATCATGCCGCGCGAGGTGTCGACGGATCTGACGGCACGTACGAGCAGCAGGCTATTCGTCTCGACGTACTCGACGAACACCAGCAGGAGTTTCAATGCCGTCTTCACGACGAGACGAAAACGACTCGCTATGAGAGTATACAACCACTGGACGGTCTGGCCGTGTTCCATTACACCGTTCATTCCGTCCACGTAGAGCATCACCTGACCGAGAGCTGCTCGACAAATGAAAATAATAAAAAATAAATAAACAATAAACTTTAAATATAATCGTTTAAATTTAAATAAAAAGCAATTCAAAAGGAAGTTGTTGTAAATATTTATATATGTAATGGTACTTCCGAAATGTGTGCCAAATATATTTCTTACATATTTTTTTGGAAATTTGTTCGTTTGTTCATTTACATTGACAGAATTTTTAAGAATCCAATTATTGTCGTTTACAAAAAAAAAACTCACTTTTCGACCGGAAGTGACTTCGTACAGGAAAATACTTCATTTCCGGTCGAAAAATGAAATTTTCAAAACCGAAGTAACGTATTTCCGGACGAGAAATGAGATTTTCAAATCCGAAGTGATGCATTTCCGGTATGACGTCACTTCCGGTAGAAAAATGATATTTTCAAATCCAAAGTGACACATTTCCCGTATGACGTCACTTCCGGTCGAAAAATGAGATTTTCAACGCCAAAGTGACGCATTTCCGGTATGACGTCACTTCCGGCCGAAAAATGAGATTTTCAGACTGAAAGTGACATATTTCCGATACGACGTCACTAGCGGTCGAAAAATGAGATTTTCAAACCGGAAGTGACATATTTCCTGTGCGACGTCACTTCCGGTCGAAAAATACGATTTTCAAATCCAAAGTGACATATTTTCGGTATGACGTCATCCCCGGTTGAAGAATGAGATTTTTAAACCAGAAGTGACGTATTTCCACTGTGACGTCACTTCCGGTAGAAAAATGAGGATTTCAAATCGGAAGTGACGAGTTACCGGTAAATTTCCGGTTTCCAAATTTCACAGTCAAGAGCGCGGGTGCGAACCGCGCGAGCGTCAGCAGCCTGCCAGTAAAATACATTTATATCGGTGGCTTTTAAAAAATTATTATCCGTCGACACGGCTAAAAAGCCGAAAGCTCCTCTCGCCCGAATATATCTCCCCATAATTATTTCCGCGCGGACGGTTTCACGGACTTTTCGTGAAACACAATTCTCCCTCGGATAAAGCTCATTCCGTCCTACACTCGACGATCGAGCACTCTCGGCTGTTTTTTCTTTCGTTCCGCAAATGAGCCACGAATAATATTTTATCCTGGCAATTCTCTCGGACTCCCGGGCACCTCTCTCTCTCCCGCCCCTTTTCTCTCTTAACGCTCGAACAATCGTGAGTTTGCGATAATGCAGAAAATTCATGAGAGAACAGTTTGTCGGCATCGAGGCGTGCTTCGACGATTTACGAGTCACGTTGCCCTAACGGTATAAAAAAAAAAAAACGAACAACCCAGGAAGAAAGTTTTCGGTGTGCGTGCTCGAGTGCAAAAAAGTTTGCATCGACGAGTCGATAAACGGTTAAAATTCTCCAGCTTGGAATAACGAACCTAAACTGCAATCTATAGGGTAGAGCGGGGCAAAATGGGACAGTGGGGCAAAACGGGACCGGTGAGCAAAACGCCAGTTTCCAATCATTTTTGGATGTCCTATTTTGACCTGTTGATACATCCGGATTGTCTGTTCCGTTTTGCCCCATTTTCCCATCCAAAAATTATTGGAATATGGCGTTTTGCCCCACTGCCCCATTTTGCCCCACCGTCCCATTTTGCCCCGCTCTTCCCGATATATATACATATATTTACATATATATATATATCGATTGCTCTTACCAGAAGCGAAAGGGTCGTTCTTCGACTTCTCGCAGTTCGCCCAAGAATTCTCGGGTGTAATTATCGCAGCGCGGCTTTGGCCCGACTCTCTTCGATTATTCTATTTTATGCAGAACGGCCGGTTCACTTAAGCGCGGCCACGAGAGACGGCGACGGCGGTGGCGCGCGCTGGAGAATCGAAAGAAATGGAGCGAAAAGGGCACTGATTATATAGCGATGGAATCGACGTCGAAGGGACAAGAAGACCATCGTGAAAAATCGTTATATGATTCCGCGCTGTCGCTGCGGCACCATTGCAGCGCGGGGGGGGGGGGGGGGGGGAGCGGAAACTAGTTGAAATTTCAAATCGTTTCACACTCGATCGAGTAGCCGCGGGTGAACGCCAAACTCTCCGAGGCGTCAACGGGGAAGACCGATCGGTTAAATTATCCCGACTGGTTCGCCGCTCGCTTACCCGGCAGTCATTATAACGGAATTCGGAACATTACCGTGGCGAATTATTGTCACTGCTTAATCAACGGACTCACAGTTACCCGAACGCCTCGACCACTCTTCTCGCGCGCCTTCGAGCTACCGCTCTCTCTACGTTCACTAAGGTAGTCCTTGCGAATCGTATTCACTTCGCATAAGTTTCTGAGAAATGAGCGGAAATTGCAAACTCTTGTGGATGCTATAAAAATCTGAAAAAAAATTGGCATATTAAACGTGCTGAAAAGATTAATTTTACATAATAATATATATATATATTTTTTTTAATTCACACGGGCGGAACCCATAATTGGAAATGTTATTAATGAATTCATAATCCAAATTAATTCATAATTCCAAAATGTTATTAATAAATTGGTGAAAAATAAAATTGTTCAACAAATCTCGTGGAAACCTAACCTTCTTTTTTACGAAAATGATTCATTAATTTTTCTGAACACGTATGAATTTTTTCACATTTTTTAATTCACCTTGAATTTTTTTGTTATAAGGGAAAAATGTTCAGAAAGTCACAGAATTCAAAGTGAATTAAAAAATCTGAACAAATTCAGGCGTATTCAGAAAAATACACGAATCATTTTCATAAAGAATAAGTTAGATTTCCGGGAGATTTGTTGAACAATTGTACTTTTCATCGACTTGTTAACAAAATTTTGGAATTATTATTACGCAAAATTCATCTTTTCAGTACCTTCAACATGCTTAATTTTTTCAGATTTCTATACCAATCGATTGTTTCCAATTCCCTCTCATTTCTCCGAAACTCATGCGACGTGAAACTACTCGCAAGGACTATCTTAAACCGCTACCGTGACTTGCATTTTTTTTATTTCAAAATGTTTTCTATTTAAAAAAAAAATTTTTTTCTACACTTTTTTAAATAGGAAGCCCGAGAGCGTACGGCGCAACTTTAATTAAACTACGAAACGTATACAAGTTCCGGACCATTCGTTATCCGGGGAAAACGCGTTTGTTCGCTGTATCACACCTCGCGAGTTTATGAAGGCCGCGGGTGAGGTCGGCGGGACGATCTATACCTCCGTGTTCCGCTCCTCCGACGCTCGGTCGCTCTTTCACGTCGCGAGTCAAAAAGTTATATGGCTTTTGCATGCCTCACTCTGTCCCCGGCTCTCGCCCCGTCTCTCCGTCTCTCTCGGTTTATCTCGATTAACCGAGTTAAACTCGACAAGTTATCCGCCGAGTCGACGCTGCGATGCATTTTGCGATACGGCAGTCTCTCGGTACGCAGCGGAAACTTGAGCGGCGAGCAGAAATCGTCGCCGGGAACGGCGGGCTTTCTCGGAGGAGAGGGCGGGCGATCCAATCGCGACTTCATTAGTTGCCCGGGATACATCGATAACGAGAATAGAGGCATTACCGGGGAGGACAGCCTATTATCGAGAAGATTGTGAGATTTCCTGTCGGTAACGACCTCTTCGGCTGGTGCCACGTTCCCGGCAAAGTGGGCCGTTTAAAAAAAGATCGCATATTCGGCAAACACTTCTCGCCCGTCGGTCACACAATTATTATTATTATTATTATTATTATTATTATTTAGTTACCATATTTTTATTGAAATTATTATTATTATTATTATTATTATTATTATTATTTAGTTAACATATTTTTATTGAAAGGAAAAAGAGTTTGCTAAATTTAGAAGAAAAATTTGAAGAGAGAGAAACTTAGAGAAATAGTGGACTTTCTTGGATGGGATGTTTGTTTGAGGAGGTTGGAGCGTTTCAGGCTATGGACAAATGAGTGCTGCGTTTTTAAAGTTGTTTATAGGATTATTATACGAATGCTGTAATACGAATAATCTATAATTAATAAATGCGTAAAAGTTGTGAAAAGTGTGAAGCCCTCCAACCTCCGTGATGTACAAAATGTTCTTTACTCTGTACACTTGCGCAAAGTTTCGCGATACATTTTCTGTACTCAATTTTCTCACACAAATAAATAAATAAATAAATAAATACATAAATAACTTGAGTATCAGAGTGAGGGATTTATTTTATTAACGATTATCCTCGCCTCGCAGTATGTAATTCTGATAATTTTGGTCGGCCTCGTTGCCGACGAAACGAGGCGCGAGGTTTTAATTTTTTTAATAAAAGAAAAAAAGAGTTTGCTACTTTTACAAGAACATAAAGGATATTTAATGTACAAAATATCCTTTATGTTATGAAGTTTATGTACAGATGAAGTTTAATGTACAAAATATCCTTTCGTGGTTCATTTTGCCCACTTATTTTTTTCTTATAAAAAAAAAAAGAAAAAAAAGAAAATCACTGGACTATCAGAGTGAGTATCAAGGGAGATGGATTGATTTTCTTAACGACTATCCTCACCTCGCAGTATGTAATTCTGATAATTTTGGTCGGCCTCGTTGCCGACCTTGATGAGGCAGGCCAGTCCGTCATTTTGCACAAACTCGTGTACGAGGTCCTTGTCCTCCTGTGAAGATAGAAATAAAAAAAGAGTTAAATTTATCCCCGCGGATTAATGAAGCTTTTCGTCGGTGGTGCGAGAGTTTGCATTAGGGGGAGTTTTCGCCTCGTCGATACGCCCCTCGCTCGCTCGGGCTTCGAAGTATCGGATGGGAAAATTCGGATGTGCCGTGGGAGAATCACCCGGCCGGGGCGGAGTTCGAGCGAGAAGGAGAATATCGCAATCGGATCTCGCCCAGAGGAACGGGAAAAGCTTTTCGAGAAGGCTCAGAGAGCGAAACTCGGATGCCTCGTCCGACTCAGCCCTTCAATTTGTCTCTCGGTTTCCGCAAATCTCTAAGCTCCGCGAGACGCCGGAGCGTCCGGGTCGGATGGAATTAGTTATATCACCGGTCGAGAAATCACTCGCATAATGGAAAATCTACAAAGTTTGATTGAAATCTCCGTCTCCGCAAACCGAAGGCTATCACTTCCGTCTACTTAAATGGATAATGGAGTCGAATTACCAGCCGGTGCGCGGGTTCGATTACAAATGCAATAAACCAGACAAAACAACCCATTTAGAGCGCATTCGATTGCTCATTGAATTTTTTAATCATTTTTTTTTTCTTATTTTATTTTTTTTATTGTAAACGAAAAAATACGGGACTCATTTTGAAACCCTCAAGGATTTTTTTTTTTTTAATCTCTGAAGCTCATTACTTTTCGAGCGTCGACTATGCGCAGGACTTTAAGAAGGTTTAAAAAATTCACTTCCGTCTACTTAAATGGATAATGGAGTCGAATTACCAGCCGGTACGCGGGTTTGATTACAAATGCAATAAACCAGACAAAACAACCCATTTAGAGCGCATTCGATTGCTCATTGAATTTTTTAATCATTTTCTTTTATTTTATTTTTTTTATTTTAAACGAAAAAATACGGGACTCATTTTGAAACCCTCAAGGATTTATTTTTTTTTAATCTCTGAAGCTCATTACTTTTCGAGCGTCGACTATGCGCAGGACTTTAAGACCGTTTAAAAAAATCACTTCCGTCTACTTAAATGGATAATGGAATCGAATTACCAGCCGGTACGCGGGTTTGATTACAAATGCAATAAACCAGACAAAACAACCCATTTAGAGCGCATCCGATTGCTCATCGAAATTTTTTAATCATTTTTTTTCTATTTTAAACGAAAAAATACGAGACTCATTTTGAAACCCTCACGGATGTATTTTTAAAAAATCTCTGAAGTTCCTCATTACTTTTCGAGCGTCAACTATGCGAGGGCTTACAAAACGGTGGTTTAAAACGGTTTAGAAAAAAAATTCTGCCCACGATTTCAAGCCGGATGAGAAAATTTTCCGAAAGTAAATTTACATCCGCGATGAAAGCCGGGAGCCGATTCGAAAGAGACTTCTCACTTATAACCGGATAAAGATTGAATAAATATGAAAAAAATGAATGTAACGTTTAAAGAAAATAGCGTACGAGCGTGGTCTAGTTCGGTCGGCGAAAGGCAAGGTAAAGAGGGGAAAGGAGAGTGAAGGAGAGTAAAGGATAGTAAAAAAAGATTCATTTTTAAAAACTCCAGGACTTCCGTAAAAAAAAAAAAAAATCCCTTAAGCTCATTATTTTTCGAGCATCGACTGTGCGCAAACCCTCAAGACCGTCTGGCAAAAAAAAATCAGCACTCGATTTCAAGCAGGATTTAAATTTTTTGAAAGTAAATCTGCGATGAAAGGCTCAAGCCGATTCGAAACAGACTTCTCTCTTTTAACCGGATGAAGATTGAATATATACGGAATGGAGCGTTTAAGAAAAATAAGTACGAGCATGGTCTATTTATCCGCGAGGCTGCAAGCCCCGCCGGCGAAAGGCAAGGTAAAGAGGGGAAGGAGAGTGAGAGATCATAAAAAAAGACTCATTTTTTATAACTCTCGGATTACCTTTAAAAAAAAAAAAAAAAAAAAACCGTAAGCTCATTATTTTTCGATAGGCTTCAAACCACCTCGCAAAAAAAAAGAAACTCCGCACACGATTTCGAGCCGGATTTAAATTTTCCGAAAAAAAAGACTCATTTTTTATAACTCCCGAACTACCTTAAAAAAATAACCCGTAAGCTCATTATTTTTCGAGCATCGACTGTGCGCAACCCCTCACGACCGCTTCGCAAAAAAAAAAAAAAAAAAAAAAAAATCCGCCCACGATTTCGAGCCGGATTTAAATTTCCCGAATGTAAATTTGCATGCCCGACGAGAGCCAAGAGCCGATTCGACATCTCCCTTTTAACCGGATGAAGATTGAATAAATATGAAAGAAAAGAAACAAAAATGGGGTCTTTAAGAAAAATAGAGTACGAACATGCTCTATTTATCCGCGAGGCTTGCAGCCAGTCCGGCGAAAGGCGGGGTAGAGAGAGGAGAGAGGAGAGTGAAGGATAGTGGGAGCAAAAATAAAATAAGCGTACAAAGAACGAGAGGAAGAAAAGCGCTAAAGAGTCGGCGGCGTAGGAGGGTTACCGAGAGATCTCGTGCGGCTGCATTCCCTCGCAAATATTTGCTCGAGTCCGGGAGGGTCGGGGGGAGGGGGGGGGGGGTGGGAAGAGTGGCCGGTGAGCCAGCGAGGGGAGCGATAAAGAGGGTTATCCGAAAAGACGACGAGGGAACGATTCTCTCGGCCGTTTAAAAATAGCCCGTTGCGCGCCGCTAAAAACCCACCTGAAAGATCTGCTTGAGGGAGAATAGCGCCCGTCGCAGCTCGCGGCCCTCGCTGTTCAGCAATTTTTCTGCAACAGACAAGCAACACGCAACCATTTATTATAATAATAGCGCGCGCGCGCGGTGGCGGCGGCGGGCCGAGCATTGTGACTCGAAAGCGCCGAAGGGAGCCGCCAGGGAGCGCTCTCGGCGCGGCCCGAAAGCCCCGCTGTACCGAGAACGCGCTGCACAATTCATAATGGATATTCGTATAATATACACGGGCCAACGAGAACGGCGAGCCCGACCGCGGCCGTTGGTGCCTACAGTAGAACCCCGTTTAGCCGAGGTATTGTCGGGAGAGCGTACGTCGGATAAGACTGATAACATACTGAATTCAAACTTGGACTACTATTATGTGTTTACAAAAATAACTGACCACTTCATTATAATGTAGTTATTTTTTACATAATTATAATTTAGTTGATTAACATTACCGCGGTCATTATTACATACAGTAGAACCCCGTTTAGCCGAGGTATTGTGAGGAGAGCGTACGTCGGATAAGACTGATAACATACTGAATTCAAACTTGGACTACTATTATGTGTTTACAAAAATAACTGACCACTTCATTATAATGTAGTTATTTTTTACATAATTATAATTTAGTTGATTAACATTACCGCGGTCGTTATTACATACAGTAGAACCCCGTTTAACCGAGGTAATGTGGGGAGAGCGTACGTCGGATAAGACTGATAACATACGCAATTCAAACTTGGACTACTATTATGTGTTTACAAAAATAACTGACCACTTCATTATAATGTAGTTATTTTTTACATAATTATAATTTAGTTGATTAACATTACCGCGGTCGTTATTACACACAGTAGAACCCCGTTTAACCGAGGTAATGTGGGGAGAGCGTACGTCGGATAAGACTGATAACATACGCAATTCAAACTTGGACTACTATTATGTGATTACAAAAATAACTGACCACTTCATATAAACATTAACATTATTGGGTATACGGCGAAAAAAAATTGATTGGTTTAACCAATATGTCACGGTGACATATTGGTTAAACCAATCACGGTGACATACGTTCGAAGTTGCTATTTGTTTGGTACCAATAAACATGGTTTTCTTAAACGATTATTTGGTTCAATTTATTCAAAATTTGTCGATTGAAATAAACATATTTGTTGCACCAACAAAATACAACTTTGAACTATGTCACCGCGCATTTGCTTAATCCAACCATTTCTTTTTCTCAGTGTGTCCCAGTTAGCGCCATCGAACGCAATTTATACTAATAAAATAAATACACTTTTCGTTTAATATCTGGTATTTTACTCTTGTTTATTCCCGCCATAGGTATTTTTTTATAAAATGTTCCATTTAACGATTTAAGATGACGGAAACGGGACCGCTTATCTTATAAAGGCGCAGCAAACTTGTACAAGTTTAAGGTAGTTATCTCGCAAAGGCAATCCAAAGTCATGCGCATAAACTTGTGAGAGATTGTAATTTAACTATAAAAATTTACTTGTACAAAATCTCGAAGGCTTTTACCGACTATTTGAGTGAATAATCAAATCTCGAAAAGCGATCTTTTTACAAGGCGCTTACGGGAGATTGTTGTAAAAACGAAGTCAAATACACACTAAACAAATAATCGGTTCAATCTAATTATGCCAATTTCCATAGACACTGTTACTTTTTATAATATTATTCCCGCAGGAAAAGTACCACATATAATTAATTTTTATGTCAAAATAGACGCTGATCTGAACTGAGAAAATAAATTATATCTATGACTCTCGCGTACCGACATAGCTATCTTAACGCCGTAAGCTTTACAGACTCCTCCGCGCATGCTGCTTTATGGTGACCGTTTTTTCCCCAGAAAAAAATTCTCTGACTTTTCCTTGACCAATTAAAAATTTTCCCGGACCAAACTTCTAACGACTTCTATTTAAAAAATTAACGATGCAAATGAAAATGCCTAATTATTGTATTGATGTTTAATTCAATTTTTTTTATTTCCAAAATGTTTCCAATTTTTTTTTAAGTCTCCCTTTTATCTACTTTTTATTAATTTACAGAACTTCGGGAATTGGTCAAGGAATTTACTTTTTCCCTGACCAAGATTTTTTTCCCTGACTTTTCCCGATTTTCCCTGACCGCTGCCATCATGAGCTTCATCCGTTTTATCCAAGCTTTCCGTATCATCCGAGTCCACACCTCGGTTAACGCGGAGGGCCGGATAATACGGAAAGCTCGGACAAAGCAGAGGCCTTTCGATCGAAGGTCCAATAAGCGAGTTTCTACTGTACGTGTATCGTGCCTCACCCACACGGTAACACAATCGAAGCGCGCCTGTACGCGTACCGCTACGGTTACACAGTGTACATACGGCTTGTACGCGCGGGCAAACAATGTGGCGCTTATGCAGCGCCCTCCTCCAAAGCGAGCCCCGCGATGCACCGGTCGTGCTGAATCCTCCTGGTCCCGGATCCTTGGCAGACCCTGACTTTATTAAAAGGAAAAGCTCGAGAAGGAAAAGAGGCGGGTGAGGGGGGGGGGGGGGGGACAGTCTACGGCTAATTCGATATAAATTGCCATAGGGAGCGATCTCGCGGTGCGACGCGCATGCGCGCCTTCTCCGCGGCGCGCCGGCAGATTCCGCTATCGCGATTAAAGCTAATTTTTTTTTCTTCCTTAAACCTCCAATCAGCCCGTATAGCCTCGAGTTAATGAGACGATACGGGCTTCGGTAATAAAAAAAATAACAAATTTTCAGCGCCCCTCGACGAATTATGATCGTTTTGAATTAGCGAAATTCTTGCGCAGCGAAAGTAGAGAACTGTACCGAGGTTGCGTTTCGTACGACCGGTCTCGCGCATAATCGGCTGCTATCACGCAATCTCCGAATGCATAATGCATTCCCGGGTGTCCCGGAGAGGGTGGGGGGGGGGGGGGAGATACGCGCTCGCACGACGGGGACGAGGTTGATAAAAGGAGGAGCGAGAGGTGGATGCGCGGGCTCGGCGTACAAGCCGGGGCAGCGGAAGGTAATTAGGAACTCGCTGCAGGGGCTAGGGCGATGCAGAAGATGAGGAACGGGAATAAGGAGAAGTCGATGAGGAGGTGGAGGGAAGGTGCAAAGATGGGCCTCCGCGCTTCTAAGAATAGCGGTCCCAAGGCCCTCGGGGCTGCACGGCCCTTGGCCCCTCGGCTCCTCTCGCCCACGCGAAATATATCCGTAATTATCGTCATCGGTCGAACCCGAAACCATTAAGGCTTAACGGGACGGACCACTGCGCGTACGCGCGTTTGCGAAATAAAAATAAATGGAAACATTTTTTATTTTTATATTACGGGAGATAAAGTAGAAAAATAAAAATGTTAATATAATATGGAATTTAAAAAATGAGAATAAATAAGAAAAATAAGAATGGAATAAATGACATAAGAAAATAAGAGTTACTTTAATATAAAATGAGGGAATGGAAATTTGAATGTAAAATGAATGTAAAATAAAGGAATATCAATTTTTATATGAAATAAAGGAAAGAAAATTTGTCGAGGGCTCCTCTCGCCCACGCGAAATATATCCGGAATTGTCGTCATCGGTCGAACCCGAAACCATTAAGGCTTAACGGGACGGACCACTGCGCGTACGCGCGTTTGCGAAATAAAAATAAATGGAAACTTTTTTTATTTTTATATTAAGGGAGATAAAGTAGAAAAATAAAAATGTTAATATAATATGGAATTTAAAAAATGAGAATAAATAAGAAAAATAAGAATGGAATAAATGACATAAGAAAATAAAAGTTACTTTAATGTAAAATAAGGGAATGGAAATTTGAATGTAAAATGAACATAAAATAAAGGAATAAAAATTTTTATATGAAATAAAGGAAAGAAAATTTGGATATAAAGTAAATATAAAATTGTGGCATTTTGATACAGAATGTTCTGTATGTTATTTGGCGAGCGTTGCTAGGGACTGTTGTGACGTGTTTGTTTGGAAAGCAACGAAGGGTTTTGTTTGTTAACACACTTCGAGCGAGACGGTTGTAATAATTTCCGATAAACGTTATTATTGTAAAATTTATGTCGGGTTACGAATTATTTCAAGACATATTCTGGTGATGTAAGTATCGAAGTGTGGCACAAAATAAAGGAATAAAAATGTAAATATAAAATAAGGAAATAATTATTATATATAAAATAAAATAATAGAAATTTTTATATAAAAATTACAAACTATAAGAATGAGACTTGAAAGATAGAGAAAAAATATAAAGTACTGCGGATTCGCGAATCAATCAGGAATTGATGCACAACAAAAAAAGTGAAGTCACCGGACTAATGTTCGGCAGTACCGAAGTGTGCCACAAAATAAAGGAATAAAAATGAGAGAATAAAATAAATATAAAATAAAAGAATAGCAATTTTTATATAAAAATTACAAACTAAAAAAGGAGACTTGACGAACGGGGCTGACGTGCCCCTTACGGGAGGGCGCATCGTGACGGACAGAAAAATAAAAAAATAAATTTAATCCGTCGCCGGGATGGAAAACAAATAAATAATTTATACGGACGCAGAGCCAATGCGTGCGCGAGAGCAAGTGCTGATTTCCCAGTCGTCGTGCCAGTCGTGCGAAATGTGATTCCGCCTGTCGCGTGATATCCAGCTACCGGAGAATCGCCTCCCCCTCGCACCCCCCCCCCCCCCCACATGTCCTCTCTCTCTCCGTTCATGTACTTTGCTACTCTCGGCGTTTTATTCGATTCAACCGCCAGCGGAGCGGCGTGTGAAGCTCACGTAGCGGAATGTTTGTACGATTAAACGGAATTGTGGGTTTTCTCTTTTTTTCCCCCATGGAACGGAGAGCTATGCGTTATGATATACGCAGCTACGCACGATGGCGATAAGCTAAATGAAAAAAAAAAAAAAAATTAAAAGCGCGTTTACGAATTTTTTTTAACTCGGTCGCACATTCGGGAAATTAAAAAAATCCCGAAATCCGCCGATGCTGGTGATAGCAAATAAAACTATGAAAAATAAATAAATAAAAAAAAAAATGCATGTTTACGAATTTTTTTTGTGGGATGGCATCTTCAGAAAATTCTAAAATTTCAAGATCGCGACGATGCTGCAGATAATACACAAAACTATAAAAAATGAACAAAATTCACGCTCACGAATTTTTTTTTGACCGTATCGCACATTCAGGAAATTCTAAAAAAATCTCGAATTCGCGACGATGTTGCTGATAATACATAAAACTATTAAAAAATTTTAAAAATAAACAAAATTCACTGTTACAATTTTTTTTTTGTGGGATAGCATCTTCACAAAATTCTAAAAATCTCGGGATCGCGACGATGCTGCTGACAGCATATAAAACTATAAAAATAAGTGAATCAAATTTAAAAAAATCGAAACTCCCGTAATCGAAGCATCACGCTCCGAGGCGACTCGGCTAAATGCAGCCTCCGTTTGGGTAGCGGTAGCCGGGCGTGAAGGAGGAGCAGGAAGTACGTATGGCCCAAGAATACACACAGCGGCACCGGGCAAGAACGGATGGGGGGTTGCACGAGGGGGAACGGGCCGCGAAGCTGGAACCGTTAAAATATGTAAAACGCCTCGGTCTCCCGGCCCTCGACCCTTTATCGTCCTTTTTTTCCACGCTCGGACCTTCGAGCCCGAGCATCTTCCATCCCCCCCCTCCCCCCTTGGCTGTACGGGACCGCGGCCGCAGAGCGGTTCAACGAACGGGAACGGCCGACAGGTGAATCGACCGGCCCAAGCACCGTTTCCGATCGATCGTGACTTTTTTTATTTTATTTTTTTTATTTTTCGATTTACCTTCGTCGATCACGGCCAAGCCCGACTTTGAATATCGACGCGATTCCCAACCCCCTCGAACCGGGAGGACGGCGGGACCGCGTTTGCTCTTTCGAAGCACTGTAAAATCTCGATTATCCGGGGGCGGTTTAACCGGTCGGCGAATTTTAACCGTGTCTAAATATTTTCGGTCCCTCGCGAGCGGACGGACAGCATGCTGATGAGGATTTTATGTCCGTCGGGCAGTTAAGTCGCAAAGA
This sequence comes from Ichneumon xanthorius, assembly GCA_917499995.1. Classification (NCBI taxonomy): domain Eukaryota; kingdom Metazoa; phylum Arthropoda; class Insecta; order Hymenoptera; family Ichneumonidae; genus Ichneumon; species Ichneumon xanthorius. Next base: position 6,794,103 of record OU824211.1, on the reverse strand, counting down.
CGCTGCTTAAGGGAATACTTCGCACAGACTTTTCTACTTTTGGAACTAAAAATCACAAGTGTTTTAAAGCAAAGAGTGAGATTTTTTAAAATTTTTTTTTAGAATTTCTAATAATTTTTTCTCTTCATGGATTCCGAGATACATGAGGATGCATCACATATGCATTCCTAGCCAAAAGTTTAATTCGATCAAAATTTCGGTACTTCGCGACATTCCTAAAATCTGAAAAAATCAGCCGTATTAATGATACTAAGATTTTTGCATAATAATAATGCCAAAAATGTATTAACTCATTATAAATGAATTCCTTGATTTTTTTTATTCATATGAATTTTTTTTTTTTAATGTTAGAAAGTTTTGAAAAAATTCATGTGGCTTCTAGAAAATCAATGAATTCATTTGAAAAGAGAAAAAACGGTTTACTGATTATTTGGGAACAATTTTTTTTAGTAATTCGTTAATAACTTTTTGACATTATTATTATTATTATACAAGGTTAATGTTATTGGCACCTTTAATACAGTTGATTTTTTCAGATTTTTATAACATTAGGAAGTGTTTAAATTCCGCACCCCTCGCAGATGAGACAATAACAGCGATTCGAAAATACACGAATAATAAAAAAAAGAATAAACAAAAACAAAAAATATTTTTTCCCAAAGAAATTTTTTCCTAAAACTGTCAAAAACGGCATTGGGAAAGAATTTTTTTTTTATTCGTATTTTCGCGCTGATAATCGAGATTCTAGTGTAAATATTGTTTTTGGGTCGTGCAAACAGCGGTTTCCCATCGTATTGTATCGGACACTTGGTTTCTCTGCTTCGGATGTAATAAAAACAAAAAGAGTGTGCAGAGCTGGTGCGATTGCACGCCAAAAGTGCTTTTCGACAAATACCCAAAGCCAAGAGCCACCGTTCACGGTACTCGAGAGTTCGAGTGACAGTGTTTACATGCGAATAGTATCAAAAAAAGGAACAAACGAAAATAACAAATATTTTTCTTCCGAAGAAACACTCCCAAAAATGTCGAAAACTGCACAGCACTGCAAAAAAAAATCATATGAAATTTAATGCACAGGCACTGGATGTTTTTATGCATAAACAGGTATATTAAATTTCACGTACAATTGTGATGAAAAATTAACGTACACTATACTAAAAACTTTAGAAATACTTTACTTTAATTTCACTCTCAACGTTCATTAATTTTTTACGACAATTGTACATGAAATTACATGTACCAGTTTTTCCAAAAAAACTTCGAGTCCGGTACACCAAATTTACATTTTATTTTGTTTTGTTTTTAGTCGTACCTTTAGGCGGATAATCGAGGTTCTACTGTAATTCTTTTTATTGAGCCCTTTTTTATTCTTCCCTTTTTCCCTTTTTATTCTTCCCTTTCGTATGTAATTTAAAAAAAAGTTGTTAACTACAAGGTACGCTTGTGAATTTCTCCCCGATAGTGTGCTGAGCTGATGCGATTGCACGTCAAAAGTGCTTTCCGACAAATACCCAAAGCCAAGAGCCGTAGTTCACGGGTACTCGAAAGTTCGAGTGGCAGTTTACACGCGAAAAGCATGTTTGCCATCGATAACAATTTTTTTTTTTACTCTCGTTCAATCTATCTCCAGTGTGGCAGCGCACAATGGGTCGTCGACAGTGCATTCGTCGAGGAGGCGCTTCTGTACAGAGTCCATAGTGAATGGCCCGCGTACTCACCGATTATGGTATGGACTCGCACGGATAGCTGGGTCCTCAGGACGATGGAGTTTTTTCGGCTGCAACAAAAACACGAAGGAAAAAATTGTTAGCGTAAAACTCGTACACTTTGTCGAATAAGGTATAACCTAATTTTTTTAAATATGAAAATGAAAAAAGCTCATTGTTGAGATGAACTCACACTGTAAAAACAATTCGTATGAAATGTAATGCACTGATACTGGAAGTTTTTATGCATAAACTGGTATATTAAATTTCGTGAACGATTGTGATGAAAAATTAGCGCAGAGTATATTAAAAACTTTCGAAATACTTTACTTTTAAATTAATCATTTCATTTCATTTTATTATAAAAGTACTTTAAATTCAACAATTCACTTTAATTACACTGCAAAAGTCCATTAATCTTTCATCGCAATTGCACATTAAATTTAATTTACCAGTTCTAACAACTAAAAACTTGCAGTCCGGTCCATTACTTTTACCATTTTTAATTAATTTTTTTATTTTAAATATTAAATTGTGGCAAATAATGAAATATTTGAGTTGTGCCCTTTTATCGAGCAAACCATGCCTATTACAGCTGGCTTCCGAGAATCTCGAGATTGGGAAATGATCCCTGGTAGAAATTTTGAAGCGTTACGGTCCGGAGAAGGCCAGGCCTTTCCAAGACCCTATCAGGTCCCGATGCAAAGCTGTAAAATGTCTACTCTGGACACTATAGAGATTCACTCTATAGTGAATCTCTTTGGAGGTTTATCGACCCAGTTTAAAGACTTTGTTCCCACAAGGGGCGGCGAGCCCGATTATACATACCAAATGCCTACAAATTACCTCCGTGTTCTTTTAGTCGTTACACGGTAAAAAAAAAGGAGTTTGAAAGATAATGAACGTTGTTCGAAGCTTCTTTGCATAAACTGATTCTTTAATTTCGACCACATATGCGTTGCACAATGTTACAATAAAATACTTATTCTTAAGTACTAATCTAAATTTTTGTAAACTTCAGTCAAAAATTTTGCAATCTCAACAACCGCTATTTTTATTTTACAAAAAAAGTACATTAATGTTCCATCAATACTAAGTAATCTAAGCATATTTATATTAAGTTCCAGTACATAAATGTTATAATTTACTTTTAGAGTTGTACGCTTCCGCAACAACTTGTAATTGGGCCATCCAATTTTGTAACAAATAAACAAATAATTAAACAAATAAATAAACAAATAAATAAACAAATAAATAAACAAATAAATAAACAACTAAATAAACAAATAAATAAACAAATAAATAAACAAATAAATAAACAAATAAATAAACAAATAAATAAACAAATAAATAAACAAATAAATAAACAAATAAATAAACAAAGTTCACAGGCTCCCCCCACTCCGTCCCTCTCGGCGCCGAAGCTCCGCGAGTGCGATTTCGTCCGAACGGTAAGCGAGCCTCGTGTACAATTATGGTTTTGCCATCTCCTTATCCCATTATCCCCTCGCTGATTAATTACAATAGCGAATTAATCCCGTTCGTTCCTTCTCCCCGTCAAGGGTAATTGCTCAATTAATTACCCCGGCTGGCCTAAGAGCGCTAGTCGACGAAAATTGGGTTAAAGTGTCTTGCGGAGAGTCAAGAGCCGCGAGCATCATCGGCGTCTGCGCGCAGAGACTCCTCCGTGTCTCTGCACACACACACACACACACCGGTGCTCCATGTGCCTGTCCGTGTGTCGCGGGCGCGAAAAGCCTCGCGGGCAACGCACGCGGCCGGGTGCCCTCGCAATCATGGCCTCGACCGCCAGACTGAACTTCAAACATAGAGGAGGCTCGTACCTCTCTCGCTGCGAACCTTCCCACGCGATTCTCCTGCGACGGCATGAGAAAACCGTTGACGATCGAGACAATGGCTAACCGAGCGAGAGGGCGAAAAAAAAAAAAAAAAAAAAAAAAAAAAGTGAAGTGACGCCGAGTGGAATGGTACAGCCGGAGGGCAGGACGTTGGGGGTGGGGGGAGGGGGTGGGGGGGGGGGGGGGTGCCTGTGGGTCTCCTCTCTCCCCGGCTCTTCGGCGTTAATAATATTTCCGCTCGTAAATGAGCAGCCAGGAGGGATCTCCGGGCATTGAGGCCGTGTCGAGAGAGAGAGAGAGAGCTGTTTGCTCGTTCCCTACGGCTCGAAACTCCCTCGCTCAGACGCTATCGCGTCTCGGTCACTAGTTCGCAGTTCCTCACTTAGCCGAGAGGGAAATAAAACAAAAAGAGATTCTTGACTTTCCCACGAAGTAACCCTTTTATGCGGCGTCCCTTCCGGCGTTCGGTGGAGAACGCTCGTGAAGGGGTGTCGTGCGAAGGGGTTTCGAGCCCTTGCGGAACCGCGATTAGGGAGGAGCGGGGCAAAACGGAACCATGGGGCAAAAGGGACCATCCGCTGGAGATGAGATCGAAGGGTGAAAAATTATCCGTTTTGGGACCGTGTTCCATTTTACCCCCCCCCCCCCCTCCATACTCTGCTATGAACCAAATGTAAAATGTAAAGAACTATGAGACCAAATGCAAAGCTGTTTGCTCGTTTCCTGCGGCTCGAAAGTCCCTAGCTGAGACGCTATCGCGTCTCGGTCACTAGTTCGCAGTTCCTCACTTAGCCGAGAGGGAAATAAAACAAAAAGAGATTCTTGACTTTCCCACGAAGTAACCTTTTTATGCAGCGTCCCTTCCGACGTTCGGTGGAGAGCGCTCGTGAAGGGGTGTCGTGCGAAGGGGTTTCGAGCCCTTGCGGAACCGCGATTAGGGAAAAGCGGGGCAAAAGGGACCATCCGCTGGAGATGAGAGCCTTTCACTTGTGACCCGCGATCGAATGGTGAAGAATTATTCGTTTTGGGACCGTGTTCCATTTTGCCCCTCTCACATACTCCGAAACTACGAGACCAAATGTAAAGCTGTTTGCTCGTTCCCTACACGGAGAAAAAAAGAATGATTGGGACAGCATCAATTTTATTACCATAACTAATTTACCTGCTTAACATAGGAACAACAAAATACTTTGGTGTCGCAGCCAAATATTTTTGCGGCGATAAGAATAAATTATTAACGATCTACATTTTATTAGAGAAACAGAACTCTTTTTCTTCGTGCACGGCTCGAAACTCCCTAGTTGAGGCGCTATCGCGTCTCGGTCACTAGTTCCCAGTTCCTAAATTAGCCGAGAGCGAAATAAAAAAAATTAAAGATTCTTGACTTTCCCACGAAGTAACCCTTTTATGCAGCGTCCTTTCCCGCAGTCGCGGCGTTCTCCAGCGCGGTTTCTCCCCCAAACGGCGTTTGGGGAAGAACGGGGCAAAACGAACCATCCACTGGAGCCGAGATCCTCTGACCTATGTCCCTGCTGACGAATGGTCCATTTTGCCCCGGTGATCCATTTTGCCTCTCTTCTATGCCCCAAAGCTACGAGACCAAATATAAAGCGAGGACACTCTTTTCATTTTTATTTTATATCAATTCAAGCCAGTAAAAAACAATTACTAAACGATCAGGTTAGTCCTTCCCGGGCGATAAAAGGCCCGATATCGCGGCGGCCAAGTTCAATAACGCGATATTTCCTGGAGCGAACGTTCGCTGACCGTTCCTCGCGACACACCGTCCGGAGAGACGTTCGCCCTCGCGCCAACCGGCTATTGCGAAATCATTGAATTGAATTCTGGCTTTCCACCGCATACGAAGAAGCATACGAGGACTTCGGCGCGACAGTTGAGAAACGAGTGTGCAGATACGAGAAGATTGAATTGCAGTCGAAGACATATACAGATATACATGTATATAAAACTATACACACACATATATATAAGGCAAAGAGGTGGCGGTCGCAGCGTGCATAGTCAGCGAACGGAGTTCCAAAGTTTATATGCGAGCGCGGCATCCAACTTTGTAGACGCCGACGAAAGGATTTCCAATCTCCTTTAATGGCGCATCAATCGTGATTGGTGTTGCGGACCGGAGGTGAATCCGATCGAGGCAAAACTTTTTCCGAATCCAGCGACAATCGAGATAGAAAAAAGAAAATGTATAGAAAAAAATAAGAGTCTGTATATGTGTGTGGGGAGTCTCGACAATGGAAATCTGCAATGCAGTAAGACCTCTTGAATAGAGCAGTGACAGAAACCTCGGTGGGAATGAGACACACCGCGCCGGTGCCGGCCAGCGTCGGGCGCACACTGGCCCGACGCTGTGCCAATGCTGGCCCCGTTGCGGCGCTCTCACTAGTCAATGTACACACATGGTAATTCACTGCCGTTTTCCCATTTCCACTCCCATTTTCATACCTTGTGAAGTAAAATTTGGTACTCGACAAAAAAATGGTTATCGCACTTGTATCGTAAATTACTGTTATTTTCACAAGGTGTGAAAATGGGCGTTTTACACACGCAAAAATTTTACGCAAAATATAGCATTTTTATATCTTTCTTTTATTATTAAAAATAAATAGAAAATAATAATAATTTACAAATTATTATTATCGATGATATATTAATAAATTTTTTTTTTCTAATGTGGAAGATCTCGCTCTGTATAGCGAGTAAAAAAAAAGTGGCGCGTGAATTCCAGTCAATCGGGACTGGACGTCGCCCCAAGTTTCTCAGTTCGACAAGGGAATGACCCTGCCTGCTGCCCGGTTCGCCTGGGCGAAGTGCGCAAGTGGGTTTGTACGAAAATTTATCGAACACAAAACGCCGCGGCGCACGGTCGACGGGGCGTCGAGTGAATGAAATCAAGCGACAAACATTGTTGTCCCTCTCACGGTTCAGCGAACATTCGGTAGGTCGCACTCAACAACAAGGGCTTATCGGCCTCGGGAGTGGAGGAGAAAATAAGGAAGGAAGAGAGAAGAGCTTTGACAACTCGCTCGAGAATTCTCCGGAGCAGGTGGCGTTTTCGCCGGTCTCGAACTCCCTCCCAGCTTCTCGCACTCTCTCGCCGCTTGATCGTGCCTCACTTCCTCTTTTTCATTCATTTTTTTTTCTTTTTTTTTTCATTATCGTCGAGCTTCGCCGACTCCGGCACCCTCCTCGCCTTTTTCGTTCCAAGTGGAAATTGCTGGTTGGAGATGTGAGCGGTAAACGTGACCGGTAAGTTTACCGTATTTTTATCGCAAAAATATGGTACGTGACCGTTTTGAACATTACTACATTGGTAATAAAATCATATGGTCTCATAGTGAGTAAAAATATCATCAACACATGGTGAATTTTAACAAAATGTTACCGGTGATGGTACCAAAAAAATATGTTTTTGGTACTTTCACAACTTTCGTTCCAAGTGGAAGTTTACCGTATTTTTACCATAAAAATATAGTACATGACCGTTTTGAAGATCACTACATTGGTAATAAAATGATATGGTCTCATAGTGATTAAAAATATCACCAAGACATGTTGAATTTTCAAAAAATGTTACGGTAATGTTACCAACAAATATGTTATTGGTACTTTCACAACTATGCCGGTGAATTTCACAATTTTTCAACCGGTAATGTCATATACAGATAGGTAGATTTTATACGTTTCCATGGTAAATTTACCAAAAATTGTATGATTAGTAGTTTCACATCGATAGATGATTTTTACCACTTTTAACGGTAAATTACAAGAAACTTTTATGCCCGTATTTTGACAACACAATATGTTGAGAAAAAAAAGACGTCATAACGACAAAAATCCGAAATTATTACTTTAATTTTACGAAATATAAAAGTACCGATATTTCCACATCTCTAGTGCCGGTCGGGAGACGGGAGGGAAAAATTGCCAACCGGCTGGCGTTCTCTCGCGCGACACCGCCGGCTGGCGATTTTCGATAAATCTTCGAGAGGGAGGCGATGTAACAACGGCGGGCCGGGCGATCGCTTCTCCGCTGCTAAATTGCTCGTGTGCTTGGCTCCCGCGAGCGTGTCTAGAGGATCGTCCGCTTCTTCGCACGGTACTCTCGTCACACTCGTTAGCGCCGATAAATATTTATCGAGCCAATCTTCGGACAGAGCTCGCGGAGCGAAATTGCCGGGGACTCGCGGGTAGCGCGGTTAATAACGCATCTAGCTGGCCGATGGGACCTCCGTGAGCCTGAGCTCGCCCATGACGAGAATAAAGACTCCGGCGCAGCTGCCAAAAATCCTCGACATCGTTTTTGCTTTCGTCCGCCGGGCGACGGAGAGCTCGGGACGAAACCTTTTCCGTCGCGATAATTGACCGGATCGCCAGTTGTCCGTGAAACTTTTGTGAAATACGACGAAAGACTCGCGGGGCGGAAATTGCAGCGCGCGACGACAACCGATGTGAGGCACGGCCGCTCCGGTTTTTTTTTTTTTTTTTTTTAGGTATGAGTTACTGCGGGCAAGACTGGAGAAACGAGTGCCACATTTTTACAATTGTTCGTCTGAAATGTTGTGTGTTTGTTGAGAGTCGGTTTGCATTAATGCGTGGGTCTTCGATGAAGGAAACTATCGATAAGGACGTTTTTGCAAATATACAAATTTATAAATCCAAATTTCCATGATGGTACATTTTCGTTGAGTTTTTTGAAAGAAGAATCTTTGTTTTGCAACTGATTTTAATGTACCATGGCTCATTTTGTTCCTCAAATGTTGCTCTGCGAATTCATCGAGTAAATTTTGTAAAATACTTTTGGCTGTTTAGAAATTAAGCAGTTTGTTTATGGGGGAAAAATTCACCGGTTAAAGAATGGTCCGTATTTGTCAAACGGTCGAAGTTACAAAAAATCTACTTGGTGAATTCGTAAAGCGAAGTTTAAGAAACGAAATGCGTCGCGGTACATTAAAATCGGTTAAAGAATACGGATTTTACTTTGAAAAAACCCAACAAAACGTACTATCATGGAACTTTGCATTTACCAATTATTCTTGCAAGACTATTGTTATTAATATTTCTCTTGATTGAGAACCAATCCAATAATAGAAATCAACCTCCTCTACACCCAGAAAAAAAATTATTTGACGGCCACCGTTTATTAAGATTAAGTAAAATATTTATTTGATTTAAATAAATATTTTACTTAATATTAATAAACGGTGGCCATCAAATAATTTTTTTTCTGGGTGTACTGTCAATAAATACATACAATTGTGAAAATGCAGCGCTCCGTCGACTAGTGTGCAACACAGTAGCTACCTTAAGAATTCGCATCAAATCCTCGATCAAAAATATCGGAACGCGAACAGAACCATCTTACAAAAATGATTATATGATCAAATAAAAAATAAAAAAAAATATATATAAAATGTTATATGGTCAAAATGGCTTTTAAATAGTAATTCTGATATAGCGCAATCTTTTGCCGGAGCCTCATAGGGTCGCGAGGTCGGGCCTGTTTTTGTCCGGTGATTCATAAACCACTCGAGGAATCAACGACTGCAATTATGCTTTTAGCGCCTGAATAGGCGGGCCCGATTGCACTTTGCACCGGTCGCTTGGAAAGATCGTACGAGCCGTCTAGAACTGGGACTAGCGGGGCAAAATGGAAAGGACCATTTTGCCCCACTCTTCCCTATTTTTTCCCCGTTTCGCCTTTTTATTGGAAAACACGCATTCACAATCTTATCGCAGTATCGATAGATATCTCGGACAGATCTCGCTCTCGCAATCCTCGCATTCAACTTTGAGCCCTCTCGTTCGTGTTACCATTTCACGGTTAGTGGTCGCGATCGAGAACTCTCCGAGGCTCTCGCAACCAACTGCCACAAGTCTCTACGCATCGATGCACCCTGCGCGAGTTCAGTTTCACTTGTTTCGAACCTCGTCCGGACACCACTCAAAAACACACCTCACCGATCCGTCATCACATCCAATTTTTAAAAAAATATGAATATATTCATCTTTAACATTTTTAATTTTCTAATTATATTTTTATTTATTTTTTTATTTTATTTTCTCCTATAGAAAAATACTGCGTGATAAGCATCGGTCGAATTTTCCAAAAAAACGATAAGCAGCGCCTGCGCAGACTTGCGCAATAAAAGCGTCTCAGCCGCCTGTTCTCCACGTATATTCAAATGGACCGCCAAATCGGCGCGGCGCAACAGGTGCGTCGAAACACCGGTTCGAGGGAATCCCACCCAAATTCACGCCATAATTAAATTTAATAGACGCCAAAAAAAAATTTTTTCATTGTTAAGACACAAGCAAAAAAATAATTACCAGAAAGGCGGCATAGTGATGGTTCTCCAACCACATGACCCTGAATTATCCAGCGGGCCGATTCGATTGAGTAACTCACAGTGTGTTTATCCAAGTGACTCGGCTCGGAACGGAAGATTATTGACAACCGTTCATCTATACACGCCGATTTTATTTTTATTTATTTATTTTTTATATATTTTTTATTTGACACTAAACTTCTTTCCGTTCGACTTGCGTTACGCGCGACGCAGGAGCGGTTCGATCCGGGCTGGTTAACGAGGGGACGCGGCGGCGCTCGTCGGACAAGAGTGACTCGGTGGAGCCGAGACCTAAGCAGCGACTGACTCGTCCTCGTCCACTCGGCGGGGTTCTCGATGGCTTCTTGTCGGCGCGAGAGTCCCGCGGTCCCCTCGGCACAATAGAAACGGGTGGGAGATCAAAACGCTGGCTACACACGCTCGGCCGATGCGCTCTTCCTCTATCCAGCCTGCATTGTAACTCGCCCGCCAGCGAGCAAGTAGCGACGGGCTGTGTGCACGCAGACACTCGCGAGCGCGTGCAGGCTAAGAGCGCGATCTCTCGCGGCACAATCGACGGAGAGTCCACTCGCTCGGAAACGTCACGTAGACACGCACTCCTCGACGCCCCGTGGCAAAGTTCACCGGCAACGGCGGTGCGCTCGCTCGTTACGGACGCGTTACGCACACACCGTTACGACCGAGAAACGTACGCAGGGTAATTCGGGCCGGTCTGACGAGAAGCTACGGACCGGGAGCGACTGAAACTGATTTTTTTTTTTTCTGGGAGCTTCGGGGAATTCCGAGAAAAAAATATCGGGGACGAGTCTTCGGGATAGCGAGGAAAATAATAATATATGTGTGTAGTAGCGATGGTTCTTAAATTGAATTTAGCTTAATAATTTTTTTGTTATATGTTCCATTTAACAATTGAATGCAATTCTGTTTTTTATTTTTTAGAAGGGTGAAAATCTGCCGCGGGAAAATAAGCGAATGTTTCATTTGAAAAGATATGTTTGTTGTAACAAAAGTTAAATAAATAGAAACTAAGGTTTGTTGTTTTTGGTAAAGGGAGTCGAGAAATTCCTGCAATGGTTAAAACCACATGAAAATTTCAATTTGCACCTTTCATGAGAAAGCCACATGAAAATTTCTACTTGCACCTTTTATGAGAAAACCACATGAAAGTGTCAATTTGCACCTTTTATGAGAAAACCACATGAAAATGTCAATTTGCACCTTTTATGAGAAAGTCACATGAAAATTTCAATTTGCACCTTTTATTAGAAAGCCACATGAAAATTTCAATTTGCACCTTTTATGAAAAAACCACACGAAAATTTCAATTTGCAACTTTTGTGAGGAAACCGCATGAAAATTTCAATTTGCACCTTTCATGAGAAAACCACATGAAAATTTCAATTTGCACCTTTTACGAGAAAACAACATGAAAATTTTAATTTGCACCTTTCATGAGAAAACCACATGAAAATTTCAATTTGCACCTTTTATGAGAAAACCACATGAAAATTTCAATTCGCTACTTCTTTCTTACATGTGCCGAGGACTTGACGGATGAAATGACTGGCACTGGTCGTATCAGCCGGTATTATCCGGTGCTACAGTCGGAGGATTTCGCAGAAGCGTGTTTGTTACATTATCTCAAGGATGGAAACGACCGCACGAGGCACGGGCGCTGTGCACGCCTCGGAGCACCACAGTAGATATGTTTGCTCGTCGCAATATGTTTCTCAATTGTACGTACGTTCCATGCCCGACGGCCTCCCACGCTCCAGCGCACCCACTACAGCGGGTACCTTCGTGTCCAGGGTAATTCGTAAATTTTACGGGAGAACGACTCGGTTAGCATGCAGACCACTGACCGATTTGCTAATCTACATTTTGCACCTAACATGCAAATGGTCGGGGATTTCTCGTTGCAAACGTCGGGAAAGTCATAAATAAATTTCACACCACTTTTTTGTTTATTTTTCTTTACCCCTTTCGCACCGAGTCACGATAATTTATGCTCTCATTACTAACAATTGTACCGGCAGAGCTTGTCAGTCTTTATGAAAGAAAGTGTTTCTGATAAATAAAATTTGAAGCGGATCTCATGTGAGAGGTTCAAAAAAATTTTTTTTTTTTTTTTGAGACACAAGCAGCTTTAAAGGATTTTCATGAGCAAGAGGAAGGAATTCTTTATGGACCAGGCATAGCAGATTGTGCCGTAGCTCAAGCGTTAAACAGATATCGAGGAAACTGAAAATGAGACATTGTCGATGTTTACTTTCGTCCGTTCGTTCACCCCCTACAAAAATCATCGCACCGTTCGAATTTTTTACACTGAGAGAAGCATCTAATAAAAATTACCAATCATCTAAGAAAAATTACTATAGCACATAGTAGTGGAGCGCCAGGGCTCCACCTACGGCAGAAAGTCTCCGCTTATCCAAGAATTTTAAAGATAATGTCTCAGAACAATTCTTATAAATCCGGTACTTCCTACCATAGATGACGCTCTACTACTATGTGCTACACCCAGAAAAATAATTTATTCGACGCCCACCGTTTATTTGGTTTAAGTAAAATATTTATTTGATTTAAATAAATATTTATTTGATTTAAATAAATATTTATTTCATTTAAATAACTATTTACTTAATTTAAATATTTATTTTAATCAAATAAATATTTTGAGGGCTGAAGGACTTGGGTCGATGGCCTATTGGCAATAGAAATATCATTATGAAGTGTAAATAATCGTCGAAATGTACCAGCATCCATACCGTGTAATATATTATCAATAAATACATTTACTACTACTAAATATTTTACTTAAACCAAATAAACGGTGGCCGTCAATTTTCCTAGATCCTTCTCTATATCTAGACTTAGATATAGTCATTTTCACTAGATCCTTCTCTCAGTGCACCCTCCCCAAAACAAGTGTCCCCGATTGATTAAAAAAAAAAAAAAAAAAATTGCTGACAAAAATCTTCATCGAAGCGACCGGAGGACGGCCCTCGCGATGGTTAATTCGCGTGCCGCCGGCTGGGGGTTTGTCCGTCCAAATGCGAGGAATTTAACAAGCGAGCACCTGGTGGCTAAGTTGCTGCATACGAGGGTGGACGTAGCGGATAATGGATCTCGTTAATCTTCGGTTGTTAGCCAAGAAGATACGTATCTCAGTCAGGAGCAAGAGAAGAGAGGAGAGAGAAGAGAGGAGAGACGCTAAAGGGGGTAGGGGGGGGGGGGGGGGTAAGGGAAGAAGGGTTTTCTGTTGCAGACGGATGATTCGCCGTCTCGGCGCCTAGCGCCGTAACCGTCGTCCGCCTCTCTATCTCTATGTACACTTACTTCCACCCCTATCTCGCAACCGGCAGAAGAATAAGAATAAGAACAAGAAGAAGGCCCGAGCGGGTGAGGAGGAGGGGGGGGGGGGGGGGGAAGACGCGCCAGCAGGATGTGGCCGATGGTCGGAGAGTCGGTAAAAGAACCTCCGGAAAAGAAGGAAACTGTATACGCAAGGTAGAAAAGCCTCGCGGGTTTATATCGGTGTGGATCCAAAGTCTAACGATTATAAATGAGGCGCGGGCGCGCGCGCGCGCATCAGCTCGAAGCTGGGGAAACACCGGCCTGGAAGGAACTTCGTTACTCCTTATCTTCGGAACGGCTTTCTCTCTTCCTCACCGCCCCCGAGGTTCGCCCGACGCCGCCGCTCGTCCCCACAGGAATTATCCAGGGATCCCAGAAAGTCTCGCCTGATTCCCGCTGATTATAGCCAGCTTTAAGATATCCCCGCGATCCATTATCCGACCCGACGTCTTATCATACATTTCTTTTTTTATTGCTTCGATATGCTAAAAAAATACAAAAAATAAAAGACAAAATGGAAATCGTATTATTAGATCGGGGAGGTAATACGGTTGGGCGAGGGGGGGGGGGGGGGGTGAGAGTGCCCCGGATATTCGACTGGCAAGGAAGATCAAGTATCGCGGTTCCTCCGAGAGGAATCCACCATCCGGCCAGACGATTTATGGACTGCCGAGGGTGATCAGGATCTCATTAAGCCGAACGGCGAGACTTCATCGACGAGTAATGCCTCCGTGTGCAGCCTCCGCATCCCCCGATCTGCGGAGAATCTTCGGAGTCTGTAATTCGATATCGGGTCGAATGGGTAAAAATATATATATATATTTTTACCCATAAAATTTTACCCGTAAAAATATATATATATATTTTTATATGTATTTTTTAAAAATATATATATACATTTTTTTTTATAATTTATGTTTTCAATACTGCACTAAAAAAAAAATTGTTTGCGGGCTGCCAACGAAAAAAATTCTTATTTCAATTCTTACAATTCAATATGATATTGAAAGAACGACGGCAAGTCTGCCAAAGTGACATGTTATCGCAATTGTAAGAATTGAAATAATAATTTTTTTGAATTTTACTTGAGTTATTGATATTTTTTTTTTTTTCAGTGTAATAATTGTACCGGCAGAGCTTTACAATCTTTACGAAAAAAGTGGTTCCGGTCAAAAGATTTTTTTGAAATGAATGTAAATTTGCATTGAAGCGAAGCTTCAAATGACCGGAAGATGTACCTTGCAATGAGCAACTCGTATGCGAGGAATTTGACGCCCTTTTTCGCTCCAAATCTGAAAATGTTTGTTTTCAACACTAATCATCGCACCGGCCGGATTTTTCACAGGTTACGAAAGAAAAGTGTCTGCGATTGATGCAAAAAAATTAGGTTACATTTTTGTATCCAAGTCAATCTTCCAACCACCGGTAATTCGTGTGCTGCCAGCTCGCGGGATTGTCCGTTCAAGGGTGATCAGGATCTCATTAAGGTAGTTCCGTCCCCTCGGTGTTCATTTCGGATAAGTTCGAGAAAAATGAGATAAAATTGCAAACACTTCTCGATGGTATAAAAATCTGAAAAAATTCGTACGTATTCAAAAAAATGAAGGAATCATTTCCATTAAAAAAAATGCGTTTCCGGGAAATTTGTTTCTTTTTCATCAAATTGTTAATAACATTTTGGAATTATTATTATGTAAAATTAATCTTTTCAGTATCTTTAATATGCGTCCATTTTTTCAGATTTTTATACCATCGAGAAGTATTTGCAATTTTATCTCATTTTTCCCGAAGTTATACAAAATGCCAAGCGACGGAACAACCTTAAGCCAAACGGCGAGACTTCATCGACGAGTAATGACTGTGTGGAACCTTCGGATCCGCCGATCTGGGGAGAATCTTCCGAGTCTGTAATTCGATATCTGGTCGAATGGGTAAAAAAAAAATATATATATATATATATATTTTTTAGACGTTAAATATCGAATATTCATCGGGAGACCCGGGTGCGTTTGTAGTCTGCGATTTCTTCGCGTTGGCGACGATAGTTATACGTGCCTCGGGTTCGAGCAGACGAGATTTCATCGGGAGATTCTCGAGGTCTCTCCCACTCTTTCTGCGCCTTCATTCTCTCACGGGCGATACCGGGCGTTCCTGCGGCTACAACTACGTCGCTGTAACGGCGAGTTATTCTTGGCTCGCGCCCGGATCCGCGCAGCTAAAGAGACACTGCTGGATGCACCCCGGCAAGGCCTTCCTTCCGGCCGAAAACTATCTCGTTATCTCATCGACGATACCCTCAAAAACGTAGCCTACGTCAGCACCTTCGCCCGACTCAGCGAGAAATTCAATTTTTTTTTTCCTTATCACAGCGACCGAGCCTTAAAATTCAGCGCAATTTAAAAAGCGTATAAAAATTGGTACGCCATTGACTTGCGATAAATTTATTAACAAAATGTTTTTAAGGTGAAATAGCAATTTTTTAAAAATACTTTATTTTTTATTATAAAAATATGAAAAACAAAATTTGATAAAAATTATATATTACATTAAATAATATATATATTATATTATATTAAATTATATATTACAAAAATTTAATTAAAAATCCTGTAGAAAGAATGCATTCGAATTTGTCTAAGGCGATTTCATCGCCCAATTTTTTTTTGTCCGGTGTAAAAATCGAAAAAGAATTTTCTTTAAATAACCTGTTTTCAAACATTTCAAAAAGCAGTCGAGCAGTAAATAACAAAAGATGGTTTTTTTTAGAAATAAATAAGTGTCGGATTTAAAGTCTGATCTTCCGTACCGTAGAATCGTGAGCCGGCTCGAAGCGTCGCGTCGCCAAAAATACCATCGAAATTCAATATTTAACTACATCGTAACCGAAGTCGACTGTGCTCCGCTTAGCCTACATTCGACGCTACTGTCCCGCGGCGAACGACGTTCATAACAGTGCGGGAAGCACATAACGACGCGGAGAGAAGCTGATCGCCGGTAGCGAGCTTTCCGGTGTTGATGTCGACGCTAAAATAGTTTCGATGTTACGCATCGGGCGCGGTGTGTAAGCCGCGCAGTTATATATCCCTCCCCCCCCCCCTCCCCCTCCCGCTTGGTTTGTGTACACACGCTCTCTCCCGAGCCAGCTGTTGGATCTTAGAAGCTACGAGGTGTTTCGGAGATGCGTGAAGTTCCAGAAGGTCGCTCGTGTAAGTTCGTGTAAGAAGACGAAGCGCGCGGGCAGCGGGGTTCAAGGTGAGGATTCTCGCACTCGTTCGTTCAACATCCGGTCGTTAATGGTATTATCCCTCATTGATAGAAACAAGAAGGGAGGAGAGATGTTAGCTAAAAACCCTGCAGTTGCAGCGAACTAAAATAAAAGCTTTAAAAAAAAAAAGGGAAGAAGAAAAAATGACGCTACGTTGATGTTTACAAACGCGCGCTTTGATTATTTTGGTCCCTCGCGAGTTGGCGCGCATGCGCACTCGAGACAGGCACGGTCGCAAACAAACCCGAGCCGCTGAATTATGAAGGAGTTCCGGCAATGGGAGGGAACGAGTTCGCGAGCACGCGAGTGCCCTCGACGTTGCATCCAGTGCGCATCCCGTGAATGAGACCGTGCGCGATCTCGCGGGGAAGCTTCGTCTAGGAGTCGAATCGACAATACGTTTTCGGAGCACGAAGGAGGTAAAGGGGAGTTCTGAGAGTTCCCGCGGGGCTTCGTGCGGCGAGAGGGTCTCTTTGTACGCGTATCAACTGTACGCACTCTTGACGCACGGCCACGTGAGCTGCGTGCAAACGAGTCTTTTACCGAAAATACGGGGGGCTAAGCGGAGAACACGGAGGACCCTTTTCTATCGGTCCTCGGTGAATTCGTAGTCGACACGCGCCTCTCAGCTTATTTCGAGTCGATTTTTCTCTTTCTTTATGTATTCCTATAGCGTACGTGCTGGTATGTATATGTGTCTGTGTATGTGCTTGTGTATTGCGTGTGTTGCGTGTGTTGCGTGTATTGCGTGTATTGCGTGTATTGCGTGTATTGCGTGTGTTGCGTGTGTTGCGTGTATTGCGTGTATTGCGTGTATTGCGTGTATTGCGTGTATTGCGTGTATTGCGTGTATTGCGTGTATTGCGTGTATTGCGTGTATTGCGTGTATTGCGTGTATTGCGTGTATTGCGTGTATTGCGTGTATTGCGTGTATTGCGTGTATTGCGTGTATTGCGTGTATTGCGTGTGTTGCGTGTGTTGCGTGTGTTGCGTGTGTTGCGTGTGTTGCGTGTGTTGCGTGTGTTGCGTGTGTTGCGTGTGTTGCGCGTTCTGTTTGTCTGTTTGCGTGTTGTCTGTTTGCGTGTTGCGTGTTGCGTGTTTCGTGTTGCGTGTTGCGTGTTGCGTGTTGCGTGTTGCGTGTTGCGTGTTGCGTGTTGCGTGTTGCGTGTTGCGTGTTGCGTGTTGCGTGTTGCGTGTTGCGTGTTGCGTGTTGCGTGTTGCGTGTTGCGTGTTGCGTGCTGCGTGTTGCGTGATGCGTGTTGCGTGATGCGTGATGCGTGGTGCGTGTTTGTCTCGCGCTTCCTCGGCGTTTTATTCTACTCGCTACTTTTTCGACACACTTGGACGACGACGACGTTGACTGTTCCGATAGCCTCGAAGTGTCGGCCAAGCGGTGCGGCGACACACGGGGGAAAGAAGAAAAGGTTCCACACGTATCTCGCGGCTTCCTCCGGCCCACACCTCGATTCTCTATCCGACAATCCCTGAGAGCGCGCTCGCGAGCACACAGACTTTATCCGTGTCTGGAAAGGCAAGCGAACGAGATATCGACGCTGCGGCGTTCCGCACCCCGAAGAAGAAGTTTCAACCCCCGCTACTCGTGTTCTTCGCTGTTCGAGTATCTGTGCTACTGCATACAACGTTGTCGCGGCGAACTCGAGCGAGCGTGTGTTAAAGAGGCGAACGAAACTTTCGAGTTTATTTCCTTCGTACCCCAACACCGAACTTCCGATCGACCGACTTTTGGGGAGGGGGCAAAACGGACCTGTTTCCCAGTTTCAGACGAGTCTTTTTATGGCCCGTGCAAAATTTGGAGTAATGGTTCGTTTTGCCCCCGGTGGTCCGTTTCGCCCCCGGTCTCTTCTACTTTTTCCTAGCGGTCGCCATAGACGTGATACGTAAAAATGTTTAAACTGGGAATGAATAAATATCGGAATCAATATCAGAATAAAATATCATTAAAATAAATCTAGAGACGGGTCGATGAAACTACGAGGAAGTGGGAAGTCTGGGGAGCGCGGCGCAGCGTGCAGTTGCCATTCGCATCCGACTCTGCTGTACAGAACACTTTTTTTTTCAATTCCAAAGTTTTAATGAAATTTTATTTAAAAAAAAATTATTTTGCGAGATCAAACTGAGAAGACCTTTCAAATTTTTTTTTTTTTTTCGCTGAAGACGAAAGTTCGTCGCAAATTGGGACTGCACGCCGCGGTCCATTCAATGAAACAGGGAATGATAAAATATCATTAAAATAAATCTAGAGGTGGCTCGATGAAACGACGATGCAGTAGGAAATCCGGAAAGTGGAGCAGAGTGTGCAGTTGCCATTCGCAACCGAGTCTGCTGTGCAGAACAAATTTTAAAAAATTACAAAGTTTTAATGAAATTTACCCCTTATCGTACGGTGCGTTGTTTAACGAGTACGTAGAACCTGCCAAGACGCAGCCTTCGAACGATTCGAATAACAAGTTGATGGGTTAAAAAAATCTGCAAAAATTCACAGAACTACCTTAAAGTCTTGTTTTCTTGACAACGCAGAAGAAAATTTATTGACAATATCCGTACCGTTTATGTGCTTAAAAGCAGGCATGCTCCGTTGCTCTCGGCAAAATGTCCCGCTACACCGAGAGAGGGATCTAGTAAAAATTACCGATCATCTAAGAAAAGTTACGAAAAATTACGAAAGAATTTTTAGCATTATTATGCTAAAAATTCTTTCGTGAATTTTTCTTAGACATTTCTAAGAAAAATTCTTATAAATCCGGTACTTCCTACCATAGGTAGGCACCCTAGCGCCCTACTACTATGTGCTATGGTAATATCTCTCAAACGATATAGCCATTTTTACTGGATCCTTCTCTCAGTGCATACCCAGAAAAATAATTTATTTGACGGCCACCGTTTATTTGGTTTAAGTAAAGTATTTATTTGATTTAAATAAATATTTATTTAAATCAAGTAAATAGATACTTAAATTAAATAAATATTTATTTTAATCAAATAAATATTTTACCTGAACCAAATAAACGGTGGCCGTCAAATAAATTATTTTTCTGGCTGTACTCGAAGGGTTAATAAAAAAAACAATTTCTCAAGATAAAACTCAGATCTTTCAATTTCCCTATTTTTCCGCTCAAAACCAAAGTTAGACATGGTCCATTTTCCCCCGTATCTCGAACGAAGCACATTAGTACCATCGGCGGTGTCGATGGGACGTCTCGAAGGCATCGCGAAGCCCCCAGAGACGACCGGGAAGAGGATTTTGTCTCCCCTCGCGAGGCCGAAGTGGGGGCGGAGGAGGCGTAGGGTGAGTAGGGTGAGATACGTTGAGATCTGACAAATTTAATAGCCGTCTCGCGAAGTGAGTAAGACGGACCGATCCGCGGGAGGATTTGCAAGAAGCGCGACTCGGGGACTCGGAGGAGCTTCCTCCGGTGAGCGAATGAAGGGTGGCAAGGCATGGATGGTAGCGAAGAGTACCTCGCACATGCGAGAGCGAAGGGATCCGGTTGCAGGGGTGGGGGGAGGAGGGGGGGGGGAGTTCGAGTCGCGCCGCGATTGAGCGCGAAAGAAGAAGAAGCCCTCCGCGAGAGCGGGAAGTCGTAAAGCGACTTCGTTAAAGCGATTCGTGCGGCTCGGTCGTTTCTCGTGCTGGCGGCAGTGTCGGCGTGGACCCGGAGGAGTTCTCTCCGGGAGCGCGCTAGCCGAGCTCTCGCCGCACCGATCGGCGCCCCTTATATTCCCTATTCTTCGTCGGAGTTGAGTCGGGGCTAAAAAGTCGAAAAGAAAGCCGATCTCCGGCAATGCCGATCGGCGCCTCTTATATTCCTATTCTTCTTCGGCAATGAGTCGGGGCTAAAAAGTCGAAAAGAAGGCCGGCCGACGATCTCGCGAGAAACCACCGAAGCGCGCGCACCCTCGGCTGCGAGCTGGAAATCCATCACGGTTATGCTCGCGTGCTAAAAAGGTGTGTTTTTTTTTTTTTCAGTTCGTTCTTCAACTTAGACGATTCCGCGGAGCGTGACGAAGTTCGTCACGAAAGAAATTTATGTTACCGGGCGGTATTTGGATGATTCGTGGCGGAATAGCCATAATTGTTGAAGCTGGGGACACGATTTTTGCGACGATGCAAAAAAATTTTGTTTGGAAATTAATGAACAGTATTGGAAGCTTTTTTACATAAACCGTTTCTGAAATTTCAAACACATGTTAGTTGTTCATTCTTCAACTTGGACGATTCCGCGGAGCGTGACGAAGTTCGTCACGAAAGAAATTTATGTTACTGGGCGGTATTTGGATGATTCGTGGCGGAATAGCCATAATTGTTGAAGCTGGGGGCACGATTTTTGCGACGCTGCAAACAAATTTTGTTTGAAAATCAATGAACAGTATTGGAAGCTTTTTTACATAAACCGTTTCTGAAATTTCAAAGACATGTGCGTTGCAATTTTACAGTAAAATTTGTTTTTCGTGAACATTTTTGTAAATTTCAAACATAAGATTTGTAATTTCAATATCTGGTATTTTTATTTTTCAAGCAAGGTAATGTTTAATTAATATGAGTAATGTTAGCAAATTTCAAGTTCCGGTAATTAAATTTACAATTTATTTTTACAGTGTAGATGTCTGGCGCGATGGTAGAAATTTTGGGGCGGGAAATTGGGCCCTGATGAGGCCCCAACCGAGACACTGCCGCGACCGGGCGTGACGCTTTAAAATTTCTACCGGTGTAGTTGCACCTGGGACGATCGGTACAGTAAATGCATCATTGATTTATTTATTGTGTTAATAAAGGACTGGGTCCAATTACGACAAGGGCAAGACGGAAACCCATCGCCCATTTAACAATTACCGTCCAAATGGCAATAGTTAGGGTAAAAGTGGTGAATATGGCCCACCTCGATTAACACGTAAATCAATTATATATGGACCGGGCCATATTCCCCACTTTTACCCTACTATCAAAATATTCGGAATGTCAGATCGCTGGAATCTCACTGTTTTTATTGTGTACGTAAAATTATAATTACCAGTAACCCAGCAAACCCGCTATATAATCCACGAAACTCTCTTTTATCACCCCGATTGTAAAGAGATTGGACTATTTTAGTCGTCAATTCACAAACCTACGATTTATAGTATACGAAACTATCCAAAGAATGTACAACGAACCGTCGTAGGCAAAACCGTCTCATCTGCAATAAACGATACTTCTCCACATAATTAGCGTATTTTACACTAAAGCGGAGAGAAACTCGTAATACAACCGGTGCCGGATAAGGGTTGGTCTCGTAAGCCGAGAATTCGAGAATTGACGATAAAGACAAGTGGAAAGACGTCGTATTGAGATTTTTCGGTGAGACTCGGTAAAACCGGACTTTCGAGGGATCAAAGCCGGCGTTATCCACGACGAGTGTGCGGCGCGCATGCCGATGTGCGCGGCACTGTCGATACACGCCGCGACGACTTTTTCTCACCTCGCCGAGAGGATCCCGCCGGCCGGCGTGCCACTGGTTTATCCTCGCGATGAAGAAATACCAGATTTTCGACTCACCGCATTTTTATTTTATTTTTTTCCTTTTTTTCCCCCCTCAAAATAACTCCGTCTTTAATTTGGTAAACAACGATAACCGAAACTGCACGACGATGGTCTCTTCGCCTCGCTTGAAATGTCCCTTTCGTCTCTCGCACATAGTAAAGTGAAAGTACCAATGGCCGCGCACCTAAAACATCCCAGTCTCCGGACATGCAATTGCAATTGTAATTGTAATTTCCGTTCGTAATTTTTGTTCGAACAAAAGCCCTGACCGCGTATCATGTTCGCTACACCGCAACTAGTATCGCACAATATTTTCTGTAACGAATGCAGGAGAAGTGCTACTCCGTGTCTGCTGATTGTGGCACTGTACGACCAGCATGCGTAAAGTACAAGAAGCGTGCGTAAAGTACGAGAAGCGTGCGTAAAGTACGAGAAGCGTGCGTAAAGTACAAGAAGCGTGCGTAAAGTACGAGAAGCGTGCGTAAAGTACAAGAAGCGTGCGTAAAGTACAAGAAGCGTGCGTAAAGTACAAGAAGCGTGCGTGAAGTACAAGAAGCGTGTGTAAAGTACAAGAAGCGTGCGTAAAGTACGATACGCGTGCGTAAAGTACGATACGCGTGCGTAAAGTACGATACGCGTGCGTAAAGTACGATACGCGTGCGTAAAGTACGATACGCGTGCGTAAAGTACGATACGCGTGCATAAAGTACAAGACGCGTGGGTAAAGTACGAGTGCGATAAAGCAAAATCAGCCCGATGTGCCCATTCGGATATTTATAATACACTTGGCTGTAAAGCGGCACTTACGCCACTCTCGGCAGGCACGAAAAGTAGCACTTCTCATGCGCGAGTTACATAAAAGATATTACGGGTGAGTTACATAAAAGATATCACACGTGAATTACATAAGAGACATTACGGGTGATACACAATAGACATCACCCGCGTGACCTTATCACCCTGACTCACCGCACTACCCACAGACCGAAACAACAACAACAACAACGATACCTGCATATACGACAAAAGCCTTGACCGCAGTGCGGGAATATCGTTCCGGAGCGCGGTGGCTGGAAGCGGAGGCCAATCATGTCGTTGGCGAGATGGCCGAGAGCCGATGTAACGGAGAGATGGGATCCTCGAGGATCGATTACGCACTGATGGCCCGCTGCTCCTCTCCGTGTGTACGCGCCACGCGCGAGAGCACACTGACCTCCTTACATCCGCGCCGAGATCTCTCCGGGTTCACCAAACCATTCCTCCACCCTCCGCAAAAAAAAAAAAAAAAAAAAAAAACCCCAAAAAAAAAATTGCAAATAATTATATCGACGCGACCCGACTCGGATGGACGTTGAAGGACGCGGGGCAAATTTGTTCTGGAAACGGTGCACGAACCGCGAACAGTGTCACGCACGCATGCGAGTCACGAATCGCCGGCCAGGCCCGCCCTGGGTGTGAGCTTCCCCTCGGCTCGCTTCTCCCTCGATATTTCGCGATGATTTTTCCCGAAGGAACGAACCGAGCGAGACTCGAGCGCGAACGGTACTCGACCCGGAGAACGACTGAGTGATGGACAAGAGACCGGCAGCGGCCGCCGAGCCGGGATGCTGAGTTCTCTCCTCTCCTCGCCGGGCTCGTTTCTTTCTCTTTTTCCCGCCGGTCGAGAGCGCCGCGTGTCCCATCGGCTTCGACTGGCTTACTCTTGATTGCCGGTAAGTATTCAGGTGACTGTCCCACTTCCAGGGGACGAGCCGGCGATGCCGGCTGCCGGTGGTGATCCGAGCGTCGCCGGTGCGTCGATGCTCTTCCAGCTTCAGGATCTCCGGAACGTCGAAACGGCCGCCCGGTCTCTCTCGGGCTCCACGCCGAGAGACGGCAATTTGTACCTTCCGGCCTTAAACGTCCGACGAACGGAAAGGAGACGAACGGGAACGCAAGAACCGAGAATAAAGGCCGATCGCACAAAGGCACAAACACCGAAATGTAGCGCGACCTGAATCCGGTGTCACTCATGTTGTAATCCTTTTTTGCACGCTGTTTTTTACAATGCTGTTTTTTGAAAGTGGGGTTTTTTGGGTCGAGGGCGAATGAGGCGGTTGAAAAGGGTCGTGGATTTAACCCTTCGAGTACGAGACTTTTTGCCTTTCGTAAGACTTTTCTTCTGCGTTGTGAAGGAAACAACACGTCGAGGTTGGTCTGGGAATTTTTAGATTTTTTTTAGCACGTAGACTTGTTTTCGAATCGTTCGAAGGTTGCGTCTTGGCAAATTCTGCGTCATCGATGAACAAGAGTCCCGTATGTGAGGGTTTATTAAACAGCTCTTATTCACGAAGGTCCACAGTGTTTTTCAGTTCGCGATGAGATTTGACGATGAAAATTTGAAAATATTGGGGTTGTTCGTAGACAATGAATGATTATCGATTGTACCTTTTTCACTCCGTTTATTATATGTACCCGTATAAATTCCGAAAAGTAACGCGACCGGCATCCAGTGTCTCTCATGTTGTAATCCTTTTTTGCACGCTGTTTTTTACAATGCTGTTTTTTGAAAGTGGGTTTTTTTGGGTCGAGGGCGAATGAGGCGGTTGAAAAGGGTCGTGGATTTAACCCTTCGAGCACGCGACTTTTTGCCGGGGGCTAACGAGCTTGTCTTCTTTTAAGCACAAAAAAGATACGGATGTGTTCGTAAGACATTTTCTTCTGCGTTGTGAAACAACACGCCAAGGTTGTTCACGAAAGTCCACAATATTTTTCAGTTCGCAATCAGATCTGTTGATGAAAATTTAAAAATATTGGGATTCTTAGACAATGAATGATTATCGATTGTACCTTTTTCACTCCGGTCATTATATGTACCCGTATAAGTTCCGAAAAAAATTATATGTAAAAAATTATATGTATCCGTATAAATTCCTGTTGTGTCCTTTTTTGCATGCAATTTTACAATGTTTTTTTATTTTTATTTTGAATCTTTAACGAATAACACTGTGAAAGAGGCTCGTGGAATTTAATAAACCTTTCTTGTTCACGAATAAAATATATATCACGAATAAACAAAAAAATACCGTGGTGAAAGTTTAAAAAAAAATTGAGATCCCTCGTCGCCAATGACTGACCGTCGAATCTACCTTTCAGTAACTCCCTACTTAAGGAAACTCGGGAGAACAATTCTTGCGAATTGTTCGCCTTATGCAAGTTCGTAAAGTGTCCGGGTCCGTTTTGCCCCGCTCGGCAGTGCAGCTGCCCGCCGGTTGAAAAGTGCCTACAGTACGGTGTGAGGTCGGTTTGCATCAGATTGTCCGCAGATTGCAGCGGGATACAGCCAGCGCGCATATCCACGGTCGTTCGCGGTGCGTGGAACCAAGTAGTTTGCGGTACTGACCTAGCCCGAGATGGGTGCAGACGAAGATCGCAGCGCGGGTTTCTGGACGCTTCCCCCCTCCCCCTCCCGGGCAAAGTCACTTCAGAGCGCATACAGTAGAACCCCGATTATCCGGGAAGTTGGGTTGCCGGGCGATTTGTTGGGGAATTTTTTTTTTCATTAGTGTGTTAATATCATTTTGGAATTATTATTGTGCAAAATCAATCTTTTCTACTGTACTATGTCCTATGGTAATTTTTCTTAGATGATCGGTAATTTTTACCAGATCCTTCTCTCAGTGCACCTTAACTGGGATTTCGATTATCCCAGGACTCTTCTGTTCCCGAGCATCCCGGTTAATCCGACCCCGGTTAATCGGGGTTCTACTGTACTATGTCCTATGGTAATTTTTCTTAGATAATCGGTAATTTTTACCAGATCCTTCTCTCAGTGTACCTTAACTGGGATTTCGATTATCCGGGGACACTTCGATTCCAGACCATCCCGGTTAAACCGATTCCGGTTAATCGGGGTTCTACTGTACTATGTTCTATGATAATTTTTCTTAGATGATCGGTAGTTTTTTTACCAGATCCTTCTCTCAGTGCACCTTAACTGGGATTTCGATTATCCCAGGACTCTTCTGTTCCCGAGCATCCCGGTTAATCCGACCCCGGTTAATCGGGGTTCTACTGTACTATGTCCTATGGTAATTTTTCTTAGATAATCGGTAGTTTTTACCAGATCCGTCTCTCAGTGCACCTTAACTGGGATTTCGATTATCCCAGGACTCTTCTGTTCCCGATCATCCCGGTTAATCCGACCCCGGTTAATCGGGGTTCTCCTGTACTATGTCCTACGCTAATTTTTCATAGATGATCGGTAGTTTTTACCAGGTCCTTCTCTCAGTGTACCTTCACTGGTATTTCGATTATCCGGGAACTCGTCAGTTACCGAGCATTCCGGTTAATCGGGGTTCTACTGTACTATGTCCTACGCTAATTTTTTTTAGACGATCGGTAGTTTTTACCAGATCCTTCTCTCAGTGTACCTTAACTGGTATTTCGATTATCCGGGGAGACTCTTCGGTTCCCGAGCATCCCGGTTAATCGGGCCTCCACTGTACATGGGAACGCGCGAGGGCGTATCGTAATCAACGAGGCGACAGACCGAGAAGATGGCTTTCAGCGTGGGAACACGCGCCGGGAGGTCAGTGACTAGGCGCGACGTACATAGAGGAGACCCGCAGAAAGCTTGTGCGAGATGCGTTCCTCCCTCCCTCGTCGCCTCTCTCAGCCAACAGCTGAGATAGCCGATGCATCGCCTCGGCTCGGCTGAGCTCGGCCGAAGGTGCGAGAGGACTCCGAGGGAACCTTCCGCGCCACCTCCCAGCGGCGAGCGTTCTCCAGGTCGAGCGCAGAGGTCTCGGTTACCGGGATCCACCGTTAAATTTCCTCGGAGTGGCGAACCATACGAACGGGTACCGTGTTTGTTGCTTCGGCGCGAGGTCGTTTACCGTGAACCGGAAGTGGACCGGCGTTCGCCACCCGTCGTGCACCGTTTCGCTTTTCCAACCCCCCCCCCCCTCCCCTCCCCCCAGCCGCAAGACACTTTTTTCGTCTTCTCTCGTCGGCTGTTACGCGATTCGCTGTGTAACCTCGGTTCATCCTCTTTCTCTTCAGCTTCTTCTCCCGCCTCCTCGGAATAGAAGCTCGCGACTTTTTCGACGCGAGGCACCGAGCGCTTGGGATCTTGTGGGTCTCTCGCCGATGGGCCACCGTTAGATCGGGTCAGGACACCATTTTGAGGTTCAAAATAAAATGAGTTGAGCATTTGTTTTTTTTTTGTGTGGTTCTTCGTGGAGAATGAATTATTGTCGAATATGTATATTTTTTAACTCCGCATACCGAATACTAATTTATTTGACGGGTGCTCCGCAGATATATATGTGATTAAAGTAATTATTTATTTTTTTTCAATAAATAAATAATTATTTGCGGTTCATCGTTCGAATAAAGTGTTTTTCTGGGTGCGAAATGTAGCACGAATTTTTCAGATTTTTTAATTCACTTTGAATTTTTCGTATGTAAAAAAAAAAATTCAAAGTGAATTTAAACATCTGAAAAAATGCATACGTATTCAGAAAAACGAACGAATCATTTTCATAAAAAAAAGTTAGGTATTCCGGGAGATTTTTTAAACAATTTTACTCTTCAGCGATTTGCTTTTTTCAAAAAAACGTTTTCTATTTTTATTTTTCTATCGACGACGTGTAACACAGTAAATAAAGAGTAGGACATTTAGTAAATCTTTCTTGTGCACCGAGGCCCAAAATTTTTTTTGGTCATTAAAAGTAAGATTCGTTGACCAAAATTCAAAAAAACAAAAAACTGATCCGTCCCCCACCCTTTCGCTTTCCCCCCCCTTCCCCCTCCTCGCCATCAGCAAGATACTTTTTCGTCTTCATCTTTCATCTCATCCGCCGCTATATTACGCGATTCGCCGTCCAACCTCAGTTCTTCCTCTTCCTCTTCGTCTTCTTCTCCCGCCTCTGTATAACACGTATAACACGACAACGTAGAACCCAGTAAAAAAAAGGGTCGTACATTTAGTAAACCTTGCTTGTGCACCTAGGCCCAAAATTTTTTTTGGTAAATAAAAGTAAGATTCGTTGACCAAAATTCAAAACAACAAAAAACTGATCCGTCCCCCACCCTTTCGCTTTCCCCCCCCTTCCCCCTCCTCGCCATCAGCAAGATACTTTTTCGTCTTCATCTTTCATCTCATCCGCCGCTATATTACGCGATTCGCCGTCCAACCTCAGTTCTTCCTCTTCCTCTTCGTCTTCTTCTCCCGCCTCCTCAGCCTGGAAGCTCCCGACTTTTTCGAGCTCGCCGAGGTACCGCTCGCTCGGGTATCCTGCGCGCTCCTCACCAATGGGGCACCGTTACACCAGGCCACTTTTCTGCTCGCGAGTGTGCACACTGTAATATAGTTATCCCCGAGAGCCGAGAGAGCTCCAGATAGTCGGCGGGCGGCGTGCGGTTAAAGCGCTTTTGCCCGGTTGCGCGCGACCGAGAGTGCTGCACGCGCGCGCGAGACCGGCATCGTAATTCACCGATGTACGCGCCCGCAGACAGCCTCCTCTTTACTCCGGTTCGCCTTACCTCCTTCGCCGTCGAACAACGGACGGTCCTCGGCTCTCCGAGACGGAAACCAGGAAAGTCCCGCGCGGGCATATCGATTACGTCCTATATCGCGTTATCTTCCTCTCCTATACGCCGTGCCCCATCTTGCCCCCCCCCCCCCCCGCCCTTCGGCGGGTTCGGCTGTGAGGCTGAGATTCTAAGCTGTTTCTCTCCCGTTCTGCATCTTCCTCGGAGGACAGAGGGAAACGGAGAGTCCCGATCGAGGACCGAGATTCCGGGACAATGTTATCGATTCTCCACTCTCCGCGGCAAGGTTTTACATATCGCGACTTGGGAAACTGCGAAGGCGCTCGGCCGACATTACCGACCGGGCGACGATCGGTTGGGATCTTGCAGGTCTCTGACCAATGGGACACCCTTAGATCGGGACAGTACACCATCCATTTTGAGGTTCAAAATAAAATTAGTGGAGCTTTTTTTTATTTTTTATTTCGGTTCTTCGTGGACAATGAATTATTGTCGAATATGTATCCCCGTATATGTATGTCCGTATAGACTACGCACCCAGAAAAATAATTTATTTGACGGGCGCTCTGCAGACAAATATATATAGGATTAAAATAAATATATATGTGATTAAAATAAATATATATGTGATTAAAATAAATATATATGTGATTAAAATAAATATATATGTGATTAAAATAAATATATATGTGATTAAAATAAATATATATGTGATTAAAATAAATATTGATTTTAATCACATATTTATTGAAATAAATAATTATTTGCGGTTCATCCTTAAAATAAATTGTTTTTCTAGGTGCGAAATGTATCGCCACTTGAATTCAGTGTCATTCTTGTTGTATACTTCTGCACGCAATTTTGCAATGCCTTTTTCAAAAAAGTTTCTTCCACTCCTATACGCCGTGCTCCATCTGGCCCCCCCCGCGCCTGTACACTGAGAAAAAAAAATTAGTTCTATTAACCAAAAGTCGCAGTGACATACGTTCAAAGCTGTGATTTGTTTGGTAAAAATAAAACATTGTTCTCGTAAACGATTATTGGCGTCAATTTATTCAAAATTTGTTGATTGAAACAAACATATGTGTTGCACCAACAACACATATGTTGTTAATCCAACTTATTGCTTAATCCAACAATTTCTTTTTCTCATAAGGCTGAGTGATTCTAAGCTGTTTCTGTCCCGTTCTGCATCTTCCTCGGAGGACAAGAGGGAAACGAAGAGTCCCCATTCGAGGACCGAGATTCCCGGACAATGTTATCGATTCTCCACTCTCGGCGGCAACGTTTTACATTTCGCGACTTGGGGAAACTGCGAAGGCGCTCGGCCGACATTACCGACCGGGCGACGATCGGTTTGGTACGGGCAACTTTGCCGGGGGATCGTCAATAAAGTCCCGGGAACGAGGATCTTGCCCACGGCGAAGACATCGGTCTGACATTGTATGGTAATACTTTGATCGTGCATGTTATTACACCGGAAAGCCTATACTTGTGCCAGTTGGCGACGTTTTTTTTTTCGTCTTTAGTCACACGTCACGTAGCCGGGGGAGAGGGACGAGAGAAAGTATTGTTTTAGCAGCGATTTCGCAACAGGTAAGTAACGCCGCGGCCGCAGCGAGAGACTACAAATTGGCTGGTAACCTTAAGTGGAGTTAAGTGGGCCGGGGACGCGAGGCTGACTTTGACTTGTGGAGTTTGTTCAAAAATACATACATAAATATATTATCTCGGTGATGGAAGATTTTGTAAAAATAAATGGAAATCGAGGATGATAAGGAGATTTTCTGATTTTCGTACGGAGGCTCAGGTCGCAAATATTTATTCGTTTCGTAGAAGCTGCTAAGTACATCATGCCAAAAGAAAAAAAAATTAATAAAAAAAAAATTACCTTCCACGAATTATTGCGGCAGGATTGTTAATAGTGCATCATTTTTTATGCAACCATCCACAATAACTAATGTAACAGATGTAAAGTATACTTAATTGTACTCTATCAGTTCCTTACTTCAACATCGCAACGCCGCGGCCGCAGGGAGAGACTACAAATTGGCTGGCAACCTTAAGTGGAGTTAAGTGGTCCGGGTACGCGATGCTGACTTTGATTTGTGGAGTTTATTTTAAAATAAATGCATAATTACATTATTATCTCAGTAAAAACTTTGTAAAAAAAAATAAAATAAAAATCGAGGATGATAAGGAAGGGGACCTGATTTTCATTCAGACAGTCAGGTCGCAAATATTTATTATTTTCGTAGGAGCTGCGAAGTACATAATGCCAAAATAAATACAAGTTATTTCCGACATCCTCGTTGAATGAAATAAAAAAAATTATCTTCCGCGAATTATTACGGCAGGATTATTAACAGCATCATTTTTTATGTAACCATCCACAATATCTAATGTAACAGATGTAAACACTGTAAATACACTGTAAATACACTGTAAATACACTGTAAATACACTGTAAATACACTTCATTGTACTCTATCAATTCTTTACTTTAACATTGTTTCGTGTCATTACTTTGTCCTACTGCGTTATTATAGTCCCTACTGAACAATGAACTTTTTGTCGATTGAGCACCGCTGCTTTTCGCAACAATGATGGACCGCAGACGGATTTTCTTAATTAGCGGTTTTCATCTGTAGTCGTGTATACGCGCGGACTACGTTGCGAACTGCCGATCCCAGCATCCACAATATCTAATGTAACATATAAAAGGGTACTTCATTGTACCCTATTCGTTCTTTACATTAACACTGTTTTACGTCATTACACTAAAAAAAAATTCGCTTGCGGGCTGTCAAAGAAAATGTTTCTTATCGAATTGTAAGAACAGAAATAACATTTTTTTTTCTTTGGCAGTCCGCAGGCGATTTTTACTTGAGTCAGTGATACTGTAGCGCCCAAGAGTGGGGATAGAGTCCTGACTTACAAAGGGTTAAGCACCGACTCTCTTCGCAACGATAATGGACCGCATGCCGATTTTTCAATTAACGCTTTTCGTCGATACCCACTTGTACCTTTAATGGCAGTACGTTTCGAACCACCGATCGCAGCATCCACAATATCTAATGTAACATATAAAAGGGTACTTCATTGTACCCTATTCGTTCTTTACATTAACACTGTTTTACGTCATTACACCAAAAAAAATCGCTTGCGAACTATCAAAGAAAATGTTTCTTATCGAATTGTAAGAACTGAAATAACAATTTTTTTTCTTTGGCAGTCCGCAGGCGATTTTTACTTGAGTCAGTGATACTGTAGCGCCCAAGAGTGGGGATAGAGTCCTGACTTACAAAGGGTTAAGCACCGACGCTCTTCGCAACGATAATGGACCGGATGCCGATTTTTCAATTAGCGGTTTTCGTCGATACCCGCTCGTACCGATACTGGCAGTACGTTTCGAACCACCGATCGCAGCATCCACGGTCATGGACCAGCGGAGTCAGCACGCAGTGTCCTCGCCGAAGGATTATACACCCACGCGTGCAGCAGGATCTCGTCCGTTGAGCGAGACTCTGTGTGCATTGCCATGGATACTCGTACCGGTACCGCCGATAGACTCCCGACTCTCGTATAGCGTAGAGCCGGGTTACCGGACGAGCCGATGCCGGTGTGCTGGTGCTGTTCGGTACAGGGCTCGCGGGTAACGTTCATGAAAGGCTAATGAAGACGTGTCGTTCGTCCGTGTTCCCGGAATCCCTTCGCGACCGCCGCTGCGATGGCCGATGCCCAGGCTCTCCGAGCTTAACGACGTACCGGGGGGATCCGCTCGGGGCTCGCGATAGTCTGTATCGAGTAGTCCTTTTGGCAGGCTTAATTGCCGATTATCTCGAGCTCTTACGATATCGATCCTCCCTTGAGGACGAGACTCCGATTACAGATTCTCCGATATAGTAGTGTATAGATATATATATATGTATATATATATATATGTATATCTATATATATATTAGGGTGTTTCAGAAAAGGGATATTTTTTTATTTATTTTCCTCCCACCCTTTTAAAGTATAGATTTCGATCTCAAATTGAGCCTCACAAAAAGCGGTCCCTAGTAAAAAAAATTCTGAGTGCCGCATTCGACGTTTGTATCCAAAAAATGCGGGACCTTTTAAACCTAATCGTCAACGACCACCTTTCGCGAGATTGTAGCGAACCCAAAATAGATATTCTGTAATTATATTTTTTTATTTGTATATAGGAAACTCTAAAAATGTCCAGTATTGTGAATTTGTTGAAAAACATTCTTTCCACCCTCCAAAAGTACAACTCCTTTCTTTTTGGGTGTAAACATCTCTTAAGCATCTCTTAAGATTTTTTGGTACGTCCCGCCTTTCGCGACTTTCAATTTGAGATCGAAATCTGTACTTTAAAAAGGTGGGAAGAAATTTTTTTTTTAATCCTTTTTTTTAAACACCCATATATATATATATGACCTCAATATATATGTGTATGTATGTATATAGAGGCGCAAGCCAACGGCTCCGTTTTCGTCCTCGAGGGCGCAGCGCATTCACGAACTTTTACCCGGTTTACTTTTAGAACCGATTGAAAGAAGAAAGTGTACGTATATATATACACATATATATAGTATGTTGCGATATTTGTCCTAGCGGACTCGACGGTTTGCCGAGTGAAAGAGACATCCGGCTCTCGAAAGTTCGAATTGCGGAAAAAGAGCTTACGCCGTGAAGATCAGAGGTGGGGAGAGGCTGAGTGTCGCACATATACGTATATCTGTATATACATTCGCAGAATGGCGCAGAAAGAGATTCAACGAAGAGTAGTATTTGAGACATTCTTTTTTCGATTTTCTTTTTTTTTTTTTGTTCTTCTCTTTTCTCATTTGTGTGTACCCGGAGTCGAGTCTCGTCTCTTGATACGTGCTCGCGGAGTCACGAAGGCATGAAATTAAGAGATACGGAAGCAACGAGAGGGAGCCCGCTCGGGTCCGCTCCGCTACGGGGTCACAAAATGGTTTTTATAAAAAGTCTTTCGAGTTGACACACTTTGATATTTTATTTTCGCTATAATCACTTTCGCATTAAAGTTTGCTCGGGCTTTTTGACCGCCTTCGGGGTATTTGTCTGGCGCGGGGGGGGGGGGGGGGGGGGGGATGTTTGTTGACGAATGTAGTCGGTGTATGAGCGAGGTGCACCGGTAAAATCGAGTCCCATTTGGGATTCCCCCGGAGCGAAGGATCATCGATTAGCAAACAATGGACACAGAAAAAAGAGCGCTTGCCCGGCTCGACTCCGCTACACAGTAAAAAAAAGGTTGCGCTTTTTGCAACAACTTATTGTCCGCAAACGACCAAAATTTTTTATTTGTTAATTTTCCGATCGCAGCATCCGGGCTTGAAGTTTTACAAACAAAAGTGTGGAG
Organism: Ichneumon xanthorius; assembly: GCA_917499995.1. Classification (NCBI taxonomy): domain Eukaryota; kingdom Metazoa; phylum Arthropoda; class Insecta; order Hymenoptera; family Ichneumonidae; genus Ichneumon; species Ichneumon xanthorius. The sequence goes on along the minus strand of OU824211.1, from coordinate 6,760,074 downwards.
TAAAATTGTTAATGAAACGGAAAATAACGGGACAGGTTTGTATATTAAAACCTAAGGAAACGAGTTTGTCACTTATTTAGCAAAATTGTTTTTACGAAACTTCGTATTCAGATTTTAGGAAATTATTTTCTACTGTGTATGAGCGCACAAAATGGTTTTTATAAAGTCTTTCGGGTTGACAGACTTTGATATTTTAGTAGTAGTAATTGTATTTGTTGACGATGTTTTTTGCATGGTATGGACATTGATAAATATAGGAGATTATTTACAGTATATTTTATTTTCGCTGTAATCACTTTCGCATTGAAGTTTGCTCGAGGTTTTCAGCTTCGGGCTGACGAGGGAAGAGATATTTGTTAGCGAATGTACTCGGTGTATGAGCGAGGTGTAAAAATCCTTTGTAAAGGGGATAACAAGTCCTTTGAAAAAAACCTTTTAAAAATCCTGCTACAAGATTGGTCAAATTTATGACAAAAAAATGACGGTCGAATCCCAACTAGATGGATGTTTTTCTGTTTTGACCATATTCCGTTTTGACCATTTTCCGTTTTGACCATTTTCAGTTTTGACCATTTGCAATTTTGACCATTTGCAATTTTGACCATTTGCAGTTTTGACCATTTTCAGTTTTGACCATTTTCAGTTTTGACCATTTGCAGTTTTGACCATTCTCAGTTTTGACCATTTTCAGTCTTGACCATTTTCAGTTTTGACCATATTCTGTTTTGACCATATTCCATTTTGAACATATTTGTGACCCCGAACAAAAATGACGGTCATGGCACAAAAATTTTCAGGAATAAAAAAAGCTCAACTTTTGGTCAATTGACGCGCATAAAAAATTAATCACGGTACATCTCTAAAAAAAAATCCTGCCCCGCTCCCTTCCGTTGCGTGCGCACAGAATGGTTTTTATAAAAAGCCATTAGTGTCGCCAAACCTTAATATATTATTTTCTCTATAATCACTTTCGCATTAAAGTTTGCTCGGGCTTTGATCGCCTTCGGGATATTTGTCCGACGAGGGAAGAGATATTTGTTAGCGAATGTACTCGTTGTATGCGCGAGGTGTACCAATAGGATCTATTCCCGTTCGGGATTGCCCCGGAGCGAAGGATTATCGATTAGGAAACAACGGACACGCGGAGAAACCGATGGGTAGAAAAAGGCTTTGCTCCGAAACACGCACACGCCAGGGCAATGTAGGGGTGTTTTTATGCGTGCGTGTATGTGTGTGGATATTCGGCTCGACCGTCGTCCCGGAGCTTATTCGCCCAGGGAACGCCGAACGGTATGCAAAGCTTCCGTCCGGAGCTTTTTCAAATCTCCCACGGCAGGCAGGCTCGTCCGGCTCTCGCGGATCCATTTGCCGATGCTCAAAAGGATTTCGAACAGGCGCGTGGAAACGAGTGCCGTCGGCCCGCCCGGGGGCTTAACACTTTGGGCCATGCTTCCGGATCCTCCGCGAGGGATTCGGGGATTTCCCCAGGATATGAGTCGGCACCGTACCAATACCCATTCGACATTATTAGACTTTTCCTTCGTCAAAATTTAACACGCTGAATGAGAAGGTATAATACGAAAATATTGGTAATGGCACCGACATCGGCGAAAATTTGGGGAGTGGGGGAGAGCGCGGCAAAATGGGACAGTGGGGCAAAACGGAACAGTGAGGGCAAAACTCAATTTTCCAATAATTCTTGGATACCCCATTTTGTCCCAACGATACATCCGGATTTTCAACCCTGTTTTTCCCCACGGACGACCATTGCCAACATCCAAAAATTATTGGAAAATTGCGTTTTGTCTCATAATCCCGTTTTGCCCCGCTGGGCTATTTTGCCCCGCTCTCCCCTATAACGCGTTATACTGTTTCGGAGTCGGAATGAGGATTTTTGGAGCGTGAAATGTTATTACAGGTGGAAGCCGACTTTATGAATTGTCAATTTTTTTGACATTAACGAAAAAATGGCAGTCACGTGATCTTCAATTGACCGATCCGGAAATTCACTGTGACAACAGCGACATTGACTCTGAAAACCTCCACGGTCTCCCATCTTTAAATTCAACAAAGTACCAGTCTCGTTAAGCAGAAAAAAATGTATTCATTTTATAATATTGTTTCATTGGTGAATTAAATCATTGAAAAAAAATGAAAATGCCAATCATTAATCGACGTGGGTGAAAAATCTGTTTGAAATAAACCTGGACAGCCAAGTTCACCAAATTTGTGACAAAAAAATAACGTTCAAATCCCAATGAGATAAATGTTTATCGACGGTCAATTAACCCTAATTTTTTTTAGTCAATTAACACTTTAAAAAAATGAAATAATTGCACGGAGAAAAATGGACGGTAACGTCCGGAAATCAATCGAATTATTATATTTTCTAATTGTCAGAGCGCTAACCAATAATCGGCGAATCTTGTCCGCAACTGTTAATATCCATCATTTTAATAGTGAAAGTAATTTTTTCTTCATTTTACGATTTTCTCTCAGCGCCGAGCGGACGGTTTTTTTACCCCCTCGCGTGATCAGCTAAACTCCGGAGAAATTTAAGCGACGAGGAATACTAATTACCGAGTCGTCCGGAATCCAAGGATTTCCCGCGAGAGTCGCGAGCCCGATGTATGTGCGCATGTGTGTGTGTGTATTTGCGCGAACGCACAGTAAATGTCGGTCATTTTCGTTCGCATTCGATAAGCGAGGAATGATGAGCGAGCGCGTAAGAAAAGTGGGGTTCGCTGTCTCCGACAGGGCAAGTCCGTGTCTACCGATTACAGGCCGTGTCTATTCCCATGGAAATGTAAATACGCGTAGCGAAATTCCCGTGAGAGCCCCGGTAATGGCGTACACGATCCTGCATGAAAAAAAATCCCATATATAGAAATATCGCGTTATTAAAATCGGCAAAACAAATTCTCTGCCTACGAGCACAATAGGCCATTCGGCTTTCAGTCAAATCGCTTGAAAAAAAAGTGTACGCGGAAAATACAAAAGTAAAGAATCTTTCGCGCGAAAAATATATTCCGAATGCAAAATTATACACTTTTCATATACGCAAAAAAAAAAAAATTTTGCACAATACATTAATTATTAATACAATAATTAATATAATGTATCAACTTAATCATATTGTAAGATGTTAGGCAAAGCGTCAGATTGTAGCTGTTCATTTCAATTGTTCGAATTTTTTAAAAATCAGGGGCTTTTGTTAAATTCACCTTAATTTAATAATTACAAAATACATTTAATCTATATTCTATATTATTCATTTTAATTTATTATCTACTGGCGGTTATGTTGGCTCGCGAGCTCGCATGGATCGCATGGTTCACGGCATATGGAAATTTATTCCATATGCTATGAATACCGTAATTTCGAAATTATAGCATATGGGATGGGATTCGAATTTTCGAATTCCATATGTTACGAAAGCCGAATTTTCGAATGTCAGCTTCACCGAAAAGTGGGAAGATCAGATTTACCTAGTTGGGAGGGGGGGGGGGGGGGGGGGACAAACAAATCCTCAGGTTTCCAAAATATACACTGGAAAAAAAATATCAATGACTCAAGTAAAATTCTCTTGCGGGCTGCTAAAGAAAAAAATTATTATTTCAATTCTTACCATTGTAAGAACTGAATTTTTTTTTTGAGTGTACATAAGACTATTATTATAAAATCTATTATTCTGAGCTCCAAATCACGATTGATTGTAAACTGGTAGTAAAAAAATAAATACTACAGAGAAATAAATCGAATTAAATATACAAAAGTAATTATTCTCAAAAAGTATCTTTAATCTATGAAAAAATATATTTTCGTTGAAAAAAATGTTATAAGTATAAAAAAATTGAATCTTCTTCGGAGTACGATTACGCAAACGCGTCGTCGCGAACCGCCGTCACTTTGCACGCTCGATCTATCAATAAAGCAACAACGATGAATTCGATATATTGACAATCCATATTTTTCGGACAAATTTAATTTCCATGTAGAATGAGTCTCATGGGCTATGTATATATATATATCGATCGTCGAGCCTGAATGCCACCGCGGAAAGACGAAGCAAAGAGAATCGGAATCGAAATCGATCCCGGTGACCAATCGAGAATTATAATCGGACGAAATTCGCGAACCCTCTCTGTACGCCGCGACCTCGGTACGGCGGGCGGCAAAGGGTTGAGGGCGGCCGCAGACCCGAGAAAACCCGATACGTCGCGTCCACATATATATATATAGTACATATATATATGTATATGTATATATACATACACAGTCGAAGAGAAGAGTTGAGCTCTGCGGTCGAACGAGACGCACTCTCGGTCGTTTATACGGGAAGGCTTGTGTGTGAACTAAAATATATCTATATATGTATATGTGTATATATATATATCTATATATGTCTATATATATAGCGGGGTGAAAAACCGGTTATACGAAAGGCGATTCGCGACCCGGTGCACCTGTACCGGGGCTCATACGTGGTCAGCTACAGGACGGTACACAGAACGGCCAGAAGAATCTCGCATCCCGCGAATCTCCCCCCTCGCCACATTCGGCATAGCCCAGCGCTCGTAATAATTCCCTTTTCACGATCGAACTACCGGTCTTCCCCTTCGCGCCGATACTCCTGACGCGCGTCCTCGCTCCTCCGATTCGCTCGGAATGTCCCCGATTTTTTTTTTTTATCTTCTTTTTTTTTTTTTTTTTTACATTTCTTTAGTTACTTTTCATTCTCGACTCGTTTTTCTGCTTCTACAAAGCTTCTTCCCGACGCGCCTTTCCCGACGCAGACCCGCGTCTCCGTTTCGCCCCGGGCGAGTCGCCGGGTGCGTTTATCCCGCTAAGAAAAATACGCAGTCTCCGAGCGAGTCTCGCCGAGAATCGGTCGAAAGGTTTCGTTCGACGATTTTTCGCGCTGCGTCAGAAACTCGCGCGCACGGCGAACGAGATCAGCGGCGGGACGGATGAGCTACAGTCGAACCTCGATTATCCGAACCCCTTCGGATCCAGTTCGGATGATTTCCTATCGTCCTTGTAATTGGACCCACGCCCAGAAAATAGTTTATTCCAATCAAAGAAAATTTACCAAGGACGAAGAAAAATGTTCACTGTAAAAAAAATTGGTTTGAAAATTGATGCAATGTATTGGAAGCTTTTTTTACATAAACCGTTTCTGAAATTTCAAACACATGTGCAATTTTACAGTAAAATTTGTATTTTTCAACATTTTTGTAAATTTCAAGCAAAAGATTTGTAATTTTTATCTCTGGTATTTTTATTTTACAAGCAAAGTACATTGATGTTTCATTAATATGAGTAATGTTAGCAAATTTCAAGTTGCAGTAGATTAAATTTACAATTTATTTTTACAGTGTTTATTTATATGGTTGATAGTATTATTCTTATCATTTAACAATGTTTATTGGGCTGCAGGACAATGTAGCGGCGAGCAACAATGTATAATGTTATCGGGACAACGTTCGGATAACCCAGCGCTATTTTACTCCGAACCCAATATTTTCCATTTAATAAAGATTCGGGTAGGGACGTTCAAATAAATATTTAGTTGGTCGAACAAAATATTTTAAAGCTTCAAACATATAATGGTGAAATTATTTTAAAAAAAAATGTCTGAACTGACCAATCTTTTAGCCGTACCAACAAAATATTAACTTGAAAGTCCCTGCTCGAATCTGTTGTTGATTCAACTGGATTTGTTATCAGTCCCGGACTCTCCGGTCTGTCTTTTAACAAAAAAGCAACAACAGAAAGTAATTTAGGGTTGAAGCTCGATAACTTTTTTTCTCTGCATCAAATAATGTTTGCAGGTTCGATTACAAGTCTCAAATTGGATTTTCATCACTCGGTGCGGAAATGGCCACTTTTCCGCACGCTTCGCGTGCGTAAAACCGCAATTTTCGCACCTTGTGATGAAAAATTTCGTACATCCCTCGTGCGAAACACTTTTTCTAACTCGTGTGATTACAGCACTCGTTAGAAAAACGTTTTTCGCCCTCGTGGAGTAACGTACTATTCTGATACTTAAATTCGCAATAAACCGTGTCTGCATCCGAGTCTCCGATAACTGGTACGTCTCCGGGAAGAGCGGGGCAAAACGGGGTTTTTGGGGAAAACTAAATTTGCCAATAATTTTTGGATCGTACAAGGTGGCAAAACGGGGCAGAAAATTATCCAAAAATTATTGGAAAGTGACGTTTTGCCCCATGCCCCGTTTTGCCCCGCTGCCCCATTTTGCCCCGCTCTACCCTACAAAGAGCGAAACAGGACGATTCGCCGGAGCCCACAAAATCGGCAATCGATTTCTCCCAATTTTGCGACACCCGGGCCCAACCTGCGGGTCGGAGGAGCGGAGATGCGCTCTCTCGCTATCGCCTCTATCCCGCCGTTCGAGCGCCGGGAACGAAGTCGTGCGAGCCGGATAACGACGCGGCGTGCCCCACCTTTTTCGCCTCTCAATTCCGCGCGTCGCCGCCGATCCAATTAACTCTTCGTGCCTCCCGGCAACTATACGAATCCTACCCTCTCGTCGCTCCCTCTCCATCGTGTCTCTATACGTGTCTCGGTCTCACCCGGAGGAGGGGCGGCCAAGATCACCGAGAAAACAAGAAGATCTCGTTAGTTATCCCCTCGCGCGCCCAGTCCAAAAAGACCCCCTGGATGCGCCGTCCACCGAGGTGGTGAGTTATGGCGAACGATAATTCGACGACGACAATGTATGAGACTGCGCGTACAAATTCTTGGCACGCTGGTAAAATGTTAAATACCGTGTTCGCGCGCACTACGACGGATCCGACTCGGGCAATTTTCCATGCTCGAGGACACTTGTTTTGTTCGCTGGGCAATTCTAATTGCGCTTACGAGTCTCTACCGACCGAATCGACGCTGCTGATCTTGCGGATTCGTCGCGTTTGGGGCGGGGCGAAACGCGCCGTTTTATTGGCGCTCGGTCGGTAAGAAAAACTGTAGGGTAAAAGTGGTGAATATGGCCCACCTCGATTAACACGTAAATCAATGATATGTGGACCGGGCCATATTCCCCACTTTTTTTAACCTGATCAAATTTTTTGGAACGCGTCGTAAAAACGAGTAAATCGAATTGTCGGGGGCTGCGCCGACTGCTGGATGAAGAGAGGGTTAATAGAGATTTAGCCTAAAGTGGCGAAGAGCCTTGAATAAAATGGTGTAGAATTTTTTTTTTTTTTTTTTACCGACCGAATTCGTTTCGCGCTGTCCAAAAGTATAACCGTTTATGAAGGAATTTCGTTTGTTTTGAAGCAATTGTTTGTTCATGAAGCAAATTCGTCAATGGATAAACGAAAGGCTGACATTTTTTTAGACGGAAAATACTATAAAATATCTGAATGGGGAATTCGTAGAGAATCTTTCGAGGAAGAGAATGAGCATCGATACATCAAAATCGAGCAAAAATTGCGATCATTTTTTTGAAAAAAAAACTGAACAAATATGTACTTTTTTTGAAAATTAACGCAAACCAGTTAATATTTTTGCAAATCCGTTGCAAAATTGTGATTAATTTTTTTCTAGATTAAAAACATCTGCAGTAATACAAATAACCATAAAATATAATCAGTGGATGTATAAAAGTTGGTATAAACGACTGTAAAAATGTAGCACTCATTTGACTACACTGTTAAAAAATTTGTATGAAATTTAATGCACCGTCACTGAAAATTTTCATGCATAAACCGATGCATTAAATTTCACGTACAATCGCGAATACGCCAATTTCAATAATTTACATTAATTTGACAATAAAAATATTTCAAATCCAATAATTACTATAATTCCACAGTAAAAATCCGTTACATTTTCATCGCAATCGGACATTAAATTTAATGCACAGGTCCCCAAAAACTTCCAGCCCGATGCATTACATTTACAATTTGTTTAACAATTTAGCGCGAAGCGCTCCAACCACCTCGAAACAGATAAATATTAATCCGCACCTCGGCTTTCAAATTATTCCGCGAATAATTTGAATCACCCGACGTCGGTCGGGACAATGGCGAAGAACTATAAATCGTAATTTCGCAGGGGATTTCCATGGAGTCGAATGCGCAAAATTTCCATGGAGAAACCGCCGTGACGAATATATCCACGTACGAGTGTCTTCGGCTCTTCGAATCCTGCGGCGAATTCTTCAACGGCCGAAGACGAAGAGTAAGAAGAACAAGAGGAAGAGCCCAGCGCAGCGGCAGTCGATGGCCGGAAGCTTGTTTGCGGAAGTCTGCTTACTTTTATTGCCACTTGGAGTGTCGTCCCTGGAGGAGGGACGGTGGTGGGGGGGGGGGGGGGGGATACGTACGTCGTCCTGACCCCGGAGGAAGGAGCAAATTCGTTCCCTCGTCCTCCTCCGCGACGTTCGCCCGGGCTGTGTCTGCTGCACGAAGGCGACACACACAGACACAAGGGTCCATTCCCGCGGGTCTAACGTCTCCGTTGCTGCTCGCTGTTTCGCCACCGACCTATCCGGCTTCTCCGGTCCTATTTCCTCGGCACTTCCCTCCGGCCGGAGTGAAGAGATGCCGGAGAAACGAGCAGCGAAGGAACTCGATCGTATCGACTTGGCGCCTCGCAACGCGCATGTTTCTACTAGGGCTGTACAGTTGGGTCGTCTTAGACGGGTGAAAAATCTTATCTGGCTAATGGGGATTATGGTTTAACTGGCTAAGGTGGTTTGAGGGGCTGAGATGGTTTGAGTGGCTGAGATGGATTGAGGGGCTGAGATGGTTTGAGGGGATGAGATGGTTTGAGGGGCTGAGATGGTTTGAGGGGCTGAGATGGTTTGAGGGGCTGAGATGGTTTGAGGGGCTGAGATGGTTTGAGGGGCTGAGATGGTTTGAGCGACTAAGATGGTTGGACCGACTAAGATGGTTTGACCGACTAAGATGGTTTGACCGACTAAGATGGTTTGTCCGACTAAGATGGTTTGACCGACTAAGATGGTTTGACCGACTAAGATGGTTTGACCGACTAAGATGGTTTGACCGACTAAGATGGTTTGACGGGATAAGATGGTTTGACCGGATAAGATGGTTTGACGGGTTAAGATGGTTTAACCGGCTAAGATGGCTTGACCGGCTGTGATGGTTTGACCGGCTAAGATGGTTTGATGGGCTAAGATGGTTTGCCCGGCAGAGATGCTTTGACCGACTAAGACGGTTTGACCAGCTAAAAATTATCCGCAGTTTAGCCCGCTATTCATTTTTATGGTGAATTACAAGGATACTGATAAAATGAATGAGACATTTATCTATGGCACATTACCTGATTTATTTGTTCATTTTTGTACTGCTGTTATTTGAGGGAAATGAGAACGTTGTAACTTTCTTATACCAGAATAGAGGCGTATTGAGAGACGTAATTAGTTCGTTGGAGTAAAATTTTGAAGATCTTAAAGGTAGTCGAATCTAAGCAAATAACAGTACAGAAATGAATAAATAAGCTGGCTAAACTACGGCTAATTTTCTCCATCAGTCGGATAAGATTTTTTAGCCGTTTAAGACGGCTCAACGCTACAGCCCTAATTTCTACTCCTACGCGCACGGAGCCGGACAGACGTACGATTTGAATTTAATAATTACGGCGCGCGATGCAGACTCCGTTAATCTCCGAGAGATCCGAATTCGTCGGCGGAAAAGCTGATTATAAATAAATTATTTTTCACCGTCCAAAAGATAGTCGCATAGTTTATTCATTAGGTGGGAGTACGGAATAATCCGTGGATCTCCCGCGGAAATCAGGTATCTTCGAAATTCATTAAATTCACCGTTATTGCATGATTAACCTATTAGTCACGTACATTATGCTATTCATTATTGATATCAGTAATGTAAATCTCCTATATGTTTGCGGAGGAAAATATATTTTATGTATGTAACGTACGAGCTACATGACGAGAGGGGACTTTATTGTTGGGACGGATTTATCGATTATAAAGACTTCTATTTATTGCAATCGCGTTCTATGGCACATCTGCTCGCTCTCGCATTCCCGTCGATTTCTCCCTTCTGTTTCGATCATCCTGAAATCGATCATCTGTTCTTTGGTCAATCGTTATAACGTGTTTTCCTGTAGACCTGAATCTCCATTAAATTCACCGTATAATAAATAATAAATAAATTCCATATTCGTTACGATATTTTGGAAAATTGTGGATTTGGTTGTTGGTTTGGATGTTTTTCCACTCCCAGAAAAATAATTTATATAACAGTAGTTGTTTGACAGTAGAGCCGATTGGTGCATTCGGAAAATTGCCAAATAAAAAATGGCGGGCGTTTGTGGAAAATAAGTTGTAAAAAGTACACATTCTTTTTTACTGTCTATGCCATAACTTCGTGATTTCGGTATTTATAGCATATAGAATAGATTTCGAAATTCCATTCCATATAGAATGGATTTCCACATGATATGAACCGTGCGACCCATGTGAGCGCGCGAGCGAACACAACCGCTAGTAATGTATATGTTTCTAATACAATGCAGGGAAAACCGGGGCAAGATGGGCTAGTGAAAAATCGGGTCGACCCGGGGCGTAATGGACCACCCCAAAATGATTTAAAAACATGAAAACCTGGAAGGAAAAAATAAAAACCTTTCGTGAACAATGACAAAAGCAGAGACAACGCAAAATAGGGAAGCGGGGCAAAATGGAATACCAAAAAAAAAAAAAAAAAAATTGACACGTTTACGGGTAGCCCGTTTTGCCTCCAGAAAATTTTCTTTTTGGGACGGGTTATAAAACCTGTGAAAATATCATTGTTGGGTGACAAATAATACATTATACTTTGACAGCGTTGTAGCCGCGTTATTTGTTTGGGGGGTCCATCTCGCCCCGCTCTCCCCTATTCAAAATCCAAAATTTCCGAGAAAAATGTGTATTTCACACACGACACATGCATTATTCGACATAAGCCAGGTATACATTTTTCCCCGAAGGGAGGACGAAAATGGCAAATTAACGAATGGCAGCGAGGCGAATTTTCCACCGCATTTGTGATGACAAATAAAACGAGGAGATCTCGCAGTGTCTCTCGCGAATGGCTTGTTTCAGCAATTTCCATTCTCGCTCCAACTCCGGGGTATCAACAATTCATTTCCTTATATATAAAAAATAGAGTCCCAACTCTCTCGCGGGCGACTCGTCGAAAAGGGGGGCCGGGTGGGATGCAAAACGAACGGGGGCGGAGGGGGGTGGAAAAAAAAAGAGGGGAACATTTTCTGGCGCAGCTGCACCGAGAACTGTAACAGGCGTACAGGCTTTTCGTGTCTAGTGCTCTCCTGTGGGATAGCTGGCACCGTCGAGAAAGAAAAAGCGATAAAGATAGGGTAAGGATAAAACGACGAAAGAGTATGAGGGGAAAAAAAAAAAAAAAAAAAAAAAAAAATGGAAGAAAGAGGAGAAGAGACTGTACGCGAAGCAAACTTTTCTCCACCGTCTTATTTTCAGGGGAGTCTCGCGCCACCCTCGTTGGGCGCCCACCCTCGGCCAACGCCACTCTTGCCACCGCCGCTGCCGCCGCCGCTGCTGCTTCTGGTGCGAAATACTGCACCTCCAACTCTCTTTCACCTTACTTGAGTTAACGCTTCGAGTGGATAGAGTCGTTAAGCGCTCTTTTTTCATAATCTACAAAGTTTTCCGTTTTCACGCGAGAACAAAGTTTCAATCGTAGGAATTATTTAACACTCACTCTATATTCTTACGTCTCTTTTATTTCCTCTTTAAATTTAGTTTCCGTCTCGTTATCGCCATCGACGCTCGAATAATTAAGGGGGCTCGGTCGAGGCGATGGTCGATGAAATTTTGTTGTCGCTAAAATAACCACATTCCTTGCGCGCCTACGCGGGAAAATCGCCTGTTATTGAGCAATGATCGGTATTTAGCTGTGCGCATGCGCAGTACTGTTTCATTAGTCCCTGGGAAGGTGTAGGGCTCATTACGCCCTCAGGAAGCGCCGTTACACATAATTTTTTTTTTTTTTAAACTAGTATTAAACATTAATACAATAATTAGGCATTTTCATTTGCATCGTTAATTTTTTTTAATAGAAGTCGTTAGAAGTTTGGTCTGGGAAAATGTTTAATTGGTCAGTGAAAGGACAGGGAATTTTTTTCTGGGAAAAAAACGGCCACCATGTAGCAGTACACTGACAAAAAAGTACAGTTGAATCAACTAAGATTCGGGCAGGGCCGTTCAAATAAATATTTAGTTCATCGAACAAAATATTTTAATTACTCAAAAATATTTTGGTGAAATCAACCAAAAAATTGTTGAAGTAAAAGAATTTTTACCACAATATTTACGAAAAATTCTAAGAAATCTGGTACTTCCTAGCACAGGTGGCGCCCTAGTTCCCTACCACGATATGCTAGCATAACATCTCTCAAGCGATATAGTCATATTTACTAGATCCTTCTATCAGTGCCGATGTTTGATGATGGGGCGTTTTTTTTTTTTTTTTTTGTTACTCTAATTCCAAGGACTGATTGCTTACCACACCTCACGAGTTGCAATCTTTCTTATCTTAGTTCTGTCTATATGATAGATAGACAGATAAATAGTGTAGTTTATTCGTGTCCTGAGGCAAACCCCGTAAAGAGACTGCGTAAGGACTCCAAAAATACAACGACGAGTAACGAAGAAAAATGCGCAGCCTATGGCGGAAAATCATAGATTTGCCAAGAATTTTTACCATAACATCTACGAAAAATTCTTATAAATCCGGTACTTCCAACCACAGGTGGCGCCCTAATTCCCTAACACGATATGCTATGGTAATGTCTCTCAAGCGATATAGTCATATTTACTAGATCCTTCTCTCAGTGCAGCATAATATTCTATCTTATTATCGCGATCGACAGTCGAATTATTGACAAGGCCTGGTCGGCGCGGCGCTAAAATGATTTTCTGTCTCGTCGTCGCAATCGACAGTCGAATGCTCAACGAGTCCTGGTTCGGCGCGATTGTCACTGAAATTGCGTTCTCGCCGAGACGAGTCCGATTGAAATTTGTTCGCGCCGAAGGATTTTAGTCACAGGAACCGGCGATTTTACCCATCACATTCGCGACTCTTTCGTTGAAACGGTTCAACGACCGGCTTTCCGCGACCGGCGCTCGGTTCTCCGTGTCTTTTTACCCCATAACGCCCAACGCCTCGTGCTATTTATGCGAGCAATTTCGCATTCGCTCAGGTCGTAAATTTGATTGCAACGAGGCAACGCTTAATCCGCTATTCGGTTTTTCTCCCGTCCGCACTGAAAACCCCGGATAATAATAGGCCGTAGTTGAGAAACTGTTTTTCCTACCTCTTCCCGCTCCAGGAGGTCTTTGGCCCCGTTCGGACGGTCACGACAGTCGACGCTGGAGAAAATTGCAACGAATCCGATCGAGCTTCGGCGAGTTTGATCGGCGCGTCAGTCGCAGTCGCACGACCGAGTACAATCAAAATCGATGATTGCGATTATTAACGTTGATCATCGCAATCTCTGTAATGATCCGGTCGGGTTGACGTCGCGGCGGCCGCGGTGCGGCCGAACCGGAGAAACGCATTCACAACGCTAACGAGACGATTCGGGAGCGGCGGATGGACGAACGATCGTAAGTCACCGGACGGGAAGGGGTTTATTAGTTGCGCTCGGTCCGAAAACCACTTCGACTTTCTGCCGCTGGGTGGAGAGCCGAGCGCACAAATGTTTTGAAATATCGGCCGGTAATGAGCCCGAGGGTTTTTGGGTTCGCACACGCGGCGCGTAAAGAACTCGGACGCAGAACGCTTCTGCCCAAACCCGGAAGAGTAAACCTTCGCTGCTTTGCAAGGCTAATTGCGAAAACATTTTTCTGGTCTCGATTCACCGGCAGTGGGTGCAATTCCGTTAATGGCACACTTGTTATTACCGGGCTGGTGAACCGGTGCAGGATACGCGGGATGACACTCAATCTCGCCTTGGGCGGGCCATTAAATAATTGTACGCAAGGGGTGTCACGCAGGGACAGGAGCTTGGACGGGTTCGCAGGGATCAAGATGGCACTTTTCTCATCAAATTTGCCATTGATGAGACGTTTTTTGCTGGTGAATTGATGGAGCGATGTTGTGCATTTTCTCATTTCATTTCGTAAAATCATTTTTGATCCACATTCCTGGCTAGAATAGTTTCAACTTTTTTTAGTTAAAGGGCCACTTGTTCGTAGGGATTAAGATGGCACTTTTCTCATCAAATTTGCCATTGATGAGACGGTTTTTCCTGGTGAATTGTTGGAGCAATGTTGCGAAGCATTTCGAATTCATTTTGTCATTTCATTTCGTAAAATCATTTTGATCCACTTTCCTGGCTAGAATAGTTTCAGCTTTTTTTTATAGTTAATGGCCCACTTGTTATTACCAGACTGGTGATGATACGCCGTATCGCCTTGGGCGGGCCATTAAATAATTGTTCGCATTGAGTGTCACGAAGGGACGGGAGCTTGGGCGGGTTATGTGGGGATCAAGACGGCACTTTTCTCATCAAATTTGCCATTGATGAGACGCTTTTTGCTGGTAAATTGTCAGAGCGATATTGCGATTTGGACTGCATTTTGTATTTATTTCATAAAATGATTTTGATCTACGTTCCCGGCTAGAATGGTTTGAACTTCTTTTTTAGTTAATGACCCACTTGTTATTACGACTTAATTGCCCGCCTTGGGCGCGAAGGGACAAGAGTTTGAGCGTGATCAAAATGGCACTTTTCTCATCAAATTCAGCATTGGTGATAAGTTTTGGCTGGTAGACTGTCGGAGCGACATTGCGAACCATTCGAACTGCATTTTTTTATTGCCTCAAATGATTTTCATCTACGTTACGGTCAAAATATTTTGAACTTTTGTTTTAGTACACATGTATAAAAGGGCATTTCGCCCGGGGCCAATTTTTTGTAACCAACGTTTCGTTTTTGTACTATTTCATCGATAACGAAAGCAGTGCGCGTACTCGTAACTGGCGAATAAATGTTTATTTAAAATACATAAATATTAGAATTAAATAAATATTTATTTGCAGGTCACTAGTGAAATAAATACTTTATCGGGTGTACGACACTGATCCTCTGCAGGGTTACTTCAGTGTAAATTTATATCATTCAATACTTTTGATTGATCTTCCACGACATATCGATCCCTTCCAGTCTAACCCCATCCGAGATCCACCGTGAAGCCTCGGGGCAGTGAAACGACCCTGGCAGGGGAGAGCGGGGCAAAATGGGACAGTGGGGGCAAAACTCAATTTTTCGATAATTTTTGGATGCTCAGCTTTGTCCCAACGATACATCCGGATTTTCAACCCATTTTGCCCCACTTAAAATCGCCCTCACCATCCAAAAATTATTGGACTATTGGGATTTGTCCCATCAAACCGTTTTGCCCCACTATCCCATTTTGCCCCACTATCCCCTATTCAAGCTCCGCGACCGGCGAGCTTTAAACCCCCAATTCCAATAGCTCGTCGTCCGCTATCGCAATCCGGCCTCTCGCTTTATGCGGACACAACAGCCTATCCGGTTCTCAGACATTAAGACTGCTCTCCAGGCTCCTTCAGTGTAAGCCCATCCGCGGAACAGACATAAACTTTATAACATAGCTGGGGAAATACACTAAGTACTTCAAGCACGCGTTGAAATATGCCCAGTTCTCGGAACCTAAGCTATTAACCAACAATCTGCCAACAATTAAGTTCTCAATACCTCAGAACTCAAGAACTGCCCAGTACTCGGTACTTCGAGTACTTGCTTCATCAGAACGTAATCCAAGTACTTAGGATATTTACCAAACTCCTCTTTAAAACAATTTTTGACAATTTTTTCATTTTTTTCTCTCTCCAATATTAAATTTATATTTTTTTATATTTTTGTTGTTCCAATTCCACCGTATACCCTGTCGGGTTTTTACGGAACCCCATCCCGATTCCCCCCTAGCACTCCCTACCTGCACTCAGCTAAGCTACCTAACTTCCATTGCGTCTGTAGCCGACTTAGCTACACTGTACCGCATTTGCCAGGGACGCGGGGAAACTACGGAAAACCCGTGCCGGTACAGACGGCCATATTCTACTGATCCACCGGTATTTTTGCACTTGAGTAAAGTGCAGAAACACCAAAGTCTCAGAAGAAATCGCCTTCCGCTCAACGGTCGATGCGCCAGCTAGCGCACGGCTAAGCGGTCACCCATCCAAGTACTGACCGCGAACGAATCAGCTTGACTTGGGGGACCACCAGAGCCGTGCGCCAACCGCGCATCCACCGCTGTCGGTATATTAAATTTATATTTTTCAACCATAAACCTCTAAACATGGTAGTCAAGCTCCGCGACCGGTGAGTTTTAGACCCCTAATTCGATCTCCTTGTGTAACCCGCTGTCCGCTATCGCTATCCGCCCTCTCTCGTTATACGGACACCCCAACCTCTCCGGTCCTCAGGCGTATGGTTTACCATCGACGTATCGATGTAACTTCGCAACCATTCGAATTACCAACTTCCCCACCACGTCGCCCCGGCCAAGTTCCTCAGGTGCTCTCGTCTCCCTCGCCGCGATACCGCGGCGAGCTTCGCGAAACGGCACTTCTCAAAAACATTCCCCGCACACGCAAATATCCAAAACACTTCGGATCAAAATCGGACCAAAACTATCGAGCCCGGTAACTCGACCCAATCACCGAATTCCATCCAAACTCTGAACGCAACTTTTACGAAACAATTATCCCAAACTCCGGAGAGATATTCGCGGTATAATTGATTAAACAACGCCAGAGCTTGCGGCGGAAGGGAGTCGATACCGTATTGTCGATGAAGTTTGACAATTTTACCACTTTGTCAATTTGATCAATTTATCATTTTTAGCAATTTGCCAATTTCATCAGCTTATCATTTGATCAATTTGATCAATTTGATCAATTTGATCAATTTTATCAATTTGATCAATTTTATCAATTTGATCAATTTGATCAATTTTATCAATTTTATCAATTTTATCAATTTTATCAATTTTATCAATTTTATCAATTTTATCAATTTTATCAATTTTTTTCGATGCGTGACTCGCTGTCCGCTATCGCTATCCGACCTCTCTCATTATCCAGACACCCCAACCTATCCGGTCCTCAAGCCTATGGTTTACCATCGACGTATCGATGTAACTTCGCAACCATCCGAATCACCAACTTCGTACCAAAAAATCGTACCAAAACTATCGAGCCCCGTAACTCGACCCAACCCCCAAATTCCATCCAAACCCTAAACACAACTTTTCCAAAACAATTATCCCAACTCCGGCGAGATATTCGCCGGATTATAATTGATTAAACAAGGGACTCTATACCGTATTGCCGAAGAAACGTGACCGGAGAAGCTGTTGCCGGTTCGTGCCCGAGCTACATAAGGAGATACAGTTTAACCGCCTCGTAGCGGTTCTCATCGCGACAACACGAGTTCCCTACATATTTATTTATGAGTGGTTTCCAGCGGCCATTCATTCTCGGGGGGGGGGGGGGGGGGGGGGGTATCGCCGGCAGCATCAACGGCGACAACGACGGAGAACAACGGAGAACAACGGAGAACAACGGAGAGGAGGCGTTCAGGTATAATGGCGGAATCGTGGAACTGCGGCCGCGGCCATCGGGACGGGGGAGGAAGCCGGGTGATTGGTGTATAGCGCGTAAAGGGATATTATTTATAAAGCAATGGAGGGAACGCCGGCCCGGCAGACTCCCAGGCGATGCCCTGGGAATAGATCGTGAAGAAACCCAGTTATGCGATTTATTCCGAGACTCGGGAGCGAGGTCGAACGCGGGCCTCCTCAACGGCGGCATCGCCGGGGCCGCTTCGGCTCGGATCGCGCGGTCGGGAGGAACGCAGAGGCGGAAGAAGAAGACCGCACTGTAGGCGAAGGAAGAGCGTTCCACCGGGCATACGAGCTATGCCCGCCACGTCAATCGACCCCCTGGTCGAAGCCGCGCGCACAGAGTTCAGTTCTTTCCCGACACTCGACACAATCGATGTCTCGTGAATGGATCGGGAATCCTGCGCGAGGGGAATGCGGGGCGCTTCTGGACACTGCTGCTGCTACTGCTGCTGCTGCTGCAGTAAAACGATTTATCCCGGAGAGTGTCTCCCTGGGAAGAACGGAACCGAAGACGGGGTGGGAGGGACCAGAACGGCTACGGTGGAAAAACAGTTTCGAGGAGTCTCGTTCAACAAGTTCATCTTTTCTGCTCTCCTCGGGTCAATCGCGTATTTTACGATTCATTCTCCGGGAAAATTGACGCTGCTGGCAGGTTACGGGTAGAAATAAGGTTTGGAGAATCGACGGACTTTACTTGATCGCGATGAACATCTATTTTTATTCTTGATGGTCTTTCGATTTTGTTCATTTTATTAGGTTGACGATTCTATCAGTTTGCCAATGTTAGCAATTTGTCAATTTTATCAATTTGTCAACGTTAGCAATTTGTCAATTTTATCAATTTGTCAATGTTATCAATTTGTCAATGGTATCAATTTGTCAATGTTATCAATTTGTCAATGTTAGCAATTTGTCAATGTTAGCAATTTGTCAATGTTAGCAATTTGTCAATGTTAGCAATTTGCCAATTTCATCAGTTTGACAATTTCATCGGTTTGTCAATTTCATCAGTTTGTAAATTTGACCAGTTTGTCAATTTGACCAGTTTGTCAATTTGACCAGTTTGTCAATTTTACCAGTTTGTCAATTTTATCCATTTTTCAGTTTTATCAATTTCTGTTTGCTCAAAAGTGAAATATTGTTGCTCCTAAAACGCCTGTACATAAACGCCTTGTTTTTCTTCCGCTATTATTATCCCTCGTTTCAGTGTTTTCTAGGACACGCGTGAGAAACGTCGACGACTACATCGTGCCGTACGTGGTGGGGTGTGGGGGGAGAGTCACGCGACATCGGCAGCGACTGTTCTGGTATCGAATTTCGTTGCACCTGTGTCGTGCTCTTTACTCGCAATTTTACCGGCGAAAATTTGCCAGCAACCGAGATACGGTGCACACCCGGCTAAGTAAAAATCTATTATTAAAACGACAAACATCTGAGTCACCTTTTCCGAAACACTCTCGGCAAGGTCGAGCTTTTGCCGGCCAACGGTTTATAACACCGGTATCGATTTCACGACGATGTCCAACAATTTTCCGAGGGCTCCGTTCCAAAAAGCGAACACAAGGAGTACAACGGAAGATGTAAAGACCGAGCCGTGCAACATTGGCGAAGCGTGTGTGAGCGGCGCGCGCATGCGCAGAAGTTCGGAAACTAGAGTCACGATTTAAAGCCGTTGTATAATACACAGGCATCGCGAAGGCGGATATTAGGCGAACAACGGGTTAATATCGTCGCAGCTGTTGCTGGATAGTTCATTGCTCTAAATCTTTTCCGAGCAGTTACGAAGCTGCTGCCGGGTCTCGGCGATGAACGGAGAAGGGACGCAGCGACGCGAGAGCTGCAGTCGTCGGTAGTGCGGTGCCCATTGGCCGTTGTTCAACAGAACAAGATCCACTTGTGCCAATTATTGGATATAACTTTTTCGTCAATTGTTCTGATAATATTTTTGAAAAAATATTTTATTCACTCCGACGAAATTTTGCAGAGTTGGCGCTGCAGTACGTGTGCCAATGACCGGACCTAAAATTCGTTTCCAATTCTTTTGCCAATTAGGAAATAATAATGCAGAATATTTTATTTGCCTCGACTGACCATCATCGAATCTTATTATTTTGCTCGAAAAAATCGCTTTATTCTTCAAATTGCAAGATCCACTTGTACCAATAAGTGGATATAACATTTTTGCCAATTGTTCTGCCAATTAAAAAAAAATACTCCTAGGTAACTTCCCAGAGCAGTTGGCACTGCAGTACGTGTGCTAATGACCGGACCTAAAATTCGTTGCCAATTCTTTTGCCAATTAGGAAATAAAAATGCAGAAAATTTTATTTGCCTCGACTGACCACCATCGAATCTTATTATTTTGCTCGAAAAAAATCGCTTGATTCTTGAAATTGCAAGATCCACTTGTACCAATAATTGGATATAACATTTTTGCCAATTGTTCTGCCAATTAAAAAAAAATACTCCGAGGTAACTTCCCAGAGCCGTTGGCACTGCAGTACGTGTGCCAATGACCGGACATAAAATTCGTTGCCAATTTGGTTTTGGTTGGTCGTTGCCAAAATAGTTTTTCCAATTTGGAAACAAAATGCAGAACATTTTATTTACCTCGTCGGACGATCATCGAATGTTATTTGTCTCGAAAAAGTCACTTGATTCTTCACTTTACAAGATCCGCTTGTGCCAATAATTGGACATAACATTTTTGCCAATTGTTCCGCCAATATATTAAAAAAAAAAAAATACTCCGACGCAACTTGAAAAAAATACTCCGACGAAGTATGTGTGTCAATGACCGGACCTAAAATTCGTTGCCAATCTTTTGCCAATTTATTTTGCGCTACCAAAAAAATGCAGAAAATTTTATTTGCCTCTTCGGACCATCATCGAATTTTTTCATCTCGAAAAAAATTACATGATCGACACCGTGACGATGAAACCATCGGTCGGATATTCTCGAAGGGGGAGGAACGCGGAGGGGGAAGAGAGATGAGGATCGAGAGGACGAGACAAGGACCGTCGGAAATCGCGCGCGATTCCGAAGACGAAGTAGTACCGCGACGAACGGGAGAGCGGGATAGCGAGCCTCGAACTAAGGGATTAAAGAGCGAAGGAGCAAAGGGAACCGTGAACGATCACCCAAGAGTATCCATTACCGTCCGACGGAAAGATGTTACCGGATAGGATATTAATGTTCGCGAGATCGGATGCTGTATGCATCCATGGAATACGAGTAAAGGCGCGCGCTCGTCTCGGCCATCGGAACGATAAATTTCCCGGCTCTTGGCCTTACGGCCTTAACTTCGCGGTACCCACGCGTACTCTCAAGTTTCGCAAATAAAAGCGCGCGGCGCCGTTCCGAGGACCGCGCAAGGCCGGTCAGTTTTTTCCTATTTTTTTTCTTTTTTTTTTTTCATTCCATCGTTTCAAACGGGTAATTTGCCGGGTAATCGATCTCCCCTACGAGCATCCGCTTCGGCTTCCTCGAGTTCTCGCCGACCGTGAAACAAGTAGATCAGCAAATCGCACGTTTTCCGGTTTCTAAACGCACTACAGCCAGAAAAATTATTTACTTGACGGCCAACGTTTATTTGGGTTAAGTAAAATATTTATTCGATGTAAATATAATATTTATTTGATTGAATAAAACATTTATTTGATTAAACTTAATATTTATTTGATTAAACTTAATATTTATTTGATGAAATTTAATATTTATTTGATTAAAATAAAATATTTATTTTATTTAATTAAATATTTATGGGATTAAAACAAATATTTATTTTATTTAAGTAACTATTTACTGGATTTAAATAAATATTTATTTAAATCAAATGAATATTTTACTTAAACGAAATAAACGGTGGCCGTGAAATAAATGATTTTTCTTGGTATAAAAAGAAATATAAATCTCGTCGAGAAAATTAAGATCGCGATATTTTTTGTCAATTAAAAAACAAAAAAAAACCGATTGAAAATAAATGAGTTTCTTGGCGTCCGCTTTGCGCGCCGGGCACGTATATGTGCCCGAGCAAAGTCCAGAAACGAAGTTCCTAGGCCAGATGCACGCTGGGACTCTCGCGAAAGTAGATCGAAGTTAAGTGGCGAAGTCTGAAGTCGCTTTTAACGAGCGCGCGGATCGTATCCGCCGATAGGGCCGTCCCGCTGTCCCGCGGGCAATGAGATTGCCGGCTCGATCAGCCTGGATTGGCAGGTCCGCGGTGACACGATCAGCCTCCCAGCCTTCCCGGCTGGGAAGCTTTTGTATTCGTTCCCTCGACCTTTCCCCGCTCGCTGTCTCCGTTTGGCCCCTTTCGGCGCCTTACATCGGATTCCTCGAGATAAAGACTAAAAAACGGTGAAACCACACAGAAGGAAGAGAAGCATCTTCGACTTGGAAATCGGTCGATCACATCAGCAGGCAACGGAGATTCAAACCGTTCGCGGTTTGATCCTCGATCCGATAAGCCACGCGGATCAAAGGTCTGAACCCAGAAAAAAAAATTATTTGACGGCCACCCTTTATTTGGTTTAAGTAAAATATTTATATGATTTAAATAAATATTTATTTACATCAAGTAAATATTTATATGATTTAAATAAATATTTATTTACAACAAGTAAATATTTATTTAAATCAAATAAATATTTATTTACATCAAGTAAATATTTATTTAAATCAAATAAATATTTATTTACATCAAGTAAATATTTATTTAAATCAAATAAATATTTATTTACATTAAGTAGATATTTATTTAAATCAAATAAATATTTATTTACATTAAGTAGATATTAATTTAAATCAAATAAATATTTATTTACATTAAGTAAATATTTATTCAAATCAAATAAATATTTTACTTAAACCAAATAAACGGTGGCCGACAAATAAATTTTTTTCTGGGTGTGTCTCTGCCGGCGAGGACCGCGGATGAGTAAAGTACGCAGTAAAAAAAAGTTTGTATTTTTTCACAACAACTTATTGTCTAAGGGCTTTCACCATTTTTTATTTGTTACTTTTCCGATCGCGCCATCCGGCTGTATTTCTAGAAACGAAAGTACAAACTAAAATTGTTAATGACACGGGAAATAGGACAGGTTTAGCGTTGGTTAGTCATCGTCTATCGCAAGACCAGGTCTGCAACATTGCATCCTCGGGCACATAGGCGGTAGGTGGGAGGTTGGGAGACTGTCAGGCTTTTGTATACTCATGAAAGGAAACGGTTGGATTAACCAAGGCGCGGTGACATACCTTAAAGCTGTTATGGGGCAAAGCTCAATTTTCCAATAATTTTTGGATGGCCCATTTTGTCTCAACGATACATCCGGATTTTCGAACCCTTTTTGCCCCACGTACCACCATCGCCACCGTCCAAAAGTTATTGGAAAAATATGCTCAAACTACTATATAGTTGTACAATGACCGTCATTTTTTTTTGGTTACAAATTTCGTCACATTTTTAAAGGGAAAGGCTTGAATTTGAATAATCAAAATTTCATCAAAGTCAACGTCATTTGTACATTGTTTGATTCTTTTGTATTACGATCAGTCTGAATAATATGGTAAACATCTCTTACGATTAATAAACTATGGTCAAGTTTAAGTTTAAATAATACAATTTTTCCGCGCCGCTTGGCCTTGGAAAATGGCAGCGATGACGTATTTGCCGTTTTGTTGAGCTTCAGCAAAAACTCGCCGCGCTATTTTTTGGTCATTTTTTAGTCGGTCATGCGACGGTCACAAGACCAAACAAGAACACTGCGTCACCAGTTTTAGCTGCATTGGTTCATCCGCCGCGAAGATGTACCATGATACGAACGTCCGATGGACCGAAAATGTGTGCAGAAGTGATTTCAGTAGGCGCTTTTTACGTGTTGGAGTGAGTACCTAAAAATGACCAGTCATAAATTCGGTGCACATCTCTACATTGAGAAAAATAAATGGTTGCACTGAGAAAAAATTACATAGTTAAAGCAACAATACTGATTTTTTACCATAAAAAATAGTTCCCAAGGGGAACGTCTACATACTATAGTTACGACAATCACAGAAAATCATGGTTGCAACCATAATTATAGTTTAATCAATTGAATATATACTATCAGAAACTATCTATATAGATGTTCCTCCTGGGAACTATTCGTTATAGTAGGAAACACTATCCTTTTTCTCCGTGTGGATTAAGCAAATGCGCGGTGACATACGTTCAAGGGTGTATTTTGTTGGTACAACACATATGTTTATTTACAAATTTTGAATAAATTGAAGCAAATAATCGTTTAACAAAACAATGCTTCATTTGTACCAAACAAATAACAGCTTTGAACGTACGTCACCGCGACTTTTGGTTAACCCAACAAATTTTTTTTCTCGATGTAGTCGAGACAAAGGCTAAAGACGCTAAAACCACACGTAAGGAAGCCCGCGTCATCGAGAACTATCCTCGTCTTCTAAATCGGTCGATCACAGCACCCAGCGGGCAGAGATTCGAACCTTCGGCGAGATCCCGGATCGGATAAGCTCCGCGGATTAAAGATCCCTCTCCGGGCGAGGACCGCGGATGAAGAAGGTACACATTAGGTATCTCCGGAGCTACGGAGAGGCGCACGCACTTCGCGCACCGGGTTGGTTAGTCATCGTCTATCGCAAGGCCGGGTCTACAACATTATATCCGCGGGCTCATAGGCGGTAGGTGTACACGGGGTACGCGAATGCTATAAACTATCCTGCGGAGAGAGGATAGTATGGAGGCTAAACGCTCGCTCCTCTCATTGTGCCTGGTTGTTGAACCCTTGGGAGAGATTCGCGGCGCGCCGTTATGTTGGCGAATATGTAGGTATATACGTACAGTATACCATTATAATTACAGGAGACAGCGGCACGATATAACGCGGAACGAAGGGGGAGGTTTACGTAAGGCCCCCCACCTACCCCCTCCCCCCCTCACCCCCCGCGACAGTATAGGAAATTGTTCTTGCTGGGCGGCGGGTTACACGGTGGTTGCAGCAGCGGTAGTGGAGGCAGCCCGGTGGATACCGCTGGGACACCTGGATCTATCGATTCTAATCTATAGTATTCGCACTCGGCGGACCTGGCGTCGAATCGGGAATTACCACGGCAACCGATCCGATGAATCAATTAGCTCGTCAACGATGCGCGGCTGGTCGTTGCACATTATATTTCGGTGGTCTGCTGAAAAATGGGTGTCAAATGCAACACTGCTTCGATACCGTTATGTGGTCCATATAGGTCCGTTACCTTTGGTGTTGAAAGGAGTGTTGAGGTATGGTGTAAAACATGCTGTGTACCATTAGGGACACTTACAGAAGGCAGTTCTAAGACTGGAAAGGTGTGCAGTAACACCGCACTGAGAAAAACTTACATAGTAAATAGTTCCCAGGGGGGTCGACTACATCTTACAGTTAGGACAATGACCAAAAATTGTAGTTGTAACTGTAATTATAGTTTAATCAATTGAGTTTATGCTATCACAAACTATCTATACGGACGTCCCCCCTGGGAACTATTCGTTATAGGGCAAAATGGGGCAACGGGGCAAAACGGGGTTTTTGGGCAAAACGTCATTTTCCAATGATTTTTGGATGTCCGAATTCGCCCTATCGGATACATCAGGCTTTTCTGCCCAGTTTTGCCACCTCGTCCGATCCAAAAATGATTGGAAAATTTAGTTTTGCCCAAAAACCCCGTTTTGCCCCGATGCCCCATTTTGCCCTGTTCTCCCCTAGTAGGAAATAACATCCTTTTTCTCAGTGCGAAAGTTACTCTAAAATGAGTATAAGGGGTTTGAATGCTTGAAGTCGATTTAGAGATTTTAACTAATGAAGGAATGGAAACCTACAACTAGCGATTCTACACAGAAAAAAAAATACCAATGACTCAAGTAAAATTCGCTTGCGAATTTCAATTCTACTTTCAATTCTTACAATTCCACACGGTATTCAAACGACAACATCTCACCTCGTCAGTCTCGCCGTCCTTCCTTCAATATAAAATGGAATTGCAACAACAGAAAGTAGAATCGAAAAAAAAATTAAAATTCTTCGCAGCCCACAGGTGAATTTCTTTTTCAGTTCTAATTTAAGGCGCAGAAGTTAGCAACGTTTCTCCAACGAAATTATCGACAGCTGTCACGTTTCGCAGAAAGTTGCTTTCTCGGCGAGCCGAAAATATAATAATATATAAATATTTATAATAATATATAAATATTTATAATAATATATAAATATTTATAATAATTATAATAATGGAATACATTTCTTTAAATCGCTTCGCCGGAAAGTAAACTATTTGGGAGAAATGACAGCTGTCAATGATACCATTGGAGCAACGTTGCTAACTTCAATGCGGTTCTAATTTGCAGTATCCGCACTCGGCGTATCCGGCGTCGAATCGGGAATTACCGTGGCAACCGATCCGGCGAATCATTGAATTAGCTCTTCGACTCGAAGCCCGACGGGTGCGCATTGTGCTTCGATACACGTCGCGCCGATAAGACCGGGAGAGTAGAGACGAGGAAACATCGAGGCGAAAGTATGAAAGCGGAGAAACCGGAAGTGGATGGAATTTGAGGCATAACGGACGCGCGAGAGGAACCGACGGACAGGGGCACGTGCGGTGTTACCTTGCGCAATTACTGGAATATACCTGAATTCCAAATATTGGGTTGCCCGGGCAACACACGGGCAACTCACGGGCAACTCACGGGCAAACATTTGTTCGACCCTTTTCGGCGAGCTCTCTCGCTCCGCCGTCTGGGGTTTGGCACGTAACTCGCCGAACGGACCGTAGGAAGGAGAACGAACGTGAAAAGCAGCGAACCGTCGAGCAAATAAAAAACTGGACGAGGGTATCGAATAACTCGGAAACGCGTCTGTAACGAGAGTGAGCCATGCATCTAAATACATCGGACACGGGCGGTCGTGTATGCATCGAGGAGGGGGGGGGGGGGGGTGCATCGGGGTGGTTTTTTTTTTATCCCCCCGGGATTGCCGTGCGCCGGATCTTCGCGGTTCACGGTACGGAAACACAATGGACCGCGCCATTCGAGACTCTTAACCCTTTGAAGTTGGGAGCTTGGAAAAAAAAAAAAAAAAAAATTAGTAAAAATTAATTTAAAAAAATGACGAACATTGACGGGTATTCTGTCGACGCTGGGCGAAACGCTGTGAGCATGAAACTGGTATTCTCGTTCGGAATACTCGAAGCTACTCCGTCTCGAGGCTAATTATTCCGCTCTGTTGTGCGGAATTAAAGAGACTTTTGCGTCTGAGGACAATTTGTTAATTTCAGAAAAAAAAAATTTATTAAAATGATTATAAAAAAAAATGTTTAAGTAAAGATACAAAAAAGGTAATGTCAATGACATGACAAATTGGAGAAGGTTGTGTACGACAAAGAACGTTTTGCAAGAGCTCCAATTTAACAGTTGTTTTTTTCCCCCCGTGCATGCGGTGTGAGTTAATATAACAATTATAATAACAATGATGATAGGATGCGAGTGAAACAATGCGCAAAGTTTCGTGCTCGAAACTGGAAGCGCGCTGCCTCGCAAGGGGCTTCAAAGAATTGACGGTGATTGCTTGAAATAACGTGTGACAACCATTTGTTACTTCCGCAAAAAAAAAAAAAAAAAATTGAAGTAAAGATAAATAAAAAAAGAAAATGTCAACGACATGACAAACTGGAGAAGTTTATATGCGGCAAACGACTTTTTTCCAGAGCTCCGATTCCACCGTTATTTCTTTCCCAAGCATGCGGTGTCGGGTTAATAAAATAATAATAAAATAATAATAAAATAATAATAAAATAATAATAAAATAATAATAAAATAATAATAAAATAATAATAAAATAATAATAAAATAATAATAAAATAATAATAAAATAATAATAAAATAATAATAAAATAATAATAAAATAATAATAAAATAATAATAAAATAATAATTAATTCCCGATGTGCCTTTAAAAGGGCGGCATATTCCGCAGTGCTTAAATATGAATAAACCAGATTATGGTAAAGAGAGAAGAGAAATATAGGTATCCACACTATATTATTATAGCATCTACTTATGTAATCTAGAATCAAATGTTATTTTATATTTACTATTTTAATATCTACCATATTTACAATTTTTATTCAGATATTTAATGATTTTGCATTCTGAACTCTGTATTGGGTTTAATGTAAATCGATTTTAAAAAAAGGAGAAATCCGTCAAATAAATTTAATAATAATAATAATAATAATAATAATAATAATAATAATAATAATAATAATAATAATAATAGTAATAATGGGATGCAAGTGAAAGGATGCGCAAAGTTCGTGCTCGAAAGTGGAAGCGCGTTGCCTCGCGAGGGGCTTGAAAGAGTCGACGGTGGTTGCTTGAAAAAACGTGTGCGCGCGGAATGAAAAGGGTTGAGTGGTTATTGAAGGGGGCGGTAGAATGTTGCCGATGAATGCAGGTACGTGGGCTTTCCGCGTGCCGTGGCGCACTTCCTGCCCGCCGAGCCACTGCGAAAGTCACTGCAGTCGATACTGCACGGAGAATGTTGCCGCGGAATGATAATAGGGAAGCTCGCGTAGTGGACGGCGCACACAACTCGCACGGTTGATCGTTACACCGGCGGCGCGTCGGCTCGCGAACACGGTGAAATAACTCGATTTGCAGCGGCAAAGAGGTTCGTCTAAATTTAACGCTCGCATAACACGTCCGAGCGGCGAATTCGTGCCACACCGGTGTGACGATTCGGCCCGATGGCGAATGATCATACCTGCGAGAAACTTCCTCCCAGCTCGCTATAGCGTCGGTTATAGTTTCGGGACGAGAGCAACGCTCCGGCAATTTCTCACGACGAAAATAGGCCGGGACACAAATAATGTTCGAAATTCGCGCTCCGGTTTTGAGAGCGGAAAGACAATCCAATTAATATTTCATATATTTTAAGAGGTCGAAGCCCCCTACACTAGATGGAATGAGGACTGACTGAAAAAAAAATTATTGAACATATTATTGATGGATTTGCAAAATTATCGACTGGTTTGATGCAATTTTTGATAAGGTAGATAATTTTTTTTCTATCGGAAAAAATTAATATTTTCATACTTTTATTTACTCAATTTTGACAAAATATTTACCATCGACGGTCATCGATATAATCGATCGATGCATAAAATATGGCTTCGACGATTTAAATTAATTCAGCCCTCATTTGCTTCATATAATTTCCGGCGATTTCTCGCGACGAAAATAGGCCAGGACACAAATAATGTTCGAAATTCACGCTCCGGTTTTGAGAGCGCGGAGATCAGAGCGGATTGACAATCCAATTAATATTTAATATATTTTAAGAGGTCGAAGCCCCCTGCAATAGATTTAATGAGGGCTGATTAAAAATATATATAGAAAATATTATTAATGGATTTGCTAAAGTATCGACAGGTTTGATGGAATATTTCGATAAGGTAGATTATTTATTTTCTGTAGAAAAAAATGAATACTTTCACACTTTTATTTACTCAATTTTGACAAAATATTGACCACGCATAAAATATGGCATCGACGATTTAAATTAATTCAGCTCTCATTTGCTTCATATAATTTCCGGCGATTTCTCGCGACGAAAATAGGCAGTGACACAAATAATGTTCGAAATTCACGCTGCGGTTTTGAGAGCCGAATGACATCCAATTAATATTTCATATATTTTAAGAGGTCGAAGCCCTCTACACTAGATGGAATGAGGGTTGATTAAAAAAAATTATTGAAAATATTATTAATAGATTTGCAAAAGTATCGACTGGTTTGATGGAATTTTTGATAAGGTAGATTATTTTTTTTCTATCGGAAAAAATGAATACATGTATACTTTTATTTGCTCAATTTTTACAAAATTTCGACCATCAACGGTCATCGATATAATCGATGGATGCATAAAATATGGCATCGACGATTTAAAATAATTCAGCCCTCATTTGCCTAATATAGAGCTCCACAACCTCATCAAGTCAGCAGAATAGACCGGGACATCAATAATTGTCCAAATCCACGCTCCGGTTTTGAGAGGCCCGAGATCAGAGCGCAATCACAATCCAGTTAGTGTTCACTCACCGGTGATAATCTTGTAAGGTGAATATTTTAAGAGGTCGAAGCCCTCCACATTAGAATGAATGAGGGGTAACTTTTTTTTAAGCCAGTATTATTAATGGATTCGCAAAAGTATCAACTGATTTGCGGCAATTTCCCATAAGGTACAAAATTCTGTTTCATAAAAAAAAAAATCCGTACTTTTTTTTTGCTGAATTATGATTAAATTTCGCTTATCCACTGTGATCAATACGATCAATCGATGCATAAAACATAGCCTCGACGATTTAAACGAATTCAGTCCTCATTTGCCTATTTTTCAATCATTAACTGAGATCAATATAATCAATCGATGCACAAAACATAGCGTTGACGATTTAAATGAATTCAGCTGGTAATGTTCTATGTTCACTAATGTTCAATACGATCAATCGATGCATAAAACATAGCGTCGACGATTTAAACGAATTCAGTCCTCATTTGCCTATTTTTCAATCATTAACTGAGATCAATATAATCAATCGATGCACAAAACATAGCGTTGATGATTTAAATGAATTCAGCTGGTAATGTTCTAAAGTGGATATTTTAAGAGGTCGAAGCCTTCCACACGACAATAAATGAGGGGTGACTTTCTTTTTGTTTTTATTTTTTTCGAGAAAGTATTATTAATGGATTCGCAAAAGTATCAACTAATGTGCTGCAATTTTCCATAAGGTACATAATTCTGTTCCATAAAAAAAAAAAAAAAAATCGGTATTTTTTTTGCTCAATTGTGATTAAATATTGCTCATCCACTGTGATCAATACGATCAATCGATGCATAAAACATAGCCTCGACGATTTTTTTCGTCGAATCCAGTCCTCATTTGCCTAATATAAAGCTGCGCAACCGGCTCAAGTCAGGGGAATGGGCAAGGAAATGTCACATAAATGACGTTCCAAATCCATGCTCCGGTTCGAAGCGCCCGAGAGGTTGAAGTGGAATCGCAATCCTATTACCGGTCACTGACCCACTGCCGTAATCTTGTAAGGTGAATATTTAAACGCGGGGCAAGAGTTACTATTGCTGTATTCCCCCGTCCCTAATAATGCCTTCGACATAAATGAAGAATGCCGCGATACAGCGAATGAATTTATGCCCTCGGATACACGGGCCATTTCTATAATTCTTTATATCTCGCAGAACAGACTCGACGAAGAAAAATAGCTATCCGTACGTCGGACGACAGTTCAAAACGTACATATCCACTTCCGTCGTTTCACGTTTGCCCGTGAAACGCACGGCTTGCGATTCCAAATGGCTTTTCTACGTGACTTGTCGCTCTGACACCTGCAGCGCACTCCCGAGAGCGAAAAGCATTGAGCTTGATCACATATCTCTTCCCGCTGTCGGGTATATCGATTGGAGAAGCATTTTTATGCGACCCTTTCCACCCTTCCGTCGAGCTTTATATTCCTTGTTTTTTTTTTTTTTTTTTTCGTTAGTTATTGAGGGTCGGTACTTACTTTGTCTGAAAGCCCTCGAACTCCTCCTGCTGCTCGCTGATCGATGCCTCGAGATCCAGGTAGGCCCCGTAGTCTCCATCCTTGTACAGCTGAAGCGCGGTATCGTCGAGCTGCAAAATAAATAATATAGAAAAAAATTAAATCGTCTGGCACTTTACTCAATAACTTGATATATTTTTGTATCAATTTTTGTATCAATTTTTGTATCAATTTTTGTATCAATTTTTGTATCAATTTTTGTATCAATTTTTGTATCAATTTTTGTATCAATTTTTGTATCAATTTTTGTATCAATTTTTCTATCAATTTTTCTATCAATTTTTCTATCAATTTTTCTATCAATTTTTCTATCAATTTTTCTATCAATTTTTCTATCAATTTTTCTATCAATTTTTCTATCAATTTTTCTATCAATTTTTCTATCAATTTTTCTATCAATTTTTCTATCAATTTTTCTATCAATTTTTCTATCAATTTTTCTATCAATTTTTCTATCAATTTTTCTATCAATTTTTCTATCAATTTTTCTATCAATTTTTCTATCAATTTTTCTATCAATTTTTCTATCAATTTTTCTATCAATTTTTCTATCAATTTCCTGTTCGCAAACAGGGCTTTTATCGGCCCCGAGTACGGTCACAATTATTTTTTTCCAAAAATCGGACCAAAGTACTTCTCCCGATCGGCGAGACGATCGCGAAATAAGAAATCGAAGCTCAAAATCGCAGCGCTCGCTTCGAAGATCCTTCGGCGAAGAAGCCCGCGTGGGATTATAGGATTACATAAATTTCGCTCTCCCTCTCTCTCTCTACCTCTCAAGAGAGAGAGAGAGAGATTGTCGACGAGCGAACCATCCTCCGACCGGTGAGAATAAAAATAAAGTCGCGTCAGTTCGTCGAACTCGTTTGCTCCGGGACAGCCTCACCTCGAGAGCCGTCGCTCGTCTCGGCTTCCATCTTTTTCCGAGAAATATCGCGGGCTCTCCAAGCTGCGACTACTTTGCGCTGTCGTCATCTCAGCAAAAAAAAAAAAAAAAAAAAATGAACACCATGCATCTAACAAGAATCCCGCGAAGACCGTGCGATAAGCGGAAGAGGAGCAATCGAAGAGTTCGCGGAGCCGGAAATATGACGAAGACGATCCGCCCATCGCGCGACCGACGAGGACCGCGCGGAAAGATGTGTCTCGTAGATGGTGACCCATATATCTAAAAATCACTGACGCTGGCTTGAAAACACAGTTTCTGCCGTTAATTTTCGCCGTTAAACACGATAATTCTTTATAATATGCACTGTTAAGTCTCGCAAGCATCAGAAGAGTTATTATTCATCGATTATTATCATCCGCTCTCTGTTATATTGGTAACATTTTGCGCGGTCGGAAATTTTCTCATTTTTATTTTATTTATGTATTATTTTATTGTATTTTTCATCTCCCGACTGCCCGCTAGGGCAAAAAGACGGGAGTTATGCGTCTGAGGCCTCCAGTGTTTGTCGGAACGGCTCAATGTCTCTTGACAGAATTTGGCAAACTAGTTTCTGTGGATGGGGGAGTGTGTTCATAGCGATGGATTGGGGAAATAAATGTGAAGTGACAGAGATAAGTAACTTCGAAAAACTGGACCAAAAGCCTATTCAGATATATCGATAGGAATCCGCCACTATTGCCTTTGCGATTATTTGTCGTTTGTTATAAAAATTACATTATTTTTAGCATCGATCTTTTGGCACATTTACATCTCGACCATTCACAGCTCTACCAGAAAACAACTCCACCGTGTAATAATTCTACCAAAAAAGACGGCCCTAACAACTCTACCACATAACAACTCTACCGTCTAGCCTCGCATTCCGTCTAGCCTTGCATATAGAGTTTTATTTCAATTCCGGTAGAGTTTTATTTCAATTCCGGTAGAGTTTTATTTCAATTCCGGTAGAGTTTTATTTCAATTCCGGTAGAGTTTTATTTCAATACCGGTAGAGTTTTATTTCAATTCCGGTAGAGTTTTATTTCAATTCCGGTAGAGTTTTATTTCAATTCCGGTAGAGTTTTATTTCAATTCCGGTAGAGTTTTATTTCAATTCCGGTAGAGTTTTATTTCAATTCCGGTAGAGTTGTTATCTGGTAGAGTTGTGTGATAGAGATGTAAATGTGCCTAAATTCCATGTACAATAGTGATGAGAAATGAAAACTCTAGAAATATTTTATGGTAGAGATACTTTTCTGGTAGAGTTTTTTTTACTTTCAGGTAGAGCTTTTGGTAGAGTTGTGAGTGGTAGAGATGTAAATGTGCCGATTTTTACGCATTCTCTTATTCACTAATTTCGCTAAAAATTTTTTTTTTAGAACCATGCATCTGCCAAGAATCCCGCGAAGGTAGGGCGATGAGCGGAAGAGGAGCAATCAAAGAGTCCGCGGAGCCGGAAATATGACGAAGACGATCCGCCCATCGGGCGACCGACTCGGGCAGCGCGGAAAGACGTGTCTCGGCGATGGCGACCCATATATCTAAAAATCACTGACGCTGGCTTGAAAATAGAGTTTCTGGTCGTCGCGGAAGCATCGCCGGGTCGCGGGTTCTTTATAACCGGGGCTCAAACTGGGGCCTCCGGTTCGCCGCCCAGAGAGTCAGCTGCATCGTGCCCTGTTCCTACTTTCCGCTCGCGGGCGTTGCTGAGGCATCTCTCCGATAGCCGGAGAACACACGTAGCTCACAAACGAGAGGTGGAAAGAGGCCGATGTTGCAGAGAGATGAATCTCGCCCGGACCGTTACGTAACTCATCTCATCTTTGTGCGATGCGCGCCGGCTGGCTGGCACACCGGCGTACCTTCCGCAACTTCGCGAGCGTATCGAGGTCGTACACCGTACAAACGCCGTTAAATTAGATAGGAATAATCCGAGATGAAAGCCGTCGTACACGTTTGATAATAACTACCAACTGTTACGCCCTCCGGGGCAGGGAGGGGTGGGGGGTTCCATCGCACAATTAAAAAAAATATATCAATGACTCGAATAAAAGTCGCTTGCGGGCTGCCAAAAAAAAAAAAAATGGTATTTCGATTTTACTTTCAATTCTAATGATTCTGCACGGGAGTGAAACGATAACATGTCACCTTGACGGTCTTGCCGTCGTATCCGTTTGATAATAACTGCCAACTGTTGTGGGAAGGGAGGGGGTTGTCATTGCACAATTAAAAAAAATATATCAATAACTCGAGTAATGACGGGCTGCCAAAAAAAATAAAAAATTGGTATTTCGATTCTACTTTCAATTCTAATGATTCTGCACGGGAGTGAAACGATAACATGTCACATTGACGGTCTTGCCGTCGTACCCGTTTGATAATAACTGCCAATTGTTATGGGAAGGGAGGAGGTTGGCAGTGCACAGTGAAAAAATATATCAATGACTCGAGTAAAATTCGGTTGCGGTCTGCCCAAGAAAAAAATTGGTATTTCGATTCTACTTTCAATTCTTACGATTCCGTACGGGAGTGAAACGGGAGTCGTTGTTCAATATCGTATGGAATTGTAAGAATTAAAAGTAGAAATGAAATATAAAGCATTTTCTTTGGCAACCCGCAATTTTTTTTTTTTTGATCTGTTCAGTCTAATGATATACTGCACCCGGAAAAATAATTTATTTGATCGCCACCGTTTATTTGGTTTAAGCAACTGTTTACGTAATTTCAATAAATATTTATTTAAATGAAATAAATATTTTACTTAAACCAAATAAACAGTGGCTGTCAATTTTCTTTCTGGGTGTGATAACAGAAAACATCTCCAGCAGAAAACAACTCTACCAAAATCTCTACCAGAAAGTTTAAAAAAACTCTACCAGAATAAAAATAAAACTCTACCGGAATTGAAATAAAACTATCAGAATACAAGGCTAGACGGTAACCTTTTATTCTGGTAGAGTTTTATTTCAGATCCGGTAGAGTTTTATTTTGATTCTGGTAGAGTTCTAATACGGTAGAATTGGTATCTGGTAGAGTTGTATGGTACAAATATAAATGTGCCTAAATTTCATGTGCAATAGTAATGAAAAATGAAAACTCTAGAAATACTTTAGTTTTAATAATGTACTTTAATTTCACTCTAAAACTCAACTTTTCATTACAATTGTGCAATGGCTTTAATGTACCAGTTTTTCTATAAAAACTTCCAGTCAGGTACATTAAATTTACAATTTTTTTTTAAGTATATATGTACGCAACAAGCGTCACGCACGTGCCTGCGCCGGCGCCTGCGCACGCCGGCTCACAAAGTGCGGTCTTACGTTTTCGTTTTACTGGAATAATTCGCCTCGAAAGCCGTCGCACTCGTTTGATAATATCTACCAACTGTTACGCCC
Organism: Ichneumon xanthorius; assembly: GCA_917499995.1. NCBI lineage: Eukaryota > Metazoa > Arthropoda > Insecta > Hymenoptera > Ichneumonidae > Ichneumon > Ichneumon xanthorius. Next base: position 6,724,393 of record OU824211.1, on the reverse strand, counting down.
TCCGGGGTGAAAGGGGTGGGGAGGGGAAGGGCGATTTCTATCGCGGGCGAATAATGGAGGATACCGACTGATCGTAACGATGACCGAGCATCGAACCGGACGAGTTTCATTCGAGAATCATCACGCGAGATAAATCGAAATCTTATTGCTCGCTCGAGCGATTATATGGGTGACGTGTGTACACACAAGCGTCACGCACGTGCGTGCGCCTGCGCACACCGACCCACAAAGTGCGGTGTTACGTTTTCGTTTTACCTTGCAGCGCGTTTCACGCTCGGGCGCGGACGCAAGTGCAAGTAAGAACGACGAGGCGCGACGGCATCGCGTGTCCCGTGTCCGAGAGTGAACCTTTCTCGGACAAAAGTGCAAACGAATGGATTTAAGATTAACATTTTTTTTTTTTTTTTTTTTTTTTTTTTATTCTATCGGCGTTCCGGAGAAACGTCGAGGAGGCCATTTTTTTAATGCCGCTATTATATGTAGGGCGATTTTTCTAAGTATGCATGAAGGGACCTTAGTACGTCAACCCTAAGAGCCTGTTTTTTCCCGTTGAAGAAAAATGATTTTCTTCTCGACTTTTAATTTCTTAAAGAATGTTAAAAATTTTTGCAATCAAAGGATTATTTTTTTTTAAGTAATGAATTGGGTGAAAATTCTTTTCGTCGTTAATTGGATTAAAATTTACGAAGATATTTTGATAAATCTTCAAGAGCCATCGGCCTATCTGTTTATATTCATAACGCGCGTCGCTGAAAAAATAAACTTTCAGTTAATTACGATAATTTTTTTCTAATATGCTCTGCTAAGTCTCGCGAGCGTCAAAAGAATTATTATTGTTCATCTATAATTATCGCCCTCCTCTTTTAGTAATTTTGTTAAATTATTGTGTAAATGGAGGCGATACATAAATAAATAAACAAAATAAATAAAAGAGCCTTTTTAGCCACAATAAGTTGCCGTTCAATAAAAAAAAGGTTAGAAAGTTTGCATACAAGGTAACGAAAGTTCGCGCTGTCCCGAAGTTGAACGAGAAGCGGTTACTGCGTTCGACTTGGTAACGCTTCGACAGTTCAATCGATAATTATCATCCTCATCCCTTTATTACTTTGTTAAACTATTGTGTAAATGGAAGCGATAAATAAAAAAAAATAAAAGAGTCTTTTTAGCCACGGTAAGTTGGCGCTTAATAACAAAAAGGTTAAAAAGTTTGCATACAAGGTAGCAAAAAATTCGCACTGTCCGGAAGCTGAACGAGAAGCGGTTACTGCGTTCGACTTGGTAACGCTTCGACAGTTTAATCGATAATTAACATCCTCATCCCTTTATTACTTTGTTAACCCTTGGTCTGCCTAGGGTTTTTTGGCACCTTCAGCCTGCCTAGGGGTCCTGACGTTTTTTCAACCTGTTTAAGTGGGGCTAAAAATCTGAAAAAATTCATGGAGTTTCGTTAAACCTTTAAGTTGAAGTATCGATCATAAAATTATAAACAATTAATTTTTTTAATATATTTTTTATTACATTTGATTTTCGCTCGGACGCAAACGACCCCCCTAGGCAGGCTAAGGGTTAACCCTTAGTCTGCCTAGTTAATAAATAAATAAACAAAATAAATAAACGAAATAAATAAACAAAGCCTTATTAGCCACGGTAAGTTGGCGCTGTATAAAAAAAAGGTTAAAAAGTTTGCATACAAGGTACTGCGTTCGACTTGGTAACGCTTCGACAGTTCAATCGATAATTATCATCATCATCTCTTCATTATTTGGTTAAACTATTGTGTAAATGGAGGCGACAAATAAATAAATAAATAAATGAACAAAATATATAAACAAAATAAATAATCAAAATATATAAACAAAATATACAAACAAAATATATAAACAAAATAAATAAAAGAGTCTTTTTAGCCACGGTGAGTTGTCGCTGAATAAAAAAAAGGTAAAAAAGTTTGCATACAAGGTAACGAAAATTCGCGCTGTCCCGAAGTTGAACGAGGAGCGGTTACTGCGTTGGACTTGGTAACGCTCCGACGGTTTAGTAGGTGACACATAACGCTCACGCGAGCCGCGGTATACGACTCGTTGAAGCGACGTTCCAGCTTTTCGTCCGTGTTTCAGTCCGGCGCTCCCGGTCGTCGAGGGTGTTGAATGCACATGCACACGCCGGCTCACTCCGTCGCTGCCGAGAGAAGGAACGAGCATGCATCGGAGAAAGTACTCGACCCCAGCGGGCTGACGTCATACCCGGTGTCGCCCGAGCCAGTCCGATAGTCCTTTCTGGCACGAGTGTCCCAGCAGTGGTGGTGACTTAGTAAAAGCGACTCTGTGACGCTGATGCTTCGACACATTTACCGGCCGGCCTAGCGCTAGAGTTGAACGCACGCTCGCGATACGCCGCGCGTAACCGCGAGATCGCATCGGAGAAACAAGCGAGAGTTTTTTTTTTTTTTTTTTTTTTTTTTTTTTTTTTTTAATCTACCGGTTAAGGAAGCTGAGTCGCCGATAGGCCAGACTCACTCTTCGAGGTCTGTCATTACGAAGATAATTGCAAAGTAGGCGACGAGGGGCTCTCGTGGATGGTGAAAAAGACTTCGATATTTTTTCACCTCTTCTTTCCAGTAACGGAAGTTTCTGTTTTTTTGATTTGTTAATTTTTTATATTTTTGATATCTGTTCAAATTTAATTTTTATTTTTTTTTAGTAATTTCATTCAATTGATTGATATCATTATTTTGTTTGTTAATTTTTTATATTTTTGTTATCTGTTTAACTTTAATTTTTTTTATTTATTTAGTAATTTGATTGAATTAATTGAATTAATTATTTTGTTTGTTTATTTTTTTGCAAAGTGTAGTAGGAGTCGTTTATTTCATGAATAGTGTGACGGGTGTTTGCAAATCCCTTCGCTTGCATAAAAAGGTAGATCGCCTCCTTGTATAGTATCGTTTCGCTACCAGTTTGCAGTTCAACACATCCGATTGAAATTAACAACTCGAACTTTTCCAGATATCGAAAACACATAATAATAAATAAATATATTTGCTTTGTTCTGTTTAACAATGGGGCTTCATGTGCATCGCTATTTCTACGCGCTCCGGGTTTATATTTTCATCGACAAAGGGTACTTTTTGCAACGGAAGCAAATGTAAAATCGAACGAGAAGACAACTGTTTAGGATTGTAAAATGTAAAACTTTTTGTTTTGTTTTGTTATTTATGTAAATTTACTGCTTGTGTAGTGTAGGGTAAAGGTAGTGAATATGGACCACCCTGATTAGGTAAAGCGATGATATATTTCGGACCATATTAACCCCATGTGGTTACGTCTATCCTTTACGCTCGTACGTAATGATGAGGAACAGCGAAGCCTAATAAAAACGAGTTATGTGAATTGTTCCATTCAGTGCCCGATTTCACTTTTTTATTCAATTTTTTTTTCCTCGATGATAAGCATGCTTCCGTTTTACTATAATTATTTATTTAATTTTTCAAATATTGTTTTATTAATTTTCTGACACATTTTTGTGCCGAAATAAGTATGAAATCGAGCGACAAGACAATTGTATTTAGATTTGTAAAATATAAAACTTTTTTTTTGGGTTGTTTATGTAAATGTACTGATCATATAAGGTAATATAAAAGTAGTGAATATGGACCACCCCGATTGCCAGATAAATCAATGGTAGGGTAAAAGTGATGAATATAACCCACCTCGATTAACACGTAAATCAATGATACACGGACCGGGCCATATTTCCCACTTTTACCATATATGCCATATTAACCCCACGTGGGTACGTCTATCCTGTACGTCCGCAATGATGGAGTACAGCGAGGACTAATAAAAACGAGTTTTGTGGATTGTTCCATTCAGTGTCCGATTTCAGTTTTTTTTATTCAACTTTTTTTTTCTCGCTGATGATAACATGTTTTCGTTTTTGTGTCGGAAGCTCGAGGCGAAGGAACGATAAACAACGGGGATGGCAAATGTGGGGGAAGAACGAAAGACGCGAGGGACATAGCTCTCTCTAATATCTCGAGGATCCCTGGTGGCTCGGTGATGGAGCGATGCACTCGAGTGGCCGCGCTCGCGGAGGCGCAAGGCCCTCCTCGAGAGAGTGACCGTACGAGCGAATGTTCTGACCCGTGAGGTAAAATCCCGAAACGAGTTTCCAGGGTGAAATTTCGAAACTGCTAGACAACGAAAGGCTTGCGAAAAAGATTGATGATTATGGTCGAAAGAGTACGAAGCGCATGGGTTATATATATATATATATATATATTATATACAAAGAAAAGGGAATAACTCAATGTCGAACTTCAAGGCTCGAGGGAGATTGTGTACTGAGAAGTTCTACCTTTTTTTAGAACTTCGTAGCTGAAGCGGATATTTTATTATATTAGTTTTTCAGTTTGTATACGAAAGCAGAATATATAATTGGTGAAACTTTGTGTATTCCCAATGTTTTCCAGGCTATCGTTGAGAGCGCAGTTTTTAATGAGTTTCGTTAATTCGTAGTGGGAACGGATCGAGGTAAAATGAGGTCTATGGAAACTGCAGACCCGGATGGGTCTGGGTGCCTATTAACCCTTTGAAGCACGGTGTTTTGCAGGCGATGATACACCTCTTCGAATTCAGAAAAAAATGCATTATTAAGATAGTCCGAGCGACACAGGCCAAACGTGAGTTTCAGGAAAATATTCAAACATTTCTCGATGGGACAAAAATGTGAAAAATTAACTATTTGGGAGGTGCTGCAAATACTGTTTTTATGTGTAACAATAATTCCAAAATGTTATTGACAAATTAACAATAAAAATAATTATTCAACAAATTACTCGGCATCTTAACAATTTTTTCTATAAAAATAATTTATTTTTCTGTATACGAATGAATTTTTTCAGAATTTTTTGTGATCTTTGAAAATGGGGTTTTTTCTATGTTAACAACTATGTTGTATGTATGCTGTGAAACAACGCAATTTTCAAAGATAACAATAAGTTCCGAAAAAAATTCATACATATTCAAAAAAATAATCAAATTATTTTTATGAAGGAAAACAGTTAAGTTGCCCGGTAATTTGTTGAATAAATTTTTTTTGTCTTCGATCAGTTAATAACAAATTGGAATTATTACTTCAGAAAGACAATCTTTGCAGCACCTCCCATATGCTTGAATTTTTTCACATTTTTATGCGACCGAGAAGTGTTCGCAATTCCCTCTAATTTCTCTCAAACTTATGCGAAGTGAACGCCATTCGCAATGACTACCTTAACTTTCAATACGCCTTAATACTTTCGATACGCTAACTTCACACACATGACTCAGCATCCCGAGGCTAGCAGGCGCATCGTTCCCACTACAAGGAAAAAACTCGTCAATATCGGAAAATTTTTTAATGCTTCAGGGAAATCAGAGAAAGCCCGGCCAATTTTTGCAGATCAAATTTAGCGTCCACCCCATCTTCTCGCTTTCCCCGCATTTTCCAATACTTTCAGCGAATTATAATTTTTCACATGAGAAACCATCTTTCCCCGACCCTCGCGGTTGTCCCACTCGTACTATCTCAACTTCGATTCACTCGTGTAACGGACTCCCCTTGGGAAATCGATAGATCGCGAATGGACAAAAAAAAAAAAAAAAAAAAACAATAATTTCAGAATCGATGAGCGAGACATTGAGAGTGGAGCGTTTTAGCGTCCGGGTCGAGTGGAATAAGTGCATCTGCCAGGAATATGGATGCGCGACCTCTTTGGGGGGGGGGGGGGGGGGTGCAAGTACCCAGATATACGATGGAGCAATTAGTCTAGACGCGAAGTTCTCGGCTCTCCATTCCATCGCAGAAACTTCGCTCCCGACCCAGTGGCAGCGCTTTGCAGAGCGCTGAAAACGTTCTCACAGATTATCACAACTCGAGCACTCAGCCTCGAAGCGAGCAGCGACAATTGCGTGTAGTCTTCCGCGGCTCGAATGGCTATAAGTGAGCGAGTGCCGATGAGGAATTTCATTCGGGACGAAATCCTCCTCGGTTCCGGGTGACGTCGAGGTGGATTGGTTTTCCGGCAGACTTCGGTACATCCAGTTCTGAGAAGCTCCGGTGAATGAAGACCGAGGGAAGCTACTTGAGTACAGGAAAGATGAGAGTAAATGGAAAAGAAAAGTCCCCTTTCGAACTTGCTCGACAGTTTCGCAATTACGAAGATTTGCCCTTCGGCGTGTTTCAGAGCAGAGAGAATACACTAAGTACTGGAAGTACGTGTTGAAACATGGAATACTGAGTGCGAATGCGGATGGCGATAAGTGAGCTGGTGACGGTGAGGAATCTTATCCGAGAAAAAATCTCCTCGGTTCTGAGTGATATCGAGGCAAACTGGTTTTTCCTGCTGACTTCGGTACGACTTCTGAGAAGCTACGGTGAATGAAGACCGAGTGAAGCTACTCGAGTTGAGAATAGGTAGAAATAAATGGAAAAGAAAAGTCGCCATTGGAACTTGCATCACAGTTTCGCGATTACGAAGATTTCGCCTTCAGCGTGTTTCAGAGCTGAGCGAATGCACTAAGTTGTTGAAGTAGGTATTGAAGGATCGAATACTGAGTGCGAATACAATGCACATAATGAGTGCGGTATCGAGGTGGACTGGTTTTTCCGGCTGACTTCGGTACATTGAGTTCTGAGAAGCTCCGGGGAATGAAGACGTAGCTAAGCTACTTGAGTAAAGAAAAAATGAAAATGAATGGAAAAGAAAAGTCTCCTTTCGAACTTGTCGTAATCACGATTACGAAGATTTACCCTTCAGCGTGTTTCAAGGTCGAATTTCAAGACGTTAGCTTGAACTTAAGATCAAACTCAAGATCAAACTCAAGATCAAACTCAAGATCAAACTCAAGACCAAACTCAAGATCAAACTCAAGATCAAACGCAAGATCAAACTCAAGATCAAACTCATGATCAAACTCAAGATCAAACTCAAGATCAAACTCAAGATCAAACTCAAGATCAAACTCAAGATCATACTTAAGATCAAACTCAAGTTCAAACTTAAGATCAAGCTCGAATTCAAACTTAAGATCAAACTCAAGTTCAAACTTAAGGTCAAACTTAAGATCAAACTCAAGTTCAAACTTAAGATCAAGCTCGAATTCGTACTTAAGATCAAAATCAAGTTCAAACTTAAGATCAAACTTAAGTTTCGATCTCAAGTTCGAACTAATGTCTTAAAATTCGACCCTCAGAGCTGAGAGAATCCACTAAGTACTCGAAGTACGTATTGAAACATCAAATACCAAGTGCGAATACGGATGGCGATAAGTGAGCTAGTGACGGCGAGGAATTTCATCCGAGAAAAAAATCTCCTCGGTTTTGAGTGATATCGAGGCAAACTGGTTTTTCCTGCTGACTTCGGTACATCGACTTCTGAGAAGCTCCGGCGAATGAAGACCGAGTGAAGCTACTCAACTTGAGAAAAGATACAAATGAATGGAAAAGAAAAGTCCCCTTCCGAACTTGCCCAACAGTTTCGCGATTACCAAGCTTTCCCCTTCAGCGTCTTTCAGAGTTAGGCGAATAAACTAAGTTCTCGAAGCAGGTATCGAAGTATCAAACACTGAGCCAGTAATCCCAATACTCAGAACTTCCGCTCTTAATTTCTCGAGTGCTCAAGTTCCGTCGATACGTCAGAATCCGGCACTTCAACCCTAGTGAGAACCAAACACAGGGCCGGTGCTGGCCGCCGCTCTGCCAACACTGGTCCCGAGTCGCGCTTCCGCTACGGAAGTACTCGGTACTTCGATACGTGCCACACGAGCACTTAGTGTTTTTGCCCACCTCCGGCGTGTTTTAATCCCCAGATCCTCCATCGGCGAAGGTTGGAAAGGCCCGGAAAGAGCTCGAGTTCCATCAACCACTGAGAACTCAGGAGCTCGTACGTTTCTCTCTGCACACACGGAGTCCGTACCGGAGATTAAGTCTAATCGTCTAAGGTTACGTGATACTCGATACTCGTTCCGAGCCCGGCTAATAGCGCGGGGGCGAGCTGGTTGCACGGAGGGGTGGGAAGGGAACGCGCGCGTAACTCCTGGTCAAGCGGTCGTGAGGCTTCGATAGTCGATAGTTTCCTCTCCATCCACGTTTCTCTCCGTCCCTCGCGGCTCTGCGTAGGTTTCCCTTCGGCGCTTTGCTGCCGGTTCGTTTCCAGCGAGGTACCAGCCGCTAAACGGCTGTCGATCCTCCGCCACCTCCACGTCCCACTGGCCACATCGTGCATTGTTAGCTATCTGCACGGAGGCAGGTTTATGCCGTGGGTTCGGGGAGAATTCCGTCCGTTCGCAAGCCCCGTCGCCTATAGCACCGACGGCTCCTCCAATGCTGCCGTTACTGCCGCTGGCAGAGAATCCCTAACAACGGAAGCGGCACGAGCACACCTGGTGTTATTCTCACGAATACGGCCTGTGCGGTTTTCGCTATCCGCGAGAAAACAACTTTGCAGTCTAAACTATCGGGCGCACTTCTTTACGAGCGGGGTTTCAATTATTGGAAGGATCTGGTAAAAAGAAAGGATTGGCTAAGAAAAATTACCATAGCGCATAGTAGTGGGGCATCAGGACGCAGCCTATGGTGGAAAATCTCAGATTTGCCAAGAATTTTTACCATAAGGGCTGAAGGACTTAGGTCGATGGCCCATTGGCAATAGAAATAGCATTATGAAGTGTAAATAATCGTCAAAATGTACCAGCATTCATACCGTGTAACATATTGTCAATAAATACATTTACTACTACTTTTATCATAATATCTACGAAAAATTCTTATGAATCTGGTACTTCCTACCATAGGTGGCGCCCTAGTTTTCTACTACTATGTGCTATGGTAATTTATTTCAAGCGATATTGTCATATCTACTAAATCCTTCTATCAGTGCCGATGTTTGATGATGGGGCGTGTTTTTAAATAATCTAACTCCAAGGACTGATTGCTTACCGCACCTTACGAGTTGCAATCTTTCTTATCTTGGTTTTGTCTATATGATAGATAGATAGATAGTGTAGTTTTGAGGCAAACCCCGTAACGAGACTGCGTAAAGACTCCAAAAATACAACGACGAGTAACGAAGAAAAATGCGCAGCCTATGGCGGAAAATCTCAGATTTGCCAAGAATTTTCTACCATAAACATCCACGAAAAGTTCTTATAAATCGGGTACTTCCTACCATAGGTTGTGCCCTAGTTTCCTACTACTATGTGCTGTGGTAATATCTATCAAGCGATATTGTCACATTTACTGGATCCTTCTATCAGTGCCGATGTTTGATGATGGGGCGTTTTTTTTTTATTAATCCAATTCCAAGGATGATTGCTTACCGTACCTTACGAGTTGCAGTCTTTCTTATCTTAGGTTTGTCTATATGATAGATAGATAGATAGATAGATAAATAGTGTCGTTTACGAAAAAAAAATGTCAAAAATTGTCAATATGTTAAAAACTTGTCAAGAATTGTCAAAATGTAAGAAAATTGTCAAAAATTATGAAAATGTAAAAAACTTATCAAAATAAAAAAAAAAACTTGTCAAAAACTGGGAAAAAAGTTGGTTTGATCCGTAGACCGATGAACATCCAAGTATGAAGCGGAAAATTTCAGTTGCAGTTCCTTCGTCGCAAAACAAGTAATCAAGCTAAAAAAAAGTGTATCCAGTGACCTATGAATCTTGTTTTACACGGTTTCCCGTGTCACGCTTCAGACCCCAAGCGGTAAACTGGGGTTAACCGATCTCGATCCCGTGCTCCTTATCGCGAGACTTATCAGCGTGCGTGCGACGCGCGAGAAGACGATGCCAACCTATAACCAGACGATTCCAGCGATATGAGGCCTCGTTCCTCCGCCTACGCAGAAACAATGCGTACAAGGAACGTAATTGTTTCCGAGCTCGGCCGCCGGTGTGCGCATTTAGCCTAGGACAAACAACGGCGATCTCGTTTAAGAGTATGGATATAGGCTGCGTCGTTTAACCCCGTGTGCGCGCGGGCGCCAAAGGAGTGTACGGTTCAAGGCATAGCTATCTGGGTCGTTACGGTCGACCTCACGGAACGGTCGCGGTTCGATCATTCGTAACGAGCCCTAGGTCACTGTTGCGCGCACATCTGCACACGAAGGATCCTCGCATATTTGTCCGTGACAAAAAAAAATAAAAAAAATTTAATAAAAAAAAAAAGATGAAGAAATTCCGCACACCCAGAAAAAAATGTTATTTGATTTAAATAAGTATTTATTTAAATTAAGTAAATAGTTACTTAAATCAAATAAATATTTTACTTAAATCAAATAAGTATTTTACTTAAATCAAATAAGTATTTTACTTAAATCAAATAAGTATTTTACTTAAATCAAATAAGTATTTTACTTAAATCAAATAAATATTTTACTTAAATCAAATAAACGGTGGCCATCAAATAAATTATTTTTCTGGTGCACCAATCACGCGTACAATAACTGCAAAGCAGGTTGTATTGTATTAAATCCGAACGATCACTGAAGAAATTACGATACGAAACTCGGCCTATCACTATTTGGATTCAATTTGTATTGACAAATGAACAGAACTATTCCCAAGATGTACCAAGAACTATAGAACTCAGTGGGCATGCGAAGGGAACTCAACTTAAGGTGGTCCTTACGAATAGTGTTCACTTCGCATACACCGAGAGAAGGATCTAGTAAAAATGACTATATCATTTGAGAGATATTACCATAGCACATAGTAATAGGACGCTAGGGCGCCACCTATGGTAGGAAGTACCGGATTTATAAGAATTTTTCTTAGATATTATGGTAAAAATTGTTGGATAATCTGAGACTTTCTGCCATAGGTGGCGCCCTACTATTATGTGCTATGGTAATTCTTCTTAGATGATCGGTAATTTTTACTGGATCCTTCTCTGAGTGTAAGTTTCAGAGAAATAAGAGGGAATTGCAAGCTTTTCTGGATGGCATAAAAATCTGAAAAAAATCAATCATATTAAAGGTGCCGAAAAGTTTAATTTTGCATAATAATAATTCCAAAATGTTATCAACGTCGTATCTGGGTCGTACGGTCGACCACAAGAAACGGTCTCGGTTCGATCATTCAAAACGAACCCTAGGTCACTCTTACCCGCGCACATCTGCACACGGAGGATCCTCGCATGTTTGTCCGTGACAAAGCAAAACAAAAACAAAAAAAATATGAAGAAATTCCGCACCCATCACGTGTACAATAACGTGCAGAGGGGAATCGTTGGCAGTTCCATCGGCGTGCAACTAACAAGCGGGTCGCGTGCGCTTCTTTAGGAAAATACCGGGAGATCGCGATTGAGTGAAATCTCACAAGTCTCCCGAGGCAATTGGAACTAATCCGAGCGCGGCGCTGCCGCTCGTTAGGGACACGCGCTCGATTCGCGGGACCATTGTTGAGTGCCATTGAAGATGTGCGTTTATGATTTTTTTTTCTCTGTCTCTCCCGATGTCTCGCGAGTGCATTTGCTTTGCGGCGCGGGATGCGAGGTGGTCCGGGAAAAGTGGAACTCCGGCTCGTGGGACGCGTGTGAACTTGGGTATGTTGCGGCGCATGGTTGGACACAAACGTACATAAGCCGGCTGGGACTAATTAGCTTCATTGCGAAGAGATCTTTCGCGATAGGGACGGCCGGAAGGCGACAGCATTAATATGCTTCGATGTTGCTGCACGGAGCTCGGCGTGACTGAGGAATCTAAAAAAGGACGGATGAACTCGAGGAAGAGGCAAATGTGAAAACGTTAATGCTCTTGTTTCGAGACGCTGAGACAGCGCTGAACGAGAAGAGCCATTGTTCGACGGATTCGAGCTCTATCTCGGGTTGGCTGCTGGGAGGAGGATTAAGGTAGCTATGTCGCTTCCCGCTCATCTCGCATAAGTTATCGAAAAGTAAGTGAATATTGCTAGTACTTCTCGATGGTATAAAAATCTGAAAAAATTCATGCATATTAAAGGCACTGAAAAGATTCATTTTGCATAATAATAATTCCAAAATGTTATTAACAAATTTATCAAAAAATTAATTCTTTAACAAATTACCCGGCAAAACAACTTTTTTTAAGATTGAAAATGATTCATTTATTTTTATGAATACGTATGAATTTTTTCAGATTTTTCAATTAGTTTTGATTTCTGTGTTTTTTCTGACATTTTTTCCATATAAAAAAATTTAAAAATCAAAGCTAATTGAAAAATCTGAAATTATTCATACGTATTCAGAAAAATAAACTAATCACTTTCATAGAAAATGAAAAGTTGTTTTGCCGGACAATTTGTTACACAATTAATTTTTTGATTAATTTGTTAATAACATTTTGGAATTATTATTGTGCAAAATTAATATTTTCAGTATCTTTAATCTGCATGAATTTTTTCAGATTTTTATAGCATCGAGAAGTACTTGAAATATTCGCTTACTTTTCTCGAACTTATGCGAGATGAGCGGGAAGCGACATAGCTACCTTAAGAAACCTTAACCTCCGCATCGTGGAACTCGGCTCCCTCTATTCGTTACTTCGAGCCCCAGAAGCTCGGAATAGCTTGCAAACATACGCAGTCGTGCACAGGGTGGATAAATGTTTTATCTGTGAGTAGCTTTGCTTTTGTTTATTGTTGGTATGAGGTTGGGAGGAGGTTGCGGTGACGGGGTCAATGACCTCGATTGCTGTTACTCACTACGTAGAAGTTAAAATAATTGTTATGTAGTAGTAGTAGTGGATTTAGTGGCAATATGCCGGATGGTAAATTTTTTTAAACATGGCATGACATAACGTAGGTTGACGTGCACTGTAAAAATTAATTGTAAATTTAATGTACTGGAATTTGAAATTTTCTTTCATTACTTACATTAATTCCGTATTAATGTACTTTTTTGAAAATTATAATACCAGATATTAAAATTACAAATATGTAGCCATAAATTTATAAAAATTTGCATTAAAAATAAAAATTTTACTGTAAAATTGCAACACACATGTGTTTGAAATTTCAGAAACAGTTTGTGTAAAAGAGCTTCCAATACCGTTCATTAATTTTCAAACGATTTTTTTACAGTGTGAGAACACATATATACATTGCCAATTAGCCATCGACCGAAGTCCTTCAGACATAATTGTTATCTATTTTCTTTTTAATAGGAAGAACTCCCAGAATCCCTCGATATGTTAAGGAGGTTTTCCTTGACCACTTCCTTCATATTTTATAGAGGTTTTCCTCAACCATTTCCTTGATGTTTTCAGGAGGTTCTTAACTTCCGTGATATTTTGAGGAGGTTTTTCTCCTTAACGGGAACCCTTCCTATGAGAACTTGGCGGGTTATCCACAAAAGGGCTGCTGTCATGAATTCTGGAAAATCTTATTATTATTATTATTATTATTATTATTATTATTATTATTATTAATGCCTTAAGGACGTTCACTTCTTTAAAGCAGAGCTGGGCAAATACCCTAAGTACTTGAAGTACGTATTAAAGTATCAAGTTCTAGAAGTACTGAGTGCTAGGTAGTTTTTTAGTACTGACGTATCGAGTACCGGCAGTACTAAATTTCTGAAGTTCTAAGCAGTGGGTGAGCACTGACTCAGTACTTGACACTTCAATACGTACTTCAAGTACTTCCTGCATTTGCCCAACTCTGCTTTAAAGTATTCCCCATTCTCCTCCTTAACCACGTCCTCAACGTCTTCAGAAGGTACCCGTCATTAATACATTAAAAACGTTCTCCACCTTAAACATCCCTTTAATACATCAAGCAGTTTCCAGGAACGAAAAAAAGGTCAGTTCTCAGAATTATTAAACTTCCATTTCAACTTCCATTTATTCAACTCCCAACTCCATATCTCGTACGGAAGCCCGCTCGGAAGTTTGATAAAAAAAAAAAAGCAATGTATGCCCAGTCTGAAATTATTCCCCAGCACGCGAGTAACGCCGACGCCGCTCGTAGGTTCGCATAAAAACTCGGATAAATTGAATGTCTCCTTGATGCACGATTACGCCGCCTATTCACGTGTAATCGAGTGTTTCTGTTCCGCTCTTCGAGATTTCTCTCCCTCCCTCACGCGTCCACCGACGTTTCTACTGTTACACGGTAAGTATGTATTACTGGAAGAGAAAGCGATTGGATCACTTGACCGGAACGCTTCCACTGTTGTACCGCACGGTTCCAACGTCCGATTGGTTCGCGGACCACGGAAGGGTTTCGTGCAACTCTCTCGCCGTTGCAAAAGCACAGGCTGCGCAAAATAGGAAACAAATGTATCGTCTTGTCTACGTGCTGTAGCGACGAATTCGCGTGACCCACTTCGCAAGGTTCTCGGAGTTTCGAGCGGTTGAACGTCAAGCGTGCACCGTAGTAGCGCGGTTTATCGTCGCATTGAATAATCGATCGTCGACGCGGTCGCCCGTTCGAGAAACCACCGCAACAGGACGAATTTACCTACCGGACGGAGACTTCCGTTTTCCGTACGAACCGTTCACCGCGCCGCACGAACGCCACCGAGAAGAGCAATCGCAATTTTTTTTTGTTCCCTCCCTGCTATCCGATATATCGACGATCCACGGCGCCTGCTCGGCCCGCTCTGCAGCCTCGATTGATATCGCGCAATCCGAGTCGCGGAACGAGTCGAGACTCAATTCGAAGGCCGAACGCGCCAAACGCTCTCGCTTCGCGACTCACATTTTATAAAATAGCGGGTAGGTATCTCGACGATCCGTGACAAATTATCCCGCGGACGGTGGAATATGAGCGCGCGAGCGCGCTGGAATCCAGATTCGATGTTGCCGGAAGGGGGCGAACCAAAGCAAGGGCTTTGACCCTTCAACTTCCATCGTAGTACATTTGGTACTCGTGCAAAACTATTTTTATTTTTTTGTTTTCAGTTCTTAACGGTTCGTCAATTTTTTATTGTATGTTCTTAACGGTTCTTAAATTTTTTATTATATGTTCTTAACGTTTCTTAAATTTTTTCTTAAATGATGTTAACGCTTCTTAAATGTTTTATTATATGTTCTTAACGGTTCTTAAATTTTTTATTATATGTTCTTAACGGTTCTTAAATTTTTTATTCTATGTTCTTAACGGTTCTTAAATTTTTTATTGTATATTCTTAACGGTTCTTAAATTTTTTGTTAAATGTTCTTAAAGCTTCTTAAATGTTTTATTGTATGTTCTTAACGGTTCTTAAATTTTTTATTAAATATTCTTAAAGCTTCTTAAATTTTTTATTGTATGTTCTTAACGGTTCTTAAATTTTTTATTAAATGTTCTTAAAGCTTCTTGAATGTTTTATTATATGTTCTTAACGGTTCTTAAATTTTTTATTAAATGTTCTTAAAGCTTCTTAAATGTTTTATTATATGTTCTTAACGGTTCTTAAATGTTTTATTATATGTTCTTAACGGTTCTTAAATGTTTTATTGTATGTTCTTAACGCTTCTTAAATGTTTTATTGTATGTTCTTAACGCTTCTTAAATATATTATTATAAATTCTTAACAGTTCTTAAATGTCTCATTACATCTTCTTAACGGTTCTTAAATTTTTGTTCAAAAAATTCTGTTGCATAGAAATGAAAGCTCTTCGATAGTAATGTCATCAAACATGTGTCTCATACGAGAGTAAAACCGGTTTAACTAAACTTAAAAAAAAATCTTAATTAATTTTTCTCTAAGTCAAAGACGTTTGGCAGGTAAAGGGTTGATTGTCATGGCTCCAACCCAATGAAAAAACCGCGCCAGAACTTTCACCCCAAAAAAAATATATATAGACATTTCACCCTTAATTTTCTAATTATTTCTAGAATTTTTTGGCCCCGTTTATTTAATCGGGTCGGGCGAAGCGGCGAAACGCCGTCGACAAAGAAAGGGGAGATGACGGAGTGGAAGAAAGTGCGAGGTGCGCGAGTGAAAAGGAGTCGAGAGGGGGACCGATGATTTCGTTGCGCGTAGGAGAGAAGGGCTGCGCCTAGGCGTGTTCCTACTTAATGTTGGAAACGCGCGAGCAAGCAGCAACATCCCCCCCCCTTCCCCCCCCATCCGCCGTTGGGGTAATTGTCATGCAAAGTAAAGAGGCAACATTAGCATCATAAGCGGGCAGATACTCCGCATTCCCCGGCCATTGTACTCCCTAGTTAGTTCATTAATTCCGGGACGCGTGGCTTTATGCACGCGGTACGCCCCCACTCCCCCCCCCCCCCCGCCCCCATCTTGCTCCGCTGTACACTCTGCAATATTA
Organism: Ichneumon xanthorius; assembly: GCA_917499995.1. Lineage (NCBI taxonomy): Eukaryota > Metazoa > Arthropoda > Insecta > Hymenoptera > Ichneumonidae > Ichneumon > Ichneumon xanthorius. Next base: position 6,708,120 of record OU824211.1, on the reverse strand, counting down.
CGCGTATATCCGCTCCGTACCGCCCGCCGGGCTTCTCTACACACTCATCACCGGAGGGGGGGGGGCTATCTTATCTTTCTTGCACTTAAATTCCAAGGGTTATTGTTGTGTTGCGCGTGGAGCCTCCGCGAATCTTACACGCGGGGAGAGAAAAACAACGGTAAGACTCGGGGATCCTCGCTTGTGTGACTTTGTCCTCTATCTCGTTAATTTATAACCACTTCCGTTTCTGCACGAGGATATCTGGAGTTATCCGCATACCGATGAAAGAGATTTTTTTTTTCTTCTTTTTTTTAAGTACTTTAGAAGGGATTATTTTTTAGTACTTTAGAAGGGATTTTTATCGTTGTTGGATCTGCGGGGCGATAGATGAAACTTAAAGCGCATCGTCGATGCGAAACTACTTCCGATTACCGGACGATGATCTATCTAATTACCGGATTACCGAACCGTAGAATTCTTTTAATTTTTTTTTTTTTTTTTTTTTTTTTTTTTTTTTTTTTAAGGGTTTCTTTTTATCCTTGGTGCTGGGTCGTCACGATAATAGGTGAAATTTAAAGCGCATCATTGATGCAAAAGTACTTCCGATTACCGGACGATGATGTATCTAATTACCGGATTATCGTAACATCGAATTTCCCTTTTTTTGACGTGCTCCTTTTTATCCTTGATGTTGGAACTTCAAGATAATAGAAGAAATTTAAAGCGCATCAATGATGCAAAACTACTTCCGTTTCCTGGAAGCTGAGTACCGTCCAATTTCTTGTTTATTCTTTTTTTAAGGGCTTCTTTTCTTAACCTTGCTGTGAGATCTTCAAGTAAATAAGTGAGATTTAAAGTGCATCCTTGATGCAAAACTACTTCCGTTTACCGGACGCTGAGCCGTCCAATTACCGGATTACCGTACCGTCCAATTTCTTGTTTATTCTTTTTTTTAAGGGCTTCTTTTCTTAACCTTGTTTGTTAACCTTGCTGTGAGATCTTCAAGTAAATAAATGAGATTTACAGTGCATCCTTGACGCAAAACTACTTCCGTTTACTGGACGCTGAGCCGTCTAATTACCGGATTACCGTACCTTCCAATTTCTTATTTATTCTTTTTTTTAAGGGCTTCTTTTCTTAACCTTGCTGTGAAATCTTAAAGTACATAGACGAGATTTAAAGTGCATCCTTGGCGCAAAACTACTTCCGTTTACCGGACACTGAGCCGTCTAATTACCGGATTACCCAACCGTCGAATTTCTTGTTTATTCTTTTTTTTAAGGCCTTCTTTTCTTAACCTTGCTGTGAGATCTTCAAGTAAATAGACGAAATTTAAAGTATATCCTTGATGCAAAACAACTTCCGTTTACCGAACGCTGAGCCGTCTAATTACCGAATTACCCAACCGTCGAATTTGTTATTTATTCTTTTTTTTAAGGCCTTCTTTTCTTAACCTTGCTGTGAGATCTTCAAGTAAATACACGAAATTTAAAGTATATCCTTGACGCAAAACAACTTCCGTTTACCGAACGCTGAGCCGTCTAATTACCGAATTACCCAACCGTCGAATTTCTCGTTTATTTTTTTTTTTAAGTCCTTCTTTTCTTAACCTTGCTGTGAGATCTTCAAGTAAATAGACGAAATTTAAAGTATATCCTTGACGCAAAACAACTTCCGTTTACCGAACGCTGAGCCGTCTAATTACCGAATTACCCAACCGTCGAATTTCTTATTTATTCTTTTTTTTAAGGCCTTCTTTTCTTTACCTTGCTGTGAGATCTTCAAGTAAATACACGAAATTTAAAGTATATCCTTGACGCAAAACAACTTCCGTTTACCGAACGCTGAGCCGTCTAATTACCGAATTACCCAACCGTCGAATTTCTTATTTATTCTTTTTTTTAAGTCCTTCTTTTCTTAACCTTGCTGTGAGATCTTCAAGTAAATACACGAAATTTAAAGTATATCCTTGACGCAAAACAACTTCCGTTTACCAGTCACTGAGCCGTGTAATTTTTTGTTTATTCTTTTTTTTGGGCTTCTTTCCTTAACCGTACCGTACAATTTCTTGTTTATTCTTTTTTTTAAGGGCTCCTTTTTTAACCTTGCCGTGAGATCTGAAAGTAAATAGACGAGATTTAAAGTGCATCCTTGATGCAAAACTACTTCCGTTTACCGGACGCTGAGCCGTCTAATTACCAGATTACTCAACCGTCGAATTTCTTGTTTATTCTTTTTTTTTAAGGGCTCCTTTTTTAACCTTGCCGTGAGATCTTAAAGTAAATAGACGAGATTTAAAGTGCATCCTTGATGCAAAACTACTTCCGTTTACCGGACGCTGAGCCGTCTAATTACCGAATTACCCAACCGTCGAATTTCTTGTTTATTCTTTTTTTTAAGGGCTCCTTTTTTAACCTTGCCGTGAGATCTGAAAGTAAATAGACGAGATTTAAAGTGCATCCTTGATGCAAAACTACTTCCGTTTACCGGACGCTGAGCCGTCTAATTACCAGATTACTCAACCGTCGAATTTCTTGTTTATTCTTTTTTTTTAAGGGCTCCTTTTTTAACCTTGCCGTGAGATCTTAAAGTAAATAGACGAAATTTAAAGTATATCCTTGACGCAAAACAACTTCCGTTTACCGGACGCTGAGCCGTCTAATTACCGAATTACCCAACCGTCGAATTTCTTGTTTATTCTTTTTTTTAAGGGCTCCTTTTTTAACCTTGCCGTGAGATCTGAAAGTAAATAGACGAGATTTAAAGTGCATCCTTGATGCAAAACTACTTCCGTTTACCGGACGCTGAGCCGTCTAATTACCAGATTACTCAACCGTCGAATTTCTTGTTTATTCTTTTTTTTTAAGGGCTCCTTTTTTAACCTTGCCGTGAGATCTTAAAGTAAATAGACGAGATTTAAAGTGCATCCTTGATGCAAAACTACTTCCGTTTACCGGACGCTGAGCCGTCTAATTACCGAATTACCCAACCGTCGAATTTCTTGTTTATTCTTTTTTTTAAGGGCTCCTTTTTTAACCTTGCCGTGAGATCTGAAAGTAAATAGACGAGATTTAAAGTGCATCCTTGATGCAAAACTACTTCCGTTTACCGGACGCTGAGCCGTCTAATTACCAGATTACTCAACCGTCGAATTTCTTGTTTATTCTTTTTTTTTAAGGGCTCCTTTTTTAACCTTGCCGTGAGATCTTAAAGTAAATAGACGAGATTTAAAGTGCATCCTTGATGCAAAACTACTTCCGTTTACCGGACGCTGAGCCGTCTAATTACCGAATTACCCAACCGTCGAATTTCTTGTTTATTCTTTTTTTTAAGGGCTCCTTTTTTAACCTTGCCGTGAGATCTGAAAGTAAATAGACGAGATTTAAAGTGCATCCTTGATGCAAAACTACTTCCGTTTACCGGACGCTGAGCCGTCTAATTACCAGATTACCCAACCGTCGAATCCATTAGGGACGAATTAAATATGGTAAGATGGGAGCTCTTGCGGGTCGTCGTATGGGAGCCACCGATAATCCGTCGCTCTAAAACCGTAGTCACGTTCCCGGAGGCATGGGAAAACAGGCAAGATTTGCAAAGGTGTTTATCCGACACGCTCGCCGTCGAGTGATACTCCGGCGGAGTCGTGTTTCCGCTGCTGGTCTTGGGTTCTCGAGAGGAGCGAGGTTTCCGTCCGGCTCGCGTCGTATAAAGGACTTCCTACGATCTGACGAGACGGCGCTCGGCCGGGGTCGCCGACGATCCGTGAATAAATCGCCCGCTCCCGATGACGACCTGGCCTTTACTCTCGAGCGGTGCGGGTATAACTTTGCAAACGTGAAAGCCGAAAGCCAAGTGACCCTAATACGTGGCTAGCAACAGCCGCGAGCCATCCGACTCGGCGTGGGACACATCGAGCTGTACGGAAAGCATCGGCCGCTCGAATCTAATCAAAATCTGATGAAAGCTCATTTGAGGAGCTCGGGACACTTCGCTCTGGCTAAATTAATGAAATTTTTATTTTTATTTTTTTTCATCTTTTATGCAAATCTGTATAAACGGGATCGTAGAGGACAGTGATTTTGGCGCGTGTATCTTTATTCGTGAAAAATATTAACAGTTAGGGATTTGAGAAAAAAAAAAAATACTTGGTTAAAAAATAATAATCCGTTCGAAATTGATTTGTTTTTGTTATTTTTTTTCTTTTAATTATTTTTTGGCGTTTTTAAATTGAGGAATAGTGTTAAATATGTAGATATGTGAATTCATGGAGAATGTTTTTAAAAAATACCATGAAGCTTGCAACTTTAAAGTCGAGTGAAAAAAAAATGGATTATTATTATTTTATTTGAGCTCTCAAAAATTGTCACGAACGATTTATTTTAAAAAATCTGCAGCTATAAATGTTTTCCCCAGTTGAGGACAAGTGCTTCGATACAAATCACCATTCCACTACTCTATGTATGCATAAATCTTTCCACGAACGATAAAAAAAACAGCACGCACTTGAACAGCGCTCCAGAATTAAAAAAAAAAAAAAAAATCGAATAAAAACTTTTTCAACAAAAAAGATATCTCTCGCCTAACGGAACTTGAGATCGGTGAAACATGTATGTCACGCACAGTCACGCACATGTTTTTACGCCCGTAACCTGGTCGCAGAAAGGCAGTTTCGGTGCCTGTGTGCAGAAAAATGCCAACCTTAAAATGGACTAAAACAATAAAAAATATTGTTTTCAATTACCAAAATTATGTACATTCTCAAAAATGGTCACAAACCATTTATTTTTTCACAACAGCAGCTACCAATATTTTCCCCAGTTAAGGACAAGTGCTTCGATACAAATCACCATTCCACTACCCTATGTATGCATAAATATTTCCACAAACGATAAAAAAACAGCACGCATACGACCAGCGCTCCGGCTTCAAAAAAAAAAAAAAAAAAAAAAAAAAAAAAAATCGAATAAAAACTTTTTCAACAAAAAAGATATCTCTCGCCTAACGGAACTTGAGATCGGTGAAATATGTATGTCACGCACATTCCGGAAGCATCAGCCTCAGTGAAGAAAAGCGCTCGACAGCGTGTACGCGATTGGAAAGGGTAGATACCGGGTGAATACGTCGTTCTCCAATCGAGCCCGCGGTGTTACAGCCAGTAGCAGTAAAAGGGACCGGGAGGGCGAGGTATATAACGCTCGTAAACTCGGCGAAATCCACGGAGTCGCATCACGTATCCAATTTTCCGGAGATCAGTTGCATGATACGAGAGTTTGGAAATCGGCAGAATTGAAACGCCTAGGATGGGGCGAGACGGGTTAGCTGTCTCCGGCACTCGCGGGGCCGAGTTGCCGGCCCTTGGAATTCTATCTCCGGTGCGAGAACTGCGCCCGTGCAATTTTGCAACTCACTAAAAACTGCTCTGCCTCGGGAAGCTGGGATCACTTTTCTGGTCGGACGGCGTTCCCGAGAAAAAAATCTTGAGTCCAAGTGTTCGCCGCTGCACTCGTTCGCTTATACAGCGCATTCGCTCGATCGAGCTTTACGGTATTCAAATTCCTTTAGGGCGTTTGAATTTGGAAAGAAGATCTTGCATCCAAGTGTTTTTCGCTGTGCTTCTTCGGAAGCGGTATTCGATCGATCGAGCTTTACGGTATTCGAAATTCTTTACGGTATGCGAATTTAGAAAAAAATATTTGAATCTAAGTGTTTTTCGCTATACTCGTTCGAACGTGGTATTCGCTCGATTGAGCTTTACGGTATTCGAATTCCTTTACGTTGTTCCAATTTAGAAAAAAGATATTGAATTCCAGTATTTTTTGCTATACTCGTTCGAACGCGGTATTCGCTCGATTGAGCTTTACGGTATTCGAAATTTTTTACGGTGTTCGAATTTAGAAAAAAGATCTTGAATCCAAGTGTTTTTCGCTCTGCTTCTTCGGGCGCGGTATTCGCTCGATCGAGCTTAACGGTATTCGAAATTCTTTACAGGATGCGAATTTAGTAAAAAGAAAAAAAAACAGTTCAACTCGTTCAAACAGGGTATTCGTTCGCTTGCGCATTACGGTATTCGAATTTCTTTGCGGTATTCCAATGTGAAGAAAAGATCTTGAATTAAAGTGCTTTTCGCAATACTCGTTCGATCGAGCTTTACGGTATTCGAACTTCGATGGGACGTTTTACTGAGTTTCCCCGATGCGCGCGTTGAGCGTATAATTCAACGCCGTTGTAGATCGCTGGTTCGGTAACGTTATCGAGCGTGCATTACGCGTACACGCTCCGTACCGGCGAGTCCTCCGTATCGTCCCGCGTATCCGTTCTCTTATCGGGCCTTCCTATCGGCCAATTAGCAGAAATGAGATCAAAGCCGAAGATTAACCGGGAGCTTCCTGTGACGTTCGGCTGCTGATGCTGGTTGCGTACGCGTTTCACGGACTCGATGGAATACGCGTACTCGCTTGAATACGCGTACTCTTCACGGGCTACCCGTATAGGAGGCAACTGTGTAACAGGCCGAGAGAACACTGCGGTGCGCCGGTGGCTCGTTGGAGTACATGAAGTACATAAAGTACAAGGTACAAGGCAACGCGACGAGTATAAGTAGCCATGAGAAAACTGGTTGCGTTATAAAATGCCCGGGGCTCCGGTAAGGACACCGGCTAACATGCTCGGTCGATCATTGAGAGATTAGCTACTTCTGGTACCGTAGAGCCGGAACGGGTCGCACCGGAAGCGACAAAAAAAGTGAAAAGATAAATAAAATTAAATCATTAGTGTCCCGTTTGAGTTTGGCTAAAACTACCATCGGACTTGGATTCTACGAGCAAAGATAAAAATCAAATATGGAGTTTAGAATACTTTTCGGGAACGGTCAGTTTGCCCTCAAAAAATTAAAAGGGTACCTCACAATGTTAACAAAGTTTGTGTGAAATTTACATTACTGGACTGGAAGTTTTTACGCACAAACTGGTATATTAAATTTCGTGTACATTTGGGATGGAAAATTTGTGTACAGTGTATTAAAAACATTGGGAATACTTTATTTTTTAAATAATTAACTTTAGTCTTACTATGGAAGTACTTTAATTTTTATAATTTACTTTAATGTCAATGAAAAAGTGTATTCATTTTTCATCACAATTGTACATTAAATTTTATCTATAAGTCTTTGCACACAATCACACAATTTCATCACAATTGGACTCTAAATTTGATGCATAAGTTTTTGCATAGAAACTTTCAGTCCGTTAGATTAAATTTCCATTTTTTTTCTACATTGTAAATAAATTTTTTGTACGTTTTTCGTCAGCCTGTACTGGCCCGAAAAAACGGCTCTATACCTCAATCGATTACTCTATCCAGTGTATGTTTTCCCGTAGAACACGATAGGCTTCTTGGTTTTTCCGCAACTGCATCGGCAAGCCGAGATATCGTTGTTTGAAAATACTAAAAGTCGTGACTTTTCGCAAAAAAAAAAGTTGAAAAAAAATAATAAAAGAACGAAAAAAAAAATTTGTCGCTCATCACTCCGCCCAATACTCGACGTATTTTTTCGCCGTCGTTCACGAGTCTTCTTCTCCACTCCCGACTCAATATCTTACAAGAAAACGTGCGCCGGCGCCGAAAAAAAATATTGTCTCTGGCGACCTTTCTGCAAGGGAGGATTTTAGCGAAAAGGTAAAAAAAAAAAAGAAACGAAAAAAAAAAAGATTCCGTGAGAAAACTAAAGAAGAGTGAAGAAGGATGCCGATGCATCGACGAGAGGTCGCCGAGGAATTTACAACTGGCCGAGAGGGAGAGGAATCGACTACCGGACGGTGGAAATACTAGACGAGAGGATGCTGGAAACGAGACAAGAAAAAGACGAAGATGAAGAAGGAGGATGAAAGTAGAGGCGCAAAAGCCGAGCAGGGTCGCAAAAGGGGGTCCGGATGGGGGGGGGGGGGGGCAGAAAACGAGAGTCCTCGTCGTCACAGCACGTCGCACGGGGCTCGCATGTCGCACAGGTTTTCGCAGAGTCGACGAAGACGGGAGACAACCGACTCGCGACTAGCCGGCAGCTAATAACGAGACTAATGTACCAACACCGCGTAACGAAGAGTGCAACTTCGCTCAAACTTGCTCGAAGCCCCTTTCGCTACGACGCAACCGACGGGCCTACACGGAGAAAAAAAAATTGTTGGGACGAGAAGAATTTTGTTACCATAACTCATTTACCTGCTTAACACAGGGGCAACAAAATAGTTTGCTGTAAATAAAAATAATAAATTATTATAAAATTAATATATATATAATTATATATAATTATATATAATTATATATAATTATTTATATATATATATATATATATATATATATATAATTATAAAATAATAAATTATTATATAAAAAATAAATTAACTATCCACATTTTGTTAGAGAAACAGAACTATTTTTCTCCGTGTATAGCGATTAGAGTAAAATAATGTTGGATAAATAAATAAAATAAATAAAATAAATGGCATGCAATTTTTGCTATTCCGTGTTGACTTTCGTGCTGATACCGTGATATCACCTAAGTGCCCGGGGGAAAAGGAGAGCGTAATGAAAGAGGATCGGAGGCGAATAAAAAATAAAAAGAATTTAAATAAAAAAGGATCGATGGAAAAGAGGGAATATGAACGCATCAGGATGAAGAGACGGAGCAGGAGGGTGGACGCGACGTCGACCGAAGGATAGTTGATACCGCATCGACGATCGCGTCTGGCTCGGGCGTTTAACGGGAACGGCAGTTTTATTGGCCGCCTCTGACGTCAACGGCTAACTCCGTCATTGACGTTTTATCGGCATCTCGCTTCATTCATTTTTTTTTTTTTTTTGCGTCGAACATTTAAATCAACCCGAGAGATCCTCAATCTTTCCCTTCTCTGTTCTCGTTTAAATTAATGGAGACGCGTTCTCTACATCAGCCGATAGCGTTTCAATTGCGGGGGGGGGGGGGGGGGGGGGGATGATGATGGATAGATTAAAAAAATGAAAAAATAACAAAACAAAAAATGCAAAACGAATTTTCACCTACGCGTAAAGTTGGTGAAAATTCGAAAAATTGAAGGTCGTAGAAAGGCAGTTTCGGTGCCCGTGTGCAGAAAAATTCCATCGCATGCGCACACTGAGATAAGGATCTAAATATGACTATAGCGCTTGACAGATTTTACCATAGCTCATAGTAGCAGGGAACTGGGGCGCCACCTATGGTAGGAAGTACCGGATTTACAAGAATTTTTCGTAGATATTATGCTAAAAATTCTTGGATAATCCGAGACTTTCTGCCATAGGTTGCGGCCTGGCGTCACCTACACTGAGAAAAAGAAACTGTTGAATTGAGCAAATGGTCGGTGACATACGTTCAAAGGTGTATTTTGTTGGTACAACAAAAATGTTTGTTTCAATCGACAAATTTTCACTAAATTGAAACAAATAATCGTTTAGCAAAACAATGCTTTACTTTTACCAAAGAAATAACAGCTTTGAAAGTATGTCACCGCGACTTTTGGTTAATACAACCAATTTTTTTTCTCAATGTATGGTCATTTGTCAGAAAACAAAAAAAAGCACCGCGTCAACGTCACAACAAACGACTCTGGCATATTACATAGTTCTCAATAAAAAGTATAATGTATTAATTGAAGATGCATATAAAAAGAATTGTACATTACGATACGAGTGCGAAAAAACCGCCATTTTCCCACCGAGTGAAATAAAATTCTTCTTTCATACAACTATTTCAAATAACAATTTAATGTATAGTACACGATGCGAATCACTGCACCGTGAAGCAAAAAAAAAAAAAAGACAACAGAATAGAAAATGCCGTGAGCTGATAAATTTCCGCCCGAACAAAGTGTACACAGACACAGATGCGCGAAACTGTATCGCGATTATTCGCTCAACCGCGCGCGCTTAAAATGCATCGCGTTCGACTTTTATGACTTTTTTATTACCTGTTTCGCACGGTTCGTCTTTATTTCAACCGGCGGGCACGGCCCGGCCTCCCGGCCGTTAGAGGCTGCGCGCGCAGCTCTTCCCCCCCCCCCCCCCCGCCCGTGCCGTCGACCCGATACACACAAGAATGAACTCGGCGAGGAATCCGAGTTTGCGATTAAACGAAATGACAGCGGAATGAAGCCGCCGGGTGCCATTAGCGTTGGGAAAGGGCCGTTTCTTACGGAAAACGGAAAAAGGTGCATTTGCTCGAGGTAACCGGGGTAAGAATAACGATGCGGACTTTTTGTTGGGGTTCTCTTATCCAGTAGGGCAATGGGTCTCGTTAAGCAAATGCGGGCGCGTCTCAAACCCGCTCGGAGGGCCGTTTCTCGAGGCGGACGGGAGGCGGGATTCTTTCGCGATGTTTTCCAACGAAGCCTCGACGACGAGCAGACACTAATCCCGAGGCGAATCGACGCCTCGGAGAGCACGCTCCCGTGGAAAACGAGATAAGAGGAAACACGCGGAAACGCAACAACGACTGCGTCCATAAGACACGCTGCTGCTTCCTCGGATTAGCCGGGCGTTGAACGTTCATCCGTGAAACGAGTTTGTTTCCACGAAGTGTTGAAATAAAAGTTTTTTTTTTCTTTTTTTTTTTTCTTCTTTTCGACCTCTGCCGAACGAGTTTAATTCCCACGGTCTCGGGCGTCTGAATATATTCCGTGGAGTTGGATTAAATTTTGGTGGTTTTTTTTCTTTTGATGGCTCGTCTCTAATCAAAAATCAAGCACGTTTTGCGATGATTAAAAAAACTTTGGTTGTTTTTGTGGTATTCTTGAATACATTTGCTGGAAGAAACTTCTCGACGGCGTTTTGAAGATAGCAGAAAGTATCGCTTCGAGGTCCGATAAATTAGTGTGGTTTAAACTTTTCGAGACAAATTTTTATTGGCAATAGAATAATTTTTAGGTTGAACTTAATATATTAAACGAAGTTGCATAAATAAAATGATTTTTAAAAAATGCAATCACTTTCGAAGGATAATAGGCTATGTTTTTTGCTGTGTACTTGATCAAAAAATCAAGTACACAGCAAAAAAAATCTGCGAAGGCAATATCTGATACTCAAAAAAATTGTATGTTAATTTTTTCTGGAATTCTTCAATATGTTTGCTAAAACAAACTTTTCAATATCTTTTTTTTTTTATTGCAGAAACCATCGCTTGGGCATCCAACGAAGTACTGCAGTTTAAAATGTTCAAGCACAATTTTTACTGAAAACAGAATAATTTTTACTCTGAATTTAATATTTTAAACGAAGTCGACTAGCTTAGTTTTTTAGGATTAATATTTGTAACGTAAAAAAAATTCATTTGTCCTCGACGGATTATACGCAGTTTAATTTTGGAAATCAAGTACAACGCGCCTGGCACGCGGAGAGGATCCGCAAAGCTAATATCTCATACTCAAAAAAAGTGTATATTTTTATTCTGGAATTCTTCAATAAATTTTGCTAAAACAAATTTTTCAACGTCGTTTTTTAAAAATTGCAGAAACCATCGCTTCCAACAAAGTACTTGCAGTTAAACATTTTCAAGAACAATTTTTACTGAAAACAGAATAATTTTTAGTCTAAATTTAATATTTTAAACGAAGTCGACTAGCTTAGTTTTTTAGGATTAATATTTGTAACGTAAAAAAAATTCATTTGTCCTCGACGGATTATACGCAGTTTAATTTTGGAAATCAAGTACAACGCGCGCGGCACGCGGAGAGAATCTGCGAAGCTAATATCTCATACTCAAAAAAAAAAAAAAAGTGTATGTAAGCTCTTTCGGTGAACAAGTCGCGAAGAAGGTTGTCGCGCCTGCCGCGAATTTTCATCGCCGAAAAACGTTCGCCGCGCGGCGGTGTCGTCGGCCCGAGATTTACGAGGGGATCATGCAAATGTCTGGACGGTTCCGCGGGTCTGCGTGCCGCTGCGGCGGACGCGGTTCATCCGCGCGGGGAATATCTGTCGGGCAATCGGGTTACACGGAGAAACGGAACTAGCTTCCCGAAGTTATTGGACGTGCGTAAGGATAACGGCGGGGATATTTGTCACGGGCTCCGGAACGAACGGGAGGCGGAGAGAAATCGGTGAAGAGAGGGTGAGAGGAGAGTCGCGGAGCAGCTGAGCAGGTAAAAGCGGTAAGTCGGTGAGAGCCGGCCAGTCACAAAGGGTCTTCTCCATTCCCCTTAAAGTCATTTTCCGTCGCATCCTGAGCGGTCGCGGAAGCGGAAACGACCTGGAAACTTTTCTCAGAAGCATTTTTTTTACTCTTTTTTTAAAATTTAAATTTCTTTTTGTTATTTTGTTTTTTTTATTATTTTACGAAGCGCCGGACCCTTCGTTTGACCTACGACCGGAGAACGTACGTGTTTCCGCTCGTATTTCTCCGGCGTTCTCCCACAAAGTTCCAGATATTAATCTCGCCAGGGAAGAGATCCGGTTACCCGGATGAAGCGAACGGAAAAAAGAGGCTGCGAATGAAAGCCCGAGGCTTCCTTGTTATTCGAGATTGCTGTGCGAGTATCTTGAACGACATTGTGCGACATTTATTTATTTCATATAAATATGTAGATAGTGGTAGATGTTTTATTATGCGCACGTAAGAATACAAAGATTTATCATTCAGGAAGTTCAAAATTGTACACAATCGACATTAATTTGGATAAGAAATATGAACTAAAAATATGAACTACAAAAAATGACGAAATCCAAATTATATTAGGAGTTCATTAGCGAGGTAATAAGTTTAAAATAATTCGACAGGAAATAGAACCTTAAGGTTAGTCCGTGCGAATAGTGTTCACTTCGCATAAATTTCAGAGAAATTAGAGGGAATTGCAAACACTTGTGGATGGTATAAAAATCTGAAAAATCAAGCATATCAAATAGTGAACACTATTTGATATATTCGCAACGACTACCTTAGTACTTGGCAAGTGCTTGCAGGCTAAAAGGGTTGCCAGATTATCCTCGAAGCTAAGGGTAGAATTGAATCTGTTGGCTAAGAAGTGCTGTCGAAGAGGCCTATAGATGGGGAAACGCATCAGAAGGTGATCGAGGGACTCAAACTCGTTTGATTGACAGAGCGTGCAAATTTGCGAAGGATCGTATTTACATTTAGTCTTATTGATAACAAATCTGCGGGTGTGCTCGGTGGCTAAATCTGGCCTGAATTTTCACTCTAATGAAGCTGATGGGACAGCGAGTAATTTAAATGAATGTCTATTTAATCCAAATAAAAATGTATTTAATTCAAATAAAAATGTATTTAATTCAAATAAAAATGTATTTAATCCCATTAAAATGTATTTAATCCAATTAAAATGTATTTAATCCAATTAAAATGTATTTAATCCAATTAAAACGTATTTAATCCAATTAAAATGTATTTAATCCAATTAAAATGTATTTAATCCAATTAAAACGTATTTAATCCAATTAAAATGTATTTAATCCAATTAAAATGTATTTAATCCAATTAAAATGTATTTAATCCAATTAAAATGTATTTGATTCGATTAAAATGTATTTAATCTAATCAAAATGTATTTAATCCGATTAAAATGTATTTAATCCGATTAAAATGTATTTAATCCAATTAAAATGTATTTAATCTAGTTAAAATGTATTTAATTCAAATAAATATTCAATTACTTGTACGACGTCAAGTAACATATTTTTCCGGTTGTATGGGAAGCAAAAAAGACCGCTTTTCCTTACCCGAGTTGCGAGGCGGATTAAAAAATGCAAAAAAAAAATGTTGGAAATACATCGGATATGCAGAATGACGGTGTCGGAGATGGGGGGGGGGGGGAAGCTACAGGCAAAATACGACACGGTTACTTTCACGCGAGAGAACGAAGGCGTCGGGGAGTCGACGAAGGTGAAGAAAGGAATGCGGGAGACGGCCGCGTTGGAGGAAGTGATTTATTGTCGAGAAGGAAGAATAAGCCGAATCGTGCCAGTCACCGAGGATAGCTATATTCGCGGCTGTATGCAACGTACCGGGAGCGCGACGGGGGGAACGTTCGCGCGCTATCCGGTAGCCTCTGTGCAACGTACCCGAGGCGAACGGATGCGCGCAGAAAACTCTTATCAGTGATAACGTATATCGCGTCAAAGAGATACTTTCTCCGAGGCGAAACGAAAAAGAAATAAATAGAAAAAAATTATAATAAAAAAAAATTTTAATTAAAATAAAAGCGACGATACGTCACCGCGTGATGGTACGGGCTCGGTGAAAATATTTAACGTACATCGCGTCAAAAATATATTTTTTCCGAGGCGGAACGAAAAAGAAAGAAATTTTTTAAAAATAATAAAAAAAACAGAAACACATGAAGAAAAAAAAGGAATAAAAGGAAATAAAAATAAAAGCGACGATACGTCACCGCGTAATGGTACGGGCTCGGTAAAAATATTTACCAGATAGAACGTACACTCGCGTGCGGTCTCGCGCGCGCGCATGCGCAGACGCGCGGCTACATTATGTACAGAGCGACGTGCGGGCGGTAGAATAAAGAAGGCAGATTTATGTTTCATTCTCGTTATCGTTACATTCAGCCGACTGGCAGTGCCGGTGAGTTACACCTTGCACGACCCGAGACCCATCGTGGAAAACGATATAGCGGCGATAAAACCCCGCGCGTCTATATAAACCATAAAGAGCCCCCCCCCCTTTCCCGTCCGTGCTTCGACCGGCTGATAAAAATCGAGTAATTATGTTACCGATAAATTTCCACCTGTACGTACAACATCGCGTCCGAAAAAACCAATAGAAAACACTTGCCTCAAAAAGAGAAAAAAAGAAACATCAACACTGCGTAAAAAACCAAAAAGAAAAAAAAATAGGAAAAAAATGACCAGCTTTGAAGTTTCCCGCTTTACTGAGCCGAGAAAAAAACCAATCGTTCGGCTCTCGCTTTATCATCACGAAGCATATTGGCGAGTGAAATAGCTGGGAGTAAAGAGGGTCAGCAATTAATGAATTCGTACAACATCGCCTCCGGTATAAAATCGGCATAAAACACTTGCCTCAAGACGGGAAAAAAAGAAAACATCGATCCTGCGTTAAACAAGAAAACATTTTAAAAATGATGAAAATATATTTCCCAATTTGAATTTTCCTACTTTACGGAGCCGAGAACAAAGCCAACCGTTCGGCTCCCGCTTCACCGTCACGAAGCACGTTCGCGAGTGAAACAGCCGGATGGGCAATGAGGGTCAGCAATTAGATCGCTCGAGCCTTTTGTGCAAACAACGCATCTGGAACTCTTATCGAGATTCCGGAAAGAAATAACAAAATCTTATCTTATCGAAGCGACTCTTTGTGGAGAACAATTACCACTCACTTTGACCGAAAATAATATTCCTCAGAAACACAAGTCCCCCGAAATTCTCGCAAACGCCTTAAATCAACTTTAATCATATTGAGAAAAAAAAAGAAAAAAAAAAAAAATCTCCCTCAACACTCAAGTCCGACCTCACGGTAGAGGTGTGTTGGATCGATTCGTCGACAAATCGATTTTTCCTCCAGTAAATATCGGTATTTTGACAGGGAAATGCCGTCGATCGAATAACTGAGAGGGAAATGTCAGTTATTCGATCTTTCAATTGAAAGATCGATTTTAAATAAACGGCACTTTATGTCGACTGCTGAATAACAATTAACTTAATAAAAAAAAGTCGTTAAGTTAACACTTTCATTGCGAAGGCATTTTTGTTACTTAGCTGTCGATACGAGTTTCGTGCAAGGATACATTTTTTAATTTTTATTAATCTTCGTATAATAAAACGTTCGATGTTCTTGTTATCGATGTTCTTTCGATATATTGTTGGATCGATATATAGCGCGGCGATCAACACAGTACCGAAGATCGATATTTTTTTTACGATCCAGCGTCTCTACCTCACGGACACTTTTCTTCCTGCACAAAGAGACGCGCGCGCGTTTGCTGTCGTCTCTCGCAAATCGCGCGGCGGAAGGGGGACGGACTGGTGCGGAGGAGTGGGGGGGGGGAGGGTACGGTTGTTTGCAGCGTTAGTTGTTGACCGCGGTCTCGCTGCTAACTCAATTAAGTAACTCGAGTTAGCGTCGAAATAATTAAATTACGACGGCACGCCGAGGCTTGTGGCGTCGGCTATAGACGAAGAGGGGGCGGGAGGGGAGGGGGGGGGGGGTACAGTGGACGAGGCGAGACAGAGTCGGAGAGTGAGAAAGGCAGGCGCTCGCATACCCGCGGCTTTCGTCCCTCCGTCGCGTCCTTGCGTTAGCTCTCGGGCACTCGGGCAACCCCGGTACCGAAAAACTCCTGGTGCAAATTCAATTTTCCCTCTCGGCGATGTCGCGAGAGTGCGCAATTGAATCGAGCGGAGGAAGCAGCGGGGGGGGGGGGGGGGTGGGGGGGGGGGGGGCGAAAAGTTATGGCGATGCTAGAGTCTCGTACCGAGATAACCGGTACACCGGTCGGCCAGCGCTGGCCCAGCGTGCGGCGTCACACATCCCAAAGCTCTATAGCTATAGCTATCGCCAAACTCTTCCTACACGCGCATCGGGACCGTGCACGTACAGTTCGCAACATCCGAGCCGTAAACGCCCCCCGTGCACCTTCTTCATCTTCCACGAACGTTTCTGTATTTTTCTTTTATTTTTACCTTTTCGTTTTTGTTTCTTCTTTTATGTATACAAACTTCTCTGTTGCTCCTTTCCGCCCAAGGGCAGAGGCGATTCCTCGATACCGTTAGACGCGCCGCGCCCGGATGGGGGAGGGCATCAACTGTATACCGACCGAGCAAGCGGGAGCTCGAGAGCGGGAGAGAGAGAGAGAGAGAGAGAGCGTTCGACGAAATATAACTCGGACCTCGAAGACCGTATCTATTCGGCTGGCTCTCGCTGCCAATAAACGATCGAGTGCACCGAGATACGCGATGCTCTCTCCATCGTAAAATCGAATCTTTTCAAGTTTTTCATTTTTTTTTTATTATGTGTTCTTTTTTTAGTCTTCTCGTGTATTTCGATTCCATTCATAGAGCGATATCGATATCGGAAATGAATTTTTACGCTGAAATAAATCTCTTATAATACCGTAAGCTCTCTCGCGAGTTATATCGATCGTAGGATTGGTGGGTATAAAAATTGTAAGGAACGAGGATTCCCGGGCCTATTGACGCAGATATTGCGGCTCGGCGCCCACGCGTATACACGTCGGGGTGTGTTGCAGCGTCGCGCTGCTTAAAGCCGTGGACGCATGATCGAGGCAAATGTCTGGGCGTTGTTAAATGCGTTACAAGCCGGTTGGCTTGTTTGCCAATTCAACTGCTTTTTTTTTATCTCTTTGTATTCCGGATTGGGCATTCGGACACGAAAATTAAACACACTCTATACGAAATTTATATTATTCATAGCGAATAAAAAAAAGTTGAAAAAGATAAATAATAATAATAATTCCGGTAGGCGACGTCGAGTGTGTTGCAGCGTCACGCTGTTTAAAGTCGTGGACGCGTGATCGAGGCAAATATATCTGAGCGTTGTAAAATGCGTTACAAGCCGGTTGGCTTGTTTGACAATTCAGCTGTTTTTTTTATCTCTTTGTATCCTAGATTATACATTCAGACACCATAATTAAATACACTTTATACGAAATTTGTAATATTCATAGTTAATTAAAAAAAAAATGAAAAAATAATAATAATTCGTCAATGTTAGATCAATGCCAGCAGGCGAAGTCGAGAGTGTATTGCATCATCGCGCTGCTTAAACCTATCGACGCATAATCGAGAAAAATATATCGAGTCGTTACAACACGTGTTAAGGTAAATGTGTAAATAGCCGGACACCTAAGCGAGCAGTCCCAGTCACCGAGCAGGCATGAAAGATCGTACTTCCATCTTTCTTGCACGCACTGGGTGTAAGTCGTCTATAGTCCGGCCACTGGGACGTGTCCGGTCATTGGGACGTTTACAGTACAGGCCGGTTGGCTTGTTTGCCAGGTCAGCTGTTTATTTCTATCTCTTTGTATTCTGAATTGTGCATTCAAACACAGAAAAAAAATATATATTATATACGAAATTTATATTCCTTCGTTCTTATTCACGATGATAAACGTCTCATTACCTCCATTTTCTACGTATCGTATTGCAATGTAATATTATTTATACTGATAAAGCTATGTACGGTAAATGATATGTACGATTGCAAAATTCTTCCAAATGCCATTGTAATGTTTGGACGTTATGTAAATATCGTCCTCTAAAAGTGTTCTACCCGTTGATAAATAAACAAATATTATTCATAGTGAATAAATATCATAATAAGAAGAATTCGCCAATGTTAGATCGATGCCAGTGGCGACTTCGAGAGTGTGTTGCAGCGTCGCGCCGCTTAAATCTATGGACTCATGATCGAGGTAAACATATCTGGTCGCTATAAAATGTGTTACAAGCCGGTTGGCTTTTTTTGCCACTTCAGCTGTTTTTTTTTGTCTCTTCCGTATCATGAATTGCCCATTCAAACGAAAAATAAACACAGTCGACACGAAATTTACATTATCCATAACGAACAAAAAACAAAAAAATGTATCTGGTCGCTATAAAATGTGTTACAAGCCCGTTGGCTTTTTTTGCCATTTCAGCTATTTTTTTCTCTCTCTTCTGCATCATGAATTGCCCATTCAAACGAAAAATAAACATATTCGACACGAAATTTAAATTATTCGTAACGAAAAAAAAAAAAAACAACCAAAAAATGGAAAAATGTATCTGGTCGCTATAAAATGCGTAACAATCTCGTCGGCTGGTTTGCCACTTCAGTTGTTTTTCCTATCTCTCTTCTGTACCCCGAATTGCGCATTCAGTCAAAAAACGAACATACTCCATACAAAATTAACATTATTCATAGCGAATTAAAAAAAAAAACTTAACAATAACAACAATAATAAAAATTCGTAAATGTTAGGTGCTCGTAGGCGTCGTCGTGAAGAGGCGACTGACTCACCCTGTGAGGCGCTCGTAGGAGTCGATGCACCGCGGCAAGCTGGTTGATGAGTGGCAAGGTCGCGCTAAAGGTGTGCACCGGCGGTCTCGGTGGCTCCGGATACGAGCTGGCGTAAGCAAAAGGATCGACGTCGTTGAGATACTGGACCCTGCAAGTCAGCGACATCCCGACAGCCTTCCCCTGGAAAATTCAGTCCCGAGACGAGGACGAGGCGGACTCGTCAATTTCTTATTTCTTCTTTCCCGCCGTCCGAGAGCGTTCCCTCGCCTTTTCTTAGTTTCTGTTATCGAAGCCGAGCCGCGCGGCTGGATTTCGAGAGCAGCGCGCCGACCGGCGAGGCTTTGATTGGGCGCGCGAGATAGAGAGGGAGGGAGAGTGGGGGGAGGGGGGGGGGGGGGGAGCGAGCGAGAGAAAGAAACAGTCCGGACCGATCGGAGAGCCAAGACGACGTCGACGTCGACGGCCACCGCGGCCTCCTCGTCCTCGCCGATCTCTTTACCCTCTGAGACGAGCCGGAGGAGAGGAACCGAGGACGCGAACCGGTTCACCGTCCACTCCTGCCACGCAGCACTGCTTTATTTTCATTCGCGCTCTCTCACTCCCCGCCGCTTCTTCTTCTTCCTCTTCTTCTCTTTATTCCAAGTCCCAGTCCCCCCCCCCCCCTTCCGTCCTCACTGACTCGACTCTGTGGGCACTCGTCGATTTTATCCCGATCCAAAACGCGACGCTCTCTGCGCCTTTGAAAACCTCCTCCACCTTGCGTCGGAATACCGGGACGAAACGGACGCTGCGGACTGCGGGTTTGCTACCTAGCCGTAGGTATCGCTGGAGTCTGCGGATCCGCTTTATAGAGAGAAATTGTTAATCGGGGGTCGAAGGATTATTTACTGTTTTTTTGTAAATCATCATTTTTGTAAAAAGTTGTATATGTTTTGTAGATTGAAAACTGACGATTCACGGGAACGGGTCGATAGGTGGAATGAGTCGGTGCCAAGTTTGTTCTATCGTAGAGAAGCTTTGGCTTTAAATTGCACGGGTGATATTAAAGAAAAAATCATTTTGATAAGTCCTGGTTTTTAGATATTAAATGTAAATACAAATAAACTGGCTGGAGGAACGAATAATAAAGTTTTTTTGTTTTCTTTTGTTTATGAAACGACGAATGCGGCGCCATCTTGT
This sequence comes from Ichneumon xanthorius, assembly GCA_917499995.1. Lineage (NCBI taxonomy): Eukaryota > Metazoa > Arthropoda > Insecta > Hymenoptera > Ichneumonidae > Ichneumon > Ichneumon xanthorius. Next base: position 6,687,953 of record OU824211.1, on the reverse strand, counting down.
GAGACGAGTCGTGGTGTAGGAGTCATGACTTTCGTAGTTTGCGGGTTAAGTTTACAGGTTGTGATGCGGGTAGTACCGTATGGAGGTAGAACGAACTTCGAGAGAGAAACTTGAAGGAAGTTGGAGGGCTTTACACTAGTCAAATGAGTGTTACATTTTTGAAGTCGTTTATACAAACTTTTACGCATCGATTAGTTATAGAGAATGATTATTTGATTTACAGCAGATGTCCTTAACCTTGGAAAAAATTGACTGCAATGGATTTGCAGAAATATTAACTGGTTTGTGCTAATTTTTGAAAAGGTTATATATTACTCTTCTTCCTTGAAAGATGCTCTACGAATTCACCATCTAGCTATCATCTATAGTATTGTCCGTTCAAAAATTATACAGCCTTACAGCCTTTTGTTTATCCATCGACTAAATTTCTCCATGAAGAACCTAATTTTCGAAAATTGGCACAAACCAGTTAATATTTTCGCAAATCCATTGCAATTAACATTGTTCTACTTTGAGGACATCTGCTGCAATACAAATAGCCATATTATATATAATAGCCATACTATAATCAATAGTTGCCTAAAAGTTTGTATAAACGACTACAAATCTATCCATCATTTGACTAGTGTAAAGCTCTTCATCCAGTCTCCTTAAGATAGTCCTTGCGAACAGTGTCCACTTCGAATAAGGTTCAGAGAAACGAGAGGAAATTGCAAACACTTCTCGATGATATAAAAATCTAAAAAACAATCAACCATTCTAAAGGTGCCGAAAAGATTAATTTTTTTCAGATTTTATACCATCCAGAAAAGTTCACAATTCCCTCTCATTTCTCTGAAACTTATGCGCAGTGGACACTACTCGCAAGGACTACCTTAAGTTTACAGGTTACGATGGCGGCAGTGCCGTATCATAAAACGAACTTGGAGAGAAAAACGTTAAAGTCTCTCTCGCACAATGTCCGATGGATGAGAGACGATATTCTAGTCTATTTCTTCGCATCTATCCCGGGGCCGGGAGCGAGGGACTCTCGTCATCCATCCTGTTTATACTGTGCGGATTCGCGCGCATTGTTCTTGCGGGTAGGTGAGTCTCTCTAGAGCCGACTCGAGATCCTCCACGGAGAGAGAGCCCGGTGTGTGTGTTGTGTGTCGGCTGTTGCCCGAGCCCCGTCGCGGAGACCCTCGGCCGGCAGCTACGGCGCAGCACACAGAGGTCCGGCAGCCGTGAGAGAAGGAGGAAAGAGAAGGGAGAACGAGTCTGCGCCATGGGCTCCCGAGCGATCGAAATGCCTACGGTGGTGCCGAGCGAGCGCTCCGGACAGAGAGATTAAACGCGTCCAGGCAAGTCGTGCGAAATTCCAACCGACGAAGCGAGAAAATATGGGGGACTCTCCAGGATACAAACGCGCCACGAACTCGTCCCGTTCGAGACCAAACTTTTCGGCGGATCGACCAAAGGCGCGACACCGGATGAATTGTTGAAGAAGAAGACCGAACGCGCCATTATCCAAACCGGCGAACGATAAATTGAGTTGGCGAAGGATTACGAGAAAATACAACTTACTCGAGCTCTAAATTTCGCGACAAACCAGGATCGTAAGATTCTACGCAAGAAAATAATCAGCTAAGAACGAACGTCGAAAATACTATTTTGCAGTTCTCACTTAAAGAATGCTCGATAATAAAATAAGAAGCTCTACGTCGCCGAACTTAAAGACTTAAATTCCGTTCCGTGAATCGTTACTTTTCGTGAGCGAAACTCGGTGTGTGCATTGTGTATGTGTGTATGTATGTGTGTGTGTGTTTAGCTGGATGCCAGTTTACCCGTCCCGCGAGTCGGTAAACTGGTCGGTTGTTTCGTTTTTTTTCTTTGTTTTGTTTTGTCATGCACGAATTCGAGGATCACGTGGTGAGGTTAGAATAAAAATGCACGCACGTTTCGACCGAGAGGCCTCGCTTCGATCTTAACAACACACTCGGAACTTCGTTGTTCGCTTTCAAACAATACCGATCGCCGAACGCCGTTTAAAAGGTTACTCGTATTCGAGTGTGTAGTCGGGAGAACGAAAACAACAAAAAAACGCGCACAGTCCTGTTTGTGCCCAACCTCGCGAGCGGCCGCCGCGACACTGAATCTCGCGGACACCTGTCGACTGTGGCGATCACGGCGCCTCCACGCGGCCAACCCCCTCTCTCTCACCACCGACGAAGAAGAATCCCACGCAGTGTTATGCAGCCGCCGCGCTTCTTACCCTCCGTTTATACTCGCTCAACCGACGCTTCGTGTTCTGTTATTCTTTGGGTTGGTTTTTTTTTCTTTCGCTCTCAACTCGCCTCGGACATCGGTCTTCGTCCATAAGAAATTATCTATTCGATCGGTTACACAACGGCATTGTTGTTCCTCCTCGTGATTCTTCGCTGTATCCGCTTCGCTGCCGCTTTTCCGTATTTAGCAAAGTTATACTTTTACTTTTCGTTTTTTTTCCTCGTTTCGCTTAAATTTAAAATTTCACTTTTTACTTCCTACTGCTATTTTAATTGGTCTCTTAATTATAGTTGCTTTATGGGCTTTTTAATTTATGTAGTGCGGTGAATTTTAATGCCTTGGGTCGTCGAGCCTGAGCTGCCGTAGGATACGCAGTTTTTTCTTTGTCTTTCTTTTCAATTTTATAGTATTTTTGTTGTCAACCAAAAGTACTTGAGACTAAAAGAAAATTGTAAAATTGTCGGAGAAACGTACGAAGCTTTTTCGCGCCCTAGAGTTTCAAGCATACAATACGCAGTTCTTTTTTGTCTTTCCAATTAACATTTTTTTTTTGCTATCAACCAAAAATATTTGTAATTAAGAAAAATTGTGTAAAATCGTCGGGAAAGTAATTGTCCACGCGAATGGAAACAATTTTTTGTTAAATGTATGAAGCTTTTTTTCGCGCCGGAGCGTTTCGAGCATGCAGTTATTTTCTGTTCTTCCCAACTTTACAATATTTTCGGTATCAACCAAAAGTATTTGCAACTAAAAAAAAAAAAAAATTGTAAAATGATCGGGAAAAAAAATTGCGGACGTAAATAAAAAAAAAGTTTGTCAAATGCACTTTTTTTTCGCGCACGAGCGTTTTCGCTAATAAATCTATTATTATTTATCGTCGTACACTCGGCGCAGCGGGGACGAAAATCAAACGGGCTTTGTTCCGACGAGACGGCCTTTGTTTCCTGGAGGGTTTGTGGCACGGTGGACGGTACGAGAGTCGCGGAGGGCTCGAGACGGTAATTGCCCGGTGAAAAAATAATCAGACACCGAGTCACCGTCACGTACGGCTTCGCCGTGTCCTTCGTTCGCGGTGCGGCACGATTCACCCGTTAGATAGGGAGCTTCCGAGGCCCGACAAAAGCGAGATAACGCACAGCGAGCCAAGAGAAATACGAGCTCGCTCTCAACCCTTTCTAACGGGTGAACAACGAACGTCGAATAACTTTCGAATTTTCCTCCGGCACGAAGGAACTAAAAATACAGCCCGAACGATTAAAAAAAAATATATATATATGTCAATCTACTGTTTGGCTTTCTTTATACCCTTTCTTGGCTCATCAATTTTTTTTTTTTTTTTTTTTTTTCTAGAACGCGCGAGATGCAGCCGCATCGAGTCCGCTCTACTAGGGAAGGTCTCGCGGAGTGACTGACGAGAGACGCAAAGAATAGCTTTGTTAGCGAAACTCGCTGACTCGAAGAATAAAGAAGAGAGCGAGGAGAGACAAGAGAAGGCTTTAGCGGAGTACAGCTCGACTAGTTCGTAGCTCGTCGGCGGCCTGGAAAACAATAATGTCGCACTCGTTTTTCAACCCCTCGGCTTTTTTTTTCTGCCTTCCTTTTTTTCCGACAGAGCAGCCCTTTTCTACTCTCGTCCAACGACAGCTTCGCGCTTTTGTCTTCGGATTTTCGCTCTCGGCGCCCCTCGTCGCCTCCCTGGGTTTCGGCCCTCCCGCTCTCTCGAGTTCGTCTTTCGTCGAGAGCCGACGCGAAGGACTCACTTGAATATTGCACCGCTGTGCAGGGGGAGAGAAACGCGCGGCGCGAAAGAGTGACGAAAAAAATTGTAAGCGCGAAACCTCTACCCGCTGCCCGGCATGCCTTATTTCAATCTAAATGGCTCATCACCGCGCGGAAGTACCTCTCGGCTTCGTGCAATTTTTTTTTCTTTTTTTCTTTCAAAAAGCCTTCTTTTTCTTTGTTTGCGTTCTTGGCAATGGATAAAGCAAAAGTATTTGTAACTGAGAATAAATGGTACAATTTTCGGGAAAGAAATTGTGGAGATGAATTAAAAAAAGAAAGTTTGTATCACTCGGTAAGAAAAATGCGGTTTTAGGCGGTTTTACGTTTTAGGCGGTTTAGCGTGCGTAAAGCCCCCTTGTGAAATAAAATAGTAATTTACGATACTAGTGCGATAAACCTTTTTCTGATGAGTGTGAGTTTGCAGCACGAGCCGAAGGCGAGTGTTGCAATGACACGAGTTAAGAAAACGTTTATCGCACGAGTATCGTACGAAATTTTATTTCACAAGGTGCGAAAGAGGAGATTTACACGCGCGAAGCGTGCGTAAAACTGCACTTTACGCACCGAGTGAAATAATAGTAATTTACGATACTAGTGGGATAAAACTTTTTCTGATCAGTGTTGCAGTCACACGAGTTAAGAAAACGTTTGTCGCACGCGAATCGTGCGCAAAACTGCAATTTTCCCACCAGTGATATAAACTTTTGTACGATACTAGTGCGAAAAAACTTGTTCTGACGAGCGTGTGATTGCAACAGTCGCCTTCGGCTCGTTCTGCAAACTGACACTCGTCAGAAACAGTTTTTTCGCACTAGTATCGTAATGTACTATTGTCAAATGCACGAAGTTTGTTTTTCGCACCCGAGCGTCTCGAGCGTACGATACGCAATTATTATTTTTTTGTTTCTTTCAAATTTTCCCATTTTTTTCGACATCTACAAGAGTAACATTGTCAGGAAAGAAATTGTGGACATGAATTTTAAAAAAATGTTTGTCAAGTGTGCGAAGGTTTTCAGGAAATTGTCAGGAAGTAAATCTTATTTCCAACAGGTTTTTTTTGCTTCGCTCGCGTTCTTGGCATCGGAGCCGGAAGAAACGCGAAGTTTTCATGAAAATAAACACTTCCGGATGGAAAATGAAATTATTTGATCGTACGGTCGTAGGAGAGGGACTCGTGTGTACAAGACTCACCGGAATGTAGCCGTCGGGTTGCGGTCTGTCGGTATCTCTGGAAGATGAGAAATTTCGAACGGTCAGAATGACGGGGTAACTTTCGGGCGAGGCACGATTCGACGAACCGTGAGCGTGCTTCATTACTCCCGTTAACGCGGACATACGTACCTGCTCCTCCGTTGAATTATCGGAGTTTTGGGCGTGCTATCGTGAATTATAACTTGGGCTGCGTCTATCTCCTCGCACTCCGAGCTCTCCCCGGAATATTCTGAAACGAAGGAATTACATGTCAGTCATTCTCGCTATTGCAATTTCTCTAAACCTCCAAAATCACCGAGAAAAATTAAATTAAATATAATTCTTTTTAAAAAAGAAATAATAAATATTTTTCTCTGAGTTCTATTTATATTGCTAAAAGAAAAGAAGAATATCAAAAAATAGATTAAAAAAAATAATAGAAGTGGGAAGGGCGACATTTTTCTTTTTAAAGACTTATTTGAGTTGAAAATCTCTGATATGTTATTCGTTTTTTTATCTTCTGTTAAATCTTATATTTCTCATTACAGTAGAAACTCGCTTATCCGATCTTCGATTAACCGAGCCGCCGCCTTATCCGAAGCATCCAATTCATTCGAGCCCTCCGCGTTAAACCTTTATAAGTCACACCGCCCGAAACGGGACTAACGGACTCGGAGTGGGGACCACGCGTGGCTACGGTAGCGCCTAAGAGTGGGTATAGAGGTGTGACTTATAAAGCGTTAACCGAGATGTAGGCTCGGATAATACGGAAAACTCGGGTAAAACGGATAAAACGGATAAAGCAGCAATGCCCACGCGCGGAGTAATCCGTAGACAACTTTATTGCATACGCGCTTAAAGTTGTACAAGTTTGCTTTATATTGCGGACTGCAAATGCAATAGTTCCGATTTTAGAGTTAATGGTTTAAAGGGATTTATGTTTATATGAAGTTAATGTTAATTAATGAAATTATAATTATATCTTAAAAAAGAACTGAATTAACTAATAAAGTTAATGTTTATATGAAGTGGTGTTATTTTAAAAAAATATATAATAGTAGTATAAGTTTGAATTGAGTATGTTATTCGTCTTATCCGAGATTTCACTTATCCAACGTACGCTCTGGCCACATTAGCTCGGATAAGCGGGGTTCTACAGTATTATTATTACTATTATCATTGCCTTGTTTTCCCTTCCTCAGCCACATTCGGGAGCGCAAAAATTTTACTTTTAATTTATGTAAGTGGGCTGGCTATACCCCTTTGTTATGAACCAAATAAATTTAATCCCGGATTATTATTTCGTTGCCGTAAACAAAGTAACTATCTCCGTTATACCGTTAGTTATGCGAGCCGGCCAGTTCTCTCATTAATTGGTAGTGCCGCTAGGGCGATCCCGTCCCGCCCCTTGCCAGTGATCCACCCGTGCGTGTTATCGGACGAAATACGAGCCTGACCACATGCTCAATGACACTCTGTCGTCCGTATAGCTCGAATCGATCGAGCTCGACCGCCATCCCGCCAATTTTACCGAACTCGATGGCTTTGCGAGAGCCATAAAATCGATCGATTTATTTTGGCCGGTATCGCTATCCCGCGGACGTTAACTAGATACTTCGAATGATCGAAATACCACGGAGTCCGCGCGAGCCCGACCTCGGTTTAATCGATTATACACAAGGGACACGAGGTGGCTTCGCCTGTAGCTCCGGCTCTGTTCGTCCATAGTAGTGGACCAGCCGGGCTTGTGTACTGGCTCGGTAGTTAATTTGTTCCGACTCACCCCCCATCGCTTGGTGTTTACGGACTCGCGACACCACCGGACTGTGACGCGGTGTCGAGACCTCGCCCAGAAGCTCGTCGATGTTGGTGTGATTACCAATGAAGAGTGGCAGGGTCGAGGGTCGCTTGCGGAGCGACGATCTTCGAGTATCGCTTCTCTGCACGTTGTCGTACGGTGAGCCTCTGCCGACTCCGTAACTCTCCGGTGGATCCGGAGGATTCTCGACCTGAAAATTAACATTCTTCGATTACCGACTGGCCATCGACGTATCGCGAATATTCTGAGAGCTCTTCGGCCTATCACAACTTTATCCTGTCGATAAATTGTTATTTTTATAGCTACAAATAAATGAAATAATTAAATATATCGTTTTGATGTGATAAATAAAATAACTAAATATTACTGATGTCAATAAATTAAATAAATAAATACGAGATTGAAATAAGTGAGGTGAAATTTGGAAGCGCGTTTATAGTTTATGTAGGATCAAAAGTCGCTGGGGAATCCCGGAACCGCCGTAACTTTTCGTTGGATCCGAAAGATCCTCGATCTGAAAATTATCGACATTTTTCAAGTTACCGACTGTCCATCGACGGAATGTCAATATTCTGACAGTTCTCCAGCCTATCACAATCTTACCCTGACGACATATTGTTATGTCATAGGTATAAATAAATAAAATAATTAAATATGATTTCGATGTAATTAATAAAATGACTAAATGTGACTGATATAAAATGAATAAAAAAATAAACATCACTTTGATATGAATAAATAAACGAACTAAATACGACTTTGAAATAAATTAGGCGAAATTTGGAAGCGCGAATCCCAGAACGCTCTGTAACTTTCCGTTGGAATGGGAGGATTATCGACACTTTCCGAGTCACCGACTGTCCATCGACGTATCGTCAATATTCTAACAGCTCTCCAGAGTATTAAAATTTTACCCTGTGGACAAATAGTTCTATCATAGCTATAAATAAATAAAATAACTGAATGTGACTAATATGAATAAATAAAATAACTAAATATGACTGAAATAAATAAGGTGAAATTTGAAAGAGCGTTTATAGCTTGTGTAGGACGAAGAGTCGTTGGGGAATCAGAGTTTGGCTGTTCCCAAGCGAAAACTCACCCCTTCGGGGCTGGCGCGTTCTCCGAGCGGCTCCTCGGCTTCCGGTTCGCCTCTCGGCGACATCGGCGACGGCGGAAACTCCGTTGGAAATCTCGATACGGTACGTGGAAGTTGTTGATTCAGTTCGGACGAAGACGGATCGGTCGGTAGAATTTCAAGCTTCTCGAATGATTCCGAGGAGTCCGAATTGCTGTTCGACTCGATGTCCGGCGTTATTTTCTCGATACCATCGGGAATATTGGAGCTGCTGTCCATCCACCAGGCTTTCTCGCCCGATTCAATGTGCCTGATCCGATTGAGCGATCTCGAGAGAGTTTCGCTACCGGCGATACTCTCCGAGTCGTCGATGTTCGAGGCTGTCGGCAACCCCGTGGACGACGGAGCAACGGATACAACCTCGACACCCTCCGGCACGTCCGACGGATCTTCGCTCATCCACCAAGCTCGCTCGCCCGATTGCTGATGCCTTATTCGATTTCTTCGCTCCGCTGATTTAACGCTGCAACGACTGGCGCTTCTTCTCGAGATTGGAGATCCCGAAGTGAATTCCTTCTTCGTCGTTTCCTCCGGAATATTTTCGTTCGCCTCCAACCACCAGGCACGCTCGCCTGATTCTTGCTTCCACAATTTCGCCTTGAATTTACCTGCAAAAAAATTAATTACATTTTTTTTATAAAGGTACATTTTTTCGTCTTAGCAGTAGTAAATTTATTGACAATGCGTAACCTGTAAGAGCTTTTGATATATAACAAACTTAAATCTTATAGCGAATATTGCATACTGCCAATTGGCCATCGATCAAAGTCCTTCAGGCATGATTATTAAGAGGCTTTTCAGCGTTTCATACATTGAGTCAATGGATCGATTAATTATGCGTGAATGTAAATGGGGCATTCCCTGACATTTCGATCTGGGTCTAACCATTCACATCTTGGATTGGGCCCGGTATTTTTTATATGAAGACATTCACTCTCAAAAGCATTCAGATTAAAAAAAATTGTTTATTATTATTTATAATTATTTAGAATAAAAAAATAAACTTCTTTATCGCCACAATTTAAAAAACTTAATAGATTCTGAAATATCTTGTGTCGTATATAAAAAATAAGATTTGAGCCAGCGTAGGCCAGCGTCACCTTCTATTTTCTGTCCAATTTTGTAAAAAAAAAAAAAATGTGAAGAAAAAATCAGCCGATTATGAGTTATTGCTTGACCATTTTTACATGCAACACTGCATTTTTAGGAATTCTTTTTTCAAAACTTAAACTTTAAAATTGTCGCGATCAACAAGTTAATTTTTGTAATCATAAAATAATTACAAACAATTTTCAAAATTCTAATAAAAGATTTCAATGTCTTTGACAGCTGTCATAAAAAAATCACGGGCGCAATCCAAGATGTGAACCGCCAGGTCGAATTAATAGTGACTGCCCAAAAACTTCAATTATCTGTTCCATCGTTCATTATCTCAAATCGTCGATATCTTTAAATTTTCTATATACCTAAATACATTTTTTTAACTCATCTATATTCACATTTATCATTGTCAATTAATTTAAGGCGAGTCTCGAGATGCTCACCGTCGTCGGGCAGCAAAGTGCTGATGGTAGTTTCCTGGCTGATCTCGTCGTTGCAGTTGCTGACCCTCTCGACGCCGTCCGGCACGTTTTCAGAGTTCGGGTCGAGCCACCACGGTCTCTCGCCCGACGATTGTCGCTTAATCGTCTGCCCGGAGTTTCTTCCTCGATCGCTCGCCGGTATTTCCGTGCTGGAGTTCGTGAAGCTCAAACTCTTCGACAAACTTTGCGTAATGGATTTCGACAGTGACGGCGACGGTGTCGGCCTCTTGCTGGACTCCGAGGCCTCCTCATTGGCAGTCTCGTTTTCCGGCCATCCGTCGGAGCCGGAGTCCTGATGTTTTCCCTTGAAGAGGCCAGTGACGGGCGCGAGAGCTCTCATGAGAAAAGACTTCGCCTCTTCGGTTTTACCCGAGCGATCGCTCCTCGACCGCGGGCTCGACGGTGGCCTGGGAGGTTTGTCCATCGTCAGCGACGACTCGTCCGCCGAGGAGAGCAGAATGCTCGTTCTCGACGAAGCGGCGCTCGTCTTCCTCTCCATCCTGGGCGAGCTCATGGTCCGTTTCCTGCGCCGCTTCGACCCCGAGCTTTGGCTTCCGGTGCGATCCTGAGCGGCGGATCGTTGCCGACATCCCTCGTCGCTGCTCGAGCAGCTCGACGTGCTCTCCTCGTCGCTGCTGTCCGAGCTCGAAGTCGTCGTCGCCGAGCCGACGCTGAGCTTTCTGCGGCTCGGCGACTTCGATCGACTCTTGGACTTTCTCACGACCGACAAACGCGCCACGGAGGATCCCGACTTGGCCTCGCCGTTCGAGGTCTTCGAGCCCTCCGAGCCGCGATCGCCGATCCCTGCCTTACCGACCGAGCGTCCCGACTTGAAGGAATTCGCCGACGATCCCGATATTTGCTGCAGCGACTCTGAGTTCGCCTCGGACTCCTGCGAGCTCGCCGACACGCTTCTCTGACACTTCGAGCGTTTTCTCTCGGAGTACTTCGAGCTCCTCGCGCTCGCCTCGCCGTTCTCCATGTTCAGCGCTGACTTCCTGAAGTCCTTGTTGACGTACTTTCCCGTGGAGTTTGGCATCTTCATGACCGACGAGGAGTCGCTCTTGGGCACAGGTGGTTTCCCGCGGGCTTCCGGTGAGCTGGAGTGTTTCAGCGAATTCGTGGCGTTCGCGAGAGTCAGCGTGGCGACGGCCGGTGCCTGCGAGCTACTGGCGTTCCTAGAGTTTCCGCCGCTCGATGACTGTCCCGTTCTTATTTTTGCCCCCTGACTCGTCAGCGACGAGCACGCCGACGATGACTTCGTTCTGCCAGTTGGCACGCTGACAGAGCCGACGCTCTCCGACGACTCGTTTCGCGTCATTTTACGCGCGATGCTCTTGCCCGAGCTGTTTCGCGAGACGGACCTGCCGGAAGAGGCCGCCTCCGAGCGCACCAGGGGGTCCCGCCGGGAAGACGACGACGATCCCGAGGAACCCGTGGAATTCTCGCGTTTCTGCCTCGGCTGATTGTCGGATTGACCCTCAACGCTCCCAGGTCGTTCCTCGAGCCTCCCGGACGACGCCGCCTCCGAGCGCACCAGCGCCTCCCGCCGGGACGATCCCGAGGAACCCGTAGAATTCTCGCGTTTTTGCCGCGGCTGGTTTTCCGGTTGACCCTCGACGCTCCCAGGTCGTTCCTCGAGCCTCCCGGACGACGCCGTCTCCGAGCGCACCAGCGCCTCTCGCCGGGACGATCCCGAGGAACTCGTAGAGTTCTCGCGTTTTTGCCGCGGTTGATTCTCCGGTTGACCCTCGACGCTCCCAGGTCGTTCCTCGAGCCTCCCCGACGACGCCGCCTCCGAGCGCACCAGCGCCTCCCGCCGGGACGATCCCGAGGAACTCGTCGAGTTCTCGCGTTTTTGCCGCGGCGGATTTTCCAGTTGACCTTCGACGCCCCCAGGTCGTTCCTCGAGCCTCCCCGACGACGCCGCCTCCGAGCGCACCAGCGCCTCCCGCCGGGACGATCCCGAGGAACTCGTCGAGTTCTCGCGTTTTTGCCGCGGCGGATTTTCCGGTTGACCTTCGACGCCCCCAGGTCGTTCCTCGAGCTTGCCGGACGACGCCGTCGACGCCATGGAGATCGACGAGCAAGTTCCCCGAGCCGGCTCCGCCGAAACCTCGCTCCTCGACGACGACCTGGAGAGCTTCCCGTCGCTCCTCGGCGATGCTCGGGCCAGCCTCGAGCCGGAATTTCGTCTCTTGCCGTCCTCGCTGCTCGCTCTGCTGCTCTTCGACTCCGACGATTTTTCATCGATCGACGATTTATCGGCGATCCTCGGTGAAACTTCATTGCGCGATATCGAGTGATAACTCGACGAGTCGTCGTTGCCAGTCTCGTTCTCCGTGGCGCTGCGCGACGGCGACGGCGCGCTCTGCACTTTGGAACGCGCTTCTCGTATTTCCGTGTCGGTCGGTAAGCGCGATTCCTGCTTTACCGACTGCGCGGTACGCGGCGGCGAAGCGCCGCTCTCAGTCTGTCTTTGATAAGCGAAAGAGCCGATTCTGCTCGCGACTCCGGAGCTTCCGGTTCCGTACGACCTCGTCGACGACCCGCCCGAGGCGAACTTGTCGATGTACGAGGACCACGGCGACGAGGTCAGACGCGACGCCGAACTGCCGAATCTCGAGTACCTCGCCGTGTCGTCCATGCGGTCGGATTGCATCATGGCGTCTTTGGTTTCCGGTCTCTTGCGGCTTCTCGTGATTTCTTTCTGAAACAATCGAGCTACGTCGGCTCGCCGACGAGTCACGAAAGAGCCTGAAGTACTCGGCGGCGACGGCGAGGTCGCCCTCGAGATCATCGTGAGCGTTACCTGTTCGTCGTTCTCTTTCTCCTTCGATTCGTCCTTTCCGTCGACGCTTTCGTCCGGCTCGGCTTTGCGCGACGACTGTTCGGCTCTCCTTGGACTTTCATCTTTAAGCGTTCGCGATGCGTCGTCGTTCGTGGCGCTCGTTTTATTCGTTTCCTCCTCGGCTTTGAACAGATTTCCTAAGGGTTTCGGACTGCTGGATGTCTTCGGGCGTTCTGTGGAAGAGTGGCCGATCAGAGTGGGCGCCCTCGAGGGAGTGAATCTGCAGGTTGGACTGATGAAGCGCGATGAGAGCGACGGGACTGGACTCGATTCTGTCGCACCTGCCGGCAGCCAGTGGAAATAGAGCGATAGAGTGACGCGCATGCGCGAGTGAAGAGGGCAGGCTAGTCAGTCGAGCGAGGATCGTCCGTGGGTTAAGTTCTGTCCGTGCGCGGGTTTTCGGTATTAATCAGCTGTTCTTTGCACGCTTTGATAATTTGTGAATGTCAATTCGCTTGCTACTGGTGAGTGAGGACAGTGTCATGAACGCTAGTCGACGATGCGCGAAAGTTAGTCGTGTAACCTACTGTACAGTCGAACTAAGAAACTAAGGACGGTAAGAAACTAAGTCGAACTAAGGACGGTAAGAAACTAAGTCGAACTAAGGATGGTAAGAAACTAAGTCGAACTAAGGACGGTAAGAAAAGGTTTTGTGTATTTGACAATGATTCTTTGTCGACGAGCGTCAACTATGTTTGTTTTGTTTTCGGCCGCTTTCTATATCGTTTTCCCGAAACGTTGAAAATACTGCGATAGAGCAACGCGCATGCGCGAGTGTAAGAGGGCAGGCTAGTCAGTCGAGCGAGTTTCGTCCGTGGGTGAAGTTCCGTCCAGTGCGCGTATTTTCAGTATCAATCAATTCTTTGTGTCCTTTACCAACGTGCGAATGTTAATTCTCTTGCTACTAATGACAGATTCACGAACTTACGTCGACAATGCGTCAAGTTAGTCATTCATTCTGCTCTACAGTCGAACTAACATTTGGCAATAATATTCTTTGTCGACGAGCGTCTATTGTTTTTGTTTTGTTTTCGACTGCTTTCCATCGTTCTCACGATTTCCATTCCGCCGGGATTATAAACGGGAATATAAGGGATACAAAGGAGAAACATATTACCCGAAGTATTGTTGGTCCTCCCATACGTCGGAGCCCTCGAGTACATTCTGAAGGCGCTCGTTTTAGCGGCGGAAACTTCCGGGCTCGGCTCGCGCGAGCTTCGGCCCGAGTTCGGCCGCAATCCTCTGTACGACACGGGCGGATGTTCCGCTCGGTCCTTTTTCTCGCTGCGAATGTCGGTCCCGTAGCTTCCTCTCAGACCAGCTCCTGGGTAGGTGCTCTGCCCGTACCGAGAGCCTACATCGGGCTCCCTGCTTCGTTCGCGTGACACAGCGCGATTGCTGTACTTCTCCAGCACAGACGATGGCCTCTCCGAACACGATTTGTTCGACGAATAGGAATATCTGTCGAGCAGCGACGATCTGCTGTCGGACAAAGAGCTCTTGCTGCTCAGATCCTCGGACGACGTGCGTCCGGTGTTCAGCCTGCTCTTCTCGAGATCTTTCGTGCCTGTTTTTTTTTATTTATTTATTTATTTTTTTCACAAATGAAAGACATGATTGTAATTTTTTTTTAAGTTGATTATCAAGGCTATAAATCTAAAGCCGCATTATCTTGCGGAAACTATAATCGGCTAAATCTTCGCATGGCCGAAAATCATGGGACCGAACGCACCTCATCTAAATAGTCAAACTTACGAAACTTTATTTTTCCGAATCGTAAACCGCCGAATCTTTTATTTTTCCGAATCGTAAACTGCCGAATCTTCATTTTTCCGAATCGTCAAATTTCCGAAACTTTATTATGGCGAATCTTCATTTCAGCAAAAGTTACTCTTCGGACATAGTAACTGGACGAACGTTATTTATCCGAATCTTCATTTTTCCGAATTGTTAAATTTCAAAGCGTTAAGTCGTCGAACCATCATTTATCCGTATCGATCCGTACTGAATTTCTGCGATTCATATTCACGAGACTAGACTAAACTATTCGTGTCATATTATTTACTTTTGTGATTCGGACGAATGACTATTCGCCGATTTAACGATTCGGGAAAATTAAGTTCGCCGAAATTATTATTCGCACAAATGACGTTCGATTAAATGACAATTTGGAGGAATAAACATTTAGCAGTTTGATGATTCGCAAAAATAAACATTTAGCAGTTTGACGATTCGCAAAAATAAACATTTAGCAGTTTGATGATTCGCAAAAATAAACATTTAGCAGTTTGACGATTCGCAAAAATAAACATTTAGCAGTTTGATGATTCGCAAAAATAAACATTTAGCAGTTTGATGATTCGGAAAAATAAAGTTTCGGACATTTGACAATTCGGACAAATAAAGATTCAGCAGTTTGATGATTCGGTGAAATAAATTTTTGCAAGTTTGACTATTCGAATGAATTACATTTGTACCGTTGACTTTGGGCCATACGAAGATTCAGTCGATTCCAGTTTCGACGAAATCATGCGGATCCATAAATTGTTGTGCATAGTGGCATCACTCACAGGAATATTTGTAAGCAGGTTTATCATCGATCTTGTCCCGATCCCTCTTGTCGAGGCTCGAGCTCGTGTAGCCCGTGGTCGTGCGATCTTTGGTAGGAGCTCTGCTGGAATTCGCGCTGGTATAGCTACTTCTGTAACTCGGTAAGGAACTTCCGGCTGCGGCGGTGCTTCGGGCGAAGCTTCCACCGAGGCCACTTCCGCTTCGTCCTTTGTACGCTCCGGCATCGGTCTGTCGACAAGCATTGTCATTAATTGTCATACAAATACGTTGAAATTCTTCGGCTCTTCGCCGACAGTGAAGCTTTCGTTTCCCGGGTAAAACAGTCCAATTAACTGACGACAAACCGATAAACTCAACGGCCATGATTAAATCATGTCCGAAACAGTCTTAACCTTTCTTTTCGCATAATATAAAATTGCATAATAACTTTTCGCATAATATAAAATTGCATAATAACTTTTCGCATAATATAAAATTGCATAATAACTTATTTCGCATAATACAAAATTGCATAATAACTTTTCGCATACGATAAAATTGCATAATAGCTCCGTATATGAGCGTGTGTGAATAGTTACATTAATTGGTAGGTGTCCATTTATTTGGGTCATTATTCTAATCAAAAATGATAGATTTTGCACCCCAACCTAAAATCGTCATTGTGCCAACCACAAATGGTTATCGATCGACCCTTCGGTCGAGTCGTCATTACCGACAATGAAGTTTTCACTTACAGGGTAAAACAGTCAATTTAACTAACCGCAAACCGATAAACCCAACGGCCATGATTAAATCATATCCGAAACTACCCTAAACTTTCACATAATATAAAATCGAATAATAGCTCCGCATATGAGCGTGTGTGAATATTTCCATTAATTGGTAGGTGTCCATTTATTTTGGTCATTATTCTAATCAAAATGATTGATTTTGCACCCCAACCTAAAATCGTCATTGTGCCAACCACAAATGGTTATCGATCGACCCTTCGGTCGAGTCATTGTTACACCGATAACGGTGTAACAAAGGGACTAAACTGCGGGCATGTAAACAATAAACGAACGCCCGTTAAATCGTGAATAGCGAAAGAGGCTCGCGAGCGCGAATGCGAGTTTGATGGGCCGATTGAACGTTCGTAATTGACCTCATTGTCGACAGTGTAATAAAGCGCCGGCTCGCGAACCATAAACCGTGAGAGTTCGCGTAACCCCCTCCCCCCCCCCCTCTCCCTCTCCCTTTACCCCTTTCCCGCCCCAACCTCCCGATTTGTTTGCATTGAAAACATTTACGATCCCATCCATAAACACCGGAGACAAGATATCGGAGGTATTAATAACCGTAGACTATTACGCGATCAATGTACAAGGGTTTTATTGTAATTTATAGCTAGCAATAAATAACTCACGATCAAGCGTATGAATTCACCTCAATCGAAAAAAATCTCTCACGGTGGGGGCGATGCATCAAAATTATTATAGTTTTTTTTTTTTTTTTTTTTTTTTAATTACTGTTTTATTAATGGAATGTCATCCTGTTTGCATGTAATTCGTATCCGACGATTTGATCGAGCTGTGCCGCGTGCGAAAAACCGATAATTTCTTCAATTAAAATAATTTTTGGCAGAACGCCCTGCACCGGGAATAGACGGAGCGGCCGAGCGGCTATTAACCTTTCTATTTTTTCACTGTCTACCGGGTGGGCTCCTTTGTACAAAATCCTGTCTAGATTTTTTTTTTTTTTTTTTAATCATCGTCTCGACATCGACAATGCTATAGAAAAATATCGTATTAGTGATGAAAATATATTTTTGTATACAGAGAAAAAAAAGTTACAAGTCGACGGAAAAAAAATCGTTTGCCTAGTCGATAGTTCTGTTGATACGAAACATTTTTATTTTTTTTTATTTTGTTGAGTCTATTCAACATCTAAACACACAAGTCCCAGCGAAGGAACTCGCACAATTCCGAGGTAATATTTTTCGGCTAATAATGGAAATAATTTGGCCGGGTTAATAATTCTCTTGGGACAAAACATTTTTAGACATTTTTTTATTAATTCCTCCAACTGATAAATATAATTATTTTTTGTGATTTCAGGGTTCAAATACGCAAGTCTCGACGAAGGAATTCACACAACTCGAAGTAATAGTTCCCGGCTGTTGATGGGAATTATCGTGTGGACTGACGGAATAGGTGTCGACTTAAACGTGGACGTTAAACGTATTTGTATGTACATAAGTGCGGCGTACGAGGCGGTAACGTTGTAGGTGACACAAAGTGGTTTTTGTACCTATTGCTTAATTTCGTGCTAGATTTCATTCATTTTTTCATCATTATCCCGACATCAACAATTGTACCACGCGAGTAAACACAACATTATGAAAAATTAACAATTTTTTTTTACCAGTTCTAACTATATAGAAATATATATATATATATATATAATATTGTAACGAATATCGTACGCGGTATAGGATAGACGATTATCCTCGGTAAGACGTTTGACGGACGAACAAACGACCGACTCGACAGCGATCGTAGATTTGATAGTCAGTCTTATTCGGGACTTTAACACGAACGGACGTTTGACGTTCACGAACGGTCGCAAAAGCATAACTCGAGCCAACATTCTTTTTTTAATCAGTCGTCTCTTTACTTCCACGAAACGTTACAATATATATATCTATGTAAATAATTGTTTGCAGATTTTCGCGACGAAGGAACTCGAACGCCTTCGAGTTAACATTTCAGGGCTGGCAATGAGAATGATCGTGTGGACTGACGGAATAGGTGTCGACTTAACGTGGAATTTAAACGTATTTGTATGTACATAAGTGCGGCGCACGAGGCGATAACGTCAAAGGTGACGTTATTAGAGTGATAGTTGAAACAAAGTTGTCTTCGTGGGTATTGGTGAATCTCGTACCAGCTTGAGAACCCGAATGGGATAATGCTTCTGTGCGACTCAAGTCAGTCCAAGGAGAGACGGAGAATCGGATGGATAGAGAGAGCGTTACCCGGCGTCGAGTTTCAACGTGCCGCGCCGCAGTCTCGTTATTATGGTAATGCTATTCGTGGCGATAATGGAATTAGGACGGTGGTACCTCGAGCCCGCTTCGAAGCGATATCTGCACGGGCGCTCGCGAGAGTGAACACTCCGCGAGACCGTACCGAGCGCGGATTTCCTAAGGAATCCACACCCTCCACCCCTCGTCGCACACGTTATCGATCTCCGATATCAATTATCATTTGTTACGAATTTAACGAAATCGCGGAGAGGGGCGATTTTATTATAAAAACTTTCGACACCGGATAAGGTGTGGAGTCCTGACCTACGCCGTGACCTTTGATTGTAAAGGTCAGCGGGGCAAAATGGACCACTTTTATTTTATTTTTTCCATTTTTCTGGTGGGCGTCAAAAAACATGTCTCCACGCATACAGAGGATACGACTTCTTTTTGCCTCACTCTATACCGTCTGGTCTCTGATAAGATGGGAGATCGGGGCAAAATGGACCATTTTAGTTTATTTTTAATTTTTCTGTCGAACGAAAATAAAAATGTCTCAAATAGAGGACATTGCTCCTTTTTGCTCCACTCTATACCGTTTGGTCTCTGATAGCATGGAAGACCGGGGCAAAACGGACCATTTTAGTTTATTTTTAATTTTTCTGTTGAACGAAAATAAAAATGTCTCAAATAGAGGACATGACTCCTTTTTGCCCCACTCTACACCGTTTGGTCTCTGATAGCATGGGAAACCGGGGCAAAACGGAGCATTTTAATTTATTTTCAATTTTTCTGCCGAACGTAAAAAAACGGCACCGTTTTGCCCCGCTCTCGACCGTGTGGTCTCTGATAGTAATGCTATGCGTGGCGATAATGGAATTAGGACGACGGTACCTAGAGAACACTCCGCAAGAGCGTACTGAGTGCGGATTTCCTAAGGTATCCCCCCCCGCCGTCTCGTCGCACACGTTATCGCTCTCCGATATCAATTATCGCTTATTACGAATTTAACAAAATCGCGGAGTGCGACGATTCTTATCACAACTTTCGATACCTTAATTTGAGACCGGATAACGTGTGGGTTTCTTGACCTAGGGCGTGACCTTCGATAGTGGAGGTCAGCGGGGCAAAATGGACCATTTTATTTTAAATTTTTCTGCTGAATGTAAAAAAGCCCCGTCTTAAATAGAGGATACGACTCCTTTTTGTCCCGCTCTCCACTGTTTAGTCTCTAATAGCTTGAGAGACCGGGGCGAAGTGAACTATTTTTAGCAATTTTTTCTAAGACATAAAAAAAATATCCATCTCAAATAGAGGCCATCCGTTTCCTCTGTCTGCTCCTATCCCTTCGTATACAATCTATATCCACCACATAGTGTTTCCGGGACACGGTCGATCTAAGCCCTAACGTCAGTACTTCCGTCCTCGATACCGTAATACCTGAGTATGCACGCACTTGACTAGATGCACGCGACTACATTGGATTGTAATACCATTATGCCTAGAACATATACAGATATACATATTTGTATTTGTATAGATATATATATATATATATATACACACACACACACAGATATAAATATATGGGGTATTCCACGTCAAGTCGATCGGCCCAAAACCCTAATCCTTTTAGGTCAAGCTGAAAGCTCGTGTTGTGCATTATTGTATCGTGTGCGTATGTGAAATTTTTTTCAGATTTTTATTTGCTCTCTTTTTCAACTACCAGATAGGCGTGTTGATTAAAAAAATTATTACATCAGAAACTTTCGGTCGTTCCAAATTTACTATATCGATAAATATATACATGTATTTGCGAAAATTGAACGCAATCCCAACCCATTCCGAAATGTATACATGTTGTTTCACATGTTGTTTCACACTAAAAGAATATTCTCTGAAATTTTTAGCAACATTTTTTTAATGAAAAAAGTTCAAAAATTAAGAAAAAAAACTTTTTTTCTCGTACTTGAAAAATTTGAAAAAATGTACGAAGATAGTTCGTCAAAAGTATTATCTTTTTTGTACGACCAACAGTTTCCGCGATATAATAATTTTAAATATTAAACACGCCTATCCGCTGACTCGAAAACAAGAGCCGATAAAAATCTGAAAAAAATTCCAGGTACTCATACTATATAACACTGCAACGTCACGAGCTTTCAGCTCGATCTAAGAGGGTCGGGGCTTTTGGGCGGTTCGACTTGACGTGGAATGACCCATATATACATCTATGTACACGTGATAGCGTGAAAGGGGTTAGAGCCATTTGCTTATATGGGTGAATACGCATTTACGTTAGTGCTTATTCCCCCCCCCCCCCCCCCCCCCCCAATGCTCCGCCGTAGGACGGAGGCCGTATTCACAGTTCCCATTGTAACAGCCACATTACGAGCGCGTGCGCCATTGTAACGGGCTAACGATATAAACGCATACAATCCGGGCTATCTTCCCGAGGCCGCCGAGTTCCCGGATAACGAGCTTCTGAAACTCTCTGCGCAGCGAGATTATCAGCCCTGCATAAAAAAGAAAGAAAAACTATTTAAAAAAAAACAAACATTCCGAATGGTAAAAGCCACATGCGTGCGCCAATGCTATTAACGGTTGTTGATTATTTCCACGGGAAAGCCTGAATAAAAATAAAGAAGGTAAAAAAAGAATACCGTTTGTACGACTGTCAGGTCGTCCGAAACTCGGCGCAGCGAGATTATCGCCCCTCCATAAAAAAGAAAGAGAAACTATAAAAAAAAATTAAAATAAAAAAACATTCCGTTTTGAAAAAGCCACACGCGTGTAAAGCCTGAATAAAAAAAAGTAAATAAAAAAATGAATCCCACTTATACGACTGTCAGCTCTTCTGAAACTTATCAGTTTCTCCATAAAAAAGAAAGAAAAGCTGTATTAAAAAAAAAAAAAAAAAATTCCGTATGGTAAAAGTCACATGCGAGCGCCAATGCTATCAACGGATGTTGATTACGTGCACGAGAAAGCCGGAATAAAAAAAAGTAAAAAAAATAAAAGTAATGTAAATAAGAGAAAAGAAAAAAAAAACTGCAAGTATTCCGGTAGCCGATCAATTCTAAGAGCTAGCCCACAGACTTTTGTAGCAAAGTTCAAAAACGCGTAAAATTAATAATAACTCGAGCCCTTCTCAAGTCATAAGAGTTTCAATCCAGCCGTTTTTTCTAAATGTGATTATCCGATGTTTTAGAACAATCTGAACACGTTCTCATTAAAATCTAAAAAAAAACATGAAAACGACGCTTCCTAAATGAGAAAGCAAAAGTAAAAAAAAAGTAAATAAAAGAAAAAAAAATAGAATTTATACGACCGTCAGGAACACGTGGCGACAGGCAGTTCAGTTGTAAAGCTCCGGTTGATTAACTCGAGTTAGTAGGGTCGCGATTAAGCGGGGTGGGGGGGGGGGGATGTGGAGTAGTCGAGCCGGCAAGTGCGTGCGACCCCTTCGTCCCGACGCGGTCGACGAAGGATGCGGCCCTGTGTCTTAAATCCGTCGTGATATTCCCTCCGCGAGGGACGACCACCCGCGCTAATTGAACAGTGTCAAGCCCATTTGACCTTTGTAACTCGGTGAGCGGGAATTATTGTTGTTATTTTATTTATACAAAACCCGAGACCCGCAGCTGTCGGGCCACCGGCGAGTTTCTGTCCGTGGTATCGCCGCGTCGATGAGCGTTCCTTCCGTGGGAGGGGGGGGGGGGAGGGGGGCGGATGGGGGGGGGGTAAAGCTTTCAGACGCGAAAACCCGCGCGTTTCGTCCCGGTCGGACGGATTGTTTATACGAGGGGTAGAAAGAAATTATGCCGTTTCAACGAGGCCGGGGCGAAAGTTATTTTACGATTCGGTGCCTGGAACGTGGCCAAATTTTTTGGCAGTCGGACCAGCCGAGAGAGGAACGAGGAAGCGACTCGGCGCGTACGTCGCCCGACGCCATCAATGACGCTCCTCCGCGCGGACGAAGGTATAAGACTAGAGGATTCAATTCCTGTTACATACGTGTATGCATATATGCATATATCGGAGCTGGGCGGTACTTGAAGTACCGAGGACTTGTTTGGTATTTCAAGTACGGTACTTCAAGTGCGCACTTACAGCACTCAAGTATTTCACGTTCGTACTTGCACTTTAAGTACGCACTTGGAGTACTCAAGTACTTTTTGAACGATTTTAAGTACCAAGTACCAGTACTTTCTGAGTACACGCTCAAGATTTTAAGTACCAAGTATAAGTACTTTCTGAGTACACGGTCAAAATTTCAAGTACCAAGTACAAGTACTTTCTGAGTACACGCTCGTATCAGGAATTCTCGATGAGTAGCACGACATCCTGTTTCTATTAATATATAATTATCTGTCTAAACTTCCCAATAAGTGTATTTCTAAAGAGAATTTTTTAAAATGTATTTTAACAATATTCTATAAAATAAAGCTTCCTCTATGAGCAAGCAAAAACAAGAAGGGTCTTCTCCCTTTTCGTCTCTTTTTAGAACAAAAAAATATCTTTCAACAAAACGAGATGGGCGGATCCTCATAGTTTTTTTTACTCAATATCTTATGAAATTTTGTTATGTGAAAAAGTGAAGAATACATTAAAAATAGCCTCAAAACGACGAATTACGATAATTTCAATTCGCGATTTTTTACAATAAATTTTGCATTATATTTTGACCGTTTAAATTTTATGCAATGTAAACATTTATTTAATGTTACGAAAAAGATGCAAAGTAATTTGCACATGACTTCCTCATTTATAAAAATGTTCGTCATAGCTTCTTCATACATTTCTTATAGAGAAATCTGTGCACAAAATTGTAACAAATAAGTAAGCCATGTGCAAATTACATTGCGCCTTTTTTTGAAGCCTAAATAACGCTTAACGCTACGACCCTAATTGTCAAAAGTCCTCGTAAAAAGTACCTGAAAATGTCTTGAAGTACAAGAACTACTTGGTGCTTCAAGTACTTCGGATACTTTGTACTTGAAGCCTTTTTGGTACTTTGGCCGGCCTCTGATGTACGGTTACGGCTTACGGTTTGGAGAACGATGCATTTTTATGAAGGGGGAATAATCCGAAAGGGTGAAAAGTAAGAAAGAACGAGAGGGTCAAGGAGCTTCGGGTCTCGTATGAATGAACGGGCCTTTGATGCGCTCCGCATTGTAACTCGAGGAAATTGCGGGTCTCGGTGAAAGAGCAACATTTGAGTCCACGGCACGTTTTCCCGTGCCGGAGAGAAGAAGATTCCGGTGTTAGATGGGACGAGAGGGGGGAAGAGGCCAAACGTCTTCCTCTGGGACCTTTCCCGCAGGATGATCTTCTCCGGCAATCGTAGGATAGCTTGTACATGTATGTATGTTCGTACGTATATATAAATGTTTTTCTGTGTGTTCCAGTAAAGCGACCGTGGACCGTTCACCGTTATTCCCACTCGAGAAAGGTCCGGCTCATCCTGCGAGGCTTCCCGAAGATTCCACTTGAAAAGCTTCCACAACGAAAGGGCTCAACTGCGGAAAAGAATGCGGATCGAAATATTTTCGAGCTTCCTGGCCGTTCTCTCACCGTAGAACACGAACGAGTCTACGTAATTGGAAAAGTTCTAATGGCAAAGCAACAGCGGTTGCAATATGTACGTCGAAAGTAAGTTCGTCGGACAAGTGGAAGGGAGTCTCTCGATGCTTCTGGAGTACAGCGCCCGGACGTCCTTGTCGCATCGAGTCAAACGGCGAATTGATCTATCGGCTTCTGTAACGTCGTTAATTGGGAGATTGTGGGGAAGAGTGGGCGAAGGCAGGTCACCCAGGGGAAAACCTTGATACATCGGGTGTAACGTGAGGTTTCGATACTGAACAATCTAGAGTAGGTAGGGGAGAGATGGACGGAGTTATGCGCCATTACTTATATGCCAAGATACGTTATCTGGGGGAAAAAAGTTCACCTTTTTCCTGGTAGAAATATTAGAACGCTTCATCAGGCTATGACAACCCTACCAGCGACCGCTGTTTCGACGATCCACTGGTCAAATTGTGCCTAAAATCAACCACAAAATTATTGAAGAGAGTGGCACAGGTCTCCGCCAGGAGACGAGCCAACATCGAGCTATATATAAATTAAAAAACCACAAAATTATACACGACCGACCGATTGTGGCGCCATCGCCGAAACAAATTGCTGGTTATTCCCCGTATTCGTGGCAAAGAGATTGTATTTGACTGTTCCGACAGCAAAACAAGTACAAATTCGACTGGCCGAGGACCTTGCAGTAGTTCAGCTCGAGGCGGTGGCTCTGCATTCGGTCGAATTTGCGGTTTTTTGCGGTGGATTTCAGGCACAAGCGGCCGGGTGTATTTACAGTCGAAATGCTGTCGATGGTACCCATAGGGAAGGCTATGATAAAGCTTCGAAGAGGCCAGACGAGACCCCAACAAGGCTTCGATGCCATGCTTAAAAATATTGGCAAAACCCAGTCGTTCCCAAACGACAAGGATGGTCGGACGACTCATTCGAATGTTTGGTCGAGCGACGTGGTTTATTTCCGCCCTAAAGGTCTGACGAAGATTTTATGGATTTTGAATACATCGTAATCGTCGTGAGAACTGTTTCGCAACGTTTATTCTATTTCCGATTTTTCTGTCGTGGTGGAAAATTAAATAAAAAATCGAATAAACGTTGCAAAACAACAAAATCAATAAAAACGTCGTCAGGCAACGTGAGAACGTTAATAAGCGGCGTCGCTTGACAAAATACTCGAATGGCCCAGAATGACGTCGGACAGTTATCAAACCGTCGCTTACATTCACTTTGAATTTTGTGACTTTTTACACGCTTTCCCATACAACAAAAAAATCAAAGTGAAATAAAAAAACTGAAAAAATTCATACGTATTGAGAAAAGTGAACGAAGCACTTTCATTAAAAAGCAATTAGGTTTCCGGGAGATTTGTTGAACAATTAAATTTTTCATCAATTTGTTAATAACATTTTGGAACTATTATTATGAAAAATTCATCTTTTCATCACCTTTAATATGCTTGTTTTTTTCAGACTGTTATACCACCCAGAAGTGTTTACAATTGCCTCTCATTTCTCTGAAACTTATGCTTAAAAACTTTTCCGGACCAGCTAAAACGATGAAATTGGACTGAACCGTTTTGTGCTGACGCACGTAACGGAATAAGGAAAAGCCAATGTTGACATCACTGCTCAATTCTTTAAAACCAGCCTAACCGTTATTCTTTCACTCGTTCCTATATATAGAAAGTAAAAAAAAAGTGAAAATGCTTAAGAACAATGAGAAATTACGTTTGACGATCCAGTGACGAATATCTTTCGTCCGTGCATCCACTGCGCTACGGCCCGTTGATGCATCGCTCGCGAACGACGAAAAAAAAGCAGAAGAAAAAAGAACAAAAAAAAGAGAGGTATATATGAAAAAGTTGGCGTTGCGCCAGATTTTTCCGGAGTCCTCCCGAGACGAAAAGACATATGCAAAAGCCGACAACGTGGCTTTATTCCAGAGTTTATGATTGGCAATGGCTCGGGAGAGTTGGGAGGATTAAAACGCGAGCGGACAACGAGGAAACGGGTTTTGTGTTTATCGATTCGGTTCACTGACACCGCGAGGAGTCCCTCCCGTCACATTCGCGCTCGCACGTAAACCAGATAGTCTGTTTTCGTTTCGTTTGAATTTAAACGATCGACGATACGGATCCCGATTATTTATTATACGTCGTCGAACGATCCTCGTTTAATCTGACACGGTCGCTTCGACCGATGCGCCCTTCTCGAAACGGCAGGAAAGATCTCATCTCGTCTCGCCTTTTCTCAGAGTTCAAGAGGAACACGAGAGTGCGAGCGAGATGTTTCACGAATCTGTTTAAATATAGCCGTGTGGGGGGCTCTTAGTCTTTGCCGAGCGACAACACTCTCGGCTCTGCACTCTCGCTCCCGTTCAATCTCTCGCCGACCATCTATTAGGTGTTTTGTCGCGGCGACCCTCGAATTTATCGAAACAGTCTGATATACTCCTCTGCACGAAATAAATGTAGTTATGAATTCGAAGAACCAATAGAGGAGACTATTAAAAAAATCCATATTAAATTCTACCTAAATTTATTTTAAGGTCTATATATATGACATAAAAAAATTATTCTATTGAACATTAGTGCGGTGACTTCACTTTTTTTTGTTCTGCATCAATCCCTGATTGATTCGCGAGTCCGCAGTACTTTATATTTTTTCTCTATCTTTGTTCTAAGTATGTTAATTCTCGATTTGAAGATCAATTCTAGAAAGTACTTGTACTTGGTACTTGAAGTACTAGAAAGTATTCGTACTTGGTACTTGAAGTACTAGAAAGTATTCGTACTCGATACTTGAAGTTCTAAAAAAGTAGTTGTATTTGATACTTGAAGTACTAGAAAGTATTCGTACTCGATACTTGAAGTTCTAAAAAAGTAGTTGTATTTGATACTTGAAGTACTAGAAAGTATTCGTACTCGATACTTGAAGTTCTAAAAAAGTAGTTGTATTTGATACTTGAAGTACTAGAAAGTACTTGTACTTGATACTTGCAGTACTAAGAAGTATTTGTACTTGATACTTGCAGTACTAAGAAGTACTTGTACTTGGTCCCTAAATAACTAATAAGTACTTGTATTTGGTCCTTGAAGAATTAATAAGTACTTGTATTTGGTCCTTGAAGAATTAATAAATACTTGTATTTGGTGCGTGAAGAACTAAGAAGTACTTGTACTTGGTCCTTGAAGAGTTAATAAATACTTGTACTTGGTCCTTGAAGAACTAAGAAGTACTTGTATTTAGTCCTTGAAGAACTAAGAAGTACTTGTATTTAGTCCTTGAAGAACTAAGAAGTACTTTAGTACTTCAAGTACGTACTTGAAGGACCAAACGGTACTTCAAGTACTGCCCAGCTCCGAGTGCCATAGTGACCATTTTTCGCCCAACCGATTCTAAGTTGCTCCAACCGATTATTTTTCGTCGTGTCCAAAATCCGTCCGATGCTTACCCCAAACGACGTTTCTATTATTACTGAGAGGTCCGGTATAGATTGATTCGGATCAATACTCTATAGTAACAGAGAAGCACTCGAGAGGCGCATATGTAAACGCATTCGGTGTATATCCAGCAGGAGCAACAGCAGCACGTGCGGAGTTACCTTACTCTGTGTATCGGAAGCCCGTCTGGCTCTGATGCAAGCATCGAGGCATTAAATATGGATGCGGTCACATACGGTACGTACAGCATTGCGCTATGTTTCTGCGTCCGCGATACATGTATATTATTCGACCGCCGCTCCTGCTGCCGCTCGCACCGTTATTCGTTCGGGAACAAAGTTAATTAAAGGAATCTATCGGGACGTCCGGTTTTTATTCGCTTACTCGTTTCCACGTCCGATCGCGTCGTCATCGTCAATCCGCGGCAGAGTCTCATTTCGCCCGCGTTCGTATATCGTTGGAATAACTTCGCGCGAGAATCGAATCAATCGGCGAGAGAAAAAAAAAAAATTACAAAAAATAAATAGAAATCATTTATGTTTCAGGAAAGGCGAGCACGTGGCGCGGACCTAAATATATCCGGTCGTACGGTGTGCGTGGCTGCACTTTGGCTTGGTACACCAGCCAAAAGGCGGTCGTACTGTGCGGCCGCACTCTCCAGCACGGATGTAAGAAATCATATTATTTTTGTTCCGAGTATTGGCGAGAGGCGCACTCGAAGAAAGTACGATTTTGCAGCCCGCGGCGGACGAAGCGATGGGTGGTTATTAAGTCGATTATGAACAGGTTTTTTTTTTTTTGTAGTGAAATGTTAAGTTCGTAGCTTAGAGTTTTTAAAATATATCATTTTGTTTTCTGAAATATCCGACCATCTTGCAATGCATGTAAATATAAATAATCGAGTCAATAAACATAATACGATAGGACAAATTTACAAGTCTTCGGATGCTGCGTAACAGTGAAATAATAGTTTATGCGTGACATTTTTTTTTTTGTCTGCACATCTATTATTAATTCTGGGTGCGAAGTTGAGTATTAATTTTGGCAGTTCTGATAATAAAGTTCGCGTTAAACGCAAAATACACTGCGCAGCGTCCGTAAACCGGGACGTGTCCGACCATCGGTGCCGTTCTCTGCACGGAACACTAGCCAAAAGACGATCGTAGTGTGCAGCCACACTCCAGCGCCGATGCGAGAAATCATATTATTTTTGTTCCGAGTATTGGCGAGAGGCGTACTCGAAGAAAGTACAATTTTGCAGCCCGGGGCGAAAGTACCGATGCTCGGACGGTTGAAAGTGTTTCAAGATTCAGCGTTATTAAGTCGGTTTTTTCTTTAATAGTGAAACTTTAAGTTCGTAGCTTAGAGTTTCCAAAATATATCAATTTGTTTTCTGAAATATCTAACAATGAATATGAATGAATATGAATGAAAAACAAAAAATTCAATAAAAATATAACAGCATAGGCAAAATTCATTAGTCGTCAGATGCTGCATAATAACAATTGGATAATCGTTCATGTGTGAAATTTCTTGGTTTTTTTAAATTTTGTATTTCAGTATAATACGAATTATAATACGAATTTGAGTATAATAATGTTTATGCGTGAAATTTTTTATTTTATTTTTGATTTTTTTCCGCACATCAATTATTAATTCTGGGTGCGAATTTGAGTATCAATTTTGGAATTCTGATAATATAAAGTTCGTGATAAACGCAAAATACACTGTGCAGCGTCCGAAATCCGGGACGTGTCCGACCATCGGTACCGCTGCTTCACTGTCTCAGTTTCGCGGGAGTCTCGAGCGCCGGAGACGTCGAAGGATCGATGATATCACGGAAACAGGATCGTCTATCACTCGTCGAAGAAATATATGTGATTATGATTAATAGTTGAGAGGTTCGGCGAGGCGGGCGTCGGTGTCAGAACTGCTGTCGAGCCACTGCCAGTGAGAATAAAGCTCCTCGCTGTCTTGTCGGTCATGGCGGAGATATAAAATCAATTTCGCTCGTAAATTTTATGGATTCTGGCGAGACACGCTCGGACACTTGTTATAAGGGGAGGAAGCGAGACTGAGCCCTATTATATAATATTATTCACTCCGATGCAACATTCGAAAGAATGTTAATGTGGCCGTTCCCCTAAAAAATACTTTGCCTGTATGAATTTATGCGTATGGACGTATTTCTGATTCAATTTCATGCATTGAAATTTATTTGAAAAAATTCTCTAAATAAAAAAAAATGCCTGAAAAAACGCTTTTTAGGTCAAGTAAAGCCTCTTAAACGCTCAAAATCGAAAATTTCTCGAAAATGTTAAATTTTGAAGTCTTAAAAATCTGACCATCTCGAAAACCAAACCTAAAAAATGTCTCTGAATAAAAAAAATGTATTAAAGGATTTAACCGCTTAAAAATAGAAAATTTCCGAAAAATGTTAAATTTTGAAGTTCCAAAAAAGCGGAATATCTCGAAACCCAGAAGCAGCAAAGTGGTGGATGGAAACATATGTTTGTGTATGGGCGGTGTACGTTGATACATGGCGTAACACGAGAGAGTAACCTCTTGCAGTCCAGTCTGCCATGCCCGGTGGTATTCGAAACTCGCCGAGGAAGAGCTACGTTTACATAAAGCCAGACAACGACGCCTGTACACAGAGGAGCAGAGATATATACGGTGTGGCGCGTTTGAGGCCTGGGGAAGACCCGGCTAATTCTGCTATTCGTACGGGACGTGGCGATCCGCTTTCATACTCTCGGCTCTTAACTGCTCGGCAATGGAATATAGCCCGGCCCACAATATCACCGTATTTTATTTCATCGTTATTCAGGCACAAAATATAAAAATAACAATCATTTTTTTTAATTGGCCTCACAATAATGCAGTACAATATTCTCTGAATGTAATTACGTAGAGAATGCCAAAAAAAGAAAAGAGTTTTCAAAGACGACCCAATTCGGTAAATCAGTATTTCGCAAATGGATTTAATGAGCTCGAGCTCGTAGGTACACAAAAAGAAGAAACTTAAAGATATCTTGCCAGTAAACATTCACAAACTTTTATTTTGTATGCAACAAACGACTTTCTAAACGTGTGATGTAAACGCAGCTCTTCCTCGGCGAGTCTCGTCCACAAACCTCCACAATTTTTTGTGTGTTTAATTTTACAAAAAAAATGAAATAAATCTCTCACCATTTATTTTATTTTTCTGTAAAAGAATTAGGAAAATCTGCATTTCGCCGAAGAATTGAATTATCTCGAGCTCGCCAGTACACACTACAAAAAAAGAAAAAACTAAAAAATCCTGCTAATAAAAATTCGTTTGACGCACACAAATTTTTATTAGCCCGATTTTGTAAACATGTGATCTAAGCGTATTTCGTTACCCCAGCGAGTTTCGCTGTCCACAAACCTCCACAATTGTTTGTTTGTTTAATTTTACAAAAAAAAAAAATTAACAGATTAAAAATGGTGTAGGTTTATAGATAACGAATTTTTGTTAAATATACAAGCCCCTCTACACTTTTTATTCCGTACCGTTAGCTCTTTCGTGAAGAGCCAGGCGGACAAAATCATAATTCGACAGTCGAGAATGTCAAGGTTGCCTAACCTCGTGAGAGTGAGAACTATGATTATTACGTGCATGACAATAGCGTTGTGTCATGTATGTGTGTGCGTAGAGTAATAAACACTGCATTCTCGTTCTAGGCGGATCCACCACGGAGTATATCTACTTGCGCAACGCGGGACTGGCTGATCTAGTAGCGGCGGTCACTGCTCCGGCAGCCGGATAAACGTCTTTCCCCGGCGCTGCACATAGCAAACAAGTACGCAAAGACCTGGGATATCCGTCAACGCCCTGCGAAATACTACTCGCCGGCGGAGCTTCGGGAGAGACAACATCCGTAGTACGAGACTGCGGTGGATGCAATGCGGGCAGTACGTGTGGGAAAAGTTTCCGAGATGGATCTCGCTGCCATTGACTATGTATGAAGTACGCTCGAGCGAACGAATGGAACGTCCCGATCCACGAAGTTTTAGGTACAATGATTAATCGGCGTAAAATTAACTCAAATTTTCGTATAATTGGGACCGAGGAAACTCTATAATAAAGAGCACTGGTAAACGATTTACGTGGTCGAACGGTAAAGTTTATTGTCTGAAAACTTCCGTTTTTTTCTTGTCATTTTATAATGTTTTTTGCTCTGATACGGTTCGTTGTAAAAACAGAAAAAATTGTAAAATTAACGCGAACAAAAATTATGGGACTTTGTGGAGAAAAAATATCTGTTAAATGTAAAATCATTTTTTAATGCGTAGGGCTTGAGAAGAAAAATTGCTTCAAAAAGCAACTTTTTTTTCCCCTGAATTCCCGATTGAGGGTGGCCAAGAGAGTTTCTTGTTGATCGAACTGCAAAGTTCGATCCACAAAGTACATCTCTATCCACAAAGTTCCAGGTACAATGATTAATTGACGCCAAATTGACTCATAATTTCACTTCATGTGGATCGAAGAAGCTACGATAATGATCATTGCTAAAAGATTTACGTGGTCGAATGGTAAACATTTTTTGTCCGCATAACGACTGTTTTTCTTCTTGTTAATTTTACCAATTTTTAAGCTGTAATATGGTTCATTGTAACGGCAGACAAAAATTGTAAAATTAACGTGAACATAAATTGTGGACAAACAATGTCTATTAAGTGTAAAAGTATTTTTTATGCATAGGGCTTGAGAAAAAAATGGCTTGAATCTCACTGAATTAGCAGTTGAGGGTGGTGAAAAGCATATCTGGTTTATCGAACTAACATTAACATAACATAACATAACTTATTCGAACAAACATCAATTTTTCTTCGCGTCAATTATAATTTTTTTAGTTCTAATACAGTTCGTTATCAAAACAAACCAAATATGTAAAATCAACATGAAAAAAATTTGTGAGACTTTGTGGACAAACAATGTCTGTCAAATGTAACTTTAATGCGTAGGGCCTGAGGAAAAAAAATGCTTCAATCCCACTCAATCCGCGATTGAGGATGATGAAGTTCATATCTTGTTGATCGAACTAAAACACCTTCGAATCTCGAGTCTTTTCCTTGACTGTGGCAATTGTTTCGTTCAATCAACCAAATATTCCATTCACGGCATCCAAGCCACTGACTCAGCAAAATTCAAAAGATTTTTTCCCCGCTTGATCTGCTCCACAAAAAATGAATTATCTTTCCCGCTTCTTCAATCAAACAAAAAAAAGCAAAAAAAAAAACAACTTACATAGCTCCTGTAAGACGTCATGACCTCATCGAAAAATCCTATTGGCAATTAATAACACGTTCGTCGCACTTACAGAGTACCTCGACCCGAGCGGCGCGGAGGAACTTGGGATGGACCGCCGTGTCTCGGAAGACTATCGACGAGTCTATCGGGCGACGTATAATCACCGCCGTTTCGACGCTTCACCGGGACGAATGGAAGGATCGCGTCAACCGATCGCTCGGACAACGGCTCGCTGGTATTATTATTGCTACTTTCACGAGCATTTTCCGCCTCCGTACAAAGGGGATGGCGAGGAGTGAAAGAGCGCCGAGAGGGAGATACAGAGATGGGTCGCGCGGGCGCGTGTGTACGCTTTGAAAGCGCCGGCCGTTTCGAACGAAGCTCGAACCCCGAAGAGCAGCAGCCACGAGCCTCTTCGTCTACGCGAGTTCTTCTTTCTTCTTCGCTCGCGGGCTTACGGCACGTCCGTCGCGCTCCCGAAGCTTTTTCGCCTCGGATCTCTCGTTTCCTCGCGCACCGCAGCATCCGAGGCTGCGATGGTTCTCTCTCTCGCGCGGTTCTCCTCGGCTCGGTGCCTCCGCGCGAGCCCTATTTTAAGAATAGCTTTAATCTCTCGCACTATCCCGGTCTCCCTCTCGCTCTCCGCCTCCGACGAGGCTTCCTTCTCTTCTTCTCCCTCCCTCGGCTATCGCGTATGCTCGATTTGTGTTCGTGCTCGGAGCGTCGCGAACGAGCGAGAGATCGCCGGATCCCAAAGATACACGAACCCGAAGGCATCGATGAAAGCGAAACCAGCGCCAATGAAGAGATTGGTCTTCGGGGGGGCTTCGATCGCCGTTCAAACTCGCCCGAGCGTCGGGCATTATTCGTCGGGAAGGTCGCTCTGGGAGCTGGCAGCGTCCGCTGGACCGATACTTGTGAATTAGCTGCGTCGTGCCGTCTGAGCTCTCCCGAACGTTAGGCAATAATTTGAGACGGTCCCGATATAAAAAAAATACATAAATTATGTCATTTTTAATTTTTTTTCTACTCGTTCGAATTTAGAAAAACTATAACTCCGAAAAACATAGAAATTTAGAAAAGCGTCGAGCATTATTCGTCGGGAAGGTTGTTCTGGGATTTGGCAGCGTCCGGTCGACCGATACTTGTGAATTAGCTGCGTCGGGCCATCGGAGCTCCCACGAACTTTAGGCAATAATTTGAGGCGGTCCCGATATAAAAAAATACATAAATTATTTAATTTTGTTCTACTCGTTTGAATTTAGAAAAACGAACTCCGAAAAACAGAAATTTAGAAAAGCGTCGAGCATTATTCGTTGGGAAGGTTGTTCTGGGATCTGGCAGCATCCGCTGGACCGATACTTGTGAATTAGCTGCGTCAGGCCATCGGAGTTCTCTCCAACGCTAGGCAATAATTTGAGGCGGTCCCAATATAAAAAATACATAAATTATCAAAAATAAAAAAGAAAAACTAACGCCGAAAAACTAAGAAATTTTGAATTTACAAAAGCATCGAGTATTTTTCATCGGGAAAGTTGTTCTGGGATCTGACAGCGACCGCTGAACCGATACTTGTGAATTAGCTGCGTCCAGCCATCGGAGCTCCCTCGCACGCTAGGCGATAATTTGCCGCCGTCACGATCTAAAAAATCGCTCGGTTATTTTATTTTTATTTATTTTTCACTCGTTCGAAATTTAGAGAAACTATAGCCCAGTACGCTTCAGTGAGTGAATGCTTTGAAAGTGTCGAATAGGGGATGGGAATTGTCCCACGGGAGTGAATCCATGGGACTCCGTAATCGAGTACACTCGGACGAGCCGCAAACTCTCCGCGGTACTGTGCGGAACGTACCGAAGGCAAACTTGCCAAACTTCCCAAACTGGGCAAAATACATCCACCGTACGGAAACGGAGTGTCTTTGTCCAGAAAACGAGGCCAGCTACGCTGCGACGGCGTGACTGCTGCTCAGTCCTTTGCCTCGTTTCCCTCGAGCTTCCAGTAACACTGCCAAAGTAGACACAGGGGTAGTTGGGGATTCCTCCGAGGTTCAGAAACCTAATGAGCCCGCTTGAAACAACTCTCGCATTTTCTCAGAAAAATAAAAAACAAATTTAATTAAAATACAAATCGTAAAAAAAATCGTACGAAAAATTGGTTCTGTATGTCAGGTTCTGCGCGATACCGATTGGGAGCTTCGGTCGAGGGCCGTACTCGGAGCTTTAGATTCCAACGCTCGCCGTGAGGTGGTGAACTCGACGGAGGAGATACGGGAGTGTCGGGAGGAACGGCAGAACTCTTCGAACGTAAGCCGCTTGTCCGACTTTGTTAAAGCCCGACGGAGAGAATAACTGTTCCCGCAAGCTCCGGCAGATGGAGACGAAACTCATTTTGGCAACTACACGGGTTCCTGGCTCTCCTCGCGTCGCTGTGTTATAATGCGGAGCTTACGGAACATATGCCGGGTATAGATGTATATGCGACCGTCGCACGGTTGCTCTCATTATCAAACACCGGATTAGAGCTCCACCGCTTTTCCGCTTTACCGTCCCGACAACGTGTCCTCGGCACCGCTTCTTCGATCTCTTACACGAGATAGCGCCACCGACGGCTAATCCGAAAATGCGTCCGGTAACTCGACCTCGATAACCACATGGCAAAATAATAAAGTATTTATGGCTCGTATATAAAAAAATATATAAATCCGTTTAAAAAAAATATATACATATTTTTCTGATATACTTTGGAATTATGTCTTCAATTACATAACAACTTGCGGAATAAAAATATCGGGAAATACTTCATTCGTAGACATTTTTTCTAAGGCAACGTAATACGAGTTTTTTTTATTTAGATGCAAAAATTGAGAAAAATGAAATTTTCAAAAGTGCAATTAGTACATGGTAAAATAATAAAGTATTTATGGCCCGTATATAAAACAAATATAATTCCGCCAAAAGAAAATATTATTTTTCTGATATACTTTGTAATATGTCTTCAATTATGTAACAATTTGTGTAGCTATAAAATTCGGGAATATTTAATTAATAGAAATGCATCCTATAGAAAGATTTTCCTTGCCCAACTTAATACGATTTTTTCTATCGAGCACTAAAAATAACAAAAAATAAAATTTTCAAAATTGTATTTTTTTCAAATATTTTTATTTACAAAAAAAATTATTTTTTCGATAACAAAGAGGTTGGGGACTTGAATCGTTGAATATATTAAACGCGCGAAGCCGCCGAATTAAATGCATTCCGAAAATATTTGATTTCCTCGGAGGCAGAACGGAGAGTTCTATATTCCAAAATGCTTTTAGGCTCCTGGCGGATGCAATAATAAATTGCCATGCTCGTGTATGGAGGCTCGTTATTTCCGGAGCGTACATCGCGCGCCGGTTAAGCAGGTGCAATCGCTGGTCTGCGTTGGAATCGGTGCAAAGGGTCGAAAACCCGGACTTTGACGAATCGGGATGCGTGAGATTCAGCGGCGAGCTTGGAAATTAGCGACGTTAGTTTAGTCGATGTATGTAATTAATTCGGTCGGATGTAACGGACGCGCGCAGCGGCGACGGCTTTACCAGATGGATATCGCGGGTCGGGGTGGTTTGAAAGGAAGATGTACGGAACGGAGAGACGGAGGAGCCCGAGTGTGTACCTTCTTCTTTCGCTTCTCCCGCGACTCCTTTATTCAACCCAGAAATATTTCGTTCTCGATATAGCCGAGAAAGAGAGAGTGAGCACGTGGATAAATATAACCGGTGATACGCAATAAAAATATCAGCGAGCAACAGTTGGTGTTCTTCCGTGGTTCGTCGCTCGCCAGATGCATCGCGCATTCGTGGAGCACGAACAGCCCTGCAGCAGGGCAGGACGAGTGCTTCCTCGAGAGCTTTCCCTCGAGAATCCTCAAGGTTGTCGACACACTCGAGGAATAGGAAAATAACACGATCGCGAGAACTCGTTATCGGGAAATTTTTATTTTTTTATTTTTCTTTATTTATGGTTAACGGTTCGGATCCAATGATAGGGGATAGAAAAAAAATAAAAATTCGGTTTATGATATTATATATATTTTTAAAAACTGTGGGGAGGGTTGTTTGTTTCTAAGTTTGTTCCAATTTTTTAAGAATGCGGGGGACTTATGCCGTTGTTATTCTGAGCCACTCCTACGCATAGCTGAGAATGCGATTGGCGAATTATGGTTAGTGGAGACCGATGGGCAATTGCCGATTTTTTAAATTAGAGACATGCGTGGAACTAATATGATTAATACATGATATTTTCTAGCATACAAAATTCCAACCCATGTGCTATAATTTCGGCAGGATGATTTTTATAGCGTATGGAATGGATTTTCGGCAGTCGGAAATTTCAGTCCATTTGCTATAATTTTGACACGACGATTTTCATAACATATGGAATGGGTTTCCGCAGTAGCAAATTCCATCCCATATGCTATAAATTCGGCAGTAGGAATTTTCATTCCATATGCTACAATTTCGACGGAACAGTTTTCGTAGCATATGGAATACTACGAAACCCACGCTACGAATTCGAAATTAATATCGAACCGACGTTATATCGGAAATACGTATTTCCGGTATGACTTCACTTCCGTTGGAAAATGAGATTTTCAAACCGGAAGCGACGTATTACCGATAAATCTACGGCAATGCACAATCCTGGTTTTTAAATTCATAGCCACAATAACAACTACTAAAAAATATAATAAAGAATAAAATAGAAACGAATTTAGCATCTAATATAATGCTTAATATCGATACCCCTATATTAAAATATCTCGATATTGAATAATATCGAGATTTATCGACGAGAATTTACTGTTCACGTCTAGGGAAATATTTAAAAAATTCTTTTTCCAAGACACGAGATCTTGGTCACGAAAAGAAAGACATTATATCTGTTCAGACGCGACGAATTGCATTGCGACGTGGCACTTGATTCATTTAAAGCGAGCGTCATCCACCCAGAGACGATGCTCGCCGGTGCATGAGGATCTCTCTCTCTTTCTCTCGGAGATACTCGCGTATGATTCGGACAGTTCGAAAATAGATTCGCCTAGTCACGGCGTCAAGACGGCATTATAATATTAGATGTCTCGAAAATCCTTTGGGCAACTTTTTCAGTACGTTTTTAGCTCGTGACTCAATTTCGAAGTTCCGTCGAAGTCGCGCTTCCGCCCTCTCTCCGTGTCCCGAACGTCTCTTTTGCCCGAGTGTAATTCACGAGACCTCCTGCGAAGAAAATACAAGCTGCGCCATATCGACTCGGCGGCGATGGCGCGGTGAGCGTATTACGCACTCCATATTTCTGGAGTATGCATAATTGTCTCGGGCAAAGCGTCCGACCGACCATTTCTACCGGTGCGAATGAGGGAGCCGTTGCCAAGTCCGAGAGAGACTCTTCCGGGAGAAAGGAGTTGTTACGTTTTATTTGTTTTCATTAAAAATATACTATCTATAGCGCGAATATGTTCTGCCGGGCGTGGAACTACCGAGACGATGTAAAATTCATTGCGTCTATTTATTAAAACCGTCGCTGAATCTTTAATCGTTCCGGTTTATCGTTCCGATTATTTAACCACGGATTTCCGCTATTTACTTAAATCCTCATGTTTATGATTTTGCTTCCTCACAGAGAAAGCTTCGTATTGGTGAACGCAATGTTCCGTATTTTTTTATACAAGAAGGCACTCCTCGTCTTTAGGCTCGGTTTCTTCCATTACCGCCAGTTTTTGCCCTTGTCAAGATTCGTTAAGGCAGTCCTTACGAATAATGTTCACCTCGCATTAGTTTCAGAGAAATGAGAGGAAATTGCAAACACTTTCAGATGGTATAAAAGTCTGAAAAAAATTAAGTATATTAAAGGTCCTGAAAAGATTAATTTGGCATAATAATAATTTCAAAGTGTTAATAACAAATTGATGAAAAGTACATAGCTTCCAATGACGTTCATTAATATTCAAACAATTTTTTTTTATAGTGCAGCACTGAACGTTATGTAGCAGTAGAAATGGCGCTTCGCAACTTCTTCCGGCAGGGAACTTTCGAGATCGAATTTCAGAGGATCTGGCCAGTGTTTTTCCGATCGATGATCAAGAGACGCGGTAGGGTCTCGACGCCAAGTACTTAAAAAAAATTTTAAAGCGATAAGCGAAAATTTCAGCGATGAGCAATATCAAGACGCTAGATACTACTTGAGGTATGTACTATGCAGTACCGAAGAGTTTTCCCCAAAGCTAACTCTTTAAATGTATTTTTAAAGGGTCTTAATGCTCTACACGAGTTTGTTCACTCGCATAGAGATTCGGGCTGGCCGGTAGCATGCCGAGAAAATTCTGAAATAATTCATAGATACTACTTGAGGTATGTACTATGCAGTACCGAAGAGTTTTCCCCAAAGCTAACTCTTTAAATGTATTTTTAAAGGGTCTTAATGCTCTAAACGAGTTTGTTCGCTCGCATAGAGATTCGGGCTGGCCGGTAGCATGCCGAGAAAATTCTGAAATAATTCATAGATACTACTTGAGGTATGTACTATGCAGTACCGAAGAGTTTTCCCCAAAGCTGACTCTTTAAATGTATTTTTAAAGGGTCTTAATGCTCTAAACGAGTTTGTTCGCTCGCATAGAGATTCGGGCTGGCCGGTAGCATGCCGAGAAAATTCTGAAATAATTCATAGATACTACTTGAGGTATGTACTATGCAGTACCGAAGAGTTTTCCCCAAAGCTGACTCGTTAAATGTATTTTTAAAGGGTCATACGGCTCTAAACGAGTTTGTTCGCTCGCATAGAGATGTGGGCTGGCCGGTAGCATGCCGAGAAAATTCTGAAATAATTCATAGATACTACTTGAGGTATGTACTCTGCAGTACCGAAGAGTTTTCCCCACAGCTGACTCTTTAAATGTATTTTTAAAGGGTCCTAATGCTCTAAACGAGTTTGTTCACTCGCATAGAGATTCGGGCTGGCCGGTAGGATGCCGAGAAAATTCTGAAATAATTCATAGATACTACTTGAGGTATGTACTATGCAGTACCGAAGAGTTTCCCCCAAAGCTGACTCTTTAAATGTATTTTGAAAAGGTCTGAATGCTCTAAACGCGTTTGTTCGCTCGCATAGAGATTCGGGCTGGCCGGTAGCATGCCGAGAAAATTCTGAAATAATTCATAGATACTACTTGAGGTATGTACTATGCAGTACCGAAGAGTTTTCCCCAAAGCTGACTCTTTAAATGTATTTTTAAAGGGTCTTACGGCTCTAAACGAGTTTTTCTGAATAAGTGGAATAAGTAAGGAGGCTCCTTCTCGCCTGTGTGACAAAATGACGAAGCCAAAGTACAGAAAATGCTCTCTCATAGAACAAGCTTTGCGAATAAACGACCATTATGAGAAAGCGAATATGAATATTTTCATTTTCAACTTTTGCGAGGAAACGATATGAAAATGTCAATTTTCAACTTTTTACTCCAAAGCGATGCGTTCGCAAAAAAAAAAAAAAATATATCGGTGATTTCGCTAAAAACATTGAACAATCGTGGAAGTATCACCTTTCGATACCGTTAGCCCCGAATTCTCGTCTCTTTATTGGAGCAATTTGTGTAAATCTGTTTATAAACACCCAACGATGAGTCAAGATCTTACGATACCGCTGTGCATGGGGGAAGGGTGACCACGGGTGAGAGTCGTGAGTGGTATATATTTAGAGAATTAGGCCATCGCGCCTGCGACTGAACAGGAAACACAATTATGTTCGTCCTTTTGCATAATTCTCGGTCTCGTTCGAAAGAAGAAAAAGCTCCGATCCCGGAGCAGTTATTCCCTCGAGCGACAAATCGCGTAAATAAATGTTCCTCAAACGCAACAATCTTTTTTATTAACTCTTAGCAGGGCATTCGTTAAATATTTCTTTCCAGGCCCGGCAAAGATTCGCTGAACTCTAAAAGGGCCCAAGAAAGACCCACCTAAAATTCCGCCCGGCTATCGATTAAATATTATTAACATTGTTTTTTTTTTGTTCCAGTGCATATAATACAAGACACGAAAAGAAGAAAAAAATCTGCAGTTTCTGATCTTCCATCGGGGCGTGCGAGTGTGCGGAGCGACCCGGACGGTCCGCCCGAGGCCCGCGACTACTTTGGCTTACGCACTTGAATGTTTTCAAGGCCCGGGCAGTACCGCGCATATGCAAGCTGGTTCGACGTAACAATAAGAGGCCTGCCGTAGGATGCGTTAGGGCTGTCCGAGAACGTCGTAGGCGGCGAGAATTGAATCGACAAGAGCGAGCGGGAGAGAGCTCGGCCCGCGAGCTCAGACGATGGAGTTTGAAGAACGTGACGAAGAGGATGCGACGAAGAGCCGCCGAGAGGGCGGATTAGTGTCGCGGCGAGTTGCGCGGGTGCGTGTCCGCGAACACGCATCGGATACGAGAGAGTTCCTCGGGGCTTGTAGAACGTTCACGGGTGGGCTCGCATAGGTCCCCCCCGGGTCTCTCTCTCTCGCCGTCGTTTGAGCTTGAGACGCGCGAAGCCACCGAAAATCACCGACGAAGTTATTCTCGTAACTCTTCTGGTAGTCGTGACGCTTGAAATTCTCTGCCAGGGCGAGCCACGGGCGTCGCGGTGAAAACGGGCACCGCCGTTCGCCACTGAAGAACCGAGCGTCGTCGCGGCCACTACGAGAGCCCGAGGAGACGAAGAGGAGAACGAGAGAATGAAGAGGGTGGGAAGGAGGAGGAGAGAGAGAGGGCACAATCTCAAATTACTTGGAGAGCTGCTCTAGCTAGGCCGCCGAGAATCTTTGCCCACCACCGGCCCGGCGACCTTTTATAGACACTCGACGGTAGTGGGGCAAGGTGGGAGGCCGAGGAAAATCTAGCGAAAACTAGCCGTTCTGCGATTTTAAAAATCTTCATCATCCCCCTCTTCCCGCGTCTCAATTTCCCAGCATTTACCCCGTGGAGGCGCGTCTTCCCATCTTCCCATGCAGACGCCCCGTCGATCGATCGGTTCGATCGGTAGGAAAAAAAAATAAATAAAATAGTTCGTCAATCTTTGTTTACAAACATTTAATTCCCCTGAGGGCGAGTTTTCTCGTCCCAGCCGGGAACGGCGGACGCGCGACCCAATTAATTTTTTCTCTTCTCTTTTGCTTCTCAGGAATGATCAACGACTCGCAGAGAGTCGCATCTCATCGGAATCCCCGGAGTGAGAAGCCGCGGCGTCGTTAATTCGTCGGGAAAGGGTTGCGCCTCGCGCGAGAGACGATAAGCTCCGAGCCGAACGACGGAGACGAGGAGGAAATGAAGATATCTCGGGAAGGAGCGCGGGAATACGTTTATATAGGCTGAGGTGCGAAAATAGGGCCATCGATCATAGGCCCTCCTCGCCGCGGAAATTCCTCGGGGATGAATATACACCGGTGATAATTTCGTCCGCACTCTTCCGCAGTCTTCCACCTTCCACCTCCTGCGCGCGCCGAGAGTCGGCCGAAGATTTCGACGATCGTTCCATGAATAACAATGCCAAAATTGTCGTCGCGGCGCTGGCCTCGTCTTCATTGTCACGAGTCCACCCTGAAACCCCGATTATCGGCGCTGCCTCGGAGCCGAGTTAAAAACTAAATTGCCCCGCCCGACGGTGGGGCATGTCGAACCACCCCCGTAATGAAGAAAAATAAAGCCCCGCTCTGACGAGATCGCCTCGTCGATGCGCTTCTCGAAAGACCGCGGGGATGTCCTCGTGGTGGCGAAGTCGAAGAGGTGGCTCGATGACGAGGACGACGAAGCGGAGACTCGGACCGCCGAGTGGGATCGAGGAGGACGGAGGCGGGGGATCTTCCTCGGAGGATCCATCGCGCTTGCGTGGAGGGCCGTTTCGACGGTGGGCATGGGAGATGACCGGCGCGCGCCATACGAACGACGACGGTTCGCGCACTACGAGTAGGGCGCTGGTCGGCTCCGAAACCCAGAAGAAGAGACGACTCGTTAGCCGATACCACGACGAACAACTCGACTAGCGACTCTCACCCACCCTCCGACTAGTCGTTCTCTCTCACTTTATATACACACGCATATATATATATATATATATATTTCTCTATATATATATTTTATTCTTCAACGGAGCAAACTCACTCTCACTCTCACTCGGGTAATTGATAAAGTCAAACCGCGAAGCGGGTTCGCCTCATTTCGCCAAAGACCGGAGTTCACGACGTGTCTCCGATCGACTTTAACGCCGTATTATATTTAATAATATATATGTAATATTTTTTTTTCTTCTCGAAAACGTTCCGTGATCCGACGTGCACCTGCCGATCGACGTCGACGCCGCTCCCGCACGTCCCCCCCACCCCCCAGCACGAGGAGAATCGACAGAGGAGGAAAAACCTCTGAAGCACCCAGGACCAGGGGACTCTCGCGAGTAAACCGGAGAAGATAGTCGAGGAGGAACCACCGAGCGGAAGAGGAACTTCACAATGTCGTCTTCAGCGGTAGCGAAAACCTCCAAGTACACTTACCGCTCGAGCGGGGGTGGATCGGCAGACGTGAGCATCGAGTACAGTGCCGACCTGACTGCGCTCTCAAGGCTCGAGGTACGTTTTTTTATTTTATTTTTTAAAATTTTTTATTTCATTTTTTTTATCGCTGTTGTCCTGTCTAACCGATCATCCTTGCTGTCGTTAACTAACGTCTCTAGATTTAGGCCAAAAAGAAAAAACCCTCGCGTCTGGTGTCGAAACAAGTGAAACGGAAAAATGAAGAAAAAAAAAATTTGCATCCTCGTTCGGTTTTCTCGTAATTGAGCAATGTCGGCTCCGTCCGTTGGGGAATGAAACGGCATGGATCTTGCCGAGGTGCCGGACTCGGGACGGAGGAGTCTCGTCGTCGAACAGTGGTCGACGAAGAAGAGGAAGATTAAAACGACTGTAAAAAGTACGCGTATGGACGGTATACAATGTGGCCGGGGCGAATTGAGTGACTCGCGCGCAAAGTTCAGTGACCATAAGGGATGTTAGTGCCAACCGTACCAAAGTGAACCGGCTGCGATGTATAGCTATCGAATAGCTCGGTACGAAAATAGTCGGCCGGATGAATATCGTGTCGTACCCGAGAGACCGACCATCGAGTTTGAGATTTCCCGGCGCCGCCCGATGACGTTGCCCGTCGTCCTCCTTGTCCACACTTGTTCCCATTTGACAGTGCAAAAAAGAAAGAATTAGAAAAAAATGCAGTCCCAGAGTTGCTATCCGGTCAACTTTTTTTTTATCTCCTCGCCATCGTCCGAATAATCGATTGATCTATCCTGTTACTAACTCGCTCGAGCCGTTCCGCTGACTTCCCTCGAACTCTCCAACGTCCGGCCAAGAAATTCTCTTTGCCGAGATATTTTCGTCGGACGATTACGTAAAGCCGCGCCGACGAGACTCGGGTTCGAGTTTTAGAGAAACGACCTGATTATCGAAGATGCGATTTTTTTTATGGAAAAAAAAATTAATAATTTGTTTCTTTATTTCAGGACAAAATCCGCCTGCTCCAGGATGATTTGGAGTCCGAGAGGGAGTTGCGTCAGAGGGTGAGTCGTTCGATGGATCCGGTGTGGATCTTTGCACGAGATGCGAGATCCAGCGGACGTCGCAGCTGCAGCGGTGCAGAGGAGAAAGAGCGAACGACGGGGCCGTAGGGGGAGGCGAGGAATGC
Organism: Ichneumon xanthorius; assembly: GCA_917499995.1. Taxonomy (NCBI): domain Eukaryota; kingdom Metazoa; phylum Arthropoda; class Insecta; order Hymenoptera; family Ichneumonidae; genus Ichneumon; species Ichneumon xanthorius. Next base: position 6,643,710 of record OU824211.1, on the reverse strand, counting down.
GTAAACTTTACATTTCGGAGTAACAAAAATGTATTTTTGGAATTGCGTTTTAACACGCTCATAACGCGGTGGGAATCCGAATTGTGTAAGAAAAGGCTCGAGCGGAGCTTGAGCTCCGTTGTGGAGCGGAGTGGGGGGAGCCACTAGGTCGAAATGTCCAGCTCGCGTCGTTTCTATTTTTGGTAGCCCCCTCAAGCTTTCGAGAAGCTTTCGGAAGGAGAGAGAGAGATTTACTTTGTGGGGCCTCTGCATTCCCGTTCTCTTGTATATACTTTGACGCGAGCGCCGATGCGCTTTCGGTGCGAAAAAAAATAATTGCGAACTGGCGAGTTCGACGCGTTCGAGTCCGAAATCCGTTCCTGTAGAAACAATATATTTTTATCAACATCCTCGAAAAATGCTACTTTGAGAAAATGTTCTGTTTCTCATTTTTAGACACGAATAATTAATTTTCACAGCGAAACTGTGTGGGAGAACATTTTTTTTATGATGCGTTAGTCTTCGTCAAATTTTTTCAGAATTTTTGTATTCAAAAAATGGATTAGATATTTTTAAATCGTGGCAAATACGGTGCATCGGGCATCAAAGGGTGGACGGCATAAGTAGACATTTTTTTTTATGATGCGTTACTCTTCGTCAAATTTCTTCAGCATTTTTTAGATTAAAAAATTAATAAGTTATTTTTACAAAGTAGCTTTTTCATGAACGTGGCAAATATGGTGCGTCGGGCATTGGAGGGTTGACGAAATAATTCGCTCCACGCGTCGGATGTCAAAAACATTAATTTTTCAAAATGTTCGAAAAACGCTACTTTGCGAAAATTCACTGCTTCCAATTTCTACCCACGAATAATTCATTTTTGCGGTGAAACTATCGGAGAAAAAATTTTTTACGCGTTACTCTTCGTCAAATTTTCCAGAATTTTCAGAGAAAAAAAATGAATTGAATATATTTAAAACGTGGCAAATATGGTGCACCAGGCATCAAAGGGTTGACGACGAAATTAGAATTTTTTTTTACGAAATAATTAGAAATTCTTTTTTATGATGCTCTTGGTAAAATTTTGGTTACTCTTGGTCAAATTTTTCCAGATATTTTTTAGAAAAAAAAAATTAATAAGTTTATTTTGTAAAAATAGCTTCTTCGCGAACGGTGGCAAATATAGTGCATCGGACATTGGAGTGTTGACGACATAATTCGCTCCACTCGTCGGACGTCGAATCGTCGCGTTGCGAGTATTACACGGTGATTTATGTACTTCGGGAGGGGGAGCGAGGAGGGAAGCCTCCTCGACGATAAACGCTCCGTTTGTAATATGAATAAAGCTCCGGATATAGATACGGCAGTCCGAAATTAGATCGCGCGCGCTATTCGCGATTTGGAAGAGTCCTGACGTCAGGCTTGCCCGACGGCACCTGAGCCGTCTTACCGTCCCATTGTTCGCTCATCTCCTCTTCGCACAGTGCGACGAAAACTTCTTCGCGATAACAAACCTATATTTTACTTATTTATTTTATGAATTTTATTTTATTTTTAGATCGAACGTGAGCGCGCCGATTTGAGCGTGCAAGTAATCCAGCTGTCCGAACGCCTCGAAGAGGCCGAGGGTGGCGCCGAATCTCAGGTGAGCGCACCGAAAAAAATAATGAGTTCGATGATCCAGTACTCAGTTGGGTCGACTAATTTTAGAAAAAAAAAAAAAAAATCGTACCATCTCAATATTATTTTTCTGATCTAATTGTCATTTCTTCCGTCTCATAATTTATTTCTGTGCACAGAGAAGAATTTGTTTGCCGGACAATATTGTTCGTATAATTAAAAAAATATCTTATGCGCAAAGAGAGCGCTCCGAAAAAAGTGAGCTCGGTGATCCACTAAATAGTTGGGTCGACTAATTTTAGAAGAAAAAAAAAATCGTCTCAACTAAATATTATTTTTCGGATCTAATCGTCAGTTCTCGCGACTCATAATTCGTCTCTATGCACAGAGAAAAATTTATTCGCCGGACAATTATCGTTCGCATATTTTTAAAAAATGTGATTTTTTCGATGTTTTGGAACATTCTGAATTTTCATTAAAATCTCGAAAAAAATGTTCACTGAAACAAAGCCTCCTCTACGAGGAAGCAAAAGAGACCGACCGTCGCGAACTCTAATCGACTTTTTTTCACCCGCAGTTTGAGATCAACAAGAAACGAGACACGGAACTTTTGAAGCTCCGCAAACTTCTCGAAGATGTCCACCTCGAGAGCGAAGAGACCGCTCACCATCTCCGCAAGAAGCACCAGGAAATTGTCGTCGATTTTCAAGATCAGATCGATCAGCTGTCCAAGGCACGAGCCAGGTCAGTATCGGATGACAAAAAAAGAGAGAGAGAAACGTCGAGTCGATCGATCATCCACGTCTCCGACAAGCCTCATCCTCTCTGCGCGCCATTGTCGAGGGCGATTTGTTATCCCACTAACTAGGTATAATCGAGATGAGTAACGAACAATTTTTCGTTCACGCTTGCCACTGCGGAACTGGCCGGTGTCCAAGCGAACCTCAGCGCTAAACATAGGACGACGTTTTCGGCATAGCCAGGCACTCGTTTGTCTCATCAATGTTACAAGGACGTCTACGTTTGACGAACATTCCCGGCTCGCGTTCATTGTTTAGGTCGTCAAGATTTTCGTCTTGTCGCAGGGACTAGCCAGTCTCGTACGGTGGAGACCTAGGATAGAGCAGCGCGAAAACGGGGGCAAAATGGACCGTTTCATAAAAAATGTTCGTGAGATACAATAACCAAAATGGTCATCTCGAATGGAAACCAGCGGTCCGTTTTGCCCCGCTCTACACTAATAGACAGGGAAAGGAATTTAAAAAAATTTGTCGCGTGTAAATGTTACGGATTGCCGGCTCGCGTTCATTGTTTAGGTCGTCAAGATGTTCTTGTCTTGTTGCTGGGACAAACCAGTCTCGAACGATGGAAACCTAGGTGGGAACAGGGCGAAAACAGAACAGCGGGGCGGAATGGACCAACGCAAACAATTTTGTGAAACATCAAAAGTCTCGCCTCAAATGGAAACCACCGGTCCATTTTGCCCCGCTCTCCACTCATAGTCAGGAAAAGGAAAAAAGAAGTTGTCGCGTGCAAAGGGTGTTGGTGGAAGACGCCAGTCTCGCACGATGAAAAACCTAGGGTAGAGCAGGGCAAAAACGGAACAGCGGGGCAAAATGGACCATCTAAAAAAATGTCCGCAAAACACCAAAAGTCTCGTCTCGAATGGAAACCACCGGTCCATTTTGCCCCGCTCTCCACCCATAGCCAGGAAAAGTAAAAAAAAGTTGTCGCGTGTAAAGGGTGTTTGCTGATCTTGGATAGGACAGTTGAATAAAATCCACCTGTTGCGGAAGCGGGGGTGCGCGTTATGAAGAGGTGAACCACCGAGGGTTCGCCAGTCCTCGTTAAAATGAATCTCGCGACTTGTAATTCCTCCGTACCTCTCGTGGCGATTCCGTCTTACCCTCTCTGTCTTAAACTTTTGCTTGGAGCCCGCTTACTCTCTCGCGGCTTATGACTATTTTTAACCGGGTGCGAGTCGCCCGAGAGAGCGATTCAATCCTCTGAGGCCCACGTTGCCGCGCCATATTAGTACACGAGGACCGGTGCCCGAATCCCCACTATCCCACGGAATCGTCGCTCGCCCGACACCTTACACCCTCCATGAAAAGCGTGGGCGGACACCCCACGAATTTACCGCGAAACGAAATTATCTGTCTGTCCTCTCCGTCTCGTTGTCACGGAAAAATCCAAGTTAAACATTTTTACATTCCGCGTCTCTTCCTCGTGCCAGTTCGACGATGTCGGGTGGGTCAAGTCCGCGAGGAAAGTATCGATGGCTCGAACTCTCCCTCCTCCTCGACTGCGATACCTCCCTTGACCTATGCTTCGTTTTTTGTACCCCAAAATATCGATGGCTCGAAACGTCTCGGCTATGCTGCGTAGTAAAAAAGATATTCATTTAACAAACTTTTTCTGTCGACAAATATCAACAATTCTTGTTTGTTTATTTTACATTTTTTTTTGTAGATAAAAATACGATGCTTTTTAATTTTTTTTTATTGTGGACCGTTGCCAACAAGAAATGTTTATTAAATGTACAAACCTTTTTTACTGCGTTCATTTCTTATCTTATGCAATTCTTTGTTTCTTAAAACTATGTGGTAGTTTTACCTCAAAATATCGATGGCTCGAACCGTCTCGGGTTTGCAGCATACTAAAAACAAACAATCCTTGTTTGTTTATTTTACAATTTTTTTAGTCAAAAATACGGTTCGTTGCAAAAAAAAATAGACCGTTGTTGACAAGAAATGTTTTTTTTAACGCACGAACCTTTTTTTACTGTGTACATTCCTCATCCTATGCAAACAAACAATAATGCATTAGGAAACAAAGAATTTTTGTTTCTTAAAACTATCCGGCAGTTTATCTCGATGGTTGCTTAATGGAAAATTATCTCCCGAAAATTTAGGTCGGACAAGGAGAAAGCCAAGTTCCAGCAGGAGGTTTACGAGCTTCTCGCTCAGCTCGACAATGTGTCGAAGGAGAAGATCCTTTCGATGAAGACTGTCGAGAAGCTCGAGATTCACGTATCCGAGCTCAATGTCAAAATCGAAGAATTGAACCGCACGATCGTCGACATTACCAGCCACAAGACTCGTCTGTCCCAGGAGAACATTGAACTCGTCAAGGAAGTTCAGGACCTGAAGGTTCGTTTCAACATTCGAAAATAATTTTTAAAAACACTTCAAGTTTGAGTCGTCGGAATTGTAAAATATTGAATGCTTATATCGTGGAAATAATCGTTGCAGGTAAACATGGAAAGCATCATTTACACCAAGACCCAGCTCATCGGACAATTGGAGGACTCTCGTCGTCGTCTGGAGGACGAAGATCGTCGCCGTTCGATGGTTGAGGCTTCCCTGCACCAGGTCAGTAGAACTTTCGACGCAACTGCCTCTTTTTTTATTTTTGTTTTGTTTTATTATCAGCGAAAAAAATTAATAATTTACGAATTTTATGGTTTTTCTAAAAGGTCGAGATCGAATTGGAATCCGTCCGCGTCCAACTCGAAGAGGAGTCCGAGGCTCGTCTGGATCTCGAACGTCAATTAGTCAAGGCCAACGGTGAAGTTTCCATCTGGAGGTCCAAGTACGAGACCGAGGCCAATGCCCGCGCTGAAGAGGTTCGTTACGTTTCTATTTTTTTAAACATATATTGTTTACTGACAAGGCAAAATTTACTATGTGTCATTAATCGAAAAATATATCTGTGATATATTAAGTATATCTGTGATATATTAAGTATATCTGTGATATATTAAGTATATCTGTGATATATTAAGTATATCTGTGATATATTAAGTATATCTGTGATATATTAAGTATATCTGTGATATATTAGGTATATCTGTGATATATTAAGTATATCTGTGATATATTAAGTATATCTGTGATATATTAAGTATATCTGTGATATATTAAGTATATCTGTGATATATTAAGTATATCTGTGATATATTAAGTATATCTGTGATATATGAAATATATCTGTGATATATGAAGTATATCTGTGATACGAAGTATATTTTCACCGCGAAAATGTTCACCCTTCACGTTCATCCTTGATTAACAAGGACTTAGAATTTGCCAAGACGCAACCTTCGAACGATTCGAATAACAAGTTGATGTCCTAAAAAAAATCTATGAAAATTCACAGACGTACCTTGAAGTTTTGTTTTCTTGATGACGTAGAAGAAAATTTATTACGACCATCCGTATAGTTTTTGTGCATGTCCGTTTGCTCTCGACAAAAAGTTCCCCGTACTTGAAGGGTTAACAATTCGGATATATTTTTTGCACATCCTCGATTCTGCATGGTGATATAAATTCCGCTAGATTCGTTGTTATCATATTTTGACGAATTTTGCAGGTCGAAGAAATCCGCCGCAAGTACAGCGCTCGCATTCAGGAACAGGAAGAACAAATCGAAACTCTGATTGTGAAGATCAACAACCTCGAGAAGCAAAAGTCGCGCCTCCAGTCCGAGGTCGAGATTCTGATTATCGACTTGGAGAAGGTAAATTATTTCTACAAACCACCGATTGTAATTATGTCGAAGATGATAGATGTGATTTAAAAAAATTTGATTTCGTAAAGGCCAACGGAACCGCTCGGGAGCTCCAGAAGCGCGTCGAGCACATGGAGAAGGTGAACATCGAATTGAAGTCCCGTCTCGAGGAAACCGTCTCGCTGTACGAACAGAGCCAGCGCGATCTTCGCAACAAACAACAGGAGCTCATGCGCTGCAACGCCGAATTGGAGAAGACTCGCGATCTCAAGGAACAACTCGCCCGTGAGAACAAGAAACTTGGAGGTAAGATTAATCCGTTCGTTTGCACTTTCGTCAAGACGCCTCTGAAGCATGTAGAGCATTCGCTACAATTTCGACCTCGGTCTGACCCTTCACATCTTCAATCGGGCACACCATTTTTTATATCACTGAACTGACTCTGAAAAGCGGTCCGATTGTTTATCAGATTGTACAAAATTATTCATAATTATTTTTTTTAATTATAAGTTTTATTTAGTCATACATTTTTGGGTCAGATTTTTCCGAAACTTTACTCTTTAACTTAAAAAAAAGAAATCCGAAGAAATTTCGAAGATATTCAGTGTTGCATATAAAAATGGTCAAGCCACAATCCATAATCGAACGATTTTCTTCTTTTAATTTGTTGCACTGTTTTTGTCGAAAAAAATTGACGTTGACGCCGGCCTACTCTGACTCAAATCTTAGCATTTTTATAAATACGACGCAAGATTTTTAAGTTCATTTTTTTAATCATAAATGATAATAAACAATCTAAAAAAAACCTAATAAAAAAGTGCTTTTGAGAGTTAGGTTCGATAATATAAATAAACGCGATCCCAATCCAAGACGTGAAGGGACCCATGTCGAATGGTAGGGAATGCCAAGCGCATACATGACAGTAACAAAAACACTGTAAAATTTTTCAGATGACTTGAACGACGCCAAGAACCAGCTCGCCGACATGAACCGCAGACTCCACGAATTGGAGCTCGAACTCCGTCGTCTGGAGAACGAGCGCGAGGAACTCGCCGCCGCTTACAAGGAAGCTGAGGCCGTGAGTCCGCGACACATCAGTAATCACCCTCCGGTAATTAATTTCAACAATCGGTATTGACAAAGCAATTGTAATTCACAGGGCCGCAAGGTAGAGGAACAACGCTCGCAGAGACTGGCCGCCGAGTTGAGCCAACAGCGTCACGAGATGGAGCGTCGTCTCGCCGAGAAGGACGAAGAGATCGAAATTATCCGGTGAGTTTGCGACAAGTGTTTTTTTTTTCGTCAGCGCATTAGTCATCGCTCGGCGATTTTTTCAATCGGTTGAGAGAGGTCAGCGACAATGATGCTCGAGTGCAACGATACTTGGCAATCCTCACCATTATTTCTCTGACGACAGAGCGGTCGACTATGCAACTGGCGTATTTTTATTCCATCACGCGACTCCTTTTTTTCAATCCATCCGTTCTTACCACATTCACTATAAATCCACAAAAAAAAAAAAAGAAAAAGAAAATTTCAACGCTCAGCAAATACGAACCGACTGGGTTTGTAAAACCGAAGAAAGCCCAGCCGTACGAGAACGTCCAAGCCGTACGAGTGCCTGTCACGAGCTGAACGATCAGCGATCTCACGTCACTCCTCGATGATATATCTGGCGCAGCCGCTGACAGCCTCTATTAATACGAGAACAGTCGAGCAAAGTCACGGTCTAATTATTAGAGCCGCTGATTGGTTGCTCCCGATACCGAAGCCACGACATGTAGCAATCGCTCGAAAAAAAAACCTACAAAAGATCTGACGGAGAGTCAATGGGGTCCAATTTTCTGCGAGACCTCCACGCGTCCCTCGATCTGACCAGTCTTCTTTCATGGACGACGGCGGCTCGACTACACGGGAAATTAGAAATCACGGCTGATTGAAAGAGAGAAAAAAAAATGTTTGCCGTAGTCCCGAGGAAATAATTGAAGACAAATAAAAGCCGACGAACCGGCGGAAAGGGAAGTAAATCTGGAGAAGAAAAAACCGGTTGAACAAAGTGCAAATCTCTTCGTTTGGTTTTGAAGTCCGATTGTAAAATCTGAAGACAACGATTTTGTTTTCGAACGCGAAATACCGAGGGCAGAAAAAAAGCGTGCCGATCGACGAAGCCAATTAATTGATCTATCGGTGATCTAAGTATCGATAGGACGATGGCAACCGAGTATCCTCTCGCGCAGATGCCGTTGGTGTCGAAGTGGAGACACTATCCGACCTACGTGTACGAGAAAAATTACGCTTGCGGTATAAATTATTACCAGCCGATGATCGACTACATTGACGAGCGCGAGAGCCGTCGCGAGGAGGGCAAGGACAAGGACCGGCCGCGGAAGCTACCGGAACTGCCGTGGTCGGACGGTCGGGAGATTTGGGAAAACAAGGAAGTCGTGCCATACACGAAAGAAGAACTGGTCAGACACGCGCGCAACGCCGAGGCACAAGCCAAGGAGCACTTGTCTCGTTTCAAGGTACGAATACGGAAAAAAATAAAGATTTAATAAAAATTAAAAACAAATAAAAATTAAAAACAAATAAAAATTAAAAACAAATAAAAATTAAAAACAAATAAAAATTAAAAACAAATAAAAATTAAAAACAAATAAAAATTAAAAACAAATAAAAATTACAACTAAACGAATAATGGAATGGGGTAATTGAAGGGGTACCTTGAAAGGAGATTTGTCTCGATTCAAGGTATTAAAACGAAAAAAAATATTTAAAAAAAAATTGAAAATGCATAGATAAGAATTACCATGAATTGGGGAAAGCAAAGAAATGAACGATGGAACGAAGTAATTAAAGCGGCACCTTGAAAAAAGACTTGTCTCGTTTCAAGATACGAATATAGGAAGAAAAATATAAAAAATAAGATGACAATAAAAAAAAATAAAAATGACAATAAATTGGGGAAAGTAAAGAAACCAATAATGGAATGGGTTAATAATTAAAGCGGTGCCTTAAAACGAGACTTCTCTCGCTTCGAGATACGAATACGAAAAAAATGTGTATAAAAATAAAATAAAAAATAAAAATAAATAAACATGACAATGAATTGGGGAAAGAAAAGAGGCGAAGAATGGAATGGGGTAATTAAAGCGGGCCGCGAAAAGGGTTCGGCAGCGGAGAGAGGGGGTAAATCGGGCGAGCCGAAGGGGGAAAAATGGAAGATGATTGGCGCGGGCAACTTGGCGACTGGCTGACCTTTTCTGCATCTAAATTTGTCCTGCGGAAGAGGCTAGGGAGCCTCGAGCGCTCGATTCGCAAACGAGTGTTCTGATAGAAGTCTCGGAGCCGCGGTCTGTCGAGCGATATTTTGCGCATCGACTTCGCGGTCGAATATCGATCAGATTCTTCAAAGGCGCGAAAATATTTTCTCTTAATTCGACAATATTCACTGATTAAAAAAAGTACAAGGCAAACTCCAAAAAAAAAGAATTATATTATTCGCTTGGGTGCAACAATTGGACGATCTCCGAGGGTGAGAATAAAATTTGTCTCAATCAGAAAAAAAAATGATATTTATCGTCCGACGATAAAATTTTATTAACAACGATTCATCGACTGTTAAATTCGAGTCGCTTTATCTATAACGCGAACGCAATAAATTGCAGAGTTTGACAAGTTGCCCGCTCGACTATCTTCTATTACTGGCGAGCGTCCGTCCGCGGCCAATTAAGCGAGATTTATCTCCGAAAAGTTTCGCCAAGTTTCCTCTTTTAATAAAATTATCGATAAATCGTTTTTCTCAAAGATAGCGAAGCGTTCGGACTTCAGTCTGAAGAAAGCGATCGAGGCGACGCACGTAACGAAGGAGGTATTGTCATCGAGGGACACGAGGAAGAAAACAACGATGTCGTCGAGATTGAGGAATCACCTTCAGGCCATTGAGCAGGATCCATCGGCCTCGATGGCCGATCTGTCGGTGCAGAACATCAGAAACATGCAAATGATCAAGGACGTGAAGCAGGCACTGGAGCACGGAAAGAGTCTGCGCGGTAGATCTGCGCGTAGCATAGAGTTTCATCTCAAAGCCGACGCCCTTAAAAACCTCAGCAAAACCGAGGAGATCGCCGATATAAGGAAATATCAGCGAGAGAGCGCTCAGGCACTCTGGGACGAAAGAGATCACGAGGGTATGATGCAGGAAAGAGCCCGACGGTTTTACAAAACCGAGGAAGACTTCGACCACTTGGACGAACTGAGCGGTGAATTAAAAACACTGGAATGCAGGTCCAACAGTTATTTCCTCGACAAGAGGTACCCGCAAAAAAAGAATGAAAAGAAACACTAAGGATTTCCCTCCCTCGTTATAATTGTGGTGATTCTTGACTAAAAAAAAAACTCGTGGTGAAAAATGATGGACGGATAGCTCGAGTTTGAAACAGCGTTTAACTATCTCCTTTGTAACCCCGTAATTTTTTTCATCCATTCGCGATCGGCGATCTAATTGACGAATCGATTTCGAACGTTCGACGATTGAGGCGCACTGCACGGAGGATTAAAAACACTGCAATGCAGGTCCAACAGTTATTTCCTTGACGCGCACAAAAATAAAAATAAAAAAAAACCAAAGATTCCCCTCCCTCGTTATAACTGTTTTCCTCAAAGCTCGTGGTGAAAAATGATGGACGAATACCTCGAGTTTGAACCAACGTTTAACTGTAATTTTTCCATCGATTCGCGATCGTCGATCTAATTAATTGTCGAATTGATTTCAGTAAGCAAACGAGCATCGAGATCGAGCAGCTGAACGCCCGCGTCGTCGAAGCCGAAACGAAACTGAAGACCGAAGTGCAGCGCATCAAGAAGAAGCTCCAGATTCAGATAACCGAGCTCGAGCTTTCGCTCGACGTCGCCAACAAGAACAATCTTGATCTCCAGAAGACGATCAAGAAGCAGTCTCTGACATTGACGGTTAGCGGCCTTTCGATACTGCCTAATATCGTTGTTTATTATTACCGCACACTCTAATCCGTTTATTTGTTATATTTCCTCGCAGGAACTGCAAGCTCACTACGACGAAGTTCAGCGCCAGTTGCAGGTGACCCTCGATCAGTTGGGAATCAGCCAGCGCCGTCTCCAATCGTTGACTGCCGAGCTCGAGGAAATTCGCGGCAACTACGAATCCGTAAGAATCTCTCACGATAGGAATTGTTCGAGGGGGAGAAATTAGAGTTTAGGCATTAATTGAATTTTAATTTTTTACTTTAATTTTTTTTTTTTCTACAGGCACTCCGGGCCAAGAGGACCGTCGAGCAGCAGTACGAGGAATCGGTCAGTCGCATTAACGAACTTACGACGATCAACGTGAACATCGCCTCGTCGAAGGCAAAGATCGAGCAGGAATTGGGGGCTCTGGCCGGCGATTACGAGGAAGTGACGAAGGAACTCAGAGTCAGCGACGAGAGATACCAACGGGTGCAGAACGAGCTCAAGCACACCGTCGAAATACTGCACGAGGAGCAGGAACGCATCGTTAAGATCGAGGCTATCAAGAAGTCTCTCGAGATCGAGGTCAAGAATGTGTCGATCCGTCTCGAGGAGGTCGAGGCCAACGCTATTGTCGGTGGCAAACGCATAATCAGCAAGCTCGAAGCCCGAGTATGTTTCATTTCCATTATTGCAGTCATCTTTCGCTAGTATTTAATTTATCTGTAAATTAATCGGATCGACAATTGCAAGGAAACTGACGCAGTTGGAGCAATATTTGCGAAATGTGCATTCTCGCAAATATTGCGCCAACTACAAAAAATCGCTTGCGGGCTGCCAAAGAATTTAAAAAAAATTTAATTCTACCTTCACTTACAATTTCTTATGATATTAAAACAACGACGACAAGACTGTCAGGGTGACATTTTATAGTTTCAATCCCGTAAGAATTGAAAGTAGAATTGAAACAATAATTTTTTTTTCGCTTGGCACTCAAAAATCAAATTTTACTTGAGTCATTGAAATATTTTTTTTTCAGTCAATACATTGCCATTTACTGACGATAAACGATGATTGTTTCTCGACAGATTCGCGATCTGGAGCTCGAACTGGACGAGGAGAAACGCAGACACTCCGAAACGGTGAAGATCTTACGCAAGAAGGAGCGCAACATCAAGGAAGTGATGATCCAGGTTGAGGAGGACTCGAAGAACATTGCTCTGCTCCAGGAGGCTCTCGACAAATCGTCGCAGAAGGTCAACATCTACAAGAGGCAGCTCCAGGAGCAGGAGGGCATGTCGCAGCAGAGCGTAACCCGGGTACGCCGATTCCAGAGGGAATTGGAAGCGGCCGAGGATCGCGCCGACACAGCCGAGAGCAATCTGACCCTAATTCGCGCGAAACACCGTAGCTTCGTAACGACCTCGACCGTCCCCGGCTCCCAGGTCTACCTTGTCCAGGAGACGAGGCGAGAGGAGAGCATGTAAAGGCTCAGAAAAAAAATCAAAAAATCAAACACAAAAAAACCCGTTAAGTGAAAACAAAAACAACGCCCCGACCTCCGTCAACACTAGCACAAATACCGACGCTGACGCTGCTAATAACCTTCGCGACGCAAACACTGCCCTCTCGTCCTTTCTATCGTTTATAGTCATTAACGTAATAATACTTTGGCAAACCTCGTCACGATTATTAAAAAAAAACCTCCCCACCCCTGTGCTCTTCGAGCAGCCCATTCGACTGAATTAAAACGGCGTCGACGAACATAGTCGGCGACACTCGTGTTCACTCGATCGAATGGAATGCTCCGAGCCGAGAGTCGAGATACGTAGAACAGATTTATGCAGCAAGATGGGGATTTTTTTTTTCGGTGGAGGGAACGAAGGAACAGACGCGACTAACGAGAGAACTGTGTAAAACAAAAAGAAATTCTGAAACAAAACGAATTCGATGGATCAACTTATTTCATCTTCGCGATTAAATGATACGAACGGAAGACGACATTTAAAAAAATACAAGAAAAAAAAACATACAAACATCCCCGTGCAGCACGATCGCCCGCTGGATTTGTAAGAAACTATTTTATTTTTATAAAAAAGAAAAAGTGAGGAAGGAGCGAGCACAGAGCCAATTGGTGTACACGCACTGGGAGAGTGTCGGAGAGCAGGGAAAAAAAATGAAAATTAATGATAATTGATAACGAATCGCAAACGAAAATGTTTTTGAAGAGAGCGGCGAGACGCCGAGAGCGGGAGTAGGTTGTTCCCCGCCGCGGGCCAAAGTCAGAGGGGTAAGGGCGGTCAAACAGTTTCCACGGGCCGCAGACGAGATCTCGGGTCAATCTATTATACTCACTCGACTCAAAACATCGACAAACACTGGTCGGTTTATCCTGCGATAATTTAACGAAAGCGAGAGACACTTATCGCGAACACGAGTGAGAAAAAATAAAACAAACACGAATACGCACCGAACCCAGTTGAACCGAAATAACAAGATAAAGATATAACATTCATTAATATTTATCGAAAGAATCGTATCTCACTCGAAAAAAAAAAAAAATACAAAAAATAAAAACATCGCACCGACCGATGATTATTATATAAATATATCCTCATTTTAATTTATCGTTTAAACTAAGGGGTAAATAAATGAAAACGAAACACGCATACACGTCAATCTCACACCGTACATACTTATTGTATTTAAATAATAATAATTCTACTCTATTACTACATAGATAGGTAATTATTTGCCCATTCACAGAGTCTCGCTGTACGACATACACATTAATCTGTGTCAACATTTAATTTAATAATAAACTGAAACGCGTACGTACGAAAAAAAAGCAATCGGTTTTATGTGTATGATCCTCCTCGTCGTCCAGAAGTCTTCCCAGGATCTCGATGTCTTCGACACGGCCCCGGAGATCGTTTCGCCTCCCCCTCGCAGCGCTCGATCTGTTTCACACGACAAAAAAAAAATATAAACGCGCCGACACACATTCGTATTCGGCAATAAAATAAATAACAACTCGCTTAAGTTTTTCATCAAAGTAAATTTCTTTATTCCAGCGTATTATACTTTTATTCAGACCACAATGGCATTTGTTAGTAGGGTCCGCGTGTGAGAACTGCTGCCCATTATTATTATATAAATAAATACGCGACGATCGGAGAAACTCTGTTTCGCCTCGTCCGCTATGCGGAGCATTCGGGAAGAAAAAAAATAAAATAAAAAATAAAAATAAAAACATGTGCAATGTTAAACTACGCTCGGTACAAAATTCATAATTGGCAATCGCTTCTTTGTCCTCGAACACGGAGTTTCCGCGAGCGTCGCTTTTACCGGGTTTATTACAAAATCAAAAGTATTTCGGATAACATTAGATACGCAATATATCTATTCAACGGTATTTCTTTTTTTTTTTTATCGTTCATCCACGCGATTCGACACGCCACATACGCTTTCATAACACCGCGCTCAAAGGGTAGGTGCATTATAAATAATTCTAAAAAAAAAAAATCAAAAAAAAAATCAAGAGTCAGCACGCACCCGGGCTCCATTGATATCTACGACTTTTCGTTACGGAATATTTATAATAGTTATTTAATGTATATATTAGCAGACTATGATAGTGTTTACACAATTATTAATGTAATTATCGCTTGGACAGCGAGTCGTCTATTGGTCACATCGGGATAGTGGTTTTTTTTATTTTTATTTTCTTTATGTGTTTCGGTGTTGCAGAGGAGACGTTTGTTAAAAAAACGCCGAGAGGGACCCACTACGCTTCCTACAAGTCTTGTTACAATGCGATCCACAAATTATAAGTGAAAAACCAATTCCCCGGGGTTTCTTATGTCGTATTTTTTTTCTTTACTGTAAAAAAAAAAAATATTCAAAATCGAATCGTTCGATAAGAAATCGGTAACTCGGTACACACGGAGGACACGCGTTGCTCGCGGCCTCCCATCGTCGCGAAGGCGACTGATATTCACCGGACCTCTCGCATCAAGAAACGAAAAAAATTGCAAAATTAAAAAACGATGCGATACATTATCATCATACTTCGTTATTATTTTCCTTTTTTGTTTTTTTTTTTTGTTTTTTAATGATACTCGAGTCATTTACAAGAAACAAAACAACACCCACCCATCCACCGATTCGTCAGTTCCCATCGTTAGTTCATTAAATTCATTACGAAATTACAAGTGCTCGTTATTCATGTTATCGTCGATATTATTCATTTACACCGTTATGTACAGGGTATCATACACGGAAAGTATGTTAAATAGATAAAAAATAAAAAATAACACGCCACAATCGGGACTGGAGTAACCGCGGTGCGAATCCATGATATTCTTAATTAATTAATTAATGTGTATCGATTATCGATCGAAGGATACAATAGGATTCCCGTGTGAGTTGCGAGCGAGCGATCGGCGATCAATGGAAACCCTGAGAAATTATACTCGTTCTGAAGATAACTTTTTTTTTTCTTACGACGAGCGATGGAATGATTCGTAGAAAAAAAAACATTGGAGAGACACGAGACTCTGTGTGAATTTAACCAGACTCGCTCGACCCGCAAAATTGGATATCGGAGGATTCCTTCTTGGTTTTCCTCGGTAAAAAAAATCTGTTCTACGGTAGAAAGGAAGTGCTATCTTGCGACGAGCTTCAATCGTCCGAAAGGCCTCGCCACTCGGCTCACGGTCTACATACAACGGTACTCGGGGGATCATGGAAGAAATCGAAGAACAATAAATAATAAACAGTTAGAGATAAAGTACAGAGACAAGAACGAGCGAGGGAAGGCCAGACTGGCGGCAAGAGCTTTCGGACCGATCGCTCGAATAGAGGAGTGGTCGCGTATACGGTTTTGTAAAAAAGTTACAAAAAAAATAATAAAAATAATATAAAAAAAAGAAAAAAAAGATACATTTTTAAAAAGAAGTTTTTCGTATGTAAAACGTAGCAAAAAGCCTATGACACGATCTAAGTCTAATTCATCGAACATAGTTCCAAAAGCCGTTTAACAATTTGTTCCTTTCGAGCGCTTTAAATATCTGCTATTCTATACTATTTTTCTTCACTTTTTTTTTTTTGTTCTTTTCTTTTTTAATAGTACGTACGTATTCATGTATGCATAACTAGACATAGTAGTGCGGATATCGTTCTAGAGGTACCTAAAATACGTCTTTCCTAATGCCTTCGACGCATTAAACTCGCTATCTTCGTTTGTCTCTTCTCTTCATTCATCTCTTTCCTTCTATCATTCTTTCTTGTATAATAATTTGTACAGTCGCGGGTTTAACGGCGGAGCAGAGGATACAGGCGCACGCTCGCGCGTTATTCACAATCGTATTTTTTTTTTATACATCGTAATAGAGAAGGATGAAAACTTATGTGGTGATTGGCAGTTTGGCTGTTCATCGGATAACGAGTTAACGGACTGTTCAGCTTCCACGAGGCCCAGCTACGCTCCGCATTTATTGGCTAACGGCGGCCGAACCGATTCCAACGTTCGAAGCCTCGACTTCGGCCTTAGTCTGCGAAGAAAAAATATTCGAATCTCTTGTCTGACGGGGAAACGCGAAAAAACCGACTTCACGAATATCGACGAGAAAATAACATGCGAAGAAACCGAACGACTCGACTCATCGAAGAGGCAAACGAGCCTCTTCCGAAGAAATAAATGGAAATAAATCAAGCGATGGAGCCGAACGAAACTTCGGTCCCTAGCGAAGACAATTTCCACGCGGATTTAAATACATTTTGCGTTCTATTCCCAATGTACATTCGGCTAATTCGACATAAAATTATAGTATCAAAAATTCGAGTTTTTAAAAATATCTTTTGTTCATTAGAAATATATTAGACTCGATGCAACAATAAAAATTTTTAAAATCGTCAAACTTTATCTTTACGATAGAAATTTACTTCCGCAGGTTTCTTCACAGGCATTTTCTTTTTTCATCGGTTATTTGCGCATTAAATTTTACAAGAATTGTATGGAGTCGCGAATTTGCATCGGAGAACAATGCGAGGGATATGCTGCGCGAGGACTTTTCGGGAGTCTCTAACTTTCGTATACTATAAGATGCGTGGGTTTATCACTGTACCGGGCCGCACGTCGGAGGGCCTCGAGTATTCGCTCCTCAGCAGTGGTCTCTCGCTTTAGTTAACTTTCGATCGGGTATTGGCACAAGATTGTACTAAGTGGTCTGATAAACCTGTAGGAGAGCCTTCGTCGGAGCTTCACGTCGCACTTAAATTGGAACGATAAATATAATATAATATATTATACTATTAATATTAATATGCGCGTTACGTATGTGTTGTACATTGGTATAATAATTTCGGAGAGCTTCGTCGTCTAACAACTACGTAATGTCGGTCGACGTGAAGTTGCGACGAATCGCGCGAGCCCCTAAAAAAATTATCATTAATTACGTATTAAAATTAACCTACGAGTAATAGGAATGTATGAAGAGGGTTGTGGCTGGGGTGGTTCGGGGACAACAAACGTCGCGTTATTCTGTACAGGCGTTACAACACCGTTCCGCCATTCCTGTTTCGCAAATGACGAATTATCGTTTCCTCGTACTATTTTTTTTTATATCTGCATCGTTACGCGCACTACTACGAATATTATTATTTTTCATTTTTCAGTCTTTGTATGTGAATTCCGATCCGCGATAATACGGTGACTTTAGAGTGGAATCGAGTCAATTGGTTCGTAAATTCGGCACGATATGAGATACACGACCCCGACGACGGTTCATTGTATCGAGAGGATAATTGAAGATAGCGGCTGGGCCTATGTGGAATTTCCGTCTGGTAGAGTTAGAAGTTTGTCGAATAGAAAAAGAATAGAAAAATAACGATAACGCGTTCGCGTCCGCTCGATTTCTTCTTTTTTTTGTTTTGTTTTGTTTTTTTTTTATTGTGAAAAAACTGATTATGATACTCCGAAGACTCTCTTACGTTCGCTATTGGATGACCGTGATTTGTTTCTTTCGCTTCTACTGTTAATCTTTCTCTCTGTCTCAACCGCACTCAATATCTCTCAAAGCTAACGCCCCCGAATTCTCAATTTCATCCAGACAAGTTCTGTTAATTTTCGTCGGGAATAACGGACCAGCGACAAGTGAGATATTCATCGATCTCTCCCTATCGGTGTTCATATGTGTATATGTGTGTGTATTTTTCTTTCTGTATCAGTCAAAGCGTTCTCATCCTTGACGTTCGTAAAGCTACTTAGCATATTAAACCTAACGCATCCCAACTCTCGAAGTAACTCTCATTCTCAGCATTCATCGTAACATCTTGTATACACATCACTCGTTCAATAGCTTCCAAGAAACTCCGTTGGACCTCTCGCCCATTATGTTTTTCTTTTTTCTCACCGTACGAGACTACAAATAAAATTCCCGAAAATAGAGTTTATATTTTTGTGTTTAATCGTGTTTTTTTAAACTTTTTTTTTCTTTTTTTTCTTTTTCAATCGTAAACATTCGTTCAGTCTAACAACTATCAGCTCGCATAGCACCCTTCAACCTCAGCCTTGCCGTGTTACAAAGGAAACACCTTCGAAAGTCTCGCGTAATTATTGCGAATCGCGCGCGTTACGCCCCCTACGTGGAAATTTGTATCTCTTTTTTTCTTTTTTTTTGAGCAAAAACATTCGGGTGTGCCTACAACACTAAAAACAAGTCGTATCGCTCGTACGTACGTGGGTACGTTTTTGTTTGTTTGTTTAACTTCGTACTTAACGTCACCGATATCGGCGGAACGTCGGCGCGGGCGCTCGCGTTTTATACTTAAGCCATTAAACGTCCTCTTATCGTTCAGCCGAAATGCTGATATTTTTCGATCTTTTTTTATTTTATTTTTTTTATGGAAACGTGCGATTAATCGTATACTCCCGAAAGAATAAGTGTCCCTCGACGTCTGATAACGGACACTGCCAATACAAATATTTTATGCCATTTCTATATAATTATGATCGATTACAAAGGAAAATTGTTACGAAGTTGAGCTTTCCCAACTCGATTGGAAGGCTCTTCGGCCAGAACGGTCGTAACTTAATCGTATAATAGCTGAGGGAACCTCTCGTTTTGACGAGACGAGAGGTTCGCAAAGATCCGCGTAGGAATGGTGTACATACCATTTTTTTCGTTTTTTTTTTTTCATAGCTGCTTTCGTTGCGCAATCCCTTCGCGAAAGGATGTTACGCGAGTGCTTCGATGCTCCACAACGCATCATTTTTTTAAACTGTCACAATCTTTCAACACGAAAGTTCTCGAACATCGAATAAACGAGACTCGTTCATCGACACCGGTATTTTTTTTCTTCTACTTGAGATCTTCCATAGCGCCGTAATTGGCGAGAGACTTTTTGATCCTCAGAGCGGTCAATCTCGCTGCTGCGTTGTGGTACCAGCACTCCTTCATCACCTTGGACATCACTTGAAGAGCCTGGATTCACGAGGAAAAAAATAAATGATTGAATATAGGTTCGCAATGAGTATAAATCTACATGTATATTTTCCTAACGCATGCACGTAAAATCCCAATTTCCGTTCCTGTGAAGTGAGCGCAGAAAGAGCTCTTTAAAATATCATGCGATGCTAGTGCGGTGTAGCGAGCATCATACGCGGCCTGTGAAGTGAGACTCACTTCAAAGCGTGCGTATAAAGTTCGCTTTACCGCACTTGTATCGCAAATTACTATTTTCGAATCGCGAGAGAAAAATATAGTCTTTTTTTATCACACTAGTGCGAGAAAGTGCCTTTTAGCGCTCACTTACCAAAAAAAAAAAAGTGATTTTGGTGAATTGTTATGAAAAATTATGTGAATGGAAGGAGCGTAGAAAGGGGAGTACTGACGCGTGTGAATTTCTATACTCGTCAAAAATTCCCTTTCTACGCCCTTGCCGTACAAATAACTAATGTCTTATTTTTTTCTCACCTCGATAGATTGCCACCGATTTGGGATTGACGGCCTCTGTCTATCGGTGCAAACGACTTTGCGCATTTCCTCGATCGTCGGATCGGACGGTACCAAATCGTAAAATGGAAGTTGATACTCGTCGTGTATACCACCGACGTTGCACCGCCTCGCTATTTCCCACAGTATTAAACCGAGAGCGTATACGTCAGCTCTCTTGAACGAATCGAAGTGATTCATGTTTATGGCCTCCTCCAGGACCTTAAATGCGAAATAAAAAAATTAAATATTTCAATGGTCGGAAGTAGGGCATATTGACATCTCTACTACCACTTACAACTCTACCGTATTAGAAATCTACCAAAATCTCTACCACAAAGTAAAAAAAAACTCTACCAGAATTAAAATAAAACTCGAACCGCACTTGAAATAAAACTCTACCAGAATTGAAATAAAACTGTATCGAAATACAAGGCCAGACGGTAACCTTGCATTCCGGTAGAAATTTATTGTAATTCCGGTAGAGTTTTTATTTCAATCCCGGTGGAGTTTTATTTTGATTCTTATAGATTTTTTTTACTTTCCAGTAGAGATTTTGGTATAGATGTTTTCTGGTAGAGTTGTGAGTGGTAGAGATGTAAATGTGCCGGAAGTAGCGTTTTGTACATAGATAATTAATCGTAGGTGTTGCGTACCTCTGGAGCCATGTATCGTTTCGTTCCGACCCTGTTGTTCAGTTGTATGTCGACCGTGTCGGTAATTACGTCGTGACGAACGGCGAGGCCGAGATCACCGATGGCGCAAGTGCCATTGGTCTTGACCAGAATATTTTTCGACTTGAGATCTCTGTGCGCGATGGCTGGCTTGCCCTGCGTACCGACGATCTCCATGTGAAGATGCGCCAGCCCGGTCGCCATCGACAGTGCCATTCTTATCATCCCGTTCGTGTCCACCGTCGAACGGTTGAGATAATCGAAGAGCGAGCCCTTCTCGTGGTAATCCGTGATCAGCCACAGCTGCGTCCACGTGCCGTTGTCTGCTCGGGAAATCAATAAAATTAGATCATCGTTTATTAGGGCAATTCGTCAAGTATGGGCCATGTTTGGGGCGCGGTCGGTAACAAAATGTGTAATTAATTTTTTCCAAGGGTGCTAACCATTTCCGATAAAAAACGTGAAAATCGAGTTTTTCACAAAGGTCGAAGCTTTTCATCGGTAAGCAAATATATGGCTGTTTGAAAAATATTAAAAAATCACTAATTTTGGCAATATTCACTATAAAGCTTCCCTATAAAATTGTAGCTCAATATTTGATACGGAAACTTGCGGCAGGAAAAAAAATTCTACGGTCTCTGAATCGCATTCATTACAGATTTTGGTTACCGACTGAGTCGTTTCACATGTCCTTCAGGGCAAGTGATAAAGAGACGGTCGGTAACAAATCTGTTTCCCTATTTTCTTCGCGACCATTAATATCTTGGACAATGGAAATTAGGTTTTCGTAGTATATATATAGATACATGAAAACCTAATTTCCTTTTGTCTGAAATATTAATAGGCGCCGAGAGAACAGGTAAACCGGTTTTTACCGACTGAGTCGTTTCTCATGCCCTTAATCTGCCCTCGGGTGAGGAAAAAGGCGTTAATTATCGTACCCTTGTTATCGGCGGCGATGAAACCGAGGATATTGTCGTGCCTCAGCATAACAGTCTGATAGATCTCAGCCTCTCTGAACCAGGATCTCTCCTCTCGGGAGCTGAATATCTTCACAGCGACGTTTTCGCCGCGCCAACGTCCCCGCCACACCTCGCCAAATCGGCCTTTGCCGATCGTCTCGACTAGCTGAATTTGGCGGGCTATGCTCCGCTGTACCAGGAGCGGCAGACCTACTTGAGATACAAAAAGCCATTGGACATGCAAGTTTCATTATTTTCGTTCGATTAACAGAAATATATTTAAAAAAAAAATCCGATAAAATCGTTAAATTTTTAATTCTCGGCTTACCCGAACCACTGCCGCTCGTCGTCATCTCCAGCATGTCCCGGATGGTAACACCGCCGAGAATAGGTCGATCGGGCGCCTCCAGCGAATCGTCCGGAAAGTGTCTCGCCGGCCTTCTGCGATTCATGTGGATGTGATAGATGACCATGACGACTACGCAAATAGCGCAAATCGGCAACGCTATCGATAAGGCCATTTTCCATGTCGCCCACGCCCCGACCCCTCCGCTCGACGTCACTTTTATGCAAAATAAAAAATTATGTTAAAACGGTCGAACGTTGCGCCGGACGATCAGAGTCAAAGCATCGTATTTCAATGGACGATTTCATACGCTAATTACAATTTTTATTTCACGCAGCCAACAATTTCAAAGGCTTCGCGTATTATAATAAAATAAATATCGATAGAGAAATAGTAAAAATATTAATCACCAATAATTAATATATTGCAAATATTAATATAATCTATTAATTAATAATTATAATATTATATTTTCATTAACAATGTGTTAACAATTATAATATTATATTTTTATTGACAATATATTAATAATTATAATTATATATTTATATGAATAATATATTAATATTCGTGTTATTATTTTTAATCAATGAGATAATATTATTGATAGAAAAGTGAATGCTTTGATTCTGATTCGCGGTGAATGTAGAGTAGTGAGGAGTATCGTTCAATGAAAAAAAAAAGAGTATTCATTCTGCGATGCATGCAAACAGTGAACGAATAAAGGAGAAGCTCCGATATAATTGCAAAAGCCACGTAGATAGCGCATGCTTATCCAGCGGGTGGAGTCAACATTGCGACAGAATGTCGACCCCGCGTAAAAGCTGCAGAAAAATCGCAGAAAAAAAAATATAAACACGAAGTAAGAAGCCCCCAAATAAGATGCTACATGCTCGATAGGAGAACATAAATTTCTCGCATTGATTAGTGCAACAAGAATTGGAAGTAACAGGGATATTCGTGTGTGTACAATTCCTGAGATCGTAATTTCTCAAAACGACGAATGGGAAAGTGATTGCAATAATTTTGGACCCGGGTGGGAAAATAGGTTTTTTTTTATTTTTTTATTTATCTCAGCTACCTTACCTGCGACAAACTCTCATGGACCTGGCGATATTCGAGTTCTCCGTAGCAAACAGGGATGCGATTAATTTGTTAAGAAATAATGTATTTATTTTTTAAACTCGAAAACACAACAGCCTCATGTCGTTAGTTATGTTCGGGTGTAAAACAGGTTCTCCGGACGGGTAAACGAAAATGTTTTTTTTTTTTTTTTTTAATGAGACGATGTTCGGTGCTCGGTCCGAGATCTTGGGAGCCTTTCCAGAGAAAAGAAGAAAACGATCGGAGACCGACGAGGAGGAGGAATGTCCTGACGAAAGCTCTTCGGATGCCTGATCGAGCGATGACTGTGAGAAAACACTTATAAAAAAAAAAAACAATCATGCTATCCCCATTATTATTTTCGAAAACATTCTGTCCAGAAACGTGATCGAGAACGATGTCTCGGGAGCGTCGCCGTTCACCGACGGACGACGATGAAGGTATGGAAAAAAAATACGAGGTAAAAAAAACAAATTGGGGGAAATTTCATGCGGGCTTTTTTTCGCTGCCGAGGGACGATGGACGAGTACAAATAGCGACGACTCGCTGCATGCTGTCGAGTGGAGGAGAAATGCCGATCGAGATAAAGGGAAGGCCCGAAACGGAGGCGTTTCTCGCTCGGTCGTGCGAATAATAAACAAATTAAATTCCAGTGTGCGGCGGCTGAGCGGGTCAATATAGGAATAAGCCTTCGGTCGCTCGGAATCCGAAGCAATCCCCGGCATCCTCGGTCAGAATCTTTCTCAATCTAGTCAACCCGGCTTGTCCGGTAATTTTCTACTTTCCTGTGCGCTCCGTTTTGCGCACAGACAGCCCGGTACGCTAATCTCGTCGCGGTTTGTCGTTAGCGTCGCGCGGCGGGAGAAACGCGACGATAGCATTGCCGATTCGCGGGCGGAGAGAGCGAGGGAAGATAAAGCTCGTGATGGTCGAATAACCGCCTTGAGGGCAACAACATCTCTCCGCCGCTGATTGACGACGCGTCGATGCGATAATTTCGCGATTGACCGTAGGCGGCGGTGATCGTTAGCGTCTGCGGAAAATTCGTCTAAAACGATTCGTCCAAAAACAATTGAACCAAAAATAATTCGTCCAAAAATAATTGGTCCAAAAACAATTGGTCCAAAAACAATTGGTCCATAAAAAGTTGGTCCAAAAACAATTTGTTCCAAAACAATTGGTCCAAAAAGAATTAATCTAAAAACAATTGGTCCAAAAAGAATTGGTCCAAGAAGAATTGGTCTAAAAACAATTTGTTCAAAAACAATTGGTCCAAAAATAATTGGGCCAAAAACAATTGGGCCAAAAACAATTGGGCCAAAAATAATTGGGCCAAAAACAATTGGGCCAAAAACAATTGGTCCAAAAACGATTGGGCCAAAAACAATTGGTCCAAAAACAATTCGTCTAAAAACAATTGGTCCAAAAACAATTCGTCTAAACATATGAAACGAAAAACGAAATATCCATCGTTTTTTTATCTACCGCGGGAAATATGCATAGCATTTTTGAAGTACAGCGGGTAAAATCTATAGAGTTTCTGTAAACAATAGCAGGAAATGTCCATAGTGTTTTTTAGACGAATTGTTTTAGATTACCTATTTTAGACGAATTTTCCGCAAATCGATCGTTCGCCCGCCGCGGAGTTTGACAAGCCGCTGCTGTACAATTTCATCGTGACGGGAAAAAAAGTTTACACTCAAGCGCAACATTTTTTGCGCGGAGGCTCGAGCTGGCGATTTTTTGTTTTATTATTATTTATTTTTGTGTCTTCAGCGCGTTATCATCGGCATTCGAGCGAAGATACTCCCCGACGTTATTTACGTTTGCGTCACGCGAGCCGATATATCCAGCGGCGAGAGGGAACCATTCAGTTCTTTGATTGTACGGGGGAGGAGTTCTCGAACGTAAACGCGATTACAGCTCCGCTCGAACGGAAGAAGCTGGCCAGGGCCAAACGACAAAAAAAAACCCGACGAGTCAGCGTGTTCCAATCAAAACAACATTTATGTCGATGCTCGGGAGTGTACGTGAAAAAAAAAAAAAAAAAACGACGGTGAGCATCGTTCGTTCGATACACGAGTATCCCCCACGGACGAATAATGTTTATCGGACGTTGAACGAAGTACGTCACGGTGTGATGTAATCGTTTATTGCATGGATTTTATACATTGTATATGTATAGTACATATTGTATCCGTCTTATATATATTTTGAAAATTTAATTATTTGCGTGTCCCAATTTACAAAAATCAAGGATCCCTCAGGCCCT
This sequence comes from Ichneumon xanthorius, assembly GCA_917499995.1. Lineage (NCBI taxonomy): Eukaryota > Metazoa > Arthropoda > Insecta > Hymenoptera > Ichneumonidae > Ichneumon > Ichneumon xanthorius. The sequence continues at coordinate 6,618,259 of OU824211.1, read as the reverse complement.
TATTATCCTCACTCCTCCTAAGGTTTTCAACTGAAAATACGTCGCCTCCAATTTTAAATTACCATTTTTTCGACCGGACGTGACGTCATACTGGAAGTATGACACTTCCAGTTTGAAAATCACAATCCTCGACCGGAAGTGACGTTACAGCGAAGGTATGTAAATTCCGGTTTGAAAATCGCATTTTGCGACCGGAAGTTACGTCATACCGGAAATGCGTCACTTCGTATTTGAACGTCACATTTTTCGATCGGAAGTGACGTATTTCCCGTGTGACGTCACTTTCGGTCGAAAAAATGTGACTTTCGAACCGGAAGTGATGCATTTCCGGTATAACGTCACTACCGGTTGAAAAATGTGTTTATTAAACCGGAAGTGACGCATTTCCGGCATGACGGCACTTACGGTCGAAAATTGTGTTTATCAAACCGGAAGTGACGTATTCCCGGTGTGACGTCATTTCCGGTTGAAAAATGTGTTTATCAAACCGGAAGTAACGTATTTCCGGTGTGACGTCATTTTCGGTTGAAAAATGTGTTTATCAAACCGGAAGTAACGTATTTCTGGTGTGACGTCATTTCCGGTTGAATAATGTGTGTTTCCAAACCGGAAGTAACGTACTTCCGGTGTGACGTCATTTCCGGTTGAATAATGTGTGTTTCCAAACCGGAAGTAACGTACTTCCGGTGTGACGTCATTTCCGGTTGAAAAATGTGTTTCCAAACCGGAAGTAACGTATTTCCGGTGTGACGTCATTTCCGGTTGAATAATGTGTGTTTCCAAACCGGAAGTAACGTACTTCCGGTAAATCTCCGGAAATACAAATGACCGGTTTCCAAATTCCACGGTCCATAGCGAGGGCGCGAAGCGCCCGAGCCACAACCTGCTAGTATCGTGTATGTCGCATATATCGTGCATGTTGCATATATCGCTGATGTTCCGTTGTATTGTGATATAATGTGGGACACGCTCGCGAGCTTCTTCCGATATTTACCCGCGCTCAGCCCGGCACACCCAAAGTTAATTAACAGAAACACTGTAACAATGAATCCGATGATGAAGAGACGGGGGGGGGGGGCGCGGTGTCGATATGAAACACACACAGAGACAGCTGAGACGATAATGTCGACGGGTGATGTATAAAGCACCGAACAATTGACAAAAGCGGTAATCGAGTCTAAACCTCGAATGCTGCGTGAAATTCTCCGTCGATTGAGGCTGGGGAACGATGAATTATTTTTTGTTTTGTTGTTTTGTTTTGTTTCGAGGATCTTTTCCATACCGCGTGAAGAGTCTGCCATTATCTGAGAGGGAAAGATTGGCTTGAGACGACTGTTGCAGTAATCTTCGTTATCGCAACAAGCGACCACGAATTCGCCACCTCCTGGTGTTCGCAGAGTGTCATTAGTGGCGCACCACACCGAGTACTCGGGCGCTGGGAAGAACCGCGTTTTAGCGTAACACCTGAGAACAATTTCTGTCGTCACGAAAACCAACCGAATAAGACTGATCCATTTACTCGAGGATTCTGAATTTCGTGGATTTATGAAGAAAAAAAAAAATTTGGTACGAGAGTAGATGATTTTTTTTTTTTATCGGGTTAAAAGAAACCGTCGAGTATGTTCGAAGGGGTGCAGGGATTTCAGGGAGAGACAGGATTTCAAAGTGCGCACACTCAATAGCCAAGTACTGGAAAAATAATTTTTTTAAAAAATTGGAAAAAAAGAAAAACTGGAAAATACAATTAGTCTTATCGAAGCGTAACGATTAATCGAGTATAATATACATATTATAAGTGTAGAGATATAGAGGTGCGATGCAGAGGTATTCCAATAGATCCGATCTTGTTTTTGCAAGATCTTGTGTACCTGTGCGCTATACGAGGCAAGGCAAGTAGACTCGATGAGCTCGATTAATTCTATCGAAAAAAAATGAGTTGCGTGAGAATACGTACGTGGAACATGCGTTGCAGAAGCTATAAGTATATTACAATAGCCTATCTATAAGAACTACGTATGTAAAAAAAATGAATCTATGTATTATGTACAGATAACGGAATTTATCTGGATTCTGCCGATTAACTAATATGTAATAATTATATAAGTCGAGTATTATATGATCGAATATTTTCGTATTACTTTATAATAAATAAATAAATAAATAAATGTTCGTTGCGACTCAATTGGACGATTTGAATTTATTGAATTTTTCGTTAAACATTTATAAACAATTGCAAAGGCCATGAAAAATTTATTTGGCTCGAACTGGGGTACTTTTGGCTGGGAATGTACGTGTGAAGTATCCTTAATTGCCTCGCTTCAATCCGCAATATCGGGTCCGGCAAGGCAAATAGACTCGATGAGCTCAATTAATTCTACATCGAGAATGAGTTGCGTGAGAACATGCGTTGCAGAAGCTGTAAGTATATTACAATAGCCTGTCCATAAAAAGTACATATGTAAAAAAGAATCTGCATATTTCGTACAGATAATGGAATTTATCTGGAGTTGACTGGCTAACTTTTTAATATAGTCGAATATTTTCGTTGCCGCTCAATTAGACGAGTCTGACGTATCGAATTTTTCTTTTTATATTTATAAAAAACGATAATAAGGAATTTATCCGAAGTCGACTCGCTAACTTTTTAATATAGTCGAATATTTTCGTTGCCGCTCAATTGGACGAGTCAGATGTATAGAATTTTTCTTTAGATATGTATAAATTTAATATTTAAATATGTATCAACAATGGCAGACACCACGAAACATTTATTCGGCTCGAATTGGGCTGCACTCGAATGGACCGAAGCTCGGAACTTAATTGCGCGCGGTGAGAATCCTCCGTTTCCACGCGCGGTATCGGCTCCGCAAATAAACACGTCGACGACGACTCATGATTTTCTTATTTCTTCCCGCGACACACCACCTAAAGTCTTTCGATATTTATTCACTCACACGCCCGACTGCGTCGACGATAATTATTCGCCTGTTTTTTACCTGCCCGCATTGACGTCACGTACGTTTTTATTGAAATTCAATCGAATCCGTCGAGCGTCATTCTGTGCGACTTCCTACGTTACAACTTTTTTTTCGTAAATTCGCGGAAATCCGCTTATGGCAGAGTAGCGAAAGTACACACTAAGAATAACTTTGTAAAATAGAAGTGCTATTTTTCTTAATAAATAAATTATATTTCTCGGTAATTAAGCAACAAATCCACTTATAGATGTAAAAAAAAATCGTTTGTCTTGTACAAACTTTTACTTCCGGTCCAGTGCAATTAACAATTTGCCTTTGTTTTTTATTTGCGAAAATTAAGAAATAAAAAAAAAATTTTTGCACAATTCGTTGTTAAAAGTCAATTTTTTAGAACTATTTGTAAAATCGGAGTGTTATGTTTCATAATTTAAAAAATCATATTTCACGATAACCAAAAAGTCTACTTATCGATGCAAAAAAAAATATCTGTCGCGTACAAACTTTTACTTCCGGTCTGGCGCCACTAAAGCTTCATTGTAGTTTTCTTCTTTGTAAACATTGTTTTTTAATTACATATTTTTTTACAATAAATTGTCCAAATAACCATGAAAAAAAAAACTATTTTGCGAACGGAGTTCGCAAAACGTTAGTGAGTTCTAATTCTGGATATATACAGATATAGGTGCTTCGCATGTGCCAAACGTGTGTAGAGCGAGTTACAGAGAGCGATTATCATCCTGCTGTGCAAGTTTCCTGGTGGCGAGGTCAAGGCTTTTCAAGATAGTGCGAGTGCAGGAAAAAAAATTTGAAAAAAAAGTGATAAAAAAAAAGTAACGAGTGTGTAATATCAGTCAGTGAGAAAAACATAGGTGCAAGGTATATATATATACAGATAGTTCTACGTAGGCAGGCAGATAGTAGATTAGATATAGAGAAGATATAAAAAATATAGATATAATATATATAGGTATAAAAAATATATATATATATTTACAGTGCAACGAGAGATTTAAAAAATTTCTTTGCCACCTCACGAGTTTCTAATATTCCCAGGGGCAGTGACTGTACCTTCTCTGGTGCTAGGGTGCAGCTGGGGTTTCAGATCTCGATTGCAAAAATCTTCTTTGCAGCACTCGATGACAAAGGTCGTGTTTATCGAGTTGCTCGTCATGCAGAAGATCAGCGGTTCGGGCTGGGACGACGACAGCTGTTTGTGCACGCACCTTCAAGCCCATTTATTTTTTTGTTTTTTTTAATTCGCCAAAATATCAATTTTTTTTTCAGTATAAACGCGGCGTTTCAGCTATCAGTGATTTAGCCTACATTCTCGTAAAAAAATTAAAAATGTCGCGCATCGTCATTAAAAAATAATCAGCGGTTCGGGCTGGGACGACGTCAGCTGTTTGTGCACGCACCTTCAAGCCCATTTATTTTTCATTTTGTTTTTAATTCGCCCAAATATGATTTTTTTTTTAGCTTTTCAAGTACAGTAGCATCACGATTAATCGGGGTCGGATTAACCGGAAAGCGGATTTTTTAATTACTTTTTTTAATGAAAAAAGACTATCTTATGTACTGTTAATGAAAAAAAAATTCAAAGCTTTACATTCTAGTTCACACTATTATAATAGTTAAATAGTTCACACTATTTAACAATTAAGTTCAAGTCGTACCAAATGTGATTGTAACCAGCCAAAATAAAGTTGTAAGATTAGCCAATATTGACCTATATTGATTATGGAATTATATTAATTATATTATTATTGACTTATATTAACCTGTTCGGTGCCGAGCACCCCGATTAATCGGGGTTCTACTGTACGAACTTGCGCGTGTACACGCGGTGTTTCGGCTATCAGTGATTTAGCCTACATTCTCGCAAAAAAAAAAATATATATATATATATATATATATCACGCATCGTCGTCATTAAAAAATAATCAATCGGAGATATCTCTCGTGAGGCTTAGTTATATCTACGCGACGGGTCACGAATATACCTGCGACGTAGTGTTATTGGGAAAGAGGATTATTCGTATCAGATAAAAAATAATTCAAATAGAAAACAAAAAAAAAATTGATAAAAATATCACGTGAAAGAAAACCATGAGGGTAAAAAAAAGGTAAATTAAATCAGCAGCGATAACGAAAAACTTCAACACCGTGCAACGTAATGTTTTTGGTGAATACCTGCGGATTTTTCGTAGCCTCTCGCTTGATTCGGTCTCTAGACTATTCATTTTTTAATTATTATTATTGTTATTATTCTTTAATGAAATTCATGGACAAGCGCAAAAGAAAAAGAAAAACGTGAAGGGGATTCTCAAGTTCAAGACAAGATGAAAACAGGAATATAAATACTTACGCGATGTCTGACGATAATTATCGAGATGGAGAGCGAAAAACATGGCAAAAAAGAGAGGTCAGGGAGCAAAAAAAAAAAAAAACAAAAAAAACGAAACGGCAAACTTAAGGAGATGTATAAACTAAAAGTTATAGACGAAAAAAACAGAGTGAGGAAAAAAAACTCGCCGGCCGCAGATGGAGTGCAGTTAATAAACGCTATTATTTTAAACACGTGACTCTATAACTTAACACGGTTAATGGACGGTTGGTGGGGAGAAGGCAGATGTGAATAAGTACAGCGTCTAATAATTGTACGTATTGTCTTGGTCCAGTTAGTCCGGGTCACGTCTCGTTGTATTATGACAGACGATACGAGGCGTGTCCACGGTTGGGGGATCGTGGGTCAATTTGGCGGATTAAATGAGCACATAAGAAAATTAATAAATAAATTAAAAAATTAATAAATAAAAAAACAAAAAAAATTAATAAATGAAAAAAACAAAAAAATTAATATATAAAGAAAACAAAATATTAATAAAAAAAGAAAAGAAAAACGGGATCGAGTTATTGGCAATGCCGCACACAAATCGGTGGCCAACTCCGGTAGCTGCTGAATTTATACCTTTGGGCGATTCGGGCGCCTTGGAAGATAGAAAAGCCGGCTTTAAATTCCGATTGCAGTATTCTTTATCGCAGCATTCTATCAAATGTGTGATGTTCTTTTCGCAGGTTTTCGCAGGCTTTTCCGGTGGAAGCCACTTGTCTCGGTCGAGACACCTTTTGTAATAGTACAATGTTCCGTTTAATTTTATTATTATTATTTTTTTCATTCTTTTAATTTTTTTATTTTTCTGCTTCGAGTTAGTCAACGGCGGGTATCGCGGACCGTCCGGCCTTATTATCCTGGTCTGCCGGATCCGAAACTCGGTTACCGTTTTTTTTTTTTTGCTCTCCGACAGAGTACGAGGTCCCCGGAGACGATTCGAGCAATGGCAACGCGTTCTGCTCTGTTACCGGCAGTCGAGAATGAAGATCGACGCGGTCTCGCGGGCGTGAATTATTTAATGCTCCGACTCGACGGCGATACACCGTGATCTCAATAAAATAAAATTGTCGCCGGCGTGAATAATTTGATGCTCCGAATCGATCACGATGCTGCGTTCTCAATTACAAAAAATTGTCGCCGGCGTGAGTTATTTAATGCTCCGAAACTATCGCGATGCCGTTTTCTCAATTAAAAAAATGCTCACCGACGTGAATTATTTAATGCTCCGAATCTATCGCGATGCAAATTTTTCGATTAAAAAAATGCTCACCGGCGTGAATTATTTAATACTCCGTATCGATCGCGATACTGCAATCTCAATAAAAAAAAAATTGTTGAGACAATTTTTTTTCCGCTCCGAATCGATCGCGCTGAAGTTATCTTAATTAAAAAAAAATTGTCTCTGGCGCGAATTATTTAATGCTCCGAATCGATCGCTCTGCAGTTAACTTAATTTAAAAAAATTGTCTCCGGCGCAAATTATTTAATGCTCCGAATCGATCGCGCTGCAGGTATTTCATTTAAAAAAAAAATTGTCTCCGGTGCGAATTATTTAATGCTCCGAATCGACCGCGCTGCAATTATTATTTTTTTTTTTTTAATTGTCTCCGGCGCGAATTATTTAATGCTCCGAATGTATCGCGATGCGGTGGTCTCAATAAAAAAAATTGTCTCCGGCACGAATTACTTAATGCTCCGAATCGATCGCGATGCTCTTATTGCAATAAAAAAAATAGTCTGCGGCCTGAATTATTTAACGCTCCGAATAAATAAAAAAAAATGGTCACCGGCGTCCGAGTCAACAGAAATGTCCCACGGTGACAAAGTTACGATTTCTCATCACGATTATACGCGATTTCAATCGCGTGTTCAACATTTGTCGAATTATCCTTTCTACGTAAAAAAATACCCGACCGCCCACTCGTTCTCGTTTCGTTGAAAATTTCGCGAGACCTCGAGGCCGCGAGCGGCACGCTCGCGGGGTTACCATCGCGACGAATCGACACAGCAAAAGAGATAGCTGTCCCGGTGACCGTGGGAGCGTGCGAAATACGCGAGCCGAAAAAAAGGTAAAAAAAAAAACTTGCTTTCGATGTTGCGCGTTCCTGGAAGCGATCGATCGCGTCCGACGATATTTCCTCGCCGACATTGGCGTTATTATTGTAAAACGGCGGTCGGAAATTCGGCCGAAAGAGCGAGCGATTTTTTTTACCGAACGGAAATTATTAGCAGACTTTCGGCAGCCTCGGAGCGTTTATCGACCTGTCGGGCTTTCGGCGAGGTGAATTAATTCATGAATTACAGTATCGATTAGAACGCTCGGCGACGTCCCGCTTCCTCGACGCAGTCATCGCGGTATAGCGAGTCGACCTTTACTAGGGTAGATTAGGAGAAGAGATCGAGGTATTCTGTTTTCTTTCGGTCCGTGGCTGCGATGACGATCTCTCACCTGTATGCGTGCGAGATTCCATCCTTGTCGAGGCTCGTACTCGCGAAACAGTAGCCATCGGTCTCGCACGTGTAATTGGCCTCCGCGCAGATATCGCAGTGGCACTTCAGTCCTGCAAACAAATAAAGAGAGATGTAAAACGTTGCGTGGAACAGAAACTGAACGCAGCCATTAGCGACTGCGGACGGGGAACTGGCATGATTTATTAACTCCGCTACACCCCGCACGGCGCTGCCGGGTAATGTGTTTATAATTACGTTTTTTGTAATCCAATTGGAATTATTATTACTGTAAATTATTATATTATTATTACTGTAAATTATTATATTATTATTACTGTAAATTATTATATTATTATTACTGTAAATTATTATATTATTATTATTGTAAATTATTATATGATTTCTAATAATTGCGAGTTCGTGTCTTTGAATGACTTTTATTCCTGAATAATCTGGCTCCCAGAGACAAATAATCGGTATGTTGGTCAATAATGTTTCAATGAAACGATGAAATATATTTTACCTAATTTTATATTGAGATGCGATCTGGTGAGATTATTCTAATTGTTAGAGACACTTCCACTATTTACTGATTTGTTTTTTGTTGTTGTATGTAAGTAAAAGAGTTTATCCCGTAAACTGAATACATAAATGTTATTATTATTATTGTAAATTATTATTATATTATCAGCGATCATGGTGGCTCGCGCGCTCGCCATAACTCTGTGAGTATCTGTGAGTACAATATTGTATTGTGTATTTATTTTTTTCCGTACTCCGTAGAACGCCGTTTATCGTAGGTAATGTGGGGCGAGCGTACGTCGGATAAGTGAAATCTCGGATAACACGGATAACATACTCAATTCAAACTTTTATTACGATTACACATTTAAACAAAAAATATAAATCATTAACTTTATTAGTTAATTTTGTTATTTTTAACCCGACAACTCATGACTGCGGTCCGAACGCACCTCACGCGAACGCGAAAAAATAAGCTCTTCACTGATTTTTTCCCGGTTTTCAGTCTTCAAATGGGTTTTTCATTAACTAAATGCAAAAAAAACAATCAGATTTCTAGTACACCTTTCTCTTCCTTATAAAAAAAAACGAAGAAAACCATGTATGAGAAAGTCTGTTTATCAGCACCGGTTTTATAAACAAGAAAAGGGTGCGTTCGAAACTGAGTCATGGGTTTGAAGGTTAAAAAATTAAGTCATGAGTCATGAGTTGTAGGGTTAAAATGTAATTATAATTTAGTTAATTAACATTAACTTTATTCAAATGTAAACAACACGGCGACGAGCTCGAGGCGCAAAATGAAGACAAAGACACGCGAGGAAACAGTTCATTTGTATTCGCGTAAAAATAAAAATAGAATGGAATTGCGAACTCTTGAAATCTACTGTACATGGATGTATAAACTGCGAAAGGTTTAACACCTTTCGGAATTTTCTATAACTATCCTACTACCAGTCATTACTCAGCCGTCAAATTACAGCAGGCGTCTTTTGTTCTCGTAGCAAACTAAATCGTCGCAATAACAAGACAGTTTTGTCGTGACAGCAAAACCAATTGCTTCTACGTAGTAATTTTTTGCCGCTTTTACTAATACTTTTGCTGCGGGAACGAGGTCATTGTCAGCAAAACTCATTTTGTTAGAGCAGCTAAACCATTGTTCTCCGTGTATTACTGTGTTACTGTAAATTATTATATTACCGTTATTCTGGTCAGTTTTACCATATTACTGATATTACTGCAAATTATTACATTACTGTTATTACTGTCAATTATTATATTACTGTTATTACGGTAAGTTTTACCATATTACTGATATTACTGCAAATTATTACATTACTGTTATTACTGTAAATTATTATATTACTGTTATTATGGTAAGTTTTACCATATTACTGATATTACTGCAAATTATTACATTACTGTTATTACTGTAAATTATTATATTACTGTTATTATGGTTAGTTACTATATTACTGTTATTATGGTTAGTTACTATATTACTGTTATTATGGTCAGTTACTATATTACTGTTATTATGGTTAGTTACTATATTACTGTTATTGTGGTAAGTTATTACATTATTGTTATTATTGTAAATTATTATATTATTTTTATGACGGTAAGTTATTATATAACTAGCAGGTTGCTGTGTCCCGGACGCATCGCGCCCTCGCTATGGCCTATGGAATTTAGTGACCGGAAATTTAGATTTCCGTCGTGATGTCACATGGCGGTAAAAAATTGGGATTTCCAAACCGTAAGTGACGTATTTTTTGGAATTGGTGGTTTTCGTATCGCGTCGTCAGAGCTTAAGTACAAAAGAAAGAGAGAAAGAAATGGGTCACGCAAGGCGCGGTATAGAGCCGAAGCGTTCGTCCCGAGCGTATGCTAAGGAGAGTCGAGACTCGCAGCATTTCTCCAAACGAGTTTAATCAAGTTATTAGACCGTACGTACGCCCACGCGCCATTGGCTACGGCTCGGCCGATACTCGGACATCGAGGCCTACTTTTCGCCGCGTCTCGTCACACAATATTATTCAGGACTCACGAGGATACCGCGTAGCATCGCGGGTGGTTCGAGATAAGAGGTTGATCGCGATTCGCCGAACGCAAAACCGTCACACCGGCGACGTCGCTCGCTGTGCGCATGCGCAGGCCGGACGACAACAAATACGTCGTCGAATTATATCAGCAGGCCCACGAGCTATTTCCACGCCACCGACGAGCTATTTCCGACCAAGATCCAACCCCATTCATCGTCGATTCAACCCTTTCCGGTCGTCTCTACTTTTATCGGTCGGACAATAAATATGCTGATTTTCTTTATGCGAAAAATAAAAGGCCTGTTGTGCATTAAGGACGTATGACACATTGCGTTCCCAAACAAAAGTTTAATTCTATAAAAATGTTGGTACTTCGCGATATGCCAAAGATCCGAAAAAAAATCAGCCGTATTAAGGACGTCCAGATATTTGGGTTTGCATAATAATAACGCCAAACAGTTGTTAACAAATGATTAGAAAAATTAACTGCTTAAAAAAATCAAGCAACCTTTTATTTTCTCATTTTAAATAAAATCTGAAAGTTTAATTCTATCAAAATTTCGATGCTTCACGATATGCAAAAGATCTGATAAAAATCAGCCGTATTAATGATGGCGAGATCTTTGATTTTGCATAATAATAACGCCAAACAGTTATCAAGAAAAGATTAGAAAAATTAATTGTTTTTTATTTTTTAAACCTTTTATTTTCTCATTTTAAATAAATTCAAAAAGTTTAATTCTATAAAAATGTCGGTACTTCGCGTATGCCAAAGGTCTGAAACAAATCAGCCATATTAATGATGTCGAGATCTTTGATTTTGCATAATAATAATGCCAGAAAGTTACCAACAAATGATAAAAAAAATTAATTGTTTACGAAAGAATCAGACAAGCTTGCATTTTCTCATTTAAAATGAATTCCTTGATTTTTTTTGGAATTCATATAAATTTTTTCAGAATTTTCTCACATTCCAACAGTTCCGTAGTTATGGCCTCAATAAAAAATTTCAAAAACGATACAACTCAAAAATGTAAGGAAATTCTGAAAAAAATTCATATCACTTTTAGAAAATCAATGAATTCATTTGAAAAGAGAAAAAGAAAAGGTTTACCGATTGTTCGTTGAACAATATTTTGTAGCGATTTATTAATAACATTTTGTCATTATTATTATTATGCAAAATGAATGTTGTTCGCACCTTTAATACGGTTGATTTTTTTTCAGATTTTTACATCTCCTCGAAACATAACATCATTTTTTTTAACAGTGAACAAAATCGAGCCCCTCGCCAAACGCGCCGACCGCCGTGAGACACTTTCGCAATGCCTCGAAATTATCCTCTGTTAAACGCCCGAGAGTTCGCTGCCAGCTAAACGCAATAACAGGCTGTCGTCGGGGTTGAGGCAGTCACGAAATGCCGCGAGATACCGAGCGCGCGGATTCGTTATGTAAACACGAACCGCCGCTGCTGCTGCTGCGACTGCTGCTGCTGCTGGGCAACAAGAAACGCGCGGTGTCCGCGGAAACGCCAGGCGCAACGACGCATCGATGGAATCGCGCCAGAAACGCAGCAGGTGGAGATGGATCCTGACAATATGTTTTTAGGTTCGCTGTACACCGACGGAGACGGTTAACGGTACAGCGACTATGAAAAAAAGTGCATCGATCTTTATCGAAGTGTAGAATTAAACTCGTGCGAAAAAATCGCGGGAGCTCAGTGAAACGCATAACTCCGGTCTTTCGCAGCAGCGGGCAGTCGGGCGTTAAAAAAGACGAATTACGCCGTCATACTTTCTCTTTTTCCGAAAGGAATAATATAATAATAATCTCCATATAGTACTGCCAATGTGAAAAAAAAGATGTTCGTATTTTTCTCAACGTACACGGTAAAAAAAAAATTGTAAATTTAATGTACCGGTGTTGGAAGCTGTTATGCACAAACCAGTATATTAAAAAATTGAATGTACAAATATTATGTAAAATTACAGACCTTTCTAAGTAATTTTAAAATACTTTGCGTATTATTAAAGAACTTTTATTAAAAGTGCAATTTTTTTATCATCTTTTTTTTTACCGTACATTCATTTCACATAATATTTGTATATTAAATTGAGTATACTAGTTTATGCATAAAAGCTTCCAATACCGGTACATTCACTTTTATGCAGACATTTTTGACCGTGTATTGGAAGCTGTTATGTACAAACCAGTATATTAAAAAATTGAATGTACAAATATTATGCAAAATTACAGACTATTAGGTAAAATTAACAGGAAAGGAATTGCGTAAGTTTGGAGACGAGAAAAGCCGGTGCCTATTTTACAGTCTAGTCGCGTAAAGAACAGAGTTGTAATAAGGCGCGCGTAGGGGATTTACATTCAACAAACTTTTTTGTCCACAAACATCCACAATTCTTCTCCCCTTAATTTTACAAAACATGTTCCTTAAACTTAACAGATATTATTGAAAAATTGACAACGAGAGTTTGTGGACAAGAAACATTGATACGCATTTAACTTATACATAGATAGATTTATTGCTTACACTCTATATAAGCAATAAATCCATCTATCTATCTATTGTACCGAGTCCTCGCGTAAAGAAAAAAGTGTAACGGGTCGAAAGAGGAGCGGACGATCGTACGTACCATCGACGGGACACAAGGTGTGAATGAGCGAGAATACAGCGAGGGCGATGAGGCCCGCTGTCCCGAGGCTCGCGGAGTTCCTCATCCTCGCCGCGATCGGGCCGCGTGTCTTTCGAGCACACTCGTCGATCAGAGTCAGCAGAACGGGCGACGAATCCCAAGTCGTCGACGTCGCGAACGATGCAAAGACGCGCCGACGATTGACAGAGTCAATATCGTCATTTCGTTGTTGCGTAGGCGTGCGAGGCCGTTAATCGACGAGGCATCGGCGCAAAGGCAAACATCAGCGCACGAGCACCGAAGAATCACACAAAAAAAAAAAAAAAAATTGATTCGCGACACCTCTACAGAGCAAATGGCACACTTTGGAACGAGGGAGCACGCAACACTGAACTCGTGCGATTCCTCTTAAATTTTTCTTTTACTCCTCCCCGTCTCTCCTCGTGCCCGACTCGCGTGCAAAAGTTGGCGCGGAGCTTATATTTCGTTGTGCTGTCGCTTCGTCCAGCGTTCTTGCATGGTCGAGCCGAGCCTCGCGTTCGCGAGAACACAAAACGGCGAGGCGGACCTTCGATCTCTTCGTCTTTCGTCAAGGCAAAAAATAAAAAAATAAAAAAAAAATGAACAAAAAAAAAACACGCTATACGTTTTATATCCTTGGAGGCTCCTTCGGCCCGATCGATCGAAGCTTTCGCCGGAGGAGAGTGTTCGTCCGCGCTGACGAGTCTTTTCCCCTCGAGGCTCCGTCGCTCTCCCTCGCGTTGATCGCCGATCCGTCGTCTCTCGAAATCATGGACAATAAAAATTGACCGTCGTCGTTGTCAGCACTTTGTCGGATTCACCGGACGATCGTCGATCCTCACAACACGACGCGGCCATTTTATAAAGCGCGGATACGGCGGAGAGGAGCGCGCTGGGCTCGTTCGCGAAACTGTGAACGAAACGCCAGCGGTGTTTTGGCCGTGTCGTGAACGGGCACTCGTCGTAATCCGTGCGTTCGAATCGGTCGACGGGCGCAAACCTACGCGGCACGGGAGAGACACGGGCTATCGAGTCATTTACTCGCTCGTGCTTCGACTTCTCCTGTCACGCGGACACCTCGCGGCTGTCGGACCTGCCGTCTCTCTCCCTCTCCCTCCCTTACACTCGACGACAATTACCGGGAACACACCGAAGTACCGAACACGGCGGAGCGATATTCTACCTGCTCTCTCTCCGGCCTAATGATTCGTCACACGCCGCCATGACACACACGCTCTCGCCACTCGCTCGAAATGTCTACGGTCACGGCTACTTCTCGCCGGACAGTGAAGCACACGACGCGTGGCCTCGCGCCCCTCCCCCCCCCCCCCCCTTCCGGCCCGATACTTTGCGACGCTGTTCTTTCGCGTTAGAGACGTTTAATCTCCGATGGAACGCTCGATGCACGCGTGCAAACGGTTGTCGCGTTTACGGGTCGTAAGGCTTAACGATATATTTTTTTTTTAAGGAGACTGGTTGGAAATTGTTTAAAAAAGAAATCCTGGGCCCGGGATGTTAGTTCGTACGTCGGTGGTTTCGCACTGCGAGAGAGGATGTGGAATCGCTAAACTACGAGTAGCGAAAGAGCGCGCGATAATATTCGCTATATATATATATTTGTATCGTTATTTTCTCATTAGAAACGTTCGATCGTAGTCGGATTGCTCGTTACACGCGTGCGAACAGTTGCCGCGTTTACCGTTCGTAAGACTTAACGATATATATTTTTTTTTTTTTTTAAACGAGATTATTTTGTTGGGAATTGTTTAAAAGAGAAAATTCTAGGCCTGGAATATTTGTTCGTACGTCGGCGGTTTCGAACTTTGCGCGAGAGGATGTAGAATCGCTAAACTACGAGTTGCGAAAGAGCGCGCGATAATATTCGCTATATATATATATTTTCAAACTGCTGTGTGTATCGTGTAAATCTATCTTTATTTCGTAACAAACCTGTCGGCCTTTGGGCGTCGAAACGAGCCGCAAAGTCGGCTGTTCCATCTAAACGGAATAATACAGGGTGCAAAACTCTCGTTTTGGTCTTTCGGCAGTATTTATTTATAAATTTCGCGCTCTCGTCGATTTTTCGCGAATAACTCTCGTATATAGCTTAACGCTCATACATTGCAGCTGCTTAAATAGATTCATTTTTTTCCGTTTTATTTTTCTCGAATTTGAAGTAATCGTTACTTCCGCTCGATCGTATAATTGTTCGGATATGCTCTATCGATCCGAGAACGATTTCGACGACCGTTTATTATAAGTTAGCACCGCATTTATACGATTAAAATTAATCTCAAAAAATAGGATTCGATACTCGTATCGCAACTGTGCTCGTATCGTTCTCGTTTGCGATGCCTCGGGCGAACGTTTTCGACGATTAATAATAAAATCAATGCCACAATGGTAATTAATACTTGTTTGATAAACCTCGAGAATCCCCAAGCCAAGTGTGAATACTCGAGAATATATTGTCATCGTGTTTAAAAAGAGTGAAAATGCATGGTCACTTGACGAAGAAAAATCACGTCACGAAACTTTCTGGTTTACATTATCGCACTCTGAAAGTCGTATTGCTCTTCAGGAATGTTCTTGAAGAATATATATCTCGTGTATAAAATTTCCATTTTTTTTTAGTACCGCGTTGGTAGTTTGTCATTTTTTTTCGGTAAAATCGACGAAATTTAACGGGAATTTTGTCCCGTTGATTTCCTGATCGATCCGACACTGTCGGTACGAAACGACGCGAATACTTCTTCTAGCTAACGAGTTAACGATTAAACCTGGGTCTGGCTACCCCACGCCCTCGATATCGCTGTCCTCGTTAGCTTCTTTCCAATGGTCTGTACGATAAAACCGATAGCCTGCAGCCTATCGTGTTGAAGAATTTTTCGACCGTCAAAGATGTACGCGGGCTTCGTCATTTCCGTGTATATCCGTTTGTAATCCAACGTCTGCAAGAAAAAGCACGATTGTTAGTGAGGGTATGAGGCGGCTTCAAACGTATACAACTTCACCGTAAGATAACAAAATCGTACAATTTACAAAATTGCACACGGCAATTTTACAAAAGCTTAAACGACGAATTTGTAACAAACGATTTTTTAACATCTTACGACCCGTACACCCTAAATTTACTACCCTTCAAAAAGCGTTCACTTTTTTAATGAACACACATTCATAATTTAACAAAAATTATTTTGTAAAAAAAAATGGCGCAATTCATCCCATTTAAAAGCGTCTACGTGAAATTTGTAACGAACGGTGAATCGTACACCCGTGCAACCTTACACAGGTTAACCCTTGAAGCACGGTGTATCGACACAGCAAACTGCACGATTCAATTGTATTACGGTGAACCTGCGTACTTTGGAACGGTGTACGAAGTCGCCTCGACGGTTCGAAGATAATCGACGCATTACCATAAATTCGTCCCACTCGGTGCAGACGACTATAGCGTGCGTATCCTTCGTTGCGGAATACGCGTCCTTGTAAATGCTTATGCGACTCTTCAGATTCGGTACCTCGGGTACCGACAAGTCCTCCATTATTTGAGATTCTTCCACCTGCACAAATAAATTGGAGTAAAAAACGAGCCATCGTACGAAGAACGAGCGAGCTTAGCGCCAGATCGAATTCACAAACGCACCTTCGGGTCGTATATGTGCAAAACGGCTCCCTCGTCGAGAAGCGTCTTCGCGACGTGAATGGCCGGTGACTCGCGGGTGTCGCCGGTATTCTTTTTAAATGCAAAGCCCAGCATGGCGATATGTTTGTCGGTTACGGTGTTGAAAAGCGATTCGATTACTTTGGCCGAGAAACGAGACTTCTGATACTCGTTCATGTCGATGACCTGCTGCCAGTAGGCGGCGACCTCGGGCAAATTGAGACACTCGCATATGTAAACGAGATTGAGAATGTCCTTTTGGAAGCAAGATCCACCGAATCCCACGGAGGCTTGAAGGAACTTTGAGCCTATTCGAGAATCGAGACCGACCGCCCGAGCGACCTCCGAGACGTCCGCACCTGTCGCCTCGCACACCGCCGACAGCGAATTTATACTCGATATACGCTGAGCCAAAAAAGCGTTGGCAGCCTGAAAAGACAACGATTCTCGGATTAAATCAGGAACCAGCTGAACTGTTTTCATATAAATAGATTCGCCAGACGGCGATAATTCGGGGCTAATTGTTCGTTACCAGTTTCGAGAGCTCCGAGCTCCACGTGTTGGTCGTCAATATGTTTTCCCTCGGGATCCAGTTCTCGTAAACTTTGCAGAGCTCCTCGATCGCCGCTCGACCCTCGGGAGAATCCTCGCCGCCTATGAGCACACGATCGGCATCCAGCAGATCCTCGATAGCCGTGCCCTCCGCCAAAAATTCTGGATTCGAAAGAATCTGCAAGAGTAAAAAAAAAATTTCTTTTATTTCCTTTTTTTTATTATAGGTATAGATTTTATTTCACTCGGTGGGAAAATTGCGGTTTTTGCGCACGCTTCGCAAAACCCCCAATTTTCACACCTTGTGAAATAAAATTTTATTCGATAATGTTTTCTGAACTCGTGCGATTACAACACTCGCCCTCGGCTGCAAACTCACTCGTCAGAAAAAGTTTTTTCGCACTCGTATCGAAATGTACTATTGCACTAACGAGAAAGAGGTTTCAATAAGTTTCAATAAGTTTCATCTTTTCGACGAGCATTCGCGAGAGAAATATCGCGGCCAATATTCTGGATTCCAAAGAAACTGCAAGATTAACAAAAAAAAAAATTATTACACATTTTGATGATCGGTATAAATTTTCCACGAACCGGAAAGTCGTTTCGATAAGTTTCAATAAGTTCAATCTCTTCGACGAGCGACAAACGAAAATGGCTTTCGCGAACGAAATAATTGAACGTGCAATATCGAGATTAGATAAGGTTTACGTGACGAGTGTCACGGTTTGAAAGCATTTGCACTCCAAACATTCATTGTGTACGTTTATTGTCTCACGACTGATATGCATTTTTCGGCTATAATAAAAAATTACGTTGAAAAAAAAATCTTGTAAATATCGACGGATGTTTGTCGCTTTGTTCGGACTGTGATTGAAGCTGAAGCAGGTAGCTATGCGCGAGGTACTTTAGTCGTGCGATAAACGAAAAAAAAAGTTCTTAGATGCGTCAAGGATAACGTCTATGAGGACTCGAGTTCAGCCGTCATTGGCGAAGCCGACCGCGCAACGG
Source organism: Ichneumon xanthorius (assembly GCA_917499995.1). Taxonomy (NCBI): domain Eukaryota; kingdom Metazoa; phylum Arthropoda; class Insecta; order Hymenoptera; family Ichneumonidae; genus Ichneumon; species Ichneumon xanthorius. Next base: position 6,599,978 of record OU824211.1, on the reverse strand, counting down.
TTTATCGAGAGAATAAATAAGGATTTTTAGTACTTTCGATTGTTGAATGAAAGCTGGATGTGTCATCGTTGCGATGAGTTCGCCTCGACCTGAATACGAGCGTACACGTAGACGAAGTATGCCTGGATAATATTTCTTCGTCATTAATTCAACAGTATATCAACCTATGTGCATTCAATATTAAATTTGCCAGAACACGAATCTTCCACCGTATTCGTTTCTATACTTTCAGAGTCATATTCCGATGATTATCGATGATATCGCAATTTTCGATGATCCGATGATGTAAATTTTTTATCCCGAAACTCGAGTTTTCCTTACAGCGATAAATTCAAATCTTTTGACCATAAACAAATAAATAAATCGGGTCGCGAAAAAAAAAAAACAGTGAATGAATAAAGATTTTAGATTTTTTTTCGATCTCTCGTATTTCAGTTGTCGAAAATTCTTCCGTTAATGCGAAAATATGTTCCCCACGTGTAATTTCGAAATTGTTCGTCGAACAATTTTACGCGCGTGTTTACCGAAGTCGTGAGCGTTGAGCCGGCCAGCTCATAAAATACCATTACCGATTATATAAATTAGCTCGCGAGCGCAAGATTTTTGATTTTTTTTCGATCCTTCCTATTTCCGTTGTCGATAATTCGCCCGGAAATGCGCAAATATATTGCCCACGGATAATTTCGTAATTGTTTCTGAAAAATTCCTCCGTAAATGCGGAAATATTGTAACGAATATGCGAGTCTATGCATCGATGTTGGGAACGAGAGAGAGACAGAAGCGAGCGGGAAACAGTGGAACGGGAAAATGGACATGACAACGATCGTATAACAGAAACGACAGTCTGGACTGGGACGGGAAAGAGAACGGACGTGCGACTGATAGGAGACGAGAAGAAAATTCTCTCGATTAAAAATACGAAATCGAATAAACACGTTCCGCCCCTCGTTAATCCGTCTTCCTTTCTTTGCACGGATATTACGATATATTCCTGCATGTAATTCCGAAATTGTTTATCGGAAATTCGTCCGTAAAGGCGGAAATATATTCTTACATGCAATTCCGAAATTGTTTATCGGAAATTCGTCCACAAATGCGGAAAAATTGCAATTTTCTACCCGCAGTTCCTAAATTGTTCGTCGAACAATCTCGCCCGCGCGTTCTCCCGTGTCGTGAAATAGCTCGTCAAATACCATTGCCGATTAGATAGACCAGCTAGCGCGCCCCTTCCGCCTCCTCCCTGCAAATCGCAGAACCTATCGTCCCGGCCGACCGCCGGTTACAAATTACCTGATAGGAAACCCCGGGCTTGTGATTGGCCCGCAAAATGTTCATAATGCTCTCGGCGGCTCTGACGGGCACGGTGCTCTTCTCGACGACGATTTTGTCGCCGGTCGCGATCTCAGCGATCATTCTCGCCGCGCTCTCGACGTACTTGAGATCGGCCGCTCTGCCTTTGCCGTTGCCGAACGTTTTCGTCGGCGTGTTCACCGATATGAATATCAGATCGGCCTCCCTTATGGCCGTCTCTATGTCCGTCGAGAAGAACAGATTGTTGCCCCGACATTTTTCCACGACCTCGTCCAGGAAGGGCTCGTAGATCGGCAATTTTTCCGAATTCCATTGGGCTATCCTCTCCTTGCTCTTGTCGACGACGGTCACCTTTATGTGCGGGCATTTTAGGGCGATGACGCTGCACGTCGGTCCGCCCACGTACCCGGCGCCGATACCGCAAATCTTCTTTATCGGCATCGCTCGGCTTCCTGGCGCGCTCCAGCGGCGTGTCTCGAGTGGCTGCGACGTTAACTGTAAACATACAAGTTTGTAAGTGTGTGCGCGTGCTTTGGTTTAAAATATCGAGGAGGCTTTGCACGATAGACTTCCGTCCAATTAAAGCTCCTCGAGAGATAAAGCAGATTAGGAGAGACGAGATAAAAAAAAGATTAAAAAAACATTATGGGCGCTGCAGGGGAATGTGTAAAATACCGGAAGCAGTCGGGCTCGCGCTAGTGAGCGATAAGAGGGAAGAAGAATCTTGACAAATGTTTCGACGGAAATGTCTGTGAGTTGAGCCGGGTTATTTTTCTTTTGCCGGATTAATGGGAGAATTTCTTCACAAACGTTTCGACGAGAAGGTCCGTTTAGAAATATTTTCAATCTTTTAAATCTTACGAAATATTTCTAAAATATATGAGGACAATATTTCGATATATTTTTCGGTTCATGTTTCACCGAAATATTTCTACCGATGTTCCGTGTTTATGCGGAAAAAAATGCGCTGAAAAAAACATTTCAGCGAAACATTTCCGAATCATTTCAATGTAAGATTTATGAGCAGACAAAAAATATTTTGAAAATTTAAAAAATGTTATTGAAACCTTTCAAAAATGTTTCAGTGTTATACGGGTGTGAATTTAGGGATGTGTGAATATTAAAAAATTTGAATAATTCATCATGAATTGAATATGAATAATTCGTATTTGAATATTTTAAATATTCGAATAATTTGAATCAGTAAAAATATTCAAATAATTTGTATACTACAATATATTCGAATAATCAAGAATATTCAAATGATTTTAATAGTCTAAATATTCCAATTAGGTAAACGAGTTATTCTAATAATTAGAGACATTAATTATAAATGAATTATAACAGAATTCGTTGTACACGTTTAAGCTTTGAAAAAGGAAATAACTTGCAACCGAGCGTAAGTTCTTCAGCTTTGTAGTAATCAAAATTCTTCATTCAATGAATACAATTTATGTGCTCAGTTTCATTGTAATCGAAATTTCATCATTCGAATATCCAATTCATAAAAATTATTCGAAATATTCGAACTATTCGAATTATTTAAATTCTTAACATTTTTGAATATTCAATTCAATTCAATTCAAATGCTATTCGCACACTCCTAGTAAAATGCCGGAAGCTCTCAGTCCCGCGCTAGTGAGCGATAACAGGGAAGAAGAATCGCTTTACAAATATTTCGACGAAAAAGTCCGTGGAAATTAAAATCGAGTAATTTTCCTTTTACCGGATTACCGGGAGACCGATGGATCGTCGCGTATCTCACGAAGGAGACGGCATTGTTTTACAACTACAATAAAAGTTGTTTGACGAACGAATGCACGAGGCTTGCAAAAGCGCATAAAAATTCTCAAGGTCCCCCCGTCGGCAATCGCGCTTTTACAGGCTAAGTAATCATCGCCGGGTGAAATTTATGAGCGGCAAACATTTGCACTCTGAAAAATACCGACTTCACGTCGACCAGAGGGATATTTGCAAAAAGAAACATACGTAAATTTGTCAATAGTCTACTTTCGGTATTTTGTGTAAAAGAACCGAGATGTACGCTTTGTATACGGCAGAGCTATTTTTAATGACGCTCTACAGTGAATTTCGATCACTATACCGCTGTTTCCATAGCGCGCCGGTAAGACAGTTGCTTCGAAAAAAAAACGCCGAACGCATTATCGAAGCTTACTTTGCCGGAAACAGGAAGCGAAGAGAAACTCTAACTTTTTATGGATTTACGATGAATCTCTCTCGAACCGGCTGCAATACTGGAAGTTTCGGGCTTTGCAAATTCATTCGCGAAACGTTGCGATTTCGGCGAGACAGTCTGCGCGCAGCGATCGATTACGGTAATGCAGATTCCTCTCCGTCCCACCAAGTGCCGAGCGAATCCGTTTTCACGGTTTTTTTTCTGTATTCACGATTAATGACAACGTGTTTGTCAACGCAACTCTTACCTCGTCGGTGCACTCAGTTATATCCGAACCCGCGGATGAACTGTCACGGAGCTTCCTGTCGGCGTTTTACGATTATTATTATTATTATTATTATTCGGTAGACAGAAACTCGATAGTATTATCGATAATTATCCGCTTCCGAACAGTGGCCAGTGATATTCTGATGTTATTCCCCGCCTCGTTACCCAAATTGCGACGAAGTTCGACTTCGACGACGGAATGAGGATTACGGGGGAGATAAAAAATGAGGTGTATTATAAGGAAGAGACGCGCGATACGGAGCGATGCGATCCTCCGTCCGGCCGTGTTACGACCTCGTCGCAGACTGGCCGTAGTGACGGCGACCATCGTAAAATCGCACGCGCACAGTCGGAGACGTGACAACGCCGCGAGCCAAAGTCGCGACGCGTTCGTGCAGTGAAGTTGTTCCGACGCGCGCGCATGCGCAGTGTTCGCCACGCGCATGCGCGCGGCAACACGGCGTTGCGCATTCCACGAATCGCTGCATCTGCGGTGTTTCGATGAATACCCCAAGTGCCGCTCGCAAATTACATAGCGTCGATTCCATGGTTCGGAGGAATTTGCACTGAACATTCTTCGGTAATCTCGTCGAGGGCCGATGCTGCGCGATGTTGTAATTTGGTTAGGAATATAATGAACTTTTCGGGCGATTTTGTCGGCAGCGTGTTCCACCTCGATCGGGAGCTTATCCCGCACTGAGACGGAAGCGCAGTCCACGAGGTCGTTACTCGGGATTAGCGTCGATCGTTGCGAATTAATAGTAATCTGACTGTATCACTGGAACAGTGGGCAATAATAACGACGATGCAACGATGCTTCCTTTAACATTACTACAATAATGACGATGATAATTTGCCTTTATTTTTATTTTTTTCAACACTCAAAGAAAATTGGTATGAAATTTAATGTACGGGTACTGAAATCTGTTATGTATAAACTGGTATTAAATTTCATGTACGATTGTGATAAAAAATTAACGTACGGGCAATTAAAAACTTTAGAAATACTTCACTGTAATGAAAAATTGTAAATTTAATGTACCGGACTAAAAGTTTTTATGCAAAAACTGGTATTAAATTAAATGTCCAATCGTGATGAAAAATTAATATACTTTTCATTGAAATTAAAGTAAATTATTAAAAAATAAAATACTTCCAATGTTTTTGCTTCACTGAACATTAAGTTTTTATCACAATCGTACATAAAATTTAATATAGCAGTTTTTGCATAAAAACTTTCAGTCCGGTGCGTGCAATTTACAAATTTTCAAATCTGTGAAACGCCCGCCTTCGTACAAAAATCGATTATCGAGCAATCGAGAGGCGCGCCAAGCTCTGCTGGCAACTTATTGCAGCCAATATTGAAACCCGCCCAGTGTCGTCGTCGCTGTCGTGGTGGTGGTATGTTTTCAGTGTATCCCCTGGATCCCGGCATGAATGCGCAAACCGGGCCTCGGAACAGTATGATATTAAACATAATATTAAAATAAATGTTTTCGTAACGATCGGACGGCCGATAATGCTCTGCGGCACAGAGGTAACGTCCGTTCACGATAAATGACACGTTCATTAAGTTATCCGAACGATTTATAAAAAAAAGAAAGGAAGAAAAAAAAAACAGTAGAGATGAAGTTGGTGAAGCCAAACTGGGTTAGCCACGATGGTGCGTATACACGATTGTCGTGACTTTCATCATTTTTTTGTTTTCATTATTTACACTCTTTCAACCGATCGAATAATATGCATCTTTTTAATATTCGCCCCATTAGACAATCCCATATTCTCGGTCGACATACATCCCGATGGAAAGAAATTTGCCACCGGAGGCCAGGGTGAGTCCGCAGGACTGCGAAACTATACACTTTTTTTTATTTCAGAATTTTTGTCAACTTTGATATAATTTGAGTATATTAATCCTATATAACTATGTATTGTATTATAAACAACATAAAATTTTGTTATAAAATTTATTATATTTTAAATATAATTTGTTATATTTTAAATATAATTTGTTATATTTTTTATATAATTTATTATATTTTAAATATAATTTGTTATATTTTTAATATAATTTATTATATTTTTTATACGATTACATTTTTAATAAAAAAATTTATTACAACGCTAGAACCTAATGTTGTTCTCCGCAGGTGGAGACTCCGGCAGAGTCGTCATATGGAGTATGGAGCCCGTCAAGAACGAAGCTGCGGACCTGGACGACAAAATTCCAAAGATGCTCTGCCAGTTGGACAATCATCTCGGTGCGTAGACAGTTCCGCAATGCACGAATTACGAAATCTCACAAAATGAGTCTGGACTTTCCACACGTTCAGCCATGCATTTACGAGCATTCGCGAATGCGACTTCGTTGCCCTTTTTTTAGAACGGAGTAACCAAAACCATAGATGTAAAAATCTTAAAAAAAAAAAACAGAAAATTGAAAAAAGGATGTTTGTTTGCAGCCTGCGTGAACTGCGTTCGATGGAGCAGCGGAGGTCTGCTGGCGAGCGGCGGCGACGACAAACTCATAATGATCTGGAGATTGGCGGGAGGCGCCGGAGGAAGTTCGATATTCGGCGGCAAGGCAGGAGTCGAGACGTGGCGTTGCATAGCGACGTTGCGCTCGCACGAGGGTGACGTTCTCGATCTCGCGTGGGCACCGCACAGTCCGCTGCTGGCGTCGGCCTCGGTCGACAACAGCGTGATAGTCTGGGATGCCTCGAAATTTCCGGCGATAGTCGCGGTGCTGAAGGGACACACTGGCCTGGTGAAGGGGATAACGTGGGACCCGGTCGGTAAATACCTGGCCTCGCAGTCGGACGACAAGACTCTGCGAGTCTGGCGAACGACGGACTGGGCGGAGACGGCACTGATTTCGGAGCCGTTCGACGAGTGCGGCGGCACGACGCACGTGCTGAGACTCTCGTGGAGTCCGGACGGACAGTATTTGGTATCGGCTCACGCGATGAACGGCGGAGGACCGACCGCTCAGATAATAGACCGGGACGGCTGGACGCAGGACAAAGACTTCGTTGGACACAGAAAAGCCGTAACATGCGTTGTAAGTTCGTCGATGGCGGATACTTACGGATTTGTCGATGATCGAAAAGTCACGGATTTGTCGATGATCAAAAACTTACGGATTTGTTGATGATTGAAAACTTACGAAATTATCGATCATTGAAAACTGATGGATTTGTCGATGATCGAAAACTCACGGAATTGTCGATGATCAACAACTTACAGAATTGTCGATGATCGAAAACTCACGGATTTGTCGATGATCGAAAACTCACGGATTTGTCGATGATCGAAAACTCACGGATTTGTCGATGATCGAAAACTCACGGATTTGTCGATGATCGAAAACTCACGGATTTGTCGATGATTGAAAACTCACGGATTTGTTGACGATCAAAACCTCACGGTTCATTGACACCGTTCGTTCTTGGCGGGAAAACCGTTCACGTGCCGGACGCAATACAGCGAACTCGTCCTTGAGACTTGTTTGTAAACTCAGACATTTTTTTTTTTTTTCTGACACGAAAGTAGCACGGAAAGCTCATTACTTCGGTGTCAATGACCGGGAGATCGAAATTCTTCGGAGTATTAAAAATAAAAGCTGTAATCCTTGTTGATTATTTTTTTATATTCCTACAGCGATTCAACGGCAACATTTTACAAAAGAAGCAGCCGGGCTCGAAGCTACAGCAGTATTGTTGCGTCGCCATTGGCTCGCGGGATCGCTCGCTGTCCGTGTGGTTGACATCGCTGAAGAGGCCGCTCGTGGTGATTCACGAGTTGTTCACACATTCCGTATTGGACGCTAGCTGGTCGCCCTGCGGACTGCTATTGGCGGCTTGCTCGTGGGACGGTTCCGTTGTGTTCGTAGAATTCACGCAGCAGGAGCTCGGACAACCGTTGGATTCCGCGGAACAAGTGCGTGGAATAATTTTTCTTTATATGTATGGGAAGGGTGTAGAAAGAGAGTTCTTGACGAGCGTGAAAATGGCATTGACACGAGTCAGGATTGCCCGTTCTACACCTCTGCCATTCACATAATTTTTCCTAACAAATTCACGAAAATCACGCTTTTCGGGTTTGGAAAGTGTGCGCAAAAAGGCATTTTCTCGCACTAGTGCGAGAAAAAATACCATATTGCGTTTGTACGCATGCACAGTATTTTTCATGGGAACGAAAAGCGGGGTTTTACATGCATGCGCTAAGAAAATATTATTTGCCGAATTTGAGGTAAAACATATCGAAAGGGTACGCAGTTCAGTGTAATTTTTCCCCTGTTTTCCAGAGTATTATTCACGAGAACTTGTACGGCAAACCCCTCGTTCAGGGGGGTTGCACGGTGATGGAAGCGCCGGAGCTGCTCAATCGAAAACCACCGACGCCCGCGGCTCAGACAACTCCGGTTTCGCAAAATCAACCGATCTCCAATTGCGTTACACCGACGACACCGTTGTCGGCGTCATCGACACCGGTGAAAGGGCCTATAAACAAACAAATTGAGACTAAGACTTCGGACGGCAGGAGACGGATAACTCCGATGTTCATTCCCGCTCCACCGGACACGATGTACGATTTCGCCATACCTACGATATGTTCAGATTTTCACCCTGAAGATATCTGCATGAGACTACATTTTCATCAAGTTATAACGGCTGTGTTTTGCATCGCACAAACTTCGCTCGGGAAAGTTCACTCGGAGAATAAAGTTCTACGAGTGAACGATTTTTTTTTCTTGCTAAAGCCGTCTATCGCCAACTTACCCAATATAAAATTTGATGTCGTGCCGATATCCTCAGGGTCATTCCGGATCCTTGTCGAAGATTACGCTGATTGCCACGATCGATTGTCATTTCTTTTCTTTTTTTTTTCAGGGACACCTCGATAGTCGGCGGCGTCGGAACTCCAACGTTCACGAGCACGTCGCAGACGAAGAGCTCGATAGTGATCGAGAAGCGGGACGACGTGGTTCGGCCGAACGTCTCGTCGACGGTGAATTCGACGTCGACGAATTCAGCGGCCACAGCCCTGACGCTGAAGCGTCGAGAGCAATCGACGCCGAAGCAGCATCACACCTCTCACAGCAAAAGACCGAAAGTCGTTGCGGAGAGGAGCGGCAGCCACATGGTTCTGCCGGCTCTGAAGCCGTCGAGTTCGTTGTCCCAGCAGGCCGGCCATTACGCGGTCACCGTGACGAGCAGCCAGAGTTTGGCGCATCTGCAGGTATTCAGAGGCACGGATTCGGAACCGACGTGGGACCTTTATCTAGGATACAGCGCGGTTGCTCTCGCGGCGTCGCCGGCTGTGATCGCGCTTGGCCTCGAGGACGGAAGCATCCACACGTTTCATCCTGCGAAGGGATCGCGGCCGGCACCGCCTCTCGCTCCTCCGGCGCCTTTGGCCAAAGTTCACGCGGTCGGCAACGCGGTAAATATATATATTTTTTTTACACACGTACATTTCCAGCCAAAAGTAAGATTCAGTGAAAATTTGAGCCCTTCCTAATGGTATAAAAATCTGAAAAAATCAACTGTATTGAAGGTGCAAAGAACATTAATTTTGTACAATAATAATGTGAAAAATTTATTGACAAATTGCTAAAAAAAATGGTTCAAGAAAGAATTAGTAAAGCTTTTTTTTGTTTTCAAATGAATTCATTGATTTTTCTACAAGCAACTAGAATTTTTTCGGAATTTTCTTACATTTTTGAAATTTTTCTGAGGCCATAATTACGGAACTGTTGGCGCAATTGCTACGAAACTTTTTGTGTGTTACTGTGCAATCGTGAACCGCAAACGTATCCGAAATTCGTGCCGCTACATCGATTTTTCAAATTGGCAAGAAAAAAAAGATTGAAACGTAAGAAAGTTCTGAAAACATTCATAGGAATTCATTTAAAATGAAGGAATTCATTTAAAATGAGAAAATAAAAAGCTTTCTGATTTATTTTAAACAATTTGTTAATAACTTTTTCCATTATTATTATTATTATGCAAAATCAAACGTCTTCACATCATTATTACGACTGATTTTTTTCCAAATTTTTGTCATGCGATACATCATTACAGTACGTATAAAATTTTTTTTTTCTCCAGGTGATGGTAATATCGTGTTGCGGTGCCGTGCGCGTTTGGGAAATAGGAAATACCTGTCGGCTCATTGTTTCGACATCGGCCAGCCACTTGGCCGCACCCGGTGCCTCCTTGTTGTCGTGCACACTGTACAACGGTATGCCTCATTTGGCATTCACAAACGCACGGGCCTATATTTACCACAAAGAAATGGGTACGTTGTACTTCAGATCTGAATCCAGCGGATGGTTGTGGGGAAGAGCGGGGCAAAACGGACCGGCGAGGTGTATCTGAGATGATAGTTCGTTTTTCTGTCCCGTGAAAAAAATTGATAAGGATAGACCGTTTAGCCTCCCTCTTCGTCTATACGCATACGCAGCGGTGACCTACTGCAGAGTTATAGAAACTTCTGATTGAAACATTTACAGGTACTTGGCTGTTGATTGGCGACAGTCAAGATCCAGTGTGGCGTTGGTCGTCGCAAAACGCTTCTACCGTTACTGGCGGTAGAGGGCCTAGGGGGCCGCTCTCCTCGTTGCAGGAAGCCTTACAACGCACTGCCGGTAGTTCGCTGCCAAATCCTAGACCTCCGCACAGTGCACCGAGCGTCGTGTCTTACCTGGAACAGCAACTGCTCGCTTCCAAAGCCCTCGGTAGCTCACAGGAATTCGTTCACTGGCTCATGGCTCTTGTTACGTTTCTCCTTACTCAAGGTATCGTCGCGATGATTGTACCTGCGAAAGCTATATTTTTTTCCCGAGTTCGCTAAAGTAAGCACATTCCTTGCGTGCAACAGGCGGAAATGATGACGCCGAAGATATCTCCACGACGTCGAATTTCATCTCTGGCAATGCACTGCTTCAAGAAGAAAAAAAATTGTTCTATTGTAGCATTTTTTTCCCTGAGTGAACTTCCTCGAGCGAAGTTTGTGCGAAGCAAAACGCAGCCGTTATAAGTTGGTGAAATTTAGTGTCATGCAGATATCTTCAGGGTCACCGGAAAATCGCTTATTGTTTACCAACGATCATTACTAATTTGTGCGCATGCGCAGTACTGTTTCATTACTCCCCAGGGAATAATAGGGCTCATTAATCCCTCTCGAAGGCTTATTACTCTCGGAGGAGTAAAGGTCATTGGCAAATATGATGATTTTTCCACCCAAGAAATGTTATGGTTATTTTAACGAAGCCGGAAAAAAGTGTCGTGCGCTACACGGGAGGGAGTGGATTTTCACCTCGTGTGGTTTCCGGCCTGGATTCGCTTGGGCAGCAAACTTTACACTCGGCGAAAATTCCGCACTTCCCTTCCTTGTAGCATAATATACTAATTGTTTACTTCCTCTCTCGATCTTTTCTAACATTTTCTTCTCCCGTTTACAGACGGTCTGGAGAAACGACTGAGAATAATACTCGACGATCTGATGGGACCGAGCCACGGAACCGCGTCGAAAAGCACCTGGGATCCGATGATCTTGAGCATGCGAAAGCACAAGCTTCTGAACGACGTACTGGGAGTAATCGGTGGTCACCTCAGGTGGCAAAGATTGTATCTCGAATACTCCGAACAATTGGCCGCACTCAAGAATCAAAATAATCAGAATTAAGATCGTCGCGTAAATATCGTAAAAAAAACACGGATGCAATTTATATTTTGATTATCTGTATATTACCCCGAGAGAAAAAACAAAAACAAAAAAAGAAGCAAACACAAAAAGAACACAAAACGAAACACTTGTGAAGATTGTACAAATTTTTTATATATTACGCTGTGTGATAATTGAAATAAATTATTGTTAAGTAAACACGGACTGCGTTATCAGACCGGCTAGGAATTTAACACTATAAGTCACACCTCCATCCCTACTCGTAGGTGCCACCGTAGCAACGCGTTACCCACAGTCATATGACCAACCTTATCCAACGCAAAGTTTCTATCGCGCTACGACTCCAAAATCGTTTCCGTACAAGAGACACGATATATGTGCGTACATGCAATTTCCATCTCACATCCTCGGAGTCGAATTCGTATTAGGGCCAAAAAGTAAAATAGTATGATGTTTATTGACAAAAATATATATAATCCGACGGATAAATCCATTTTGACATGAATGCATTTTTAGAGATCGCTACCCATTATTTAAAAAATTAAAAATTTCGTATCATCTAAATTAAAAATTAAAAATAATAAAAAAAAAAATTCGACATTTCCTTCGAGCCACCAAAATCTGTAAAAATACACAGACATACCTTGAAGTGTTTTTTTTTTTTGATAACGCAAAAGAAAATTTATTTCGAACATCCGTATCGTTTTTGTACTTAAAAGACATGGTCGTTTATTTTCGGCAAAAAGCCCCCCTGTACTTGAAGGATTAGGTAGTTAAATTAATGAAGATAACTCAATGAATTTGAAAAAATGCATCTCCTAAATGGATGGATTTAAAAATCTGAAAAAATTATGATACTACAATGTGGCCAATTATAGGATAGATTTAGATGGGTCAGATGGGATAGAAAAGTACCTGAGTTGATAAAGAATGCCTTATAAAGGGTTAATAACAATCGCTCTATCGAACATCCAGCGATCGCTGGTAACAGGAAACGCCGTTGGAAGAGGAAATAAATGGGCATTGTTTAATGGTGTTCATAGCAATATATTGGTAGATATACATCTCGTTATAAGCTCTTTTTTTTCTTTATAAAAATACACAACGAAACTCACTGTGCAGTAAGCGAGAGACTTTTTATTCATTTTTTTTTTTTTTTTTTTGTAAATTATGAAGCGTAAACTAGCGGGGCATTTTAGGTCCTCTATTATATTTCGTACGTCGCCAGGACTTTTCGATAAACCTGTGCGCTATTATTAATATTCGTATTTCGTATTCGGAATCACTTGACTCATTGTCGTCGTCGTCGTCGTCATCGTCGTCGTCACCAAAGGACGATAATTATTGTGTATGAGTAAATTATCGTTTTCGGTCAATACATCGTGTCGCAGCAACAGCAATCAACTGCTGCATAGTTTTTCGGTGACTCTCCAGGAACGGATAGAATACATTTTTGGATGTTCCACTCTCCAAAAAAAAGAAACAGTTTCAACGAACTAAACAGGATGAGGTATAAAAAAATAATGTGGAGTACACGTATTCGTCGTGTTCGTGGCGGATTGCGTCGAGCAACCGATCAGGAACATCTATAGGTCGCGACGAGTCGTTCGCGATAATTGCATGCATCAAAGTTTCGTCTTTCGTCAATATCTGCGGAGCGACGAGGGGGACGTCGTCGATCCCATTCGTAACATTTTTCCCAGCGGAGAGCGTTGACCTCTCGTCAGTACAATATTGCACAACAATAAACATTCATAACATGGAAAACGAAACATTAAACGAACGATAATAATAAATTAGTTAGGACTCTGGTCGTTGGGCCACGGTGTGGTCCGATTTCTATGGTAATATTATGTACATATATGCGCCGTAAAGCAAGTCGGCGAAGGGTAACTTATGACTGAATGGAAAATATTGAGATGTAGGCCAATAGGATCGTAAAGAGCAAAGCGCGCGAAGTCTTCGTTTCAGTAGAGCAAATTGCCTCGGCATCGGCAGAGTCGTTATTGTTTTTCTTTTTTTTTCGAACGATCACCGGGTAACTCGGAAAAATAAGGATCTTTCGCTTTTACGGTCGCTCGAGTCATCACTCGGCGTCCGTGTCTCACTCTTACAACGGCGGTGGGCCGTTCGGATAGTCGACCATCGGCGTGAAGGTCCTGGCGAAGTTGTTAGAGAGCATGCAGCTGTAATCGTCTTCGGCAGCCGGGACCAGCGAAGCCACGCCGAGCAACAGCAGCATTAAAGCCTGGATTGGAAGGGAAGCCCGTAATACTCTGCCGAGGAAGCGATATCCACGCGCTAATACCCTTCGATCGCTCTCGTCACCACTGTAACAAACACATCGAATCATCGGTCAGAATAAATCGCGTTAATTCGGCCATAGACAAAAATGTGGAAAACTGTTTCTACACTGCAACATTTTTTTTTTCATTTAGTATATCGGACTGGAAGTTTTTATGCAAAATTGATACATTAAATTTAAATATACGATTTTGATGAAAAATTAATATACTTGTTCATTGAAATTAAAATAAATAAAAAAATTAAAGTACTGGTATAGTAAAATCAAAGTAAAATGTTAAAAATAAAATATTTTCAACGTCTTTAATACACTGAACATTATTTTTTCATCACAATCGTACATGGAATTTAATACACCAGTTTTTGCATAAAAACTTCTAATCCGGTACATTAAATTTCATTCGATTTTTTTACCGTGCATCTATATAAAAAAAATTTTATACAAATCCCACAAATACGTTATTATGATTATTCAGGAAAAGTGTAGTGTAACATACTCTGCTCCGGATGCGTCGTGGGCCTGACCCGTTGCGGATTCTGCTCCGTCGAGTAGCTGTAATTCAGCAAAAGAAAAAACACAAACCATAAGGTACGGTGCAAGTGTGGTGTCGCTAATCAATTATACTAATATTACACATAATATTTGAGCCGATCGCCGTGAGTCTCGAACGCGAAGAAGCGATTTTTCTCGCAGTGATTTTTCACAGCGCTCAGGCTCGATACGTAAAATCAACCACGTGGTTTCTAACAACAGTGCTTTCTATTTAAATCTACAATTTTTTTTGTTCTTTCTTCCTCTTTCGTATAGAGTTGCTTTTACGCAAATTACGCAATAGGCGAAATTAACGATTGACTTTCGGTGTCGTGAACTTACGTCGTGGGACAGTGAGGCGAGGGAGGAAGCGGTTGCCGCTAGACCGACGTCCTTCGGATCCAGTCCCAAGGCTGCGCCCAATTTCAGGGCGTATATGCCGGTCAATCTTCGCAACGATTGTAGCCTCAATCTGAGTTTCTGCAGGCGACTCCGCGTTTCTCCGTGTTCCTCCAACAAGTGATTCGCGGCTTCTTGCAGCGATAGGACGCGAGGTTCGCATCTCTCCAAATCGCTTCGTAGTTCCCTGAAAATTGAGATAAATTTACTGGTCATGCCGAGCACAAAAAAAAGTTTTTATTTGATTCATGTCGCTTTCTCACAATATTCCTTTATTCACAAAGCTTATTCTATGAGAGTTCTGTATTTTTTTATTTCCATAGAGGAAGCTTCGCGAATAAAGGAACATTATGAGGAAGCAATATGAAAATAAAAATTTTCAACTTTGATGACGAAGCCATATGAAAATGTCAACTTTGATCTTTTATGAGGCGGCGATATGAAAATTTCAATTTTTGTCTAAATGTGATTTTTCGATGCATTGGAACATTCTGAACATGTTTTCATCAAAATCTTTTTTTTTTTTTTTTATAAGCTTTTATTTAACGTTGCATCCACTGCTAAGGTTTTTAGCGACGGTCATCAAAATCTTGAAATATATATATTTTCTGACAAAACAAAGCTTCCTCTATGGGGAAGCAAAATCGTTCGCTGCTTTGATTAGTTAAAATCTTACCGGAATTTGTTATATTTAGCTTGAATGATGGCTATGTCTTCGGTCAAGTCGATGGGTTCGCTGGCTCTTATCGAGAGCTCAGTTTTTTCCAACCACACGAGTAATTCTTCGACGATGCGATGGAACTGCTGGTTTCCCATGAGCGCCGTCTGAAGCGCGGTCTGCCACGTTCCGGCCGAGTGGCAAACTCGGTCCCATCGAGAATTCACGGTGGACAGTCTTCTCCGAAGCTCCTGAGCGCGATCGTTGTCCTCCGTGTGATCGGCCAGATGCGTTCCCACGATATTGAGACTGACGACTATGCTCTTGTGGCTGTCCAAGTCGAGAAGAAACTCTCGATGATCTTGAATTATATCCTCCAGTTCCTCGATCTCGCTCGGCGGCGAGTGCTGTTCGCTCTGCGTTCCCTCGGCGAATTCCAGCCACTTTTCCAAACGCCACAGATCGATGTCCAGCTGGGCCCAGTTACGATTCGAGCATAGAGGACAGGTCAGCCTTCCGCCGTCGCTGTTAGTTAAACGAAAAAAACACTTTTCTCAGAACTCATACTCGATTGCACGAGATCGGAACCGATGTTTCATTTTTTTTTTTTTTGTAAAGAGAAAAAAAGTGGCAGTTTTAGCGTGCGTATTAGTTAGCGTAAAGGAACTCACTGTTCACACGGAATAGAATAAGCTTCGATTAGAGGCGACCTGCTGAGACGAAAACGATGAAGAGTTGATTAGTTGTTGATTTAGCGGATAGAAGAAGAATCGTATTAGTAAGTTCAACAGTAGCGATAAATTGAGGACATTAAATTAAACCCAACTGACCTTATTTCGCGGATCTGTTGTTCACGAGCTCTCGCTCGAATAAGAAGACTCTCGTACCGGGCAACGAGCTTCGATACCTCCGAACTTCTGGCAGCTTCCTTGCTCAACTTTCCATCCTGAACGAGCAACGAGTGCAAGTGACGGGCCAGCTCGATTGTCGATTGACAACTCGCGATCAGTTTGGCCTGCAAAAGAATCATTATATCACAACGGTGCAAATGGCGCATTCCCTACGATTTCGACCTGGGTGGAACAATTCACTTCTTGGATTAGCCCTGCGATTTTTTATATGACTGAACTAACTCTCGAAAGCATACAGATTTTTATTCGATTTAACTATAAATCACTGCGATATGCTATATTCTCGAGGTTTGACATTCATAACGTATGGGAGTGAAATTTGAAAAAAAAAAAATCCTACATCACTCCCATATGCTATATTCTCGAGATTTCGGAATTCATAGCATATGGGAGTGAATTTTTATATGTAACACTACATTTTTGGGAATTTTTGCAGGCCCCACTCCGGCTCAAATCATTAACATTTTTATATATGACGAATGATTTTTCAGATTTAAAAAATGTGCCGATCAATAAGTCTATTATTTTTAATCGTAAATAATTATACAAAATCTAATAAAAAAATCTGAGTGCTTTTGATAGTTAGTAAAAATTGCAGGCTCGATCCAAGATGTGAAGTGTTAGAACCATGTTGAACTGGTAGAGAATGCTCAAAATCTATGTAAGAGTTCCGTCGAAATTTTTTTTTTTATACATACAATATTTTTGGCAGAAGCGCTCAGTCCGGTGTCGGCCGTCGGTTCGGGTTCGACAGCAATCTCCAGCGCGTCGAGTGCATTCCTGCACTCGGTCAGTGCCGATTCGAGTTCCATCTGATAGGCGTCGCACGAGGTCATTCTCACGAGTCTCGGCAGAGTGTCGACTTGAACAGCCGAGTCCTGTTCGAATTTCAGAGTTTCCACCTGAACGGCTTCGTCGACCTCGGTTCTCAGACACCTCGCCTCGAGATCGCTTCTCAGCGCGGTCACCCGAGTTTTGATATCCTGCCACAGCAGTTGATACTCGTCGACGAGTTCCTGAATCGCGGCGACGTCGTCGGCGTGACACTCCTGCATGACGATGAGAGCGAGTTCGTCGGCTCTCCGAAGAGTCTCGCTCTGAACTGTGAGTTCGTCCTCGATCTTGGCGACCTGCTGAAGTCTCCTCCTCGGCGAGGCTTTCTCCTCGGGGCTGGTGAGATGCTGAACCTGCGTGAGTCTCACATCGGCCTGGGTCAACCCAACGACCGACGCTCCGTGCGCCGTTATGAATTCCCTGTAAGCCTTCTGTTCCCTCTGAATCGACGCGAGAATGGCATTCGCCCTCGGCCTCAGAGCCTTCCATCGCTCAATGAATTCTCGCACATCAGCGGTGAGGCTTTTCAGGTTCTCCGGCTCGAGTCCGCCCTTCGCCAGTCTTCCGTAACTCTGCTCGATAATACCGAGCGCAGCTTTCCTGGCCTCGGTGTCCTTCAGCACGCCTCTCGTCCTCGCCATCGTCATTTCGCTGTCCTCCTTCGAGAGTTTCTCGACGCTTTCCTCGAGCTCGTGCAGCGTTCTTTCCGTCTCCTCGACCCACTTCTCATGCTCGCTCTTCAGTTTATCCAACTCCTGCATCAACTTCCACGACATCATTATCTTCCTCTTCCGTTCCGCGGAGCGCACGCACGTGGCTTTCCAGCGTCTCTCCAGTCCCTCCATGCCGGTCTTTATAGCGTCCGTGTCGAACGACGCTTTCCACGCGTCGCAGTCGTTGAGCAGTATCTCGCAGAGATTCAAAACCTCACCGATGTTCCCGCTCTCGGCCTCGATCGTCTTCTGCAGAAGCTCGTGATCGTCGAGTTTCCGGTCTATCGAGCTCTGGCTCTTGGATTCGAGGATCGTTGGTCGATTCAGCTGAGCCTCGACGCCGCCGAGCCAGCCCCTTATCTCCGCTATTCTCTTCTCGAGCGAGCTCATAGTGTTCATGAGATCGACGAGTTTGTTCGCCCGAGCTTTACCGGCGGTCATGAGACGGCCCCATCGCTCGTTGATCTCGTCGATCGAGCGTTGAATCTCGTCCCTCTCGTCGTACTCGGCGACGTCGATGAGCTGCTGGCCGGTCGTCTGGAGCCACTCGAGTTCCCTTTGCTTCAACGCCATCTCGGCCTGGAGCTCCGACTCGAGTCTCCTGAGAGCTTCCTCGGGTTCCTCGAGACCGGGCGCCTCGTCGCAGCAGTGAATCCTTATCTCTGCATCCTGCAACCATACGAGCATTCTCGCCAGTCTGCCGTCCCAGCGTCCGCGCAACGCGCAGCGCTCGGTGAGCTTGTAGAAGAGCAGATCGAGCTGGTGCTCGAGGTCGCCGTGCTGCTGCCACAGCAGCGAGCTCTGCTGATTCAACGCCTTCATGTCGGAGGGGCTGAGACACTCTCTGAGCTGCTCGGTCGTGACGCCGAGGTTCTCGAGATCGAGGCTGGTGTCCGCGAGCTTCGTCTTGAGCTCCTGAAGAGAGTCCAGTTGCTGTCGAGTGAGCGCGAGGCTCGTCGGCGCGGCGTGGAAAGCGCTGCTCACCGTACGACTCACTCGCTGGAAGGCAGCCTTTATGCTCGCCGTCTGATCGACGTGTTTCGCGTTCAGCTTGCGTATTCGCAGCAGGAAGTCCTTCCAGGTTTCGAGACTGGCGCGGAGGTTGGCGATGCGCTGGGTGTTCGCAGCGTGCTCCATTCTTATCGAGACAGCGAGGGATTCCTCGCAGTCGGCCAGCAGGGCTTCCTGCTGCCTCGAGAGCGAATCTATCTGGCCCTCGCCGTTCGGGACCTTGTCGAGGAGAGTCTCGATGGTCGAGAGTATCGTGTCGAGCCTCCGGACGTTGATGAAGCGGAGCTGGAGCCCGCTGCGCTCCCTCTCGATGTCTCTGAGCCAGGAGAGCAGCTTCGTCTGGTCTAGCCTGTATCGCTCCCAGGCGGCGAGCCTCTCACGCACGGACGCGTGTCTCTCCATGATCCTGGCGAGCGTCTCATTGTGAAGATTCGTCAGGACGTTGAACTGCTCGGCCACCGAGAGGTCTCGGCCCTTCTCGGCTCTTATCGAGAGAATCAAATTCTGCTGGTCGGTGAGGAGATTCTTGTGGACCTCGCAGAGATTCCTGTGCTCCGAGAGGCCGTTGTAGTCGGCGGGCACGTCGTTCGAGAGGAACTCCTGGACGTAGGCGAGGTACTCCTGCCACAGACGCAGAGCTGCCGACACATCCTCCGATCTGACGAGACGAGCGGACAGACGATGGTACTGCTGGAATGTTTCGCGGAATACTCTCTGCCAGAGCTGCAGGACGTCCACGACCGAGGTCTCCTGCGGCACTACCTCCAGGGCGCGGTCCTTGATCGACTGGAGCTGAGGCTCCGTGCGGGTCAGTGCGAGAAGGTGGTTACGCAGCAGATTCAGCTGCTCCTTGGATTCTCCTTGTCCCACGGTCGTCAGACTCTGAGGGGTAAAAAAATTATCGGGAATTGTTAGAATTTGGTTCTACGGTGAATGGCCTTATATACGGAGTAAGATGCAACCGGGGGCGAGAATCGCGGTGTGGAGGCAATTTTAATTTAATCGGAGCGATTTATCACGCCGCGTTATCGAAGTTTTCAGCTACGTGAACTTGGCAGCCGATTTTTTTTTTTTGATATAGTAATATAATATTTATTGTGGCTCCTCAAATGTTTTTTTCTTCTTTTTACAGAAGTATAATATATAAGGTCATATAGTTGCTTTGTTTGAAAATCATTCGTAAATGCTGTCTTCTTGATTTAAAAAAATTGATTTTTTTTCGTGATTCTCAAAAAGTTTTGTATGTCATTGTTTGTACTAGCCTCTATTTCGTTTGTAGTTCCTCGAAAACTAACTTTAAGTATATATTTCAAGTTTTTATTCTAAAATCGTTTGTAGTAGCGATTATATCGTTTGTAGTTGATTGTAGTACCGTTTATTTCGCTTGCAGTCCTATGATTTTTTTTGCGCCACTATAAACGAAAAATCTATTACTACAAACAACTACATAAAAAAAACTCTATAAGAATCACGATGAAAAAATTCGATTTTTTAAAGTCGGCTGCTAAGTTCACATAGTTGAGTTCTCTCCCACGAGACAGACTATCATACGAGGCGGGAGAAGACACGGATCAAGCTTTGCAAATTCTATCGGGAAATAAACCTCCCATAGATAACAATACTCCGCGACTTGGAAACTTTCGTTCAAAGTATTTGGATTCTCATTATCTCTGCTTCTCCGTCTTCTCACCCACGGTCGTCAGGCTTCGAGGTCTAACTAACATCAATCGTAAGAATTTCATTCTACGCTACAACATTCTTATACACATTGTATACACAGCAACCGGACTTGGGGCGAGTAATCGCGGTGTGTATGCAATTTAAATTTAATCGGAGGCTTTATCACGCCGCGTTATCGAGGTTTTCCCCACTAGGTAAACTACGATACCCGGGGTCGGATGAGGGGAAAGGGGGAGAGCTTTGCAAATTCTATCGGGAATATAACTCTCTCGTGGTTAATACTCCTCGACTTGGAAAGTTTAGTTCAAAGTAGGTACACGCGGGCGTGCCGCCCGACTCAGAGCAGGCACATCATGGATGGGCAACCCTCCTCTCTGTTCCTCCCCCCAGTTATTCAGCTGTTGCGGATTTCGTGACCGATGTAATTGCCGTTGGATAAGCCCTTCGACCTTGACACAACAAATTGTTTCGAAACTACAATTAAAATATATGCCTCGTGCGAGTGATGATTGAGCTGTGCCAAGCACCAGCCGATCTCACCTCGCGAGGAACGCGCTCGAGACGCCCGGCCGACCGGAGGAGCTTAACGAAAAGTGATATAATCGGCCAACCTCCACAACCCCCCCTCCCCCCCTCCCCGTGAACCCCTCAATCGAATCCTTGAGAGAAATTCCCCCCCGCGGTTTGATGATCGACGAAACCAACGTCGGTGAATTTTTCAAGATTTTCACCTGCTGAACGGAATCGAGGAAGTTCTTCGTCTGGCAGAGATCGCCACGCGCGAGCTCCTGATTCAGCGCCCTCGCGTCGGCCGTGTCGGCGAGGGTCGACAAGGTCTCCCGCACGTCCTCGAGACGACGTCCCAGAGCCTCGACCTCGCATTGTAGGGGTCCGCCGGCGTCGAGACCGACGTCCGACGCAATCTGAGCCACGAGACCGCGCAGCTCGGCCAATCGCTCCTTGTGCTCGGCCAGCGTTTCTTCGCAGACCTGGAACATAAAAAAGGAAAAGATTAGATACGTTATTGGCGTAAAAAAATTATATCGGACGAAAATATAACGAAACGTTGGTCAGGGAGATATTTTTTTTTGCTTCTGTAATGATTGAGCGGAGAGTTTGGAGACCTGTAGATGACGGTGTTGCAGATGGAGGGGCGAAGTATCGAGGAGAGAAAACATGGCGGATTAATCGGTTGCTGAGTTGGAGCACTATTTTTTTTTTTTTTTTTTTTTTTACAGATGCTTATTGTGTTCGGCGAATACAGATACATTTTTTAAGTTGCGCTGAGAAAAAAAAATGGTTAGATGAACCAAGGTGCGTTTCCCCGCGTTCAAAGGTGTTATTTAGTTGGTACGATAAAATTTTCCGTTTGAATCGAAATATTTCGAATCGACTAAAGCGAATAATCTTTCAATAAAAGAATGGTTTAGTTGTACCAACCAAATAACAGCTGACCGCGAATTTGGTTAATCTAACAATTTTTTGTTCTCAGTGTGCATATGAGACATCGACCGATGACCGCTATTTAATTTGGCGAGGGTCGATCGAATCGGTCAATTTTTAAGAGATTTTGAATTTTTAGAATCTCACGAAATAGTAACTTGCGATACAAGTGTGGTAAAGTGAACTTTATAGGTACGATGCGAAGTGCGACGAGTGCGACTCACTTGACAATCCACGTATAATGTTCGCTACACCACACAAGTATTGCATAATGACTTTTTGTAACGAATGCAGAAGTGCTACTCCGTGCTTGCTGATTGTGTACACGGCCTAGTGCGCATGCGCCGTAGTTTACGCACGCCTAAGCGTGCGCAAAGTACTTTACGCACGTTTACGCGTGATCGGACAGATGTGCGCATGCGCCGGGTATTTATAGTACACTTGGATGTAAAGCGCCACTTTCGCCACTCTCGCCAGGCGCGAAAAGTAGCACTTTTCATGCACGAGTTACAAGAAGTTAGAATTTTATTTCGGACGCAAGTTTCCATATTAAATATTTGTATTGCATTGTCAAGAGTAAAATAAGCGTCAGATTCGTGATCAGTGGGAAAAAGTACATCAGACGCGGCTCCGAAACGACGAACAACTACAATTTTCATAAGAAATCTTTGTAGTGAATGTTGCAAAAAAAATTTGTGATTTTTTGGATTTTCAACCAGCTATAATTTTTCAAACGCGATTATTTTCTATTAGCGACAAAGCTTCCTCCACGAAGAAGTCAAATAATCACGAAAAATGATTTTCCATAGAAACTTTGTAAACAAACTAAATTAGATGAAGAGGTTTTGTGAAAATCTCAATTTTCATGTTTTTTTTCTGCCCACCGGAAGTCCATCGCGGATAGCTTCACCGCTCAGTCTCCAGCGCTGCAGCCAATCGGCACGCGTACAGAGCGACAGGAGTCTTCGATATTTCGAGCCCCGTGAAAAAACTAGGGTTCGTCGGTTCGACGTCGAAAAGCGCTCGTGGCAACAGAGCAATCGCGAGCACCGAGGTAAAGCCGAAGACGCGTGAACCGCGACCGAGCTTACTCCGTAGGTTCTCTTCGGCAAACGCGCGCGGACCGCGTGTTCATTATGCTGCAGCGATGCGGTATTTATAGATCCACACGGCATTCCCCTGTACCGTCTACGAACGGGCATAATTTACACTCGAACTTAAAGCCTTCCATTATCTCTTCTTTTTTTTTCCTTCCTCCTCTCGCTTCGCCCCATTCCATTCCGTTTCTATGCCCGCAATTCGCTCATCCACCGTGTCTAGTTCTCGCCACTGCGAGCGACGAATTCCACGCTTCTGCACGAGCTTTCATGTACAAACGGCGTGGCGAGCGAGGCGCCTGGATAATTTCATTTCAATTGACGTCGGCGCTTTGGAGAACTCTTCGGAATGATTACATACTCTTCAGCTAGGGTGAAGTGTAACTCGCCATGAGGACGAGATAGACAGCTGCAATTTCGGAACTCAAAAATCTCCCAAGCCGTTTCTTTATTGGGAAAGTGATCAGAATAGTGAACTGCAGAATTACTGAGCATAATTTACCGTTCACGTATTTTTCGCTGACAATTAACCGTCTTAGAGAATTTTGGATTGCAGTTTTTGTTACCGACCGAGGAGTTGCACTTCACCTTAAGGGGAAGTGAAATATCGCGGTCGGTAATGAAAACTGTAATGAACTTTTCTCAAGGGTGATAATTTTTTTGAGGAAAAAGCAAATTCGAGCCGCATGCGCACGGTAATTTTGCATTCGGGCCGAATTCATTTTTTTCTCAAAAAAATTAGCACCACTGAATTTAATTGAAAATTAAACCACTGAAAGTTAATTTGAAAATTGTAACTATCTCTCTCGCACGCACAGCCGTTTCACTTCACCTTAAGGCCGTGCGAAAGATGTACCATGTGACATATGAGTGCGAAAGAGATATATGCATTTTTCGAATCAATACTATTTACAACCGGTTGACGTTTCGGATAAAACGGAAGCATCATCGGACTCGGTATTACATTGTATGTCCGCTAATGCTTTGCTTTTTTCCAAAAAGTCTACGATCTCTGAATCGCATTCATTACAGATTTTGGTTACCGACTGAGTCGTTTCACATGTCCTTAAGGGGAAGTTAAATATCGCGGTCGGTAATGAAAACTGTAATGAAGTTTTTTTTAGAAAAGTGTCATCGAGGACGGATTACATGTCGACTTTCGATGACACTTTTCTTTTGATCTTGGATACCACCGTCCAAAGTTTTTAACTCCCGACTGCCCGCTAGGGCAAAAAAACGGGAGTTATGCGTTTCACGGCGATCGCGGGACTTTGCGCGTTTCCTTGATATCCAGTGTTCTCCGAATCGACAAAAAATCTCTTGATAA
The DNA here is from genome assembly GCA_917499995.1 of Ichneumon xanthorius. Taxonomy (NCBI): domain Eukaryota; kingdom Metazoa; phylum Arthropoda; class Insecta; order Hymenoptera; family Ichneumonidae; genus Ichneumon; species Ichneumon xanthorius. The sequence continues at coordinate 6,575,602 of OU824211.1, read as the reverse complement.
AATTTGGCAAGTAGTTTCCTTGAATCGTGGTCTGTGTCTTTTTTCAGGTTTTGTTACGATGCGATGCGATTTCACAGAGATAAAGACTTTTCGGAAAAAATTGTGTTTGTCCATATCGAAATTTCAGCGAGATATGCCGCCATCTTTTGCCTTTTCACCGTGTATCGCAGCTAATTTCACAGTGACTCAATGCACGATCTCCCGAACCTTATGCGTTTCGCTACGAATCAGCTGCGAACACTATATACATACTGTGATTTTTTTTTTCATTATTTTTTTTTTAATTAATTTTAATTTTATAATTACGGTGTTTTTGATACCAACTCTTAAGACGTGAAACACCCGTTGAGAAATGTCTAATATTGAAGAACGAAACGAGGCCCAGACTGCGCATGCTCACTGAGAAAAAATAACAGTAAAAGCATCAATACTCACTTTATACAATAAAAAATAGTTCCCAGGGAGAACGTTTACATTTTATAGTTACGACAGTGACAAAAAATCATGGTTGCAACAATAATTATAATTTAGCCAATTGAATATATAGTATCAAAAACTATCTATAGGGTTAAAGTGGGGAATATGGTTAATCGAGGTGGGCCATATTCACCACTTTTACCCTATAGACGTTCCTCCTGGGAACTATTGGTATAGTAAAAAATACAATTTTTTTTCTCAGTGCTGCTCGCCGGCTCCTCTTATCGTCATCACTGACAAAACATATCTTCGTCTCGTTCGTTCGAGAAACTGGGTTTCCGGCTTGTTTGTTTTTATACACGTTTTTAGATGTGCAGCTCCACAGCCGCAACTCATAATCTGTTTTTCACAAATTTCCATGGGTTTTTTTTTTTTTTCTATGTCCTCAACTCGCCGATCCACCGGGTTTAGTTCGCGCCACTGTGAGCGCCGAATTCCACGCTTCAGCACGAGCTTCCATGTACGATCGGTACGGCGAGTGGTGCGAGGCGCCTCGATAATTTAATTTCAATCGACGTCGGCTCTTGTATCGCCGGGAGTTTGGCGAACTCTTTCGAGGAACGATGACACACTCTTCGGTTAAGGCATGAAACACCCGTTGAAAAAATGTCGAATCTTGGCGAACGAAACGTGGCTCGGCCCGCCTATGCCGCTCACATCATCCTCTTATCGTCGTCGCTGACAAAACATAGCTTCGTCTTGTTTGCTCGAGAAACTATATTTCCGGCTCCTTTCTTTTCATACGCGCTGCAGCTCGGGGGCAGCCACGCATCATCTGTTCTAACATATTTTCATGAGCTTTTTTTTCTTTTTTTTCTTTTTTTTTTTACTGGGCTCCACCGGGTGTGTACACTTTCTGTCATAGCGGTGTGAAAAGAAGGTCTACTTTAGAAAAGAAACAAAACGAGCTGCGCTGCCCTTGAAAAAGCGAGCGCATTTTTTTTATTTGTGTATTTTTATTTTTATTTTTATTTTTATTTATATATATTTTTTCTAGGGGCAAGACTATTTCTTTTTTCATACGATGACGTAAAAAATACACGCGCCGGTCGTGACCCACATAGCTACGGGGTCACGTTTATTTCCGGCCCGATCCGTTTACAAAATACATCCATCCGATCACAAATAAAAAATACGAAATCGACTGAAAATTCGGGTAGGGACGTTCAAATAAACAGTTTGTTGGTCGAACAAGATATTTTGGTGAAAGCATAAAAATAAAATTTTTTGAATTAAACGATCCTCTAGCTGTAGAGAACAAAATATTTATGTGAACGTTCCTGCCCGAGCAATTCATCGTTGATTCAATCGTATTTTTTTTATCGGAGGACGGAATCGAACCTGGAAAAATAATTTACTTGGAGGGTGACCCGAAATAATTATTTATTTAATTGAAATGATTATTGATTGAAATTAAATGTATATTTGTTTGCGGGGCGCCCGAGAAATAAATTATTTTTTTGGGTGCAAAATTATTTTTCTGGGTATATTTGGGTCGGTTTGAAAAAACAGAGCCGCGAATGTTTTACCTTTAATTCTTCGGGAGTGCACATTATCGCTCGAGTTAATCAATCTTGAAAGCGCTTCATCGCAAAAAAAAAAAATTCTGTATAAAGAGACCACTGTGTTCTTTTTTTTTTTTTTTTTTTAATCCACCACAGCAGTCACTATATAGAAGTTTCGCACATGGCCTCAGCGGCGCAATCTCCCCGCCCGACAGTCCGTTCTTCGCCAAGTCGTTCGCGTTGCCACGCACGTGCGCCCATTTCGCGAAAACGATGCACTTCCCCGATTCAATAACGCACGATTCTCGCTTCGAGGAAAATAATATTGGAAACGTACGCGAGAAGAAACGCAATTCGTGCGAGAACGTTAAAAGTCTATAACTCGCCCATGTTTTGACTTCGCTATTTTCGTCGTTAAGTTTCGTTTTTTAAAGCAAAAAATTAATCGCCTTAACGTCGCCTCGAATTTATCTCACGAGTGTAAAGTTTATCGAACACTTGAAATCGCCTCAGTCCCGTTTATCGTTGACTCGTATTTTCTCCGTCAATTTAAATACTTATCACAAACGAAAAAAAGTATCCGTAGATTAGCTCGAATTATTAAAAAATTTTACGCGTATTAATACGACCGAACTGCCCAAGTATATTAAAATTTCAAAAAACTCGAAATGTTTTATCGTCGAAATTATAGCGAGAGAACTGTCCGGTTTGTAAAACGATCCACGTGCGGGCGTTGCGGTAGTCCGGACTAAACTGACTTCAAACGCGAATTTAAATACAACGCGCAAACATCAAAAAGTGTTCACGGACTGGCTTGAATTATTTAAAAAAAAATTAAACAAGGCCCTATGTGCGACCCAACGCGAATTAATACGACCGAATTGCCCAAGGACACTTTAAAAAAAAGCTCGAAATATTCGATTGTCGAAATTATACTGACAGAACTCTCTATTTGTAAAATGATCCACGTGCGGACGATGCGGTAGTCCGTACTAAACTGACGTCAAACGCGAATTTAAATAAAACGCACAAACATCAAAAAGTGTCCATAGACAGGCTCAAATTATTTTTAAAAAATTAAACGAGTCCTCATGGACAACCCAACGCGAATCGATACGACCGAACTGCCGACGTTTAAATAAAATAAAAAATGTTTTGTCGTCGAAATTCTCGCGAGAGAACGCTCAGGTTTGTAAAGCGGACACGTGCGGACGTTGCACTAGTCCGTACTAAACTGACTTCAAACGCGAATTTAAACACAACGCACAAACATCAAAAAGTGTCCACAGACCGGCACGAATTATAAAAAAAAAATTAAACGAGTCCCCATCTGCGACCGAACGCGAATCGATGCGACCGAACAGCCGACATGTAAATAAAATACGTTCAAACAAACTGAAAAAACAGTCGAAATGTTTTGTCGTCAAAATTCTCCCGAGAGAACTCTCAGGTTTGTAAAGCGGGCCACGTGCGGGCGTTACGGTAGTCCATACTAAACTGACTTCAAACGCGAATTTAAACACAACGCACAAACATCAAAAAGTGTCCAGAAACTGGCTTAGATTATTTAAAAAAAATTAAACAAGGTCCTATGTGCGACCGAACGCGAATCGATGCGACCGAACAGCCGACATGTAAATAAAATACGTTCAAACAAACTGAAAAAACAGTCGAAATGTTTTGTCGTCAAAATTCTCCCGAGAGAACTCTCAGGTTTGTAAAGCGGGCCACGTGCGGGCGTTACGGTAGTCTGGACCAAACTGGCGCGTCTGCAAGTTGGGGATCGATGCGAACGCTCGCACACAGTGAGAGCGTTGAGCGAGACGCTCCCTTTCTATCTCGCGTTCTCGTGAAGCCGCCCCCGGTCGGCTCTGACGCAAGGGTGGTGAGCGTACGCGCGTCGGCCGGGAGATGCGCCGTGCGCGTCGGCGTAGCGTCGTCCCGACACAATGTGGCAGCGCGAACTGGCTGTTCGGGAGCGCGGAGGGGCTACTGACCGTCGCACGCTTCCATCACAGCCGGAGAGAGAATGATGCATCGTACGCAAACTTTCCCCTACCCGCAGCAGAGGCTACGGCGACGACTTTGCAGGGATTATCCAGCGTCCTCGGTTAAGCGCTCTGCTCTTGGGGTGCGCCGGGGATAGCCCGGGACTTCGGAGGGGGCCGAGGACTCGGCCAGATGTCGCACGGTTATCGCGCGCTCGAGACTGGCAATCTGCAGGCACGGCAGCGCCTTCGCTGCGCGCCGACGAACGACGTCGAACTTCCGATACGCGAGACCGTAAACAAACATTTTATATTAGGTTGAATGTACCGGACTGGATTTTTTTGTGCAAAAACTGGTACATTGAATTTAATGTAGAGATGCGATGAAAAATTTATATACTTTTTTCATTGAAATTAAGGTCAATTATTAACAATGTTTTTGATACACTGAACATTAATTTTTTATCATAGTTGTAAATGAAATTTGATATACCCGTTTTTGCATAAGATTTCATACGATATTGTTTTTGTCACAATGCACTGTAAAAAAAAATTGGACATTTAATGTACCGGGTTGGAAGTTTTTATGCAAAAACTTGTGCATTAAATTCAATGTACAATTGCGATTAAAAATTAATGTACTTTTTCATTTAAATTAAAGTCAAGTATTAAAACTAAAGTATTTCCAATGTTTTTAAAATACTCAATGAACATGAATTTTTCATCATTGTATATTAAAGTTAATATACTAGTTTTGGCATAAAAACTTCCAGTCCGGTGCATTAAATTTCATACGATTTTTTTTTTTACCGTCCGCCTCGTCTGGTTTCTCTGTAATTGTCTTATCCTCGCTGCCCTCCAAATATTTCAGTGACTCGTCGATGGGTTGAGTCGGCGCTGAATAAAAATGGTTCGTCACCGGCGCAGGCCAATATAAAAACAAAATAGAGGGACGGTCGACGAAGACAACTTTACCGTACGTCGGTAATCGTGGCTCCAGCGATTTTAGGGGAAAAACGATGAATCAGTGTTTTTGGGGTACCGGCAAATTTTAACGGTGTGACGATACCTGCGAAGACGGTAAATATAGACACGAAAAACAAACGGGTGGCTAGAATAATAAACACCGGTACAAGCAACTGACGAACATACGGCTCAAATTTTATAGGTGTTTATATACAACACATTTTTCAGAATTTTTCACATTTTCAAATTGCGGGGATCAATGAATTAATTTTTTAAATCATAAATCATTTTTTTTAATCTCATAAAAAAAATTAAAGTGATTTTGAGAGTTAGTTCAATCATATAAAAACCGCGTGCCCAATCCAAGATGCGAAGGGTTAGCCAGGTCGAAATAGTATATCGACCCATATATAGTCTATACATTTTTTTTTTGTTAGAGAAAATGATGACTCATAATTTTTGTACTAACGGTAAATTCTACAGCATTGCGATAATCGCAAGCTTAGTAAATATTCACCGGAACACGGAGGTATGGAGAGAATTAAGATAGACCGTGTGTTTCTACAGCGTAATGTAAACACGACACCGATCAGCTGATTTACTCGCACCGCTTCTCTACACGCGTTCCGAACGGGATAACCGAACAACAGTGAATGCAGTCTTCGAGAGAATGTTGTAACGTTGATAGAGTGTGCCCACCTTAATCATAATCCACGATTCTATCAGCATCTTTTCCGAAGGATAACCACTTTACGTCTCGGAAATAAAATAATAACTCAACGTGTTCGATGCACGCGCTCGGCCGAGTTTCACAGTCGGATACGTCTTGACGCATTTCGCCGTTTAGTGACGATGTAGGACGCACGGCGTCGCGCAGGAGGCTACTACGCCGCGGGGAAAGGGGGCGCTTAGAGCTAGAGCTAGAGCTAGTACGACTACGACTCGCGTAGTGTGGATAAGGGAGCGAAGAACTCGAGGACCGTTGACGGATGCGTTTTTTTTTCGCCGTCGCGGAGACAAAAGGCCTCCCTTCCAGAATACGGCGAATCTTTCGTAAGATTAACGATCTTATCGATGTTTCTATCGAAACGATATCGTCTTTTTGCGTGATCGCGTCTTGCGGTCCTGCGGAGCCTGCGACATATCGGGTCGGCGATGTTTCTGTTCTCTTGGCGGGACATAGAAATTGTCGATCGTTCACGCACAGTGGAGAAGTTTGTCACGGCATGCTTTGTTAAGATAATAATAGAAGATTCGTTGTAATAATATCGATCGGCATCTTTTCCAAAGCATAACATGGCGTCCAACGGTTCTTGACGTCCTTAGAGTCTGAGAATGTCCTTGAATTTCACCTAATGTCCTTGAATTGGTTATTTCCCCGAAAATTTCAGTTTGTTTAAAAATTTATATTCAGTTTACTAAATATTTTTGTCTTTTTCTTTAAATGAACTGCCACGCATTTTCACGTATATTTTTTTCCCGCTGAACACGAATCTGCTGGCATTTTTGTGCGTAAGTGCAGTGAGACATTTGTACCTTCGATTTTATGCACTGAAAACACTTTCCTCTAATGTGAAATCACATTTTTGGGATTAAAATCTAAAATATTGGGTTTCAAGCGAAATGAACGTCGTATTCGTGATCAAGGATTCGTGACGGATGTTATTTTTATATTGCGCATATCGGTATCGATTGATTTATCCAGATACCGAAGATTTATCCAGATTTCGCGAGTGTCGATTATTGATCCGGGTAAGGCGAGTGGCCCGAACAGCTGTGAATCGACCGAAGATTTATCAAGCTGAAGCATCAACTAAAGATGCTCCGGGGTAACGGGTGTGTCGATAACTTATCTAGACGACGCGAGTGCCGAACTGTACGTAGATTACCGGAGTGCCGAAAAGTACAATTTTTACGACATTACACTTATTCTGTCGGATCGTTTAGAATCGGAATCATGACTGCCATAGCGCCCTTGTGCAGATTTTCGTAACTTAACCATAAAAGAACGAATAATATTAAGCCGCGTTACGAGTGTTCCGCGACTACCACGTCTACGTGTATAAATGCCGCCATTTTATTTCCTTTGTGCCGTACTAGTATCGCCATTTTTATTGTGAAAAAAAAGACAATGGAAAATCGAGATCGACTATTGGACCGCGGGCTCGGCAATACGCGTAAGTACCTTTTTTGACGATATTGCACTTATTCTATCAAACCGTTTAGTATCGAAATTACGATTAATGCGATTGCATCCTAGTGCAAAGATTTTCATAAATTGTACATGTAATTACGTACGTAGAAAAAAAAATCGGTAAAATACAAGAGTTCTTATAAAACTTTTCGTAACCATTGTCAAACTATTTCGTTTGACAATGAAATATGTATTTTTCTTTGTTTGTGCCATAGAAGTATAGCGATTTTTATTGTGAAAAAAGACAATGAAAAATCGAGATCGACTATTGGACCGCGGCTATTGGCTCAGCAATACGTGTGAGTACCTTTTTGACTATATTGCACTTCTATCAAATCGTTTAGTATCTCTTGCATCCTTGTACTAAGATTTTCGTAAATTGTCCATGAAATAGGTATTTACGTACGTAAAATAGGTAAAATACGAGGGTCCTTACCTTGACTTGCTTGCGGGCTTCCTCGGGCGGCAAGTTGGTCACGCTTCCCATTTGTGTGTCGACCCAGTCTTTAACGGCGGCGCTCGAGTCCCTGTACTGTTCCCAGAGTCTCACCGCGTGCTGATATTTCGTGCAAAGGGCGTCTAATTCGGCTCTCGTATCTTCCCAAGCTTGCACAGCCTCGTTAACCGCCGCGTCTACTCTTTCGCCGACCTCCGCTGTGCAACTCTCCCGCAACGGTTCGGCAGCCGCTCTCAGTTCGCCGATGAGAACCTCGCGCGCTCCCAAATCTCCGCTGAGACCCTGAAAATAAAATAAAATAAAATAGAACAAAACAAAAAAATCAAGCTTGAACAGTCACGAGATAGTCAATTCTTTTTATCAGCTGCGTATCTCATCGCATCGCTATGCGAGAGTGTTTTGTTTATTTCTTTGCCGTACAATGGACATCAAGCTGGGGCCCGTTCAGAAACGTACTTTGGATAACATAGAACGAGAGAGAGTGCTGCGCTGGTGCGAATGTCAGAGATAGAAGTTAGTTACCCGGGTACGATTTCTGAAGGCGGCCCTGAGGAATTAAGAGATTTACAGGTTAGGGTGTCATTTACGCCAAAACACATTGTTGGAAAAAGACAATGTATCCGAATCTTATGTAAGTGATTTAATACCGGAAATACGTCACTTCCGGTTTAAAAATCTCAGTTCTCGAGCGAAAATGATGTCACATCGAAAATACGTCACTTCCGGTTTGAAAATATCAATTTTCTACCGGAAGTAATTTCACATCAGAAATACGTCACTTCCGGTTTAAAAATCTCAGTTCTCGAGCGAAAATGATGTCACATTGAAAATACGTCACTTCCGGTTTGAAAATATCAATTTTCTACCGGAAGTGATTTCACATCAGAAATACGTCACTTCCGGTAGAAAATTGATATTTTCAAACCGGAAGTGACATATTTCCGGTGTGACGTTACTTCCGGTAGAAAAAGTGGGTTTCTCAAACCGGAAGTGACGTATTTCGGATATGACGTCACCTCCGATTGAAAAATGAGTTTGGCTGACTTAAAATAAAAATGAGTTTGGAAATGAGTATTGGCCGAAAAAAGTTTGGCGTAATTGATACCCTACCATTTTCGGACTGTTAGAAAGAAAAAAAAACAAAAAATGAATAGCAAGGAGCCTTTCAATGTTAAACGTATCTTTGGAGCCTATAAATAACTTCATAGGTACGGGAAGTGTTGCTGCGCGAATTCGGTCAGCTGGTCAACTAATTTAGTTCTTCCACTCGAGTTCATCGACCCTCCCCCAATCTCTCGCGGTTGATCTAACGAAAGCAGACCCACATTCGATTTTATCTCCCATCATTCTCGGATATAGTTCGGATAAATGATTAAAATACTATACACGTGCTTCGTCCGCGCGTGTCGAGTGCTCGCTGCTGCAGACGCTCTCGCCGAGCCTCGACGGTTGTGTCATTCTCGTGAGCTGCCGGTAATTATTTCTAAAGTGAATTAGCTCGGTAAAAGCCGAGCCTGGACTGACTCAGGCACGTGTACGACCAACTCTCGTCGTGCATCGTTGATAATTCAATTATCCAAATATCTCGTCGTTTCATCTAAAAAAAATTTAACCCTTTCATGGCAAAAAAAAGAAAAATTAAAAATAAAGTGTAATGTTTTTTTGTACCCTGCCGAAAAACAAAAATGAAAAGTTTTAAAAAATGTCGTGTTGTTTCATAAAGCGAATACATTGACTCGCGAATATTCGATCGGTCGACCGGCAGGACGAAGTTTAGTTTCCATACGAATAGGCAGCCCGAACGAACAAGACACATCGTTAATTCAATTGTCCATAAATTTAGATGATTTTATCTTTAAAAAAAAATTAAACCCTTTGATGATACAAAAATTTTAATTATTTTTTGTACTACACAATAAACAAAATTCGTATGAAATTTCATGTACTGAAGTTTCTATGCATAAGCTGGTATATTAAATTTCATGTACAATTGTGATAAAAAATTCACGTACAGTGTATTAAAAACTTTAGGAATACTTCACTTTTAGTAATTTACTTTAATTTTACTATAAAAGTCCATTAATTTTTCTTAACAATTGCACACTAAATTTAATGCACCACTTCTTCCATAAAAACTTTCAGCAGATTACATTCAAATTACAATTTTATTTAACAGTGCATGTGGAAAAACGTGAATTAAAAAAAAAAATCTCGAGTCGAATGATAAAGCGAAATACATTGATTCGCGAATATTCAATCGTTCGAGCGGCTGGACACGCGCTTTGTTTTCCGTAGGAGCAGGAATCGTCGTTTTAAACAATATAAACTAAATACAATGACCCGGGCGATGTGCAGTATGCAGGTCCCGCACGAGCGAGATACATCCGGTATATCTGTGTGCTCGTCGGCGCGCTGCACCTATAAATAGTTCATTAAACCCAGAAAACAACGGTATAACACCCCGTGGCCGCTGATTTTTTTTTCTTATTTTCTTGGCGAACCTTCGAGTACGTCAAAATTGCTAGACGTCTCGCGAGCATTCTTTTAGATTTTTTTTTTTTTTTGTGCCATCGAGAATATCCTTGGGAGTTGAAATACCCTACGGAGAAACGAGAACTGTCTCCCGGAAGAGAGTATCCACACCCACACACTAACGCACACAGAAACAGCCGGAGCTGCTATGCACCGCGGAAGCCTCGTTTCCGGGCAGGATATAAGCGCGCAACTTCTCAGCACGAAGGAATTTCGTGCCCCGTGCCACGAGCGATACGATTAGAGACCGCGAGCGAAAAATCGCCCGGCAAACTTTGGACGCTCCGCCGATGCGGCTTGTTAAATGAGAAACAAATTTTTGAAAAACTGCGAACGAACGGAAGTCTCGTACTCTGTTCGACAGAAATTATTTTCACGAACCGATAACTACGTGACGAGTGTATCGATTTTTTTTTTTTTTCATGAAACTGTTTGTTAAGTTTCTCGTGAAATGACCTTGAGGCGCCGCGAGAGAAGGCTCGGTGAATTTTAGGCGCTGCCGACGCCGCTTCTGACCTTCGACGCAAACGTCGAACGACCAACGACCGGAAGTCTCTTTTTCCCGCTCTGTATTCTAAACAATTTTTGTTTCTTTTTTTAGGCCGCACCTACTTGTTCATTCGAAAATTTTATTTGAAATATTTATTTTCATTAAGTAGATGTATATACATTTTTTTTAATAAATATTTATTTGCAAGAAGCCAGGAAATAATTTTTTTTGCTGGGACCGAGGCGAACGGTTTTACAATTTCTTCAATTTCTAATACAATCTCCTTGAGTAGCCTCGACAAAAGTCCGACAAAATTTGACCGTCCCATCGAAAGAAGTAGTCAGTAAGATTATATATGAAAAATAATGAAAACAGTAGCATTCTGTTGATTCGACCAAAAAAATATTTTTTACAAGTTCTTCGCAAATAAAAAATCATTTGGATTTAAGTAAATTTTCATATGCGAGAGACCAGTGAAATTAATAATTTTTTTCTGCGAAACGAGCCGAAAGATTTTAGCATTTGTTAAATGTTTGATACAATGTCCTCTAATGGCCTCTAGAAAATGTCCAATACATTCCTCCCGCCGAAAGAAACAGTAATATTGTAATAATAAAAATATATACATAGATAAATAATTTAAAAAAAATTATTATTATTATTATGATTATTATTAAAACGATTTCTTCAGTGTCTAATAGAATGTCCTCCAACGACCCACCTTTTTGCCATTCATACCATTCGACCAGAACTACATCGAAGCGATTCATCGGCGCGTTTTTGTTTACGTTTCATTCTACGCGCGATTGGCAGCGCGCAGTGTGTACGAGTAGGCGGACGAAAATTTACTACCGAGCCACGTGCCGTACAGTGAGTCGATCGGTCTGCCGTTTCACCGAAAGGGACGTTGGAACGCGTCAACAGTTCGCGCTTCACTGACACAAGGCACACGACACCCCGACGGGAGCCGGCTATAGTTTCGCCTCTCCTCGTTTCAGCGAGCACGACGCATGCGCCCGGGAAGGATCCTTCCCACGTGCGCGACTCCCTACGTCGAACCGAATGACCCAGTTGATAGTAAAAAAAAAATATATATATATATATAAGAAGAAAAAAAATAGAAATGAGGATAAACGTACAAAGTAAGCCCGCTGTGTTGCAACTGTGTTTTAATTCGATGTGCATTATTTCGTTTTGGCGGAGAGCCTTCGCTCGTTGGAATTAAAGCCCGATCTGATAACCGAACCCGCCCGACACTAATATCCATCACGCGGATGTAACACTTTTGCGAGTTACTCAACGGAACTGGCATTGAATGAAACGCGCTAAGGGATATAAAAAAAATTGCTCGTACGGACAGCCAATTCGTAGGATATTTTTTTACCCGTAGGTTAATTTAAATTCTTTTGATACATAAAATTAAATCAATGATATTAATAATCAATTAATTATGAAGTTATTTAATTAATCAAATTTAAGCCGTCTACCGATATAATCATTTTGAACGATTCTGGGACAAGGTAGACGATGAGTTGAGAAATTATTATTATTATTTTTATAAATAGCAATCAACTATGAAAATTAACAGAAGTTGAAACATTGTTTTTATTATTATTATTATTATTATTTAAAAAATAAATAGCTATCGGTTATGAAAATAAAAAAGTTTGAAAAATTGCATTACATGCGAATAGGAAACGACTCTGCAGACTCGCATCTTAGTCAGCCGGAACCGAGCCGCGGCGCTCATTTTTTTAAAGTAGGCAATTACCGTTGCAGCTAAATACCAGCGCTACTAAACATTAACGTAAGGGTTATTAACGTAACTTAACTCTTCTACCGATATAACAATTTTCAACGATTCTTACACAATACAGTCGATACGTTGAAAAACTATTATTATTATTGAAAATAAATAGCTATCAATTAAGAAAAATAATTTTGTAAAAAAGGCCTTGCCCGTTTATACCAATAAAATAAAACAAAAACTAAAAACAGGTTGAAAAATTGCATTATTTGCGGAGAAGAAACCACTCGGCTGATTTGCATCCTAGTCAACGGAACCGAGCCGCGGCGCTCATTTTTCGAGTAGGCAATTACCGTTGCAGCTAAATACCACACGTACTAAACATTAACGTTGGGTCGTTGGAAGCTCGCCGTTATTCGCTAAGGCGGAGAGTTATACCGGCCAGACAGTGAAGAAAGAACCCGTTACATTCGATATTTTCACCGCGACAAAATGCCCAAGAATGGACGAATGGTAGGAGTGGTAAACGTCCCAGTGGCCGGACACGGCGTGCGTCAAGAGAGACGGAAATACGATTTTTCATGCGCGCACAGTAAAAATAGAGAAGCAAAGAAAAATCGTTTTTTTTTAAATATGCAAAATAATTTATTTTTGGAATATTGGCTATAAAAGTTTCCGAAAAAGTTTTTTTTTTGCTCGTCGTTCAGGGACTATATTTAGTCCGGTTTTCACACTGATCTCGAATCTACCAGTTATTTAGCTTCTTCCACAATATTTGAAACGAAAACAAGTGTCTGTGATGAATGAGGCGCGAATTTTTTGTGTTTTCAAAATTTTGCCAAATTCTTGCTGCCAAATTTTGCCAAATTTAATAGGGAACATGGGTCCATAATAATTAATTTATGTCGAATTTTTTAGGCAAATGTCTCAAAAATGATAAGAGCTAGACTGCAAATTATGTTTTTTGGAAAATTGAAAATGTCACAAAACCGAGACCACTCGACCGATTCTTACCAAATTCAAAAAACAAAGCTTCCTCTGTGAGGAAGCAAAAGTTTGTACTTTTTACAACAACTTCTGGTTCACAAGCGTCCACAATATTTTATTTGTTAATTGTCCAATCGCACCATGCGGCTCTAGTTTTACAAACTAATGGTACAAACTATAATTTTTAATGACACGGGAAATAAAAGGACAGGTTTGGTATATTCGAATCTGCACGAACGAGTTTGTCACTTTCTTAACAAAATTATTTTGACGAAACTTCGTATTTCCATTTTACGAAATTAAGTGTGCAGCCACTGGTACTTTTACACTGCAAAAAAATTTTAAATTTAATGTACCGAACTTGGAAGTTTTTATACAAAAACTGGTACATAAAATTTAATGCACAATTGTGTTGAAAAATTAATATACTTTTCCATTGAAATTGAAGTAAATGATAAAAATTAAGGTACTTGTCACAGTAAATTTAATGTAAATTATTAAAAATAAAGTATTCGCAATGTTTTTAGTGCACTGAACATTAATTTTTCATCACAACTCTACACGAAACTTAATACAGCAGTTTTTGCATAAAAACTTCCACTCCGGTAGATTAAATTTCATAAGAATTTTTTTTACAGTCTACCTTATCGATTTATGGTGAGCGTCGCATCGATGTTTGTATACACGGTGACATCATTCGCTGCGAAAATTACAATAATCATCGAGACATCGATTCAATGTGCCAGTTTTGCAATCGATGCATGAATAAAAAAATAATAATAGTAAAGAAAAAAAAAAAGAAAATTGATATAGTCGCTGCGATATGTATCGGGTACGAATGAGCGCGTCGATACATAACGAGCGCGTGTGCACAGCACGTACTCTGTGCCTTTGCCTTTTGAATTTTTCAACGAGTTTAACGCTGGCGGTTAACTCACGGTTAAAAATGAAAAGTTTATATCACCGGTTAGCGGTTCGAAACGCGTTGTCACGTCTCGAAATAGAAGCCGGGAGATATTCCGTCGGCTCAACCGGGAAACGCCATGGTGTGAAACCGCACGCATTAAGCCGACGTCTCTGCCCTACACTTTGATGTATTTTTACAATTTTTTTTTATTTTTTATTTTTTTTTTAAATCTGATCAACAAAGTATAATTCTTACACAAATTTCCTGTGCACGGCACCTCTCATAAGGTTCACGTTGGCGTTTTGTCGTCGGAGAAAAAAAAATACGCCGGCATTTTGAGCGCGAAGTCCATTAAAAAAAAAAAAAACTGTGGACTACATTGATTGATAAGAACCATGCGAAACGCGCTAAATCGACGACTCTCGCGGCCTCCTATAACCGTGGTGACCCCGCGCACGGTTAGTCGGTTACTGATACGCCGAGCGTGCGACGATAGACAAGTGTTGCGTGATAAAGTTCCTCGTGGTCTCGCGCGCATGCGCACCGTCGGCCCGCACACTCGCTCTCGGGCGTCTCTACTCGATTCGCGGTATATGTTTGTGTGGGGAAAGAAAAAATAGTGTCTTTGAATATTTTAGGAGCTTCAAGCCGAACGGATAAGGTATAGATGGAACGGGATACGAGATATAATGCATACAGAATATATATGTCTATATATAGAGGGTCAATAAATCGTGAGACATTGGGTACAGCGGGGCAAAACGGTACGCGATTTTGGAGAACTTTTTTTTTGTCTCGATGAAACTGTGAGAGAAATGGTTAGTGAGATTTTTGAAATCTTTGTACTAAAATATCTCGATTGTTACCTACTGTTGTTTAATAGCGATAACGCAGTACGATTTATGGAAAAATGTACAAATTTGCTGATTTATAAATTTACCGATTTATAAATTTGCCGATTTATAAATTTGCCGATTTATAAATGTACCGATTTATAAATTTACCGATTCATAAATTTGCCGATTCATAAATTTGCTGATTTATAAATTTGCCTATTTATAAATTTGCCTATCTATAAATTTGCCTATCTATAAATTTGCCGATTTATAAATTTGTCTATTTATCAATTTGCAAATTTTACTATTCACAAATGGCAGCTAATGGTAACTAGTACAAAAATAATAAATAATAATGATATTTCCATTTTTGTGAAAATATCAAATATTTAGTATTTCGTACTGCTTCGTGTTCAAAATGCAAAGATCGTAAAATCCCACAAAAAAAAAAAAAAAAAAATGCAAAGTATCAAAACTATTGCCTCTTGCCCGGGTGTACCATTTTGCCCCGCTCTTCCTTAAAAAAACACCAAGCTCCCTCCCCGCGAACTCACCTCCAGTCTCTCGGTGGCCTTGAGCAGTCTCTCGTAGTCGACCGTCCCCTGAACAGTCAGAAGTTCCATCATGTAGTCTGCTTCCTGTACGGACTGCTGTACCATCTCGAGCTGTCTCTCGAAGCGTCTCCACAGTGCGAGTCGATTCCTCAGAAGAGCCAGCATCCTGGCGCACCTGGACTCCAGCTCGGTGTGAACGTCCTGCAGATTGGATATATCGCGTTCGATGCCAACGGGTGACACGGAGACCCTCGTGCCACCGGGCAGAGTATGAAGGAGTTGCCGTAGTCCCATGAGCTCCTGCCAGATCAGGGCCAGCTCTTCGCCGACGGCCTGGCAGCGTTCGACGCCCGCGGCCACCGACTCGCTTCCCTGCTTCTCGGACTCCTCGCACTGATCGAGAATGCCCGACTGGCGCACCTGAGACTTCCTGACGCGAGCCAAACCGCGCCGCAGAGCCTGCAGTCGTTCCCGAAGAAGCTGCGCCGCCTCGAGCTCTTCGCCGATCTGGCTCTCGATCGTCCGAGCGCGTGACAAGAGAATTCCGACTATCTCGCTCTCGGCAGCCGGCAACATTCCCAGCCGCCCGAGCTCGTCCTGGATGATGCAAACCCTCTCGAAGAGAACGGTGAGTCTCTCGACGTAGAGCTCGAGCTCCTCCTCGGTCTTCAGAACGCCGTGGAAGCCGTCTATGGTGAGCCGGAGCTCGTTGAGCTCCCGCTCGAGGATGCCCAGTTTGTCGTTCACCGGAACGTCCTCGGCGGAGATCGTGTCGGCGACCGATTTCTGGATGGCGAGGATCCTGCCCGCTACGCCGTGCCAGCGGTCCTGAAGTTCGCCGTGGAATTGCCTCTGCAGCATCTCGTCGGACAACGGCACCACTCGCAGAGCCTGCTCGAAGCTGCTGTTCGCCTCGTTTCGCATGTTGTTGTGCAATTCGTACTGCGCCTTCAGCTCCTGGAACAAAATCGATGGGAGGCGAAGACGCTCGGGTTAAAACTGGCTAAAACGGCTCATTGACAAAAGCGGCCGAAGGACCGTGTGTGTTTATCGCGCGTTAAAGTTTTAAACACAGCCGGGCCTGTTTGGGCGGTTGGGAAAACGATTTTTATCTCGGGGATGCGGAACGCCTCGGTGGCAAGCGGCCAAAGCTAATGGAATTAATTTGACCCAAATTCGACCGGCATGTTTCTCGAGGGCTTCTCGCTATCTACTGGAGGGTTTTTTTTTTTTTTTTTTTATTCGAGCACCCGATTAGTTCGTAGGAAATGTTTTTTTATGCTTGCAACTCCGGGCGGTTTGAGAGTTTCGTGTGGAGATGTGCACTGAATTTTTATGACCGGTCTTTTTTTGGTCCTGCGACCGTCACGCGACAGACCAAAAAATGACGGTGACAATAAGGTAAAAAAAAAATCGCGCCACCACCGTTTGGTGAAGCTCAACGGGACGGCAAACATGTCATCGCTGCCAGTACTTCGACGCCAACTTACGCGAAAATTTTTATTATTTAAACTTAAACCTTGCCATAATTTATTGATCGTAAGAGATGATTTACCATGTGGACACAGAAAAAGTCGACGCGAAGATTGTGCACCGTGAAGGTGGGCGCTGATATTTTAATAAACCTGAATTTAAGATTCAGGTTTATTAAAATACGTGGCAGTTCATTTTAAAGGTTCATTATTGGAGTTTAAAAATTCTTTAAAACGCTTAGAAATGCCCAAGTTTCGTTACCGAATAATCAACAGAATGAATAAACAATGGTATAATATTAATAGTATACCAATTATTATATTAATATTATACCAGATTACAGCTATGAATAGAGCTGTAGTCTGGTATGATAAGTGTAGATTCCTAAGCGCAGTAGCGTTACTTTTGTAAAAATGGGAAAGTAACGCAGATTCGCTTAACGAGGAGGTATATTAAAATATCAGCGTGACGTTAGGAGAAATACGATAATGGTAGTTCGACCATATTTGTGACGCTTCGTGAAAATGACTGTCATTGTTGTGTCAATTGACGTCAACGAGAAATGACGCTCATTGCACATCTCTAGTTTCATGCTCACCCAGAATTGACGCATGTGCCCGTCGGGTTGATCCTGCACAGAGGCCAGTTCCCTCTCCGCCGTCGACATCCATTTTTCCAGTCTGTTGACCAGATTCTCCTGAGTGTACCAACTGTCCCGGAAGGCCAGTAAACGTCTCAGCGACGAATCCACGTCGTCCTGGAGCTTCAGAATAACCTCCAGAGCTTCGCCATACCTGTCCTCCGGGTCTTCGATGTTTATCAGCTCTTGGAGACCCCTCGCCACCGCCAGCAACTGCATCAGCCGGGCTTGGTGGGTCGCTATGTCCGAGGATAGAGCCTGAGGATAGTGACGAAGATTCGTGTCAATTAAATCCGTTATTAAAATTTTCATGAATTTGATTTTTTTTAATTACAAAATAGTTGGGTTCACGGTCAAATAGTTGTTGCAACCATTTTGGAAGGTAAATTTTTTTTGTTGGAAAGTTAACTGGTCGTGGAAACGAATTATCATTGGCCGAGTGAATTCGGTACTTAGGTAATGGCTAAGGGAGACATCAAGAACGGTTATTGGAACAAACAGAATGGTTCAGGTGATTAACTTATGTTGGACCGATTTATGGATCTCTGAATTCTGTCAACTATTCACTGGGAGGATGATGATAAAAAATTGTCAGTTGTCTGAGAAAATTGACCGCAGCTTATGGAACGCAACTAGGGCGCCACTTGTGGCAGCAAGTTCCAGATTTTCCATGAATTTTTACCCCTGATATGTAGAAAAAATTCTTGTGAATTCGTCACTTCCTGACATAGACGGCGGTGATAATTAATTACCATGTCTTTACAATTTATCACAAGCGATCTAGTCAATTTTATCTTATCCTTCGATCACCCAATAAAATCAGCACGAAACGTTCTTGACCACAAACGTCCATATTTCGTTTCTCGTTAATTTTACAAAATCTTCTCCATTTTACAAATACATATTTTTTGGTAAAATAAACGAGAAACGGACGTTTGCGGACGTTTGCGGAGAACAGCAAGTACGTTAAAAGTACAAATAATTTTTGACTGTGATCAGTGCACAGTTTTCTTTGCTACGGGTGGAAAACTGACCTGGTACAACGAGATGTACTGATCGTAGTCGGAGGACGTGACGGTCTGCAGGTCGGGTACTCGTTGATGAGCGACCTGTAGCCATCCTCTCTCCTCCTTGACGCCCTGTTCGAGAACGACCCATCTCGAGGCCGCGAGGGACATTTGCTGAGCCTTCGAGGCCGCCAGATCGAGCAGCTCGATCGCTCGGCTGTGCAGACGCTCGTGCAGATTGGAGTGCTTCAATCTCGTCTCGGGATCGAGATTTCCCTCCAGCGACTCGAGTATCGCTCGGCAGTGATTGAGATTGACGAAGAATTTTCTGTGTTTCTGCATTTCCTCCCGAAGATGTTCGAGGCTCATCACCGATATCGGGCTCGACAGAAGTTCCTCGGCTATTTCGGTTATCTGAGCGAATTCCTGAAGCGTCTGCTCGTATTCCTCGGCGAGCGACAGTAGCTGTAGCAGCCGCTCTCTCTCCACGAAGATGCTGTTCTCTATGTGACTCGTCGTCTCGTGAGCCACGTACGTTTCGTCGGGTATCACCTTGCCCGGATAATCGCGCAGTAATCCGCGGGCTGCCGCAACGAGCTTTCCGGTCTTCCACATGTGGCACCGATTTGTGTTCTCCAACTTCTCGAGCTCCTCCAGTTTCCACACCGTAGAGGCGTCGCTCTCTATTATGTCGTTCAACTGATGACGCTGCTCCTCGACCAATCTAATTTTTTCGATTCATTTAATTAATTAATAACAATAATAATAATAATAATAATAATAATAATAATAATAATAGTATAATAATACTACTACCAATAACAGTAGTATTAATATTAATAATAGAGACTCTCATAGACACATCCGGAAAAATTGCGGGCGTCCCAAATAAATGTTTATATGGTTTTATATAAATATTTACTAGATTAAAAAAAAAAATTAATTTGCGGGGCGTCGGTCAAATAAATTATTTCTCTGGGTGCACTCACAGTGAAAGGAATAACTTGAATTCCATGAGCTAAAATTGGACCACTAGAAAATCGTGCCCATAGAATGAAGCAAATTTCCCAAAGATTACATTTATGCTCATGGAATGGAATTTATACAATTTCAACCGCTAGTAACAATAATAACATATTCACTTATTTACTCTAAATAATCAGAATTGATTAAAAAAAATTAAGATAGGGATCTGGAAATGAGGTTTATGCAATCTTACCTGTAGACATTGTTGACTCCATTGATGAATTCGTCCCAGCGCGCTAGTTCGGCGTTGGTGTATCGTTCGCCGTCGCTCGTTACGTCCTCGATGGCTTTGACCTGGTGCTCGAGGGCGTCCATGCACTCGCGAATCCTCTCCCTCTCCTCCTCGGGGTACTTGCCCTCGAGCTGGGTCCAAATCTGGTCGAGTTCCCTGATGCTGCCCTCGACGTGATTGACCTCGTCCCTGAGATCGACGAAGGTTCTGGTGTCGTCGTAGCTCGGCCCAGCGGGGCTCTCCCTTCCCAGGAATATCCTGTACTCGATAGTCTCGAGCCACGTGGAGATCGTTTCGACGATCGTTATTATGCTCTCCTCGACCACGAAGATGTTTTCCTCAGCAACGGCGTTTCTCAGCTGGGCGAGCTCCTTCCGGATCTCGGAGGCGCGTTCCTCCACGGGCTTGGTGGTTCTGACGTCTTCGAGGGTCGCGACGTGCAAGATGTTCGACAGATGACTCGTCTCCTTGGCCGCGGGCAGATTGCTCAACCGCTCGGAGACGATTCGCGTCGACTGCGTTCTCTGAGCCACCTGATTGAGCGGTTTGACGACGTAGTCGCGTGCCTCGGCGGCGATGAGGTTAACGCTCGAGGTCGCACCGGGACTCGTCGAACCTTTGGTCGGGACGGTCTGAAGACCGAGAATTCCGCGATCGTCCCAGGAGGCCGATTCGTAGTCGGGTTTCCTGACCGCTGGGGATTTCTTGCCGGTGTCCGATTCGGCGATCGCTTCGGCGTAACTCTTGATCTCGTGCTTCTTTCTGTCGGGTTTGGGGTCCTGGGCCAGTACCGATTCCATCGGGGAGAGCGGTTCCTCGCTGGTGTCCATCGGCTCCGGGGTCGTCTCGATCCTGATGGCCTCCTGGAACACGCTGGAAGCCGGAATGGGCGAGGGAACTTTCTTGGGCACTTGGGCTAGGGGGAATTCCTTTGGTGGTGCATTCGCGTTGTCGATGTCGTGGGAAGTCTGGACTGTGAGGCTGGAGCCGATCATACTTGCCGTATCCTTGGCGACGTTGTCGTCGACAGGTGTTTCGGGTACTTTGTCAACTAGTGGAACTGATTGTGTACCAGGAGTTTGAGTCTTTTCCCGCTGCTTGATGTCGCTCAGCTTGAGGTCCGTGTAGACCCGGCCGATGGTCACGTTGTCGGGGACATTCTCGTCGCCACTCTGGGGCTCCGGGCTTTGATGACCGTGTTTGGAGCTGGCGTTCTTCTTGGCCACCTCGGAGTAAGACAGCCGCAGATACGCGTCGGAGGATTGTGGAGGATGACCGTAAACTGATTCGGGGTCGTCACGATGTTCCCTCTCGGTAGGCGTGGATCCGGACACCTCGGTGTGCTTGTGCTTCCTCTTTCTCTTGTGTCTTTTGCCGGACCTTTCCGTGGTCTCGTCCGATGCACGGCGGTCCGTTGATTCTTCGGTGACCGTGCTGCTGCTGGGCCGCGTCGGCTCCGTTGTCGATTCACTTTGGGTAAGGAGAGAACTTTCCGCTGTTGAACTTCCGCAGAATTCGACGGTTGCGCGAACGTGGATCTCGTACGAAGTGTCGGGTGTTGAGTCTCGCTCGGAGGCAACCGAAAGTGGCCTCTCCTGAGGTTCAGGTTGAGGTTCTACTTTGGTAGGTGTCTTTGCTGGTTGGATGGTTGTTGAAGACTCCTCAGCTTTGGTTGCTTCCGGAAGCGGTTGATCTTCTACCGGTTGGATCTCCGTTGGCGGTTCCTTGACCGGTTGGGTCTCTATTGGCGGTTCTTTGACCAGTTGGGTCTCTGTTGGCGGTTCTTTGACCAGTTGGGGCTCTGTTGGTGGTTCTTTGATCAGTTGGGTCTCTATTAGCGGTTCTTTTACTACTTCGATCTCCATTGGAGGTACTTTCACCATTTTGATCTCTATTGGCAGTTCTTTTACCACGTCGATCTCTATTGGCGCTTCTTTTACCTCTTCGATCTCTATTGGCGCTTCTTTTGCCACTTCGATCTCTATTGGCGCTTCTTTTACCACTTCAATCTCTATTGGCGGTTCTTTTACCACTTCGATCTCTATTGGCGGTTCTTTTACCACTTCGATCTCTATTGGCGGTTCTTTTACCACTTCAATCTCTATTGGCGCTTCTTTTACCACTTCGATCTCTATTAGCGGTTCTTTTACCACGTCGATCTCTACTGGCGGTTCTGTTACCAGATCGACTTCTATTGTCGGTTCTTCGACCTTTATTGGCGGTTCTTTTACTAGTTCGACCTTTATTGGCGGTTCTTTTACTAGTTCGACCTTTATTGGCGGTTCTTTTACTAGTTCGACCTCTACCGGCGGTTCTTCAACCTGCCTTATACCTACCTCAGGATCAGGCATCGTGGAAGTCTCCACAGACTCCACGACGGTTTGCTGAGACACAGAAACGACTGACTTCTCCTCGCTGGGTCCAGTCTGCGAGCTGATCTCCGCAGTGTCGGGTATTATCTGCGCGCTCTCCTCGACCGTCGGTACCAATTCTTCGGTTTCAATCTGCACGAAGGAATCGAGAGTCTCGATCTTCTCCGGCACGGTAGTCTGCGACTCTTCCTCAGTCGTGGTGACCGGCTCTTCGACGCTCGTCTGTGCCGACAGTTCCGCGTGTTTGACTCGTTCCGGACTCGCCATCGGACTCGTCTGCATCACAGTTTCGATCGTAGGCTCCGGTGATCTCGTCTGTATCTCCATTTCCTGGGTCTCCACTTCGCGAGGACTTTCCCTCGGTGTCGTCTGCGTCTGCGCCGTATCGAGATGAACCTCCTGAACGAGATCGGCCTGCATCTCAAAGTTCTCGGTGGACGGCAATTCCGGACTAGCCGGTTTGCTCGTCTGAACGTCGGTTTCGTTGGTTTCGGCTACTTTGGGCAAATCCGTTTGCATGGAGCTCTCTTCGACCTTGATCTCCGCGACAGGCGGCGGTGGCGTAGTTTGCGTTTCCGAAGTGCCCAAAGACATCTTTTCCACGATGTCGGTCTGAACCTCAAAGTTCTCCATCTTCGGAGCTTCGGGACTGGGGGGTTTGCTGGTCTGCGCATCAGCTTCCGCGGTCTTGACGACCACTTCGGGAGAAGTCTGCATCGAGGTCTCCAGTCGCTCTACTTCTACGACTTCCGGTGGTGGCGTTGTCTGCTGTTCCGTGTCCAAAGACGCTTCAGGCTCCTTGAGAGTCTGCGTCTCGATCTCCGAAGTAGCGATCGCCTCGATCGGCGATGTCTGAACCAGCGTGGAATCCACGTCAACCCGGATGGTCTGCACTTCAATCTCTGCGACTACCTTCGGTGATTCCACCGGGCTTTGAGCCGGAGGACTCTCCACAGGACTCGTCTGCACGGCTCCCTCGATCGTGACCGCAGCCACTGGATCCTCGGTCTGCATCGAGGAGTGCTCACGATCCGGCGACTTCACGTCGATCGTTTGCATACCGTAATCCAGAACGGGAGTCGGTGATGTCTGAACTTCAATGTTGACGTCCTCGGCCGTTGTCGTCTGGATCTCCCGCTCGTGAGTTTCGACCGTCAACTCCGGAGAAGTCTGCAGCGAACTGGCGACGATTTCCGGTTCTTCGGGGGTCAGATTACCAGCCGAAGCGTCCTTGGTCTCAACAGTCGTCTGAGTGATGGCTTCGGTGCGTTGGATGGTTTCCTCAACTGCTCCCAGTTTCTTCTCAGGTTCATCCACCTCAACCTTCGTCTCTTTGTCACTCTCCTTAGTTTGAGGAATTGCGATGGCTTCCTCATCGGTCGGCACTTCCGGTTCTTCGCTCGGAGTGCTTCGCGGCTCAGCGGACGCCTCGCCGTCATCTTCCCGAGTGCTCTTGACCTTCTGTTGCTTCTTGGTCCTCTTCTTCTTCCTCTTCGCCGGGTCGTCAAGTTTGTCGCTCTTCAGAGATTCCTCGAGGGTGCTCGGTCGGTCGGGCTCGTAGCCGCTCTCAGGACTGTCGTCCCTCCGCATGGAAATCGTCAGCGACGAATCGTCGGTGATCTCCATTACGTCCGGTTGCGGTTGTTCGCTCGGTTGTTTGGTGGAGTCTGAGAGCGGTATGTTGAGATCGGTTGATTCGGCGATGGACGTTGCTATGGAACTACCGGAGACGACGTCCTCGTCCATCGGCGTCTTGTCCCCGGACTCCGTTCTCTCTCTGCGCTTTTTCTTTTTTCTACTTCTCGCGCTGCCGCTCGTCGAATCGGTCGCGCTCTTGTCAGAGGGGAAGACGCAAGTTTCAGTCTCCTTGTCCTGGGTGAGGGGTGACTTGGGCTCCTCGTAGGCCAGGCTGGTCTCCGTTTCCTTCTCGGCGGTTATGAAGTCACCGGTTTGGACGACTTTGTTGTTGATCCGCTGGACGATCTCCTTGTCAGCAGGTAGTCTTATGTCCAAGTCTTCCTTCACTACGTGGTGGACCGTCGTGGTTTCCGGTTGGCGAGCCTGGGTCACCATCGACACCGAAGATCCGGCATCCGCGCCTCTTTCCTCCACCGACAAGCTGATCTGGACCTTGTCCATTACCGATTTCTGGTCCGGCTTTGGTGCTGCGCTTTGGGTCAGCGATTCTCCATGGCGGCGCTCGCTGTTCAGGAAGTCATCGCTGTCTGAGCTCTGGACCGGTCGCCGGCCGGCTGGCGGTGTGGAATCTTCGGATGATTCTTCCAGAGGAATGTTCTCTATGGCTGGTGTCTTAGAAGGTTCGCCCTCCTTCCGCTCCCCGGATGTTCCCGAAGCTTCGACACTGACATAGCCTTCCATATTGCAAACATCATCTTCCTCTAAGAGAACGACAGCTCCTTCTTTATCATTGTCCTCTACGGTGCTGCTATGCTCTTTGTGCTGTTCTACTTCTACCGTGCCTCGTTCTACTTCGACATTTTCACTCACAACTGGTTCGACTTCAGACTTACAGGTCGCTCTGGCATCTTCGATGCGAGCAGCTCCCTCCGACTCTTTGGCGGACTCCAAAGAAGTCTCGACGATCGTATCGGCGCTCGATAATTCCTCGGCTGGAGTCTGGAAAACAGCGTCTCTTTCAGCATCGATCAAACTCTGGCTCGTCAGACCCAACTGGCCGATGGCTTCGCCAGCATTTACCTCGACCGGAAAGATCTCCCGCTCGTGTTTGTCGGTCGAGTGGGTCTTAGGTTCCTCGACTTCCACCACCGCGACGTCGGACAATCGCTCGATGTCTTCCGAAACGGAGATCGTTTCGGTGGCTCCGACCTCCGGAGTTTCGCTCTTTGCGCTGGAATCCGTGGTTGGGGTCTCTTCCTTCCTGGAGCCGCTGACCAAGATTTCCTTGGCGAAGGGGCCGAAGAATGGACCCTGAAGAGGACTACCAGGTTGGGCGACAGAATCAGCGATGCGCGTCTCTGCTCCCAGCACCTGAGTGATCTCCCTGTCGTCCTCCCTCTTGACGACGTTGATGCTGATGTGAGGTATGTCCTCCTCGTCGACCTCAACTTCCTCCGGTTCCTCTATCACCTCCTCGGTGATGGTCTCCTTGCCGTCGACTATCGTCACCCTGCGGATGATTCTCCGCGTTTTCCTGATGACACGTCTGGTGATCTGCTGGACGGTGGCGTGTACGCTGGAGGTCTTGGTGGTGTATCCAGCCTCATCGATGCTGAATTCCGGACCCGGTTGGGCGATCTCCCCGGCGACGTCGCCGATCTCGCCGTGGATGACGCTGTGGGTGTAGCGCGCTGGTGCCTCGAACTCCTCGACGTTAATCTGGTCACCGGGTGCGCCGGTGGTCACTCTGCCGCCGTAGGTTTGTCTGGTGGCCGTTTCCACGGTTCCGTCCGGTCGCGTCCTGGTGACGGTCACCTGCTGACCTCTCATGGTCGCCTCGGAGAAGGCTTGGACGGTCGGCGGGGCGTCGCCGACGGCGGTGGACAGCGCGGTGACGTGTTGCTGGGTCGTCTGGCTGCTGGTCACGAGGGTCCTCCGGAGTTTCCTGACGATGATCCTCTTGGTGCCGTCCGCGTCGACGACGATCTCCGTCGTCACGTCGTCCGGCTCCACCAGCACGGTCTCGAACGACTGCGGGGCCGCGTGTTGTATGTTCAGCTCCGATGTTGCGCTCTTCTGTATCTCGGCGTCCCGGTACTTCATGTCGACGACGATGTCGTCCGGGTTGACCGGGCGGGATTCCTCGGCGCTCGGTATGTTCTTTGTCGCGATCTCGATAACGTCGTGGCTGCCGTCGGTTCTCTTCGACACCTTTATCAACTCCTGACTCTGCTTCCTGGCGTCGCTCGACGAGGCCACGGGCTCGGTCATCAAGCTCTGGCAGGTCGTCGACACGATTTGCGACGTCGACGTCTGCTTCGTCAGCTGAGCGGGCTTTTGCTCCGCGGCCGCTGGCTCGTCGGCCAGCAGACTCTGGCCGGTCTGCAGCGAGACGTCCGCCCACGACGGCGGACCGTCCCCGTCGTGGGAGCGGATCGAGGGCGCCTGATCGAGAGTCGAATCGTCCTGATCTACCGACTCGTCTAAAGCCCCGGATTCATCGTCGTCCTCGATAACTTCCTGCGAACACCATGAGGGTTTCTAACGTGAGGAGAACGATATTTAGCTTCATCCCCTGGCACCGAAGCCCCCGGAGGACGCGGTCCCTGTGCTCCGCCGCTCGTGGGGTTTCGAGGATGAGGTACCCATTTTTTTTCCGAGTTCCCGGATGATAAGTACATGGAATGATGGAGTGATAAATGATGACTGTTACGTATGCACGTTACGATGAAACGACTGTTAGATTGTCCCTCCTCGGTGACGGAGATTGTTCGATGAACGACGGTGAGAGTAAGCGACTGGACAATGGTTACCACGCGGGTAGATATGTGAATGGTTTATGAGTGTATTATATTGTAGTGGTGATGGTGCGTGTCTTGTATTGTAGCGATGCGTGGGTCTGTGAGTATCTGTGAGTATGAGTATCCGTGTGAGTATTACGTGAGTAACTACGTGAGTATCTGCGTGAGTATCCGTCTGAGTATCTATGAGTATCCGTGTGAGTATCTGTGTGAGTATCCGTGTGAGTATCTGTGTGAGTATCCGTGTGAGTATCTGCGTGAGTATCCGTCTGAGTATCTATGAGTATCCGTGTGAGTATCTGTGTGAGTATCCGTGTGAGTATCTGTGTGAGTATCCGTGTGAGTATCTGTGTGAGTATCCGGGTAAGTATCTGTATGAGTATCTGTCTGAGCATCCGTGTGAGTATCCGTGTGAGTATCCGTGTGAGTATCCGTGTGAGTATCCGTGTGAGTATCCGTGTGAGTATCCGTGTGAGTATCCGTGTGAGTATCCGTGTGAGTATCCGTGTGAGTATCCGTGTGAGTATCCGTGTGAGTATCCGTGTGAGTATCCGTGTGAGTATCCGTGTGAGTATCCGTGTGAGTATCTGTATGAGTATCTGTCTGAGTATCCGTGTGAGTATTCGTGACGATCTGTGACTATCCGTGTGAGTATCTGTGAGTATCGGTGTGAGTGTCCAATCGACATGAACTTTATTATTATGTGGATATAACGTTATAATGTGCATTCCCACGTGGAAAAAAGAAATTGTACGTTGCATATATCGAAAAAGTATATATACGTGATTGTATGAAATAATATTTTCGACGAATTTTTATATTTCGGTGACAGTTCGAGCATACTAGTCATTTTTTTTATAGCTGATGCATTGATAATATAGAAACGGCGAATTTGATGTATATCGAACATACTTCAATGCATAGGTAGGGTCGACGCGAATAACGTAATCCATCGGATTTATTCGTCGACGAGTTAACGTAAATTACAATCGACGTAGAAGTCGTGCGTATACTTGGGCGAACGCAACGAGTCATATAGAGTAATAAATCAATTGAAGTAATTAACGATCAAAGTTTAATTATGCCAAAGTACATAGGTGTAATTAACATTCCTTAGATACATGCAACGCCTATAATACATCCATCACCTTAAGCTTAATAAACGAGTATAGAGTAGATAGATAGGAAATTTATTTACGAATACGAAAAAAAATATGGTGCGTACTACAAAAAAAAAAATAAATAAATAAATAAAAAATGAATGAAAATAATACATGTGACGTGGGTGGGTAGGACGACGAAGTGCACGACGATGAAGATGACGATGACGATGAAGATGACGACGAAGGTGAAGATGAAGATGAAGACGAAGATGAACTGTGCGTTTGCGAGAGGTATGACAGTACAAGTGCGTACGAAATAGAAAAAAAAAAATTAAAAATTAACATAACGTGATATAAACAGTCCCACTCTGACCCTCGACCTAGAATTCGTGCGAAACTATATCGTGAAGAAAAAAGAAACATAATATCCCTACCGTAGACATTAGAAGCGTTGAGAGTAACAAAATTCTACATCCAGACGAACTATCGTGATTTTTTTTTCTACGCCGTCAAGCAGTTGCATTTAATTTTTTAATTTGAACATAACAAAGCGATCCCCGCAGCTGTAAAATGTGTAGGGAACACCGGGTCAAGACGTGTTCGCTAAGAAATCAAGATTTTCTTTTGTTCACGGACAAAAAAAAAGCTTAATCGGTTATAATTGCCCGAGAACCCTTGTGAGAATGCCGCACGGGACCGACGCTGGGCCGACGCTGGGCCAACGCTGGGCCAACGCTGGCCAACGCTGGCTGACGCTGCGCGTTTACTGGCACTGTGCGGCGTTCCCACTAGGGAACATTTAACCACTTTGCCCCGGTCTTCCCTTCACCGGCTTCGATCTAATTAAATAAAAAAGTATCCCTCGAGACATGCGCCATTGAGAAAACGAATGAAATGGAATGGCGGCGAGACGATTACGTGAAACATTAAAAGTGTTGCAGACAGGCGATAATAACGGATCGAGATTGTAAAACGAAGTGATCGGTCGTCACGGATATTCGGAGACTCTGCAAAGCCGCCTTGCCCCTAAAGCAAAACGCTCGAGAGTCCGAAATCCGTTTCATTGTTCAAAGCTATACCCGCAACCGTGGCGTGAAGTGCAACGAACAGTGCCAAAGCTCCCGTATTGTCGTAAGCGTCGAGTACCTTCTGCTTTTGCTCCAGGCGCGACGCCATTTCCATCAGCGCCTCTTTCAGACTCTTCGCCAGACTACTCACTTCCGGCAAGCCCTCGAGTTCCTTCACCCTTTCGGTTCGGCTCGTCAATTCATCCTCGAACTCCTGAATATAAGACGAACGCCACGTTACACGTATGCCGAGCTTGCAGATCGGAAAGGTTCTTCGATAGTTATGTTAAGGTTGTACTTGCGGACAGTTTGACCTCACGTGAGTTCAGAGAGAATTGAGAGAGAAATTGCGAACACTCCTCGATGGGACAAAAATCTGAACAAAAATCAACCATACGGAAGGTGCTGAAAAGATTGATTTTGCATAATAATAATTTCAAAATGTTATTAACATATTAATGAAAAAAAAATCCCAACGAATCGTCCGGCAACCTAATTTTTTTTTTAATGAAAAAGATTTGTTAATTTTTCTGAATATGTATGCATTTTTTCAGAATCTCGTGTAATTTTTGAAAATTGCGTTTTCAGTCAATAAAAAACGTAATTTTCAAAAATGACACAAAATTCTGACAAAATTCATACGTATTCAAAAAGATTAACAAATTGTTTTTATACGAACAATAAGTTAAGTTGCCGGGCGATTTGTTGAACAATTTTTTTTCGTTCATTTGTTAATAACATTTTGGAATTATTATTATGCAAAATCAATCTTTTCAGCACCTTCCATATGCTTCATTTGTCAGGTTTGTATTCCATCGAAAAGTGTTCGCAATTCTCTCTCAATTCTCTATGAACTCACCCGAGGTCGAACTGCCCGCAAGTACCACCTTAAAAAAAAAAAAAAAAAAAAAAAAAAAACGAACCTTATAGCTCGACGACGAGTGTCGTTCGTTGATAGTGAGGATGAGCCTTCGCAGCCAGGCGTCGGTGTCGTCCAGGAATTGTCTGTAGGCGGCGACTTCGAGTTTCCGTTTGTTCTGAATTCCCTGAGCCTCGCCAAGGGCCATTTTTCCCTGCTCGGCCTGAGACAGAAGTGCGACTATGCGCGCTCGAATTCCCGCCAGGGAGGCCGAGAGTTTCTGCCACTCGGCGTCGGCCGAGGTCTTGGTCAATCTTTCGTCGATCCTCGAAGCCACCCCGTCGAAGCGGTGAAGTTCCTCAATTATCGCCTGCGAATAAATGGTACCCGCGTTCGGATGAGATTCTTCGGGTGCTGTTCGCTTCGTCTCGACGGCAAATCTTACCGATATCGAGGAGAGCATCGTCTCCAAGCTGTCGCACGGCAAGTAACCCAACGAATTTTCCAAGCGTGCAACAGCCGCTCTAAGTTCGCCGATGTCGCCCTCCACGGAGGCCTGCAAATTACACGATTCTCCGTAATAAAAACCGCCCACTCGTAACCAAAGGAGCATACATAGTTCAAAGCGTATAAACAAGGTTGACCATGCCGTGCACATGGCGAACTCCGGTACAATTCCAGACTGCGGATTAATCGGTATTAGCTCGAAATAAATATCACCAAACCTGTGAAGAACGCAACGGTCAAAATAAGGATGAACGCATTGGAACAATTAACAAAAAAAATAACACGCAACTGATTCGACAAAATTCGACACATCGAGGCCTCAGAAATTTAACCTTGTATATAATTTTTTTATTCCAAAATAGAATTGGAACTAAAGTAGAATTGGCTTTAAATGACGTCGTTGTGTCGAACGGAGTCGGGCGCGTTAGATCTGTAAAACGAAAATCGGTATCGGGCAGCGAAACGATGGTAACGACAAAGACGAGTAGGGGCGAGAAGTGAAGAAGGAATTGCCTGTATTCGATAAAAAAAAACCATCGAAATTACACATACAGGCGTAAACTATGCAGAGTGTTAAGTGCTGAGTACGGTGTAACGATAGCATGCGGGCGGAGGAGGAAGGTACGAAAGGTCCGCCACAGATAGAGACGAAGCCAGAAACACGCCTGTAACGAGCATACACACCAGTGGCGACATTGACAAATTATAGATAGAACAAGATAGAAAAAAGAGCGAACCAAAGTAAAACCAATCGAACAAAACACATTGTAATACGTAATAGTACGATAAAGAAAGAGGCGGCAAGAATGCTCGAAGTTTTACAATAGTAATGATAATAAGTAAATAAATAAATAGTAAACGATAGTAATAACGCAACAAGACCGAGAGGACTGGCGGGATTTGTCGCACCTTGATCCCTTGGATCCGCATTGCTTCAGCGGTTGCTGCCTCAGTCTCTCTCTCCACCTCCCGTTCGTTGCTCGGCCGCTGGATTGATTCTCCTGTCTCTATACCTAAATGCATTTTGGACGGTGGAGGAGGGCAGGAGCTGCTGTTTGTCGGGATGGATTGGGAGGACGCAGCGCCCGGGCTCGTCCACGCTGGACCGGATAGGGATTGGGATAAGGCGGAGGCTTGCACGTCGGAATCGAGCGCGTCAAGATCGGTTATCAGATCCTCGGTCATCCTGTGGACGAGTTGGGATGTGTGATCGAGTCTAGGATCGGCTCGTGTGTCGTCGCGTTCGATCGCCAAGTAAGTGCTATAGTCGTTCCAGCTACACATTCCGCCCGGCAAATCGGCCACGAGACGCTCGGTGCGCGGGGTCGATGAACTCGAATGAGATTCGCCGCTCGAATCGGTCTTGGGACCGCCGCCCCCCGAATTACCCCCGTGTGAATCGTCGTCGTTTCGATCGCGCTTATCGTCGTTGTCGTCGGTCGCTTTCTTAACCGAGCTCCTCTTCGACAGGGCAGCGAGACTCTCGAACAGATTACGCTCGGCCTCGTGATACGGCCTCTTGTTCAACCAAAAACCACCGTCAAGCGATATGTGTTTCGATAGTTTGTAGGCGGGGAGTTCGGATTTAGGGATTTCGTCGGCTGGCTCGTCGCCGTGGCTCACGACGACTATGTCGTCCTCGTCGATGTAGAAGTGGACCTTCGATCGCGGCCCGGCGGGCGCAGCGGGATCGGCCGTTGCGCCCAGCGTAGCCAGATCGGATGACGCCTCGGATTTTGGGAGGGACTTCTTGTCGGTTTTGGGTTTTTCCTCGAAAGAGGGCGCAGTGGAGAGCTTTGGTGCGCTACCCTTTTCCTCTTCCGTATGCAGATTTTGCATCGCCGCTAGGGCGGGTGATGAACCGGCTTTCACACCCTTCGAACCCAGAGTTCCATCAGCTTCCGTCTTTTCCTTGACAGTGGCTGGGATTGATGTTTCTGGTTTTTCTGAGGATTGCGCAGGAACTGCTGCTTGTACCGGCGACGATTTTACGTCGGAAGTTTTCGTCGCATTGCTAGCCTTGGAAATATCGATAGGTTCATCGATCTCGTCATCGTCTTCTATAGGCATCGGTTCGTCCAAGATGCTCATCCAAGAATCGTCAGCGACCAGATGAATCTTTTTGGGTTCCTCCGCCTTGACGCTGCTCTCTTTCACCTCGACCTTGGAAACTGAGTCCGAGCTAACTGGATCAACTTTTTCCGACGATACTGCGGGAGTTTTCGCGGTTTGCTCACTCGTTTTTGGAACTGTTTCTACATTGGAGGAGTCTTTTAGTTTACTCTCGGTAGATTTAGTTACTGCGACCGTAGATTCTTTGTCGATAGGTTTGACGATTGGTGTTTGTTCTTCGGGTTTCACTTTGATTTTGTCGTCGGACTTTTTCTTCTTGTCAACTTTGCTCTTCGATTGTTCGGGCTTCTTTTCTTGCTTCGATATATCTGCTGGTGTAGCGGGGAGCTTCGTTTCCTCAGATGGTTTCTGAATTTTCGTTGGCTCGGGTACAGAAACTTCAACCGTCTTAGTTGGCTCATTCGTTTTTGAAGCCGTTTCTACGTCAGCGGAGTCTTTTACTTTGCTCTCGGAAGGTTTAGTTGCCGCGACTGCAGATTCTTTGTCGATAGGTTTGACGATTGGTGTCTGCTCTTTGGGTTTCACTTTGATTTTGTCATCGGACTTTTTCTTGTCAACTTTGCTCTTGGATTGTTCGGGCTTCTTTTCTTGCTTCGATATATCTGCGGGTGTAGCGGGGAGCTTCGTTTCCTCGGATGGTTTCTGAATTTTTGCTGGCTCGGGTATAGAAACTTCAACCGTCTTAGTTTCAGCTAACGAAACAGGCTTTTCCGTATCGACCTTCTCGACAGATTTTGTAGATTTTGTTATCTGATCTTTGGGTTTTTCTTTACTTTTTTCAACCCCTTGTTTCTTTATCTCTTCAACCTTTGACGTTGATTCGGTGGTAGATTTTTTCACTTGCTCCTGTTGCTTTGGAGCTTTCTTATCATCCTTAGATTTTTCGGACTTCTTTTCAACAACCGGTTTATCTTCGGGCTTGGCGGGTTGCTTCGTATCCACGGGTTTCTGAATTGTCTCTGGTTCGGGTATCGAAACTTTGACCGTCTGAGTTTCAGCTATCGAAGCAGTCGTTTCCGTAGCAACCTTCTCGATCGGTTCAGTAGACTTCGTTATCGACTCTTCAGGTTTTTCTTTACTTTTATCGACTACTTGTTTCTTTTTCTCTTCACCCTTTGACTTTGATTCGGCGGTAGATTTTTTGGTTTGCTCTTGTTGCTTTGGAGCATTCTTATCATCGACCTTAGATTTTTCAGGCTTCTTTTCTATCACCGGTTTCTCTTCGGGCTTAACGGATTCTTTCGTTTCCTCGGGTTTCTGAATTGTCGTTGGCTCGGGTATAGGAACTTTGACCGTCTTAGTTTCAGCTATCGAAGCAGGCGTTTCCGTGACAACCTTCTCGACCGGTTTAGTAGACTTCGACATCGATTCTTCAGGCTTTTCTTTACTTTTTTCGACTACTTGTTTCTTCTTTTCTTCAACCTTTGACGTTGATTCAGAGGTAGGTTTTTTGGCTTGCTCTTGTTGCTTTGGAGCTTTCTTATCATCGTCCTTAGATTTTTCAGGCTTCTTTTCTGCTACCGGTTTCTCTTCGGGCTTAACGGATTGTTTCGTTTCCACGTGCTTAGTTTTCGTTTCAGCCACCGAAGGCGTCTCAACCTTCTCCACAGGAGCGCTCTTTGCAGATTCCGCTGGCTCGACGAGAGTTGTCGGAGCTTCGGTTTCTTTAGTTACTTTTTTGGTAGCGCTCTCAACTGGCGGTTTAGTAATTCCTTCAGGAATTTTGACGTCGGCCGTGGATCCTTGATCTGTCTTCACTGATTTTTCTCCCTTCTTTTTCTTGTTCTTCTTTTTGTCAGCCGCCGATTCAACGATCTTAGTTTCACTCACAACTGTCGCGGGGAGTGAAGGAGTCGGATCGACGCTAGTATTTTCCTTCTTTTCAAGATCAACTTTCACTTCAACATTTTCTGCCGGCTGAGGGACATCTGCAGCCACGGATTTTTCGACTGCCTCCGTCTTTACATCAGAAACATGTTCCTTGACTTCTTCGACAGCGACCCTATCGGGCTGCTTCTCCTCCTTTTCAATCGTATCAGCCATTCCCTTCTTCTTCGATTTGTTTTTGCCCTTCGTTGGTTTCACTGGAACATCGGATTGCTTCACGTCAGGTGTTGCCATAGATTTTGCTTCCCCCTTGTTAGCCGGTGCTTTCTCATCGGTGACGAGCTTGGACGATTCGGCAGCAGCCTTGGGTGTCTCGGTCGCGACTTCCGGTTTGTCTTTTTGTTGCTTACGTTTGTTCTTGGGCTTTCCTTTCTCCACAGGCTTTTGCTCGATGGTCGATTCGCTCGTAGCAGATTGAACCTGCTTAGTTTGTTCTACAGGTTTCTCAGATTTTTCCTCAACAGGTTTCTTCTCTGCTTCTTTCGATTTTTCCGCTACTGTTTCCTTCTTGGCACCCTCCTTTGATTTATCAGCTGCCGTAGTGTCCTTGTCCACAGCCGTAACTTCTTTGGGTTTGTTCTTCTTGTCCGCAGGAACTGCGTCGCTTGCTGTTTTTCCTTTAGTCTTGGTATTTGCAACGAGCTTAGAGTCCACTTGTTTTCCTTTCTCCTGAACCTTTTCTTTCTCTTCCGGCGGCGCGGTCGTCTTTGAGGTAACGGTCTGCGCATCCTCTTGCTCCTTCTTCGATACCTTTTTGTTCTTAGCTTCGTCGACTCGCGGATCGATTGGCACTGGTTCGCGCATCGGAGAACCGTGCGGCTTATCGTCGCGTCTGCCGCTTCTCGATCGCGATCTCGACCGTCTGGAGCGCAACTCCCTTCTGTTAACAAACTCCATAAAACCTTGAGCATCTACCTGAACAACGTTTTCTATGGGCTCCGGTTCGGGAACCTCCTCAACGACGATTTGCACCTGGTGATCTAACGCGATTGGCTCTTTCCTAACGACATTGCGCTCAGCGGAGCTGGGAACTGTAGGCTCGTGAATGTCAATTTGTTTTTTTGCTACTACCGCTGCCCAGGAACTATCGTCTAAAGCACCAGCGTTATTGGGTTCCGGTTGAATTGGCTTTTGTGTTTCGGACATCGAGGTATCCTCGGTTAGAGTCAAATCTTCCACGTCGTCGGACCAAGCTAACGGTACAGCTGGTACCGTGGCCATCGGGTGACTAGGAGACCCTTTAGACTTTGTATCTGTCGTCACAGGTTCTTTGACGGTAGCCGAGGGTTTCATTGCGATATTCACCGGCTCTTCTTTGACATTCTGCTGAAGGGAAATCGGTTTCTCTGGTCTTACAGGCTCAGGTTTTACTATATCGTGTTCCGGTTCGAGCTGTTGGGGGGAAGTGCTGTGCGATTTGGCGACAACACCGGCGTAAGATGTTCTGCCGGATACGTGTGAGTCGGTCGGCTCAGCTGGGACTGGTGACACTGTCGGCTTTGCTTCCGCAACCCTCTCAACATTCGACTGTTGATTCTTCGACTCAGCGCTAGCGTCCTTTCGTTTTTGTTTCTTGTCTTTCTTTCGGCGTGGTGTCTCTTCCTGAGCGGATGCTTTCGCCGCAACGGAATGGTCAACTTCGGTGACTGGGGACAGAGTCGACGACGGGCTAGGTGCTGCAGGCTCAGTTGCTGATTGTGCCGAGACAACTGTGACTGCTTCAACAGTCTTTGCCACCTCCGCGTCGACATCCGCACTCTCGATCAATTCCCTCGTACCAACGATCGAAGCCCACGACTTTGCGTTAGGATTTAGCCGGCTATCGAACTCCTTCACTGGCTCACGAACCACCGGCGATTTCTCTACCAGTGGTGCGACTTTGCCATCTGAAACTCTGTCTGTTGCGACTTTGCTTGTTGCAGTTTCAATATTTTCTTTAGCAGAGGCTGGTTCTGACTTTGTTGGAGCTTTGCCCTTAGCCTTCGGTCCCTTTTGAGAATCTTTCTTGTCTTTTTCGATCGGCGCCTTGACTTCCTGGTCAGCCAAAGGAGCGTTCTTGATTTCTACTACATTCGCAGGATCTTCGGCTTTTAGTTTCTTAGACTGCTTCTGAACGTCTGGTTTCTTTGATTTTTCTTCGGATGTCTTCTTGTCGGACTTTTGTTTTTGAACACCTTTTTGTTGATCGCTCTTTGGGACTTGCTCTGCAGCCTTGGGTTCATCTGTTTTTTGCAGAGGAAGATCTGCCGGCACGGAGGGCAATGGAGTTGCAGTTTTCGACGTTGCCTCCTCTACTACAATCGGCGCCGCAGCACCGATTTTAGGTCCAGTTTCGGATTTTTGTTTCTTGTTTTGTTCACTGTGAGTTTCCGACTTGGGTATTTCAAGAAACTCAAAGTCGTCATCTTCAATGACGATTTCATCGTCCAATAGGCTAATCCAGGCATCGTCAGACGGAAGATTGACGGCAGTTGTTGCTTTCTTTTCGACTGTTGCCACCTTAGCTTGAGATACTTTAGAGTCCTTGAATGGTTTTTTATCACTTTCTTTTGGCGCAAGAACGGGCGACTGAGTAGTGAGTTTCGGTGCTTCAACGTTACCACCGGTGCTAACGTGTGTAGTTTTCTTTTCTTCTCCTGGCAGCTTTACTGGTTCTTTCGCTTGTTCTTGTACCGGAGTGTTCGTCCCATCAGGCACGCTGCCCTTAGAAGCATCCTTAGGTTGCTCAAACTCATCATCGTCGTCAATGGGAATTGGTTCATCCAGAATACTCATCCATGAATCGTCCGCTACCAGATGAATCTTTTGGGGTTCTTTTACCGCGACTTTGGAAGCTGAATCGCTACTTGCTGGTAGCTTTTCTTCTGGTGTTTTTATTAAAGGTTCAGTTACTTGTGCTACAGCAGATTGTTGGGCTTGCTCCGCTTTTATAAAAGATTCAGTATCTTTCAGTACAGCTGATTGTTGCGCTTTCTCTGCTTTCACGATAGGTTCGGATTTTGCTACTGGAGATTGTTGCGTTTTCTCTGCTTTTATAAAAGGTTCGATGCCCTTCGCTACCGGAGATTGTTGCGCTTTCTCTGATTCCTTGACTTCTTTCTTTGCGCCTTTATTTTCGGGTGCCTGAGGTGTCGAGACTGCAGGGATAGCAGGCTGAGTCGGTGCTGCCTGCGTCTTAGAAATATTTTTATCCTCAGGTTTCGGCGATGGCTGCAAGTTCTTTGCTTCCTTGAGTTGAGATTTGTCATCGACCTTCGGCTTCTCTTGTTTTGTCGCGGGCTGAAGAGCCGGCACGGAAGCTTCTGCCTGCGCTGTGGAAACTGTTTCACCATCAGGCTTGCTGGATTGCGACTTCTTCGTTTCTTTGACTTGAGGTTTGTCTTCGACTTTCGGCTTCTCTTGTTTTGCCGCGGGCAGAAGCGCCATCTCTAACACTGCTGGCGGCTTTGTGGAAACTGGTTCACCATCAGGCTTGCTGGATTGCGACTTCTTTGTTTCCTTGAGTTGAGGTTTGTCTTCGATTTCCGGCTTCTCTTGTTTTGCCACTGGCAGACGTGCCGATTCCAATGTTGCCGGCTGCTTTGTCGAAATAGTTTCACCAACAGGTTTGCTGGATTGCGACTTCTTTGTTTCTTTGCCTTGAGGTTTGTCTTCGACTTTTGGCTTCTCTTGTTCTGCCGCGGGCAGAAGCGCCGGCTCCAACACCGCTGGCTGCTTTGTGGAAATTGTTTCACCAGCAGGCTTGCTGGGTTGGGACTTCTTTGTTTCTTTCACTTGAGGTTTGTCTTCGACTTTCGGCTTCTCTTGTTCTGCCGCGGGCAGAAGCGCCGGCTCCAACACCGCTGGCTGCTTTGTGGAAATTGTTTCACTAGCAGGCTTGCTGGGTTGGGACTTCTTTGTTTCTTTGACTTGAGGTTTGTCTTCGACTTTCGGCTTCTCTTGTTTTGCCGCGGGCAGAAGCGCCGGCTCCAACACCGCTGGCTGCTTTGTGGAAATTGTTTCACCAGCAGGCTTGCTGGGTTGGGACTTCTTTGTTTCTTTGACTTGAGGTTTGTCTTCGACTTTCGACTTCTCTTGTTTTACCGCGGGCGGAAGAGCTGGCTCTAATGTTGCTGGCTGCTTTGTAGACATTTTTTCACCTTCAGGCTTGCTGGATTCTTGTTCCGTCTTTACTTTAGTCACTTCCGTTTTACGGTCAATTGAAGGTTCAGTCTGTTGTTTCGAGACTTCTGGAATAGCAGGCTGAATTGGTGTCTTTTCACTGACGATTTTCGATTCATCATCCACCTGTTGCTGTTCTTTCTTTGCTTGCATTTTTTCGACCCACTGCGATTCCATCTGATATATGTCCGGCATCGAGTATTTCGGTGCTTCCATAACGAGAGCTGCGATTCTAGATTCCGAGCTTGAAGCAGATAATACAGTTGGCGTCTCAGTGTCCTTTTCCTT
Organism: Ichneumon xanthorius; assembly: GCA_917499995.1. Lineage (NCBI taxonomy): Eukaryota > Metazoa > Arthropoda > Insecta > Hymenoptera > Ichneumonidae > Ichneumon > Ichneumon xanthorius. The sequence continues at coordinate 6,536,768 of OU824211.1, read as the reverse complement.
CATTATGGACTCTTGCACAATTCGTTCTATGCTGCTGGATTTTTGTCTTTCCGCCGAAGCCGGTGGCTGTGCTTCCTTCACTACTTTGACGACCGTGTAATTTTTGTAGAAGTCGCTCTCAGCTTTAGCGTAAAGGTGATAATTGATCCAGTAAGGTTTTATAAATTCTGTCGGTATATTGTGCGTTCCTGTTTTTTGAGGTTGTTTCCTATCCTTAGCAGGAGCAATTTTGTTTTCCAACTCGTCCTCTGCTTTGCTTATTGTCTTCAGCTGCGGTTCTTCTTTCAACCCTTCGGGTTTGGCCGATATTACCGCAGAAATTTTTGTAGACCTATCAAGTTTCTCTGCCTTCGGCGTTTCCTTGGCCTTCGAGTCTAGTTTTTCTTTCTCTTGCAAAGGAACTTCGCTGATTGGTTTAGCTGGTTGCGTCTTATCACTTTTGGCTGTGTCAACTTCCTCTTTACCTGCCGTCTTGATGGCTGATTTCTCGGCTGCCAGAGCTTGTAACTCTTTCGTAATGAATTCGTCCTTCGGCGCTTCTGGAGTTTTTGGCGTGACTTTAGAAATAACTGCCGACTTTTCCGGTTTCTGTTCCTTTATTGCGTCCTGAATCTCCGGTTTTACATTTCCTTTTACTTCTGGAGACACTTTAATTGATGGTTTAGTCGGTTCGCTCCTTACATCTTTCACCGAATCTATTGGTTCCTTCTTTACGTCTTTCGTTTCATCTACTACTTCCGTCTTTACATTTTTCGTCGTATCTACTGCTTCCGTAGCTACAGGTTGGCTTTCAGTTTTTTCAACCATTATAGCTTGTGACTCTTTCGTAGTAAATTCATCCCTCAGATTGTCAGGCTTTGGTACCGAAACGTTGGACATCGGCGCGGATTTGTCTGTTGTTTGTCCCTTCGAGGTGGCGTGGGACTTCGTGTCCACTTTTTCCTTCTGCTGAATGAGCGTTTTACTCGATGGTTTAGTGCCTTCTGCTGTTACCGGTTTCGTCGTATCTGCTGGCTGAGTAGCTGCAGGTTTGCTTTGTTTCTCATCCGTCACCGTAACGTCTGCAACTTTCGTTACTGATACCTTTTGCGTTACGTCAGCTTTGGGCAGTGGACATGTCGAAGGCTCCGCAGACTTGTCTACTTTTACTCCCTTCGTAGTATCCTGAGGCTTCGCCTTCACGTCCTTTTTCTTTTCCGTCGTTTTACCTGATGGCTCAACCGTGGGAGTTGTTACTGGTTTCACCGTATCTACCGTTTCTTTCGCCGGAGACTTGCTTTCTGCTTTGTCAGAAGTGACAGCTTGCGACTCGTTCTTAATGAATTCTTCCGGCAGAGCAGGCCGTTTCTTTTTCTTTTTAAGATTATCTTCCATCGTCTTCATCAATTGCTGCTCTTCGGGAGTCAGATCTTTTAGTATTTCCGGTTCATTTATAATCTTGGGCTGTTCATCTACCTTGATCTGTTCGTCGACCTGAACTACACTTCCTGACGAGTCACTAGCAGTTTTCGACCGTACCTTTTTCCTATCCTGAATACTACCGAACAGAGGCTCTTCGCCACTCTCGAGATTTAACTCGAGGACCGAAGTCTCGCTAGCCTGATCTATCCGCGGTGCGTCGATCCTAGTTACCTGATCTACTGTTTCGCTCGTTGATTCACTAACGACGACGGGATCGCTGGCAACCCTAGCATAAGTCGTCGTCAAACTAGCCTCTACAGTCTCGGGACGCAAGTTAACGAGTTTTTCGGTCTTTGTCGTGCCTAAGTTTATCGGTGATTTCTCTACGACCTCTACAGATTTGACGGATTTTAGGGCCGAAGATTGTATCGTTTCGGCGGATCTCGTAGCGGTGGTTGTAGTGACTGTTGTTGTCGTCTTTTCCGTTGTCAGCGTCTTCCCTGTTCGAGAAGTTTCCTTGCTGGTAGATTCTATACGGGTGGGTTTCGCGGACTTCGATTGAGTTTCCTCGGATTTTTTGGCAACCCCACCCTTAACAGACGGACCACTTTGTTTCTTCGGTTTAGCTTCAACATCTTCAGGCAGCTTGACCTCCTCCTTTTTAACGATCTCACGATCTTTATTCTCAACTTTGTTCGGGCTCTCGACAGCCTGAGCAGTCACAGTCTTTCCAGCAGCCTGACCAATGGCCTGTGCGTCAACTTTCGTAGAGGCCGATTTCTCCGATTTAATTTCTTTCTTACAGGACGCTTCAGTCTTTGCTTTTTCTTCCTGTTCGTTCTTTAACTTATCCTTGAACACAATCTGCTCTTCGAATTCATTGTAGAATTCAGATACTGGCTTTATCGTTTGGCTCTGAGACGATGCCTCTTCGGATTTAGACTCCTGCGGTTCTTTCGCTTCTTTGATTGCGGGGTCCGATGCTTTTTCGGATGCTGGTTCCGGTTTTTCTATTGGCGGCAGCTCAGCCTTAGCTGTCTGTATCGGGGGTGGATCTTGTTTCGGAGATTCCTTTGGTTCTTCAACCGCCTTTTCTTTGTTCTTTCCCTGCTTCTTGCGTTTGGGCGGTTGTGGCTGCGCTGATTCTGAGACGCAAGGTTTCTCAGCAGGTTTGTCACTGATCTGTTTATCGGTACTTGCGGCTGGAATTTCCTTTGGCTTTTCTGTTTTATCTGTGGATGGAGCCTTCACTTCAACTATCGCTTCGTCTGCTTTAACGACCGGCTCTTTATCAACTTTGCTCGTTTTGGTAACTTCGACAGTCGACTTTTCGTGGATTATTAATTTGCTCGACGATGATTTATTCTCTTTTGTGTCTAAGGTAGTCGGAGCTTGGATGTTCTTCTCTTTGCCTTTGCCAGCGGCTTTGGATGTTGGCATCTCAGTGCTTTGTTTCTCCGTGCCAACTTGCTTTGAAATCTCTGCCTCAGGCGTTTGCTGAGGCTTCGTTTCACTCGCCAGTTTTTCAACGTCTTTAGTTTTTTCTGTGATCACAGGAGCGACGGATTCTTCGGCTATTGTTTTCTTCGTCGATTGTTTCTTTTCCTTGGGATCAGAAGTTTTCTTGACTTGAGCCGGTTCTTTCTTATCTTTGCCTTTGTTTACTGGTTTCTCCGTAGGCTTCTCATTGTCCTGTTTCTCCGTGCCGACAACCGGGACTTCCGATTTGACGACTGGCAAAACTTTCACCTCGTCTGTTGTTTCTTTTCCTTTGCCAATTTGTTTCTTGTCGTCCTTGCTCTTTGTCGCGACTGCCGGAGTAGACAATTCAATGATGTCACCGATCATTTCATGTCCCGACAGCTTGCTTTCCTTGGAGTCTGAAATATTGGCACTTTGGGCCTGTTCCTTGTTCTCTTTGGCTTTCCCAGCTGCTTTCAATGGTGGCTTTTCACTGCTTTGTTTCTCTGTACCAACATCCTTTGAAATTTCTGACACGGGCGTTTGCTGAGGCTTCACCTCACTCACTTGTTTTTTGTCATCTTTAATTTTTTCTGAGACGCCTGGAGCAGCGGATTCTTCAGATACTGTCTTCTTCACCGATTGTTTCTTTTCCTTGGGATCCGAAGTTTTCCTGACTTGAGCCGATTCTTTCTTATCTTTGCCTTTGCTTACTGGTTTCTCAGTTGGCTTCTCATTGTCCTGTTTCTCCGTGCCGACAACCGGGACTTCCGATTTGACGACCGGCAGAACTTTCAACTCGTCTGTTGTTTCTTTTCCTTTGCCAATTTGTTTTTTGTCTTCTTTGCTCTTAGCCGCGACTACCGGAGTCGGCAATTCAATGATGTCACCTATTGTTTCGTGTACCGATAGCTTGCTTTCCTTAGAGTCTGAAATATTGGCACCTTGGGCCTGTTCCTTGTTCTCTTTGGCTTTCCCAGCTGCTTTCGATGTTGGCTTCTCAATGTTTTGTTTCTCCGTGCCAACTTCTTTTGAAATCTGTGTCTCAGATGTTTGCTGAGGCTTTGCCTCACTCGCTTGTTTTCCGTCGGCTTTACTTTTTTCTATGACCACAGGAGCGACGGATTCGTCAGCTGCTGTTTTCTTCGCAGATTGTTTCTTTTCCTTGGGATCCGAAGTTTTCCTGACTTGAGCCGGTTCTTTCTTATCTTTGCCTTTGCTTACTGGTTTCGCACTTGGCTTCTCATTGTCCTGTTTCTCCTTGCCAACAACCGGGACTTCCGACTTGACGACCGGCAGAACTTTCACCTCATCTGTTGTTTCTTTTCCTTTGCCAATTTGTTTTTTGTCGTCTTTGCTCTTAGTCGCGACTACCGGAGCGGACAATTCAATGATTTCACTGATTATTTCATGTCCCGACAGCTTGCTTTCCTTAGAGTCTGAAATATTGGCACTCGGCGGCTGTTCCTGGTTCTCTTTACCTTTGCCAGCTGGCTTCTTCGTTTTATTGTCCGCCTTTTGCTTCGGTTGCTCGGCGTGCTTGTTGGCATCGCCGTTCGTCTCCGATACCGCGGCTTTCGCGAACGCTGTCTTGTCGCTCTTCTGTTTCATGTTTTGCTTGATCGCAGTATTTTTCGGTACCTCGATGACTTCGTCCTTTGGCTTCGTGACCTCTTTGGGTTTCTCTTTCTGCGTCTTTGCCTTTTGCTGCTTATCCAACTCCTCTATTTCCTTCAGAGCTTTGTCGATCTCGTCACCCTCAGATTTCTCATGCTTCTTCTTCTTTTGCTTGCGCTTCTTCTCCTGCGCATTACCGTCGATCGTTTGTTCGTCGGAGAGTTTCTGCTGCTCGACCAGCTTTCCATCCTTCTTGTTCGTATCGTTAGCCTTCTGGGCTTTAGTCGACGTGATCGATTCTTCGGTCATACGTTCCGTTTCCTTGTCAACTTTACTCGCGCCGGTTGGTCGCTCGGTATGTTTCTTACCCTTCTTGGTGTCCTTCGGAATCTTGTCTTCGTTACCTTTGACTTTATCCTCCGGCTGTGGCTTCTTCTTGGAATCTTTCTTCTTTATGGTATCCCAATCGCGTTCCTTCGATTTTTTCGGTTGGCCAGCCGGGGCGGGCTCCCGCATCGGTAATCGCTTAGCCATCTTCGCCTCCGGAGGCGTCACCTCGTGGGGTGAATGCGATCGTCCCCTGAACTGCTCGGCAGTGAAACTTCGCGGTGGCGATGGGCTCGCTTGCGGGGGCAAACCTTGGGAAAGAATCTTCGCATAGGAGATCGAAGGACCAGCCGAACTTTCGTGCGTACCGGACGATATTTCCCGAACCGGACTACTCGCAACGGAATCTTCGACCTTGGGCACAGGCCTCTCATCGGGAGTTTCGATCACCTCGGCGACCCCCTCGGGCTCTTCGACTTCACAAACAGCACCCGATTGGTCACTGAGACACTGCGCATCCGCTTGCGAAGCTATAACTTCCGTCACCCGATAAATAAGATCGTGGGAAGGATGTTGCGGCTGTTGTTGATGCGGCTGTTGAATGATTTCGTGACCGGCATGATAGATTTCTGACGACGTCGGCAGGTAGCTCGCTTGCGTGACGTAGTGCTCGTTCGTGTAGGTGATATGGCCATCGTAGGGGTTCAAGGGCACCTGCTCGAGCTGCTGGACTTGCTGATGTCCCGGTGCGTAGACATAAGAACCGACCGGATAAGCTCCCAGTTGGGTGTTGATGAAACCAACCAGCTCCGGCATAGGATGCACGTAGTCGTACATCTCCGTTTGGGGATGTCCTCCCACCACGTTTGGATTGATCATCTCGTAACCGTCCAGAGGCTCGTTCGCCCAGTGTCCACTGTCTTTCGCCAGGTGAGCGGGAGGAGCGCTGGGGGCAGGCTGCATCTCGATGGAAACTTGATGAGGTGGTTGGTAGGGCTGTGAAACTTGGACGTTCACGACTCCGGCTACCTGCAGGGTGGCTTCTGGTGCCGCAACCTCTTCCTCCTCCGGCACATGACGTTCCGTATCTTCAGAGACCTGCAGCTGTTCTCTGCCGGTCAACCGGACCATCTCTCTCAACTCGTTGGCGTGCTGCTTCATATTCGCTGCCAAGGCGGCCTGCATCCGACCGCGAAGTATGTCCGCGTATGATGTTGATCCGGGTATCCAAATGGGACTCGGGGATCTTCGCCTGCTGTCGTCGCAGGGAACGAGACCCGCGGCACTGTCGCTGACCGTTAATTTACTAGCGCTGCTGTTGTCCCTCTCGTCCCTCCGACGCGACTCCTCGACTCCGGCAGCTTGAATCTGCACTACCGGTAACTCTTTCTTGCTGGCGTTAGCAGCGTCATCTTTCCTGGTCGACTTGACTGGCTTTCTCGTTGGAGAACGACCGCGGCGACGCGGATCGGTACCACGCGTTTTGCCGCTGCTGATGTCGCTCGGGGCTTTCGATTCTTTTGATTGATGGTGAACCTGATCGGTCCTCGGCGGTGTGTTCCTGCTCGGCTGGTTCTTTGCCTGGCCAACACTGGGTTCCGCGCTAGCACCTCGTTCGCCCGGTCGCACAGTGATCGGTCGGACGAGCTGGGTCTGCTCCGGCTGGATCGAAGGAGGAGGCTGCTCTTGTTGAGCTCCACGGTAAGGGCTACCGGTTCGCGAATTCGGGCTCGAACGGCCGGCCGCTATGTCCGCGTATGATATTCCGCCTGCCAGACGAGCCGCGCTCGTATCGGTGGGCGGCACATAGTACGGGTCCAGAGTGTGAATCTGATCCATCAGGAATCTTGTACGCTGTCTCCAATTGTCGATCCGTGTCTGGAAGGCCTGCGCGCCAACGCAAAAGCCAAAGAACATGGATACATCAATTCGATTTTTTCTATCAATTCGGTATCGTGTGAGGAGAGGCGGTTTTCTTTAAAACTTTGCATATCGTTATATGTTCGTTCGTGGCTGTTTATATATCATTTTTTTTTTATCGCAGCGTCTATCATGAAATATATTTTAATGCAAAAGTAGTGGGGGCGATTTAGGTGGTTGAGTATATGTAGCTTCTGGGTGTATCGACAATCACGACGAGACTCTGTGAAAACGCTCTTTATTCATTTGGCACTGTCTCGCACGCGCTCCCCGACGAGGAGCCCGAACGAGACATACACGCGATAAAATTGTTTTCCATTAATTAGACAAATAATCGTAGCCGCAGTATACGCCTGATTATGATATTTCTTATTTAAAACAATTGCACATTATTGACAATTGCACGGTAAGAGAGAAAACAAATAACTAAAAAGAAATAGGATCGATAGAAAACTGTAAGACTCTAAGGCACTATTCACGAGCCGGTAGGACGCGTTTATTGTATATGTAAGAAATAATGTTTTCTTTCTTTTTTTTTTTTTTCTTTATCATCTTCAATGCGTATACATTTGTGTAATCCGGGTATAAAACGACGCGACGAACTTAATTAAAATCCCATCGGACAGAGCTGGAGATCTCCGAAGTCTCGTACGATTGCTCGACGTTGAGGGAAAGACTCGATTAGTCTTGACGACCTTCCACCACGAAGACCGATTTAAACTCCATTATCGAGGGTTGTTCCTTTGTCGGTTCAAACTACGGATCGAGCGGATCTAGATCGGGGGTTCCTCTTTGTACCAGCAACTTAGATCGTTCCGCGCGCGCCTGGATCTTACTCTGCAGCGACTTTATCCTCTCGCGATATATCTGATCGAGCCGAATGGGGTGCGTTTTTTTTTGTTCGATTTGCGAGAGCGAGAGAGATGGAGAGAGCGAGATGGTAAGACAGATTGTGGGGAGGAACGAAAGGAAATTGGATGATAACATGATCGATAGGGCGTTAGGCGTGAATCCAATGGACGCGACGATGGTGTGGACGATGAACGACGACGACGACGACGAGGACGGCGTTTGTGTTGACGAGGGTTGAGAGACCGCATACAGGGTACGATTGGAACAATTTTTTTTTTTTTTTTTGGTAGTGGTAATGAAGGGGAAGAGGATGCAGCAAACAAAATTCATAAATAAAAATGCCAGTCGACGAATAAGAAAATTAAATAATTCTTGCATAATAATGTGATTTCATGGATTTTGTGACGATATATAAATATATATATGTGTTTATGTATATATACATTTATACACGTGACGGCGACTGGCGCCTCCACGACGTCGCGACTATTCAATTGTCAATATAGAGCTTAACTTGATTCTGCCGCGTTTGTAGATTCGCCATTTCGTTTTACATCAAATTGAGAAGAAGAAAAAAATTATTAATTGAATTCTTTTAATTTAACACACGCCTCATCATATAACTTTGTGTGTATGTGTTCGACGTGTTTTAATACAATGCCTTTCACAATAACGAAAGTGTGATTTGCCTCTGTCGCGGCTCGTCACCGGACACGTTACAGTGACGGTAAATCGTACATCATATATATATATAGTAAATAATGTAAATAAATAAACGAATAAACGAATAAAAATAAAATGAGGAAACATATTAAACACAAACAAGCAAAATCAAGTAATCTCTGTAAGACAAATAAATACCAAAAAAAAAAACAAACGATCTTAATTGCTAGGAGTGAGAAATAAAGAAGAGGTAATGAAGAAAGTAAAAACCTTTTAACAAAGATACCAACCAACACCTTTGTAAGCAATGTACCACCAGGATAACAATAGTTTTCGTTGATTCGTGCCCCCATTTTCATTATTTTTTTTTGCGTTACAGAAAAATTTTACCCGTCTGGTGTTAATGTTAGTAGGTATTGTTAGAATGATTAAATTAACAGGATGATTGTTCGATGGATATGTTAGCGAGGTCGCGATCGAGATGGCAGCGATGATTTTTGGTTGATTGCTCCGCTCTGACCGCCTTTCTTTCCTGTCGAGATGGATAATCGAGTGCAATTTTTTGTTTGGCGTGTCTATTAGAGTGCGTTTTATAGCGACGACTTTAGCCAGTGATATAAAGCGAGTGTGACATTGTGGTGAGAGTGTACAAGCAGGAGGAAAATTGGATAATGGTCGTTCTTGTTGTTGTTTTTGTTTTTTCAAGTTATTGGGATTCGCTATGGAAACACCTTGACTGAAGTCGACGGACGAAACTAGCAGCTCTCCTCTCGATCTCTGTCGCTGTCACTATCGGGCAACCGATCGTACGTGGCATCAAAATGTTTCCACCGATCTGTAAGTACTGGCTTGAGGATAAATTGTCGGCTGATTTAGTTATGGTCGCAACGCAACAAATTGGGTTATCTGGAGAGGCTTCAATGGTTAACGGGGTTGTTGTTTGTTGTTACACAATTTCGCGACGGGGCGTTTTTGGTTTTGGGCGGATGACACACAGAGTCTGGCTAAAACGCGTCCCCTTTGCAGATTCGAAAGATCGAAAAGTGTCGCGTTTCGCGTTCGCGGAAACATCGTGGTGGTGGTTTTGGATTGGTATCAAATGCAAATCAATTGCTGCGTCAGCACAATTGCACGGTGCAGGGTGTGAGGACAAGTAAAACAATATCGTTTGATAGACCTACCTGTTGCTCTTGCAACGCCTTCTCTCTGTCGTTCGGCAGATAAGTTGGGCTGAGGACCATCCTGAGCTGCTGTTCGACCTGTACAATGTGCTGTCGGAGTTGTTGAATTTCCTGAAAATACAAAAAGACCCAACGGGACAGTCGCGAAGAGTTCGGTTGTTTTCGGTTGTTTATTCGGGCGGTCCGACCGATAGATTGGCGGTGCCGCGAAGGATTCGTTCCTGACCTGCTGGTACTGATCGATCTGCGCGAGGCAGGCTTCGAGCGAATTGGTCTGCTCCTTGACGATGTCGTTGAGGCCGTTTAGCTCGCCGATCATCTCGTCGGCGGTTTCGCTTATTCGATTGTCCCCGCCGATGCCCGACCGGAAGTGGACCTGCAGCTTCTCGACCGATATCGTTATCTTGGTCTTCTGAATTGCGATGTCGCTGAGCATCTTTTCTCTCATCGCGTGCTGATCGCGCAAAGGCTTCTTCTTGTTCTGCGCCGAGTCGAGACTTTGTCGGGCCTTCTCCAGCCAGCCCTTCACGTCCTTCATCTTCTTCTCGCACTGCTCCCACTCCTCGCTCGTCTCTTGGAGCAAAGCGTTCTGCAAAGTTTTTCCCCCACGTGAGAAACCCGACGACCCAACCTGACGACCGTGATCGACGAGGTTTAAGGAGGGTGTCTCGTTGCATTCTCAGCTAAATGTGGGATTCTGAGAGGATTTCGGATACCTCCTGATGGGACAGAAAAAATCAACCATTCGGATGGTACTAAGAACATTGATTTTGCCCATTAATAATGCAAAAAAGTTATTAACAAAGTAGTGAAAAAAATGGTTCAACAAAAACTGACAACCTAACTTTGTTTTGTCAAAATAATTTTGTTTTGATTCGTCAATTTATGCGAATAGATATGAATTTTTTGTGATCTTTTTTGTTAATTTTCAAAAATCCCGTTTATCGAAGAATGTTTAAGCTGTATTTGCGAATCTTTCTGATCGATTATCCAGAAACCTCTTGAGTGTAGTGCGTTATCTGTTTTCGGAAACATATCAAAATTTCCTGACTTTTTATTGATTAAAAAAAAAATATCGAAAATTAGAAAATTTAGGTTGCTGGTTTTTTTGTTGAACAATTTTTTGTACGCTACTTTGTTAACAAAACTTTGGAATTATTAATATGTAAAATGAATGTTCTTAGCACCTTCCGAATGGTTGAGTTTTTCAGATTTTTCTCCCATTAGGAAGTATTCGAAATACTCAACGAATCCCACTTTTGGCTGGGAATGCAACGAGACACCCTCCTTAAAAAAATTCTCTTTAGCAGTCTTTTGTACCCTTTCCAACAACTGTCCCTCGACCTGGACCTTGGCCTCCTCGACCTCGGCGAGCTTCTCCGGCAGGTCGCCGACGCTCGTCACCTGACCGATGCTCTCCAGTTCCCTACCCATGTCGCTGAGATTCTTGTTCACCTGCTTGCAGCCCTTAACCGCTGTCTGTAATGCAATGCAGAGTCGCGCAACGCGATGCCGTAAGTTTCGTACGTTCGAGGAACGAAAGTTTCTCTGGTTTAAGGTAGTCCCAACGGTACACTTTCGCCAATCGTAAGTTTCAGGGAAAAATTCAAACATTTCTCGATGGGATAAAAATCTGAAAAAATCAACCATATGGAAGGTACTTAAAAGATTAATTTTGCATAATAATAATTCCAAAATGTTATTAACAAATTAACGAAAAAAAAATTTCCCGACAAATCACCCGGCAACCTAACTTTTTTTTATGCAAACGATTCGTTAATTTTTCTGAACACGTATGAATTTTTTCCGAATTTCGTCTAATTTTTGAAAATCCCGTTTTTAGTTAATAAAAAAAAGTCATTTTCAAAAATTACACAAAATTCTGACAAAATTCATACGTGTTCAAAAAGATTAACAAATTGTTTTTATATGAACAAAAACTCAAGTTGCCGGGTGGATTTGTTGAACAATTTTTTTTTTCTTTCATTTGTTAATAACATTTTGGAATTATTATTATGCATAATCCCATATGCTTGTTTTTTTTCAGATTTTTATCCCGCCGAGAAGTGTTCGCAATGCTCTCTCGATTCCATCTGAACTCACGTGGGCTCAGGCTGTCCGCCGGTACAGCCTCAAGCAAAACGTCGACGTACCGAGTAATCGTGCAGCCTCTGTCTGGTCTGTATGAGGCTGGTGAGGGTGAGAGGTTCCTCGAGGAAGATCCTCTTCTCCTCGATCCAGGTTTTAACCGCCTCGTACAAAACGAGGAATCTCTGCCACGCGTCGAGTATGTCGCCGACCTGTTGCTTCTTCTCGTCCAGCCACGATCGCACCTGGCTGAGCTGGTCGGTCAGGTTACCGATCGTCTTGCCGATCAATTCCCTCTCCTCCTCGTCCCTCGTGTTCTCGACGATCGTCTGTCCGTTCCTCGTCAGCCTCTCGAGCTTGTCCGACATCGGACCGAGCTCCGACTGTATCTTGCGCAGGGACTCGCGCAGGATCGACGGCTCGATCGATCGGTCCTGGACCTTCAGCTCCGCCTGGCGGATCCACGACTGGAGCTCGTCGACGTCGCCGATGTAATCGGTTCTCGTCGTTCTCGCACGCTTCTGGTCACGCTGCTTCTCCTCCATCGCCTGCGCCGTGTTCTCCGCCGTCAACTCCAAGATCGTCAACTGCTGGCCCAAATCGCTCGGCACCAACTGCTGGCTAGCTTGGTACCGCGCCTTAGTGCTTCCTGATAATCCCTTCGCCGAATCTATGAGACCCTCGAGATCCGCGCGCAACTCCGACAATTCACTCTCCGTCGAATCCTGATCGGCACCGAACACGTAAAATACCGTGATCTTCCGGTGCTCCTCGTCCAGACGATCCTTCAATCGTCTCACCTCGCTCTCGTCGCTCTCGAGAGACTCGAGATCCTCGAGAGCCTTTTTCGACTTTTCCCGGAGCGAACCGACAAGCCTGCAATTTCAAGAAATACCCACCCCCGTTCGTCAATATCGGCTTCGTTGGTCAGAAGTTTTTTAATTTAAAGAAAATTTTTTGAATTTGAAGACAATTTTTTTAATTAATGAAGTTTTTTTAAATTTAAAGGTCATTTTTTTAAATTAATTTTTATTCATTTTTATTATAGACAGCAAAAAAGTTGTTGCACATTTGACATAGGTATCTCGGCCAGAAAGGTCCGCAGTTATTTTCTTGCTAACTGTACAATTTTTTTTTAAGTTTAATTTTTTTTTAAATAGTAAAATTACCAAGGGTTGAAATTGTGGATCTTTGCGGACAAGAAGTGTTTGTTTAAATGTACGAAGCTTTTTTACTGTCTGCGCTGTACAAAGTTGACATTCTTTTTATTTCGTAGAATCAATTTTTGTTTTTTGTTTCTCTTTATTATAGACAGTAAAAAAAATAGTTGCACATTTGCAACCATGTCCCGTCCAGAAAGACCCACGGGTCTTTCCTTCTTAACTTTACAATTTTTTTTTTTTATTATGATTATTTATATTTTTAGAAAAATTGTAAAATTGTAAAAATAGTAAAAAATAAAATTGTGGATCTTTGCGGACAAGAAACGTTTTTTTTATGTGCCAAGCTTTTTTACTGCCTGCGCCATATAAAGTTGAAATTGTTTATTTTATTGCGTAGAATTAATATTATTATTATTATTTAATATTTAATACAGCAAGTTGTAACGTTTAACGTCATCGGGCAGGTTCGGTCGGCGATCGCCTATGCCATAAGGAATTTATCGGGCAGAGTCAACAGCCGCGAAATACTGTCGAAGAGGCTCCGTTAGGGAATTTTTTTTTTTTTCGTCGATTTATGGTACGGATATAGAAGACCCAAAGGGAATTGAAAAAAGAAAAAGGCGACTAGCCGGCACGTTACGAATTTAGAATCGGAAATGCGTGTTGGGTACGTTCACCACCAAGCGTTCCCTCTCTCGAATCCGGCTGGCCAGAATCCCAGCCGGATTCGAGACGAGAGCCGGACGAGAGAAGCCTTGGCTAAAAGTAGACGACCGAACTACGATCTCCCGCGTGTGTGCGAGCGCGCGCGTTCGCACGTCGACTTCTTCTCAAATCTTCTCACCAACACTCACGATACCTCGTCCGATACAGACACAGCAATTCACTCGAGTTCATCGTCAAATGTGGCGTATTAAAAATTCGTTTTCGAATACACAGTAAAATCACCAACACTATAAAAAAATGTTTAATTTAATGTACCGGGCTGGAGGTTTTTGTGCAAAAACTGGTACATTGAATTCAATGTACCATTATAATGAAAAATGAAATTTTTCATTGAAATTAAATTATAAAAATTAAAGTACTTTCATAGTACAATTAAAGTAAATTATTAAAAATAAAATACTTCCAATGTTTTTAAGACACTGAACATGAATTTTTCATCACAATTAAACATCAAATTTAGTATACCAGTTTTCGTATAAAAACTTCCAGTCCAGTACATTAAATTTCATACTATTTTTTTTACAGTGAACGTTTCTTGTCCTCAAACGCCTCCAATTATTTTCCTGTCAATTTTACCAAAAAAATCTTGTTCATTTTACAAAAATGTCTGTCAATTTTACGAATGTTTTTTATAAAATTAACAACAAAATAATCATGAACGTTTGCGGACAAAAAAGGTTTGTTAAATGTACACATTTTTTTTTAATGTGTAACATCGTTTCAAAAGTTCCTCTTTCGGCACATTCGAGTGAAACAAGTTGGTAGAGTCTCGCTTTAGTTTAAAATTTTTTTTATTTTTTGTAATTTACTTGGCGTCGCGACGCTCCGCGTCTCTTGATATTGTCGCATAACAACGCCGATTACGTATTCCCACCTAAAAATACTAACAGCATTCGCCTTTACGCATCCACTAAAAAAAAAAAATATATATATATATATACGCGCGCGCGTTTGCACGTTGGCTTCTTCTGAAATCGTTCTCACCAACACGCATGACTCCTTACGCGATACAGATACAGCGATTTCCTCGAGTTCACCGTCAAATGTGGCGTATTAGAAATATCGTCGCATAACAACTCCGATTATGTATTCCCACCTAAAAATACTAACAGCATTCGCCTTTGGGCATCCACACAAAAAAATACATATATATATATATATATATATGTATATATATATGTATATACGTGCAAACGCGCACGTCGACTTCTTCTTAAACCTTCCCACCAACACGCACGACCCCTTACGCGACGTACACATAGGAATTTACTTGAGTTCATCGTCAAATTCGGCGTATTAGAAAATAACGTCGCATAACAACGCCGATTATTTATTCACACCTAAAAATACTATCAGCATTTCGCCTTCGCGCATCCGCACAAAAAAATATATACATATATATATATTTATAAATTTGCAATTTCTTTTGGGTGTCAATACACAATCGCCGTTCTTATGCGACGATATTTTCGATGGGCCAAATTTATAAATATATCGATAAAATAAAAATAAAATATATACATATATATATATTTATGAATTTGCAATTTCTTTTGGGTGTCAATACACAATCGCCGTTCTTATGCGACGATATTTCCGATGGTCCCAATTTATAAATATATCGATAAATTAAAAAAAAAAATTCGGAACTCGATGATAGAGAAGAAAAAATAAAGTCCAACTGCCCTTGGGTTTGGAGTTAACTTTAGCCGAAATAAAAGTCGCGGTGAATAATATAGCGAAGACACATTCAAGGCAGCTGTCACGCGATCTCAAGCGATATATTTTAGTCTCGTTGCCGGCAGTTTGTAAATCGGTGCAGCGCTCGGATGAACCAAGGATAGACGGATTGTTTAATCGTTTGTTACCGGCAACGACCGAAGGAATTACCTCGACGCTCTCGGACTAGTAACTCATTGCCTCGCTCAATAAAAAAAAAATATACATATATACACGTATGTATATTCTAGACAGTATGTTCTTCGCCTTGCCGGAAGCGTCGCTAAGACGCTATGACATCATGTGTATAGCGCGCGGTAGCGATAGTAGTAGCGGCCAGGAATAGATACGGGACGACCGAGATTCGCGCTCGTGATTTTCATCGCGCTTTTGACTATCGGCGAAAGTAGCTGCGTTTAGCCCGACGTTGTGTGTGTCAATGTCGGGGGACTCTCGACGTTCGGCACCCCGTTCGCGGCCTCTACTTTGCGAAGAAACGCGTGACATCACCCCGGCACCTGAAGATCGCCTGCGGTTTAGCATCGTCAATGAGGCAGCGCGCATGCGCCGCTCCAATGCCACTTTATTCACGTTTTTGAGTCGAAAGTTTTTATGCAACTTAAAAAAAAAATCTAAAGAAAATATTTATTTAATTTATTATTTATTATACATATATGTATACACATGTATGTATAATATATGTGTAATGTGTCCTTGACCCCCGGCGCGACGATCGTCGAAACTTAATCGAGCATCGATGTCACCCGCGAATAACCGATGCTCAGTTTGTCTTCCGGACATAAAAGTATACCTGGTGGCCAAAAGCGATTGTAATCGACAGTGGCTCGACTACTGATTTTTGTTATTAAGTAACAATCTTTAATGAATCCGTTCAGGTTATGTTTCTTTTTTTTTTTTTTTTTGCAATTTTAAAGTAGAGTTATAGATGTTTTGATTGTGATCCGGATAGTTTTTTTTGAGCGATGAATTTTCGTTGTGGATTCGAATCCAACGAAATTCGATCGCTGACAATCCACGCGTTTTTTTTACTTTACAGTTTACCTATCAATGTTCCGATTACGTTTCGGATAGTTTGTCACCGATATATTTTGTTGGATTCAAATCCGGTAGATTCGAATCTACCGAAAATTGATCGTCGACAAATGTGTATTTTTGTGTGACTTTAAAGTACACCTATCAATATTCCAATTACGTGGATTCGAATCCAACAAAAATCGATCGGTGGCAAACCACGCGTTCTTTTTACGAGTTTAAAGTTCACCTATCGATGTTCCAGTCACGTTTCGGACAGTTCGTCACCGATGAATTTCCGTTGGATTTAAATCTAGTGGATTCGAATCCAACGAAAATCGATCGACGGCAAACCACGCATTTTTTTACGATTTTAAAGTTCACCTATCGAAGTTCCGGTCACGTTTCGGACAGTTTGTCACCGATGAATTTTCCTTGGATTTAAATCCGGTAGATTCGAATCCAACTAAAATCGATCGCCGGCAAACCACGCGTTTTTTTACGACTTTAAAGTTCACCTATCGAAGTTCCGGTCAAGCTTCGGACAGTTTGTTACCGATGAATTTTCCTTGGATTTAAATCCGGTGGATTCGAATCCAACTAAAATCGATCGCCGACAAACCACGCGTTTTTTTACGACTTTAAAGTTCACCTATCGATGTTCCGGTCACGTTTCGGAGAGTTTGTCACCGATGAATTTCCGTTGAATTTAAATCCGGTGGATTCGAATCCAACGAAAATCGATCCCCGACCAACCACGCGTTTTTTTACGACTTTAAAGTTCACCTATCGAAGTTCCGGTCACGCTTCGGACAGTTTGTCACCGATGAATTTTCCTTGGATTTAAATCCGCTGGATTCGAATCCAACGAAAATCGATCGCCGACAAACCACGCGTTTTTTTACGACTTTAAAGTTCACCTATCGATGTTCCGGTCACGTTTCGGACAGTTCGTCACCGATGAATTTCCGTTGAATTTAAATCCAGTGGATTCGAATCCAACGAAAATCGATCGCCGACAAATTGCGCGTTTTGCGGTAAGCACCGGTGAACGCGGAAATTGTAGCGACGCGTCGCACAGTGTTTAAACAACATAAGCTTCGTTTATCGTGTGTATCCGGCTGATAAAATCGTCAATACCTATAATGCGAGCTCGCGGTCACGTGAAATGATCCGTTCCGGTAAAGTCGTCCTGTACTTCCTCGGAGTGCTTTTTCGTGTATTTACGATCTTTTTTTTTATTTATGTTTTTATATTTATTTCACGAAGTATACGAGAACTTCGTCGTCTTCCTCGGGATCTTCCGCGAACGAAAAATTGGATAACAATATGGCGCGGCACGATCAAGCCAAACAGCAGCGGTCGCGGTTCGAAACGTATTGAAGCGCGGTTCCTCGGTGTGGTTTTTCTGGCAAGCCGCCTAGAGCCAGCAGCGACGCATGCGGATGAAAAGCTCCTCGCCGCTCCGTCGGCTCGCCCTCCCCGTGAGCGAACGAGGCGAGGAAAGCTCTTCGCGTGCCGCGCGCCTTTACCGTCCCCGACGCCGGCTACGAAAATCCCAATGCAGTCGGAGCATCGCCGACTAAGAATAATATCGCCCTCGCCGGTGTACACTCATAGCCGCGTCAACTATGTATCATCGCGACAAGGAACGAGCCTCTTCATCCTGGTCTAAATATTTTTCGAGATACGTGACAATCGTTCCATTGCGACACCGCTAATTCCTTCACGAACTTAATGCATTCGGTATTTACAATTTCTTATCACATATTACCGTATATTAGAGAAGAAAACGTTATAGTAATAATGGTTTCTTCAATAGTTTTTTAAAACAAAATTGTTCATTGAAAAATGTTTAATTAATTAAAAAATCAGTTTTTATGATTTATAATTTTATATATATTTTTATACTTGAATATATTTTTATGATTTTGAATAATAATTTCATTATGATTATAATTTCAATATGATTAGAATAAAAATTTCATTATGGTCAAGAAGAAGAGAATTTTTAAAAAGCATTTAACGATTTTTGTCTGTCTGTCCATCGATCGATGCTTGATGGTAAGATCGACTGAAAATAAATGATGAAAAATTGGAAAAAAAAATGTTTGAAAAATATATTGTTGATAATTGCGATAAAATTTTATCTCTGGTCTACGAATAGACTGTTTCTTATACTCAAGTATCGAACTGATTATTATAGTGTTACACTACAGCCGCGGGCTCGTGGTCTCGCGTTGTTCCTCTAGTGGAATTAAAACCAAACACCATTGTTTGAAAAAAAAGAACATTGTAGGTATTGGATTATGGGCCAGAAAGATGTTTCACATATTAACGAATTTTTAAAAAAACATTTTTCGATTATTGTCTGTCTGTCCGTCTGCCAAATGGACCGAAAAAAACTGGTGAAAAATGTTAAAGAAGTGTTTAAAAAAATATTGTCGAAAATTGCAATAAAAGTTTATCTCTGGTCTACGAATGGACTGTTTTTTTATACCTAAGTATCGAACTGATTATTATAGTGTTACACTACAGCCGCGCGCTCCTTGTCTCCCGTTGTTCCTCTAATGGAATTAAAACGAACAAGCGTCGGTCGTACAAAAAAAAAGTGCGAAAAAGAAGATTGGAATATGGATCTTGTTTATCGCACCAACGGGAGCGCCAAGTATTACGAAATGAAATTTAGAATCGTGCTAGCGTGCGGTCTGTTTCTGGCTTGAAAACTATATTTAGATCGCCATGGCAGTGTTGTATAGATTCTTGAATAACCGCGAGAGTTGGAGATTCGCAGGTTCACGGGGACGCTGAACTGTCCCTGAGGTATATCGGATGTGTGTACCTCTCTTGGCGAATATGATATCCCAGAGGCGCGGGTTCATTGTCACTGCTCCATGAGAAATCATCCGCCGGGCGGAACGCAATCCGGACCGGTGGACATAGTTTTTATCGGATCGGGTCGGATTCGCGATTTATAAATTTAACACTGCACCGATAAAAATAGATTAGAAGATTTTAGCAGTCTTTATATATCATAGATATATTTTTCTAGTTCTTGAAATATTTAGTTGTCGGATAGCAACATTTTCAATACGTATTGTAAATTTTGTTCATAAATCGTTCAGAATATGAAATATCGTCTAAATACGAAAATAAAATAAAATAAAATAAAAATTGAATATCAGAATATTTTAAATATAATAAACTGGAGCGTGTGCTCGCGGCCACTCGCACAATATACAGATTTAATAACAATATAAAGATTGTTATTAAATCTTCCTATCAATTCTCTTTAATTTTTTATATTTTAGCAGTCTTTATATATTATTAATATATTTGTTGCGTTGTTAAAATATCAACTACTCAAATAGCAAAATTTTCATTACGTATTGTCATTTTATATTTCATAACTCATGCATAATATGAAATACCGACTAAATAAGAATATGAAATAAAAGTTAAATATCAAAATATTAAAAATACAATGCAGTACGCTGTTTGTTCGCGGTCACTTTCACAGATTCGGGTAAAAAAAAATCTGCCACTTTAAAATATAAAGATTGCTATTAAATCTTCCAATCAATTTTTTCCTTCTTAATTATTTTATGTAGAAGCACTTGTCGGTACCGATTTTTACAATTGTCCGAGATCGTTTCGACGCCGGTACGGTCTCGCAAACTTGACTGAGCCACGACGACCGTCTGCAGCTCGAATCAAATATCGACGAGGCATGTACGATAATTGGTAGGAGAACAGCAGAAGCGAATGCCACGGTCGTCAGCCTTCGTGCGTGCCGTATAGCGCACCAAGCTTCTTTCCCCACTGTCGAACCGACCGAACGACTGTTTACACGAATTACGTCATACGACCAATTCGGTAGTGACGTTTAGCCGGGAGAATTATGCGTGTCTGTGTATTTCACGGTACGGTTTAGCAATCTCCTCGTTCCTTCGAACTTGACACACATTCAAAGACGGAGAGTGATGTCAACTGTGCTTTTTTTTACTTCGAAAAGTTGTTCCTAAATAGCATAGGCGACTGCCGCGCAGCCGAGAGCTGTATATACGTGTATCGTTGATTTACGTTCCATGTTTACCGGTTCCGAAGATTGTTAAGATCTTTTTTTTTTAATGCCGTTAAAAAAACACCTGTTGATCAATTTTTCGAAACAATCGTGACACTCAAATAAATTATTCCGGTGAAATAACAATCCTGTGGAGAGACGACGATTTAAACGATTTCCTGAAAAACATTTATGTTCAAACGAGGGATAAAAGCATACAAGCTCACACGACACACCGACATGCGCATGCTTGGCTGCTCGTGGGACCGACCTGTGCTCGTTTCTGTACTCTCAAACCTTTCTCACGCCTTTCTACAAATTATTATTATTATTATTTAAACTGTTCTCCAAATAACGAACTTCGCATATTTAATACTATATTTAAAAAAACGAACCTTTAAAAAGATAAAAAACGAAAAACAACAATAGCGTAAGTGAGTAGGCTAATAGAGAAAAATTCCAAAAATAAAAAAAAAACAGAAAAAGGCTTCCAAAAATTCGTCTGATCTATCCCTAAAGTGACGATCGAGCTGCCGGATACATACGCTCCGTTCCGGCGCACCGACGTAGAGCATTGTGCTAATGATAATATATTTTCACGAGGTATTCAATACTATATTTAAAAAAAGAACAGTTAAAAAATATAAAAAAAATAAAATAAAATAAAATATTAGTGTAAGAGAGTACTAAAAGGCTAATAGAGAAAAGGCGAAGATTCGTCTGATCTATCCCTAAATTGACGATCGAGCTACCGGACCCATACGCCCAGTTCGGGCGCGTCGACATAGAGCATTGTGCCAATGATAAAATATTTTCACGAGGACTCACGCTTCCGCGGACTTCTGAAGTTTATCGATTCGTTCCTCGAGCGAGCGTGCAGGTGCTTCGGTGAATGCAGCGAGATAGGCGAGCACCGGACCGGCCAGGGCCTCGACTTCCTCCGTTGCCGGTTGCAGCTTTTCTGCCTCGGCGATCAACTCCTGCGAGCATAACGAACAAAGCAATGGATTACGATTAAAGTTCGGGTTGAATTTGTGCCAAGGGGGAGGGATGGATATCAAGCGATGCAACGTGCTCTCCCCTTCCCCCCTCCCCTCTGCAAGTTTCATTCGCTCCAGCAACACGCACCTGCGTCGGTGCCTGGCTGTACAACTTTTCCCACCCCCTCTTCGCCTTTGCACCCCTCCATAAAATCCGCGACCATCGAATGCAAAGTCATTTTATATCGAAATTGAATGTTTGAGTTTTTCGATCGCTATGTGCAGTTCGGTTTATAGAATAAGAGCAAAAACCTTCTTTCTATGTCAATACTCAAGATTTATGCGTTTCGTGCAGTCAAACAAGTTCCCATCGAATGCAAAGTCATTTTATATTAAAATCAAACGTTTGCGATCGCTTTATGCATTTCAGCATGTAGAATGAGAGCAAAAACCTTCATTCTATGTCAATACTCAAGATTTATGCGTTTCAAGCAGCCAGAAAAGTTCCCATCGAATGCAACGCCATTTTATATAGAAAGCGAACGTTTGAGTTTTAAGATCGCTATATGCGGTTCGGTTTATAGAATAAGGGCAAAAACCTTCATTATATGTCAATACGCAAGATGTATGCGTTTCAAGGAGCCAAACAAGCTCCCATTGAATGCAAAGTTACTTTATATCGAAATTGAAGGTTTGAATTTTGCTATCGCTATATGCGGTTCAGCTCGTAGAATAAGAGCAAAAACCTTCATCCTATGTCAATACTCAACATTTATGCGTTTCGAGCAGCCAAACAAGCTCCTATCGAATGCAAAGTCGTTATATATCGAAATCGAACGTTTGACTTTTGCAATCGCTATATGCGTTTCCTCCCCTCCCCCACTTCGCCCTTGCATCCCTCTATAAGACCCGCGACTGCGCGAGATCGCAATTATCCCCGAACCGGAAATGGTATAATTTTACCATAAAAGAGTTTAACTAAAAGAGCGTAACTTACGTCCAGAGCTTTGACGGTATCGGAAAGTTGTTGCTTCGAGCGTACAACGCTGTCGACCAGTTTGCTGCGTTCCTCGGTGGCGTTGACCCGCGCTTCCGTCTGGCTCCATCGGGCCTCGAGTTCTTCCCAGTGGCGCGAGAGAGCCTCTAGAGCGTCCCGACGACCCTCCAGACCGGAAACGAGTTCTTGCCACTCGGCGCTGGTCACCGATAGTTGCGTTTCTATGGATTTTTTGTTTGGCGCATCGGCGAGGTGCGATACTTCCTGGCCGCGCTCGTTCAGCAGGTCCAGCTCGAATTGCTGATTCTGCAACACCGACCGAGTCGAGCAACATTGAGTTATGAGAAAGAGAATAATTTTTTTTTTAATTTTATGTGGATAAATCGTTATTTTATTCTTACCTGAATGTCGTTGAGGGCGTGAGTTATTTTTTGTATATTGAATTGCAATCCGGCGAGAGTCGTCACCGGCTCGTCCGTGAATCTGCTTCTCGCTATGACCGCCCTTACGCGCTCCAACGTTTGTGTATAGTCGCGCCACGTTTCGGCACCCTGCTCCAGCCGAGCCCGCTGCGACTTCGCCGTGTTCAATGTGTTCTTCAGCAGCTGAGTGTGCTGCTGCTGCTCGCCGCTCAGCTCTTCCTGCTCGGAACTGTTCAGCGATGGCCATATCTTGTCGGCCGCCTGTTGGATCTGCTGGGATACGAGCTCCCGGATCGAGGCTTCGGAGCTGAAGTATATCTGTAACGATCGCATGAACGAATAAACAATTTAATATATTTTCTTTTTTTAATCCCAATCGGTTAACTCTGGTTTTAACTCGTTTGGTTGCAACGTTCAATTTTTTCTGTGACATTACTCTTAATTTGAAAATATGTCGTTTTCCACTAGAAGTGACATCGCAACGAAAAATTGGGATTCAACATTTTAAAATTTTTTATTATGTAACTTTCGGTTTGAAAATTTCAGTTTTCCACCGGAAGCGACGAATTACCTTGTGCTCCTTGACTTGAAAAAATTAAATTTTAAATAATTGAATTTTAGAGAATTGAATTTTAAAGAATTGAATTTTGAAGAATTGAATTTTGAAGAATTGAATTTTGAAGAATTGAATTTTGAAGAATTGAATTTTAAAGAATTGAATTTTAAAGAATTGAATTTTAAAGAATTGAATTTTAAAGAATTGAATTTTAAAGAAATGAATTTTAAAGAATTGAATTTTAAAGAATTGAATCTTAAAGAATTGAATCTTAAAGAAATGAATTTTAAAGAATGGAATTTTAAAGAATTGCATTTTAAAGATTTGCATTAATTTTTTTTTATTACACAGCTTCCGGTTCGACAATTTCAATTTTCCACTGGTAGCGACGAATTACCTTGTGCTCCTCCAAGTCGCTGAGTATGTTCTCAAAGTCGAGGCCGTCCTTGTCGCTCTGCAGTCTGATGTCAGCCTCCCTCACCCAGCCATGGAGTTTCTCGGACAGAACATTGTAGTCGAGCCTCATGTGAAGATTGTTGTCAAGATAATTGCCGCGATCTTCCATTTCCCTAGGCAGCGACGAGAGCAGCGAGGTCGCTTCGCTGAGCATCTCCTTGAGCGATCCGGGCATGCCCTCCTCGTGACGAACCGATTCCCTGAGCGCTCTTATCTTATCCAGATACTCCTCGACGCTCGAGCACAGTAGTTTGTGTTTCTCGATCTCGGCCTCGACGCTCTCGACGGCCCTTTCCAGCAGCGGTCGTGACTTCACTTCCTTCTCCTTGTTCTCAAGCCAGTCGAGAATTTCGGCCAACTCGTCGGCGAGTCTCTTGTGCTCGGCGGCGGCGAGTTCGTGTTTCTCCCTTTGGGCTTCCACAGCTCGCCTGAGGGTCTGCAGTTGTTGCTTCAGCGATTGCAGTTGCTCGGTGACGTTGTTCCTGTCGGCGGACGAGCCATCGGCGGCGATCTGCTGACCCTTGTCGGTCGCGCTGGCCAGACTGGCCTCGCACTCTTGGATCTTCAGGATAACGTCGTCGTAACGCTTGATCTTCTCCTCGGTCGTTCCGTCGTGTTTCTCGATGTCGTGAACGATTCCGGTGTACTTCGTTATGAAAGTCATTATCTCGGTTATGAGGGCGATGAACTGTTGTCGCAGGAGCAGAAGTTGTCGCAGCCTGGCGATTTGAGCCTCGAGAGCCCTGATGAGGTCGTCCTGCTGGGCGACGACACCGTGAAGGTCGCCGAGGTTCGCCGACTGAAGATCCGACAATTTAGCCTTGTTGTCCTTGAGCTCGCGTAGAATCCTCTCGTATGCGCCGAGCATACCCTCGACGTCCTCGACCCGCGAACCGATGGGCTTGTTCAGATCCTGGAGTTCCTTCTGGATGTCCGTCATGAACTGAACCGCGTCGGCTACCCGGGCCGCCGCTTCCTCGGCCTCGGCGATACTCTTCTGCAGCGCGGCCGCGCGCTCGTTTATCACACCGGCTACGCGGCTGTGAGAGTCCTTCATGCTCTTCAGCTGGTCACTCAGCTCCAGCTTGTCCGCGTCGCTCACCGTTGGCAGAATCGACTTTCCTTGCTGGATTATTCTCTCCACGTCGTCGCCGAACGACTTGGCCTCTTGCTTCAGACGGTCGTACTGTAATATAATGTAATATAAATATAATATAAATATAATATAAATATAATATAAATATAATATAAATATAATATAAATATAATATAAATATAATATAAATATAATATAAATATAATATAAATATAATATAAATATAATATAAATATAATATAAATATAATATAAATATAATATAAATATAATATAAATATAATATAAGAACTCCGGAAATTATAAACGTTCCATTAATGAAAACAAAGTTGCCCGAAAGTGAATCTTACCTTGACGAGCTGTTCGCGCAGAATATCGATGCTCGATGTACGAATTTCAGAGGAAGTAGCGGTCTCGGCTTCCTTGATCCATCTCTGGCACTTGTCAATCTCATTTTCGAATGCCTTGCGGCCCTGCAAAAGGTCGGCCAGCGAGGCTTGTTTCTCGGCGGCTTCTCTCTTCAGTGAGTCGTAGTCCTGATTTACTCCGTCCAGGAGGGCCTGCAGTCGGGCGCGGTCCTCCTCGTTGCACTCCTTCAGCAGGTTGTTCGCTTGCTTCAGGACATCGTTCAAATTGCTCTCGTTGAACGATTTTATATCGGCCTCGAGCCCGCTGTGCTGACTGATGTCACGCTCGACCTTCGCGGCTCTCAGAGGAAGATAACCGCTGAGCTTCTTCAGATCGTTGTTCTTCGATTTGATCCACAGTCGGGCCTTCTCGAGATCCGCCTCGAGCTTCCGGCGAGCGTCCGCCGCCGCGGTGGCTCCGGAGATCTCCTCTCTGAGTATCGAGCACAGCTCGGCCTGTTCGGTGCGCAGTGATTTCGTGTCGGCTTCCAGTTGCTGTTGCTCGCTCGACTCGAGCTCGTTTTGCATGTTTCCTACACGTTTCTCCAGACTGTCGATGACGACGCCCTTTCCCTCGGCTTCCTTCAGCATCGACTGCGCAATAATTAAATTTATTTAAATTACATTTTTATTAATGATAATATTGATGATAATCTCGAAAGTGTATAAAAATAAAAAATAAAAAAATGTAAAATAATAAATTCAAATTAATTTTTGTAAAATATATACCATTACACATGTTACACGATATATCTTTGAAATTTTATCTGAACTGTAAAAAATTAAAAATCTAAAAGGGTTTGTCCCGTAAATAAATAAATAACATTAATGATAATATTAATGATAATGGCAATGATAATTTAGTGGGATGAAGAGTCTACCGGTTTCGAGCAAAGAAACATGTTTTCCTTTCAACAGCGATTGTACTACCAATTGTAATCGTATCAAGCTGAACCCTACCTTGAGCGCCGAGACCTTCTCCTCGGCGAGTTTGCTCTCGAATCCCAACAATCCGGAGGCTCTGGCCTGTTGCTTCTTCTCGCTGATCCATTCCCGATTGTCCTGAATCTCCTTCCTTGTGGCTTCGATACCCTGCGCGGTCATGTCCAACACTTGGGACTTTCTCTGAAGCTTCTTCCCAATATCGGCGTACCGTCTCTCCACGGATTTAATCTGCTCCTCGATCTGCTGTGAATCGAGATTGCTCACCGAGTCCATCACCTGATCGCCGAGTTTCTTAACTTCGTCGAGGCGCGACGGTCCCTGCGACTCGAATTCCGCAGTGATCTCCTTTACCGACGCGATCTTCTGACCGATCGTCAGACCGCTGCCTCGCTCGATCACGTCGACCTTCTTCGACAGCGAATCGAACCAGCCCTGAATGTCCTGAACCTGCGATCTGTACTTTTGTATGAGATCCTGAGCCGCCTGTTTCTCGCCGATCGCGTCCAGCAGCTCGCACTCGAGCTTGTTGAGTCCCTCCTCGAGATCGTCGTCCTGGCCGTCCCGATCGATCGAAAGCTCTACCAACGCCCGAGCTCGGCGCTCTCCGACGCTGCCGAGAAGCTCGTTCATCGCCTGCAGCTCAGCCTGCGCAGCCTCCGAACGCAATTTTGCCGGACGAGATTTCCACTCGGAGCACAAGGCGCGCTGCTGGTTCACCCAACTGCGAAGCGCGTTCTTCTGGCGAGCCTGCTCTTCGAGTTCTCCGACGGACTTCGTGACGTTCGCCAGGTGCGTTTGCATCTACGATAATCGAACGAATAACATTGTTAGATAAATCCACCGGAAACGACAATATTTTTTTATCATATCGGTTAAACATTTTTTTTTAAATTAAAATAAAAATAAATAAAATGCACACCTTATCGAACATTCGGTTTAATTTCTCTAAGAAACCATTGCGCTCTAGATTGTCTAAAAGTGCATTGAGCCTGCAGCCTTCGTCCTTCTTATCTTTCTGCGTGGAAAGAAGCGAAACGAAAAACAAAAAAAACAACATAGTACACAAATCAAACGTGAGTCATGCGAGGCAAGCGTGTCAGGCATTCACTGGTCTACGAGGCTTGTACATTTAACAAATATTTCTCATCCATAATTTCTGGAAAATATTTCTCATCCATCATTTTTGGAAAATATTTCTCGGCCATAATTTAAAACAAATATTTTCCTAACGCATGCACGTAAAATCTCGCTTTCCGTTCCTGTGAAGTGTGCGCAGAAAGGCACTTTTTCAAACGCAATATGGTCCTTTTTCCCGCACTAGTGCGGAAAAGTGCCTTTGTACGCACACTTCACGGGAACGGAAAGCGTAATTTTCGTGAGTATGTTAGGTAAAATTATGTGAATGGCATGGGCTCCACTCATCAAGAACTCCCTTTCTACGCCCTTGCCATACAAATAACTATTCTGATCCATAATTTTTATTTATATTTCTGATCCACCATTTAAAAAAAATATTTTACTCAATAATTTTTTTCGATATTCCTCACCTATAATTTTGTTGTTGTAATAAACAATTAAAAAAACAATGTGGTTGTTTTGGTAATAAGAAATAGTTGTCAAACGTCCAAAGCCTTTTCACCGTCCAGCATCAAAACCACAAGTGCAGGATTGACGCGCAGCGTCGAGATTGCACAGCCGACCGGGTACGGCTGGTTTACCTGATCGATGAGATCCTCGAGTCGAGTGCGAACTTCCATCTCCCTGGCGGGAATCTGTACGGGAGGAGCGTCGAGTGGGCTGCCGGGTCTGGAGACGCACGCGGCGGCGGCTTCGCAGGCTTCGACGGCGAGCGCCAGTCGAGCTTTTTCGGCCTGGAGTTTGTTGTGAAGATTGCGAGCTCCCTCGAGGCTGTGCTCGGCGGACTCCAGACTGTCCAGGGGCGCCTCGAGTTCCCGGGCGATCTCCGGTTCGTAGCCGTCGAGATTCCTCATAATGCTCTCGAGGGTGTTCTCGTACTCCTCGAACTTGGCGAGAGACTCGTCCAGGCGATTCTTGATCTGCACAGCGGTGCCCAGAAGAGAGTTGTAGCTCTCGCGAACATTGTGCAGCTGGGTCTCTATGGTCGAGCGGATCGTCGGATTGACGGATCGGTAACGATCAATCTGCGCCTGGCCCTTCGCTTTGAGCTCGTCGAGATCGCGCTGATACTTCCTGATCTCATCCAGCAGAGAATCGTGCTGCTTTATCTGCTGCACGGTCTGCTCCTTGTTCGTTATGTAGAGCGAATTGTGCGCCATAAGTTGGAACGATATTTGCAGCAGCCACTTCTCCGTGTCCTGAAGAGCAGCGTGATAGCCGTTGTACTCCTGCATCTCGTTCTCGACGATCGTCTTCTGTTCCTCGACCAGTTTCCCGAGCGCCTCCCATCGCGTCTTCAGGACCTCGGCTTGTTCCTTGGTCTTCATGTTCTTCGCCCAACCGGACAGCTCTGCAGATTCCTCCAGCAGCTGATCCAGATCCGACTTCTTGTCTCTCACCTCCTCCTGAATGTGCTTGCAGCGCTCCAGAAGAGTCTTCATCTCGCCGATCTCGCCCTTGGTGTCCGGGAAGGTTTGTATCGAGGTCTCAGTCTCGCTCAGCCACTGCTTGAATCTCTCGTAGGCCTCCGCGTGATCCTCCCATCTGTTCAGGATGGACTTGACCTGAATGGTAATCAGAAAGAATATAAGACCGGGAACTATAATAAAATTGATGAGAAAGAGTTTACAGCAGTGTTGAACAAATTCCGTGCGACAATGGGCAGATGGGGATGTAAACTGGAAAGCAAAGATATTTGTGGATAGTATAGTAGGAACTTTGGACATAGTAACACCAAAAAGGGTAGTGAAGATTCCAAGCGTAAGGGAGGGTAAAAATTGGTACTCAGATGAGATAAAAAGGGCAGCGGGCAAAAGATGTGTCGTATATAAGGCACTTATAGCACCACAGTTTGAATACTGTGCAACACAGATAGGGCAGAAGATAGCTTTTTAAAGCCATAAAGAAATTGTTGCCGAAAGATGTAACGAGTAAATTTGAAGTTGTAAAATTAAGAAGTTGTAAGAAGATGCAAGAAGTGCGCAAAAGAGTATGTTTTATGATGGAGTAAAAATGTATAACGCATTGCCAATAGAGGTAAAGGGATGTGAAAAATTAGTTCAGTACAAGAGGACGTTAAAAGCATTCATTGTAAGTGAAATTAAATAAGTGTAATATAGACGTAAGATGAAGATGTAACATTATGTACAACAAATAGCTGAGAAAGCTAATAAACATCAATCAATCAATCACCTGAGCCTGAACGGTCTTGAGATCAATGCTGAGTTGTTCCCAGCTGGAGCGTAGTTCGGCCATGTCCCTTCGGAGTTCCTCCTGCTGCTCGGGCAGGGCGGTGTTTATCGCCTTACCGAATGCATTCTGGAGCGTCGAGAGGAGATGCTGACCCTCGGTGATTCGGGTCGCTACCATCCTGGTAGTCTCCAGTTTGTCCTTAGCCCAGGCTATGTCGCCCAGTCCGATGCAATCCTGAACCGATCCGTGCGCTGTCTGCAGCCAGTCCTCCATTTCTTTCTTGGCTTTCAAGAACTCCGTGTGGTCGGAGAGATTCTTCTCCACCTTGGAAACGAGTCCCTGTGCGTCGGTCAGCAACGCTGTGTAGGTCGACTGGAGCTGGACCGTCTTGTCGCGTGCCCAGCTGCAGGCGCTGATCTCAAGAAGAGCCTCGCACTTGTCGTTCAGCTCCTCAAGAACGGGCTTCTGTCTCATCGCCTCCTCGACCAGTTGCTTGCAACGGGAGAGATCCTCGGGTGTCTTGTTCTCCTTGGCCTGCTCTGCGTTCACGCGGTTCTGGAAGTGCTCGAGCCAATTTCTCATGGCGTCGAGCGCCGTCGAGAACTGCGACCACATGGCGATGCAGTTTCCGAGCGTGCGCTGCGACTCGTGGCAGTGGGTTTGGAGGGACTTCCAGTCCAGCTGCAATTGCCTCACGTCCTGCCTTATCGCCTCCTGACCCTCCGGACCCGAGGACGATATCACCGTCTCGCTGAGATCCGACACCTTGGAAATCAGAGACTCACCCCGCGGCATCGTCGACGCTATCTCGTTCACCTTCTTCTCGCGCTCGGACACTTTCTCACGCTCTCCGTGCGTCATGCTGTACTGCTGGATTTCCACCTTGGTCCTACGCACCCAGTCCGCCGCTTCGTTGTAGGCCTGCTGGTATTTCTCGTGTTCTCCGACTTGATCCTCCAGGTTCTGTAAAAAGTGACCAAAACAAAAATGAAGATGTAATCAGTAATGTCACACGGTATAAAACCGGTCGGTGAGATTTTAGCGATGTTTGGTAAAGGTGGGCAAAGTACCAAAAAATACTTCAAGTTCAAAGTACAAAGTATCACAAGTACTTATTATACTTGAAATATTTTTCAAGTACTTTTTGTACCGGAAGTATTTCTCAAGTATTTTTTGTATTTGAAGTACTTTTTGTACTGGAAGTATTTCTCAAGTACTTTTCGCAATTTGGTTTCTAGCGTTAAGCAAGGCTTCGAAGAAAAAAGGGTGCAAAGTAATGTAAGGGTGTAAAGCTTCTTAATTTATTATAATTTTGCGCATAGCCTTCACTATGTGAAACTTCGCAGATCGATGTTGATTTCCACATAGAGGAAGCTATCTCCAAAATTGTAATAAATGAGGGAGCTCTGTGCAAAAACAGGATATCATGCAACTCATCGAGTATTGGTAATGCGAGCATTTACTCAAAAAGTACTTGTACTTGGTACTTAAAATGGTAAAAAAGTATTAAAAAAGTTCTTATACTTGGAACTTGAAATCGTAAAAAAAGTACTAAAAAGTACTTTTGCACTTTTCAAGTATACTTCAAAAAACCAAACAAGTACTCGGTACTTCAGGTATTGCCCAGCTCTGATCTTTGGATATCAGGATCGTGAAACTCACGTTGATCTTTTCGGTAACGAGACGCCGTAGTTCCTCGTACTTCCCTATGGTGGTCTCGTAGGGACCCTTGGGGATGCTGTCGTCCTCGCGCAGGCGCGACCTCAAACGGTCAATCGTGTCAGCGTGGCCTTGGATGTTTCTCTGTGCTGTGCGATACTTCTCCAGCAACGCCCGTTTCTCGCTGAGATCGTTTCTGTAGACCTCTTCGGGTCTAACTTTTCCTTCCACCTCCTCGATCCAGTCGGTAATGAGTCGGTGAAGCTTGTTCAGCTCCTCCAGCGTCGTGGCTCTAGCCGACAGTCTCTGTCTAGCCTCCTCGACGTCGGCGAGAAGCTTGTCGAACTCGCCCTTCAGATTCTCCGTGTCCTCTTGAATCTTCGCCGCTCCGTTTTGTTCGGTGTTCATTATCACCTTTTCCTTGAGCTCCAGCGCGTAACGCAGCTTGTTCTGGCCCTGCTCCAGGGTTTGCCTGATGGCTTTGCACGTGTGCAATTTGTTGTTCACCTCGGTGAGCGTCGCCGGGATCTCCTTGCATTCGCCTAGCTTGTCCCTCGTCCGTTCTATCCAATCTTGACACTCTTGATAGAGCGTATTATGCTGCTGATGTTCCTGTTAAACGATATGAAAAAAATACAGTTTAGGTGACCAAAGTGGTAACTTTTGGGTTTTGTAAATAGGCTGAAGATTAATCGATTTTTTGTTCCACTAAATAATAGTACTTTGCAATACCAGTGCGGTAAAGCGAACATTATGCGAAGGCTGTGAAGTGGTCGCAAGAGTGCTTCGTGTGGTACGCGTGCGGCGAGTACGACCCACTTTACAGTATTCGTATAATTTTCGCCATACCGCAATAGTATCGTATAATATTTTTTGTAACAAGTGCAGGAGAAGTGCTACTGCTCGTGCCTGCCGAGAGTGTCGCCGAGAAAACGGAAGTAAATTTGCGTGCGAGAAGTAAATTTGCGCGAGAAGTAAATTTGCGCGAGAAGTAAATTTGCGTGCGAGAAGTAAATTTGCGTGTGAGAAGTAAATTCGCGTGTGAGAAGTAAATTTGCGTGTGAGAAAGAAAATCGACCCGATGTGCGCGTGCGCTGTGTATTTCACTTACGCCTCTCTCGGCAGGCACGAGAAGTAACACTTCTCATGCACGCGTTACAAAAATAAAAGATTTTGGATAGGAAACATAATTCCCCAAAACGAACCTGGTAATGCAGTTCCAACCGTCTCATAATTTCCTTGGCGAGTGACAAGAGAGCGTTGTACTTGGTGGTGAGCTGAGTAATGGCGTTCGAGATCCTCGTGTCGGCGCAAGTCTCGAGCAGCATCTGGGCTTTCATGTTCAAGCGATCGAGTTCCTTCTGCCAGTCGAAGAGCGTCTGCAGATGAATCTGGAAGCGTTCGAGTACGTTCTTCTTCTCCTCGAGGCTGTCCTGGAGTTTGTTGAACGGCTGGACGAGCTGTTCGGTCTGCGTCAGCCAATCCGTGGCTTCCGAGAACTGATCCTCGTACTCGGTCCATTTAACTATACCGACCTCGAGCAAGCTCTTCGTGCTGTTCAGCGAATCTCTGCGATCAAAAAGATAACTGTTGAAGCAAAAAACAAAAAAAAATCTCTCACCGGACGACCCCATCCAACATTTAACCAACAATTGGCCACACTGTAAAAAAAATCCTATGAAATTTAATCTACTGGCAGTGGACGTTTTTATGCATAAAGTGGTGTATTACATTTTATGTACAATTGTGATGAAAAATTAATGTTCAGTATATTAAAAATATTAGAAATCCTTCACTTTTTACAATTTTCTTTAATTTTACTATAAGAGTACTTCAATTCCAAGAATTTACTTTAAATTTCAACGAAAAAGTACATTAATTTTTCATCCCAATTGTACATTAAATTCAATCTACCATTTTTTGCATAGACTTCCAGCTACATTAAATTAACAATTTTTTTTACAGTGACCTCACGGTCGTCAATCCGAGATCTTCAATGAAAACCGACAACAATCTAACTCACACATAGTTGTCGTATTCTTCCTGCAACAGCGCGACCTCTTCCTCGATAATCTCCTTGTCCTCCGAATCAGCGATCTGACAAGCGGCATTGCCGCGTTCCAGGGCCCTCTCGAGTTTCTTCTGGCCGTCGGGTAGTTCGCTCTGAAGAACCTTGAGCTGGCTAATCTTGCTGGCGAGAGATTCCTTGTCGCCGGTCGGCTCGGAGCATTTGCCGAGTCGTTCCTTGGCGACGCGTATCCACTGGACGAACTCGTTGCCACTGTCGATGAACGCCTGATGTTGCTCGACGGTTTCCTTCTGCTTGGCGTACAACTCCTGCGCCTGCTTGCTGAGCGTCTCGTACTTGATAGAAATCTCGGTCGCGGGTGTCGCCTGTTGAAGATCCTCAGCTTTGGTGGCGACCGATTGGATCATCGGCTCGAAAGCCACGATATCCTGAACGATGCTGTTGGTCTGACGAAGATTCGCCTTTCTCTCTCCAATGGCCAACGAGCTGAGACCAGCGAGTCCCTTCCGCGCCTTCGACACCTTGTGCTCGCACACCTGCTGGAGCTTCGCCTCCCGATCGTTAATCCACTGCTGGAGCTGCGAGTAGGACGAACTGTAGTCGGCCCACTGAAGAAGACTCGTCTCAAGATGAACCTTCGTAGTCGAGATCTTCTTCACCAGTCTCTCCCAGTCGTTCTGAATCTCCCTGAGCTGAGCGTTTATCTCCTCCCTGCCGTCCGACCTGGTGTTCCTCACGACCTTCTCACCGCAGTTCACGGTCAGATGAACGAGATTCTGGCCCTCCTCGCGTTTCCTCAGGAGCTCCTGAATCTTGTCTAGTCTGCTCTGCAGCTCCTCCCGGCTGCTCGAGGAAGCGGCCTCGGTTCCCTGGCGAATGATCTGCTTGGCGTTGTCGATCCAGCCGCGGGCCTTGCCGAGGTTGTCCTCGTACTCCTTGTGCTGAGCCAGGTTGGTCTCGACCTTGTTCAGGACGTCCTTCGCCAAGTTCACCTGCACCTGGTAGCGAGAGTTTAGGTGGCGCAGTTGGTTGTTAATGTAGGTGTCCAGTTGGGAGGACAGCAGAGCGCTCGCTGTCTTGTTGAACTTGTCTATCTGGTCCTGGCCCTTGGTTAAGTTCTCCAGTATGTCCTTGACCTCCCTGACCTGTTTCTCCTTCTCCGCGACGTTCGGCAGCAGGGAGTTCTTCTGCGCCTTTATGAGGATGTCGAACTGCTGCAGCCAATCGCTGAGCCTCTCGTACTCGTCCTTGTAGTCGCGCCACTGGCTGACCGTCGCTTCGAGCTGATCCTTCTGCTGCTTTATCTCCCTGAAGAGATTCTCGAAGCTCTCGGTGAGGGCTCTTATGTCGTTGCGGATGACCTCCTGACCGTGGGCGCTCGTGCTCGCGCAGACGACCTGACCGGTGTGCTGAAGATGCTCCACCAAGAGCTCGCCCTGGGCCTTCTTGTTGAGGAGGCTCTCGAGCGGAGCCACCGCGTTCTCAATCGCCAGCTTGTCGCTGAGCGACCGCTGCTTCATCGACGGTATCTTCTCGCGCGCCCTGCTCAGCCAAGCCACCAGGTCGTCCTGCGCCTCCTTGTAGAGCCGATGATCCTTGTACTGATCCTCGCGCTCCGACAGCAGAGACTTTATCTTCTCGAAGAGGGTGTCGAATCTGTTGAGGATGTCCTGAGCCTCAGAGGCGGCCACGCCCTGCTGTCCGCTGGCGATCATCTCGCCGACTTTGCTCTTCAGACTGTCGACCTCGATGTTCTCGCATCGGACCTTCTCCTCAAGCGCCTTTATCCGCTCCAGCTGCGACCTCTTCTCGGTCATCGTCGTCTGGAACTGAGAGATCTCGTCGATCGACGTTTGCATGTACTCGATGGTCTTGTTTATCGACTGTATCTGCTCCAGAAGGCCGGCCCACTTGTTTATAGAGTCGTCAAGGTTGGTCTTGGTCTCGAGCATCTTCGAGGCCAGGGCGCTCCATTGCTCCTGGAGACTCGCCAGTGCGTCGTTTATCGCACGGTGACCCGCGGGTGCGGTGTTCGCCAGCACGGTCTGCGCCATCTCGACTATACCCTGAACCCTCGCGAAGCCGTCCTCCTTGTACAGAAGGAGATCCTGAACCGTCTCCATTTTACCCTCGAGGTCCTTCTGCGACGACGCGCTCATGTCCGAGCAGTAGTCGAGCTTGTCCCTGATTCCCTCGAGCCACCTCGTGCACTCGGACAGTTGATTGTCGAAGTCCTGGTGATTCGTCACGTACTGGTGCCAGCGGTTGTTGAGCTCCTTCACCTTGCTCGATATCTGCTGGTACTTTATGCCCAGCTCCGAGACGTTCGATGTCCTCGACGATACGTTCTTGTGCAGCTGCTGAGCGCGCTCGCTCACCGCGTCGATCTCGAGCTCCTTCGCTCGCACCTCGCCCTGAAGAGCCCGAAGACGCTCCAGCTGTTCCTTCTTCTCAGGGAACGTGGACTTTAGGTCCACCGCGTGAAGCTTCGTGTCCGTCTCCCTTATCCAGGTCAGACATCGCTCCTTCATCGCCTCGAACTCGTTCCACTGCTGCAGCTTGTTCTCCAGCGTGTCGATCGTCGTTTTTATCGCCGAGACGAGACCCTCCCATTCTTGCTGCGAGGAATCTATCTGCGAACGGATGTTCACCTGACCTGACTCCACGGTCCCGGGTATTACTTTCTCACCCAGGGACCTTATCTGCTGCACCCTCGGCTCTTCCTCCGGAAGACTCTGCTGGAGATTCTTCAGCCTGTCGAGGTTGGTGTGCAGCGAAACCCTCTCGAGCTCAGCGTCGCCCCACATGTTTACCGCGTTGTGGGTCGCGTCGAGCCACTCGTGAGTGTCCAGGACAGCCTTGCTGTACTGCTGGTGGTCGCTGACGATTCCCTCGTATCTCTCGACGAAACCGTGAAGCCTCTTCAGGATCGCGCCGTGACGCTTCGTCAGCCTGGCGATTATCTTGTCGATCTTGTCGGTTCTGTCGGGTAGATTGTCGGCTTTGTCGGAGAGGTCGAAGAGGTCCTGCTGATGGGCCTGGACGTCGTGGAGCGACGTTCTGTAGATGTGAAGCTGAGCCCTCTTCTCGTCCAGGGTTGTCTTGAGCTCGATCTCCGACTTGAGCTCGTCCTCCATCAGCTCGAGCCACTTGTCGAACGACTCGCTGCAATCGTCGAAGCCTGACCATCGCGAGATCTTCACCTGGATCTCCCGCTCGGTCGCTGTCACGCCGTCGTACAGGGTTTCCATCGCTTGTTGGAGATCCAGAAGCTGCTGGCGAATTATCTCACGGCCGTCGGAGCCGGTGCTCGGGTACAAACGCTCGCCCGCCTCCACCGTGTTGTTCACCAGCAGCGTCGCCGAGGCTTGACGCGATATCAATTCCTTTAGGGTCTCGATGTTGTCGGCCAGTTGTTGACGCGTTGCCGTGGCGTTTCCTCGCGTCGATTGGTACTGAGACTGCGACGCCGACAACCACTCCGTGCATTGCTTGTAACGCTCCAGGTAAATCGCGTGATCGGTCACCGCTTGTTCGCACTTCTTTACGAGCTCCTGCGGAGAGATCGAGAAAGGATGAATTAAGCAGCGGCCAGTTAAGGTGGTTCTTAAAGTTACGTTAAAGGCTGTTGAGTACCAAGTTTTAAAATACGCTTATTTTTTTTTTGAGGGAGGGACACCGAATCCAAACTAGGTGAAAATTAGGTGGGCAACATTTTTATCGGAAAGTTCGTATTTACTTTGCTGTGTTCACGCATGCAAGCCTAATTAATTGCTTGTTTTTTTTTTGCAAAAAGTGGCTCAAACATTGAAAAATCGTTGCTTCATCGATTTATTTTGTTTCAAGCCTATATTCTATGTATTTTTTCCGGCTGATCACGAATATAACAAGTATTTTGTTTACAAGCAAATATTTTCCGTTTACCCTTACCATTTTCACCAAAAAAATTTGTGTACATACTGTACTGTCATTTTATTTTATTTAGTGTTATTATTGTTTTCTCATCTTGGTTCATGTTCTTGTTTTTCACCTACTTTGTCTCACAAATTTCGATGAATTACTTTGTATTAATCTTCACGTAAATGGGCATGCTCAAGATCAGAGCACAATTACAAATGACTTCACAAAAATTGCGTAAAAATATGCCCGTGGATTTGTTGGCGTAAGTTGAGTTATGTTTCTGTAAATTCACTGTACATTTTTTTTACAATGAATTTTTTTACGAAAATAAATTAAGTGTTTTCAGTCCTCATCCTCTAAAATTCGAAAATCAAATACCAAGATTTGAACACACGCGCGCGACCGCTGCTAGTATGTTGCTAAAAAAATCTGGCTATATTACCCGAAGTCACCTTTAGACGATTAACGAAAAAAATTGATACTCCACCTTCGCCGTTGCCTGGATAGACTGGAAGCGTGACGTCACTTGCTGGACGCTGGCGGAAAATCTGCTCTCACCGCTGATCTCTATGAGCTCCGAAGAGTCGTCGCTCATTTTGTCGAACTCCGCCTCGTGATGCCGCAGATTCGTTATCAATGCCTGTGTGAGTTGAAGAATTTGTAACGTTAAATGCAGTTCGAACTTGTTTGCGATTGAAAAAGCAACCCCCCAACCCGTCTCAATCCGGCTTTCGTAATCCGAGTAAATTTTAACATGCTAACGTCACCGCAACGCCGCAGCCACAAAGCTGTAAAGAAACGATTGATAGATTCGATTTGCGACAGAGAAGATGGTCTTTTGATGTGAGATGCACAAGTGTTACGCATTCGCGTATATCGCTCGATCCCTGAAAAAAGCGTTCAAGCTGCAAATTGTAAAAGAATTTAAGGATGGAAAGAAAACCAAGCCCCCTCGTTCAATGTATGCAGCGATAGACAGAGATGATTCCGCATTCGTCCAAGCCACCTGGCCTATAATTCAATTCATTGACGTTTCTTACTTGGTCCAGATGATCACCGATGCTGACCAATTCGTTCAGATCCGACGTCCGCAGCTCCATTACCTTTTGTAGTTCCTAAGAAATGGTGTGTGTGTTTTTTGTTGTTTTTTCACTCGATTCATGGCAGGGGATACTAATAATTGCGAGGTGCAGGAAATTTTGCGACTATAGGGGGCGGCGGGGCAAAATGGACCATTTTCGCAAACTTTTTCTTTTTTTGTGGGACCTTAAAATGAAAGCTCATCTCGAACGGAGAACACGAGTCCGTTTTGCCCCACCGCTATGGCTACTAAAAGACGTCCCATTCTCTAGAGTTTTTGCAAATTAAGTGAGTTGTGTCTTTTCTATTACGAGGGACGGCGGGGCAAGGCGGGTCATTTTTGTAAATTTTTCTGCGTTACGTTAAAATGAAGCCTCATCTCAAATAAAGCACACTGGTCCGCTTTGCCCCACTCTTAGCTATGGCTATAAAAAGGAGTGCCTTTGTCTAGGGTTTTTGCAAATTAAGTCAGTTATGTTTTTGGTTTCATCCAATTCACTGCAGGGGATACGAACTATTGCGAGATATTGGAAACTTTGCGACTGCAGGGGATCACGGGGCAAAACGGACCATTTTCGCCAACTTTTTTTTTTTAATTTTCGTCTCAAATGGTGTACATAGGTCCGTTTTGCCCCACTCTCCGCTATGGCTACAAAAAGGAGTCCCAATGTCTAGGGTCTTTTGCAAAATGAGTCAGTCATTTTTTTTTTATATATTCAATGAATATTACCTGGTACTTTTCTAGCTGTTCTTGTTTCTCGTCGAGAGTGTTCTTTAAAGCGTAATTTTTGAGACAAGCCTCGGCATCGGAGAGCCAGGCGAGCAGGCGTTCGAGTGAATTCTCGTATTCGCTCCATTGTTGAATTCTTTCCTCGATGCTGCGAACCACGTCATTCACAGCCGTTGCAAATTTCTTGTGCTCGAATCTGCAAAAAAAAAAAAAAAAAAATACCAATTAACATGGCGATCGATTTTTTTCATTATCAATAGTAATTAATTGTTTATCGAAAAAAAAAATTACCTCAAATTGGCTAGATCCCTCTCCATAGACTCCTGCGATCTCGGCGGCAAGCTCTGCGAGCTGTGGGCAACGTGTTCCTCGAGAACGTTCAGCTTCAGCTCACCCTCTGCCTGACTGTCCTGTACCTCGATGACTTTGGCGAGTCTGGCCTGCAACGACGCTTTGTTGCCTGTGTAGTCGCTGTAATTCGCCAATCTCTCCCACTGCTGCTTCTGATAGTCCTGATAGGCCTTCTGCAGGTCGTGGAACTGTTGGAATATCTCGAGTAGCCCTTCCAGATTGGATATCCCCTTCTGGGAAGCGTCAACGAGTTTCTCGTATCGCTTCGAAACCGCGATCATTGTTTCGCGAATGTCAGTCGGGGCTTGAGCTACTTGAGCGAGGGCATTCGCTTTTTCGGAAATAGCCTCGACGATTCTTTTGTGGGCCAATATCTCGTGGTGCATCGTCTGAAAGCGGGGCAATAGTAATAATGGTAATAATGGTAATAATGGTAATAATGTCAATAATGGTAATAATGTTAATAATGGTAATAATGGTAATAATGGTAATAATGGTAATAATGGTAATAATGGTAATAATGGTAATAATGGTAAAATACAAACCTTGCCCTTCAGAAGCTTGGACCTAATCTCTTGCAGGGAGGACCAAGACATCGAAGTGTCCTTCATAGAGCGTTCCATATTGTCGAGCCAGGATAGAATCTGCTGCAAGGTTTCTTGATAGCTCGACCACTGAAGTGACTGAGCGTCCTGTTTCTTCTGCTGTTCGAGGATGCCCTCGGCAAGGCTGTCCCATCGTTCTCGCGCGTGTCTCAGTTCGTGGCGAATGGTTTCTCGGCCCTGTGCCGACGTAGCCGGAAGAATTCTCTCACCGGCCGCGTTCAGACTCGCCAATCGATTCTCAGCCTGTTCCCGTTCGGCCAGGAGCACTTGGAGACGCGATCCCTTGGCTTCGAGATTGCCGCCGATCTCCTCTTTCTTCAGGGCTACGAGATGTTGCTCGAGGGGAGTCAGCCAGGCGTCGATCGCCTTCAATTTATCCTCGTAGGCACGGTGCTCGTCGACTATACTCTCGCAACGATTTATCACTTCCTTGCTCAATACGTGCAGTGCTTGGTACCTGATGAAGAAAATTCAAAATAATAATTTTAATAATTAAATTTAAAAAATGATATGAATATTTTTATTTTATAATTTTTATAATTTTTGAAAATAATTTTTTAAGCTTTAATAGCAATTTTTTTTAAAAATAATTTAAATAGTTATCCCACCTGTTGCTTATTTGCGACACCAATGGCTTGATGCGTTCTACGCCACTCGAGTGAAGAAGACTGTGAGACTTGTCCACAAATTCATCGATGTCTTGTTCGGCCTTCAATATAATTTCGCGTTTCTCTTGGAAAGCTCGAAGTCTGGCCTCCTTGTCTCGAAGCGTCGGCTGGAGTTGTTGATCCCTGAAAGCCGCCTCCATGGAACGGAACCACTTTGTGTGCACGTCCAATTGAGCCTCGAAGTCTTGCCATTTTTGCAGAGCCCCGGTTTGCTTCGATTCGATCGATTCTGAATCACAGAGAAAACCATTATCTTTCCACCCAAATTTCGTTAAAGTTAATTTTAATTTTTATATTTAATCAATATATTAACATTTAATCAATATATTAACATTTGATCAATATATTAACATTTAATCAATATATTAATATTTCGTCAATACGTTAATATTTAATTTAATAAATGAATGTGTAACTAAGATAATCGCCATACCGATCTCGCTGAGATGCTGTTGAAGACTCGTTTCCAGAAGGCTGACTTCCTTAGTGAGAGCTCCCTGTCCCTTCGGCGCGGTGCTCTTCGCGACCGCGTCCACGAACTCCTTGATCTGCGCCAGTTGTTCGTTTCCTTGCGCCTGATTGTTCCTCAACCCAGCCAGAGTAGCGATCCTACGCGATATGTCGCTGCGTTCACCAGTTATGTCGTTGCAATCGAGCAGTTTCTCGCGTTCGCCGTTGAGCCAATCGCGGAACTTCTTGCACATGAGATTAAATCGATTGTGCTTGTCCGCGCAGTCCTCGAGATTCTCGAGAAGATCCTGGGACTTCGCAACGATGTTGTGAAAGAGTTGCTTGATGGACTGAAGATA
This sequence comes from Ichneumon xanthorius, assembly GCA_917499995.1. NCBI lineage: Eukaryota > Metazoa > Arthropoda > Insecta > Hymenoptera > Ichneumonidae > Ichneumon > Ichneumon xanthorius. The sequence goes on along the minus strand of OU824211.1, from coordinate 6,495,536 downwards.
GACGTTCAACGACGAGTCCTTGGTCTGATCGACGAGCTGCTGGGCCTTGTCGCACACGGATTCGACCAGCGACTGATGCGACATAATCTCCTGATGCATGATCTTGTGATTCTGCAGCTGCGCGCGTTTCTCCTCGAGGGTGCATTTGAGCTCGGTGTGCTGGTGCATCGCTCGTTCGACGTCCCTCAGCCAGGCGGTCAGTTGTTCCTGGGACAGCGAGAACTCGGCGAACTGCATGAGGCACTGATCCAGCTTCTGGGTCGCCGATTGGAGATCCTCGCTGAAGCCGTCCCACAGGGTGCGAAGATTGCGCAACTGCTGTCTCACGATCTCCCGTCCGTCGGGCGACGTCTGCGCGTAGAGTTTCTCGCCGAGATCGACCACGGACTCGAAACGGGCGTTTTCCTTGGTGCGCGTGTCGCCGAGATCGCGAATGCTCTTCTGGCGACTCTGCAGAACGGCGAGGTCGCCGACGATCTCGCTGTGCTTCTTGAGCTCGGCCCTGACGTCGTTTATCCAGCCGAGGAAGTCGTTGTACCGCTCGTTGAAGGCCGCGTGTTCCCTGACGAATTGTTCGTACCTAGCGACCGCCTCCTTGGCCTGATTCCTGATGGCCTGATACTTGGTCGCCTGACGGGATATCCTGCTGGCCAATTCGGACTCGGCCTCAACACCCGCCTCTCTCCTCTCCACCGCGGCGTTGAACTCCGGACCCTTCGCCGCTATCTCCTCCTCCAATTTCTTCAGCTTCTTCAGGTAGGCCCTCTTGGCCTCCTCGGTGCTCTTGAGACTCTGATCCTTCACCTGGGACTCGATGTTCTTGGTCCAGGCCTCCAGAGCCTCGACGACCCTCTCGAACTCAGCCCACTGGTCGAACAGACGGTTCAGCTTGTCGCGGGTGTTTCCGCACTGGGACAGGAAGTCTTCCCAGATCGTTCGCTGCTGCTCGAAGCCCTTGGACAGCATCTGATGACCCGGTATCGAAGTCTGCTCCAGTATGATGTTGAGCTGCTGGTTGCAGTCCTCCAGTATGCGATCGCCCTCAGGTTTCTGCTGAAGAATGTTCTCCAGCTGGGAGATCCTCGACTTGGCGGATTCTCTCTCCACCGAGAGATCGGCCTCGATCAGAGGGGCCGCCTCGTTGACGATCGTGCTTATCCAATCCTTGGTCTTATCGAAGGTCTGCAGATAGGCCTCGTGATTGGCGACGTGTTTCTCGGCGATCCCGATGCGATCCTCAACGTCCCCGGACAGCTTCTCGTAAGCCTCGATGACGCTGGCGAGCATCTCGCTGGCCTCGTCGTCAGGTACCGTGCCGAGTCTCTCCTGGAGCTGTTGGAGGATGTTCCTGTGGGCGCTGACGTCCTGAGCGATCGCCCGGTACGAGTGGAGGGCGAGTTTCTTCTCCTGCAGGGTCGGCAGGAGATCCTGCTTGTCGCCGAGCTTCGCCTGGGCGTCGATCAGCCACTGCTTCACCTGCGAGTACTTGTCCTCGAAGGAAGATCGATGCATCATGTCGCTCTCGATCTTCTTGTAGATGACGTTCGCCCGATCGGCGACGGCGTCGACCCGGTTGCGTAAGTTTCGCAACTCGCCCCTCATGGCCTCCCGGTGATCGGGCGTTATCCTGGGAAAGAGAGCCTCGCCGGCCTCGGCGGTCTTGTTGAGAACCGCCTGGCCCTTCTCGCGGTCGTCGGCGAAGGCCTTGAGCTCCTTCAGCCGCGACTGGTAGAACGTTATCGGCTTGGGTCCGCTGATCTCGTCGAACACCTTGAGTTTCCTCTCCGCCTCCTCGATCCAGCTCTCCAGCTCCCTGACGTGATTCTTGTACTCGTCTCTGCCGTCCTTCAGCTCCTGGAGCTTTCTCAGGTGTTGCGTCAGGAATTTTATGATGGCCTGGTAGCGCGTGTTCAAGTGTCCCACGTACTGTCCCACCCGGGACTCGGGACTCACCTTGAGAATTTCACCGCCCAAGGCTGCCAGTTCGTCGACCTCCTTCCGATAGTTCTCCACGGTCTTCAGGAAGGCCTCGATCTCCTTGATCTTCGCCTCGACGTCCGGCAGGTCGACGAGCGACGATCCTTCGGTTCTTATCTTGTTCTCCGCCTCCTTCAGCCAGGAGACCACGTTCTCCGACGTGAGTTCGTATCGCTGCCACAGAGCGATGTTTCGCTCAAGGACCTTCTTTATCTTGGTGTAACTCTGCTTCAGCGACTCGAGGTCGTTGGCGACCTTGTCTCTCTCGACCCTGAGCGCCACCGTCGTCTCGGGACTCTCGACCGTCTCAAGCAGACTCAGAGAACCGTCGGTGTCGGCCTTTCTCGCCTCGCAGTCGGCTATTCCAGCGCCGACGTCGACGAGCGAGGCCATCTTCACTTCCAGATTGTAGCGATCGCTGCTCTCCTCGGGTTCGCACCAGAGAACCTTGTCCTTGTGGGTGCCGACCATGCGCTGGAGGGCGCTGAACTTCTCGTGGTACAGCTTCGTCAGGAAAGCGACCAGAGTGGCGCTCACCTTGTCCGCGTGACTGGCGACTCCCTCCCTGCGCTGCTGAAGAGCCTGGAGCTCCTTCGGCAGGCTCGACCTGGCGATCGCCGGATAAGCGCCCGAAGCGACTCTTATCTTCTCGCCGACCTCCGCGAGTTTCCCGCTCGACTTCTCCAGCTCGGCCTTCAGCTCTTGGCACTTGTTGATGCGACCGAGTATCTTCGTGTTCTCGCCGGTGAGGTCGTCGCACTTTATTATGTCCTCGCGGATCTTTGATATAGCGTCGCCGGATTTTTTGAGATCCTGACGAATGCCGCGCTCGGTCTCGCTGAGGCTCGAGGTCATTGACTCGAGTCTGTCGGCGGATTCCTTGACGAGGTTGAACTGATCGTCGAGAAGTTTGTTGAGCGACTTCAGAGTCGGCATGTTGGCGTCGTTGTTGATCTTGGCCAGTTGCTCGCTCTTGGCGGCGATGCCCTGACGAAGCAGCTGGTGAGACGGCAATTCCTCGCGATACCTCGACAACCTCGCTTGACCGTTCTCCGCGTCTGTGAGACGCTCGCACGCTCCGGTGAGCGCCTCGTTGGTGTCGCTCAGCCATCTGGTCAGCTCGTACTTTGCGTCCTCTATCTGTTTCCAGATTATCACTTGGGTCTCGTAGGACTGGGTTCTGTCGACGATGCTGGAGTAGGCTTCCTGGTACTGAGCGCGAACCCTGGACAAATCCGACTCTATGGAGGCGGACTTGAAGTTCGGCATCAGGGACGCCTCCTTGATGAGCTGCTGAGCTTTGGAGTCCATTTTGTCCAGGAACTGTTTGCCCTTCTTGAGAACTTCCGAGGCTCTTTTGTGCTTGTCCAGAGCCGCCGTCGCCTGGGTTATGTCGTTGGGGACCTCCTTGCTCGATTGACAGAGGTTCCTCGAGTCCTCCATGAACTTTATCAATTTCTCACGAGCCTCGGCGTAAGCCTGCCAGTCGGCCTCCATCTCGGCGTACTTCTTCCTCTGCTCCATCAGCAGCTCGTTGACCTTCTCCCAGTTGGCGTCCACCGAGGATACGACCACTTGCACGTTCGTCATGGCCTTCTGGTCCTCCTTGATTAGGCTGTTGCCCTCGTGGTGCAGAAGATCCTTGTCCGGCTCTCGTAGTTGATGATCCTCTATGAGGTCACTTATCTCCTCCACCGCCGGTCCCAACTTTTCGCACGTGTCGACCTTGTATGTGACCTGCTGAAGGCTGCTCTGTGTCGTGACAATCTCCTCGGTGAGTTTCTGCTGAAGTTTCCTGAAGTTGTCCCATCGCGCGCCGAGATTCTCGAGCTTGTCGCGCTTCGAGGTCAGCTCGGTCTGCAGGGTGACGGCCTTGGCCTCGAGGTCGTTGACCAGCGTGGAAGCCGTCAGAGGCTTTCCCTGCTTGTCGCGCATGTGGATGCCCATCGAGCTGTCGACGATGGGAATCTGTTCCTTCCAACCCGCGATCTTCGAGTCCACGCTGTGCAACTCGGTCGAGAGTCTCTCCAGATCGCCTATGTTGGGTTTCCTGGCTTCCAGCTGGTACTTGCAGTGGGACAGCTGGGCGCTGGCTTCGTTGTGCCAGTTGAGCAACTCCGCCCATTTCTCAAGGCACCTCTTCCTCTGACGAAGATCGTCCTCGAGGGCCTTGTACTTCTCGGCCAGGTTGCGATAGACTTCGTCCAGGGCCGCGGCCTCCTGGGGCGACGCCTGGCCCAGCAGCCGCTTGACCTCCTCGTAGATGGCGCCGAAGCTCGATTGCTTCTCCGTGTGCTCCTGAAGGAAACCGTGGACCGCCTGGAGATTCGTGTCCACGTTGTCGACGTTCACCTCGCTTATCTCGGCGATGCTCGATCTCAGACGGGTCATCCAGTTCTCAAAGTCGGTGATCTTCATCTGAAGCTCCTGGCGCGACAGGAGCGCGTCGGAGACCAGGTTTATGTGGTGTCTCACGGTATCGGCGAGTTTTCCGACTCTCGACTTCATCTCCGACACCCGGGCTTTCAGGCCCGTTGCGCCTTCCAGCGACAAACCGTGGCTTATGTGGTCGGACACCTGCGTCAGCGATATCAGTTGGGCCTGGCGATCGGATATGACCTTGTTGAAGTCCTTCAGACGATTTAGGTCTTGCTCCAACTTGCTGGCTTCCGGTGTCTGCACGTTGGGCTCCGTCAGCGAGGTCTTCTCGCTCTCGCTGAGCCACTGGTTGAACTCCTTGGCGTCGGTCTCGAACGTCTTCCAGGACGACACGAGCTTGTCCAGCTTGGTGGTCGTATGAACCGCCACGTCGTGGATAGAGTTCCAGCGGGTGTAGACCGCGTCGACCTCGTCCGGTGCGGCCGTTCTTCCGGCTATCTGCTGACTGACCTGGGACAATTCTTGCACTCGCGGAAGACGCTCCTCGCACTGCTTCTCGAAGGATCTCGCGCTTTCGAGCATCTCGCGGGCCTGATCGAGGGTCGACGGTTTCGAGGCGATGGAAGTTGCCTTCGAGGCTGCTTGCTCGATCCAAGGCTTCAACTTCTGTATTCCCACCTCGTACTCCTTCCAGGTCGCGAGATTGCGCGTCGCTATTTCCCGCTGCGATTCTATACTCTCGTTTAAGGCACTCACAGCACCGTGCAGTCTCTCTATGTCCGCACGCAACTGCTTCGCTTCGGGGTTCTGACTTTCATCTGCAAAACATTAAAGAAGACGATTAGCATCCCAATATTGTAGTTTTGAAAATCAATTTTTGCTTTCTTGTAGAGAATGTACAAAAAAAAATCGGAATTAGTGTCAGAGTACTTAAAATAGTCTATAACATCGAGAAATGCGATTTATAGCTGGCGTCCGGATGCATGTGTGACCGTGTGTGTATATGACAGACTTGCATCGTTTAAAACTTCTACAACTCGGAAACGGGTGAAGATAGCCAGGTGAAATTTGGTACACTAGCAAAGTGGTGACGTCTCTTGCCTTGGTACAATTTTCATAATGATTGGGGTCCGGTTCGAAATTTTATCACATGTAGACATTTTTTGTGTTGCGAAAAGAAGTGCAGAGTAATTTGTAGAAAGCTTCCTCACTTACTACAATTTCGCGCACAGCGCAAAATTGTAACAAATGAGGATGCCACGCACAAATTTCTTTACTCCTTTTTTTAAATGGGTTCATTCAACCGACCTTTGACGAGTTCCTGGGACTCCTCCTCCAGCATCTTCAGTATAGTAATCTTCTCGTGAATCTGCTTCTGCAGAGTTTCCGTCTTCTTGACACGATCCTCAGGGGACACCGAGGAGTCCTGAATGTTGGCGATCGACTGAGGTGCGCTCTGCACCGTCCACGTGCGTAGTTCGCCGAGTTTGCTCTGAAACTTGGACCACCGAGCGTTGTGCTCCTGAAGATAAATGACCCGCTCGTGAACGGTCTCGATGACGAGATGAACTCTCTCCTCGGTCTCGGTGATCTCCCTCTGCAGTATCGATCGTCTCTCGGTCGGCATGATGGCGGCGAGGCTGGCGTGAGTGTCGCGCAGCTTCCTCATCATCTCGTCGCCGGACTTGCGGAGGGTCGAGCTGAGTTCCTGCTTGATCTGAAGATCCGAGGAAACCTGAGCGGCGTCATGGAATCCGGTCATTCCGACTCTTCGCAGCTCCTGATTAGCCTGCTCAATCAGTTTCTGAATGTCCTCCTTCTGCTGCTTGTAAGTGTCCCAGAGCTTCTGCGAGCTCTTCAGGGTTTTGAGGGCCTCGATGCTCTGGCCGTAAGTGTCGTTCCAGCTGTGCTCGAGTTGCTGCACCTCGGACGAAACGAAAGTCGGTGCGTGCTGGTCCTTGAGCAGGTCCTTGCCACGCTGCAGCATGCTGACGATGTTGGCTCGCTGCTGCTCCAGCTGATTCAATCGCGTCTCCTGATGGACAACGGCGTCCCTCAGACGCTCCGGACTCTCCGGTCCCGCATCGGCGGTGCTCTGCTCGCGGACCTTGCGCAGGAGTGTGCAAACCTCGCGCACCTCCTTTCTGTATGTGTAGCTCTTCGAGTATATGTCGGTCTTGGTCATCGTGATCTCGATCGTGGGAATCAAATTCTTGTAGCGCGTTATGAGCTGCTCGAGCTGACGCTGTTCGGTGATGGCCTCGCGGTCCGATCTGTTCGAGGTCAGACTGTCGAGAGTCTGGACCAACCACTTCATCTCTTCCCTCTTGCTGTCGGCCTCGTGACAAACTTTCTGCAAAGGAGAACCAAAAAAAATATCAGTTTGGTTATTGTCGCTTAATCGGTCGAACGAGGTCGTCCTTGAAGACTTTGGGTAGTTACCGTCAGTGTCTGAATCTATTCCGTTCCGAAAGCGTTAGAGAGACACATATAGAGACATATAGAGACTAGCATTAGATCGTGTTCGTACGTGAGAGAATTGAAGTTTGGCTTACCTGGAATATAGTTTTCTCCGTCTCGAATTCCTCCAGAGTGTTCACTTCCTTCAAGATCGTCCTGAGAGTGTTGTCGACGTGGTCCATCCATCTTCCCATTTCGTCGAACCTAACGGAGAGTAAGGGGATTAGTGAGATTGACGGCATTACAGTAAAAAGTAGTTTTTTTTTGGAAATCGCTAAAATAACCACATTGCTTGCGCAATAAAAAAAATCGTATGAAATTTAATGTACCGGACTGGAGGTTTTTATGCAAAACACTGGTATATTAAATTTCATGTACAATTGTGTTGAAAAATTAATTTCCTGTGTATTAAAAACATTGGAAATACTTTATTTTTAATAATAATCTACTTTGACTTTACTATGAAAGTACTTCAATTTTAATCATTTACTTTAATTTCAATGAAGAAGTGTATTCATTTTTCATCACAATTGTGCATTAAATTTAATTTTTTAACAGTGCGTGCACTGTAAAAAAAAAAGATTGCAAATTTTATTTGCACTGGACTGAAAGTTTTTATGCAGAAACTGGTACATTAAAGTCAATGTACAATTACGATGAAAAATGAATGTACTTTTTCATTGAAATTCCAGTAAACTATTAAAAATTAAGTATTTCCAATATTTTTATTGGGAACATAAGTGTTGGAAAAAAATTGTTGGATTAACCAAATTCGCGGTCACATACGTTCAAAGCTGTTATTTGGTTGGTACAACTAAACCATTCTTTTATTGAACGATTATTCTTGGTCGATTCAAAATATTTCGATTCAAACAAAATTTTTTATTGCCCCAACTAAATAATGCCTTTGAACGCGGGGTGAACGCACCTTGGTTCCCCAATTTTTCCATCCAACAATTTTTTTCCTCAGTGTAGAATAACATCCCAAATTGTTGAAAGAATTTTTCGCTTACTTCTTCCTGTACGCGGCCCACTGTTCGGGCACCTGGAGGAGCTGCTCCCTGAGTAGCTCGACCCTCTGAGCGGAGTTTTCCCACATCTGTTCGGCCCTCTGCGCCGCCTCCTTGAGGCTCGAGTCGCTGGGCTTGAGTTGCGTGTAAGCCGCGCTGATCTTTTTCAGGGTCTGAAGGCACCGCTCCACATCCAGCACAACACCTTTATCGACGAAGAATTCCTTGTTGCGCTCGATGATGCTCCCGACGTCGTCGTTCTTGATGAGAGCCTGCTGCTCAGCGCTGATCTCGACCTCGATCTCCTTGAGGTACTGCATGAACGCCACCTCATCGAGCCTAAACTCCAGTCTCATGAGATGAAGCGGCGCGAAGTTCAGCACGTCCCTCCATCGTTTCTGCAGAGCATCCACGGCCTCGACGATCGGAGCCTGCTGCTCGACGGGCAGGGCGTTCCGGAGATCCTGAGCAGCGTTTATCAAATCCTGTATCCATCTCTCGTTGACCTTGCCGAAGAAGTTCTTGTGATGCTCGACGGACTGCCGATTGTCGATGCGCTTGTCGTTGATGAGTCCCTCCGCAGCGGTGAGCCACTCGGAGATCTGTCGCTCCGACTCGCGGAACTTGGTCCAGCAGCGCACGGCCTCCTGAAGACGCTGTTCAGTCAGCTGAGCCGTCTGCGAGACGCGGTTGAAGCGGTCGTTCAGCGCCCGCAGAGCGGTCCCACCCTCCGCAGTCTCGACGTTCGCATGGGCGTCGACGGACTTGACGATGCTGGAGAAGACCTTGTTCTTGGACTCGAGCATCGACTTGTAGTACAGAGTCCTCGAGAAGAAAGCCTTGTGACGGTCCAACTGGACCAGAGCCGGGTCCCTTCCGCCGGCCAGGTTGACGCCGGCCAGGAGGCGCTCGGCCTCGTCCAGCCAGTTGGAGATCTCCTTCTGGCCGGCCTCGAGCGACTCCTGCTGCACGAGCAGCTGGTGGTAGAGGTGCAGCTGCATCGGTATCAGCGCGCGCACCCGCACCAGCGCCTCCTTCTCCTTCTTCAGGGTGTTCATCATCTTGTCCACCTCGTCGCGCGACAGGTCTTGGATCAGCGTCTGGAACTTCTTGCTGATGCTCTTGAAGAGGTCCTCGATGCTCTCGACCTCCGTGTGGAGAACCTGGAGGTTCTCGCCGTAGGCTTTGATCTTCTCCGTGGAAGTGAGCTGCGCCGTCGACAGAGCCGATTCGGCGTTTCTCAGCCACTTCTGCAGACTCTCGACGCCCGCTCGGTAGTCCTTTCGGTTCCTCAGCAGATCGCCGGCGTGCATGTACTGCTTCGCCTCCGGGAAAAGCCTCTCCCACCGTGTCGACAAATCGGTGTAGCGCTCCTTCAGACGCAGAACCACCTGATCGTCCGATGTCGCTATCAGGAAACTCACGCTGTCCGACAGCTGCTGGTGCTTGTCCTTCCAGACACTTATGTCCTGGAAGAACTCCATCTTGTCCTCCTCGGGCAGTTCCAGCGCTGGCTCGGCTCTCGACAACCACGACTCGAACTCCTCCGACACGCTGCTCCAGCGACGCCAGTAAGCGACGACCTCCTCCAACATACTCTGCACGCAACGCAGGTCCATCGATACATTCTTCCATTTCTCACCCGTCTCGCGCATGAAACGGTCGATGTTCGCGGACTCTTCGCGGTCTGCGGACAGTGAGAATGTTCGTTAGGTTTCTGGTAAATCGGCTCGAGGGAATCCACAACCGATTCGGAAATTTTTATGAACTGTGTCTCGTACGGGGAGAAAAGAGTTTATTTGATACTAACAAATTTCTCTGTTCGACGTGGCGAGATAAATATTCATTTATTGGTGATGAAATTTTGTTGAGGCAAATCAAATTTAATTGGCCACACAAGAAAAGTTGAGGGGCATAAGAGAGAATTACAAACACTTGCCGATCGGATAAAAATGTGGAAAAAATGAAGTCTATGGAAGGTGCTAAAAAGATTGTTTGTGCATAATAATAATTCCGAAATGTTATCAACAAATTACTGAAACAAAAAATTATGCAACAAATTACCCAGCAACCTAATTATTTTTCCCGTGACAATGATTTGTTACTTTTTTTGCATACTTATGAATTTTTTCAGAATTTTATGTAGTGTTTGAAAATTGGATTTTCGTTATGTTAAAATCTGTTTAAAATCGATTTTTTTTTTAAAGATTTTTATTTCACCGAGAAGTGTTTGTAATCTGTCACATTCCTCTCTCGAACTTAGACTTGACGCAAGGACCATCTTAAACGAAAACTGTATTTATTATTAGAATAAATTGCGTTCGATGCCGTTCACCTTATATTCGCTTTTACTATGTAATTTTTTCTCAGTACGGAATGGACTCAGTGTTTAATACTCACCAACGTCTCCCTCGCGCTTGTACTCGTCCACTACCTGCTGCATATCCAGGTAGGCCTTCTGGAATTCCTGAAAGATTCGATTCCGCGAGACGAAGTTTCTGTACTGTTCGAGCATCTGATGTACTTTTTCCTCCGTGCCGTACTTGACGCTCCATCCTTTGAGCTTCGTCTCGACGAGATAGAGAAAAGCGACGAGGCAACACTTGTGCTCGAGAAACTTTAGCTTTATACGCCTCTTCGCCGCTCTCGCCGGAAGTCCGTCGAATCTGGCGCTCATATTGTCCAACTGTTCCTGGGGCGCCTGACGGCCGAGCGGCGAACTTCTCGCCCGCTGGAATTTCTCCGCCATTTCGGGCAGTTCGAGGAAGAATTTTTTGTGGTCCTCGAGCTTGTTCGATATTATGCCGGCTGTCTCCTCGGTCATGTCGGCCGGTATGTCGTCGTCGGAGTTCAACATATTCTCGGCCAGCGCCAGCCATCTTCCGGCCTCGCCCAATTCACCCGGAAGCGACGAGTCCAAGAGCCACAGCCACTTCATCATCTTTTTAAGGAATGTAAGACAGGAATTTGTTAATTATCAAAATTACGGGGGCGAAACTTTGGCTGGAAACGTTAGGGGATTGTTTTTTTTTTTTTTTATTGTGCTTTCAACGGTACTTACGAGATATTCCATCTTCGTCCAGAGAATCTGTATCTGCTTCCAGGAGTCCCGAGTTATACTTATCATACTCGGTGTCTCTACCAAGTTTTGCAATTTCCTGTACAAAACGGACTTCTCGTCCGTCTCACCTCGGAAAATCATGTACTCCTGCAAAAACAATTTCGTTCCCAATTACAGTTCAAATTACTTAATTAAAAAATCACTAATTTCCTACATAAATTACAAGTTGAAGATTTTTCAATATTTCAAATTTCTTATTTTTAATATTTAAAAAATATAATTTTCGGTCTTATAAAAATATTATTTTGAATATTTTTACAATATTATTTTGGAGCGGCCGAAGGACTTATATAATATATGAAGTGTTCCTTCCCGTTTCGAACGGTCAAAAACGCGACCCTCTCCAAAAAAATTGTAATTTCACCACAATTCATGATTATTCACAAAGGGTTTTTGTAATTTTTTTCGGAATTTTTGGATATTTTTTTTGAGATATCGAAAAATTGAACGTTTTTTAAAAACCCCTGTATCTTAAAAACCATTAGTCGTACAAAAAAAAACGTTTGAGACATAACAGTTGCAGTCTCAAATTAACTTTTGCAAAACAAATTTTGTAGATTTTTTGAATGCAATAAAGTTCCATTTCCATAATGTAAGCACCGGCAAGACCAAAGTATACAGTGTATGTAAAACATTTGTTATATTCTAAAGCCATAAAAGGCAAGAATGGCAAAATAAATAAATAAAATAAGTTCCATTTCCATGAAAAATGGCCTAAAATCTTTTTTTAGCCTTTTGGATGGTTGACAATTCGAAACCGGATGGAACACCTCATACATATGTTCTCACGACAATCTACCTTGTCATGCTATCTTCAAAAAAATCGTTACATCTGGCATATTATCAATAAATCCACTATTACTACTATTTTTAATATTTAAAAAATACTATTTTTAATATTTAAAAAATACTATTTTTAACATTTAAAAAATACTATTTTTAATATTTAAAAAATACTATTTTTAATAATTTAAATAATTTTTTTATTTCTGCAATTATCGTAACACAAAACTAACCGCGAAACTCGGTGGGAAAGCGTTGCTCCGATCGAGTTGTTCGAGGTGCCTCGTCCTTTCGTTGAGCCACACGAGCAGAGAGTTGTATTCCTGCTGGATGGCGGCGAATGAGTCCGGTCCGCTGGATTTTGGCTCGGGATATTTGTGCAGGAACTGAGCGACGTAGGTCATGATTGACTTCTCGTCGGGCTGAGGCACGTCGACGTCCTCGGGGTCGAGAAGACGAGCGATGCCCAGCTCGACCTCGGCGACCTGGAAAGCCGTCTCGAGACGAGCTCTGTTCGAGGCTTCCCGCATCGCCGCAATGTTCACCAGGTTTGCTCTGATAGCGTCGATTATCGCGAGAAAAGCGTTTCCGTCTCTCCAGCTCTCGCCGAAATCTCTCACTCGGATTCCCACGTCCCTGCGTGCGAAAAATAGCAGTGAAAAAGAGTCGCGAAATTTTAACTTTCACGCACAAATATGGAACTCTCATTTATGCCGTCTTCCATACTCGGCGGACTTTCATATCGGTCTATTAACATTAATTTACTATTTATAGCGAACCGTCAGCGCTCCGAAACTATGTGCAAATGGTAATGGCTGGAAGCTATATTTTTAGGTCTGCTGGTCCGGCTTTTGGGACTAAAAAATACGAAGGTTCCAGAAATTGGATATTGGCAATTTTCGAAAATAACATTTTTTGAGATTTTTTTTTTTGTTTTTGCTTACAGGAAAAGAATCGCGTTCTAGTGAATGAAATAAAAGTCTTCCATAATTATCGGCCTTGCATATCAGTCTATTAACATTAATTTACTATTTATAGTGAGCATTCATCAGCACTCCGAAACTATCTGCAAACGTTAGTCGCTAGACGCTATATTTTTAGCTGCAAAAAAATCAGCTAGGAGTGCAATAAGTGGCATTCATGATCTGCAGGGAAAACTCCAATTACCAATTGGCCATTGGTAATTTTTAAAAATAAATGTCCCTGAAGTTGTGGCAAAATTTCATCAAGTTACAACGGCTGTATTTTGCATCGTACAATCTTTGCTCGAGGAAGTTCACTTGGAGATTAAAATTCTATAAGTGAACAATTGGTTATTCCAATTGGTTATTGGTCTTCCTAAAGCCGTGCACTAACAGAGACTTGCCAAAGATGAAATTTGATGTCATGCAGATATCTTTAGGGTCATTTTTTATTATATATATATAGTATCTATATAAATTTTTATATTAATTATAGTATATATATATACTATATTATATATAGTAACGTGTTTTTTTGTTTTTTTTTTCCAGAAAAAGCACCGCGTTCAAGTGAAAGAAACGAAAGCTCACTTTGGCAAGGCGTTGGTAACCCATTGTAGAAGAGTTTTGCGGGCTCCTTGCTTCCATTTTTCGCTGCTAATGCGTTTCCGTTCGCTGGCCGCTGAGCCCTGAGTTCCGAGGCTCTCGAGGCTGCTCTGACTTCCCCAGCTGTGTCCGAGGTACTCGAGGGCTCTCGTGTTTTCTTCGATCTAAAAGTAAGTTTGCGATAAGTTTAATATTTATCCCATGTAAACATAGCGCGGAATCGAGACTCGCGAGTACCTTGCGTGCTTGACTAACTGGTGACGCGAAACAACATACATGCAGTGTGCGGTAGATTATTATAATCGATTAATTTTTTTTTTTTTTTTAAGTTACTCGACTATCGAACGTACTCACCCTCTTTCGATCCTTCGATCGTAGCTTGTTCGCATTGAAATACGCATACGGTTAGCATAAATCGGTTAATTTACTCTCTACCGTTACGTGGTACGATGAATTTATACAGAGACAAATAATGTTGGGTGTGGTTTATAATGAATTATTACTCGTGAGTGATCGTCCGATAACCTACGTGTCGAGCCTTGCACGCCCAAGCAGCTACCGCTCATTTTACCGATTTATTACAATGTGCGATATTACAATGAAGTAAATTTCATGAATTCCGTACGTCCGGTCGCTTACCTGGAAGTACAAGATTATGGTCCAGATAAGACCCAATACTACTGGCGGTCGGCCGTCCACGAGATCCGATGAGTTTATGTTCACTAGTTTGATCTGCAATTATCCAATACAATGGGTTAAAAATTGCCCGCATTGTTCCGGGAGTTTCCGGACGGAGCGAAACAAAAAATTGACAAAAAATCTTACTTTTTTGCTCTGTAAAAATTGTAGCGCCGTGTTAGCGTTGCTGAGGAAGTGAGGTCTCTTCAGGTTTCGTCCTCTCTCCAGTGGCTAAAATATCGATGAATGTGGATTTAAAAAAAAATAGTGGAATGAAGATTTTTGGAAAAATTAATTTATTAAAAATTTGGAAAATTGTTTTACCAATTTTTCGCCGGACAAGACTTCGAGTAGGGCAAGGAGGCGTGTGCCGTCCTTGAGATCTTCGATCAAGTCGTCGACTCGAAGAGGTGGAACTCTCTGAAAGTTGAAGAGACGCGCATGTATAATACACGGCGTTGAATAACTATGGTTTGGGGACTAAAAATGGTGAAAAAAAATCTTGAATTTCCGCGACCAAATCATGATTTTTTCTTCACTAAAACGTTTTGTCTGGTGTCTGTTTTTTGAAACAATTTATTTTCCTAATCATTTGTTAATAACGTTTTTGAATTATTATTATGCAAACTCAGTGTTAACATCAAGAGACGCGGTAGCGTCCCGACGCCAAGTACTTAAAAAAATGTTTAAAGCGATAAGCGAAAATTTTAGCGATGTCTTTAAATGTATTTTTCAAGGGGCTTAAGGCTCTAAACGAGTTTTTTCGCTCGCATAGAGATCCGGGCTGGCCGGTTGCATGCCGAGAAAATTCTGAAATAATTCATAGATACTACTTGAGGCATGTACTACGCAGTACCGAAGAGTTTTCCCCAAAGCTGACTCTTTAAATGTATTTTTAAAGGGCCTTAAGGCTCTAAACGAGTTTGTTCGCTCGCATAGAGATCCGGGCTGGCCGGTTGCATGCCGAGAAAATTCTGAAATAATTCATAGATACTACTTGAGGTATGTACTATGCAGTACCGAAGAGTTTTCCCCAAAGCTGACTCTTTAAATGTATTTTTAAAGAGCCTTAAGGCTCTAAACGAGTTTGTTCGCTCGCATAGACATTCGGGCTGGCCGGTAGCAAGCCGAGAAAATTCTGAAATAATTCATAGACTCTACTTGAGGTATGTACTATGCAGTACCGAAGAGTTTCCCCCAAAGCTGACTCTTTAAATGTATTTTTAAAGAGCCTTAAGGCTCTAAACGAGTTTGTTCGCTCGCATAGACATCCGGGCTGGCCGGTAGCATGCCGAGAAAATGCTGAAATAATTCATAGATACTACTTGAGGCATGTACTATGCAGTACCGAAGAGTTTTCCCCAAAGCTGACTCTTTAAATGTATTTTTAAAGAGCCTTAAGGCTCTAAACGAGTTTGTTCGCTCGCATAGACATTCGGGCTGGCCGGTAGCAAGCCGAGAAAATTCTGAAATAATTCACAGATTCTACTTGAGGTATGTACTATGCAGTACCGAGGAGTTTTCCCCAAAGCTGACTCTTTAAATGTATTTTTAAAGAGCCTTAAGGCTCTAAACGAGTTTGTTCGCTCGCATAGACATTCGGGCTGGCCGGTAGCAAGCCGCGAAAATTCTGAAATAATTCACAGATTCTACTTGAGGCATGTACTATGCAGTACCGAAGAGTTTTCCCCAAAGCTGACTCTTTAAATGTATTTTTATAGGGTTATTGATACGGCTGATTTAATTCCAGATTTTTGACATGTCGCGAAGTAATGAAATTTTGATCGAATTAAACCTTTCGTTGGGCATGTGTGTGTGATACATCCTTAAAAAAATTTCCTGACTTTTGGTTGATTTTCTTGATTATTTTTTTTTATTCTCCGGTATTTCGAAGATTTTCACGGTTTTTCTTTACTCGTGGCCACCATGAATAAAAGTTTCGCTGTTTTGCATCGAAGTCGACTCGTGTATAGCGAGATCCGAGACTGTTAAGCCAAAGTACGGTGGAGCTTCGAAGGCATGCGTGTGCTGGCGGCAAAAGAGTTTAGTTTTGAAGGATCCGGAAGTAAGGGAATCGAGAGCCAGGCACCGGCTATAACGGCGAGCGAGGCACAGAGAGAACCGGCCTACCGAAGTTTCAGATATCGCGGACGTCGAGTATCAAGCCGTGACGGGCCGCAATTCCTATCACGATGTTACGTGACTAAATGCTAAAGCTTCTCGCTATGTCACGTCGTTAGCGAAAATGCAGAAATTAACGTAATCGAAACGCACTTGCGACTCCGATGTGAAACCAGCTCGGTCGGTAACGAAAACTGTAATTTACTTTTCTTAAGGATCTTCAACATTTTCGGATAAGAGTAAATTATTAACGGCTTCGTCTAATAGTTTGGTAAACGCTGATAGTTTGTTTTAAAAAAAAAAAAATTAGCAGCCTCGAAATAAATGGATTACAGTTTTTGTTACCGACCGAGTCGAAGTTACTCATGCGCCTTGCGCTGGCTTGAAAACCCATTCGTCAGCCGAATATCGCCGCAGTGTCAATATTATTTGCGACCCCGACATTAAATGCGCTCCGTCGGTAACGAAAACTGTAATTCATTTTTCTTAAAGGTCTTCGACATTTTCGGCTAAGGGCAAATTATTAACGGCTTCGTCTACAGTTTGGCAGACGCTGATAATTTGTTTTTTTGGGAAAAATTTAGCACTCTCGAAATAAATGGATTACAGTTTTCGTTACCGACTGAGTAGCAGCAACATTTGCCTTGCGCTGGCTTGAAAACGCATTAGTCAGCCGAACATCGCTGTAGTAACAATGTTTCTTACCTTCGAGAGATAAGAATTGATCCAATTAACGAAAGTCTTTTTCTGCACGCGTTCCTGCTCGTCTGAAACATAAAGAATAAATATATATAAATATATATTTGTCGGTACCGATTTCCATCAACGAATATCCATCGGAATCTAATATTAGCCGTACGATTAACTTATCAGCGATTATTACCCGCGTATTCCTCGTAATAAGCGATACTCGATCGACGCCTGCGGCTTTTATCTACGCGGATAAGCTCTACAATCGGTAGAATTTACCTTCTCTACACAGTTCAAAACACCTCACTTTCCCTTAAATGGCTACAATTATTTTCGCATTAATTTTTACAATTTCTTGACCAAAAAAACCGATTCACAGACAAACATGGTAAAATCGTAAAATTCATAGCAAAAAAAAATTTGAATCTCGTTGGACAAGAAGCGCTTATCGAATCCCTTCTTCTCGGTACAAAAACTTCTTCTCGGTTTAAAAAAAAAATATTTTAGTTTATTTATTTATTTCGCAGCGATAAGATCCCCGTTTTACAACCGATTATGTCTAAAATTATTTTCTCATTAATTTTACAATTTTTTAACCAAAAAATCCGATTCACAGACAGAAAATCGTAAAATCGTAAAAATGTGAATCTCATTGAACAAGAACTGCTTATCGAATGCACAATCCCTTCTTCTCGGTACAAAACGCGCGCCGGGCAGATTTAAAAAAAAAAGTATTTTATTTTATTTATTTATGTCAACGCAGCGATAAGATCCGCGTTTTACAACCGGTTAGATCGCAGCTCTGAGTCACATTAAAAAAGGTCTAAGAAAGACCGGAGATAATGTGATCCGAAGCCGTACAATCTACATGGAGCGCGACGGAGAACGCCGTGGCGACCTTTTCTCATGCTAATACGCGAAAGATAAAAAAGAAATAAAAAAAATCGAGACTTCGCGGGCGATCGGGAGCTTTCGCAATACAAACGAGATACTTCGTTCGGCTATCGGCGTTCGGGATTCACCGAAATCGCGATGAAAATAGAAAGCATCGTCATGAGTTAGGCCGCGGTGGAATGGGGTGGAGGTCGGAAATTGGGACGCGCGGATCTCGCAATATATTTTCGCGCATCTCGAGACTCTCAGCTCGCCGGCGGAGTCGAGCTTTGCTGTTTGCCATCCGGTGAAATGAGAAATTCTCATAATTAATTCACCGGAGTCCTCGTGATCAATGGCAAGTTCATACATATATTTATAACCGCAAAGCAACTTCCCTTGACGATGCATTTAGATGAGAGAAAGTTTGCTAAAAAAAAAAAGGTTAAGGTTGTTGCTTAAAAAAAAAAATTGGCCCGTACGAGTCAGAGGAAATTTATAAAATCGGAGTACAGAGAAGCTTCGGAGTCTCAAGTCTCAAATTTTTGTTGAACGGCCTGTTTGCCCTCAAAAATAATCCGGAACGGCGAGAGATCTCTTTCGCTGTAAAGCGGCCGGGAATTATTTTTACACGGGCTTGATGAGCGGAGGGTGCGCGCGCAGTGCACCTGATGCGCACAGCTGCCGATTAATCACCGGTTCGCGCAGAGTGGATCGAGGAAGAAAGGGGGAATCGTCGAAAAAGCTAATTTACTTTCACCGATATAGAAATCGGATATCGCGGCGGGACGCCGGGAAAAAATAGATTCGGCAATTCGGAGGGCACGTTTACATCTCTACCACTCACAACTCTACCGGATTAGAACTCTACCAAAATCTCTACCGGACTTGAAATAAAACTCTGCCGGACTTGAGATAAAAACTCTACCGAAATATAAGGCCATCGGTAGAGTTTTATTTCCATTCCGTTAGAGTTTTATTTCCATTCCGGTAGAGTTTCATTTCCATTGCGGTAGAATTTCATTTCCCTTTTTGGTACAGTTTCATTTCCATTCCGGTAGAGTTTTATTTCATTTCCGATAGAGTGGTATTTCAATTCCGGTAGAGTGTTATTTCAATTCTGGTAGACTTTTATTTCCATTCCGGTAGAGTGGTATTTCAATTCCGGTAAAGTGTTATTTCAATTCTGGTAGACTTTTATTTCCATTCCGATAAAGTGTTATTTCAATTCCGGTAGAGTTTTATTTCTATTCTGGTACAATGTTATTTCAATTCTGGTAGAGTTTTATTTCAATTCCGGTAGAGTTTTATTTCCATTCTGGTACAGTGTTATTTCAATTCTGGTAGAGTTTTATTTCAATTCCGGTAGAGTTTTATTTTGATTCTGATAGAGTTTTTTTTTACTTTCTGGTAGAGATTTTGGTAGAGTTCTAATACGGTAGAGTTGTGAGTGGTAGGGATGTAAATGTGCCGTTCGGAGCGCTAACGGAATGTCGTCTGACGTTTCATTATTATTATTGTTTTTTTTGTGACATTAACGACCAAACAAATGATGATTGTCAAATGTAGAAATGTGTTGTTTATCATGTAGTTTCCGGTTAGGCAAATGGTAGAATCGATAACATATCGTTTATAGCCGCGCGGGAACGACATTAAAGTAGTCAGGTGAGCGAGGACAAGCATCGCGTGCGTCGATTCTCGTTGCGTATCCCGACGATCGGTCTTTTCCCTGGGCGCGTGACTAGAAAAGCAAGAGGGCGCACTCGAGGGATTTTTACTCGGCGCAAACTATTAACGGCTTCGTAACCGTGTCACAGACGCTGATAATTTGGTTTTTTTTTTGTTTAAAAAAGTTTAGCACCCTCGTAAAAATTAATTACAGTTTTTGTTACCGACTGAGTACACCCAGAAAATAATTCATTTGTCGCGCCGCTCGCACACAAATATTTATTTGATAAAAATATATATTTATTTAGATATTTGATAAAAATACATATTTATTTGATTTAAATACATTTTTACTTGATTTAAATAAATATTGATTTGTTTCAAATAAATATTTATGGGCTGAAGAACTCCCATCGATGTCCCATTGGGCAACAGAAAATACAAACAAAAAATTTGTAAACACCCGCTTACTCAAGTAAACATTCTGACCAATAAAATTCTTGTACTACTCATAAATATTTATTTAAATAAAATAAATGTAAATTAAACCAAATAAACATTTATTCGTGGGTCGCGCTTCAAATAAATAATTTTTCTGGGTGTAACAGAAACATGCGCCTTGCTAAAAAAAAACGTCATTTGTCACACACAACCTTGTCCGTCTCTCGTCGTCTCATTAATTTTTTATCTGATGTTTTTCACGAAATTAACCATAAAAAAAAAAATAATGATCGTCAAATGTAGGAATGTGCTGTTTATGGTCTAGTTTCTGGTTAGGCAAATGGCAGGATCGATAGCATATCATTTATAGCCGCGCGGGAATGACATAAAAGTAGTCGGGTGAGGGAGGACAAGGATCGCGTGCGTCGATTCTCGTTGCGTATCCCGACGATCGCTCTTTTCCTTGGGCGCGCGACTGGAAGAGCAAAAAAAAAAAGAGGCGCGCTCGAGGGATTTTTAGTCGGCGCCGCACGATCCCGGCACTGCCAGCATGACACACTGCGATATTTCTTCTTTTCCAAAGTACGTCAACCTTCCGGATCGGATGCCCGGGCCGTAACCACAACCGGCAGTGATCGCTCGTACGGTACAGCGATACTGTACGGAGCGCCGACACGGGACACGACATTGCATAAGCTTAATTTCGATACCTTTGCCTGCCCGACGAGAATCCCGCGGAGTTCGTGACTCCACTTTCGTGACGCTTCTACGTACGGCCATAAAGACCACATTCGAACGACGGTCTACTCGAGTGGACTGACCTGAAAACGAGGAAGACTCGTGGTCTCTTGAAACGGAAGAGCCATCGCGGTCGTCGCTGCCGTCTATTTACAAAGTACTCTCCCGTGTTTTCATCGATTATTCGAAATCCGTTTTAACCCTTTAAGTCCTAACGAGAAAAAGAAAAAATTTTCTCTGTGACATCACTTCCGGTTTGGAAATCTTACTTTCAAACCGGAAGTGACTCTTTTTCGGTTGAAAACTAAGATTTTTCAAACCGGAAGTGACTCATTTCCGCTGTAACGTCACTTCCGGTTGAAAACTAAGATTTTCAAACCGGAAGTGACATATTTCCGGCATAACGTCACTTCCGGTTGAAAATCTCAGTTTTCAACCGGAAGTCACGACGCAACGAAATTTGATAAATTTTGCGGCGTAATGTGACTTCCGGTTTAAAAGTGATATTTTCTAACCGGAAGTGACTTCACAGAGGATTTTTTATTTTTTTTTTAGAGAAACTTTAGAGAAACGATGGCAACCGATTTGCAAAAAAAAAACATTACCTGTTTCGTACAATTTTTCTTATTTAAAAAATCATTCAACTCATTTAAAACGTTTACCGTGCGCGAACAATCCTAAGAGTTATTATTTCATTCTAAAACCATGTCCCATTACGCAATGTCCAAAGAAAGCGATTGCATAATACATTGTTTTCTCGGAACTGTCCCGTTAGTAATAAAAAGCTAACTCAAGGTCCCAGGTCATTTCGTACCCTTCGAGATAATCATCGGGTGGGTGGACTTCATAACGCGCAGCTTCGCCCACGCAGAACCGGAACCGTGAGAAAAAGCAACTCGCTTGACTCTGCGGTTGGGTCTCCAGGCGTCCCCAACATTGAAACAAGCCTACAGCCCTATTTATAATAGCGTAATTATTGAGATGTTGTAAAGTTTATAGTCGAAGGAAAGTAAGAGAGATAAATCTAACTTGAAGACGATTAAACCCTCCATGACCCCATAAAGTTAATGGATCACGGCTATAGGGGAGCCGAGGTAAGACAGTGCTGTGTACAGTCGCCCGTTCCAACAGCATTAACTATATATCACCGGCAGCCGAAACAGCCTCAGTGTCACAATATCGCTTCTGACCGATTTTTTTGATATTTTTAAACAGCGACATCTCTACATCTGGAATTACGCTAAGACCCGGTTGCCTAACGTGTTCTGCGGGAAAAAAAATCATCAATGGGTAGAGTTTCAGAAGAATGGTTTTTCGTGCAATTTGTCGGTTGATAAAAATGATAAAATACCTTTAAAAAAGCATCATAAAGAGACGTCCTTGTAATTTTTTGAAGGAAAATTGGGTGGTTGCAAAAGAATGTTTATCGGCTCTGTGGAGCCGATTAACATTATTTAACGTAACATTCAGCCTTAGAACAAATTGAACATTGGTAATTTTCAATTTGTTCTAAGGCTGAATGTTACGCTATTGAAAAGCAGCTCGTTTGAGTCTCGCGTTTCCAGTCGTACCCATAATTGAAACAAGCCTATAAATCCTTATGTGTAATTGGGTAATTATTGAGACGTTATAAAGCGTATAATCACGAAGGAAAAAAAATCTAGTAGTAAGAGGGAAAAAGTACACAAAATCTGATATCTTGGTAGAGTTATGGGACCATTTATTGAGCAATTTGAAGGTGATGAAAAACCTTTCAAAAAAGCCTAATAGCATTTTTTGGGAGAAAAAGCAGCTCGCTTGAGTCTCGGGTTTCCAGTCGTTCGCAACATTTAAACAAGTCTGTATATAGCCTATGTACAATTGCGTAATTATTGAGATGTTGCAAAGTGCGTATTCAAAGGAAAGAAGGAGATAAATCTAGCTTGACGGTGATTAAACTCTCCATGACTCCATAAAGTTAATGGATCGCGGCTACAGTGCGAGTCGAGGTAAGACAGTAGTGTATACAGTGGCGTGTGCCGCACAGTGAATTTTCCGTTTCGGCAGCGTTAACTATATATCACCGGAAGCCGGAGCAGCAGTCACTGTCACAATATCGCTTCTTCACTTTCTCAAATATACTCCTCCGCCAAATCTCGGGTAGCAACAGCTTTCGACTGCGCAAACAATGTAAGCTCAAAGTAGCTAAATGAGTTTTAAAGTTTAAACATGATTTATCCAAAATTGTACGCATTTATTGACAATAAAGGAGGTTGATTTCTATTATTGCATGTGTCTTCGACCAAGAGAAATATTAAGCACGATGGTCATGCAAGAACAACAACTGGTAAATGCAAATTTCCATGATAGTCCATTTTTAATAGATTTTTTCAAAGTAAAATCCGTATTTTTCAATCGATTTTAATGCACCGCCGCTCATTTTGTTTCTTAAACTTTGCTCTACGAATTCACCGAGTAGATTTTTGATAGGGTTAACAGTTTGACAAGTACGGCCCATTGTTTACCCAGTGCATTTTTCCATAAGCAAAATACTGTCACTTTTAATGTCCAAAAATATTTAGAAAAATCTACTCGGTGAATTCGTAGAGCAACGTTGGAGGAACAAAATGAGCCATGACATTTTAACATTGGTTCAAAAATAAGGATTGTTCTTTTACAAAACTCAACGACAATGTATCGTCATGGAAATTTGAATTTATAATTTTATGTATTTGCAAAAACATGCTAAATATCAATTGACTTCCATTACTGTTAATAAATGCACAACATTTTGGGTAAACAACTCTAAAAATTTAGCACTCGTCTGAAATAATGTTTCATGCAGTAACTGCCTCAAAGGTCTCTTGGACGGAGTTTTTCAACAGTCCGTCTCTGTCCAAATTGTACCCGGAAGAGGTCAATGTCGCAGTGTCAATTAAAATACTCGTAAAGAAGAAATATTTCATCGTCCCGAATTTCACTAAAAAGTCGCTATAAAAACAATTACTCCCAATCGCAGAATCGCCGCCCCTCCTCGTCCCGTATTAATAATCCCCCTAAACGACTTCGCCACCAGCGACCATTCAGAAAGCCCGGACAAGATATCGCGCGCGATGCAGCGGATAAATTTCTTCTGTAATCGCGGCGAGTTGGAAATTGTCCGCGCGTGCTTGCTTCGATGTCCTCGCGTCTATAAACCCGTATTTTTAGCTTACTGGTTTCTCCCACTCGCGCCGGTCGAGTGAAGGAAGCGAAGAGGAAGAAGGAAAAAAAAAGAAGATAAAGAAGATGAGCGAGAGTGAGTCGGTCCGAGCGGAAAGAGGAACGAGCGACGAAGCCACGGCCGAGCGGAGAAACGCGTCGGTGGAACGAGAAGTGCCGAGAGCAGAAAGCAAAGAGACCAAGAGAGAAGCGCGGAACGGAGAACTCGCGGTATCGCGAAGTGGGACAAGTTCTCGGCGGAGGATGAGGTCAGCAGACGCGCGATTCTTCCCGACCCAGACGGGGAAACGTCTTCGTCGGCTATGGCGAAACTGATCTGCGGTACGACCCTCTACGGTCGGTTCTCATCGCATTTACCGTTGTCGCTGTTTATACATCGGTGCCGGAAAGGGTCACACGTGCGACATGCGGAGTCGTTAAGAGGTGTGGGGAATTTCCAGCTTGAAATAGGTCAATTCCGTAGTTGCGCGTAGGGAGAGTCGGGACTTAACTTATTGACAATAAAGTAGACAATTTTTTTCATTATAATTTTAGAATTTTTTGCTGAGAAAAAATTACGTAGTTGGAGTGGGGGTCATTAAGAGGTGTGGGGAATTTCCAGCTTGAAATAGGTCAATTCCGTAGTTGCGCGTAGGGAGAGTCGGGACTTAACTTATTGACAATAAAGTAGACAATTTTTTTCATTATAATTTTATAATTTTTTGCTGAGAAAAAATTACGTAGTTGGAGTGAGGGTCATTAAGAGGTGTGGGGAATTTCCAGCTGGAAATAGGTCAATTCCTTAGTTGTGCGTAGGGAGCGTCGGGACTTAACTTATTGACAATAAAGTAGTCAATTTTTTTCATTATAATTTTACAATTTTTTGCTGAGAAAAAATTACGTAGTTGACGTGAGGGTCGTTAAGACGTGTGGGAAATTTCCAGCTTGAAATAGGTCAATTCCGTAGTTGCGCGTAGAGAGAGTCGGGACTTAACTTATTGACAATAAAGTAGACAATTTTTTTTCATTATAATTTTAGAATTTTTTGCTGAGAAAAAATTACGTAGTTGGAGTGAGGGTCATTAAGAGGTGTGGGAAATTTCCAGCTGGAAATAGGTCAATTTCGTAGTTGCGCGTAGGGAGCGTCGGGACTTAACTTATTGACAATAAAGTAGTCAATTTTTTTCATTATAATTTTACAATTTTTTGCTGAGAAAAAATTACGTAGTTGACGTGAGGGTCGTTAAGACGTGTGGGAAATTTCCAGCTTGAAATAGGTCAATTCCGTAGTTGCGCGTAGAGAGAGTCGGGACTTAACTTATTGACAATAAAGTAGACAATTTGTTTCATTATAATTTTACAATTTTTTGCTGAGAAAAAATTACGTAGTTGCAGTGAGAATCATTAAGAGGCGTGGGGCACTTCCAGCTGGAAATAGGTCAATTCCTTAGTTGCGCGTAGGGAGACTCGGGACTTAACTTATTGACAATAAACTAGTTAATCTTGTTGGTTATAATTTCACCATTTTTCGCTTAGAAAAAAATGCCATATTGGGAGTGACAGTCAGAGGCGTGAGGCAATTTCAGTTGCAAGTAGGTCAATTCCTTATCCTTATTGTTGATCTTATCCTTGAATGTACCTATTTCCACCTGGAAATAGGTCAATTCCTTTTTTGTGACTTTATACACGTTTTTCCCATAAAAAAAAAATCAAAATGAATTTAAAAATTTGAAAAAATTCATACATATTCAGAAAAGTGAAGGAAGCACTTTCTTACAACAATTTTATTTTTCATCAGTTCGGTAATAACATTTTGGAATTACTATTATGCAAAATTAATCTTTTCAGCACCTTCAATATGCAAGATTTTTTTCAGATTTTTATACCATCCAGAAGTGTTTGCAATTTCCTCCCATTTCTCTGAAACTTATGCGTAGTGGACACTATTTGCAAGAACTACCTTAAAGTGTGAAGCTAACAAGGAAAACAACGCGCGCCTCGCGATTCTTCCCGGCCCAGACGTGGATACGTCTTCGTCGGCTATGGCGAAACTAATCTGCGACAGGGTCCGGTTGGTTCTTATCGCATTTACCGTTGTCGCTGTTTATACATCGTTGCCGGAAAGGGTCGCACGTGTGACATGCGGAGTCGTTAAGAGGCGTGAGGCAATTCCAACTGGAAGTAGGTCAATTTCTTGGTCGCACGCAGGGACACTCCAGGCGGCGAAGGGGAGACGGAGAACTTGAACGTATTATTTTTTTTTTGTTCCGTCTATCCCAGAATCGCTGACGATGGGGACGATATCCGTGACAAATCTTATATTGCATCGCGGCCTTGCGACATCTCGTACTCGTGTGTCCCGTATTAATTACACATTCACGTTCTCGGATCTCCACTGTCGGGCCCCTTCGATTCTGCCAATTGCACAATTCGCGCACGTCCGTGCCTCGATTAATATTTATACACTGCTCGTTTGAGGATGCGACTTTATGCATTTTTCGAGATCGTTATCGGAGGGAGTAGAAGCGAGAATATCTTTATAGATTGCAATGGGACAAAAATTTTCAAAGAATTACCCGCGAAAATGTGATCGATTTTTTATACGGAAGTATCGTCAGTAGAATTTGTCCTTAATTAATTAATTAATATTGTTTATTAAGGATATTGGTATTATACTTATTTTTTATCTTCGGTAGATTTGAAAAAATAAGAAAACCACTTTGATAGATCCAGTGCTGGTTGGTCAATTAAAAGAAAATTCCATGCAGCGATACTTTACTCTGTTGAACATCGGAACAAAATAATTATAGGTATTAAATGTAAATGGGTGAGGTGCAATAGGTATTCGCCAGTTCCATTACTCTATTGGCAAGAACCGGTGGCTTATTTGTACGCTAAATTGTTTCATAATTAGTTGCCTCCGGTTCGTGCCGGTTCGTTGCCGGAGGGAAAACCGGTGAGATTTATATTATATATATTATATAGATTGCAATGAGACCAAAATTTGAAAAAATTAACCGCGTTAATGTGATCGATTTTATTTTATGTACAAGTATCATCAATAGAATTTATCCTGAATATTATTAATTTATCCTGCATTTTTATTAATTATTTATTTAAAATATTATCATTCCCCTTTTTTTTTACATCGTCGGTAGATTTTTTTAATGAGAAAGGATTTTTGACAGAACCAAGTCTGTTTCCCTAATTAAAAAAAAAAATAGCCTTGATCGAACATATCGGAACGAAATAATTGTAGGCATCGAATGAAAATGGGTGAGGTGCAATAGGCATTCGCCAGTTCCATCACTCTCTATTAGTCCGAATCGGTGGCTTATTTGTACGCTAAATTGTTTCATAATTAGTTGCCCCGGGGGGAGGGGCTGTAATTGGCTTTTCATAGACTATGAGGTAAAGGGATCGCATGTTCGCGGTGGCGGGGTTAGCGCACGTGGACGTCTCCCGCAAGGTACTCGTACAGTGTACGTGTGCGTTACCGAGCGTTCCCGCATGCAAAGAGCCAAGGGTCTCGGCGTAGCACAACAATCAGAAATTATCAAGCCAACCAACGAGCCGAGTACTGTACATGCGCAACTCTTCATGCCTGCCCGATGCCTGCCCGACTTGCTTGAGTACATGACATACTCGCAGTGTATTCCCCCCCCCCCCCCTTCCCGGATCATCCTCGCACGAGTCATCGCGTAACGAGAAGTCGCTCGTGCAAACTTCGGATTTATTATTAAAATCGAAACCTCTCGTCAAGTGAAACATTTTAAAGAAGATAGAAATAAACAGCAATAAATAACAATAAAAAATTATGACTTTGTTTAATATTGTTATAAATGATTATTTATAAAATAAATGCATTGTCGATACAAAATTTCATACAGAATTAGTGGGAAGTGCCGAAATACGAAGAGAGTTGTGGATAGTGATTGAAGACCTTTGAATATCGTGTGCACTTTGAGCGCCCAGTGTATTCTCTCCCCCCCCCCCCCCTTGATCATTGAATTTACTATTAAAATCGAAAAATCTTGTCAAGAGAAACATTGAAAAAATATAAACATAAGCAATAATAAGTAGCAACAAACTAACAATGAATTTGTTTAAAATTGTTATTAACAATTATCTATAAATTGATAATTGTCATCGGATATCGAACATTTGTGAGTGCAAACTTCGAGTTTACTATTAAAATCGAAAATTTTCGTCAAGAGAAACATTACAAAAAAGATATACATAAGCAATAATAAATAGCAACAAAAAAATAATGATTTTGTTTAATATTGTTATAAATTATTATTTACAAATCGAATGTATTGACACGATATTTCGTACAGAATGAGTGGAAAGTGTCGAAATACGAAGGGCGTTGTGGATAGTGATTGCAGTTCAAGACCTTTGATTATCGTCGGGCTGCAACCGCAGCAAAAGGTGTGCCCTTAGACCTTTAACACGTTGCAATAAACTCCATTCTTTACGAGCATTTCCCCCGTTTCACCGGCGAACTCTAATAAAGATACACAGTGGCTGCTCGACAGACCGGCAAAAGTAACCTTGGGAGTATTTCCGAAGCTGCGATACCAACCGTAGATAAAGTAGGGAGAGGCCCGATAGAAGTAAAGAAATGTATATAAAAAAGAGTACTTGGCATCGAAACGCTACTGTGTCCCTCGAAAGGAGCAGATTAACTATTGCTGGATCGAATGTCTTATCGGCACATCGTATTATACAGGATGTCTCAAAAGTGACGTAACACGATGGCTTCTGGTCGATGGTAATTAAAGTTCAAAACCTTCACATATTCTAACCGCAGGAATAGGTTACCCTTAGACCTTTAATTGATTGAAATAAACTGTTTTATTTTTATTTTTTATTTTTTTAGACTTTTTTTTCTTTTTAATTTCATGATTTGTTTTAGTTTATAATACAGATTTTTCTTCTGATTTTCAAGTTTAAAATGTAAAAAATGTGTAAAACGAACCGCAACAATAAGTAACTCTTAGACCTTTAACTAATAAAAATAAACTACCTAATTTTTTTCATTCTAATTTTACTATTCTTTTCTTTTCAATCTTATCTTTTTTTAGTTAATTTTTTTTTAATTCTCAGTTATAAACTTCCAGCTTTTAATACACATATCCCATTTTTTAAAAGAAAAAAAGACAAGAAAAAAATTGCGATCTTTGGCGGACAAAAAATACATTTTATAAATGCCCGAACCTCTTTTATTGCCCAAGGTGGTCCAAGGGACCGTCAAGGCTATTCCAGAAACGATCCCAAAGTAATAAAAAAATAATAAAAAATAAATTTAAAAAAAGTAGAGAAAACCCCGAAAGTAAGTGTTTCCACGTGTAGCAGAACCGACGCGTCCTCGAACCAGCCCGTTTAGCCTCTACGATTCTTTTCCAGGTTTAATTTTTTTATATAGTTTTTAGTCAACATTTTTTACTTTTCATTACAGATATCCAATTTTGTAAATAATGTAAAGTAAACAAGAAAAAAACTGCAATCTTTCGCGGACAAGAAATAAGTTTCAGAAACGTCCGAGCCTCTTTTATTGCCTAAGATGCAGAGATCGTCCAGCGGGACCAACAAGAGCAGCCTCACGGCTATTCCAGAAACGGTCCTAAAGTAAAAAAAAAAAAATAATAAAAAATAAATAAAAAAAAGTAGAGAAAGCCCCAAAAAGTAAGTGTTTCCACGTGTAGCAGAACCGTCGCGTCCTTGAACCGGCGCGTCTAGCCTCTCCCACTCGCGGCGTCGCTATCGTAATCATTAGCAGCCCAGGTTCGCTTTAGCCACTACCTGCTATGCGCGACGCTCGGGCGTTCGGCCCGAGGCAAACGGAGGACGATTGGCTCGACGCTCCGCTCGAGACCGGTCAACTCTTCGCGTCCAGCGAGCCTCGCGCTCTTACTTTTTCGTCCGCATAATTACGCGAGGCTTACGTCACTCGTTTATGCGAATCATCCGCGCGAGCTCGCTGCGTGTGTACAAACAGGCTGTTGGAAAATTGCGCCAATCCGACTCGGCAAAGCAAGCCAATCCGACGCATCGGTTTTACGCTCGTCGAGACCAAAAGCGCTCGACAGCGCTCCGAGCAGATTTACCGCCGTATCGGCAAAATGTAGCACACCGGTGCTAATATCGCTACCGGCGCGAGACATCAATCAAGCGTGTCGCGGACTAATGCGCCCGGCTGTCCTTGGTAATTCATTAATGCGCTCGCGACGCCGAGACGAGTCGCTACCGTCAATGAACAGCGGCGAAGAAAGTTCCGACGATACGGTGATTGTATTTATTTTTTTTCATATAGTGACTAAGTATCAGTTATTAACATTTTTAAGTCCGTATATGTTTATTAGGGTATTTCATCACAAGGATTTTTTTTTAGGTTTCTTCCCACCTTTTCAAAGTACAGATTGCGATGTCAAATTAAACGTTGCGACAGGCGGTCGTTGACAATTGCTTTTAAAAAGGGACAAATTTTTTGGGTACAAGCGTCGAATGCTGCACCTCATAGAATTTTTTGTTACGGACCGCCTTTCGTGAGGTTCAATTTGAGACCGAAATCTATACTTTAAAAGGGTGGGAGGAAAGTTAAAAAAAATGGCCTTTTTGTGAAACACTATAATGTTTATAATAATAATTAAAGAGAAATTGTGGATCAAGAGATGTACACCGGCCCATATTCGAGCTCGTGCGCGACTTCGCAATATTGGAACCAGACACGCCATCGCTGATGCATCCCGGTCGGTAATAAATAAATCCAGAATATTTGATTGGATCAGAATTTTTTTTTATAATGGCCAAGCATCAATTATTAACATATTTAATTCCGTTAAATATATTATTATATCGCTCCCTTAGAACAACAGTGTAACAACTTATATGGCAATGCCATAAGAGATCTTACACTGTTGTTCTAGGGATGCGATATATAATGTTATATATATTTACGACCTTATATTATATATATATATATATATAATATATATAATATTATATATATTGTATCCGATAGTGTGTCCGATAAGTATTGTGCACAGTAAAAAGATGTTTCTACATTTAACAAACACTCCCGTTCCACAATTCTTTTCATCTTCATTTTACCATTCATTCATTTATTTAAATGAAACTAATTCATTTATCTAAGGATCATATTTGCTCCTAATGAAAAGTGCAAACTTATGAATAAAAAAAAATGGTGGCTCAGAAAACATTTCCTAAACCCACGAGTCTATTATTTTTTCGTTTTTTTTTTTTTTGTTTTCTACCTGTCGTTACGCATCGCCCTTTCGACCCTTAACTTCCCGCCTCCGCTCATCTAATTCATCCCCCAGCCTCGCCAAATTTCCACCGTTCCACATTCGCCCTCTCCTCTCCTCCGCTCAATCCCGGCCCCAGGCTGGGCAACGAAATGCACAAAGTACCTTTGATCTCGGCGATGTGCGCGTCGTACTCGCTGCGGCTGCGTACGTACTCCATTCTCGCCGCGACATTGTGGAAGCTCTGATTCCTGTACTCGGCGTACCACTCGCTGGGCGGTTTGTCGTCCTGGGCCGCGCCGGCGGAGTTTTCCCCGGGTCCGCCGGGGCGCGTCTGCTGGGACAGGCTCTCCTCCGACGGGAACCTCGCGAACGAGCCGACGGAGCTCCCGTGGCTGCTGCCGTGGACGCCCTGGCTGTGATGGCTCTGATAAGCCGAGTCCTCGAGCGCGTGCTCCTCGCTCGGCGTTCTGCTCAGCGGCTCGCCGCGCACCGTCACGCTGCTGCTCGTCGTCACCTCCTTCACGCTCTTCCTGAACGTCATCTTCTCGAACTTCACGACCTTAGCGCCGTTCAGCTCGCCCTCCTCGACCAGCCGCTCGAAGCTCTCCTCGAACGACGAGTCGCTCGCCCTCGACAACGAGCGCGCCGCGACCGGCGACAGCGAACTCCTCCGCTCACCCTCGACCAGCATCCCCGACGGCGAGTCCACCAAGTCCTCCGCACTCGAACGACCACCCGACCAGATTTGCTCGAAAAAGCTCACACGGTCCCTCAGCCGACCGCCACGTGGAGTCCTCGGGCTTCCACCACCTGCCGGCGAACCACCCTCGCCTCGCCCACCCGGGCTCTCCCCTCCGCCGGACATCGCTACTCATGCGCCGGAAGCTACTTTTTAATTTTTTTTTTTTTGTTTATTAAAAAAAATTAATTTTTTATGTTATTTTTTTTCGACTCTATCTTTCGAGCCTCGAGAGCGACTTCGCTGTATGGAAGTTCATTTTTTGATTAAAAAAAATAGAAGAGGTTGGAAGCTTCGTCTCCTCGATGCGGCAACGTGTGGTCTTCGGCTCGACGACGATTCTCCAATCTTTAATATTTCCTAGCCACATGCACTGGAAGTTATTTTTTATTTTATTAGAAAAAATTAATTTTTGTTCTTAATTTGTTCTCTGACTCTATCCTTCGAGCCTCGAGGTCGCCTTCGCTGTGTGGTCGTTCGTTCAGTTTAAAAAAAATACAAGTCTGGAGCGTAGACCGGAGAGGTTGGAAGCTTCGACTCGTCGATGCGGCAGCGTGCAGTTTGTCGATGACGATTCTCCAATCTCGAAATATTTAGTCCTGCACCGGAAGCTATTTTTTTTTTTTTTTTTTATTAAAAAGAAAAAATTATTTTTTTATTTTTATTTTTATACAAAAAAAAATTACTTTTTATTTTTATCTTTGTGTATCTCGGACTCTATCTTTGCACCCTCGACGTCGCCTTCGCTGTGCGTTCGTTCATTTACTTGAAAAAAAAATACAAGTCTGTAGTGCAAATTGGGGAAAGTCCTTCGTCCAGTCGATGCGACAGCGTGCCGGTCGTTTCGGCGATTCCCGAATCGCGAGATGTTTAGCGGAGTTCCGAAGGGTGTGTCTTGATAACGAGTGTCTTGCCAGTTCGAAGCCGGCTCGATAACGCTGCTCCGTTACGTCGCGGATTTGGCGCAGCGGCGTAGACCGTCGGACCAGCTGATCTACCGGCTTTTTATTTCCGCACCCGTCGCCCCTTCCCGGCGCCCTCGGAAAAAAACCCTCCGCCGACTCCGACACGCAATATTTCGCCCGCAACCCTCGCCTCGTATTTTTATTATTTTTATTTATTGTTTTAATCCGGTCCAAACCACTTCGTGCCGCACTGTAGACCCGCTCTATCAGCTATCACTGTACAAACGCTGTATATGTCACATATGCATACATATACACATACGAGTCATAGAAAAAAAAAATCAGTCGAACTGGAAAGCTTGAAAAAATAAGAACAAAACGTAAATTGGAATGTAAGTTACGCCCGATGGAAAAAAAAAAAATGTGCACGCGCACCCTCGTTACGCGTCGAGCTAACGCGTAAGCGCGTAATAAAACGTCCGTTTAATCGCCGGCCTTTTCAGCTCGTGTGACCTCATCGACGACACTGTGTCACCTATTTTTGTGCTCTCTCGTCATTTCTTTTTTTTTGTTTTTTTTTTTCACTGACAATCGAAAAAAAGTCTCTTCGGAAACAACTGCGTGTCTCGTCCCCTTATCTCGTTATGAAAAAATTATCAATATTTTTTTTTTTTTTCAATTATTCAAGCAGTCGGATAGCACACCGTGGGACTGCGAATCGTCTCACCGGCGAGTATGAAACGCGCTGGGGATAAAAATTATAACTAAAATGCCATATATGGAATGTTAGGATTGTACGTGCGGCCTGTTCAGGCGCCGGTTCGATACTGCTAGTTTCTCGTTCGACGTTCAACGTAGTCGTTGTGTGGTGCTCTCTGTGGCGGCCGGAGAACGACGGTGGCACTCCTCGCGCGGGGCACGAGCTGCCTCTATACGCCGCCACGACGGCGACGACGCAGCTCGCGAGCTCCAACACTCCCGAACGGACCCCCTTTACCCCCCTCCCCCACCCCTCCCCCTCCCCTACCCATTCGCCCCCCCTCCCCATTTGGCCCCCCGCCTCAGTTGTCCCCTCCCCTCCCCCTCTTTGCCCCCCTCTCCCCTTTGCTCTCTTCCCTCCCCCGCCCCCCCCCCCTTTGCCCCCCACTCCCCTTGGCCCCCCTGCCTTCCTTTCCGCGCTTCGCCGTTTGCAATGTACGGCATTGTATACGGTGTATACCTCGCGTCCCAGTCTTATTCGCCGCCTCCACCGTCCCCGAGAAAGGCTCTACTCGATCAATCCCTTTATCCTGTCTCCTCGTCCTGCGGCTCGACCATTGCTAAAGCGCGGCTCCGACTGCGGCGGAGGAACGCGACCGACCGCGAGCCAACTTTGCAACATGCCGCAGAAACTTCTGCGTTACTCACTGCCGACCTCCCCCTCGAAGGGTTTTTTTTTTTTTTTTTTTTTTTGGGGGGTGAGTTGGTTTTTTTACATTTTTTGGAAGTTATTAAAAGTGGTGGAGGAGGGAATGTTTGTGCTTGGGCAGCGAGGCGGAGCTGCCGAGAGCTCCGAGGATAAAATTGCTCTTATCTGGAGCTAATTATTCGCATCGGTGCAATTTTCATAGATTAACGAGTCGGAGTAATGCGCGAGGCGGGCTGCATAAGAGGTTTCGCAATGAAACGGGAGGAGCGATCGGATAAGATGAAAAATTAATTTCTTGGGAATGTATAATTTGTAGATTAGCGGCGTTGAGTGCGATTGGGTAAGAATTTTTTTTTTTTTTACTTTGAAGATGGGACGAAAATTAGAAAATACAAATCACATGTGGTGAGCGTTGCTGAGAACATTGATTCAGCACAGTAATAAAAATGGAAAATTTACCAAGCCGTCATAGCAAAACAGATTGGAAATGTTCTTGTTTAACAAAAAATGGCAATAAACCAGCAATCGGCATCGGATAAGAGGAAGAATTAAATTCTTGGTAATGTATCATTTGTAGATTAGCGGCGTTGAGTGCGAATGGGTAAGAATTTTTTTTTTTTACTTTGAGGATGGGACGAAAATTAGAAAATACAAATCACATGTGGTGAGCGTTGCTGAGAACATTTATTCAGCACTGTAATAAAAATGGAAAATTTACCAAGCGATCATAGCAAAACAGATTGGAAATGTTCTTGTTTAACAAAAAATCGCAATAAACCAGCAATCGGCATCGGATAAGAGGAAGAATTAAATTCTTGGGAATGTATAATTTGTAGATTAGCAGTGTTGAGTGCGATTGGGTAAGAATTTTTTTTTGTACTTTGACGGTGGGAAGAAAATTTGAAAATAGAAATCACACATAGTGAGCGGTGCTGAGAACATTTATGCAACACAGTAATAAAAATGGAAAATTTGCCAAGCGATCATTGCAAAATAGATTGGAAATTGTATTGTTTAACAAAAAATCGCAATAAACCAGCAATCGGCATCGGATAAGAGGAAGAATTAAATTCTTGGGAATGTATAATTTGTAGATTAGCGGTGTTGAGTGCGATTGGGTAAGCATTTTTTTTGCACATCGCCGATCGAACGACAATTTGAAAACAGAAATCAACCGTACTGCGACGAACTGAGAACATTGATTCTACATAATAATATAAATCTCCAATCAATAATCAAAAAAATATTGAACATTTTATGGCTCAACGAAAAATCAAGATATCTTAATTTTTTCCGAATTTCACCTTTTCATCATTTCGGGAAGTAGCGAAACTCCGACCGAATCGAGCTCTCAGTTAAAAACGCCTACGACGAAACATTCCCGACGCTCCATCGAATCGTCCGTCAGCAAACTTGATCCTCGCATTCGATTATTTTTAATGTCCCGCAAAACGCCCCGAAAAAAAAAACTCGATCCGCTATGTGTCCCGTTTCCGTTATTAATGTCAACACAAATTTAAAAATAAAAATAAACAAAAAATAAAAAGAATGTAAAAAAGTAAATATCAACGAGATTTCGTTATTTTTCGTCGACACCACCGAGCGTTGAGAGATCCGCTTGACAGACCCGAAGTTTGCGAGGTACGCGATGACAATATTACGTAGCCGGGTGACGTCAAAAGTTTCGGAAGGTCAGAGTGAATTATCGAGGCATAAAACGAAGCTCGGGGCCTAAAAATGTAAATCATCTCCCGGGGCCAGTTATACTACGTACGTGAACGGACCGCGTTCATGTTAACTCTTTCGCAACTCCAAACGCTGACAGCGCGACGGAGCGACGATTCAAGGCGATGAACGCATTGTTTGTCGAGAGAAAACAGCCTATCTGAAACTCGTTGACTTCGCCTGTAGACATATATGTTTCATCGGCGTAGAGCAACCTCTCGCCGAACCGGACGATCAATTAAGCGTGATTGATTCAAGCTAAATGCATAAACTCGGTAACGATAGATAGAAAAATAAAAAGAAAAATAAGGTTTACTATTAATGCTTCGGTAAGCTGGAAAAGAGATTGAAAGAAAAAAAAATAGACATAAATAGTCGTGCAATAAAGTACAGACGCAAGTCGCGTCCGTGATCCAGAATGAGAAGCCGGGCGAATCGCCCTCGAGCATTCGCGAGAGTGAGAGATCTTATCTAATCGAGAGACACACAATTTGCTAGCTGTGCGGGTTATCGGAGCTATTTTCTATATAGATCCCAATGACGCAGAATACTTGTTTACGAAAAGAAAAATGTTTCGGTCAAATCAGTAACACGTGTCCAAAATAAATAAAGATTCTAATACATATATTATATAACCAAAAAAAAAGTATGATATTTTATGTACCGGACTGGAAATTTTTATGCCAAAACTGTTATATTAAATTTCATGGATAATTGTCATTAAAAGTTAATGTTCGGTGTATTAAAAACATTGGAAATAGTTTAATTTCAATAATTTACTTTACTTTCCATGAAAAAGTATATTAATTTTTCATCACAATTTTACATTTAATTTAGAACATTTTTTTCCAGTGTACATGTTGCAAATAAAATAATTTAGAGAATAGCGGATTGCCCGAAGGCTGCTGTGACACGAGCCAATTATCGTGCGATTTTGTATTATAAAAAACCGCTATAGTTCGAATATCATGTTCCGCCGACCTTCCCCCCTCCCCTCCCCATCGCAGCCGAGAGCATGTATATATATATAGATATATATTTATATATATATATATACATAGACTATTATTGACCTCCACTGACCCTATTATTGACCCCCCCCCCTCCGATTCTTGACACCGCGGCGGCGAAATCTTTTTATATTATAGCGATATATATATATATTAGGGTGTTTCACAAAAAGGACATTTTTTTAATTATTTTGCTCCCACTTTTTTAAAGTCTAGATTTCGATCTCAAATTGAACCTCGCGAAAGGTGGTCTCTAGCAAAAAATTCTAAGAGGTGCCGCATTCGACGTTTGTACCCAAAAATGCGGCACCTTTTAAACTTAATTGTCAACGACCGCCTTTCGCGAAATGTTTTTTTAGATCGAAATATATAATTCTACGGGGTGGGAGATTAACTTTTTGTAATTTTTTGTAGTGAACCCAAAATACATATTTTTAATAATTTTTTTATTTGTAGTCTTTTGTGTTTAATACAAAAAATGGCAAAACGTTAAGCTCCCACCCTATAGAACTATATATATTAATTGATAAAAAAATCCAGCGAAAGACGGTCGCTGACAATTAAGTTTGAGAGGTGCCGCATTTTTTGGGTTAACCGTCGAATGCGGCACCTCTTAGGATTTTTTGCTTGGTACCGCCTTTTGTGAGGTTCAATTTGAGATCGAAATCTGTACTTTAAACAGGTGGGAGAAAAATTTAAAAAACAATGCCTTTTTTTGAAACACCCTAATATATATATATATATATATATATATATATATATATATATATATATATATATATATATATATATATATATATACTCTGAGATCAATAAAAGCGGCTCGATTTTTTTTTAATTGATTAAATAAAAATAAATGTCTAGTGTATTCTTCTCGTGGCAAAAAACCGGCGCTAGTATGAAGCGTGTTGTATACTGCTGAGGACCGAATGAGTGTGTGCGAGTGCGCGGTGGGCATCGCATCGTACAGTCGAGGTATCAGCCGGCTGGAGGTATTGACCCACAAATTCGACGGCGAACACTTTCTACAGTGCAACCGCCCGACCGTCGGCGCAGTTGCGTAACGGTTCCCCCCAAATTCGTGAGACTTGTGTGTATGCGAAATGGGGAATTGGTAAGAATTCGACCATCTTCGCGTGGTAAATAAAATGACCTTTTCCGTTGATTTGCTAGAAAAGAACCGCACTATAGTGCGGTTTTTTCGCGGTGAATTCCAACTTGGCGTCGAGACGCTACCGGGTCTCTTGATCACATTAAAAAAAAGGTTACCGACCCTTTAAACGGAAGGCTAAGTTTGCGTATGACAAAGAACTTTTTATTGCCACGTGGATTATATAATAGTAATTTGCGATATAAGTGCGGTAAAGCGAACTAAGAAGTGACTTACTTCATAATCTACTCCATGCCTGCCGATTCTGGCGCTGTACAGCCAGCGTGCATAAAGTAGGAGAAGCGTGCGTAAAGTACGAGACGCGTGCGTAAAGTACGAGACGCGTGCGTAAAGTACGAGACGCGTGCGTAAAGTACGAGACGCGTGCGTAAAGTTCAAAACGCGTGCGTAAAGTACGAGACGCGTGCGTAAAGTACGACACGCGTGCGTAAAGTACGAGACGCGTGCGTAAAGTACGAGACGCGTGCGTAAAGTACAAAGAGCGTGCAATAAAGTAAAATCGGCTCGATGAGCGCATGCGCCGGGTATTTATAGTACACTTGACTCTAAAGCGTCAATTACGCCACTCTCCATGAAAAGTACCACAAAAGCAGTACTTTTCGTGCCTGCCGAGAGTGGCTTTTCAGAACCATAAAGGTTATTATTTCGATGGATAGATTATATACAGGCGAAAATGATGCCAAATTTACTAAGAGGTAAAAAAAATTATTTTTTTCTAACCGTTCTTGCCAATAACTCGTTTTCCACAAACATCGACAAAAATGTTTTCTTGAAAAATGGATAAAAAAAGGTTAATGACCCTATGAACGGAAGGGCAAGTGTGTGTATGACAAACAACTTTTTTATTGGCACGCGGATTCCAATAATTTTTTTTTTTTTATTGCGAAGAGATATTTCGAATATTATTTTTATTTTTATTTTTTGAGTGGGTCTCGGTTTATTGACCGAAATAATATATGTATAGCCGAGTCGGAGCAACCATTGGGAACCATAAAGGTTATTATTTCGATGAATATATTATATAGAAGCGGAAACGATGCCAAATTTACTAAACAGTACAAAAATAAAAAATAAAATAAAAAATTGTGATCGTTTTTGCCAACAATTTTTTCCCGCAAACATCGAACATTTGTTTCTCTTTAAAAAAAAAAAGTAAAAAAGTTTAATGACCCTATAAACAAAAGGCCAAGTTTGTGTATGACAAACAACTTTTTTCTTGGTACGCGAATTTTACTAATTTATTTTTTACTGTGTAGAGATGTTTCGAATGTTTTCTTTATTTTTATTTTTTTGAGTGGGTCTCGATTTATTGACCGAAATTATATATGTATAGCCGAGTCGGGTCAACCATCGGAAACCGTAAAGGTAGCGAACCGCCTGCCTACCTGCCTCACGGGCAGCCATAGGTGCACGACCAACGGTCGCTGTTGCGCAACGTTCCCCTAATTTATGTGACTCGGTATCTGGATGAGTGTGTCTCTCCACCTCCCAACACAAGCTTCGCACAGGCAACGTGCGTGTACCCGTTCAGCGTTTCGGGAGTCGCGAAAGTACAGCGGTCCGCTGCTTCGAAAATCCGACCGGCTGTGGGAACTCGTTCTATGGAGGCACTTGGGCGTATCCAGGTCGCGTATCCGAGTGTATGCGTACGCGTAAAATCAAACCCATAGACCTAGAATCGTTTGACGTGTGTGTACACACCTTCGTCGGAGACTAACGAGACGCGAGGGACTCGTTCCATCGGATCCCGATGAAAAATGTGCCGCGATATTGATACCTCTCTATCCCAGGCCGTAAGAAAAAAATGTGCGCGTTTAACAAACATTGCCTTACCACAAACAACCACAGTATCTTTCCTTGCCAATTCTACCATTTTTTTTCTCACTAGTTTTATAATTTTGTTGCTCGTTTTTTTTATCATTTTGCTCCTCGTTAATTTTATAATTTTATTATTCGTTAATTTTATAATTATTTTTCTTGTCAATTTTATAGTTTTGATTCCTGTCAATTTTATAATTTTTTTTTCTTGCCAATTTTATAATTTTTTTTCTTGTCAATTTTATAATTGTATTTCTTGCTAATTTTATAATTTTGTTTCTTGTCAATTTTATAACTTTGTTTCCTGTTAATTTTATAATTTTGTTTCTTGTCAATTTCATAATTTTATTTCCTGCCAATTTTATAATTATATTTCTTCTCAATTTTACGACTTTTTTTCTTGATAGTTTTACAATTTGTTTCTCGTCCCTTTTACGATTAGACAGAAACAAATTTTATAATTTTTGTTTTCAGGTCAATGGTGCAATTTATTTCTCTGCGAAGTACGATCCGTCGATAAAACAAAAAGTGTATTGGACGATAAATGTAAAAACAAATACTGTTTACTGTGTGCGACAAGAATATACGATCGCCCCCGTAAAGTACCTCGATCAACGAGGCACGTTGAGAGCTTACGGTAAATGCATGTTCGGGATGAAAGTGGGAGGGATGGAACGGTGGATGGGCGAGAGAAGCGGGACGGCGACGTAGGGTCGATCGAGTACGCGCGACACATGTACAACCGTGTGACGCACCAGCCCCGTGAGAAACGGTCGTTACACCGGGGCTTGCAAATTCAGATTGGAAGCTCCCGGGCACCGGGCCATCTCCCGAAAATTCGCACCCTTTTTTTTTGCCCGCCCGGCCGCCTGGACGAGAACTCGTCGACGAAAATCTTCGGAGCATCGCGTTGCACAGACGCTCGGATTAAAGTAAGGGCACGACTACTCGGACACGTCCCAATCGTCGGACACTCTTATGAACATATGATTTAATGCGAATTTCAGTATTAGAAATTCAATTTGACACCTGTAATCGTACACTGAAAAAAAATCGCTTGCGGGCTGTCAATGAAAAAAAAATGTTTGTTTCAATTCTACCATCAATTCTTACAATTCCATATGATATTGAAACAACGACGGTAAGACTGTCAAGGTGACGTGTTATCGTTTCAAGCCGATACCAACCAAACATTCGGGCCCCTGCCCGAATGTTTAGTTGATACAACTATATTTTTTTATCGGTGTGCAGACCCGCCAAACGTGAGTTTCAGAGAAAATTTCGAACACTTCTCGATGGGATGAAAATCTGAAAAAAATCATGTATATGGGAGGTGCTGGAAAGATTGGTTTTGTGAAATAATTATTCCAATTTGTCATCAACAAATTGAAGATAAAAATCATTATTCAACAAATTACACGGCAGCTTAACTAGTTTATTTTTCTGAATATGTATGCATTTTTTCAGAATTTTTTGTAATCTTTGAAAATTGCGTTTTTTCACAGCTTTGAACATAGAGAAAAGGTGATTTTCAAAAATTACAAAAAATTCTAAAAAAATTCATACGGATTTTATACATATGAAATTTAGTATAGTTACGGAATTCATTCCCATATGCTATGAATTCCGAAATCTCGAGTTTATAGCATATGGGAGTGATTTAGGATTATCAAATTCCACTTTCATACGTTATGAATGTCGAACCTCGAGAATATAGCATATGGGAGTGATTTAAAATTTTCGAATTTCACTCTCATATGCTATGAACGCTGAAATTTCGAGAATATAGCATATGGGAGTGATTTAAAATTTTCGAATTTCACTCTTATATGCTATGAACGCCGAAATTTCGAGACTATAGCATATGGGAGTGATTTAGGATTTTCAAATTCCACTCCCATACGTTATGAATGCCGAACCTCGAGAATATAGCATATCGCAGTGATTTATGATTTTCGAATTCCACTCCCGTGTGCTACATGCGGTTTGGGTTTTTCGGAATTCACTCCCATATGCTATGAATGCCGAAATCTCGAGAATATAGCATATGGGAGTGAACCGATACAAAATGGGGACATGAAATGTCATATCGACGTGGAGCAAAATACAGTAATAATGAAGCTAACAAAATTTGCCGCAAGTCAAATCGAAGGGTACCCCGTTTTGCCCCAGATGGTTTTTTTTTAAATATCCTTTCAAAACCGCCGCCGATAAAATTTTGGTGTGAAAAACAATGGATCTATGTTTTCGGTATCGTTGTTGCAGGCTTAGCGTCCCCATTTCGGCTCGATCCACCCTACTCCCTTAACCGTCCGAGCATTGGTACCTTTGCTTTAGGGCGCGCGTTTTACCCACCCAGTCGGGCAGATGAGCT
Source organism: Ichneumon xanthorius (assembly GCA_917499995.1). NCBI lineage: Eukaryota > Metazoa > Arthropoda > Insecta > Hymenoptera > Ichneumonidae > Ichneumon > Ichneumon xanthorius. Next base: position 6,453,425 of record OU824211.1, on the reverse strand, counting down.
TCCGCTGTGGATTTAATACCGAGAATGTCGTCCCGGATACCTTCGCGGCGAGGTGGTTTTTAGCCGTAGCGCGCCCACTGGCTCTCGTCTCTTATCGCAACGAAGTGCGCCTGCAGATTGCTTTTGCCGGTCGTAACGTTGGGACGTCGAGGCGTTAAGCCCCGGGAGTAAATTATTCGTTCGGTAACGTCGTAAACGCAGCACGGAACTTTGCGCCGCGCGGCACACCCACGTGTGCGATTTCGTTTCGCTCTCCCGGCGCAGATACGTGTAACGCCCAGGTGAGATTCAAACATCGGCACGGCTACGGGCCCGCACCGGTTGCCGGGGGTGTTGTACTCGTTCGGCGCTCGAGCCGGTATTCGCCCGATCCCGGTATTGAGTGCGACCCGAACGTATCGGCTCGATGATAAATGTTATCGCTGCGATTTTACCGGACACTGTATCGGAGTCTGCGCTCTCCAATACAATTTCGTAGATTCCACGGTCCGCGAGTATTATCCGAAGACCATGAATCTGCGTCGGCTCCGCTCCGGCGCACTCCGGGTCCACTCCAAATAGATTTCAGATGTCGCACGTTCTTTTACCCAATTTCCGGCGTTCCTCGATTCACAAGTTTCTGGCACTGGCGCCATTCGAGATACATTCATGAGAAATAAAAAAAATTCTCTGTAACCCCTCGCTTCCGGTTTGAAAATCTCATTTTTAAACCGGAAGTGACGTTACGCTGAACAATTGGAAAGATTTCGTTGCGACGTAGACGCCGTGTTTTGAATCTCGGTTTTCAAAGTGACGTCACACGGGAAAATTTGAAAAATTTCGTTGCGACGTAACTTCCGGTTTTAAAATCTCGGTTTTCAATCGGACGTGGCGTCAGACAGGAAAACGTCACATCCTATTTGAAAATCTCGTCATACCGTCACTTCCGGTTTCAACATTTTTATTTTTGACCGGAAGTGACGTCACACGGGAAAACGACACTTCTCGATTGAGGAATCTCATTGTTATACCGGAAGTGACGTCATACCGAAAATATCTCACTTCCTGTCGAAAAATTAGATTATAAAATTGGAAATGACGTATTTCCGATATGAAGTCACTTCCGGTCGAAAATTGAGATTTTCAAACCGGATATAACGTTTTCCCGCGTGACGTTATTTCCGGTCGAAAACTGACCCAATTTTACATCGTTCTTTTTATTTATTTATTTATTTATTTCCACTCGCCGAGAATGCAGTGCATAATGCGTGGGTATTGGGATCGTGCAATAGAAAATTAAATTAGTAAATTTGTCATCGCTAGAACTCGGTAAAACGACGTGACAATTCGCATGTACAAGAGGCGTGGATGTTTCAGAATTTGGACGCCATCCAGATACTACGGCGTCGATGGTTCAAGGAACGAATGAACACTGAAAGATGCGACGAGTTTAATGAAAAGACGGTTCTTGATTAGCGACAAGAAACTTTTTTCTGTCGACTTGTTTTCATACAGTATATGCGTCATCACGACGACGGGATGACCCCGTTACGTTTCTATTTATAATAAATTTTGTTGAGAAAAATCTTCAAATATCGAAGGTTTTCATCGTCGCTTCACGAGTAAAAAAAAGATGTATTTTTTGCAATTATTAGCTTTAAATTATTTTTTAGCGTGCTAGTGGCGCCGATGATGCTAATTCTATAAAACGATAGTAGGATCTTGATTTTTTACGGTTCCAAGGCGTCATCATCGTTTACAGGACAGAACGGGGTAAAATGAACCCATCATCGTTTTTTAAAAAGATTTTTTTTTTAAGTCCTGCGAAAAATTGGTAACAGTCCATTTTGCCCCGCCTTTCCCTACCTCAGGCCCCAAGAGCTCACCGGCTCGGCCTTAAATTATATTTTACAATGCTAGTCGCGCTGATCATGCTAATTCTACAAAACGATAGAAGGATCTTGATTTTTCACGATGCCAACAAGTGATCATCTTATATAAGAAAGAACGGGGCAAAATGAACCCGAGTAGACGAATTAAATTTTTTATTTTGAATCCCCGCGAAAAATTGGTAACAGTCCATTTTGCCCCGCCCTTCCCTACCTCAGAATTGAAGACCTCGACGGCGCAGCCTTAAATGATATTTTACCTTAATTGATATGCTAGTCGCTCCGATAATGCTAATTCTATAAAACGATAGACGGATCTTGATTTCTCACGATGCCAACGAGTGATCATCTTATATAAGAAAGTACGGGGCAAAATGAACCCGAGTCGTCGGTTTTAAAAAATCATAATAATAATTCCCGCGAAAATTGGTAACAGTCCATTTTGCCCCGCTCTTCCCCATTTCAGGATCCAAGATCTCGACGGCTCGGTGAAGGTCGTGAACTTTCTAATGATGATCGAAGGAATCGATTGAAAAAAAATCCAGTAGAATTTCACAAAAAGGCATGTGTGCGGTCAACATGGATCGGCGGCCTCGCAACGAGTGCGACACGGTAACGACGATTCCGTAGACGAGGTAGCCGGCAAATTACGAATGCGACTACGTATGTGAATGGCTGAGGCAGGTGCTCGTCATGTCTATTTATAAACGCTTGGTCGCATACGGTAGTCGCAGACCCGTCTGCTTGTGTTCTATTCTATTATACTGTATTTTCCCTGAGCATCGTCAGTACCAGAAGCGTACATAACGTGTTTCTGTTGACCGCGCGTAAACGCGAGAGTATTTTTGTTTGATCAAACGAGAGCGAGAGATAAATCTTTGGATAGTTCGCTCAGTCAATTTTCATCTGTTTACTGATTGTCACGATTGCTCCGACAGCCTCGACGGCTACCTGCATTCTCTTCATTTCACAGCAAAAAAGGTCCATTTGACAAATATATCTGGTACACAATTTTTGTAAAAGTAATTTAGATTTTTTTTGTTGTAAAATTGTACAATTACAAAATTGAAAAATTGAAAAATTCCAAAATTGTTAAATCGTACAATTGTTAAATCGTACAATTGTTAAATCGTACAATTGTTAAATCGTACAATTGTTAAATCGTACAATTGTTAAATCGTACAATTGTTAAATCGTACAATTGTTAAATCGTACAATTGTTAAATCGTACAATTGTTAAATCGTACAATTGTTAAATCGTACAATTGTTAAATCGTACAATTGTTAAATCGTACAATTGTTAAATCGTACAATTGTTAAATCGTACAATTGTTAAATCGTACAATTGTTAAATCGTACAATTGTTAAATCGTACAATTGTTAAATCGTACAATTGTTAAATCGTACAATTGTTAAATCGTACAATTGTTAAATCGTACAATTGTTAAATCGTACAATTGTTAAATCGTACAATTGTTAAATCGTACAATTGTTAAATCGTACAATTGTTAAATCGTACAATTGTTAAATCGTACAATTGTTAAATCGTACAATTGTTAAATTTTACAAAATACATAGAAAAATTGTTTGTTGAACAAAAAAAAGGTTTGTTGAATCCACAGACCTTTTTTCACCGGGTAGATTATCGGACGGTATTACGAGTTTATCCAATTAGCCGATAAGTATCGAGTTCCGTAATGGATCAGCAACGCGAGTCTACCGATCAAAGATGTTATCTCGGTAACAGTAGGCCGGTTAACTCGTCTTACGCGGTATCACGCATGGCGGGACTTGGCAACCGCAGCCGCACCATCGGGTGTTGTCTCTCCGACGCGTTCATTGAGATTCCCTCGAGCCAAGATCCATAGCTTGTTATCCCGTGAAATTCGCGGGTTTACCGGAGCGCGATGAGAACATTGGTCTTTGATATTGTAACAAATGCGTCGCGCCTGCGTGGGGGCGACAATCGCCTTGGGTCGTTCTCCATTGATACTCATCTAAACATCAATGGAGCGACGATTTTTATTAACGAAAAAAACAAATTCTTCATTGATCTCCAATTGATCTTCACGGTTCTCCATTGACGTTCAGATTTAGATTCTCAGGGTCGAATTTTGAGACGTTAGTTTAAACTGAAGATCGCTCTTGAGATCGAACTTAAGATCGAAGTCGAACTACAATCGAATTTCAGTTCGAACTTAAGATCAATCTTAAGCACGAAATCAAGTTCGAACCTAGATAGATAATAATTACGGAATGAACTTGAGTTCGAAATTAATATCGAACTCGAAGTACAATCGAATTTATGTTCGGACTTACGTTCGAACTTAAGATAGATCATAAGCACGGAATGAAGTTCGGGCCAAAGTCCGATCTTAAGTTCGATCACAAGAGCGATCTTAAGTTCGATCACAAGAGCGATCTTAAGTTCGATCACAAGAGCGATCTTAAGTTCGATCACAAGAGCGATGGTTAAGTTCGATCACAAGAGCGATCTTAAGTTCGATCACAAGAGCGATCTTAAGTTCGATCACAAGAGCGATCTTAAGCTCAAACTAACGTCTGAAAACAGTAACAGTATCGGCACAGTCGATGCTTGACTTACCTTGCAGAAGCTGGATCGTAGCTTGGTACTCGGCAAGTTTCTCGTCGACGTAGTCCTGACTTTGACTGGCGATGATTTCAGCAGTGCTGGGACCGCTCTCTTCGTCCTCCGTCCTCGAGGGGTCCAGCGGTACGCCCACGTACTCGTAGTCGCCAGATCGGTAAGGAGCTATGAGGTACTCCGGGGGCCCGCAGGGCACCGGCGAACCTCCGCCACTCCCCATCGAACTCTGCAATTCGACATCACTTCCTGTACTCACCGGCAACCCGACACAATCCACTGTGCTCTATCGCAACAGTTCGCAATTTCCCAAGTGCGCAATTAAGGTCATTTGCAGACGGATATCGTTTGCATGCTCGTTGGAGTGTAAGAAAATTGATATAATAAGGATAAGTGTAAGAAAATTGTTCTTTCTAATGACCACCGATGATTCCTTACCTGGGGCTGGTGAACCGGTATGTAAGGCCTGGGCGCTTGGTTTCCGGGGGAAACCGGCGAAGGCCATCTCGGTCGAGGACACTGGATGTATCCGGGAGGCGGGCAACCGAATACCGGCGACATGCCGGGAGAGATCGGCATTCCGATGGGCACGGGGCTCATGGGGTGCATCGTTCCCGGCTGGTAACTCAGCGGCGACATCGGATGGGAGCCCGGATGGTGATGGTAGACCGGGGTCGGACCCCGCGAACGGGGGTGCTGGTTCATCTGCGGATGGGGCGATTGGCAGGGACTGTACGGAGAAGCCGGCCGGAAGGGACTCGGGGCGCTCGGACGCGAGGGCCATCCTCCTCCTCCTCCTGCTGGTGGTCTCGACGGATGTTGCGACATTTTCTACTGTACGGATTCGCGGCACTCGCAATCTCGATCACTCGATCGCATCGCTGCGGGGAAGAAAATTTACTGTTTAGAGGAGCATTTTGGAAGATGGGTTGGTGACGAATTAGCTGCGAGAACAATCCCCGATAGCATTTTGCCGTACAGAGAAAAAAAATCAATTGCGTCAACAGAACGTGCGGGTGGCGAAACGGATGTTTGGTTGATCGAAAGGAACAATGTAAAAAAAATTGGTATGAAATTTAATGTACCGAGCTGGACGTTTTTATGCAAGACTGGTAAATTGAATGTACATTTGTGATGAAAAATTAATGTTCAGTGTATTGAAAACATTGGAAATACTTTATTTTCAATAATTTACATTAATTTTACTATAAACGTATTTTAATTTTTTTAATTTACTTTAAATTTCAATGAAAAAGTATATTAAATTTTCATCACAATTGTACATTAAATTGAATGTACCAACTTTTTCATAAAACCTTCCTGTCAGGTACATTAAATTTACAATTTCTTTTTACAGTGAAAACCTTGTTTTGAAAATTTGCTTCAGTCATGGTTATTTTGCGTGAAATTAAAAAAAAATCGATTTCTTATAAAATTGAAGTGCCTCGATCGATTCTCACAAAAATGCAATTCCGAGGATCGTTAATGCTAGTCCAATTGTGTATCATATTTTATATGATACGCAAATGGACCATCGCTCGTCAAGAATCGGCCACTTTCCATCCCCGTTGCAGGCACACCCGTTGCAGAATATGGCCACTTTTTTAGCATAGTCGGGAAAAAATAGCGTATGCCAGTCGGGATCAAGTGCCTTTTCACCTCGTGTGAATTTCTGCCGAACTTTCGCTCGGGCATCAAACTTCACACTATCTCGGTGAAAAGACGGACTTTCCTCCCTGGTGGCATAATATACTAATTTTTGCACTAGTATCGTAATGTACTATTTTCGCACTAGTATCGTAATGTACTATTTTCGCACTAGTATCGTAATGTACTATTTTCGCACTAGTATCATAATGTACTAATACAGTTTCTCGTGCCACTTCAATCTTTTCAAAATTGCTCGCGGTAACAACTTTCTGGCTCTACCCAACTATTATTTTTTTTTGTCTACAAGTCTAAGAAACATTCGATCCTCCAGGCGTCGATCTCCGCGGGTTTCATCGACTTCCCGATCCTCCTCTTCGATAAACTTCCTGTCTACGCTCGGATATTACAAACTTTAATGCCCGTTTCCAAACTGCCTCGCGACTAATTCAAATAGACTCGCTGACGGTCGTTAAAAAAAAAAAGAAAAAAAGATAAAAAGAAAGAAATTCGAAGCTCACGCGTATAGATCGTGAACGTAATAGGGGTCGCAGCTGTCACATGAGCGACTTTTATCAGAAAGCCGCGTGTGCGCGAGCGTGCGCGCGCGCAACCGAGCGCGGCGACTAAAAATAGGGGCTTTTAGCTCTAAAACGTTCGAGAAATCTTTCGCTCTTGGGCTACTTGCGGGAGGCTGCGCCCGAGTCTCGGCGATGTTGCTCGTTCGCCCTCGCGTTGCTGGAGGATCATTTTCGAGTCGATGCCCCGAACGCCGCGTTTCGTTACACCATCGGGGCAAAAAAAACCGAGAGAAATAACTCGCTCTTACGAGTTATTTCTCTCGGGTTTTTCGGGGAGAACGACGATATTCTTCCATCTTCTCCGTCCGCTCTCGCGCCCTGCCGATGGAACGTCTCGCGAGAATCGCCGTTCGTCGGCAATACAAAAAAATTAAAAAATGGAAAAATGGAAAAGATAAAAAATGGAAAAATGGAAAAATGGAAAAATGGAAAAATGGAAAAATGGAAAAATGGAAAAATGGAAAAATGGACAAATAAAAAAAGTGAAAAAATAAAAAAAGTGAAAAAGTAAAATACAGCAATTGAGGAAGTTTGACAAATCGGTTATGACGATCGGCTTAATGATGTTTGGGCCAAAATCGCGGGAGGGGAACGACGAGGGGCTTCGCTGACCGCGTTAGTCAGTGTGCGAGTGAGATAGGCAGAGATAGGTTCTTTCGTTTATTGAATTAATCTCAGAAACAAAACGGTGAATCCTCTTTAAATTTGGACACAATCTGTCTGATAGCATGCCCTTCGCTGTGGTAGGTTTTTCATTCGAATATAAGAGAAATCGGCGGAGAAAATCGCTAAGTTCCGTCGTTACCGACCGATTTTCGAAACATTTACACGGTACCTTATGTAGCTTTCTACACGCATTACTAAAAAAACTACACGGTCAAAACATCTGAAAAAATTGCAAACGATTCAGTGGGTCTTCCCCTGCAATGTAGCAAAGTTTTATAGCGATCGAACAGAAACGCGTTTTGACCCAAAATCCTTAAGACCGGATTTTATTCACCATCGAGGAAAAAAAAAAAAAACAACCCCAGGAGATAACTCGTAAGAGAACGACGATATTTTTCCACCTTCCCTGTCCGCTCGCGCGCCCTGCTGATGTTGGAAATAAAAGTTGGTTGGAAATAAAAAATATTTTTTTTTTTTTATTTTAAAAATTGAGGAAGTTCGACAAATCGGTTTGAGACCAGTCGGCTGCTGGTCCGAGATTGTAAAGCTTTTCGGCCGGATACCGAGTGTAGGCCGACTAAATATAGCGCTATTTCTATTTTTATGTATGGTCGACGCAGCGTTTTAACACGCGGGGCGCTCTCGCGGGACGAGAGAGCGCCGAGAGCGCGTCGACCGGCGACCGTCGCCTCCTCCTCTGCCATCCGACATATTTACCCGTGACTCTTGCACGCCGGCCCGACTGATATACATTTCGGCAAAGTGACACGAATATATATATATGATTCGTGTCACTTTCCCGATAGCCCAATGCCCTTGTCGCGGCTGATCGTTCGCATCCCCGCGACGCCCTTCTCCACCGCCCGATCCAACAATTATCCGGCGCTGCTCGCTTCCGGTCGACGCTGAAGATCGAGAGCTTCGATCTTCCACAAAATAAATTTTTTTTAATACAATTTTTTTTTATACTATTTTTTTTATACTATTTTTTCAAAAAATAATCCGCAATTTTTGCTCGACTTTGACGCATTACGCTCATTCTGTTCATTGAATGATGCTCTACGAATTTATCATCTAGATATTCGATAGTATTTTGCATAAAAAAATTAGAGCCTTTCGTTTATTCATCGAAGAAATGTATTCACAAACAAACGACGGTCATTTTGAAACGACAAATACTATCGAATATTTAGATGGTAAATTCGTAAAGTATCCTCCAAGGAAAAGAATGAATCGTAATACATCAAAATCGGGCAAAAATTGCGGATTATTCCTTGCAAAAAAACCTCCATCATTCACAAAATCAATTTTTTTTTTCGTTTCTACAAACTTTTACGCATTTATTGATTATAGTGGATGGTTATTTGTATTATCAGATGTCTAACCTAGAAAACCATTGATTGCAACCGATTTGCAAAAAAAAAAATTACCCAGTTTTTGCTGATTTTCGAAAAATGTACATATTCGTTCAGTTTATTCAAAGAAAAATCCGCAATTTTTGCTCGAACTGTATGTATTACGGCTCATTCTGTTCCTTGAAAGATGCTCTACGAATTCACCGCCTAGATATTCGCTAGTATTTTCCGTTTAAAAATGCGAGCCTTTCGTTTATCCATCAACAAAAATCGCTCCATAAACAAACAACTCTCATTTTTAAACGGCAAATACCATCGAATATCTAGCTGGTCAATTCCTCGAGTATCTTTCAAGCAACAGAATGATCCGTAATACGTCCAAATCGAGCAAAAATTGCCGATCATTCTTTGAAAAAACTTCCATCATCCACTAAGTAAATTTTTCTTTTTTTTTTTGCACCCTACTCAGTATCTCTCCGGCGTCGAGTTTCGATGAATAAACCGCGATATATAACGCCGTGGAGTCTCTCGAAGCGATCCAAAAATAAAATCTTACCGAATTGACCGATCAGAAATAGTCCGTTCCGATAGGACGATGTCGGTGTATTGCGCGAGTGTCTCGCGCGATTTCGCTAAATTTTGGCGAGTTTTGCTGTACGGGCGTTTATTATTATTCGATCGTTATTTTCCTCGTCGTCGGACGAACGAAACGGGCTACACGTCGCGTCCCGAGATATCGTCGAAAATCGTCGGTGAATTTCGGCGGAGGCGATATAGGCAGGCGTGCGGTTAGCGCGTCTCGAGCCGGTAAGGGAGCATTAACACTAATCGGGCCTGCTCTCCTCTCCGCGGACTTTGTCTTTGTGCCAAATTCGGCCGAGCGGCGAACAATCGCTCGGGCTAAAGTTCCATTTCGGATTTGGCCACGCGGGCCACGATCGCTTTTCCTCTATAGCGCATAATGGGGAAAATGTGCGCGCGACGACCAGAACCGCGAGATAGAGGTCGTTAAACTCTAACCGGCTGGCCACCGCGACGTGAAACGCCCGAAATTCAAACCCACCGGGAATGTACTCGGCGAGTTACAAACCTGGCGTTAAATCGTTAATAAATCACCGTGCGAGACGTTAAGTCCAACCTAAAGCTGAATCCAAAGGGTGTATTTGACTCGAATTACGATCACAGTATGTGTTTGATATGTCGTTTGCACAGTAACCGATCGCTACTACGGTGTTAGTAACTAACGATCTGGAGGACATTTTTATATATTTTTTGTCATCGCTAAATCAAAGACTAAAAAAAGAGTCGTTAAACTCTAACCGGCTGGCCACCGCGACGTGAAACGCCCGAAATTCAAACCCACCGGGAATGTACTCGGCGAGTTACAAACCTGGCGTTAAATCGTTAATAAATCACCGTGCGAGACGTTAAGTCCAACCTAAAGCTGAATCCAAAGGGTGTATTTGACTCGAATTACGATCACAGTATGTATTTGATATGTCGTTTGCACAGTAACCGATCGCTACTACGGTGTTAGTAACTAACGATCTGGAGGAAATTTTTATATATTTTTTTTCATCGCTAAATCAAAGACTAAAAAAAAGAGTCGTTAAAGGCTAAACCAGCTGGTCGCTGCGACGTGAAACGCCTGAAATTCAAACCCACTGGGAATGTACTCGGCGAGTACAAACTTAGCGTTAAATCGTTAATAAATCAGCGAGAAGTTAAGTCCAACCTAATGCTGAATATCGCTTAAAACTGCTGCTCGCGTATCCAAAGCGTGTATTTGACTCGAATTACGATCACATTAAATTTCCGAAATGCCGTTTGCACAGTAAGCGATAGCTACTACGGTTTTAGTAACTATCGATCTGGAGGGCATTTTTATATATTTCTGTTTTCACCGCTAAATCAAAGACTAAAAAAAAGAGCCGTTAAAATCTAACCGGTTAACCGGGACGCCGTGAAAAGCGCGAAATTCAAACCCCCCTAAGGAGCCGAAACCTACTGTTAAGTCGTTAATAAATCACAGTGCGGCACGTGACGTTTAACCCAATGCAAAACAGAACTGGACAAACACACGGAGTACTTGAAGTGTCAAGTACTGAGTCAGCGGATGATACTCAGAACTTCAGTGATTCAATTTTGCCAGTACCCAATACATCAGAACGCAAGAACTACCCAGCGCTCAGTACTTCAAGTACTTGCTGCTTCAATGCGTACTTCAAGTACTTGCTACTTCATTACGGACTTCAAGTACTTGCAACCTAAAGTACTTGCTGCTTCATTACGGACTTCAAGTACTTGCAACTTAAAGTACTTGCTGCTTTATTACGGACTTCCAGTACTTGCAACTTAAAGTACTTGCTGCTTCATTACGGACTTCAAGTACTTGCAACTTAAAGTACTTGCTACTTCATTACGGACTTCAAGTACTTGCAATTGAAAGTACTTGCTACTTCAATAGGTACCTAAAGTACTTGCTACTGCAATAGGTACTTAAAGTCCTTGCTACTTCAATTGGTACTTAAAGTACTTGCTACTTCAATAGGTACTTAAAGTACTTGCTACTTCAATAGGTACTTAAAGTACTTGCTACTTCAATAGGTACTTAAAGTACTTGCTACTTCAATAGGTACTTAAAGTACTTGCTACTTCAATAGGTACTTAAAGTACTTGCTACTTCAATAGGTACTTAAAGTACTTGCAACTTCAATAGGTACTAAAAGTACTTGCTACTGCAATAGGTACTTAAAGTACTTAGGATATTTGTCCAGCCCTGATGCAAAACGCGTCCCTTGACTCGAATTATGATCAGAGGATTCGCGCAGGTCCACCTTTTGATATGTCGTTGCACAGTGACCGAACGCAGTAAATATCGATTCGAGTGCAAATTTTTATTTCGTTTTTTTTAACTCTACAAATCAAGGACTAAAATAAATCGTTAAACTCTAACAGGCTCGCCGCGGCGACGTAACCAACCCGAAATCCCCCTCAGTAATGTACTCGCCAAGTACAAACCTGCTATTAAATCGTTAATAAATCAGCGTGCGACACGTTAAGTACAACCTAATGGAAAATACCTCTCAAAACTGCTGCTCGCGTATCCAAAGCGTGTGTCTGACTCGAAATACGATCACAGAAGATTCGCGCAGGCTCACCTTTCGATATGTCGTTGCACAGTAAACCGAACGCAGCAAACTATCGATGCGTAGAAAATTTTTTAATATTTTTTTTTTATCTCTAAAAAATCAAAGACTAGAAAAAAAAATTATCTCGCGTGTTCGTCAAGGACGAGGAAGGGTTGTCGGAGCTCGATGGATTTTTTTTTTGGGAAGTCGACGAGTCTTCCGGAAGGGGAGCGGAATCTCAGGAATCGGATGTGACGAGAGATCGGTGGAGATTCGGCGGTCGATCCGCCTCGACGACGGTCCGAAGGGGGGTTTGTGCGAGATAAGATTCGATGAGACAGGGCGGTTTCACAAAGTTCGAGCGATCGTTCGTTCTTAACGGATATATGCCGGTTCACGCCGAAGAGCACGAACAGACTGGATCATCGGCGGTCCAGGATTGGCGTCTCGCTCAGCGCCCCCGTCCGGAGGAGCGCTCTTGCCGCCACATTTATATTTAACTTTGGCATCACTCGACATTCGACTTAGCGTACGTCTTACCTAGCTGGCCAGAGAGGAGCGCGTCGGTTTTCCACCACCATCGGCCACGGTCGGGCATCAGCACCAGCCCACTTGGCCCTTTTTTTTTGCCCCCTTGAGAAAATAAAAAAACGCGCTTTATGCACTCGCACTGGAGAGAAAGATCTAGGAAAAACTACCGATCGTCTTAGAAAAATTATTGGAGCACTAGAGCGCGACCTATGGCTGAAAATCTTAGATTTTATGCGGTAGCGATTTGAAAATTTCAATTTTCAAATTTATTGGGAAGCGATATGAAAATTTCAATTTTCAACTTTTTTTCAAGAATTTTTACCATAATATATACGAAAAATTCTTATAAATCCCGTAGGGGAGAGCGGGGCAAAATGGGACAGTGGAGCGAAACTCGATTTTCCAATAATTTTTGAATGCCCCATTTTGTCCCGAAGATACATCCGGATTTTTGAGCCCTTTTTGCCCCACTTACCATCACCGCCACCATCCAAAAGTGATTAGAAAATTGCGTTTTGCCCCATTATCCCGTTTTGCCCCATTATCCCGTTTTGCCCCGCTGTCCCATTTTGCCTCGTTCTTCCCTACTTCCTACCATAGGTGGCGTCCTAGTTTCCTACTACTGTGTGCTATGGTATTATCTCTCAAGTGATGTAGTCATATTTACTAGATGCTTCTCCTAGTGTGTATTTTGATTTTAGTCGTCAATCGCTAGCAGGGAAAATTCAATGGAAATTCAAGGGGGAATAGGGAGGGGGAGGGGGTTTTCTGGTACCAGTTGGAACTTTGCCCCTAGTATCATCGATGAGGCAAGAACTGCGTCGCGACGGCGTCAAGAGCCCGTTTGGCCCCTTTTTGCCCCCTTAAGAAAATCAAAACTGGCTTTGAGCACGTGTATTTTTATTTATCCCTGCGGTTCGCTGTCTAGGGAAATTTAAGGGAAATTCAAGGACGGAGGGTAAGGGGCAGGGCTTTCTCATACCAGTTGGAACTTTGCCCCTATTAACACTCGACTTTGCCCCTTTTAATATCGATGAGGCAAGAACCGCGTCGTGACGGCGTCAAGAGCCGTTTGGCCTCTTTTTGCCCCCTTAAGAAAATCAAAACGGGATTTATGCACGCGTATTTTTATTTATCCCTGCGGTTTGCTGTCAAGGGAAATTCAAGAGGGGAAGGGGGTTTGCTGATGTCAGTTCAAACTTTGCCCTTAATATCATCGATGAGGCAAGAACTGCGTCGCGACGGCGTCAAGAGCCCGTTTGGCCCTATTTTGCCCCCTTAAGAAAATCAAAACTGGCTTTGTGCACGTGCATTTTTATTTATCGCCGTGGACCGCTGTCAAGGGAAATTAAGGGAAATTCAAGGGCTGAGGTGGAGGGGGCAGGGCTTTCTGATATCACTTCAAACTTTGCCCCTATTATCATCGATGAGGCAAGAACTGCGTCGCTGCAACGTCCACAACCAGTTTGGCCCTATTTTGACCCCTTAAGAAAATCAAACCGGGCTTTATGCACGTGTGTTTTTATTTGCTGTAAAAAAAATCCAAGGGAAATCCCTTTGATTCGCTGTAAAGAAAAATCCAAGGAACATCGCTTGGATTCGCTGTAAACAAAAATCCAAGGAACATCGCTTGGATTCGCTGTAAACAAAAATCCAAGGAAAATCGCTTGGATTCGCTGTAAAGAAAAATCCAAGGAACATCGCTTGGATTCGCTGTAAAGAAAAATCCAAGGAAAATCGCTTGGATTCGCTGTAAAGAAAAATCCAAGGGAAATTCAAGCGGGGCGGCCGAGGGGTTTTTCTGGTACGAGTTGAAAATTGACCCCTATTATAATCGACGATGCAAGAACCGCGTCGCGGCGAAGAGGCGGTTTGGTCCATTTTTGCTCCTTTAGGAAAATCAAACCGGGCTTTATGCACTCGTACCTTTATTTATCGCAATGGATCGCTGTCAAGGAAAATTCAAGGGAAATTGCGGAGGGGTGGGGGTGGGGGGGGGGGGGGGTTTCTTGTACCAGTTGGAACTGAGCCCCTATTATCATCGATGAGGCAAGAGCTGCGTCGCGGCAGCGTCAACTGCTCATCGATAATTTCGTTAAGAAACCGAGCGGGGGAAGAACGACCGCACGGACGGGGCGCGATGGATGCGCCACGTCACGTGCGACGCCGTTGTAGCGAGTTTCTGGCTGACACAGTAATTAACCGACCTCCCGAGTGATCGATGACTCAGCGGCAAAGCGCGGGGCTATATCGTGACTGTGTTTTTCTTCCACTGTCCTGTTTACAAGTTAAGTTAATTGTTAACTGTAATCGGCGAGTCTCAGTACCGATTCCATTCCCCCGAAGACTATCGTAGTTCTGCAACTGTCCAGGGTGACGACCGCTTTGTCGACGCTGAAGGTTCCCATTACCTGCGCCAGAAATTATCGTTAAAATTTAGGAGTCGAGGGTTTTTCGGGTTTTGACGTTTTTCGGCAGCGAACGATGGGGCAAAATGGCACGCCGGGGCAAAATGGACCATTTTTCTTCCTCGTAGAGAAAGCTATGTTTTGGTTTAAAACAAGACAAAAAAATCGAGATTTTAATGTCAGAGTACTTAAACAGTCTGAAACGTTGAGAAACGCGTTAAAAGTTCTGCAACTGTTCAGGGTGACGACCGCTTTGTCGACGCTGAAGGTTCCCATTACCTGCGCCAGAAATTATCGTTAAAATTTAGGAGTCAAGGGTTTTTCGGGTTTTGACGTTTGTCGGCAGCGAACGATGGGGCAAAATGGAACGCCGGGGCAAAATGGACCACTTTTCTTCCTCGTAGAGAGGGCTATGTTTTGGTTTAAAACAAGACAAAAAAAATCAAGATTTTAATGTCGGAGTACTTAAACAGTCTGAAACGTCGAGAAATGCGTTTAAAAAAATTAGTATGAAATTTAATGTACGGGTACTGGAAAATTAGGATTTTTCATCCGACATGAATTTTCGCATCAAGTGCTCTAGGAGTGAAATAATCTGGAGATTCGTTATTAGTGTGGAAGAATCCATGAAACTTAGCCTCAAAACGAAGAATTATCCAAATCTCAATTCGCGATTTTCTGCAATAAATTTTGTCGTAAATATTGACTTTCAATTTTATGAGCTATAGAAATTTTGCTTTATGTTACGAAAAAAGGTGCAAAGTTGCACACAGCTTCCGCATTTGTTACAATTTTGCGCACAGCTTCCTCCACAAGGAGGCCGAAATCGATCAACAAACTTTCCCATAGAGAAACCTATGTGCAAAATTGTAACAAAAATGAGCAAGCCCTTTTTTACTCAGTTTTCGCGGGACACAGAAGAGTCATCGCAAATGTATGACACTGGTCCATTTTGCCCCACTATTCCATTTTGCTCCTCTGTTCCATTTTGTCCCACTGGTCCATTTTGCCCAACTGGTCCATTTTGCCCCACTGTTCCATTTTACCCCTCTTCTCCACCCGGACGAGCGCGTACCTTCTTCTCCTTCAGGCTTATCACTTCAACGGCTCCGGTACCGGAACCACCGACGATCACGTGATCGCCGTAAGGATCGCCGTCGAAGTATCGAACGGCGTAGAGAAATTCGCCGTCGAGGGTTGTCGGTCTGTTGATTGGGACTATCGTGTCGATTAACTTGCCGCTCGTCATGTCCCATATCTGGAGGCTCCCTCTGACCACCCACGAGCCCGTCAGCACGTGGGTCTCCTGCTCGTTCGTGAAATCGTTCCCGATTACATAACAAATCGGCGAGACTGAGCGATGCAACATTGCTAATGTCGCGAGAATAACGATGACCGCGGGCAATATCTATCAACACCTATTAATAAATTCTGTTCCGCGAAGCCCCCCCTCGAGAGTGTAACCAGGTCCGATGGACTCGCTAACGTGTCGGAGAGCTCGTTTCATGTTTATTTTAACGATAGCCGTTTAGACACCGCTTTTCTCGCGTCGGAGCTACTCGACTGGGTGAAGTCCGAGTGGCGTCCGTATTGACTCCGAAACGAAGTTTCGCGAGAAAAATCGTCACAACTATCTTGAGTAGCTGTGGCGATCCGAGGGGGGTAATAATGGAGTCAGACGATGTCAATGATGCGTTCAGCGCATCAATAATAGGGTCGGAGGATCGATAATGGGATCAGAGTGGGTCAATTATAGGGTCAGAGACGATCAATAATAGGGTCGGAGGGTCGATAATAGGATCAGAGTGGGTCAATAAGGGAGTCTGGGGGGCCAATGAGAGGGTTTGGGAGCAATAATAGAGTTTAAGGGGCCAATAATAGAGTTTAAGGGGCCAATAATAGGTTTCGGGGGTGCAACAATAGGATTTGGGGGTCCAACAATAGGATTTGGGGGTCTAATAATAGGATTTGGTGTCCAACAATAGAATTTGGGGGCCAACAATACGATTTGGGGGGGGGGGGGGGGCAAGAATAGAATTTGGGGGCCAATAATACGATTTGGGGGGGGGGGGGGGGGCAACAATAGGATTTGGGGGCCGATAATAGGATTAGGGGCGGTCAATGATAGGATCAGAGAGGTTGTCAATAATAGCGCCAGACGCGGTCAATAAGAGGGTCAAGGGTTAATAATAGGGTTAGGGGGATCAATAATAGGGTCAGGGCGGTCAATAAGAGGGTCAAGGGTCAACAATAGGGTTAGGGGGATCAATAATAGGGTGAGGCCGGTCAATAACAGGGTCGGAGAGGTTGTCAACGAAATGGTCAGAGAGGTTGTCAATAAAAGGGTCAGAGAAAATCAATAAAAGAGTTAGGGGTCAGTAATAGGGGTTAGGGGCGGTCACTAATAGGGTCCGGGGGTCAACAGTAGGATCAGGGATAGAAGACCTTGATACTTATCGACATTACGGACATTTGTTCGTGAAGAAAACAATAAATGCAAATCCCATGACTTACTCTTATGTCTATCGCTTCTCCGCAGATGTGAGGACCCTTGATCGCCCTTATGGACCCGCTGCCCTCACGGATATCCCAAATCTGGAAAAACGACCTAATTTGTAACTTGTAGAGAGGGTTCGAGGGAGGACAGATCGACGTGGACGATCTTTACTGATTTCGAGCACTGGTCCATTTTGCCTCGCTTTCGGAGCGATACTCACCCTGACTGTGTCGTCCCAGCCTCCGGTGATGATCAGCTCGGGATAAGACGGATGAAACTTCGAGGCGAATATCCTCATTCTATGAAACTTGCTTACTTTTTCTTCGAGCAGGTCGTTCTCGTTCTTCTTCCAAGTTGTGACTAGCTGTAAGTAAATAAGTAAATAAGTAAATAAGTAAATAAGTAAATAAGTAAATAAGTAAATAAGTAAATAAGTAAATACGTAAATAAGTAAATAAGTAAATAAGTAAATAAGTAAATAAGTAAATAAGTAAATAAGTAAACGAGTAAACAAGTAAGCGAGGAATGTCCGACTACTTTGCCAACTTCGACATCGTACAGTCTAACCGCAGCATCTTTGCCACCAGAAACGATGTAATCGCCACCGATGCTCACATCTATCGTATTCACCTCGTTCTTCGGTTCTGCGAACAATCGTTATTATTTTGATATTTATGTTTTAATAATAAAAACACTTAACTCTACGATGAAGCGGTCGGCAATTCTGCGACAAGTACCCTCTATGAATCGCGAGAACTCATTGGTGTTTGTCGTGCAAAGAAAGATATTGCCGCAGGCGCTCGAGGCGTAGAAAGTCTCGGTGCGAATCGGATTGAACCGACAGCACATTACCGGAAATGAAGATTCCAAGCCGCTTCTCAGCGTTGTCCTGAGGTCGCCGGTTTCCCCGTTCCGTACCTGGATCGATCAAGGCAAGCATCGATTAATCCGAATTGAACAAAAAAAAAAATGAAATTTTCATAGCGCTTCCTCGTAAAGTTGAAAATTGAAATTTTCATATCGCTTCCTCATAAAAGTTAAAATTTGACATTTTCGTACCGCTTTCTCGTAAAGTTGAAAATTGAAATTTTCATATCGCTTCCTCATAAAAGTTGAAAATTGAAATTTTCATACCGCTTTCTCGTAAAAGATGAGAATAAAAATATTCTCATAAAATCGTAATGAGAAATTATCGCTTTCTCATAAATGAGAAAGTATCGCTTTCTCATAAAATTAAAAAAAAAACAAACCTGTATTCCTCCATTGCCGAAAGTCGTAGCGATGACTTCGCCGTTCGCCGAGAAGCGCGCGCAGTAAAGTCCATTGAAGTTTTCCGGAAATCGGACCTCGTGAGTGATGCGTGAACGATTCTTCATCGTGGCGACGCTGAGTCTCGTACGCTGCAGCCAGGTGTGTCTCCTCTGCATCTCGGCTTGGGAGATTCTTCTGTCGATTAAAAAATCGGGACCCTTCGACGAGACCGACGGCTTCGGCGAGATCGTCGCCTCACCAGGTCTCCGCTTGGGTTTATCCTGCGAATTCCACGTTTATAGAAGACCCCGCTAAGAGTCATCGAGTGTTGGTCCATATAAGATCAACCACGCTGATTAAAAAAATGGGGTTGAATCAACTAAAGATTCGGGTAGGGACGTTCAAATAAACATTTAGTTATTATATTTTAATGCCTTAAAAATATTTTTGTGAAATCGTCCAAAAAATTGTTGAACTATAACCAATCTTTTAGCTCTACAAACTGAATATTTATTTTTAGGGTCCCTGCCCGAATCTTTAGTTGATTCGACCGCACTTTTTTATCATTGCACCGATTAGTTGAGAAACTGACGTACATCGTTGACTTTAATTTTCTTCGGACCGGAAGTGTGCTGAAGCCTCGCCGCCTCGGTCTTCGGAGCTTTCGACCCTAATTTCAATTAACACGGCAGCGTGAAACCCTTTGACGATGGGGTTAAGTGGCACGTTTGCGTCGCATGCGTCGAAGGGTTAAGTGGTACGCTTGCGCTTGTCGAGTTACGATACGATACCAATTTCGCCGCCCATCGTTTGATCGTGGTCCTTACGGTGGTGGTGATGATGATGATGATGCTTCTGCTGCGAAAGCTTCCGCTCGTTTCCAGCCATCCCAATGACTTTTATCGACGAATGTCTCTAAGATACACAGGTTATAACTGTTATAGAAGTTACGTAAATTACACCCGTGACAAGATTTTTTTTTAATCGCTTGCTCTTTTGGACCGCAATTGTTTTTTTTCTTGTCAACTACCCGTGCATTCCTTAAGGTAATCCATGTGAATAGTGTTCACTTCACAATGAATAGTGTTCATTACTTTTAATACGCTTGATTTTTTCAGATTTTTATATAATCCAGAAGTATTTGTAATTCCCTCTCATTTCTCTGAAACTTATGCGAAGTGAACACGATTCGCAAGGACTACCTTAATTCATTCGTTTCTGTCACTGGCTGCATTCAAGACACATTCCAGAGAAAAAATAAACACTTTATCTGTAACGTCACTTCCGGTTTTTAAATTTCAGTTTTCGACCGGAAGTGACGTCATACCGGAAATACGTCACGTCCCGTTTGAAAATTAATCTTTTGACCGGAAATACGTCACTTCCGGTTTGAAAATCTGTTTTTTTCAACCGGAACTGACGTCATACCGGAAATACGTAACTTCCGTTTTGTAAATTCCACTTTTCGACCGGAAGTGACGAATTACAAACCGAGACGTTACAGAGAATTTTTTTGATATTTTTTTTTTTTCTGGAATGTATCTCGGATGCAGCCAATTACATAAACGTGTGAAATAAGGAACATTGGAAAGTGGGTAAAGGAGCGTGTTTGATAGGCCTCAAATGCATTTCGAGTTCATCTCGACTGTAGTCGGCGGCAGAAACGATTGAATTAAGGAACACACGGCGGTGCCTTCCAGTGTAATTTTCTAAACAAAATAAATGGATCAGCAGTGGGAGCCAGTAATGGCGTTATTGCTTGATAGCTAATGGTAATTCATGGGTCCTACGCGTGACCATTACAATTTTCATTCGACGATTGGTTGGAGTGAGGCTTTGCCGTTCCTCTCGTCTCCCGTTCGCCTGGCATTACGGTCGGATGAGTACACAGACCGGCAGTGCGCGATGACGAGTGTTACGCTCTCCCAGTGGCATCTCGACCCTAAATATACACGACGCCGAAACGACGCTAATCTCACGGAGGCGATGATCTTCCGCCGAGAAAACTCGAGGACACCGGCGGTTTCTCTCACCTGCCCGATCTTCGCGCTCTTCGCTCTTGTATTTTTCGGCTGCATCGCCTCCGATGGAAAAGCCGCCGGGGCGCTCAGTGGATGTGAGTAACAGTTATCATAAATAGTATAAAAAAAAAACTTCGGCGTTTAGGCAAGAATTCTAAAGTTCATATTTTTACATGTTAGATTAAAGATTAAATTACAGATTTTAAAAGTAAATTGTTTATTATACATACTTGTTATAATGCAAAATAAATTTTTTAATTAAAAAAAAAAAATTTTAAATTAATAACAAAAATTATACTTTTATGCACAAGAAATTCATAAAATGGGATATCGTTTTTATCCTAGAATAATCGTTGATAAGCATTACCGATTACACGTCTTTGTCTTGTAATCTTTGGGAATTATGTAGAGGTTGGATTTGTTTTTGTTTTCCTCATGAATATTCAAGTATGCGAATCGAAAAATTATAATCGATTGTCACACGTCGCAATTTGCAAGGATTTTCCTAGGCGAAACCGGCCCGGCGCAAGTACCCACGAGTTAACGTTTTATACCGTTTATCCACTTAGCAATGGGGTACCAGCTACCAACGCATTCACTCTTGGAGCGTCGAGTGCACGCGAACTCATACTTACACACAAACATATATACATATATACGCAGCGCGTAACTGGACTAGAGTCATTCGCAACTACAATCTATGTGCCGGATAAAAAAAAAGAATATAAATTCATTTTTTTTCATCATATTACATTCTAGTTTGCTAAACGGATAAGCAGATTCCTCCTCGTGACTTGGATCGTCGTAAGCTACAATCTACGAGGCGAAAAAAAAATCATATCAATTAATTTTTTTCTTCGCGTACAGATTATCATCGTATCATATTCTGGTTTGATAAATGGCAAAGCCGATTCGTCCTCGTGACTCGGATAGTCGTAAACTACAATCTGCGAATCGAAAAAAAATCATATCAATTCATTTTTTTTTCGCCTACAGATTACCATCGTATCATATTTTTATTTGATAAATGGTAAAGTAGATTCATTATCGCGACTTGGATCGTTATTTTTTTTTTCTTCGCGTACAGATTATCATTATATCATATTCTAGTTTGCTAAATG
This sequence comes from Ichneumon xanthorius, assembly GCA_917499995.1. Classification (NCBI taxonomy): domain Eukaryota; kingdom Metazoa; phylum Arthropoda; class Insecta; order Hymenoptera; family Ichneumonidae; genus Ichneumon; species Ichneumon xanthorius. Next base: position 6,431,743 of record OU824211.1, on the reverse strand, counting down.
GCAAAGCGGATTCGTCCTCGTAACTTGGATCGTCGTAAACTACATGTACATAAAATACATAAATACATTTTTTTCTTCGAGTGCAGATTATCATAATGTTATATTCTAGTTTGACAAAAGGTAAAGCCGATTCGTCGTCGTGACTTGGAACTTGCAGATACTCCGATATGGAACGAAACTTGGACGGACAGACTCAAACGAGATCTTCTCCTCAAGTACGACAAATTTGCAAGGCCCGCGCATCACTTTAACACCACGGTTGTTTATTTCGACATAACTGTACTGGACGTCTCGCTGGCAAGTCCACTAATCGCTGTTCCCCGTTCTGTTTTCACAACATACGCCCGCTTCTAACATCTTCTCTTAACTCTTTTCAGGATGACTTCAAGTCATCGATGATCGTGCAAGCTTGGATTAAAATGGTATTTCTATTGTTGTCTATAATGTAGTCGCCAAGTTACTGGAACACAAATGGTGCATCTTGTTATATTTACTTCTATGTACACCGTGCAGAAATGGATAGACGAAAAGCTCAAATGGAATGCCTCAAAGTACGGAGATCTGACTGAACTTTACGTGGGCAATCACGAAGTCTGGCAACCGGATATACGCTTATACAACAGGTTTTAGTATCGCTAAAAAAATAATTACCTTTTTCTTACATTGCCCAGATAATCGAGAGAGAAAAGCGGTGAAATGTACTTATTTTACTAATTGTACAAAGTTGCAAAGTTGCAAAGTGCAAAGTTGCAAAGTTGCAAAGTTACAAAGTTACAAAGTTACAAAGTTACAAAGTTACAAAGTTACAAAGTTACAAATCTACAAAGTTACAAAGTTACAAAGTTACAAAGTTACAAAGTTACAAAGTTGCAAAGTTGCAAAGTTGCAAAGTTGCAAAGTTGCAAAGTTACAAAGTTACAAAGTTACAAAGTTGCAAAGTTGCAAAGTTGCAAAGTTACAAAGTTACAAAGTTGCAAAGTTGCAAAGTTACAAAGTTGCAAAGTTGCAAAGTTGCAAAAGTGCAAAAGTGCAAAAGTGCACAGTTGCAAAGTTACAAAGTTACAAAGTTACAAAGTTACAAAGTTACAAAGTTACAAAGTTACAAAGTTACAAAGTTACAAAGTTACAAAGTTACAAAGTTACAAAGTTACAAAGTTACAAAGTTACAAAGTTACAAAGTTACAAAGTTACAAAGTTACAAAGTTACAAAGTTACAAAGTTACAAAGTTACAAAGTTACAAAGTTACAAAGTTACAAAGTTACAAAGTTACAAAGTTACAAAGTTACAAAGTTACAAAGTTACAAAGTTACAAAGTTACAAAGTTACAAAGTTACAAAGTTACAAAGTTACAAAGTTACAAAGTTACAAAGTTACAAAGTTACAAAGTTACAAAGTTACAATGTTACAAAGTTACAAAGTTACAAAGTTACAAAGTTACCAATTGATAAAATTACTAATTGATAAAGTTACTAATTGATAAAGTTACTAGTTTACTCATTTACTAATTTTACAATCGACTAATTTTACAATTTTCTGATCTACTAATATCCTCATACACTGGCGCCATACATGACCCACGCGAAAATGTTTGTCCCCGTACACAGCGTAGCTGGATCATCGGTCGAGTACTACGGCGACACCCACTGCATAATATACCCCGACGGAACGGTATTTTGGACGCCGCCGACGCAATTTCACGCTCTCTGCGATCTGGACCTGCGACTCTGGCCATTCGACACGCAGACCTGCCATTTGAAGCTTGGTTCCTGGATGTACCTGGGCGATCAAATGGATCTGCGGATTTTCGAAGTTGAGGAGCTCTTTAACGTGAGCTTCGAGCCGGTTTGATCGAACCGCTTCACCTCCGTTGCCCACCCGATTTACCTGCAATCTCTTGCAGCCCGACGAGAATCATCAGTACACGGAATGGCGTTTGATGGAAATGACGAAAAATCGCACCTCCAGAATGCTTCACGACTACGAGCTCATCAAGCTCATTTACAATCTGACGATAAAGAGACACTCGCCGATGTATTACGCGACGGTCGTCGCACCCGCGGGCAGTGAGTCGCTTATAATTACCGCACGCTTGCCGCGTTGAAGTAACTTGTTAACCATTTTTACCATTATTTATTTTGTAATTTCAGCAATCGTCTTTCTGATACTGGTTATCTTCTGGCTGCCACCGCGGAGCAGCGAAAAATTATTGCTGTGCGGTTGCACGGCACTGATAATCTCGGTGTTCTTAATACACTTCGGTCACAAAGTGCCTCCTCTTGCCGGAAAGCCGCCTCTCCTAAGTAAGAGTCGTTTATCCCGGACGAAGAAAAATAATTAGTTGCTCCGACCAACTGCGCGGTTAAACGCGCTCCAGGCAACTTGTTTGGCTCGGCGAACGAATTAATCAACCGACCAATTAATAACCAATTAACAAATTATTTGTCCGGTTTACAGGTCGATCGATTAGCGGCCAATCAATTGGTTCGCAATCGGTTGATTCGTTGGCAAACGATGAGCTTTTAAAGTTCAGAGGTTCTGACGATTAGCGATTCTGTTACGGTTTGTGCTTCTACAGCGGTAGCTTGTATCTCGCGATAATTTTCCGATAATATCGACATTCGTGAGAAACTTTGCGGGCCGACCCTACTGTCGGCCGAGCAATTAATAAACAATTAAACAATAAACCTGTCAGGACAACAAATTAATTTGGCCGGTTTACTGATTGATTGGTTACCGGCCAATCTGTCGGTTTGCAATCGGTAGATTCGCTGCAAGAACGATTTATATATAGCTCTGTTTATAATATAACAAGATTTCGCCGCCGCCGCTGCCGTGTCAAGAGTCGAGGGGAGGGGGTCAATAGTTGGGTCAGAGGGGGTAAATAATAGGGTTAGAGGGGTCAATAATAGGATCAGTAGGGTCAATAATAGGACCGTAATAGTGGGGCTTAGAATTGTAAGGGTATGGGTATTTTAAAGAGACTTAAAATACTAAGAACTTAAGTCCATAAAGGGGTGCGAGCGCGCGAGTCTGCAGCTCCACTAGTATATATATATATATAACTTTTTTTTCGTAAAAGCTATCGTTGTCGTAACGGCAAGGGCCGAGTTAGTCAATGTGATTTATTATTTTTTTTACATTATATCCTAATATATTGATAATCGTATAGATCGAAAATTCGCGCAGTAAACAATTTTGTTTCAGTTTGCTTCTATACAGCTTGCATCTCGCCACAATTTCCCTGATAATATCGGCAATCAATAAACTTGTGGCGCCGTCCCTACTATCGATCGACCAATTAACAATCAACTAACAACTTCATTTACCGGACAAATTAGTTTCTGGAGCCAACAAATTATTTTCGGCCCAACGAATTAATTTGTCAGGCCAACAAGTTAATTTGTAATTAATGTGTTGGTAATTAATTAATTTTAATTAATTTGTCGGGCAAAAAAATTAATTTGTTATTAATGTGTTGGTAATTACTCAATTTTAATTAATTTATCCGACTTAGGAACCGATTGCTTAGCACCCGGTCAATTCGTTGGCAAAGGATAAGCTCAAAGTTCAGAAGTTCTGACAACAACCGATTCTGTTTCAGTTTGCTTCTACAGCGGTAGCTTGTATCTCGCGACAATTTCCATGATAATATCGGCATTCGTGATAAACTTGTCGCGCCGGCCCTACTGCCGACCGCTTCCACGCGCGATCAAGAAGCTTCTCGTCGGCCGACCGGGACAGTATTTGGCGCTGTTCGATAACATACACTTGGTGCGTGTTCGCAACTATCCGTTATCGTCCTAAAAACCACTCGATCGAGCGGTATGCGACTGATACGTAACTTTGTTTTCCGACAGATCGACTCGCAGGGGCCGATCGGCGAGCAGGAATTGCGAGAGAGTCGCGGAAACGAACCGAACTCTTATCACCAACAGACGAATTCCTTATCGTCCAGTTGCTCGGAGAGCGGCGAGAGGGAAAACATAATCGCGCCCACCACGAGCACGGCTCAACTCGAGTGGATCCTGGCAGCCACGGCTATCGATCGACTGGCGTTCCTTATCTTCTCCGTTATATTCGCTATAATGGCCATGGTTTGTCTCACCTGAAAAATAATTCCTCAAAATCCACAATTTTATATTATTTTAAAAAATCGTCGATCGTATTGTCTTTAAAGTTATTTTGTATTGTCTAAAATAATTAATGGATGAGTTGTAAAGGCATTTTATATAATATAGTATAGTAAAAGTTGAAAAGTTGAAAGATAAAAAAAAACGGAGTAACTGGCATTTTACGACACGACGCTTGTTCATCGAGTGAAGACGGAATATTCGTAAAAAAAATTGTTCGCTCTACAATTTTGTCCATTATAATCGCTATAATGGCCATGGATTGTCTCACCTAAAAATAATTGCGGAAATTTATTTTTAAAAAAATCGTCAATCGTATTGTGTTAAAGTTATTTTGTATTGTTTAAAATAATGAATACATGAGTTGTAAAGGCATTTTACTTTATAGTAAAATGCGTAAAGGCATAAAGGCATAAAGTTTGTAAAGGCATTTTATATAATATATATAATAGTAACAGGCGTGAAAAAATTGGAAAATAAAAAAAAACGGAGTAACTGGCATTGTACGACGCGACGCTTGTTCCTCGAGCTAAGATGGAATATACATAAAAAAAAATTCTCCACTCTACAATGGAGATTGAAAGCTTGACGATACTTGACTTGATAGAGAAAAAAATAATAATAATCCACCCTCGGAATTGACGTCGGTCGTACGGCGAAGCTTAAACACTCGTGTATTATGCGTAACTCATGGCAATCTCGTGGAGCACCACGTCACCAGATATTTTTATGGTATCGACTATCGAAGGCTGCAGTCGATGCTTGAATTCACCGATCATCTTGTCTCCGAGCCATATCATGTAGCCATCGTATTCGCAGCGTATACTGTGAAAAAAAAAATTAAATATATATATATATACACATATATCTTATATACATTTTGGAAAATTGTGAATTTGTTTGTCGATTTGGACTTTTGCCCCCCCCCCCAGCTGAGCTCCCTTTTTGTCGAAGCGACCCCCCCCCCCCTTTTTCATAGTATATGGAATGGATTTAGAAATTCCAGATTCCATTCCATGTGCTGTTTCCGTCTCCATATGCTATTTCGGAATATCGGTTTTTATAACATATGGAATGGATTTAAAAATTCCGAAATTCTATTCTATATGCTCAAATTTCGAAATTTAAAAACCCATTCTATACATGATATAACAAGTGAAAAATCCGAATTCCATTTCGTATGGAGTGGTTTAATGTGGATTATTACGTTAATAGGAAGTCGCGCCCGGGGCCCCAAGACAATTGTCCCTCGTGTCGTTCCTCGTTGCTCCACGCGCCTTCGGTCCAGCAGTTCATGACAACACACGCCGTTCGGCTGCCGTACTGAAAGCGCGGATTTAGATGCAAAGCGATTTCCGGATGAGGATATATAATCTTGCCCTTTTGCAAATTGACGTAGAACCTGAAAAAAAAAGAAAAATTATTCCATCTTATCTACGAGGCTTTGAATCCAACACTGAGAAAAAATTACATAGTAAAAACAACAATACTGACTTTTTACCATAAAAAATAATTCCCCAGGAAAACGTCTACATTTTATACTTACGACAATGATGAAAATGATAAAAAAGTGGGATTTTTAATAAAAGTTCTTTTATAATACTCAAAGTATTTAAAAATCATTTAAAAAATACGGTAATTTTAAATACCATTTATACATTAAATTTAATATACTGGTTTATACATAAAAGACAATGACAAACAATCATGATTGCAACCATAACTATAGTTTGACGAATTGAATATATACTATCAGAAACTATCTGTTCTATATAGACATTCCCCCGAGAACTATTTGTTATAGTAGGAAATACTATCGTTTTTTATTCTCAGTGAAATTCGTCAATGGTTCGACTCACGAGTGCGGAAGTAGCTTGAGTCTTCCCTTAATGAAGATTCGGGCTCCATGACGAAATTCTTGCGCTACGGAGATGCTGACCGGTACTTTCTGAAACCAATTTTCAAATGCACAGAAAAAAAACATGGAATTGAAAAAAAAAATAGTTTTTTTTTTTTTTTATGTTTCAATCTAATCGGCTATACGGAGCGATTCTTACGAGGTTCTCGATCAGAGGCTGCTGATCGTCGAGCTTCAAATTTCGCGACGGTTTGCAAATCTTCGGATCCGGATAAATGCACAGAGTAGTCACACGAGTTCTTACGTCCTCTACACCGCCCACGAGCTCCAGACGGTTTATCGTGTCCAAGGGCAGTCTGTAGTGAAACTCGCAGAAGTGTTCTCCGTTCACGGCTATCTGTAAAGTGGAGTCAACAAATAACCACGATTTTTAAAAAACATCCCTGTGCAGCGCACCAATTATTTTTTTTTTCTTCATCACACTTAAGGTAGAACTACACAATAAAAAAAGTTTGTATTTTTTATAACAACTTATTGTCCACAAACGTCCACAATTTTTTATTTGTTAATTTTCTTGTTTTACAAACAAAAGCACAAACTAAAATTGTCAATGACATTGGAAATAAAAGGACAGGTTCGTATATTCAAACACAAAATTTCGTAAAAATGATTTTGTTTAATAAGTAGCAAACTCGTTTGTCACTTATTTGAATATACGAACTTGTCCTATTATTTCCCGTGCCATTGAAAATTTTAGTTTACATACTTTTGTTTGTAAAACTAAAAAATTACCAAATAAAAAATTGTGCACTTTGTGGACAATGAGTTGTTGTAAAAAGTACAAACTTTTTTTTACTGTCCACTACCTTAAAAAAATGAATTTGGACTCACGAGAAAGTCGTATGCAGCGCAGAAAATTATAACGTGGAAGTACGCGTCACGTTGAAAGATGGAAGAGCTCGAAACCGCTGGCGAACACGTTTCCTCATCGTCCCAGGATCCCCGAGTCTTCGAGTTTCTCACGACGTATCCCCTGTTCAGTCGCGGATTAAAGTGCAGCGCAACGTAACCGGATGTCTTGCATGTCAGATTTATGGCGAAACTGTTTTTTTTTTTTAAACAGAAACGAGCGATTCATCGATAAGCGAGTTCACTTGTTCGCTGAGAAGAGACGGAGGGGGTTAAAAAAAATCATACTCAGTGATGTGGCTAGAGACGTAACCCGTTACTACGACCGCTGAGGTTGGCTTCAATTGTATCTCAGTCACGGTCTGCTGCGGCACATTCTGCAACAGACGAATATTTTTTCTCCTTCAATTCTGACAAAAGGAACGATTTTTTTTTCATGCTAATTCCGTACATAGATATTTGTCAAAGTGTCGATAAAAATCCGAGGCATGGAAGGCCCGACGAATCGAGGAAAGGCTCTTTCTCATTTCCGGCTCGGCTAATGCGCTCGAGCCAACTATCGAGCATCCCAAGCCCATCGTACGGCGTAGGTCGTCTCGTAAAATCAAAGAATTGATATTTTATTCGCGCAATTCGGACCTTTTCTAATAGTAGAATTTACTGAGCGAGGATTACATATTTATTGAAAAAAAAAACAATTTTAAAGAAGAAAAATAATACTATTGTCAAAGGTCAAATTTATATAAAAATTTATAACTCACGAAAGATCGAGTCACCTGCTGTTGCGAGAAAGTTAATCGACTTCGAGCTCGTCTTCAACATTCGAGAGTAAAATCATCGGCCGCTTGCGGGACCGGGACAACTGACAATTTCGGCAGATTTTACATCCGTCGAGGCTCGCGTCGCGTTTGTTTTAATACTAACATGTGAAAACGCTCACTAAGAAAAAAAAACTATCAGCTCTCCCATCAAACCATTTTCAAAACATTTTTTTTTAATTCGCCGAAATGTGATTGATTGTGCACCGACGGAAATACCTTACTTCCGGTCGAAAAATAAATTTTCAAACCGAAAGTTATGTATGTCCGATATGACATCTCCTACGATCTAAGAATGAGTTTTCAAACCGGAAGTAACGTATGACGTCACTTCCTGTCGAACAATGAATTTTCAAACGGGAAGTGAGTTATTTCCCGTATGACGTAATTTCCGGTCTAACATTGAGATTTTGAAACCGGACGTGACGTATTCCGGCATGACGTTACTTCCGGTCGAAAAATTAATGTTCAAACCGGAAGTGACGTATTTCCGGTATGATTTCACTTTCGGTGAAAGAATGAATTTTCAAACCGGAAGTGACGTATTTCCGGTATGATTTCACTTTCGGTGAAAGAATGAATTTTCAAACCGGAAGTGACGTATTTCCGGTATGACGTCACTTCCGGTCGAAAAATGAGATTTTCAAACCGGAAGTGACGTATTTCCGGTATGACGTCACTTCCGATCGAAAAATGGATTTTCAAACCGGAAATGACGTATTTCCGGAAATGAGATTTTCAATGGTCAATGAAAATATTCGTCCACACTTTTCTCCGATTTTCCTGACATTTCCAGAATGTCCAGATTTTCCCTGACCTCCGGCCACCATGGGTCAAGATAGGCCGACCCTGAAATTCCCAAGTAATTATCACTTGATGATTCAACGCGCTGTCTCCGCGGCATGCCCCGATCGAATGCAACTGTAACGTCTTGTTGTTTGCGAAAGGACGAATAGACGCGAGAACCGACGGAAACGGCCGAGCTACAGCGCTATAGAGTGCCCAGTGCGTTAGTGTGTACCACTGTCTCATAACCGGCTCCACGGGGTAATAAAATACCGTGCGATATCGAACTCCCAGCGTTACGTGCATCGAAGCCATTCGAAACACGAAAAAAGGCCACTTTGTCCTACTCACCAATGGCTGTGACTGCGGATCGAAGAATTGAAATTTTTTCAAAGCCTCCTGTCTCCGTTCGTCGGCAATGTGCTCGGTGGATTCCATTGACGTTGTTGTCGGCGAACCGGGCAAGGCGTAGAACAAACACGAGACACCCGCACGACGTCGCTGCGAGCCATGCTATCCGAATGTGTCACGGCGTTCGTACCGAGAGTTACTCACGTACGTGCCAATAGCTAACACACGATGGCGATTCTTGACCTCGATTCGAGACTACAATCGTACATTTTGAGACACTTGTGGCGAAGTAACTGATTGTTTTTTTTTATCGAAGCATTGTTCAAGATAAACCGTGAAAACATTTTTTATTTTTGACGTTTAAAAAAAAATGTATATGCGCGCCAATTGGTAACACACGAGGGTAATTCTGGGCCTCGATCCGACACTCCAATTGCACATTTTAAGAAGTTGTAGCGAAGTAACTGGTTTTTAAAAATAATTATTACTAATAATAAAATCGTGAACCCATTTTTAATAATTAAAAAAAATTATCGTTCCTTTAGAACTTGAGTCACCAATTTTGTAAATGAGATTCTTAGACACTCAGTGTCGCTTGTGTTGATGAAAAATCAGCTGGCAATTTTGCGATGGTAAATTATTTTTAAAAAAATATTTTTATATAAAAAGATAATAAAGTAGTTTACAAAAAAAAATTAAGACGATTGGCTATAACCGACAAGCGCCTCAATATGAGATTAACGAAAAGTATATTTCGGAGTCTCCAAGGATCTACAAAATTAGATCTCCAAAGATTTACAAAATTAGCATCGCTCAGCGATCAGCATCGCTTGTTATTGAGTAAAAGTCAGTTGCCAACTTCGCGATCGCAACGGGACGAAAACATTATTTTAAGTTGAAAAGCAATGAAAGTAATTTCCAACGAAAATATTAAGCCGATTCACTTTAGCGACAAGCACCTCAATAAAATATTACCGAAAATTATATTCCGCATGGTAGCACAGGAAAGGTTGTGGAAATTAAATTGATCCAATGAAAAATAAATGATCGATCGATAAAAACAATTTGTTTATTTATTGCCAACGAGAAGGAGAAACACATTCTCCGCAATCGATAAAATTCGAGTGATTAACAGGATTAGGTTTGGAAGTTAGAACGAATTCGCAAACGGCACGATTATTAAACTATGAAATATCGATCACAAGATTTTTCTACGCGTATTCACTAAATATATTTATGTGTATATATATATGTATATATCATATACCAAAGATTTCGACAAATTTCGGAGCTACCGTCAATTTATCAATCTCACTGTTTATCGTAAATGTAACTTCGTTGCAAGATTCGAGATTCGCGAAATCGCTCGATACGTTGTCCGGTATGCGCAGTGAATTTCGAGCCGTTGACGGCTTCGCCTGTTTCTGAGATAATTAAAAAAATATATGATTCGTTATTAGTCTCTGTTATTGCGTTTTTTATATTGAACGGAGCAAGCTCTCCAACATCGCGAGGAGGCGCATGCCATTTGTTTTCTGATTTTTTTGCCCCTGCGAATTTGTAAGCCGGGTACGGACTGCATTCGATCACGGACGGATAATCACACCCGACGAACGTTCCAGTTATTCATTAATTAACGCACGACCATTGATCGTCGCGAAGATCAACAAATCTATCGCTCGCTGTGATAGAATGTTGCAATGTTCTGTCGTTATTGTCCAGGACGATTGAGCAAACATCAAACATCTTGTTGTGCGACTGCAAGATGAGAGTTTGGGAGATGGACGAGTGTTCGAGTGCACACGAAGACCTCGAGGCTCTCGAGAAAAAAAATGTATATTTTTTTTTCTTTTTTCTTTTTATCGTGCGCATTGATCTCTGTAAACGATACCATTCGGTGGGCCTGTACAAATTTTTGGCTTTACGTTAACATCCATAACACGTAAACGTACGAAACATTCCCGTCATTATAGAGATAAAGATGACGCGGAAACAACAAATAGCAAATATCTTCTAAGAAGGGGCGATTAGGCCGATTAAATTTTTAAATGTCGCGGGGTTCGTGAGGATCCGGAAGTGCCTGCCAGTTGGGCTCGACGCCCCAGATCTCGCGGGCGTAATCCTCGATCGTTCGATCGGACGAGAATTTACCCGAGGAGGCGACATTGTGAATCGCCATTTCGACCCATTTGGTCTCGTCCTGCAAAAAAATAGGAAATATTGTTAGTTGAGAGAAGATCGAGAATTCTGGAATGGATTTTCTTTTTGTTACTTTGCTCAACCCTACCTGATAGGTTTGGCTGACGCGATCCTGGCACTTGATGTAACTCTCGTAATCAGCGAGAAGGAAGAAACGATCCCATTTCATCAGCACGTCGGACACGTCTTTGAACTCGTCGGGATTGTTGGGACTGAAGAATCCGCCCTGAATCTGATCGATGCACTGCTTCGCCTCGGGCAATTTGTTGTAATAGTCCCAGGCGTTGTAGCCCTTCTTCTTCAGGGCCTCGACCTCGTCGACGGTCATTCCGAAAATAAATATATTTTCGTGTCCCATCTCCTCGGCCATCTCGACGTTCGCTCCGTCCAGAGTTCCGATGGTCAATGCACCGTTCAACTGCGATTATAAATTATACAAATCGGTTTGAAGACAATTAAATAAATCTTATATGTATTTTGGAACATTGTGGATTTGTTTGTTGGTTTGGATGTTTGCCCGCAGCTTGTGGAAAAGAGGGGGGGCCTCTTTTCCACAAGCTGCGAACCCTTTTCGTTTTTTATAGCACATAGAATATCGTTCGCAATTCTAAAATTTCATTCTATATGCTATAATTTCGAAATTTCCGTTTTCGTAGCGTATGGAATGGATTTCGATATTCCGAAATTTCCTTCCATATGCAAAATTTTTGAAAATTGTGTTTTCATAGCATATGGATTGGAGTTCGAAATTCCGAAATTCCATTCCACATGGAATGGATTTCCACGCAAGCGCGCAAGGCAACATAAACGCGAGTACATTTTAACACAAGAAAAAGTAATTAATAAGAAAGACCAATTTTTTTCGTTACAAATAAAGTTCATGCAAATTAAATTATAAAATTAACGAGAAAAAATGGATCAACCTTTTTGTACAAGGAATGGTTGTCGATTGCGAAATCTTTTTTTTTTTACGCTCGACTCACCATAAATTTCATGTTGCCAGTGCCAGAGGCCTCGGTACCGGCCGTGGAGATTTGTTCGCTGAGATCGGCAGCCGGAATGATTTTCTCGGCCAAGGTGACTCTGTAGTTTTCGAGATAGATGACTTTGAGCTTGTCGCCGACGATGGGATCGTTGTTTACGACATTAGCGACGCTGCAGATCAATTTTATTATCTTCTTAGCCAGCAGATAACCGGGTGCGGCTTTTCCACCGATCATGATGGTCCTCGGGACAAACGGCGCCGATGGATTTTTCTTTATTCTATTGTACAGAGTGATGATGTGCAAGCAGTTGAGCAGCTGGCGTTTGTATTCGTGAATACGCTTGACCTGGTGAGCGAGAAAAACAAAAAGAAGAAGCAAAGTTGAAAAAAATTGTAATAAAACAACGAAGAAATTTTACAGTTTCGAGCGCCTAAAGTGCAATTCTCACTTGAATATCGAAGATCGAAGCGGGATTGATTTTTACGCCGTAGTCGTTCTCCAGCATCTCCGCGAGACGCAATTTGTTCTCCTGCTTGACCTTGACGATGCTTCGCTGGAAGGCCGGATCCTTGGCCCATTTCTTCAGAGCCTTCAGCTGCTCGAGATGAACCGTCCACGTGCTACCGATTTTCTATTTTTTAAAAATAAAAATAAGAATAACAATAAGCGTGGTCAGAAAAAATTAAATCGGTACCGGGATTTTTTTTCTACGAACCTCCTCGATAACGTCGGAGAGATTGGGGTTGCAGAGCAGCAGCCACCTCCTCGGCGTTATGCCGTTAGTTTTGTTCTGGAATTTGTCCGGTGACATTTCGTAGAAGTCGCGGAACCTAAGAACAAAATATTATTTCATTGAAAAAATAAATAATAAAGAAAACTCGATGCAGAATAGAGACAAAAAAATGCACGCGAAACACCTACACACTGTCCTTGAGAATTTCGGAATGAATTCTAGCGACACCGTTGATCGCATGGCTGCCGACGATCGACAAGTGAGCCATGTTGACCCGCTTCTCACCGTCCTCCTCGATGAGCGACATGCGCCTAAGCCGGTCAAGATCACCAGGATACTTGGCACCGACTTGTTGCAAGTGAAGGAAATTTATGTGATAAATTATTTGTAAATGTCTCGGCAGGATGCTCTCGAGCATGCTCGTGGGCCAGCGTTCCAGTGCCTCGGGGAGGACCGTGTGATTCGTATAAGCGCACGTGCGGTTGGTTATGTCCCAGGCCTGTGAAGAATGTTCGAGAAAACAAATTAATATAACATACATATTTTTTTTTGTTATAAAAGGTGGGAGACTTTTCGCCGATCGCAAACGACCGTGCCTGCTTTTAAGCACCAAAACGATACGGATCTTCGTAATCAATTTTCTTTTAACGTTATCAAAAAAACAACACTTCAAGGTGCGTGTGAATTTAACCACACATGCTGTGTGTGAAATGTTAGCTTGAACGATCGAAGCATTCTCGAGTTATAGCGGTTTGAATTTTTCGCGCCTAATCACACACACATTTTTTCATAACGTAACTTTTCGATGTTTTCAACCATTCTGAGTGTTTTCATTAAAATCTTGATTTTTTTTTTCACCAGAACAAAGCTTCGTCTATCAGACAGCAAAATCGCAAAATTCAATGTAGAATTCCGTGAAACTATTCACGCACCTTTTCCCATGGCAGGCCCTCGACGTCGATGAGAATCCTCATGAGTTCGGGTATAGCGAGGGAGGGATGAGTGTCGTTCAGCTGAATCGCCACCTTCTCGGGGAAGGCGTCGAAGTCGGTCCTGTGATGATCGCGGGAGCCAAACTTGCTCGACTTGTAACGACGAATAATGTCCTGCAGAGTCGCAGCGACCATGAAGTACTCTTGCTTGAGTCGGAGCTCCTTGCCCTCGAAGAAGTTGTCGTTCGGGTAGAGAACACGGCTGATGTTCTCGGCCAAGTTACGATCGAACACGGCCTGAATATAATCACCGTCGTTGACTGAAAGAAGGAAAACATTTTTGCAATGAAAAATTAAATGAAAATAAGAGAAAAATAAGAAATTAAACGAGCATAAGAAAATAAATACAAAACATTATTCTCGTCAACTCACAGAACTTGAGATCAAATTCGATCGGCGATTTGGCCGACCACAGTCTCAGAGTGTTGACGACGTTGTTCTTGTATCCGGGAATAGGATTGTCGTAGGGCATGGCAAAGACGACCTGCAAAAACAACGATATAAATTACAATTTACATTGTAGCACATACTTATTAGATCACAGTAAATATAACTCTATGTAACAAAAACATGGTGGCCGTTTTCTCCCCGGAAAAATATTCCTCGACTTTTAACTGACCAATTAAAAATGCTCCCTGACCAAACTTCTGACTTATATTTAAAAAAATTAATGATGGAAATGAAAATGCTTAATTAGAGAAGTAATGTTTAATGCTCTTTTTTTAATGTTCCCAATTTTATTGGAAGGAAGAAAAATAAATAAATATTTAAGGAAAAAAAGATTCCATAGATTGCGGTATTCGGGCCTGGGGATTTTTTAACACACCCGGAACACCATTGTAATATTAAATATAATTACATAAATTATACTTTTCATCAAATATTTTCGAAATTAAATTATAATCGTAATATAAATGTAACGATTCGGTGAAGTTCGGGGTTTTTGCATACCTGCGTGTTCACCCACTTCTTGCCCTCCGGCGTGTCAATAACGTGACCGTAGAAGTTGACCGGCAGCATGAACTCGGGTCTCGCTTTCTCCCACGGGTTTCCGTACCTGAGCCAGTCGTCGGGTTCCTCGATCTGCTCGCCGTTCTTTATCTTTTGAGCGAAAATACCGTACTCGTATCGAATACCGTAGCCGTAAGCGGCCAATCCGAGGGTGGCCATGCTGTCGAGGAAGCACGCAGCGAGACGTCCCAATCCTCCGTTTCCGAGACCGGCGTCCTCCTCAAGTTCCTCGAGCTCCTCGATGTCCAGTCCCATCTGCGAATGTCCAATTTCATTAAAAATTAATAATAATCCATAATTGCTAAGGGAAGTTCTGGCGGATTAAAATACAATAAAAAACTATAATAAAAATAAAAAAATAAAAAAATATATATATAAAGGGAGTGAAAAAAGGTTATTTGAATCGAATTCAATCTCCCAGTATTTTTTTCCAAACAATGATAATTATTTATTTGTTGGTATATTAACGGGCTGTGTCCAATTACTGGCGCGATAAACGTAAGCGTATCGGGCAAACTGACAACAGCGGATCGAGAGCACGCGACAGAACTAAGTAAATACATTCGCCAAGCGAAGTGAAATAATAACAATAAAAGAAGTCTTATAAAAACCAAAATACCAAAAATTCGTCTCGTAACAAAATTTTAAGAGCCATAAGTTTCATGGCTAACTCGACAACAATATATGATTTTTATTTTTATGTCATTCTATTTCTATCTCTTCGCAAATTTTATATTTCTCATTCTCGTTACTATTATTGCTACTTTGCTTTCCTTTTCTTTGCCACATCGGGAGCGCAAATAAACCTTATCATGATTTTTATTGTAATCTTTAATTATATACCTCTTGCTCTGATACTTCGTAACTGGTCTTTTATTATTAAATAAATCATTATAAAATAAATAAATTTAAAAAAAATAATTCGCTTCCGGTAAAAAAAAATCAAACAAAAATAATAGCACCATTATTGCTGAGACAATAAAACCTACCTGATACATCGCCTCGTCGCAGGCTCCCTGGATGCCCAGATTGATCATCGTGTTCTGTAGCGATCTGCCCATGTAATACTCCAGGGAAAGATAGTAGACCCTCTGCAAAAAATATTCAACATTTAGACCGCCTATATTTTACTTTTCGTCCCTACGTTCGGTGAATATACGATTGCGAAAAAAAAGGTCGTCGACGACCAAAAAAACGTTTCTCGAGCGCACAAGGCGAGCGAAGCTAAATAATTATTTTTTCACAAATAGCCGCCGCCTTAAATCTCCCGCCGATTTATATGTATACGTAAAAATAACCGTCCGTGTCGACGGGCTTCGCTTTTCCGCTCTCCCCGGGGTTAACAAACCCGATATACAAATATCTCGTGGCCGTCGTCGCCCGTTTCGAAATCTTCGTCGAATCGCACGGGCGCAATTCGTCCTTCGGCCAGCAAAATTTTCACAATTCTGCGACGAAGCCAGTGTGATTTACGAAATATCGTTGGTGGCTTCTTGGGTTCCGCGAACGCGTGCCAAAATTCCAATGCGCGTATACGTTAAATGTTATATAGATAAGTTTGGCAAGCCATCGGAAAAATCGACTCGCTGTCTCGCGCAGGCCAATCGG
The DNA here is from genome assembly GCA_917499995.1 of Ichneumon xanthorius. Taxonomy (NCBI): domain Eukaryota; kingdom Metazoa; phylum Arthropoda; class Insecta; order Hymenoptera; family Ichneumonidae; genus Ichneumon; species Ichneumon xanthorius. The sequence goes on along the minus strand of OU824211.1, from coordinate 6,415,361 downwards.
GATAAACCGTCGATTATTGTCCCCCATACACAACTCTCGGAAAAAGTACAATACAAAATTCATTTGTCGGCCAATAATATACACATATTAACATATTTATGTTCAGTTTTATATACGTAATGCTACCGATTATGACGGCTCGCGCTGTGAGTATCCGTCAGTATCTGCGAGCATCCGTGTGAGTATCCATGTGAGTATCCATGTGAGTATCCATGTGAGTATCCATGTGAGTATACATATGAGAATCGGTGAGTATCTGTGAACATCTGTGAGTATCCATGTGAGTTTCGGTGAGTATCCATGTGAGTATCCATGTGAGTATCCATGTGAGTATCCATGTGAGTATCCATGTGAGTACCCATGTGAGTATCCATGTGAGTATCCATGTGAGTATCCATGTGAGTATCAATGTGAGTAGCTGTGTGTCTATGAATATCCGTGTGAGCATCTGTTAGTTCTACGCATCTATGAGTATCCATGTGAGTACTGTGAGTATCCGTGTGAGTATGCAAGAGTACCGTGTGAGTATCTGTGAGTATCCGTGTGAGTATCTATGAGTATCGTATGAGTATCCGTGAGGATCCGTGTGAGCATCTGTGAGTATCCAATCGACATGAACTTTATTATTATGTAAATATTTGGCAAGACATCGGAAAACTCGACTCGCGGTCTCGCGCAGGCCAATCGGTATAACAAACCGTCGATTGTTATCCCTCCAAACACTCTGTTATCTAATACTCCTAATCTCTCTCGAACAAAAAGTACAATAAAAAAAACTCTTTAAACGCCCGATAATATATACATAGTATCACGTGTGCGTCAAATGTTATATACACGTATTTGGCAACCCATCGGCAAAGATCGACCCGCTGTCTCGCGCAGGCCAATCGGGATAATAAACGCTCGATTATTATCACCCATACACTCGGTTATCTAATAACTCCTAATCTCGAAAAAAAAATGTTCCACGAAAAAAAAACTCATTAATCGACCGCTAATCGGCGCGACACATTTGCATAACGCGATCGAGATAAACGTTCTCTCGATGTCGCGTCAAAAAATTAAAAAAAAAAATAATAATAATAATAATAACATTAAGAAACTAACAATTAAAAATAAAAATCGCTTCTGCGAAGGTCGATGCGTAAACATGTTTTGCCAAATCGGATGAGGGAAATGTGTAATAAAAATGCCAGAACGTTAATTTTCGCCTGCACCATGCGTGCCGGCCGCGTGCTCTTGGGGAAGGTCGCGCAAGAGATCACGCTCGAAATATCACGAAAGTTAGTGCTCAAAGTGCAGCTCGAACGGCCGCCTCAGCCGTGATCTTCTCGGTGAAGCAAATCGAGAGGAAAAGTCTCTTGTTATATCACAACGGTTAGACCTTAAGGGGAAGGGGCAGGAGGGGGGGGGGCAACAATTAGATTCGGAGCATTAAGTTCTCGTCTTGAAATAGAATAGTTGTCGAGCGGCGTTACTGGCTCTGTACGCGCATTAGCGCGCAAGAGTTATAACGCACAAGTTACACAAAGGCGCGCGGGGCCGGCAAGGGTAAGGCGAGCCTGCCGCGGGGGGGCCGTCAGTGTTTTTCTCTCTTGTTGTGGCTCGCAACGGCTCGCAGACAGGCGTGGTGTATCGGCGAACGAAAGCGATAAGGTAATTAAATGGAACGATTCTGTTTATGGTCTACGAATATCGGACGAGAATTATTCCATGGCGACGCGCAAAGTACATCGGTCAGCGATAACGATGAGTTAACTAAATCGAAATAATATTTATTTTGATATCGATAATACATATAGTATATAATATATAATATTTTGGAAGACTGTGGATTTGTTTGTTTGTTTGGATATTTGCCCCGCTCACCCCCCCCCCCCCCGCCCCCCCTCCGCTGAGCTCCCTTTGTGGTGAGGCTCGGAGAGATCTTATTGTGGTGGAGATAAAGGCAAAGTTAATTTGCGAAATCCATGCCAGCGCGAGCCAACATAACCGCTATTATAATATATCATATTTATTTAAAACTGAATTATATAATTGTATTTATATGTATATCATTTTATTACTAAAAGTAAAAATAAATTTATTTGTTGGTTTGGATATTCCATTCCCCCCCCCCCGCCGCGCCCTTCGCGCAGCTCTCTTTTTGGTGAAGCCCGGAGAGATGCTATTGTAGTGGAAGTAAAGGAAAGTTAATTTGCGAAATCCATGCCAGCGCGAGCCAACATAACCGCTATTATAATATATCATATTTATTTAAAACTGAATTATATAATTGTATATATATGTATATCATTTTATTACTAAAATTAAAAATAAATTTATTTGTTTGTTTGGATATTCCCTTCCCCCCCCCCCCCCCCGCCGCCGCGCCCTACGCGCAGCTCCCTTTTTGGTGAAGCTCGGAGAGATGCTATTGTAGTGGAAATAAAAGCAAAGTTAATTTGCGAAATCCATGCGAGCACGCGAGCCAACATAACCGCTAGTATAATATATAGTATTTATTTAAAACTGAATTATATAATTATATATATGTTTTTACTATGACGGATTTCACCTTTTAGAGCCTGTTTACATTAAATTCTACTTTAGAGCTCCGAGTAATGAGTTATATAACAATAATAAGCATTAATCTAAACTACAATACGTGTGAAATAACCCTTGGTAGTCTGTACAAGCAACTAGTTGGAATTGAAATTAACGATTAGTGTATGGACTAGTTTCGTTGCATCTTGTATATAATCATATTATGGTGAATATCGCAATAACATAATAACGCTCGGACATGTGTATGTGTTGAATGATTTAGTACATTGCGAAATGAAACGACACTGTATCACGTGAAACGTTCGATTGGCAGACGGTCGAGTATTTACAATAGGGGAGCAGCCGCGGGGAGGGGCGTGGAGGGGTTTTGCCCGACCGATACCGGTTTACCGGCAAGCACGTGGAAAAAAATTAATCGTCGGCTCGAATTGTGTTCCGCCGTCCCACGGCGGAGAGTCAATTGGCGCAAATAGACGTGTAATTTTATCTTGAGTGAGAAACATACGTCTCTGCGAGTGTTGCCTTTGAAGCATCGAGGGCAAGGTCGTCCACCCTTACGAAAGTGTTTTCGCGTGTGTGCGTGCGTTTGCGTTTGTTCGATGAACTAAAGCGAGGGGCAAGGGCGTCGATCGCCGCTCTTCAGTCAGTGCGCATCGCACCAGTCGGAGGATTAACGAGCGTGGCTCGAATGTATTTTGCAAGAATTGAAACAAAGTAAAAAAGACTTACCTTCGGATCTTTCTCATAGTAATACTGCTGAGTGCGGATCCACCTCGATACTAGATTGTCCTTGACGCTGTGCGCCAGAGCAAAATAATAATCTCTGCTCGTCGCGACGTTGCGATCCTTTACCAGCGTGTAGTGGAGATGTCTGTTGAAAGTCTTTTTGAAATTCGATACATTCTCGACGTCGACGATACCCCGTACCGAGATCTGCTTTCTCTTCTCGTGATCGGCGTCGCTGGAGGACATCTTGGACACTTCTTTTATTTTTTTGTTAATTTATCTTATTTCTTTGATTTTTTATTTAGCCAACCCGCTCGATAATATTCGGAAACGCGACTAACGCAACACCCAACGTACACTGCTCTCGGGGATCGAGAGAACGACTAGCGGGAACGTGCGATGCCACGGCCGGGACAGAGCCGACTTACCCAGTGGCAGACGGTACGACGGTCACCTTGTCGGAAGGTCGCGCATGCGCCGCGCGACTCGCGATTTATTCTTCATCGTCCCGACGGGGAGCGATGGCCAATCCCCTGCCATCTCCCTCGGGTTATTCTTCCTTCTTCTTGTTGTTCGTCAGTCATATTTGTCTCGACGGTTGGACATGTAGACATGCGTATATATATAAATTTATGTGTGTTATATATACATGAGGTATTCCATACCAAATCGACCTGGGTCTGACCCTTTGCGAATTGAATTCGGCCCGCGATTTTTTTATGATTGAACCGACTCTCGAAAGCACTCAGATATTTTTTTTTAGATGCTTTCAGACTGCTTGTAATTATTTATAATTAGAAAAAGGAATTTTTTTGATCGCCACGGTTTAAAAATTGGAACAAATTCTGAGAAGTCACGTGTCGTAGATAATAATTTTTAAAGTTTCAGCCGGAGTGGGTCGACGTCACCTTCTATTTTTAAGAATGTTTTTCGAAAAAACAGAGAAGGGAATTGGAAAAAAAATCAGTCGATTATGGGCTATGGCTTGACCATTTTTAGATACAACACTCCATTTTTTGAAATTTTGCAGATTTTTCCGAAGTTTTCATTTTTTTTTAAAGTTTATAACTAAAAACTCTTTGGAAAGAATTGAAAAAATTCCCAAAAATTAAGTGTTGCATCTAAAAATGGTCAAGCGATTGTTTTAAACTTAACAAACATGAAAATTCTTCGGAAAAATCTGAGAAAATTCTCAAAAGTACAGAATTGCACATAAAAATAGTTGAGCGACAGCCGTAATCGAGATTTTTCTTCAAATTTTGTTCTGTTTTTTACAAAAAAAAATCGGAAAATACAGATCATCAATCACTACGACTCAAATCTTATAAATTCTTATATATGACACACAATTTTTCAGATTTATAAATTGTGCCAATCAATAAATTCCTTTTTTTAATTATAGAAATAATTATAAACAATCTGAAAAAATCTTCAAAAAAACGTGCTTTTGAGTTAGTTCAATCAGAAAAAAAATTGCGGGCCAAATCCAAAATGTAAAAGATCAGACTCTGCTCGTTTTGGCATGGAATACCTCATATATACAGATATATATGTATATACACATATATATTGATTGAAGCAATTTCGGCGTCAATTTTCGCCCGACTACTTGCTTTCGTGACTCATGCATTAATTCCGGGGTTCTACGACGGTTAGTCGGCAGGGAGGTTTGCGGAGTTTTCGAACTCCTTCGTTGGCCCTCGCAAGTAATCGAGGGACAACAATCAAAGCACTTTCGTCTTTTGCCACACCGACGACAGTAGATAGTGCGTATAATTGTAACCTATCGTTCGATCTACCAACCTCGAAAAATTTTGTTAATAGCGAATTTTTTTTTTAATTTTTTTTTTATTTATAAATTAATCGTGCGGATGCAGATGCAATAATGAAAACGTCAAGAAGCGTTACGCGTAGTATTACAATTCACAATTTCTCAACACCTTTTTTTGCCCATCGTCTCGATAAAAACACGTGGTACCGATAATAATTATATATAGATATTCGTGATATAATATAAAGTTGCATCTTCATCGAAATAGCCTTCTAACTCGTTTGCTTTTTGCTTCTTTTTTTTCGCCGCCACTCTCGTTTTCAGCATTTCTCTTGTCTTCTTCATTGTTCTTTTTTTTATAATTCAGAAGTCTGTTTTACAATATATTACGTGTATAATTACAATAATAGAATAGTTTAGAGATGATATTTCGCAATTCTCAACATGATTAAGTGTCCGATACAATATAATTCGTTATATTCGCTTCATTAAATTTTTATCGTAATTTGCTTTATTTCATTCAATTCGTTTTTGTTCTTTCTTTTCTTATTAATCTTTCTTCAATCGCGTCAACAACGAAAAAAAAAATGAGAAAAAAAATAACACGCGGATTATCGCTTCACGTTTACGCATATGTCTTACGAACTAAAGATAAAAAAGAAACAATATTCGTCAAGCGCATTATTAGATGGTTTTTTTAACTAGGTTCTCTTACGGCTCAACACAGCACATAGTATTATACTCTCCGCCGCTCCGACTATCATATTCTTCATCTCGTACACATCTTGCAATTCTTTTTTTTTGCTCTTCTCTTAACGTGCACACCCACAACAATAACGAAAGCTTACCTCCCCACTGCATAGAAAAAAAAATTGAATCTTCATCGTTTACGATACATGCTTGATGCCTCGAGTGGTCGTCGTGTGACAATGCGGCGAGTTGAGTGATTATATCATTTAATACTTATGGATATTGAAGGTCTTAATGTTTTTTTCGCTTTGTTTGTTTTCATTCGAAGGACGGGTCGACGAAAGTAGCGGAGGGTTGGAGGAGCGGAGAAGTGGGTGAGGGCGAGGGATTTTTTTTTTTTTTTTACTCGGGGAGCCTTACTGTGATGTTTTGTTTTTTCGTTGACGTGTCGTCAACAACAGCAAAAAAAAATGGGGCTACCCCGGAGACGAAGTCTCCCCATTGCACTGTAATATTACACCATCGTATCGTAATACCGAACAATTAATTAATCACTAAAATTACTTTTCTTTTATTTCTTACGAGAGCTATTCATTATATCAGAATGATGCTGAACGGCGCGCTCTTTATTCATTTTTTTTTCTTCTTCCTCGTCGGTCCCAGCTTCTGCTTCTTCGTAATTTTTCTTCTCGTTCCTTCCCCATCCGTCTCTCCCTCCCCGAGGTGTTGCTTCGATTAATATCTCTGTCGCAGACGCGCGGAAATTTCCTTATCGTCCTACTTCTACAGTCCCTTTGCTTGCTCGTGACTTTGTTCTCGTTTTTTTCTTTTTTTCTTTTTTGTTATTCTTCCATTAACGCCTTCTTCGTTCTTTCTCTTCGTTTCGCCTCGAATAAACTCGACCTTTCTTGCACTCTGAATTATCTCGCTGCGCGGGTTAAATTCTCTTACTCCTCCTTCGTGGGTTCGGCCTTCTTGCCGAGAGGAATGGCTGCCTTGACTCTGAAAAATTTCAAAGAAGACTCGTTATTTATTGTTCAGAAATTTCGAGGCTCGTCGATTATTGATTTTTAGTAAAACAATTCGGAAAACTCACTTAGCTGTAAGCTCGTTGATCTTTCCATGGACCAATGCGACGTTCTGGTCGATTTGCGCCTTGTTCGTCTCGTAGACTTTGGGAAGCGTGAAAAGCGCGACCACTCCTGCAACATTGACAATTAAATTTATTTTGATTCTTCGTCAAGACAACAAATTACGCGATTAAAACCAGAAAGACATATTTTATGTGGAGCTTTCCTTCACATCTTGGATTGGGCACGCATTTTTTTTTTTTAATTACTGAACTAATTCTCAAAAGTACTCAGATTTTGTATTAGATTTTTTTTCTAATCGTTTATAATTTACGTATGATTCTTTTTATTAACTTCGGATAAATCTGAAGAAGGACAAGCGACAGCTCATAATCGATTGAGTTTTTCTTGGAAATTGGATGTTTTTTCGAGAAAAAAAATTGGAAGAAGTAGAACGGACGTCGCCTCACTCCGGCTTGAATAATTTTTTTTTTTTTTTACATATATAACACATATCACACAAGTCCGTATGCTTCTATCCGGAAAATACATCATTCGGATTTTAGTCACGCGATATAATTTATTCCGCAGTGAAGGGGGAATAAAAAATAAATGTTAAAAAAATACAAAATAGAAATACTAACCAATGATGATGAGGGTCATGCCGTTGAACCAGGAGCCCAGATAGGTGAAGCACCACAGTACTACACCGAACTTGAGCGAATCGATAAAGTCTTCGACGAGGAAAAGTCGGCGTAATTCAGCAACTGCAGCGTTAGCGTGCGCCACCGCGACGTCGGCAACTTCGTGCACCTTCTCAGCCGGTAGCGTGAGTTCTACCTCGAGAATGTCTCTGAAAATTATAATAAAAATACATTTTAATTATTTCGAATTTTTCAGGCAAATATCTCAAAAATTATAAGAACTAAGAGTGCAATTGATATTTTTCGAAAAATTGAAAACGCCCCAAAAACGAGACCCCTTGACCGATTTATGGCAAATTTAATAGCGAAAATTGTTTGTCGCTAATCTACCTCTATAAGAAGTTTCAGCCCGATAACTCAACATTTGCGAAAGCTGGACCGCTAACAGACTTTTTGCGAAAAATTCAAAATCTGATAAAATCTGAACGAACGTTTCAATTATTGCGTGAATTGTAACGAACAGAGGCACACAATTGCTCTACATGACGTTCTTGAGTTATAGACGGTTGAATTTTATAGACCTGACACACATCCATCCAGACATTTTTTGCAAATGGGTTTTTGTAACGCATGCGTGAAAAGTGCTACTTTTCGTGCCTGCCAAGAGTGGCGAAAGTGGCGTTTTAAGCCAAGTGTACTATAGTACCCGGCGCATGCGCACATCAGACCGATCTTACTTTATGTCACTCGGCGCGAAAATGTCAGTTCGCGTGCGTAAAACCCCCATTTCTCACACCCTGTGATGTAAAATTTTCTACGATACCAAATTTTACTTTACAAGGTGTGAAGATGGGAGTTTTATGCATGGGAGTTTTATGCATGCATTTTATTTTTTTTAAATCCTGTTCGATGCTCACTTGAACGGATGTCCGTCCGATGTTTTTTGCACTGCCTGCATGAAGGTCTTGTACACACGGAAGCCCACGGTGCCGGTTAGTGTGAGGAGCGACAGATACGCGAAGACGCTGATCAGACTGAAGTAGGCCAGCGACAGAAGCACTCCGAGAACTGCACCGAAGACAATGCCGGTCTTCTCCGGTTGACGCCAATAGATCAGCGCGGCCACTGTAAAAAATAAATATCACACAAATTTTATTCAACCGTATTTAAATTTCCCACGTGTCGACATCGATATTTTTACATCCAAAAAACATAACATGCTTTCTCTCCTCGAATCAGGCATCGGCATGGGATTTTAACAACGAAGCTATAAAAAAAAATTGTAAATTTAATGTATCGGACTGAGAGTTTTCATGCAAAAACTGATACATTAAATTTAATGTACAATTGTGATGAAAAATTAATATACTTGTTTATTGAAATTAAAGTACTTTTACAGGAAAATTTAAGTGAATCATTAAACATAAAGTATTTCTGATGTTTTCAATACACTGAGTATTAATTTTTCATCATAATTCTACATGACATTTTAATATACCAGTTTTTGCATAAGAACTTCCAGACCAATAGACTGTAAAACACAAATTGTACATTTAATGTACCGAACAGCAAGTTTTTATGCAAAAACTGATACAGTCAATTTAATGTACAATTGTGACGAAAAATGAATATACTTGTTCATTGAAATGAAAGTAAATTATAAAAATTAAAGTACTTTTACAGTAAAATGCCAATAAATGATTAAATATAAAGGATTTCCAATGCTTTTAATACACTGAATATTAATTTTTCATCACTATTCAACATGACATTTTAATATACCAGTTTTTGCATAAGAACTGCTAGACCAGTACGTGAAATTTCATATGATTTTTTTCTACAGTGCACACTATTAATATAGCGGGCCAATCAACGACCCGTTATGCCAACCCTAGCAACAGTGAATTCTCGGATCAACGCTCCTTCCTGCAGACTTCCGCGAGTCTCGCCCAAATTTGCCAAAGGCCGCCGGTGGAGCTTGGGACTGTACGTGTCGAAATTAATATTCCACCTTTGTACATGCATATTGAACGTGTGCACACGTTCGCGGGTCGCAGCTGAGCGTACAAAGAACCTGCTGCGATTAACCGCCCGGTATAGCGATTAATTTTATTTACTAATTAAATTATCTTTAGTCGATGATTTTCTGATCGATTGATAGGAATTTTTTTTTTTTTTTTTTTTTTTTTCGGCCGACCCGCTGTGGTGATGGCTGTAGCTCGTCCCTCGAGCATTCGCGATAGACTTTCCACCGCGGGCCTACGACTCTGCGATGCGTGTCGTTTAGCCTGCGGAGCCGAAAGACATAGATACTGCAACGACGCACCTCGCAGTGCATTAATGCAATTTATTTCTCGTCTCCGTGACACTTGTCCTACGGATATCGAATAACCGGCACGCGATGCCTGACACTCCTATGAGAGGTAATGTACTACGTTGTAATGCGACCATCGCGGGCTCAAGTTCAAAGACACTTCTCCGACGCGACTTGACAGTATTGTGTGGAGAAAAAAAAATTGAATACATTTTTCAATTTTCAATTTTCAATTTTCAATTGTCAATTTTGAATTTTCAATTTTCAATTTTCAATTTTCAATTTTCAATTTTCAATTTCACGATCACGACTTAGAGTTCAAAATACATCTCCGAATCGACATCTCAGTATTGTATGAACAAAATATAATCTTCAATTTTGAATTTTTTTTTTGTGAATATACTTCCTTTTAAATTTTTTTTTAACGTGTAAAAAAAATTATAAAAAAATGAATAAATTTTTTTTTAATAAAAAAATCGATGATAATTAATGAAAATAAATTAAAAGAGATAGTTTACGTGCTGTGCTCTTTAAGCGGCTCGTCGGCGAGTCGAGAGCGTATCGGGAGAGGGGGGAGGCATTCCGGCAGAGAGTGTGAGCTAAGAGGTGAAATAAGAAAATAAAGGAGAAGCTACGAAACAGCAACGTCGGAGACACGGATCACGGTCGCGCACTTGTGGAGCATCATACAACGTTGCGATGGCGTGGCAAGGATACCGGCCAACCTTGACGAATTTTCTGAACTGTGAACTACGCATTTTTTCTTCTTCAATTATTTGCAGAAATGTCTGCAAATCTTGCAGTATTTTAATATGTTTTTTTAAAATAACATCTACCTCAGATTTATAGAGAAATAGACGAAGTTTTCTGAACTGGGAAATACCCTTTGTTTCAATTGGTTGCAAAAATTGCCACAAATTTTGCAGTACCTTAATTTTTTTTAAATAATAGCGAGCTTCGTTTTATAGAAAGATAGACAAATTTTCTGAACTGTGAGTACGCACTTTGTTTTCTTTCAATATTTGCAAAACTTTCTGCAAACTTTGCAAGTTATTACATTAAAAAAAAATTAAACAGCTGACTCGGATTTATAGAAAAATATCGGTAAAAAAATGTAGACAATTATTAAAAACGCGATACGTTCATATAGTACAAATTAATAATTGAAACGACTAATAAATATTACCTTGCGAAAATAAAACAAATGAGAAAGCGAAAATCTTACTTATCGCATCGACAGATCGGAATTCCAATAATCCCCGAACGCTAATACGAACCCATGAATGAAAGGTTATCGAATTCCAAAAATAATTATAACCGACAGCGAGATAAAAGGTCAGCGACGAGGTGGCATTTGAGGCGCGTAGTATGTCGATCACCACGTGGATTCGTTGGTAACCATATGTTCCGGTCCGGTCAGTCGGTGTGAAAGCTCGCGCACGACGTACGGACCACGAGTCTTCCGCGTGTTAAAAAACAGAACAAAAAAAAAAAAAAAAAAAGAAACAAAATCTGGAGATTGTATTGACGAACTCACCGGGGCCCCTCTCGGGCAGCTCATCCTCGACCGCTTTTCTACCCAAGTTCTGTTTGCGCACCATTGTGTATTTTTTTTTTTTTTTATTAATTAATTTTAAGATTTACTTTTTTCCTTCGAGAAAAAAAAAATTTAATTCCCGTCGATTGATCGGTGTCTCGAGTGAACGGGAGGAGGTGAACGAAGAACCGTACTAACAAGAGCGACGCCGAACGCGCGACTAAACCGCCAAGAGCCGAGGCACGTACACTGAGTGTGGGGTGTCGTGCGCGTGTGTGTGTCATGCGCCGCGTACCGGGCCTGCTTGGGCGTCGGGCGAACGTGAGAGCCGAAAGAGAAGGAGAAGGAGGGAGGTAAACCTGAAAGACCGGCGTGTACGGCACGGTGAAAATAGTAGAGGCCAGTGGCAATGGCAGTGCGGCGAACGCCGCAGACGCCATAGGAAGAGAAGAGTGGCGGCTCGAGATGTTTGAGGAAGGGGAAGAAGAAAGTAAGTTCACGACATACACGCAGTTACAGGGGTAAGGGGAGGGGATAGACGTGAGATTCTCGCTGCGGAGTACATAGAGGACAATTTTATACGGTGAAAAAAAAATTTTTAGGGCTTGTTCTTTAATAAAAAAAAGAAAAAGGAAATTTTATAAAATGCAATTCGAAGGGGGGGGGGGGGGGGTTAGACGTGAGATTCTCGCTGCGGAGTACATAGAGGACAATTTTAGACGGTGGAAAATAAATTTTTAGGGCTTTTTCTTTAATTACAAAAAAAAGAAAGAAGAAATTTTATAAAATGCAATTCGAAGGGGGGGGGGGGGGGGGGTAAAGTGAGATTCTCGCTGCAGAGTACATAGAGAAAAATTTTAGACGGTGAGAAATAAAGGTTAGGTTTGTTTTTTAAATTAAAAAAAAGAAAAATGAAATCTTGTACAATTAAGAAGAAAGAGAAATGGCGGAGCTATTTGGAGAAGAAATGCTCGTCGAATGTGGGAATCTTTTTTACTCTGCGTGCAAGACTATATATGTATGTTATGCTCGATAGACCACGATAAATCCATGGACCACCTAATGATCGTCTGAAAAATAAATGCATGCTTTCGTGGATGTTTTTTCGTTACAAATGTGAGAACTGAGTTGAGCTAATTGCAGTTTGACGATAGGCCATTGAAACGGACAAATTTAAACGTACGAATTAAAAAACAAAAATGGAAATCTTGTAAAATTAGGAAGAAAAAAAAATAGTGGAGCTGTTTGGAGAAGAAATATTTGCCGAATCTACGAATTTTTTTTTCTGTGTATGAAAAACGATATGTGTTCGTTATGCTCGATATACCACGATACATCGACACACCACCTATACAAATATTTTTCATAGATTTTATTTTTTACGAATATAGAAACTAGGTTGAGCCACTTGCAGCCTGAGGGGAGGCCATTGAAACGTACAAATTTACCGAAACTCCCTTTCTTAATTGAACTAATCGGGGTCAAGGAGTGGGGATAAATCAATGGTCGTGTTGCGATGAAGGATCGTAACGAGCGCTACGACGGTGGAGGCAGCAGCAATCGAATCGGGTTGGCGCCACGCGTACGAAAATTCTTCCACGACGACGTCACGTGACCAGGAGCAGAGAGACGCACACACGCGCGCTCTGCATGCGTCGTTACCTTCGGGGACTCGAAATTGAATTTATCTTTTTTTTCTCCCCGATCCGTCGATCAGGACCGGCGGCGATATGAGGACATAAATGTGGACATAAATGTGGACGTGGATCTCGAACACTTCCTTCGACATTATCTTATCGGTTTGGCGAACGAGCGCCGGGAAGAGCACGGCCCGTTGCGGAGAACGAGCCAAGCAGGAAATCGTTGTTAGCGTGCGCGGGTAAGTTCGCATTCGTCAAACCCGTTCGAATTTTTCGCACGTTACTTTGTCGCTGTTGTATCATTTATTTATCCTCCGTGTCGGCGCTTTTTTCACGCGCACACTGAAGCCGACTTTTTTTGCGAAAGGCAGACAGTTTTTTTTTTCTTTTTTTTTTTAGCTCGACTCTGGTTCTGGTGCTCTACGCAGCTGATGGTTATTGATTCGACGGTAGCGGCGGAAGAGTACCGGCGCATAGCGCTCCCTCTTTCAGCATCGAACGCCATAATCGCACGCGAACTACATTTACCAACTATAATATTATGCTCAACCTCCTCGGCTTTATACGGCCTATATATAACATCCTCTATCTATAACACTCGAGACTGTAACGCGATGAGAGAAAAATTATTAAAATCAATGCATTTTTTTTGCTTTTTTTTTTTTTTTTTTTTTCAATTGATGCTGTATCGTGTAAGAAATATCTTCGGCACGTAAAAACATCTGGCCAGCTACAAATCGCGTTTCTCGGCGTCTTGAGCCATTTCTGGGACGCGGACGCTAAAAACGCAATTTTTATTATTTACATTTTACAAAAATAGCTTTCTCTATGCGGAAGCAAAAGAATTGAATTTTTTTGATTTTAGGTCGAGCCAATTATGTGTGGTTAAAAAAAAATTCAAGTTTGTTTCGCTAAATTATATTCCCCGTAAGGATAAATAAATTGTGGCGATTATTGGGAAAAAGATATGTGATTGATTTCGATCTTTTTATTTGTTTATTGTTCAGAAAAAATATCCGAACGAAACCGGAACGATTCCAACTTTAACCGCGAACTCGTGTCTGCCGAGGGAAGCCGAGCCGGAAGTCCACGTAAATAGTGCGATAAGCAATAATTAATCGGGTCGATATCGTCTCTACATAAAAAGCAAAGAAACCAGTGTTTGAAAACACGCAAAATCACTTATTGATGCAATATTTGCACATATTCATTCCCGTACTATACTTAATCTATTTTTTCACGTTGATCATGAATCTGCCACTTATTTTATTCATAGATGAATATTTAGTACGGAAAATTACCTCTAAAATATAGCACCAATTTTTCATAAAATTTCAAAAATTCAAATCCCCTAAAATTCAAAAAATTCGAATCCCACAAAATTTAAACGATTCCACCGATTCTCCCCAAATTTAATAGGGATCAAAAAAATAATCCACAATTCGACTCCCCAGCATGAACACTGTAAAAAAAGTCGTATGAAATTTAATGTACCGGACCGGAAGTTTCTATGCAAAAACTGAAATATTAAATTGCATGTACAATTGTGATGAAAAATTAATGTTCGGTGTATTAAAAACATTGGAAACACCTTATTTTTAATAATTTACTTTAATTTTGCTACAAAAGAACTTCAATTTTTATCATTTACTTTAATTTCTATGAACAAGTATATTAATTTCTCATCACAATTGTACTTAAATTTAATGTACCAGTCCGCATAAAAACTTCCATTCCGGTCCATTAAATTTACAATTTTTTTAACAGTGAAGCCCAGACGGGCCGAAGCCAGCGAGCTTTACGTAATCGTCGGTCCCCCGTTTCCGCTCCCCAAAAATAAACGTAGCGGTGGATTTTTGGGATTTCGCATAAACTACACAAATCGAGGATACAACACCGATAGGATAAGTTCCCTCGTTCGGAATCGTCCCCGAGAGCGCTTCGTCTTGTTCGCGCCCGTTGATTGAGTGTCCTCGCTTCTACGCCTCTCGGGCCGGTTGCAGCATCTCCCCCCTCCCGGCGTCCCCCTCCATCGCCCGCCACTCTACTTACATTCTTCTCTGGTGATAGCCATTTCCACACGGGCGCTTCGATGTCAGGTAGAGCGTCGGAAGCGTAAAAAAAAAAAAATGTACACCGCTTAGGGCAGAAAACTCGTTTCGACGAATGTATCCGGCACTGATTCACCGAGGGACTGCGTTGGAACGTCGAGTCCGCCTCGGAGACAAGCGAACGACGATGATGCAGTAATAATAACTCGCAAAGGAAAAAAAAAAAACCACTCGTCGAGATACTCTTTGCTTTTTTTTCGGTCCTTCTTCACTGGACCGAATCTTATTTACGTAAATTTTTTTTATTATTATTGTTATTATTTTTAGATTTTTTTTTCGGTTTTTTGTTTTTTTTCTCTCGGTATAATAGAGAACGCGCGTCCGCGTTGCTTTTGGACCACTTCGCCGAGAGGGAACTGGCCGACTCTAGAGCAAAATCCCGAGACGTTGGCAGTTAACCAGCTACCAACCTGGCTCGGCGTTATATTTAGGTTTACCGAGCTACCGACCGACTCTCTTTCGTTTCACCTCGTGCGGACTCGCTGCCCCCTCCCTTCGGCCGCCGAAGAGCCTCCTCCTCTACTTTTGTCCCTGCGAACTACCGACTGCGCTTTTCCCCGTTTACCCGGCTTCCGCGGGACGCGAAGACGAATCGACGAATGACCCGAACGGCCCGCCGGACGCCCCCGCCGGACGCGCGAGAATATTGGGAATCTCTTCGACCGCCGGGACGCCGATTCTTCGGGAGACACGAGGGCTCGCTCGTGCGCGCCGCGGACCGCGTAGAGGTCGGTGAAGGACCGAAACTCGGCGAGGGGAGGGGGAAAGAAAGGGCCCGGAGCTGAAGGGACAAAGTGGAGCTCTGGTAGAGACACGGAAATACCGGCATTTTATTTAATATTAAAATTACCGTATTCTGACGTAATTTTTGTTTTCGTCATTGTGTTTTATGAAAATATTGTCACGAAAATGGCTTGTTTTAAAAGTGTTAAAAATCATTACCGTCAAAACGTATAAAACCGAGATATTTAAAAGTGACATCACCGGTTTGTAAAATGGTAACTTCACCGATATAGTTGTGACATTACCGGTTTGTAGAATGGTAAACTTCACCTATATAGTTGTGAACTTACCGGTGACGACATGTTTTTGGTAAATTTTGGTAAGACTGCAGACACTACACAGTAAAGTTGGTACCAACGTTTCTTATCCACAAACATCCACAATTGTTTTCTTGTTAATGAAAAAAAAAAAAAAAAATTCCTCCATTTTACAAAAATGTCTGTCAATTTTACGAATATTTTTTGTAAAATGGACAACAAAATAATTGTGAACGTGTGTGGACAAAAAAGTTTCGTTAAACGTACAAATCTTTTTTACTGTGTAATGTTTAATGTTTAATTTTTTAAACAGCCCACTAGCGACATCTAAAAATGCATTCATTTCGGAGATCCTTCGCACATCGCATTTATAGAATGTTCAATTTAAGGACCACCCAAGTAAAGTGACGTGTTGTAAAAATTTGTTTTTACAATGCCATTAATACAAATACCGTTCTACCGTATTAGTTCACCCTGCGGTTTAGTGAACTTTTGAAGATTATTTTTAGAACACCGTATCGATTTGGGGTGATCGATTGTTACATCACCGGTCCATCTTCACCCCGGGCGAGCCGGCCATGCGCCTGAGCGCGACGCCAGTCGAGGTCATCGAACCCGCGGAAAATACCACCGCGGAGGCGAGCTGGAAACTTTGAGCTTCGCGTATCAGCGCCGTTGGTAAAAATGCTTCGCGGAAAAGCGAGGAAGCACACGGCCTCGATAACCTTCGCTCCCAAGAGCCGTTGCAACGGCAGAGGGCGAATTACCCAGCGTCCTCGAACCGCAACCGCAAGAGAGCTCGTTGTAATCCCCTCGTTCATGCGGAGAGCCTTGACTCACCCTCCCCCCCCCCCCCCAACGCGCTCGTCCATTATCTTAATCCTATTTCAACCATCTACCAGTGCGTGCTACGAGAAATCCACTCTGCATAAAAACACCAAACTTTTTTGTTCGTTACTCTTACCTTTCGGGTTCAGTCTTTCTGGGTTAAACCATGCGTCTGTAAACAATAGAACGAAACAACACGTTAATCGACTACATTCCGTCACCAGATAGTTGCAGATAGTTACAGATCAGAGTCAGGCAAATGCACTAAGTACTTGGGGTACGTATCGAAATATCAAGTGCTGAGTCAGTACACGGTACTTGGAACTTCAGCACTTAAATTCTACCAGTACCCGATGCGTCAGTACTCAGGTCCTACCCAGTAGTTACACATGGAAAAAATTTGCTTGCGGACTGCCGACATTTTTTTTTTTCAGTTCTTACAATCCCATATGATATTGATATATGTTATAGTTTCAATTCCGAATGGGATTGTAAGAATTGAGATAACAATTTTCTTCTTTGCCAGCCCGCAAGCGAATTTTACTGTACTTGGTACTTGGTACTTGGTACTCGGTACTTGGTACTTGGTACTTGGTACTTGGTACTTGGTACTTGGTACTTGGTACTTGGTACTTGGTACTTGGTACTTGGTACTTGGTACTTGGTACTTGGTACTGTTCATGAATGCCGGGACGATCTGAATATGGTCGCTATAGGAAAACTGACCAGGCATTCATGAACTGCAGTGCTTGGGACTTTGTACTTGGTATATACTTCTAGTACTTAGTGTATTTGCTCTGTTATACATAGTCGTAGAAATAGTGTATACGATAGATACGGTAGAGATGGTTATTTGATAGCGATAGAATGAGAGTTGCTCCGTTAGAGCGAGTGCGAGTGCAAGAAATTAATTTTATAGTCAAATCGCAAACATGCTTCGCGTCGCGCAAATTGTTCGGTAGAATTCTTCGCCACGAATGTAACACCTGCTGATAGTAAGAAAAAAAAAGAAAAAGAAAATTATTTGAAGAGGTCAAGCTGACGCACGAAGGTTCGAGTATAACACGGGTAGAGCTAATGCCTGCAATGGGTGCAAAGAGCACACTTCGGACTAATCTGGCCGGCAGCTCGAACGTCGATTTAAACTTAGCTCTCGGACAATTAGCGTTGACCTGTTAATGAAAAGTGTCGGACGGAGTTCTGGCATCGACGTCGGGTGGAAATCCTTTTTAAATTTCCGGGTTTTTTTTTTTTTTTTTGGATTGGCGGACGTCGATCGACCTTACAGTATAAATATTTATACACATATTTAGATGCGTATATATAGTGCATAGGCGAGCCGTATGTCGAAGGACGAAGGTGGTGCGAAGTAAATGCGCCGTGAACCGTGAATAAGTCGCGCACTAGCACCGATGATTATTGTTCTTGTATCAGCGTCTATTAATAGAACAGCCATAAGAGCGACCCGAGTAGGCGCATCGTTGTACGCTTTATATATATGTGTATATACACACTTCGTCGCGTATCGCGCCTACGTTAACTTATTGATAAACAAAACAGAACTTTTACGAACGTGTCCTCATATTGCAACGGGTTCATTAGCGCAGGGAGACCTACGGTGTGTCCCTATCGCACGCACACGCTGATAGGGCAGATACGTAACAAGCTTCATATATATATATATATATATATATATATATATATATATATATATAAATGGTGTAACCTTTGGACGCTAAATAGGCTTCAAATGTCATTAAATAACGGTGAGTCACACAGTGCATTAGGATGGACGAGCGATGAGCTATATACAACGAACTGCATAAATAAATGTTATCATTTCGAAAAAAAGTTTGTGGATAAGACTGGGTTTCTGTATTTTTCGTTTTGTTGACTATTAACCTGATTTTCTTATGTTGATTTTTTAATTAATTGTACAGTCGCTGGCAACTCAATGTTAATCGTGAATTTATGAATTTGGTAGTGTGGAGAGTAAAAAAAGGTTTGCAGTTTTTACGACAACTTATTGTCCAAAAACGTCCGCAATTTTTGTTTGTTTGTTAATTTTTCGATCGCAACCATCCGGCTCTAGTTCTAGAAACGAAAGTACAAACTGAAGTTGTTAATGAGACGGCAAATAAAAGAACTGGTTTTTATATTCAAAGTGGAAGGGACGGGTTTGTAACTTATTTAACAAAATTACTTATTTAACGAAACTTCGTATTCCGATTTTACGAAATTATTTTTTACTGTGTACGATGTTATTAAATAACGGTGATTCACACGGTGCATTGAGTTGGATGAGCGATGAGCTATATACAACGAGCCGCATAAATAAATGTTGTCGTTTCGAAGAAAAGTTTGTGGATTAGTTAGTTTTCTTTTTTTATTAAAAAAATGATTAACCTGATTTTATTATATTGATATTTTCTTAAATGTGCAGTCGCTGGCAACTCAATGTTGGCCGTGAATTTATGCCTTTGGGAGTGCACTATGTTATTAAATAACGGTGATTCACGCGGTGCATTGAGTTGGATAAGCGATAAGCTATATACAGCAAACGGCGTAAATAAATTGTGTAATTTCGCAGAAAAATTTGTGGTTAAGTCAAGCTAGATTTCTTTATTTTTCGTTTTGCCGATTATTACCCTAATTTATTTATGTTGATATTTTATTAAATGTACAGTCACTGGCAACTCAATGTTGGCCGTGAATTTATGCCTTTAGAAGTGCACGAACTACGCAATGACAAATGTTTGTATGGTTCAAAAAGATTCCCCGCTAATAAAAAAAAATCCTCGAGTCGAGGGCTTAACTACAAAAGTTGTAAAAGTAAGAGAAAAAAAAGTCAAACTTTATGGACATTGTAATGATAAAATGTACGAAGCTTTTTTTACCTTTTTCTTTTTTTACCGTGTACGTATTTTTTTTCTCGCTCTTCGCGCTCAAGAGATTACTTTCACATTTTATGTTTACCCGAGAGCGAGTAGATAAAACAGGGTATTCAAAAAAAAAGGGCTCATGCATTGCGCAACCCTTTTTGAAAACCCGTCTACAGTCGCGCTGTGTGTGTCTCATCGACCACGAGCAGACATTTATTATTCAACGATTCGAGCCAAGATACGAGTGCCGCATCGACCAGTCGCAGTTTCGTACCCACCGCGTTCTCACCAAGGCATTTCCAGTATCGCAAAAAAAAAAAAAAAAAAAAAAAACTATTTTTTTTTCTTGAATTTTTATATTTTTTATCATTCCCGTTACTATCATCGCGCGTTACGAAATCGGTAGCTTAACGAAACGCAGTGATAGCTCGTCGCAGCCGCGAGTGATATACGTGCCGTTCCTGCCGAGTCATTGCCACTCGAGAAAGGAAAGAAAAAAAAAAAAAAGCCTCGAGGGTGCTCGGCTCGGCTCTCCCGGCCGCGGGGATAGAGCGAAGCCGATCGAGTAGCGCGGAGCTTCCGTGCCTCGCCGATACCCCGCTTTCCTGCATTATTCCCCGTTGTCTCCGCCACGCAGCAATGAGAAATCGATTTGTTCGCGTTCGCCGTTCTTAATTAAGCCTCTCGGCGAATCCCGTCGACAAAAGCTTTACGGAAACGCGCGCACGGTCCTCCGCGTCCTCCACACAGACCCTCCTCTCGCCCGATAAATACAATGCCGGACGAAGTCGAGATCTATCAGGCTCGGTGCCAAAGTCTATGGGTGACGGACTCGTCCGACGGGTCTCGCCCGGTAACCGTTCGCACGTTGCGTAATCCGTTATCTCCGCAGTTTCGAATTTTCGATTTCTTTATCGATCTAAAAAAAAACTGAAAAAAGAACATTTTTTATTTATTTTTCTATTATTTTATATTTTAATAATTTTGCTAATTAATCGGGCATGATTGGACGAACGAATTGAACTGAGAGGGCCCTCGATGCTAACTCGGCCCAATGAATATCCAGCCGCAACAGCAGCAGGCACCGCAGACGCGATGGAGACTTTTTTATTCGAACACAGACTGTACACGTGCCGCTGCTGCCGTCTCCGACTTACTGGCGTTCTCGACCGTCTCGCCCCGGTAACCGTTTACACGTTACATAAACCTTTATCTCCGTTGTTTGAAATTTACAATTCGTTTGTCCATAAAAAAAAAATCATTTTATATTTGATAAGCGGTCGATTAGGATTCTACTTAAGATCCACGTGTTTTTTTTTTGTACTGCCTCTTGTATGTGGTTTCATGTATTTTGGTGTCGGCTCTCAAGGGACGTAGTCCTAGAGCCTCAGGTTCAATAAATAATAATAATAATAATTAACAATTTAATTAATGTATCGCCCCGATATGCAGCACGGAGATGATTGGACGAGACATAAATTTTTTAAAATAATTTTATTCTTGATAATCCATAATTAACGAATGTCGGGCGATTCGTTGATTGCGCGCTATATCGTTCCGATATGCAGCTCGGAGACGAGCGATAAAAAAAATTGTTTTTTTGAAATAATTTTATTTTTGATAACTCATAACTTAAGGATGTCGGGCGATTCGTTGATTGCTCACTGTATCGTCCCGATAGGTGGCTCGGAGACGATTGGACGAGGGAGCCCTCGATGCTACCTCGGCCCCAATGAATATCCAGCCGCAGCACCAGCAGCAGGCACCGCAGACGTGATGCAGCTCACCAGACTCATCCGGAGACTTTTTGTTCTAACATAGACTGTACACGTGCCGCTGCTGCCGCCTCCGACTTACTGGCGTTCTCGACTGTTTCGTCTCCCCGGAGGATCTCCCCCCGCTCTCCGGCCGCGAAGTATTTTTCCGACGCGCTACCAAAGTCCGTGACCTTCGGTCACACCCATAGTCTCAGCGAGTCGCTGAACGGACATCAATTGTTTACTCGATTCCGAGAGATCGTTCTGTTTTCTAACGTTAATTACGTTAACTACAAAGGTTCGGACTTTAGAGGAAACATTTGTCGTCCACTAATGTCCTTTATTTTCCGTCGATTTTAGGCAAAGAAATAAAATAATTCAAATAAAAGAAGTCTCAAAAAAAATGAAACCCTTTGTTTTTGCTTGAAATCATCGGAATAGTCGATTCAACAATCGTTTCAAGTTGCGATTTTGTTAGGCCCTTATTTTCACATCGAACGGCGTGAAATCCGAATTTAACAAACCTAAATTTGTTAGATTTTTCATTTTTTCATCGATTTTAGGCAAAAAAAAAAGTTATATTATTTTTCTCGGTTGGTTATTCACATGGTCGGAACACCGAATCGAATGGCCGATGCCGAGGAAAAAAATAACTTCTTTTTGCTTGAAATCATTGAAACAGTACATTCAAAAATAGTTCCAATAAAAAAAAATTCTTTGCCATAAAATTTTTGTTAGGCCCTTATTTCCACATCGAACGGCGTGAAATGCGAATTCATTATTCGACATAAATCCTCATCGAAGTTCGGGAAGAATCCTCATGGAAGAATGAAAAGAAGAATCTAGTGCGAGAGCCGAGGCTGAATTGTTATCGAGGCCGTCGACGAGTCCACTGGCGTCGTAGCATCGACCTCTCCGGTTCTCTCCTCGCGTCCCGAACGTCGTAATATTCGTTCCCACTGGCAGACAGTGAAGAGCGCTCTTCACTCCCCCCCCCCCCCCCCCCGTATTCGTTTCTCGCACGAATCAGGCACACACCGTCGAATGCCAGAGCCAAATCTTGCCCTGGAGTTACAAAGATAGATTAAAATGGTGACTTGACCAAGTGAGCTTCTTCTCTGGGGTTGCCAACTAGGCTCATTACCCAGAACCGCTTTTACCCTCAGCTCCTTTATATTCCGCCCCTCTACACCTGCCCGCGCCACGCCAAATAATATACGCGCTCCCGTCGTACGCGCTCCTCATTCTCTCTCGGAATGAACGGACCTGCCCCACAAACGAATATCCGACGACAGATTATGTGGGTCGCGATCGCGAATACGTAACCGCCGTCTATGTCAAGAATCCTCCTCCCGAAATGACGTTTTCATTGAAACTAAAAAAAGTGCGATGAAAAAAAAAAGTAATAAAAATGAAAATCCTTACGAGGATCAAGGATATTCCAGAAGCAGGGAGTGCCTGTGGAGCCGGCCGAGGTCCTCTTGCAGCTCTGTGCATCGCTCTCGGCGCCGTTCGAATGGGCCTCCTTGGTCGGCAAGCTGCACGACATCGGTGTGGTTCCTTCCGCTTCCATTTTTTTCCCCCTTATTTACGTATTTTTATCTATCTTCCCGAACGATCCGTCGCACAACAAAAAAATTGCCGCACTGTCCCGCACAATCCCTCACCTATAAGCTTTCCTTTGTTCCACGCAACTTCGACGCCCTCGTAACACCGAGATCTTCAAAACAATCGATAGGCTCCGACGCTGCGACACTTCGAGCCCTCGCACACCTCTCGCGATCTTCACTTTTTAACGGTAAAAAAAAAGTAACAACAATCGTCGACAGAGACACGCACCCTCGTATCGCAGAACAAAGTCTCACGATACAAATATATATATATCTATAATATAATGCGGATATATCGGTATTTTCACGGTTGGTCGATTGCGATTTCGCACCGCGGGCTTTCCGTTAGAAAATGAGAGTTCTCCCGGCTCGGGGTGAACGCAGCGACGAAATAAAACGGTGAACGTCGAGGAGTGAGGAGAGGGGGGGGGGGGGGGGGCGAGGAGCCGATATCGGACTTGCGCGTACGCTAACGTCACGAGGTTGCCGGCGCACAAGTGCCTTCGTTCTCGCGGCTATAGGACGGGAAACCAACTGCGTAACAGGAGGCGAGGCGGGATATTGCGGGGAGAGAGCACAGCGGCGCGTTCGCGTATCGGGCGTACAAACGTTAGCCTATCGCTTATACCGTCGCACTGTCCCGTACGTGTAGAAGATCTTTCCGTGTGGATGCGCCCGAGAGCTAGACTCCCGTTTTATGTCGACGAAGCTACGCCGGCGGACACGGCAGATACGTTATAATTCGTTGCGGAGTGGGCCGGTATGGATCGTGACTGGCGAACGTCGAAGTGAGGACTGAGGCACTTATCGATCGGTCCGCTCGAGCTAGAGAGAGGGTTCGCCCTCCCGTTTTCCTACTCCTCCGTCCGTCCTCCTCGCACGCGCGCCCGTAAGGCTACGCTATCAGCGACGAGGCTCCGCTACGCGGCTACCATTGCTACCACCCTTCGACCCCCTCCGAGCCCCGCCTGGCCCCCCCGGCGACAAGCCACCTAGAGGATTCATCGCCGCCGCCGCCGCCGCCTCTGTATCGCCTGCGCATGCATGCGGCTGGAAACTAGTCATAGGCGTCCCTCCGACGACTCCCCACAGAGGTCAGCCTCGGCTTTTCTCCCGAACGGGATCGGAGACTCCCGACGCGAACCCCGACACGCAACGGACACCCTTCGATACACGTCGTTACACGTTCTTAACGCTTCAGTCGGGGTTTTGTTCAGGGGGAGAAAAAGGGACTGGACGAAGCATTATCGTGAAAAAGATGGGTCGTAGGGTGGACTTTGGTATTGTCGAGGGTATGGAAATATTGTGGGAGATTTTTGCGAAGGTAACGCGGCGGATGAGTCGTCGATCGTTGGAAAATGGGCGGCTCGTGACGGATAACGAAGCGACAATGGCTATGACGATTGTTCGTGCGGCTTTCTTGACGTTTAGTCGGAGTTTAGTCGAATGGGAGGAAAAGGGACTGGGCGAAGAATTATCGTGGCAAAGGTCATGGGTGGACTATAGTATTCTCGATAGACTGGTATGAATTTATGCATTTAGAAGGGTGCGATGTCATTAAATAACGGTGATTCACACAGTGCGGTGAGTTGGATGAGGGATAAGCTATATACACGAACAGCGTAAATAAATGTCGTTTCGAAGAAAAATTTGTGGATAATTTTTCATTCTCTTAATTATTAAACTGGTTTTATTATGTTGCTATTTTATTAAATGTACGATCGTTGGCAAATCGATGTTGAACGTGCATTTATGCATTTATAAGTGTAG
This sequence comes from Ichneumon xanthorius, assembly GCA_917499995.1. Classification (NCBI taxonomy): domain Eukaryota; kingdom Metazoa; phylum Arthropoda; class Insecta; order Hymenoptera; family Ichneumonidae; genus Ichneumon; species Ichneumon xanthorius. The sequence goes on along the minus strand of OU824211.1, from coordinate 6,390,424 downwards.
GATCTACGCAGCAAAAAATGTCTCTACGTTTAATAAAGATTCCTCCCTAATAAAGAATAACAAAAGTTGTAAAATCATCGAGAAAAAAATGATTAAATGAACGAACCTTTCTTTACCGTTTATCAGGATTTTTTTCTCACTCTTCGCGAACAAGAGATTATTAAACGTGGGTCATAAGGTGGACTTGAGTATGCTTGAGTGTATAGAAAAATTGCGAGAGATTTTACAACGGTAACGGGATGACTGATTCCTGTCTATTTGGAAAATGGTTGGCTCTTACCGGATAATGAATCGACAATGGCTATGACGATTATCGGTGTCTGGATAGATGGATAGAGAGAGAGAAAGGGATATTTATTATGGGCTCTGGGGAGTCTCCTCGAGAGCTAAGCCAAAGTACAACGTTGATATTTTACAATGATGAAGAATCATAGGTCGTGCAATGTATGAACAGATGGCCAAAAGTGATGGTTAATAATACACGGTTCGGTGAGTTACAACATAGGAAGTAAAGGAATAGTTCTCGAAAATATAAATGTTGAAATATAATATTTAAAAAATTAAATAAATAAATGGAACGAAAATAGAAAGACTCCAAGCGTGAAACAATGCATATTAAGTAAATATTAAATAAATAAATAAAAATCGGGAAAAAGATGGAGATGGTGACCTGCAACACAGATAGATAGATATACATTTGCCGGGTTCTGAGATAAATCCTCCGAGGAGCAGAGCAATACAAAGGAGTTTAACTCTTAAGTCACACCGCCTGAAACTTTACCAAAACGGTACTAATGGACGCGGAATGGGGCCACGCTTTGCTGCTTTAGTGCCTAAAGAGCGTGGGTAGAGGTGTGATTTATAAAGGATTAAGTCTAATTAAAAATGGGTAAGAAATGAAACGGAAAAAGAAGGACTTCTTGTTATTGGGCTTGAGGGAAAATCAACGACAAATTTTATGCAGGACACCACAACGTTGAAAGCGAAATTTTATGTAGTGCACTACTAATAACCGAGTTAGTCACGGTTATTCCCGAAAGGGATCGGACTCTCCCGAGCGAACCCCGACACGCACCGGGCGCCTTTCCATATACTTACGTCATTCTTAACGTTTAGTCAGGGTTTACTCGAAAGGGGGAAAAAGGGACTGTGGACGAAGTATATCATGAAAAACATGGGTCATAGGGTAGACTTGAGTAGGCTCGAGTGTATGGAAAAATTGTGGGGGTTTTTATGACCGTAACGGAACGACTGATTCATCTTTAGTTGGGAATTGGTCGGCTCATATAGGATAATGAAGCGACAACGGCTGACGATTATTCGTGTCGGAAGGAGCTCTTGTAATTATTCGCTTCGAGGGAAACTCATTCGGTAAACAGCGTCTGGGACGTTCAACAACAAACGTTATGTAGTACACTGCTAACCCTGATAGACAAGCGGCACAAAAAGTAGCAGTTGACGCAATAATAGCGACATGTGCCGCACATATCGCAAATATCGTGCCAGTATTGCTACTTTTTGTGCCGCTTGTCTATCATCTAATGTTGATCAGTTACTGTTTGATTCGTATTTGCCCGAGCAGTTCATTTATCATTTGCGTCTGGAAGACCTCTTGTTATTGCGCTTGAGGGAAAATCATCCCGTAAACAACATCTGTGACGTTCAAGTACAATTTTTATGTAGTACACTACTAATGTTGATCAGTCACTTTTTGATGTTTCATGAATGAAGGCATTATTTGTATTCGCCTGAGCGGTTTATTTCTTGTTCATGTCTGGAGTACCTCTTGTTATTGGGCTTGAGGGAAAATCATCGGGTAAACAACATCTCTGACGTTCAACGGCAATTTTTATGTAGTGCACTACTAACGTTGATCAGTCGCTTTTTGATGTTTCATGAATGAAGGCATTATTTGTATTCGCCTGAGCGGTTTATTTCTTGTTCATGTCTGGAGTACCTCTTGTTATTGGGCTTGAAGGAAAATCATCGGGTAAACAACATCTCTGACTCTCAACGACAAATTTTATGTAGTACACTGCTAATGTTGATCAGTCACTTTTTGATGTTTCATGAATGAAAGCGTTGTTCGTATTCGCCCGTGCGGTTCATTTATCATTCGTAACTGGAAGACCTCTTGTTATTGGGCTTGAGGGAAAATCATCGGGTAAACAACATCTCTGACGTTCAACGGCAATTTTTATGTAGTGCACTACTAATGTTGATCAGTCGCTTTTTGATGTTTCATGAATGAAGGCATTATTTGTATTCGCCTGAGCGTTCATTTATCATTCGCTTCTGGAAGACATCTTGTTATTGGGCTTGAGGGAAAATCATCCCGTAAACAACATCTGTGACGTTCAAGTACAATTTTTATGTAGTACACTACTAATGTTGATCAGTCACTTTTTGATGTTTCATGAATAAAAGCGTTGTTCGTATTCGCCCGTGCGGTTCATTTATCATTCGTAACTGGAAGACCTCTTGTTATTGGGCTTGAGCGAAAATCATCGGGTAAACAACATCTGTGACGTTCAAGTACAATTTTTATGCAGTACACTACTAATGTTGATCAGTCACTTCTTGATGTTTCATGAATGAAGGCGTTTTTCGTATTTGCCCGAGCAGTTCATTTATCATTTGCGTCTGGAAGACCTCTTGTTGTTGGGCTTGAGAGAAAATCATCCGGTAAACAACATCTGTGACGTTCAAGTACAATTTTTAAGTAGTCCACTACTAATGTTGATCAGTCACTTCTTGATGTTTCATGAATGAAGGCGTTTTTCGTATTTGCCCGAGCAGTTCATTTATCATTTGCGTCTGGAAGACCTCTTGTTGTTGGGCTTGAGAGAAAATCATCCGGTAAACAACATCTGTGACGTTCAAGTACAATTTTTAAGTAGTCCACTACTAATGTTGATCAGTCACTTTTTGATGTTTCATGAATGAAGGCATTATTTGTATTCGCCTGAGCGGTTTATTTCTTGTTCATGTCTGGAGTACCTCTTGTTATTGGGCTTGAGGGAAAATCATCGGGTAAACAACATCTCTGACGTTCAACGGCAATTTTTATGTAGTGCACTACTAATGTTGATCAGTCGCTTTTTGATGTTTCACGAATGAAGGCATTATTTGTATTCGCCTGAGCGGTTTATTTCTTGTTCATGTCTGGAGTACCTCTTGTTATTGGGCTTGAGGGGAAATCATCGGGTAAACAGCGTCTGGGCCGTTCAACAATTTTTATGTAGTACACTGCTAATACTGATCAGTCACTCTTTGATGTTTCATGAATGAAGGCATTATTTGTATTCGCCTGAGCGGTTCATTGATCATTCGCGTCATTTTAAGCTCACCATTGTGCGGCGATGTTTCAACGCTGCGATAACGATCGTCGTTTTTCCCGTGTAAGCGTAGACTTCCCGTGCAAAACGAATAACGACGAGTATAAAAGGCTGCGAGCTTTACGCAATCGCATTTTGCATCCGATACGTTCTCGCTCTTGGATGCCCGAGCGATTACGATTTTTTCTTCTTCTTTCCTCCGAGGGATTACGCGCTAAGAGCGTCTCGTATTACGAATGTGTCCCCGCGCACCGAGATATGACGCAACGGTCACGATCACGCTCCGAGATACGGACAACGCAGACGGCGAGGATCGTGACAATTGTAAGATCTTTTTTTTTTTGTTCATTGGGCGTACTCCGGCGGGTGCAGAGTGCAAATCACGTTGCGGACAACGAAGAACGGTCGGGGCCTGTTATGTAAAACATTTGATTGGCTGAGGTTGTAAATTGGCTTTCTCACAGGCTGTAGTGTCTCGATGAAAAATACATCGAACGAGAACTCTACGCAGTAAAAAAAATCGTATACTTAATAAAAATCGTATACTTAATAAAAATCGTATACTTAATAAAAATCGCATACTTAATAAAAATCGTATACTTAATAAAAATCGTATACTTAATAAAAATCGTATACTTAATAAAAATCGTATACTTAATAAAAATCGTATACTTAACAAATATGTCTTAGCGACAAAGGTCGACAATATTTTTTTCTTGTTGACTTTGCTTTTCTTTTAATTAAGGAACGATATTTTAAACAAAAATGATTGAAAATTTGGCAACTTTTTTTTGTTTTCGGAACATGGAGTGTTTGTTACACTATGTTTATACACTTTTTTTTTTACCGTGTAGCTGGGAATAATTTACTAAACTTATGGAGAAATGAAATTAAAGATGACCCTCAAAAGTGTTAAATATTTTTCTTTGACCTAAAAAAATTTACCGACATTATCTCCAGGTACAATAAATGTACCGAGACTTGTCGATGCAAGTTGGTCCAAAGGTAGCGACAACGGATCCGAACTCCATAGTCCGATGGGGCAGGGAGATAAGAAACAGTTGCAAATCTCAGGTGGTTTAAAATAGCAAGATGAAATCAAGGAACCATATTTTTTTAAAGATTGCAAATTTGTCAAGAAAAAAATGTGGAGATTTGCGAACGAGGAGTGTTTGTTAAATGTAGAAACCTTTCTTAACGTTTGCCTGGAAATACTTTACGAAACTCACGAAGAAAAAAAATCGGTAACGCGATCCTCAAAAATATTAAATATTTCCAAACTTCACCCTAAAAAAAATGTGCCGAAATTATTTCCAGGTATATTAAATGTATCGAGACTTCTCGATGCAAGTTGGTCCGAAGGTAGCCACAACGGATTCGAACTCCAAAGTCCGACGGGGCAGGGAGATAAGAAACAGTTGCAAATCCCAGGTGATTTAAAAGAGTAAGGCGATAGCTTGTCGCACGATTTTTCAGTTATTCGATACAGTATCGATGAAATTTGTCCGCATCGATGTCGCGCGAGAATACGTGGAGCGCGACGACGACCCGAAATTCAATAACCGTGTCTGGAAGTCACGCCTCGCGGATTTTCTTTTCTAAAAATCCGAAGGCCGAGACTGTAACTTTGATCTGTCGGAAAATGAACGGAATGTTGAAAAAAAAAAAACCGAAAAAATACGAGCGTAAAATTTGTATCGCTATCATTTTTGAATAATAAAAATGGTAAATGGTACTTCTTGGGGTACAGACTGCGACAGGATGGCGTAAGGTGAACGGCCCAATTATTGACCGTGGTCCAATTATTGTCCATTAATCATATTATTATTGATGTGCGAATGTTCAAAAATTAAAATAATTCATCATGAATTGAACATGAATATGTGCGTATATTTCAGGTTCATTATTTTTAAATGGTCAAAAATATTACAATGATACTTATTTTAGTTAATTAAGACTCAAAACTTTTCGGTAATACAAGTTACTTCAATACCTCGACTATTTTTAACAATCTTAAAAATAGTGGAGCTATTGAAATAACTGGTATTATCGGAAAGTTTAGTCGTCATTCATTTTCAATGCCACGTGGAGGTGGTCAGTAATTGGGCCGTTCACCTTAGCGTCGCAGACTTTGCGGAAGTCTAAACGTCACGCCTCGCGGATTTTCTTTTCTAAAACTCCGAAGTCTGACGCTGTAATATACAAAATATGCAAAAATATTTAAAAATATTTAAAAAAGTAACCCACGAGAGTAAAACTTTTATCATTATAATTCCAAATAATAAAAATGGTACATGATACTTCCTACGCTACAGAATGCGGCAGGGTGACGTAATGCAGACTTTGCGGATGTTTGAAAGTCACGGCCCGCGGATTTTTTTTTTTTTTTTCCAAAAAATCCAAAGTTTGAAGTAGCAACTTTGATCTGTCGGTAAAATGAAAGAAATAGAAAAAAAAAAATACGCGTACATAAAATTTGTATCTTAATGATTGTGAATAATTAAATTGGTAGACGGTACTTCCTACGGTACAGAATGCGCCAGGGTGGCGTAGTGCCGCAGACTTCGCGGCGCCCACGCGAGCTTTCACGGAGACCCTTCGTCGCCGTACGTACGACACCCCTCTGACGATAAATAACACTTTATATCTTTGTCTCACTCGCCCCCACTCTCCCGAACGTCGAGCAACCCTATTCTGCCATTCAGGGACACACATGCAATTTATCTATTTATTCTTCATGAATACAAAAATAACATTCATTTTATCGACAGCCCGACAGAAGAGGCTTCTCTAGCCTCTTCAAAGCTCGTGTCGCCACGTGACGACGCAACCTATATCGACTCTTCTTTTTTTGCTCCAATAATAAATTCGCCTTATTTTCAAATTACGAAATTTTATTTATTTATTCACATGGCGTCCAGTAAAAAGTCTGTACGAAATTTAAGGACATTCAAGGACAATTTCCAGGACATTTCCAGGTTGTCTTGGGACATTTATAAAAAATTAAAATATGCATATCGCGTGCGACGTACGAAATAACATTTAGTTCGATAACCACTTTTCTTTACGTTGCAATGGGTTCAGAAACCAAAACCAATATTTCAGCAGAACTGAGATACACATTTTTTAGGATTGTCACTAAACACCCACACTAAAAAAAAATTGAAAGGGGCCCTGACGGGCCCCTTTGATCACGAATATGACGTTCATTTTGCTCCAAACCCAATATTTTAGATTTTAATCCCAAAAATGCGATTTCACATTAGAGCAAACTGTTTTCAGTGCATAAAATCGAAGCTACAAATGTCCCACTGCACTTGCGCACAAAAAGACCAGCGGATTCATGTTCAGCGGGAAAAATACATCGAAATACGTGGCAGCTTATTTAAAAAAAAGACAAAAACATTTACTAAACTAAATATACATTTTTAAACAAACTCAAATTTTCGGGGAAATAAAAAATTCAAGGACATTAGGTGAAATTCAAGGACATTTCCAAGGTCAGGCAAAATTCAAGGACATTTCCAAGGTCAGGCAAAATTCAAGGACAATTCCAGGACTGCAAGGACTCCAAGGACCGCTGGACACCATGAATCCATCATCGACGTTACAACAGTTTCAAGAGCAGCTCAATTACCGACAATTTGTTTCTGAATCCATAGAGAACATTTTTTATTCGTGATTCTCGTTTCTTTCGACATCGGTCGGTAACAAAAACGGTGCATCGAAATTCTCTGCGCTCCTGTATTTTTCGGTACAAAAAACAAATAAACAATAAACCCTCTCTTCGATAATTATAAAGTTCATTGCATAATTATTCCCATCGTTTTCCCGAGAAATCAATGATTTCGAAAATTGTTGAAATCGTGAGTCGCGACCTTTTTTTTTTTTATAAATAATCAATCGAGTAAGTCGCCGCGAGACCTCCCTGATCGACGACCGTCCGCGCGACTTCCTGCCGTCCCAGCCGTAAGCGACTTGCCGTTGCTCGGCCGGTATTGCAGGCTTCCACGGGAGGGAACGAGCGTGAGATAAAATTGCCTTTCGTCCGACCGCAGCCGGCGCGAACAGAGGGAGCTTCTTCCGTGCACCGCGCACAGAAAATCTCCGCGAGTTTCTCGCTCGCCGCTATTATAATGCGATTCGATTGGGAACGAATCAATTGCGCAACGGTAACAATTCCATGCGACTCTTCGCGGCTCCCGACAGCTGCAAAGGGTGCATAGGAAACCATCACAGAATACCACGAACAAAACTCAGGACGATCAATACACTCGCTACCTGCCGGTATGGGGAGGGGATTTCCAGTGTTTTTTTTTTATTGCCCCGCAGAGACGACGACCTTCCCAATGACGTTGCCCAAACTATTCGCCAGCAACGTTTCTTGGAAGATTATTTTCGTGTTTTTTTTTACGATCTTTTTTTTTCTCGCATATACAGTCAGGCCGGTGGCTGAAGGCCAAATTTGTACTACTGTGCTACTGCGGCGAATTCGGGCTTTCTCACTGCGGAATCCTCCCGCGCGTTGCATCGCGTTGCTCTGTACCGCATAGCTCCGCGTCCAGCCGGGGCTCTGCCTATCAGAGTAATCGCGGTATATAGCATAAGTACCCGTCCTACCATGAAAGAGGAGCGAATTCCCAGCCGATTAACCCATTAAAGCGAGCTCGATAACAAATAAAGCGTCATACGAAGTGACGTCATACCGAGAAAATACGTCACTTGTGGCTGAAAAAAAAAAATGAGATTTCCAATACGGAAGTGAAGTATTTCTGGTACGCTGTCACGACCGGTCGAAAAAATGAGATTTTCGGATCGAAGTGACGTATTTTCCGAAATGACGTCGCTAACGGTAAAAAATGCGATTGTCAAACCGGAAGTGACGTGTTTTCAGTATGAAATCACTTCCAGTCGAAAAGTGCGATTTTCAAACCGGATGTCAGATATTAACGATAGAACATCACTTCCGGTTGAAAAATGTGATTTTCGAACCGGAAGCGACCCATTTCCGATATAACATCACTTCCGGTTGAAAAATGTGATTTTCGAACCGGAAGCGACGCATTTCCGATATAACATCACTTCCGGTTGAAAAATGTGATTTTCAAACCGGAAGCGACGCATTTCCGATATAACATCACTTCCGGTTGAAAAATGTGATTTTCAAACCGGAAGCGACGCATTTCCGATGTGACATTACTTCCGGTCGACAAATGCGATTTTCAAACCAGAAGTGACGTATTTTCGATGTGACGTTACTTCCGGTCGAAAAATGCGATTTTCAAACCGGAAGTGACGTATATCCGGTACGCCGTTACTTCGGGTCGAAGAATGAGATCTTCCGACCGGAAGTGACGTATTTCCGCTAAATCATAGGAAATCGAAATTTCCGGTTTCTCAATTTCACACTCGATAGCGAGTGCAATCTGCCAGCCGTCAATAATTTTATAGCCTAAAACGCTGATATTTTCTACTCTTCGTCTCAAAGTTTGCATCAGTCGACTGTTCTTAAGACACTTTACGTTGCAACTGAAACGTTAATGTATTCCCTTCGTTTGCCGATAATCGCCCACTGCTCGCCCATAACAAGGAAATTCTTCATCGCAAGTGAAGCGCGCCGTGACAACTATCGCCGTAGTTTAGCCGACGTCTTGATGTGTACATAGGATAAGGAGTTATCGACTCGCGATAAAACGCCTCGGCCAATGAGATTGCCGGAAACACTTGACCTTAACTTGTCTAAGCCCGACACTAGACCTAACTCACGCACACAGGACAGTTACACGTTTCAATCCGTCGAGCCTGCGATATTAATTTTTTCCCCGACTTACGGCAGTCGTACAACGAGAGCAGAAACGCGAGGAACTCGTCGCGACGTCTATTCGAAGAAACAGAGAAATAGAGTTGCGCGACGTCGATATCGGGCCCTGCGTCGATATATCGCATTCTTGCCGACACAATACACCGAGAATTGTCCCACGTCCAGATAGAATCCGTTCGTCACTCGACTCGAGTCGCAGCGACGAGGTCGTTAATTGAACGCGATTGTTTAGTGTTTTTCGACAAGATCAAGAAAACGCTCCGTCGCGCGAATATAGGTCGACAAAAATCCGAACGTTCGGGATATTTATAACGACGGAACTATCGAAAACAAGGTAAAGGCACCGTTTTTAGTGACCTCGACCCATTTTCTAATACCATACATAAAAAAAATGGTATAATGTTTAAAGTTTTCACAAAGTTTCGAAAGCTAATATCATTGTTTAGTGTTTTTTGATAAGATTAAGAAAACGCTCTATGATGCCAATATAGTTCGACAAAAACCCGAACGCCTGGGGTATTTTTACCGACGGAGCTATCGAAAAGAAGGCAAAGGGACCTTTTTTTTAGTGACCTCGACCCATTTTTGAGTACCCTCATTTTTTTTTATAATGTTTAAAGTTTTCACAAAGTTCAGAAAGCTGATATTATTGTTTAGTGTTTTTCGATAAGATCAAGAAAACGCTCTATCACGCCAATATAGGTCGACAAAAACCCGAACGCCCGGGGTATTCTTACCGATGGAGCTATCGAAAAGAAGGTAAAGGGACCTTTTTTTTAGTGACCTCGACCCATTTTTTAATACTCTCAATTTTTTTTATTTTTTTTATGTCTAAATTTTTCACAAAGTTTCGAAACCTGATATTATTGTTTATTGTTTTTCGATAAGATCAAGAAAACGCTCTATCACGCCAATATAGGTCGACAAAAACCCGAACGCCCGGGGTGTTTTTACCGACGGAGCTATCGAAAAGAAGGTCAGGGGACATTTTTTTTTAATGACCACGACCCTTTTTTTAATAATTTCAATTTTTTTTTAATAATGTCTAAAGTTTTCACAAAGTTTCGAAACCTGATATTATTGTTTAGTGTTTAGGATTTTTTTTTATAAGGTCAAGAAAGCGCTCTATCACGCCAATATAGGTCGACCAAGATCCGAACGTCCGGGATATTTATACAGTCTGAGCTACCGAAGACGAGGTAAAAGGACCATTTTTTAGTGACCTCGACCCGTTTTCTTATACCCTCATTTTCTTAAATAATAATGTCGAAAGTTTTCACAAAGTTTCGAAAGCTGACATAAAGCGAGAAACGCAACTCCGGTCGCCTTGGCAGCGACCCAAAGTGAAATTTATCGATAACCCGTGAATTGAGATATTCCAACTGCGTGTTGAAAAAAAAACATAATTCCTGCAAGCTCGACAACAGCGCGGGAGTCGAAGTCCCTCGAAAATACTTCTATACGTTTCCAAAATTAACTCGCCCGTCGTTGCTCCTAGCTGTGTGTGTGTATGTGAAGAATGAAAAAAAAAGTAGAAAAAAAGCGTATCGGTGAAAGTTTCGGGGGTGAGACCGTCGAGCGTCCCACGCTTCCGGCTGTCTGTTGCCGTCCGGAGAGCCGCTGACGCGGCGTTCGGGCGTATCTACCACCGGATCCCATTGCCAACGGGTTTTGCCGGAAAATATTATTTTTAGTCGAACGTTAAGGAAAGGCGAATCGGAGACCCGGGTATTAAACGCGTCTCGTCTCTCGGCCATTCGAGTCGCCACTCCCCCGCTTGTTATTATGATATATACACACATATAGTTATATATATATAGTCGCATAGCCGCAATTCGGATAATCGAGGTTCTACTATATATTATATACTATACTATATACTATATTAAATCTAATGTATATATATATATATATATATATATATATATATATATATATTATATATCCGCTATATCTCTAGAATATAGCATATGGGAGTGATTTAGGATCGAAATCCACTTCTATATCATGGTTGCCACGGAATTCTCCAACTGGAATTCCCTGACTTCTCCTGGTCTTCGAGGAAAAAAATGGAATTTTTCCAGTCTATCGGGCAGGGTAGGACAAGGCAATAAAAAATAACGTAAACTGAAATATATAATGACTATTAATATATTAAACTCGGTTCACAATATTAAAAATTCCCAACGAAAATAATATCACAACATAGTCATATATATGCTCTATATAGTCGACAAATTTGCTGAAACGAAAAATGTTGACGTCATGCAGCATGGAATTGAACGAAGATCATCAGATATTCCAAAAACTTCCAGGGTTAAAAAGAAATTCCATGACTTTTCCAGGTCCCAAAAAATCCCCTGACTTTTCCCGGTTTTCCAGGTTTTCCAGGTCCGTAGCAACCATGTATATGCTATGGAAATCGAAATCTAGAGAATATAACGTATGGGAGTGATTTAGGATTGAAATCTACTTCCATATATAACCACTAATATATATATATATATATTCTTTTGTATATAGTTTTTAGTATGTAGTAGAACCTCGATTATCCGAATTACGACTTGCTTCATCCGGATGGCTATTATCCGAACCCTGGTGCAGAGTTTCAATGTCATTTCATCGTCGAGCGCTACTTTATTGCAGGGGCGACGGAGCTTGTATCGCGCGTCTGTATGTAACACCGTTTACACGTCGATTTTTTTGCGCGGTATTAATTAGTTTTTCACGACGCGCCGAGATGTTCACATTCGTTCATGTGTACATGTGTACTTCCACTTCCAATCTGAAGCATAATATTCTTACGGTGAAAAAAGAAACAAAATTATAAATTCGTTTCTAACCGAGTTAATTATTATTATGCAATATTAATCTTTTCAGCACCTTTAATCCACTTGATTTTTTTCATATTTTTGTACCATTCACAAGTGTTTGCAATCCCCTCACACTTCTCTGAAACTTATGCGAAGTTCACACTATTCACAAAGACAACCTTAAAAACTCTTCACAATCATTCACGATTTTAAAAAACCAACGTACCGACAAAGCCACAATTCAAAATGCACAAAAACAAATTTTGAAAAATCTGCCATAAAAAAAAACCCCGTTCATTCACCTTGATCTAAGAAGCTCAGGCTTTAGTTCGTTTCGACTTGACCCCAAACGCCCCATATATATATATATTAATATATATATATTTCTCTCTAAACGCGAATCTCTCCTGCCGATTGAAGAACGCTATGCAGGTTGACGGCAGCGCACGCGGAGGGGGAGGGGGAAGACGGCTGCAGGGGGGGGGGGGGTTAAAGTGGTGCAAGGAGAAAGACCTAAAGCGCGCGGAGAGGAGCTACGGAGCTACGTGTCTCCGGCGGATCGATATAATACGACGCAGCGGATAGGGTCTACACTTCTCTAGACCCCCCCCCCCTCCCCCTCTGCGCGCCCCTCATACAAGCTATATAGGTAAACCATCCCTCCATGTACATCGTCGTGCATGGTCGCGCAACCCTACGTGTGCTCGTCGACTCCGTGCCGTTGTAACTTATACTGGGAATCGTATAAGCCACCCCCATCGCCCGATCCACGCACGTAGCCGGCTGTAACGCGCGAAACTACTCCCATTAATGAAGCCCGGCCGAGAGGGTGAGGAGACTCGAGACACAGGCCCGGCTGCGGTCACGGCACGGAGACGAGGTTGCACGGTCGTATTTATACGCGTCGTGGCCAAGCGCCTCGGCTCGCTCCTATCCAAATATTGCGACGGGATTTCCAGCGCGGAATAGTTAATAGAGCGGAATAAACGGATGATCGGGTCCGAGCGAGAGGCACAGTTGCCCGGTTTGTACACAGTAAGAGAAGCGGCGCGCGGCCGCTAGGAGGAAGAAATCGAACGAGTAACGAACCGAGCCGATGACTCACGGCTCGGGCCTTCGGCTATAGCGATAAAAGAACTCTCGCCTATCGGCGTCCTAGGAAGAGTCGAGTCGAGATGCTTCTCGCTGTTATCTTGATCGTCTGGTGAAATGTTTTTTTTTTTTTTTTTTTTTTTTTTTTTTTGCGGGTTTTCATCGCAAGCTGTGGTAAGGATTTTACTGCGCTTCGAGCTACCGGAGGGGCAAAAAGTGGGAGGAAATGACCCGTAGGCGCAGCGCGGTAAACGTTCGACCGGATTGATGGAGATGCAGTTTTGTCGATGCCGGAACGAAACTTCCATTCGAGGAAAGAAAAATCCATGGATCCAGTTAAGTACGGACGGAAGGAAATGTTCGTGGTTAAAAATTCTAAAGTGAAGAACGAAATTCTGAAGTGAATGAGAATATAGTGAAATTAATGGGAAGCAAAAGAATACAGTTAGGCATGACCCTGAAGATATCTGCATCAGACAGTTAGGCACATTTAGATCTCTACTACTCACAACGGTAGACCGTATTAGAACTCCATCCAAATGTCTACCACTGTATGAAAAAAATTTCTACTAGAGCGAACCAGACGCCAACAATTGAGCACATTTACATCTCTACCACTCATAATTCTACCAGATAACAACTCTACCAGAAACATCTCTCCCCGAATAACTATAGCAGAAAGTAAATAAAACTCTACCAGAATCAAAATAAAACTCTACTGAACTTGAAATAAAATTCTACCGAACTTGAAATAAAACTCTACCGGAATTGAAATAAAAGTCTTCCGGAATACAAGGCTAGACGGTAACTTTGTATTCCGGTAGAGTTTTATTGTAATTCCGGTAGAGTTTTATTTCCATTCCGGTAGAGTTTTATTTCCATTCCGGTAGAGTTTCATTTCGATTTCGGTACAGTTTTATTTTAATTCTGGTAGATTTTTTTTGCTTCTTGGTAGAGTTCTAATATGGTAGAGATGTTTTCTGGTAGAGTTATGAGTGGTAGAGATGTAAATGTGCCAAGAACTGTACCACATAACAACTCTACCGGAATATAGGCAGTCAAGAAAATCTCTACAAGAAAAAAATACTCTCCCAGACTTGAAATAAAACTCTACCGGAATACAAGCCTACCGTCTAGGCTTGTATTCCAGTAGAGTTTTATTTCAATTCCGGTAGAGTTTTATTTGTACTCTGGTAGAGATTTTCGTTGAGTTCTAATACGGCAGAGTTGTGAGTGGTAGAGATGTAAAAGTGCCTAAAATTACCAACAATGACGCTGGACAAAAAGTGTTTGTCAACTCGACAAGCGTTTTTCCACCGTGCATAGTCGAGAAGAAACACGAACGGAACAAGTAGAGACGACGAGTGACGAATCGGGGCAAAACAGGACATTGTGGCAAAACGGAATAATGGGGCAAACCGCAATTTTCCAATAACTTGTGGCTGGCTGCGGTGGTGGTAAGTGGGGCAAAACGGGCTTGAAAATCCTGAACTAAGGTAAACGTACCAATGACTGGACACGTCCCAGTGGCCGGACAAGACATGAGTGCAAGAGAGATGGAAATACGATTTTTCATGCATGTCCAGGGACTGGGACTGCTCCCTTAAGTGTCCGGCCATTGGTACGTTTACCTTACACAGTAAAAAAAAGTTTCTACTGTTTACAACTTATTGTCCACAACCCTCCACAATGTAAATTCTTAATTTTCCGATCACAACCCCCAGCCCTAGTTTTACAAACAAAACTACAAACTAAAATTGTCCAAGTTAATGTCCTCACTTATAAAACAAAAAATACTTGTACTAAACTTCGTGTCCCAATTTTACAAAATAATTTTTTTTCTCTCTACCGTTGGGACAAAAATTCGTGTTTAAAAAATTATTGGAAAATTGAGTTTCGCCCGATGGTTCCATTTTGCCCCGCTCCCCCCTGCTCCGACGATCCGCTCGGTCGAGCCCGGTCGTGAAAATTCTCTCGCGAACGCGTCCGGGCATTGTAACCAGGCGGAAGTGCCTCTCGCTCCTCTCTCTTTCTCTCGCTCCGCTGCAGAGTGCGGTAACCGCGATACACGGAAAGAGCCATCGAGTAGTAGGTGGGAATAGCGATTAGCGCGAGGCGATATACCGTTGCGCTGCGGCGTTACGAATTTCGCATCGTTAGAGGACACGTGCCAATCCGTCCCGAATCGCTCGACCAATTAGCTGCCTCCGACTAAAAACAAAAAAATTCCATTCGATTATCAGAATTTTAATTCGCGGGTGATTCTTCGACGACGATTGGATCGTCGATAATAACTCTATTAATAGACGTGAGCGCAGGCTTTACGGGTACGCGCTAATACGAAAGAGACATACGTGTTCGACGGTGACTCACGAGCACTCGACGAGGCGTGCAAACCAGAGGTAGTCGTGACCAGTTCCCCTTCGCTGCTACGGAGAAACGGTAATTGATATTTTGAGGTGCAAAAAAAAACGCCGATTACGCGACCGTCAGACGCGCGGTCAATGTCACGTGCTTCCGGTCGTATACGCTTTGCGACACTGTACTTATCGTAGAGCGCACGGTTTACGACGAGATGACGCTAGAAGGGGCTTCTTAACTTCGGCTACATAAACGACGATCGATTCGTAGCGTCTTCCGCGCTGAAATAGCTACTGGCTCTACGTGCAACAAGTTTTACTACTACTGTGCATTCGATAAAAAATTTAAAAAGAGCTTTCTTTGCTACCGAGCCGGCTTTACGCTCACACGTGCTCCGCATTAAGGTAGTACTAGCGCAATGACTGACGCCGCCTGAGTTTGAGAGGAATAAAAGAGAATTACAAACACTTCTCGATCAGATAAAAATCTGAAAAAAATCAAGCATATGGAAGATGCTGATAAGATCGTTCGTCCATAATAATGATCCCAAAATGTTATTCGTTTCCTATATGTTAAAATTTGTTTAAAATCGTAATTTTCAAGTATTAGATAAAATTCTGAAAAAATTCATACGTATTCAGAAAAATTAACAAATCATTTTCGTAATAAAAAAAATTTGGTTGCCGGGTAATTTGTTGCACAATTTTTTTTTTCAGTAATTTGTTACTAACATTCTGAAATTATTATTATGCACAAACAATCTTTTCAGCACCTTTTATATGCTAGAATTTTTTCAGATTTTTTTCTCATCGAGAAGTGTTTGTAATCTTTCTCTTTTTTCTCTCGAACTTAGGCGACGTCAGCCATTGTGCTAGTACTACCTTAAATTGGTCGATCGAATGATTCAAAAAGGGATCGTTGTCGGGAACAATTGCATAGTTAAAAAATTGAAATTTTCAAATTTAAGTTGATAATTGAATCATAAAAGTTGAAAATTGAAATTTTTTTATCGCTTCCCCATGAAAGTTGAAAATGGAAGTTTTCATTTCGCTTCATCATAAAAGTTGATAGTTGATAGTTGATAGTTTGAATTTTTATAACACTTCCTCATAATGTCCCTTTATTCGCAAGGCTTCTTCTGTGAGAAAGCATTTACTATATCTTTAGTTTTCTCATAGAGAAAGCTTTGCGAATAAAGGGACATTATGAGAAAGTATTATAAAAATGTCAACGTTCAACTTTCGACTTTCAACTAGAGGCTTTGTTCCACAAACCAACTGAGCGGTTAAAAGGGTCCTACGATTAAATTGGTTGTTCAATTGCATTATCAACCAATCGCGGAGAAACTCTTCGTTATCCAACCAACTCTATAGTTAAAATAGATTCACATTGTTAATTGGTTGATCGACCAAAAAACAATCAATTTAATCAGCTCGAACGTATAATCATAGAGTTGGTTGTGCGATTAAAAAAGAAACTTCCTTGCCACAACCAATTGCATAATAAAAAATGTCCCAGCTGATTAAATTGGTTTATCGACCAACCGAAAAAACAGGCTTTGTTCTCCAAACCAACCGAGCGGTTAAATGGGCCTTATGTGATTAAAATCTTTTGGTCAACTGTTGTTGCATTATCAACCAAGCGCGTGAAAAGGCCTCGTTGTCCAACCAACTGTACAGTTAAAGATATCCTTACCAGAAACGCAAGGGGGGCACCGCTCAACGCGGTAGTCACTGTGCGAGAGAGACAGGCGATACAAAGCAAGTGTGCTAAAAAAAAGCTGAACGCTTCGTTTTTTTTATATGTTTAAAAAATATTTTATCTTCCCGAGAGATATGTTGAACAATTTTATTCCTCATCAATTTGTCGCCAACCTTTTGGAATTATTATTATGCAAAATTAATATTCTCAGCCTCTTAAATACGCTTGATTTTTTTCAGATTTTTATACCATCCAGAAGTGTTTGCAATTCCATCTCATTTCTCTGACACTTACGCGAAGTGAACACAATTCGGACCACCTTAAATGGTCCTGTTTACATCGTTCTTCAATTGGCCTATCAATCTACACTCGAGCATCATCGCACCAATACGCACCAACTCGTCATAAGGTATCGCCTATACACACACCCGCCCCTATATTTATAGCCGGAATACTCGACGATTTATTATCGTCGCGAAATGAATCATCGGTGACTTACCGAGACCCATCTGAGTGAATATCTCCTTGGGCGCGATGTCGTCAGCGTTTACTTTTCTCCCGTGCTGGCTGTTGCCGGTCGATCTCGTCGACGATTTCGCCGGCGATTGTTCGGGCGCCGACTCGAACTCCGAGTCGCCCGTCTCCGTTCCGCTCTGCTGCTGCTGGCCGCGATGTTTGTGTCCGCCGCGCGTCGAGCTTTCGACCCCGCCGCTGCCCATGAAGTCGTCCGACATAACGAACTTCTCGTCGTTCCCGCGCTCGAGATCGCTTCGCCTCGGGAAGTCCCGATCCTCGTCCTCCTCGTCGATGTCCGCCTTGGGCAGAGGCGGCAGCGGCTTGGTCGGCGCTTCGAAAAACTCCCTCTCGGCCTTGGCCGCCTCCTCGACAAACTTCGCCGTCGCCGCGTGTTTCTGCTCGGGTTTCTCAACGACGTTCCATGTATCGTCATCGATGAGATTTCTCGCCACCTCGACGGGCGTCTTTTTCGCCTCAACCGGCGACTTGTCGTCGGCGAGGAAATTTAATTCCTGGGATTTCTGCGCTCCCGGAACGACGGAAGACTCTCCGAACGTCGAGCCTGGAAGATTCTGACCGTCGCCGGTCAGCTGACGCGTCGTCTCGACGTCCACGAATCCCGAGCCGAGATCCTGATTTTCGTTCATATTTTTCTCGTTCTCCTCGGCCCGGTGAGGCTTCTCCTCCTCCTCGGCCTTGTCCGGCGCTAGACGCGCGTTCGGACCGCCCGACTCTCCGCTCTTCTCCTCGGACTCCCTGGGAATCTCCGGAGAATCATTCCGACGCTCCTCCTCGCCGCTCTTCCGTTGATTCTCCCCTTTGGGCTCCTCCGCCTTCGACTCCTCGGTTCTCTGATCACGCTTGTAACTGTTGTAATCGCCGATCGTTCTCTCGGTCTCCATGAAGGCCATCGTCGCAGCCTTCGGGTCTACCTGACGAAACTCGTTGGCCCGCCGCTCGCCGGCTTCGTCCTGCTGCGCCTCGAACCGATGATGCAACGTCTGCGCATCGCTCGCCGCGCCGGCGAGCTCGTCGAACTTCTCGAAGTTGGCCGAAGGTGGCGGTGTCGCCGGGACCGGCTGGAGGACCCTCTCGTCCACCGGTATACTCGTGTCGAGGATGTTCCTCTCGAGCTTGCTCGCCACGTCCATGAGATCGGACACACCGCCGCTCGCCGGTGCCGCGCGCGGTACGTCTATCAACTGGACGGACGTGGCGTCGAGAACTCCGCTGGAAACTGTCTCGTCGAGCTGCGAGCCGTCGTGTTCCAAATGCTCGAAGTCGTCCATCGAGTCGTTCTCACGCTTCATGGGACGAGAGGCCTGCACTACCGGCTGTGGCTGAGCGTTCAACGCCTGCGAAACGACCTCCTCCTTCCCCGGCGACTTAGAGTCGAGCGAATCCTTCTCCATCATCGAAGTCTGTTCGGATTTGTGTGGGGGAGAATATTTTCTTTTTTTTCCGTGATAAAGCGCCGGCTTCTTTAGCTGAGTGCCTGAAGGCACGTGTCGCTTATAACCTTTGTTAGTTTCGTAAAGAATAATAAGCGAGGGTAACTTTTTGGCCTTAGGGTAAGAAGAATAGTTAAGTGTAGCGGCGAAGCTCGATGCGAGCTCGGGGGCGGGCGGAGGTTTTGGTGAATCGATCGTTAATGTATCCGAAAAATGTCGATGTCGGAGAACTTGATGGGCAGAGTTTTTGGAGGTAGCGGATCGAGTCCGGATGGTCGAGAGTGTCGGAAAAGAATCGCGGAGGTTCCGAGAGATTAATAAAAAGTTTTAATTGTATACTGTAGAACGCGCCCGGCACGAACCGCGACGATATTCCTCGTGGATGTACACTTGTCGCTCCTCGCGGCGCTTATGAATCACACGCACACTCAGCTGTCAAATGTCAGTAGTTGGCGCACGCTAGCCGCAGCAGCACTGGCCGCTCCAGAAAGTTTAAGGCCTTCGGGAGGCTCTCTCTGTACGCTGACGTAGCGGGATATAACTGCCGCCCCGAGAGGAGGCCCGCAAGGTAGAAAGCCACGAGCGGGTAATCGGAAAGGGGAGAGACGGAGCGAGTGGGTTTCGCGAACGGGGGCGCAGTCGTCGGCGCACGCACGAAATTTACAGCTAAGGCCGGAGCACTCTCGGGGCGAGGGAGAAAGAGGGAGACGAGCGGCGGCTCGATCGGCATGAGCGACGCTGGAATCTGCATTACCCTACCGAAGCGCCCCGATAGATCTCGGTCTGAGACCCATATACCTTACTAAAAAAAAAGTTTAACATAAAAATGTTCATATAGCTTTGGCATAAAAGTTGAACATTTTTATTTTCATATCGGTTGCTCATAAAAGTTGAAAATCGAAATTTTCATATCCCTTGCTCATAAAAGTTGAAAGTCGAAAATTTCATATCACTTCCTCATAAGAGTCGAAAATTAAAGTTTCCATATCGCTCCTTTATTAAAGGTGAAAATTGAAATGTTCATATGGCTTTCTCATAATGTTCCTTTATTCGCAAAGCTTCTTCTATGAGTAAGCAGTTTCTATATTTTTGGCTTCCTGGCCTGTTAGCGCAAAAATTGTAAGAGCTAACTTACGCAAAGTGTTTTTAAGCAAACTTTAAAAACGCGTAAAAACAAAGCTTCCTCTGAGGAAGCAAACATATTTCTAAGATCATAGGCGCTTTCCATTTGCCGAGTTTCGTTATTATAACAGGACTACGCATGCGCACGGTCGTTTTTTGATAAAAATTCGTACCAGAAAACGACCGTGCGCATGCGCAGTCAGGTTACAATGACGAAAAACATAAAATCGAAAGCACACATCGTATACCAGTCGGTATCAATATTTTAATATTTCAAAAACTATTTTCAATATCTCAAAAAATATTTTCAATATCTCAAAAAATATTTTCAATACCTCAAAAAATATTTTCAATACCTCAAAAAATATTTTCAATATCTCAAAAAATATTTTCAATATCTCAAAAAATATTTTCAATATTTCCGTGCTATGTGGGTAAGTCGATGGCAGGTACTTTGATTCGTAGAGTTTCGACTCGTAATTCTATTCCGCGGCCGTATCATCGGCCGGATTTCATTTGCGTGTTAGGATAATTAAGACGAGAGAAAGAGGGACACGCGAAATAGACAAACGGAATCTGCCTTACCCTACTGAGGCTTCCCGATAGATCTCGCGTGACCCCCGTGTATCTTACTAAATCGCAGTAAAAGTAAATAAATTAGAAATAGAAACGTATCCATCGATATTATCTCGTCCGGCGATAAGATCTCACGAATCTTATCTAAGGTCCACTTGGATCGATGACGACTTCGATCGATTTCTTGTCCGCGACGAGACTCGAACCAAATAATCTCTGTGCACATCAATAATATTTACGTTTAAGGCAAGAGAGTTACAGTGACCGCGCACGTCAGGGAGCAGATCCGGGACATGCGTGAAAAATCGTATTTCCGTCTCTCTTACACGCACGCCTCGTCCGGCCACTGGCACGTTTACTTTCCCGTTCGCTATGACTGTAGAAAAAAAAGAAAAAAAAATCTGTGGATAAGATGAAACAGATACACTGTAAAAATAAACTGTAAATTTAATGTACCGAACTGGAAGTTTTTATGCAAATATTGGTACTTTAAAATTAATGTACAATTGTGATGAAAACTTAATATACCTTTTCATTGAAATTAAAGTAAATTATAAAAATTAAATACTTTCATAGTAAAATTAAGAAAAATTATTTAAAAAAAACTATTCCTAATGTTTTTAAAACACCGAACATTAATTTTTCATCATAATTGTACACGAAATTTAATGTACCAGTTTTTGCATAAAAACTTCCAGTCCGGTACATTTAATTTCAACGATTTTTTTTTACTGTTTAGTTTCATGCGTCGAGTTTTGACTTCTCGTAATTCTATTCTGCTTTCGTATCATCGACCGGGTTTCGTTTGCGCCTCAGGATAATAAAGGGTCATTCGACGACGTAACAGCGTGTAGATCGGATGCGATAATGTTTGTCCAGTGTAAGCGCGCAGGACACACAGCGTACACACGGGGGGATGCGGTAGGAAACGATCGAGAGCGCAGGGCCTCAGAAAATATTATTTCAGCACTGCGCCACGCGACCGAGCGTGGATTCGTATTGGTCCGAGGAAGAACGGCAGTCGGGAGCGAGTGGTGTTCAGGAACGGACGGTTCCTTCTTCGAATCGACGATGCCTGGCCATTCGACACTGCTGATGTAATAAAAAAAAATAAAAATAAAAGAGAGAAGAGAGAGAAGAGAGAGGAGGCAAGTGTCCGAGGCTCGGAGGGAACGGGTACAGCATTGCTCTGGAGAGCCAAGTTCGAACGGGCTGCCAGATAACGCTGGGCGTTGGTGATTCGCTTAGACGAGAGAGAACGAAGAGAAGAAACAAAAAAAAATGAAAATATATTCCACGCGCTGTATATTTTTGTGAAAGAATTTCCGAAAACTAAGCGACAAGTCGCGCGAATCCCTCGAACGTGAGACTTCGATTTCGCGGATCGTCGCTTTGGGCAACTTAGAGAATCGGAGAAATAGAGAAGGAAATAAAAAAAAGTAGTTGTCACCGATGGCCAGCACGACATTCCGCGTGGCCGAGCCGCCGAGCACCGAGGAGAGATCACTGAAAGAGACTGTTTCGCAGCGCAATGGAAGTTTGATGAATGGAAAAACAAACGGCTACGCGAATCATCGAACCAACGGACACCTGCAGGTTAGTCGCAATCTAAGAGTTGGAACGCGTAGCCTCGCCTGTTCTACATCCATGTATATAGATATATATCGCAGTTATAGACCCGTAGGTGTTAACGATAATCGCAGGTCTACTTATAACTTGGCTTCGTTCTGACCGATATTTCGTCCATCGATAGTCGCACGTGCCCCGAGCAACCTTGCGTTATCCTCAACGGTGCGCCGTACAATCCACGTGGATCTATAGGTCAAAAAATATATACAATCGCTGCAGAACCTTACGAGTTTACTGTCGCACTTCACGCACCGGCGGTACGTAAAGTCGTGTGAGATTGCGCTCGATGGTTCGCGCGAGTGCAGACGCACCGGGACTCGCCGGTGCAGCCGCACTCGGACTGTTCGGTGCAGCGGCACTCGCGCGTACTACTTTCTCCCGTGAATTTTTGGACGTAAAGATCAGGGACGTAGCCGCGGAGAGCGGAGGGAGCAGTTGCTCCGGCGGGCCGGAGCTCCGCGAGTACCTTGAATTGTATTATTGGTGGAATTTTACCTAACCGCGAGTACCTTGAAGCGAAGAATTTTTTGTTTTGTTTTTTTTCACGTTCTATCGATCGGAGCTGGGCAAAGTATCAAAAAATACTTAAAGTACAAGGTACCAAAACATAGTTGAGGTACAAAGTACCCAAAAGTACTTGGAGTACTTTTACAAAGTACCAAAAAATCCTTAAAGTACAATGAACAAAAAAAATTAAAGTACAAAGTACAAAAAAAATACTTAAAGTTCAAAGTACCAAAAAACACTTAAAGTGCAAAGTACAAAAAAAATCCTTAAAGTTCAAAGTACCAAAAAACACTTAAAGTGCAAAGTACAAAAAAAATACTTAAAGTTCAAAGTACGAAAAAACACTTAAAGTACAAAGTACCAAAAAGTAGTTAAAATACAAAGTACTAAAAATTACTTAAGATACAAAGTACCAAAAAAAAAACTTAAAGTACAAAGTATCACAAGTTTGTATCAAGTATTTTTTGTACTTGATGTATTTTGCAAGTAGTGTTTCCAAGCACTTTTCGCAATTAGGTTCTTAGCTTTAAGCGTTATGTAGGCTATAAAAAGCAAAGTTCTGTTTCTCTAACAAAATCTCTAACAAAAGGTGCAAAGAAGTTAGCACACGGCTTGCTCGTTTATTACAATTTTGCGCATAGCTGTCTCTATGAGAAACTTTGCTGATCGATGTTGGCTTTCCCACAGAGGAAGCTATGCGCAAAATTGTAATGAATAAGAAAACTATGCGCAAATTACTTTGCCTCTATTTTCGTAGCATTAAATGATGTTTGCATTTCATAAAATTTTAACGGTCAAAATTAACCGTTAAATTTATTGTAAATAATCGCTAACCGAAATTTTTTGTAATTCGTCGTTTTGAGGCAATTTGTGAAAAAAAAATCTCGTTAAAAATTTACTTATTGAAAAGTTTAAACAGATAATCATATATTAATATAAACAGAATGTCATGCTACTTATCGAATATCCATAATGCGGGCGTGTACTAAAAAAAGTACCTGTACTGGGTACTTGAAATCATAAAAAAGTACTTCAAGGCCTAAAAAAATACTTCAAATGTTGCCCAGGTCTGCTATCGATTATACTCGCGATTAACTTTTAAAATACATTTTAGACTCGCACACGAATTCGTATACGAAAAGGAAAGCGAAGGTTGCATCGAGCGCTATATAAATAATCGCGAAACCAGGGAGAATGTTGAGGTAAAGAATGAGGTAGACAATGTTGAGGTAAAGAATGAGGTAGACAATGTTGAGGTAAAATTCAATAAGATTAAATTTTTCTGCATAGGTGATTTCGATTAATGAATAACAGTCGCGTTGACCTCGAACTTACCTGCGGTACGAGAAATAAATATACTGTATGAAAGATGCACGTTAATGTAGCGTTTTGCAGGGTTCGAAGAGATCGTAGATAGATCGCGAGAGACGCGTGGAAATGACCGCGGAGACGCCCCGTTAAATGCAACGTGAATCCCCTTGGACGATTTAGATTCGCTTAATTTGGGTCAATTCGACGCTGATTTACTGGCATCGGCTCGATGCCAATTGCGTCCGGTGCGCTTCGGATAACCCGATAAGAAAAATTTTAAGGTCTCCGGTTAAATTTGCAAACGTAACTCTGCATAATTTATAGAGAAATATTGTTTATTTAACTAACGATTTTTTTTCCTTTTTTTATCTATCGCAGATAAAGAAGACCAAGCGGAAGGATGAGACGCGAAAGTCGGAATCCAAGGAGTCGTTCGAGGAACCATCGCTCGTCACTGCCGCTCTTACACACCTTGGATTTTACATACTAATGTTCCTAGGATTCATCAATCAGTTATTCTTTACGCCAAAAGTAGCGCGCGAACAGAACAGAAAGGTATTGAATGGGAATGGTGAGCTCACTCGCGAACAGCGCGATCTTTTGTGCGCAACCGTTAATGTGTGTTTTTCTGCGTTTCACGTTTTCACAGGGCTACGCCTCTCTGTACGACAACTTCGAGACGTTCTATCTTCGGTACGTGTACCGGAGGGTACGGGATTGTTGGAATCGTCCTATATGCTCGGTACCCGGTGCAATGGTCACTCTCAAAGATCGAATCACTCGGGACTATGGGTGGACTTTTGAGTAGGTATTACTTCGTTTACAAGTATCATCGATCGAAAGACTCCACTTCCGGCATATTGGAGTATAATTACACGGCAGCGGCGCACTTTAAAAAAGTATTTTTTTTTTTAAGTGTCTCTTGATCTATCCATCGATGTATTGTTCATTCGTTCGATGGTTACAAAAAGAACATCTTTTTTTCTGGCAATCACCAATGCGCGGTTTGACTTGGAGCCAAAACTGATATTGGATTCGCTCCCAGCGGAGAAAGATACATCGAACTGATGAAGTCCGGAGTTTTTTTGGGGGACGATACGACGCGAAAAAAAATTAAAGGAGTCCTTTTATCATGCTTGAACTGTAAAAA
The DNA here is from genome assembly GCA_917499995.1 of Ichneumon xanthorius. Lineage (NCBI taxonomy): Eukaryota > Metazoa > Arthropoda > Insecta > Hymenoptera > Ichneumonidae > Ichneumon > Ichneumon xanthorius. The sequence goes on along the minus strand of OU824211.1, from coordinate 6,365,036 downwards.
AAATCATATGAAATTTAATGTACTGGACTGGAAGTTATTATGCAAAAACTGGTATATTAAATTGAATGTACAATTTTGATGAAAAATTCATGTTTAGTGTCTTAAAAATATTGAAAATACTTTATTTTCAATAATTTACTTTAATCTTAATAGTGTTCTTTAATTTCAATGAAAAAGTACATTCATTTTTCATCGTAATTGTACATTGAATTTAATGTACCAGTTTTTGTATAAAAACTCCCCGTCCGGTACATTAAATATACAATTTTTTTTACAGTGTATACTTCATCTTTTTCATCGAACTGTAAAATGGCACTAACTCAATATTTAGTGTTACGAAATCTGTCGACAGAAGAGCCAAAAAAAAGAGATTATTTTGTTATGTCTACCATTCGCGAGTTGATTATTTACATCGGTTATCAACGATCTTTACGAATGTTGTTCCTTCGCCAGATTCACGGGAACGGAAACGCCGTGTATAAACTTGGGATCGTACAATTATTTAGGATTCGCGGAGGCAACGGGTCAATGCGCGGAGCAGAGCATCGATAGTCTGAAGAAATTGGGCTGCTCGACTTGCAGCACGCGTCTGGAGCTCGGTAAATAGCGCGCTCGCGCGATTTATACTTTTCAAAACAAACGTTTCAGGGCTAACGCCAGCGTCAATTTTGTAACATATCAAGGTTCATTTATTCAGGAAACATGCCGATCCACGACGAGCTGGAAAAACTGACTGCCAGATTCTTGGGAGTCGAGGACGCTATAGTTTTCGGCATGGGATTTGCTACCAACAGCTTAAACCTGCCGTCACTTTTGAGCCCCGGTTGCTTGGTTCTCAGCGACGAAAAAAATCATGCGTCACTTATTCTCGGACTGAGACTTTCGGGCGCTGTAACTCGGGTGTTCAAGCACAACGGTGAGTCCGCATTATCGGCATTAAGGGCTTACGCAACAATAAAAATTCAATTTTTTCCCCTTATATAGTTTATAGTGTCAAGAATATTCTATTAAATTTTTATGTCGAAATTCAACGAATTACGAAAGTTAGAGATCATTATGTAGAAAGTGGCGGAGAGCTCGAGCAGCGGTGCGGCCGGACTTTGAACGTATTTTTCTCAAAAAGTGATTTTCAAGAGCGGCGTCTCTGAAATCTCTTAAATGGCTTGATGGATTTTTATGCCGATTTCTACCGACATACTTCAACAGATTCTTTAGTCATTGATGGTCTCATATTTAAAAAAATAATAATAGTAAAAAATGATTCAAGAATAATTTACTACCTTAATTATCTTCGTTGCACCCTAACAAAATTAAATCGATGAAGCGCATATTTGCCGAGAAAAAAAATCACGAAATATGCATGCATTTTTAATCATTTACTGTGGCGTGAGTTCTCAAAGCTGACTAATTGACGATAAAAGTGACGAGCAAATGATGATTTTACAGACGTGAGACACTTGGAGAAATGCTTGAGAGAAGCTATAGCGTTTGGACGACCAGGAAGCGGCGAACCGTGGAAAAAAGTGTTCATCGTTGTCGAGGGAATTTATTCGATGGAAGGCTCCGTCGTGCATCTACCACAAATAATAGAATTAAAAAAGAAATATAAGGTGAGTATGTCGTTCTGTGGGAAACGACTTGACTCGCGATGATTCGACGTGCGAGGAGTAAAAATTTGTGTTTCGGTAAAACAGGCTTATCTCTATCTGGACGAGGCTCACAGCACCGGTGCCATGGGCAAACACGGAAGAGGTATATGCGACTACTACGGAATCGACCCCCGTGAAGTTGACATACTAATGGGCACGTTCACGAAAAGTTTCGGTTCAGCGGGTGGGTACATCGCCGGCTCCAAGGTAAATTCACGTACGCCGCGATTTCGGCTTATCGAGTCATATATATATATATATTTTTTCCTTACATTTTCTATCATCGACCATTTGGCTGAACTAAATTTCTTTTACTACGGTGCCCAGCGATCCTTGAAGTCCTTGAAGTCCTGAAACTGCCCTTGAATTTTGCCTATCCTTGAAAAAGTCCTGGAACGTCCTTGAATTTTTTATTTTCCCGCAAATTTGAGCTCGTTTCAAAACTGGCGACTTTCTTTTAAAAAATGTGTATCTCGGTTTGTTTTTTTCTGGACCGATTCCAACTTAAATGAAAACTGTTATCGAACTAAATTTTAGTTCGTATGTTACGCGATACGCATATTTTAATTTTTTTTTATAACTGTCCCGACACAACCAGAAAATCTCCTGGAAATTGTACTTGAATGTCCTTGAATTTCGTACGGATTTTTTACTGGACACACCATGTCTACCTGGTGTATTTACTTCTTTGCTGCACGGTATCCTTAGAGAGTTTTGCCCTAGGGTACAAAAGAACCAATTCTATCCTATAATCCACAGAATTTTTATGGCGAATTGTCATTAACGTATCTCCCGATCTTCCCCAGGCTCTGATAAACCACTGGAGGGTTTACAGTCACGCTCACACATACACAGTTGCGATACCGGTTTATCCCGTCATATTTTTTATTTTATTTACTTTATTTTCGTTATATTGTCTATGGTCGATAATTGAGCTGAGCTAAATTTTTGTTTTGTTAACTTGTGTATTTACTTCTTTGCGGCACGGTTTCCTTAGGGAGTTTTGCCCTAGGGTACGAAATAACCAATTTTATTCTGTCCTATAATCCACAGAATTTGTATGGCGAATTATCATTAACGTGTATGTCCCGATTTTTCTCAGGCTCTGATAAACCACTTGCGGGTTTACAGTCACGCTCACACATACGCAGCCGCGATGTCTCCTCCGATAGTGCAGCAGGTCATTACGTCGATGAGAATAATCATGGGCGAGGATGGCACCGACGCGGGAAGGAAACGGACTAAGCAGCTGGCGAGAAACACGCGATACTTCAGGCGCAAGCTCCATCAAATCGGTGTAATAATATTCGGCCACGAAGACTCGCCAGTGGTGCCTATGCTAGTTTATCTCTTCTCGAAAATAGGGTTCGTATAAATAAACCCGATCGAAGTGATAAAATACAAATCGATTCGTTAATCAAACGTGTTCGTCTATTAATGATGTTTTTTTTATTTTTAAAGAACCGTCGTCCGTACCTTGACAACGCGGAACATAGCGACGGTCGGCGTCGGTTTTCCGGCGACTCCGCTCATGGCAGGAAGAATTCGTTTTTGCCTTTCCGCCGCTCACACCAAAGAACAATTGGACTACGTACGTAACTTGCAACGCTACGCTGAAAAAAAAATTCGCTTGCGGGCTCTTAAAAAAAATTATAAATTTAATGTATTGGACCTAAAGTTTTTATGGAAAAACTGGTACATTAAATTTAATATACAATTGTCATGAAAAATTAATGGACTTTTTGAGTAAAATGAATGTAAATGATTTGAACTAAAGTATTTTTATAGCAATATTAAAGTACATTATTAAAAGTAAAGTATTGCTAAAGTTTTTGATATACCGTACGGTAATTTTTCATTACAATTGTACATAAAATTTAATATACCAGTTTGTGCATAAAAACTTCCAGTACATTGCACACGATTTTCAATTCTTCTTACAATTCCATATGATATTGAAATAACAATTTTTTTTCTTTGGCAGCCCGCAAGCCTAATTTTGCTTGAGTCATTGATATTTTTTTTCGATATCTTTTTACGAGAATATTTACCATGACCTTAATTTTATTCCAGGTATTATCGAATATCGAGGAAATGGCCGATCTCGTAGGACTTAGATATTCGAAAAAAGTTCGCGATCCCAATCCAATAGAGTACTATTCCGACAGCGAATCGGAATGACGTTACACCGCGACAACGGCTTAAGATGTTCCGGGTTCCGATGGAACCCGGAACGTTTTTTTTTATTACATAGCAGCACACAATTCAAACCAGTCCAACGCGAGTATTTGTCAAATGCGTGACGCGCCTCGCCGTGAAAGCCGATTCGATTAGTCGCGAGGCTGAGTGATACACGGCGCCAAAGAGGCGGCTTACTGCGTCGAGAGCTTGCTCCTCCGAAGCTACGTAACATTAAACATCGACGTTCGGCTCGTCGAACGGATACGCCGATATTTCAAAGATTATTATATTAGCTGTAAAACTATTTATAAGGATACAAGATTAAGCTCGGCGATGGGCTGCGAACAATTAGAATATCAGTATTTCGGATCTAAAAAAAAGAGCTGCGCTTTTCAGACTTCATTTTCGCGTCGTATCGTAATCTACGATTCGCCCGGGACGGGCTGCCGCACGATTTTTTTTTCTTCCTTTTTTTGCATAATGATTCTAATGAATATTGCCTTATCATCGCCCGTACCTTTGATAGCAGGTACGGCGAGTAAAATTACAAATAAATGCCGCTGTCCGGAAGGCCACTGCCCGGGAACAGGGACGACGCGATTTGTACACGCGAAATCATCTTTTCGTCGTTACCGAGCTCCGCGGTCCTGAACAAATTATGCGACAGGCTTGATACGTAATATAAAAAATCGCGAACACGCTCCATCAGAAATTACGAGCATCCCCGCCATAAACCCGTACCTCAGCGCAGAGAGTCGGCGAGGGCCCGTTCAGAAACTTACTTCGGATAACCGTGGTGTCCAACGGTGGCTTGAAGTCCTGGAACTGTCCCCGAAAAAGTCCTGAAATATCCTTGAATTTCACGTAATGTCCCTGCATTTTTTATTAACCGGAAAATTTGTGCTTGTTTCAATATTTATATTAATAGCGACCATCCTAAAAAATGTGTAACCCAGTTTCGCTGACATAGATATATACATTCGTGCATAGCGAGTAGTTTTTTTTCTGAAAGAATTTCAATGTAGACGAAAACAGTTTTCGAACTGAATGGTATTTCGCTCGTCGCGCGAGATAAGTATATATTAATTTTTTTTTTTAAATCTTCCAATGCAACCTGGAAATGTCCTGCAAATTGTCCTTGAACGTCTTTGAATTTCGTACAGACTTTTTATTGGACACGATGATAAAGTGATAACATAGAACGAGAGAAAGAACCAGAGTTATCCGGGTATGATTTCTGAACGCGGTCCGATGTATGAGAGTTTGTACAAAAAAAAAGAAAAAACTTCGTGGACATTTATTATTGCACAAATCGGAAATCAAAGCGCGATCGAGACAGAGTGTGGAAGAGAATGTTAGTACAAATGTGTTTGCGCCAGTAACGATTTTTCATCCGTAATGTCGAGTGGATTGTTCGATGAATCTATCTACTTTCCGACTTGGTAAAAAATTGTTCTCGCGTGTTTTATTTATACGCATTACCCAGTGAACGCAAGTTGCAAGGACGTTGCTGCGATGTTGCAATTTCCTAGTCGGTAATATAACTGTGGAGGCGTTCTGGAATGCAGATCTGCTTAGCTGTGCGTTCTTCTATTCGCGACTCTAAACTGCTAGATGGTTTTTAAAATTAACTAGCGGCACGTCCGATTCTTTCCGAGAGATAGATTTAGAGCCCTTTGATAGATTAGCCCTTTGATAACAAAAGAACGCTTGTCAGAGTGGATTTGTGTAAAAACTAAACCCCGAACGGAGCGGACTGAAATGTAAGAACTTAAATCTTTCGTATTTAGCCGAACAGAGCATAACTGCATGCAAGAACGCACCCTGTTAGGTAGCACATTTTTTATGATACAGTTACAGTGCTGATTAGAAAATTGTCACAAAATAGCAACGCAACTGTTGCTGCGTGTACACCGTGTAGTTATAAGTATATTATGCCACAAGGGAGGGAAGTGCGCGATGTTCCCCGAGTGTGAATTTGGCTACCCGAGCCAAGCGAGGGCAAAGATTATACGAGGTGAAAATCCGCTCCCTCCCGTGTAGCATACGATACTTTTTTCCGACTTCGTTAAAATAACCACATTTCTTGCTTCGCAAAAAGGGGAAGTGAAACAGCTGTGTTGTGCGAGAGAGATGGTTGCAATTTTCAAATTACCTTTATTCAATGGTGCTAATTTTTTTGAGAAAAAAATGAATTCGGGCTGGATGCGAAATTACCGTGCGCATCCAGCTCGAATTTGCTCATTCCTTAAAAAAATTAGCACCCTTGAAAAAAGTTCGTTACAGTTTTCAATACCGACCGCGATATTTCACTTCCCCTTAATAACGAACATTACTCAATAAATAGGTGATTTTCCGCCAGTGTTGCACGCAAGGAATGTGGTTATTTTAGTGAACTCGTGATAATAGTAATTTTTGTAACGAATGCAGGAGAAATGCTGCTCCGTGCCCGCTGATTGTGGCGCTGTATAGCAAGGCCTACTGCGCATACGCCGTACTTTACGCACGCTTAGGCGTGCGTGAAGTAAGATTGGGCCGATGTGCTTGGCTGTAAAGCGCCACTCTCGGCAGGCACGAAAAGTAGCACTTTTCGCGCATGAGTTACAAAAAAAAATGTTTTTAGCCTGCGCCCCCTCCCCCTTCACATCCCGCTTTTCGTCGATTCAATTTTCAATGCACATATCCGTAATCTTGGCCTTACAAAGTAATTGATACCAACACCACCGGATACATTCCTCATAATCACAGGTTTATTTTTATAATAACTATCGATTAAGAAATTAAGAGTCTAAGATGTAAAAATATTATTATGATTATTATTATTATTGCTATTGTCATTACCAGAAGGGTGGATGTTTATTTGAGACGGCCTATTTTCCCGCTCCTTCTCGCAACCGATTATTACAAGCTACACTGTAAAAAAAATTCGTATAAATTTTAATGTATCGGTACTCGAAGTTTTTAACCATAAAACTGGTTTATTAAATTCCATGTACAATTGTGACGAAAAGTTAATATTCAGTGTATTAAAAACATTGGGAATACTTTATTTTTAATAATTTTCCTTAATTTTTACATGAAAGTACTTAAATTTGTATAATTGACTTTAATTTCAATGAAAAAGTATATTAATTTTTCGTCACAATTGTACATTAATTGTGTATAATTGTACATTAAATTTAATGCGCCAGTCCTTGCATAAAAATTTCCAACCCGTTGTATTAAATTTACAATTTTCGTTTAACAGTGTAAGTTACTGTATTCGGGAGAGTATGTTGTGTATCCTGGTCAGAACTATCGGATTCGTCGATACGCAATCTTCGACGCCGTAAGGCGGTTTTATGGCAACGACACCCTCGATGTGCAGAGTTTTATCGATTTCCTCGACCGGAAATCGATTTTCCTCGAGGAGTCTCATCACAGCTCTTTTGCGCTCAGCTGCGTGGCTCTCGGAGATGTGCGTGGTCGCTTGCTGAAACAGTTGCGGAGGATCGTCGACTTCCGCCGAAGATAACACGTCGATTTGTTGGACCGCATGGCCGATCACGACTTTCAATCGCGATTCGGCGCCGGCAGACTCGTCGACGAGGACGACGCTGCAAGATAGGGAATTTAGCGCACCGCAAGTCGAACGAAGGAGACGGGGTGGGGGAAAAACAAACTAACCTCTCAGACACCGGATCAACCGTGTAGACGACGCCGGTGTGTACGCTCTTGTCGGTCGTCGTGACCGCGCAACGCTTGTTGACGTAACTCTTCAAGAGCACCGGGTCGTTCTTGTAAATGCCGTGGTCGAAATTCGACATGTTCTCTGGGTCTGCGGCAGCGCGTTGTTGAGGATTGCCCGGAGAGATGTATCGACGAGGTGCTCCGTCGATTAGCGAACTGTACATTAGCTACACTTTGAGCGCCAAGACTCCATCTTGGAAAACATGATACCTCATGCGTTGTTATTTCTATTGGAACAATGTAAACTGAATTTCCGTACGGAAAAAGAAATAATATTCCACAATGATAACGGGGATTCCGTCACTCGTTAAACTGGCCCAGGGTGGATGAAGATAATTCGATTATTCGGCATTAGTTACTCAACAGTTTATCTGCTTCGAGCTCTTCGGTGCCTTACTGTACTCGTAGCTATAGCAACGGAGGATAGGACGACTTCGTTATTATAAGTTTGAAAAATCGTACATTTGTGCTTTTAGGCTGGCTCCGGACGTCGCAGTGGCTACTTTACCATATGGTTTTACCATATGGTCACGTTCTAATTTCAATTTTTTTAAAAATTATGTTGTAATTATGAAGATTGCGAAAGCCTGGACCTATAGTTTTTATACCGGGGAAGCGCAGAAAAACACAGAGAATAAATATTTTTGAAACAATGTAAACCGAATTCCCGTACGGAAAACGCAACAATATTCCTCGACGATAACGGAGCTTCCGACACGCATTAAACTTCTCCAAGGTGGATGAAGATAGTTCGATTATTCGACATTACTTACTCAATAGTTTAGCTGTTTCTACGTCTTCAGTGCCTTAATCTACTCGCAGCTATAGCAACGGAGGATAGGATAGCTTCGTTACCTATTAGGACCATTCGTTACCTCGCAATCCCTCAGCGATACTTTTGTGTGTTTTTTTCCTTTTAATTTTATTAGTAAGTATTATTAAACTCTTTACATACTTTTTTTTTTGCTTTTTTTCATTATAATGATAATAACTGATAGAATTCTTAACTTATACACCCACACACTCAGACATACATGACACACTATTCCATAACTATGTACCATCGAAACGTACGATCCGCCAAACTTCGATAGCCTAGTGCAGTGTTATCGGTCGGGCGTTGAAAAATAATAGTCGAATCGACGGTTCTCTCCTCGTTCTCTCTCGGCGTCTCGACAACCCGTTTTGCTGTATCGAACTGCGAGGATATTCTATTTAACTGCCGATTGGTGAGAAACTGTTTCGGATTTAACGGTTGAATAGACTGTTTCGGATTATTGAAAAGAAAAGAAAAAACGTTTGCCCGCACGCTGCGAAATCCTTTGGCCGATTAATTTATCGTACGATACTGTTGATCCTTATTCTCTCAAGATTCATTCAGCCCACCCGTGCTCTATAAATTTCAAGCTTAGAAATGCCACAATGGTACTCGATCAAAGAGTCCTAAACAAGTGCCTATTTTTGTTTGTTTGTTTGTATTATCACACCATTAATAAAAGCAACGTTTTACGGAGCGTATTTGAGAAATGTTTGTAGGTCAGTCGATCGATAATACTTTAAATGATGAATGCCTCGTATAAAACTCATTTCTTCCCCCCATAGATCGCTTTTTTTTTTTAGATGAGAGTGATTTCCTTTACCGTCTAGAGCATAAACATTACCATACGCATGATCTTAGCTGTACTTATTTGCCACCGGCCAAATTCTATTTACATATAACGTGTATTTAGCTGACTTTTCTCTTTCTTTTTTTTGTCCAACATAAAACAATGTTTTATAGTGTATCGTTTCATTATTATCGTCGCAATGCACTCGACAATTTACTCTACCCAGCTGTTATTTTTACTTATTTTTTCTCCAAAAACAAAACTAATAGAAAATAGAGATTAAAAAAAAATATGAAGAACGAGCCACCGGCTCGCTGGTACAAAGCGCAGCCTCGCTTTTCCAATATTACTCACCCGGCAAAGTCACGTGACACGAATTATTAACGCCCTTGAAAGCAATGGGTAGCAAATGAATACAGCTTACAACAAAAGTAATATATATATATAACGTTGCCTTTTTTTGTATGTTTGCTTTTTCGTTTTTTTTCTCTCTTCTCCTTTCGCTTTAATCTAACCCACGAAATATATATAGCCGTTTGTCAGTGGCTCAGCTCCGCAACGCGAGTCGCATGATACCGAACGTAATGGCTCGACGGCCTCGAGGTTGAGCCACTGGCAAACTCTCAGTTACAATATTGTTATCGTATAAATATTCCATAGAATAACCAAAGCGCGAGAGTACGGAGGGGAAAAAAAATCGCCGGCCTCGCCGACTCGACCGGGTTTGGCCTGGAAAAACTGTGACACGCTTGGGCAAAAAAAAAAAAAAAAAACCAAAATTGTCCGTCGAACTGACAAGTGTAAGTGATTCTCGAGAATCGCTCTTGACGATCGTAAACCAATGTTGATGAAGTGATTACTATTATTATTCTTTTTTTTCGGTAGTGTGTATAGTACAAAAGTCAATCAGCAAGAGTCGCGGTGTATCCCATACCAAAATTACACACTCGTCTCTAAGCTATCCGTGCGATATAACTGCCGATTACGAGCGGTGGTCTGGAGGCAAGCTCGAAGCGCAGATCTTTTATTTTTTAACCTGCTTTTACCCTCGTCGATAATCGATCGACGTTACATGTTAATTTACGTACAATAAAAGTAATAGTGCGTTACGATACTAGTGCGATAAAACTTTTTCCGACGAGGCTGAGTTTGCAGCACGAGCTGAAAGCGAATGTTGCGATCAGACGAACGAAGAAAAACGTTTTATCGCACTAGTATAGTAGATTACTATTTTAACGAGTGCAGGAGAAGCGCTACTTCGTGCCTGCTGCTTGCGGCGCTATACAGCAAGGCCTACTGCGCATGTGCCGTACTTTTCGCACGCTGATGCGTGCGTGAAGTACTTTACGTACGCTCAAGCGTGCGTAAAGTAAGATTGGACCGATGTGCGCATGCACCGTACTTTACGCACGCCGATGCGTGCGTGAAGTTCTTTACGTACGCTGATGCGTGTGTGAAGTACTTTACACACGCTTAAGCGTGCGTGAAATACTTTACACACGCTTAAGCGTGCGTAAAGTAAGATCGGACCGATGTGTACACTTGGTTGCAAAGCGCCACTTTTCGTGCGTGAGTTACAAGAAATATATAATTAAGGAGCGACTGGAAAACAGCACAGTGCGGTCGGAATTACAAGTTGAACGTTAGGTCTGTATGCAAAGTTGTCGAAACAGTGCTGCTCTGGATGGGCCCGTGTGCGACCGATGAGGAACGATGGCAATCGTAACGATCGCCGACTTCTTGCTCTAGGATCACGCGCGTGCCTGCAATGCCGACGAGAGCGATAATCAAAGTTTCGTCGTTACAGCCCTCGAACGACGACCTGCGAAACAACGCCGCCCGGCTTTTCTACATGCTCCGAACACAACGGTGAACAAATTTAAACTTTTGAGACATTCACGGCACGAGGAATGAAAAATAAAAAAATAAAGAAAGGTCGAGCCAAACTTTCAATGGAAGTACCAATTTATATGAAACTCGGTTTACAGTTACGCTCCGCCTTAAAGCTGCTGGACAACCTCGTAGCGCACAACTTCTTGTCCTTTACCCTTCCCTCGTCCCTATATCGTCACACTCTCACGCTAATGATATATATGCATGTATACTCATGTATGTATATTGTATAACGGCCTCGTGCGGATGAGAAATACGAGGACAACCTGTTGGTTTATACACGTACTTTTTTTTTTTTTTTTTTTTTACTTTTTTTTCTCGCTCATCGTCCGAACGTCGCGAGAACGAAAGTTGCAGAGCTTTTTGGAAAGATGGGCAAATGCGGCGAATTTCCATAACAGTCGAAAGTAGTTTTTTTTTTTTAATTGAATTAATATGTAATTTGATGAATCAATCATGGAATACAAACACGTCGCATCACAGACATCGCTGCCGTTGGCGTTATGTATCAATAACGGTAACGGAGGAAACTTTGATCCCATCGAAACGCACAATCTCGTTAGTCGGGGGGGAAATATAATCATGTGTCCAATTAATCTTACCAAGTACAAAATTCACCTGCCCTTCTCTCACCCACAATACACTCGAAATTAAGAGTCGTCTACTGGCAGTAAACCTCTTAGCACTACCCGGTGATAATAGCGTTCTTCTCATTTTTTCCCTTTCGTTTCGTTTAATCATCTTTTTCACTCATTTTTTTTTTCTTTTCTTTGCTACGTACTTATCGGGACTAACTTTCTATAAGAAATATAGTCTCTAGGGTACGGTGAAATAGCATCGTTAAGCAGGCACTCACATTTTACCCACAAACATAAACTCCGTTTTTTTTGTTTTTTTTTTTTTACTTTTCCACTTTTTTTTCATTTAAAAATCCTATAACAGACAAACAAACAGTCACCACGTTTCGGGCTTACCTCCTTTAACAAGGACAAATTGTATTTTACACACGTCGGCTCTATCGAGTTTAGTATAATAATGTATCTGTCGCGTGTTCTCGCATAGGTATATTAGTGGGTCATGTAGTGTTTCATTTTTTTTTTAGCTGTTGTGTAGTGACCGTGGCGATTGTGGTTCACGTCGGCGTAGTAGCGGTGATAAGGATGGTTGCAGGTAAAAGGATACGATAGTACCTACGACGAAAAATTGTCTCCCGCTCGTATGTGCACGTAGGATTGTTGCTGCTGTTGTTGTTGTTGTTATTGTTGTTTCGGTTGTCGTTGGATTGGGTATGTCGATGATTATTCAGTCCTGCATCTCCTCGGGAAACTCGTGGGGATTGAGGATACCCGGAACGGCCATCTGTTGCCTCCTCTTCTCTTGCTGCGCCAATCGCAGGGCGGTCTCGCGTTCCTCCAAATAAAGATCGGAGTCGTCTTCTCCGGTGTATTCCTAAGAGAAAATCATTTGTTTTTTTAAACTGTACTCAGAAACGCTTTTTGGATAATGTGAAGGCAACCAATATAAAAAAAAATATACGTGGCAGGTATCAGAAAGTATATGTGTGAAATACGATATATATTTTTTACTGATATTTTATGAATATGATCCTGAAGATATCTGCATGAGACAAAATTTCATCAAGTTGTAACGGCTGTTTTTTTGCATCAAACTTCGCTCGGAGACTAAAATTCTACGAGCGAACAATTTTATTTTCTTCCTAAAGCAGTGCATTGCCAAAGACTCGACGAAAATGAAATATCGACGTCGCGCACATATTCATGGATTCATAATATTTTTCACTTCCTTCGGATGCATTTCGGCTACTAACCCGAATCTCGACGAGGAAGTCCCTGAGATGTTCCTTGAAAGCGGGGATGTTTTGATCCAGATTGAACAAGCCCTGGACCGTTATTTTAATCTGATTATCGGACAAGTGCGTGAAGGCTGCCTTGAGCAATCTCGCGACGAACTCTTGAACGTAGAGCCTGTTGTCGGGCAACGGGCCGAGCGGCACGAGGATTCTGCCCAACTCGACGAGCGTGAACATATACGCGAGGATAGTCGCGTGCATTGTTAGACCTGAAAATAAAAAAAATTCAGCGACGACGGTGTGAAGCAGCAAAGTAGCGAACGAAGATTCGAGGATATGTTATCAAAGCTGAACGACAATTTACCTGCGGTGTGCGAAGTATCCGTCACGACGCTGAATATGTGTTGAAGAATGTCTGTAAAGTAGGTCTGGTAGAAGCTCTGAGCGGCCTGCTCGTGATGTTCGATATTCTGCAGCAACTGGTACAAGATCTGCAAGCCAGTGTCCGCAACGTTCCTCATCGTGTGTTTGAAGGCCCATATTATCGAGTCGAGTACCAATTTGAATTGAGCCGGTGGTATCGAGAGGAACGCGGGGAAACAGTGGACATTCACTGCCTAAAAATGTAAACATCGTTCGTCAACGCTGCGCCCTTCCTCCTTCGAGTTCTGTCCTCAAGGGCTTACGCCACAGTAAAATTTCGATTTCTTTTTTCTAATTATAATAGTTTATAGTGTCAAGAATAGTCTGTTAATACTTTACGTCCAAATTCAAGAAATTACGAAAGTTAAAGACCGTTATGTGGAAAGTGGCGGAGCGCTCGAGCAGCGGCGCGGCCGAATTTTGAACGCGTTTTTCTCAAAATGTGATTCTCAAAATCGGTGTCCCGATCAAGCCATTTTTGATATCTCAAAAATGGCTTGATGGATTTTTATGAAAATTTGTACTGATATACTTCAACAGATTCTTTAATACTTGACGGTTTAAAAAGCATAATTTTTGAAAATGATTCGGTGTTGAATTTTTTTTTTAAATCGACACTTTTCAAGTAGACGCCATTTCGCCAATTTTTGCGTTTTCCCTTGTCAAGGGCCGCGTTATATATCATTTGTTAAGAAACAATAAAAAATGTTTGTTTCTGATATAATGACAAGTTGAAACCAGGGACACCGCAAAGAACTTAAAACAAAAATTGTTTACGCCAACCGATATAAAAAAAATACAAAATAACAATAAAATTGAATGAAAAAATGTCTAAATGTTCTACATTAAGTCTATATTAAATGTTTAACATATCCTCCTTCCACCCTAAAAAATTGAATCGATAAAACGTATATTTACCGAGACAAAAAAATCACGAAATGTACCCGCGTTTTTAAAAATTTATTGTGGAGGAAGTCTTTTAATCGCACCGCATCGATCTTACCTGCAGTAAAAGGAAGAAGTTTGTCCTGTGCTCGGGAAATTCTTCGAAGTCCTTGTTTATCATCTCGAGGGTGCACTCGAAGACCGCGTCGAATATCTTCGGCACCTCGCTCGTAATGTTGCCCTGAAGTTTGTTGACGATCGTGGCCATCGCACTGAGCACCTCCGGTTCCCTGGCGCAGTGAACGTTTGTCTTTTGGTAATCCAACAATACGGCGTCCAGCAACGGTGGGATAAAGTTTTCCAAGACCTGACGACAGAAAAATAAAAACGATTCGATTACACTGGGCGATGGAAAAGTCAATGGAAAACGGAAGAACCTGAGCTGCAACGACACTCACCATTTGATGATCGTTCGATCTGCTCACCCAGTCCGATATTAACTTTAACGTTTCCTTTTTCACGACTCTCATACTCTTGATCAGCGGTTGCTTCATCACCGTCTCACCGTTTAAAGCTATCGCAGCACTTATGTTCTCACTCATAACCTGCGTCGAGTGTGAGATTTGTGATTAATAAAAAAAAAAAATTGATTAAAGGCAAAAATTCGTTGACAAAAAAATTCGATGACCTACCTTATAAACATTCAGCATGTCCAAGTATATTCTTCCCAACTGCATGACATACGGATGCCCGAGGGCCTTACACGCTCTCACATTCGTTTTGAGAATACTTGCTAGTTGCTTGACCGCCTCCTGGTCCTTCAAAACATCCACGTTCTGTGCGGAAAAGTGATCGTTAGTGACGGTGTGGAGATTTAAAAAAAAAAACCAGAGCTGGGCAGTACTTGAAGTATTTTTTACAATAAAATTTTGGGGTAAATTTTGACCGTTTAAATTTTATGAAATGTGAACATTTTTTAATGTTACGAAAAAAGGAGCAAAGTAATTTATTTACACGTGGCTTGCTTATTCACTACAATTTTGCGTATAGCCATTTCCCATAGAGAAAGCTATGCGCAAAATTGTAATAAATGAGGAAGCAAATTACTTTGCAACTTTTAATTTTAAGTCTAGATAACGTTTAACGCGACGAACCTTACTGTGAAAAGTACTTGAGAAATATTTCAAGTGCAAAAAGCATCTGCAAAATACTTCAAGTACAAAAAGTATTTGCGATACTTTGTATTTTTTTGGTACCTTGCCCAGCTCTTAAATAGACAAACTGTAAGAAAGGAACTACAGGAAACAAGAAGTACCTTGGACGCTTGACTGATTATATCGTCCCACGCTTGGTTCGGCAGCAGCATGTACTTCTCGATCAGATGTTCCTGGAGGAAGGCGTCGACCTGGGCACTTATCATGTAGCCGACCGCCTCGTAGAACGTGTGAACCTGCGAAATTGAAATAAAAAATTATAGCGTTGCACGGCCATTGATAACGCAGACTTCCGGACGATCCCGGTAGCGATAAAGAGAGCAAACGTGATACCTGCTGCGTCTGCAGATCACAGATTATACTGCTAATGGTAGAGAGAATTTCTTCAATGAACGGCATTATCTCGCCGACCTGTGTCGTTACAAAGTGTCGCCTGCACTTCATTGCGATTTTAATAAAGGTATCGCACGCCATGTCCTGAACACCGTCGTGAGTCTCTGCGCAACAGCATCGATATAAAAACATAGTCAGTATTTGTTTTTTGTTTGTCGAGGGAGAACCACGCGAACGCATGAGTGGTTGTATTATGCTTCATATCAGAGCCGGACAAATACACTGAGAACTCGAAGTACGCATTGAAGTATCGAGTGCTGAGTCAGGTATTCGGTACTCGGATTTTCAGCAGTTAAGTTCTGGCAGTACACAGTAAAATAAAAGTTTGTCCTTTTTACAACTTATCGTCGACAAACGTCCACAATTTTTTATTTAATTAATTTCCCGATCGCACCGTTCAGTTCTAGATCTAGTCTAGTCTAGACACGGGAAATAAAAGAATAGGTTTGTATATTCAAACCTCAACAAACGAGTTTTTTTACTTATTATAAAAAAAAATAAAATTTTACGAAACTTCGTATTCCGATTTTACGAAATGACTTTTTTACTGTGTACTCGATATTTCAGTGCTCGGTACTTCAGGTACTGTGCACTTCAGTGCGTACGTCGCGCACTTAGTGTATTTGCCCAGCTCTGGCTTCATATTAGTGACAGCGTTGGGCATTATTCTCACGATGAAATGCGTATTCGTAACGCGTTACGAAATAAACAGTTCATCGTTAACATTGCAAATCACCGAACAATTGCCCAACTCCGATTAGTAAGGGACTCTCTTTCTCACCGTGCATAAACTCAAACAGTTTATTTACAACTGTCTTCAAAAATTTCCAGTGAGCTCGCAAGAACCGTGGATATTGTCCGACGACGTACATGATGTTGCTGGCGATTATAGCCTTGTTGTCTTTGCCCTTCTTCTGCTCGCACAGCCCGAGTAGCTCCTTTATAACGGTCACGAGAAAACGCTTCTCGTCCTCCTCGTGCATAGCTCCGGAGATGCTGCCGATCGCCCAACACAACTAGATGAAATAAAAAAAACACCAAAGATCATAAATACACGGTTCGATTATCGATAGTCGTTAAATTCGGTTAACGAGTTCGGATTTATTACCGTGTTGAGATTTTTCCATGACCACTCCAAGCCGTTCACTTGATTCTGGAGTTTCTCCGTCATGACTCTCTCGGTATCGACGTAATCCAAATGCGTGAGATAAACCAGCGTCTCTCTCATGTTCTTGTACAAGTTTATCGAATCCGTGTCCTTCATGAATTCCCTGACGACCTCGCCGTTCTCATTCTCGACGACGAGAACCTCCTCGGGCTTGGCCATCCGGCTTATCATCGTGTAACGCACCTTCGTCAGCACCGGACAGTAGAATTCTCTTCTCTGCGATATGCCGATGTTGTTTTTGTTCATGAAGAGACCGGTCGACGATGCCATGTAGGGATTCTCCTTGTACAGATCGGCGGCGAGACCGTTCCAGTATTCCAGGCATATCTTGAATATCTCGACCTCCTCGACCTCGGATATCAGCACGAGGTAGTGCAACGCTTTGAGCAGTACGTCGTTCAATTGCTTCTTCTCAACCAATTGACCGTGCTCTTTGAGGTAGGTGCACAGAAACATCGCAAGATTCTGAATGAAGTTCTGCTCCTGGTCTTGACCCTTCGCGTATGCGTCGCGAATGTCCGTCTCCGTCGAGAGCATCTGCTCGAGTCGTTGCATCGTGTTTGCGAATAACAGTACAAACATCTCGTCGTAATTCGTTACTGTCACCGCGGCGATTTCCGTCAGACACTTCAACGTCACGTTCCTGAAGATCGGCACGTTTAAGAACTGAAAAAAACAGACACGAACATTTTTAGAAGTGTAAATCAGGAATCTTAAATTTAAGTGGAAGTGAAATGTCGCGGTCGGTAATGAAAACTGTAATGAACTTTTATCAAGGGTGGTAATTTTTTTGAGGAAAAAGCAAATTCGAGCCGGTAAATTAAGGTAAAAAATTATCTTAAAAAATGTATGTGCGAATAAAATGACGCAACAAAAAGCACCTTGAATATCAGTGTCGTGATGAGCTTCGTCTCGAAGATGTAACCGAGCGGAATCCAGTTTAGAAACCTCAGCAGCGTCTCGAGAGTAACGGCGACGAGCGGGACGTTCGGCGAATTGTCCATGACGAACTGGCAGAGCTGAAAGATCTGCGAGAATTCACTGCACATCGTGTCCTTAAGGTGTTTCGCTTTGCTCTGGGTCATCTGCCCGCTCGAAAAATCGAACACCTCCTCGGACAGGAGCTTCAGTATGGCCATGTTGTTCTGACAGAGACTCTCGTTGGTCTTGCTAGCTCCTACTATGTCGCGTATGAAAGACTCCCAATTCTTTGGCCACTCTCTCTTCAATACTTGGACAAGTATCATGTTCAGCTTGTTCAGATAAACCTTCGACGTCTCCATCGTTTCTGGATCGCTGCTCGTCTTTATTATCAGGCCTACTATGTATTTTTTTATACCCTCGCACTGATTTCTCGGAAGTACTTTCCATCGCGTCTTGATCACCTGCT
This sequence comes from Ichneumon xanthorius, assembly GCA_917499995.1. Taxonomy (NCBI): domain Eukaryota; kingdom Metazoa; phylum Arthropoda; class Insecta; order Hymenoptera; family Ichneumonidae; genus Ichneumon; species Ichneumon xanthorius. The sequence goes on along the minus strand of OU824211.1, from coordinate 6,346,694 downwards.
CCAAAATTTGTAGGGCGTAGTACTTTGTTTGCTGATTCTGAAATCCAACGATGCAACATTTTGAGTAAACAGCAAAGCAATTATCATTTATAATAATAATAATTATTATTATCACTATTTCAGTTTACAGAAAGTAAGTTTACAACTTATAAAATCTGCATCTAGATATTATATTTATTATTTAATGCTAAAACTTATGTGGATCTATGCAATGTTATGTGATATATAAATAAAATAAATAAATTGTCGCTTAATTCATAATTGACGGCAATTTTTTCTTTTTCTTTAGAATGTTAATTATAGAGTGCTAATTACACAATTTTGTATGAAATTTCATGGACTATAATTTATATCTTTTTCGTCAAAAGGTTTTTTCCGTCAAAACAAAATCATGTAAATAAATGGATAAAAAAAATAAATGAATTAAAATAATTTAAAAATAATTGTCCGGAACGTACCTGCGAATATTCTAGGATGGTGTCGACCCGAGTCCAAGCGTCGGGATGCTCCTTGAGGGTTGTGAGCACTTCCTGAGCGACTCTCTGCTGGTCGCCCAATCCCGTATACATACATCCCACTATGTTGTCTAGAAGTGTTATATCTAACTTCTGGTTGAAGTCCAGCAATTTGGATGCCTGCTCCGCCAGAGTTGCCATTATGCTTATTCGATGATTTTATATTCACAAACTCAATCTGCAGACAAAAAATATATTTATTTTTTAAAAATTATGTTAGTAGTTTCTTTGATTCATTTGGCTTGCTGGATCGTGACCATCGGCAGAGCGCGAATGTCGCCTGCGAGCACGAGTACCGAGTGCATTCGAGCGTGTAATAGAGGCAACGCCAAGGTTGAGACCGCATGGACTGTTCTGTGGACGCGCGGATCAAACGAGGCCCCGGCCATGAAAACAGACGGAACTCCGGTGAAGTTACATAGATTTTTTTCTACCCCGAACTGCAGGACGAAAGACAGAGAAAAACGGATCAATGCCCGTAAACATGAGAACAGACGTAAGTTCGCTAAAGTTACAGTGCTTTTTTTGTCTTTCTTACGCGCCAATGAAAAATGAAAGAATCCTGGCACGCGCAGATCGTTCTACAGACATGCTCCAGCCCTGCGCAAAAACAGACGTAAAAGTTCAGTGAAATTCTATTGTTTGTTTTTCTCATCCCAACGAGCGAAACGAAAGACGTAGAGGAATGGATCGAGATCCTCCGCTTAAATCGTCCGATCTCCGGACATGCCGATCGAGCGATTCTCGCACAAAAACAGAAGGACCGGTGCCGAAGTTCTACTTTTTTTTGTGTTCTTACGGAAAGACAGTCGCAGTACGCGCGTAACGCAGGAAAGTTGGCTCGAGGCCGGTCGTCGCAGACAAGTTCTCCGTCCGTGCGCTGGCCCGCGGGCCCAAAAACAGAAGGATCTTCCTCGAGCCAGTATTATTATTTTTTTTCTCTCTCTTACGTGCGGGCCGAAAGACGGTCGGATTTAGGCGAGTGGTGGGTGAGAAAGGTGCGTGGGCATCGGCGAAAACGTGTTGCCGTAGGGGGACGTCCCTCGCCGCAGTGCGACCGCTCCGTTTAACCTACATCATGACAATCCGCGCAGTGGAAGGTTATGGTGAAACAAAGAGGGTAACCGCGGCGCAACGTACAGGGAGATAAATCCGCGACCGTCGGGAGTTCTCGCTGTCAGGAGGGCGACGAGTGCGGACGATCGGCCTGCGATCGTAAATACACGGTACGAGATGTACGACGGATACAAAAAAAAAAAAAAAAAAAAATCGGACCGCGGCAGAGAGAGTGCCGAGAAGCAAGATTCACGTTTGCGTCGGTGGGCCGTTTGGGCCGAGGACAAAAAAAAATGTTAAAGCCGCGGGGATGTTTGTTAACGTACCGTTTAATCCACCTGCCACACACAGTTTCACGTCTCTCGGCGGTAAAAAAACACACACACACACACGTTCCAGACGAGCAGTCTCACGATTACCTTATATTCTCGGCCAGGGATAAATCACAAGCACAAAAGGGTCAAACACACAACCGACGATTCCCGCGCGCGACCAACTTCGCTCCTCGTTTCACGCACACACCGCACAGGTCCGTTTGCTCCCTCGTACCGTGTCTCTCTCGCTCTCTCTCTCTCTCCTCTCCACTCTCTCTCTCTCCCTCTCTCTCTCCTTCTCACCCCTGTCCGCTTTCGCTCTTTTGCGACAGTCACCGATATTATGTACATTCAGGATTTAATATTTTATGTATTAATGAAATACCCACCGAGGCCGTGTCTCTCAATATCGTCCGACGCGTTACATTACCCGATTGCAACCATTGGTCTTTCAATTTTCTTTATGTTTCAAACATCGAGAGAGAGAAAAAAACGTGGAAAAAAAAACCTCGTCGTCCTACGTCGTTTCACCGAACCCAACCTAAAGATTTTCGAAAATAATAACAAGATGGCCGTGCCATTTTAACCCACGGAAGACATTGCGTAGAGACGAGGCCGCTCATTGGCCGTTCGCCGATATTTCGTCCAATCAGCGCGCGGCTAAGCGGCAATTTTTCCTTGGCGACAGTGTAACGTCACGTGACGTCACGGCAAACACGTGTACCTCCATTTTGACTGGAGACGAATTCAGCACGCTCTACGACGCCGCCGCGGCTTGACCGATCTTAATCGCCGTGGGGTTTCGCGACGAGAAAATTCGAGCTGATTCCTTCGGGAGTTCGTGGCGGTTTACGAATTACTGGCTCGCGTTACTCGCTTCGCGTACGCACGATCTTTCGTACCGACGCACTGTTCGATTTTAAATATCAACGTCCCCGCTCTGTTCGACACTTACGACGTACCGACTGACGAATCAGGACGAATCGTCGATGTGCATCGTCCACACGGTGGATTTCACGCGGTCGCCCAACTATAGCGAAGCTTTTAGTTGAAGATCGTAGCGTAAACGTTGTTGAACAATTTTAACGTACTGAGCGATAATAAAAATCAGTCGCTTATTTTACTGGGGTAATAATATATGTTTATTATTTATAATCTAATTTTCATTTCCCGCCTACTTGTGTGTTCCCCCTCCATCCCGCTTCGCTCTCGCTGTCGTTCGAAAGCTCGTTAGGATCCTCCGTTCGAATCGCTTATTGGTAGGCTTTCACTGTCCTTTGTGTTAACGCGGTGTGAAAGAGTCTCGGGGTGTCTCTCTCACTACACCGTAAGCGCGAATAATGTTATCTCTCTCGCTCCCGTGACGCGGTCACGTGACTTTCACGTCGTCTTTGAAGAGCATGTGCAATACCTCGGTCGGTAATAGAAACTTTAATAAACTTTTCTCACGGAGTCTGACATTGACGATGAAAAGAAAAGGCTCATTGAAAGCCGAGATGATATCCGCTTTCAATGTGACTTTTCTTTTGAACGTACATACGGGAGCCTGTGAGAAAAGTTGATTACAGTTTTTTATACCGACTGAGCCTGGAATGGACGTGGTTCATATGGTCGTAAGGCGAAGTGAAACAGACTCAGTCGGTATCAAAAACTGTAAAGAATGGCTGTCGGAGATTGTAGACGTTTAGCGAAAAGGTAAAGTATTGGCTGATTTAGAATTCAACACCGCGTCCGATGATTCTTCGCTTTACCCCGAATTGGGTCGAAAAATGCAACCACCTCTCTTGGACTCATATATCACGTGGTGCATGTTTCAACTCACTTTAAGAGCATGTGCAATACCGCGGTCGGTAATAAAAACTGTAATCAACTTTTCTTATGAATTCTGGCATATACGGTCAAAAGAAAAGTCTCATCGGAAGCAGATATCATTTCGGCTTCCCATGAGACTTTTCTTTTGACCGTATATGCGAGATTCAGTGAGGAAAGTTGATTACAGTTTTTGATACCGACTGAGTCCGGGATGGACGGGGAGGGGGGTGTTTCATATGGTCTTAAGAGCATGTGTAATACCGCGGTCGGTAATAAAAACTGTAATAAACTTTTCTCATGGATTCTGGCATATACGATCAAAAGAAAAGTCTCATCGGAAGCAGATATCATTTCGGCCTCCCATGAGACTTTTCTTTTGACCGTATATGCGAGATCCAGTGAGAAAAGTTGATTACAGTTTTTGATACCGACTGAGCCCGGGATGGACGGGGGGGGGGGTGTTTCATATGATCTTAATTGCATTTTCTTCGTAGCCAATACTTATGCAGCGGCACCGGTCTCCGGCCAGTGGACAGCTGACTCCTCGCTTGTATGCGTGCGCGGGCTACGTAAGATCGAGGACCTTGGATATACGTACAGTCATGACAAAGTTGTGTCGAGTCGCGGCAGAAGCACAAAGGCGTATGTCCTATATACATCAAAGTATGTTTCAGTAGCTTGTCGAAACGCGTCCATTGTTTTGCAGCACTCACAGCTGTCTCGTAAACCTTCCGGCTCGTACAAATTTTCCCTCGTCGCCGTCACCTTCGAGCCAATGGAAAAACAATGAAAGATGTCCTGCCAAATAAAAGGAATCGCCTATCTGGTTGATCCCAGTGACGTCAAGGAGAGATTGATCGGCGACGGAGACGTCAAGCGTGAGTTACATCTCTCTCTCCCTTTCTGTTAAACTGGCTTAATAAAAAAAATTCTATCGGTCCGGATTTCTTGAAAAAAATTTTGTCGATTCGTCGTGAATTTTTTTATTTTTTTCCAGTCGATCATGTACCGAAGGACGAATTGCCGCTTCACGACACGGTCATATCGCTGTCTTCCACCGGCGATGTTATGGCCATGGCCATAAACACGAACATCGTTGTCCTGGCCTGTGAGTCACAATTTTTATTGTACACGATAATATCCCATCTGTGGAGTCAAATAATTGTCAAGGATTTTTTTTATGTGAAAAAAAAAAATTCTTATTTTTTTTATTTTTTATTTTTGTAGCGAAATGGGATTCGCAGGAGACCGGCGAAGTGAAGAACAAGTTTCACACTGTGTGGGGCGGAAGCGTAGGGACGGAGGAGAAGTAAGCGACCAGATCGGAAAGAAATTATGTAAAGTCTCTGTACAGAGAATTTCATGATTATGAAATTCTCTGCCGATTGATTAATCGGCGATGAAAATTCTAGCGAATGGATTACGAGTCTGGCCTGCCTTCCCCTGATATCCTTGGCCAAGGCCGGCGCCGTCAGAGCCCCGGACTGGACATGCGTAGCTGTGGGTTTCAGCACCGGTTACCTCAGATTTTATACGGAAGTAAGCAGTGCAGAGTAGAAAAAAAATGTATTTTTCCTTTAGTCGAGAAAACTTATCTCACACCCTTTTTTGATTTGTTGCCTCAAATTTTAGGCCAAAGTGAGGTGTGCAGAGTAAAATATAAATAAATTCCCTGTAGTTGATAAAACTCATCTCGTGCCCATTTCAATTCGTTAGCTCAGATTTTATACGGAAGTAAGCAGTGCAGAATTTTTAAAAATATATATTTTCCCCGTAGTCGAGAAAATTCATCTCATGACCTTTTTCAATTGGTTGCCTCAGATTTTATACCGAAGTAAGCTGCACAGACGTAAAAAAAAGATTCCTGTAGTCCAGAGAACTCATCTCATGTCCGTTTTCAATTACAGACTGGAGCGCTACTGATAGAAGAACAACTGGAGAGCGAGCCTGTCCTGGCCATAAAGTGCCAATCGCACTCGTCTCCGCGACACGTCGGCCACACGGGAATGAGCGAGGAGTTGCACGTTCTCTACAAAAGCGTCGTATGCGTTCTCCCGGGTTTCGCATTATTTTCGACCCTCAGAGCTTGCAGAAATCATCTGGCAAGAGGTATTTGATGCCCGGGAATGTGGTAGGCTTTGATAAGAAAAAAAAAAAAACAAAAATGTATCCTTGATTCGTCATGGGCAAGGATTGATATTCACAATTGTCTTCCGTCAGTCCAGGCAAACTGCAACGACAAGCGTCCGTCGTCGAGTCTAGCGTACAAAAAATGGGGTTTCAAGGACCAGGACATAGTGAACGACTGCCAGGTCATCGGCACGACGGCGGTCAGCACATTCGACCATCTCATGACGGCGTCAATATGCGGTGGCTACAACGCCTCTTATCGCTCCGGTCCGCCGCAGCAGAATTTGATAATGGCTTCGGGAAAAAGGCCCTTCGTAGGCTTTCACTTCGCCCTGGAAGGCGGCGCCGCGCCGGTCCTGTCGGACGTAGCCCTGGCGATGGCCAACACACTGGCCAATGCTATAGGAAAAATCGGAACTGCGGTCCCGTAAGTCGAAGATAATTTAATTCCGGTATATTATTTTTTTTTTCCACGAATTTCTCCGCTTAGCCCTTCACGTGCGAGGGTAAATATAAACTCCGCATAACACTAGCACACGGTGTATTAACGATAAAAATATTATTTTACACAAATACAATATCGTGAACATGACTCCGCAAAGAGTAATTTCGAATTTTTCGAATTTCAATATCATCAATATTTAAAAAAATATATAGCGATTTTTAGACCGCGGAATGCAAATACTCGCTGAGCGAGTACTGAATCGAGATCGCCGCTCGGCGAGGATTCCATACGTGAAGGGTTAATGGTAGAACAGTAGAACCGTGCTTATCCGACCTTCGATTATCCGAGCCTAGGCTCGGATAATACAGAAAACTCGGATAAATAAAACAGCATGCCCGTGGACAGATTACCACGTGTAAATTGATAAGATTGTATCTAAAGCTTGATATTCGCAGATGGTTTCGTGGATCATCGAAGCAGTCGTCCACAGCCGAAAAATCGAAAGGACCGGAGAAGGAACCCGCCGAGTCGATGACTTGTCGCTTCGGGCTCAGCGACGTTATGCGAGAAGGCGACTGCCTAATTATCAGCCCGAACAAAGCGTTATCGGTGGTGAACGACGCTATGGGCAGAGTAATCCTGCTCGATAACAGACGTGGGATCGCTCTGCGAATGTGGAAGGGCTATCGGGACGCTCAGTGCGGTTGGATCGAGGTCGTCGAGGAGAGGCATCGAACCGCCGGAGGGCACAAGGTTCACGGCAAAAGTAGCTTAAGAACAGCCCTCTTTCTCGCTATCTACGCACCGAAGAAAGGTGTCATAGACATTTGGTCTATCCAACAGGGCGCCAAGATCACTACATTTTCCGCAAGCAAGAATGGCCGGTAGGTACACGTAACGCCTATCGATCGGTCTATTAGCTATCCGTTGCGTAAAAGCACGACGATTGATTCACGACGAATATTTTTCGTATGTTGTTTTCGAGTTAGCTATGACACTTGTTTCTCTTGAATTTTGTACCGAGACGAATTTTTGTTATTTCGGCATTTTATAAGACTTCTTTTATTGTTAATCTTTCACTTCGTTCGGCGAATTTATTTACTTATAGACGGTTACGTATCGCGCTTGTAATTGGACACAGCCCGTTAATATACCAATAAATAAATGAACATTCGTTACAGACTCCTCTACACAAATTACGGTCTGCTGGGCCTGAACGACGTCGCTCTTACCTCCGGAAATCGCGCGCAGTACGGTTGCGTGTTTATGGATCCCCTCGGTGGATTGAAGGAGATTCTCGTACCGTTTCACTACGCCCTTAGCAGCAAGAACGGCAAGAGGGCTCGGGACATACATCTGCTCAAGAAACTCAAGACCTTCATGAGGGAGGAGGACTTCGACGATGAGAAATTGGTCGACGAAGTCACCAACGTATGCAGGGAGATAAAAACCAACGAGATAAGGCTGCAAATTTTGGAGATGTTGATGGGCAGCAAACACGTTATACCGGAAGCGTTGCAAGTGGCCGCGACGAACTTCCTCGATGTTCTATCCAAATACGGTTCGTGTTAACCTTCCTGCACGAGAAAGTTTTGTTGCTTCGGCGAGGGTTGTTAATTATATGCATTATCACCATAAAGATGTAATTTTGTTAAATTGCGTTTTTTAGTTAATAAAAAACGCAATTTTCAAAAATTACACAAAATTCTGAAAAAATTCATACGTATTAAAAAAGATTAACAAATCGTTTTCATATGAACAAAAAATTAGGTTTCCGGGGGATTCGTTGAACAATTTAAAAAAATCCATTTGTTAATAACATTTTTGAATGATTGTTATGCAAAATCAATATTGTCAGCACCGTCTATATGCTTGATTTTTTTCAAATTTTTATTCCATCGAGAAGTGTTTGCAATTGTCTCTCAATTCTCTCTGAACTCACGTGAGGTCGGACGCTCCGCTCTCCGCAATTGCTACCTTAACGGCTGTGTGAGAAGCTCACTTGGAGACTAAAATTCTATGATTGAACAATTTTTTTTTCCCGAAGTCAGCGAATTGACAGAGATTTGCCAAGGATAAAATTTGATGTCGCGCCGATATCTTCGGGGTAATTTTACATTCCGCTGACTATTCGTTTCAGACGACGAGGAGCTGGAGCCAGCGGCGAAAACCCTGCATCAAATATCGATGCAGCTGGATCGAGCGATAGTATTCTACAAATACGTGAGATCGCAGTTCGACCGCCCTCCGGAGTACAGCACCGTCGCATCGGACATAATACCGGACGCCAAACACCTGGCTCGTGTGTTGCTGACGTCGGAGACGGAAGTCCAACGAGTCCTAACGTTGTCGAAGACTCTGTACGACTTCGAACGCTCCAAGCCAAAGACCAGCCGCGTCACGTTCAAGGATGACGGAAGTTTGTTCATCGAGTTCATATCATGCTTCGACTTTGGCATTCAGAGTTCCATAGGCCTTCACAAATACGTGACCGACGAGCGAAAATATCAGCTGTCGTCGCTGATCTATCAAGGCTGGATGTACTCCAACGAATTGCCGCTACAGTGGAAATTGGCAGCGAAAGATAGCAATATTCGACCTCAGACGTTGATGCATCTGGCTCTGACGTACTGGCTCAACAAGAGGCCCGGAGCGCCTCTGGAAATCGAACTCAAGAGATTCACGCATCTTCTTCACGCCGTGTGCGAACTGGCGAGCAACGAGGATCAGATATGCGTCGAGTACAACGAAATCTCGTCTTGGTGGAATGACGCTAGGATTACCTTGACTGAGTCAACGAAACCGTTTCAGGCCCTAACCGCGGCGATGGCTTGTCGAGTCGTCGCGATGACTCTTCAGAAAAACAAAGATTCCGTTCACAAGAGAGTAACGGACGACAATGGGAACGAACAGGCCGAGGAAGAGTTGCAAGTCGATAATGGCAATGGCAACGAAAAAACATCGAAAGTCCGGGAGGCCGATGATAATTCAACTCCGGAGGACGAGATGCAGAGCTCGGCCAGCGAATGGGAAAACGTGAGCAAAGACACTTGCCAGTTTACGGAAGTAATTGGAAACCTGGAGGATATAACTATTCTCAACGCTGTATTGAGGTCAGCGATAGTTCGAGAGCAATTTCGTTTGGGTGCGTTCTTGAACTGCAAATCCACTCAGCTATGCGTTCTTTTATTGGTCACTGTCGACCGCTAGTAGTTTTAGCTTTTCGTCAACGGTACATCGTTCGAATTGGAAGTTGTCGCCAATTCGGCATTTCTGAATTTGGTCGAACAGAGCCGAACTGCATTCAAGAACGCACCCTTCGTTTCATCTTTGACTCGCCTATTTACTTATATGCAATGCAATTTTTCAGCCAGCCATCACCGTCCGACGACACGACGAAGTTCTTTGCTCTGCCGTTCGAAAAGGTCGACATATCATTGGCTTCGATTCTCAGCAAAGGCAAAGGTGGGTTTCACAAAAAAAAAAACGCGACTGTTGGACAGTCAGTATTTTCATATATTCATGGTAAATCGTACAGGTTCGGTGTCGGAGGCCGTAGCGAAATGGCTCTCTTCCACTGGCGTATCTCCGGAGCGTTTGATAGACACGCGAGATGTGGAATTCAATGAGATGGAGCTTTCCGTCGACTCGCTGAAAGCCACGGGCACGCTGGACGAGGCTGCTGCGGTTGATATTCTGAAGGAGGATCGCGTACACTTGATCGCGATGTCAGTGGAAATTGGAAGCGAGGCGAAAGCCGACGCGACCGCTCAAACCCACGTCTTAGGTGAGCGTGTGCATAACTGAGGTTTGCTCGATCCCTCTTTTAGCCACCATAAACATAATCGATGGTCCACATTGCAGAAAGAATATCATTGCTGAAAAGGCACTTTCCGTACAGCCTAACGAGCAGCGTAATTCTCGCCAATTTGTGCTGGGAATTTGTTATGTCGTGGAGCCGCGATGTTTCCAATCTTGAGGCTCTGGCGGCGGCTCTCGCTGTCCTGCGTCAAATACAGATGAAGCCGATGCGTCTGGGTGAGTGCGAAAACGAGAAGGAATTTAATTAACCGCCGACAATAGAGAAATCATATTTGCGACGCGATACCGTGCACCTCTGTACAGTAAAAAATTATTTTGTAAAATCGAAATACGAGGTTTCGTAAAAGTTATTTTGTAAAATCGGTATACGAACTATCGTAAAAATAATTTTGTAAAATCGGAATAAGCAATTGCGTAAAAATAATTTTATAAAATCGGAGTAAGCAATTTCGTAAAAATAATTTTGTAAAATCAGAATAAGCAATATCGTAAAAATAATTTGGTTAAATAAGTGACAATATCGTTGCTTCAGGTTTGAATATACAAACCCGTTCTTTTATTTCCTGTCCCTAACAATTTTAATTTGTACTTTTGTTCGTAAAACTAGACCCGGATGGTGCGATCCGAAAATTGACGAATAAATAATTGTCGAAGTTTGTGGACGACAAGTTGTTGTAAAAAGTACAAACTTTTTTTTATACTGTGTAGGAGTTGCCTGTCTCCTCTGGACGCTTCATATCAAACGCCGAATGGAAGCGGCCGCGAAGTTGATGAACAAACTTGGAAAGTTGCCGAAGGAAAGATTGTGCATGCAGGATACCGGATTGTCGGACATCCAGCTGACGGCGATGCTTCAGCACTGCACCACGTTTCTGGACATCTTTCTGGACGTTAGTAGAGATATTCACTTTCAACGATGGTCTTATGCGTTGATCGAGTCGTTGACCCTTTACCGAATCTTCGTTGCAGGCCGAGCTGATGATACCGCAAAATAATTTCTCAGTAAAGTTCGAGGAACTTTGGGAAAATCAGGAGACCGGACCACAGGCATTCGCGACACTCGCTATCTCGCAAACGCCAGCTTGGTACGACTTGATATTGCTTCATCTGCAGCTTGCCAATGTACTACACATGATGGCACACTTTAACATGAAATTTAGCAAACCGATGGTCAATCTTTTCGACTCTGTGGTGAGTAAAATGTTCTTACAAAAGAACATTTTAACTTACAATTTTTTCAAATTATTTTTAAATTTATGTTAATTTCTTAAATTTGTATTGGTTTAAAATTTTTTTATTGATTTAATCCATTATTATATATTTTTTAAATTGTTATTTTTTTTTTTACTCATTTTGGCATGTAAACATTTTCGCATTAAAGTGAAAGTACGGTTCACAAAATGAGCAATAAATTTTATCTTCACTTCCGCAGGCCTCGCGATACTTTTTCCAAGACATAACCGACAAAGCAATATTGACCTGGTACAGCGACGACAAGCGCGACAGCATGCGTATCGACTTTCTGTGTCGAGTAATAACCGCGTCCATGGAGTCCATACATCGTGAAACTAACGATGCTAACGCCCTGAACTCGTGTCAAGCGGATCTCTGGATGTTCAAATGTCAGTCACTGGCGTCAATATGGAAGATCGACAACGACAAGCTCAGAATGCATCAAGTCTGTCAATTATATACAAATGGCTTCGATCGGCTAGCCGAGGAGGTAAATAGCAATGCATTGGCAGAGCGGCCTGTACAGTTCGTTCGCTACACTAGAATTTTGCAATGTCTAACGTTGAGCATATACACGAAAGGTCGTCACTGCCGTAAACGACACCGAATCCCTGGGTTCGAGCCTGTTGCCTATCGCTGCAAGAAGGATGATGGCGTACCTGTTGAAAACACCGGATCTTCTCGCTGAAGTGTCGAGGATAAGTCCGAGCGTAACGCAATACCTGGAGAACTCGGTAGGTTCATTAATGAACTCTTTAATATATTTTTTAAACAAAATGCTTCGTAAACATTTTCTACTGTGATGACTTCGAAGGTGGTTCGGTCGATGACGGCGTCTGCTAGGGTAGGAAAACTGCGGAAAACCTCCGCCGATACGGCTGGTCTCAGGTTTGATTCCTGGCATCGGAGCTTCCTCGTGTCTCACCGAGAATGTAAACATGGGCAGCTATACATCTCGATATATACATCTCGAGTTACTACGTGCGAGTGACCGATGTATATATGAGGAGCTTCGTCCCGCCCATATTTTTATTCTTGGCGAAACTACGAAACTGGCAATAGAACCGTCGACCTCCCGATGCTTAAGTCTAGAGGCGAGCACGCTAACTACTATACCACCGCACCGGTTTAACTGCTGTAATCCATGTATTATCCATCCATGTATTATCAATGTAATCTTATATCATTTGTTTCCCCGCAAAGTTGAGTTATTTCCCCGCAAATTTCGTTTAAAAAATTTATATTACTAGTCATCCTAAAAAAATGTCTATCTCAGTTTCGGTCAGATACATATATACATTCGTGCATAGTGAGTAATTTTTTTCTGAACCGACCCCAACGTAAACGAAAACGGTTATTGAACTAAATGTTAGTTCGAACGTCGCGCGCGATATGCATAGATTCATTTTTCATAAATGTCTCAACACAACCTGGAAATTGTCCTTGAATGTCTTTGAATTTCGTGCGGAGTTTTTTTACTGGATACTATGTATTTACGAAGCGTGCTTAAAATTGCCATTTACGCACCGACTGAAGTAAAAGCTCTTTTCTCGATCGCAAGTGACGTCATATCGAAAATACGTCACTCCCGGTTGGGAAATCTTAGTTTTCGACTGTAAATTCGTCACTTCCGCGTTGAAAATCGCATTCAACGACTCGAAGAATTCGTGAAAATTTCGAATAACGAAGCGGTTTTTTAAATCCAAAAAAATATATATATATATTTCAAAGATGAAACTAATTATGATGTCTTTTTTTCAGAGCTCGACCGGTACGATAATGACCGGTTGTTCGAACGAGGATACCATACAGCTGATCCGAAGAGTCTCGCGATACTTGCCCGAGACACACAGCGACCATCATTTCGCTCAACAGATGCTCGACGCGACTTTCATCTACGAAGGAAAAACGTGATAGAAACCCAAACGCGCGGAATTAATAGTCGCGATAACTGTGATACGCGTCCGTTACGATCCGAGGATGCGACGAAACATTCTCTAGATTGATGTCCCTTATACACATAAAAAATAAGTTGCCTAGTTGGAGTGAAGCTAAGGGAGGTAAGGAATTATGAGTTTTCAACTATCAGCAGTATAGCACAAGTTCACCGTTATATCGTTATCTACTCAACGTTATATTTACTTATGTACATACCTATCCATACATATATACATACATATATATATATATATGGTAGCGTTCGTTGACCGTAATACAGTCACAATCGAGTTTACTTTTTGCGAACGAGAATTTTCCTCCGATTATTGCAGAACAATTTTAATAATTCTTAATATTACAAAGGTGTCAACGTGAATTCTGGATTAATTACAAGGGACCTGTTGATACTTTTTGGAGTGCTCGCTATCATCCCCTCACCCTCGCCCCCCTCCCCACTTCCCACCGACATTTGTACACGATAATGAAATATACACTAGTAGAATTATATATCGCAGATCAGAGCCAAGTTAAACGATGACGTTGCTGAATCGGTCTTAAAAAAAAAGAAAAAAATCTCGGCTGACTGAAAAACAGAGCTGCAAAGCTTAGTTTCGATTTTTGTTTCAAATAGATTTCGCGCTCTCCCGCTCCCAGCTCAGATTTAAAAAAAATTGATTGCCCTATGTAACAGGTGTTTTTTTTATCTTCAGTTACGAGAATTTATTCCCGTCAGAAACGTATTGAAAACCCTCTGTAACCGGGCCTCGTTATGGACTCGATGTTGGTCAGTTCGCAGTGATGAATTTCGCTGCCCGGACTGCCCACCGTCGTCAGCCAGTGTTCCCTGCAAAACAATGAATCGTTATTCATCGGATCCGACACGAAGAAAGCGCTTCCTATGCTGTGAGTGCATCGGCGCACGGACGGCGGAGATATCGTCGTCGCCGAAGTGCTTGTATCGGACTGGCGAATCGTCAGAGTCGGTTATGCCATCGATATCTGCCGAGCCAGACGCGAGACAGCTTTCGTGTACAGACGCGCGTGTCTATTGTGTGTTCTTGAAATATCTCACGATCACTCGTCGCGAACTTCCAATTGGGGACAAGCCAGGCAATTTCGCTGTGATAGAACGAGCCAGAGACTTTCGCGCGCCGAGCAACCTTGGGGAATTTACGAAAACTGCGCGTCAACATGTTTCGACAGCTTCCGGTGCGGCTCCTCGCGCGAAGGGAGGTGTACAATTGTTTTTTTTTTTTACAAAGCAAAGATTTTTTGGTGAAAATTTTTTTTTCTGAATATGTCTGAAAATTTCTCTGAAATTTCTCTGTAAAATCCTCTGAACTTCTCAGTTTTCGCACTTTTCAGAAAAAGTCAAAAAATTTTCTGTATCTAAGTGTTCCTGGTTGTTCTGAAAATCTCGGATTTTCTCTGCCGACTTCTCTCAATAACTATGAACTTTGGTGTTTTTCTGTGGCTAATCATTTCCTATATTCACGAACATTTGTCGGGAAACGCTGATTTACACCGAGTAACAGAATTAGTAGATCGTAGACAGAACTCGTAAGTTTTCTGACATTCTCTGAACCAACATTATCTAGGAAATATAGGAAACAAAATTCTTTAAAAATAATTCAGGTAGTAATAAATTACGATTAAATTTTAGAGACAACTCGTATTTTCTCTTGACATACATTATCAGAAAAAAGTCAGAGTTTTCCATAATCTATCGGAAAATAGTCTGCATGTCTCTGATAAATTGTGACTGCTGGCGATTGTGCCGATAAAATAGTAGAGTTATTTAGAAAATAGTGGAGAAGCTCGGAGGAAAAATTTCGGAAGAAATCTCTGAAAATTACTGAAACGCTCCGGTCAGAGTTTTTTTAGTCAAATTGTCGGGGAAATATTTTCACCAGGGTGTCTAACGAAATATATGTTCGATGTTTAATTTATTGAAGGAACATGCCCTTTTAAAAAATGTTTGAATTATTTTAGCGTCGACTGGTCGACAATGCCGGAAGCGCGACGAGACGCTGGAGAACCCATCGAGGCCGACGCGAAGGGAAGGATCGCAGATGGAAGATCTAAATGGATCAGTGGATCCCCGACCCACTTCTCCCGAGAAATAACGATGGCAATTGTATACTTGAACAGTGCGTACTCCATTGACGGTGTGTCACTGTTTCGTCTTTTGCTTTGATATTCGTCAAGGGGTTGAGAATGTTAACTGGTGCAACGCACCCGTGTGGGGCCCCCCAGTATCGTGCACGAGCGTTAACTGTTTGTCGACGCATCTTGCAACTTATTTGAGGACAGCTTGGTGAGCGCGAAGGAGGTGTGGCGAACATGTACCGGCTCATTACTCCATTAGAGTTCGCTATTAAAGTCAGTCTTCGACCTAATGGCTGGCACTAACCATTTCGGGACCGAGGTCGCGCTTCGCAGGCGGCCGCTACGAATGCAACACGTTTCGTGTATGAACTTTGCCGTCCGCTTGACATACGTGTCAAATAAAATTAAAAAAAAAATAAATAAACAAACGATAGGCGATTGAATCGATCAAAGGGCAACGATAAAAAAGTAGGTCATCCCTCGAGTCGCGTATCTGTAAAGTTTACTTATCTTAAACGATTATTTATCAACGTCGAAGTATGGACGACGAAAGTTTGATGGATTTTTTTTTCTTTTTTTTTTAACTCACATTTGTTCAACATACGGCTTTGGACCCTGCATCTTTCCCATGATCGTTCCGCTTTTACTGTTTTTCACCCAACCGGAGATACCGAGCTCGTTGCAGAGGTCCCTCACGAATTTCGGAAAGTAACAACCTGTATAGAACGAGAACAGGCGAGAAATTAATGAAACCGTGCGGTAGATTGAAGCGAGAATGACCAATCAGTCGAGGGCTCGTTTGTCTTAAACTTCGATCTTTTTTTTTCGAAATGGGCGGCGGGCTGACAGAACGGTCGACTATCGGAACCGAAAAATATTCTACTCTATATTGGGTGTCGGTGTTCTCGTGTGATTTCCTTTTATAAATGTTCGCGGTCCCAATAAAATGATAATAATAAAAATAAAATAAAACAAAATAATAACAAAGGAATAAAATAATTATTATAATAACGAAATAAAATAATCATAATAATAACGAAATAAAATTAAATAATAACACTATTTTTTTTTTGCCACTGTCAAAAAGACCAGCCTCACCTTGCACTTTGCCGAATACCTCGAACTCGACGGATATCAATTCTTGCAGAGGATCTGCCATCCTTTCCCTTCTCTAGCGGGGTCACCTTCAAGCCCACCACCACGGCACTTCCGATCGAACTTCCTTCGAAATTAATCTCGCGATTGAATGACGCAAAAAAAAAAAAAAAAAAAATTCAATCACCACGAAAAACTTTGAGTCGAATCGTCTCGTCCGAATTCGTGTGCCTTATGCCAGCTTTCTCTCTCGTGTATCGTTTTGCCTCTTGTGCCTCGGTTAGCCTCACCTTACGACGATACAAGTTAGCCGACTGATTCTCATTGCACTACGACATCGGGACGCCCCAAATAGACCGCCCCACTCGCGGTCATAGGGCCAACAGGCCATTGGCGATTGATTGGCAATCGATCGCCGAGATTCAACCTCCTAAATCCATCCAATAACGTGTGCTCTGGCAGCGTATAATTAATTCATTGTAAAGCGTTGATCAATGCCTCGGATGAATCACTTTTTGAAGTTCAAGCACTGTAACACTTACAGTTGTTATGCAACATAATAAAAAAAAAAACTAAAGTAAACGATGCACGCGACTCATCGCTAGTAAATAATTATTGGCCGTTGACTGACGCGCGCGAATGCATTGCGGGCTTCGAGTGACCGGGGAAAAAAATCGTCATACACTATTCATTTATAATAATATGTATGATTGTAGGTTTTATATGGGTTATAAAATATCCATATTCTATTTCAATATTATATTATATACATACATACCTCATATAAATATATATGAGGTATTATAATTCCATACCAAATCGACCTGAGGTGACCATTTACATCTTGGATTTTGCTCGCGATTTATTATACGATTGAACTAACTCCCAAAAGCAATGTGATATTTTTTTTTTTAGATTTTTTCATATTGTTTATAATTATTTATAATAAGAAATGAAGTTTATTGATCGCCACAATTTAAAAAATCTGAAATAATTCTCGAAAATTCTGAATTGCATATAAAAATGTTCAAGCGATAGCCCATAACCGACTGATTTTTTTCTTCAAATTTTTTTCAGTTTTTTTGAAAAAAAAAAATCTAAAAAAATAGAAGTTTAAAATTCTTACATATGACACAAGATTTTTCAGAATGTTTTCTGATTCTTAGATTGTGGCGATGAATAAAATCATTTTTTTATTATAAATAATTATAAACAATCCGAAAAAATCGCAAAAAAAATCTAAAAAAAATATCTGAGTACTAGGGAGTTAGTTCAATCATATGAAAAATCGCGAGCCGATTCCAAGATGTGAAGTGTCGAACTCATGTCGATTTGGTATGTAATACCTCACATATTGATTTAATCTTTTTTTTATGATGAAGAAAACATTTTTTTTACGTATATCTCACCGGTGTATTGTTGAGAATCTATATGCAGATATCCCGCGAGACATGTATAGGATCGGGAGTATAATACTATAAATATTAAATGTAGGCCAGGAGGGCGCCCGCTCATTTCCGAACGAAGAGCACTTCCCATCGTGCCATACCCGCCTATTGTCCCGTCATTACCGCAGTTAATTAATTATTAGTACGTCGTGACGTCGAGTAATTGCGGCACAAGAGGACAAACTATATACACAGGTTGTACAGGATGCGGGGGAGAAGGTTACGCCAATTCATAATGATCCGCTTATCGGGTGCAACCTATTACCATTGTTGCCCAAGGTCTCTTCGTTAGACGTCGAGACCGGGTTACGCTTAAGCTCACTATCCGAGAACACCCACCCGCCGCGTTCGCCGGTTTCACAGACTGTCCCAGCCTGTGTGTATCTCACAATTTTCTCGCATATATCGACCTCATATTTTCCATCAATCCTGTTATCATAAAACTTCGCTCGAGGACGCTGAAAAATCCGCTGGCGGAAATTTTCCTTCATCGCCCTTCCCGGTGGAAATTTACCTTTTCGAAGGTTCTGCGGATGGTTAACAGGTTCAAAGGAATACCGGAAACGTATGTGAGGAAGATCAAGGCAGGCACACAAATTTCATGAGATTTTGAAAGTGAAGAGAAATATTTAAATGACCAATTTTTTTTTTATAACTCAGCTTGCATTCACACAGTTTTCTCAAACGCGAAACTTATGATTGAAAGTAGATTAGCAAGAGCCCAATGCCATGGCGTTTCGATGTAATCGTGAACTTCCTTGCATGGGTGAAAAAAATATATTAAAAAATCGAAGCGATAGGACTTAAAGCAAAAACAAAAAAATAATAGCAAGACGATGTGCGGTATAGCAATTTATTAACGCAACCGACGTATAATTCGTCGACACGTACGCGCCGTATTATCCATAAATTAATTTAATAAATAGCGCTATTGGACTTAAATAAAAACGGCGATTCGGCGCGCTTTCGCTAATGATAAATTCGAGTTTCTTACGAGACTGGTAGCTGAGTAAAATTCAAGTATCGATAGACGCGATTGTCGTTTAGTTTCTTCCTTCGGCATTTTCTTTTTTTTTGGTCATTCGTAGGGCGGCGCCAGCGCGTGCCTGGTCGCGGAGTTATTTACACGAGTATTTTTATTTTATTTTTTCCACCGATTAAAATTATCGGCGATCGTAGTGAGACTTTTTTTTTTTTTGCTCACTCGAGAACACATTCACTTCGGAGTCTCCAAACATCTCTCTTTTCGTAGTTTTCAACAGGTCGAACTGTTTGTTAGTTCGTTTAAAAATCTTTTTGTTTTTTTTTTCGTGATCACACACTAATTAATTTTTGTTTACTTCCACAGTTCGCAACGAGCCGCACGGAGAAGCGCGAACATGACGGTTCTTCACTATCGGGATCGGCTTGAGGGACTCGCCGAAACTTCTCACTGTTTCCGCGTTACGAGCCAAAATCCGAAGCGATTTTTGGTACCGTTCGTCCAGTGTTCTCCTCACTTGTTAAACACTTTTTTTTTATATTGTATATAAAAATCTCGAAGGAACTTAGACGAGCGACTCGGGATTGGCTGGTATTATAGTTGGCATTGCGTTCGAGCAATTGAGTAGGGTCTCGTTCTCCACTTCCTTGGCGTTGACCTCGTTACGAGACTGCGCTTTGTTCGCCGCGACGAGATTTTGTCGCCTTGCCTCCTTTTTCTGGCGTTCGATCTGCACATAAAGGATATTATATTAATTGCAGGGTTTTTTTTTTTGGCAATATGGGGAAGTTGCAAGCCTGGTAGAAATTCTCGAGCGTTACATCAGTGGCCTGACCAGGGTCTGATGTAACGCTCCGATTTCTGCCAGGGAAACTGAACAGAAATTTAACACTGAGAGCATTTTCTGTTTTTTTTCCTTCTGTTTTCTCTGTTTCCTGTTTTTTTGTTGATCACAGAAAAATGTTCTGTTGATCATTGAAACATTTTCTGTTGAAACACAAATTTAACACTAAGAGAATTTTCCGTTTTTTAATTAATTTATTTTATTTATTTATTCGTATATTTACGAATGTATTTACGCGATGCGTAAACGTATCGGTAATAGAACAATAGTATATCGAGAGAGTACGTCGCAGAAGTAAATACGTTCGCTTATAATCATAACAAAGACAAGAAATAATTAACAATAATAGTCTCATAAAATCCAAAAATAACAAAAATAAATCTCATGATTTTTTTAAAGGATTTTTAAGAACTGACTCGTCCAAAATAAATTTGATAAACATTTTTTAAATTTAAATAACCATTTTTCTTTCTACTTACTTTGAAGAATAGTCGAAGATAGTGGCAAGGGAAGACGACGCATCGGCCCTCCTCTTCCTCGGCGTCGATGTAGACACCCCTGACGAGAATGGAGTTGCTGCAGTTGAGAAGAACGAGAAACACGAAGCAGCCGACGTGGGTGATCCAGCATGAGAGTTCATTATCGTCCGGCAGAAGCCAGAGATCGAGGACGGTCCAGATTCCTCGCCAAACGTTCACGGTCCCGAGGAAGCTCAGAAGCAAGAAGGCGTCCGCGGCCAGAAGCCGAGCGAGGCCCTCGAGCCTCGCGCAAGTATACCGCATCAACGGTTGCAAGCAGAATGTCACGGCGACTATTATGTATCCTATTATCTGCAACAAGAACAATTCGAATCCATTCTCCGCCAAGTCACTGTAACGGCAGCGATCTATGATCTTCGTAACTGCAACGCCAGTTTCAACGCGCTCACGATACATTCTTTCCATTTTTTCTCTTTCATTATTTTTTTACTCGAATTTCGGTACATCGATATTCCACAATTAATTATTTTTTGCATTTTCTTAACATGATTTTCTTCATTTTCTTTTTTTTTTTTAGATAGAGAAGGATGATTTTTTGCAGCCTGATTTGAGATTTTTTCTACACCTATGTCTTCGGTGGCTTCGTCGACGATTCCCTCCTTCAGACTCGAAGAGCCGTCGATAAGTCTCGACGAGAGTGAATCCACGGAGGAAAATTGAATCTGCATCGCTGCTCAGGTCCAACGCGAGCGGTCGAAGAACAAAGTTCCTCGTAAAAACCGATCTCAAAAATGGAGTTTACGCATCGGGACAGATACGTTAAAGAAGCAGTAAATTAACCTACTTGAGTGAGCCGTCAAGCTCGCCTATTATTTAATAATTGCTTCTTGGTAAACGGACAATTTCAATTTCCAAGCCGAGCGATGATGCGGTGCGAATTCGTAGGCAACTGTATATTCCGTCGGCTTAACTTTCGTCATAACGTCTATCCGTAATAATTCGCAAAGGGTAGCTCCGGTATTTCTGTAAGAATTCCCATTGCACTTTGTCCCGGTGACCCTCTCGTCGGAGGTTTAGTGAAAATATAATTTTTTTATTTTTTACCAGCACCTCGTCGGCTTAACTTTCGTCGTAGGGGAGAGCGGGGCAAAATGGAACACTGGCGCAAAACTCAATATTCCAATAATTTTTGAATACCCCATTTCGCCCCATCGATACATCCGGATTGTCTGCCCCGTTTTGCCCCATCGTCCCACCCAAAAATTATTGGAAAATCGCGCTTTGTCCCACTATCCCATTTTGCCCCGCTCTCACCTAATGTCTATAGGGAAGGACGCAGCAAATTGGCGCAAAACGCAAATTTCCAACCATCTTTGGACGGGACAATGGGGCAAAACGGATGAGAAAATCTGGATTAATTGACCCAGAAAAATGATAGAAAAATTAAGTTTTGCCCAGGTGGCCCATTTTACCCCACTTATACGTAATAATTCGTAAAGGGTCGCTCCGGCATTTCTGTACGAATTCCCATCGCTCTTCCCTCTCACAAGAGGTATAGTGAAAAAATTTTTTTTTTTTTTTATCCAGCAACTTCGTCAACTTAACTTTCGTCATAAGGTCCATCCATAATAATTCGTAAAGGGTTGCTCCGGCATTTCTGAAAAAATGCCCATTGCTTTTTGTCCCGGTTACCCTCTCGTCGGAGGTATAGTGAAAAAAATGACAATTTTTTTTTCTACCAGCCGACAGTAGCGTGGTACGGACGAGGAGGAGAAGAGCTGGGGACGCGCAGCACAAGCGCTCCGTATCCGGAAGAGTGCTTTATATATTATAATAGCGGGGAATCTCCTCTCTTTCTGCTGCTCGAGTGCGCAGGGATAATGCGTGCGGCCTTTCTGGCACGTGGCTCGCTTCCGGTCAACGTATCGTCGAGTGAGGTCACGTACGTGATACATGGCATTAAGCGTTATTTAAGATAAGTTGCTTGGGTTCTTCGCGCAAGATCTATTCTACCGAGTATAGCTCAAAGACACAGTGTCAAGTTCGCGCGAACCGCTTTCCGCGTGCCATTTATCAGCTCGTAAAAAAAATATCGGACAAATCAGGATCTTCGACTGAGAAAATATATTTACCGAGAATCAATTGAACGTTTCTCTTCGATACTCGTCGAAAGATATTTTTTTCTCTGGCGGGAGTTATGCAATTTAGTGCAAAATAAACTTGAAAATTTCGAATCGAACGTAATATTACTTCAATGAATTTTATTGCTCGCAACCGATGAAATATGATTTGGCGAATAGTCGGGGAAAAAACGTTTCATTGGTAGCAGTAATTTTTTTTTTTTTCAGAGTACAATTTTATATTAATCAATTGAACGTTTCACTTCGATACTCGCCAAAAAATATTTTCTGTGGCGGGAGTTATGCAATTTAGTGCAAAATAAACTTGAAAATTTCGAATCGAACCTAATATTATTTCAATGAATTTTATTGCTCGCAACCGAAGAAATATGATTTGGCGAATAGTCGGGGAAAAAACCTTTCATTGGTAGCAGTAAATTTTTTTTTTTTCAGAGTACAATTTTATATTAATCAATTGAACGTTTCACTTCGATACTCGCCGAAAGATATTTTCTGTGGCGGGAGTTATGCAATTTAGTGCAAAATAGACTTGAAAATTTCGAATCGAACGTAATATTATTTCAATGAATTTTATTGCTCGCAACCGAAGAAATATCATTTGGCGAATAGTCGGGGAAAAAACGTTTCATTGGTAGCAGTAATTTTTTTTTCTTTCAGAGTACAATTTTATATTAATCAATTAAACGTTTCACTTCGATGCTCGCCGAAAAATATTTTCTGTGTTGGGAGTAAACAATTTATTGAAAGTACATGAAAAAAATTCGAATCAGTCGTACTATTATTTCAATAAATTTTATTGCTCATAAGCGAAGAAATATGATTTGGCGAATATGGGATGGAAGAAAAACGTTTCATTGATATTGATAATTTTTTTTCTCACATTACAATTTTACATTAATCATATAAAAAAGAATAGTCAACACGTTTGTATCGTACAATTTTAAAGGAGCTTTGTCTTCGCTACTGAAAATACCTGTACGTGTGTAATCAATTTAGGAATCAAACGAATTATTTTATTGGTTTCATTGGCGACGATGCTCTGTACGCGTTATAAACAAGCGCGCTGCTGAAGTAGCCACGCATACCCGTACGTATGTGTGTATATAATGCGATACTAGTTGCGGCGGCATATTGAGATACGGGTCAGCCGTTCGGCTCAACAATCATGCAATTGGCGAATATTCAATTATATAATCGAACCATTAGGGTACCAACGTAGCACTTTGAGGATACGCATGCGCATGGGAGATTTTTTTTTTGCAGACGAGCGAGCGTTACAGACGATTCCGTTAAAATCGACTCCCGGTTTGCGATATTGATTGATTTTACGTCTGACCATTCGCGGATTTATTCACTTGTAGGAAGCAATTAATATGGAATGAAGGCGTCGCTGAGATAGGGAAAAAACGAGAAATAGCAGTTTTTTTAATGTACCAAATGTGCTAGCGTGGCAGTTCAAGAGTTAAAGTTTCGGTTTAACTATAAACTATATTTAAAGAACTTATAGTTTGGGCACTTTGAGGATAGACATGCGCGTGGAAGATTCTTTTTGCGGATGGGCGAATGTTAAATCGGATTTCATAAAGTCGACTAAGAGTTTTCGGTAGTGATTGATTTCACGTCTGACCATTGATGAATTTATTCACTTGTAGGAAGCAATTTATATGTAACTTGGGCGTTGCTGGGATTGGAAAAAAATAACTGTTTTGTCAATGTACCAAACGTGCTAGCGTGGCAGTTTAAGAGTTATAGTTTTTTAAATCATAATAAACTACATTTAAAAAACGTATAGTTTGGGAACTTTTAGAATACGCATGGGCGTGGAAGATTCTTTTCGTAACCTTACGTCTGACCATTGGTGGACTTATTCACTTGTAGGAAGAAATTTACATATAACTTGGGCGTTGGCTGAGATAGAAAAAAATAAAAATAGCTGTATTGTCAATGCACCAAACCTGCTGGCATTGCAGTCGATGGATCGATAGTAAAATCCACTGTAAAATGAAATTGTAAATTTAATGTACTGGACTCAAAGTTTTTAGGCAAAAACAGGTACATTAAATTTAATTCACAACTGTGACGAAAAATGAACATACTTTTTCATTGAAATTGAAGTACCTTTATAGTCAAATTAACTTAAATTATAAAAAATTAAGAACTTTCAATGTTTTTAATATACTGAACATTAATTTCTCATCGCGATCGTACATGAAATTTCATATACCAGTTTTTCCATAAAAACTTCCAGTCCGGTACATTAAATTCCATACGAAATTTTTTTACAATCCCTCCTTGCATCGTTATTCGTTACTCGTATTATTCAACTATACTTTTATAACTATATTTAATTATAATCTTATTAATTGATATGCTTATATTATAACTATATTTAACTGGTCCGAATCCCTAAATAATAATAATTACTCGGGCATTTAACATTTCACGTATACTTACGAGGGAACCGATTGCGGAGTATTCTCGGTTCTCCGGGAAGAGATGGATTTCGAAGAGAACCCAAACACCTCTCCAGACGAACACGACGAGACTTCCGACGACCCCGACACTGAACGCACAGTCTAGTATGTACAGCAACCAATCTCTGGTATTCTGAAACCAAGAAATATTTTTGTTAATTCAGCAAACGATCTTATCAACGATAAAAAAATTATTGTCAATGCGGATTGTTAACATAGCTATAGGAGCAATGATCGATTATCGCGCCGTCGTACCGACTCATCCGCACTTATCGGAGCGTCCATGTAAAGGTCATTGTCTCTCGGCAAAACGTACGTTCGAGCGCCGCTGCGTCTTTGTACAATCGGCCCGGCATTATCGATAAGTCACCAATTCGGATCGGGGAGAGTGGGGCAAAACGGACCCGTGACCTTCATTCGCAAAGACACTTTTTTATGTCCCCCCAAATTTGTAAGAATGTTCCATTTTGCCTCGGGTACTCCATTTGCCCCACACTCTCTCCTAAGTAACGATCGTTGACCTTCTTCACGTATCGGTGCAGCTTATAGCTGAGCCAGCACTTTTATCCCAGTTACGCGAATTTTCACCTCAGCATCTTTTCTTTATGCCGAACACCTTCGATTTTTTTTTACATTTTTCTTACCACTTCCAATGCGATAGCTTCTTATAATTTTTTATTATGTTTTTTTTTTTATTCGTATCATACCACTGCAAATGTATTTTACAACAAGTAATATGTATGGCAAAGTGTGTTTTTGACCTAGACTACGAGAATGAGTTATCTCGCATTAGGGATTCCCAGGTCATGTATTTTTATCATGTTATTAATTTTTTTGTTTTCTTTTGATAGTCGGCCCGTATTCTATGCAAGTTGGCAACTGCATAAAGTACGTCATAAACTGTACTGGCTGCATGTGTTATTGATACACGCGCATTTTCACCCGAGCATCTTTTCTTTATACCGAACACCTTCGAATTTTGTTTACTTTTCTTATTACTTCCAATGCGATAGCTAATTATAATTTTTTTTATTATGTTATTAATTTTTTTTGTCTTTTTTTCTGTCTTCTATTTATGGTCTGCCCGTAGTCTACGCAAGTTTGCATCTGTACTGGCGACACGTGTTATTGGTACACGCGCATTTTCACCCAAGCATCCTTTCTTTGTACCGAAGACCTTCGATTTTCTAAAAAATTTCTTACTACTTCCACTGCGATAGCTAATTATAATTTTTTAATTATGTTATCAATGTTTTTGTGTATTTTTTCTGTCTGCCCGTAGTCTACGCAAGTTGGCAACTGTACTGGCTGCACGTGTTATTGGTACACGCTTGTGAATATGTGTAGCCGTAGTAACAGCAGAGGTGGTGGGTGCGACGATCGAGGGAGATAGCCGGAAACTACTCTTATACTATAGTAGTATAGATAATATGGAACGCCGCGCCAGCTCGCAACGCCCGTCGAGCCAAAAGAGTTGTATCGCCGATACATAAGCCGCCTGTGCGCTACTTGCCGTCGTCACGACGAATCGTATTTGGCACTTATATTAGCGAGGCTCTCTGCTGAGACGCTTTCGACGAAGCCGATGGACAATCGTCGAGCAGACGGCGATGACTTTTACAGCCTTCGGAGTTTCCTGGAGAGTTTCCATGTCCTTCGCAAAACATAGGTAAAAAATTAAACGTTTATTAGTCGAGGCTTATGCGTACGCTAATGGAAAAGTTACTTTAAATTATATTCATCAGAATTTATAGATCGATACTTAAAATCGTTTGTTGTTTTTTTTAATATTCTTCGGACCTTCGTCAGGAGTTTCCATATCCGTCGCAAAGTTAAGGGTAAAAAGGAAAACGTTAATTAGACGAGACTATGGAAAGTTGTGCATACGCGAATTGAAAAGTTACTTTAAATTATGTTTTTCCTAATTCATAGCTCGAGACTTGAAATCGTTTGTTCTTTTATATTCTTCTGACTTTTGTCAGTTTTTATATCCGTGACGAAATAGCAGTAAAAAAAATAACGTTAATTAGTGGACGCTATGGCAACTAATGGCCTACGTGAATGGAAAAGTCACTCTAAATTATGTTTTTACGAATTCATAGCTCGAGACTTAAAATCGTTTGAAATCGTTTGTTGTTTTATATTCTTCGGACCTTCGTCGGGAGTTTCAATATCCGTAGCACGATAACGGTAACAAAAATTACGTTAATTAGTCGACGCTATGGCAACTAATGGCCTACGTGAATGGAAAAGTCACTTTAAATTATATTTTGTCGAATTTATAGTTCGGCACTTAAAATCGTTTATGCTTTTATATTCTTCTGACTTTTGTCAGTTTTCATATCCGTGACGAAATAGAAGTAAAAAAAATAACGTTAATTAGTGGACGCTATGGCAACTAATGGCTACGTGAATGGAAAAGTCACTTTAAATGATATTTTGTCGAATTTATAGCTCGGGATTTAAAATCGTTTATGCTTTTATATTCTTCTGACTTTTGTCAGTTTTCATATCAGTGACGGAATAGCAGTAAAAAAAATAACGTTAATTAGTGGACAATATGGTAACTAATTGGTACGTGAATGGAAAAGTCACTTTAAATTATATTCTGTCGAATTTATAGCTCGAGACTTAGAATCGTTTATTCTTTTATATTCTTCGGATTTTCCTCAAGAATTTCAATAACCGTCGCAAAATAGCGGTAAAAAAATTATCTTAATTAGTCGACGCTATGGCAACTTATGCACATGCGAATGAAAAAGGTACTTTAAATTATATTATTCTAAATGTATGGCTCGATAATGAAAATCGTGTATTCTTTCCTTTTGAACGAACTAGCCAAAGGAAAGTCCAGAAGACATCCGTTTAGTCGTGTTATGCATAAAAAGACTGATTGCTTTGTCGTTTGAGTTCATCGACGCTTGATAAGAAACAACTCGTATTTGCCACTTATATTTACGAATCGCTTTGCTGAGACTTTTTCGTCGAAGCCGATCGACAATCGTCGAGCGGCCGACGGTGACTTTTATATTCTTCGGGCTTTCTTCAGGAATTTCCATTAAACAACCATTACGACACTCACAAAACAACCTTAAAAAACATTAATTAGTCGAAGCGGCGAACAATTTAAAAGTTACTTTAAATTGTATTTCGCCGAATTTATAGCTAGAGATTTTAAATAGTCTAGTCTTTGCGTTTGAACAAACAAGAAAGTGGAAAATCCCGAACTCATCCGTTTGTTCGTGTTACGCATAAAAAGATTTATTACTTCGTCGATTGCCTTTGGCGACGCTTGATAAGAGCACGTGCCTTACTCGACACTCAAAACAACACGTGTACATTCTCAGTATTGCTGAATAGCACGAAAAAACACACCTGCCGCATATAACAAGACATTTTTACCGGTACATTTTTCATCTTCGTCTACCCCTTTTTGGACTTCTTAAAAAAAGAAGAAAACAAGTACAATAAAATGGGACAATCCAACAGTAAACATTTACTCTTCCAAAAATAGTCTCTTCAGATTTCTTCGACACGGAAGAAATATGTAACTTGGGCCTTGGCTGAGATAGAAAAAAAGAAAAATAGCTGTTTCGTCAATGCGCCAAACGTGCTGGCATTGCAGTCGACGGGTCGACAGTAAAATCCACTGCAAAAAGAAATTGTAAATTGAATGTACCGGACTCGAAGTTTTTATGCAAAAACTGGTACATTAAATTTAATGCGCAATTGTGACGAAAAATTAATATACTTTTTCATTGAAATTAAAGTAAATTATAAAAATTATAGTAGGGGAGACCGGGGACAAAAGTAACAAAAATCCTTTTTAATTTTTTAACCAACAAACCCGAGAGTCTAACGCTTCGGCATCCAATGGTGTACGATTAACCTAGTCTTAGGTATGTAGTTAAAAAATTTCAAGCAGAAATATGCACGGAATTGCGATCACCGCCCCTTTAAACACAGACGAAATTCTGTAAGAATTTGGGCCGCGGTGGGGTCAATTGTAACGGGTAGTGGGGTCATTTGTAACATCCTCCTGCATCAGCGAAATCCTTCGCCGACCGCTATTAAGAAATAGAACGGGGGTGCATTATCACAGAAAATGTTTAATTTAAAGTTAACATTTTTTAAAAATGATTTGCTGGCTAAGCCGTTGTAGCCGGCCTAACTATACAGCCCTACTATAAATGTTATAGTCTACAATTGGTTGGTTATAAATTATAAGTGTATAAATTATCGCTGATTGCTTAGAATGTAAGAATAAAATAAATAAAATATATTGGTATTGGTATTGGTATTGGAAGAAATGAATTATTGCTGGTACAATTGACCCGGATCGACTGTTGCAATCGACCCCACGCCGGATTATTAGCAAAATTACTGTGGCATCGGTTAATAACAATCTGAAACGGATCGTCTCGACGATCAAAATGTCCGGCAAAAATGTACCTTTCAACTGCTTGTGCTTGTTTGCACTAATATTTTGTATTGTGTTGCTTAGCTGACGCAATCCGCACAGCCGAAAAATCACTTCTGCACTCGCGAATTACATTTGGTTTCGGCGAATTGGTATTTTTGAAAACTCAGCTATGAGGTGATTACATGGCCATAAGGTGATGTCTATAATGTTGCTCACTTCATATCCGATGCGTCCGATCATGCGCAGCGTTGCGCGGCCGCTTGTTACAATTGACCCGTGTTACTTTTGTCCCCGGTCTCCCCTACCTTTATAGCAGAGCTGGGCAAAATGCACTAAGTACTGGTATACGTATTGAAGCATCAAGTACTGAGTCAGTGCCCACTATTCAAAACTTCAAGAATTTAGTTTTGCCAGTACTCAAGAACTACCTGGCGCTCGGTACTTCGAGTACTCGATACTTTAATACGCACTTCAAGTACTTAGGGTATTTGCCCAGCTCTGCTTTATAGTAATTTACTTCTATAGTAATTTTTCATCTTCGTCTACCACTTTTTATGACTTCTTAAAAAAAGAAGAAAACAGAAAAATGGCTTCCCAGGTACAATAAAATGGGACGATCCAACAGTAAACATTTACTCTTCCAAAAATAGTCTCTTCAGATTTCTTCGACACGGAAGAAATCGTACGACTACGAATAGAGTTCGTTGAATCACGTGCACGCAGCCAGGATCTCATAAAGTTCATCGCTGACCGACCATCAACGAGTGATCATCGCTCGCGGATGCCTCGTGCACTTGCGAATGTTTATCAATTTTTTCACGTGACTCTTTTTCACGGCGATTGTCCGGTCGACTTCCGGTTGGCCATCATTCGATCCATCGAACAAAAAGATGAGAGCAACGATTGATCGACAGAAAAAATAGATCACAAAATTCTTTGCAAAACTCGATCAGACACTCATCTACACGTGTTTCTTAAGTACTGCCCTAGCAGTTCAAAGAAACGACTTAAAGAACGACCGGTCGTTTTGTGCCGTTGTGGCGAGCACCGTGCGACCAAAACAACGACCAGTTTTTAGGTTTAGGTTTGGTCGTATTTCCTTTAAAGACCCAAAAGACGACCAAATCTAAACCGACAAAATGGTCGTTTTATTGGTTGTTTTATGGTCGTCAGAACGGCACAAAACGATCGGTTGTTTTTTTGGTCGTATGGCGGTCGCGACCAAAACAACGACCAGTTTTTAGGTTTAGGTTTGGTCGTATTTCCTTTAACGACCCAAAAGACGACCAAAACTAAGCCGACAAAATGGTCGTTTTATTGGTTGTTTTATGGTCGTCAAAACGGCACAAAACGACCGGTTGTTTGTTTGGTCGTATGGCGGTCGCGACCAAAACAACGACCAGTTTTTAGGTTTAGGTTTAGTCGTATTTCCTTTATCGACCCAAAAGACGACCAAATCTAAACCGACCAAATGGTCGTTTTTTTGGTTGTTTTATGGTCGTCAAAACGGCACAAAACGACCGGTTGTTTTTTTTGGTCGTATGGTGGTCGCGACCAAAACAACGACCAGTTTTTAGGTTTAGGTTTCGTCGTATTTCCTTTAACGACCCAAAAGACGACCAAAACTAAGCCGACAAAATGGTCGTTTTATTGGTTGTTTTATGGTCGTCAAAACGGCACAAAACAACCGGTTGTTTTTTAGGTCGTATGGCGGTCGCTTGACTTGCTAGGGTGGGTGTCGAGACGCTGCCGCGCATCAAGATGCGATGGCGACAAGCGGTCACGCTGCCGCGCGTCTCTTGACGCGCGGTCTCGGAAGAAGAAGTCACAACCGGTGATTGTTCGGTTGACTTCCGGTTCGCCATCCCTCGATCCATTGATCGATCGACAGGAAAAAATAGGTTAAGGGATGTTTTCCTGTCGATTGATCGAGATTAAGGAACAGATTAAGCTTTACAAGTCCTAAAAAAACTTTTTTTCAGGAATTTTTTTAGTAGGTAAAAAAACCAGTGAATTTAGAGGTATATTTTAATGTATATATGAACCGTACGAAAGAATTTGTTTTAACACAAAACAAAAAAGTACTGCATAGTTATTGGTTTCGATTTTCCTTCCTTTTCCGAGGTTCACATAGACAATACATACAAATACATACAAATACAATACATACATACAAAAGTATGTAACAATTGAAAATACATTAGATTTTTTTAGTTTCAATCAAGAATCACGAGCCGCATCTTTCCCGCCAATTGAAAACCACACTTCAGTAAATCGTCCAACAACTACGCAGTCATATTTCATTGTGTAAAACAATTTTTTTCACACAGTTCAAATAACCATTAAAACATATCTCTAACTTCACCATACTCACTTCCCTTTTCCCCTCCCAAAAAAAATCCCTTTCAAGTCCTTTTTTACGCCTCGCAAAACAGGACCCACGCCTTAAAAAAAAAAAAAAGATCTCTGAAACTTACATTAACGCGAAACATCGTAGGAACTTCGAAGTATCCAGCGGGCGAGTCGAGGCTGAGTGAGAACGGTGGTGCGGAAATGTTTCTGATGGCCCTCATGATGGCGAGAGCGAGGAGGCTGACGGCGGTCGTCGCGAAGACCGTGCTCGACGTTTGTTCCGTGTAGAGGTCGAGGGCCTGCCATGCGCCGCGCCACGCGTTGACGCAACAGAAACCGAACACGAAAGTGTAGATCCTCGAGCCCACGTAGTACGAGAGCCTGTGCTTGTCCGGATTGAGCACCTCGTCGAGAAGATTCTGCACGAGATTGAAGGTGAAGAGGCCGGTGAAGCCTATTATGACCGACGTCATGTAACTCAGCAGCGGATCCTCCGGATAGACGTATATGTCGGACAGGCCCCATGTGCCGCGCCAGTAACCAACGACCGCCGGTGCTGCGACGGTCGCCGAGAAAACTGCATCGAGTATCGTCAACACAGTGTAGTGAAACCTACTCGAGGCGGGCCTCGCGTCGAGCCCGACGGCGGCCATGCCGGCACCGGCTCTGAGCTCGACCATCCTCCAGTTCTTCTCCTCCTCCTCCTCCTCAGCGCTGCTCTCACCGCCCAGCCTCCTTTTACTTTCCGCACAGCTCATCGCCATTCATCCTTCCCTAGCGTCGTTTTTTTTTTCTCTTATTTTATTTTTGGTTTTTTTTATCTCAGCGACCTAAATCGATCGATTTTCATCTTTGGTCCTTAGAGATGCACTCTTTGTTTCTTGGTGTTTTTTTTCTTACCGCCCTCCCGCCCGCGCACTTCGTAACCTCACTCTCATGCGAGCTGTTCTTTCCTTCACTTCCGTCGCGCGACACTCGTTGCTTTTCGCTCGTCGCCGATCCACCCAAACGGTCGGCTAGCTATCGCGCCACTGTCAACTATGCGTCCCCGGCCGTCGATCTTCAGCTGTAAGCCCCCGTGATTCCCGACGCCGATGCCGCGTCCTCCATGATCGTCTAATGTTTGAACTCCGACGAGCGCTCGAAACACCTGTTTTCAACGGCTAGAGCTTTCGAATGAGATTTGAGAGAAAACAAAATATACGTTATGCGTAGAATTTTCGCATCGTCTTTACGATCTATCGATCGTGCAAACTCGGGCTTTCGATTGTTTTTCGCGGCGGTCGTTTATGTTTATCTTTTCAGCTTTTTATTTATCGATAGAGTTTCGAACTTATTATTTTTTTTATTTTTTTTATTTTTTTTAGGAGGGAATATAATCCGACGACGAGCACGGATCGCGGCGAGTGCCGCCGGTTATCGTCGAGGCTCGAAACCCACCGGCGAGGTAAGCGATTTAATGGGGAACGAAGTGAGCAGACAAGCGGGTCGACAGATCGGCCAGCGAGTGACTACTGGGGATCCCTTGTCCGCAGGCTATCTTTTATCAACTGTTCACGCAGTGACCAACACCATTGCATTTCATGACAGTGGAACGACATCGTCAACGTCGGACTAGCACGGGACAGGAGAGGACCCCTACCCTAGTGCCTTCGTGCCTCATACCTTGTGGCTCTCGTGTGCCTCGTATACCTCGTACCTAGGCTAACTTTGCTTCGTTGCTTCGTCTCTACCGATCTCTCTGCACGTACATACATATACATGTATGTATGTATGTATTAATATATATGTATATATATACATATGTATAAATATATATATGTATATATTTATACATATATGTCTATGTCTGTCTTTCACAGAGCAGGCTTCCCCGCAAGCTTCCCTCCCACGTGTGTAATCATTACAGCAACTATACTGCATGCCACACGGATTGGAAGGATGTAACAGGCCAAAAGAGAGTACACGTACTCATCGCAAACACTACTTGATTTCATCTCACCGTGCTTCATGATTTCATTTCCAGGAGCATTTCATCTCATGCTCCTGAAGGGCGACCACGGATCCGATCCGATCCGGCTCGGGTTGGATGCTGCGTTATTATTATTATTATTATTATTATTATTATTATTATTATTATTATTATTATTATTATTATTATTATTATTATTATTATTATTATTATTATTATTATTATTATTATTATTATTATTATTATTATTATTATTATTATTATTATTATTATTATTATTATTATTATTATTATTATTATTATTATTATTATTATTATTTCACTTTGTTTTTTTTTGCTCGTTTTGGCTTATTTTCTTTATATTATTATTATGCGGTTTCGGCTTAGCACGTTAGGTGTTCGGTATTCGTGCGGTTTGTTGTTGGCTGGGTTCGTCTCTACCGATCTCTCTGTACATATATATATAATGCATATACATGTCTATGTCTGAGTTTCACAGAGTGGGATTCCCCGCAAGCTTCGCTCTCACGTGTGTAATCATTACCGCAACTATACTGCATGCCACACGGATTGGAAGGATGTAACAGGCTAAGAGAGAGTACTCGCACTCATCGCAAAAACTACTTGATTTCATCTCACCGCGGAGATTTAGAGGCGGCGTCCGATCGAATGAGAAGAAAGGTAAGAAATCTTCATCTTCTCAGTCGTTGGAGAATACGTCGTTGAGAGACTGGAGAGAACTGTAGGGGAGAGCGGGGCAAAACGGAATCGATGCGGAAAAAACGAATTATTTTTAACAATTTTATTCTGGTGCAGGGAAGAAAAGATTTCATCAGCTTCGATCCCACCCATGGAACAATTACTCTTCTTCTTAATTTTTTTTTTAATGAAGAGACTGCAGGGGAGAGCGGGGCAAAACGAATTATTTTTACCAATTTTGTTGTGGTGCAGGGAAGAAAAATGTTCATGAGAAATGGGGGGCCATTTTGCCCCGTTCATGCGTAGGATCATTCTGAGATTGACTTCACTTCGAAATGAAATTAATTGAGGAATGGAGCTTAAAATAATACTTTGAAGATATATAGTTTGGTGAATCGTTCTGGGATATTGGGTTTTTATGGACGAGAAATTCGAGAAAAATTAATCCGAAATATTATGTGGGAAAGATTGTTACGAAGTAGCAGGAACGGACTTCTTGCAAATGCCCTGGCTAAGTAGC
This sequence comes from Ichneumon xanthorius, assembly GCA_917499995.1. Taxonomy (NCBI): domain Eukaryota; kingdom Metazoa; phylum Arthropoda; class Insecta; order Hymenoptera; family Ichneumonidae; genus Ichneumon; species Ichneumon xanthorius. The sequence continues at coordinate 6,311,891 of OU824211.1, read as the reverse complement.
TCGAGCCATTGGCTACCTTGGGCCATGATTTTTCTGAGTGGCGTTTCCTGCCGGTATATTCCATGCCTTTGTTGGTCCAAAGTCGACACTAATCAGCACCTTTTTGTGTCCCAATCAAGCTTCGGTTTCAACAATCTTCTCACCTTGACTCGCCACTTTTATTGCTCCATACTGTATATCGAGATGATTAGGCGGACTAAAAGCTCCATGCCTCTCGCCGACACTCCTTAAATCGCACGAGCACGTTTTTTATCTATATATAGTTTGTCTCTCGTTCCCTCGTCGAATTTACTTCGGGGTGGTGGTTCAATTAAGTCATTTCTTCGGTGGATTTTTTTTCATTAACGGTACCGACAATCGCAAGATGGGGAAACTTAAGGGACACTTTCTTTCCGACCTTCGATCTTGTATCGTAGATAAAAGAAGACATTCTAGAGGGACGTTTTTCTTCGATCTTCCATCTTATATTGTAGATAAAGGAAGAAATTCTAGAGCGAAATTTTCTTTGCAATCTACGATCTTATATCGAAGATAAAAGAACAAATGCTCGGTGGACGTTTTTCTTTGATCTTCGATCTTATATCGAAGATAAAAGAAGAAATGCTGGGTGGACGTTTTTCTTCGATCTTCGATCTTATATCGAAGATAAAAGAAGAAACGCTAGAGGGACATTTTTTCGATTTTCGATCTTGTATCGTAGGTAAAAGAAGAAATGCTAGAAGGACGTTTTTCTTTGCAATCTTCGATCTGATATCGTAGGTAAAAGAAGAAACGCTAGTGGGACGTTTTTCTTCGATCTTCTATCTCGCATTCGTAGATCTTTGTTATTAAATAAAATCAAGAAACACCACTCACCACATTGTACCTCGTAGGGAATTGAAACACTCGCTCGGGTCGATCGATTACCACGATGAACGGCGGTGCCAGAAGGTTTCGAAAAGCCCTCAGAATCACGAGTCCGGCCATGAATAGCACGGTGAAGGACGATACGATCCTGTTTAGAGATCAATGAAACTTATTCCATCAACTCGATAAAATAAATAAAAAATAAATAAATTAAAAATAAAAAAAATTCTCACCATACGTCACTGCCCAAGTAGCGACTGAAGATCATCCAACCGCCTCGCCACTGTGCGTTGCAAGCGACGCAAAATATGTACGTGTAAGCGAGTCGGACGAGATCGTAAGCGACCCGACCAGCCGCACTGTACGTTCTCCACTTTTCCACAAAACGTCCGTGAAATCCGCTCCTCGTTATAGCAAAGAGTACGTGAAGACCCGTGCCCAGAATGAAGCACAACCACTCCGGAAAACTATAATTTTTTATCTCTTCATCTTTTCAAGCGAATCACCCATCGTATGTAAAAATAAAGCGGAATCTTTTGGAGGATGTCGGCAACGTCATCGCATGCTCATTACACAGCATTATCAGCAGATGCGCCCTCGAAAGTGCGAAGCTACCCACATAGCACGGAAATATTTCTGAAATGTTTCGAAATTTTTTTTTTTTATATTGAAAATATTTTACCAATGTTAGATAATATTTCTGAAATATTTTGAAATTTCTTTTTTGCCCGCTCATAAACCTGACATTGAAATGTTTCAGAAATATTTCGCATAAATATTTTTAACACATTTTACAAATATTTTTTAACGTTGGTAAAATATTTATTAGATATCTTTCGGAAATATTCAAGAAATGATCAATATTTTAGCTGTAGATATTGTGCATTATTTTAAACATATGTACTACCTCCAGCACGTCATCTATGAGATTCCTGTAAGCCCCTTCAAGAGTGCCAATATCGTGTAGTATTTCAAATTCGATAGTCGAACTGTATTAAAATATATCCGCGAACTATGGCATTTTTTTATTTCTCGTTCCTTCTGAACATAGTTCAGTACACATCTGCTAATATTCGCTTTCGAAATATTTTTTCACCGTTTCGAAAATATTTCAGGAGTATACTTAATATTCCTGAAATATTCTTAAAATGTTTCGTTGGAATATTTTGACACAATACTTTAAAATATTATTTCCATATATTTCAGAAATATTTCGTAATATTGAAAAGATTGAAAATATTTCGTGCTACATGGACTGAGAGAGGATTCTTGTAAATATGACTATATCGCTTGAGAGGTATTACCATATCACATTGCAGCATTCGCTACACAGTAGGAAACTGAGGCGCCACCTATGGCAGGAAGTACCAGATTTATAAGAATTTTTCGTAGATATTATGATAAAAATTCTTGTAAAATCTGAGACATTCAGCCATAGGTGGCGCTCTAGTGCCCTACAACTATGTGCTATGGCAATTTTTCTCAGATGATCGGTAGTTTTTACTGGATCCTTCTCTCAGTGTGGGATTATAGCTGAACGTGCATTATTTACCGACGGAACGATTTAATCATTGAATGAACGGACTGCTCCGCGATTTCTTGATTAAACCGGCGACGTAGATATCGCACAAATCACTCTCGGCGCTGCGTCGGCCGAACACTACAGTGCGCATATTTCGATCGATAACACCTCATGCATATTAAAAAAAAACGCGCATAACAGGCTTTGAGCTAGCACGTTCAACAGCCGCGTGGAAAAAAAGCACTTAAGTCTAATAGAACTGCAATATCTGTTGCGAGAAGTAAAAATTCCACACTCGTTCTCGATAGACTCACAATTCGTTGTAAATATCCATCATGTTCCAAATGCCCCTCCACTGTCCGATCACGAGAGGAGCGACGACGAAGAGAGTTATCAGAGTATCGACGAACGAAATCGCACGCCTCCTCCCCAGTTTCGTCGAACGTTTTTCGGATTTTTTCACGATTCCATCGACCGGATTTTGCAGGGGCAGAACTTTTGGCCTTACCGACGATTCCTTGGTATTCTAGTAAAACAATAAGTAAAGTATAGTTTTTTCATTTATTTTAAGAGGAGGATCAATCGGGAAGAAATACAAAAGAAATCTATAAAATTTAACATAGTTTTCAAATCGTTTTTTTTTGTCTTAATTTTTTTCATAATTCAATTTATTATTTTTACATTGCATATCTATGCAATAGCTACTTTGTCAATAAAAATCTACAAAAATAAAAAAATTAAAATTATTTCCTTCGTGACTTTTTTCAAGATTTTTTTTTCATCGAAGAGTCCCAAACAAATGTTCCCACATAACGCAATTTTTTTTTTACATTGAATGCGAATACATCTTTTCTCGGGTACAAGAAAACTCGGGCTATCGACAATGGCAACAAAAAAAACGTTTTTTTATTTCCTTCATGACGGGAATTCTTCACAAGCGCAACTTCCGTCTTCAACCTTGTGGTAGCAAAACGACATACTTTTAGATAGCAGACACGAGTAGTAAAAAAAATAGTGCATTCCGATACTAGTGCGAAAAAACTGCAATCACACGAGTTAAAAATAATATATCGCACACCGAGAACAACAGTGTAACATTTTGTATGATAATCCCATAAGGGATGTCACACTGTTGTTTTAGGGGTGCGATATTATGCCACAAGGGAGGAAAATGCACTTCCTCCCTTGTGGCATACAATATTTTTTTTTCGATTTCGTTAAAATAACCACATTTCTTGCGTCGCAAAATCGTCATATTCGCCAATGACCATTACTCCCACGGGAGTAATAGAGCTTCCAGCGGGAGTAAGGAGCCCTATTACTCCCTAGGGAGTAATGAGATTGTACCGCGCATGCGCACATGTTAATAATGATCGTCTGTCAATAATAGGCTATCTTCCGCCCGTATTACACTCAAGAAATGTGCACTGTAAAAATAAATTGTAAATTTAATATACTGGAACTTGAAATTTACTAACATTACTTACATTAATTGAACCTTAATGTAAGTAATGTTAGTAAATTTCAAGTTCCACTATATTAAATTTACAAATCTCTTGCTTGAAATTTACAAACATTTTTATGAAAAATACCAATTTTACTGTAAAATTGCACCACACATGTGTTTGAAATTTCAGAAACAGTTTATGAAAAAGCTTCTAATACTGTTCATTAATTTTCAAAAAAAAAATTTTAACAGTGTGGCCATTTTAGCGCAATAGGAAAAAAAACGTTTTTCGCACGAGCGTCGTACAAAATTTTATTTCATAAGGTGTGAGAAATGAGGGTTTTACGCACTCGAAGCGAGAAACGAAGCGACCAAAAAATTTGCAGAAATATTGTTGCACGTTCCTCGAAATACTCACGGTCTCGTGTCCGCTTTTGCAGATGAAGATGCTCTTCAATTTTCTGCCGAAGATGCCTGTAGTTTCTTCTTCATCGTCAGAGTCGAAACCGGCCGGATATCCGTCCGTTTCTTCTTCCATCATCATCGCCCCGATATCTTCATCGTCGGCTCGTTCACCCTCTTCGGATAAATCTTCGCCCGGCTCGCCGCCGACAGTGCTTGGAGCAGCTTTTTCCTCGGGCATCTTCCTTCCGTCATTGAGATCTCCGGAAGTCGACGAGCGCTTCTTGACGATGAATATTCTTCCGGAAGTTGCCTTCCCCAAATTTTCATCGCACTCTTTCTCGGACTTCATTGTTTATTGACTGCACTTCGAAGTTAACCGAGGAAGACTGAACGAGTTTGCTTCGTTGGTCATGACAGACCTCAACGACTTCCGCGATAGCGCGAGTCTAAATCCACTGCGATAACTTCCCCTAGCTCGATAAACGTGTTGCGACGTTCCTATATCGGTAATTACTACTTATAAGTAGTTCGTACATCAGCAATTGCTACTTATAAGTGGTTCCTGCATCGGTAATTACCACTTGTAAATGGTTCCTGCATCAGCAATTACTACTTGTAAGTGGTTCCTGCATCGGTAATTACCACTTGTAAATGGTTCCTCCATCAGTAATTACTACTTGTAAGTGGTTCCTGCATCAGCAATTACTACTTATAAGTGGTCCGTACATCAGCAATTGCTACTTACAAGTGGTTCCTGCATCGGTAATTACCACTTGTAAATGGTTCCTCCATCAGTAATTACTACTTGTAAGTGGTTCCTGCATCAGCAATTACTACTTATAAGTGGTCCGTACATCAGCAATTGCTACTTAAAAGTGATTCCTGCAGTGGTAATTACCACTTATAAGTGGTTCCTGCGTCAGTAATTACTACTTGTAAGTGGTTCCTGCATCGGTAATTACCACTTGTAAATGGTTCCTCCATCAGTAATTACTAGTTGTAAGTGGTTCTGCATCAGTAATTACCACTTGTAAATGCTTCCTGCATCAGTAATTACTACTTGTAAGTGGTTCCTGCATCAGCAATTACTACTAGTAAGTGGTTCCTGCGTCAGTAATTACTACTTGTAAGTGGTTCCTGCATCAGTAATTACTACTTGTAAGTAGTTCCTGCATCAGCAATTACTACTTGTAAGTCGAACTACTAAAAACTACAAGAAATAGTTAGCAGTGAACTTACTGGAAAGTGCGGGAATTCCTAGTAGTTGACTACCGGACATTCATAGTAGTTAACTACTCCAGATTTCCAGGTTTGGAGCGGTAGTTAATTACTTCAGATTTCCAGTAGTTTTTGGTAGTTCGCCAATTTAGCACTGGGCAGTAGTTCGGTAGTTTGCAGTAGGTCTTCTCGGTGAGGGACAGAAGAAAACCCTCACTCGATCACTGCACGAATAACTCGTCGTCGTAATCTGCGACTTTGAAATTCCTGATTAAAGTTTCTCCATTAATGAATTTTATGACTAACTGGACTCGCTCCGGCTACGTGATCGTCCTTGGGATGCAAATACGTTCGAGTAATATAATGGAATTATGCGCGATCGTGGATATTGCAGCGCGCCGTTTTCTCTATATAGTATGTACATGTATACGATACAATTAAGGTAGGATCAGTTGATAAGCGCGCTCGATAGCTTTGCCGTGTCGCGTATTTTAATAACAATCCCCGGTTTTTATAACATACAGAAAAAAAACCCTCCATCGATCACTGAACGAACAAATCTTCTTAATCGTTTTCATAGCAAGTGTTTTTAACGAAGTATATTAATTTTATAGAGACAAGTACTTGTAAAAATCGCGGATTCTCCGTTCGAAGGAAGTAAAGCTTTCAAGCTTTACTCTTCGACCTTAGCGGATTCGTGTTGAACGACCGACTGACCATGCGAGTAAGGCGAGTGACCACCTTGCCGCTTATTGATCCGCGAGATCTCCCAGAGGTTGTATCAGCCTCTACAATTTAACGGGTAATCGGATATGTCCAAATGAAATTCCACAGGTGTTTGCGGTGAGTAGTTATGGAGAGTAGTTGTACTTCGATCGCGCATGCGCAGTGTCACTCCCCGTGATACCGGGGCGAGTGGATAACGCGGGTGAAGATACTGCGCAAGATAAACGTGTGAGGTTTATCCTGCGCCGGACTGACCTTGGAAGGTAATAATAGGACGAAACAAGGAGGTTCCAGTGCACCAGTTACCGACACTCCGGAGCACGCGGTAACGGTCGGCCGCTTATCGAGTGGAGGGGGAAACCATTTTTGCTGAAGCAACCCCGAACAGAAACTGGACTATCAGTAACGAAAACTGGGTCGTTCACCCTACAGAACCACCGTCGGTAAAAAAAATGTAGTAGACTTATTTTTTTTTCACGGTCTCTTGGTATTTCCGGTCGGAAGAAAAGCTTCGCAGGAAGTCGAGACGACTTCCGGTTTCGGTGAAACTTCTATTTTGAGCTTCAACGGTACGATCCGTGAGAAAAGTTTATCGCAGTTTTTATTACACTGGCAAAAAAAATATATTAGGGGAGAGCGGGGCAAAATGGGGCAACGGGGTTTTTGGGCAAAACTAAATTTTCCAATCATTTTTGGATCGGACAAGGTGGCAAAACTGGGCAGAAAAGCCGGATGTATCCGACAGGGCGAATTCAGCATCCAAAAATTATTGGAAAATGATGTTTTGCCCAAAAACCCCGTTTTGCCCCGTTGCCCCATTTTGCCCCGCTCTACCCTATGTGTTTCTACAATAAAGTATCTAAGATCTATGACTCGCTAATTTTGTAAAAAGTTTTACTTTAGCACATAAACATGCGCACATGACGTTGCACATAAAGCCACTTAGTACTTCCGGTCGGAAGAAAAGCTTCACCGGAAGTTCAGACGACTTCCGTTTTCGATGAGACTTCTATTTCGACCTTCAAAATCATAATCCGTGAGAAAAGTTTATCGCAGCTTTTGGTACCGGCCGAACCGAGAGTTAGATAAGGAGAAAAGCGTTTCACATAATCTTCGGAAGCTTCGGGAGTCGTGCGCATGCGCACTCCGCATCTCTTCGCCCTCCCGCGCGTATCTTCTTCGTCCTCTTCGCTCCATTCTCCGAGAAACCTCCCTCCACAATTACGACGTTCTTTTACCACCGAAGTATCCAGGTCTTAGATTATGTAAACATCTTCCAGCAACGTTTCGTTAATAGAATATAACTAATCCTATGATAAGGAAGCTACATACTGCGCGCAAGTTCTTCTGCACGCCTTGCGCACGCGTTGAAATTCGCGATACGTTGAAAAACTCGGTCGCGTGATAAAAATAGACGGATTAATAAACGGGAAAGGAATTATATAGAAGAAATGTAGTAACAATATTGGGCTTAGAGCATAATGTATAAGTTGCAAGTAGCGTACTTATGTATTGCAATCAGAGCTGGGCAAAATGCACTATATAAGTACTTGTATGCGTATTGAAGCATCAAGTGCTGAGTCAGTGCCCACTATCCCAAACTTCAAGAATTTAGTTCTGCCACACCGAAAAAAAAATTCGCTTGCGGGCTGCCGAAGAAAGAAATGCTTGTTTCAATTCTACTTTCAATTCTAACAATTCCATATGACATTGAAACAACGACAGTAAGACTGTCAAGGTGACATGTTATCGTTTCAATCCGGTCTGAAATTGAACGAATTCAGAGTATAATTGAAACAACTTTTTTCTTCTTTGGCAGCCAGCAAGCAAATTTTACTTGAATCTATGATATTTGTTTTCAGTGCCACTGCACTAAAAAAAAATATCATAGATTCAAGTAAAATTCAATACGTCAGTACTCAAGAACTACCTAGCGCTGAGTATTTCGAGTACTCGATACTTTAATACGCACTTCAAGTACTTAGGGTACTTGCCCAGCTCTGATTGCAATGTATCTTGGAAGAAAACGAAGAAAACTCGTTCACCGGTAGTTCTTTGAAAACAAAGCGTGTTGAAATTCAGAAAAGCCCCGATCTTGCGAGTTACTCATCGCGAGGCTTATCCTCGTTGCGGTTGAGTGAAATCTTTAAGTGCCAGCTCAGTTGACCAATTTATTTGCGAGAGGTAGTTTTGTCAGCGTTTTATCGCGGCGAGTACGACGAAATCTATTAACGCGGACGATAAGAACAGCTTCATTATAATGCGGCGAGAAGAAGGAGCACCGCTTATTGTTTTCCTCATTCAACAGAGAAATTTATTGTCACCGTCTTCGTTACTCCAATGATGCACCGGTCGGAGGCTGAACAGCAACACTGTGTCAAAGTCATTTAAAATTCTAATGAACATCGAATACATCACTGAAGAAATTATTGGTTTTTTTATCACCGTGTAAAGATGCGACACGTGTTGGTACTTAAAAGATTCGCCTCGAAAACGTTTTCGAACAACAGTGGCGAAGTTTAAAACGTTGCACGGCTGAAACAATTTTTTTTCAGCTGAGCAATCAATTTGTTAATAACTAGCAGGTTTTTATGGCCCGAGACTTATTCCACCCTCGCTGCCCACATAACAATTGGATGAGATATATTCGTCGTAAATGGATCACAAAAAATTGCGGACTTCTTAAATCTGCTCTGAATTTATTTTGATGTAAACTCTGAATGTCCTCTGAAAGATATCGAATGCATCGATTTTGGACTACTGGTAGTCATCTCAAACATGTGAATTTAGTGAAAGCTTTTCGAGAACTTTTTATATACGTATTGCACCGTAGTATAATATTCTGGATCAATATTGTATTAATATTCTGGATCAATATTTTATTGATATTCAGGACCAATATTGTATTAATATTCTGGATCAATATTTTATTGATATTCAGGACCAATATTGTATTAATATTCTGGATCAATATTATATGGGACATTACGTATACGGAGAGTTCACAAAAAGACTTACTGAAGTTCAGATGTTTGAGAGTACCAGTGGTCCGAAATCGACGCATTCGATATCTTTCAGAGGACATGCTGAGTTCGTATAGAAATGAATTCAGAGCACATCTAAGAAGTCTGCCATTTTTGTTGTTTTCCAATTGCTATGTGGGTATGGACTATGAAATTTAGAAAGCGGTAATTTAGATTTCGGTCGATTTATTGGAAATACATCACTTCCGGTTTAAAAATTTCAATTTTCGATCGGACGTGACGTTATACCGGATATACATCACTTCCGGATTAAAAATCTCATTTTTCGACCGGAAGTGACGTCATACCGGACATACGTCACTTCCGGTTAGAAAATCTAATTTTTCAACCGGAAGTGATGTCATACCGGAAATACGTGTAACATGTTGCGAATTATATTACGGCGGTGCATAGAAAAAAATTAATGAAACTTTTAACAATGCAATATATTTCATAAATAGTCCTATAATAGTATATACAATGTGCCATGATTAAATATAAAATAATCGCCTTAAGGCGAATATTGTTTCCCCCGTAAAAAATTGAGGAATCACAATAAAACGCGTTTGCAGAATTTGATGTTATGCTCGTATAAGAAGTCTTATTCTCAAAGACAACAGGCATTTTGAATCAGAGAGGCAGCCTCTCGTGTGGACTAGACGGACAGTCAGGGTCGGTGGGCCTAGGTATTTCTATTTTTCTTCAGCTCGCTCAGATACGATATCGTTACAGTCAAGTATTTCGAGATCATTTTAGGCGTACGTGCTTACTGTATAGCGGTATAATTATAAAATTATCTTTAGCAATAATGAACAGCGATTAAGGCGAGCCACAAGACGTTTTCGCTGCTGTTACACCGGCTAATGTTACAGAGGTATATCAGTGAAATTCATTTCAAATAGCAATATATATATAGTACATACGTGTATATAATCGAACGAAAAAAAAATTGCGTGCGTTGCGTGTATAATTCCATAAATATCGGCAAGCATCTTTTTTTTCTTTAATTAAATTTTTTTTCGAGCGCACGAGCAAAGCCGGTATACTAGTGTTTCAATAGTTATATGTTAGAATCGCCTAGACGCATTTTTGTGCAGTCATTACGATGGGACAGATGAAGATACGTCGCGATCCACTTGGATGGACATAGTTCGCATTTTACTTTCAGAATAATTAATACACTGAATATAGTGACTGTACATGGTTTTTTTTTTTTTTTTTTTAAGATCGAAACAGTCAAACAGTTATCATCCGCTTGTTATTGTATGCACAGCCCTTATTTGCGTATCAGCGTCACGAAACCGTACAGAGTATACAGTAAAGCTCATTATCATTAAGATTTAGTCTTACGAATCGGTGATATTTAATTTCATCAAGATATTGAAGAGAGGCTCGAAAAAATCTCGGCTACACAGTTATCCGAAATATATAAGTAACTATACAAGAACAGGTGACAAGACTTACGGAAAGACGGAATCATTTTTTTTTTTTGCCTATGGACCAACCATTGTCGGAATAATTCGTAGATATCAAAGTTGTGCTCTCGTAGGACCGTGGACTCTTATAGCGATATATATATATATAATTTTTTTTCTTTTTCTTTTAATATCTATTCAAACCAACTTAAACGGAATAGCCTTCTGTTTATCGGTGTAAAATCGGTTTGCTTAACACGGCGGAGCACCGACGATTATACTAAACGGTGTGACAGACAAGAGTGTAATACGTAGGAAGACAACAACAAATCTCGTATCGACTTCGCGTCTATTGTTACTATCGACAACTCCTTTTTTCTCTTGACTCAAAAAAAATCATCAAACTATCCGACGATCGGACAAATCGTGCTTTCGCTTGAGTAACGATAATTACGGTAATATTATTATTTTTGGTATACGCAGGCCACTCGTTATTTCATTTTTTTTTTTTTCATCACGGAGCAATCTAAAAACCGGCGACAAAGAGTCGTAAAAAGGATATGCTGGTGAGCCTTATAATACTATGTAAATCCTTACATCAAAGCCGTATTTTTATACTACGTTTATGACGAGATCAGTATTTTTTTGGGGGGTGGGGGGGGGGGGGGCTGGGGTTGGGGGTGTAATACACGTGTATACTAAGTCGATCGAACTTGATGGCCTTACAAATGATCATCTTCGCTGCCGCCTCCGCTATCCTCCGAATACCGCAGGCGTACAAAGCTTACCTAGTGAAAAATCTATCGAATCCCCTTACTTGACTATACAATCGTCGACGACGATTAATCGCTGTCGATGCTCATTATTTCCTTGTGAGACGATTCTCTGAAATGCGATTCGTCGACATAGCTGTTCTTCATATTCTTCTCCGCCACCGACTTGATACACTGAAAAAAATGAGAACGAACATAGACGGGGGCATCGGGAGTAATCGTAAACAAGGCAAGATCGAGGAAGTGAATTTTTATGTCTTGTCTGGTCAAAATATTTCTCTGACAATTCGTCTGAAAAACTCTAACCGGATCGTTTCAGTGATTTTCAGAGATTTCTACAGTTTTCATAAAATACGTTCAGAGAAAATACGAGGTCTCTTTAAGATCCAATAATTCTGTTACTCCCTGTAAACCGCGAAAATTGGTCTTTTTCAGATAATTTTTCGTGAACGTAGAAAATGAATTAAGGAATTACGGAAAAATCATAGAGTTTCAGAGTAATTCTGAAAATTATCGTCGGCCAACGATGCGGAGAATTTCATTGAAAATGCCGACTTTCTCTGAAACTTCATATATACTTTGTATGCGAAATTCTGAATATAGAAGAGAAACGGGCTTAGAATATCAACAAAGTTCATATTTTTTCAGAGAAGTTGGTAGGGCCAATCAGAGATCTTCAGAACAATCAGGAATATTTAGATTCAGAAAAATCTTCGACTTTTTCTGAAAAGTTCGAAAACTTTGTGAAATTCAGAGGATTTTTCAGAGAAATTTCCGATAAATTTTCCGCGACCTTCAGAGACATTCTCAGACATATTCAGAGAAATATTTTCGCGAAGCCCGCACACACTCACGTCTTCGACGCGTATCCGGGGCGCCGTTATCTGCTCGGGCGAATGCCAGGGTCTGTGATGCGGATTGTTCTGCTCCTTCCACTCCGGATAACCCACCGAGGCTTTGTGCAATTTTTTAACCATCTGAAAAGCGATACAATCTCGGTGATAAAAAAATTATTCCATTGTTAAGAGATTAGCGAATGTCGTCGTCGTCGTGTTTACCTTAGGTGCGAATATTTGCGTGACTTTGTTGACTAGCCAGACGGGAAGTTTTCCATGAGGATCCGTGTGCGACACGTATCCCAGCTCGGAGCCGTCGCCGTTTCGCGAAGGCCGAACGATGTAGCCTTGAGCGAGTTCGAAAATTTGCCATATCAGTATCGACAATTAACGATTTTACGGCATAGCCGTTGCGCTTCCGTCTCTCACCTGTTAGATAAGACGTCGCTCTCACGTAGTGCTTCCGCGGTGGATAATCCTTGTGAAAAACCGAATGATTCAGAATTAGCTGCTCCAATCCCGTGTCGAGCCACGAGCGCTGCAAGACGAAGTCGCGATTCTTCAAGGGCGAAGGGCAGGCCACTGCAACAAAAGCCATTCAATGCGTATAATGATTGGATGTAATGATTGGATGTAATGATTGGATGTAATGATTGGATGTAATGATTGGATGTAATGATTGGATGTAATGATTGGATGTAATGATTGGATGTAATGATTGGATGTAATGATTGGATGTAATGATTGGATGTAATGATTGGATGTTATGATTGGATGTAATCATTGGATGTAATGATTGGATGTAATGATTGGATGTAATGATTGGATGTAATGATTGGATGTAATGATTGGATGTAATGATTGGATGTAATGATTGGATGTAATGATTGGATGTAATGATTGGATGTAATGATTGGATGTAATGATTGGATGTAATGATTGGATGTAATGATTGGATGTAATGATTGGATGTAATGATTGGATGTAATGATTGGATGTAATGATTGGATGTAATGATTGGATGTAATGATTGGATGTAATGATTGGATGTAATGATTGGATGTAATGACTGGATGTAATTATTATATATAATTATTGGATGTAATTACTGGATATAATCTATTCTATTCTATGTCTATTCTATGAGCAACAATATCGCATTAATAATAATAATGAACTCTCAGGATTGAACTTTATGGGTTCATCTTCGAAGACCTTCAAAAGGATGGCAAAGATGGTGTACCGAAATATGTGTAGGGTGGGATGGGTTACAGGAAGGAAAAGTCTAGTCATGTATTACTCGTTAAAATAAGTTCATCTATCGAGTTAATATAAGTTAATTTAACGAGTTTAATTTCAAGTACTTGAATTACCTCATTGTAATTTATTATTCTTAATTTGTTATTCAGGGCTCTAAATTAAGATCTACTGTAAACTGGTTGAAAAAGGAGAAATCCGTCAAGTAAGTTAAATAAGATGCAATAATAGATCCGGCGAATCGATTGGGAAAATAATGAAAAGCTGGTAGAAAAACAAAAACATCACTCACTGGAATAATAACCGATGTCGTTGTTGGGGTTGAAAAATCCAATGTCCTTTGACTCTATCATGTGAGTGTCCCAGACTTTTCTGTACTCAGGATCGTGCAGCACGTCGTACAGCGTCTCCGGCATAACGTCCGAGAATCTTGTTCGTATCTGTAAAAAAATTAATAAAAAAATTAAAATGATGCGTGGAATCAAAAGATTTTGAGAGAAATACAAATTAGGCTGTGAGTAGGAAAATTGTGCGATCTCACCTTGACCATCCGAAAGCTGATTCCTGGCACCGACTTTGTCCAAACTGAGAGATCCGGTTTGTTGTAATCGAGCTTCCAGTCGTTGTTGTCATCGTACAGCCGCTTCAATTTTTCAAAGTCATTGTCCTCGGCAATTTTTATTACCCCAATATCCATTGTATCGACCGTCAGCTGCAAAAATTTTCAAACTCTTTGATCTCTAAAAAAAAGTAAGAAAAAAAACATAAACATTTCTTTGTCCAGGCAGCCCGAGGTCTCTGCTCTAACCCAAACATATTGTGTAAAAAAAGTTGCCTAAAAATGTGTAAAAAAAGAAAAAAAACCAGGCACCCGACCACTCGCGAACGTTATTGGATCGGCACTTGTACTTAATTTTCATCGGCGTTTTTCAATGAAAAAATTATAAAACGACGTTGTGGAAAAAAATAAAAAAAAAAAAAAATGCTCGAGTTATTGACTTTGCGAATTGTTCTGTCGAAGGTGATAAAATATTCACGGGAGAAAGTGTGCATAGACGAGACGAGTGGCGACACGGGAAATACGAAAGTAGATCGTTTATCATTACAAACCGTTGCAGGCTAACTTGATGCTTCGAGGTCCTGAGATAAACTGGTGACGACGGATTTTGACGAACGACTCGCGTCCAGAATCAGATGAGCGATAACCGAGTCATATCCGATCGAGTGGGGAGGCGGAGGGGGGAGCGGGGGGGTAAAAAATAAAATTCCTCGCGATATTTCTCAACGAGGTAATTTGGCCTTGACGAGCGAGCGAGGCATCGACGAGTGACAATTCGAAAACGAGGCTCGTAAGAGAGTCATGGCTTTTGCCTTGGGAGGTCAAGGAACACTGCTGGCCGACTGCGCGTCTGCCTGCCTGGTGCCGCTACTGCTGTCGGGAAGCCAGCGAAAATCCACCACCTGCTTGACGGAGGAGTGGGGGGAGAGCAGCATCAACGCGCCCGCACTGTTAAAAAAAAAAAAATTGTGAATTTAATGCACCGTACGGTACGTTTTTATGCATAAACTGATACGTTAAATTTGATGTACGATTGTAGTGAAATCGATGCAGTTTTATGGTGAAATTAAAGTATTGTATCGAAGTTATAGTACTCTTATATTATAAAAAAAAGAGTATGAAATTTAATGTATCGGACTGAAACTTTTTATGCAAAAACTAGTATATTAAATTTTGTGTACAATTATGATGAAAAATTAATGTTCCGTGTATTAAAAACATTGGGAATACTTTATTTTTAATAATCCTCCTTAATTTTACTATGAAACTTTAATTATTACTTTAATTTTTCATCACAATTGTACATAAGTTTAGTGTACCAGTTTTTACATCAAAACTTCCAGTTCGGTGCATTAAATTTACGTTTTTTTTCACAGTATATAGTAAAATTAAAGTATGTCTACAATTTTTAATATACTGTACGTTAATTTTTCATGAACGGTTGCACGTGAAATTTAATATGCCAATTTATGCATAAAACCTTCTAGTACCGGTACATTAAATTCCATAGGAATTTATTTACCGTGCATCGCACATTCCGTACGGATAGCTTTCGCTGTAAAAAAACATCGTCGATTACGTCGATTTAATCGTGTTTCTTTTGCGGCTTTATGCCAAAGGGTCAGCCGACGAACGAATCATTGGCGAAAACAAACGAACGAATCGCCATGTAAATCGGCCTTGATCGATCGATCCGCCGATCAGCTGTTAACGCTATGTGAAACACTATCGCGGTGTCTCTTTCACTCCACTGCGAGCGCCAATAACGGTATCTCGCTCGCTCTCGTATTGCGAGCGATGCGGTCACGTGACTTTCACATGGCGTTAATATTCCGAATACCGCGTCAGCTACGCGAATAACACGTGTCATTGCACCCGACGAGTACTCTCGAGCGTGTCAGAGTACACGTAAGTTCTAGAGAAAAAGGTTGACTGACCCGGTGAAAGAAAATCGACCGGCAGACCGATTGTAGCGAGTACGTGCAGCCGAGGTGTTCGAAAGGCAGCAGCGAGTGAATCGCAATGACCCAGCGTAGCGACAGTAAACAGCTGATCAGTGATTCAGTTACATTTACTCTTGTTTACGACATCAATGAGGCTTCGATTCAGGGCGCGAGGTTATGTGTGCTTGGCTCTGTGACCAGCTCGATCGCCCGTTTCGTTATCACTGAATTTGATGCGAGAATTATCGCTGCAATGTCTTTCACACCAACCGATTGACGAGCGCTTATCGGAGATGAGGTCCTATCGCACGAGATAAATCATGCTTTTACGCTTTATCGAACGAATTTCAGTCGAATCGTTCTCGCTCGAGTCACTATGTAAAAACTGCAAACACCATGTAAAATCTCGAATCACCCTATAAAAGTTCGAGTCGCCATGTAAAATCTCGAATTACAATGTAAAATCTTGAATTACAATGTAAAATCTTGAATTACAATGTAAAATCTTGAATTACAATGTAAAATCTTGAATTACAATGTAAAATCTTGAATTACAATGTAAAATCTTGAATTACAATGTAAAATCTCGAATTACAATGTATAATCTTGAATTACAATGTAAAATCTTGAATTACAATGTAAAATCTTGAATTACAATGTAAAATCTTGAATTACAATGTAAAATCTTGAATTACAATGTAAAATCTTGAATTACAATGTAAAATCTTGAATTACAATGTAAAATCTTGAATTACAATGTAAAATCTTGAATTACAATGTAAAATCTTGAATTACAATGTAAAATCTCGAATTACAATGTAAAAGCTCGAGTTACAATGTAAAAGCTCGAGTTACAATGTAAAAGCTCGAGTTACAATGTAAAAGCTCGAGTTACAATGTAAAAGCTCGAGTTACAATGTAAAAGCTCGAGTTACAATGTAAAAGCTCGAGTTACAATGTAGAGGCTCGAGTTACAATTTAAAAACTCGCATTACAATGTAAAAGCTCGAATCACAATGTAAAAGCTCGAATCGCCATGTACTTCGGTCTTGATCGATCGATCCGCCGATCAGCTGTTACGATACCCGAATACCACGTCCGCTCCGCGAATAACACGTATCAATGCACCCGTGACTATTCTCGAGCGTGTCGGAGTACATGTGGAGTACATACAGACAAAAAAGTTGACTGACCCGGTGCGAAAAAACCGGCCGGCAGACCGGTTGTAGCGAGTGCGAGCAGCCGAGGTGTTTGGAAGGCAGCGGGCGAGTGAATCGTAACGACCCAGAAGTAGCCACACTGAACAGCTGATCAGCGATTCATGGTAATGAAGCTTGTCGTACCGCGTACATTTTTTTGCTACGACACAAAGGAGGTTTCGATGCAGCTTTGTTACGACGCAAAACAGTGTTTGAGGTTACGTGCGTTTGACTAAGAAGCCAGCTCGATCGCTCATTTCGTCATTACTGAATTGATGCGAAAATTATCGCAGCCGTGTCGTTCACACTGGCCGATTAAGAGGCGCTTATCGAGGATGAGGTCGGATCTCACGAGATAAACCGAATATTCCCTCCCCGTCGAAATGCTTTTTTACGCTTCACCGAACGAATCGCAGTCAAACCGTTCTCGCTTTATCCTCAACAACGCTGTACAACCGGTAGCTGAGAAATTAAGAATTCTAATGCATTAGAACGATTGTGTAACCTTAAGGTGGGGATTAAAAATTAACATAATGTAAAAATATTCCAAACACATTTTTCTTTGAAACAGTTTTTCATTTTGTAGAATCGTTCCGGAGAAAAATTTATTCAACATTTCAACTCCGTCTCACACCCATGCGTGTTTGGCCTCCCCTTAAGGCTGGGCTAAAGATCAACATAATTTCAAAATACACCCAACATATTTTTCGAATGGTTTCGGAATTTTTTTTTAATAATTTTAACTCCGTCTCATACTCATGCGTGTTTAGCTTCTCCTTAAGGCAGGGCTAAAGATCAACATAATCTCAAAATACACCCAACATATTTTTCATTAAAACAGTTTTTTATATTATAGGATCGTTTCAGAATTTTTTTTTTATCATTTTAACTCTGTCTCACACTCATGCGTGTATAGCCAGCCCTTAAGGCAGGGCTGAATATCAACATAATTTCGAAATACTCCGAACACATTTTTCTTCGAAACGGTTTTTCATTTTGATGACTCGTTTCGGAGAAAAATGTATTCAAGATTTTAACTACGTCTCTCTCTCACTGAGATGTGTTCGGCCTCCGCTTAAAGATTGTCATTGATATTCTTGTTGTTCTTCTTTCTTGTAGATGGTTTTATGCCAGATGCCAAGTACCAAATATTATTCTCGTTGTTGCAGACGTGAAGAGCTATGGCACTGGAAGAGGCTGTGCAGACAGACAATGCTCCGCTCGACGACAAGATCAATGAGTGGCTCGCATGGAACAGGGTACATACATTTTTTGTATTTAGAAGCGCTGAGGATGCTTCGCAGACAATGAGATTCTACTTAACACTGAATAGACGATATTTTATCATTGAGGAGTGTCCGCTTCGGAAATTCGAATTATGCGCTAGGCGTGGCTCATACTCATAGTTCATTTTTAGACGTCCACCAGCTTCGAAGCGTTACATAACATCAAAATATCAGAGTAGCCTCGAACCGATGTACATATTTATATGTTGACTTGGAAATTAATTTTTTTTGTAACAATCTGATCAAGATTTCTTTCATATCGGTAACAAAAAATGTATGAAAATTTTCATGTGATCAAGGTTGTTATGATGTTATGATTTTGTAAAAAAATACCTAGGTAGTCTACAGAATTGTAGACGTGTAATTTATTAAAAATTTTTTTTTTGTACTCTCTATTTTGTGGAATGAAAATCCTACAATTATTTGTATTTATTACGTGGTATGTTTTGGACATTATCGGAACATCGTCGCGATCAAATTTTTTTAAAATTCATACGACACATTTACAGATCAAAAGTCTTTCACTGTGCGCATTGCAAAACTATCGGAGAAACATATTAACACAATTCGTTCGATATTTCAGGATCCGGAGGCGGCCAAGGAAGTGCGAAGTCTCGCGAGCGATGGCGACGTAAAGGCTCTGTCGAATCTGTTCCTGAAGAGAATGGATTTCGGTACGGCGGGTCTCCGAGGAAGAATGGGGCCGGGCTACAGTCAAATGAACGATGTCGTTATCGTGCAAACGGGCCAGGGGCTTTTGGAGTATCTCGCTGGGAGTGTCTTGGACTTCGCTAATAAGGGAATCGTAATCGGCTACGACGGTCGTTACAACAGTAAGAGGTGAGCTTTATCGGCTCACTAAAAAAAAGGAGAGTGCGGCATCGGCGATTTCGCAAGTGATGCTGCCTATTCGCCAAACGAGAGTCGAGAGTGCTTGCACAAATTAACTGTACTGACCAGTGTTCGATGAATGACTAATGACTGCAAAAAAAATGGTTCTATATTTTCCAACCCTGGTGAAGATATTTCTCTGACAATTTGTCTGAAAACCTCTAACCGGACCGTTTCAGTGATATTCAGAAATTTTTCGAAATTCTTATCTGAGCTTCTCTGCTATTTTCTGAATATCTCTACCATTTTATTGGCACAGAAAATCAGAGATTTTTAGAGCAATCATATTCAGATTCAGAAGAATCTTAGCCTTTTTTGAAAAGTGCGAAAACTTAGAGAAATGCGGACAACTTTTCAGAGAAATTTCTGATACATTTTCCGAGACTTTCAGACAAACTTTCAGACATATTCGGAGAAATATTTTCACCAGGGTATCTATCCTTCCTATCCAGGTTTGCCGAACTAACAGCCGCTATCTTCATAAACCGAGGCGTCAGAGTTTACGTGTATTCAAAAGTGTGTCCCACTCCGTTCGTTCCCTTCGGAGTATCGAGGTACAAGTGCGCAGCCGGAATAATGATAACGGCGTCCCACAATCCGAAAGAGGATAACGGTTATAAGGTCTATTGGGAGAACGGAGCGCAAATAATATCGCCTCACGACAAAGGAATACAAAAGTGTATATTGGAAAATCTGGAGCCCCGTGAGAGCTCGTGGGAGATCGAGAACATACACGAGAGCCCTCTGTGCGAGGATCCCTTGGACGATGTTATGAAATCCTATTACCCCATTGTCAAGGACGGCACCCTGTACCCCGAGGTCAATCAGAACACGATACTGAAGTTTACCTATACCGCTATGCATGGTGTTGGATACGATTACATGGTAGCTGCATTTGATACGGCCAACTTTAAGGTACATGAAAAATGTGGCTTAACGCGATATGGCGTACAGAAGACGGCGACGCAAGGTTCATTCGGATAAGTTTTACCGACCGCATAAGTTGGACAACGCACGATCAGATAAATTGGATTAGCCTTTTCTTGGATTCCTTCGATCTTGTTACCTGCCTAAAATCGTTCCTGCTCCAAGTTTTTGTAAGGGAAGGGAGAGTGCACTGTTAAAAACTAATTGTAAATTTAATACAATGGATTGGAAGTTTTTATGCAAAAACACGTAAATTCAATTTAATGTACACTTGTGATAAAAAATTAATGGACTTTTACAGTGAAATTAAAATCGAGCAAAAATTACGGATTATATTACACTCGCCTTCGGCTCGTGCTCCTGTGGTACGAGTACGGCAAGTATTTCGCCGCACTATCGAATGCGGTATTGAATTGTACATCCGCTAATACTTTGCTTTTTCCCGAAAAGTCTACGGTCTCTGAATCGCATTCATTACAGACTTTGGTTACCGACTGAGTCGGTTCACATGTCCATGAGACATCGAGCAAGATATTCGCGAAAACCGGACAGGTGGTAAGGCAGGTAGTGGGGAATCCAACTTATCCGGTCGTGCCCAATTGGCTCGTTTCCGGAGCTGCAACTTGCGCGTTCGTCTACTGTACGCAGCTTTCGCTGAAGCTCTCAGATATTCTAAATTTCAGAGTTGATGTTTTAAGAATTCGTTATACGTTTTTTGTTGCTCCAGCCTTTCGTCGTCGTCGAGGAGCAGAGGGATCCGGATCCGGAGTTTCCGACTGTGAAATTCCCGAATCCCGAGGAGGGAAAGAGCGCGCTCGATCTGAGTTTCAAAACGGCCGAGGCTAATGGCTCGACGATAATACTCGCTAACGACCCGGACGCCGATCGTCTGGCGTGTGCCGTCAAGAATCACAAGTATGTTCTCATCATTGTCGGTACAGAAGATAAAACGAAAACGTGACCGTTCAAATACATTTTACTGACGATCAAATTTATCGCAGGAACGAGTGGCACGTATTCACCGGCAATGAACTCGGCGGATTGCTAGGATGGTGGATGCTTCACGCGCATCGTGTGAGACGTCCCGACGCCGATATAGCGGACGCTTGCATGCTGGCTTCCACGGTCTCCAGCAAAATATTGTCTTCGATGGCCAAGAAGGAAGGCTTCCAGTTCGAGGTTCGTCGAACGGCGGGTTTTCGA
Organism: Ichneumon xanthorius; assembly: GCA_917499995.1. Classification (NCBI taxonomy): domain Eukaryota; kingdom Metazoa; phylum Arthropoda; class Insecta; order Hymenoptera; family Ichneumonidae; genus Ichneumon; species Ichneumon xanthorius. Next base: position 6,290,415 of record OU824211.1, on the reverse strand, counting down.
TTTTTTTTTTTTTTTTTGCTGAAACGACGGCCCGTTATCGATCATAGTTGGGCCCATCTGAATAACGATAAAGCATATACAGATATACAGATAGATTATTTAGTAGTAGTAATTGTATTTATTGGCAATATTTCGCATGGTGCGATCATCGATATATGTAGGATAATATTAACAGTATGTATTCGAATTTCCATTGCCAACGGGCACATAAAATTTGGTACAATACTCATGCGAAAAACTTTTTCTGAACTCGTGTGATTGCCGCATTCGTCAGAAAAAGTTTTACCGCACTAGTATCGTAAATGACTAATGCCATACTAGAGCCGTGCAGCGAACATTATACGCGGACTCTGAAGTGAGACTCGCAACGCGCGTATAAAGTTCGCTTTACCGCACTCGTATTGCAAGTGGTAAATAACTATCTGCTTAAGATAATGCATAAATATAAATTACAGGAGACGTTGACGGGCTTCAAGTGGATGGGAAACCGAACCGTGGAATTGATGAAAAACGGGAAGAACGTATTATTCGCCTTCGAGGAAGCGATCGGTTTTATGTGCGGCTCCAGCGTTCTCGATAAGGACGGCATAAGCGCCGGTGTGCGCGTCGCTGAAATGGCGGCTTATCTGGAAACCATGGGTCTCACACTCATCGATAAACTGGAGGAGATTTACACGGAGTGAGTGAATGCCGTGCTGTCTCTAGAAACAACGATAAAAATTGACACACGCCGTACGAGATATTCTATCGTATTTTTTTTCTATATCTTTACAGTTACGGAAGACACATAAACGAGAACTCGTACTGGATCTGCCACGAGTCCGAGACTATTAAAAGCATCTTCGAGAGATTGCGGAATTTCGACGGTGCACCGAACACGGTAAGCCCGCCCTCTCTCTTCGAACGAAGCTTCGGCGTTTCGCACGCGCTCGATCGGCGGCTGCAGCCGCGTAAGTCTCGCCGGTGGCGTAACTGCAAGGTCAACCACTAGTAAACCAGTAACCGACGCGCGTGATATAGCGAAAAAAACATCGAACACGACAATAGTGTGTGCGTTAATACGCCGCACGAGTTTCCCACCGATTCGTTATCTCATGAAATTAAGTCTACGGCCAATCAACGCGTCAAGCCTCGATGACGAAGCAGCGAGCATGTCATTCGGTTTTATATGTATAGTTTTCTCGCGCTCGTCAGTGCGGCTCGGTCTATCGGTACGGCTCTCGCGAACGACACGCACAGTAAAAAAATCATTTAAAATCGCAAAGTCGAAATACGAAGTTTCGTAAAAATAATTTTTAAGTAAGCGACAAACTCGTTTGTTCGGCTTTGGCGTATACAAACTTGTCCTATTTCACGTGTCTTTGACAATTTTAGTTTGAACTTTTGGCTGAAAAACTGGAGCCGGATAGTGCGGTTGGAAAATTGACGAATAAAAAGTTGTGGACGTTTGTGGACAATAAGTTGTAAAAAATACGAACTTTTTTTACTGTGCGGTACGCATAATTCGCTCGACGCTCAACAATAAAACGACGAGTGTCGGAGATTCATCGACACTTCGAAGAATGTCGAAGACGTGAAATATTCAGTTCCGACGTCGAGTCCGTGATAACTCGCGCCTATGCGATTGTCATTTAAATTCACTTTTCGAGCGCCCTTGTCACGCGCCGAAGTAAACCCGGTGTTGCCTAGCGGAATCGCGTTTCGTTTCCACAACGCAGAACTCCGAAGATGTCGAAGAACAACAATTGGCTCGACAAATTAACGGATATTTTTCTCGTGTCTCTGACACTCGTACCTCCGATCCTCTTCGGACTTCTCGCGATCCCGGTCATACAGTCCATGTACTATCTCACCCCGTTCTTCAAGGAAGTTTCTCCGCTCGCACAGTCGTGAGTTCGCTAGCTTGAATAAAATCCGCCACGAGGAAAAAAAAATGTTTGCGGGTTGCCAAATAATTTTGTAAAATTTCAATTCCAATTTCAATTTCAATTTCAATTTCAATTTCAATTTCAATTTCAATTCCAATTCCAATTTCAATTTCAATTCCAATTTCAATTTCAATTTCAATTCTTATAATTCCAAATGATATTGAAAGAACGACATCAAGACTGTCAAGGTGACATGTTATCGTTTCAATTCCGTATGGAATTGTAAGAATTGAAAGTAGAATTGAAATAGCAATTTTCATTCTTCGGCAGCTCGCAAGCGAATTTTACGCGAGTCATTGGTATTTTTTTTTTCAGTGTATCGTCCACGTTTGATTCGCGATACGCTTGGTATCGTCGTCAGAGCCACTTTAATCGAGTTTTTTTTTATGTTTTCAGTATCCTACCGACATCCTCGGAGGAAAATATGTGATAAGCGGCGTGAGGGATCTGACAAGCGGCTACGACAACACCAAACCAGGAAACAAGGCTGTACTCCCGGTCTCGAAATCCAGTCAGATGATAACGTTCACCTTCGATAATGGACTGGTAACTACTCTGAGAACTAGCGGCACCGAACCAAAGATAAAATATTACAGCGAGCTGTGCGCATCGCCCGAACAGCAGTGAGTATAATGTTTGTTTTTATTTTATTTTTTATCTTTATATTTCATAACTAGTTTGGTTTGGAGGCGAAATTTCCTCAAGTTGAAACCGCCGTGTTTTACATCGCGCAAACCTCGCTCGGGAAAGTCGGAGAAGAAAATTTTTGTGAAGTATTTTATTTATTTTTTCCTAAAGCTGCTAAAAAAGCACTCAAATTCACTGAACTCAGATTTTTTATTAGACTTTTAAAAAATGTTTATAATTATTTATGATTAAAGAAATGAACTTATTGATCGCGACAATTTAAAAAGTTAGAGCAATCACAGAGAATTTTCAATTTGCTGTCTCAAGCTGTTTCCGCGTTATAGCCGTTTTAAACGATGCAAATCTGTCACATCCACACACATATACATTCAGACGCCAGCAAAAAATCAGTTCTCGAAGTTTTATACTATTTTAAATACTCTGACGGAAAACATGTTTTTACAAAAACATAACTTCCTCTATGATGAAGCAACATCTGAAAAAATTTGAAAAATCTTGTGTCATATATAAAACATTTTAAAGAGTTGAGTCGGAGTATTTTATTCTAATTCTTTTTCGAAAGAAACAGAAAAATAAAAAATCAGTCGATTATGGGTTACCGCTTAACCACTTTTACATGCAGCACTGCATTTTTGGGAATTCTTTCAGTTTTTTCTGAAGTTTTTTTCAACTTAAAAAAATTAAAACTTTTCGGCGCTGGTCGCAATTTAGACCCAGCTCGAAACGGTACGGAATTCCTCATATATATCCAGGGTCATCTTGGTTTTTCCTTCAAATCAACTTTCTCATCGGAGCGTATTAGTCACCATCGAACTAATTGATCCGCGAGCTATCGCGTCTGACAATCTTATCGAATATCAACACGCGACACTCATCGAGAACAGATATATCTTGGGTGAGCCTTCAATACACGATTAATTTCATTTTCTCAGGGACTTGGAAGTGCTGAGGGCTGTCTTGAGAGAAATGGTGTCGGCCATCGTCGCTGAATTTCTGGAGCCTGAAAAGAACTCGCTCATCGCCCGCAGCCCCTGAACGCGGCCTGGGAAAGTGATGTCTATCGGGGCGCGAAAATTGAGCTTCCTCGGAAGGAAAATTCCGGACACCGATACGATAACCCGCCTGACCATGAAAAAAACGGAACGCAACTTGTATTTTGCGACGTCCAATTTGTGTCAGGCTATCTTTATAACGTCGTACTGCTATAGATATTTATTATGATGGTTTAAAATACGAACAGATTAATGGCTGTACTGCTGACATAGCGACTAATTTACTTTACATTTTTTTTATTACGAAGCGAGTGAATAAACGAATTACGAATTACCATTACCAATTATGTTATTCGATGACCAATCAGGAAGTAATCCTTCTCCAACTGCGATCCTATTGATGAGTCTCAGAAATTTTTAAGTATTCCAAGATTTGTTAGCAGTACTAATTGTATTGCTAATATAGCGACTAATTCATTTTACTTTCCGATGACCAATCAAGAAGTACTCCCTAGTTAACTTGACCGCTTCTTGACCGTTAAATTGAAGGGTGTTGCGGAGAGGTCGCAACAGTTCCGAAATCGGTATCGTTCGGTCTCCTCCCACCACGTGCTGTTACCGAAATCTCCCTGTAGAAGACGCACGAATTTGAATAAATATAATTCTGTTATCGTTTTACCTGGCCGTCTATTAATTCTCTGGGTCTAGCCGGAACTATACGCTACAAAGGGTGACAACTAAAAAATTAATAACTCCTATAGATGATTCGTGTCATATTTATTACGATGATTTAAGATACGAATAGATTACTGGATGTACAGGTGAAATAGTGACTAACTTATTTCACTTTTTTTCATTAGGCGGTGATTGAATAAATAGCTATTACGAATTACGTTAACCGATGACCGATCTCAAGTGTCTAACCAACCAGGACTTGAACTCTTCCATCTTTTCTCCGACCGTATCGACATCGAGTTTCGCGAATGGTGGATGCGTTGAGACAGTGTAACCGTACAGGAAAGTCATAGCTTCCTCGTGAAGATAAATCACAGCGACGACGTCGTCGCATGTAACTTCGTTTCTCAGTGAGAGTCTTGCGTGCGCCTCGGCCAACGTCGTCCTAAAAAGTATCGAATATAGAGAGAATGTAAAAAAGCGAACGTGACCGAACATTCTGTCATCGGACTTACATAAAAGTTATCGAACGAGCTGGCAAGACGTCGCCCCTCAGCTTTCTGCAGGCCACGAAGTAGTTCTTCATTAACTTGACGGCTTTTTCGTTGACCGTAACTGCGATCCCATTGATGACTCTTAGAAACTTGAAGGGTGAAGCAAATCGAAAATTAATCAATGTTCCAATTGCTATACGTTCTATAATGTAGACTGTCCGTCGTTGATGACTGGTTATCCGTTTTGCTGGATATCTTGCTCGATGTCTTAACGGAATCGAAGATATCTAAAGAGTGGTCCAAAGAGTGGTCCAAAGAGTGGTCCAAAGAGTGGTCCAAAGAGTGGTCCTAAGAGTGGTCCAAAGAGTGGTCCAAAGAGTGGTCCAAAGAGTGGTCCAAAGAGTGGTCCAAAGAGTGGTCCAAAGAGTGGTCCAAAGAGTAGTCCAAAGAGTGATCCAAAGAGTGATCCAAAGAGTGATCCAAAGAGTGGTCCAAAGAGTGGTCAAAAGAGTGGTCAAAAGAGTGGTTCAAAGAGTGGTCCAAAGAGTGATCCAAAGAGTGGTCCAAAGAGTGGTCCAAAGAGTGGTCCAAGGAGTGGTCCAAGGAGTGGTCCAAGGAGTGGTCCAAAGATTGGTCCAAAGATTGGTCCAAGGATTGGTCCAAGGATTGGTCCAAGGATTGGTCCAAAGATTGATCCAAAGAGTGGTCCAAAGAGTGGTCCAAAGAGAGGTCCAAAGAGTGGTCCAAAGAGTGGTCCAAAGAGTGGTCCAAAGAGTGGTCCAAAGAGTAGTCCAAAGAGTGATCCAAAGAGTGATCCAAAGAGTGGTCCAAAGAGTGGTCCAAAGAGTGGTCCAAAGAGTGGTCCAAAGAGTGGTCAAAAGAGTGGTCAAAAGAGTGGTTCAAAGAGTGGTCCAAAGAGTGGTCCAAAGAGTGGTCCAAAGAGTGGTCCAAAGAGTGGTCCAAAGAGTGGTCCAAAGAGTGATCCAAAGAGTGATCCAAAGAGTGATCCAAAGAGTGATCCAAAGAGTGATCCAAAGAGTGATTCAAAGAGTGATCCAAAAAGGGATCCAAAGAGTGGTCCAAAGATTCGTCCAACAACTCTAAAGACTTGGCGAATGTCTGCCCGTCGAGCCCGTCGACCTCGTTGAGACATCGAGCAAAATATTTTGTTAAAAATCAGACATCAATGACGGGCAGTAAACGAGTTATATACTGCAGATTAAACCTGGACCAAGTCGTCGAGCGGCACCGTGCGCGGATTTACTTTGCTGCCGTGAAGAAATATTTCGAAACGTTCGTGGATGTTTTCCGCTGTGAGGTCCATCTCCGCGTCAACAATGAAAGGTATCCCGAATACCCTGCAGTCGAATAATCACGACACGAATATATAACGCTGCTCCGAAAGATAACCAATCGCCGGTGTGAAATTTTTATACAAACTACCTGACGAGATTCTCCAGGACGTCGGGTTGTTGCTTGCCGGAGTTTTTGCCGCACGTCCGGTACGTCCAGACGGCCGTTCTGAGTGGAAGCGGCGGCGGAAGACATTCCATGGTCGCGCTTCCGGAAGCTCTGTTATTGTCCCTTCGTCCAAACGCGATGTATCCATCGTCGAGAACTAACGATATGGAACGTGAGTATCGCGACTGGATCGAATTTACTGTTAAAAAATCTGTATGTCTTGCCTTTTAAAATATCATTTTTTTGCGCAGGTTTCAGACACTCCCAGTTGCCGAAGTTGCAAACTCCGGTCTTGGCTCTGATTAGCGATTCGCCGTGAAGCCAAGTATGGTCGCCGTTCTTCGTTATGCTGCCGCCGAGAGGAAACCTCACGTACACGCTTCGATCGGCGCAGCTGGCGGCGAAGTTCATTATATCTTCCTCGACTATGTCGACGTTCGGACCGACGCAGAGTATCGGAGCGCATCTCTCGCTTCCCTACGGACGGAAAGACCGGTGATTAGCGTCGAACGAAAGAAGAACGTATGCGGATATCAGGCTTTTATTAACTCCCGGTTGACTCCGGGCAAAACGGGAGTTCTGCGTTTAACTGCAATGACCCACTTTAGCGCCTTTTCGAAGACGCCAGTGTTTGTCGAAACGACAAAATATTACTTAACCAAATTTGGAATATTGATTCTTCGTATAATGATCTATGTTCCGGGTTATTGTTTATTTACCAATGTCGCCAGGCTCAAGAGCAACCCCATCTTCAACGATACCGCGGCGTTCTTCCGGTAGATGTTCGAGCCAAGCTCGAGCGCGAGTCTCCTCGCGAGGATCCACGGATTGCGCGGTTCAGGTTCGCTGTAGAAAAACATTAATAGTATTAATCGGTGCTGAGCGAAGAACCAAAAAATACTTGGAGCGTCGAATACTTTTTGTACTTGTGTTTCTCAAGTACCTTCTCCAAGTACAATTAGGTTGATAACGTTAAGCTATAACTAGGTTTTAAAAAAAATGCAAAGTAATTTGCATTTATTAAAATGTTGCTCATAGCTTTCTCTATGAGAAACTTCGTTAATCAATTTTGGCTTCCTCGTAGAGGAAGCTGTACGCAAAATTGTAATAAATGAGGAAGCTATCTGCAAATTACTTTGCACCTTTTTTCGTAGCATTAAAAAAATGTTTACATTTAATCAAATTTGAAAGTTCAAGATTTACAGCAAAATTTTATTGTTTTCTTCACTTCAAGAACAACGATAAAAAGATTTTTTTTTTAATAGCATACAACACAACGAAACAACCCTTCTCGTTTATTAAATGGATTTAAAAAAATGGTTCAAAATCATACTTATTGAAAAGGTTAGACAGATAATAATATATTAATAGAAACAGGATGTCATGCTCCTCATCGAGTATCCGTAATGCGAGCGTGTACTCATAAAGTACTTGTACTTGGTACTTGAAATCATAAAAAAAGTACTTGTGCACTTCAAGTACTGCCCAGCTCCGGTATTAATTATACGGGTTTTTCACAGATGGATTATAGGTCTTCGTTTGATTTCAGTGTTACCCAAGAGAATCGATGAGCAAACGGACACTGGGAGGAAACGGGGAAAGCGGGATCGGTGGCCGTTCGGTAAAAAAGCTTTTTCTCTTCAGGCCCCAAACCTCGTAGATCGAAGCGTCGTAGCGTCCCCACAGGTCGTACATGTCGCCGAGCTCCAGTTCCTTCGTCAATGGCTCTTCGAACAGAAAAAAAGTGTGGGTTCGTCTCTGGCGCGATAATAGCACAGCTTACCGTAGCAATTATGTTGGACTTCAAAAAACCTGTTATCGAGCAAGTCACCGATCTGTAAAGCGGTTTTTCGTTCCGATCGTTAAAAGCCCCGACCGGCATGAATTTAGCCATGACTCGGCAAACTTGTCCACGGCCCGAGGGATCTTCGACGCATTTTCTTTTGCAGTAGCTGCAATTGCCGAGCAGCTCGCTCGCTTCAATATCTCGCGTCGACGCGTATCGTCCCGCGTGTCCGGGACACGATTCGCTCGGACAACGGCTCAATACGCAAATGCTGATTAACAGGACCATTTTTCAAAATTATAATTTGCACTCGCCGTCATTTTGGTTCGTGCGCTCGCACTATCTGTGAGTATCTGTGTGAGTATGTGTGAGCTGTATGCATCCGTGTGAGTATGTGTGAGCTGTATGCATCCGTGTGAGTATGTGTGAGCTGTATGTATTCGTGTAAGTATGTGTGATCTGTAAGTATCCGTGAGTATTTGTGCGTATCCGTGTGAGTCCCCTTGAGTATCCATGAGTATCTACAAGTATCTGTGTGAGTCCCTTTGAGTATCCATGAGTATCTACAAGTATCTGTGTGAGTCCCTTTGACTATCCATGAGTATCTACAAGTATCTGTGTGAGTCCCTTTGAGTATCGGTGAGTATGAGTATCCATGTGAGTCCCTTTGAGTATCCATGAGTATCTACAAGTATCTGTGTGAGTCCCTTTGAGTATCGGTGAGTATGAGTATCCATGTGAGTCCCTTTGAGTATCCATGAGTATCTACAAGTGTCTGTGTGAGTCCCTTTGAGCATCGGTGAGTATGAGTATCCATATGAGCCCCTTTGAGTATTGGTCAGTATCTATGAGTATCTGTCCGAGTATCTCTGAGTATCTGCGAGAGTCTGGGACTATCTGTGAGTATCCGTGACTATCCGCAAGTATCTGCGAGACGCTGGGAGTGTCTGTGAAAACTGTAAGCCATCCATCTGCGAGTATCGGTGTGAGAGTCTGTGAGTATTGTTATTATTATTATTAATATTTACAGAAAGAAAGTTGAACTTATTATATCTGCTTCAAAAATATTTGTACATTTGTACATTTGTACATTTGTACATTATATCGCAGCCTTAGAACAACAGTGTAATAACTTATATGGCAATTCCGTAAGAGATGTTACACTGTTGTTCTAGGGGTGCGATATAGACAAGTGTTTATCAAGTCTGTTTTATGAGTATCTGTGAGTATCCGTATGAGTGTAAGCATCTATGGGTATCTGTGAGTATCCGCATGAGTATGGGTGTCAGTGTCCAGTCGACATGAAATTATTATCTAGATTCTCGTGGGTAATTTTTTTTTTCATTGGCGAAACTCACGTGGCCACGTTACACGTGTTCGAGCGTGAAATCGTCACGCTAGTAAGAACGTGACGGGTCATGTGGCTGAGACAACCGTAGCTCTTGGAGAACAAACTATCGGCGTCGATGAGCTTCGGAAGAAATGTACAGCGCAAGAGCAGCGCCAAGCAAGTGAGAGGTCTGCATCCTTCGGCGCGTAAATATTTCTTCAGAGACTCTGCCAGTGCCTCTTGGAAGATCCAACGTCCCGCCGCTGGATACTCCACCAATTTGACGTACAAATCACCTGCGAATAAACTTTTTCTTTTACAGTTTACGATTTGCAAGGGGAACACGACGAATTATTTTGCTGCAAAACTCACTGAAACAATCGAAGAGAAGAATGAGATCGACTTCCAAATCGAGTATCAACGGAGTGTAAGGAGACGATGATTCCCAACTTGTTTTCGAATGATTCGCAGCTATGATCTGGAATGCCTGCAGTGCTTCGTTCTCCTGCATGTACGAGACTGCAGCGTTTTTCAATTCCGTTTCATTGTCCATGTTCGGTTTCTCTGCACAGACGGTTTTATCTTCGAAGCTAGTCGTTATTTTCCTCTCACGGATCCCGCGAACGGTTCAGTATTGTTCAGGCTTGAACCTGCGAGTGGCCGTTATTCAAAATGGCTACCGCTAGAGTCAAACGAGTATCTATTTCGCAGGCAAGTGTTTGCATTTCCATGTTATTTTTGGGTGTACTTCGATGAACGTTGCCCACACAGCACGGAAATGTTTTTGAAAGTTTAAATAAGTATTTTTTTTTAATATTGAAAATATTTTACCATTATTCAAAAATATTTGTGAAATGTTTTACAAACATTTCGGAAAATTGTTATTCAAAATGGCTACCGCTAGAATCGAACGAGTATTTATACTGGACGACAGAAAAAAATTACTTTCGTAGACCAGAAATTTTTTTTACTTCGATGAACGTTTACGAAAATAATATATATACTATCGATAATTTTTGCGGAACTCCAACAATGGCAGCGTCAACGTGGTACGGCGGTTATTCAAAATGGCGACCACTAGAATCAAACGAGTATCTTACTGGGCGACAAAAAATAGACTTTCGTAGGCAAATAATTTCTTGTATTTCAATGAACGTTTATGAAAATAATATATTTTGTCGATAAATTTATACTTTGGCGGAACTCCGACAATTTAACGTTATCAACGTCGAGCACTAGCTCTTCTGAGATTTCGGTCTTCTTGTTCCGGTTGCGGCAGTTTTTTTTCCTCGTCCTCTATTGGCCTTTTGTCGACGAGCCTGGTCTTGAACTCTAAACGTGATGCACTGAAAATAACATCACGATCGCATTTTAGTCGATTATTCGATTGTCGGGCTAAAGGAATACCAACGAGATGGCTGACCTCTTCGTCCAAAAAATCCATGAGGTCATTGACCTTGCATCTCAAACCTCTGGCCTTTAGCATTGAATGCACCAGCTCCAACGGCAATGGCTCGTAAGTGAGCATTTTCTTCTGCAATTCTTTGTCTTCATTGATGAGCGCTGTGAAGGCTTGTTTAACGCTGCTCTTGTTCGGGGCATCGTCGCCCCCATTGGACGGCGCGTCTCCATCAGCGAATTCCATTTCTTCTGGAATAACGGATACCGCACTCGTAACGCTGCGACAAAGAAATTGCCGAAATATATTGGGGTGGGCACAAAAGAAATTGAGCAATTAAAATGGTACTTTATTTCATTCGGTGCCAAAATAGCAGTTTTACGCTCGCGAAGCGTGCGTAAAATAGTACATTACGATACTAGTGCTATAAAACTTTTTCTGACGAGAAGACAACGTTCGTGTGGCTCACATCACAGCGTGCCTATAAAGTTCGCTTTACCGCACTCGTATCGCAAGTTACCATTATTTCACAAGGTGTGAAAATGTGGGTTTTACGCACGGGTTTTGAAGCGTGCTCAAAACTGCAATTTTTCCACCGAGCGAAATAAAATAATGTACCTCTCCGGCTCCGAGTCTTTCGACGATTGACTACAGCTCCTGACAATCTTCTTCGCAGGGGGCTCCTCGTCTTCATCCGATGCGGCATCCGAGGCTGCGGTCGGAACTTCGGAATGGAGCTCGTTGTAGATGTGAGTCAGTAATTGCCTCGCTCTGTGTGCCTTCTGCGGCTTGATGCCGTACTTCTCCAATTCCCGCTGTAAACAAATATGTTCTCTAAAGACTCAACATCACAGAAATGCTATAAATGCCCTGACGAAAAAGCCACATCCAAGACCAGAAAAGAAAAAAACAAAAAAAAAGAAAACCTGGCGATTATTATCAGGTCCGACCTTGGGTCGTTACCTTCAATTCCGGAGTGTCCATGGCCTCGTAATTGACCGGCGGCGTGACGCCCTGCGACAGCGCGACTCTGGACGATTTCGTCGGGGTTCTCGTCCTCTTGAGCTTCTGAGCCTTCGTCGAACTCGTTGGCATCGAATTCCATCTCACGAGAGGATTCTTAGCGGGACTCGGAGAAATCCCGCCGCACTCCGGTGAGAATCTTCGGCGACTCGGGCCAGGCTTGGGGCTCGACGGCTCGTCGAGTCTCGGGGGCGACAAGGTATATCTTCCGGCGTAAAACGGACCGGCGTTCTCTTCAGCTACCAGGAACGAATTTTCCTTGTTGGAGTCTTGAGCCTTCGTCGCGGGTCTCGCGTTGTCCGGATCCATATCGGGACTCGAAGATATGAGAATGGGGCTTGGAAGGCGCGGCGTTGCGTTTCTTCCGCGCTCGTCGTCCTTGATCGGCGAGGGCGTCAACGCCCTGCGCGGGGAAAGACTCGGACTTCTGAAGCTCTGCGTAAATACTTGATCGTTCACTTCGAACACATCGAAATCGGAATAAGCCGGGGAGCTTCTTCGTTTTTTTCTGCCATCCGACGAAGCTTCTTCTTCATCGGCGCTCTTTTCCGAGTCATCAACGATGGTCGTGTCTTTAGCTTTGCTTTCTCGCTTTTCATCGCTTCCTCGTTTACGCGACGAAGACCCGGATTTGCGCTTCGCTTCGCCAGGCGAGGCCGGACTTCCGAAGCTCTGCGCGAATATGTCCTCGTCAACTTCGAAGACGTCGAGGTCCGGATATTGCGAGGAGTGACTAAAACCGTCCGCGCCTCTGGACGATCGGCTAGAGCGGTGTGATTTTTCACTTTTTTTTGAATTGTCAACAAAGCTCGTGGCTTTTGATCCGCCTTCGTCGGACTTACGTTTGCATCTCCGAGACGGCGATTTTTCGGCTGTATCGGTCGAACGTCTCGGCGAAGGAGTCAAAGTTCGACGACTCTTCAAGCTCTGCGTGAATATTTCGTCTACTTCGAAATTACTCAAACTATCCGTGCCTCTCGACGATCGGCCGGCGCGGTGGGTTTCTTCATTTTCTTCTGAATTACTGACAAAGTTCGTGTCTTTTGTTCCAGCTTCGTTCGATTTACGTTTGCATATACGAGACACAGATTTTTCCGAATGTTGAGAGCAATTACTCAAACGATCCGGGCCTCTGGACGATCGGCCAACACGGTCTGAGTCTTCATTTTTTTGCAATTTGTCGACGAAATTCGTGTCTTTTGATCCAGCTTCATTCGATTTACGTTTGCATCTCCGAGACACAGATTTTCCAGCAGAATCGGTGGAAAGTCTCGGCGAAGGAGTCAGAGTTCTACGACTCTTCAAGCTCTGGCTGAACATTTCTTCGTCTAATTCCCGTGCCTGAGGATCCGGATATTCCGGACTGGTGCTCAGGTTTTTCCTGCGGTCGACCGAGCTTGCCGCATTCTTGCCTTCGTCTCGATCGACCGCTCCTTTAGACAGAGGACTCGTAGTTTCAGCATCGTCGAAGCTTTCATCCGCCGCGTCGTCGCTCAACGCAATCGCGTCGTCGAGATCGCCAGCCGAGAACGATTTATCTTCAGCCCCGTCGTTTTCCCTCGAAACCATCGAGTCGTTGCTCTCGCTGACGATCGCTCGGATGCAGCGTTTCTTCGAACGCGCGACGTTGAACGACGGACTCGACTCGACCTCCGAATCGGATTCCTGAGTCAAGTCGATGGCCTCTTCGATGCGCGTCGTCGAATCGTCCCTCTTATCGTCTTCCGAAGCCGCCGCTGACGCTTCAGTTAATTTTATCAGCAAACTTCGATATTTATTTATACTGTTGTTGTGCTTGTGAGTCTTCTTGTACCTCGAGTACATGGAAATGTTCTCGTCGTCCGTGCTCGCTGCGTTCTCGAGGACGCTTGACTCTTCATCCAAATTACACGTCGAAGAAGAATCGTTTAAAACCGCCGATTCCTCCGCCAACGTTAGATCAATGCCGTTCTCTTTTCTCTCGTCTTGCAGCATTGATTGTTGCTCCAGAGAACCGAGCGCCCTCTTTCCGGCCATGAAACGCTCACCTTCCGCTTCTTCATCGAGCGAAAGATTCATGGAAGACTCCTCGAAAACCGCCGATTCGTCGGACGTTGAATCAATGACGTTGTTTTTCTTCTCCTGATGCAACATCAATTGTTCTTCGAGGGCGCTGAGCGCACCCTTTTTTGCCACGAGCCTGTCTTCCGCTCTTCCCTCGGCGTCCGAAGTGGATTTGTTGCTTTCGTTGTTGACGTTGAAAGGATTCCGGTACCTCTCGCGATCGTACGGCTCTCCCAGAGACTCCTCCTCATTGTACGAATCCAGCACAGACTTCGCGTTTATCCTCTGAACCTTCTCGATGAATATACTGAGGTTGCTCTTTTGCTTTTCGGGTAATCGTTGAGACATTGATTTTTTTCGGTCATTAATTTTCTTCGAGTCATTCGAGACGGAAGAAGTACGCGATCTCGGAGTTTCGACATGGCTCTCTGAGGGTTTTTTAGGGCTTCGCTTTGCTACGGGAGATTCCTCGGGTCGTCCCTCGTCGACGAAGGTCGAGGCCGTCGACGACGCGTCGCTCTCGTTGGCTTCGTCGCGCTGTGACAAATTGTCCTCGGCGATCAATTGAGCCAACACTCTCAGATTCGAGTTCTCGTTGCTCGAGACTCGAGCGCTCGCTTCCGCGGTTTCCGGACTGTTCATCTCGGCGTCTTCCGTCGTGTCGTCGAAGATGTCCGGCGATGTGACGGATCTGTTTCTCTCGGACGCCGATGCGTTGGCGATCGATGGCGCATCGTCCTCGATGAACTGCAGATCCGGTGTCTTTGCGATCGTCAGATCTACGATGCAAGACCTGCGGCGGGGCGAAGAAGTCGACGCGCCAGGCTCTTCTTTGTCCTCGACAGCGACCTCGGCGTCGCGTCGAGCGACTTCTATCACGATCGGCGATCTCAGTCCCGACCTTCGACCTTCCTCGCTGCGTCTCTCGATCTCGGACTTTCTCTTCCGCATGTACTCGAAGAGGTCCTTCAAACGATATTTCCTCGCCAAATTCCTCACCATGGAAGCGACTCGATCGTCGGCGAAGACGTGCTCGTTCTTTACTATCACGCCGCTGTAGACGAATTCGAGAAAGGCGAGGGCTGTTAAGTAATCGACTTCCGGCCAGGAGATCTTTTCCCTGACGTGACGAAATCTCTTGTCGACGATCGGCTCACAATCCAGCAGGATGTTCGAGCAGCGCACGTGAAAGACGAGCTTGTGGGCCCAGATGTGGTTCTTGTCGACGAGCACGACGACGTCGCTCATCGTACTGACGTTCAGGGTGTTCGACCAATCAATCGGCAGGTTGTTGCGGTATTCTCGATCCGTTACGTATGAAGTCTTCGGGCTCTCGGCACGATCTTCCGCATCGTTTGGCCGATCGTTCGATGAACTCGACATTTTCTCGGATTTGTCGTCCACTTCGACCTCGCGTGTGTTTGAATGCTGGGGAGAATCTGCTTCGGAGCGTGGATTTCTCTGAATCGAGGTCGCAGAGTCGTTCTCTTCACGGTCCGATGCCGGCGCGACGATCGCTCCGAGATCCTCGACGTAGAAGTTCGTCACGCCTTTCGACAATTCGGCGCTGTTCCAAAGTCGCTTCGTCTTTGCGGAAAATAAATAAGATGGGTAAAATTTTGTCAGCTAAATTACTTGTAGAAAATCCAGAACTGAAATTTGCACAATTCGTCGTCTTTAGGCCATGTCTTATGTACTTTTCCCGACCGATGACGAATCTCCATTTTATTTTACTCCTAGGGCAACATTTGATGCATAAACTCGCGGCGAACATAGATAACGAATTTTCAAAATTTTCAAAGTCCTATAAAATTTTCACCAAATTTCAAACCGAACATTCTATAGCGTTAGTCCATTCCCAAATCAAAATTTAAGTTCGATACCTTGATGTTTACTGAAATTATATAATTTTTAGTAATTAAAAAAAAATTGGAAATCCCGTGAAATCTTCAATTCGGTCTCGATCTGTATAAAAATTGCACTGAATGAAGTGACCACTTTACTAATGTACCAAATTTTAACTGGCTATCTCAAACCCTTTCCGAGTTATAGTCTTACTGTGTCACATATAAAGACTACATTTCTCGACGTTTCAGACTATTTTAACTACTCTGACTCTAAAATCTCGTTTTTTTGTTTTACTAAAATAGCTCTATGAGGAAGCAAACTCATATTTACTACGAAGATCAATATCAATGGAAGAATGTATAGTAAAATGTTCTTACGGATATATGAATTTCTTTCAGCAGACGGCTCTTCAGTACGACCGGCGGTTTTTCAACGTTGTTTACTTCCGTAACAGGTCCCTGTCGACAAACTTGTGTTATTGCTTCATTTCCCATTAGGATCTCGGCTATTCTCTCGGTGAGCAGGCGGTCCCGCGATTCTTGTGTGCGCGTCTGTAGTATCGTAGGTCCGAGGTGCTTCTCTATTTGCAACGACACGATAGAAAAGATTAAGAAAGTGAAAGTCACGTGATCGCGCGACGAGAGCGGGACGGATGCGGTTATCGGCATGCGATACCGAGTCGGTCGGTAACAAATCTGTTTCCCCGTTTCTTTCGCGACAATTAATATTCGAAATATTTTGAATCCATTTTTGTCCGAAACAGTTTTTCATTTTATAGAATCGTTTCCGAGAAAAATGGATTCAAGATTTTTACTCTGTCTCTCTCGCACTCATACATGCTTAGCCTTCACTTATGGTAAAGTGTGAGAGATATTTTTCAGTTAGTCCTAGGTATACTCACTTCTTCTCGGCTTTACCGGAACCCCCGATACGGGCTTGTTTGTTAGGAAACCAAAATTTTTCAGTGTACTCCTACGTTGGCTATCGGTAATTCCTGGCATCGGTTCATCGCCCCGATGTTCCGCGGCAAGTAGGAGCGCTTCTTCCAACTCCCGCTCCGCCTGATTCTCCTGAAGAGATTTCGACAAGGCGAGTGCCAATTGCAGATCGGAATCGCCTTTCAAAGTCTGCTGTAATAATTACAACGTTCAAGCCACCGAGTACGATTAATATTTTATGCAGAGCTGGGTGAGTAGCTCAAATACTTGTCGCAAGGATTGAAATAGTCGAGTACTTCATCTATCTCTTGGCCAGTACTGCGTGACTCCAAGTACTTCATATATCCAATATCTAGTTCTTCGGTACTCGAGCACTAACCAGCACCCAGCCCTTCAATACTTGAGGCAAGGATTGAAGTACTTGAGTACTTAAGGAGAAGTGAAATATCGCGGTCGGTAATGAAAACTGTAATAAACTTTTCTCAAGGGTGCTAATTTTTTTGAGGAAAAAGCAAATTCGAGCCGGATGCACACGGTCATTTCGTATCCGGTTGCACCATTGAATAAATTTAATTTGAAAATTGCAACTATCTCTGTCACACTCGTGGCCCCGTCACGTGACTTTCACTTCCCCTTAATCTATCGAATATCCAGTACTTCGACACTCGGGTCCTACCCAGTACTCAGGACTTCGATACGCAGTTTAAGTACTTGAGGTATTTTCCCAGTTCTTATTGATCATTAAGGAGGGAGTCTCGCTGCGCTCTGACTTCGCATAAGTTCGACAACAATAAGAGAAAATTGCAAGTACTTCTTGATGGTGTAAAAATCTGAAAAAAATCATGTACACTAAAGGTACTGCGAAGATTAATTTTGCATAATAATAATTGCAAAATGTTATTAACAAATTCATCAAAAAATTAATTGGTTAACAAATTACTCGGCAACAAAACTTTTTTTTTTAATGAAAATGATTCGTTTATTTTTCCGAATACGTGTGAATTTTTTCAGATTTTTAAGTAATCGTTGATTTTTGTTCTATAAAAAAAAATAAAAAATCAACGATTACTTAAAAATCCTGAAAAAATTCATCCGCATTCAGAAAAATAAACGAATCATTTTCATAAAAAAAAAAAAAGTTTTGTTGCCGGGTAATTTGTTAACCAATTAATTTTTTTATGAATTCGTTGATAAAATTTTGCAATTATTATTATGCAAAATTAATCTTCTCAGTACCTTTAGTATACATGATTTTTTCAGATTTTTACACCATCAAGAAGTGCTTGCAATTTTCTCTTATTGTTGTCGAACTTATGCGAAGTCAGCGCGCAGCGAGACTCCCTCCTTAAGCCACTAGCAGGAGACAATTACCGCTCCGCGATTTCTTCTCGGTGTCCTGTTCTTGGACTGCACGAGCGGACCGGCCGGCAAGCCTATCGCGAGCCGCTCGTCGGCTTGACGCTCCTGCAACGCCACAGCAGCCAATAACTTCGTCGTCGAAACTTTATTCTTCGCGGCGCAGCTTTTCGTGTGCCCCGTACCCTCGTAAACGTCCTCGAAGTGTCTCATGCACAACGGACACGTGTGCCCCTCCCTCTTGCCGGTAGTCCCGGCCTTGAAAAATGACGACTCTATCGACAGCTGCGCTCTTTCGTTCTGACGACCCGAAGCGCTTCCCTCTTTCTTCTTGCTACCGGCCGACGATTTTCCTTTGGAGCTCGGTTTTTTCGGTCGCTTCTCACCGACTATCTTTGATTTACCGGACAACGGCTTCGCCGCGCTCTCCGTCTTCGGGGATTTGAAATCCGTCAAGCTATCGTCTTTGCTCTGCGACGAACTTCGCCTATCCTCAACGTCGCCGTTCTCGTCGCCCCTAGCTCGTTCCATTGCAAATTTTTTTTTTTTTCGACTAATCGCTCCCCTCACTCCCTCTGAGAACACAATGAAAAACAAAAAAATAAACTTTTTTTATAACATTTTCTGTTTGTATTTCGATAGTTCTACATAGTCGAGGCGACTGGATTTACGAATAAAAATCGTCTACCTAGATTCTATACAATATTCCCTTAGAGCAGCAACAAAATAAATGCGGGCAGAGCTTCGCGACCCTCGACGACTCGACAAAGACGCGGACGGACTATTAATCCGGGACGTCTACATCCTTGTCGTAACGTTTGCTGCCCTCTAACACTTTCTCGTTCAAGATATTTATTGGCGTCGCCAGGTAGATATCATGGAACATCTCGCGACGAATCGCCTCTCTCTCCTTCGGTTTTATCCTCTCGATGACGCGCGCCCTAGCGCGCTGCACCCATGCTGCGTCTCTGCGAAAAGACGGGAATAAAAGTCAGTGAAAATGAAAGCCACAAAGTTGCACCGACGTGCAATCCGTATCGATTGCTTTGTCGACGATTGTCGAGATTTAATTTTTTTGTATGTTTTCTTTTTTTTTTTTTTGTAATTATACTCACGTGGTGCCGTACCAGTGCAATATAAGACAAAGCGTGCCGATAACTGAGAGGGAGACAATGTTCGCGAATCTGTTGGCCGGCGTTCCTCTCAGTCTCTGAGGTTTCCTTTTGGTGACATCCGTTGGGTCTTTCCACATCTCACGCGAGCGGGATTATTCGACTGTCGAAACGCCTCGTTTCGGAGGAAACTGTTGTGTTGTTTTCTTATTAATTTTACGCTCGCAATTGCTTTTACATCGAATTATCGCTTCGTTTTCTCGATGGTCGGTTCATAACCTCTTTCGAGAGATTCGCCGAAGGTTTCGAGAACGGTGGCGAACTCGTGCGGCGGGTATTGGAACTCACCCGTTGCACATATCTTACGATCGGTAAAACGGGGACAAGAATTGTCGTTTTGGCGCTTTTCGTTACACGACTGCGCATGCGCAAGAGTTCGTTTCTGGTACGAATCCGTGCAAAAAAAATGTACGTGCGCATGCGCAGTGCATTATAATTAATCAAGAAAAATCCAAAATCGGTAACAACTTATGTTACAAACGCTTGCAACACAATAACATAAGTAAAAAGAACTGCACGAAGGTTCCTCCAAAGCGCAATCGGTATGGATTGTTTTATCGATGATTGTTACGATTTGTTTAAATGTTATTATTATTATTATAAATAAACTTTACAGAAAGGAAGTGCAGGACTTATAAAATCTACATCTTGTTAACTGAATACATTTTTCTTTCGTTATAGATTTTTGTAAATTCCTATAAATTCTTTGCCATTCATAATTATACATACGTAGTGCCGTACCAGTTAAATATCAAACAAAAGGCGCCGATAACGGAAACAACGTTCTCGAATCTGTTGGCCGGTGTTCCTCTCAGTCTCCCAAGTTTCCAACGGACGGTAAAGTAGGGACGAGACTTTTACAGGGTGTAACTTCTCATTTCGCTATATGTTACCTTGACTCGCTCGTCGCCGGCAGTCGCTGAACGCACGAATAGGTGGCAGGAGCACAATCGACGTCCGCGTGAGGTTACTTCTTTATTATTGTGCGTCCAAGAACGTAAGGAATTACGGTAACCGCGAAAAGAATCGAAGGAAGATTTTATTTCCATGTATACCACTAACGCGGAAAACTCAGTCAGCAGACGTAGAAAAAAAAATCGTAACTTTTTTTGTAACCACCGTGTCCTTTGTGTCAAGAAAACGTCCTCAGAGCACCACGCTTCGTCGAACGTAGGAGCATCAGTTTTCGTAAATTGTTGGTTATTCCATTCGCAATGAATGAGTACTCGTACGCGAGTACCAGAGATTACTGATAACCGATATATATATGAATATATATATATATATATCTTATATATATGTATGCATGATACGTATTCGGAACATTTCGCAAAACCGCAAGGCAAAAGGGGTAAACCCACAGTTTATGCGCCTCGGCGGGATGGAATTATCCGCAATTACCCGAGCGATCGTGCCTCTTTATCATAATTTCGCAACAAAGTATGATTATATCATTTAATGGAAGTGTAATGGAGAGAAATGTGTCGATCGACGGGACCCGCTGTTATTTCGCACGCATTTATTATCGATGTAAGGTGCGTTTGATCTCGAGCCGCGCCCAACAGCGTAAAGATCGGCAGTGAGCTTTATTCGCACCTGCTGCGGCCCGGTCGTGTGGCTGGGCACGAAGTATACAGAGTGGCGAAACGGGAAGAAGACGCTTTATTTATTTATTTGTTTGTTTGTTTCTTTAAATGAAAACGAACTGAGTCCCAATTACAAGTTGATGGAGGAAACCCCATCAAGCGATCTGAAACAGTGACAATGACCAGACACTGGACGATGCAAGGCAAAAGATAAAACTACCCAGATAGACAAGCATCACGAAATGGACCCAATGTGCCGCTTGTCTGGCTGGGTGTCCATAAAATAATTAGCGAAATAAAAGAGAAAGCATAAAAGGTCGATGCCAAAAAATAATTCGGAGACTCATAATTTGCTTTCCAATAATCGTAGGAAGAGGGCGCTTTTATTTATTTACCCATTGACTCATTTATTTATTTATTTATTTATCTATATTAAATCGGGCCGAGTCCCAATCGCAAGTTGATGGGAAACCCCATGAAGCGATTTGAAACAGAGAGAATGACCCGACGATACAAGGCGAAAGATAAACCATTGAGACGAAATATTTTTCGACTACCTATTTCGACAAAATATCCCACCTGGCGCGGCCTGGGTCAATGGTTGCCAGGGCTCTGGTTGACGATTTTAACTGTTATAAATTTCTTTTGGATGCCGGCTAGTTTAGGATAACTAATAAACCTTTCACAATTAAATTTCGGCTAGCGTTTACTATTAATAGAGACAATCAAAAGTTTCCCAAACTTTACAAAAGTTTCCCAAACTTTACAAAAGTTTCCCAAACTTTACAAAAGTTTCCCAAACTTTACAAAAGTTTCCCAAACTTTACAAAAGTTTCCCAAACTTTACAAAAGTTTCCCAAACTTTACAAAAGTTTCCCAAACTTTACAAAAGTTTCCCAAACTTTACAAAAGTTTCCCAAACTTTACAAAAGTTTCCCAAACTTTACAGAAGTTTCCCAAACTTTACAAAAGTTTCCCAAACTTTACAAAAGTTTCCCAAACTTTACAAAAGTTTCCCAAACTTTGCAAAAGTTTCCCAAACTTTGCAAAAGTTTCCCAAACTTTACAAAAGTTTCCCAAACTTTACAAAAGTTTCCCAAACTTTACAAAAGTTTCCCAAACTTTACAAAAGTTTCCCAAACTTTACAAAAGTTTCCCAAACTTTACAAAAGTTTCCCAAACTTTGCAAAAGTTTCCCAAACTTTACAAAAGTTTCCCAAACTTTACAAAAGTTTTCCAAACTTTACAAAAGTTTCCCAAACTTTACAAAAGTTTCCCAAACTTTACAAAAGTTTCCCAAATTAACGCTTTATAAGTCACACCTTTGTCCCCACTCTTAGGCGCTACCGTAGCAAAGCGTGGTCCCCACTCCGCGTCCGTTAGTCCCGTTTCGGTACGATTTCGGGCGTTGTGACTTATAAAGGGTTAACAAAGTACGGAGCTTTTCGTTCGATTGTGCGATTGAGAACGTCTCACGGGGTCGGTCAAGCCGCTCTAAGAAGTTGACCACCAGCGCGGATCATTACGTTACGGGAGCGCGGGCCCACCGAGGATAGAGTTGAGTGTGTGCGAGACCCGCCAAGCGGACCGAATCTCCCCTTCACGGCTTAAAAAGGTCAGCCGAAGCGACTGCACGCTACGTAGCGGTCACCCCACCCCCTCCTCCGTCCTCCACGCACACAACCGGCCGTATGTTTTACCTACAACGGAAAGACGAGCACGTGTTTCTCGCGTTCTCAAGCGCATCTTTACCCCTATAGTTTTCACATAGTTTTTTTTTTATTTTTTTTTATTAAACCTTCTTTTTCTTTGTTTTAATGAAAAATTGTAATCGATCACCGTACGCTGCGCAGTGCGAGGTAAGATTCACTGTTTATTATTCCAGTCCGCGGATGCCCGACGGAATGTTGCACGACCGCATGTCGTCCAGATGCCCAGCACGATCGAGATCGCCGGCGCGGGCATGCCGGTTAATTAATCGCCGCGCGTCAATTAGCGCTCCCGAGACTAATTGACAAATAACCCACGATATCTGGAGAGATCGGAGGGACGGAATAAACTTCGAATTTCGCCGACGGAAAGATCTGGTTTTGGACGAGGTATTACGTGGATATTCCGTTGAGCGGTTCGTGCCCAAAAAACTAACGACGAGGCGTTCCGCTGCATCGAAAGTACGCGATTCCATCCCATTTATCTGACAATACTGCATTGGAATAACGTGTTGCGCTGCTGTTGTTGTTATTAAGGTAACTTGGGAGTTTTCTGAAGATTTTTTGTTGAGCTGGTGAAAGGATCTGATCACGAAGCTTCTCGTAGTTAAGATATAAACAAGAGGATAAAAAGAGTAGAAATATAAAACAGTATAAAACAGTATAAAACAGTATAATACCGTATAAAACAGTATAATACCGTATAAAACAGTATAATACCGTATAAAACAGTATAATACCGTATAAAACAGTATAAAACAGTATAATACCGTATAAAACAGTATAATATAAAATAAATATAAAACAGATTCAAATATGCGAATGATAGTTTCAAGACACTCAGGTAGAAAAAAGTCAGCTGGTATGAAAAAGTGATCTAAATGGGTTACATATGTCCGTTCAGATGGTAACTATAAGCTACCTTACGTCCAAAAGTTAACTTTTTGGATGGGTGGTTACGTTCGGATACCATCCAGACGGACACATGGAACACATTGAGATCCCTTTTTCGATAGCGAATTTTTTTGTGTCAGGTACGGGCAGCTGCAAGGGAGGGAAGTGCGTGATTTTCGTGCGTGAGCCCGAGCGCAGCGCGGGCGGAAATCACACGAGGTGGAAATCCGCTCCCGTCCGTGTAGCATACGATACTTTTTTTTTTGCGATATTCGCCAATGACCATTACTCCCTACGGAGTAATGAAACAGTACTGCGCATGCGCACAGGTTAACAATTATTATTATTGTAGCTACGGTGTGAAACCCTGTAAGTACAAATATGTTTACATATGTAAGCGTTTAAACGACACGCAGTGTTGACGAATATCGATAGTAGAAGGATTAAATTAGGTATATTGAGTAAGAATTGAAGATAAAGGAAAAGACGTAGAAGAAGGAAAGGTGGGAAAAGCAGCGCCTTCCCATTGCCCCTAGACATAACTGCATTGTTACCCCAACTTGGAGTTCTGGATTGAGTAGCAAGAACGAGAACAATCTTCTTTTCGCGAGATCCACAGAGCCCACCGGTCGCACGGATTCTGGCAGTTGATTCCACAACCGGATACCCGTTGTAAAAAAAGTTAGGTTTCCGGGAGATTTGTCGAACAATTTTATTTTCCATCAATTTGTTAATAACATTTTCGAATTATTATTATGCAAAAGTTGATCTTTCCAGCACCCTCAACATGCTTGATTTTTTTCAGATTTTTATACCATTCACAAGTGTTTGCAATTCCCCCTCATTTCTCTGAAACCTATGCGAAGTGTACACAATTCCCAAGGACTACCTCAACAATAACGACTGCTCAATAATAGGCAATCTTCCGCCGGTCTTGAACGCAAGGAATGTGGTTATTTTTCCAATGTCAGAAAAAAAAAATGTCCCATTCTTTTTTTCCTTCAACTCCAGTCTCACCGCGACGCATTACCGTGATATCGTCATATCGATAAATCGTCGCTCCCCGTTGATAAACATAATTTTCTTTCCGCGCAGTTGTAAAGTCACCTGGCCGCAAATACGATTGTGGAAATAAATCCCACGATACGGCGAACCGGGGGTAATTCCATCGGTGGCCGTCGCGACCGTGGCGCCGCTCGTCTTCTCGGTGCATTATTTCTGAATTGGTGGTTTTTCCTCGCGCGTTGGTACGTCGCCCGAGAGGCTCCTTTAGTGTGCGCCGGCCGAGAGATCGCTCCGTGCCCTCTGCCGATGATGCCGACGACGAGTCAGCCCGTGTGTACGACTTTAACGCTGCGCACACAAACACAAACCGAGAGAGCGAAGAGTTTGCGCTTTGAAGATGAGCGCGCTCGTTCTCTGTGCCCGGTCGCCACGGCTAAAAGTGATAAATCTCCTCGTCTCGCGGCCGATTCTCCATGCTCCGGAGCGCTGGATATGTTAGTGGCGAGGAGGGCTCGCGGGCGCGATTTATGCCAGCCTCTTGCCATCGGGCATCAACCCATGCGCGAGACGAGCCTTCGTACTTCCACTCGGTATATAACTTCCCTTTACGGGCAAAATTCAAGTGCGCAAGAGATCCACGCTCGCCCCGTAATCGACCGAGCGTACAATTAAAGTTGCATTAGCTATATGACCCTATTCGCCGGAGACTAATCGAGGGCGCATGCGCGTACGACTATAATTCGGGTCTGAGAGAATGTTTTTTTTAATTCTATTTTTTTTTGTGTTTTTTAGATCACGAGGAAACGAGCTTTTTGCCAACACAAAAGGATTGAGAGCTGGACGATACTAATGTATTGCCCGACGCTAGAGTACCAGCTCGGACGGGTTTATTCTGACGGGAAGGAAGCGGCGAATTCGTATCGCAAAGGGCCGAATGAGGACTGTAGCAGAAAATGGCGAGGCGTGTTGTGCTACGCCCCGAGGGGTCACACCTTCGAGCCGTACGTGATCCGTAGACCCCTCATTACGTTACCCACACCAGCAGCTCGGGGAGCCGTCGAGAGACTCGGAATAGTATTATTCCCCGTGCGGTTTCCATCGCTTCCGCTCCGGCAACTTCATTCTTCGTTACATATTCTGGCTGGCGACTTTCGGGACGAAGCTTTTTCATGGCGTTCGGCGGTCCTTGAAGTCCTTGGAGTCCTGGAATTGTTCTTGAATTTTGCCTGACCTTGAAAACGTCCTGGAATGTCCTTGAATTTTTTATTTCCCTGAAAATTTGAGATTGTTTAGAAATTTATATTTAGTTTAGTAAATGTTTTTGTCTTTTTTGTCGGTATGAAATGTTTTTTCTGTTTATAAAATTAACTACGACGTATTTTGGTGCGCTGAATATGAATCTGCTGGCCTTTTTGTGCGTAAGTGCAGTGGGACATTTGTATCTTCGATTTTATGCACTGAAAACAGTTTGCTGTAATGTGAAATCGTATTTTTGGGATTAAAATCTAAAATATTGGGTTTGGAGCAAAATTAGGGTCACATTCGTGATCAAGGGGCCCCGCCAGGGCCCCTTCGATTTTTTTTTTTTAATGTGTATCTCAGTTCTGCTGCGATACACATATACATTTGTGCATAGTGAGTGGTTTTGGTTTCTGAACCCATTGCAACGTAAACGAAAGCGGTTATCGAACTAAATGTTATTTCGTACGTCGCGCGCAATCTGCATATTTTCATTTTTTATAAATGTCCCAACACAACCTGGAAATGTCCTGGAAATTATCCTTGAATGTCCTTAAATTTCGTAAAGACTCTTTACTGGAGGCCACGTTTTTACTTAAGTATTTGTAATAAAAAAAAAGAAAATAGTCGACTCGAGTGATTCGCGATAGAGCGAAGTTAATTTTTCTAGAACAACGGAGCAACAAATTTTTCAGGCCCGTTCAGCCTTCGATGCGAGCGAAAAACTGTAAACCATTCCAGCCCTATTGTTCGCAACGAATCGAGAAACGAGTCGACGTTTCGGTAAAAGAAAAAAGACAAGAAAAAAAATACACATATATCGACTGTAGTATTATAATACGCGGAGTTATCTCGCTCGAGCCCCGAGAGGGAAATTCATGTGCTGCTGTATGTAACGCAGCTAGCGAATATATATACATACAACGTAAACGGCGCGAGGGGGCCTCTCATTACCGGGTAATGACCTGTAATAACGTGGATTTAATGCGCGCGCTGCTCGGCTCTCGAAGTACAGGCCATAAGCAATCGTTCGCCGCCTTCGGCAGTTCTAATGAATTACTCGCTGCTCACTGCCCGTTGCTCTCCTTCTCCCCCTTCGATTCGAAAACGGTCGCTATGCTCGTTCGACCGATATCGGTAATCGCAAACTTATACATCATATATATATACACATATAATATATATATATATACATTTTTTTGAGTTCTACACGAGCACGAACTTCAGAATTTTATGCTAATATGCCCCAGTAAAATTATAATAATACCAGCGCAGGGCTCATCTGGAGTGGGGGGATTTATAACAACGGTACCGAAGGCTCCGCGGGTAATGCCCGATCTCATAAATCCTCGCCGACCCCGGAGACGAAATGATCTAGTACAACCGAACGATTTAACCCTTTATAAGTCACGCCGCCACACAAAACCTTACCAAAATGGGACTAACGGACGCGGAGTGGGGGCCACGCATTTCTACAGTAGCGCTCAAGAGTGGGGATAGAGATGTGACTTATAAAGGGTTAAGCTGGGAGAAGCGATAGGTGTAAGGGAGCGCGGGGCAAAATGGGCCAAGCGGGACCGTGGGGCAAAACGGGATAATGGGGGCAAAAGGCAATTTCCAATAATTTTTGGATGGTGGCGGTGGTGGTCGGTGGGGCAAAACGGGCTTAAAAATCCAGATGTATCGGGACAAAATGGGTCATCCAAAAATTATTGCAAACTTTAGTTCTGTCTCATTTTACCCCAATGTCCCATTTTGCCCTACTGTCCCGTTTTGCCCCACTGTCCCGTTTTGCCCCACTGTCCCGTTTTGCCCCACTGTCCCGTTTTCCCCACTGTCCCATTTTGATCCACTCTCCCATTTTGACACACTGTCCCATTTTTACCCGCCGTCCCATTTTACCCCACCGTCCCGTTTTGCCCCATCGTCTCATTTTGCTCCACCGGCCCATTTTGCCCCACCGGCCCATTTTGCCCCACCATCCCATTTAGCCCCGCTCTTTCCCTACGGCTGGAAGCTAAAAGATCTTTGGCATGGGAGTCGAGATATCGACGGTAATTGAGCTCGCGTGTGTTCCGATGTATCGTAGGTAAGCTATATATCTACCGTGCAATATGCACATGCGCACATGTGTGTATGCAGCGGGGAGAGACGCTAGAGAGACGGCCAAGTGCGATACGCCGTCGCGTAATGTGCAGCTGCAACTGCATCGAGGGTGGTTGCTGCTGGCTGGTGGAGAGCCGCCGGCGGATCAGCGGCGGCGAACGGCCGGTGATCGTTGCGCGAGCGAAACGAACGTATACGCGATAGAGAAAGATATGAGGGAGGAAAGAAAGGAAGCACGGCGGAGGGGGCGGAGGGCCACGCGGCGGCTCATCAAAGGGGATTGTAATTAGCCGCGCATGTGCCGCTCCCTCGCTCGCTCACCCGTCTCCGAGCACACTCCTCGCCGCTTCCAACAGACCGGACGGAGATTCGACGCTTCTTATGTGCACTATAATGCTGCTGCTCTTGCCTGCTGCCGCTGCCGCTGCTGTTTCTGCCCGCGACGGCTTATACCTTTACTATTTCGCAACGCGAAATTAACGCTTTCCGCTCACCTCGACAATTACTCTCCAAAGCATCGAATTCTTTTTCTTATTTTTTTTTCTCCATCCATTCGTCGTCACAATCAAATTCGTAGGGAGAGACCGCGTTCACGTGAGACGCTTGGCAATTCGCGACGACCGATTTTCACTCACAATGAGCTCGCCAGACGGGAGAAGAAATATTTACTTTTCAGAAATTTTTGTGTTTAGTTCAAGACACTTTTTATGTTTAAAAAATTTTTTTTTGCAAAGATACTTTGAGTTCTACCCAACTGTCCCATTTTTACCCACTGTATCATTTTGCCCCATGTCCCATTTTTACCCACTGTATCATTTTGCCCCATGTCCCATTTTTACCCACTGTATCATTTTACCCCAATGTCCCATTTTACCCCAATGTCCCAGTTTACGTCAATGTCCCATTTTACCCCAATGTTCCATTTTACCCCAATGTCCCATTTTACCCCAATGTCCCATTTTACCCCAATGTCCCATTTTGGCCCAATATCCCATTTTACCCCAACTTCCCAAAAAAAAGACGGCCTATAACTTTACTATTTTGTAACACGAAATTAACACTTTCCGCTCACCTCGACAATTACCATCCAAAGCATCGATTTTTTTTTTCTCCACCCATTCGTCACAATAAAATTCTTGTAATCTCCAGACTCCGAGACGCATTGTGCATTCACGTGACACGCCCGCTTCGGGAATTCGTGGCGACAGATTTTCCCTCACAACGAGCTCGGCAGATGAGAGAAAAAAAAAAGAATTTATAGAGAGGAAGGAATTCGGTAGCTAGTTTACTTCAACACAATTTCGACTTTATTTTTATTTTATTTCTGTTGCTAGGGAGCTGTTCGATGCGGAGACCGGTGAAACGTGCCTTGTCTCCGAGGCGAGGGATTCTTTTTGTGTGGACGCAAGGAGGATACCCCGAACCCGAGGGATCATCGTGTAATCCGATTCCAACGAGGGTTTATTGGACTTTTGAGAGGCGGACCGACAACGACCGGCGACAACGATTTTTCCTGCTGCACACACGATTGTTGCACTTCCGTCGATAATACAACCACTGAAAGGAGATTTCTACCCATCGACCTATAAGTGATCCACGTACCGGACGGTTCGGTTTGCGTTGCGTTGCGTTGCGCTTACGTATACATTACGTTGTACAGTAGAACCCCGTTTAAGCGGGAAGCGAATTAACCGTGCATTTACCGAGTTTTTTTTTAATGTTCGGAGCAAACCAAAATCACTGAACACGTTAAAAAAAAAAATACTAGCTTACGTACTATTGAAATAATGAAAAAAAAATCCAAAGCTCGACATTCTATTTCACACTATTCAACAATTAAGTGCAAGTTGTACCAAATGTCATTGTGACTAGTAAAAAAAATTAAGTTGTATCATTAGCCATTATTGATTTATATACTTTCGCTGTCTAGTTCGGATTAGCCGGGCTTTCGATTATCCGGGGACTCTTCGGTCCCGAGCGTCCCGGTTAATCGGGGTTCTACTGTATACCTATATATCTCGATCCCGTGGATGCCCTCGGGCCCTTGGCTATCCGGATCAAAGAGAATTCCTCGCGATCGGAATCTGGAACTAATCGGCGCGCGTCCCTCCTGCGATCGGTGATCGTAGCTTTGCCGGTGGTAACGCTCTCGCGTGCAGGGGGAATTCTGGATGATACGGCGAGCTCTCAGCGCTGTTCGTCAGCGTTTAAGGTAGTCATTGGATAGCGTTCACTTTGCATAAGTTTCAGAGAAATGAGAGGGAATTGCAGACACTTCTGGTTGGTATAGAAATCTGAAAAAAATCGAGCACACTGATAAAATAAATTGTAAATTTAATGTACTTGAAATTCTCTAACATTATTCATATCAATTAAACATTAATGTACTTTGCTTGTAACATAAATATACCAGATATAAAAATTACAAATCTTTTGCTTGAAATTTACAAAAAATTTCATGTAAAATACAAATTTTACTGTAAAATTGCAACGCAGATGTGTTTGAAATTTCAGAAACAGTTTATGTAAAAAAGCTTCCAATACTGTTCATTAATTTTCAAACTAATTTTTTTTACAGTGCATATTAAAGGTGCTGAAAAAATTCATCTTGCATAATAATATTCTGAAAACATGCATTTTTTTAGATTTTTTAATTTTGTTTTAATTTTTTTTTTATATGGGAAAAACGTGTAGATAGTCACAAAATTCAACGTCAGTTAAAAAATCTGAATCAATGAAACGGTATTATAAAATTAATAAAGAATTTTCGTACTTTGTTCATTTTGAAGTTGCGTCGCCGGAGGTTCTTAGAGTTAAAGGTCGCTGTTGTCACAGTGCGGTAATTTCCGGACCGCTCGATCGACGATCACGCACCATTCAATTAACAAAAAAAAAAGAAATTACCGATCACCAAATCCGATCCCAGCGGGCCACATCAGCAGTTTACAGCGGCTTCCCCCGTGTAACGAAAATCCGGGCTATCGATTGCCAGGGCATATCGCTAGTTTCATGCCCGTTGAACTCGTTAAATTTGCGACTGAAATACGAAGCTCCGATACAGACTACAGCGTCGGCAAGACGTATTATGTTTCTCATCGGGATCTTTTTTTTTACAGCGTCCCAGAGTCCCGCTCGGTTCGATCCGGCCCGTTCGCCATTGCGGCAAAAAAAAAAAAAAAAAAAGAAACACTCAAAAAGAACAGCGAAGTATCTCAAAAACATTTTGTCTCCAGCCGACCAGTTAAGGGGCGAGCGATTTATTGTTTTTGCCAAAAAATCGCTAAAAATTTTCTTTCCTTCTCTCCGCCCGATAGGCCAGCCGGGCTCTTCGCCGAGAT
Source organism: Ichneumon xanthorius (assembly GCA_917499995.1). NCBI lineage: Eukaryota > Metazoa > Arthropoda > Insecta > Hymenoptera > Ichneumonidae > Ichneumon > Ichneumon xanthorius. The sequence goes on along the minus strand of OU824211.1, from coordinate 6,259,445 downwards.
CCTCTCGGGACAAAAACTTATAGCCGCGAACTCGCTGCGCCGCGATCGTTTGGTCGCCGTTCGTGCGGCGATTCCAAAGTTTTTCATCGTCTACGGTCTGGGGTACGCTCGAAAATCTCGATCGGCCTCCACCCGCCCGGGCGAACGAGTTTTTGGACTACACTTCGCTCGAGATCCGCCGCGTGACCATCATCGTTCTTCGCGTTCCACTCCCTCCGGGTTTTCGCTCGTCCGTGTCGTCTCGCGGTTTCTCGGGCCGGCCGCGCCGCGCGTTTCGTTTCCTCTCATTGTCGGATTTCTCGCGAGGCAACAATGATGATACGAACGGGCCGCGCGGCGGCCGCTCAGCTGCCGTTTCTTTGGACCGGCGAACGGGCCGTGGCGAGCCCGAGCGACGGAACGAGCGCTGAATTCTTTCGCTTCTTGCGCGAGCCTCCGCAGCGCGAGACCTCCATTATACACTGTAGATCGTACGTACCGTGTGCGCGCGGCGGAGATTCGATTGTGAAAGTCGATTGTGCGCCGCTCGGGGATCGCCGCTCTCATTTAATTCCCTATCGACAATTTCATTCTATCTGGAAGATAATAAAAAAAGAAAATGCATGTTAGGACTCATCTTAAAATATGGAAGTCTGGATTGTTCGCCGCGCGAGGCCGCGGCCGGAAGTCATCGTGGGCCTCGACATAGGGCGGAAATGTTTTTGATAGTTTTCAAAAAATACTTTTTCGACTAGAATTGTCGATTAGATTTCGACTGTTCTGATGTACGAACTCGACTAGTTCATATTAACCAAAAGAATTTGTTTACCGGTTATTAATTAAATCAATGAAAAAAAATATGTTTAACCCCTTCACTGTCAGAGAAACGTATTTCTTTATAGGTTTTTGCCCCTATATCTGACAGTGAAAGGGCTAAGCGAAACAATACTGAAGCTAAGCCACGCGGAAAGCTGGCTAACTAAACTTCTTCGAACTGTCCAATTGTTGGGTCGCGTATGTAGTAACGCTCGTACCAATGTCCGGACACTTTATTGTTTGTATTTTAATAAAATGTAACAATAGAAATAATTTAGGCTTAACCTCGTATAACTTTTTTCTGTGCATCAAATAATGTTTGTACACATGTTTACATCTCTACATCTCACAATTCTACCAGAAAACATCTTTACTATATTACAACTCTACCGTATTAGAACTCTACCAGAATCAAAATAAAACTCTACCGAACTTAAAATAAAATTCTATCGGAATACAAGGCTAGACAAACAAGGCAAGGGTAGCCTTGTATTTCGGTAGAGTTTTATTTTGATTCTGGTAGAGTTTTTTTTACTTTTTGGTAGAGTTGTGAGCGGTAGAGACGTAAATGTTCCGACAGGATCACAAGTCTCAAATTGGAATTCTACCACCTAAATTCGTAATAAATCAAATCTGCATAGGAGTGTCCGAGCAGTTAACGCATTCGTACAGTTAACTTCCAGTTCTCGACCGCCGATGCTGCCTGTGGAAATTGCATAAATCTTCCGTACTATCTGTGGTAAAGTTTGCACTCCTCCATTGACGATAATTCTGTAAAATTACAACTTTCTTTCGGATTTCCGTCGCGCGAGTCAAGCGGATCCTTCGTTGAAAATCGTCCGGGAGAGCAACAGCATAAACGGGAGCGAGAGATGCCCGCGCAGCTAGTAGCTCGTCGCTTCTCCAGGAGATCCAGTTTTTCTTCGCAAAGTAGCGAGGCCGAAAGGGGTCGAGGGGAGGGGAGTGGGGGGATGCCATCAACCGGGTAATAAATGCGTAAGGAGTCGCTGAGGCACGGCGGAGAGCCAGCACTCCGCGAGAGAGCCTTTTGCCGTGGAATACCGGGGGCCCCCTTCGTCTTCGCTGCCCCCCTCTCGTCCCCCTCTCTGCCGAGGAGACGATCTCCGTTGGATCTGCACATCCATCTTCCTTTCTTCGCTCTCTTCCGCTTCGCGGGACCTCTTCGCGTTTCTTATTCTTCCTCTCCTCCTGTTGACGCTCTTCTCACTGATGGCCAACCGTGTGTCACTTGCACGCTACTCAATGCTGCACAGTATAATACAGCGTATCGGGGTCTTTGGGAACTCGGTGCTCGGCCATTGCGGACACGGAGGGTCCTCGAACGTTCGCACGAATATTTTCATCGCTACAGATTCTTATTGTTTTTTACAGTCGTAAATTGTAGAATTATAATATTACAATAACATTGATCACTGGCAGGTTGTTGTGCCTCGGGGGCTTCGGGTATTTGGAAACCGGTAATTTAGATTTACGGAGATTTACCGAAAATACATCACTTCCGGTTTTTATAATTCATTTTCGACCGACAGTGACGTCATACCGGAATTCAGTCACTTCCGGTTCGAAAATCAAATTTTTCTATCGGAAGTGACTCCGTACCGGAATTACGTCACTTCCGGTTTGGAAATCTCATTTTTTTTTACCAAAAGTGACGTCATACTGGAAATATGTCACTTCCGGTTCGAAAATCCTATTTTTCGATTGGAAGTGACGTATTTCCGGTATGACGTCACACCCGGTTTGAAAATCTCTCTTTTCGACAGGAAATGACGTCATACCGGAAATCCCCCACTTCCGGTTTGAAAATCTCTTTTCGACCGGAAATCCCTCACTTCCAGATGAAAAATAAAATGTTTATTCAAAAAGTGACGTATCTTCGATGGGACGTCACTTCCGGTCGAAAAGTGAGTTTTTTTTTGCCCAAGGCAAACGCGTTGCTCGGCACCCAGTTATTGTGCACAATTCACCGAGACGCACAGAACAGCAGCGTAGTATTCCAATAGGGGAATTATTACATGTTAATTATAATCCACAGTTTCTCAAGTGGAAAATTAAAGTTCCATGGATGATGATAATCGTTGGGAAGCGACTTCAAGCGAGTAGCAACCGACGCGAGCAACAGGAACAGTAGAAACGAGAGACGGTCAAGGTATCTCGGAATTCAGAGCTGAAAAGAAAATACGAAAGTCCTGTCGGCACTGCGAGCCATTCCCCCCTCCCTTCCGGCCACGCTCTCCTATTATGAGGGCCTTAACACGATTTTTCGGGGCGTCCCGGTGTTTCGCCGATCCCGATGGCAAAACTCTCGCTGGCTTTATACTTTCATGGAGCCCGTCCTATCGTCCCTCGCGCTCCTGCCCCGTCCGTGCCGCTACGGTTGCGGTCTGTTACGCCCACCGACGGACTCAACGTCGGGTCCCGGACAGCCGACAGAGATTCCGCCGGTGAGCCGCTGGGACGACGACGAGGACGACGACGAACCGAGACGAAAGAGCGAGAGGGGACGCCGCGAAGCGTGCGGAATAAAGAGGAGAGACTCGTGGGACAGGTTGGGGCACGCCGAGCACACTACCAGAGAACTCCCGAGCATCTCCGCAACCTTTGATGCTTTCCGCCTTCTCGCTGTACATCCCTCTTCTCCCTCGCCTTGGCTTCTCGTCATTCGTCTCTCCCCACTTCGGCCCGCGTCTCATTTTCCCTCAAATGTAAAAGTGCTAATTACGAGTTTTGTACGCCTCGGAGAGCTCGCTACGCTTCTCTCCCGCTGTGGCAGCTTCATCTTTTTCTTATTTTTTTTTTCATCCTCCATTTCTTCCCTCCTTCATCGGCTTTTGTGCGATGGTCGGTGCGACAGCACCGACCGCGAGCTTCGGGACAATGGGCAGCTCTCTTTCGCCGAAGGTTTCCTCGGAGGAGGGAAGAAGACGAATGTAAGAGGAAGAAGAAATAGAAGGGCCGAAAGAAGTTGGCTTCTGCGGTAACTTCTTGACACCTTTCGGAAGAGATGTTTCTTCCCCCCTCCCGGCCTCGCCGTGGGCAGAATATTTTAGAGTCGGTAGTTTCAGTTACCGAATTTAAGTGTTCTTTGATAAAGCTGATGTCTTCGGTGGATCGGACGAGTTCGAATCTCCGCGAGGATTGACCTTGCGAAGGGCACAGAAACATTGGGGAAGAACGCGCGTATCTAAACTACCGCGTATAAACATATAGGTACAGCAACGCTGGGGTATCCGCAGTGTTATACGCGGTATAATGGAATTTATTATAACCCACTTGCCATTAAACCATTATATTCACCCTTCCCTACGCCTCCTCTCGTTTCTCCGACTATTTCTCTCGGAAGGCGAACGAATATAGCCCAAGGGCCCCGGCTCCATTGTGTCTCATAATGAAATTCGTACAAAGGGGTTCGTGGCCCACAAAAACGCGATCGCGCACTCGTGCTTTTGGTACGGCGAAACGCGACCGAGACTCGGGGAGAGGGAAGCCAACTATCCGGCTAGAGCTATAACGCGCGTATAATACTGCACGAAAAAAAATTATATATATATATATGTATATGTATATCCGATGCCCCCCGCGTGTGCAAAGGGGTAACCCGATATGGCCCCCCCCTGTGCACCAGATGGGTAATCAGAGTACGCGGATTATTCATGCGTGCGAGCGCAAAAAATAACACGGCGCCGACTATGGAGCGCGGAGGGCTAAACAGCTTTTGTTGACTTTCAATTGAGTCGTCGCGAACAAAAATTTTCGATCCTATAACTGTAATTATAGAGACCATGGAGCGTCGATTTAAAAAAAGCAGATTAACGTTTCGATTTTCGGTGCTACATGGAATTCCGGGAAAAAACTTCGTGCCGACGGTGCTGCCGCTGCGTGTTAGTTGTTTTTACGTCGCTGCTATACTTCGTCGCTACCGTTGTCCCTAATTACTAAACAGCTTTTGTGGACTTTCAATTGAGTCGTCGCGAAGAAAATGTTTCGATGCTATAACCGTAATCGTCGACTCCGTGGAGCATCGATTAAAAAACAGCACATCGACCCGAGCATCCGAGCGCAATTGCATTGAAAAACGTTTCGATTTTCGGTTCAACACAGAATTCCAGGAAAAACTAAGAACGCAAAGAACGCAGTCGTCCGATGCGGGGAATTTTGTGCCGACGGTGCTGCCGCTGTTTGTTAGTTGTTTTCACGTCGCCCGACGCCGGGCCGCGCTGCTATACTTCGTCGCTCCCTTTGTCCCTAATTACGCCCGCGGGATTGGCTCCATCAGCCGCGGCGGTAGGCCCGAAATAATAGGGCCCAGGAGAGAGGTAAAAAAGTGCTGCGGCGAGAGGCCGGCATAGCGGGGAACGAGTGGAAGCGAGAAGGACTCGAGGCAGGGGTTGTCAGGCCCGGCGAGAGAGCGTCGGGGCCCCGTCGCGCACACGGGACAGAACGCGAAACGCGGAGGTGCACGAGCTCGAACGAACTCCAACGAACTGGAGGCGCGCCACGGTCATCCTCCTTCGCAGTTCGCTCAGAAGCCTCGAGCCGAGCGGTCGAGAGCGCTCTCGGACAGTTGCCGTCTCGGCGCACGCGCAGCATCAAAATAGACCTCGAGGACTAGTACGAGCGTTTGTTTATATCGTCAATTTCGATTATTTCTTAAATATCAACCAGGAACTATCGTTCTTGTTTCGTTCGATGGAGTGTTAAAATAACGAGGAGTGAATAAATAGTACCGATACAAATATATGTATACTTTCTTTTTTTAATCAACAAAGATTGTAATCGGACTTAGTGAAAAGGAATCCCCGCGCATGCGCAGATGAACGACGATCTGAGCGTGTGATTTCAGTCGATGGACAAAACGTGTTGACTATAGTCATGTGGTGCGGTGAAAATATTTTCCCCGGGATACAGCGATTCGCGATTGTTCGTTCGTAGGACAAGTTTTTTGGGTTCGGGAGATTTTTTTTTTAATAGTCGGCAAGGAAGCTGCGTCCTTCGCTGCACTCGGTGATAAAACGCCGATATGACGAGCGCGATTAATTTGTCGCTGGTAGCGGTGGTCGCCGTCGTCGCCTTGGTGACCGCGTCCGGCACCGGTGCCGATGCCTGGGGTATCGACCACTCCGGACATCCTGGCACTACCACGAAATGCGAGAGACTCACCGTTTCGTTGTGCCGGGGCCTGAGATACAATCTCACGGCGATGCCTAATTTTATGGGACACACCGATCAGCTGCAGGCCGAACGAGGGGTAATTTTTCTTTTTTTTCTTTCCTTATCTCACTCACCGTTCGTACTTTATATTTGTTATACCTTTGTATCGGTGGCTGTGCAATTCGATCTGGCGACCATGGTATACATTTTTACTCTTTCGTGTAAATTGTAATTCGCTGCGATAAACCACTGTCTGCGCTCGACAGGTCACTTATCCAAGAACTTTGTAGTTACACTTAGAATTTTCGACAATCGCGTCGCAATCAACCTTATCGTTTATTTTTTTTAAGCTCTATTATTATTATTATTATTATTATTATTTGTGAGAGTGCGGTGAGCATTGTGCTGAGTGTCCAATCGATATGAATATTATTATTAAGGTAACGTCCGACGTCCCAGTCGTCGGACACTCTTGTGCAGATTTGATTTATTACGAATTTAAGTATCAGAAATTCAATTTGACACTTGTAATCGTATCTATAAACATTATTTCATGTACAGAAAGAAGTTACAAAAGTTACATAGATTATTATTATTATTATTTCGTACGAGGTTCTAGGACTAACGTCCTCCGAGAGCTCGCATTGGCTACAAGGCGATACACAATCATACAGCAATGCAAATACATACAAGAATCGAATGAGTCGTTACGAACAAAATACATATAACAGCAGAAACGCAATAACAACAATAATACTATCCCAGCCGACCGGCCTCGCGCGCCTCCTCCTGTATCGTAAAAAGAGCTGCTGATATAACCTGCTATTTCGGCTTACATCGGATATAAAATTCTTTGACCGAAAGGGATTAACTCTAATATTCGTGAATTTATCGGTACCTGCAAACACGAAAGGGATTACGGGCTTCCGCACGCTCCGCCTATACTTCTGTTTATGTATATATATATATACATATATATATACGTATAGACTGTAAAATAACCCCGTGCTCGGAGCCTCGCTAGAGACGATACATCAAACTTTATCAGTGAAAAAAATCGAACCGCTCGCTGGCTCAAAGCCTCTCTCTGTGGCCGAACAGATCTCCGCGTTAACGTGCGAGAGAGGGAGAGGATTCGTCGAGGTACTCGATAGCGAAGTCCGAGCCCGGGCCACTATCTTTGACGTTTATGGGATTTAAAGCGTTGACGCTCGACGAGAGAGAGAGCTTCTCCTCTGTGCCTCGTTGGCTTTGAACGTAGCCGCAGGTGCGTGATGCGCGCATCGACACAATTGCGCGCGCACTATCGCACCTCCCCTCCACCCCTCCCACCCCTCCCACCTCGAACGACGGATATTCGTCGCTCGCGTTATCAAGGAATTTATTTCGGCAATAAATGTATACGAGCCACAATAAAGCCACGCAAATGTGGCAATAAAGATCTTAGGTTTTTTTCGCCTCTTTTCTTTTTTGTTTTCTTTTCATCGGTACATTATTCGGACGCTACATAAGGCAAAGGTACGAATGCTTGGAGGGTTAAGGGCATCCCCAGATTCCAGCAGTTATTAATTGGTCCGCAACGAATGTTTTCGTTGAAATAACTGAAAGCAATGTCAAGCCGATAATTTCTAGTTTCCTCAACACATAGACTAATTATTAAAAAATTGCGTTTGAAGTAAAGTACTAATTTTTCATGAAATTCAAAAAATTCAAAATGACATCACGTTTAAACGGTGCGATCGATTCTCTTGAAATTTTAATTGGATCATCGGGTGATCATATACCATATGTGAACGCATTTTTAGCCAGATAGCTAAAACCAAAGCTTGCTCTATGAGGAAGCAAAAGAATTTTTTTTTAAATCACAGATGACAATAACAAGATAATCCAAACGTACAAGTTTCCGGAATTTGCCTTTTAACAAAATACAACGATAGAAAATAACTTAGGGTCAAACCTTGTATAACTTTTATCCGTGCACGAAATAATGTTTGCAGATACGATTACAAGTGTCAAATTGGATTCTTATTATACATAAATTCAGAATAAATAAAATCTGCATAGGAGTATTCGACCTTAACGACTTTAAAAGCCATGAAAATTTGAGGTCATCGACCTCTAGAATACTTTCGCAAATGCATTATATAGTCCATTGAAATCCCTCTCGATCTCCATCCCGGTTGCCAACGTCTTCATTTCGTTCGTTTATTATTATTTCATCTTACACAACTTGTTCTCTCGCTAGAGATAATAAAAAAAAAAGCCCGCGATTATCTTTGATGCGTTTACGATGCCGTCGAGGCTTTTTGTTGCCGTCACGAAGCCCCTCCGGTTGCCGCCTCGAGGAATATATGTATACGCATTAAAACACGCGAATCGTACGTACCGCGTTGGCAATTCTGTGCTGCAACTGCAGATTCACCGAGCTGCGTTTCCGGCTCTATATCGTACCCGGTAACATCTTGCTCGGTTGTTTCGCGTGCTTTGTGCATTGGCGCGACGAGAATCGTCGCCGCATGGGGTTTCGTACACGAGCTGAAATTCACGTGGCGGAGAGACGAGCGGTTGATGCGAGCCCGGCGGCGCCAATGGCGGCCAAACACAACTCTCCATGGGGGTCCAACGAGTAACACGTGTATCTCTCGTCATCGCGGGGACGAATGAATGGAGAGAACTAAAAAAAAAAAAAATTGAATTTGAGCGGTGTGTTAGCGAAGGAAATAAAAGAGAACGATGGAGGGAGGAGGGAGGGGGAATCTATGTGAAATTGGCTGCTAATTGCGTCTCCCGCAGGGTTCTCTCGATCTCGGCGCTCTTTCGACCGTGCCGTACACTGCAAAAAAAATTGTAAACGTAATGTACCGGACTGGAAGTTTTTATGCAAAAACTGGTACATTAAATTTAGTGTACAATTATGGTGAAAGATTAATATGTACTTTTTCATTTAAATAAAAGTAAATGATTAAAATCAAAGTACTTTCATAGTAAAATTAAAGAAAGAGAAAAATTTAGCGAAAAACGTCACTTCCGGTTTGAAAATCTGATTTTCCGACCCGAAGTGAAGTCATATACTTATATGCCGTCACTTAGTCGGAAGTGACGTTTACTGAAAGGTCACTTCCGGTTTGAAAATCTAATTTTTTTGACTGGAAGTGACGTCATATCGAAGATATTCTTTTCCGGTCGAAAAATGAAATCTTTAAACCGGAAGTGACGTTTTCTTGTATGACGTCACTTCCGGTCGAAATATAAAATTTTCAAACCGGAAGTGACGATTTCTCGTATGACGTCACTTCCGGTATAAAAATGAAATATTTAAACCGGAAGTGACGTTTTCTTGTATGACGTCACTTCCGGTCGAAATATAAGATTTTCAAACCGGAAGTGACGATTTCTCGTATGACGTCACTTCCGGTATAAAAATGAAATATTTAAACCGGTAGTAACGACGAAAAATTATACAAAAAAAAAATGAATAAAGATTCATTGGCTATTTTTTTTCGGTATTCTGTCCAAGGATGTTTTTTCACAACGACGCCTCGGGACTCTGAATCATTCTCTACAGCAATGTAATACCCCGTGGCAGGTATTAATTTATGATTTACGCAGCTCTCGGCTACCCTATCGCGCAGTCGTAATATCGCGCACTCGTTCAAAAGCACGCGCAGGCCGCGTACACACGAGCCGATGCGAAAAGCTCGTATATAAGCTCGACTGTCCCGTGGAATAGCTTTGCGCGAGGCTGGAGAGGGGAAACAAGTGTGTACGTTGCCAACAGGTGGAGAGTGGGGTATTATGTGTAACACGAGAGGGAAAGATTTTGCCGGCGAAACATAACGAGGTCGAGGCAACACTCGCGCGGCATTCGCTCCGAGCAACACCGCGCGACGACATTGCACCTTGGTCGTCGTTTTTTTTTTATTGACGCTGTAACTCCTTCACACAGAACCCAAAAGTTGTGAACCGAAAACTCGAGGAATGCAAAATTTGAATATACATTATACATAATGGAGACAAACATTTTTTGCAAAAAAAAAATGACACCTAATATATATAAATATAAAAAAAGAAAAACCTAATTAACCGCGAGTCCGCATCCGCTTGATTCGGAATGGAATTTCGAAATCCATTCTATACGCTGTAAAAACCGAAATTACGAAATTATAGCACATGGAATGGAAGTTCGAAATAAAAAAATGTCGGTACAATAAAATACTTGAAATTTGCTTACATTACTTATTGCTTACTTGCTTACACTGTAAAAAAATTTGTATGAAATTTAATGTACCCGACTGGAAGTTTTTATGCAAAAACTGGTGTATTAAGTTTTATGCACAAACTTCCAATCCGGTACATTAAATTTACAATATTTTTTACGGTGTCCATTAATTGAACAATAATGTACATTTTTTTTTGTAAAATTCAAATACCAGATATTAAAATTACAAACCTTTTGCCTGAAATTTAGAAAAATGTTCATTAAATATATAAATTTTATTGTAAAATTGGACGCACACTTTGAAATTTCAGAAACAGTGTATGTAAAAAAAAAAGTTTCCGATACCGTTCATCAATTTCCAAACATTTTTTTTCTAGTCTATGATTATCAACCGCCATAGGGACCTTCGACCTGACTGCGAATGATCTCAAAAATGTAAGCTTCTCCTCGAGAAGCATAAGTAGTGCGGGCACTGAACAGTAGCCGCGTACATTAATTTTATTTTTATGAAAAAAAAAAATCATAATTCTCATTTACGATGTAAATTACATACTCGATTTTTCCGTGTCTCCGATAAACCGCCTCGTCTTACACGAGCGACGCGCCGATGCGCCGGAGGGAAGTTCGAAGCGGCTCTGAAAAGTCATAAAAGGCCTGGGACTTAAGGGCTCGCTGTACGAGGACCGCGTTCGCTTTTTACGAGCAACAGTTGCATCGTCGTTGAATGCAACGCCGAGCGGTGCCTTCTGTCGCTTTGCGACCATCCAACGTTCCCTCTTCCGATTCTCATTCGCATTCTTTTTATTCATCTTCCTCGTGTGCTTTTTTATTCTTTTTCGGGCGCTCTCTCTATACCGAGTTTAAGGACGTTTCCCCCTCGACCGACACGCGTGGATTATGAGCCTCTCATCGACCGAGACACGCGCATGCCCACCTATTCATACACATATACATATATATACATACATATGAATATATATATGTATATGTATATATATATATATATATATACACATACATATATATATCTTATATTTTCGAAGCGCCGGCTGTTCTCTAGTTTTTGTGTACAAGCGAAGGAATGGAAGATATTTAAAGAGCCCTCGGGAGATGCCTTCGGGCGTGGAGAAAATGAAAAACCGGGTAGTTCGTCGATTTTGGGTGTTTGCTCGGCTGCTGCGCCGCCGGCGAATCAAAACAGCCCAAGTAGCGATTTTGAGGATGTTACGAAAAAGTTGTCCGTTGGTTGACTTATTACCGCCTAAATGTTATCCGTAAGCCATCGCATGTTCTCTCGGAAATGCGATCCGTACGATATGGTCTTGAAAATCTCGTTTTCTGATTCAAATTTTCAATTTCATTCAAGTCGAATATGACAAAACTTATTTTCTCATTCAGTTTCATTAAATTCGAATTTTTTTGTATCCCATTTTCTCATTAAATTTCAATAAATCCGAATCTCAAAAAATGTAATTTTCTCATTCAGTTTCATGCAATTCAAATTTCAAAAAAATCTCATTCTCTCATCCAATTTCAGTCAATTCGAATCTCAAAAAATGTCATTTTCTCATTCAAATTCATTAAATTCAAATTTCAGAAAAATCTCATTCTCTCATCCAATTTCATTCAATCCAAATTTCAGAAAAATCTCATTCATCCAATTTCATTAACTTCAAACTTCAAAAAATCTCACGTGTGCGAATCCTACGGACTCTCCGCTCTCGGCTGCCGCTCTCCGCCGAGTGCCGCAGCAAAGGTCATTAATTCAATTCAAACAAGCAACATTACTGTATATATTTTTATAATCCGCAGGTTTGAAGTTCGGCCAATTACAGACTGGACGACAGATTAATAGTTAGTGCCTCCGCAGTGCAAAATGAAAAACGACGAAAAAAAAAAAAAAAACAAAGCTGCGTATGAAGAAGAAGAAGAAAAAAAAATGTCGAGGCATAATCCTCCGGGGAAGCCTCGAGCCTTCCTACGCTAAAAAAAAGAGCGGTCCGCGGCGAGGGGGAAAAAAAATACGAAGAGAACACATAAGTGTGACTTCTGTACTTCGGGGCTTGGAGGATGAAAGGAACACGAGACGAGGGTGTCGAGGACTCGTCGGGAACGGCGCGAGGAGAGGCTCGAAGAAAAGTATATACCGGAATAGCTTGTGTTGCTCGTTTGCTCGGGCAAGCGATCCTGCTGTCGGCGTGTACCGGTGGCCGGCGCAGCGGCGACGATGAGTTACGACTTTACGTACCGCTGCAGCCCGCGAGAAAGACTACGGTTCGAGTTTCTTTGATGTCACGAGGATCGAACAGCTGACGGTCTTGCAGAAAAATTGTTCTTTTATTTTTCTCCCCGTGCGAAACGACAAACGAGGAGAAACTACTTTTATGTCCAGAAGGCATTTTCTCTCGAAGTACTAAAAAGAAACGTGAAAAAAAAAGATTTACTTTTAAATGAGATATTCGGTTGTGAGGCGTCTCAATCGGAGGCGTGGTGAAGAGCGAGGGTTCCGGAGAGATTTTTTTTTTTTAATTCTCATTTTTCGACCGGAAGTGAGTTCATACCGAAAATACGTCACTTCTGGATTGACAATCTCAGTTTTCGACCGCAAGTCGTCGTCATACGAGAAAACGTCACTTGTGGTTTAAAAAGCTCGGGTTTCGACCTGAAGTGACGTCACACTGGAAATACGTCACTTCCTGTTTGGAAATCGACGTTTTTTACCGGAAGCGACGTCATACAAGAAAACGTCACTTCTGGTTTGAAAATCCCAGTTTTCGACCGCAAGTGTTGTCATACAAGAAAACGTCACTCGCGGTTTAAAAATCTCAGGTTTCGACCTGAAGTGACGTCATACTCGAAAACGTCACATCCGATTTGAAAATCCCAGTTTTCGACCGCAAGTGTCGCCATTCAAGAAAACGTCACTTTCTGTTTGAAAATCTCCGTTTTCGACTGGAAGTGACGTCATAAAAAGAAACGTCACAACCGATTTAAGAATCGCAGTTTTTGACCGGAAGTGACGTCGTGCAAGAAAATGTAAGTTCCATTTTGAAAATCCCAGTTTTCGACCGCAAGTGTCTTCATTCAAGAAAACGTCACATCCGATTTAAAAATCTCCGTTTTCAACCGGAAGCGTCGTCATCCAAGAGAACGTCACGTCCGGTTTGAAAATCACTTCTTCTCAAGAACAGCGAAGGAAAACCCCAGTTGTACAGACAGGAAGGCGGATCTCGCGACTGCATCTATCTCATGACTTCGCGTACCGCTGCGTCCCTCGAGAAACGCCCGACGGGTCGAGCTTCTTTGATGTCACGATCATCGAGCATCCGACGGCATTGCAGAAAAATATTTGTATTTTTCCTCCCGTACGAAAAACGATAAACGAAGAGAAACAACTTTTATGTCCAGAAGGCATTTCTCTCGACGTAAAAAGAAAAAAGAAGATATTTTTTTTTTTTTTTTAAATGAGATAATAATTTGCAAGGAGTCTCAATCGGAGGCGAGCGCAGAAGAGCGGTGGAAAACGGCGAGTGAGGCAGAACTCGCGATCGCCGAGATCTCATGAGCGTCTTGACGTCGAGAGGAGGAAGACGACGACGGCGCAAGCCCGGCGCGGTATAATAAATATAATGTTGCCCGGCGGCGCCTTTGATCTTTGGCGGGCGATCAATTAACGCAGAGCCGTAATTACGATCCATCGCGGTCGGAGAGGAGCGTGAGCGTGTGCTCGCTGCGGCTTCGCCGGGGCTCACGCGAGAGACGCTCGGGAGAGCTTCGATGGCGTCTCGCGTCGCGGGCGAAGGTTTTGAGCCGCGGAAGAAGCGAGACAATCCATAGGCGGCGGAGTCTCGGCCGAACCGGGTCGAGCGGGCGCTTCGTGCATCGCTTCGTTGCGATTCAATTTAAAAATAAATATAAAAAAAAATATAAAAGAGAAGGTGATTTAATAACGTTAATTATAAGGCAGCTTTGCAGCTTTGCACGCGCGGCCGTGCGCTGGAACGTTCCTCGATAGTGATAAATGTCGCGAGACGGGGGATAAATTTGATTGTGATTTTTATGAAGCTTAATCGAGATCTGATCGGAAATTGAAGGGGACTTTTCTTTTAGGTAGTAACTGGGGTAATTTTTATGTGACGATGAGGTCGGAGTTAAATCTTTAAGAAAAATTAACACCTGTAAGAAATTAGGTTAATTGAAGGGCGCTCTTATAAGCTTTTGATAAAAATATAATTGTTTGATGCTATAAATCTGCCTATGTCCTCGATTGTAATCGTGTAATTCGATCGTAATTTTTTTGAAGCTTTATCGAGATCTAATCGCAATTAGGAGACTTTTCTTTTAGACAACAGTTGATGAAATTTAAGAGTCATCTTTAAGAGTAATTAATTACTATAAAAAATTACGTTAATTGAAGGGCGCTCTTACAGGTGGAGCAGCAATTTGCTTCAGATAAAAATATAATTGTTTCATGCTATAAATCTGCCCATATCTTCGATTGCAATCGTATAATTCGATCGTCATTTTTTTTTAAGCTTTATCGAGATCTAATCGCAATTTGGAGACTTTTTTTTTACGCAATAGCTGATGTAATTTAAGAGTATCTTTAAGAGTAATTAATGACTATAAAAAATGCCGTTAATTGAAGGGCGCTCTTACAGGTGGAGCAGCAATCTGCTTCAAATAAAAATATAATTGTTTCATGCTATAAATCTGCCTATATCTTCGATTGCAATCGTATAATTCGATCGTAATTCCTGTGAAACTCAATCGAGATCTAATCGCAATTAGAAGCAGGCTTTTCTTTTACGCAACAGCTGATGTAATTTTAATAACGCCGATAACGTCGGAGTTAAATCTTTAGGAAGAATCAACAACTATAAAAAATGACGTTAATTAAAGGGCGCTCTTATACATAGAGCCGCAATCTGCTTCGGATAAAAATATAATTGTTTCATGCTATAAATCTTCCCGTCTTCGATTGCAATCGTACAATTCGATCCTAATTTTTATAAAGCTTAATATAGATCTTATCGCAATTAGAAAAGGGCTTTTTTTTACGCAACAGCTGATGTAATTTCAATAACGCCGATAACGTTAGAGTAAAATCTTTAAGAAACATTAACACCTGTAAAAAATTACGTTAATTGAAGGGCGCTCTTATACATAGAGCCGCAATCTGCTTTAGATAAAAATATAAATGCTATAAATCTGCCTGTCTTCGATTGCAATCGTACAATTCGATCCTAATTTTTATAAAGCTTAATATAGATCTTATCGCAATTAGAAAAAGGCTTTTTTTTACGCAACAGCTGATGTAATTTCAATAACGCCGATAACGTTAGAGTAAAATCTTTAAGAAACATTAACACCTGTAAAAAATTACGTTAATTGAAGGGCGCTCTTATACATAGAGCCGCAATCTGCTTTAGATAAAAATATAAATGCTATAAATCTGCCTGTCTTCGATTGCAATCGTACAATTCGATCCTAATTTTTATAAAGCTTAATATAGATCTTATCGCAATTAGAAAAAGGCTTTTTTTTTACGCAACAGCTGATGTAATTTTAATAACGCCGATAAGGTCATAGTAAAATCTTTAAGAAAAAATAAACACCTGTAAAAAATTACGTTAATTAAAGGGTGCTCTTATAAATAGAGCCGCAATCAGCTTCACATAAAAATATAATTGTTTCATGCTATAAACCTGCCTATGCCTTCGATTGCAATCGTATAATTCGCAATTAGAAGGAGGCTTTCCTTTTGCGCAACAGCTGACGTAATTTTAATAACACCGATAATGTCGGAGTAAAATTTTTCTCAAAACATCAACACCTGTAAAAAAAATTGCGTTAATTAAAGAGCTCTTATATGCTTCAGATAAAATATATAATTATTTCACGCTATAAAAATCTGCCCAACCCGAGGCAATTATTATCTTAGAACTCGGCGCTTATCTCGTAGGTTTTCTCGTATTATCTCTGCCTCGACTACGTCGTTACATCCTCGGCCTCCAGAATCTACGAAGGTTCCGAAGGGCGGAGATTTTGAGCCGCTGAAGAAGCGAGACGAGCTCCATAGGCGGCAAAGCCGCCCGAACCGGAACGAGGGACCAACAACACTTTGTACATCGCTTCGACTCGATTCAACTAAAAAAAAAAAAAAAAAAAAAAAAATTGAGTCAAGCTGATTTAATAACATTGATTACAGGGCAGCTTGCACGCGCGGCCGCGCCATCGAACGCTTCTCGATAGCGATAAATGTCACGACAGTGGATAAATTCGGTTGTAACTTTTGTGAGGCTCAATCGAGATCTAATCGCACTTAGAGCGAGGCGAAGAGGTCTTCCGCAAGAGAAGCCGCAAAAGATTACGTAATAGCCGGTGTAACTTTAATAACTCCGATAACGTCGGAGTAAAATCTTTATGAAAAAAAAAATTAACAACAATAAAAACAAATTACGTTAATTAGAGGGCGCTCTCGCGCGTAGAGGGGCAATCTGCTTCAGATAAAAATATAATTGTTTCATGTTGTAAATCTGCCTACTCGGAGGTAATTATTATCAGAGAACTCGCCGGCTATCTCCGCAGCTTTTCTCGTACTATCTCTGTCCCGGCTGCGTCGTTACATCCTCGGCCGCGAGAATCTACGCTGGTGTTCGTCAGCTCGCGGGTCTCAGGTTTTTTTTTTTTTTTTTTTTCTTTTCCGCTCTCTCTCATTCTCCCATTCTCGTGAAGTGAAGAGCCGAGAGAAGCGCGTTCGCTCTTCAAAAGCGACCGCCTTAATGTTATTACGCTAATAAAACCGAGCGAGCCGAGGCAGAGTGAACCCTCGACTATAAATACCTCTTCCCTCTCATCTCTCTTACGCCTTCGCCGGGGCTTCACTTCGAGAGGCACGCACGCACGCACTCGTATTCTCCTCCCGTATACCACATACATATATACCTACACTTTGTTCGTTGGAACTTCTTCGGCCCGATATCATCGCGGCCGCGACGAAACGTTTTTTATTATTATTGTTATTATCTTTTTTTTTTTTCTTAGTGTAAACACGAGTAGATACTTTTTTTAATGAGTACTTCCGGTGTAATGAGCTCTTGCAATTAGCTCCTCGAAACGGTGACGAATTATCAGTTGTCAATCGTTTTTCACGGAAATTATTCTTGCGAAAGAAAAAAAAAGTTGCAAATTGAAATTTTCATATGGTTTTCTCATAATGTTCCTTTATTAGCGAAAAACAATTGAAAGATAGACATGAACAATCTTGGTCGGCTGTCTATATATAGAATAATCTTCGTCGAAAGTTTTTTTTTTTTCTTCATAGTCTAAACACGATATATTTTTTTAACGAGTACTTCCGGTATATATTTTTGTACTAAATACATATTGAAAAAAATGAGAACTTCCGGTACAACCAGCTGTCGTAATTAGCACCTGAAACGATGACGAGATGTTTATGTTTATTGTTTAACGGATCAAGCCCTTTTACATAGATTAGTACATTTTGAGTAAAAAAGGTTGATAAGTTGTATGAAACATAGAGAAAAAGTTTTTCCGTGCATGGCAACATGATAAGCAGGATAGGGTTTACATTATTGTAGAACTTATAGTCTAGAGCGTAAGAGGTTGTTTCGGAAGAGAGAACGAGGGAGCCCAAAAACTTCTTCGATTGCGTTAAATTCGTTCGCGTATCGAATTAGCCGCGCAACTAAGCCGAAGTGCACATAATTCGTTCGGTATGTTCTGGCTAGGAATAACTCACTGTTTCCGCGTTAATCTCGCCGAAAAACGGCGAACAAACTCCATCAAAATATCGGGACAATCGACGTACCCGTTTAGAATATTAAAGAAAAATAGTTATCAAAGAAAAATAGTTATTAAAGAAGAATAGTTATTATAGAAAAATAGTTATTAAAGAAGAATAGTTATTAAAGAAAAATAGTTATTAAAGAAGAATAGTTATTAAAGAAAAATAGTTATTAAAGAAGAATAGTTATTAAAGAAAAACAGTTATTAAAGAAAAATAGATATTGAATAAAAATAGTTATTAAATAAAAATAGTTATTAAAGAAGAATAGTTATTAAAGAAAAATAGTTATTAAAGAAAAACAGTTATTAAAGAAAAATAGTTATTAAAGAAAAATAGAATTATCAATTATTTTTCCGTGAAACTATTCGTACAAAAAAAAATAATGAAGATTTTCGAGGAAGAAAACAGTGGAAAGAGAATAGAGATGAACAATCTTGGTCGGCTATCTCTCGGCACGATCATCAAACGAACCGATCCGATCGGCTTAATGTGCTTTTCGTGTAGCCCGAGCGAGATAACTATAGCGTGGCGCGCGGGTGAGCCGAGTGCGTATCGCGACCGGCTAGTGGTTTCTCCCCGCGACTCGGCTCGGAAACGACTCAGCAACTATTTCGACAGCTCGAGAAAGAGGCCCGGACATTTTTCTGACCAATAATTCGAACAAACGCAGGCGCATAAAAAAAATTTCATCCGCGAATCGTCGAGGCGAATATCTCGACATAACTCAGACTACCGCCTTAATGCAATCCCCCTGTTTTTTTAATTAACGAAAAAAATATAAATATCCGACATTCCAGCTTCGTCGAATAATTAACGCCAGTCCTATTCTATTCCCGTTTATTTTTAAGAGCCTTCTAAATTCAAAGGTGGAAGCTCGTATAATTAAAATACTTTCGTTTTTTTTTAAATGCACGACCGAATACATTGACCTCCATCACGCCAATCAATTTAATTCCCGTGCATCGGCGAATTAAATATTCCATTCGGCGTCCGCGTTAATTAGCGAGCTCGATTACATTCGCTTTCGAAGCCAGGGAGACCGCGCGGAGCTTCGGCGATTGCGAAGGCAAAAGACGGAGAAATAAGGAAGATAAGGGGAGATCTCGTTCGCCAGTGTCTGTAGTTTTCTCTTTCGTCTCTCGGGATAGCTCACCGACCGGTATTCAGGAATAAAGTCGGGTACGGGGTGGGTAATAATCGAAGCGCGAAACGACGCCGATAAAGTGGCGAGAGGCTAGCCCGATTGAGCGTCGAAGAAGTCGAAGTGGGAAGAGCGCTCGGAAACTATCCGTGAGTGCTACTGCGCGCGCAGCTCCTGGCACATCGTCGGTGTCCTTTGATGCGAGCGGTCCGCTCTCGATCGGGTTTGCCTCGCTCCCTCTCACCGTCCGTGCGAATGGTCTCGTTCGCTCGAGATCGTTTTATCGCTAGCTCTTTATCCTCTATCTATCGGCCAGCCGGCGTCTGTTTTATTGACCGATTTCTCGTTCTTTTACACTCATCGGGCTGTCTCCGTGCGGAAGCTCGACGACTGTAAGGCGAGGTATTATTTTTTTTCTGGGGAGGAAATGCAGAGTCGCGAATGGCCTTCGACGAAATCGGCGATCGTGGCGCTGCTTCCTGGACGGTCGGGATAATCGATGACGATAGATAGGACACTGCCAAGGTTCTGCACCGAGAGGCACGATTAAATCGAGCGTGGATGTAAGGTAAACGCCCCGGTAGCCGCACTGTAAAAAAAATTCGTTGTTACATTGAATGTAGCGGACTGGAAGTTGATATGCAAAAACTCGTATATTAAACTGCAAGTACAATCGTGATGAAAAATTAATGCTCTGTTTATTAAAAAACATTGGAAATACTTTGTTCTTAATAATTTACTTAAATTTTACTATGAAAGTACTTCAAATTTTAAGAAGTTACATTAACTTCAATGAAAAAGTATATTAATTTTTCATCTTGTAATTGTACGTTAACACAATTGTACATTAAAAAATGTACATTTGACTCTTATATTGTCACAAGAAGACATGGACATTTGACTCTTATATTGTCACAAGAAGACATGGACATTTGACTCTTA
The DNA here is from genome assembly GCA_917499995.1 of Ichneumon xanthorius. Lineage (NCBI taxonomy): Eukaryota > Metazoa > Arthropoda > Insecta > Hymenoptera > Ichneumonidae > Ichneumon > Ichneumon xanthorius. The sequence continues at coordinate 6,239,363 of OU824211.1, read as the reverse complement.
TATTGTGACAATAAGACATAGGCATTTGACTTAGTGACCTAAAACAGTCTGCACTTGTGATGAGTTGTCGAGTGTTCAGATGGTAGTGTGTCCACTGCCTCTGTGTAGATTTGACTTGGTATACAGGTAATATGTTGGCATGTCCACATTCACGGTCTACAGCCTTCGTCTCGAGTTATCTTCGTGTCGACTTTTTTTGTGTCCATTTGATATACTGCCTACAAAAACTTCATCTTATCATGACAATATAATATAACAATATAATGACATATAATTTTCAATTTTTCTGTTCTCTAATATGATCGGTTGTTAGAGCGTTCACCTTGCAATGTGTGGCTAGTGAGTCCGCGAAAGAATCTGTGCGATGCCGGTCAGCCGGCATCCGTTTTCTTCTTCCTCTGCTTTTAACTTTTTGAGCGGACCCGTAGCACCCACTAGGGGCGATCCACTCGGCATCCGTTTTATTGACGGATTCTTTTACCTTTGCTTTTACCCTCAACGCGCTGTCTCCGTGCGGAAACTCGACGGTCCGAGCGACGAGAGCGCCGCCGACGGTAAGGCGAGCAACTATTTTTCTGGAGAGGAACTGCCGAGTCGCGAATGGTCTTCGACGAAATCGACGATCGTCGCGATGCTTCCTGGACGGTCGGGATAATCGATGACGATAGATAGGACACTGCCAAGTTTCTGCGCCGAGCCGCACGATTAAATCGACCGGGGATGTACAATGTGTGGCCGGTGAGAGTCCGCGAAAGAATCTGTGCGAAGCCGGGGCCGGCCTTACCTCGTGGCGCTGCTGCCTAGAATAGAGTACAGCGCAGAGGGCGCTTCGGGATTCCTAACACCAGCCGGCTCTTCCGATCCTCGCATGCTCTCCGCGGACTTCCCGTATACGTGCACGTGCACGCTTGTATGCAACATTCGTGAGAGTACGGAGAGTAAAAGCGTATGTGTGAACGATGCGGCAACACGGCCAGTTTATCAAAGCGGGAAGACAGAGAGCGGCCGCGGCGGTCGAGCGTTGCCTGCGTGCTGAGAGGAAGACACGGCACCGGCATTCGTGTGTACGGGAAAGGCCGTGGCTCGGCGTTAAATTGCTCCGGCGAATCCTCTCTCGCTCTTACCCCCGTCGAGGAACGAACGTTGACCGCGCGCGATCTTTCATTCCCGACGCGAAAACACATTTTCCATTCTCGGTTATGAGATCCACCCATAGAAATTTATCTGCGGCGACGGACAGTATAGATAAAAATGAATCGTGGAGATAGGTTGGTAAAAAAAATTACAAAAGTTTGGAAGCATTGTTTATTAGTATGGTTCGTTGTTTATATCGGTATAAAGTCATGGGTAAAATCGGTGGAAAAACAATCGTCCAAATGAATATAGAATCGAAATCCTAGAGTCTCGTGGGAGTGCTAAATAAAAAGTTTGGGGATTAGACATTTAGGCGAGTAAACTCGCGTTGATGATGGAAGTTGATTTGACTTCCAGATTCATAAGCGAGAATCATTCGTATTATAGACTCCAATTTAGATAAAAATGTAGATAAAAAAGCTTCCTCTATGAGGAAGCGAAAGGAAGCGTGAGATGTTTAGGCAGACAAAAAAAATCAAAAATAAGGGAACATCGCTTCCCTTATTTTTTTTTTCCCAAACATCTCCACGCTTCCTTTTGCTTCTTCACAGAGGAAGCTTTTTTTATCTACATTTTTATCTATATTGCTCGCGCATGGATCTCGGAGTCCAATCAACTTCTAACATCAACGCGAGTATATTCGGCAACACTTGTGATTCTTTGATTGTGATTTGTGCCGATAAACAAACCCGTCGTTTATCGGCACAAAATCACGGGTAAAATCGGTGAAAAAAAGTCGTGCAAACGAATACAGAATCGAAACCCCACAGAGCTTGCCTGTGAGTGCGAAATAAGAAGTTTAGGGATCACAAGTATCGCCGAGTGAGCCCGCCTCGATGTTTAGAAGTTGATTGGCCTCCGAGATCCATGAGCGAGAATAGTTTCGTATTATAGACTCCACGGTGAATTTATCCCTTCGGAAATGGGTTTGAGTAGCGTTACAACGGTGGTTTCGAAAGGCGTCCAGCGTTGTACTCTCTCGGGGGGCCTCGCTTTCGTCCCGGCTCCGGCGAGCTCGATGAACAGAGGAGAGTAAGAAAAGCCGTTCTTTGTCGGCTCTCGCCCCCCCCCCCCCTCCCCCGTCTCCCCCGCGGTCCTACCGCTTCATCGTCCTCCATCTCGCTTCCCCGCACTCCTCGACGGGCTTTACTGGCCGCTTCCTCGTCCTCGCTCCGGCAGACTCTCCGGTCCCGATGGACCGTCTTTATCTTCAGCCCTCACGCTCCCCCCCCCCCCTCCTTCCCCCTCCCCACATCCACGGGTCTTATAGTGTCCCACTCGAACTCGCTCGTTTTAACGCCACTTTCTCACTTCCTCTTGCCGCGTTCTACATCATCGTATAATCCTTTGCTCCTCTCAACCGCCTCGAGATATATATCCTCCGTGCTCATCACCGACACACTGTAGAGGGCTTCGCGCATATGCTCGGAACGAGAAAAAAATAAAAGAACTTTATTGCTGACGAGATGTAGACTGGAATTGTTTTGTTTTTTTTCTCTTGTTTTTGTCAAGCAAGTTTTTCTTCAAATCTTGTAACCTCTTTTGCTTTGCATTCGTTTGTGCATTGCAGTTGTATGTGGGAGTGAGGGGTGATCGCCCGGGACGTTCAGGGGTCGGCGTGACAAATCGGTCGATTAGCAGTTAAAAAACGGGACGAAACGCAAGGAGTCGGATGCGAACGAGCGTTCGCGAGCTCGGCGGAAATTCGGTCCGGCTGTACGCCGGTGTAGGCGCGGAGTACACTGGTAAAAAATGCGGTTGAGTCAACCAAAGGTTCGGGTAGGGACCTTCAAATAGATATTTAGATGGGTGAACAAAATATTGTAATTCTGCGAAAGTATTTTGGGGAATTCATAAAAGATTTTTTTTTTAAGTTACGAATAATTTAGCTCTACCAGCAAAATATTTATTCGAACGTCCCTGCCCGAATCTTTGGTTGATGAGAGCGTATCTTTTGTCAGTGTATCAATTCGATATTGCTGACTTGAAGATAACGATAACTATTATAAAAAATTACTAACATTATAAAATTATTAAAAAATTAAATCCCGACTGTATACGTCCAAATGATATTGTTGTTATTATTTTTATTTTTTTTTTTGTATGTTCCATCGTATACCCTTCTCGGGTTTTTACGTAACCCGTCCCTTTCCCCCCTATCACTCCTTACCCGCACTTCACTAAGCTACCTAACTTCCAGTGCGTCCGCAGCTGACTTAGCTACACTGTACCGCATTTGCCGAGGACACGGGGAAACTGCGGAAGACCCGTGTCGGTACAGACGGCCCTATATTTTTATGATTCCTTGATGTTTTAACATCACGAACTCAGAAAAACTGGCCTGCCGCTCAACATTCGATGTGCAAGCCGGTGTGGGGCTAAGCGGTCACCCATCCATCTACTGGACGCAAGCAAAGCTGCTTGACTCGGGAGACCGCCGAAGCCACACACCGACCGCGCACCTAACGCTGTCGGTTTTGTTATTATTATTATTATTATTATTATTATTATTATTATTATTATTATTATTATTATTTTCTACGTTTGGTGTGAAAATGTGGGTAACATTTCCCAACGTTCGGCGGTCATCGCATTGGTCTCTTGTGCGATTGCAGCTATTTTATCGTCGTCAAAGACTGCCGCTATCGGGTACTTAACTCAGTTTCGCGAAGGGGCTCCGCCGAAGCCACCCGCGCAGCTTTCTGGAAAGGATTACGTGTGTGCCGTCGGAGCTCTGCCGGCGTCCTATATAGTGGGAACGCCGTACTGGGTACACACGAGAAGCTATACGGCGCTCACCGTACATATATATATATGTCTATAGAGGCGAAAGCCACGAGGAGATCGGGTTTTGTCGGCGAGCTCTGTCAAGAACGTCTCCCTTCGAGCCGTGCCTATCTAGTGTAAACTCGCTGCAAGTTTACTCTGTACTCGATATAGTGCACACAACGACGCGCGAGCCTCTGTGAGACTCGAACGCCGACCTCGCCGTTGCCTCGCTCGGGCGACAACCATTAAAACACCAAAGAGATCCCGTCGTCAAACTTTCGTTTGTAGGTTCGTAGTTTTTTTTTCTTTTTTTTTTGCAAGTTTGCAATCCTCAAACACGGAGTGAGCCGAGTGAGTGGAAATAGCATGTACGTTTAAGTTTGACCATCGGTCACCGGAAGTCGACACGACGCAACTCGAATACCCATCCGGAGGCGCGCGTTGGACCTTCCCGATTACCTCAATTTCTTCGGTTCCGAACTTCTTCATTGACGGTGAAATTTATCTTGCTTTCAAATTCTTATTTTTTTTATCGCTAATTTTAATGCCTCGTTGAAAAATGTTTTTTCTCCAGGCACCCAGCGTCCGATTTTTCATTGATCGACGGTCAATGAAGAAAACAACAACAAACAATCACACAATTGGCGAGCGTGAAATTTATTTTGTTTTCCAATTTGTTTTTTTTATCGCTAATTTTAATGCCTCGTTGAAAAATGTCCGATTCTTCATTGATCCGACGTCAGCGTCCGATTCTTCATTGATCGACGATCCACGAAGAAAACACCAACAAACAAACAAACAATTGGAGAGAGTAAAATTTTTTTTTTTTCCAATTCCTTGTTTTTTTTTAATTTTTCAATCCTAAATTTAATGTTTTGTTAAAAAATATGTTTTCTCTTCGGAAACCGAGCATCCGATACGGAAGAGGTCGACCATCGATAAAAAAAAAACAATTGGAGACACTGAAATTTATTTTATTTTCCAATGTCTTGTATTTCGTTTTTTCAATCACTAATCTTAATGCCTCGTAAAAAAATATATTTTCTCTTCGGATGCCCGATACGGAGGTCGACGATCGACGGAGAAAACAATCGGAGAACCGTAGGGACCGACCAGTCGGGCCGGAAAGATTTTTCTCCAAACCCGAAGGAAGTGGACTCCAGCGGCGAGGAGTGTGGTATTACGCCCGAGAGCTAGAGAGGGCTGCAACGCCGTGCTATAATTTCGGAGGGGCCTTCCGGGAATAGACAGGACGCTTATAATTGACATTGGCGCCCGCAACTTCTCGGGACGTCGTGAGCGACGAAGCGAGAGAGAGAGACGGAGCGAACACAAGAGCGTAAGGAAGGTCAGAACTGCGAGGGGGGGGGGGGGGGAAGGGGGCGAGAAAGGGAGCGAGCGAAGGCGCGATTAAGGTACCGAAGTTTCCTGGCCGACTCGAAGAAGAAGAATAAAGAAGCCAATTTATTTTTCGCCTCGTCCCTCCCGCCGTTTCGCGCTCTCTCGTTCTCTTTCCACTTCTTCTTCGGGGGTAATTGCGGTTCTCGCGCGGCGCTGCCGGACCGGATGTGGTTTTCGTCCGGGTCCTCACAGCCGCCGACGACGATCGAATTTCTCGGGTGAGCATTAACGAAGACGCCCGGAGTCCGGAGCTCGGCCAGTTTTGCAATATTAAAACGACTGAGCGGAGAGTCGTTGGAAAAAAAAGTGGAGACGGAAGAACTGCCTTGAATCCCGCTGATATATAAAACGAGACCACAGGAACAACGAGCACGTGGTGAAGGCGTCTCGGATGAGTTTACTTGCGAGGGTCGTCGCGACTCACGGGTGAGGAGGGAAAAGGAGGTGAAAGAGGAACTTGTAAACGGTGCGGAGGAAAGAAGTTGACCGAGCTAGATTCTTTGGGTTCTCGCACGTTCCCCGAATTGTTCTAGAGCGAGTCCTGCTTATCGTTCCCACGAATGCGGAGTGGGAACGCGAAAATAGTACTTTATTACAGTCGGTGCGAAAATTGCGGTTTTACGCACGCTTCGCACGCGCAAAAAAATTTGCTGCGATGCCCGTACGAAAACCTTTTTCTGGACTCGTGTGATTGCAGCACTCGCCTTCGGCTCGTGCTGCAAAGTCACGACGTGGCAGAAAAAAATTTATCGCACTAGTATCGTAAATTACTATTATTTCACTCGGTGCGATAATGGCGGTTTTGCGCACTTTCGCGTGCATAAAACCCCTATTTTCACACCTGGTGAAAGAAAACTTTGTACGATTCACGTGCGAAAAAGTTTTTCGCACTAGTATCGTAATGTGCTACGACGATACCTATGCGAAAAAGCGGTCTTTCGATGAAGGTTGTGAAGTTGGCCATGCGAGCCGGAAGCGAGTACCACAGCAGTTCGAGCCGAATGTGAGTGTGTCTGTGGTACGGGCCAAAGGCGAGCGTTAAAAAAGCAAGTGCGAAAAAGTAGCCCGTGTTAAAACAGCGTGCGAAAAAGTAACCAGTGTTAAAACAGCGTGCGAAAAAGTAGCTAGTGTTAAAACGACGTGCGAAAAAGTAACCAGTGTGATCTGCGCATGCGCAGTATTTTTCTCGCACACCTTACTAAAAAGCGCTACTTTCGCCACAGGTCACATGCCCAAAAAGTGCGACTTTTCGGGCATGTGTTGCAAATTAGTACATTACGATACTAGTGCGATAAAGCTTTTTCTGACGAGTTCGAGTCGCAGCACGGAGTACAATCACTCGAACTGCAAAAAGTTTTTCACACGTGTATCGTACGAAACTTTACCTCACGAGTGCGTAAAACTGCTATTTTCGCACTGAGTGAATTAAAAAACTTTTTCTATGTTCCCTGCATGAAAACGCAGCTTTTGTCCAAGTACATGAGAATACGGATCTCTGGATGCTTCGATTGGATTCAAAGTTACCGTGCGCACATCGAATGATATCGAACGAAAGTGGGCTAACGTGAAAGCAGAACTGGTCCATAGACGTATCGACATGTTGGAAGAAAAAGAAGAACTGCCTTGAATCCCGCGGATATATAAAAAGAGACCACAAAAACAACGAGCACGTGGTGAAGGTGGCTCGGACGAGCGTACTCGCCAGTGTCCTCTCGATTCGACCTCAGCGTCGAGGGGGAAAAAAAAGGATGGGAGAGGAACGAGTAAACGGTTCGAAGGAAAGAAGTTGACCGAGCTGGATTCTCTCGGTTCTCGCACGTTCCCCGAATTGTTCGAGAGCAAGTTCCTATCATCGTTCCCACGAATACGAAGTATAAACGCGAACAAACTTTTTCTATGTTCCATGCATGAAAACGCACCTTTTACCGGGGTACACGAGAATACCGATCTATCGATACTTTGATTGTATTCAAAGTATCGTCGCATTCACGGACTTTGCAAAACGGCTATAAAACTACTCTCGAATCGTATCGAATTTTTCTGCGGTAAAATTTTTTAATCTTGCATATATTATATAGAAGGAGAATAGAGCAAAATGGGGCGTCAAAACGCAATTTTCCAATAATTTTTGGATGTCCCATTTTGCCCCATCGATGCATCCGGATTAGTCCCCCTCCACCAAAATGAGCATTCAAAATATTATTGTGCAAATTGCGTTTTGCCCCACAGTCCCATCATCGCTCTCACCAATACGTAGTAGGAAAGCGAAAAAACTTGTTCAACGTATTGTTCAACTTATCGACACCTACAAGTTCCTTGATAAACACTTGTCCATATAATGAACACATGTACAAATATTTTTGAAGCAGATAAAATAAGTTTAACTTTCTTTCTGTAAATAATAATAATAATAATAATAATAATAATAATAATAATAATAATAATAATAATAATAATAATAATAATAATAATAATAATAATAATAAACGTTTCACACATGAAAACGCAGCTCTTTCCCGAGCACTTAAGAACACCGATCTACGCCTACATTGATTGTATTCAACGTATCATCCGCGCACCGAGCGATACCGGCCGAAAGTGTGCTAACGTGAAAGCAGACCTGGTCCATAGACACATCGACGTCTTGGAGAATGAACCAAAAGAAAAAATCGCCCCAGAAACGAGCATCTCGCGGTGAAACATAAAGCGAGTCGAGCACGAGTCCACGGAAGGGAATGAGGAAGCGAGATGCGAGCGAGATATGCAAGTGCAACTGGAAGGACGATGCAAAAAAAAAAAAAAAAAAAAAAAAAACACCAAGAAATAAAAAAAAACGCAAGAAGGGATCGAAGAACCACGAGAGAGGGTTGAAAAAAAAAATGCCCCAACGAGAGCATCTCCCGAGGAAAGGACGAAAGGGGACGCGGAGGGAAGAGAACCGCCCGAGTTGAACTCGATTTCTTGTCCTCCGCTCTGGCGCGCGGTCAGCGATGCTTCTTGCGCGAGTCCTCTTCCTCCTGGTCGTCTCCGCACCGGAGCCGGTGGCCGGGAAGACGAACGTCTCGTCGTCCCCGAGAGGTCCGGGCCTTCTCGGTTGTCTGTCACAGCGAGCCCGTGCACGCTCGCGGACGCTCTAAAAAAGTTGCGCTGCCGGGGGTGGCGGCCTCGCTCGCTCCCGCGATCTCCGGCATCGGCCCCTTCCGTTCGCGTCGTCATCGTCCTCGCGCGGTGTGCCGTGTTCCATTCGACGCGGCTTAGCCTCTCGCGCTCGCTCTGCCCGGCAGGGAAAAACGCGAAATAACGACGAACGAACGAGAGAAGACTCTCTCCGATTACGTGGAAGAAGGGAGAATTGAGCGAGAGAGGAACCGGTCTACCGGGATACACTCGGGCTCGCAGCGTCCCGAGACGCGGTCTCGTTTATCTCGTATTCTCTCATTTTTTTTTACATATATATATATACACGGGCACACATTGTAATTTTTTTTTTATTTAATGTACAATTGTGATGAAAGATTAATATACTTTTTCATTGAAATTAAAATATAGTATTAAAGGGCCGAAGGACTTAGGTCGATGGCCAATTGGTAATGTATTGGCCATTTTTAAAAAATCAGTGGCCGAAATAACTCCCATTTTCTATATTTATTACATTTTCTATATGATTGGCTGCCTTACGGGCCTGAAGCTGGAGTCGTTCGATTACCGATTTCAGTCAAATAAATTGGACCATGTAAATACATTGTCCAATGTATTTGTATTATAGCGTTCACGTTAATTTACAATATAACCTTAACTGTCAAACGGCAGTTGTGTGGTTAAGGATATAGGGGAGAGCGGGGCAAAATGGGACAACGGGGCAAAACGGGGTTTTTGGGCAAAACTAAATTTTCCAATCATTTTTGGATCGGACAAGGTGGCAAAACTGGGCAGAAAAGCTTGATGTATCGGATAGGGCGAATTCGGACATCCAAAAATTATTGGAAAATGACGTTTTGCCCAAAAACCCCGTTTTGCCCCGTTGCCCCATTTTGCCCCTCTCTACCCTATAAGAAATATTTCAAGTGTTAGAAATATTTCAAGTGTTAGAAACATTTCAAGTATTAGAAATATTTCAAGTATTAGAAATATTTCAAGTATTAGAAATATTTCAAGTATTAGAAATATTTCAAGTATTAGAAATATTTCAAGTATGAGAAATATTTCAAGTATTAGAAATATTTCAAGTATTAGAAATATTTCAAGTATTAGAAATATTTCAAGTATTAGAAATATTTCAGGTATTAAAAATATTTCAAGTATTAGAAATATTTCAAGTATTTGAAATATTTCAAGTATTTGAATATTTCAAGTATTTGAATATTTCAAGTATTTGAATATTTCAAGTATTTGAATATTTCAAGTATTTGAAACATTTCAAGTATTTGAAATATTTCAAGTATTAGAAATATTTCAAGTATAAGAAATATTTCAAGTATTAGAAATATTTCAAGAAATATTTCAATACGTCAAGTACTTGTTATACTTTGAACTTTGTACTCGAAGTATTTTTTGGTACTTCGCCCAGCTCTGCGGCCCATCCACATTCGTATCGAAGAGTTTTGAGATAGACGGGCAGTCGCATCGACGAATAAGAAGAAGACGAAGCCGAAGAAGAGGAGGAAGAGGAAGACGAAGGAGAAGAGAAGTCGTCGAAGCCCCGAGCTCGCTCGCGGCGTTACGGGTTACCACGTTATTTCGTGGAGGCTATAATTTGGGGGAGCGCCGTGGACTGGAGAACGGCGCACTGGTCCCGCGACCGACGTTCTCCATAATGGGCTATTCTAAGGCCCACCGAACGCCCGGGCCCGTCGAGAGAGGCGGGAAGAATGGGCGGGATAATTACCCCTGATGCCCACCGCTCGTTATATCTCATGCCCATCGCTCTCCTCCCATGCTTTCCTTTTCTCTTCCATCGCTCGCACTCGCGCGCCCCGTCATTTTCTCTCTACTCCGAGCTATCTCCGACCGCTCTGTCGGTCGATCCGTTTTGCTTTCACGTTCGACTCCTCTCTCTCCCTGCAGCCGCGTCGCCTTCTTCCATCTCCGACGCTGTATAGGTGCATTACCCTTTCCCAGCAGCGAAACTCATCCGAGCTGCCGATCACGCCGACCTTCGACGAAAAGATATTCACTGACTTTGCAAAACGGCTATAAAGCTTCTCTCGAATCGTATCGGATGTTTCTGCGGTAAAATTTTTAAACGGTTGCTATATGTAGGAGGAGAGCGGGGCAAAATGGGATTTTCCAATCATTCTTGGATGCACCATTTTGCCCCATCGATACATACTGATTTTCTGTCCCGTTTTCCCCCACTGTCCCATTAAAAATTATTGGAAAATTGCGTTTTGGCCCAGTGTCCCGTTTTGCCCCATTGTCCTGTTTTGGCCAGTTGACCCGTTTTGCCCCATTGTCCTGTTTTGGCCAGTTGACCCGTTTTGCCCCATTGTCCCGTTTTATCCCACTGTCCCGTTTTGCCCCACTATCCCATTTTACCCCGACCTTCCATATATATTTTTTATAATCCATTTATCAACAATTACATATGCGATACTCGTTGATCGAATTTGGAATGTTAATAATAATGAATGTCTTATTTTTCAATGTTTCAGCTCGCAGCTTTTATGCCACTGGTCCATTACAATTGTTCGAAACACCTGAGATTCTTCCTCTGCGCTGTCTTCGCACCGGTATGCTCGGAGCACGTGGCCATGCAGATACCGGCGTGCAAGCCTCTTTGTCTCTCTGTGAGAAGGGACTGCGAACCGGCACTGACCAGCCTCACTCTACCCTGGCCTCACTTGCTCGACTGCGATAGATTTTCCGATAGCGGTTCGTTGATACTCCATTTCAAAATAATCAATTAATCTTATTAACTTCTATTATTATTGATTTGTTTATTTATTTAATTAAATGCAAACGGGCTGTGCCCAATTGCAAAAAAGATTCATAAAATAATTAGCGAATAGCGGCTGAAAAAAATCAAAGATAGTTGCTGAAAAATAATTCAGAATCGTAATCTGCTTTCGAGTACTCGTAGGAGGCTTCAGGAACGCAAACATCCCCTCTGTTTAGACTAAAGTTTAACAAAAAAACAGCGGGCGGAGGATTATAATTTTGATCGATTACTATGATTATTTTCATTGATTATTATGATTATTTTGATCGATTACTATGATTATTTTCATTGATTATTATGATTATTTTGATCGATTACTATGATTATTTTCATTGATTATTATGATTATTTTGATGAACTACTATGATAATTTTTATTGATTATTAAGATTGTTTTGACGAATATTATTATTTTTATGCAATTTATTTATTGAATAACTATCGTCCGCAGGCAACGCGCTGTGCGTTCAACCGCCGCCGGAAGAGAGTCTGCCGGAAGTGATACCGCCGCCGGCGTTGCCACCGATCCGTCAACAGTGGCCGGTTTTGAAGCCCCTTCAGCCTCTCCAGTCGGTCGTGAGGGATAGTCAGCATCATCAGTGTCCACCTCACTTCGTTCAGACTCCATTCGTCGATACGGTAATTAAATTCCTCCCCGTGTTTTTCCGCACTTCGGTTCTTAGTCGCGGTTCGAGGTGTCAGTTTTTTTTAATTACACCTACTTATATTTTTTCTTTTTTTTTTACAGATCTCTTGCGCACCTCGTTGCGGTGCCGACGCTTACTATCGCGGCGAGGACAAACGCTTCGCCGTACGCTGGATGACCGGATGGGCCTGGCTGTGCTTTCTATCGACCCTCTTCACGCTTCTCACCTTCTGGGTCGAACCGTCGAGATTTCGTTATCCCGAGAGGCCGATTGTGTTTCTGGCACTGTGCTACAATCTCGTCTCAATATTATTCATCGTCCGTGGTGCGGTCGGTCCGGAGAGTCTCAGCTGCGCGAGTCAGGTCGACGGACCGTCTTACGTACCGGTAAGTTTCGACGGTCGTCCGAAAGAAACAACACTGTAAAGATAAATTGTAAAGTTAATGAACTGGAAGTTGAAATTTGCTTACATTGCTCACATCAATCGAATACGAAGGTACTTTTGTAAAACCAAAAGATCAGATATTAAAATGACAAATCTTTTGCCTGAAATTTACTAAAATTTTCATTAAAAATACAAATTTTATTGTAAAATTGCAATACGCACATGTGTTTGAAATTTCAGAAAGAGTTTATGTAAAAAAAAGTTTCCAATACCGTTCATCAATTTCCAAGCAATATTTTTTACAGTGCGCAAAGATTGTGACTTTTTGTAATTCTTGTTTTTCTTATTTTTGTATTATTTTTCTTCAGGTACACGACGGACTGAGGAGTATTCCGTGCGCATTATGGTGGCTCGTCAAGCACTATCTGGCTCTGGCGAGCAGCATGTGGTGGGCGATACTGTGCGGCTGCTGGCTTCTCAGCGCGAGAAACGAGTGGAGTAGCGAGGCTCTCCACAATATCGCTACTTATCTTCACGCCGTTGCTTGGGGCCTTCCGATTTTATTGACCGGAGGTATGCAAAACAATTGTCGATAACATCCTTGGAACTCATGTATCATTTTTTCTACCTTCTAACTCATGACCGCGGTAAATATCTACACCACGCGTTTATTCTACGTACGAGACAGCTATGAGCAGTAAACGGGGTTTATTAGTAAAAATTCGTGTTTTTGCGAAAAAAAATGATAGTTTTTTTTTTCTTCTAAACGTCCCGATTTGCAAATTTTAAACGCCATTTTAAAGCGGACACACGAGGCTATTAGAGAAAAACAGTCCCACTGTATTCCGTTCAAAAAGTATATTTCTTTGGATATTTAAAAATCGGGAAAAACCGAAATCTGGTAATATTCAAGAAAATTAACGAAAACGCAACAAAAACATTGGTTTTGCATGTGTTTTAACATTTATTTTTCTTGAAACATTGTATGTAATTACATATAATGATAATTCCTAAATTATCGTTCAGGTCCCGAGTCGATAATCTCAATTTCTACTTCAGTAGCGCAGTGTGAATATCGTCTGGGGTTGTTTTCTACCCCGTACATGAGTTCTAGAGACATAAATGCAAAAAAAATCCCGTCACTATCTCCGGCGAGGACTAAACGATGAAAAAAAAAATTGTTTTCCACAGGTACTCTGATATCCAGAAACGTCGCCGCCGACGAGCTGACCGGTCTCTGTCAAATTTCCGACGAATCCGCCCTCTGGCTCGAGGTGCTTCCTCACGGAGTGCTTCTCCTGATCGGCTGCGTGTTCGGGAGCATAGCGGGAACAGCCCTCGTGCGCGTGAGACGCGCCGTTCGGGCCGCCGGACGCAGCGCGACGAAGCTCGAGAGGCTCATGACGCGTCTCAGTATATTCGCCCTGCTCTACGCCGTGCCGGCGTTCGGCGGTCTGGCCTGCGCTCTTCACGAGTCCTCGGTGAGACCGAGATGGCGAACTCTCGCCCTCCTCGCCGCGCTCGACTGCAGAGCGGCGCAGAATTGCGTTCCCGGTCCGGTGTACAGAGCGGCGGGTCTCGAATTCGCTCTTCTCAGGCTCTTCCTCTCCCTCGTCGTCGGCGTCACTTCGGGGATGTGGGTTTGGTCGGGAAAAACCTGTCGCGCGTGGAGCAGACTCCTTGCCGCCCCCAGCAAACCTCCGAGGCCTCCGCACAACGGACAACACATCGCTGGACACAATATGTTTCAGAGTTACAAACCCGACACGGCGAATATCGCGTAACGTCGAGAAGACGATTGAAATATTTATGTCCGGTTGAGAATACGCGAAATTTAGGACCCCGGAAGTTTTGGATGTCGGAGGTACGATATCGATTCGATCGATCGCAAACTAATGCGTATCCTGCCAGTGAAAGTGCGAATTTCATTCGCGAACGTGTTCAACGTTCGTATGTAAATATTGTTTTCTTTTTTCTTGTAAATAGTGTAAATTTATACGAGGAGGACAGTGACGAAGATTTACGTTTAGATCGATAATTAGTATTAAGAATAGAATTAAGAATCGTGTACATATCAATGAAACTATGTATTTTTATTTTTATTCAAAATACAGCATCTTATCCGATATCCCGTCTTGAGATTCTTAGCAGATATAAGTTGTAATATCGCACAATCTTATTGTTTGGATATAAAAAAATCAAATGATTGTATTTTACCTTGCGGTGGTACGAAAACGAGAAAATTATATTATCCGCAGGCTTCGCCGGAAGCCGGTACGTGTTGACTAAAATGGCCGATAATGTAGGGATTAACTGTACCGACCGGGCGAGCAGAATTCCTATCGCTTATCAGTTTCGTTGCCGAGACGATACACCATAGTTCGTTCTGCTCTCTAGCCTTCGTGTGAGTGACCCCTGCCACCATAGTTTGGTCTTCCCCCTCTCCAGCCACCATGCGCAATTCCGAACCGAGAGTGAGACGGAGACGGACTGAGATTCCCGATGTAATTTGTCAAATTTAAAATTTCTTTGGTCTCCCGTTGCTCGATGTTTCGAGAGCGACCGTGTTCGAGGCGCAACAACGTTGTATGATAAATTTTATTCCGGGAACACAGGTGAGTCGGCAAGTTTGATAAAGCAAGGTTGATAAAGCAAGGTTGATAAACCCATACTCAGTATGACAATGTAAACAAAGCAAACCTCATTGTTTACGGGTTTCAGGGTAACGAACAGACGGCACGATGCCTCGTCGTAAGAATCAGAAAAACATCGCGATAGGCGAGGACACGAGAATCGCGGTCAATCTGACCGTGAGGAAAATGATGTCGACCGAGCAGAAAGAATTGGAGTTTCCCTCGTCGTACACGGCGGAGGAGAGAGCTTACATACACCAGCTGGCCATTAAGCTCGGACTGAAATCGAAGAGTCGAGGGTGCGTCAGTCGCGGCGTTCGCGACCGCTGCGATAGCTTTTTTTTCTTTTTTTTAGCCCGATGTTGGCTCGTCCCCTGGTGGAGACGTGTGCCACTCTCTTCATCTGCGATAGCTGATCGTACGCAAACTTTTTTTTTACCCACAGAAAAGGAGCCAACCGCTATCTTACCGTTTACAAGCGCGAAGGCTCGACGATAATTCAGGCTGACGCGGTGGTCAATCTTCAGAAATCGTCCAAACAGGGAATCCACAATTTAATACACAAGTTTCCTTTGAGCAACAAGGAGCGTCAGGAGTTGCTGCCGCTCACCGAGAGGGATAGATCCTTCGACACGGACAGCATGCTCAATCCAGGTTCGATGTCACTCCTCCAGCACTTTTGCTCCGAGTCTTTAAAAAAAAAAATTATTACGCACGAACGCTCATAGAGATACTCACTGATAATCGCACAAACCTTCGCAGATACTCATTGATACTCACACAGATATTATTATCTTATACTCACAGATTCTTGTGGATACTCATAGATACTCATAGATAATCATAGATAATCACAGATACTCGTGGATACTCATAGATAATCCCAGATACTCGTGGATACTCATAGATAATCGCAGATACTCGTGGATACTCATGGATAATCACAGATACTCGTGGATACTCATGGATAATCACAGATACTCGTGGATACTCATAGATAATCACAGATACTCGTGGATACTCATAGATAATCACAGATACTCGTGGATACTCATAGATAATCACAGATACTCGTGGATACTCATAGATAATCACAGATACTCGGGGATACTCATAGATAATCACAGATACTCGTGGAAACTCATAGATAATCGCAGATACTCGTGGATACTCATAGATAATCACAGATACTCGTGGATACTCATAGATAATCACAGATACTCGTGGATACTCAAATGGATACTGTGGGCACTAGTGCATTATTAACACTTGTGTGTTTATGTATTCATCTGTTTTTTTTCTTTTTCCAGGAACGGCGAACACAAAAGTAATGGGAAGATTGAACTTCAGCATAGCCCAAGTTCCCCAGCTGAAGACCAACCAGGATGTGGTGAATTTTCGGAAATCGCTGACGATCAACAACGCTCGTTCCAAAATATTGTCAGCGATAGATTCGAATCAAGTTATCGTGATAGCAGGCGAGACCGGATGCGGTAAAACTACACAGGTTCCGCAATTCATCTTGGAAAATTGTCAACAGAACGCGCAGCCCTGTAAAATAATTTGCACCCAGCCGAGAAGATTGTCCGCCGTCTCGATAGCGGAGAGGGTGGCTTTCGAGAGAGGCGAGAAGATCGGTCAGACGTTCGGCTATCAGATAAGACTGGAGAGCCGAGTAGCGCCGAAGACGCTGCTGACTTACTGCACCAACGGCGTTCTCCTGCGTACGCTGATGGGCGGTGATTCCGCTCTCGAAACTATAACTCACATTATCGTCGACGAGGTACACGAGCGCGATAGATTCTGCGACTTTCTTCTGATAGCTCTGAAAGACGCCCTCGTAAAGTTTCGCGACCTCAAAGTAATTCTCATGAGCGCCACCATGGACACCGACATATTCGTCAAATACTTCAATCACTGCGCGGTAATAAACGTCTACGGCCGTTCGTTCGACGTCGAGACGTACTTCCTGGAGGACGTCCTGAGGATAACCGGTTACACGACGAAGGAGATGATCGCGAAGAAGAAGGAGCTCGCGAAGAAGGCCGACCAGCAGAAGATGTTGGAGTCGTGGACGCAGTACAAGCCTCAGGAGACCGGCGGAAAGACCGGAAGGGACCACTCAGTGCCGACGCCGATACTGGGACAGCAGATCGGCAAGCCCGCGGTACCCGAGAAGGTCGACCTCGAGCCGTGGCTCGTCGAGGAGATGGACAAGAGCATAACCGAGGCGTGGCTCTCGGGCGGCGACGACAACTTCACGCAGCTGTTGCATCTCATACTGTCGGAGAATGTCTCCGTCGACTATCAGCACTCGAAGACTTCGGTGACGCCGCTGATGGTCGCCGCGGGTCGAGGATGCCTCAACAGCACCGAGCAGCTTCTCAATCTCGGTGCGAATCTCAAGATTCGCGCGAGCAACGAGTGGACGGCGTTGGATTGGGCGAAGAAGATGAATCAGACCGAGTGCGCGGAGTTGATCGAGGCTTACATGAGAACGTACGATTGCGCGGTGCAGGACAGCGCCTCGATAGCCGGTGACGGAAGTCCCATGTCGGAGGAAGATAAATTGCTGCTGGACATTTATCAGTCCACCTTCAACGACGACAACATAGACTACGATCTTCTCCTCACTCTCATCATCCACGTTCACACGAAAATGCCACCAGGAGCGATTCTCGTATTCCTGCCCGGTTACGACGATATCGTGACCGTGAGGGACAGAATAAACGCGAACGAGGACAAGCTCAATCACGGACTGCGCTACAATCTCTTCGTTCTTCACTCCAACATGCAAACTGCCGATCAGAAGAGGGTCTTTCGGCCGAGTCCGCCGGGATGGAGAAAGATCATTCTCTCCACGAACATTGCCGAGACGAGTATCACGATCGACGACGTCGTTTACGTCGTGGATTCGGGAAAAGTGAAGGAGAAATCTTTCGACGGTATATCCGGTGTCTGCATGCTTCACTCCAATT
Organism: Ichneumon xanthorius; assembly: GCA_917499995.1. Classification (NCBI taxonomy): domain Eukaryota; kingdom Metazoa; phylum Arthropoda; class Insecta; order Hymenoptera; family Ichneumonidae; genus Ichneumon; species Ichneumon xanthorius. The sequence continues at coordinate 6,221,479 of OU824211.1, read as the reverse complement.
GGATATCTCAAGCCTGCGCCAAACAGCGCAAGGGTCGAGCCGGCAGATGCCAGAAAGGCATTTGCTATCGTCTGTTCTCGTCGGTTCGTTTCAACAGCATGCAGCCATATCAGACACCCGAGATTCTCAGGGTGCCGTTGCAGGAGCTGTGTCTCTACACGAAACATCTCGCAATGGTTAACACGCCGATAGCGGAGTTTCTCGAAAGGGCCATAGAACCGCCGTCCATCGTCGTCACGAGAAACGCCGTTCAACTGCTGAAGACGATCGACGCTCTCGACACGTGGGAGAGCCTCACCGAGCTCGGTACTCACTTGCTCGATCTGCCGGTCGAACCGCGTCTCGGAAAGATGCTTCTCTACGCCGTAGTCCTCAAGTGTCTCGATCCCATCCTCACGATAGTCTGCAGCTTGGCTTACAGGTGAAACAGCAGTTGGATCGATTCATTTATTTATAATGTCATACATCCAATACATGTGGGGCATGGTGATGACCCTGAAGATATCTGCATGTGCAGAAATTTCATCAAGTTATAATGGTTGTATTTTGCATTGTACAAACTTTGCTCGAGGAAGTTCACTTGGAGATTAAAATTCTATAAGTGAACAATTGGTTATTGTTGCTAAAGCCGTACACTGATAGAGACTGGCCAAAGATGAAACTTGATGTCATGCAGATATCTTCAGGGTCGTCATTCCGTACCATTTCGACCTGAGTCTGAACACTTCACATCTTGGATCGGGCCGGCGTTTTTTAATATTGTAATTAGTAAAAATCGAATAATAAATCTGAGTGTTTTTGAGAGTTAGGTCAGTCGTGTAAATGATCGCGGGCCCGATCCAAGATGTGAAGAGTTAGTCAGCTCGAAGTGGTAGGAATGCCCCATATGCAATATAATTCGGAATAATGCAATTTTTCTCTGTCCGTTATCCAAGGGATCCGTTCGTGCTGCCTTCACAGCCGTCTCAAAAGCGAGCCGCGGCCGTGGCTCGCAAGCAATTCGCCGCCGGCTCTTATTCGGATCACATGGTCGTCCTCAGAGCCTTCCAGAGTTGGCAGCAGGCAAGGTCGAACGGCTGGGAGCGCCAGTTCTGTGAGCAAAACTTTATATCCGCGGCGGTGATGGAAATGGTCGTGGGCATGAGAACTCAGCTTCTCGGTCAGTTACGGGCTTCCGGCTTTGTTCGCGCTCGTGGCTCCGGGGACATCAGAGATCTCAATCTCAACTCTGAGAACTGGGCGGTCGTGAAAGCCGCGCTCACCGCCGGGCTTTATCCAAATTTGATTCGAGTGGATCGCGAACACTCGCAGTTACGCACACGGTAAGGGCGTTACGCGCTTTTCAAAAGTATCGAGTATAATGGTTATTATTGGACGAAGCTAATTTCGTTTGTTGCAGGAACGAGACGAAAGTCTTCTTCCAGCCATCGTCGACTCTTAAAGACATTGCTCCATCGCCGAGAACAACGACCGCGCAATCGCACGCCTGCAACGTCAATGGCTTACCCTCGGACTGGCTTGCGTACGAGGAGATGAGCCGTGTCGGGCGTTTCTGTCACGTCAAGACTGTGACTCTAGTCAATCCGATAACCGTAGCTCTGTTCAGTGGACCATTGAAGTTGCCCATGGAAATAATTTACGAGTCTGAGTGTGAGAGTCACTGTCGTATTTCATTCCTGCCACAGTTTAACCCTTCACGCACGGGATCCTCGCTCAGCGAATACTTACATTGCGCGGTGTAAAATTTGCTACATCTCTAAAAAATGTTGATGATATCGGAGCTCGGAAAAATACTCTGAAGAGCAACGTCCACGATATTATTTTTGTGTAAAATAATATTTTTTATCGTTACTATGTAGTGTGCTATCGTTATTCGAAATTTATATTTCGAACAGAAGACTGACAAGTTCGCGGAGCCAGCGTACATTGTAAAAAAAATTAATATGAAATTTAATGTGCCGGACTGGAAGTTTTTATGCGGAAACTGGTATATTAAAATACTAGGACAATTTTGATGAACAGTTAATGTTCAGTGTATTAAAAATATTGGAAATCCTTTATTTTTAATACTTCACTTTAATTTTACTACAAAAGTCGCCTTATATCTTATCTTACAATTTAATTTTATTTCAATGACAAAGTATATTAATTTCTCATCTCAATCGCACGTTAAATTTGGTGTACTGGTTTCTGCAAAACAACTTCCAGTCCGGTATATTAAATTTACAACGTTTTTTTAACAGTATAATCGCTCGGCGCGAGGCTCCCGTAAGCGAAGGGTTAATAAGTGAAGGTTTAATACGAGTGTTTATTATACGATCGTGATAATTTTTTCAGCGATACCGGAGAGCGAGTCCGATTCGGAAGCCGAGGACAGCAACGAGGGTGCGACGATTCTCAAGCTCGACGATTGGGTCGTTTTCAAGCTCGACCGCGAGACCGCGCACTTGATTCTTCACCTCCGTCAGAAGTGGAACGCGCTATTTCTTCGACGCATGAAATATCCCGGCAGAGCTATGACTCACCTGGACGAGCAGATCGTAAAGACTCTCGTGTCGGTAATAACGACTGAGGAGCAGGCCTGCGGTCTTCAGCAGCCATCCGGCATAGGGCAAAGACCTCGGCCTCTAGTCGTCGATTATTATCCCGCCAACGCCAGAAGATCCGACGACATCGATGACGTAAGTTTCCGGCAACGAAACAACCCGTAAAACAATTCACTAACGACTGGGCATTGCTTCGCAGAAAAACTTCTAAGTCCCCGAATAACGAAAATTCGAACCGAGCAGCTCCGAACACTTGTACCTCCCTTAGCTGTATATAATCAGACGAACGAAAAAAAAAGAAATTTAGCCACGTGGATGTTTCTATGCACTGTTAAGAATGTTTTCGTTATCGGTGAGTATCCTCGAGAAGCGTCGCGAACTTCATATTTTAGAGTGCTGTGTGTACAAAAACAGAACAAAAAATGGAATGCGTATGACTCGGAGAGCGTGATAAAAGGGCGACATCACTTGAAAAGGAAATGTGTGATATTTTGCAATAAGCAGAACAAATAAGAACACGAAAAACTCGTGCAGCTATACGTATTATATATAATCTCTCTACATACATAATATATGAATAGATGCAAAACTCGTCCCACGATCGTTTATTATTCGACACCAATACAGAAGCTGGTTTTCTTCTTCTATCGGGACGAATTTTGCGTCGCGATATTATCGACACGTGAGTTTGTCGTTTTCTTTTTTTTATCTATTGTATATTATTTCGAAGGCAATTATAGTTCCCTATTTTTTTTTCTTCTTAACCCGAAAGGCAAACGCGGATAAACCTGATTGTTCAAATAATCACGACAGCCTGGCACAATAATTGGCGTTTTTAACGCAACAATAAATGTTTTCGAAGAATGGCAGCATAGATTTTTATTTTGCTTCGATCTAAACGAATCCGCTATCGCGCGGGGTTGCGTACGGGCCGAACTCGAGTCGCACTTTGGACCGCCGCTCGCTCACGTGTGATGCAAGTTCTGCCGTGCGATATATGTCATGACACCAGCATGCTCCGATATTTTGGAGCGCAAAGTGCAAACATTGCGTCCTTGCTTTACACGCTCGTGACAGTGAGTGTCACTCAAAGATAGATAATTTTTTTTTTTTTTACAATTATACATGGTGAACGCCGGTTACAATTCTCTTTACCTCGAACAACTGTTCATCTCTCGCGTAGTTTGGTATTTTATTGAGGTTAAGCGCAGTGTTTACGCGACACTCTAGAACAAGTATTTGTAGAAGAAAAAAATGTTAGTAAATTTGCTCGCTCCTCGGCGATTGTCAACCGTGAGCAAAGTCTTGGATCGCTCCAGGATAATTGACCATGGTTTCACATATTTCGCACGATCCAAGTCTGGTGAGTATAATACGCGAAAATTGTACTTTAATTGTTCCACTTACGAAGCTCTCGAATCTGGCCTAACAGTATTTACTATTGATTTCAGATGACATGGTCGTTACGATCAAGGATGTGTCGAAAAAAATTAAGCCGGCGAAGAATCCCGAATACGTGCCACGGAAATACTGTACGTATCGATCGGACAGTGGAATTAACGATTGATTCTAATAGGAGCCACATTATTTCGCCGAAACTTCAATCCGCCGAATCGTCATGCGGCCGAAAATCATTTCTCCGAACGTAATTCGTCCGAATCGTGAAACAACCTTTGGCCAAATCACTATTTCCAAAGAGTTCGTTCAAATGAAGATTCGGAATAATAAACTTTTGGAAACTTGACGATTCGGAAAAAGAAATTTTGGAAGTTTGACGATTCCAAAAAATATAGATTTCGCATTTTGACGATTCGGAACAATAAAGTTTCAGGAGTTTGAAATAAGTTTGAAATAATGAAACAATGTTCGTTCAAATGACGATTCGGAATAATAAACTTTTGGAAACTTGACGATTCGGAAAAAGAAAGTTTTGGAAGTTTGACGATTCCAAAAAATATAGATTTTGACGATTCGGAACAATAAAGGTTCGGAAGTTTGAAGATACGGAAGAAGTGCTATTGAACCAATGATTTTGCGGCCATACGATTTCGCCGATTGACGTTTCAGCAAAATAATGTGGCTCCATGATAATGGATTACCGATTATCGACACTACTCTCGACAGTGCTGAAAGAATCGAGTCAGGAGACTCTCAGGCATCTGCGATGGATGCTCCAAAAGGACGTTCTCGGTCAAGACATTTTTTTAATGGGAAGTCCCGGTCCGAGGAGGAGAGACCTCGCAATGGCTTATCTCGAATTGACCGGACGCGAAGTGGAATTCATTGCACTGTCTCGGGACACAACCGAGGCCGATCTGAAGCAACGCAGGGAGATCCGGAGCGGTACCTCCAATTATCACGACCAGAGCGCGGTCAGAGCTGCGAAACACGGTCGCGTTCTTATTCTCGAAGGGGTGGAGAAAGCCGAGAGAAATGTACTTCCGATACTGAATAACTTACTGGAGAATCGTGAGATGCATCTGGAGGACGGCAGATTTCTCATTCGGGCGGCACGTTACGATAAATTACTGGAGGTAATTCGCTGGTATATAATTTGTCGCCAATTGCCCAATACAAGTTTAAGAAAAAAGGTTTCAACGGCTTTACCCCGATTTCGTTAAAATAACAACATTCCTTACGTGAAACGCGGCCGGAAAATTGCATATTATTGACCAATGATCATTATTAACCTGTGCGCATGCGCACTGTTTTAGATAGATAGATTTGTCTATTTCGTGTTCTGAGGCATAAGCCCCTTAAGAACACCGTGCATCAAGATACAAACAATCGTTACTACCCAAAAAGGCAAACATGATAAGAAAAACAGAATGTAATAGAATATAATAATAATAGAAAAATAAGATATATAAGCAAGCATAAGAATACACAAAAAAAAATATAATGCAAAGTAGGAAAAATATGATGCAAAGTAGCCTTATTACTTCCTAGGAAGTAATAAGGCCAATTACTCTAGGGAGTAAGGCCAAATGGTCATTGGCAAGTATGACAATTTTGCGACGCAAGAAATGTGGTTATTTTAAGGAGGTTGAAAAAAAAGTATCGTATGCTACACGGCAGGGAGCGGATTTTCACTTCGTGTGATTTCTGCCCTCGTTTCTTCACACTCCAGCATAATATATTTTTTTAGTACAATAGTTGCAGTATAGATTTGTTTTGATTCTAGGAGCACAGTCAATCCGAGCTGGACTCGTGGGGTCTCGTACGAGTCGACGAAGAGTTTCGAGTGATCGCACTGGGTCTACCGTCATCTCGTTATCCCGGTCATCCGCTGGATCCGCCTCTGAGATCGCGATTTCAGGCCAGACACGTGCCAGCACCAACTTTCCGAGTGAGTCAATTGCCGCTGTCTATCTTCTCCCTCGATCTACCTGGAGCACCCTAGACGCGGCGGACAACGTCGAATATAATTCCAACGACACTTAATTGCTCATCAGGTCTGGGAAACAGGACAAGTTTTCAAATTATGCGGATCTCGCCGCTTCGTTAAAAACTTCGTAGCGATACTTTAAGGGATAAACTGGGATTTCCATGCCCGCTCTCAATCGCCAAGCCGCATTGCCGAATTCCATCGGGCACGGTAATTAGAGATTTATCGCAAAAGTTGCGGTTTCGAGGTAATTCGAACGACGCATTCCTCGTCTCATTCTTGCTAACGTCCTCTCGTTACACGACACGAACATGAGAGGATTATTCTACAATCGATAGTAATTCGTATAACATACGCGAAATAATATAAACGCTCCAAAAAAAAAAAAAAAAAAAAAATATCAGCTCCGCATAGCGAAAGCTGCGGATTCCTAAACTCGAAATCGTCGTCACGAAGGCTCGACGCCGAGAAAGAACTTTCATCGAATTCGTACGAATACCATGGCGTGTCATTAGGAGAGCCGAGGGGGTGAAGGGGTCGCGCGATCGTGTAAACCCTTAGTCGAGCATCCCCTCCGCGGTCGGAAACCTCGAGCGGGTCCCGTATATAAACTGATTCCGTGGCTGCGCGACGGTCACAGCCATCGCAGTTTGGATCGCGTGTCCCAAACGGTACGGATACCTTCGACTCCTGTCCTTCCGCGCGAGCGGAGTCGATACGCTGTGGATTCTCTCGAATGAGAGCAACTATGTAACGTCTCTCGCATCGGTATCGAAAATCAACGTTAAACTGTCGATAAACCGGAAAGTTATTTTAAACGTATCGATAAAAAAAAAGAAACAATAAAAAAACGGCACATCGATCAAAACTAATTTTGAACTTTCATGGAGATCCCAGCTGAATGCAAAACTGCCGATCGCGTACCTTGATTTTGATCCTTAATTCAAAAATTAATTATGTTCTCGCAACCAAGCTCATCGTTCCGAAAGTTTGAGGTGATTGGCGAAGAATCGGTATCCAAAATCAACGTAAAACAGTCGATAAACCGAAAAGTTACTTAAACATATCGGTAAAAAAATTTCTTTAAAAAGCCTCATCGATCAAAACTAATTTTGAACTTTAATGGAGATCCCAGCTTAATGCAAAACTGCCCCATCGCGTACCTTCATTTTGAACCTTAATTTAAAAATTAATTATGTTTTCGCAACCAAGCTCATCGTTCCGAAAGATTGAGGTGATCGGCGAAGAATCGGTATAGAAAATCAACGTAAAAGGTATAAACCAAAAAGTGATTTAAACGCATCGATGAATTTTTTTTTTTTTAAAAGCCTCATCGAACAAAACTAAATTTGAATTCCAATGCAGATGCCAGCTGAATGCAAAACTGCCCCATCGCGTATCTTTTTTAATCTTAATTCAAAAATTAATTATGTTCTCGCAACCAAGCTCATCGTTCCGGAAGTTTGAGGTGATCGACGAAGAGGTCCGGCGATCGGACCCGAGAAGAAATGCCCGCTATATGGTCGTCCTCGGAGAGGCCGATAAGTGTGCGAACGGTGTGGGTCGACGGTGTCCGCCACGCGATTCTCACTTCGGACGATCCGGCGCTTCTGCTGTCGAGGACGCGGAGAAGAGCTCAGACCTCGTCGGGCGATCAGAAATTTTCCCCGCTGAATTATCGTTGCCGAGGAGATTCGTTCGACGACTCGAGTGCGGAGAGTCTCGACAGCTGCTTCGTGAAGCTCCACGTGGTGCTGGACAAGCGGGAACGGGAGAACGAGACAAGTTCGAGGATAATTCGTCGGCAGTCCGCACCGCCGCAGTGTAGCCGAGGCTCGAATGGAAACACCCGAAACCTTCTGGAGTTACGCCTGAATGGGGTGTTGAATTTCACCGGAGAGTTCGACCCCGATGTTCCGGGCGATCGGTCGAGCGTGACGACGAGAAGCAACTCGGCGAGGGACTCGCTCGATTCGTCGAGGAAAAATTCAATTTCTGTTAACGAACGTAACGAACTCGTGACGATAAAAACTGGTGATAATTGTAGGATTGATTGCAGCAACGCAAGCGCGGTCGAGACGGAGTTCGAGGAGAGAAGAGCGTCGCCGGAGGTACATTCGAATCTTCTGTCGGAGCGGGTCCTCCAGTGGATGGATCTGTCGGGCAGGGCGATAGATTACGGATCGGACGAGGAGAAGGAGCTCCGAGCGAAGGAGAGACATCGTCGCTCAGGTTCGACGAAGCCCCGTGGCTCCGGTTTCAGAAGAGATTATCCCGCGATGTCCGCCAAGGAACAAGTCTCGCTGCAGAATTATAAGATGCAAACGGAACGCAAGCAGCAAGACTCGGACGTTCGGGAGTCGAGGGCGGTCGGAAGACGAGCCTCCAAGGATCGCGAGTCGTTCGACAAGATAATGATGTCGAATTGCAAGAGGGGACAGCACGCGAGTTGCCCGACGACCGACGAAGACGTCGAGGTGAAACGCAACAAGGAGGAAATTCACTCGGACGATCGGGTGCAGAGCAAGACTCCGTGGCCGTCTCACGGCCGGCCGCAACTCCACATCTACATGCCCGATTTGAACTCGAGCGGCGAGGACGTGTCTTCCGAGGAATCTTTGATGAAAGATTAATAACGAATCTCCGTTAATTGTTCATTAATTGCTTTACAAAGGTCCGACCCGCTTCTCGCTAATAATACGGTTCTGTGTCTCGATGTTTTAAATCAAATACATACGAACAATTAATATACGCGAATTTAAACGCTTTCGTTTCGGTCTCGATAATATATCAAAGATAAATAAATGAAAAATCGACGTACAATATCGAAGCAACGAGAGTCTTATAAATTGAAACTATAAAACAACAATCCTACAACGCCGAGTAAAAAAGATGTGGACACGATTAATGGTAACGTATCCGTCCTGCGGACTTGCTCGCTCGTGATATTTTTATTTGCCTTCTGTGATGACAGTGCCTGGCGCCGACTTGAGATACCGTCTCGCCCTCTTTCTTCTCTCCTAATATCACGCGACTATAGAATTTCGGCTATACATTTTGTGTTCGTCACATCTATTGTATTTTTCTCGCATGCCGAAAGGACTTTTTTGTGAAGGGAAATGTTTTTGCCTTCTCAGGTACACTGTAAAAAAAATTCGTATGTAATTTAATACACCGGACTGGAAGTTTTTATGCAAAAACTGATACATTAAATTTAATGCACAATTGTGATGAAAAATTAATTTCAGTGTATTAAAAACGTTGGAAATACTTTATTTTTCATAATTTACTTTAATTTCAATGAGAAACTATATTCATTATTATTCACAATTGTACATTAAATTTAATTTACCAGTTTATGCAAAAAAATTCCAGTCCGGTGCATTAAATTAAAAAAATGTTTAACAGTGTATGTTATCATTGCTGCTAGCAATATTCTTCGACTGTGCCTAATGAGCGGGTTTGGCCGCTGCATTTATGTAAAATTTATGTTAAATCTGCGTTTATGTGAAAAATATCCACGGCGCGAACGAAAGTCGATAAGCGATTGCACGCTTCGTCTCCGGCAATCGCCGAAAATAAGAGGGATTCACAAATCACAACTTCGATTCCCAATTGCCAAGGTGTTTTCTCTAGCGGCAAATCTGTTGTATTTTTCTCTAATGCCGGAAGGATTTTTTCGTGAAAGAAAATTTTTTTGCATTCTCAGCTATGTCATCATAGTGGTAGCAATATTCTTCGACTGCTCCTAATCAGCAGGTTTGCTCGCTGCAGTTATGTAAAATTGATGTAAAATCTGCATTTATGTGAAAAATATCCGGGGCGCGAACGAACGTCGATAAGCGATTGCACGCTTCGTATCCGGCAATTGACGAGGATATAGGAACGGCGCGAAGAACACCAATCGAAACTCCGAATCCCTACTGCGAAGGTGTTTTCTGTAGCGTGCGCTCAATGACCGAGACGAAAATTACCTCTTGGGAATCGCGTGTCCCATACGGCGAATAGTCGGGCACAGCGGAGACTGCTTAACGATTATTAGGCGACATATTTGCGAGCATAGTTTGCTCGACTCTGCCGCCGAGCTTCTTACCCTCGACGGAGAAGCAGGAAGCTATAAAAAACGACGGCTTTCTCCACTCGTTATTAAATAGCCATGAAGAAACGTTAATTTTTCGACTCTTAATTATTCGTTACGATTTTGACTGATTTTCGAATTTTATTCGCGAAAGTGATTACATTTCCGAACGGGTTCGTCTTGCCCCCTTTTTTTTAAAGTGACTGCTTTCTCTACTCGTAATTCAATAGCTATAAAGAAACGGTTATTATTCGAGCCTTAATGATTCGCAGATATTGAGTTTTCTTTGAAGTAACGATTTTAGGTAATTTTCGAATTTTACTCGTGAAAGAGATTACTTTTTCGAACGGGTTTGTTATGCCCCTGTTTTTGGAATTTAAAAAAACTGCTTTTTCCACTCGTAATTCAATAGCTATAAAGAAACGGTATTGAATTTTCTTTGAAGTAACGAATTTACATAATTTTCGAATTTTCTTCCTGAAAGAGATTACATTTTCGTAAGGGTTCGTTTTGCCCCGCTATACCCTGCGTATTATTTCCTTCGTTCGATTTTTCTCTTCTAAATTTGTTCACCACCTTTCGGTGAATACCAGCAAAGTCCTATCGAGGTTTCCCATCACGAGGGTTCGATGCGGTTTGCCCGTAGCCAAACCGTATCATTATCGTCGATCGAGCACTCGAGATTGCGGCCCTCTATTCAATTCGAACTTTCCGATGTAAATCAGCAGAGTGCAATTTTGAGGATCTCGTGTCGGTCGGCACTTAGTCGAGCCGGTATATCTCCGTTCGCACCGATGCCAGCACCTTCATTCGTTAATCACTTTTGGAAAGCTGCGCCAAACAAATCAGTGGAACATTCCGTACACGTACCGGCTTGGGCGAAACTATGCACTCCTCCGGGCACGGATACTTTGCCCTATCGCTTTTCGGTTGTAGTAAATCCGAGTTTTAGCTCGCTCCTAAAATACCGTTGCTGAAACAATTCGCAAATGCCTCTGAAAGCAGCAGTAGTGGCTTTTACTTTGCACAAACTTGCCAACACTTTTGCTTCCTCTTAGAGGAAGCTATGAATGAAATTTTGCACACTACCTGAGTGGTTGCGTCTCTTCCTTCGGTGCAATTTTCATAATGAAATTTAATGCACCAGACTAGAAGTTTTTATGCAAAAACTCGTATATTAAATTTCATGTACAATTGCGATGAAAAATGAATGTTCAGTGTATTAAAAGTATTGGAAATACTTTAATTTTAAACATTTATTTCTGTTTCGATGAAAAAGTATTTTTATTATTTATAGCAATTGTACATTAAATTTAGTGTACCAGTTTATGCATAAAAACTTCCCGTCCGGTGCATAAAAGTTTCAATTTTTTTTAACATGTATGTTATCATGCAGGTAGCAATATTCTTCGACTGTTTCTAATCAGCGGGTTTGCCCGCTGCGCCTACTTTGTTCAAACTTGCTGACTCTTTTTTATTTTTTATTTACAGGAACAACTGGATAGTCTGAAGAGCTTGGCACCAAACGTCGACGGGGCGAAGTTGTCACAGTTATTGTCCTGTTGTCACGCTCTCGTATCACACGAAGCGATTGCCCTCGGACTTCCCGATTTTCCGTTGGACAATCTACCAATTGCGGCTCTGATAATGGTCGGTATTCAACAATGATAGAGTAATAACTGCGTACAGTGAAAACAAATATTCGCTTGCTCGCTGCCAAGAAAAAAAATTATAATTCTACTTTCAATTCTTACAATTCCACACGGGACTGAAACGCCCACACGACACCTTCACAGTCTTGCCGTTGTTACATGTCGCCTTGACAGTTCTTTCAGTATCATGGAATTGTAAGAATTGAAAGTAGAATAAAAAAAGAAAAAAAATTATTTGGCAGCCCGCAAGCCAATTTTTTCTCAGTGTACAACGCGCTCCATCAATTAACAAAGATTTTAATGATTGCAGGAAAAATTTCCCAACTTGCCAGTCTTCGACGTGTTCTACCGATTCTATCCCTACAAATTGTTCCTGGGCAAGGAAGGAAGAGATGCCGTGCAGAGCATCCTGGAAACCTTCGCCGTTGCGCGTAACTCCAAAGCACGAAATGAGCTCGCTAGTAAGATACTGAAGGTCGACAGGCATGGTGATTCGAGTATGGTGACACTGCATCGTGACGGCGTGCAGGCTTCCCTGAGCGTAAGGAATTTTATCTATCGCGAGGGAAATCGATAAGCGATTTCGCGACTCTATGCGTAGATCTCCGACAGGTGCCAGCTGGCTCTGGCGAACGTTCGAAAACCGAGGCCTCCACGTACGTAGAAACGAGTTATCAAAACAGTATGTTGGCCGATTTGATGCTGTCCCACTCGGCTGCGGATTATTGCATCGTCGGGCCGAAGGGCTGTGGCAAATCTACCGTCGTGGACAAATTAGCCGATCTGTTGGGGTACGAAGTGGAACCGATTGTCCTCTATCAGGCAAGTTTCTTCGAGATCATTTTTTGTTCTGTTTCTAGATTGCCAGAAGCAATCTACATGGGCGCTATAAATATTGATTATTCTTCAGGACATGACTTCCAGAGATCTGATACAGCAAAGAACTACCCTACCGAACGGTGACACCGTGTGGAAAGATTCACCGCTCGTCGTCGCAGCGGTTAATGGAATAATGGCGGTGCTAGACGGAATTCACAGAGTGCATTCGAGCACTCTGGCCGTGATATACAGGTAAGTATAGACCTTTTTATACAAGTAGTTTTCATTTATTAAAGAGGTACTTAAAAATGCGCACTGTACTTAAGAAGTACAAAAAGTACTTGATACATCAAGTACTTGTGGTATTTTGTACTTTGTTCTTGAAGTATTTTTTTGGTACTTTGTCCAGTTCTGTAATATAATAAAATGTAACAATGAAACTATGTCGCAGGCTTGTTCAGGATCGAGAGTTGCAGCTGCACGATGGAAAACGAATTATGCGGCACGATCGCTACGACGAGATAAAAGCGGAATACGGTAAATCAGATCAGGATATGCAGGATTCGGGGATATTGCGAATGCATCCATCGTTTAGACTGGCAGCGTTGGCCGAACCTCCCGTGATCAACAGTTCCTCGGGTCAATGGCTCAACTCCGAGCTGCTGAGCTTGTTCAATTTTCACGCGATGCGGCCGCTCGATCAGTCCGAAGAGATTCACATCATTCGATCCAAGGTACGCACGGATCACGAACATCCCATCGATGTTATATTTATTGATCTAATTTTTTTTTATTATTGTTTTTAGTTCGGAGAGCCCAACAACGCTGTGCTAAAGATAATCGAGTTGGCGCACAAATTGCGCTCGTCGTCCGATCCAACGCTGCAGTCTCTCGCCAGTTTCTTCAGCACGAGACAATTGCTGAGAATCGCCGAGCGCATGCACAAGTTTCCAAACGACGACGCGTACGACGCTGTGCAGAGAGCTTGTCTCGCGCGATTCTTGCCGGCACTTCCGAAGCAGGCTCTCGAGGACTCTCTCAAGCGACTCGACATAAGGCCGGTCGAGGGTGAAAGATTCGAAAAAATTAAATGCCTCGTTGACGAGAATACCGTTTCCATAGGAAAGACGACGGTCGAGCGTTACAAAACTAGCGCACTTACCAAAGTACCTGACATACTGTTTTACGACGTGCCGCAGCATCTCGTTCTTCTGGAAACTTTGATCCAAGACTTCGTACTCGGTCAGAATATCCTTCTCGTCGGCAATCAGGGAGTCGGGAAGAACAAGATCGCAGATCGCTTGCTCCAACTCATGAATAGACCGAGGGAATACATACAGTTGCACCGAGACACGACGGTTCAGACTCTGACTCTGCAGCCGATGGTGAGAGACGGCGTCGTCGTTTACGAGGACTCGCCGCTCGTCCAGGCTGTTAGACTGGGACACGTTCTCGTCATCGACGAGGCCGACAAGGCGCCCACTCACGTCACCTGCGTGTTGAAGGTACGCCCGCAATCTCTGCAATTTTTAGCTGTTCACCGTTCCAAGGAAGCTCAAACTATTTTTTTTAGACTTTAGCTGAGAGCGGAGAGATGGTATTATCCGACGGCAGGCGCATCGTACCCTCGACGAGCAGCTACAAAAATCAATCGACGACGATACCTATTCATCCCGACTTCAGGATGATCGTTTTGGCAAATCGACCGGGCTTTCCGTTCCTGGGCAACGACTTCTTCGGAGCCCTCGGCGATTTGTTCAGCACCCATTCCGTCGATAATCCTACCTTGAAGAACGAGATCGAACTGCTGAAACAGTACGGCCCCGACGTTGACGACAAAGTCGTTCGCAAGCTCGTCAGGGCATTCGGCGAACTGAGGAGCATGGCCGATCAAGGGTTGGTGTCTTATCCCTACTCTACGCGGGAGGTCGTCAACATAGTCAGACACTTGCAGGTATTCGTCGGACTCAAAACGTTGTCCTGCGATTTTTGTACGAGCCGGGTAAACATTTTCACGATCGTGATTACAGAAATTCCCGGACGAGCCCTTGGCGAACGTCGCCCGAAACGTCTTCGACTTCGACAGATACGCTCCGGAAGTCTTCGAAACCCTCGTCACGGTTCTTCACAAGCATGGAATACCAATCGGCACCACCGCGAGAAACGTTTCCCTGGCCAGAGAGTAAGACCAGTTCCAGACGATAAAATTAGCGCATTTGTAAAAAAAAAGTCAATTTTTTTTTTGTTTTCGTATCGAATAAAAAATAATCCATGCATATCTGCGAGACTCGCATATTTATTATCCTTTTCCTTCGCAGGTTCTCCTTGCCGAAAGTCGAGTACGCAGGAACGTGGAGTATGAGCCAGAGAGGAGAAACCCTACCGGTCCAAGAGCGATTCGTGAAATTAAGGGCACCGCATTATCCATCGCGAAGCAGTCGCGCACTCGACCGGGTCGAGGCTCGATCCGCCTGGTTCACGGAGTTGCAAAGCTACTGGACTATACCGATAAGCGAAAATGGAAGCGTCGGCGCTATCGCCGTATCCAGAGGCGCGAAAGCCGATGGAACCGACGATAGAATACACGTGCTTACGACGAATCCTGCGACAGTATTCACGATGACTGTGGAGTCCGACGAGGCCGACGAAATTTCGATTCGTGCATTGATGGCTCCCAGCAGGGGAATGGTGCCTCGATACACGATGGCTCCCGATAACTTTGGGAATCTCCTCGTTCACGAGGGAACGGTAAGATTCGATTGAGTCTCAAGCACCTCCGGAACAGAGCCGAGGGATACTTCGAGTTAATTCTACTTGTTTGGTACAGAGCTGGGCAAAATGCACTAAGTACTTGTATACGTATTGAAGCATCAAGTACTGAGTCAGTGCCCATTATCCAAAACTTCAAGAATTTAGTTCTGCCAGTGCTCAATACGTCAGCACTCAAGAACTACCTAGCGCTCAGTACTTCGAGTACTTGAAACTTTAATACGCACTTCAAGTGCTTACAGTATTTGCCCAGCTCTGGTTTGGTATTTGAAGTACGGTATTTCAAGTACATGTATACAGTAGAACCCCGATTAACCGGAATGCTCGGGACGGAAGAGTCCCCGAATTGTGTTGTTCTCTCTTGTCTCGAACTCTTCGACACGCTTTGCCACTTTTCACAAAATTTGAATAGACAAATTATTTAAAATCGTCAAATCCTTGAATGAACCAATAAACGAATGGATAAACGGTCAGACCATTGAATAAATAAATAAACACGGTCGGGTTTTGGTTCTATGTTAAGAGTAAAGTATTCTTCAAACAATAATTGCCATTGCCTTGAGATTATATTTATTCTGCATGAACATTTCAAGACAATAAAATATTCTGTACTTGAACTGCTTGTTACACCAAGACCAGTACTCGAAGTATATAGTACTTAAAGTACTCGTACTTGAGTACTCTGGTACTTCAAGAACATTGTCCAGCTCTACCCCGGAGGGTGAAATTTTTTTTGACGAAGTATATTTTATATTTCAGTCGAATACGCTGGTACTGCTAAATTCGGATAAAGGCACAGCGAAGGCGATGCAAAACTCAACATTTCTCGAATCCGCGAGCGACAAATTATCCAACGCTTTCGGCAACAAGGCGCTCTTCTGGAGGATGTCCAGCGACTTGTTGGCTTCCCACAATATCGTCGTCTTTTACACTCTCCACGACAGTAAAATCGAAGCAGTAAACATGGAGACTATGAACGCCTACTCGATGACTTTACCGTGCGAAATTGAATCGCTCTCGCTCTCATCCGACAGCAAGTGGCTCGTGCAAGATACATCGAGGAATATTTACGTCCTCCAGAAGTCTGCGGTCGATGCTCCGTGCCCGAATATATTGAGAACGATGGAGACAGTCTCAGCGGGAGATTCGAAGATCGGCGTGGTGACAGGAAGCGGTAGAAATAACTTGACCGACCCCGTGCTGAGCGCGGCGTTGAATCAGAAGATCAGTTCGCCGAACAGGCTTTTGGCCAGTGACCTGACGTACGCGAGTATCGTTGTCGGATTTCCGGAGCTCGATGGCTCGAACGAAATCCACGTTTGGCCGAGAAGGGAGAGCGTCAGGACTTCCCGTCCTCCGATTATAACGGAAAGTGGACAAGTTATAAGAACGATACCGCCCAGCAAAGTACCGGCCGAAGCTATAACGGCGGATCAAAAAAATGTTAGATTCTCAGGCTTTTTGGAAGTCGTCGATCCGGTGTCGTGCAAAGTTCGATATCTGCCTATACCCGAGTAAGTTTACAGCGAATAATAATAATAATAATAATAATAATAATAATAATAATAATAATAATAATAATAATAATAATAATAATAATAATAATAATAATAATAATAATAATAATAATAATAATAATAATAATAATAATAATAATAATAATAATAATAATAATAATAATAATAATAATAATAATAATAATAATTGCAGTGTAAGAAAAGGGGTAAGAAAAGAGAATAGAATGTTATTGTAAATTACAATTGTACTTGCAGACCGACCAATGTTTCGGCTACGACGCAATGGCTGTACTCGAAGGAGCTTCCGGTGTACGCAGCATTGACCTCGAATCAAGACCTCGTGACGGTTGATGCAGGGGGTTGCATACGCTTGTGGGAAACATCTCCGGCCAGCATCGAGAATTCCCTGAGCGCTTGGCGGAAAGCAGTCGGACCGGACGGTGAATATCTTCAAATGACGAAAGAGCGCGTATCGGGACTCGACGTGGACAGTCCGAAGCATGGAAAGGTAGACGAGAAGAACGAGCCGCATGTCGGAGGAAACACTTGGGCAGGTGGAACTGGAGGTAATCGAAAAATACCCGCTTATATTATAGCTTCATTTATTGAATATTGAATAATGATACTTTATTATACTATCTGGTTTATAAAATTACATTCGTAACAATAGACATAATTAAATAGGTATAATTAACGATTTATATTACTTTTGTTTTTATATATTAATTTTATGTATTATTTTTTATAAATAATTATAGCTATTTTTAATATATTATATGTCGACTGACTCGTCTGTTATTTAGGCAGGGACACGGCCGGCCTCGGAGGAAAGGGCGGTCCTTATCGTTTGGACGCAGGCCACACGGTTCATCAGTTGAGCGACGAGGAGAAGAACGCCGTTCCCGAGCACGTTAAGAAAGCCGCCCGCGAAATGGGCCAGCGAGCCTTCAAGCGGAGATTGAAGGATATAAAAATGAGTGAATACGATCACAAGTTGTACAGTCAATTCAGCGACGCGGTCGCGAAGCAAGTTCAGTCGCTGCGAGTTATCATGGGTGAGATTTAAATCGCCGAGTGCCCGAAGGTGCATCATGGCCAACAATTGCATCGCCAATTTTTCTACAGGCAGTTTACAGGCGAAGAGCAACGAGCGCCAATGGCTGAGGCATCAGACTTCCGGCGAGCTCGACGATACCAAATTGATCGAGGGCCTGACCGGCGAAAAAACGATTTATCGACGAAGAGCCGAGAAGGAGCCGGAAATCGGTGCGCCGCAGTTGAAGCCGAAGCGTCTCAAGCTCGTCGTCGACGTTTCCGGAAGTATGTACAGATTCAACGGATACGACGGTCGATTGGATCGCGAGATGGAAGCGTGCGTTATGGCGATGGAGGCCTTCGCCGGTTACGAGGCAAAGTTTCAGTACGACATCGTCGGCCACTCCGGTGATCACTATCACATTCCTTTCGTCGATCACAATCAGCCACCGACGGATAATAAACAACGACTGGAAGTTATCAAAGTATGAAGATCGCAGCGCACTCAGCATCTTTTTTTACCCTTCACGTACGAGATAGGAACTAGAATTTGCCAAGGTGCAATCTTCGAACGATTCGAGTAACCAGTTGATGCGCTAAAAAAAATCTGTAAAAATGCACGGACGTACCTCGCAGTGTTGTTTTTCTTGATAACGCCGAGGAAAATTTATTGCGAACATCGGTATTGCTTTCCTGCTTAAAAGAGGCATGGTCGTTTTTGCTCTCGGCAAAAATTCCTCCGTACTTGAAGGGTTAATAAATGTTTCGACGATATGTATTTCTCTATCTGATCGTTTTCAGACGATGCACGCTCATTCCCAATATTGCATATCCGGCGACAACACGCTGGAAGCCACCCAACACGCGATCGCGAGCCTCGCCAAGGAAGATACCGACGAGTCCATCGTGGTCGTACTCTCCGACGCGAATCTCGAACGCTACGGAATACCTCCCGAAAACTTTGCCAAAATTTTGGCATCGAATTCGGACGTTAACGCTTACGCGATATTCATCGGTTCGTTGGGAGATCAAGCGACTAGGTGAGTTTCGACGGGGAGATATTGTCGACTTAGAAAAAAAATTTGATCTGCGGATATCAAATACGATCGATTTATTTTTAGGCTGACGAAGAAGATGCCCGCTGGACGGGCGTTCGTCTGCATGGATCTCAAAGACATTCCGCGGATATTGCAACAAATATTCGCGGCTTCTGTGTTGAATACTCGAACTAACTGAATTCACCGGCTTAACAATCTTGTAACTATATAATATTTGTAAATATAATATTATTTGCCTCTCGACAACGACTATTTTAATCGGTAAAATCCATTTCTTTAAATACTTTACACAAGACGATGAAAAACGTAAAAAAAATGCACGATGAAGGAGGTGGCCTTGAAAACATCGTCGTTAACATTTATGCAACGTATTGGTAATCGATAAAAAAAAACATTATATTCTCTTTTGTAGCCTTGTAGCCTGCATAAATTATTCAGAAACGAATTATCTCATTTGTTGTGCTAAACATCCTTGAATTACCAATCTCTGAATAAATAAAACAGTAAAAAATCGATCGTGCGCGAGGCTTGCGCGCAAAATCGTTGAACTTCGATCGTCGTCAAACCACCGTGGATGGGGGTCGGGGGGAAGGGGATGATAGCTTTTGGAAATTCGCGAAGCCGACTGCGAACTGCTAATGCCGAGAAAAAACGTATTTTTATTCGTTATGTCCTTAAAGTGTGCACAAATTACTCTGAAACGGATCATCTCATTAAAAATAACATTAAAAACAACATTAAAATCAACTTTAAAATCAACATTAAAAAAATAACATTAAAAACATTTAAAAAATAACATTAAAAACAACATGAAAAAAATAACATTAAAAAATCGATCGTGCGCGAGGCTTGCGCGCAAAATCGTTGAATTTCGATCGTCGTCGAAGCGCCGTGGGTGGGGGGAAGGGGATGATAGCTTTTGGAAGTTCGCGAAGCCGAGTGGGAACGGGCAATGCCGAGAGCGCGCCGGGGGGGGGGGGGCGGAGGGGTGCCGAGGGGTGTCGAGACGGGCCGAGAGGAGGCGATCGCGCAGCGGCTGGAATGGGGTGCGCGGAAGTCAGTGGCACGCCGGTCGTTGAATGGAGCGGGTGTGGAAGCGTGTGCAAAGCGCCGGGCGTCGCGGTGCCTCGGGACGTTGCGGCTGTCCCACGCAGCCCTGTCAGCTGCACGTGGACCAGCGTGCGAAGCGAGGCGGAGGCGGCGGTGCTCGCAAGTCCCGTGGGCCTCAGACTATAGTCTGCGGCTGTCAAGTTCAGCCCTGTCCCGTTCACCCCGTGCTCATCAGAGTTCGACGCACGCGGCCCCTCAACAGCTGCGACTGTCCGGCCGAGTCGCAGCCTTGTCCCCACGCAAACCGGGGACCCTCTTCGCGCAGGATTAAAAGGTAAACAAACTTTCGGCCTCCGCGGCTCGTTGTCGGTACATAAACAGACACGAGCGGTAGCCGATAAAATAAATAAGAAAAAAACAGCATGGCGTCGTAGCGTTCAAACTCGTAACCGTTTTTCGAGAATGTACATCGAGGCTCGCCATTGGTCGGCAGTTTTTTTCGAGGCCCGGCCTTGACGAATGGCGTTCCTTGCTTCGTTCAAACACATTTTTCCGTTGAAAAACAAATAAACAAAGGGAGATTATTTCGCCGAAACTTCGGTCGGCTGAATCGTCGTGTGACCGAAAATCATAAGTAGGAATTCACTTCCATATCGTCGAACTTTCGACTTTATTTTTCGCTATCGTCAAGCGAATTGTTTTTCCGAATCGGGCAAACTTACAAAACTTAATCGTATCGAATCTTCATTCGAAGGAAGTTTACTCTATGGAGATAGTTGTTGGTCGAACGTTATTCCTCTGGATCGTCATTTAAGCGGACGTTGTTTTCTCGAACAATAATTTCACTGAACTTTTCATTTCCCAGAACCGTTAGACCTTACGTGAAGTCGCCGAATCGTCGTTTCTCCGAATAGTATTTATACAAGTCATTTCTCAGAAGCGATTCTTACTGAGCGTAAGATTCTTCACGAACTGATATAACAGCAGATCGGCAGACTATTCACTCATATTGTTTAGTTTCGTGATTCGGTTGATTGGCCATTCGCAAGAATGTCGATTCGGCGACTCCACGTTCGGTGAAATTATTATTCGCATAAATGATGGTTGGTTAAATAACGATTTGGAGGAATATCGTTCGGCCAATTGCCATTTACCGTAGAAATGTAGATTCAGGCGAATAAAGTTTCCGTATTTTGACGATTCGAAAAAATAAAGTTTTTCAGATGTTTGACGATTCGACCGATTGAAGTTTCGGCAAAATAATGTGGCACCAAACAAACATCCTCTCCACTCTGCGTGTAACATTGACGATAATATTCATGATTACACTTGTGGGAAATGCAAAATTGCCGCCAATAAAAAACACGACGATCGCACAGTACGATGGATTACACGCAAAGATTATTCATCGCGGATTGAATATTGCTGCAACGATGGATATTCCGGTCGTGCAGTCGATGAGGAAAAATCATAAAGAAAAAGATCGGGTGCCGTTGAGGACGTCCTTGCGAATGACGTTCGCTTCGCATAAGTTTCAGAGAAATGAGAGGGAATTGCAAACACTACTCGATGGTATAAAAATCTTTAAAAAATCAAGCGCATTGAAGATGCCGATAAGATTAATTTTGCATAATAATAATTCCAAAATGTCATTAACAAATTGATGAAAAATAAAATTGTTCAACAAATCACCCGGAAACCTACCTTTTTTTTATGAAAATGATTCTTTCACTTTTCTGAATACTTCGTCTATATACAACAAATCACCCGGAAACCTACCTTTTTTTTATGAAAATGATTCTTTCACTTTTCTGTTACCTCGTAGGGGAGACCGGGGCAAAATGGGGAAGCGGGGCAAAACGGGCAAGACGAACGGGATACCGACACGGGGCAAAATGGGGTACCCCAAAATTATCGCTGTCATGACTTTTTGTATCTAGCTGACAAAAGTTGCCGCGAGTCAAATCGAAGTGTACCCCATTTTGCCCCACATGATTTTTTAAAAACATCCTTCTAAAACGGGTGCCAATACAATTTTTGTGTGACAAGCAATGGATCTATGGGTATCGTAGCAGGTTTTATTTCTTAGCTTCCCCATTTTGCCCCGGTCCCCCCTATAGGGTAGAGCGGGGCAAAACGGGGGATGGGGCAAAGCGTCATTTTCCAATAATTTTTGGATGCCCGAATTCGCCCCATCGATGCATCAGGCTTTTCTGCCCCGTTTTGCCACCTCGTCCGATCCAAAAATGATTGGAAAATTATTTTTTCCCGACTGTGCTAAAATAACCACATTTCTTACGTGCAATACGGGTGGAAAATAAGCTATTATTGGCCGATGATCATTATTAACATGTGCGCATGCGCGGTACAATTTCATTACTCCCTAGGGAGTAATAGGGCTCATTACTCCCGCTGGAAGCTCTATTACTCCCGGGGGAGTAACGGTCATTGGCGAAGATGACGATTTTGCGACGCACGAAATGTGGTTATTTTAACGAAATCGGAAAAAAAATATCGTATGCGACAAGGGACGAAGTGCATTTTCACCTCGTGTGAATTTCTGCCCTCGCTTCGCTCGGGCATCAAACTTCACACTCGGTGAAAAAACGCACTTTCCTCCCTTGTGGCATAATATACTATTATTTCACTCGATGCGTAAAGTGCAGTTTTACGCACGCTTCGCGCGCGTAAAACTCCTCTTTCGCACCTTGTGAAATAAAATTTCGTACGATACGCGTGCGATAAACGTTTTCTTAACTCGTGTGATTGCAACACTCGCCTTCGGCTCGTTCTGCAAACTCACACTCGTCAGAAAAAGTTTTATCGCACTAGTATCGTAATGTACTATTTTACCCAAAAACCCCGTTTTGCCCCGTTGCCCCATTTTGCCCCGCTCTTCCCTACATCACCACACCGACGCTATTCCCGTAGCGCCAAAGAACGAACATAAACCTCGAGTCTCCTTGAATGATTTCAGATGCGACTGCACAGAGCGGCCGTGTCGTCACAGCTCATCGGCGGTGGTTTCGCGACGTCGTCCTCACGGTTCCTTCTCGCTGCCCGGATCCGCAACGCCGGTGTTGCCGTCGTCCACGAGTGTGCAGCAGAAAGCATGTGCGAGGTCGTCGAAGTCGAGCTGCGAGTGTCCCGAAGGTCCGTGTCCGCACACGGGTTCGGACGGTGCGTGCGAGTGCGAGGCGAGGCCTTGCGCCCACACAATAAAGTCGCGTCGTTCGCGTCGCGCGTGCGAGTGCACCGTGCAGCCCTGTTCGCACGTAAAATCGGCTGAGGGTCGGATAAAGCGTGTCAAGTACCGGGTTAGACGTGCCGGATGCGCCATGGCCCGTTGCACCGCCGAACTGGCGATGCTCAAGCTCCATTGGGAGTTGGCGACCGAGTGCGCGCCGTGCAAACCCCGCGCTCTGACGCGTAGACTTTGCAGGAGGCAGCAGAGCGACAACGAATTGTACAGGAGCAACAGCTTCAAGTTCGAGCGCTTCGAGAGAACGAAGGACGACTGCTCGAGCCCGATCCGCAAACCGGTGAGACTTTTTTTTTTTTATGGTCGTCAATTTGTAGTTTGGGCCAAACGTTACTTCCGTGATATGCGGTAGACTCGGGGACCGTCGCGCGGGTTGACCCACTTCCGAAGATCGTGGCAACCCTTCCGGGTGGCAGCCGAGAGCCCCTGGGAGAGTTGACCACATCGCTTGGATCATAAAGACACTCGCCCCCCCCCCCCCCCCCCCCCCTTACCCCCAGGGTATCTCGCTCGAGCAGCGTTCGAGAGGAATTTCTCAACGAGGCGACGATCACTATCGCTGCGAGGAGTCCATTTTTTTTTTTTTTATGTAACTGACTTACTTGAGTTACCTAAATTATGGCTTTTTGTGTTTTTTTTATGCTCTACAGTACCGAAGAAACCGTTTCTAGGTTTTTATGTTTCACTCGGTTTTGTGAAAGATGTGATAGATAGAGAGGACTTAAAGTCATCCTGTTGCATCTCAGTTCGATCGAGACCGGCTGGAATATTAATTTGTGTAATTGTTTATCATGTTTATAAACGATATTATATTCTGTGTAGTATCATTTATAAAAATAATGATGAATAATAATCACAATAGAAGTTATTATGTTTAAATAATATTTCATAATTTAATACTCTTGAAACACCTCGGGTATCTCGCTCGAACAGCGTCCGAGAGGAATTTCTCAACAACGTGATGATTACGATTTCAGCCCTGTGGGGGGTCATTTTTTTAAAGGGAATATGACACACAACGACTTTTTTTACTGTTGAAACTAAAAATCTCAATTCTTATAAAGCAACGAATAAGGATTTTTTAAATAATTTCTAATAATTTTTCCCTACATGGATTCCAAGATACATTAAATACATTTCATGTTTTATGTTTTTACGCTCTACGCTACGAACAAAAAATTTCTAGATTTTTGTACTTCTCTCCCTTTTATGAAAAATACTATAGTTAAATATTTACTCATATAATTATTTACTACATTTACAAACCATATTATTTCGTATGTAATATAATTTATAGTTAAAAAAAAATATTCATATTACACGTATCCATATATAAAGTCTATAAAATATCCATGCATATTTTCTATAAAATATATATATGTATATTTTTAAAATTTCTTCGTATATTTTTAGACCGTGTTGCCGGGTAGATGTTCCTCGACTATGCGGCGCTGCGCTCGGGGTTACGCGTTATGGGATTTCGTCGATGGGCCTTTCGGCGTTAACGTCGTTTGACGCATCACCGTGATCGACTTCCCCTGCGGTACGATAGTCGCACTGCACCCGTTATACTGCGAATCTCGCGGCAATGTTATCTCTGGCTCCGGGTTACATATACACCGGGTGGACCCAGGCAGATCCGCTGATGTTTGCCACGAGAGACGGAGAGTCGCTAACCTACCTCTACATGGAGAGCCCTACGGAATTATCGACCGTCGCCCACGGGCGCCACGCGCTCGAGTGTATGGGCATTGCCTCGGGTAGTTTTAGGCCACCTTCACCGACCACCGCCAATTCCACGGTCCTTGACACCGGAAGTTATTTACGCCAGACTCTCCTTCCCTCCGTTCGGTCTCTCGTTCGAATTCCGTCGAGCGATCATGTTTCCATATCGAGGAATTGGCGAAATCCTCAACATCTGAAACTCGATCATTCCAAAGTATTATCCACAATGGCTTTAAAGCCGGCACGGCCCCACTCGATTTTCGGCATAAACTCGTTATATTCTCGTAAATCTTCTCTGCGAAAGGAATTGGCAAAATTCTTAAGATCTGAAACTCGACCATTCCGAAGTATTATTCACAATGGCTGTAGAAATTCGAATTTTGGACCCCTACTTTTTTTTTTGGGTATATTCTAAAATCTCGATACGTTCTCCGATGTATTCGAATGAAAAGATCGTCCAAAATTCGAATTCATTCGGTACGGGCCGCAAATGCTTTTGGGCATAATCTCACGTTATATTCTCGTAAATCTTCTCTGCGAAAGATCGAGCCTCGATTATCATTGAATTTCCGGTATAATTCCATTGACTTTGGGCTCCTTTCCACCGACCTACGGAATTATTGAGCGTCGCCCGCTGGCGCCACGCGCTCGAGTGTGTGGGCACTGCCTTGAGTTGTTTGAAACCACCTTCGACGATTCCACGATCCTTGACACCGGAAGTTATTTACGTCAGACCCTCCTGCCTTCCCGACCTTCGGTCTCCCGGGAATTCCTTCGACCGATCATGTTTCCTTGTCGAGGAATTGGCAAAATCCTTAATGTCTGCAACTCTATCATTGCAAAGTATGATCCGTAATGGCTGTCCTGGATTGACCCTTGATCCAGTCTGAAGGATCCATGATGGATCCTTGAGACTCGAAGTTATTTACGCCAGACTCTTCTTTCCTTCCGATCTTCGGTCTCTCGTCAATTCCTTCGACCGATCATGTTTGCTTATCGAGGAATTGGCAAAATCCTTAACAT
Organism: Ichneumon xanthorius; assembly: GCA_917499995.1. Lineage (NCBI taxonomy): Eukaryota > Metazoa > Arthropoda > Insecta > Hymenoptera > Ichneumonidae > Ichneumon > Ichneumon xanthorius. Next base: position 6,195,557 of record OU824211.1, on the reverse strand, counting down.
TTCCAACTCGACCATTCCAAAGTATGATCCACAATGACTGTACAGTCGGTACGTTGTTTTAGGCCACCTTCGCCAACCACTCCCAATTCCACGATCCTTGGCACCGGAAGTTATTTACGCCACACTCTCCTTCCCACCTGATCTTCGCTCTCTCATGAATTCCTTCGATCGATCATCTTTGCTTATCGAGGAATTCCCAAAATCCTTAACATCTCCAACTCGACCATTGCAAAGTACGATCAACAATGGCTGTACAGTTGGTAGGTTGTTTTAGCCACCTTGGCCAACCACTCCCCATTCCACGATACTTGGCACGGAAGTTATTTACGTACTCTCCTTCCCACCTGATCTTCGCTCTCTCATGAATTCCTTCGACCAGTCATCTTTGCTTATCGAGGAACTCCCAAAATCCTTAACATCTCCAACTCGACCACTGCAAAGTATGATCAACAATGGCTGTACAGTCGGTAGGTTGTTTTAGCCACCTTCGCCAACCACTCCCCATTCCACGATACTTGGCACCGGAAGTTATTTACGTACTCTCCTTCCCACCTGATCTTCGCTCTCTCATGAATGCCTACAACCAATCATGTTTGCTTATCAAGGAATTCCCAAAATCCTTAACATCTCCAACTCGACCATTGCAAAGTATGATCAACAATGGCTGTACAGTCGGTACAGGCCTCGTGCCTTTACCTTGGGTTCTTTTAGGCCACCTTCGCCAACCACTCCCAATCCCATCATACTTGGCACTGGAAGTTATTTCCGCATCACTCTCCTTCCCACCTGATCTTCGCTCTCTCATGAATGCCTACGACCAATCATCTTTGCTTATCAATGAATCCCCAAAATCCTTAACATCTCCAACTCTCCGTGCAAAATACGATCCTCAGTCGCTGCACAGCCCGCTACGAGCCCCGCTCATCACTTTCCGGCCTAAACTCGTTATATTCTCCTCAATCTTCTCAGCGAAAGATCGAGCGTCGTTTATCATTGAATTTCCGGTGTAATTCAATTAACTTTGGGCTCCCTTCCGCCAGTTCTCCCCCTCCGCGACCCTTCGTTCCGGCCGTTAAATTAATGCCCCATCCGATCCATGGATATTGATAGTCTTCTTCTATCCGTTATCGTGTTCAGTCGTTCGGTTGCCCATTGTGCTCGCTCGAGCCACGGAACTTTCTGATTGTTGTAGTTCGCCACGACACTGCATACACTGCGACGCATACAGGGCGAACGTACATCGACGTGGGATTAGTAGCAACTTCGGTCGCACTCTCCGATGCAACAGAATACGGTGAATTATTCACGAGGCTTCCAGGGATCGGTGCACCTAAACCGCACGGAGAATTCCTCGGTGGGTAGTGCAGGGCACACAGGGTACGTACGCTTCTCTTGGCCGAGCCTACCCTGGCCTCGTCCCTCCGAAGCTCTCGGCGATCTTTCCGTCCGGATAATGCCTTCACCTAGAACCCACGATTGCACCCCAGTCGACAACTGCCCGCGCGCTCACTCACGGTCAGAGACTCGACGGATTAAAGCTGAGCTTTGCTGAGCTTTGTCGAGCTCCTCCCGACGAGCTTATGCATGGACATGGAAAACGGACAACTTTATTCACCCAACTTCAATTCGGCACACCCAGCAAAATCATTTATTTTACTGGCTCACCGCATATAAATATCCATTCAGTAAAAATAAATGTTTATTTAATAAAATAAATGTTTATTTATAATAATAATAATAATAATAATAATGGTTTTATGATGCATAAATACGAGTACCAAGACTCAAAATGGAGAGGTTCCTTTAGTTACACATCTTACAATTTTACATAGCTTAGCATTTTGCATAATTTACACTTTTACATAACTTTCAATTTTACACGGGCTTAACCATTTAACAGCGAGGCTCTAAGTTTCAGGCAATTTGCTACTAAGTAGAAAAGAGCTTTGGCTCCTTCAACGTCGTTTGAATTAAGTAGATTGATAAATGTTTATTTAATAAAAATAAATGTTTATTTGCGGAGTAGGGTAGAGCGGGGCAAAATGGGATAGTGGGGGAAAACGGGATAATGGGACAAAACGCAATGTTAAAAAAAAACCATTCATTTTATGAGTGCCCAGCAAATGGCTATTTTTATTTGCATAAAATAAATATTTATTTAAAGTTAAAAAGATAATGGTGTGGTGGGTAAGTGTTCGCTTAACTGCCTCGACAAGGGTGTTAATCGATGTCGCTTCTTGCAATCGTGCAATAACGATTACATTGATTATCGTCGTTTGGCCTGCGAGCAGCTTTGAAATCGCATACGCCGTTGTTTCTTAATGGGCAAAAAGGGGTCATTAGCCTGTTGGATGGCGACAGCGAGTGGCACTCCAACTGCATCGTGTATACCACTCCAGTGTTAATGCTTCCTGGGCGCGGCAAATCATAAAATTTCTCGCGTGCGAACACCGTCTCGCTGTGTACAAGCTCTTTCAGCAAATAAGCTCTCGAGTAAAAATAATACAAACAGAAAAATAGAAAAAGCGAGTACAACATGGAATATAGTTTCACTCGGCGGCGACGCGGCAACTCCATCGGTAAAAACATTTTCCAATTACCGCTCTGGCGTGTCCCGCGTTACGTCTCAGGGGTTTATTCCTGTTTTTTTTTGGCTCGGCCGCAAGATTAAACTTTTACACCGTAAGTATGCGAATTACATCGGGTTTGCAAAGAATCCCGTCTTTTAATTATTCAAAAAAATAACGACTTAAAATTAATTACATTTTTATCAACAGACTTTCTTTTTAAAGCATTGAAATTTGACACATTTTTTTTTTATCAAATAAAAAAATTGCCTTTTTGACCGATACAGTAAATCCATTACAGTGTAAGTTAACGTTGAAAAATCCCATCGTCCTTGGCACTGTAAACATTTTTTTGAAAATTTTTTGGCATAAAATGTCACCGACGATTTTGAGAAAAGTACAATAAAGGTAAAATATTTCGAGCGACATGATCGATAAACTCCAACATATATCAGCTTTGACTCGGTATGATTTTCGGTACAGTGAAATTCTCAATGGGTAAGCGGGAACTCCGATAGCGATAAAGTTTGCTCGCAGTGCAAGTTGAAGTAAAAATATTACGAAATTTAGTCACGTCGGGTGCGCTGTGATATTTTGTTCCCAGTTTTCCGAATAAAATATGTCAATATGACCGACGATTTTCTGAAAACTACAATAAAACATGAAATCAATAAAAATCGAACATTAATTTACGTCTTTTGTAAAATAAAAATACCAGATGTTAAAGTTACAACATTTTCACCTGAATTTTACTAAGAAATTTTTATAAAAAATAAAAAAAATTTATTGTAAAATTCCAATGCCTTTGCAATTGCATGTCTTTGAAATTTCAAACACAGTTTATGTAAATAAGCTTCCGTAAATACCGTTCATTAATTTCCGAATAAATTTGTTTACAGTGTAGGTGTATCGTGAATTATAGTGTGGGTGGCAAATTTATGTTTCGATATGGTAAGTGGTAAACGCTTTACGCAAAGCGTTTGTGGGTCTTTTATTAATAAAAAATAAAAAAATTTACTGTAAAATTCCAAACACAGTTTATGTAAATAAGCTTCCGTAAATACCGTTCATTAATTTCCGAATACATTTTTTTTACAGTGTAGGTCTATTAATCTTGAATTACAGTGTGGGTCGCAAATTTATGTTTCGATATGTTATGAGGTAAACGCTTTACGCAAAGCGTTTGTGGGTCTTCCAATTGATTTATATCGAACAGTTTTGTAAGCTGGTGTAACCCATTCGAGACAGGGATATGTCACCTCGGTACGATTTTCCGTGAAATTCACAATTTTCACCGGGTAAGCGGAAATTCCGATAGCGACAAAGTTAGCTCGCCCGCCGCCGCGACACGTATCGTTCCGCTAAAAGCTTTTTGCCAGCGAATCGGGTCAGCGATGCTTCGGACTTCCGGTGTGGCAGGGCTGGAGAATTTTCCGGGCGGCATTCGGGGTCGAGTAACGTCAACTCTAGAGTGGCTTGTCGAGGCGGTGTCGGGACGAGAGCCGGGCCCGACGCCCGCCGCACCCGAAAACCCGAGGCCCTCCTTCTCGACGACGAAGGCTCCCGAAAAGTTTTCATCGTTCCAAGCTAGACAAGCTCGTCCCGAGTCGAGTGGGTTTAACAGGCGAGCCGGAGTGGATAACTCCACCTTCGCGTATATTCCATTCGTGCAAACTAATTATTCACGGGCTCGTTCCTCGACGAGCCCTTTTTTTGTCCCTCCTTTGGCCCCCTTTCGCCGCGTACACGATACGGAGAGCGCGGCTCTCCTCTCGTCCCGTACGATTTTACATTCCCTTTTGCCTTTTGCCTTTTGGCTTGCGCGCCAAAGTTACGCGACGAAGACCAGTGAGAACATTTAATTTTTTTTAGTGGTAGTAGTAAAAGATATTTATTGACCTCCCATACAATCATGCCATATGGTGAGCCAATAGGAGATTGGCCGATAGGCCATTGACCGATAAGCCATTGACCGATAGGCCATTGACCGATAGGCCATTGACCGATAGGCCATTGACCGATAGGCCATTGACCGATAGGCCATTGACCGATAGGCCATTGACCGATAGGCCATTGACCGATAGGCCATTGACCGATAGGCCATTTACCGATAGGCCATTTACCGATAGGCCATTTACCGATAGGCCATTTACCGATAGGCCATTTACCGATAGGCCATTTACCGATAGGCCATTGACCGATAGGCCATTGACCGATAGGCCATTGACCGATAGGCCATTGACCGATAGGCCATTGACCGATAGGCCATTGACCGATAGGCCATTGACCGATAGGCCATTGACCGATAGGCCATTGACCGATAGGCCATTGACCGATAGGCCATTGACCGATAGGCCATTGACCGATAGGCCATTGACCGATAGGCCATTGACCGATAGGCCATTGACCGATAGGCCATTGACCGATAGGCCATTGACCGATAGGCCATTGACCGATAGGCCATTGACCGATAGGCCACTGACCGATAGGCCATTGACCGATAGGCCATTGACCGATAGGCCATTGACCGATAGGCCATTGACCGATAGGCCATTGACCGATAGGCCATTGACCGATGGGCCATTGACCGATAGGCCATTTACCGATAGGCCATTTACCGATAGGCCATTTACCGATAGGCCATTTACCGATAGGCCATTTACCGATAGGCCATTGACCGATAGGCCATTGGTCCTTCAGCTAGGGTAATTTTTTTTATTTATTTCAGTAGTTGTAAAAGAGATTTATTGCACCGCGAAAAAATGACATAGTGGAAACATAAAGAAAGAAAAAAAATGACAGTAAAAGCATGAAAAGCAAAAGAAAAAATGACAAGAAAAAATGACTGAAAAAGTTTCGGTGTGTTACCACATAACATACCGAAACATTGGCCCCCTTTTTGCTGCGTACGCGATACGGAGAGCGCGGCTCTCCTCTCATCCCTTACGATTTTACATTCCCTTTTGCCTTTTGCCTTGCGCGCCAAAGTTACGCGACGAAGACCAGTGCGAACATTTAATTTTTTTTACTTATTTCAGTAGTTGTAAAAGAGATTTATTGCACTGAGAAAATATGACATAGTAAAAGTTTCGGTATGTTACCACATAACATACCGAATTGTCCTTGAATTTTGCCTGACCTTAATGTCTCGATTTTATGCACGAAAAATCGGATTTTTGGGATTTAAATGGAAGATATTGGGTTGGGAGTCAAATAAGACAATTATTTGTTATCTTCGTGATCAGCGGGAAAAAAAACATCGAATATAGCCTTGAAATTAAAAAAAAACATTTTATATTCACAAGAGACCTCCGAATCGCAATGTAACATACGCGACCAACAACAGTATCGTGTATTTCCCAATGTAGTGCACTGCCGTTATAACGCGGACTTTCCGTTCAGCGGCCGGTACCGTTGACATTGGATCGTTGAGACAGTACACTCTCAGTCCATGCCAGTAACTGGAAAAGTAATCGTGCCAGTCCAGTTGCCTAACATCGCAGAAGAACAATTCACGGTCAACGGCGCTCATCCGATCGATCGCTTTGGTTGTTTCCGTTATGTCTATCTTCCACTCGCGGAGTGAGAAGTACGACATCACTGAATGAGCATTAGCCAATTTCTTCATTGCTGATAGAGCTCTGCAAAGAAAAGATTACACTCAAATTGCTAAGTTTTTGTCCGTCGGGAAGAGCGGGGCAAAATGGGGCAACGGAGCAAAACGGGGTTTTTGGGCAAAACTAAGTTTTCCAATCATTTTTGGATCGGACAAGGTGGCAAAACGGGTCAGAAAAGCCTGATGCATCGATGGGGCGAATTCGGGCATCCAAAAATTATTGGAAAATTACGTTTTGCCCCATGCCCCGTTTTGCCCCGCTGCCCCATTTTCCTCCGCTCTACCCTACTTTTTTTTTCTGGCGTCTTTACCCACCGTGTCGTCTTTCCATTTACGATTAAGTATAGATCGATTATCATCGCCGGCAAGACATGGAACAAAATGTGAAGTATCGCGAAATGCCAAACACATGTGGTGTGATAGTTGAAGTTTTTCCATATCGTGTGGATCGACGGTGCCGGAACCTTGTTGTCCGGTAGTACGATCATCATCTGCGCACACTTGAATGATATTGGGTTTACGACGCTACTACCATAGTTATACACCAGGGCACCAGATCCACATGGCCTGTGAAGAGTATACGTGAATTTATGTTTTTAATGTAGGGGAGAGCGGGGCAAAATGGGGCAACGGAGCAAAACGGGGTTTTTGGGCAAAACTAAATTTTCCAATCATTTTTGGATCGGACAAGGTGGCAAAACTGGGCAGAAAAGCCTGATGTATCCGATAGGGCGAATTCGGGCATCCAAAAATTATTGAAAAATGACGTTTTGCCCAAAAACCCCATTTTGCCCCGTTGCCCCATTTTGCCCCGCTCTACCCTACTGAGATCTTTGGACTCAATATTTTTCATCGACGTATCACCTCTCCTTCACGGCATCCCACATCGAAACCAGAATCGAGTTTATCGCCATGTCCACAGGAATTAAATCCGCACAGTACTCAGCGACACGTACTACATGAATAATACCCAATAGATACCCTGTGAAGATCAAACCCGGGCCGTTTAAGTTTCCACACCAGCTTCTCACGGGCTCTTTCCATGAAGACATCACTGCGGATATATAATTTTCCTTTCAGAATAGTAGTAGTAGTGGTGGATTTATTGACAATATTCCAGATGGAACAATTTTTGATTCATAGCATTACATAGTGTAAGATGTCTTAAGAATATAAATATATTGTCAATTGGCCATCTACCTAAGGCCTTCAACCAATTTCAGAATAGTAGTAGTAAAAAGGTATTTATTGACAACAGCAGTTGCTCATTACAATCTCCGATACAACTCTCTATTTAGGGTAAAAGTGAGGAATATGGCCCGGTCCATATATCATTGATTTACGTGTTAATCGAGGTGGGCCATATTCACCACTTTTACCGTATTGATAGGTCGCTTTTAATAAAACTGCCAATGGGCCATCGACCTGAGTCCTTCAGCCCATTTTCAGGATATTTTTTTTATATTATACGAAACAAGGCTTCAAATCAGTAACCTCTTATAGAAGAATTGTTGGTTTATTTTTTATGGACTTACCTATGGATGGACGGTGTGTTATGCATGGAAATGACGCTTGCTTGCCCGCGTCGTCGACCAAACCCTCAGCGACAGCCTTTGTAAAAGTATACGTATTGGGAAACTCACCGAGGACATCCGATAGAGCCGCGTCGGTCAGACCAGTTGGACTTGCCAAGTCGGCAGCTATCAAGTCTTCTATCAACTTCATGCCGGTCGGCGACGGATACGTCACTTCCATAATATTTTTTTTATAACAGTGAGAATAAACGGTTGACACGTACATGAATCCTTCGATATGTTTGCATTGCTTAGCCAAATCAATCATTGCCCGGGTTCCCATAACGTTGATCTGCAAAGCAGTGCTCATTCTCTCCATGAACTTAACAGTCGATGCGACATGAAATATCATGTTCACTTCATCGATCATCGTGTCCCTGTCATTTTTCGATAAGGCCATTCCGTCTTTCATCAGGTCACCTTCTACGATGCGTATCTTTGACTTGAAATCGGTGCCCGTCCCTCGCAAAGTATCGAATAGCTGCAATTACGATACACCCTCCTTGAACCCCTTCCATGGTGGCCGCGGTCAGGGAAAACCGGGAAAACCGGGAAAAGTCAGAGAAAAAAATCTTGGTCAGGGAATCAGGGAAAAGTCAGGGAATTTCGAAATTGGTCAGGGAAAAAGTAAATTGTCGCTGGACCTTCTATAAATCTATAAGAAGTACATAAAAAGGAGCCTTAAAAAAATTGGGAACATTGTGGAAAAAAAATAGAATCAAATATTAATACCAATAATTAGGCATTTTCATTTCCATAATTAATTTTTTTTAATAGAGGTCGTCAGAAGTTTGGTCAGGGAAATTTTTTTATTGGTCAGTGAAAAGTCAGGGAATTTTTTCCGGGGAAAAAACGGCCACCATGTCTTCGATACTACCGCAATGAAGCTTTAAGGTAAACGTACCAATGACCGGACACGTCCCAGTGGCCGGACAAGGCGTGCGTGCAGGAGAGATGGAAATACGATTTTCCATGCATGTCCAGGGACTGGGACTGCTCCTTTAAGTGTCCGGGCATTGGTACGTTTACCTTAATCTCCAGTGGTCCGTTTTCGAAACTGCGCTTCAGCACACTTCGCGGTCACAAAAATACTCGGATCATACACACTGAGAAAAAGTGGCATAGTAAGAGCAACAATATCGAATAGTTCCCATGGGGAACGTCGATATTTTATAGTTACGACTATGACAAAAAATCATCGTTGCAACCAAAATTATGTTTTGACCAATTGAATGTGCACTTTCAGAAACTATCTATGTAGACGTTCCCCCGGAGAACTATTCGATATAGTGAGAAACACTATCCTTTTTCTCAGTGCATTTACAACTTTTCGACAGTTATGACGACATTATGATGTCAGTCCAAAAATGGTCCGAATGGTCGAACCATTGGAGCGTTCATTGTTTACTGACCTCAAGACAACAGTATTACTGTGTTGCCCTCCAAACTTACCGCATTGTCCAGGTACTTATCGATTCTTTCCCGAGCGTTCTTGCCCCTCTTTTCCCGGACTAACAGGTAAATGCGTTTTACATCGGGACAGCCCCTCAATAACTTTTCAACCAAACACTGTCCCATGAATCCGGTCGACCCGGTGACAAACACCGTTTTTCCAGCGTAGAATCGCTGAATATCACTTTCTTCGTAACGCTCGCTGACAATTTCCTTGCCGTCTTTTATCCGACTGGCAATACTCGTCATCGTGATGCTGGCAAATGTTTCAAGTTTTTATTAGATAAAAAATGAACGGCAGTGAGAAAACACAATATTGTCTGGCAGCTGCCAAGGCGTTCAACCGGGGATTCCTCTAAGGGCCGTGCGTCCGTTCCAATGCAAGTGCATCAACTGATCGACATCGATCGAATCACCCTGTACAGTCGAATCTCCGTAACATCGCGCACTCGGGGCTCTGGATGTGTTGTGTTACACAGCGAAATAATGAAATACCCCCATTCTATTGTAATAGTCTGATTTGTAGAAAGAGACGTGCCTAAGCGACGCATGCGCAAAACCGCGCGGCGTGTCTCGCCAGCAGAGCGACTCCGTACAGTGGGGGAAGCTTTCTCCTCACGGCGAGATGGCTCAGAGAGAAAATTGAGGGGAGGTGCAATATTATGGAGAGTCCACTGTATCTATAAACGACGTTAAATTGTTAATGCGTTTTTAATATTCATGGATGAAACTCCTGGCCTTACCGGATGAGCTGATGTATGTGCGAATTTTCTCAGTCTCAGTGCTGTATTGTGTTCCAATTACATACATCATCGAGTGATGCAGCCGAATCGTGGCGAATATCACACCTGTGTACAACAATTGCTTATCTGCGTATATTTTTATTATTTTATTTTTAGATCCCCCCCCCCTTACCCGTTATAGGCAATGTGCTTGTGTGCACAGTCGGCCCGGATCAGTGGCCAGTCAACATTGGTCTGAAATCGGCACACCAATGACTCATGAGAGATCATGCATCATCCGACCAACGGTGGGCGAACCGGTATTCGGCTGAACATTGGCCTAAAATCGGAAAATCAATGTTTGGTGAGTTCGTAATCGGCCGAATCGACAAACCAACAATTGGCGAGTGAATACTTGACCAAGCATTGGCCGCCAATTGTCAAACCAACCAATGGTGAGAAAATATTCGGCCGAACATTGGCCTCAAATCGACTAACCAACAATCGGCGCGTCGAACATTGGCGCCGAGCATTGGCCGCAAATTATCAAACCAACCATTGGCGAGCCAATACTTGGCCGAACATTGACCGCGTGTTGGGGATTCGACAATCCCCACGCCAACACTAGCCCGACAATCAGCCGCGTCCGTTCCATCGGCAAAACCGACATGGGATCGACCAATGCCCCGGTTGGGTATCTATATATATGCCGAACTAATGTACATTCGACCGACATGCTTTCGATCGTCGCGCACGTGCGAACTGTCAACTCATCCGTCATAAATAATGCACAACAGCAAAGTGTAACGTAGCAAAATGTCCCGCATATAAATTACGGTATTACAGTAATTGTGAAAGCAGTTTTGCTGCCAAGACCGACGTTTTGGTCTATTGTTGTTTAAATGTCGCACAATCGAATGTGCGCCATCATGAATGATGAAAATGATTCATGATTTTTCATAAACATTGCTAACGTACAGTGAGCCACTGTGTTCAACTGTCAACTTCCGCTCTTTTGTTTCCTCATAGAGCGAGCTTTGTTTTGGTAAAAAAAAAAATTTGAGATTTCAACGTGTCTGGAAAGTTCCAAAACATCGAAAAATCACATTTAGAAAAAATGTCCGTATGTGTGTGTGTATGTGCGTGCGTGAATCAGAGGCGAAACATTCAAACTGCTATAAGGTAAACGGCCCAGTTTCCGCCGCTGTCCCAGTTACCGCCATTAATCGCAATTTATACTAATAATAAATACAGCATACGTTAAATACAAACGAAATTGACGGCATGTTGAAGAGCGGTTTACTCTTGATTAATGCCGCGATACGTATATTTTTTGTAAAATGTTCCCTTTAACAATTTAAGATGGCGGAAACTGGGCTGCTTACCTTAACTCGAGAATGCCGTGACCGACCAAGCTGAAATTTCACACAAATGAGAAAAAAACGTCAGCGGTCAAAATTTTTCCAAAATTTCATTGAAAAATGATTTTTAATTTTTTCTAAAATGTCTATGCGCTCCAGCTCTTACAATTTTAGAGCAAAGACTCTGCCATCGTCTGATCGGTCGATAAGCGAAAAACTTGAGTGTGGTAAAATAAGTAAATAAAACACTACGATAAATTTCGTTTACGTACGATTCTAATAATTAAATAAACATTATTTAACTCGTTTAGGGTAAAAGTGGGGAATACGGACCGGTCCATATATCATTGATTTGCGTGTTAATCGAGGTGGGCCATATTCACCACTTTTACCCTAATCATTGAATTGTAATATTTTATATAACCGATCGGTTCACACTCGAAACAAATAAAACTTGTATCGTCCGTAATATCGATAAAAATAATTTCCTTTACAAAATTTATATTTACTGTAATCAGACAACAGGATGGAAAGCTGCCCAGCTGGGCGGCTGACCGGAGGCCGCCCAGCGGCCCGACCAATTCGTGCGCCGGCGGCGCGTTTCGATCGCGCGCGTCGGACCGGAGAACGCCCGGAGACGGAGACAGCCGGGCCGTCGTCCGGCCGGACCTTCCGGATTAAAAAAAACGAAAATACCCGATCGAGAAACGAGGCATCTATCGAACTCCTCGAGCGGAGACTGCGCGGCTCGCGAACCGTTCGATCCGCCGACGACAAATCGAGTGGGGAAAAACGTTTCCAGGATTCGTCGAGCCACGCCGAGAGTGCATCTCGCTGTTTCGCGTCCAAGAAACTATACGAATACAGAGAAGGCGCGAGTTTGCGCGCCGTTGGGCGCCTCGGCCGCGCGCCACTTTGAGACACTATAAAGCGGAAATGGAATTTCATTAGCAGTGCAAATACGGTTCGTTGGCCATTAAAGGACCGAGTCGCAGCATCATCTCCAACACCTCGGTGTCCCGACAGCGGAACCGTCGGAGTTCCGCTGTTGGTTCTGATGCGCTTGGCGTTCGCACACAGAAACGCTCCTGCCGTGGCCTTTTGTTCATTGCTCGTTTCATCTCTTCTCCGGGCTTGTAACCCCTCCGGTCGTTGCTGGTGTGGAGCGCCGGCGTCGACTTTGTGGCCTCGACGAAAGAACGAAACAGGAAAAAAGAAATGAATTAAAAAAAAAAAAATCTAAGTGAAGGAGCTACTGAGCGAGAGCGTGAGAGAATAAAGAAAACACGAATAGTCGGTCAGCCGGTGCGGTGGGCGCGCAAGCGCTGGGAAAATTTAATGGTTTAGCGTCCCACTGCGCACGGAGAAAAGACCTTCAGCCCCCACACCCTTACAATGTAATTTTGCTCAGCGTCGGCCCTTTGGAGAATTTCACTCGTCACGATAGTGCGAGTTGCTCTTTAAGTTGAAAAAAAATGGAGTCGAATTAATGGAGAATAAAAAAAGTAGTCCGACATTTTTATACGGTATGAAAATCCGGTGGGAAACTGCTTTGGAAAGTGGGTGTGCAATTGTGTATTCCAAGCGGGAGGCGCCTTGCGGCTTGCAACCACTAATTAGGACTTGTGGCAACTCTCGGTCGAGCCGGCATCCTCGTTGGTCCGACTACCCGCCATCAAGCCTGCATAATATCCGACTAGTGGATGAGATCCGATTTACTGAGAGTTTTGTGGCCTGCATCCGGTAATTCAACGATCCCAAGTCCGATATCCGTTGTTACGAAGTTGGGCCGTCCAACCGCTTGATGGGGTACGATTTAAAAAATAAATAAACATCTGACCGACATTCATTCTTCGTCTCGGGACAGCCGATAGTTGAGGCGGCAATCAGAAGTCGACTCTAAGAGTGATGCAAGGGATGCTGGGAGGAACATCACCTGTCTTCAAAGTCGGTCAAATTCTTTGAGTACCCGAGTAGAAATTTTCGAGCGTTACATCGGGCCCTGATAGGGTCCTGATAAGGCTTTATCAGGCCCTTGTCAGGCCTTATCAGGACCCTATCAGGGCCCGATGGAACGCTCGAAAATTTCTACTCGGGTAGTTGAGGACCAAGATGGACCATACGTATCAACGACTAAGAATCAAAAGGTCCTTGATAGTTACACGCTATCTAGATTGCATAATATCCCACCAGTGGATGAGATCCGATTTACTGAGAGTTTTGTGGCCTGCATCCGGTAATTCAACGATCCCAAGTCCGATATCCGTTGTTACGAAGTTGGGCCGACCAACCGCTTGATGGGGTGGAATCAAAAAAAAAAAATCTGACCAACATTCATTCTTCATCTCGGGACCGCCGATAGTTGAGGCAGCGATCAGAAGTCGGCGCCGACTAAGAGTGATGCACGGGATGCTGGGAGGAACGTCACGGGTCACGAAAGTCGGTCAAATTATTTGAGTTGTTGAGGACCAAGATGGACCATATCGCACCCCTAACAACAGTGAAACATCTCTTATGGGATTATCATATAAGATGTTACACTGTTGTTCTGAGGGTGCGATATATATTTTTATTTTCATATTTTTCGAATAAGAGTGATGTACTGTATTCTGGGAGGAACATCACGAGTCTTGAAAGTTGGTCAAATTTTTTGAGTAGTTGAGGACCAAGATGGACCATACGCATCGACGGCTAACAATCAAAAGGGCGCATGCCGAATTTTTAGGTACATGGGACAGATCTTTTATCTATATAGCAGAATATTCTATCACGGATGAGATCCGATTTACTGAGAGTTTTGTGGCCTGCATCCGTTAATTCTAACCGCTCGCTAGTTGCAGGGAACTTGAAACGGTACCAGGTCGTTTATCCGACGTTACTGTTACGTAGAGAGGCAGAAGTGTACTGAGATTAATTGAAACGAGACAGATAGGACGAGGTGGGAGGCTGACGTCTACTCCAACCGGTATGAAATGATTGTCTTTCCGAAAAGGACTTCTCGGTGAGCTCCCGTAGTGGATAGATTATTTCAATATTCTATATCCAAGTGCCCGTATAATTGTGTCTAAATTATTACATCTCATCGTCTGGGGATTCGTCCATATATTACCTGGCCAGGTTAAACGACAATCACTCAACGAACTGGATCGACTACGTCATTAGAGAGTAGTTATAATTATTATATACATATATTTCGACGTGATAGTTATACACGGCAATTATTTTGTCTGGTCGGAAAGTCAGTATTATATTTAAACGAAAAGTTTATATATAACAGTTTTTCATTTTGTATACATGTAATATATATACATAATTTATTCTTTGACTTGAACAAATAACGATTTTTTTTCATGAAATTCGGTTGAATTATTACTGTTTATTTTTTGTGTTTTTTTCTATGATTAATTATTGATCTTTTTTGTCGTCATAAACACCAATTATTCGTAACATATATATATATATTTTTGTTTGTTTTAAATTTATGTCTTGATATTTTACTACGCGCAACAAAAATTACATATACATATACATATACATATATTACGTCTATTTATATTCTATTAAAATGCCCCATTTAATTTACATTAATGTTCCTGTAATTGTAGTTTAAATTTTTCTGTGCACTGTACTTCTTTTTATCTCACATATAACTATACTTCGTAATGGACTCTTTAAATTATAAAAATATTTTATTTCCGTTATATCACATAAAATCACTACATAATGTACGACTAAAAAAAAAAGGTGATCCTCATTGATTCTTCGTCTGCGGACAGCCGATAGTCGAGGAGGCGATCGGACATCGGCGAAGAATAAGTGTGATGTACGGGATGCTGCTAGGAAGATCACGGGTCACGAAAGTCGGTCAAATGCTTTGAGGAGTTGAGGACCGGTATAAGATGGACCATTCATATCGACGGCTAAGAATCGAAAGGGCGCGTCCCGAGTCTTAAAGCACCCGGTAAAAGCCCCTTCGATTCCTACCCATCGATATACGTGTATACCTATATATATCTCGCTTCAATTTATCTTGCGAAATTCGTCGGCGCTGTTCGACCCTTCGAGGGCCCGGGGCGAAGCCTTGGACATGCAAATTACACAAATTGCTCAAAGTTTAAGCTTTAAATACACTCTATCGAGTGAACGAAACTTTGACCTCTTCCAGCCGGCCAGTTTGCTTTATACCCTCGGCGAGGAGCAACTTTCGATACGTGAACTCTGTAGTTACCGCGGTTATAGAGGCGTCCGTGTCTGACCGGTATCGCCCCTTTCCACTTGCGATCCATCTTCGCCGCTGTCCGGAAGTCCTCCGGCTGGTTTCTCAGCTCCGCTCGGGTCAGTGTTGGGTCAAGTATTCAATCGCCGATCGCTGAACCATTGATTCACTATTTTTTGGCCCGCTTACGTGGCACACAGAGCGGGGCAAAATGGCATGGCGGGGCAAATACCGTAAGTAGGGGAGAGCGGGGCAAAATGGCATAGCGGGGTAAAAGGGGATAATGAGGCAAAACGCAATTTTTTAATAACTTTTGGATGGTGGCGTGGGCCAAAACGGGGTTGTAAATCCGGATGTATCGTTGGGGTAAAATGGGGCATACAAAAATTATTGGAAAGTTGAGTTTTGATCTCACTGTTCCGTTTTGCCCCACCGTCCCATTTTGTCCCGCTCTTCCCTACTTGAAGTATGTATTGAAATATCAAGTACCTGAAGTACATACTGCTGGGTAGTTATTGAGTATGGATGTATTGAGTACTGGCAAAACTGAATTGCGAAAGTTCTGAGTACTGAACACTGACTCGGTAGTTGATACTTTAATGGGTAGTTCGAGTACTTAGTGTATTTGCCGAGCTCTGCTGGAACGCATTACCGATCCACCAATTTATTTATTTTTCTATCTCCCGAATACGCGTTGCGTCATTCAGAAAACTTGACCTAACTCGAAGCAACAATTTACATAAAACATTATTGCGAATATATATATTTTTTTTCTATTACAGTAGAACCTCGTTTATGCGAACCCTCCGAGACCGGGTCTAGTTCGGATAATCGAAACGCAATTTTCTTTATATATAACGGCATACAGAAGAGCGGGGCAAAATGGGACAGTGGGGAAAAGCTCAATTTTCCAATAATTTTTGGATGCCCTATTTTGTCCCAACGGTCCATCCAGATTTTCAACCCCGTTTTGCCCCACGGACCACCATGGCCCACCATCCAAAAGTTATTGGAAAGTTGCGTTTTGTCTCGTTATCCCATTTAGCCCCACTCGCCCCTATACCAAACTACAAAAGTAATTTTTCACATATTTCCACCCTCGATGTCTTATTTCAAGGTTTTCTGTGGAACAAAGTCGTCCATTTTTTAAATCGCCTAACGCTAGCTACGCGCATTTGAGCAGCGAAATCTCAAAGCCGCTTCAGTGTGAACTGCGTATGTAAGGCGATTCGACCGATTTGGTATTGAAACTAATCTCCGATGCGCGCTGCCCGACTCTGCTGGAGTGGGTGAAACTGCTCGGATAAGCCAGTGTGCGAGTGGATTGTCGGGGAAAGAGGAAAATCCGCTCTTCAACGCGCTCAAACCCGGGTGCGGTTCTTGCCGCAGCGAGCAACAACGTATAATGTTTTGCGCCAACGTTCGGATAACCGAATCCGAATGGACGGGGTCATGGTGCGGATAATTGAGGGTTCGGACGATCGAGTTTCTACTGTTCGTGAAATTGAAATGCATTAAAAACCACGGACAGAGTTGTGAAACCTTAAGTCTTCGCGGAATTTACTGTCCCAATTCGATCGATACAAAAATCAATATTTCTCGTCCCGTCCTCGCAATCTTGGGAGCGATATTGGCCGCACAGAGAAAAAAAAATCAATTGAGTCAACAAAATGTGCGCTTACGCGCCCAGAAAAATAATTAATTTGACGGCCACCGTTTATTTGGTTTGAGTAAAATATTTATTTGATTTGATTGACAACCCGTAAGCGAACATTTTGTTGACTATTAATTTTTTTTCTCAGTGCAGCGATGGAAAAAAGGACGAAACAAAAATTGTAAAAGAAAAAGGTTAAAAACTCGCAAGGACGAGGAGAGAGCAACACGTGACGAGAGGTGGTGGAAGCGGAAGCAGAGAGTTTCCTCCCACCCCCGACTCGCGAGAGGGCGACTAACAGCATGGGCGGTACTATTGATCTAGCGAAGGTTCCAGCTGACCCGCTATCGTATCCAATCGGTATACGAAAGCTTTCCCCATCGTGCGGCCCCAGCGAGAATCCTCGGGGCTCTCTTCCTCCCCCATTTTCTCTTTGCACCGCCGCTGACAATCGGCGAGAAGTCGTTTGTCCTTGCGCCCAACTTGCTTCGAAGCGTCATTCGCTGTTTCATATAATTGACGAGCTCAGCGCTCGGGAAACGTTTCGAAGCTCGCGAACCGAAAGCTCAGCGGTCGTTGGTCCTCCGCACCCTCCCCCAGGCGAAGAGTTCACCAATTTGGCTGCGTTACCTGACGCAGCTCGGCACGATGTACCCTACAGTCTGCTATGTAGATTTTCAACGACGGAGCAAGTTCGTGACCCTTCCGCGGCGCCTCCCGACATGCTACCCGCCTTGCAGACCGTCCCCCCACTCCGCCGCTCTTTCCCCCACCACCGGCAGGTTGCGCCTGCACACTTTAGCGCGGCTGAACGCTAAACGCTTTCGTCTCGTCCATCCCGCAGTCTCTACACGTCGAGTACACTGTATCCCTCCGAATGATATTACTAGAGCCACAAACTTTGCCAAAGTATATTCATCCGGTTTCGCGGTTGGGAAAATTGGATCGTATGCGGAACACGGAGGTACAATGATCGTTTGTGTTTCGATGGTGTATCTCTGTCTGACGAGCAATGCGCTCTTTAGCGTTGCAATTAGATAATTACGGTTTGAAGAAGGTAATGGTGGAGTTGGAAGAATGGATGGGTTAGGAGTGGCTAATTTGAGGGCGTTAGTCTTAGAAGGACCTTCTTTTGAGATGAGACTTTTATGTCCGGTGATGTATCGATTAAAAACAGTCCATTTTGCACATGGTATTCCGTTTCATCCGACTCTGCCCTAGTTGCGGATTGGATACTGACCTTCCAATTAAGTTCTTGTTGAAAGCAGTGCATTTAAAAAAAATTACATAGTAAAAGGAACAATGGCGACTTTTTATGATAGAAAAATAGTTCCCAAAGGGAATTTCTGCATTTTATAGTTACGGCAATGACAAAAAATCATGGTCGCAACCACAATTATAAGTTAACCAATTGAATGTACACTATTGGGAACTATCTACATAGACTTTCCATCTGGGAACTATTCGATATAGTGGGAGATACTATCTTTTTTCCAAGTGCGTTTTGATCCCAGTACAAGGTGTGCTGGGATCTCATTTTCATGGAAAAAATAGAAAATCGGAAAGGTTTAACTCTATCATTCGTTATCCGGAAAAACCGAATTCGCGCAAATTGGAAGTTTCAAATTGAGCGCTTTACTCACTAACAGATACAAGGATGGCTCGGTGAGGAGTGGATACGTTGCGTCCATCACTCTTAAAAGGGCTTAGAATTTTCCACCTTTATTTTAGATGAGACTTTTATGTCCGGTGAAAAATTGATTCAAAACAGTCCATTTTACCATTGAATTCCGTTTCATTCAATTCTGCCCTATTAGCGTATTAAATAATCAACTCCCAATTAACCTCTTATTGGAAGTCCCGTTTCGACCCCAGTCCAGGTTGTAGACTCATTTTTACAAAAAAAAAACACAACATCAAAAAAAGGTTTACCACCATCCGTTATCCGCAAACCCCAATTTCGCGAAAATTGGAAGTTTCATATTGGTCTCTCTTCCACTAACAACCACGGTAGTTATGATTGTATTGATTCAGAAACTCGCACACGGCTTCGTTTCCTTGGCGATTGGATCTCTTCGATTTTCCACGATTCCCGATATTTTGTTAATGAAAACTCCCAGCTGCCTTGGCGCGGAGGGTTCGTTTGAAATTCCTTGCGGTCTCTCCGATGCGAGTTCCTCGTCCCCTTCGGCGTCGTCAATATTGTTGTAACACACATCTCCCCCACCCCGCTTCCTCTTCTATGGATCGCGTCGCGAGTTAATTAAAATTCCCTCTGATATCGAGTAAAATTATAAGCCAATACCCGACGAAGCGTTAAAGAGGTTTTGCATGGCAAGGCGGCTCAGAGACATCCGCATACATCGCCACGAGTGTAAACGGAGTTACGTGTGTGAGCTCCGAATAAACTCGATATCACATACGACCGGGTAGGTGGGTGGCAGCTAGATCAAATACAATGGGCGATAGGAGGATGGATGCAGCCGCCGACTGCATTGGCAAACATCCGATAGTCGGACCGAAATTTAGATCAAACAGTCTCATATCAATAGTTATTATTCCGGGCTATTTCTCGTTCCGATAAATTCGCATCGACGAGTTTTCTCGGCGAGAGATATCTCTGTGTGTGTGCAGTGTTCGTCGGGTGGGTCGTAAAGCGTTGCGGCGTCGAACTGGGCTTTAAAATCGAATACCTATTTCCGTATCGTCGATAACCGGTGCTCGAGGTTTCCCCATGTGCGATTCGTTTGATTCTGGCGAAGCTCTGCCGCACGGCTGATAGCCGCGGACCGACGGAATAGGAACCGACCGAGAGAGACCCCGCTGGCTTTGAAGTCCGTTAACCAGTTGCAGCGCCCACTCTGCGGTACGATGTCATGAAATTTTATGGCAAACTCATCTTTGGGCGAAAAGCTAGACCGCGCTGGCGGACACGCTGATAGGTTCTATAGCTGAAAACTCTCTCCGGGCGATTTTGAAATGGGATACGAATAGGATCGCTCGTATATATATTGTTATTGTAATTGGGACCGGCTCGGTGCGTAAGGACAAAAAAAACGGAAATGGACAAATATAAAAATGAGGATTTACTTATTACGCATTAACCGAGTCGACCCGCTATAAGGCAGTAGCTTTGAGAAGCGGGGGACAATAACGATAAATAAAATAAAAATAATTGTAATTGTAATTGTAATTTATTGAGGTGTTGAGCTATATATATATACATTTATTCGATGGTTATTTGGTAACGAAGGAAGTGCGAGAACTTCAAGATCGAAAAGATCCATGCTAAAAATACTTCGCAGGTTTTGCATCGAGCCCGGAAAAGGCCTGATGCGTTACATCGGGGCCGCGATAAAGTCCCGATGTAAAGTTCCGGAATGTTTACGATGAGGTGTGTTTGTACGAGGTATCGATAGGAGGTTGCACCGCGTTATCGTTATGGACGATCGATCAGTCGACGATTAGACCGCGTGGGCCTCGAGCCAATCGATGTACTCGGCTACTCTGGTGTAGACGGTCGGGTACGTGCGGGAGGCACAGCCGTTTGCCCAGGACACGAGACCGACGAGTTTGCCGTCAACGGTCAATGGACCACCGGAGTCACCCTGCAACACGGACGAATGTACATGCACAAAATTACCAGTAAATATAAATATGACGTCAGAGAAGGGATAGCTCACGTGGCAAGATCCAGTCTCGACTTTGGGGTCGTGAGCGCAGATGTGGGTGTCGTGGATGGTGTAGCCTCTGGGGGAATAAATTTCGGAACAGTAGCTCTGATCCGCGATGAGGATATCGGCGCGCTGAAGTTTCCTCGGGCTCTTGCCGCCTTCCTGTAATTTGTTAATCGTTCGTTGATCAATCGCTCTTCCATAGACCAGCTTACTTTCTTGTTTATGGGTTTATGGCTATTTATAGGTTGGGTAAGTGGGATAAGCGGAATAAATTCGGTAATGCGATAGGTTGGGGAGGTAGGATAAGGTGGATAAGTGGGATAAGTTGGGGAGGTAGGATAAGGTGGAGAAGTGGGATAAGTTGGGGAAGTAGGATAAGGTGGATAACTGGGATAAGTTGGGTAGTGGTGAGGTGGGATTAGTTGGGGACGTGGGATAAGTTGGGTAAGTGGGATAAGTTGGGTAAATGGGATAAGTTGGGTAAGTGAGATGAGTTGGGTAAGTGGGATAAGTTGGGTAAGTGGGATAAGTTGGGTAAATGGGATAAGTTGGGTAAGTGAGATGAGTTGGGTAAGTGGGATAAGTTGGGTAAGTGGGATAAGTTAGGTGAGTAGGATAAGTTGGGTAAGTGGGATAAGTTGGGTAAGTGGGATAAGTTGAGTAAATGGGACAAGTTGGGTAAGTGGGATAACTTAGGAGGTTGCTTTCTTACCTTCAGGGTTCCCCATCCGGAAACAACGGCGACTGACTCGGCTGGTACTTCCTGATTGGGTTCGGGTAAAGGCACGTACGATATCGTCTGCGACATCTCGAACTGTTTGTCCACTTTGATGAGAGCGATGTCGTTGATCCACGAATTCCGCGCATCGTATTTATCATGAACGATTATCTCGATGGCCATATGCGTTGCCTGCGGATAATCCAAGTGGATCGTGCCGGCGATGACTTTTATGTCGTCCGCCCGTTTTCTGATATTCAAATGATAAATTTAATTTTATATGAAAAATTGTAACTAATCATTTATTTGAGCAAATGATACATCTGGTCTTCGTGATCTGCTGCCGAGAAGGTTTTATTTTATTTTTACATACCCCTGTACGCAGTGGGCCGCTGTGACAACGTAATCCTGGTTGAGCACCGATCCACCGCAGAAGTGAAAGTTGTAGAGGGTCTGGAGCGATACCTGGCGAGCAGTAAAGTGGAAACAATGCTTTATAGTCAGACACGATTTACAGAGTAAAATGCTTGAATCCCAGAGCGATATCTGTCTCGTCCTACTCCGGCGCTGCGGAGTTTGCTGATACTGTAGTTTTTCCGTCCGTGTGTGTGTGTGTATGTGTGTGTGCTCTTCCAACGGGATGAGCTAGAGATTCAATCGATATCGCCTCGCTTCAGGGAACGCTGCGGGACATACCGGTTTTGGTGCCACTTGACGGGGTGACTCGATACGGAAAACTCGCGGCTTTTACGGCGCGCTGCTCGAAACAGCGCTAAACGCGCCGAAGTTTCGTTAGTAGATGAATAGTCAATTTTGGGAAAGTTGCAGAGAATTAAGGAGATGCGAGTCAGCGTAATTTTTAACTAAATAATTTTGTTTTTACATACTTGTTTTTTAAGCCCGAAATTGATTTACGAGAGATTGGTTGGGCAAATTAATTTTAACACTGTGTTCTTTTAACAAATGTTCTTTATGCAATTTCTCGAATTATATACGAAAGAGGGGTACGGGAGGGGGCGGTCAATGAACGGCGAAAATAAATATATTATAGAAGATATCTTAAAAGTATTAAAAAAATATATATATTTGATTACCTGGTACGGTATCTCGCCCTCCAGTGCATCGTTGCCATTGATGACTTTCCCGTCGAGAGACCTCGGCATTGGAACACCCCCTGTAAAATTGCGTCTATTTAGCATTTTGCATGGAGTCTCGCAACTTCAGTTATCGCTTCACACATTTTGATTGAAAAAAATAAAATTGAAAAACAAAAATTGAGAAACAACCATAGGTTTAACGTTCCGGATAATATTATACCGCGTTAGTGTCGCATAATATTTTTTGCGTCGATTGTAGGAGAAGCGCTACTTCTTGTGCGTGCCGATAGTGTTTTCGCGTGAAGCGCGTGAGAAGTAAAATCGGGCCGATGTGCGCGTGCGCCGTGTATTTACAGTACGCCGTGCTGTAAAGCGCCACTTACGCCACGCTCGACAGGCACGAGAACAAAAATTGGGCCGATGTGCGCATGCGCCGTGTATTTACAGTACGCCGTGCTGTAAAGCGCCACTTACGCCACTCTCGACCGACACGAGAAGTAGCACTTCTCATGCACGCCTTACAAAAAAAAAAAATTAAGAAACTTTACTTAACCAGCGGATACAGAAACAGCTTACCTTGGGAGAGAGCCACCAGGGAAAAAAATACCAGAGCCGACTTCATCGTTGCTGAATCCTGATCCGGCTACTGTGACGAATGTCGAGCGAATCATCCTTTATATACTCTCATCTTGTGCAACAATTCATCTGTGACAGATCGATAGAAAGAAAAACGAAAAAACCCCGACCGATTAGATACACATCTACGAGATATACGTGTCATAGAGGAAATCTGAGTTCCGATTCCGTCGCCGATATTAACGTTTAAGCGGATTTGACGGATGAGACTTTTATCCCGCATGATTCGCAATCAGTTAAATCGGGTTAATCAAGGGTTTGCTCGAGGCGCCGAGTGCACCTTGTTTTCTTTTTTTTTCTGTCGATGCGTTAATGAAGTGCAAGTTCTTTTCCGCACCGTGCCCGAAGCTCGGGATGAATCGATTCGGAAAGCCCGTTTCGCTTTACCGTCGAGGCTATAATGAAAAGTGTATTTTAAAAGCACTCGACGTCTTCAACGGGTCTGAGAGTCAAGAGGTTAAAAAAAAAATAGAAAAAAAAGAACCACAGTCGGCGATTATTCCGAGTGGTTCTCCGCAAAACGGGGCGATACTCTGAGAAAAAGAAATGGTTGGATTAAGCAAATGCGCGGTGACATACGTCCAAAGGTGTATTTGGTTGGTTCAACAAAAATGTTTCTTTTAATCGAAAATTGTTGAATAAATTGAAGCAAATAATCGTTTAACAAAACAATGCTTTATTTGCACCAAACAAATAACAGCTTTGAACGTGTGTCACTGCGACTTTTGGTTAATCCAACCAATTTTTTTTCTCAGTGCAGTAATTTTTCAATAGTAATTTTTTAATAGTATTTTTTTAATAGTAATTTTTTAATAGTAATTTTTTAATAGTAATTTTTTAATAGTAATTTTTTAATAGTAATTTTTTAATAGTAATTTTTTAATAGTTATTTTTTAATAGTTATTTTTTAATAGTTATTTTTTAATAGTTATTTTTTAATAGTAATTTAATAGTTTTTAGTAGTAATTTGGTTAAACCAACCAATTTTTTTTCTCAGCTCGCGGAGTTTCGAGCTGAAAATACGAGAGTGTAAAACTTCTGGTCCTGCGTCGTCGGCGAAGAGGAAAAGCCGCACGAGACTGGCTCGTATCGTTCGGAAGTGCGGAATCGTTCGATGCAAAGATATTAAAATCGTCGGCGCAAGATTAGCCGTTCTATTTGTGTACTTGCATCGATCGCATTCTCGGGAGATAAGAGCAATCTCTGGGTGGCGTCCGCGATTTTATATCGTCGGTTCTGTTTACAAACTCGGCAGTTGCAATGATATTGATCGATGCAGTCGTTTTTTTATTTTTTTTTAATTCTTTTTTAGCTCTTGGCCTTTCCTTTCACGGATCGTTGTTCGATGAAGAATCAACGATCCGTAGGTGAGAGTGCACTGCCATATTCTACGGTCGAATATTTCTCGGGTACACTTTCCGCTCCGGCGTCCGAGGGCGAGAGCAGAATACTCGTCGCGTTAACGGCCAATTCCATTATGTCCGGATGGCCTTAGACTTGGAGCACGGCGGCGTTGGCCGGGATCCAAGAAAGGTACTTCGCGATCTCCGTACGGACGAGGAAAACTCGTCTCGGTCCTTGCCGCTGGTTCGACGGCCAACGAGTTTGTCATTTAGTGTTAGAACTGCGCCCAAATAACCATGATTTTTGTTTTTTTTTAATGTAAATAATTTATACTTTGTCAAACATTGCAAACACAATTTGTGAAATTTATTTAGAAGAAAGATATAGACATACTGAGAACAAATTGAGGGTGAGGGTGGACGAGTGGATCGGAGCGCGTCTCACACGCAGTAGGCCCGGGTTCGATTTCCGGCAAGCACCAAGAATTTTCTGTGGTGTTTCTTCTGCAAAAAAGTGGTTTGGAACCTACTGTAATAGCAGGTGCGGAGGAAAGGTCCAGCGCCTCGGTATGGGAAACTGAAAGACTGAGAAGTGTCGCGGGTTCGATTGCCGAGACTGAAGTCCCGTAGGTCACAGGAACACGACTATATCCGTATGGCCGAGGCTACAGTCTCGGACTCATACGCTATGAACGCTGAAATCTTGAGAATATAGCATATGGGAGTGGTTTAAGATTTTCAAATTCCACTCCCATATGCTATGAACGCTGAAATCTTGAGAATATAGCATATGGGAGTGATTTAAGATTTTCAAATTCCACTCCCATACGCTATGAATGCAAAAATCTAGAGAATATAGCATATGGGAGTGGTTTAAGTTTTTAAAATTCTACTCCCATACGCTATGAATGCCGAAATCTTGAGAATATAGCATATCGGAGTGATTTATGATTTTCGAACTCCACTCCCGTGTGTTATATGAGGTTTGGGTTTTTTGAAATTCACTCCCATACGCTATGAACGTCGAAATCTCGAGAATATAGCATATGGGAATGATTTAAGATTTTCAAATTTCACTCCCATACGCTATGAATGCAAAAATCTAGATAATATAGCATATGGGAGTGAATTACGATTTTCAAATTCCACTCCCATACGCTATGAATGCAAAAATCTAGAGAATATACCATATGGGAGTGATTTAAGATTTTCAAATTCCACTCCCATATGCTATGAATACCGAAATCTTGAGAATATAGCATATCGGAGTGATTTATGATTTTCGAACTCCACTCCCGCGTGTTATATGAGGTTTGGGTTTTTTGAAATTCACTCCCATACGCTATGAACGTCGAAATCTCGAGAATATAGCATATGGTAGTGATTTAAGATTTTCACTCTCATATGCTATGAACGACGAAATCGCGAGAATATAACATATGGGATTAATTTATGATTTCCGCTTCAGTGTGCTATATAGGATTTGGGTTTTTCGAACTTCACTCACATACGCTATGAATGTCGAGATCTCGAGAATATAGCATACAGGAGTGTATTTCCGGAGCATAGCATCGTATACTGACACCTGACGAGGCGCGACGAACCTCCGTGCCCAAGAATCGAACCGGCGACAACGAATGAGGACGGAGGAATGCGGAAAAGCGAAGTAGCCTGGAACCCTTGGGGCCGCGGTTCTTAACCTGGGGTCCATGGACCCCCAAAATACATGAGGCACCCCCTGTGGACCCCCAACGTTGAGAACGACTGCCTTAGGCGATTGGTTTTTCTCACTGACATAGTAAAAGCAACAATACTGACTTACCATAAAAAAATAGTTCCTAAGGGGAACGTTTTCATTTAATAGTTACGACATAAAAAAAAATCATGGTTGCCATCACAATTATAGATTAACCAATTGAATATACACTATCAGAAACTATCTATACAGACGTTTCCCCTGGGAACCATTCGATATAGTGGCAAATACTATCCTTTTTCTCAGTGTCCGGAAATGGAGCTGAATGGAGTAAAGTTCGAAAGTGAAGCGAAGCAAAGGATCGAGCAATTTTGTTTCGGGAGTTCCCCTCTCTTTCGGTGTAACGAACAAATACCTAATAACCACTCCGGTTGAATGCAAAGCGGATTACGGCAACTCGCCTCCATCAAACTTTACCGACTTCCCGGTAACACCAACGGCGCGCTGACCCGAACGAGACCTTATAAATTGTAATTTACGCCGCGGAGTCTCCGCAGGCAACGAACTCGGTGTGTAATTCATTTATTCAAATGACACTCGACTAGCCGGCCTATCAGTTCGCGAAAGAAACGGAGAAAAGAAGTAATGAAAACTGGCGGAATATCTAAGAGCGAGCGGGAAATTACGTTACAGGAGCCGGCGATATCGCACCCGGTAACGTCGGCGCAGATCTGACTCTGGCGAATCGAAAGGTCAACGACCCCGTAGGCCTCGGCGCGCACCTCCTGCGACACCGTTTTCACCGGAGCCCGTTGCAACGTCCACCCGGCAGCCAGTGATAAAATCCCGCCCTCCATGTCCTCGAATTCGTCGATAACCGTCGATCATGCATTGTGTTGTACATGGTTGGGCGGTTGAAGTATCGATCGTTGGAGCTAGAACCTAAAAATGCTAAACACAACTGTGTTTTTTTTTAGGTTTTCTCTCTATAGCCAAAAGTATTCTCGCTGCCATACTTTTTACATTGATTTCTTGGAATCCTGGTGTGATGAGCGGGGATGCAAAGCCGTACAGTGACCGTCAAGTGAACGTCACAGGAACGTCATGTGACGAATGCTAAATTGGCGAAAATGACGGAAATGATCGAGACCCGTCGATGACGAACGCGCATGCGCACACGGGCTGTCGCGACTCGACCAGCGAAACGTGGACGTCTATACTGATGTAAAACACAATCGTCATTTTACATCTAGGGGAGAGTGGGGCAAAATGGGGCAACGGGGCAAAACGGGGTTTTTGGGCAAAACGTCATTTTCCAATAATTTTTGGATGCCCGAATTCGCCCTATCGCTAGGCTTCAGTTATTAACTAACAAAATAACCCACAATTCACTCCCGGGCTTCTTTGCACTGAGAAAAGGATCTAAAAGGAGTAAAAATTATTATATCGCTCAAGAGGTGTTACCTTTAGCACATAGTAGTAGGGCGCTAGGGCGCCACCTATGGTAGGAAGTACCGGATTTATAAGAATTTTTCTTAGTAATACAACATTTTTTTATTACTTCAGATTATCCAAGAATTTTTGCCATAATGTCTTTGTGGTAAAAATTCTTGGATGATCTGAGACTTTCTGCCATAGGTGGCGTAAATTTAATGCGCTGGAACTTGAAATTTGCTAACAATACTTACATTAATTAAACATTAATGTACTTTGCTTGTAAAATAAAAATACACGATATTAAAATTACAAATCTTTCGCTTGAAATTTACAAAAATGTTTATGACAAACAAAAATTTTACTGTAAAATTCCAACGCCCATATGTTCGAAATTTCAGAAACAGTTTATGTAAAAAAGCTTCCAATACTGTTCCTTAATTTCCAAGCAAAATTTTTTTACCGTCTATATAAGGAAGAAGCTTTCAGATCGTTTCCAAGTTTCGGATCGATCGTGTTTGGTTTTTACTGTATAACTTCCTCGTCCAATAATCCGAGAATAGCAGTTCAGCTTTCACAGATTACACATCAATTACCATATTACTCTCTCGCCGAGTGGTTTCGAATATTTCGTAACCGGGGTTAACGGACGAGTAAAGAATTTCTCTCGTGAAAGCCAAGTATACCGAGTCGTTGCCCCAACATTTGACAAGAGCGTACCGGGGTTATCCGCGCTGCTGTGGGCCGAGAATTTCACCGACGCAGCTTTTACAGCCGAGGTCTGTAAGTCGAGCCCTTTGCGCCCCGTCCTCCGTTACATGCTCCGTCTGACCACTGGCTGGACTATCTACTGCCGCGCGAATCTCCCACCCCGAAGGGATAAGACATTTCCTCGCTCCTCCGAAGGTTTAGGAAAGCGGAATACGCTCTCTCGTGCAACCTTCCCGATTCGTCCCGAACATTTTATTCCTCTCCGATTCGGGAATTGTGAATCCTATCGGAATCGATCTGGCGAACAGAGTATAGAAGTGCGATAAAGGGCGTCGTCGAAACTGCTGCACTACGGTATTTTCTTTACTGGTCGACATCATCGGGGTGAACCGAGGGTAATATGGGAAGTTTAAAGTCCCTTAAAGTAAAGCGCGGGTTTACTTTAAAGAAAGCCGATCGTTAGCTGGTTCGATAAACTTGCCCCGGGGGAAAGCCACGTTGCCGGTATCGGGCCAGCGTTGGCCGGTGTTCCACATCGGGGTGAACCGAGGGTAATATGAGAAGTTTAAAGTCCCCTTAAAGTAAAGCGCGGGTTTACTTTAAAGAAAGCCGATCGTTAGCTGGTTCGATAAACTTGCGCTGGGGGAAAGCCACGTGGCCGGTATCGGGCCAGCGTTGGCCGGTGTTCCACATCGGGGTGAACCGAGGGTAATATGGGAAGTTTAAAGTCCCCTTAAAGTAAAGCGCGGGTTTACTTTAAAGAAGGCCGATCGTTAGCTGGTTCGATAAACTTGCCCCGGGGGAAAGCCACGTTGCCGGTATCGGGCCAGCGTTGGCCGGTGTTCCACATCGGGGTGAACCGAGGGTAATATGGGAAGTTTAAAGTCCCCTTAAAGTAAAGCGCGGGTTTACTTTAAAGAAAGCCGATCGTTAGCTGGTTCGATAAACTTGCCCTGCGGGAAAGCCACGTGGCCGGTATCGGGCCAGCGTTGGCCAGTGTTCCGCCGACATTGGACTGCTCACTGGCCCTCAAAAAATAATTTCGTAAAATCGGAATACGAAGTTTCGTAAAAATAGTTTTGTTAAGTAAGGGACAAAATCGTTTGTTCATGTTTGAACATACAAAAATGTCGTTTTATTTCTCGTGTTATTGGCAATTTTAGTTTGTGCTTTAGATTGTAAAAGTTAAGTCGGGAAATTGACAATTAAAATATCGTGGACGTTTGTTGGACAATTGGTTGTAAAAAGTACAAAGCTTTTTTATTTTGCGTGCCACTCCGCAACTTTTTTTCCCCCACCTGACAAATGTCGTTCTATGTTATCGGCGACAGGATTGCGCTTTTCGGCAACGGTTGTAATTATAACTGGAATAGTAGTTTCGCGATCGGTTAGTTGGACCGTCGCACCCTTCCGGTTTCGTGTATTTTGAGAGCACGTAAAACTTTGTACTTTATATTCACGATCGTCGGTCGGGGAATTCGCACGGAGGAACGGCATGGAGAGGCGAACTCACCGGATGCGATGCAGATCACGGAAACCAGCCGCCTCGAGCATCGGCATCTGCAATTGCAATTCGACCTCTTCGGCCCGCAATTCTCAAACTCGTACTATCCGGTTATGTATTTTCATCCCTCTCGGTCTCCGGTAATTCAGCTTTTCCAGATTTTTTCATCTAAATATATATATAAGGGTATTTCAAAAAGGTCATTTTTTAAATTTCCTCCCACCTTTTTAAAGTACAGATTTCGATCTCAAATTGAACCTTACAAAAAATCCTAAGAGGTGCGGCATTGTACGTTTTACCCAAAAAAATGCGACCGCCTTTCGCTGGACCTTTTTATCGATAAAAATATATAGTTCTACGAGGTGGGAGCTTAACTTTTTGTCATTTTTTGGATTAAACACAAAAGACTTCGATTTTTAAATTCGTATATAGAAAACTTTTAAAATGTCCAGTAGGGTGAATATGTTGAAAAAAAAAATTCTTCCCACCCTCCCAAAGTATAGATTTTTTTTTTATGGAACCTCGCGAACGCACGCCTAAGCAAAAAATCTTAAGGGATGCCGCATTCGTCGTTTACACCCAAAATGAAAGAAGTTGTCGAATTTTTTCGGTACAAATGTTGAATGCGGCATCTCTTAGCATTTTTCGCTAGGGACCGACTTTGGTGCGGTTCAATTTGAGGTAGAAATTTATATTTCAAAAGGGTTGGAGGAAAATTTAAAAAAATGTCCTTGCAAAACCCCCTAATATATATATATACGCGGTGTATATGAAT
Source organism: Ichneumon xanthorius (assembly GCA_917499995.1). Lineage (NCBI taxonomy): Eukaryota > Metazoa > Arthropoda > Insecta > Hymenoptera > Ichneumonidae > Ichneumon > Ichneumon xanthorius. The sequence continues at coordinate 6,164,804 of OU824211.1, read as the reverse complement.
TTCATCGCGAAATGGCCTAATTAGCACGCGAACGTCGTCGCGACTGTAAACTTTTATAGAGTCGTTAACGCAACGTACAGCCTTATTAGGATTTACAAGACGTTTCCGGGTGTTTGCCCGAGCGCACGAGACGGGAACTGCGCCAGCAGTATAGTTGGGACGAAAATAATCCCGGTTTAAAATATATATGTATATACATTTTAAGTTTTACAATTATCAGGGTGATGGTTTTCGTGACGATTTTAATTGAAATCTGCACGACGTAGGGAAAGTGGTATCTGTGGAATGGATTTTTCGCCTTGGTTTCAATTTTTCAATAAAAAAAAAAAATGTATATATATATTAAAAAATCGGCCCGACCGAACGATCGATACGGCGAACGGGAAAGGGGTCGCTTTCAGCTTGGATATTGTTCCATATCTTTCGCTCGCTCTCGTCCGAACAAGAGGACTACCCACGCGGATTAATGGGCCGGTGATGAAGGTACGGCGAAACGGCTAGGGATTCCTTTAATTAAATCGCGTAATGAAAACAGAGCGTGGAAGTGAGTGGGTGAGATGGAGTGGCGAGGAGCGAGTGGCACGAGGACGTGGATGGTTCATCGTTCGAGAATAATTCGTCCCGCGGGTGGACTATCGGAGTTTATGTAACCCACTTTGCCCGCCGACGAAATCTGAAAAGCCTCTCAACGTTATCGAGCCTGCCCGCGCGGACAAATCGACAATCCAGTAAAAGACCCAATGACAATAATTGCTTCTAAAAAACACCCACAATAAAATCAATTGCAACGCTCGTCGGATAGAAGCTAAAATCAAAATAAAAATTATTCTATATAATTTTGAACGAGGAGAGCTGATTGTTAGCGGGACGCTCATTTTCCGTTCTTCTAGTCCTACAACCAGAGTAATAATTTTTTTTACGGGCACTCGCAAGTAAATATTTATTTGGTTTAAATAAATATTTTTATTAATTTAATTGAATATTTATTAGCTGAAATAAATAAATATTTATTTGAAAAAAATAAATTATTTGCAGGGCGCCCGTCAAATAAATTATTTTTCTGAGTGTAAAACAAGGCACATTTACATCTCTACCACTCATAATTCTACCGGAAAGTTAAAAAAATTCTACCACGATCATAATAAAACTCTACCGGACTTGAAATAAAACTACCGGAATTACAATAAAACTTTACCGGAATACCTGGCTACCTTGTATTCCGGTAGAGTTTTATTTTCATTCTCGTAGTTTTTTTTTTACTTTCTGGTAGTTTTTTGTTTAACTTTCTGGTCGAGATTTTGGTAGAGTTATAATACGGTAGAGATCTTTTCTGGTAGAGTTGTGAGTGGCAGAGATGTAAATGTGCCGAAAAAAACCACAACCCGCGTAAAAATCAATTGCAATGCTCGTCGGACAAGAACTGAAATAAAAATGAAAATTATTCGAGGACCGAGGAGATTCGATGGATTGATGGACGCTCATTTTCTGTTATTTTAGCCCTAAAAAAACACACCTGTAATAAAATAAATTCCAATACTCGTCAGCTAAAAACAGGAATACAAATGAAAATTATTCCAGCACCGAAGCGAGTCTACCGATAGAGAGAAATTCACTTTCTGTTCTTTAGTCCCAAAAAAAAAAAAAAAAAAATCACCCGTAATAAAATCAATTGCAATGCTCGTCGGATAGTCCCTAAAATAAAAATAAAAATAATCCGAAGACTGAGAAGAGCCGATTAATAGAGGGTCGCTCATTTTCCCTTTTTTTATTCCTCACTCTCGTCCCTCTGGCGATGAGTCACTCCGGCGAAGCCGAGGACGGCAGAGAGGTCGATGGTACGAATACAGAGTCTGGCGGAAGGGTCGCAGCGAATACAAAAGGGAAACGCCGGTGAATAATCGTACGATAAAAAAAGAAAAATAAAAATGAAAAAAAAAAAAAAAAAATAGAAACTATGTAAAAGCGGGTTAGAATAGTTTCGAAGAATTTTTATTCTCCGCGTTTACACTGGCACGGAAAGCCACGAGAGACCGGGGGGAAAAAAAATCATGTAGCGAGTGTTTGTGCGCGATTTTATTATTTTCGAGTAATCCCGAGTTCCCTTTACCTCGAGAACACGTGTGTCTCTCTCTGTCTCCGGAGTCATCCCGGGCACGTAGGCTCTCGCGAAGATGCTCTTATCCTCTCTTCGGGCCACAAAAATATCCGGAGTCCTGGGAAGCACGGCCGAGAGACCGGTAGGGTAGAGCGGGGCAAAATGGGACAGCGGGGCAAAACGGGGCATTGAGCAAAACGCAAGTTTCCAATCATTTTTGGATGTTCCGTTTTGCCCCGTTGATACATCTGGATTGTCTGTCCCGTTTTGCCCCATTGTCCCATCCAAAAATGATTCGAATATGGCGTTTTGCCCCACTGGCCCATTTCGCCCCACCGTCCCGTTTTGCCCCGCTCTTTGCTACTTTCCGTCCGTAACTCTGGAGGATTTCGTCCGCGCCAATAAAACTTCCAATAATTTTTGGATGTTTCGCAAGTTTCCAATAATTTTTGGATGCTCCATTTTGCCCCGGTGATACATCCGGATTTTCTGTCCCGTTTTGCCCTATTGTCCCATCCAAAAATAATTCGAATATGGCGTTTTGCCCCACTGGCCCATTTTGCCCCACCGTCCCTTTTTGCCCCGCTCTTCCCTACTTTCCGTCCGTGACTCTGGAGGATTTCGTCTGCGCCAATAAAACTTTCGCTATTTCGCTTGTTTTCTATCCGGAGCTGCGGTAGCTCATTTTCCACTGTTCTTCAGGAATTCGTGGCTCGTAGGTCTTCGGGGGTGTTAGAGTAGCGAAAACTCGAGCGGTGTAGAATGGGAGATACATGTATAGAAATAGAAACTACTCTGTAAACAATTGGGGAGTGATCAGCGTCTGTGGTCTCTGTTTAAGTAATCACTACGTAATCGGGTGCGGAACTCTAAGGATTTTGTAACTGGATTCTCGACCTCACCCCCTTCGAGCGGTTGAGTCTATGGGTGGGAGACCGAGACACGTAATCCTGTGTGGAGCGCGGAGAGGGATGAAAGCGTATCGCGGAAATTCGTCGTTAGAGGGCTTGAACTTCCGATCGGGGAACGGGGATCCTGAGGAAGGGGCCGGTAGTTCGGTATCGAGGAAATTGAAGGGAGACTTTCGTTGGAAGCGCACTTGTTATTTTACTTTCCTTAATCGATGATATCTCCGATGACGAAATAAGAGCGGGGCAAAATGGGAGAGTGGGGCAAAAGGGGATAATGGGACAAAACGCAATTTTCCAATAACTTTTGGTTGGTGGTGACGGTAAGTGGGGTAAAACGGTGTTGAAAATCCGGATATATCGTTGGGACAAAATGCGGCATCAAAAAATGATTGGAAAACTGAGTTTTGCCACCGCTGTCCCGTTTTGCCTCACTGTCCCATTGTGTCCCACTGTCCCATTTTGCCCCACTGTCCCCATTGTGCCCCACTGTCCCATTTTGCCCCGCTATCTCATTTTGCCCCACTGTCCCATTTTGCCCCGCTCTTTCCTATTTACTTATTTAATGATTTCATTGTTTAATTATTGATCCTTAATCCTTAAGCCTGCATAGCGTGCGGCGAGGGATCAAAACGTATCGCGGAAGTTGGTCGTTAGAGGGCTTGAACTTCCGATCGGGGAACGGGGATCCTGAGGATAGAGGCGGTAGTTCGGTATCGAGGAAATTGAAGGGCGACGTTCATTGGAAGCGTACCTTATTATTTTACTTTGCTTAATCGATAATATCTCCGATGACGAAATATTTTTTAAATTATTTAATGATTTATTTGCTTAATTATTGATATATGTATTTATCTGTTTATTTATTTATTTAATGTAAATGTATTTATTGAAAATATTTTGCACTTAAAAGATTATTAACATTACATATTCTATTGCTATTGCCAAGGGACCATCGACCCAAGTCCTTCATACCCTGATTCCCATTTTTTAAAATACGAGTTACTCCATTCATTTTTATGGGGATATTAAATTGCTTTGAGTTATATTTGGTTATGTCGAGGTTATATCTTAATTTGCCATTCATTCGAGTTGTTGGTAATATGGTGAGTGTTGGATATTTGCATCTGCGGTTTATAGTTTATGTGGGTTGTATGCATAGCGGTTGGATGTTTGGAATTTGTGCACCGGCAAACCTTTTGTTAATAATTTGGGTTCTTGCCCTAATAGGCATGATGTTCGTTGTTGCGTAGAGTAACGTGTTAGGGTGGTTGTATAAAGGGTCGTTCGGGTGTCTTAATCGTGTCAAGTTCCGGATAGCGCAAGTTTCGGCTGTTTTCTTTTTTTTTTATTTTAATAGCTGTTTCCTTGCACTATTCATTTATTTGTTTAGTAAACGGGCAATCGAACGAAATCGAGGACTTCAAGTGGGTCTAATCTTCGATACACTTTGTTAACTGCACAACATTGCATACCCTAAATCCGAACTTATCTCGAATGCTTTATCAGACAGTAGACGCGATTAATCAAAAACCAGGTTTGCGTGCTAGCCGGACGTGCAATATCACGATCCGTTCCCAATGATAACAACGGACGTAAACCCAATGATAGCGTTGCGAGCAATCGATAGCAGGGGATTTTGTAGCCGATTTTTTAAGAACCGAAAACAAGTTAAAGTACATTTTTTCCAATTTTTGACTTTCTACACAAATGTGTAGAAAGTCAAAAATTCAAAGTGAATTTAAAAATCTAACAAAATTCGAAGTGACTTTAAAAATCTAACAAAATTCATACGTATTGAAAAAAGTGAAAGAATCATGTTCATAAAAAAAAAAGTTAGGTTTCCGGCAGATTTCTTGAACAATTTAATTTCTCACAAATCAATAACATTTTGCAATTATCATAATGCAAAATATTAATCATTTCAGCACCTTTAATATCCTTGATTTTTGCAGACGTTTTGTACCATCCAGAAGTGTCTGCAATTCCCTCTCATTTCTCTAAAACGCATTCGAACTGAACACAATTCGCAAGGACTACCACAATAAAACACGCAGTGCGCCCCGCAATTCTATTACCATTTTACAGAATCCTCTCGGAGAAAAATGGTTTCAAAATGTTAACTCTCTCCCCCCTCACACGTGTTCAGCCTCCCTTAAGGAGGTGCAAATATAGTGTGACATTGCGGGCTTTCTCCCCTCCGCGATCGATGATCCCACAGTCAAGCTGCAAAACGGCACCGGCTCAAGCCAAGTTTCCGTCGCCGAGTAAAGTCTCTCCCGCATAGTTGGCTATACATAGACACAGTTCTGGACACAAAAGACAGGCGGAGTGATCGCGACTCTTAATCCCCGAGAGGACTCGCGAAACGTAGAATAGTCGACGCCATAGAAACTCCGTAGGATAATCCCCGGCCTGAGCGTTCGTCGCCGGAGGACGCGACCGCGCGATTCGAGGGGGTTTTCTCCGGTCTCCGAACTAGCCAAGTGGAATCGCTCGGACCTCTGACTTTCGAGGTTTGCGGCGAGTCTCCTCGGGCTGCCACACAGAGACTATGGCAGAGGCAACAGGGGGACAGCCGGTCGTGCGCCAGTTTCGCTCCAGCGAGAAACCAGCGCCACTTCGCGTCGGGTATGGATAAGGTAAAATAGGGTAAAAGTGGTGAATATGGCCCACCTCGATTAACACGTAAATCAATGATATGTGGGCCGATCCATATTCCCCACTTTTACCCTATGTAGGGTAGAGCGGGGCAACGGGGCAAAACGGGGTTTTTGGGCAAAACGTCATTTTCCAATAATTTTTGGATGCCCGAATTCGCCCTATCGGATACATCAGGCTTTTCTGCCCAATTTTGCCACCTTGTCCGATCCAAAAATGATTGGAAAATTTAGTTTTGCCCAAAAACCCCATTTTGCCCCGTTGCCCCATTTGGCCCCGCTCTCCCCTATATTTATGCGTGCATATTCGGTTAATGTCTGGCGGGATTCGAAAGAGGTCGTTAAATCCTCATAATTTTACTTTCTCTTGCCGAAAACGCTCCTGACCATTGACCGTCGAGACGAAAGAGCGCGACGGTCCTTCGTCCGGATTTCGGGAGCGTTTCGTTAAGGTCGCCGTTGGGGCCAACTTAACTTTCAGCGGTATGGATAAGATGCGGGGCAGAATGGGACAGTGGGGCAAAACGCAATGTTCCAATAATCGTCTGAGATGGTGGGGCAAGACGGGAAAGCAAATCCGGATGTATCAATGGGGCAAAACAGGATTCAAGGGGATTTTCTCCGGTCTCCGAACTAGCCAAGTGGAATCGCTCGGACCTCTGACTTTCGAGGTTTGCGGCGAGTCTCCTCGGGCTGCCACACAGAGACTATGGCAGAGGCAACAGGGGGACAGCCGGTCGTGGGCTAGTTTCACTCCAGCGAGAAACCAGCGCCACTTCGCGTCGGGTCAATTGGAGAGCAAAACGCTCCCCGTCTTCCCCGTTGGGGCTGGTGATCGCTAGGGTTGTTTTCCGGCCTCCGAAATCGCGGCTCCAGCTTCGCCTCACTCCGACGATAAAAGCCCAAAGGGGATCGTCGGGTAAAGCGAGGAGCCGAGGTGGAGGACGAAAGCTCCGCAGCATCCGCAGCATCCGCCAGAATCTCTTGAGCGACCTCCGGAGCACCGGGAAATACCGACCGGGTGGCCGTCGGGACGTTACCGACCGTCGCGCGCGAACTCCACCGACCGGTAAGCCTACGGCGGGTTGACGGAGCTTCCTCTCTTGACGACCGCGTCGGGGCCGGAGCTTGAGTGGCCTTTTTTTTAGAGAGAGGCCGCTCGCTCGCGAAAGAGGAGAAGCCATAACGGGGGGAAATATAAAGCCCTGCAAAACGTCGAGCTTGCAGATCCATAAAGGTGGGGAAGAGCACGGTTTTGTCGCATCTCGGGTAATCCGGAGTGCGGGGGTATATATGTATATCCATGTTATTATCCGATGCGTGTGCTGACGTAAGGAATATGCTCACGATCAAAGGATTTGTGGGGCATTATATCCATAGAATGACGGTACAGAGTATGTAAATGTATTCACGTGGCTCGTATATTCCGCGTCATAAATCTCGGGGATAAAAGGTGCATTAAGGTCGCGGGTAGCGAGAGTTTGACTTTAAGGGGTAAGGTAATAGTTATATGTGTGTGTGTGGATATTCTGTTAATGTCGGGTGGGATTCGAGAGAGGTCGTTAAATCTTCACGGTTTTACTTTTTCGCGCCGGAAACGCGCCTGACCGTTGACCGGCGAAACGAAAAAGAGCGACGGTTCTTCGGCCGTATTTGGGGACGTTAAGGTCCGTTAAGGTTGGTTTGCGAGACTTTGACTTTAAGGGGTATGGATAAGGTAATACTTATATGTATGCGTGCATATTTTGTTAATGTCTGGCGGAATTCGAAAGCGGTCGTTAAATCTTCACGGTTTTACTTTTTCTTGCCGGAAACGCTCCTGACCATTGACCGTCGAGACGAAAAAGCGCGACGGTTCTTCGTCCGGATTTGGGGACGTTAAGGTCCGTTAAGGTTGGTTTGCGAGACTTTGACTTTAAGGGGTATGGATAAGGTAATACTTATATGTATGCGAGGATATTCTGTTAATGTCTGGCGGGATTCGAAAGAGGTCGTTTAATCTTCACGGTTTTACTTTTTCTTGCCGGAAACGCGCCTGACCATTGACCGTCGAAACGAAGTTCCGTTAAGGTCGGTTCGCGACACTTTGACTTTAAGGGGTATGGATAAAGGTAAAATATCGATATGTGTGCGTGCATATTCTGTTAATGTCTGACGGGATTCGAAAAAGGTCGTTAAATCTTCACGATTTTAGTTTCTGTTGCCGGAAACGCTCCTGACCATTAACCGTCGAGATGAAAAAGCGCGACGGTCCATCGTCCGGATTTCGGGAGCGTTTCGTTAAGGTCGCCGTTCGAGACAACTTAACTTTAAGGGTTATGGACAAGATGCGGGGCAGAATGGGACAATGAGGCAAAACGCAATTTTCCAATAATTGTATGGGATTGTGGGGCAAAACGGGACAGGAAATCCGGATGTATCAATGGGGCAAAATGAGGGATCCAAAAATGATTGGAAAATTGTGTTTATGCCCCACTGTCGCGTTTTGTCCCACTGTCCCATTTTGCGCCTCTCTCCCCGACGTGTATGGATGCATATTCCGTTAATGTCCAGTGGGATTTGAAAGAGGTCGTCGAATCTTCACGATTTTTTTTTTTTTTTTGCCGAAACCACTCCCTTCCATTGGCCATCGATACGAAAAAACGGAACGGTCTTCGTCCGGATTTCGGTAGTATTCCGTCAATAACACGGTCTAGTGTGCACGGAAGCTCGAGCGTATGTGCGGTATTCCGGTCTACGAGAATCGTCGGTTTCGCGATTTTACCGAGGACCCTAGAGAAGCTAATTGGCTAGGGTCAGCCATTGAACGGGGGGAGGGGGGGGTGGTCTCCATGTACCGAACATCCCTGCGTATCGAGTTAGGTACCGGGCCACTGCCGCGACAATGCAATTTACGTACTCCGAAACTCATTCATCGTTGAAAACCTCAATCCCGTTCGGTAACTCGGAAGGAGAATCGATAGGACGTCCTTTCAGGGGCCGTTCGTTCCGGACGGAGGAGAATTCGAAACAAGTAGGGAAGAGCGGGGCAAAATGGGATAGTGGGGCAAAACTCCGTTTTCCAATAATTTTTGGTCCGTCATTTTGCCCCGCTCTCCCCCATCGGCAATGCGGGAGAAGAAACTTATCCAATAAATTCGATCTCAGCAAACAAAAAAAAAAGATTATTTGGGTGGAGCAGGGGCAAAATGGGACGGTGGGGCAAAACGGGACAGTGAGCAAAACGCAAGTTTCCAATCATTTTTGAATGTGCCATCTTGCCCTGTTGATACATCCGGATTGTCTGTCCCGTTTTGCGCCATTCTCCCATCCAAAAATGATTGAAATATAGCGTTTTGCCCCACCGTCCCATTTTGCCCCGCTCTTCCCTACATTTAACAAACGCATTTCTCGTCCACAAAACACCAAATTGTTTCACTAGCCAATTGCACAATTATTTTGCTTCCTCATAGAGGAAGCTATGTTTTCGTGTGCCGCGTTTTTCGTGCGTTCTTCTTCCACCGCTACGTCCGGTGAGACGGCACGTGATCGATGCGGTCCTCTTCCGCTTTTCTTGTCGTACGATTTTTTTTCAGTCTTTTATCCGCGCACACTCACGAGTGCCTACACGACAGGCGCAGGAATGGACTAACACTGTACAATGTTTCGCATTAAATTTGGCAAAAATTGATCCAACCGTTTAAATTTTATAGAATTTTGAAAATTTTGAAAATTTTGAATTTTTCAAATTTTTTTGACAGGCGTTCCCGAATCAAACATCACGCAAAGAGTAACATGACTTATAGTTTCGTAATCAGCGCTGAAGATTAGATTAAAAATTGCCCGAAAACTTTTTTTGTTGACTTTTAATTACAGCTTCCTCTATGAGGAACCCAAAATGGCACAACGGAATTATCATAGATGAAGTTACGAGCAAAACCGTAAAACATGAGGAAGTAATTGTGCAAATCACTTTCCATACTGTTTGTATTTTTAATGAATAAAATATTGTAATGAAAAAAATGCAAAAAAAAAATAAAATAAAATAAAATATTGTAAAATTAACGAGAGAAAATGAGGTCGTTACCGGACAATAATTGTTTGCCAAATGTACAAATCTCGTTGACTGTGTGCGGGTTTTTCGTGCGTTCTTCCTCCACCGCTACGTCCGGTGAGGCGGCACGTGATCGATCGGATGAACCGCGCGGCATCGATATCGCTCCGTTTCCCTCGCTCGTCCTCTTCCGCTTTTCTTGTACAATTTTTTTTTTTCAGTCTTGTATCCGCGCACACTCGCGAGTGCCTACACGACAGGCGCACAGGACAGACGAGCCGCTGCAACAGCGACGAAGGAAAACCCCAAGGCGCCGTCTGATCTATCCCCTTATACCTTCCTATTGTTCTCTTTCTCGCTTTTTATCAGACCTTTCTTCGCCGTGCCAGAAACCCTTGCGGAGACCACCGAGTATTATATAGAGGGTTCGGATGCTTTTTGCGCGCTCGAGCGAGGCCCGAGATAGCGCGGATCTCTCCCTCCCCCGCGAAAGTGAGAGATCGCAAACGTCTTGTTCTTCCAACAAGAATTTCGCCGAAAAGTTTGGCTCGATTCTCTCCGGGAAAAACCCTCCGTCCTCCCCGCCGTTCCTCGAAGTGTACCGACGAGACGTACGTTTCACTTGCGCGCATACTTTCTTTACGGACGGACAACAGATTGAATTATACTCTCCCGATAGATAGGAGAATATAATCCGGAGGGGTAAAAAGCTGTTCCTATATACACCGGCACTCGGCTGAGAAAAATTCATGAAATAATGGACCGGGAGTCAAGTGTAGGGAAACACGATCCTCCGGGACAGCAAAGTACTCGATGTCGGCGTCGTTTTTTCGCACAACTGCCCGAGAAAAAAAAAAAAACCATAAATAATCGAAACATGATCCTCCGGGAGAGCGGAGCACTCGCTGCCAACATCTTTTTTTTTACAAATAAAATTATTTTACAAAATAAGAAATTTAAAAAATCGTAAATAATCTAAAGTGTTATTGTCGATTTATCGACAATAGATATCGAGACGCCATTAAAATGAACGGAGTTCATTTGAAGAGTCGAGCTGAATCGTTAGCGGTCAGTACTTGGATGGGTCGAATTCTGAGAATTGGTGTTCGTACTCGAAGTAACTAATACAAACATCAAGACTCAGTTGGAATGACCGGCTGTATCGGCGCAGGTTTTCCGAAGTTTTCCTGCGCCCTCGTGCAAGTGCGATACAGTACACCCAGAAAAAAAATTCATTTAAGTAAGTAATTAATAGATTAAGTAAATAATTAAGTAATATTTATTTAAGTAATAAGTAATATTTTAAGATTAAGTAATATTTATTTGATTTAAATAAATATTTATTTCATGGCAGTAACGATTTACTTAATTTAAATAAATATTTATTTAACTGTATGCCAAACTGTAAAACACTGTCCAATACAGCGCGAAAATCCTGGCTGAAGGACTTCGATCAATGGCCTATTGGCCCACCATATGGCATGAATGTATGGGAGGTCAATAAATATCTTTTACTACTACTACTATTTATTTAAATTAAATAAATATTTTACTTAATCTTAATAAACGGTGGCCGTCAAATAAATGTTTTTTTTGTGTGTATGGGGCCTAATAGCGGCTGTGGCCGTGAACTTTACTCGTGATCGAAATTCGACAAATATTGATGCGAAAGTACTGGCTAGACGGCACACAGAAGCTAAGGCCTTAAAAAATATAGGGGCTTAAAAAAATATATATAGGGTAGAGCGGGGCAAAACGTGGCTTTTGGGCAAAACGTCATTTTCCAATAATTTTTGGATGCCCGAATTCGCCCTATCGGATACATCAGGCTTTTCTGCCCAGTTTTGCCACCTTGCCCGATCCAAAAATGATTGGAAAATTTAGTTTTGCCCAAAAACCCCGTTTTGCCCCGTTGCCCCATTTTGCCCCGCTCTCCCCTATGCTATGGTAATATCTTTCGAGCGATATAGTAATTTTTGCTAGATCCTCCTCTCAGCGTACGATTGCCCCCTCATTCGAAGTCGCCTCATTTATCCGTCGTCTTCGCGTCTTCCCCACTCATTGTACCCCCAGCTGCGGAGACCGATATCGAAACGCCCGCCAGAAGCGACGAAAAAAAATTATTTCCGGTCTTTACCACCCACCAAAGCGTTTCAAAGCCCGCGACCCGCTGACGCTGCCACCGTCCCTCGTTAATATTTTAAAGAACCACCGCTTCCCTGATCCACTCGCTCTCCACACCGTGTACACCCTGTATAATACACATGCGTCGGTCGCTGCCCGGCGCGGCTCTCCTGGGAATCTGCGGCATAATAACGTTGACACAGCCTCGGCTCGTCGGTGCGGTGCACTAAATAGGCTTTTCCCATCTCTCCGTCTCTTCCGCCCGCTTCCCGGCTTGTGCCAACACTCGTTCCACACCCCCCCCCCCCCTCGCCCCGAACCACCCCCGATCATCTCCATCTACCGCGAACCTCGGCTCTTCCTCCGGACCATCGGAAGACTCCTCCGCGCCGGAGCTTTCATCCCTCATTCGCGCCCCGGCTGAATCACGCCAGACCTCAATATTTGACGAACGACAAGTTTTCCAGACGAGCCCCGGTGATTTTGCCCGTGCACTTACGGAGCCTCCGACGTTCCCTTAATACAAAGTTGTCCTTTAGGATCAATCTTGGCCGGGAGACAATGGCGAGAGACGCGAGTCGCGCGAAACACACTCCGATCTACGCTGATGAAAGTCTTTCGACAACCCTTTGTAAGGCCTCCAGCGTATGTAATTTCTGCAACGCGAGCGACTCCTCGGAGCCCGTGAGGGGGGCCGGAGAGGCTGCCGGCGCCCCCGGGTTGGGTTCTGCATTGGGGCGCGGGCTTCCCGGTCGCTAATGGAAGAAACGGGATCCGCGGCTCCTGCTGCTCACTCCGGCTCTATAATTTACAGCCATTTGTTTAATTGGTTCGTCAAGAAGTGCCCTGTCGGGTATTCATCGGCGATGAAAAAGCTGGCGGGAAAAAGCTCGCGCGGCGATCTTCGAGGATGTTCCTTCTTATTTGCCATCCGGCGAGATGATTTTCATCGTTATCTCGCGGATGTTCCGCCTACGGACGGAGCTGATTAGAGGTGGATGGAGTTTGTAGTCGATTCCTCTCATTATTTCCGTGGTCTCTTACTTTGGACCTTTTTCATTCGCGTCGCCGGCCGAGTGGAGACGCTGTCTGACAAATTGACAAAAATGATGTCGTCCCCGAGTAGAAATTTTCACGCGTTACATCGGGCCCTGATAAGGTCCTGAGAAGTCCTGATAAGGGCTTGACAAAGGCCTGATAAGGCCTTATTAGGATACTATCAGGGCCCGATGTAACGCTCGACAATTTCTACCCGGGTCGTCAATGACAACTCCGGTGGCGCGCGGAGGTCGACGATACAATACTTTGAGCCGATGAAAAAGCTGGCGGCAAAAAGCTCTAGCGGCGATCTTCGCGGATGTTCCTTCTTATTTGCCATCCGGCGAGATGATTTTCATCGTTATCTCGCTGATGTTCCGCCTACGGACGGAGCTGATTAGAGGCGGATGGAGTTTGTAGTCGATTATTATTTCCATGAGAAATTCTTTGATCATGTTGTTTGGACTGTTGACCTTTTTTATTCGCGTCGTCGGCCGAGTGGAGACGGTGTCTGACAAATTGCCAATGATGTCGTCGGCAATGACAACTCCAGTGGCGCGCGGAGGTCGACGATACAATACTTTGAGCGGAGGGCGCGTTGGCATAAAGTGCCAATAAAGCGTTCGATTATTGGCTCTCACGGGGTGGTCAACGGGGGATGAAAAACTCGGCGACGACGGTGGCCTGATTGCTTTCGGCGATCGAGCAGCTGCGTCACGCGGGGACTGGGTGGATCGGGGAGTTGGTAGAAAAACGCTGTTTCTCGAAAGGTTTACCTCCGAGGCGCAAGCACATCCTGGGATAGGGGGGAGAACCAGCTGGTCTGGATTTAAAGAATGTCTTGGAGATTGTCTTGTCATGTATGTCATACACTGATAAAAAAATACCGTTGAATGAACTAAGATTCGGGTTGGGACGTTCAACCAAGTATTTTGTTGGTACAGCTAAAAAATTTGTCAGTTCAACAATTTGTTGGGTGATTTCAACAAAATATTTTTTACTCATTACCATATTTTGTCCGACTGAGTAAATATTTGTTTGAACGTCCCTGCCCGAATCTTAGTTGATTCAACTGTACTTTATTATCAGTGTACGCTTTTCGATTCTACATTTAGGTACTCTTTCCATGTAGGTATATTGAAGATTTTTTAAAAATTGAAAATTCTGCTCTGCAAATGGGATATTAAGATTGTTTCTCGGTCGACGAGCTGGTAGAGAAACGATGTTTCTTGAGAAGCTCCCCTCCGACTCTGAGGCACATTCTATGATAGGGACGACAACAAGCCGGACTTAATTTAAAGAAGGAGTCTTGGCCTATCTTGTTACGTGCGTTATGCACTTTTAGATTCTACGATTACTCGAAGATTAAAAAAAAAAAACTGAAAATTGGACTTTCCAAACGACATATTAAGATTCTTTCTCGGATTTCCGGAATTCACCCGCTCATCGCTGCCAGCTTCCGGCTTTCCGATCGACGCCCGCTTAATTTGTCTTCATTGATTGGTCGCGATAGAACGCGACGGGTCTTACGCAAAGGGCATTAATATGTATGACTCCTCGGATCGATGAGTGCGGAGCTGCGGGTGCAGCTGGCCAATGACGACGGAAGTGGCGAGACACCGGCCAAGTTTCCCTGGGACAAGGTTTCCCCCAAGTCCGAGAAACAGCGGCCAGAAATCACCAATGTAGATCCGCCTCTAAGCTTCAGCGCGGAAACTTGAGCGACTCGTCGCTGCTGTGATTAAAAAAAAACGGAAAATTGCACCTTCTAAACGAGATATTAAGATTCTTTCCCGAATCTCCGGAATTCACCCACTCATCTCTGCCAGCTTCCGGCTTTCCGATCGACGCCCGCTAAATTTGTCTTCATTGATTGGTCGCTCTCATCGTAGCGATAGAACGCGACGGGTCTTACGCGAAGGGCATTAATATGTAAGGCTCCACGGATCGATGAGTGCGGAGCTGCGGGTGCAGCTGGCCAATGACGACGGAAGTGGCGCGACACCGGCCAAGTTTGGCCAACAGTGGCCAGAAATCCCCAACGTAGTAGATCCGCCTCTAAGCTTCAGTGCGGAAAATTGGGCGACTCGTCGCTGCTGTGATTTACAAAAAAACTGAAAATTGCCCTTTCTAAACGACATATTAAGATTCTTTCTCTGATCTCCGGAATTCACCCACTCATCTCTGCCAGCTTCCGGCTTTCCAATCGACGCCCGCTAAATTTATCTTCACTGATTGGTCGCTCTCATCGTAGCGATAGAACGCGAAGGGCGTTAATATGTATGACTCCGCGGATCGATGAGTGCGGAGCTGCGGGTGCAGCCGGCCAATGACGACGGAAGTGGCGAGACACCGGGCAAGTTTCCCTGAGACAAGGTTTCCCCGAGTCCGAGAAACAGCGGCCAGAAATCACCAACGTAGATCCGCCTCTAATGGTCAGCGCGGAAAGTTGGGCGACTCGTCGCCGCTGCGGCTCCTCGAGACACCCCACTCAAAACGATTGCCGGCTAAGTCTAAGTCTGCGAACCTCGACTATTACAAATTCTAATGCGATCTCTATAGCGATAGCCGAGGCAACGAGACCTTCCGCCGATCGACTCTTCCTACCGGTCCCGCGACCGCCGATCCAATATCCTCGAGTAGATTTCCCCTCCGATAAGACTTTCATGAGCCACACCGACGCAGAGTCGCGAAGCTCTATTCCATGCGAACGCGGACGATATTACCGAGACCAAGAAAATACAACAACAAAAAATACCTCGTTTTTAAGTGGGAAACCTATTGTAGGGGAAAAGTGGGGAATATGGCCCGGTCCATATATCATTGATTTACGTGTTAATCGAGGTGGGCCATGTTCACCATTTTCACCCTACCTCTATCTAATAAATATTTTGGAAAACTGTGGATTTGTTTGTTTGTTTGTCCCACCCCCTATTAGTAGCAACTTCACGCCGCCATTAGCTGCCAACTTCACGTCCCTATTAACAGCCAACTTCACCCCCCCCTTTAACAGTCAACTTCACATCCCTATTGTTTGTCAACCCGGAGTGCCTAAAGTCTTGGGCTAAAATCCCAGAGTGGTTACAATTTTAGTAGGAACCCACTTTTTTAATTTGCAAATTGCTGCAATTCTTCAATAAAAACAAAATATAACTATAAACTATAAAATTTAACGCACGGAAACTGCGAGCGCGCGAGCCACAACAACTTGCTAGTGTGAATATATTGCCGCATTCGAAAAACTAGTGAAGAACGCGAAGGATACAAACGTGGAATGTGTGAATGGAAATACTTGAACATGTATTGAGAGTGCGAATGTTGGATGAATTGGGAGATTTTTGTGTTTTCAGTCGTTAAATGTAACTCGGCATCGGGCATTTCTAGTTAAAATAAGTATTGTAAGTGTTGGAAAGATATAGTACGAAACACTAGTAATAAGGGGATATAACTGTGTAAGGGAGGGGATCTGTATAGACGAGAGAGGTTGTACATGGAATAAAAACATACTACAGTACACGACCGCGTTTCTCCGATCCTCGGGAGCCAATCCAATTAAGCACGACCGCGTAAGTTGAACACCCCACTACCTGCCCAAGTAGGGTAGAGTGGGGCAAAATGGGGCAGCGGGGCAAAACGGAGCATGGGGCAAAACGTCATTTTCCAATAATTTTTGGATGCCCGAATACGCGCCATCGATGCATCAGGCCTTTCTGCCCCGTTTTGCCACCTTGTCCGATCCCAAAATGATTGGAAAATTTAGTTTTGCCCAAAAACCCCGTTTTGTCCCGTTGCCCCATTTTGCCCCGCTCTTCTCTACCTGTCCACCGTCCCTTTCCATACGCAAAAATTGTCGGAATTACAGCAACGACGATTTCATTCGCAGGTAGCAAAAGGGAAGGAGTCGTTTGTTTCCCCACCAAGCAGGTAACGGACCTTGAGAAGGGGCCGAATTGGACTTACGCGGTCGTCATTTTCGGAAACACGCGGTCGTCATTTTCGGAAATACGCGGTCGTCATTTTCGGAAATACGCGGTCGTCATTTTCGGAAACACGCGGTCGTCATTTTCGGAAATACGCGGTCGTCATTTTCGGAAATACGCGGTCGTCATTTTCGGAAATACGCGGTCGTCATTTTCGGAAATACGCGGTCGTCATTTTCGGAAATACGCGGTCGTTCGGAATGATGCGGTTGGGAGAAACGCGGTCGTGTACTGTACGACTGCCTCGTTTTTAAGTTTTGAATTGCGCTTCCGAAGCCTTTCGGAACAGGACGAAATAAAGAAGCTTCGTTGGTGAGGGGACGTTGCCGAGTATGACGTGAAATTTCACGAAGCGCGTTAAGATCCCGGGGGAACGTGCGGAACGTCGTCGCGGAACCGCGACACGACCCGCTCGCAAGCACCGAGAGTTTTCCCTCCGCGTCTGAGAGTCGTCTCGGTCCCGGTCTCCCTCCGCACCTGTAAATCATTCTCTAGGTGCTGGCGGGGACAGCCACTTTTCAGAAGTGTCTCTACATCAAGTCCCTGCGGCGGCGAAACCGACGACGTCCTCAGCCGCCGCGCGACTTCGTTTCCCTCGTAGTCTTCTCGGTTTTCCCAGCGCGCGGAAAGCTCCGCGCTGCGCGGCATCGAAAAAATCCTACGTACTTTCTCTCGCGGTGATAATGCGCACGTAACAGGCATTCGTGAAATGTTCTGCTGGCTAAAGAAAAAAACATAAGAAAAGCTGCGTCCTTCGTCGACAGCCAGCCTGACAGTTTTCCGCACCAGAACTGGAGACATTCAGCCGCGGAGCCTAAAATGATCGCGAGAGCTTCTGTGTTTTGCACTCTCTCGACACATTGTACCGACACGGGTTCAGTCAATACCCCACCGGCACCCCGCGAACTCGAGTGCGAGCAAAGGGAGAGGAAAGTGGATGCACCGGAGGGAGAGATCGAGAGCTTGCGAAATGCATTCGTCGAGTGCACTTCTCGAGGGCTCGCGTATTTCGTCGTCTCGAGAAAGCAAATTCCACTCTCGGCTCTCACGTTCCTTCCGTCGCGAAGCCTCGCCAAATGTTCATTAAATACAAGAAATAAAACGAACAAAGAAAGAAAAATGAATACTCGATGACGGAATAAAGAAATTATCCACTTTGCGGTGTAAATCACTGGTGATCATTAGTGATACGCATTCGATCAAACGGATGGAATTATTTGAAGGCAGTTCGGAATTGTTTGTTTCGTATCCTAGGTAGATAAAAGGCAAAAAAAACAATCAATTTTTTATTTTTTTTTCCCATAAACTATTTGTTCCTAAACTAATCTATTATTGATACTGCTACTAAGGTAAACGTCCTAGTTTCCTCCACTGTCCTGGTTATCGCCATTAATCGCAATTTATACTAATAATAAATACAGTATAGGGTAAAAGTGGTGAATATGGCCCACCTCGATTAACACGTAAATCAATGATACATGGACCGGGCCATATTCCCCACGTTTACCCTACGTTAAATACAAACGAAATTGACTGTGTGTTGAAGAGCGGTTTACTCTTGATTAATGCCGCGATACGTATAGTTTTTATAAAATGTTCCCTTTAACAATTGAAGATGGCGGAAACTGGGCCTAAAGGTGGCGGAAACTGAGCTGCTTATCTTACCAATAGATTACTAATCCTACACTGAAAAAAAAGATGTTTGGATTAGTCACTAGCCGCGGTGACATACGTTGAAAGGTGTTATTTGGTTGGTACAACTAAAGCATTGTTTTGTTGAACGATTATTTGCTTCAGTCGAGTCAAAATATTTTTATATGAACAAACATTTTTGTTGTGCCAAGCAAATAGCGCCATTGAACGAACCATTTATTTTGCTCAGTGTACTACTAATAGACCAAAACTACTACAAATAGATTAAACTACTAGTGATAACAAACTATTGTCAATAGACTATTACTACGACTAATAGATTAATACTAGGACTAATAGACTAATAGATTACTAATCTCTTTTCCCAACGCACTATTTTGTTCGGCGTATGAATATAAAAATAAAATATAGGAAAGAAAGCAAAAACGGGTCGCTAAAGGGGAAATAAAAATATGGAAATCGCCGTCGTTACAGCCCATCATTGGTGTGTTGTTACTTGCGCACGCATTTGAAAAATGCGTTGCTGTAGCTGCAATTGGTACGATAATGTCGAGCCCCGTCCGGAGCAGGGATACACCGGCGTTGAAATCAAATATGGTGTTATATATTAACACGATGCTCACGCACCAGCCATTGGTCATCGAGCGCGCAGCCGGTACCGACGTTCGGTCCTTTAATTACCCTCGATAAATCACCACAAAAGCGGCCACCGTTAGTTCAGCTCTTTGTTGGTGCGTGTACGCGCGTTTCGCGCACTCGCTGCTGCGCTCGAACGAACGCCAATATTTTCCGCTTTATTTTCATAAACCGAGTAACCCCCCCCCCTCCTCTCCCCCCCACCCTCCGCCTCCAATGCAGCGCTGGTACTCAATTTATATTTTAACACCCCTTTGGCTAATTGTAATCACACTTTCGGTAAATTCATCGATATACAATATTTTTTGTCCCTCCAGAGTTATCTTCTCATAATTATTTATTTCCAGATTGTTTTTTCGACTAACACTTCGCATTTTATGAGTTAAAGCTTCATCATTATTCGCAAATGTATTTTCTAAAAATTCACTGAGATAAAATTGTTGGATCGGACGTTCAGAGCTGTTGTTTGTTTGGTACAAATAAAGCATTGTTTTGTTAAATGATTGTTCGCTTCAATCGATTCAAAATTTGTCGATTCGGACAAACATTTTTGTTGTTCCAGCCAAATAACACCTTTGAAAGTTGCGTCACCGTTCTTGGTTGATCCAACTATTTCTTTCTCTCAGACTGGGTGGTTGAGACCGGCCAAATCAACTTTTTTCAATTAGTTATAATTTTATACACTGTTAAAACATTTAGTTTGAAAATTAATGAACAGTATTGGAAGCTTTTTTACATAAACCGTTTCTGAAATTGGAAACACAAGTGCGTTGCAATCTTACAGTAAAATTAGTATTTTTTATAAAACGTTTTGTAAATTTCGAGCAAAAGATTTGTAATTTTAATTTCTGGTACTTTTATTTTACAAGCAAAGTACATTAAGGTTCAATTAATTATAGTATATAATTATATAATACATGAAGGTTCAATTAAGTAATGTTAGTAAATTTCAAGTTCCAGTACATCAAATTTACAATTTATTTTTACCGTCTAATATTTCGCTAGTTGTAATCGCAAAGTTTGTATCAAAGATTATTAAATCGAAACTTCACTTCGCAAGTGAGACATTAAAGCCTTTCCCTGAGGTGGCCGTGATTCGTCTGCGCCTCGCGGGATCGTTTTGGCCCGATCGCCGCGGGCTCGCATCCATCGATCCCTCGAATCGTCGAACAGGGAACGAAACCCTTTTTTTCCCCCCTTCAACAATTAGGGATTTTATCGAGTAACGAATCGCCTCGATGTTATTCCGAGCCGGGTCCGTACGTGTGCACTCGCCACTTGATTTATTTTGTCTGTTCGGCGAGAAAGTGCTTTCGTTTTCGCGGGGGCGCGATGGCGGGAATAACAAACCGAGGAGCGGCAAATCGGAGAGAGCGTTTTGCCGCGGCGCTCTCCATGTTGGTATAATGAAAGCGTGACGATAAACGCATTGTGCGATTCCGCCGTTCCACGTTTTGTCACAAAAGGCCCTTAATTTGATGACGACGTTTTTCCTCCGTCTCCGTTCGGTCTCTACGTAACGCGCGCACTCCCGTGTAACCATGCGGGCGGGGCTCAAGGACAATGGGAACGATGGCTGAACGGGGTTGCGCAAAGAATCATTTCTTTTCCGAGGGCGACGCGAAAAGCCCTCGTCGCTTTTGTCGGATGACATTCTGCTTTAACGAATAAATATGCGCCGGGCTTCCTCGTTCGATATTATTGTGTCCTTCGCTCGGAGTCCCGGAGTCCGAGCAGTAGGGTCGGATTTGCGCTTCTGCGTTTGGATTTTTCCTTTCAGTTTTCTGCTTTAGGTATTTGGGTATTTTCCTTCGGATTTCTCTTCTTTGATACATCGGTTGTTATTACACTGAAAAAAAATTCACTTGCGGGCTGCCGGAGTAAAAATGGTTTGTTTTAATTCTACTTTCAATTCTTACATTTCCATATGATATTGAAACAACGACGGCAAAACTGGCAAGGTGACGTGTTATTGTTTTAATACGGTGTGAAATTGTACGAATTGAAAGTAGAATTCAAACTTTTTTTTTCTTGGCAGTCCGCAAGAAAATTGTACTTGAATCAATGATATTTTTTTTTTTTTGGTGTATATTTTCTGGGTATTATTTGTTTGTTCGTTTGGTTACTAAACGGATTTCTCCTTTACAATATTTTTTCTTTTACGTGTAACTTAGGCCAAGACCTGACACTATAGAAATAAGCTATTTAACCGGTACAAAAACATTTTTAATTCTTATTTTCATTTCTCCGCCTTGATTCTATATCGCTTGTATCTCATGACTGAATATCAACGAGGCCTATATTTGTAATCAAACTAAAAAACCTCCCTCGCACTATTCTGGAACCGCTTAGCGGCAGACCAGTAAATTGTATTTTTTAAATTATTTATCTGGTTATTATTATATTTCTGCTTATTGTTTCTTTTCTGGTACACTGAGAAAAAGAAATAGTTGGATCAAGCAAATGGTGTATTTTTTTGGTACAACAAATATGTTTGTTTCAATTAATAAATTTTGAATAAATTGAAGCAAATAATCGTTTAACAAGGCAATGCTTTATTTTTATCAAACAAATAACAGCTTTGAACGTATGTCACCGCGACTTTTGTTTAATCCAACCAATTTTTTTCTCAGTGTAACTATTGTATATTTACTGTTTATCACATTGTTGTGGTATTTCGATTATCGATCAGAATTCACGGAACAGAGTTGGATCCTTATTAAAATGGGTATCTTAAGATGTTCAAGGTCGGTGAATAACATTTAATGGTGTGTAAATCGAAACCGTGACTTTTACGGCACAGTGTTTTACAATTTAAGCTTCGATACTCAAGCTTTCAAAGAATAATTTTCATTCTTTCCTGTGAATCCAAAAAAAAAAAAAAAGTTTGTTTACTCCGTTTCACTCTGCCGTTTTTCATTGCGCCGAGGCACACATTCCTCCCTCCCTTGTCCTATTTCGCCTCAATTCCAGTGCCGCGACATTTCATTTTTTCTCTCCCCCTCTCCGCCCCCTACACAGTATTATGTTCCACAGTTTGAACCTGTCCCTTCCCACGCTCATTTTTTACCTTCCTCATTTTTTTGCCCTATTCCTCCCTATCGAGTGGTACGAAGATTACTTTCCCTTCGTTGGCCGTGCATCGGGGAAGAGATTGCCGCGGTCGACACGATGATCGGGAACAGAGCCTTTCCCGCACAGCACACCAGGGCTTAATTAAGCTCGGAGAATTAGTTTTTCTTCGAAGATTGGAGCCCGTTCGCCGTCGGGCCCGCGAACGTGTTTCCAGCTGCGTCGCGTACGGAACCACCGCGGAATTTAAAATCGACGAGGAATCGGGCGAAGGGATAGCGAGAACGGCGGCGAGGGCGGAGAGGAACAAGCGCGGAGGGTCCGGTAGGGTTTGCCGCTTTAAGCTCTGGCTCTTCCCGGTTCTTTCATTTTTATCCCCGGGATGGCCGCGGGCCACGGATTCCCGGCCGGTCCTCGGTATTTGCATTACAAAATATCCAGAGCGACTTTGCGCTCGGCCGTGAATTTTTTTTTTTTTTTTTTTCTTTCCTGCCTTTCATTAAATCCCCTGGTTCCGCGTCTTGGTCCGAGCCTTATTGCTCCTTGGTAGTCGCGTCTTCTGGTCATGAATATGTTTCGAGACTCCCAGCCCCTCGATCTTTCTCTCTATCTCGCCTTCCGTCAAAGGGTTGGGATTAAACATTTTAATCTCGAAACTCGCGAGGGCCAACGTCGGTTCCTCGATTCTTTCCTTCTTCGTCGATGAATTAAGCGGCCCCCGCGCGGGACGCGATCCGCGACCGCGGTTCAATGAAATTTACCACGGATCATGAGCTGATTATACTCAAACACTTTTGCACCGTCGCTAAGAACGGGCACTCGAGCGGGATGGACGACGAAAATGGGGACCGGAGCGGACGCCACGGGAATTCTAACGGGAAGCCTGTGTGATCTTGAGAGGTTTTTTTATTCTATTAGCATAGCGAAAGGGGAAGCACGGATTCGCCTAAACACTTTTTATCTACCTCGATTGGTTGGGAAAAGACGGCGAGGAGGGACGACGCGGTTTTTACCCTTAAGGTCCTTGCGAATAGCGTTCACTTCGCGTAAGTTTTCAGGGAAATTAAGAGGGGATTGGAAACACTTCTAGATGGGATGAAAATTTGAAAATGTTAAGCATATTAAAAGTGCTGAAAAGATTCATTTTGCATAATAATTATTCGAAAATGTTATTAATATATTGATGAACAATAAAATTGTTCAAGAAATCTTCCGGAAACCTAACTTTTTTTTTAATGAAAATGATTCTATCAAAAATATGTGGAATGCAGCCTAGAAACAAACAAAAAAAATGATTGAGCAACGATTTTTTACTTTTTGAGCAATTTTTGGAAAAATGCGGACTTTCGTGATTTTCAAAGGATGATATCTCGGCTCCCAATGAAGCCGGGAAAAATCCGAGGTACCAATCGTGTTGTACGGGAAAAAATACACAAGATAGGGTCCTCCTAGAAGTTTTGGAGGCGTTTTATCGTGGGGTTTGAGGACGTTGAAAAACGCAAAAAATGGACTCGAAAGGGGTAACCTTTGAATTTTTTGACAATTTTTTTTTCTTTTTTTTAAAAATGAACTGCCACGTATTCCGACGTATTTTTTCCCGCTGAACACGAATCGGCTGGCCTTTTTGGGGCTAAAGTACAGTGAGACATTGAAAGTCTTGATTTTATGCACGAAAAATCGTATTTTTGGGTTTTAAATGAAAAATATTGGGTTGGGAGTAAAATAATTGTTATATTCGTGATCAGCGGAAAAAAATACATAGAATATAGCGTTGAAATAAAAAAATCGATTGAACAACGACTTTTCACTTTTTGAGCCACTTTTGGAAAAATGTCGATTTTCGTGATTTTCAAAGGTCGATATCTCGGCTCTCATTGGAGCTAGGAAAAATCCGAGGTACCAATCGTGTTGTACGGGAAAAAATACACAAGATAGGGTCCTCCTAGAAGTTTTGGAGGCGTTTTATCGTGGGGTTTGAGGACGTTGAAAAACGCAAAAAATGGACTCGAAAGGGGTAACCTTTGAATTTTTTGACAATTTTTTTTTCTTTTTTTTAAAAATGAACTGCCACGTATTCCGACGTATTTTTTCCCGCTGAACACGAATCGGCTGGCCTTTTTGGGGCTAAAGTACAGTGAGACATTGAAAGTCTTGATTTTATGCACGAAAAATCGTATTTTTGGGTTTTAAATGAAAAATATTGGGTTGGGAGTAAAATAATTGTTATATTCGTGATCAGCGGAAAAAAATACATAGAATATAGCGTTGAAATAAAAAAATCGATTGAACAACGACTTTTCACTTTTTGAGCCACTTTTGGAAAAATGTCGATTTTCGTAAATTTTCAAAGGTCGATATCTCGGCTCTCATTGGAGCTAGAAAAAATCTGTGGTGCCCATCGTGTTCTACGGGAAAAAATACACAAGATAGAGCCTTGTGCGAAGTTTCAGAATCATTTTATCGTGTCGTTCGAGGACATTGAAGAACGTGAAAAATGGATTGGAAAGATTGTAGCCTTGGAATTTTTGATGAAATATTTTGTTGGTCCAAAATATTTTTTCCGTTTATAAAATTAACTGCGACGTATTCCGACGTATTTTTGTGCGCTGAAAACAGTTTGCTCTAATGTGGAATCGCATTGTTTGCCACCGCGTTAATCAAATACCCAGTGCGTCCCGCGATGCATTTCTAATTTTACAAAACAGTTTCGGCGGAAAACAATGGATTCAAAATATGACGCTACGTCGATCATTGGCCCTACCTTAAACGAACACAAACAAAGAAAAAATATCCTCTTCGTACTCTGCACTCGTTGGACTCGTCCGAACGCCACGTGAATTCCAACGAGAAAAACATATGTAGTCTGTAGTCACAAGGGTTATTTTTTATTCTATTAGCATATCGAACGGGCAAAGCCCGGATTCGCCTGAACACGTTTTATCTACCTCGATAGGTTTGGGTAAGGACGGCGAGGAGGGACATCGTTCTTATCCTTAATCATCGCGCTTCCCTGAGCCGGGTGCGTCCCTCATTGAAATAAAAATCCCGACAACATTGAGAAACGACCGACACCCCGGCCAATGTGTATCCAAGGGCCGTTCGGTGGCCCATCGGTGAGTTATGAACTTTGCGTGTCCGGGCTGCTCCTCCACGTCCCGGACCGTAGTCCAGGGTTGCCCCGACAGCGGCGCGCGTTGTTTCCGCGACTACGAAGCTCTCCCCCTCCTTCATCCACTTTCCCGTCCGTTTTTTATATTTTTGCGAAAGGCGAACGTCCGACGCGAACATTTATGTGAGAGCAACGTAATCTGGCGCCGGGGATTCGTCACGCACAGCCCTCTCTTGCCCTCCCCGTGAAAGCCCCGGACCGTTCACTTCTGCGACGAATCGGCTTTCACACGCGGACGAGTTCATCCCCCTTGTTTGAGCGGCTACCGGCGCATCGGACGAAAAAAACGAAAAAAAGAACCATTGAGATTTCTATCAGCCGGACGCTAATACACGAGACTTTGAGTACCGCTCGCCATCGAATGTCCGCGATCGCTTTGTTTCGCGAAAGCCAATTATTTTAGCGAACTGCCCGGTGAGCGGATTTTTTTTTGTCCCTTGCCGGATTTCGGTACCTTTGTGCGCGGAAGGCAAACTGGATTTTGTTTCGAATCCGTTTGGCGGATTATATATTTTTCAGCTATCTGCGAGATTAGAGATTCATTTTACAATCGGGATGTGACAGACACGCGTGGTAATAAAAATAACAGGGCTGGGTGATGTGACAACGGTTTTGTTTTCCTGCATCCAATTTGTCGAATCGAGTTGCTCAACATCAATTTTTTAATCATTTTTGACGGGCGTACCTATAGTTTTTTTTTTTTTTTTTTTTTTATTTAGTATATACGGGCGTACACTTTTGGTCTATTTTGCACCCACGTCTCTTTTTTCTCTTAAAAAGAGACATGGATTTATCACTGGGAATTACCCTATTCAATTATGAGGCGGAACATCTTTGCTAGATGGCTAACTCCCGAAATGAGATTGAATCCGCAATGCCTGTACCTCATATCTGGCGGTTCTTCAACAGCCTCTTATCTCTTCCAGCTATCTACAAGATGAAAGACCCGTTTTTCATGTGTGATCTAACACACACAAGTAGTAATAAAAATTACATGTCTTTCGGCATGGAATTTGTCTAATCGAGTAGCAAGTAACAATTTCCGATAATTTCCCACGACCGTAGCTACGATTTTTCTTTACAAAAACGAAACATGGGTATATCATCCGCAATTGCTATATTCAATTATGAGGCGGAACATCTTAACAAGAAGGCTCACTCGCGAAATGAGATTGAATCCGCAATGCCTAGACCTCATATCTGGCGGGTCTTCAGGAGCCTCTTATCTCTTCCAGCTATCTAAATGATGAAAGACCCGTTTTTCATTCGTGATTGAATTCGTGATTCGTGATTTTTCATTCGTGACACACACAAGTAGTAATCAAAATTACATGTTTTTCGGCATGGAATCTGTCTAATCGAGTAGCAAGTAACAATTTCCGATAATTTCCCACGACCGTAGCTACGGTTTTTCTTTAGAAAAACGAAACATGGATATATCATCCGCAATTGCCATATTCAATTATGAGGCGGAACGTCTTAACAAGAAGGCGCACTCGCGAAATGAGATTGAATCCGCAATGCCTAGACCTCATATCTGGCGGGTCATCAGGAGCCTCTTATCTCTTCCACACTGAGAAAAAGGATAATATTTCCTACAATAACGAGTAGTTCCCAGGGGGAACGCCTATATAGATAGTTTCTGATAGTCTATATTCAATTGGTCAAACGATAATTATGTTTGCATTCGTGGATTTTTGTCATTGCCGTAACTATAAAATGTAGACGTTCCCCTTAGAAACTATGTTTTATGGTAAAAAGTCAATATTGTTGCTTTTACTATGTAATTTTTTCTCAGTGCAGCTATCTACAAGATGAAAGACCCGTTTTTCATTCGTGATCTAACACACACAAGTAGTAACAAAAATTACATGTTTTCCAGCATCGAATCCGTTTAATCGAGTCACAAGTAACAAATTTCCGATAATTTCCCATGGCCCTACCTACAGTTTTTCCTTAGAAAAAACCAACCCATGGACATATCATCCGCAATTGCCGTGTTATATTATGAGACGGAACACCTTAGCAAGAAAGCTTTACGCTTGCTCGCGAAATGAGATTGATCTGCGCGACGCCTAGATCTCATCTCTGCCAGGCGCTCGAGCAGCCTCTCATTTCGTCCCATTGAAAACGCCGCTGGCTTATCCCTATGAATACATGCATCAATGTGATCCACACCGAAAGCTATGCAAGCTCTCGCGACGTCGCCCTGAATGGGATATTACGCTCCCGAGGATTTACCCGAAAGAGATCCTTGTCCGCCTTGGCGAGAAATCCTTTAAGGAAGGAGTACGAGCAGAGCCCCCCCCCTCCCCCTCCCCCCTCCGTGCATCTTCGTATTTACTGTCCGTCCGAACACCGTTGACTCCAAATCCAAGGTCCGATCATCCCCTGGACTCCAGCTCGTCAACACAGTTCCGGGGCAGTTGAGAGTTCAGAGAGGAAACGAAGGTCCGAATTAAAAAAAAAACAATACCTAAGTCTTCCTCCCTACTTCTGTTGATCCTTGGTCCTAGCCACACACAATCGACGGACATCCGGACAGAGCCATCCCTCACTCTCGCCGCGGTCCGCGACCACTCTCGACTACAAGCCATTATATTCCGGACACGCGAGCCGGAACGCAACAGTCTGAGGCAGCAGACGCACCTGTGTCTTAATTAAAGTTAGCTGACTGATACAGCGTAGCCGCGGCTGCGGGCTCTTCGTGCCCTCCGTCGTGCCCTGCCCACTCGTCGGCGAAGTTCCCCAGGGGTGCAATTCACCTCCACCGGGCCGCAGCCAACATCGCGGGAGCTCGCTCCCGGTCCGTTTCCTACCGCGACTCCAGACCCATCCACCAACCCCGTACAATTTAACCAGTCGCTCCTCGGCCAACGCCGGGGTTCGACTTTGCGCGATGGAAGGGTGACTGCGGAATGAAAAGAGCGAAACCCTCTCGCTAATTCCATCATCCCCCTCCGATCGCGCTCTAGGTAACTCTTATTGGGCATTATTTCTCCCGAACTGCGCTTGCCATCCGTCACCGCTTTGTCGACTAATGGATTTATACTCCGCTCTGCCAGTCGGTCGATCTTGAGTTTACCGTGCAATCGATCTTGAGTTTACCGTGCAATCGATCTTGAGTTTACCGTGCAATCACGACCGGTGCGGTGGTCCAGTGGTTAGCGTGCTCGCCTCTAGACCAAAGCATCGGCAGGTCGACGGTTCGATTTCCGATTTCGTAGTTTCGCGGAGAATAAAAATATGGGCGGGACGAAGCTCCAGATATATCGGTCACTCGCACGTGGTAACTAAAGTGTGAGTGTCGGATATAGGGTAGAGCGGGGCAAAATGGGGCAAAACGTCATTTTCCAATAATTTTTGGATGCCCGAATTCGCCCTATCGGATACATCAGGCTTTTCTGCCCAGTTTTGCCACCTTGCCGATCCAAAATTGATTGGAAAATGTAGTTTTGCCCAAAAACCCCCAAAAACTCTCCGTAATGTTTGTACTCTCGGATGATCATCGGGGGGCAATTTATGGGCGAGGTGCGATATCGCGATTGTTCAAAGAGGGGACGAAATGCGAGGCCGACGTCGATGGCGCTGCTCGGTTCACGGAAATCAGAGTTGATAATACAGTAGTACTTTCTCCGCTTTGATCCGGGGTGATTCTATTTGGATCTCGGATCAGCCCTGGACCCCTTTGTGTGTGATGGAGCCGGCGGCCGAATTATCGGGGAGACGGGAGTTCCAACGGGGCGCATCCCCTTTAAGGTTGCGGACAGGACATTCGCGACGCCGCACGCTACGCAGCGTCGTCGGATTCTACCGGCGCTACGGTCTTTAACATGCAAAACGACCCCTGTTCCCTTTTGTCCGTCGAGGAACGAACGGCGGAAGAAGTTCTGACGCCAGTGTCGACTGTGACGGACTCGACTCTCACGTAACTCGGTGGGTCTCTTGGATATTTATTTACTTCCGGAGTCTTTCGGATGGATACTTTTTCGTTCGATTGATTGACTCGAAGTTGGCTCGATGCTTTCCGTGGGAACTGCTCTCTCGTGTGCTCTCGCATCTGTAGGTAGGATTTTTGTATCGGAGGGAAATGTTAAGTCGTCATTGGAAATGCGCTGAGAAAAAGGATAGTATTTTCTACTATACCAATAGTTCCCAGGGGGAACGTGTATATAGATAGTTTTTGATAGTATATACACTAAGAAAAAAAAATTGTTGGATTAACCAAAAGTCGCGGTGACATACGTTCAAAGTTGTTATTTTATGGGTACAAATAAAGCATTGTTTTGTGAAACGATTATTTGCTTCAATTTATTCAAAATTTGGCGATTGAAACGACCATATTTGTTGGACCAACAGAATACACCTTTGAACGTATGTCACCGCGCATTTGCTTAATCCAACCATTTCTTTTTCTCAGTGTATTCAATTGGTTAAATTATAATTAGTGTTGCAACCATGATTTTTTGTCACTGTCGTAACTATAAAACGTAAACGTTCCCCCTGGGAACTATTTTTTATGGTATAAAGTCAGTATTGTTGCTTTTACTATGTTCTTTTTTCTCAGTGTGCATGTACGATGGGAGAAAACCTTCTAGGAGACTCGGGATAGTCCAGCTAAAATTTAACCTTTGGACACTTTATTACATTTTAAAGGCTACACTTTGTTCCATTTGATGGGCTTCCACTGTATTACTATAGTGGATAGAGAAGACACCGAGCATCTTTCCATTATCCATGCAGCGATATTTCAGTCTCGGGGACGCAAAAAGAAAAAATGGCGTTAAATCCATCGGCAACAGCGGCAGTTCAAATAGCGATCTCTCGCACCTATAGGTAGGATTTTTGTATCGGAAGGAATTGTTAAGTCCTCATTAAAAAGATATGCAGGACGGAAGAAAACCTTCTAGGAGACTTGGGATAATCCAGCTACAATTCACACCCAGAAAAAATAAATTATTTGACGGCCACCGTTTGTTTGGTTTAAGTAAAATATTTATTTGATTTAAATAAATATTTACTTAAATTAAGTAAATAGTTACTTAAATGAATTAAATATTTATGTAAATTAAATAAATATTTTACTTAAACCAAATAAACGGTGGCCGGCAAATAAATTATTTTTCTGTGTGCAACCTTTGGACAATTTACTCCATTCACAGGGCTAAGTTTCTAACGCTTGAATTTTAGCTCGTGATGGAATCTATTACATTTGACGGGCTTCCAATGTATTACTATAGTGGATGGAGAAGACACCGAGCATCTTTCGATTATCCATACAGCGATATTTCAGTCTCGGGGACCTAAAAAGAAAAAATGACGTTAAATCCATCGGCAACAGCGGCAGTTCGAACAGCGATCCCGTGCCCGGCAGCTTTGGCCCGCACCATCGACGTTACAGATGGGCCGCATAAACGCGCAAGAGTCGTTTGGAGGTGGATGCCTCGAAGGAAGTTGCCACGGTCGAGGCTGGCTGGGCGCGGGTATTGGTAGTGGTGCGCCATTAGGCTCCAGGTGTCGGGTATCTCACCCCTCGGCTGCCCTTATCCTCGCGCGTTCGTCTCGCCCCCTCGGAGCATCTCCGGCCATCTCGGACGATCACACTCAGGATCATCTCTCTCGCCAACGACCGGCGCACAACGATCTCTTGTTTCGTATCCACTTTCGCCCTCGAGACTCCGCGCACGAGAGCGCTTAAGTAAATTAAACAATTCTTCACCCCCCGCGTCAATTATCCTCGGTTACATTCATCCTCGAGATTCGATGACCGATCGATCAAACGGCAATCCCTGCGATAACCTCACCTCGATAGGTTAAGTCGGGGTGATGTGGCCATGGTTTTTCAAGGAACGAAAATTGGAGGTTCAACATTTTAAAAACTTAACAATTTTTTATTTCAACCAACTCTAGACGTTTCAAACTACAGCAATTCGCTCCATTTTTTAATTTAACAACTTTTTATTTTAACCAACTCTAGAAATTTCAAACTAAAGTAATTCGCTCAATTTTTTTATTTAACAACTTTTTATTTCAACCAACTCTGGAAATTTCAAACTAAAGTAATTTGCGCAATTTTTTATTTTAACCAACTCTAGAAACTTCAAACTAAAGTAATACGCTCAGAACTTTCGATGTTTTCGATGGGTGATTTAATTGCCGATCTGCGAATACATATTTGCGATCGGCCGTCTCACCCGGACAGTACGGGTGACATGGCGA
The DNA here is from genome assembly GCA_917499995.1 of Ichneumon xanthorius. Taxonomy (NCBI): domain Eukaryota; kingdom Metazoa; phylum Arthropoda; class Insecta; order Hymenoptera; family Ichneumonidae; genus Ichneumon; species Ichneumon xanthorius. The sequence goes on along the minus strand of OU824211.1, from coordinate 6,133,217 downwards.
CAGTAATAATGGTAGTCAATTAGGCTCAGAGATATTTAGTCCATTTAGAGAAATAGTCAATTAGAACATGTCTCATTATATTTCATGTTGTCCAAATGAACTACAGAAAGACAGCAATTGTCTCCGTCAAATGTTTCAGATGCCAAACTAAAAAGTAAATGGTTTCGCTGGCCAGACCACCCGGATATTGCCATCACTGACATGGTACCGTGTCTCACGGAAAATGAGTGGCCATATCACGTATATGCTCAAAAAAAAATAGCCGTTGCTTAAATTTAGGGAAGGAATTTAAAAAAAGCAGATTTACAACGCGCCAATTTTTTCTTGATAGATCCAACTATAGTGTGCAATATTGACTTACTAGCAAAATTATAATTTAGTATGTCTCCAGAGCGCTAGAAATATAGCTCGAGAAATTTCCGACTATTTCGAAATAGGGATTCACCGCTCGTACTGACTAAATAGCCGCTGCTTAAATTTAGGGAAGGAATTTAAAAAAAGTAGATTTACTACGCACCAATTTTTTCTTGATAGATCCAACTATAGTGTGCAATATTGACTTAGTAGCAAAATTATAATTTAGTATGTTTCCAGAGCGCTATAAATATAGCTCGAAAAAATTGGCTGCCTCGAAATGGGAATTCACCGCTCGTACTGACCCTTGCACGCCCAATCTTAAAATTGTTCGTGCAATTGCATTGTATCCACATATACTAAAAACCGTGCAAGCGGCGCGCCATTCGTATGTTGCGTTAAAAGATATTACGGGATCTCACCCGCTTAGCCATCTCACCCTGATTTACCCTTATATCGCCTCGTCCGATTGGCCTCCCGCCTATCAGCGTCAACCGTCAAATCAATTCGTATCGCGTAACGGCCCAACTTATCGATCAAAAAAGCAGCTCCACGTATTTTCCACCTATCTCACCTCTCACGGAGTTCGTATCGGAGTTTCCGAAAAATTATGGCCACTTTCGCGAATGTTTCACGCTAAGCGGCAGCGGGGCACTTCGTGGCTGCATTTCCACGTCCAAACCCGGAGGATGAGATCGTAGATTTTATCACGTCGTTTCTCGCGTGCTGCCAGGCCCTCTCCATCTCTTTGGCTCGTCTCGGGAGCTACAGGTATATTGTATATCGGGTTTCGGACCTGTACTTACAAGCCGGACACGGTATACACCCACAGTTCGCCGCCAGCACCGGAGGTGGGCGAATCGATACTTCAAAGTAATGTTCGCGGAGGAAAGCTTCCCCTCCGACAGCTTGTACGTCTTCCTGTTATGCACTCCGAGGATTAGGAACACCATCGCCTCTTCCGAATCTTCGGGAGAAGATGTTCCCTTAGCGACTGAGAAAAAGAAATGGTTGGATTAAGCAAATGCGCGGTGACATACGTTCAAAGGTGTATTTTGTTGTTTGACAAAAATGTTTTTTTTCAATCGACAAATTTTGAATAAATTTCAATAATCGTTTAACAAAGCAATGCTTTATTTCTATTAAACAAATAACAACTACGAACGTATGTCACCGCGACTTTTGGTTGGTCCAACCAATTTTTTTTTCTCAGTGTATGTTCCACTTTGTAATTTTGCTTCCTTTGTTTTCATGACATTTCTTTTTTTTGAGATTTTCATGTTAATATGTTCAGAATGATCCAGAAAGTCGGAAAAGGGCACTCAGAAAAAATGTCTGGATGAATGTGCGTGAGTGTAAGGCATGTACAATTCAACGGTCTGTAATTTAAGAAGGGTTTTTTTCAATCGGGTTGACATTTGTTACAATTCTGTTTGTTACAATTTACGCGATAATTTAAGTATTTGTTAAAAAGTGTGTACGGGCTTTCGTACATTTTTGAGTTATCGGGCTGAAACCTTCTACAGAAGTAGACGAACATCAAACAATTTTCACTATTGAATTTTGTAAGAACCGGTCGAGGAGCTAGGGTTTTGTTATACTTTCAATTTTTCGAAAAATATCTTTTTGCACTCTAGCTCTTATAATTTTTTTTAGATATTCGATTAAACAAATGCGATACAAATAAACGCGTGTGGACGTTCCCTATTGAATTTGGCAAAAATCAATCCACCTTTTAAAAATTTATAAGGTTTGGCATTTTTTTTAATTCCTGGTTCACAACAGACGCAATAATTGTCGTGAAATATCGTGAGTCGCAAAAATATTCTTCGCATTTTCGAAAGCCATACACCAGAAATATTTCCTGTAGAGCAGTAAAATAAATGTTGAAAAAGCCGCACAGTGATTTGCACACGTCTTCCTCATTTATTACAATTTTGGACATAACTTCCTCTACGCGGAAGCCAAAAATCCACCAACTAAGTTTCTCATAGAGAAAGCTTTGCGCAAAATTGCGACAAATGACGAAGCCGTGTGCAAATTACTTTGCACCTTTTCAATTTCTTTTTCTCATTCAAAAAACTCGCAGTTTTCTTATTTTTAGAGCGAACCTATACACGAAGGGTTGAAAGGGGTTCATCGATATATCCAGGCAGTAATAAACGATCGAAGCTCCTCCGGGGATTTATTTTTTTCCTCGCCGTCATGACGCGACGATCTGTCCTGCGAGATAATTAATAACTTTCCGTAGGGACGTGTCCCTCCCGCTCGGAGGTATCGGAAGCGTGTTCGGGACCGCACACGAGTAGAAACGGACGATGTACTCCGTTCACGTCAGACGGCGCGGGCACAATGAAAATATATATCGCGCTTCGTACAGGAAAGGTAAAATCTTTATATATTTTTTTTTATTTTTCTTTTTCCCTTGCTTTCTTTGCTCCATCCCCGGTGTTCCCTTTTTCTCCGAGTTCCTATTGCCCGCTGCGTCTGCGTTCGCCGGAATGCCCTCGGGTCATTTTCCCCGAAGGAGCCAGCCGCGCGGCTCTCCCGTGTATCGCTCGAAACACTTTGACCTCCGCCTCGCTTCCTTTCCTCTCCTGCCTCTCGGCAAACAGACCCGAGCGGCGATGAATCCTCGAAGCTCCCTCTCGAAGCTTCAAAAACACGAGATTGTTGCAGATCGGGCTCGGAGAGCCGGCAAACAAGGGTGGTCGGAAATAGACGGGTTTTCAATGCGATACCACAAAGTTTAATCGAGCGCGTCGGCAAGTTGATTTAGTTTAATCTTAACAACATCGTTGTTTGGAGGAGACAATTGCGTAACCCCCGGTACCAATAATCATAACGGCGTGTATGAAAACCTCCACCAGGAGCAATCCTGAATCCAGAATCCCTTCCGACCATATTTTTATGTCCCCCGAAGAAATCGGTAAAAACGGTACATTTTGTCCCACTATTCAGTTTTTCTCGGCTGTACCCCTGAATGTTCCAATATTCAGAGTACCTGGTAAAATCTAAATAATAACCAAAACTACACTGAAAAAAAATATTAATGCTTCAAGTAAAATTCGCTTGAGGGCTGCCAAAGAAAAAAATTATTAGTTCAATTCTACTTTCAATTCTTACAATTGCATACGGGATTGAAACGGTAACATGTGTTTTTGCCAGAATTGTAAGAATTGAAAGTAGAATTTTTCTTTGTCAGCCCGCAAGCAAATTTTTTTTCAGTGTACCCTGGCATTTGATGCATTCGGACTGTCAGTAAACCTCCGTATTTATTTCTTGTTTTTGTTTCCCTCAATGCAACTGCAACATCGATACCCTAAGCCTACTCGCAGGATGTCCTCCAGTAGCCTTACATCCTGTAGTTGCACTTCTCCGCGTGAGTGTCCCTCCTGCAGAATCTCGGCATAACCTGGCACCCGCGATCGGCCCAAGGATTTTACAGGATTTGATGCATTCAGACCGTGAATAAACCTCATTATTTATTTATTCTTTTTGTTTCCCTCAATGCAACTACAACATCGATACCCTAAGCCTACTCGCAGGATGTCCTCCAGCAGCCTCACATCCTGTAGTTGCACTTCTTCGCGTGAGTGTCTCTCCTGCAGAGTCTCGGCGTGACCTGACAGCCGCGATCGGCCCAAGGTGGATCACATCACCGGCTGATCACGATTTTACAGAATTTGATGCATTCGGACCGTCAGTAAACCTCAGTATTTATTTATTCTTTTTGTTCCCCTCAATATAACTGCAACATCGATACCCTGAGCCTACTCGCAGGAGTTCCTCCAGCAGCCTTACATCCTGTAGTTGCACTTCTCCGCGTGAGTGTCCCTCCTGCAGAATCTCGGCATGACCTGACAACCGCGATCGGCCCAAGGACACGGCACCAGCTGATCAGGATTTTACAGCATTGGGTATTATTTAGATTTTACCGGGTACTGTGAGTTACCGGTAAAATCTGAATAATAACCAACCCTACTCTGGCACTTGATGCATTTGGACCGTCAGTAAACCTCAGTATTTATTTCTCGTCTTTATTTCCCTCAATGCAACTGCAACATCGATACCCTAAGCCTACTCGCAGGATGTCCTCCACCAGCCTCACATCCTGTAGTTGCACTTCTCCGCATGAGTGTCCCTCCTGCAGAGTCTCGGCATGACCTGGCAGCCGCGATCGGCCCAAGGACACGGCACAGGCTCATCGGGATCCTCTTCCGGTTCTTCCTCGTAGTACCCGCAATAATGCTCCATCCTGTAGTTGCACTTCTCCGCGTGAGTGTCCCTCCTGCAGAGTCTCGGCATGACCTGGCAGCCGCGATCGGCCCAAGGACACGCCACCGGCTCATCGGGATCCTCTTCCGGTTCCGGAGCTCGTTCCTCCTCCTCGTGGCAGCCGCGATAGTTGCACTTGTGCTGATGGACGCTCCTGCGTCTTCTGGGTACTCTGACCATGCAGCCGCGTCTCCTGAAGATGCAATCGACGAGCTCCTCCGGGTCGCCGTATCCGTCCTCATCCTCGAAGGACAGCTGGTCGAGGCCGTCGCGGATTCCGTCAAGCGCCTCCAACTTCTCCTTGTAAATGCAGATCCCCTCGTGCACTCTCCTCCTCCACTCGGGGAGTCTGACGTTGCAGCCCGCAATGGCGTACCGACAGTCCCGAAGAGCACCCTCGTCGCAGGTGAGGTCGGTCGGCAGTTGTTCGTCCTCCAGATTCGGCCTGAATTGGCATCGCGACTCGTGGATCTGGCGCAGATGATCCGGAAATCTGGCCTCGCAACCGGCGTGACAAAAACCGCAGTGCATCAACTCCTCGTCCTCGGTCGGCGTCGGAGGAGCCCAGGAATGCTTCTCTTGATCGATGAAAGGCGCACTCGGTTCGCTCCTACGAAAAATTACAAAAGTTGAGATTTTGATAGAAAGATGTTCTTAATGGAGGTCGTGGTTTACAAGGCCTAAAAAAACGTTTTTTCAGGATTTTTTTTGGAGGGAATGGAACAAGTGGGTTCAGTGATTTTAGAGGTGTCTTTTAATGTATATTTGAACTGTACGAAAACGTTTTTTTAAAGACAAAACCAAAAACGACTGCATATTTAATGGCCGATTTATTGCATTGTAGTTTTCAATTGGCGGGAAAGATGCGGGTCGTAATTCTTGATGAAACAATAAAATCAAACATATTTTCAATTGTTACATATTTTTCTGCTATGTGAACCTCGGAGAAGCAACAAAAAAAAAAAAAAAAAATCGCAAAATCGTTATTTTATTCAGGTTTGGAAAAAAATGTATTTTTGAGAAAGAAAAAATTATTATTAATTTTGAAATTATTTAAAAAGACTTTTTTAACAACGTTTTAGGTTCACATAGAAGAGAATGTAGTACTGAAAAAAATTAGCGTTGGTTTAAGTCGATAGGTCGGTTAGTGTTTTTGTTATCACTCCAGCCAATTTAGAAAAATAGTAACCAGGAGAAACTATGCGGGCGCCAATAACTATGCAGCACATTCTTGTTTTGTGTTGAAACAATTTTTTTCGTACAGTCCAAATATACATTAAAACATACCTCTAAATTCACTCGGCGCACTTGTTTTTCTCCCTCCCCAAAAAAAAAAATCCTGAAAAACGGTTTTTTAGGTCCTAAATAGTGAAAAAAATGTTGGTCTCTGCTTGAGATAGCGCGTTACCCTTGCTGATATGGATAGGGCGGATAGGGGTGAGGCATGTAGTGCATCGGAGGCGGCATATGATAGCCCTCGACTACCGCCGGTGGAATGTGGACGTCCAGAGGCGATCTGCAGGTCGGACAAGCGTAGTAGTAAGGCTTGCAACGGTGGCAGAGCGTGTGGCCGTTCGCACACGAGTACTTTGGCGCGAGGCCCATCGCCATCATGCAAATCGGACAAATGCCTTCATTCTTGAACCTGTCGTGGAGGCTCGGATACACTCCTTCCATTATCTGGCGATAGTAAAATTTTTATACAATTTTTTTCATTCAAAAAAAATTTGATTTTTTTTGCTCGGTTGCTCCCGCGACTGAGATTTACGATTAGAAGTAATGTACGTTTTTTAAAATTAAATTGCATGTCGCCTTGGAACCTTATCGCACTGTGCGGAGAATCCGGTCGGTATTTACACGGTTTATCTCAGCGCAGAAAAACAAATTTTTTAAATATTTTTGTAAAATAAAAATTAATAATCAATTCGATTGCTTTTGCCTAAGTAATTAATTTTTTTGTCAAATTGGATGTCGCCTTGGAACGTTATCGCACTGATACAGAAAATCCAGTCAGTATTTATACAACAGTATAAATACCGACTGGATTTTCGGTAAAAAATTGAAAAAAATTAACAATCGATTCGATTTCTCTTGCCTAAGTAATTAAATTTTTTATCAAATTGGATGTCGACTTGGAACGTTATCGCACTATACCGAAAATCCTGTCGATATTCATACAATTCACCACAGCGCAGAAAAAAAATATATATATAAATTTAGTAAAAATAAATATTAACAATCGATTCGATTTCTCTTGACTAAGTAATGTAAATTTATATTAAATTGCATGTCGCCTTGGAGCGTTATCGCGCTGATACCGAGAATCCGGTCGATTTCACTCCGTTGATCCCAGTGCAGAAAAAACAATAACATCTTTCTTTTTTTAACAAAAAATTAATCGACTTACCGTCTTCGATTCGCTAGTTCAATCGAAAAATGTCCCAACTTCCCAACAACACGAATATCGTTCCGATAGAAAAATTATCGTAGGTGAAGCGAAACTCGGCGCCAGTGTCACGTACGCACTGCCGGAGTCTTTCCAACAGTGCTCGTGTGTCATTCGGGAACTGTCACCGAAATCTTATCTCGGGGAAGACTGATAGCAGTCGGCTCCGTGTATATCTGATAAAACGTCTGTTCTCGTGATCGAGCTGTTTGTACAGTTGGCGTGAAGTTGCTGGCCTCCGCCTACGATGATGCGGACCGAAAAAAAAAAATAACAAAAAAAAAATTATAAATAGCCCATGAAGTCATTGTTATGCTGGTCGTGTTTCATATGAGAAATGAGCCAAACCTCTCGTGCATTTCGACGACAAAAAAAAAGAAGAAACTGCGCGGTCCGCAGAACAGACGCACATTTTTCAGTCTAATGAAATCTGCGACGAGCCCGCGCCAGTCGCGTCGTTATAATGAATCAAATTAATTATTAATTCGACGGCAACGCGTACGCATGGCCGACGTTTCGCCCGAGCGTTTTTGAGTAGCCGGATCATATTCGGTAATACGACACTCTCGTTATCCCGGTGTCGGATTGTAATTCCCCTGGACCGTTGGTCAAGCTCCGGCTCAGCAACGCACACCTTGAATTAATTCGCGAATGGGGTCGTTAACTATCCGGACGGCTCATTTTGACGGAACGATCCGGTACACGTGTGTCTCGAAACAATAATAAAATTCTTGATGTAATTCTTAAAAAAAAAAAAAATCAAAATTCTATAAAATATTATCCCTTCGGTAAATGTTGGTCAAATAAAATACCAAAGGTCTTTGATCAAAATATTATATTCGTGTGTAGTTTTAGGACGATAACTCAACATTTTGAAATAGCATACAATTTTGAGCCGGTCCTCAATCTTCATGAAAATTGCACCGAAGGAAGCGACGTGACCAGTGAACAAATTTCAACCCGCTATCTCAAGCCGTTTCCGAGTTTATAGTCATTGTAAACGATGCATGCTGTCACATACACACATACACACACATCCGGACGCCAGCTAAAAATAATATTTCTCGGTTTCGACCTTTTCTAGTACGCTGACATTAATTTAAAAAAAAATGTTTTTCGCGAAAAACATAGCTTCCTTTGTGTGGAAGCAAAAAGAGACAAATAATTGTGTTGCAAGTCTTAATGAAGGTATTGAGCGAAAGGAAATATTGATGACTCGATATAAACGATACCGAGAAGTTAGACCTTTTTTGAACACGAATAAGACCTTTTTTATCTCGAATTATTTTCCAGCGTGCATATCAATGGTTTTTCGTATGCGATTAATTGAATTTCCCACTCGTTATAGCAATAATTTTGTGTATTTTTTGTTTGCTTCCTCTGTGAGAAAGCAAAAAGGGAAAAATAATTGTGTTGCAAGTCTTAATGAAGGTATCGTGAGCGGAAGGAAATATTGATGACTCGATATAAACGATACCGACAAGTTAGCCCTTTTTGAAAATTAATAAGACCTTTTTTTATCTCGAATTATTTTCCAGCGTGAATATCAATGATTTTCCGTATGTGATTAATTGAATTTCCCACTCGTTATGGCAATAATTTTTTGTATTTTTTCTTTGCCAATTAATGACCTCTAATGTGCTTTACCAACTGAGCGACGGCAGAGCTTTCGGCGAATAGAAAAGAGGTATTTATGTCTGACATTTTTTTTTTCGAGTATGTAAATTTCTCTGCGGTTATACACGAAACCAAATACCTCCGCAGTGGCTGCGCGTGAAACAGAATACGGGTCTGCACAGTGAGCGTCGCATCAAAGATGTCCAACTCCCCTGACGCGACGGTCAGAGCTTCGTGCCTAACGTCCACCCGCGACCATAAGTCACTTATGCAAATATCGTCGAGTAGTTGCCAGGGAGCCCGCGGAAACGCGAAACTCCCCGGTACATTTTGCCTGCTCCAGTTCGGATCAACCACCGTTCCCCCGACCCTCTGTCGTGTTCAACCAAATCACCGCGGTACATTTCTATACAAATTGATTTTAATATTCAAAACTCCGCTCGGCCTGTCCAGTTTTCACGAATGCATCGAGATATCGTTGCTCCATAAATCTCCCACAAAACAATGCCTCTCGCTACGCGGGTATTGATTAATTTAATGGCCAACACACGGATTATATGAAAACGGGGTCGAAAATTGCATTAAAACATTCCGTAGAATGATTATAAACTTAGTATTATTACTATTATTATTATTGTTATTATTATTATTATTATTATTATTATTATTATTATTATTATTATTATTATTATTATTATTATTATTATTATTATTATTAGAGTATTGAAAACATGACGTAACATTTTTATAAGGTTAGTATTATTACTATTATAATTGTTATTATTATTACTACTACTACTATTATTATTATTATTATTATTATTATTCGAGAATTGAATGTTCCTATCGTAACTCTTGAGAAGAACAGTTCGATATTAACGGACACTTCACATCTTAGCAAAGTCCGAAGGAGACGAAGCGTTTCTTAGCGGGTTCCTCCACGATGGTCTCGATCGAGCTCGAGTCCGGATGTTAAAGCACGTACCCGCTGGCAACTTGCGCAAGAGTTCGGTATCTCTTTATCTAAAGTGCCAGAAGATTCACGCAACCTCCATAAATTTCGAACAAAACAATGGCCCTCGGTACGCGAATATTGATTATCCTTTAATGGACGACACGCACGGATTATATAGAAATGGTAGAAAATTGCATTTAAAAAATTCCATCGAATTATTATATGTTTAGTGCGATTAGGGAAGAGCAGGGCAAAATGGGACAGTGGGACAAAACGAGTCAGAAAATCCGGATGTATCGACACCGTTTTCTCGACTGCCTGTCAAATCACCGCGGTACATTTATATACAAATTGATTTTATTATTAAAAACTCCGCTCGACCTGTCGAGTTTTCACGAATGCATCGAGATTTATGTTGCTCCATAAATTTCTCGGGACGCAGGTATTGATTAATTTAATGGACAACACACACGGATTATAGGGAAATTGGGTCAAAAATTGCATTAAAAAAATTCTGTAGCATTATTATAATCTTAGTATATAATTAGGAAAGAGCGGGGCAAAATGGGACAGTAGGGCAAAACTCAATTTTTCAATAATTTTTGGAAGCCATTTTTGGGAGCGGATTTTCAACCCCGTTTTGCCCGACCCACCACCACCGCCACCATCCAAAAGTTATTGGAAGATTGCGTTTTGCCCCTCCCCCCCCCCCCCTATATTATTATTATTATTTGAGTATTTTCATATCTCACGCAACTTTTGAGAAGAACAGTTCCATATTAACCGCCACTTTAAATATTAGCGAAGTCCGAAGGAGGCTAAGAGTTTCTTGGTGGGCTTCGCTCTGGTCGTCCCGATCGAGCTCGAGGTCGGACCTTAAGGTAGTACTAGCGTACAGCCTGAGCTCATGTGAGTTCAGAGAGGATTGAGTGAGGAATTGCGAACACTTCTCGATGAGATAAAAATCTGAAAAAAATCAATCACATGGAAAGTACTGAAAAGATTAATTTTGCATAATAATAATAATTCCAAAATGTTATCAACAAATAACAAAAAAAATTCCCAACCAATCACCTGTCAACCTAACTTTTTTTTGTATGAAAACGATTTGTTAGTTTTTCTGAATACGTATGAAAAAACGTCATTTTCAAAAATTACACAAAATTGTGAAAAAATTCATACATATTCAAAAATCTTAACAAATCGTTTTCAAACAAAAAAAAAGTTAGGTTGCCGGGGGATTTGTTGAAATTTTTTTTTCATTAATTTGTTAATAAAATGTTGGAATTATTATTATGCACAATCAATCTGTTCAGCACCTTCCATATGCTTGATTTTTTTCAGATTTTCATCCCGTCGAGAAGTGTTCGCAATTCTCTCTCAACTCTCTCTGAACTCGCGTGGGCTCAGGCTGTCCGCTAGTACAGCCTTAAAGGTCGTATTTGCTAGTAACTTGCATCCGAGTTCGGTATCTCTTTAGCTAAAGCGCTGGAAGATTCACGCAACCGCGAGAACCTGCGGCCGAGAAGGGGGCGTGGGGGGGGGGGGGAGGCAATATCGCAAGGGTACGCAGGAAGAGGGGCCAGCAAGAATTTCGCGAAGACCCGTTAGAGCGACCACACGGAATTCCTGAAGGTCCCACGGAGCGAAGATCCTTCGCGAATTTTTTCCGAACAAATTTACAACGCGATAGCCGCGAGTAACCGTTGCCCAAAATTTATGGGGCAGTCGGCGCGTCTTACGGCAAAAAGGAAACTTTGTAGATTATTGAAAAAAGAAAAAGAAAGATGGGCAAGGGCTCGGTGAGAGCGAGCTCCTCGAAGCGTGCCGCAGAAGGACGGAAAAAAGAGCCCTGTTCGATGGAAACGCGGAGGTGGAGAGCGGAAAAAAAAAGTTGTAAAGGTTGCTCTTTAAAGTAGACGATAGGGAAAAAGTGAACCTCCACGGCGCTACGTGGTTCGCGTTATATCGCCGTCGTAGTCTCCCGCGGATAACCGATAATGCCCGGAAGAGCGAACGCAGGGAAAAGAGTTTCCGATAATCAATCAAGGGAGGAAAGTGGGCGGAGGGCGAGCGGCTGTGTCGCCGCGGTTGAAGCAACGAAAGCTTTTGGCTTCTGGATCCGGTATGAATTTCTTTCAATCACGACGGTCTCTGGGACTCATTACAGTTCGTAATTGAAGTGTCCCAGTTGCCCGGGGCGTTACCGCGTATTCTGGCCGAGAATTTTTTTTTTAATTTTTATTCTATTTTTTCATTATATCGTTTCAGGGTGAATAATGAGAAACCAATGAATGCGGTGTATTAATAAAGTATCAGCGACAATGAGGCGTCGATGACGGGGCAGCTATTTTTAATAATTGCGCACCGCGGCGAGCTTCGAACAGCTGCGTGTCAAGATTTTTATTTACTTGACCGTCACGTGCGAGGTATAGATTGAGAGAAATTATTTTTGTACCATTTTTTTTTTAACAGTAAAAGAGGCCTGGAGAAAAATCGTGTTACTGCGCTGAGAGATGGATCTGATAGAAATTACCATAAATCTGGTAAAAAACGACAGAACTTCGGCGATACCTTGCCTGGTAAAGATTCGTATTAAACTTCACACATTCTGCTGGAGTAGATGGTCATTTTTACTATCGCAGATATTACACGAATATCCGATAATTTTGGATACACTGTAACAAAAATTATCATGAAATTTAATGTACTGGACTGGAATTTTTTTTGCAAAAACTGCTATTTTAAATTTCATGTACAATTGTGATGAAGAATTAATGTTCAGTGTATTAAAAACATTGGGAATACTTTCTTTTTTTTTATTTTCCTTACTTTTACTATCAAAGTACTTTAATTTTAATAATTTACGTTAATTTCAATGAAAAATTAATGTTCAGTGTATTAAAAACATTGGGAATACTTCATTTTAAATAATTTTCCTTAATTTCACTATGAAAGTACTTTAATTTTTATAATTTACTTTAATTTTAATGAAAAAGTATATTAATTTTTCATCACAATTGTACATTAAATTTAATGTACTAGTTTCTGCATAAAAACTTCCAGACCGGTGCATTAAATTAAAAAAAATGTTTACAGTGCGTCCAAATCCCATCCCATGCAGAGGCATTTCGGAAGCGTGAAATTCCGAGTAAATTCCCGACGAAAAAATAAAACAAGAAAAAAATGCCCCGTTTCCCCGATCGAAAGTGAGACATGCACCCAGCGTTTTTCCGCGTCGAAAAGATTTCCATCGGCGCGTCACGCCTGATCGATGAGAACTCGAGCGAGAGCAGTGATAAGCCCAGAAAACTGGCCGGCGATACGCGGAGCGAGGAGAAGTCCGGGCAGGCTCGCGTGATTGATTCCAACTTATTGGTTATTTCAACGTGTGCGGTGATCGATCTGGCGGACGCACGTGCTGCCTCGTGAATCGCCGAATCCTCTCCCCGTGATTTCCGCATCGAAACCCCGCGAAACGTCCGCCAACACTCGTCCCAACTACGCCACAGCCCGTTTCAATCGAGGGAAATCCTTTCCGGTCTCTACGAATACCTTGTTGAGAGCGCGAACATAAGAAGAGAAAAAAAAAAAAAAAAAAAAAAAAACCACCACTAGGGTTCGCGAGAATTCCGGCTCACGCGCTTCCCCTTCACCTCGCGGCGAATTCCTGGAAGGAGGGAAAACAACCGGAGAAAAGTTGAGGCGAACTGGCAATATGTCGCATAATTCGCCGATAACTCAGGCGTTCTGGAGGAAAGCGCGGATGCGCGAAACAGCGAGATTCGAGGATTGGTGTTTAACGCCCGAGCATCCGTTGCGAATCCGTTGTAAGGTATAAGCGGTCGATCCGGTGCGGACTTAGCTCCGGATCTCCTCGGACCTTGCGCTGTTTGGTCTTTTCTCTCCCCGTCGAAGATGACGTTCGGCTCCCCTCGGGAGCGGCGGATCGAATTTGTATATCCGAATCCTACGAGGCCGGCTGAGTATATTCGAACGTGCGCGCCGCACTCGGAAGCCGAGACGTAAGCTGCGAGGGGTGAATACGAGTAAACGGCAAATTTCCGCGAAATCTTGGTAACTCTCGGCTCCTCCGGGTCGTCGGAGTTGCGCGTGTTCATGACCGGAAGTAACAAGGAATATACACTTGATGTCGCGCGCATTGAAGAAGAGGCTGCCACACTCGCCCCGGGAAAGTTTCGCGTCTACGTACACGGGGAGAGGCGAGCGTCACCCGAGTAATACGACGTCGACGAGCTAGACGGTATTATCATACGCTCTTGAATACAAAAGGCTTCTCGCTGTTGCGCGAGCCCGGAGACGTCGCTTCCACCGGGGCAAAGTTGTTCCCGAAGGAAGGAGGAAGAAAAAAAAAAAAAAAAAACACGTGAAAATAAAAGCCTCCTGAGCGGCTCTCGCAGCTGCGGAGAACCGCGTTTCCGCGTCGCTCACCCCCCCCCCCCCCAAGCTGGTTCGGGGCGGCTAATTTTCTCGCGGAACTTTCCGCCCACCGAACCAACCCCGAAGGCAAAGAAATTGTTTCGTCGACGAATATTACCGAAGAATTGAAATTCATGGAAGTTTAGGTACGATTCGACTCTTGCCCGGCGAAAAGGGAATCCGAGCTTCGCGAAGATAAACAGAGACTTCGACGTTTAAGTTTCGTGCTGCTCGCAGCGTTTCCGGAAGACGGCGGCGCGGAGCCGTGCGACGGGTGAACGAGCCTCGTTTCGATAAGAGCGTAAAAAAATTTAGTTTGAAAATTAATGGACATTGTTGGAAGCTTTTTTTTACATAAACTGTTTCTGAAATTTCGGACACATGTGCGTTGCAATTTTACAGTAAAATTTGTATTTTTTGTATGCAATTTTTTGTAAATTTCAAGCAAAGAATTTGTAATTTTAATATCTGGTATATTTATGTTACAAGCAAGGTACATTAATGTTTAATTGATATGAATAATGTTGGCAAATTTCAAGTTCGAGTACATTAACCCTCAGTCCATGTAGAGGGGTCGTTTTTGTCCGCGGAAAGAAGCGTTTTTTCCGCGCATTGCTTGATATTTGATAAAATATTGTTTGTTTAAATAACAATATCCGAAAAATTCCTGTTCGCACTTCAAAAGGACATTCTAAGGATCAACCATGAATTTTTTCAGATTTTTCTATTAATAATTGTGGGTGTGGTAGCGCGCCGCGGAAAACGACCCCGGTACATGGAATTAGGGTGCCGAAAACACCTACGTGGAGTGAGGGTTAAATTTAGAATTTATTTTAACAGTGCAGCGAAGGAGCGCTGGATGCATTATGTTGATCGTGTTTATTTCGGCGAGAACGCGATTGCAGGAGGAAATTGCAATCAGTCTCCTCAATCAATCCCATCCACGCGACGTCCCGGACCGTTAGTCACCTTAGCGAAGCGCCCAATTACGCCCGCAGCTACTCCCCCGCGATGATCCCGAATTGTTGTGACGTTGCTTGTTACCATCGGCAAGTTGCGTCACGCCACAGCGAGACCTCGTCAGCAGCTTCTCGTACATGCTCGAGATCACTGACAGTGATTGCGATCCCTGACCGATCAGACCCGCCAGTCAAAGGCGCTGCCAAATTGCGGTGACCCAATTAACCCCCGCTCGCCTACGGGATTCGCGATGCCTCGAAGTCGACCTTAGAGACGATTTTGTGACACTAGTTTTAACTTAAAATCGCTCTTGGGATCGAACTTAAGGTCGCAGTTTGGCCCGAGTTTCATTGCGTGCTTAAGTTTGATCTTAAGTTCGAACCTAAGTTTGATCTCAAGTTCGAACCTAAGTTTGGTCTTAAGTTCGAACCTAAGTTTGATCTCAAGTTCGAACCTAAGTTTGGCCTCAAGTTCGGACTTAAGTTTGATCTCAAGTTCGGGACTTAAGTTTGATCTCAAGTTTGAACCTAAGTTTGATCTCAAGTTCGGACTTAAGTTTGATCTCAAGTTCGGACTTAAGTTTGATCTAAGTTCGGACTTAAGTTTGATCTCAAGTTCGGACTTGACTTTGATCTAAGTTCGGACTTAACTTTGATCTCAAGTTCGGACTTAACTTTGATCTTAAGTTCGGACTTAAGTCTGATCTCAAATTTGATTGTAGTTCGAGTTCGATCTCAAGTTCAAACTGATGTCTTAAAATTCGACCCTTACACTCTGTCGCTGGTTCTTCGCGGTTTTTCGGTCTCGAAACTCGCTGGGAATGTTTCCTTCGACGGTGGTATTTTTGTTTACGGGACGCGAAGCGAAACTCCGCGATAACGGCGCAACAGATCACATTCAATTGGAATGAAAAACGCGCCGTGCTCCGGAGCTTTCGTAAGCGAGCTTCTGCAACTTTGAATGTCGAGACTGGGAGGTCGCCATGCAGGCACAACGAAAACGGGAACGCGACAAACATACCGCTGTCGGATTCGTGTCCAACGCGAGGAAATAGAGTGGAAGTATGAGGTCGAGAACGTTCTTTTGGAACCCTTCAATTTCACTCCAAAAAAGGGCATGCATATATTTTTATCAACCGCAAAAGGGCACGGCAAAGGGCTAGGTTCTTCGCCATTCGTCTTGACGTTATTCACCTGCCTCTTTATAAATACCGAAATTCTACAAATTTTCCAAAATGGTAGGTGAACAAAATAAACCCTCTTCACTCGTGCTTTAAAAGGCTTTGCAGCAGCATAGCCGATGTAACTGCTTTTCGCTTATCCGCGGCTAAGCCGGTGATCGTTATATAACTAAATGCAAAAGGGCCCTCCACGATTCTTTTAACGTTTTTCAACTGTTTATAAATACCGAAATTCTAACATTTTTGCAAAAAATGGGTGTGATTAAAAATAATCAGTAGTTTCAGAGGTTTTCTACCTGCATACCCAATGTCACTTATTTTCGTCTAGCCACACTGAGAAAAAGAAATGGTTGGATTAAGCAAATGCACTTTATAAATACCGAAATTCTACAAATTTTCCAAAATGGTAGAGGAATAAAATAAACGCTCTTCACTCGTTCTCTAAAAGGTTTTGCAGCAGCACAGCCGATGTAACTTCTGTTCGCTTATCCGCGGCTAAGCCGGTGATCGTTATATAACCAAGCGCAAAAAGGCCCTTCACGATTCTTTTGACGTTTTTCACCTGTTTATAAATACCGAAATTCTAACATTTTTGCAAAAATAGGTATGATTAAAAATAGTCTGTAGTTTCAGAGGCTTTGCATAGCCAATGTCACTTATTTTCATCTAGCCACACGTTCAAAAGTCTATTTTGTTGGTACAACAAATATGTTTATTTCAATCGACAAATTTTGAATAAATTGAATCAAATAAACGCTCAACAAAACAATGCTTCATTTGTACCAATCAAATAGCAGCTTTGAACTTAATCCAACCATTTTTTTTCTTACTGCACGGCTACGCCGTTTATCATGATATCGCAGCATCCGACGAACAGCTACGATCGTAACTGTGCGCGTTGGAACTGTCCGAATTACGTCAGAAAAGACTCTTCAAAATTCCGAACCGATGCTTCTTTTTCAAATAACATCCATTCAAAAATTCCACTTCCGGCACATCGGTGTCCCTAAAAAAAAAAAAGTACCTGGCCTCGAAACGCTTCCGCGTCTCTCAATGTCCCAACGCTCAAATATAAAAAAAAAAACACAAAAAATGGAATAGAAATATTATTTTTGGGAATCGTCACTCCCGTACGATTCAGCTCCTAACGAGGGTTTTCATCTCGATGGCGCGGCCGAGCAATTTTTCCCGCTCAGTTCTCGAAGTTGACTGTCGTGCCCGCCGCGTAGGGTGCGTCCTGCGACGAAGCGAGTCGGCGGAGGAGCGTCGACGAGGCGCGCGAACTCGCGCAATCGATTGCGATATATCGCGGCAACCCCCTAGCAGCAGCGGCAGCACCAGCACGCTCCCCCAGTTGGAGCGGGCGAGGGTAGCAGGGTGGCAGCTTGCAAGCGGCTCCGACGCGCCTGCGCCCGCCCGTCGGCCTTCCCATTGGCCGGCGATGATGTCATGCAGTCTCCCCTAGGTCTGCGATATCATCTGCGGGCTTTTCTGCAGTCGACACCGACCACTCGAGCGGCGTAGCAGCCGCTACGTTCACCGTACAAAATTTACACACCTGTGCTTACCTACGACGAGACCGTGCGTCTCGCTTCCGTACTTGTGCGCTTTCCCCGAGGAGGATCGATTCGTCAGCCGGCGTTCGACAACAAACTGGCACGCCTGACACTGGCGACGGACACCACCGGTGAGTCCATCGAAAGCTTCCCCTCTGCCCGACAGAAATACCTTGCGCTCCGATGTTTCATCCCCGACCGTCGCTACGGACCCGTCGCGGACTTTTCCTCCGCCGGGGGTTTTTGATTTTCATAATTTTTATTTAAAAAAAAAAACAAAAAATCTGCAACTCCGTAGCCGACAAAAAGCACCGGTAAATTCGCAGCCGGTTCAATGCCCCGATGGCCAAAAAACGATAATCAACTTCCCTTCGAGCTGCCCCCACATTAGTCCGAGCACACGTGCGTGGGGTCATTGTGTCATGCTCCCGACTCATTCACGATTGTTTTCCGCCGACCCCGCGACTCGCTTCTCATGCCATCCACTGTCTCGATCCTACTCGAAAAAAAAAAAAAAAAAAAGTAAATCCGCATCTGAAACTCCGCATGTGCACGTTGAAGAGCCATCGTAGCCTCGTTAATTCACTTTTAACGACGGAATCGACCTCGCTCCGGCTACCAAACAATTATTTATTTTCTCCCCCTTATCGATACTCCTTCGCTCGCCTATCACCCCGACGATTGCCGGTGTGTGCATCGAAGGGAGTTTCGTCGCGCAGGAAGTGCCCGAGACGCGTGTTCCGTCCAAAAGTCGTTTCGGCCTGGGAGTTCCGATAGGGCCAGATTACGAGTAGCGCGTAGATGTCTGGTTGTGATTAGGGGTGATTTTCTCCTCCGCCGTTGGTTTCCTCGCGAGAAGCGCGAGCACCTCGTCGGACTTTGGTAATTACAGCGTGTTGAGCGGGGCAACGTAGGACCCTCGAGTGTTCCCCGGCAAAGTCCGCTTTTGTGGAAGCTCGTTGTGAAAATGTGGGACAACGATCTCAGTTGGCTGGGGCCCTCGGGCGCTTCCGCACACTTTCTCACCGATAGTTTCCTCCGCGCGCACACATGTGCGCGGAGTTTCCGCACGCGATGTTCCGCCGCTTCCGTTCGCTCTCGCACCTGCACGCGCACACTTGCCGCGAGTGTGAGCTCGGCGGGCCGGCAAGCACGACGCTTTCAGCGACGTCGCACACATTTCCGAGAGTCGCCGGTTTCACGGAAACTTCGCTCGTTCTGTCCCCCGCGGTCAGCCAAAGTGGGTGCCCCCATTTGTCAAATGACGACGGTCAGAAGCGGAAAGCGTGTTGCCCCCCCTTGGCGTTGTATCGCGTGTCGGCTCGCGGTCTCGTGCTCGGCTGTTTTGTCCGAGGCTCCCGTGAGGTAAACGTACCAATGACCGGACACGTCCCTGTGGCCGGACACGTCCCAGTGGCCGGACACGTCCCAGTGGGCGAACACGTCCCAGTGGCCGGACAAGGCGTGCAAGAGAGATGGAAATGCAATTTTTCATGCATGTCCGGGGACTGGGACTGCTCCCTTAAGTGTCCGGCCACTGGTACGTTTCCCTTAAGCCGCGATCCAATCAACGCACGCCCAGCGGATCCGCCGTGGCGATGAGTCAGAGAACGCGGAACTTTTTCTCGTTCCGCGGAACAACCGGACTTCCCCACCAGCCTTGTTGACTCGGGTCAGGGATGCAATTGAGTCCGCTCCGTTAATCCACGCGAAAGCTTTCTTCGCTACCGGAATCGTCAAAGTTCTTCTCGTCGATTTAGTTTAATGCTGTTGACACGCTCTCCTCGCGCCAAAGTTTTCTCGTTTCGCGGCTCGAATCTCCGGGCGGATAACGGATTTATGAATCTTCGCGAACCCTTCCAGCCTTCATCGTTTTCTCGTGCCTCGCATCCGCGAGAGTCGCGTTGCCGCGTGTCGTCGCATTCGTGATTCGTTTTGTTGGGCAAAGTGTAACTCGAGCCCGCGGGTCGCGCCGGTGGGGCAGATTATGCTTGTAAATGAGTCTCGCGACCTCCCGTCACCCTCACCCGTTTTACATTTATGACCCGGAGAGCAACGTGTTTGCGTATAGCCGCCTCGCGCTGCATAATGCAACGGGGTTTAATTGCTCCTCGCCAACCGGCAGTCAGCCTGCGACGCTCCTCCTGGCCTTCCTACCCCGAAAACTTCCGTTCCCCGCTTTTGGCAAGAACACTTCTTTCGAACCTGCTGACGTGCCGAATTCTTGCGACCTCCAACGCGCATCTTCTATTTTTATATTATAATCTGTTCCACCTGGACGGGGTACTTCCCCTTTTACACATCCCACCTGCCCCCCGGGTTGCGTCCGTAGTCGACTTAGCTCCTTACTGTGTCGCATTCGCACAAGGGCACAGGAATGACCCAGAAAAATCATTTGTTTGACGACCACGTTTATTTGGTTTAAGTAAAATATTTATTTGATTTAAATAAATTTTTATTTCATTTAAGTAACTATTTACTTAAACCAATTTACAAATTTATTTATTTGGATTTACTTAAACCAAGTAAAGGGCGGCCGTCAAATAAATTATTTTTCTGGGTGTGAAGATATCTGCATGTTGCCAAATTTCATCAAGTTATAACGGCTGTATTTTGTATCGGACAAACTTTGCTCGAGGAAGTTCACTTGGAGATCAAAATTCTATAAGTGAACAATTGGTTGTTCTTCTTAAAGACGTGCACCGATAGAGACCTGCCGAAGATGAAATTTGATGTCATGCAGATACACCCAGAAAAATAATTCATTTGACGGCCACCGTTTATTTGGTTTAAGTAAAATATTTATTTAATTTAAGTAACTATTTACTTAATTTAAATAAATATTTATTTTAATCAAATAAATATTTTACTTAAACCAAATAAACGGTGACCGTCAAATAAATTATTTTTCGGGGTGTATCTTCACGGTAATAAAACCTGGCCATACACAAACGGCTCTTTCCCCAAAGATTGGTGTTCCTACAGGGTAATCAAAAATCTCCGAGAAAATCACCTCCCGCTCCACGATTCGATGCGCCAACGAGCGGCTGGGCGGTCACCCATCCAAGTACTGACCGCGAGGTATCGCTTGACTTTGGGGATCGCCAAAGTCACACACCAACCTATCGCTATTGGTTACGCTTATCTTCTATCTACGACCTTAAAGATATCTGCATGACATCAAATTTAATCCTTGCAAAGTTTCTGCCCCATGCATTGCTTTAAGATGAATATAAATTGTCCACTTGTGGAATTTAATTCTTCATCTGAACTTGCCCCAATGGAAGTTTGCGCGACGCAACACCCAACCCTTATAACTTGATCAGATTCAGTCTCGTGCAGATATCTTCAGGGTCATTTCTATTTCACCCTCTTCGATTCCTTCCTCCCTCCCATTGTTTCACCGGCATTGGTTCTCGCCGTCCCGAGCACTCACCCGACAGCTTCGCCACTTTCCTCCCGATCGCCCAATGGCTCCGTTTCATCCCCCTCGACTCTCGACTGCTTTACTTTTAAAAAGATTTCCTCGTTGTCACTCATCGCGTCCCAAACCCCCCCCCCCCCTCCCCCTCCCCCCGCTCATCCCTTCGACCACTCTCGATCCTCGGCTCTCACCCCGTCACACTTCTCCTTTACTCCCTCTAATCCTATTCGAGTGTTTATCGTCTCTCTCTCATCCCTTTTCTCTTTAATAACATTGATCGAAAGCCGCTCGACTCTAAACCACTTTCCCCGGTCATTGCATGGCAATCCGACGATCGTTCGAATACATTACAAAGCTCTCAGACTTATTTTTTATTTTTAGAGTTTCCGGGTCTTGTACCGCGAATCGGGCGATTTAGCCAGCGCCCAACTTTTCGAATCAAGTACCTGGGCTCGTTTTTCTTTTTCTTCCGCCGAGGAGGGAGCGAAACTCCGGCGATACCTTCGTGCGTTTACGCACTCTCGGCGACTGCCGTGCTTTCTCACCGGGCTCGCCGTTTACGAGCACTAAACTCGCTTGTCTCGACCCTCCGAAGATTTTGGCGCGAGGGCCGTCGAGGAGACGAGGACGTTTCTCGCGAAAGTGGGACGGCTCGGTTTTACACGCTCGTAACGCGTTTACACGGGCCATCGGGCCCCTCGCCGATCGTCCCGCGTCCTGACCGACACCCCGAATCGTGCACGTCGTAAACGACGCGCGATTCGGGCGGCTCGTAACGGTAATTATTGTCGCGCGATGGACTGCGGAGAGACGATCGGCACATTCGGGTCGCAAGTGTCTCGTTAAATTATTTACACGGCGCGGTGAAGTTGAGCTTTATGTTGCGGTCGATTGGGACGAATCGGCCGCAACCGGAAACCGGCGACCGCGATTACGGGTTCGTTCCGATCGCGCGTTAATCGCTCGGGCCGCAACGATGGGGCGGACTCGTAGCGGGGAAGTTTGAAACGTTGCAAAGTTGCTAAGTTGCGACGGTTCTCTTAACCCTGCACCCAGAAAAAAAATTATTTGACGGCCACCGTTTATTAAGATTAAGTAAAATATTTATTTGATTTAAATAAATATTTATTTGATTTAAGTAACTATTTACTTAATTAAAATAAATATTTATTTTAATCAAATGAATATTTTACTTAATCTTAATAAACGGTGGCCGTCAAATAATTTTTTTTTTTGGTTATGGCGCTTGGCTCATATGTCATATGGAAAATAAAAAAGGTTGCTGTTCCAAGGAAAGAGCACATTATACTCTGAAAAAAAAAATGAGGACCATCCAAGGTCCGTGCCGAGCTCCTCGTACTCGAAACTTGAGTCATAAATAGACACCGCTTTTTTTAGAGCATCGCCGCAACAACCATGATGTCCAACGAAAAAGGGTTGTTTTAATTTTTTTATCCTTAATACATCAAAGAACAACATCGACCAGGTCTCAAATTCCGGAACGAACTCGCTATAGTCAAAATTCAAATCCGCGCTAGGCACTGCATTTTTTCTGATTAGACACCGGAGTTGGAAGACTCGTTGCAACTTCGCAACGTTTCAAACTTCACCGCTGTGCGGACTCTTCCTTACCGACGGTGGTAACGACTGAAATACGACGAGTACGGGACAAACAAGGTCGCTTCTGTGTAACACGCGTAACGCGGCCGTTCGTTTTTCGTACGTAAATAATACATGCAGGACTCGGTTGTTTTCGTTGCGACGGAGAATCCAACCGCCCTCCACGCGGATACCGGGGTTGCTCGTGCGTCACGGGAATGGACTCCCTTTTCTCCCTTCGCTTCGCCTCCCACGTACGCTCCGTGCGCAACGTATTTACGAGGTGGAAGCACGGAGAAAAAAAAATACACACAGAGAGAAAAGAAACTAAATAAGAAACGGCAAGAAAGTAAGAAAAATAATCGGATGGAAAATAATTTTCTCGGTATCCTCGGCGAATTTCGCGGCCCGCGAACTCGGAGGGTCGCCGAGGCTGTGCGAATTTTTCACGAATCCTCCGCCTCTCATTTTTATAATTCTATTTTTTTAAATATTCTTTGTAGCTTCTTTTGTGCTTCGTAATTTCGTTGGTGGCGGCCGCGAATTTTTCCGCTGGCCAGGCGGTGAGGAGAGCGGGGCAAAATGGCACAGGGGTGCAAAACGGGATAATGAGACAATTTCGTAATTTTCCAATAACTTTTGGATGTTGGCGATGGTGGTACGTGGGGCAAAATGGCTTTGAAGATCCGGATGTGTCGTTGGAACAAAATAGGGCATTCAAAAATTATTGGAAAATTGAGTTTTGCCCGCACTGTACCGTTTTACCCCGCTGTGCCATTTTGACCCGATCTCCCCTGGCTCTTTCGGGAGGTCAGGACCGCGTATATCGCGTGTACACCGCGCACGCAGGCTCCAAGGGTCGCCTGCGCGAGTTCCGCTTTCTGAAAGGATTCCTTTGAAAGAAGAAGTTCAGCGGTGAATTATTACAGGAAAAATGAATATTTCGAGGAGAACCCCTCGAGCAATATATTACCCGTGTCTCGAGCCGCGAGTTTTGTACCTCGAACTCTTGGATCCGCTGATGTCAATTCCATGGTGTCATTATCACCGGCTCGAATCTGTGACGCCTTCACGAACGATGGCGCGTGTCTCTAAACCGAAAAAAAATGTTTGGTAATATCAAACTAAGCTGCGGTTGCGGGTGACGAAAGAAATATTTAGTTGTTTGAGCGAATATTTAGTTGTTTGAGCGAATATTTAGTTGTTTGAGCGAATATTTAGTTGTTTGAGCGAATATTTAGTTGTTTGAGCGAATATTTAGTTGTTTGAGCGAATATTTAGTTGTTTGAGCGAATATTTAGTTGTTTGAGCGAATATTTAGTTGTTTGAGCGAATATTTAGTTGTTTGAGCGAATATTTAGTTGTTTGAGCGAATATTTAGTTGTTTGAGCGAATATTTAGTTGTTTGAGCGAATATTTAGTTGTTTGAGCGAATATTTAGTTGTTTGAGCGAATATTTAGTTGTTTGAGCGAATATTTAGTTGTTTGAGCGAATATTTAGTTGTTTGAGCGAATATTTAGTTGTTTGAGCGAATATTTAGTTGTTTGAGCGAATATTTAGTTGGTTGAGCGAATATTTAGTTGTTTGACCAAATATTTAGTTGTTTGGCCGAATATTTAGTTGTTTGATCGAATATTTAGTTGTTTGACCGAATATTTAGCTGTTTGACCGAATATTTAGCTGTTGGACCGAATATTTAGTTGTTTGACCGAATATTTAGTTGTTTGACCGAATAGTTACTCGGATTTAACAAACATTTTGCTCAATCGACCAAATATTTCTTGCGCCACCCGCAACCGGAGCTTAGTTTGATATTATTAAACCTCTTTTTCGGTGTATGTAGGGGAGAGCCGGGCAAGACGCCCCAAATGTTGACCCGATGCTCCATTTTACCCCATTCCCCCCTAGCGATAAGATCAGCGGCTCCGCGCGACGTCGGTGCCGAAGCTACATGCGCCACTTTTAGGGTTCCGGCTCAGAATACACCTCGTGCCTAGAAACGAATTACAAGCCCTAGTGGCGCAAAGTGAAAGAACCCCAGTTAGTTTCTCTCTCCCTAAGTCGGCTATGTACGGAAAAAAGCGTCGTGGAAGGAATTGCTTGACATACGGGGAATCCCCCCTTATCTTCAGGCGATAACGACTGTTCGATGGATCGAACGACGCCTAGGAAAAAAAAAAAAAAAAAAACGGAAACAGAACAGAAGCCAACAAACGCCGATACAGGACCGAAGGGACGCGGAGAACCGAGCGGGAAGCTAAGGGAGGGTCGCCGATGGGGTGGCAGAGGAGAATAATATTTTTCGACGCGGCCAACGGCGGGAGGCAAAAGCCTAGCGGATAGTCAAAAGCAAACATACTCGCTGTGATTCCGCCCTCACCGGGTCACGTCTGGTTATCAAAGTCATCTTTCACTTCCTCCTCTCACCCCGGCTCTTCGCGCTCTCTGGCAGCGAGGAACCTCCGCACTGCAGAAGTTGTCGAACTCGGTGAATTCGTCAAAGCTCCTCTTCCTTTCGATCTCTCTTTCCCGTGCATTCGCTGCAGCGGGCCGCGATCTTGCTGCACGCCGGGCCGAGTTGGAGCCCGTCCAACTTTCGGGAGAGAATGGATCGTTGTCCGTCTTCCGGATTCGCTGCGAAGTTCCGCGGGGGCGTCGGACTCCCTCGAATGGGCTCGACGATGACTGCGATGAATATCGCTTGGCGGTTCTTGCTCGCACTTTCGAACGGATTTTGTTCGAGTTCGATGTTCGATGTGCACCCGGGAACCGGCAATCCGCAGTGAATTCCGAGTGGTGCACTGAGGTATGGATAGTGCGGCAGTGGGATATTACTTGTTTCGTATAATCGGGATTCAGAGTCATCCAGATTATCCGGGATTGATGGATATGTCTATCGCTGATAACCGCCCCTCGCAGGATTTCCGGTGGTTCAGTGGATATCGACGTTTCGTTTTTATCGGAGAAGCACCCCAAGCAGGGTGGAGGATCTTTGGGATTGGACTGCAATTGTTTATTTCGTAGCCTAGGGCATGGCGCCATGGCACTGGTTGAGCCAAACAAGTCGTTGGTTGAGCCAAACAATTAGTTGGTTGGGCCAAACAAGTCGTTGGTTGAGCCAAACAAGTCGTTGGTTGAGCCAAACAAGTCGTTGGTTGAGCCAAACAAGTCGTTGGTTGAGCCAAACAAGTCGTTGGTTGAGCCAAACAAGTCGTTGGTTGAGCCAAACAATTAGTTGGTTGGGCCAAACTAATCGTTGGTTGGACCAAACAATTACTTGGTTGGACCAAACAATTACTTGGTTGGACCTAACAATTAATTTGGTGGTCGGACCTAACCATTAGTTGGTTAAGCCAAATAATCAGTTGGTTGGGACCAAACAATTACTTGGTTGGACCTAACAATTAGTTAGGCCAAACAAATTAGTCGGTTGGACCAAACAATTAATTGATGGGCCAAATAATTAGTTGGTGGAGGTAAACAGTTAATTGGTTCTGCCAAACAACTAATTGGTTCTGCCAAACAACTAATTGGTTCTGCCAAACAACTAATTGGTTCTGCCAAACAACTAATTGGTTCTGCCAAACAATTAAGTAGCCGCATGTTCGTCACCAAAAAACTCGTAGTACGCTCATTCATATGTTACTTGCTTGTTAACTCGCTGAAATATCCTCCTCTTGTTCTATTCTCCTTCAAAGATCAACCCCTACCACTTACGGTGTCCTCGCTAAAAACAAAAAGAAAAACGGCCAATCGGAAAAGAGCTTGCTTCAAAAAATCGTACAAGATTCGTTACGCTCCTCCAAGGTTCTGCGACCCCTCGAGAGGCTTTCGAGGATGGTCTTGGATACCACTGAGAATACATACACAATCCCTCATACTACGATCGCACCAGCAGCATCTCGAGTGACAGCGAGACATCGCGAATGGGTGACTCATAGCTAGCTTTGTCGAACGTCTCGCCGTTTCCTCCTTCGGCGTTGCAGTCGCTGCAAGCGGTTGTTACGCATCGGGACATCTCGCGATCGATTTCCTCTTCTCCGCTCCTATATAACTGTACTGTTCTCTCGTCCGAGGCTAGTCTAAGTTCCGCACAAATCTAGATTGATGTTTCTTACGACTCCGCCTCTTGGCCCTCGGGAGCCCATATGATGTCCCTTTATACACAGTAAAAAAATGTGTACTTTTTACAACAACTTATTGTCCACAAACGTCCACAATTTTTTATTTGTTAATTTTCAAGTTTTACAAACAAAAATACAAACTAAGATTGTCAATGACACAGGAAATAAAAAAAAACAGATTCCTATATTCAAATAAATGACAAACGAGCTTGTCAACTTTTTTAACAAAATTATTTTTACGAAATTTCGAATTCCGTTTTTACGAAATTATTTTTTTTACTGTCTATAACGCCCCCCACCCTTCCTGCAGGTCTGCGAGTTATACACTTTTTTATCATCATCATCCTGTTCTAATTTTAACAGAACGATTTATCCTGCAGCGTTTTGCCCTTCGATGGAACTCATGTGTGCAAAAAATTTTGATTTTCCACGTATGAAATATATCGTTATTCCATATATTTCAGATATTGTATATAAAAAAAAGCGCTCTCTCCAACCTCGACATTGAAGTGTTCGAGAAGCGTGCGGCGTCGCCGGCCGAGCGTGTAAACGTTCGCCAGGGGTTGCCGTTGCTGAACGCTAGCCGAGCATCCCCGAGCCGGGGGTTGCCTTCTCATAAATCGCTTAATCGCTGCTTTTCACGGATCAGAAAGTTTAGAAAAAAACTTTTACGTACCCCGCTCGCGGAACGAAGAGTCGGCCTTTCCGGGGCTCGAGAATGCTTGATGCGCTCTCGTGAAAAAAAATGAAGAAAAAAAAGAAAAAAATCCTGCGACCGTGCGGTCTCGTAAGTTCGCATTCCTCCGCGGACTATTCACGCTCGACGAGTCGCTCCGTGGCGCGGAGTATGATAAATTTTTGCCCCGACCGTCAAGTCGGGGGATCTTTTGAAATGGCTGATTCGGCTTGAAAAATATACGAGGCGTTTATGGGCCAAGACGGTAACGAAGATGAAGATTTCCTTAATTGCAAACGCGATTCGTATCTCACCGATTTCTAAGCCTTCGGATATTTGCTTTGGAAAAGCCTTCAATTTGCACCCGCTTTGAAAGACGCTTCTAAATGACGTTGGCTTTTAGAATGTTTTTTTTCCCTGGTAGCTCCTTTAATAACCGTTAATTGCGAAACGGTTGAACGGGTATGAATAAAATGTATCTTGACTGAGCAATTCATCTCCCATTTACCGTCGCTTCCCAGGTGGGTTTTCTAAGATGCACGACGAAAGTCAATGCACGGAGAAAAATGGTTTGGCTGGTCTAACAAAAATGAGTTTTGCGGACAATGATCTCGTTCCTGCAGCAAAACTATTAGTAAAAGCAGCAAAACAAAAATCAGTGCGTAGAAGCAATTGGTTTTGCTATGACGGCAAAAAGTTCTTGTTACTGCGACGATTCAGTTTGCTATGAGAACAAGCGACGCCTGCTGTAATTTGACGGCTGAGTAATGACTGGTGATAGAATAGTTCGCACCCCTAGAAAAACAGTTTAACATCTCTTATGGGGTTACCATATAAGATGTTACACTGTTGTTCTGAGGGTGCGAGTTATAGATGGGTACGTACATTGATTTGAAGATTAACTCAACGCGTTTGTATTTTATCATTTTATTATATCGAAAATAATGTCTGTATTTGCAATTGCGAAGTCATTAAATTTTCTGTACATGGATGTATTAAACTCCGATAGGTATCAGCTTTCGCAGTTTATACATCCATATACAGCAAATTTAAAGAGTTCGCAATTCCACTATATTCTTTATTTTTACTCGAATACACCGGAACTGTTTCCTCGCTTTGTTTTCATTTTGCGCTTCGATCGTCTCGAGCTCGTCGTAGTTGTTGGCACATGTATGCACCCAACTCAGTTATGTAACAAAATTGTTTGTTACAGCGACAAAGGCTGTTTTGTTGCGGTAGCAAATCGCTCCAAGCGAAAAATCGTGCTACGGCTACAAGCTGGTTTTGTTATCCCGATACGAACAAAACTAAATTTGTTACGGCAACAAAAATCTTGTTGCACTACCAAATTTGTTTTCTCTGCGTGTAAACTGAGAGAAGGATCTTGTAAAAATTACCGATAATCAAAGAAAAATTACCATAGCACACAGTAGTAGGGCGCCAGGACGCCACCTATAGCAGAAAGTCTCAGATTAGCCAAGAATTTTTACCAAAATATCTAAGAAAAAATTCTTATAAATCACGGTACATTCCGCCATAGGTGGCGCCCTACTGTTATGTGCTATTGTAACATCTCTCAAGCGATATAGTCATTTTTACTAGCATTTATCCTTCACTGAGAAAAACTTACATAGTAAATAGTTCCCAAGGGGAACGTCTACATTTTACAGTTACGGCAATGACAAAAAATTGTAATTGTAACTATAATTATAGTTTACTCAATTGAGTATATGCTATTACAATAGTACATTACGACACTAGTGCGACAAAACTTTTTCTGACGAGTGTGAGTTTGCAGCACGAGCCGAAGGCGAGTGTTGCAATCACACGAGTTATGAAAACGTTTTTCGCACGAGTATCGTACGAAATTTTATTTCACAAGGTGCGTAAAACTGCACTTTACGCACCGAGTGAAATAAACTATCTATATAGACGTCCCCCCTGGGAACTATTCGTTATAGTAGGAAATACCATCCTTTTTCTCAGTGTTCTATCAGTGTATCGGTACGAAACATAGGGATCTTCTTACGAGAAATCACGAGATCTCACTAGACAAGAGTAAACCGGGCGTAGACTGAATTTTGTCTTGCACGGTGGTTGCCGGCTGTTGGGCCGTCCGTCCTCGTTCCTTAAACAATAAATGGATCCATCTCGCTTTCACGCATCGCTCGAGTGCATCAACGTTCAAAACCGCTCCGGCGCTCGCGAACGTGCACGCCTGTCTCGAGGCTAGATTGCGAAACAAGGTGAAATATACACAGCGAAGGCCCAACGAATGGGTGTCGGTATACGGTGGCACACGAAGCGTACCTAGGGTGCTCATGCGTCAAGCCGAGGAAGGGATGTACAAACATCGACGTTGATCGAACCACGACTACGGAGCTTCGGATATCCGTATAGCGCGTGTGTCTCGTTCGGCTGCACGGGAAACAAGTACCGGTATCCAGATTGAACACCACAGCACACATTGTGTGTCATCGTGCTCACCGAGCAGGGGAAACAGTGGGAGAGATGAGAAAATCACATAGGCTCCTGGTCTTCTGACATCCGGTTTGCTCCCTCATTCTCCATCTATCGCGAATATGTGATAAGACTGATAATACAACCTCCACGAAACTGGCAAAACAGAGTCCTCCAAAATGCGTTTACTATGCATCTTTTTCGGTGCGTTTGAATCTCAAATTTTAACACATAAAATGCATTTGAACACATAAAATGCATTTGAACACATAAAATGCATTTGAACACATAAAATGCATTTGAACACATAAAATGCATTCATTTCGGCTGCACGGGATGCAAGCACCGATATTTAGATAGAACACCACAGCACACATTGTGCTTCATCGTGCTCACCGAGCAGGGGAACCAGTGAGAGAGATGAGAAAATCACATAGGCTCCTCGTCTTCTGACATCCGGTTTGCTCCCTCATTCTCCATCTATCGCGAATATGTGATAAGATTGATAATACAACCACCACGAAACTGACAGAACAGAGTCCTCCAAAATGCTTTTACTATGCATGGGAATCAAGTGCTTTTTTGGTGCGTTTGAATCTCAGATTTGAAAAACACATAAAATGCATTCAATTTCCGCTGCACGGGATGCAAGCACCGGTATCTAGATCAAAGAGCACAGACAACATTGTGTGACATCGTGCGCACCGAGCAACATAGGCTCCCGATTTGTCCTCTCATTCTTGGTCTATCGCGAAAGAGTGAGAATACTCATTACACAACCCCCGTGAAACTGTCAGAGCAGAGTCTTCCAAAATGATTTTACTATGTACCAGAACCGACTGCTTTTTCAGTATCTTCGATTCCGACATTTGGAAAACACATAAAGAGCATTTAATAATGATCTACCCTAAAATCATTTTGGGTACTTTGCTCTGCCAGCTCGACGGAGAAATCGAGAGAAAGAGCTGTTTATTCCGTGTTCTGGGGCCGACGGGTAGGTGATAATAGATGGACCGTTGAGAGAGCGGGTTTGTCGAAGAAAATTACCGCAACCGGGGACGTTGCCGCCCCGTCTGCTCGTCGAACAGCTCACGGTCTATGGGCGACAGCCCCGAGGCTGCGCTTCCGGTTTTCCGTGCGCGTCCCTAGCCACCGGAGAACTCGTCGATCAGCCTGCACACATTGCTTCCCAGACTGCAGGCCTTCCTCGGGCTTAGCACAGCCAACGGCAAACATTTCCGACCAGCCCGTGCGAGCTACGCAGTCAAACACCCTCCCGCGCGCCCGCAGCGGATAGCCAGAGAGGAAGAGGCGTGTGGAACACAGGGGCCATAATGATCATCCGGCGATGGCTGTCAATACGTCGTATATACCGTTGCGTGAGTTCTATCCGACGTGTATCAATGTCGGGGCTCTCCCGTCGTTTTTCGATTACGTTCTGCGCTCATGTCGGCGAACAGCGAAAAAAAAACCCGCGAAAAGAGTGCAACAAAAGGGGGTGGAAAGTTGGAAATCACCGATGTGAGGGCAACGAGAAATATAGTCGAGGCGTGAGGGGGTCGCACGCCCGGATTGAAGCGATCGCCGACATCGATTGCGCCTCTCACGGCTCTTCTCGCACCTTTGTCTCACAAATTTTTTGTATGTAGATTGAATCCCCATCCGCGCCGGGGTCGCGCTACGTTTACATCCTCCGCGATCGTTCATTTTTTTTTTTCATAGGTATAATTTGTTTCTTTCAAATACGATGATGAACCTCCTTTAGTCATCGTTGCCGTGCGACGAAGAGTCCCCGTGAATGATAGCGACCCGCGCTAATTAGCTCGCGCCTTTGCGGCGGCAACTGCGGAGAAATTTCCAATTGATCAGTGTAAATCGTTGGAATCGACACTACATCGGAGCTCGCTGTCGTTGGGACAGAAACGCAAATCCGACAAGCTCAAATGCTTGTCTCACAAATTTTTTGTATCTCGATTGAATCCCCATCCGCGCCGGATTCGCGCTACATTTACATCCTCCGCGATCGTTCATTTTTTTTCATAAGTATAATTCGTTTCTTTTAAACACGATGATGAACCTCCTTTAGTCGTCGTTGCCGTGCGACGAAGAGTCGCCCGTGACAGAAAGCAACCGGGGCTAATTAGCTCGCGCCTTTGCGTCGGCAACTGCGGAGAAATTTCCAATTGATCAGTGTAAATCGTTGGAATCGACGCGACATCTGAGCTCGCTGTTATTGGTACAGAAACGCAAATCCGACAAGCTCAAATGCTTGTCTCACAAATTTTTTGCATCTCGATTGAATCCCCATCCGCGCCGGATTCGCGCTACATTTACATCCTCCGCGATCGTTCATTGTTTTTCATACGTATAAGGTAAACGTACCAATGGCCGAACACTTAAGGGAGCAGTCCCAGTCCCTGGACATGCATGGAAAATCGTATTTCCATCTGCCTTGCACGCACGCCTTGTCCGGCCACTGGGACGTGTCCGGTCATTGGTACGTTTACCTTAATTCGTTTCTTTCAAACACGACGATGAACCTCCTTTAGTCATCATTGCCGTGCGACGAAGAGTCCCTCATGACAGAAAGCGACCCGGGCTAATTAGCCCGCGCTTTTGCGGCGGCAACCGCGGAGGAATTTCCAATTGATCAGTGTAAATCGTTGGAATCGACACGACATCGAAGCTCGCTGTTATTGGTACAGAAACGCAAATCCGACAAGCTCAAATGCATAATCGAAACGACGTGTGCCCCACCACCCCTCGGTGTACCGCGCGGTCTGCGCTACTAATTGGACTGCTTCATAAACATAACTCTCGTGCCTCACCCCGTGCGTCCCTCGCGTGTCTTGCTCGCGCTCACCCTTGGCGTATCACGATCTCCCCGTTTCTCACCCTTCGTTCGGGCTTTCCGCCCCGCCCCGCCCCCGCCTCGGCGTAGTTTCGCCCCGCGATTCCTCTCGCTCCACTCGACTCCCCTCGATCTCTTTCGGGACGGGCGGCGGAGTATCCGCACCTACCGCACCGCTGGCCTGCACGAGAGACAGAGCGAACCGCGCTCCGACCGGACGGACGAGAAACACGCGTTCATCTTCTCTCGCGGCCACTCCGGGCTATTTTCCGATTGGCTAGTGTCCATAATTGAAGTCGGTTCGCGATCCCTCGAGAAGGACGCACGGCCGAACGGCGTCGTCGACGGCCCCGACCGGGTGCGCCGTTTCGCCCCGAGGAGGTAAACGCTCGTAAAACGCTCGTGGCGGCGGAACGCGCCGAAAACCCAACGACGGAGAGAATTCTCTCCTCTCGCCGCTAAGGGGGACCAAGGAGCTCCCACGTCGCCTCTGCCACATAACGATAGATTCTCGATGGTATGTGTCGCACCTATACGTCCCGCAGCCATGATTCTCCACACCCCCCCCCCCCCCCCCCGGCCCGGACACTGTGCGCACAGTCAATTGGCTGAAACCTCGCTCGCAGAGCGACTCTGGCAATCCCCGGAAAATCCCGCCGAGCGAATTGCTTTCCGGCGGGATTAGAACAGATGAAAATCTCTACCTAGCAATCAATGAATTGACCGGGCTCGCGATTTATTTGTTCGGTTTTCTTGGGAACATCTCAAAGGGGGCTTTCGTTCGATTGGTTTCGTTTGGGATTGAGAACCGCAACTTATGCCGCGTGTTCCTTAATTCATAGTTTTCGGGTCATAGGTGGGAAGAGAGTTGATCAGAGTTTTTAATACCGAGTGCGGTGTCTCGATTCCCGCTTACCCGAGTCGAAATTTTCGAGCTTTACATCGGGCCTCGATAGGGTCCTGATAAGACCCTTGTCAGGGCTTATCGGGACCCTATTAGGACCCTATCAGGGCCCGATGTAACGCTCAAAAATGTTTACTCGCACTGAGAAAAATTGACATAGTAAATACAACAATACTGACTTTTTATCATAAAAAATAGTTCCCAGGGGGAACGTTTACATTTTATAGTTACGGCAGTGACAAAAAATGATGGTTACAATTATAAATATATTTTAATGAATTGAATATATACTATCAAAAACTATCTATATAGACGTTCCACCCGGGAACTATTGGTATAGTAGAAAATACTATCCTTTTTCTCAGTTCGGGTAGCTGACGGCGCGAGATCCAGTGTGCGGTTTCGATCTAATCTGAATAAGTTATTGTGAGGGGAAAATTGAAAAGGCCTCCTGGACGTCAAAGCTACCGGTGTAAATTGCGACAACGCTTCATTTATAATCGTTGGTATTTAAACGAATTTGCCGCTATCATTTTTGCGTATCTTTATATTCGGCATGTAATTGTAACAGTATGAATGTGAATGTGGTATAGACGAATTGTACCGAACGTGTGAGAGACCGAAACAAAGGTGAAAGATCGAAAAGACCCTTGTTCTTTTTTCTTGTTTATCTAAAAACCAATTGGCGCCCATTTAATTAATGACAATTTATAAAAGTCTAAAGTCATCAAATAAATGCCCTGCCAGGCCTGGCCAGGTGTGGCTTTCGACAATTATTATTGGACTTCCATCGTAAAAGAAAACCCGTTTCATCATCAAAAAAAAAAAAACCTCCCACGCGAATCGACTAAAGCTCTTATTAAAAAAAGCTTCTCTTTTTCTCGGCGTCTTCACAGCCGACAACTCAACACGGCCGTGGCCTAACGCCGGTCTGACCGCGCTCGTCCCTCGCCACTCAGGACGTTCCGTCCGGGGACTCGGATCAAAGCGACTCGGCCGGACCGCAGCTGTTTCTGATCGAAGGCTTTCAATTATGAACTAATTACAGCACACGGGGCACGTGTAGCGAAGCAATTACACGTACGTGCGACATCTGCCAAGCACGTAGATGGACCGAGAGGCCCGGTACAGCTTCCCGGTTCTCCCGTGCAAAGCTCGCGGGGCGGCTCGTCGTTAGTAACATTGCCATGTGGCGATACACGGATTCGCAGGGGTTGATATTCCGTAGGTCGAGCGGTGCGTGTACGCGACGCGTGTACGCCGCGTTGTCGGCTCGTACGCCGGCTGCCGGTACGAAACCGTGGTAAGGCGAGGCTGGGTGGGAAGGGTCGCTTGTCTCTCGTCGGGTTTCGAAAATGACTTCGGTATCAACGATCCGGGAGAGAGAGTACAGAGGGCAACGGCTGTGCATCGATTAAATCCCATCGATGCGTGACAATGCCGCACGCACCGTCGCTCTTTAATAATACAGCATTGTTCCGTCGATCGCTGCATTATCGGCCCAGCAGCCCCGCCGAGGCCCACCGATACACACGAGTCGGGACGATCTCTGGCATGCCCGAAACCCACGTGACGGGCGGACATCGCGCCGATGTCCGGTAACAGCTGCGCGCTATCATCGACGAGTTAACAATTGGATCTCGGGCCATCGTCATTGATTGCGTTAAAATCATCATCGGAGTCCTCTCGATTTCAATGTCGCGACCGGGAATCCCCCGTCGTTGGACTGGGAAAAACTTACATTGTAAATAGTTCCCAGCGGGGACGTCTAGGGTAAAAGTGGTGAATATGGCCCACCTCGATTCCCGAGTAGAAATTTTCACGCGTTACATCGGGCCCTGATCAGGTCCTGTGAAGGCCTGATAAGGGCCTGACAAGGGCCTGATAAGGCCTTATCAGGACCCTACCAGGGCCCGATGTAACGCTCGAAAATTTCTACTCGGGTTAACACGTAAATCAATGATATATGGACCGGGCCATATTCCCCAATTTTACCCTACATTTTACAGTTACGACAATGATCAAAAATTACAGTTGTAACTATAAGTATAGTTTAATCAATTGAGTATATAGACCCAGAAAAAAGATTTATTCAAATCAAATAAATATCGATCTTCAAATGACGTTTATTAAGATAAAAGAAATGTTTCGTTGCCTTAATAAAATCTTTATTGGATTCAAATAACGGCTTATCTTTACTTTCAGTAAAAAAAATTATTCGAAGTGACTATTTATTGATTTGTGCTTTAAAATAAATGTTTATTCGACACAAAGAAATCGAATCATTGAAAATACGATTTTGAATAGATATTTATTCGCGCCAAAGAAATTATAGTAGTAATAGTAGTAGTGGATTTATTGACGATATTCCAGATGGAACAATTTTTTATACATAGCATTACATAGTGTAAGTTGTCTTAAGAATATAAATACATTGTCAATTGGCCATCGACCTAAGTCCTTCAGCCAAGGAAATTATATATTTGGCACTAAAACAAAACCATATAAACATTTTTCTTCGTCCCTAATAAATTTTCTTTGATTGGAATAAACTTTTTTCTGGGTGTACTATCACAAACTATCTATCTATATAGATAGTTTGTGATAGTCTATACGTCCCCCCCTGGGAACTGTTCGTTATGGTAGGAAATACCATCCTTTTTCTCGGTGTCCCGTCAACCCTTTAAAGCCTCCGGTACTCTCCGTCTCGCTGCCCGGCGAGAAACACGATACACTGGATGCACGAGCTGACGATTTTCCCCTCTCGACACTCGACTCCCGTTACATTGCGCGCCCAGCCCGATGCCCCGCAAGTTTTTGGGATTCTGCACCGAGTCCCGATGCGAAAACAATGCAAAGACGCTTCGGGACATACAAAGTCGACGGATAACCGGCGGTGGGGTCTCTTCAGCTCCCGTTCCTACTGGCAACATGTGCGTCATCCGGACATCGTCTCCTTGACTCCGTAGGTAACCATCTAGTCGATATGACAACGTGAGCCGAGCCCGGTTCATTCTCGGCAGTCCCTGCCTCTGCCACGTGACCGAAATGCCGATTCGGCACTCGCTCCTGCCGAAAGCCCCCGGAAAAACCACCCCCTTTTGCGCGATATTCGAGCTGTTTTACGTATGGAGGCCAATCCTCGCCGAGGTTCGGCGGAACGAGGAGCGTGCTGCGAATGCAATCTTCTTCCCCGTCTACAACCGGCGCATCGATGTCGAAACGCTAATTATTGTGTACACCTAAAACATTTTTTTTTTTTTTCCGGGGCTCTCATCGTCTCTGCGGGTTGGTTAAGGTTGTTCGAGCGGTACGGGCCAAGCGTAGGTTTCAGGAAAAAATTCACATTCTCGATCGGATAAAAATCTGAAAAAAAAATTAACCATGTGGGAGGTGCACAAGTTCTGTTTTTATGTAATAATAATTTCAAAATGTTATTGACAAATTAACGATAAAAATAATTCTTCAACTAATTACTCGGCAACTTAACTATCTTTTTCCATAAAAATGATAAGTATGCATTTTTTCAGAATTTTTTGTTATCTTTGAAAATCGCATTTTTTTCTATGTTCAAGCTGTGAAAAAAACGCAATTTTCAACGATTACAAAAAATTCTGAAAAAATTCATACGTATTCAGAAACGCCGTTGTCAGAAACTGGGTCCTTTATCTTAATATCAACTAAGGTGCGGGTGCGGGTGGCGAAGGAAATATTTGAATCGATCGAAAGAAATATTTAGTTGATTGAACCGAATATTTAGTCGTGTGACCGAATATTTAGTTGAATTAACTGTTCTGTTATCGATTGTAAAAAACATTCCGTTCAATCGACCAAACATTTCCTTCGCCACCCGCAACCGTAGCTTAAGTTGATATTACCAAACCTTTTCATCGGTCTAACAACCATAGCAGTTGATACGTCTTTAAATAATAACAAATAAAAAAAAAACATTTTTATTGTACCAACAAAATACACCTCTGAAAGTATGTCACCGCGCATTTGCTTAATCCAACCTTTCCAAATTTCTTTTTCTCAGTGTACCGCTCGGACTACACTGAAAAAAAAAAATATCATTGACTCAAGTAAAATTCCATTGCGGGCTGCCAAAGAAAAAAAATGTTTCAATTCTACTTTCAATTCTTACAATTCCATACGGGTTCGAAACGATAAAATGTCCCCTTGACAATCTTGCCGTCGCTTTATAATTTCAATATCGTATGTATAATAATAATGTAAATAAATAAATAAATAAATAAATTATAAGAATTGAAAGTCGAATCGGAATAACAATTTTTGTCTTTGGCAGCCCCAACGGAATTTTTTTTTTCATACCTTGAGTGACTGCGCCTCCGAGCTTGAACATGCAGTTATTACTCGTTGTATCGGTGTAGCCCGAAGAGACGACATCGACGAGTCTTCGGCGAACGGGGCACTCCGCCGTTCTACCCTGGGGTCAGTCAGTGAAACACACCCCTTGCGGCCGGTCCTCGAAAAGCCCGTCGGCCGGGGAGCAGCGGCGAGTGTACAAAACCGGGGCCCATGCAAAGCGAGCTCGGTGTTGTTAGATTAAAGCCCAACCCCCTCGCGATCTCTCTCATCCATCCCTCCCGCCCCCTCGTACAACGCCCCGGATACCTCCGACGCCGCGTCGTGTTAAAAACCCGGGAAGCGGCATGAGTCATCGCCAGCGAGAGCTGCGAGCTGTGCTCGAATGTGCGCAATCCTCGAGAGTTCCTTCCAGTGAGGAAGCGCCACGATCTGGCTTTCCTTTCCCTTTCCTTGTCGAAGGGTCGCTCCGTCCCATCGCCGACACTCGGTGATTCCGGACTTCCAGACAAATTTTGTACATCAACGAAAAGCTCGTTACTGGAGTGCCGAGGGAACAGGGCGAGAAAATCCTCTGGGAAAGATCCGCTCGGCTTGCCAAATTCTGGATACAACTCGAACAAATTGTTATTAAGCGGCAGAGTGGACCAAAGGTCTTTTGTACATTGAGAAGAAAGATTGGTTGGATTAACCAAAAGTACACTAAAAAATATATTGGTTGGATTAACCAAAAGTGCACTAAGAAAAAAGATTGGTTGGATTAACCAAAAGTGCACTGAGAAAAAAGATTGGTTGGATTAACCAAAAGTGCACTAAGAAAAAAGATTGGTTGGATTAACAAAAAGTGCACTAAGAAAAAAGATTGGTTGGATTAACCAAAAGTGCACTAAGAAAAAATATTGGTTGGATTAACCAAAAGTGCACTGAGAAAAAAGATTGGTTGGATTAACCAAAAGTACACTGAGAAAAAAGATTGGTTGGATTGACCAAAAGTACACTAAGAAAAAAGACTGGTTGGATTAACCGGCGATAACATACGCTCAAAACTGTTATTTGGTTGGTACAAATGAAGCATTGTTTTGTTAAACGATTGTTTGCTTCAATTAATTCACAATTTTTCGATTGAAACAATTTCGTTGTACCAACAAAATACACCTTTGTCACTTTTTAATCCTGCCCGAATCAACCAAAGATTCGGGCAGGAACGTCCAAATAAATATTTCGTTGGTCGAACAAAATATTCTAATGCCTCAAAAATATTTCGGTGAAATCATCAAAAAAATGTTCAACTATCAAATTTTTTGGCTTTAGCAACAAAATATTTTTTTGAAAGCCCCTGCCAGATTTAGTTGATTCAACCCTATTTTTGTTATCCTTGGTGCGATATTTTTAAACTAAAGAGAAAAAGAACGAGAAAAAGGTTTCTCAAACCTAAAAGTCCTTTCAACCTTTTCGATTCGTCCACTGATTCGTCGAACAATTTCTTCGTCTCTAACAAACACATGTCCTCTTCTCTGTTTCAGGTGAGTCACAACACAGATATCGTTAAACGTAAACCACTCGATCGGCATCCAAAAAGGTTTGTTAAAAATTTCCATCGCAATCCCGCGAAATACGCGAATACGCGACTCTCGAAGGGCCGATCCAATATCGTAAAGTCTCCGAGGCTCACGTCATAAAGTATATTCCTGTGTTCGATTTCGCTGCAGCTTTTCCCCGAATGTCTTTTAAATCTCGGTTCTTCTCGCGTGTATATATATAGAATTTCCGCTTTCGACCTACCCCCTCCCCCCCCCCCTCCCCGTTTACCCCCGGTGGCGAATCGTCGGAAAATCGTTGTTCCTGACCCTTCGATCATTCCCATGGTAACGATTCTCTTGCGCTCTCTCGAAACCTTTCGACCCATTAATCTCGCTCAATGTCGTACTTAATATAACGCTCGGCCAATTATTCCGCCTCCGTTGGTTAATTATTCCAGCGCAGTGGGAGCCGAGCAACGAAAT
Source organism: Ichneumon xanthorius (assembly GCA_917499995.1). Taxonomy (NCBI): domain Eukaryota; kingdom Metazoa; phylum Arthropoda; class Insecta; order Hymenoptera; family Ichneumonidae; genus Ichneumon; species Ichneumon xanthorius. The sequence goes on along the minus strand of OU824211.1, from coordinate 6,093,063 downwards.
ACCTTATTGTTACGCTGCCAGGGGGGAAATTTCCTACTCCGTCGGACAATCCCGACGCATCAATCATCCCTGAATGTGTTGTCTTCTCTTCTTTTGAATATTCACAGTATTCGCTCAAACGTCACTTTGAATCAGTTGAACAAAATATTCTAATGCCTAGAAAAAATTGCGGTGAAATCATCAAAAAATTGTTCAACTAACAAATTTTTTGGCTTTACCAACAAAATATTTTGTTTGAAAGCCCCTGCCCGATTTAGTTGATTCAACCATATTTTTGTTATCCGTGGTAAGGTATTTTTAACTTAAAGAAAATAAAAGTAACGAGAAAAATATTGTGGAGGTTTTTGAACATAAAATATTTCTCAAACCTCCGAGGCTTTTTAATCTTTTCGATTCGTCCACCGATTCGTCGACCAATTCCTTCGTCTCTAACAAATATTTGTCCAATAAATACCTTATTGTTAGGCTGCCAGGGGGGAAATTTCCTACTCCGTCGGACAATCTCGACGCATCAATCATCCCTGAACGTGTTGTCTTCTCTTCTTTTGAATATTCACAGTACTCGCTCAAACGTCACTTTGAATCAGTTGAACAAAATATTCTAATGCCTAGAAAAAATTTCGGTGAAATCATCAAAAAATTGTTCGACTAACAAATTTTTTGGCTTTAGCAACAAAATATTTTGTTTAAAGCCCCTGCCCGATTTAGTTGATTCAACCATATTTTTGTTATCCGTGGTAAGATATTTAATATTTGAATATTCACAGTACTCGCTCAAACGTCAGTTTGAATCAGTTGAACAAAATATTTTAATGCCTAGAAAAAATTTCGGTGAAATCATCAAAAAATTGTTCGACTAACAAATTTTTTGGCTTTAGCAACAAAATATTTTGTTTGAAAGCCCCTGCCCGATTTAGTTGATTCAACCATATTTTTGTTATCCGTGGTGAGATATTTTTAACTTAAAGAAAATAAAAATAACGAGAAAAATATTATGGAGGTTTTCGAACATAAAATATTTCTCAAACCTCCGAGGCTTTTTAATCTTTTCGATTCGGCCACCGATTCGTCGACCAATTCCTTCGTCTCTAACAAATATTTGTCCAATAAATACCTTATTGTTACGCTGCCAGTGGGGAAATTTCCTACTCCGTCGGACAATCCCGACACATCAATCATCCCTGAACGTGTTGTCTTCTCTTCTTTTGAATATTCACAGTACTTGCTCAAACGTCACTTTGAATCAGTTGAACAAAATATTCTAATGCCTAGAAAAAATTTCGGTGAAATCATCAAAAAATTGTTCAACTAACAAATTTTTTGGCTTTACCAACAAAATATTTTGTTTGAAAGCCCCTGCCCGATTTAGTTGATTCAACCATATTTTTGTTATCCGTGGTAAGATATTTAATATTTGAATATTCACAGTACTCGCTCAAACGTCAGTTTGAATCAGTTGAACAAAATATTCTAATGCCTAGAAAAAATTTCGATGAAACCATCAAAAAATTGTTCGTCTAACAAATTTTTTGGCTTTACCAACAAAATATTTTGTTTGAAAGCCCCTGCCCGATTTAGTTGATTCAACCATATTTTTGTTATCCGTGGTGAGATATTTTTAACTTAAAGAAAATAAAAATAACGAGAAAAATATTGTGGAGGTTTTCGAACATAAAATATTTCTCAAACCTCCGAGGCTTTTTAATCTTTTCGATTCGTCCACCGATTCGACGACCAATTCCTTCGTCTCTAACAAATATTTGTCCAATAAATACTTTATTGTTACGCTGCCAGGGGGGAAATTTCCTACTCCGTCGGACAATCTCGACGCATCAATCATCCCTGAACGTGTTGTCTTCTCTTCTTTTGAATATTCACAGTACTCGCTCAAACGTCACTTTGAATCCATCGAGAGCGGCCACTCGAGCGGCTAATGTAATCGAAGTTTCGACGGTGCTCGAACGACGAGGACCATTAAAAAAAAAAAAAAAAAAAAAAAAAAAAACCCAACAGTTTGCAAAGATGTCGTGTTTATCGTTGGAACAAGTGGGAGTTGGAGTGGACTTCAACAGAGGCAAATTTCCGAAACCCGGCAACGGCAGCGAAGCCCCCCGGTCGATTTGTGAGTTTAATAATCATTATTTCGCCAACGAACTCCGCGAGCCACCGCAATAATTGCGCTCTCCTCTGGCGTTCATAAAACGTCGGGCTTCTCGCTGCGAGGCTCGTCTGGATTTACGGTTGTCCGAGGGGTCGCTCGGACCCTCCCTTCGCTTCGAGAGTTTTTCCGCGGTACACGCCTTCTCACCCCCTGTCTCCTCTTTTTTTTTATCGACACCTCCGCCGGCAGTTGCGAAGGGCCAACTTTTCCCCGGGCATCTAATCCAATTCCCGGACGACGGGCGACTCCTTGGCCACAAAAGAGCCCGGGAGTGAAGAAAAGTGATGAGGAAAAAAGAGAGCGCTGGTAGGGGTTCGAACGTCCTCGCCGTTGCGGAAGAGTTGCGACGGCGCGTCCGTCTTCCGCATCTCCTGATGAGAGTTCTGCGGTCCTCTGGCGTGTCTGGAGCTCACTCTGGGTCGGTCGCGAGTCCGCGAAGAGGTTCTTCTCACCGGGATTACGACCCGGTTGCGTGCTCCGGGCCAGCCTCGCACCTTCTCCTGAGGTCATTTTTGATAATCGTCGCAGGGAAGAAGAATTCCCATCTCCTCCCACCCTCAAAATGGCACAGCGAGGCAATACGGGATAGGGTAAAAGTGGGGAATAAGGCCCGGTCCATATATCATTGATTTACGTGTTAATTGAGGTGGGCCATATTCACCACTTTTACCCTAATGAGACAAAATGCAATTTTCCAATAAGTTTTGGACAGTGGAGATGGTGGTATGCGGGGCAAAATGGCACAGCAAGGCAATACGGGATAATGAGACTAAATGCAATTTTCCAATAACTTTTGGATGGTGGCAATGGTGGTATGTGGGGCAAAATGGCGCATCGAGGCAATACGGGATAATGAGACAAAACGCAATTTTCCAATAACTTTTGGATGGTGGCGATGTGGGGTAAAACGGGTTTGAAAATCCGGATGTTACGCCGGCGCGTCCGTCTTCCGCATCGCCCTATGAGAGTTCCGCGGTCCTCTGGCGTGTCAGGAGCTCACTCTGGGTCGGTTCCGGGTCCGCGAAACGGCCCATCTCACCGGGACGATTACGACCCGGTTGCGTGCTCCAAACCAACCTCGCACCTTCTCCCGAGGCCATCTTCGATAATCCTCAGAGGGAAGAAAAATTCCCATCTACTCCCACCCTCTCACCGACGACTCTTCCCACGCAGATGACGACCGCTGCGCTCGGGCTCCTGAAAATTTGATAAGCGGTCTCCGGTACGGCGAAACGTCACATTGGCACGGAAACAACCACGCGACGCGGAGTTCACCGGGAGGTGAGGAGGCCACTATTTCGCAAAACGACGCAGCATCCAGTACAATGGAAAAATACCGCTGCAGAAAAAGGGTCGCATAAAGGATCTTTCCTCCTCCAGCCCCGGTTACCGTAGCAGCGGCTTTTCCTTCCATCTCGCGCACTCCTGTTCAATCTTCCGAGTTCGGAGCCAGTCGGACGGAGCGGCGGGGTGGATGATGAGAGTGGCGCGGCACCATGGGGGCTGGGAGGGTGGGGGGAGGGGGTGGGGGTGGGGGGGATGGAGTGACGTACCTCGAAGAGAACCGAAGAAAAGAATCTTTTCTCGAAAGTCCTCTCTCCTCAAACTCTCACGCGGATTTCATCGTTCTTGCGCGAAGAGGTCTTCCAGACTGCTCCTCGATCTCGGAACCTACAAAAACGATCTCTAGGTTTCTAAGAGTTGACGTGTTTTTTTTTTTTTTTTTTTTTTGGTTAGTTTTTTTTCTGGGATTGATTGCGCGTTAGAGTTTAGGCCACTCAACGGCAACGCCATTTGCTCAGAATGGATTCGCTCGGGGTCGCCCTGTGCCGGAAATTCTAAAGACGCCTCGGTGGATTCCTTGGAAGCTTCTCGCCAAATCTCCTTTCCGCGGAGCGAGGCGCTGAATGCCTTCGCGGCACACGAGGCTTTTCGACGCCGAAGTCGAGGGTGAAGAAAGTGACGGGGTAGGAAAGTGAGAGGAGAAATTTCTCATTTGAGGAATGAGGACGAATCTCGCTGACGTTGCTCCGCGTCACGAGCGCCCTTCGGGTGAGGCGCGAACCCCTCGTATACCGAGTCGTCATAGTCGAGCATTGTGGCGCACACATTTCGTCCTTCGCCGTCGAGCGAATGTCGCGAAACGCGCCGGAGTTTCGAGGAAATAATAATAAAAAGTTTCGAGTCTACTCGATTGGTGTTCACTCGATTTGTGCGTTCGCGCATTCCGTGCGGGACGGAAGGGGGGCAAAGTGGGGAGCTCGGAAGTAAAGGGCGATCGGATTGCTGATTGGCTATCAATTGACTGTTCACTGAGAAGAACAACGGAGATTTTAATTTGTTGATGTTTTGTCGAGAACTTAAATTCTGTACTCCAATTATGGTCGGTGTGCCCATTTTTATTGAGATGAGATTGCAGCGGTCAATTAACGGAAATGTTGTTATTTAACTCGGCTGCGAGCGACCAGACTGAAAAACAATCGCTTGCGGGCTGCCGAAGAAAAATATGTTTGTTTCAATTCTTACGATATTGAAACAACGACGGCAAGACTGTCAAGGTGACATGTTATCGTTTCAATCCGGTATGAAATTGTACGAATTCAGAGTATAATTAAAACAACTTTTTTATTTCTTCGGCAGCCCGCAAGCAAATTTTACTTGAATCAATGATATTTTTTTTCAGTGCAATCGGCACATTCGCAAGGTTGTGAATCATGTGCGTACTCTTGCATCTTCACTTTAACGCTTCGGCCAAATTGCCGGTCCTCCTCAGAAATTTATTTCTTCCTATAATTACATATAATAATCAGACCCTGTATTTGAAAAAATTATTTCGTTACTGCTTTGTTTCTATACAATGTTTATATTACTTAATAGTCACTCTTAGGGTAGAATTTTGAGACGTTAGTTTGAACTTAAGGTCGCTCTTGAGATCGAACTTAAGATCGAAGATTGTCCCGAACTTCATTGCATAAGACCGATCAACTCAAGTTCAAACTTCGAACCCAAGTTCAAACTTAAGCACGAAATCGGGTTCGCAATGAATTTCATGCCGAAAATTCCTCCTCAAATAGGATTTTTCCGAATTTCGATATCGTCAATATTTTTTGAAACACACCGATTTTTATATCGCCCAATCTAAGTACTAACTGAGCGAGGATCCCTGCCGAATCGTCCGGAATCGAGGTCCTCGCTCAATCGGGATTCCGTACGTGAAAGCTTAAACGCCCCCAAGTATTTTTTAGAAATTTCTTCGTAGGTCCATTTTTTCCCTTGTTCGCATTTCGCCCCGCGTTCTCGCCTATCGGGACTCAATCGATCACGAAAACAACATATGGGCTTGTATAAAAAATGCTTCATATCCGCATTAAATCCAAGCCTCGCTGGCGCATCACAAGCTGCACCGCAACGGTTATTTATATGTGTCCTCACCCTCCAGCAATTCCACTTTTTAATGCCATTCCGTCCTATTAATATCGTCGCTCTGGGCGCGCCAGCGGCGCACCAGTGTCGTTTCCTTTGTCATGTCGCGATTTGGGAAAAGCCTCTCACGGTGGGTGGGAGAGCCTAAGCTCGAGAGCGAAGCATGCATCATTCCCGTGCCGGAGCGACCCTCCCGGGATTATAATTTTCAAGGGGGGGTAAAATGGTCCCCATTTATCGGCCGAGAGCTCATATCCTTCTCAGCGTGCGGTCATCCACAGCGCTCCAAATCCAAGGGGAGAGAAAACGAATTTTTTCCCGACTTCGCTCAAATAACCACATTTCGTGCATGCAATACGGGCAGAAAATAGCCTATTATTGACCGATGATCATTACTAACCTGTGCGCATGCGCAGTACAGGTTCATTACTCCCTAGGGAGTAATAGGACTCATTACACCCTCTGCAAGCTCTATTACTCCCCGGGCAGAAATGGTCATTGGCGAATATGACGATTTTGCGACGCAAGTAATGTTGTTATTTTCACGAAGTCGGAAAAAATATCGTATGGCACAAGAGAGGAAGTGCCTTTTCACCTCGTGTGAATTTCTGCCCTCGCTTCGCTCGGGCATCAAACTTCACGCTCGGTGAAAAGACGCACTTTCCTCCCTTGTGGCATAATATACTATTTTTCCCGACTTCGCTAAAATATCCACATTTCTTGCGTGCAATACGGGCGGAAAATGGCCTATTATCGACCGATGATCATTATTAACCTGTGCGCATGCGCAGTAAAATTTCATTACTCCCTAGGGAGTAATAGGGCTCATTACACCCTCTGCAAGCTCTATTACTTCCCGGGCAGAAATGGTCATTGGCGAATATGACGATTTTGCGACGCACGAAATGTTGTTATTTTAACGAAGTCGGAAAAAAATATCGTATTGCACAAGGGAGGAAGTGAATTTTCATCACTCGGTGCGAAAATGGCCACTTTCCCGCCCGCTTCGCGTGCGTAAAACCGCCATTTTCGCACCTTGTGATGAAAAATTTCGTACATCCCTCGTGCGAAACACTTTTTCTAACTCGTGTGATTACAGCACTCGCCTTCGGCTCGTGCTGCAAACTCACACACGTTAGAAAAACGTTTTTCTCCCTCGTGGAGTAATGTACTATTTCACCTCGTGTGAATTTCTGCCTTCGCTTCGCTCGGGCATCAAACTTCACACTCGGTGAAAACACGCGCTTTCCTCCCTTGTGGCATAATATACTATTCCTTGCGCTGCCTTCCGAACTCGCCGGCAGGCGGCATTTTTGAATCCCGACCTTTCTCGGCACGTCGATGGAAGAGACCAACAAAAAGCCGATAAAAAGAAAATTATCGTCGATCCGGTGTCACGAGCAGCGAACCCGTTCGCGTGGATCTTTCCCTTGTTTTTTACGCACTGGAATCGACAGGACGTGTCACTGTGTCGAACTCTTCGCAACGGGAAAGCCAACGAAAAAAAAGGTCGACGGTTTTTATCGAGCCCGGAGTGTTATTATATTTGATACCGAAGCGCATGGATGGTTTTATATTGGCGCGCGTGTGGTCGGTCGGTGACGAGGGATTCGTTAGAACCGCGGTGATTTGCTCGATGGGAATGACAGCCGCCGTAGTCGGAAAGCGTTTTTCCACCGCTGCGTTCGACTGGTCAGTTACTGCCTGACGTACCGGCTTGCGTTTCCTGGTTCTGCTGGGCATTGTTGGCTGTTGCGCGAATTTTACGTGGTACGCCTCCTCACGTTTTTCACGAAGCTCGAGAATGGACACTGAGAAAAAAAATTAATTGAGTCGACAAAATGACGGGTTGCGAAAATTTTCTTTTCTTTTTAAGCTTTTTTTTTACATAAACTGATTCCAAAATTTCAGACACATATGCGTTGCAATATTACAGTCAAATTTGTAATTGTAATTAATATTTTGTAAATTTCAGGCAAAAGATTTGAAATTTTTATATCTCGTATTTTTATTTTACAATAAAAGTACATGTTCAAGTAATGTAAGCAAATTTAAATTTCCAGTACATTAAATTTACAATTTATTTTTACAGTGTATTCTTAAAAGCAAATAAACACATACACCCAGAAAAAAAAATTTATTTGACGGGCACCGTTTATTAAGATTAGGTAAAATATTTATTTGATTTAAATAAATATTTATTTAAATTTAGTAAACAGTTACTTAAATGAAATAAATATTTATTTAAATCAACTAAATATTTTACTTAATCTTAACAAACGGTGGCCGTCAAATAATTTTTTTTCTGGGTGTACATACATACAGTATTGTTAATATATTTTTTACCATACGTCGATTGGTTGTCATAATCTTTTTTAAAATTAATTGTCAATCCCGATTAATGGCCAATAAATTTACAGCTTAAAATGTTGGTATCTGTTGGTCGAAATCGCTAATGTTTGTACGTGTTCAAATTTGTTTCTTGTACCTTCACCTTACAACTGAGATATTGAGGTTCTTCGTTAGGCGGTCGGCATGCGCCAAGCTCCCCTGTTCGGTGCGTCATTGGTGTACTCCAGATTCTCGAAGTATTTGCCTAGCTCCGATATAAATCGACCGAAGCGTTTCTCGTTCCGCCTTGTTGCTAGAATTCTCGTGTACAGAACGCTCTACGTCCCTCTCATTCAGGCCTTCCCCGAAGAACCGTTGATTGTATTACACCAAGCATCGAGCGGGGCCAACTTGCCACTTAGAAGTTAGCACAGAATTTGAACGCAATTACGTCGCCGAGGCGGGCCGCCCTTTGAAATCAGTTCGCCACTCGCCAATGAGTTTCCACTCTTCCTCCTCAGTATACGCTGTTTGTTTATCATTCGGTAGAGGCAAACCCCCGACTCGAGTGTCGATAATGCTGAGAAGGAAATTTATGGACAGCAGTCGCGTTCGACCCCAGCATTTCAGCAAGCGGGGTTGGAGATTTGGTCAACATTTTAAAGCGTTACAGCGGACTCCGATGAGGTCCTGAAAATACCTGACCAGGTCCTGAGCAGACCCTGATGTGAGGCTGCAAAATTGTTACCAGAGATATGCAAGTCGAACGCACTAACGAAACGTACAATTTTCTTCAAAGTATGCGCGAGTTAAACCGCTCCTCATTTATATTCTGATAATTGTCCGCTGTCCAGTTTATGAAACTGGGCTCTCCAGTTTCATTAGTTGGACAGCAATCGCGTACATTCTAGCTCGGCATTTTGGCAAAGCAGTTGCTGCTTTCGTAATCACTTTAAACCGTTGCAGCAGCCTCTGATGAGATCCGGAAAAGACCCGACCAGGTCGTGACCAGATCCTGATCTAAGGCTGCAAAATTGTTTACGACATATGCAAATCGAACACATTAAAGTGAAACCTTTCTGATCGGATTCTCCGATTTCACATGCCGAACAGCAGTCGCGTACATTCTATCTCGGCATTTTACCGAGAGAGGTTGGAGCTTTGGTCAGAATTTTAAAGCGTTACAGCGGACTCACACGAGGTCCGGAAAGGACCTGACCAGGTCCTGACCATACTGAAAAAAAAATTTGCTTGCGGGCTGCCAAAGAAAAAAATGGTTCTTTCAATTTTACTCTCAATTCTTACAATTCCGTATGATATTGAAACAACGACACCAAGACTGTCAAGGCGACATGTTATCGTTTCAATTCGGTATGAAATTGTACGAATTCAGAGTAGAATTGAAACAACTTTTTTACTTCTTTGGCAGCCCGCAAGCAAATTTTACTTGAATCAATGATATTTTTTTTCAGTGCAGACTGTGATCTAAGGCTCCAACATTTTTACCAAAGATATGCAAATCGAATCCGCTAGACTGAAACCTTTCCTGACTTATACTCCCATACCTGGCCTCTCCACTTTCACAAGCCAGACTTTCGAAATCTGTAAACAGTCTCCTTAAAGCGACCTCAAGAGCCGTCTCTTGCGCGCCGGCGCATGCGCGCGCCGTCTCACATTGACACTCGGTCGCACATGATTCTTAATTCACCATCCCTGCCACAAATTCGAAAAGAAGTTCCTAGGTAATATTGTACCTCACCCGCAGGAGTACAACGATCCCATCGCGCTTCCACCCTTCGATCAATATTCATGGACGAGGCTGTAATAGAATTTGCCTCAATGCCATTCGCGAAACGCTCCGACGTCCGAGCGGCAGATATGCAAATGATTGTCTGTATATATACACACACGTGTATATATATATACATACATATATATACATATATATATATGTATATCAACTACGCCACTATATATACAACGCAGTCGAAACCTCGCTATATATGGAGGGGTTGTTATGTCAGTGGTGCGGTCCGCGAGCCTCGAGGGTGCCGGCTCCCTCGAATCTCCCCGTCCTCGTCCCAGTCCTCGCGTGCAAACCCCCTCGATTCTGGACGAAGGAATCCGCGATACGTGGACCAACGCATTCGGACCGGAAGGAGGAGCCGCGACACCGCAGACACCTGGATCGCAAGCTCGTACGCGTAGAATATAACCCGCAGCCTATCCTCCCGGAGTTTCCGACCGCAGCGGGTTCGGGCTATCCGCATACCGCCGATCTTACAGCTTCGTCGGTTCAAGGGCGTCGGTTCGCCAGCGGGGAAAGAAGCGGGTGAAAAAAAATTGAAGGGAAAAAGGGAAATGAGCGGTTCGGTGGACTTGGTCGTAGGTGGATACATGCATGAGGTGGACGCGTAACTTAGGGGCGGGTAGGTATTGCTTCCGAGAGCATCGCCCTTCGTCCCTTCACCTCGCCCCTACCGTCTCGCGCCGATTCTCCGGAATGTCTCGAGGAATTTTGTGGAATATCGAGTAGGGCATTGAGCCATGGTGAATTTCGGACGCCTAGAATAGGATATATGCAAAAATTCACGAAATTCCTGCCGGCGCGAATTTTAGGCGACCTTCCCCTGGTAGACATTTTTGGAGCGTTACGTCGGGACCTGGTGAGGGCTGAATAGGGCCCGGTCAGGCCCTGACTGGGTCACTACGTAACGTTCTAAAGTTTCTACCAGGCTCGTTGTCGGAGATTAAAAAACGGGAATTGGAGTCAATGGAAATTTACCTAGATACAATTTATGTTTTCGCAATCAAACGCGTTGATTCTCTGGAATGTCTCGAGGAATTTTGTGGAATATCGAGTAGGGCATTGAGCCATGGTGAAATTCGGAAGCCTAGAATAGGATATATGCAAAAATTCACGAAATTCCTGCCGACGCCAATTTTAGGCGCCGGCAGGAATTTCCCCTGATAGACATTTTTGGAGCGTTACATCTGGTCCTGACTAGGTCTGGATAGGGACCGGTCAGGCCCTGACCTGCTTCCTGTGTAACGCTCTCAAATGTTTTCCAGGCTCATCGTCAGAGTTAAAAAACCAGGAATGGGAGTCAATGGAAGTTTCTCTTGATACAATTTGTCTTTTCCCAATCGACCGCGCCGATTTTCCAAAATACCTCAGAGTGATTTATGGAATAGCAAATACGGTAAAGAGCCACGGTGAATTTCGGAGGCCTAGAATAGAATACGTGCAAAAATTCACGAAATTCCACTTTGGAGAGACACACATTTTTGGAGCGTTACATCTGGTCCTGACGAGGTCTGGACAGGGCCCGGTCAGGCCCGGACCGGGTAACGCTCTAAAACCTTTACCGGGTTCGCTGTCGGAGATTAAAAAACGGCAATTGGAGTCAATGGAAGTTTCTCTTGATACAATTTGTCCTTTCGCAATCGAACGCGTGTACTATTAGCAGCTTATGCAGCGGAGGGACGCACCGACACACACGGGAGGAGCCGAAGGGATCGAGCTCGTCACGGTGGTTCATTAGTGATTTGGCGAGAGTCCTGTCTGGATGAATCGGCAGCGCGCAGGCCTCCCTTTGGGGTATCGCTCACGCTCTCCGGTATCGCGAAATGACGGTTGTTCGAGCAGCCAGGGGGATTACTGGGTGCTGCAGAATTCGAACTGATTCGGATGTGTTTGGTCAAACAGCCGGCAGTGACAGACTGGTCTCGCCGTTACGTACACACGGCGAGGGGGGGGGGGGGGGGTCGAGGGTGGGTTTACGTGCGGTAACTACAGAATTATATCAGCGAGAATGTTGCGTGTTCGAGAGCTTTTTCGATCACTTATCATCGCCTTTCCCCTCGATAAACGGTAATTGCTCTCGTACACTTCGTTCCTCCCGCACCGTGACGGAGATTCGATACTTTCCTCGTACAGATAAATATATCGAACTTTTTTATGATTTTTTGAAATGATTTCTCTGTTCCGAGGAAAATTTGTCTGCTTCGAAGTTTCGATTTTTTTTAAACGCGAAACTGATACATCCGCCATTTGCAGATGAACAGGGCAAAATGGGAGCCAGTGGAACCCGCGTTCTCCGTCTGATACACGATTTTATTTTTTAATTCTCCACTTGGCTGAGTCTCATTAATTATCATTGAAAATCCCATTGATTACCTTTAACTGTTCGTCAAAGGTAATTCAATGGGATTTGCCAATGGTTTCGTTTCCACTTGTACTACCATTCAATATGCCATTCAGTTTCCCATTCGCGGAAAAATAGACTATATCATTATTCACTTTTCTACACTATTTAAATATATAATAAATTTTAAAAAAGCTGTAATGCTACCGAAAAATGTCTCCCATTATTCATAAATAATTTCGACCCTTAAATTCACAGCTATTGTTGTCGACTCGTTTGTCTGCAATTCATTATCGCTTATACCATTTAGGTGAAAGTTCCTAATCGCCCATGTTATTCCCTAGTGTTTGTCAACCCGATTCTCGTTCATCGTAAAGATTCTCTAGCTTTTTACCGTTCGATTCAGTTCCCATTTATTCCGACTGATAAGAAATACCCTTTCTGCTGTCCCAGTTATGCTAAATTGGACTACCATTAATAACGAATGGAAAAAGTAAGGTAAGCGGCCCAATTTCCGCCACCTTTAGACCCAGTTTTCGCCATCTTCAATTGTTAAAAGGAACATTTTATAAAAAATATACGTATCGCGGCATTAGTCAAGAGTAAACCGCTCGTCAACATGCCTTCAATTTCGTTTGTATTTAACGTATACTGTATTTATTATTAGTATAAATTGCGATTAATGGCGCTAACTGGGACAGCGGCGGAAACTGGGCCATTTACTTTACCACTCGTTACGTCCCATTGACTTGTCAGTGAATTCCCGTTAATAACGAATGCGAAAAATTACCACTTGAATTTTCCCAGTAATTTGGAATTGGACTCCCATTAATAACGTATAGGAAAAGTACCAGTTGCATTTTCCCAAGAAATTACCATCCTATTGGTACCGAATGGCAAAACGTAACACTTAAAATGTTCCATTGATTTGTCAGTAGAGTCCCATTAAGAATGAATGGTAAAAACTACCGCTTCAACTTTTTCCATGAATTTCCATTAGGATCCCATTGATTACATTTCGATACCATTCATCACCTCCAAACGCTCAATGGAAAACTTTGCCAAGGGTCGCCATGATGAATTCCCAATGACAGTCCGTCGTGCCCCGGTGGTCCATTTCACCCCGCTCTCTTATCTACCCTGGATATACCGACGTTTCGATACCATTCATTACCACCAAACGCTCAATGAAAAACTTTGCCAAGGGTCGCCATGATGAATTCTCAATGACAGTCCGTCATGCCCCGGTGGTCCATTTCACCCCGCTCTCTTATCTACCCTGGATATACCGACGTTCCAATATATACGATATTTACCGAGAATTCGAGGTTATTCGCTGAGGGCCATGCTCAACCCTCTACCCTTCTGATAACCGCGCCGACGAGACAATTCGATCATCGGGTTTTCGCGATGAAGAATTTGTCTCTCCGCTTCGAATTTTTTTTTTGCCATTCCGATCTTTCCCTCCTCGTCGAAGATGGCATCGTGGGGGGGGGGGGGGGGAGTGGGAGGGAAAAAATTTCAAGCCCTCGCTTCTAACGAAGCAGAAGTTTCGCAATGTTGGAGTGGATCGAGAGCGAAGAAAAAATAAGAGAGAATTTCGGGAAAAAGACATTGCGGTGAATTGGCTGACGAGATCTCGTGTCGCGCCGAGCCGAAGAGTCTTTTTCCCTCGTTCAATCCTGTCCTCTTCCGTGGTAGTCGTCGCGGTCGAGTAAAACCCTCTCGAAAGTCAAATCCAATCTCGTACCATCCGAGGGTAATTTCGGTAAACCATTTACCCGGTTCGTGTCCATTTCCATTCCTCCTCGTTTTACCCGAAAATTCGCTGCAGTCCTGCCAGCCGAGTGAGACGCAGTCGCTGACGACGATCCTCCGTGTCTCCCTCTGCGGCGGATCAGCGCGGAGTGGCTGCCCTTTGGCGGTCCGCCGCACGCAAGACGCGTCTCTCCCGAACCCCTTCGCTAATTCCGAGGCCAATTACGTCCCCGCGTCTCGCGTGCTCGTTCCATTCGCTCTCCGCCCGCCGGCCTGCCTTGGACGCCCTTCCCTGCCCTGCGTCCGTCGGACGGACGCTGTCCGGACCTTCGTGTGTCAATTCGTACACCTAGAGAAGGATCTCGGAAAAACTACCGAGTCACATGCTCGGCTCAACACCGGCGTCACCACTGGCGATATGTGAAATTTTCAGAGGGCTCGTAGCAATTTTTAACCAACCCGTATGGTCATTTTTTCCCAGAAGGCGGGTTGGCAAAAATTTGCACATCTGGCTAAGAATTTCGTGGATAAATCTAAGAATTTCGCAGATAAATCTAAGAATTTCGTGGATAAATCTAAGAATTTCGTAGATAAATCTAAGAATTTCGTGGATAAATCTAAGAATTTCGTGGATTCAAACTAAGAATTCTGTGGATTAAAACAGAATTCCGTGGATTAAAACTGAGAATTCTGTGGATTAAAACCGAGAATTCTGTGGATTGAAACTGAGAATTCTGTGGATTGAAACTGAGAATTCTGTGGATTAAAACTGAGAATTCTGTGGATTAAAACTGAGAATTCTGTGGATTAACACAGAGTATTCTGTGGATTAACACAGAGAATTCTGTGGATTAACACAGAGAATTCTGTGGATTAACACAGAGAATTCTGTGGATTAACACAGAGAATTCTGTGGATTAAAACTGGGAATTCTGTGGATTAACACAGAGAATTCTGTGGATTAACACAGAGAATTCTGTGGATTAAAACTGGGAATTCTGTGGATTAACACTGAGAATTCTGTGGATTAAAACTGAGCATTTTATCTCATTCCCTTCGCTCGGTATTATAGGTTTGCACATCCAGCAACCATTTCTTATCCACAAAATTCGAAAACTTTTTTTTTCTGGTAAAATTAGTTTTACCATTTTTTTTTGGTACAAAGTACCATTTCAACGGTAAAAAGAAAACCAAAACTGTGTGCGAAAATATCTTATATTAAAATGAATAAATTCATTATTCTGAGTCTGCTCGAGATTCCTAAAATCTTAGCTGGAATTGGGACATTTTCTCAAATATCTTGCACGGAAAAAAAAATATCTTCACAGCACGTTTGGGTTCCAAAACTTTCCGCGCCTATATCTATCTCCGATACCGGCCGGGATAGATGGAATGAAAAATACATCGAACAGGGCTGGCCCTTCAGGGCCATTATGCGTCTCTTCGAGCGGAATCCTTCGAACTTTTATCCGTTTGGGTCGTCTCATTAATTTTAAAATGTCTCTGGTAAAAAGTATCGTTCAACAGAAAAACAAAAACCACAACAGCGTGCGAAAATATCTTACATAAAAAACCATAAATTCATTACTCTGCCTCAGCTCGAGACTCCTAAAATCTTAGGGAGAGTCGGGACGATATTTTTCCGAATGTCTTCCTCGTCCAGACTTCAAATAAAAATGTATTTATTTATAAATAAAAAAACAAAAAAAAATCTTCACGGCCCGTTTGGCTTGCAAAAGTAACCACAACTACGTGTATCTCCAACACCGGACGGAATGGATCGAATGAAAAATAGATGGAATAAGGGCTGGCCTTTTGGGGCCATTTGTATCTCTTCGGTGCGAAAACCTTCGAATTTTTATCCTCTCGGGTGAATCTTAAATCTTTAATTCTCCATGTCTCGCGCCATACGTGTGATTTTCCGCCGTGATTTTGCACTTTGCCTCGGGCAGGAGGTCTGTCTGGATATGGACAACGTATATGGAGTGTCTGTCAGGGGTGGGGGGAGGGGGGGGGGGGGAGGGTTGAAGCGCACAGTACAAGCAGGGGTTGAGAGCGCAGCTTCCGCGTCGTGCGGACCGGGAGATTCGCTCGCCTGCTCAGCCGCGTTCCGCGGATGCTCACCAACTGGCCGGAACTAAATGCCCGGCAGCGAGCGGCGGGACAAAGGCGGAACGTCCACGCAAATGAAAAATATCCAACGACCGACCGGGCGCGGCCATTGTGCGCGAGGAGCGTTAATTTCCATAGTCGTGCTTGCACGAGCCGCGAACTTCGGAATGTTTTGCCGTGGATAACCGGGGAGAGAAGTCGAATAATCGGCCCACGAAAATACTAGTTTAATCTCCGGACTGTTAATAGCGGTTTGTTGCGAAAGTCTTGGAGAAAGAAGAGAAAACGAAAAAGGAAACATTTATTCGGTCCCTCGCGAGTCGAGGGAGGGGGGGGGGGGGGGGGTTGAGACGACGCAAAGGAATTTTATCGCGGGGGAAAACGGGAGGTTTGAGGGATCTAACGAAATAATTGAGCTTGTCTGGAATTCGCTAATTTTTTGTTCCTCGTTGTTTCCGCCCCGTTGTCAGACGCGCGGTTTGGGTGGGGGGGAATTTATATACATTTTTCTTAAATACTTTTTTTTTGTTTACGGTGGAACTTCGCTTATCCGACCTTCGATCCACTGGGCCTCCGCGTTGTCCGGGGCGCTCAACTCGTTGGAGCCCTCAGCCTTAAGGGGAAGCGAAATATCGCGGTCGGTAATGAAAACTCTACTGAACTTTTCTCAAGGGTGCTCATTTTTTTAAATTAATTTAAATTCTTCAACAAAGCTCCCGGAAACCTAACTTTTTTTAAAAATAAAAGTGCTTCGTTCACTTTTCTGAATATGTACGCATTTTTTTCAGATTTGTAAATTTACTTTGAATTTTTTTTTTTTTTTAATTTGGAGAGTCACAAAATTCAAAGTGAATTAAAAAATCTGCAACAAGCAGCGATGCCCACGCGCAGAGTGGGCATCGCTCACATAATCCATTATGATTACTTTGTTGCATATGCGCTCAAATTTGTACTAGTTTGCTGCGTCTTTATATTGCGAGCTTGAGATCCGACAGTTCCGATTCTGGAGTTAATGTTTTGTTTCTTTGAAGTTAATGCCAATTATCTATTTATTTATTTATTTTATTTACGGGACGTACCCTTTTACATTTTCAATTTTAGTTAATTCTAATTATATTTTTAAAAAATAACTACATTAACTAATAAAGTTAATGTTTGTATGAATCGATGGATTATTTTTTTGAATTATATTACCGTAGTACAAGTTTGACTTGAATCCGTGTTATGCGAAATTTCGCTTATGCGACATGCGCTCTCCCCACATTACCTCGGATAAACGGGGTTCTACTGTACCGCACGAAGGACATCGTGAGAACAGTTGCTAGACAGTCGTCGGGGTGGGTCGAGACACGCTCGGCAGTCCGAGGTTGTTGGGCTCTTGCATCGAAACTTTACTCCGAGCCAGAAGAAGCACACACACACGCACGGCCAAAGCCGTTTTAATGCCCGGCTTTATGGCCCGTAAATTCGAAAGTGGACTAGGCACTGCGTGGATGATAAAGTCCCATGCTAATTAAGGTTCATTTTTTACGATAAGCTGCGACAGAAGGTAGGTCGCGGGGAGGGTCGAAGAGGAAGGAGAGACGTCGCGAGAGCCGCCGGATCCGATGACCGAGAGGCGATTTGCGTGAGTAAGGAAAGAAAACAACGTTCGTGACCCACGTCATCCATTCGCGAGGAACATTTAACGCTCGTGCGTCGCGGCCAGAGCCGTATCAACAATCCTGCGCCGATAAACTCGCAGAATTCCTCGCTGGCACGAAAAGTCATCTCACTTCGTTCCGTTTATCTTGACGGCTGCTCCGGCAGAGCTTCTAGACCGCTACTTCGGGACCTGATAAGGTCCCGACAAGACTCTTTCGGGACCTTATCAACGCCCGATGTGGCGCTACAAAGTTGCCACCAGGGTACATCGAGTAAGCCAAGTCACTTCCATGAGAAACATTCGAGCCCCTTTTCCCATAGAATGGCATCACAAAAATGTTTGATGTATATTTGTTGTTCCATTTCCGCCGTGGGGTAAACCGGCCAACGAATGGACAGTTAAGCAGACGCAAAAGCCAATGAATAGACGTTTTTTATGCACGTGCTCTTATGGAAAGTTTCCATTCATTGGCCCTGTCCATTCATTGGCTGGTTTACCCTATACTCTTTCGGGTTTTTACGGAACCCCGTCCCGATTCCACCATCGCACCCCCTACCCTGTGCTGAAGGTTGGGGCGAGGAGGACATAAGGTAAAGGGCCCAGTTTCTGACACTGATCCAGTTTGTGACAGATTTACTATGTAAGTTTTTCTCAGTGTAGAGGTACTACACTGAGAACAACTTACATAGTAAATAGTTTCCAGGGCGGGCATCTACATTTTACAGTTACGACAATGACCAAAAATTATAGTTGTAACTCTAATTATAGTTTATTCAATTGAGTATATACTATCACCAACTATCTATATAGACGTCCCCCCTGGGAACTATTCGTTATAATAGGAAATACCATCCTTTTTCTCAGTGTAGCATAATCGGCTCCCCCCACCATTTGATATGCAGCCAATGAGTAGCGCGCGTTCGGGTGGTCCCAAACTACGACTCTTGATCCTCCTTCTTCATCCCTAAGGTAAAGGACCCAGTTTTTGACACTGGCCCAATTTGTGACAGGGGTACCTCTAGCATAATCGCCTCCCCCCCCCACCATTTGATATGCAGCCAATGGGTAGCGTGCGTTCGGGTGGTCCCAAACTACGACTCTTGGTCCTCCTTGTTCATCCCTAAGGTAAAGGACCCAGTTTCTGACACTGGCCCAGTTTGTGACAGGGGTACCTCTAGCATAATCGCCTCCCCCCCCCCACCATTTGATATGCAGCCAATGGGTAGCGTGCGTTCGGGTGGTCCCAAACTACGACTCTTGATCCTCCTTGTTCATCCCTAAGGTAAAGGACCCAGTTTCTGACACTGGCCCAGTTTGTGACAGGGGTACCTCTAGCATAATCGGCTCCCCCCACCATTTGATATGCAGCCAGTGGGTAGCGCGCGTTCGGGTGGTCCCAAACTACGACTCTTGATCCTCCTTGTTCATCCCTAAGGTAAAGGACCCAGTTTTTGACACTGGCCCAGTTTGTGACAGGGGTACCTCTAGCATAATCGCCTCCCCCCCCCCACCATTTGATATGCAGCCAATGGGTAGCGCGCGTTCGGGTGGTCCCAAACTACGACTCTTGGTCCTCCTTGTTCATCCCCATGATTTTACACGCTTAAAGTGAGAGAACTGCGTAGAAGTGTCAGAAACTGGGCCTCTCACCTTATTTCATTTTGAATGCTCTATTCGATGTACTCAGTACCATCCTGCCTACGTATCTGCGATCGATGTTTAGTTCCGAGGAATATTGTCATTCAATTTATCCTGCTCGGAAAAAATTTATCTACGAATCTGATAAAAATTGCATCGGGAGTTCAGTGGCGGAGTGGATTCGGAGTCTGGGAGGTCTCGACGGAGTGGCCGAAGACTACGGGAAACGGACGGTAAATAGACTCCTTGAAAAATCGGCCAATTCGAAGTCTCCGGTCGGAAGACCTCGTGAGAGAATAAAAGAGAGATCGCACACGTCGTTCCCTGGGCGAGTGTTCCGGGGCAGCACTGAGGGGGGGCGGGGGGGGGATGAGGGAGGACGGCGGAAGGAGAGATGAGATGGCATCAGTTACTGCATCCCCCGCTTTCCGGCCTCTTTCTATTTATGGTGTACACACAAACCCCGGGTAGAGGGAGAAACATCAGCGGTGGCGGCGGTTCGAGGAGTCGGAAGGAACTCGAACTGCCGGCAATTTGTATCTCGGACCGGTTGGTACGAGGCCGTGGCTTAAGACAATCGGACTACCCTCCGGCGCGACTTAAGCCCCGAAACATCCGAGCTCGAGGACCTGCGCCGTTTCCGCTTCCCCCTCGCAGTTTTCCGTCCGCCCGTGTTTCCCCGCGTCTCGCCTGCTCATCGCCGTTCCTCGTGCGTGAGGTGCGCTCGTGAGGTCGGTTTTATTTCGCGGCTTACCAGAGCCGGTCTTGGCCGGGGCCTCGACCTGGATAAGAGGCTGAATTTCGGCCGCTTGCTTTTATCTAATGGCCCTCCGACATTTATCTTTTCGTAAACGCCTTTCCTTTTTTTTTTCTCCCGCCCGGAACGACAACTCGCACTTTCATTCCACGCTCTCGACGGCACGCTCCGTGGAAACTCGACCGGGACGTCTATTTGCATGAACACCGAGTCGGGCGCACCCGACGTTGCGTGCCGCGACTGATAAGTTCGGCTTAACCGGACGTTTACGTCGGGGTGAGTTTCTTTTTTTTTTTTTTTTTTTTTTTTTAAGTTGAACTTTTTACCATCTATTTGAGCTCCCTTTGTTCTTGCAAATCCATACCGTGCTCCTTGCCGCGGCGAAGCGGAGTGCGTGGTTGCAGGAATGAAAGCTCGCCTACGCATTCGGGTATGAATTCTTCAGCAGGGTGAAAGGTCCGCTACATTACTTTGCACGTTGTAATTTTTTCATTCCGCGAGGGCGATCCACTTTGAGATAGGGACGCGCGAGTTGATGGCGGTAAGTTGCGGCAACGTTCGATTTGCGCTGCGCGATTCCCCTGAACTGTACACTGATAAAAAGTACGGTTGAATCAATTAAGATTCGGGCAGGGACGTTCAAATAAATATTTTAATGACTCAAAAATATTCTGGTGAAATCACCCAAGAAATTGTTGAACTAACCAATTTTTTAGCTGTACCACCAAGATATTTAGTTGAACGTCCCTGCTCGAATCTTAGTTGATTCAACCGTACTTTTTTATCAGAGTACTGATCTGTGGTCGGAGCCAGTGTTCTTGAGAAGTTTGGATTTTAAATGCGCGAGCTGCACTGAAAAACAAATTTGCTTGCGGGCTACCAAAGAATTTTTTTTTACTTCAATTCTTACAATTCCGTGTGATATTGAAACAACGACGGCAAGACTCTCAACGTAACATGTTATCGTTGTTCGAATTGTGAGAATTTAAAGTATAATTGAAACATTTTTTTCTTTGGCACAGCCCGCAAGCGAATTTTACTTGGGTCATTGATCATTTTTTATTTCAGTGTACTATATCGATCAAGCTTTGGCGAATTTTTAAATTTCAGTTGTATGGTCGGAGACTGAATTCATTAAACCTATTGGATGTAAACGCCTACTTTTAACATCCTATAGGTTTAGCGAATTCAGAATTCCGACCATAGAGCAGTGCAGTTCGAGAGAATCGTGCAGTAAATTCATTCTAGATCGAGCGTAGCCGCAGCTAACTTACTAAGGTAAAAGTACCAGTGGCCGCACACCTAAGCGCGAAGTCCCAGTTCCCGTACATTCATGAAAAATCGTATTTGCGTCTCTCTTGCACGCATGCGTAGTGCGGCCACTGGGACGTGTTCGGTCACTGGGACGTTTACCTTATGTATGGAAATCGATCATAGCCAAAGTAAAAAAAATACGCGCGGGTTAATATTTCGATGGACTTATCGACAACGGGACACTTTCGTTTTTTTTTAGACTGGGTAAAGAAACCAAGAAAGTATTGTATCGATCGTCGGGCTCTGTGCAAAGATTGCCTCGACGACTCCCGCCTTTGTACACCCATCGCGCTCCTGTTTGCAAGCTTGTAAAAAAACCCGTGTAAAAAATAGCGGATATTTGTTTAGGACACGTTACACAGTAGATGCAAGGGGGAGCTCCTCGCTCGAGTTTCCCGTACGAGCTTCACACCCCTCGAGGCTTACTTTTCTTTTTTCGCGAAACCGTCCGACTCGCTCGTCTCCGCTCATCGCATCGCGGGTTTCTTTCTGCAACGGCAGCAAGCTCGTTCTGTCTTTCTTGCGCAGCTTCACAGAGCTCTCTTACTTCAACTTCCAACTCTTACATATCGCAGCCATCCCACTTGCCCTTTCTTTCTTTCTCCACCCACGCTGTGTTACTCACTTTCGAACACCCACCACCTTCGGAACCTCTGCAACGCCTACTTTCTTCTTATTTCCAGTGGGACGCTTCGGGTCATCTTTTCTTTTTTTGTTTTTTTTTTTTGCAATATATTCTGTAATGTACGTTGCTGTTCATAAATGCCTGGGTTTCCTCAGTATCAGTATTGAAGATATCAGTAACGGAGATAACATGAGTATTGGAGATAACATCAGTATCGGAGATAACATCAGTATCGGAGATAACATCAGTATCGGAGATAACATCAGTATCGGAGATAACATCAGTATCGGAGATAACATCAGTATTGGAGATAACATCAGTATTGGAGATAATATCAGTATTGGAGATAATATCAGTATTGGAGATAATATCAGTATTGGAGATAATATCAGTATTGGAGATAATATCAGTATTGGAGATAATATCAATATCGAAGATATCACTATCGAAGATATCAATATCGAAGATATCACTATCGAAGATATCACTATCGAAGATATCACTATCGAAGATATCAATATCGAAGATATCAATATCGAAGATATCAATATCGAAGATATCGATATCGATATCGAAGATATCAATATCGAAGATATCAATATCGAAGATATCAATATCGAAGATATCAATATCGAAGATATCAATATCGAAGATATCAATACCGAAGATATTAAGCAAGCCATCCAGCAAGATTGGATATCTTGCTGGATGTATTGCCTAATATTTTGCGGGATGTTTTGCCCGATATCTTGCTGGGTGTTTTGTTGGATGTCTTGCTATATGTCTTGCTGGATGTCGGGCCAGATATCTTGCCGGGGTCTTGCTAGATATTTTGTGAATGTCCTGCTAGATATCTTGCCAGATGACTTGTTACCTATTTTTCTGATTGTCCGGCTAGATATCTTCCTGGATCCTGTGCTTGATATCTTCGATCCCATTAAGACATAGAGCAAGATACCCAGCAAGATAGAAAAACCGGAGAAACGTGGCATTTATGAACACCAGCGTACCACGCGAGTGTCTGAAACAGACCATCGATCTTTTTTTGCACCAACCACTTTCCCAAATGCTCGCCGGGCCGACGAAGAGCCACGATTTACGCGCTTTCAAAAAAAAAAAAAAAAACATCGCATTTTCGGTCGGCCCGTTCAAACCCGGTGGAGTTCGAGCCAGCGAGTTTCGGGTTACCCGTAGTCCCGCATGCAAATTGATAAAAAGAGTTTAATGAAATGAGTATCGCGCAACCCTCGTACTCGCCCGGTCCATTATAGAGTCGAGTGTCCGAAAGCGCTAGTCGAAAACTCCCGTATCGAATTTTCTCGTTATCATAATCAACCTAAACTGCACTCCCAATTCCCCCAAAATAACTCCGTCACAAAAACTGATATAACAATTATTTATCACCCCTGCAAAAAACGAAATCCATAAATATATCCGGGTGAAAAAAAATGTAAAAAAAAAGGAAACCCGACAGTGAAAGTGCTCGTTATCGGTTCGACGCCAATTGACTTCCTGCAGAGGGGATCCCGTCTAGAGTGAGGATGAAGCGGCGTTGTTCTCGTATAAAATTGTCGATTTCGTCGATTCAACACGGTCCGTCCCATCGCCCGCCCTCATCCGTGTTCGAAAAAAAATATTCGATTCTCGGACCCGTTTCACCCCGGTAGCAGGCTGATGACGGGGCGAGGAGGGGGGCGGGGCGGGGGGGGGGATGAAGGGGGGGGGAGGGGGTGCCTATCGCTCCCAGAGAATCTTGAGACAATAGCACGGTTCTCGCCTTTTATTGAATTCTTTTCTCCTCGGCGGGCGCACCAGCGGCGCTTCCCGGCTCTCCAGTCCGTGGCACCCCACTCGATATATGGGGTTGCCGTCGGGAGCGAGAGAGTATATTTAAATGTAGCCCAGGGGATGTAATCCCGGGGGAAGACGCGGACGGCAGGACGAGGGGAGATTCCACGGTCCCTCGAACCACGGTGCGATCCCGCCGTTGAAACTGTATGTACAGAGAGAGCCCCGCACGTCGACGGTGCGTACTGTTCTCCGCAACGTGTAACGGACCCGATAAAGGGCCGTCCCGTCCTTATCGCACCGGTCGCAGCCTCACTCGCGCACGTATCGTCGTAGGGATCCGACCGGGCAATGAGGACCATGTGCAGCATTAATGGTCCGGCTTTATCGATTATTATTATGGTTTTTTTTTGCTTCCTCATAGAGGAAGCTATTCGGGAAAACATTTTTTTCGAGATTTTAATGTCGGCGCACTAGAATGTGATTTTTTGCTGGCGTCCGGATGTATGTGTGTGTGTGTGTGCATCCAGAAAAGTAAATTATTTGATGGCCACCGTTTATTTGGTTTAAGTAAAATATTTATTTGATGTAAATAAATATTTACTTGATTTAAATAAATATATATTTCACTTAAATAACTATTTATTTGAATCGGATAAATATTTTACTTAAATCAAATAAACGGCGGCCGTCAAATAAATTTTTTTTCTGAGTGTGTATGTGTGACAGCGTGCATCGCTTAGAACGACTATAACTTGGAAACGGCTTGAGATAGCGGACTGAAATTTTGTACACTCGTAGAGTGGTCGCGTCTCTTCCTTCCATATAATTTTCATGAAGAATGCGGCCCGTTTCGAGATTTTACGCGAATTCGAAATTTTTTTTAAAAGTCTATCGTAGCTCTAACTTTTTGAAAATGTTGAGCTATCGTCCTAAAAATACATAAAAATACAATATTACGAACAATGACCTTTGGTATTGAATTTGGCCGAAATCTACCTAACGTATTAGATTTCATCGAATTTTGATTTTTTTGAAAAATGGCTAAAAATGGTCTAATTTGAGTAAACATGGAGGTATCGACCTTTTTTTCGGCATACGATAATCCCAAAAGCTTTCAATAGATGAGCCGGAACGCTCTTATCGATATCCGATTACGTATTAAATAACGTCCGTGCGTTTCGTGACGATAATAAATCCGAGAGACTTTCTTGGACACTGTGTGTGTGTGTGTGTGTGTGTGTGTGTGTCTCGTCCGGGGAAATGGAGCAGTTCGGTGATAATCCCCGTGAGCTTCGGGCGAAGGAGAAAGAAGTAGTAGAAACGAGAGTGAGAAATGGAACTCCGCTGACTCATCCAGCTTGTCCTGTCGGGCATCCTCCGCATTCGCTCGTTCCGTCTTCTCGTGCGGACTTGTAAATACTACGGTCATGTACCAGCGGCACATGGGGCCGGATATGTACTCGCTTCAGGTACATAGATAGGCCGTATAAATCTGTTACTCTCCCGAAGGGCTCTTCCTTCCTTGACGGGATTAATCCCGTGCCCGTGGCCTTCTTCGAGGGTCCTTTCATTGACGAAGAAAAAAAATGGTCGCGAAACCCGCACGTCGAAGTTCCTTCGAAATTAATTTAGCGTCAACGGAGATTTTAAACTTTCGGGGATTTTTGTCTTCTCGGCGGGTCTTCATTGACGTTTTATCGGTGCTCGGCCTTATTCGCACGGTAGCCGCGGTCAGGGAAAACCGGGAAAACCGGGAAAAGTCAGGAAAAAATAATCTTGGTCGGGGAATCAGGGAAAAGTCAGGGAATTTCAAAATTGGTCAGGGAAAAAGTAAATTGTCGCCTTCTATTAATAAAAAAGAACTAAATAAAAGGGAGCCTTAAAAAAAAATTAGGAACATTTAAAAAAGAATATACAATTAAAAAATGGTAATATAATAATTAGGCATTTTCATTTGCATCATTAATTTTTTTGATTATAAGTTGTTAAAAGTTTGGTCAGGGAAAATTTTTAATTGGTCAGTGAAAAGTCAGGGAATATCTTTCCAGGGAAAAAGCGGTCACCATGATTCGGAAGTTTCCTGTGAACTCTCGTCGATCAAACTTTCGTCGGGTCGTATCGAAGGGAACTGCCGAGTACGTCAGTTCCTCATCCGTAATCAACATATCACGATTTGTGGGTCGGTGTTTCGCCGACAAGCGGATCGGCGAGAACTCTCGACGGGTCCTGCAAAGGCTCTCCCCGGGGATCGTCCACGTGGCGTTGACCCGAGTCGCCGGACCACCAGGACCCAGCTCGGACGAGGCTGAGAGTCGCGGTTGTAGCTGGCTCGATGGCGTAGCCAGCGTAGGTTCCCACGTGACGAACCCTCATAAATAGTCCTCGGATAGCGGAATTTCCATTATATCGCGCGTTCCCGTACGTCTACCCCATAAACAATATCATTGAAGTCCGGCTGT
Source organism: Ichneumon xanthorius (assembly GCA_917499995.1). Taxonomy (NCBI): domain Eukaryota; kingdom Metazoa; phylum Arthropoda; class Insecta; order Hymenoptera; family Ichneumonidae; genus Ichneumon; species Ichneumon xanthorius. The sequence goes on along the minus strand of OU824211.1, from coordinate 6,066,901 downwards.
ACCGCAACTCAACGCGTTGATCTTCCAGCGCCCGAACCCCCCAATCCCATTAGCTGTTTCTCTGATATTTATTACAGCGTTGACCCGCGGCTCCACTACAGTTTATTGAAGATCCTGCGGTCGGTTTGCCCCGTTACTCTGGAGACAGAAACGAGGGGCCGGAGATTGTAGTAACGACGCGATAACAACTAGGACCGTCTCGGCACTTCCTACTCGCGAATTTAATGGTATCTTGGGTAGCTTCCATAGGGATAAAACGAAGTTCATTCGATATTTTGACACTTTGAAGTGAAACTTCTTTGGACACGGGAGTTAGAGTTCAATGCTTGGAAATAGGGATGAAACGAAAAAGTGAAACGCGTTGACCCGCGGCTCCACTACAGTTTATTGAAGATCCTGCGGTCGGTTTGCCCCGTTACTCTGGAGACAGAAACGAGGGGCCGGAGATTGTAGTAACGACGCGATAACAACTAGGACCGTCTCAGCACTTCCTACTCGCAAATTTAATGGTATCTTGGGTAGCTTCCATAGGGATAAAACGAAGTTCATTCGATATTTTGACACTTTGAAGTGAAACTTCTTTGGACACGGGAGTTAGAGTTCAATGCTTGGAAATAGGGATGAAACGAAAAAGTGAAACGCCGTAGAGGGGAGGAAGGGGCGACACACGTTGGCAAGACGGGTAGAGAGAGGACATCGGGTTTCACTGTTTCGTTTCATTGTCGCGTCAACGGTTGAGTTTACCTCCTTTAGCCACGCTGGTGCGAATCCACTGCTTGGAAATGGTCATGAAACGAAAAAGTGATCCCAAAAGTGAGCCCAAGATAGCTGATAAAATCAGGAGAAAATTCGGCGCACAAGTTCAATTGAACAATATCAGTGGAACGGCTATGCCATTTTCGCAAATGACATCCAGTGGCCCATTGAATAATAATAAAACAAAAATAAAACACTTTCCCATTGTATCCGCGTGTGCAATTGAGATTCGCAAGTATCTATGAGTTATCTTCAAGGAGAACGTATACGAATACGAAAAGACCCGTTCGCAGCAGCTCGTTTATATCGCACTATCGCGAGTTACCAGCATTAACCCTACAGCTCAGCCTCTGATAGAATTTTTCAATGAAAAATTCATGTTCATAATGAGTAATAATCCAGCAATTCCAACAACAAAGTCGGGAACGACTATTGATGCAGTGTTCGCCCGACACTTGGACAATTTAGAAACTGCAGTATATATATCATATTTCAGCTATCACAAACCACTTATTTCTGTTTTAGATAATTAAACAATGGATCATTGACGAATAATATACGCATTTTCAATTGCAACTTTGTACATTCAACTTGAATCTTTGTAAATACTATGATCATACTTTTCTATCAATTCAATCATAGCATTGTGTCCTTTCCTACGTAATCACCGGCAGAAGTTTCACTTGTAACGCGCGCGGCCACCACGCACTCAGTTTTTTTTTAACCCGAGATAGATTTTTTTGAGATACGATTTCCCAATCTTGAAATGCCTCATTCCGCCGGTGAAAATTTTGCACCGACATCTTAGACCCTGATGAGGTCCGAAAAGGGCCTGACAAGGCCCCGGTATGATAGCCCATTCTAAAATTTCCACCATGTTTTAAGAGAATAAAAGGTAATCGACCGACTCCCTCAACGCTCTCGCGCCCCTACCGAAGAAGCACATACATAGCGCCTCGCTCGGCGTGAATAGCCAGGAAAATATCTCGCGAGCGAAGCGCAGGTGTTGACGGTGGCGGGAGCCGTGGAGGAAAGTGGATCCGAAGTTGGCCGTAAGCGCCAATATTTCACGAGTGAAGAGGGATACGACAAGGTTCCCGCGCGCTCAGGCCGCCCAACTTCCCATACAGTTGAGTAACTGAGAGCGTGCTGCGCCAACGAAATCCACTTTCTCCCATCGCGGATGATTCATTCAACGGCAGGAGAGAGTACCGATCGTAAAGTTACTTGTTGACGATTATCGAGGTCGGATATAAAGCGACGAGTCCACATTCTCGCCATCGCGAAACTTTTATTCGTACGAGAGTGCACTGAGAAAAAGAATAGTATTTTCTACCATACCAATAGTTCCCAGGGGAAACGTCTGTATAGGATAAAAGTGGTGAATATGGCCCACTTCGATTAACACGTAAATCAATGATATATGGACCGGGCCATATTCACCACTTTTATCCTAGATAGTTTTTGATACTATATATTCAATTGGTTAAATTATAATTATTGTTGCGCCGACAGCGTTAGGTGCGCGGTCGGTGCGTGGCTTCGGCGGTCTCCCGAGTCAAGCAGCTTTGCTTGCGTCCAGTAGATGGATGGGTGACCGCTTAGCTCCACACCCGCTTGCGCATCGAATGTTGAGCGGCAGGCCAGTTTTTCTGAGTTTGATGTTGAAACATCGAGGAATCAGAAAAATATAGGACCGTCGGTACCGACACGGGTTTTCCGCAGTTTCCCCGTGTCCTCGGCAAATGCGGTTCAGTGTAGCTAAGTCGCCTGCGGACGCACTGGAAGTTAGGTAGCTTAGTGAAGTGCGGGTAGGGGGTGATAGGGGGGAAAGGGACGGGTTACGTAAAAACCCGAGGAGGGTATACGATGGAACATACAAAAATATAATTATTGTTGCAACCATGATTTTTTGTCACTGTCGTAACTATAAAATGTAAACGTTCCTCCTGGGAACTATTTTTTACGGTATAAAGTCAGTATTGTTGCTTTTACTATGTTTTTTTTTCTCAGTGTGGAAAACATTCCTCCATGTATTACCGCGCTATATAGTACACAAAGCTATGTGTCGGGAACGGTTGGGAGACCGACTTCCAACGTCTTGCCCAACTAGAACCGAACCGGCGTCCGCCTCGCCTGGCAGATTGTTTCCGAGAATTTTCCTAGTTCAATCCGCTGGAGCGGCTTTTGATCTGCTCGGAACTGAACCGCATAGTACACGAAGGGTTTGCAGTGCACTTTGAACTCCCTATTCCCGTTTCCGCCGAGGCCCCTCGTCCCTCAGAGAAATAACTCGCTTTGAGCGCTCTGTATATTGTGAAGTGCCTATATTCCATTCTCCGACCGTTTGTTGTTGCAAACAGAGCTGTGATTACGTCTACGGCGTGGTATTAAAATAGGCTAGGCGTCACCATGCGTCATTATTGATTTTGCCCTGGGTGACGGTTCTTCGAGATCGTTTTACGTCGAGCACATCGAAAAAAAGGTTTGGTAATATCAAACTAAGCTGCAGTTGCGGGTGGCGAAATAAATATTTAGTTGATTGGACGAATATTTAGTTGATTGGACGAATATTTAGTTGATTGGACGAATATTTAGTTGATTGGACGAATATTTAGTTGATTGGACGAATATTTAGTTGATTGGACGAATATTTAGTTGATTGGACGAATATTTAGTTGATTGGACGAATATTTAGTTGATTGGACGAATATTTAGTTGATTGGACGAATATTTAGTTGATTGGCCGAATATTTAGTTGATTGGACGAATATTTAGTTGATTGGACGAATATTTAGTTGATTGGACGAATATTTAGTTGATTGGACGAATATTTAGTTGATTGGACGAATATTTAGTTGATTGGACGAATATTTAGTTGATTGGACGAATATTTAGTTGATTGGACGAATATTTAGTTGATTGGACGAATATTTAGTTGATTGGACGAATATTTAGTTGATTGGACGAATATTTAGTTGATTGGACGAATATTTAGTTGATTGGACGAATATTTAGTTGATTGGACGAATATTTAGTTGATTGGACGAATATTTAGTTGATTGGACGAATATTTAGTTGATTGGACGAATATTTAGTTGATTGGACGAATATTTAGTTGATTGGACGAATATTTAGTTGATTGGACGAATATTTAGATGATTGGACGAATATTTAGTTGTTTGACCGAATATTTAGTTGCTTCAACAAATAGTTACTTGGATTTAACAAACATTTTGTTCAATCGACCAAATATTTCTTTCGCCACCCGCAACCGCAGCTTAGTTTGACATTACCGAACCTTTTTTCGGTGCATTAATCGCGAGTACGGTAAATTATATTTTCTAACAACTACTGTGGTCGGTGTCAACGATCGCGTCCTCGCTGAAGTAGGGACCCAGCATTCTCTTCAGGTTGAGTAGAATCGTTGGCGGGAGGACAGTGTCGCGCGACAAAATCATCGAGAAGTCCTTCACGGCAGTGGAAGCGGCGCAAACGACCATGACCAAGTACGACTCGTAATCCACGGCGACAACTCTCATCTTGTACGGTCCTGGAAGAATTGATCAAATTAATTGACACGCAGAGAAACGGATAGTGAGATTCTGTATCGATCTTTGTATCCTGAATAATTTAGTACTATAGTACTAAATTATTCAGGATACAAAGATCGTCCCAAATTGGGGACCGTCTTGCCCCGCTCTCCTCTACATACACCGAAAAAAAGGTTTGGTAATATCAAACTAAGCTGTTGTTGAGGGTAGCGAAAGAAATGTTTAATCGATTGAACAAAATGTTTGTTAAATCCGAGTAACTACTTGTTAATGCAACGAAATATTCGGTCAAACTACTAAATATTCATTCAATCAAATAAATATTTCTTTCAATCAAATAAATATTTCTTTCAATCAAATAAATATTTCTTTCAATCAAATAAATATTTCTTTCAATCAAATAAATATTTCTTTCAATCAAATAAATATTTCTTTCAATCAAATAAATATTTCTTTCAATCAAATAAATATTTCTTTCAATCAAATAAATATTTCTTTCAATCAAATAAATATTTCTTTCAATCAAATAAATATTTCTTTTGCCACCCGCAACCGCAGCTTAGTTTGATATTACCAAAGCTTTTTTCGTTGTTACTATAGTTACTCTTATTTAGATAGATATGTTTAGAATTTTATGAAAAATGAGCGAATTCATTGGCCCTTTTCGAACGAACTCTTTGCATCGGTTAGATAGATGATTTACGGTTATCGTTTCAATTTCTCACGGCGAGTTCGAAACTGCTGAGAGACCTCATAAAAAAAAAAACCAGGAAAATAATCTCACCAAGTGCTCTCTTCGATCCTCGAAACTGGATGTTTCCGACAACGTCGTCACCGACTTTGGCGTTCAGAACTAGGGCAACAGGTTTGTCGTACTGATACGTCACGGCGGTGTAATTCATGACGAAGGTGTCCGGTGTCGAGGAGCTCAGCAGGAAGCGGCCACACTTGCTCAAGCTCTTACCGGTCGCCAGAGTGCCGGCTACAAGTAACCACTCGCCTGAAAGCTGTTGCGGAATAACTTCCGTTTTAGTTGTCGAAGTTAGTTTGTTGTTCGGCATACAATATTGGCACCAATAAATTCAAGTCCACTGAAACTGTGCAGTGAAATTTATGGTAATTGGGTCGAGTCTCGTTCGACGCTGTATCGAATTCGGGCCTTGATGATAGTCCAATGTCATTTCAAAATTGTATGCCAAGGTTGGATTCAATATTGACTCAGTTCGATGGCCAGCGCGTGTAAGTTACCGAAAATTGTAAATTAATGACAAACTATGAATAGACACTTTAATGCTTGACTACCAATGCAAACACAGACACACAAGTGATTGAACATTAACAGAGCGCCAAACTATCGGAATTCATAGTTTGTTCTTCAACATATAATATTTGGACCTATAAACTCAGGTCCTTTGAAACTGTGCGATAAAATGTATGGTAACTGGTCCCAGTCTTGTACGACGCTGTATCGAATTTGTATGAATTTTATATCGATTTGGAATGGCATGCCAAGATTGGATTCAATATTGACTCAGTTCGATGGCCAGTGGCGCGTGTAAATTGCCGAAAATTGTGAATTAATTCCAAACTATGAATAGACACTCTAATGCTTGTCTACTAATGCAAACACAGATACACAAGCGATTGAACATTAACAGAGCGCCAAACTATCGGAATTCATAGTTTGTTCTTCAACATATAATATTTGAACCAATAAACTCAGGTCCACTGAAACTGTGCGATAAAATGTATGGTAACTGGGCCGAGTCTTGTACGACGCTGTATCGAATTTGAGCTTCGATGGTAGTCCAATGAATTTTATATCGATTTGGAATGGCATGCCAAGGTTGGATTCAATATTGACTCAGTTCGATGGCCAGCGGCGCGTGTAAATTGCCGAAAATTGTAAATTAATGCCAAACGGTAAATAGACACTCCAATGCTTGTCTGCCAATGCAAAGACAGGCACACAAGCGGTGGAACATTAACAGAGCGCCAAACTATCGGAATTCATAGTTTGTTGTTCGACATACAATATTTGGACCAATAACCTCAGGTCCACTGAAACTGTGCGATAAAATGTATGGTAACTGGGCCGAGTCTTGTACGACGCTGTATCGAATCTGCATGAAGTTTATATCGATTTGGAATGGCATGCCAAGGTTGGATTCAATATTGACTCAGTTCGATGGCCAGCGGTGCGTGTAAATTGCCGAAAATTGCAAATTAATACCAAACTATAAATAGACACTCCAATGCTTGTCTGCTAATGCAAAAACAGACGCACAAGCGATGGAACATTAACATAGAGCCAAACTATCGGAATTCATGGTAGTGCCAGGTTGCGTGGGCACAAGTCGCCCCGAGCAAGCTATCGGGTCATGACGGATGATCAGCAAACCGCCGAGGCCCGGATATTACTTTGATATGTTACCTGATTTAAATCCAACGGCAGAGCTTCGTTCCTCGTTGGACAGTTTGCCGTGCACGAACACGACAGGAATGCCAGGGTCGTTAATAAACCCCCAAAGCACCGAACTGACGAAAACCCCTTGTACATGATCGTCGACAATTTGTTATCCGGCGAGCGACGACGCGATCAACGAACGGCGATTTGTGGTATTCGTTTAAAACAATTGTTCCCGACGGTTCCCGGGGAAACTGCGGACCCTCGACTGGCCGAACGAGAGGACAACTGTGTCGAGGGCGTTTCGAAAAAAAATGACCAGAGTTTATCGTGTATTCATAGTATCGCGGAGTGAACCAGGAAAATTGGAGGGGGAGAATCCGGTGACGCGTTTATTGTGAATAGCGCTGGAGGCGTTAAACGAGCGTTGATCTATTTGCTGACGCGCACTGCGCAGAGCGTTAATGCCTTTCATTCGGAGCGACCGAAAATACAGATACGTTTATGCGTCGATGGGGGACGGCCCAGGAAACTTGCTTTTCCATGACGCATTCGTTTATTCCAAAGCGCTGGGGCTTTACGCCTAACGGTATACAAATCGTTGTTCCATCGTGTCGGTTCGTCATCGGAGTCCGATAGACTGCTGGGGCTCGCGTAACGTCACGTTTCCTGGTATCTAATCTGCACCGTGGCGATGGATGGCCTGTAAAATTTAAGGATGCGTCGATCACCGAGATTGGGCGCTGCGCACGCAGCGAGGAATCGACCAACCACGTAGTTCAATGAGCTTCGGGCAATTAATTCGGCTCGGCCAACGTGTTAACTGGTTGGGCCGGAACATTAGTTGGCCACACACCGATCAAGGTCTTGGCCCAACAAATTAATTTGTTGGCCCATCCAATGAAATTCCATGGCACACAAACGCATCTCTTTGGCCAACCAAGTAAATCGCCTGGTGTGCATTTTACCACACTGAGAAAAACTTATGTAGTAAATAGTTCCCAGGGGCGACATTTTACAGTCTACATTTTACAGTTACGACAATGAGGAAAAATTGTAGTTGGAACTATAATTGTAATTTAATCAATTGAGTATATACAATCACAAACCATCTATATAGACGCCCCCCTCCTGCACCCAGAATAATAATTTATTTAACGGCCAACTGTAATTTGGTTTAAGTAAAATATTTATTTGATATAAATAAATATTTATTTCATTTAAGTAACTATTTACTTAATATAAATATCTATTTAAATAAAATAAATATTTTACTTAAACCAAATTACAGTTGGCCGTTAAATAATTTTTTTTTTTTGGGTGTGGGAACTATTTTTGTTATAGTAGGAAATTACATCCTGTTTCTCAGTGCACGCAGTTGGTTGGAGCAACTCGTTACTTTGCTTCGTGCGAACGCGTGTTTTTTATACAGTCATAATTTTTCCGTACTCTGCGCGCGACGATGAAGTGGAGAACGCAGTTCTAGCAGCTGCTGTGATCGACGTCGAGAATCTTGTTGCTGTCGAAGTAGGGAAGGAGATCTTCTTTTAATTCTTGGAGAATTATCGGCGAGAGTGCAATGTCGCGTGACAATATCATCGCGAATTCACGGAGAGGAATGTCCGTCCTGTTGTCGGCGCAAACGACCATTACCAAGTAGGAATTGTATTCCGCTGCGATGACTCTGTGCTTGAACGGTCCTGAATAGCATCGAATGAGATCGCGATTTAGCAGATGTAAATTCCGCGAGCGCAGGGACAAATAAGTTTGCACCCAGAAAAAAAAATTATTTGACGGCCACCGTTTATTAAGATTAAGTAAAATATTTATTTGATTTATATTTTATTATATTCCAGTAAACTAAATTATATATACAAAAAAAAATGTACTATTTTCATATTTTGTAAAAGGGTTTATCCCGTGAAACAAACAAATAAATAAATATTTATTTCATTTAAGTAACTATTTACTTGATTCAAATAAATATTTTGCTTAATATTAATAAACGGTGGCGGTCAAATAAATTTTTTTTCTGGGTGCGATGACAATACTCACCGAGCAGCCTGTTTGATCCTTGGAGCTGCCAAGATCCGATCACGCCGTCGTCGTCAACTTTGCCGTTCATGGTGAAGGTGACCGGACGTTGCGAACGACGGCTGACAGCCGTGAAGTTCATCTCGAACGTGTCCGACGACGTCGGAGTTACCGCCAAAAAGCAACATTTACTCACGCTGTTTCCGCTCGTCGGAGTTCCGGCTAGCATCAGCCACTCGCCCGAAAACTGTCGTGAAATAACGTCGCTGGCTTACTCAAACAAACGGAGGGTGGACAAACTTTTTAGTTAAAAAAGGGGATGTTCAAAAATCTTCCACGATTATTTTTTTTTAATTTCGAGGATTTACGTTACAAAAAGCTGTTTTATTTTACTATATCGATAAAATATAATTGTACAATGAGTGGAATGGAAACACGGTATTTCGCCGAATCTTTAATCGGCCGAATCGATATATGGCCGAAAATCACGTGTCCGAACGCACTTCTTCCGAATCGACGAACTTCTGAAACTTCATTTTCCCGACGCGTCAAAATGCCGAAACTTTATTTTTCCGAATTGCGAAATTTTCCGAATAATAATTTCACCGAATTTCATTTCTCCGAATCGTTAAACCGAATCATCATTCTTGCGAATCGTCAATTAACTCAATCACGAAACTAAATAATATGACTATAACTAAATAATATGACAATAACTAAATAATATAACTATAACTAAATAATATAACTATAACTAAATAATATAACTATAACTAAATAATATAACTATAACTAAATAATATAACTATAACTAAATAATATAACTATAACTAAATAATGTAACTGTAACTAAATAATGTAACTGTAACTAAATAATATGACTGTAATGTGACTATCTGCAATTATATCTATTCGTAAAAAATCTTACGCCTAGTACGAATCGATTTGGATAAATACTATACGCAAGAATGATAATTCGGCGACTTAACGTTCGAAGGGTTATTAGGATTTCGGGTAAATGAAGTTCGATGAAATTATTACTCGGCAAAATAATATACGGTTAAATGACGATTCGGAGAAATAACGTTCGGCCAATGACTATTTTTCCAAAGAGTAACGTTCGCTTAAATGAAGATACGGAATAAAAAAGGTTTTAAAATTTGACGATTCGAAAAGACAGAGTTTTGAAGGTGTGACGATACGGGACGTCTATGTCCGGACCAATATGATTTTCGGTCACATGACTGAAAAATGTTCAGGCCCGAATATAAGACATTTTAAGACAAGTTTAATTTTCAAAAAAAAAAAATTTTAATAAAAAACTAATATCGAACTAACATGGAACTCCTGCAATACAAATATCGCTTTCATTCGTTACCTTAGCTATGTTCAATGGAATCGCAGCGCTCTTCGTTGGGCACCTTGCCATGCACGAAAGCGAAAAAAACGTCAAGATCGTCAGGGTACCGAAAACCCCGCGAATCAGCAATTCCCCACTGCACATATCAGCCGATAATCCGTTATCGGAATGATTCCAGTGCTCGAGCGAATAGAATACGTTCCGGCGATTCTTTGATAAAGATCGATGCGCGCCGTACCAGACGATGGCTAAACTGACGAGAACTAACCAGCACTGAGGTATAAACGTTTTCGATCATGACTCAGCACTTTTAATACCTTCTTTACGAGTAACAGAGACGTGATAAGAAAACATAACTGAGACGTATTCATCGGCATCTGCGTCCGCAGCGTTCGGGCCACGTGGATACATTTGCCAACTAAAATATACCTAGCGCAGTTGAATTGATGAATAAAAAAAAGATATGTTGACTTTAACACTTACGTCACGAAATGCATGACGCAGATGTGGATGTGCAAGGAATAATCTCTCCGATGAATTCCGAGCCATCGTTAAATCGTCCCGATTTAGGAGGATCATTATTTTCGGAGTTCCTATTTTACCCCAGTCTTTTCGAACGATTCAGCGAATTTCTTGGACATTTTTGTGGCACCCATTTTTTATTTATTTATTTATTTATTTATTTATTTGTATAACTATAAGCCGGAAAAAATCCTTGTTTACCAGATCCCTTACAACCAGAGATTACATACTTATATGAGTATACTGTAAGTCCCAACCTACAACTTAGAACTGAGACCTGGTTGAACGAAACTACAACTATAAGTGCTACAATCGCAGACGCAGCAATAGCGTGTTTCTAAATGCGCATTGACGGAGCGAATGAGGTGAGGGATTAAACTATAATGTTTGTACACTGAGAAAAAGAAATTGTTGGATCAAGCAAATGCGCGGTGACATACGTTCAAAGGTGTATTTTGTTGGTACAACAAAAATGTTTGTTTCGATCAACAAATTTGGAATAAATTTAAACAAATAATCGTTTAACAAAACAATGTTTTATTTGTACCAAACAAATAACAGCTTTGAATCCCATTTTGCCCGTTGTTCCCCATATCCCCCGATAAATCAGTGGATCATAAAAATTGTCAAATTTGATAAGGAATACAGGATTTAAACAAGCCAACTCTATAGGTCGACCTTATCGATTTAATTAAAAAAGGCTCCCGATAGCTTTTTATCAGAAGAACGACCCTCCGCGCTCTCCGACTTGGGCAGCCCTAGTCCCTCCGACGTCCTTTTGAAGCCCGATCCGCCGCCCTCGGTGGCGCGTCACTCCCCCGATCGAGGAATTCACTCCCCGTCCTCGGCAAATTTATTTTCACTACCATTTGGGTAATTGGAAGAGGCTAAAGGGGCGACTCGAGAACGAGTCTCAAGGAACTTACGCAGTCACCGTTTTCTGGACGGTCACCGTGCTTCCTCATTCAGCCAGACGATCGACAGGCACAATCTTTACGATGTCCCCGTAGCTACCATGAGAATGAAAAAAAAGCCATTTCCCACACGTTTAACCGGCCTCTGGGACCGTAACAGGGTGACCGCAATGGGGAAGCTACAGCGCCCAATTAGCAATGACCGCTTTCGAGATCCCAATTCCTCCCGACTTCAGCCTCGATAATATTGGCACAGTCCCAGCTTCTCACTCGAGAGGACTCTCTTCCTTCCTCTCACCCCACTTTCCCCTCTCGCTCTCAAAAACACATTCCCAAAAATACTTCTCGATCAGCAAAACGAGAAGAATAATTAGAGCCTCCTCCACTTCAGCGCCGTCGATGATGACTTCTCCGGCGCCGCGAATGGAAAATCACGCTGCAATCACTCCGACCGAGGGACTCGGTCGGAAGAATTAAATCGGGGAATCCCGTCGCGAGTGCCTCGGAGAGGAATAAGAGACTCTCCGCTACGCACCGTGTGTACTTGCAACACATGCATGAGAAGTGTCACGTTTTGTGCCTGCAAGGCGTGGCAAAAGTGGCGCTTTATAGCAAGGTATATAATGATTTGCCTTAGTAAGGTAACGGCGCTACGTATGCGCACATCGGCCCGATTTTCCTTCTCGCACGCTAATGTTCCTTCTCGCACGCTAATCTTCCTTCTCGCACGCTAATCTTCCTTCTCGCACGCAAAATTTTTGTTGCAAAAAATCTGCGCTGCTAGTGCGTTATAGCCAATATCATACGAAGACTGCGAAGTGGCTCGCACTTCAGAACCCGTCGATGATGACTTCTCCCGCGCCGCTAATGGAAAATCACGCTGCAATCACTCCGACCGAGTGAGACCCTCGTCGGTAGAATTAAATCGGGGAATCCCGTCGCGAGTGTCTCCGAGAGGAATAAGAGACTCTCCGCTACGCACCGTGTGTACCATGTATAGTATGTCTATGTATGCGCGAACAGCCCAGGACAGACTGCGGAGAAGCCGAGGAGCCCCCCGCACGGTGATTAATGCACGCGCCGGCTCTGTATAATTACTTAATTAAATTCATACATCATGCGACATTAGACGACCCGCGCTACGCATGCTGTACGTGCTGGTACGCGTGTACTGCGGAATGTGGCTTTTGTCACGTCCCTTCACACCGACGGGTCCTATCAAAACCGCGTATCTCTGTATCGCGAACCACCCCCCATACATCCTTGGTACGGAGTGCCAGATAGAGTACGCGGATCCCTCGACTGTTCGGGAGGGTTCGGTCTTCATGGACCCGGAGCCTCCCGCATCATTGTCACGAGCCTCCCCCGCCTGGGACGCCGCCTCGACGCTGATACAGTCATATCTCGTCGGGCATAGAGACGTCAACGTGATTGCGTCAAATTTGCGGTGACAATTACACAACCAATGACAATCCGGGATATCATGCCATCAACAAGATAATGCAGGGCCGACCCCTCCGAGCCCAACTTGAAATCAATTCCACCGCTGTTAAGGAGGAACGGGGTGTCCCTTAACACCCTGCTCGAACCGGGCCTGATTTGGTGATAAAAAGGGTCATTATTTTTTTTAATAGCGGACCTTCTGGGGTTGAGGTGGTCCTTCGAGTACCATGATTTGGAAAGTGGTTTGGACGTGGTGAAGGGATAATTGGGGCGAACTAAGGTGGATCTGGATGAGAGTCCCCACTTTTTGTGGAAAAAGGTGCACACCAATGAATTTTGGAGCAAAATAACTCAGTTTAGGTTCATAAATCCGCGGCCATATTTTTAGGCTGTTTTTGTTAAGGAAGATTTGTAATTTTCGTTTTGGTTTTTACGGGTAAAAGCTCGTTTTGTTTCTCGATAGATAGTCTACGAATTGACCGGAAAACGTTAATGACCATATTCATCGTTTATAAATTGGAGGCATTTTTTAATGAAAAAAAGCTGAGCTACGATCTTGAGTAAATTTGTCTCGTGATCGAGAAAAATTTGAGAATCTAAACAAAAAATCTTGCTCGGTGAATTCGTGAAATATATTTTAACAAACAAAATAAGCTGCCACTAGTCAAGACCGGACCAGCATTACAAAGTTGACTCATGAAAAGTGCCTAAAAATAAAAATAAAAATAAATACATTTTCCTCTACCGACCACGGTATCTCGCATATAATTAACAACTTTTACTGCAAGAAAAAAAAATGTAGCAACAAGATCCCATACTGGACGCTGTGTTGGACCTGTCCCACGATTGCTGTACAGATCTGGAGATCACACGAAGAAAAGATGACACAGTAAAAGCAACTCCACTGACGTTTTACCATAAAAAATAGTTCCCAAGGAGACCGTCTACATTTTATAGTTACGACAATGACAAAAAATCATAGTTGCACCCATAATTACAGTTTGACCAATTGAATATAGACCATCAAAAACTATCTGTATAGACGTTCCCCTTTCGAACTAATCGTTATAGTAGGAAACACTGTCCTTTTCCTCAGTGCATTTCTACATTTTCCCTCCGTGAATCAATCGCTAACGAGTAGGAGAGAAATGTTGGGCATTCGTAATGCTATCGTCCGAAGCGTGTAATACCCTAGAAGCATTTGAATCAATTACCGAGCCGGAGGAGGAGGCCGAAGGAAGGTTGGAGGGTTCTTAGCTAGGCCTGTAGCGAAACCCTTGCACCCGCTCGAGTCCGGTTCGCAAAGTGAATTAATTAAGGGTCAGAGAAGCGGCTGCGATACTCGCGAGCAATCTTCCTCGTTCCCGGAAGTGTCGAGCACGTAGATGCGAGATTGTGAGAGTCGGTGTGCCTCGGGAGACGCATCGATGGAAAGAGATGCGGAGATAGAGTTAGCAGGTGCCGGACGGGCGGGGAAAATCGGATCCCCAGCCAAGGATAATAGGGCAGACCGCGTGATTGTACCGTCTTAATTGTTACTACCTTCATCGACCAGCAACAGAGCGGCTCGGCAAACTAGAGAGATGGGTCTATTATTCAAATAGCTTTGCCGATAACGTCGTTAAGGACGAGACCAAGATCGCTCGGGACACGCTTCGCCCTGAAGTGGTCCCTCCGTCCCAATTATCCGATAAATTTTCACCGGGACTCGGCACGGATTATCAACCCCGTTACGTTTTTATTCCATAATTTTAGCATCGCTTCGTTTGGTATAATATTTTTGGCACATTTGCATCTCTACCGCTCACAACTCTGCCAGAAAACATCTCTGCCATATTAGAACTCTACCGGAATTGAAATAAAACCCTACCAGAATACAAGACGGTACATCGAATAAAAGGTTTGGTAATATCAAACGAAGCTGCGATTGCGGGTGGCGAAAGAAATATTTGATCGATTGTACAAAATGTTTGTTAAATCCAAGTAACTATTTGTTGAAGCAACTAAATATTCGGTCAAACAACTAAATATTTCTTTCAATCGACCAAATATTTCTTTCGCCACCTGCAACTGCAGCTTAGTTTGATATCACCAAACCTTTTTTTCGGTATAGGATTGTATTCCGGTAGAGTTTTATTGCCATTCCGGTAGAGTTTTATTTCCATTCCGGTAGAGTTTTATTGCCATTCTGATAGAGATTTTGGTAGAGTTGTAATATGGTAGAAATGTTTTCAGACATCGTTGTGAAAGGTAGAGATGTAAATGTGCCATATTTAAAACGGTTTTATAACGATTATTATTATTGTGAATTAGTAATTTAATCATTAGTTTAATAATTATTGTTGATTATAATTATTATTTATGACTGGTTCTTCCTTATTCCGTGCGCCGAGCGGTGACAATAGAATGCGAGTAAAAGTGTGCCGCTAAAAGCATGAATTTCCAACTCCTTATCTCCGTTACCCGTCACAGAGAGTCTGCGCCAACGATTAAACTTTTGCCTGGTTTCCGCAGGGTGGAACACCGCGTTTCCGCCCGGCTGGACAATGCCATTGTCGCACGAACTCGCGCACAGGTTTTCACTTTCTCCCCCCGACGTGGATATGCAACGGGCATTTCCATTTTCCTCCCCTACCACGATTGTCAGTTTCTGCGCGGACTCGCCGGGCTCATTTTTTTTTTCTACCCTTCTCCGAGAACCGTTCTCGTCAGAAACTTTTTATTGTATTCACTCCACTGATTATGAGCACACTGGAAGTTAACTCATTCCAGCTCGTCATTGCGGGTTTGCAAACACGGCACAGAAGCGTTGTCAGTAAAAAAAAAAAATTCTTGCAACACATGCATGAGAAGTGTCACGTTTCGTGCCTGCAAAGCGTGGCAAAAGTGGCGCTTTATAGCAAGGTATACAATGATATGCCTTAGTTAAGGTAACGGCGCTACGTATGCGCACATCGGCCCGATTTTCCTTCTCACACGCTAATGTTTCTTCTCGCACGCTAATGTTCCTTCGCGCACGCTAATGTTCCTTCTCGCACGCTAATGTTCCTTCTCGCACGCTGATGTTCCTTCTCGCACGCTGATGTCCCTTCTCGCACGCTAATCTTCCTTCTCGTACGCTAATCTTCCTTCTCGCACGCTAATCTTCCTTCTCGCACGCTAATCTTCCTTCTCGCACGCAAAATGTTTTGTTCCAAAAAATCTGCGCTGCTAGTGCTGTATAGCGAACATCATACGAAGACTGTGAAGTGCCTCGCACTTCAGAACCTGCCTACAATGTTCGCTTTACCGCACTAGTGTCGCAAAGTACTCTATCAGCCCACACAAGTCCAAAAAAAATATTCGATACAAACAATTTGTTGTTTACGTATTACAGCGTAACGCATGTTCCATAGGGTCATTCCGCGCCGTTATCCGCACGATATGGCCCTGCAGTCCGTCCGGTAATCGGTAGGGAGAGGCTGCGGTTCGCCACAGACTCAGTGTTAGGCAGTTCGTGTTGCGGTTGCGCTTCGAAAAGTTTCTCTAGCCTACCGTCCCCTATGTACCGTACACTCGCCTCGTACGCTCTCCGCAGGGATACACCGGAGTGCGATCGCCTCCTCTCCGTGCGTCGTTAGTGCGGAGTTTGGAACGTGTTACTGCGGATGCGAACGTCAAATTTGATCGGGTCTCTTCCGCCTCTCCGGCTCTTGTCAATTATGCACGTTCACGCGAGTTCCCGACACCGCGCGCGGCCGGACGCTCGGGCCGTATGTTTGACAGCGGTTATCGAGGGAGCTCCGTACAAATCACCTACGCAAATCATAACAACATTTTTCATTTGAATTTTAATGCGACGCTTGTAGCGACACCGCGGTCGCTCGTCACCAAAGCCCGATTGAAAATCCTCCCGCGTGTATTTCGTTCGCCAAACCGGAAATAGAAAACGGACCCAACGTACCATGAGATACAAACGACGCGTTTAACTTGTCACCGGAGTGAGTTTATATTTCCTTCTCGCACGCTAATGTTCCTTCTCGCACGCTAATGTTCCTTTTCGCACGCTAATGTTCCTTCTCGCACGCTAATGTTCCTTCTCGCACGCTAATGTTCCTTCTCGCACGCTAATGTTCCTTCTCGCACGCTAATGTTCCTTCTCGCACGCTAATCTTCCTTCTCGCTCTCTAATCTTCCTTCTCGCACGCTAATCTTCCTTCTCGCACGCAAAATTTTTGTTGCAAAAAATCTGCGCTGCTAGTGCTGTATAGCGAATATCATACGAAGACTGCGAAGTGGATCGCACTTCAGAACCTGCGTAAAATGTTCGCTTTACCGCACTAGTGTCGCAAAGTACTCTTTCAGCCCACACAAGTCCAAAAAAAATCCTCGATACAAAGAATTCGTTGTTTACGTATTACAACGTAACGCATGTCCCATAAGGTGTTACTGCGGATGCGAACGTCAAATTTGATCGGGTCTCTTCCGCCTCTCCGGCTCTTGTCAATTATGCACACGTTCACGCGAGTTCCCGACATCGCGCGCGGCCGGACGCTCGGGCCGTATGTTTGACAGCGGTTATCGAGGGAGCTCCGAACAAATCACCTACGCAAATCATAACAATATTTTTCATTTGAATTTTAATGCCCCGCTTGTAGCGACACCGCGGTCACTCGTCACCGAAGCCCGATTGAAAATCGTCCCGCGTGTATTTCGTTCGCCAAACCGGAAATAGAAAACGGACCCAACGTACCGCGAGATACAAACGACGCGTTTAGCTTGTCACCGGAGTGATTTTATATTTCCGCTCTCTCGCAGACCGAAACGGAGAGGGACCGAAGCGAGTCTGTCGCCCCAAGTTTGCTACGCGAAGACTTCGCTCCCCGAGCCACTTCGCCCGGAAACTCGAGATAATAATGAGCGCCGGCGTTTTGATACGGAACTTTGTCTAAACGGTTGCGGCGCATGCGCCGAAGATCCTCGAGAACTTTCGCCCTTCGCCCTTTGTTCTCCTCATTCCTCTCGCCGTAACTTTGTCGCTCGGACGTGTTCCGTACGCACGCTTCGACACTCTCCACGAGGGGAATGACGAAGTTATCAAGTTTTTTTTATTTTTTGTTTGCTTTTTTTCGATGAATATTTTTTGACGCTGCGACCCCATCTCGTTAAAAGTCAATTTACCTCACTAATAACGTGCGAACGCCACAAGGGTGCGATGTGTGGAGAGAATCGTTAAAGTTTGAGTCTGTATGTACATGTCTCTATAATGTAAACAGATTTCGCCACCGCCGTTTTTACGAGTCGAGAAGACCGGGCGCAAATTAAACACTTTGACCGCGGGCAAATGAAAACCGTTGACCGGGGTCAAATGAAACACTGGCAGGGGTCAAATGAGACACTTTGATCGGGGTCAAATGGAACACTTTGATCGAGGTCAAATGAGACACTTTGATCGGGGTCAAATGGAACACTTTGATCGAGGTCAAATGAAACATTTTAATCGGGGTCAAATGAAACACTCATCGGGGTCAAATGAAACACTCATCGGGGTCAAATGAAACACTGACAGGGGTCAAATGGAACACTTTGACCTTGGTCAAATGAAACACTGATCGGGGTCAAATGAAACACATTGACCGGGGTCAAATGAAACACGGGGATGAAATATTCCGGGACCCTTTATGGAGAGGCTGAAATAATTGAGGGCCCCTCAGTCTAAAATATTCTAAAACTCCTTTTAGAGAGGGGGGATCGAGGAGGGGAGGGACTGATGTCACTGTATATTCACGTATGATATTAGTGTACGAAAAATGCTATGTCTTTTGGGCCCCTGGTTTTGATTATTCTAAGTTCCTATTGTAAGTAAGTCTCGGAGACACTCAAAGGCGCGAAACACCCGACCGACCGGAAGCCCTAGTATATATGTGTATATAGACATCGAAAAAAAGAAGTCGCGACTGTGGAACGAGGGAAAGTAGTACATGTATAGAAGAACGAGAGCGAAAGGACGAAAAAAGAGTGTCGCACCGAGGATAGTTGCAGCCCTAGGCGGTGCATTGTTGCAACTCTGGTGATTACGACTTCCGCCGTTTCTCCGACATATTCCGAGGGGGGGGGGGGGAGGGGGGAGTCTCGCACACGCAGACCAATAATCCCGCGGTAGTTGCGTCTTGTTACCGGCGGCGCTGATGTCAGCAGCTCCGGCTTGCCGTCTGGTGTCTGACTCGTTTCTTCCCTTTTCTGCTGTCGCTGGTGGCTTCGAGTTGCGGTGTGTGCACGGAGCGGCGCCGAGAAGATTCAACACATCTGCAGCCGCTGCCACTCGACCTATTAACGCCTCGGCAATGGTGCATTTCCGGCGCAACCGGGGAGAGAAAAACACGAGGTGTATTATCTTCGGCTTCCTATCCAATCTCCGACGCCTCGTTTTGGCGATATTGTTTTTTTTTTCTATACTATGGATTTTCCGGTCGCTTTCGATCGCTCAGGAATGTCTCGTTCGATTCACACATTTCACACAATTTACACAACATTTTCCCTAACTATGGCAATTTCCTCCGAACACAGATTTTTTTTTTTTTCATTCTCACACAGATTTTTAAAAATTTTATCATCTTCGCAGCAACTATTCGGGATATTTACGTAAAATCTTCGACGCATGACGAATTTTACAAAAAGATTACACTAAAATAAGAAAATAAGACATTTAAAGAATATCTCTTGAACATTTGAAAAAAAGCAGTAAATAAAATTTACCAATAATGTTTTACCGATAATAATTTGAACACGACATTTTTCCTAACCATCACAATCTTGTCGAACCGACCGAATTGTACCGAATTAATCAATACAATCTCAGTAAAAAAATAAAATAAAAACCAATCAATAATTTTTGAACGATAGAACGATAGAAGTAGCGGTAAAAAAATTCAGTTCATATTACACGAATGAAAAAAAATGGTATTGAAAATCGTTCGGCCATTTTTACTATCACTTTTTTCTCCCTGCAACCGGTCCACGTATCATTGATTCGGGCCTCAATCAGCGTGGTCCATATTCGCCCCCTTCGCCCCAATTCCACATTTACCCTCGGTGCCCAAATCCGATTTTTAATCAAAACAATTACAAAACGACCAAGAGAAAAATCGACCGGTAGCCAAAAAAACTTTCAAGTCCCGCGAGCCAAGTTTCCCGCGTGCGAGAAGTTCTCGGCGGACGGTAAGAGGCGAATCGTGTGAGGGTTGTCAAGCTCCGTTTCCAACAAAGGCCTCGACAGAGCCCGCGCACCGCCGAGAATGTTTCTCACGGAATAGCTGAGACTACTTGGCTGCGTTCAAGAACGAAGCCGACGACAAACGCGCAAGGGGTAGAAGAAACCACTACGGTTCTCACCACGCGTTTTCCTGCGAAACACACTCTCTAAAGAGCTTGCCGTTGCGCGCGGTCCTCGGAGAGCGACGAGGGGGTTGGGGGGTGCGCGTACGAGGAACTTCTAAAATCAATTAGCAACCCCTAGGGCGATCGGGCCGCGGGGTTGGTTCTTCGAGGGTCGGAAGAGGCGCAGCAAGACCGAAGAAGACGCAGCGTAGAAATCGGAGAATGAGGAAGAGCCTTCAGCCGGGGGACGGGGAACCCTTCTTCCATCCGGATAAGGGGGTGATAAGGAGGGCTCGACGTTTATCCCGATGGAGAGACCAGGAGCGAGAGACCAGTGGTATTAAGAGCGCGAGGGAAGCCTCCGCGGAACAATCACGGCCGTTTCCACGTTTGTGTGTGTGTGTCTCGCGAAAACGTCTCCACAGCCCTCAGGCTCGTGTGCGAGAGTTTGCTCCCCGGTCGCTACCGGTTCAACCCTTTCATCCCTGTCGGCACCGCGGGAGAGGATGCGAGGCTTTTGCCTACGCTCCGCACTCTGCACGGTTCGACATGCGCCGTCCTACCCTTTGCCTTCCGCCACCCCCGACCCAGCCCGAGGCCCGCGAGATTATCGCGCGAATGATTTAGACGACCTCTGGGCTTGTTGCGTTAACGTCCATTTTTCTTCCACCCTTCCATCCGGCGGAAAGTTGGGTCCGCGTTGCGCACTCCACGAAGCCTCGCCGTCATACCCGACGATCCACGACCCTTGGTGTTCGTCCTGCGTGCGGATAGACCCGGGACACTACGGTCCTTATTCGACCCCCGGGGCAGCTCGAAAAGCCGACGCTCTTCCGACCAACCCTCGATGCGTCGCCTACCTGCTGCGATACTTATGCACCTGTTACACGCTCCATCGCAACCCGGGGGCTGAAAATATTCATGAGACTCCACCTTCTCCATGTGGTCTTATCAATGATTCAATGATGGGTTCCTACATTTAAACGAACCAACCCCGACTCGTTGCTTATTTATTTTTATCGGCGAGATTCGGCGCTGCCGTAAATCGATCAAATACCCCGTGGGGCAAGTTGGAGCAGCGCGCACGGCCGAATGGCTGGCTAGGAGCCCTCGCGCAGGAAGCCCTTCCCGAGTAGAAATTTTCGAGCGTTACATCGGGCCCTGATAAGGTCCTGATGAGGCCTGACAAGAGCCTGATAAGGCCTTATCAGGACCCTATCAGAGCCCGATGTAACGCTCGAAAATTTCTACTCGGGTTGGCACAATGCTTCCACCCGGACAAGTTTTAACGAGCTCTTTCTTGAAACACTTTGATTGAGGTCAAATGGAACACTTTGATTGGGGTCAAATGGAACACTTTGATCTGGATCAAATGAAACACTGGCAGGGGTCAAATGAAACACTGGCAGGGGTCAAATGGAACACTGGCAGGGGTCAAATGGAACACTTTGATCGGGGTCAAATGAAACACTTTGATCGGGTTCAAATTAAACACTTTGACCGGGGTCGAATGAAACACTGGCAGTAGTCAGATGAAAGACATTGACCGGGGTCAAATGGTCAAAACCCCGACTCGTTGCTTATTTATTTTTATCGGCGAGATTCGGCGCTGCCGTAAATCGATCAAATACCCCGTGGGGCAAGTTGGAGCAGCGCGCACGGCCGAATGGCTGGCTAGGAGCCCTCGCGCAGGAAGCCCTTGGCACAATGCTTCCACCCGGACAAGTTTTAACGAGCTCTTTCGTCTCTAAGAAGCGGTCCCGAAGCAGCGAGGAGGTTGTATTGTGCGTCGGTGGGCGCAGACAACCGGGAAGTCCTTTGGTCCGTTTGGATCCCCGATGCTGTATGACGCACCCGGGGTCTCCGTCAGGGAATCGGGGAATTTCTCCTCGAGGAGGCGGGTCGGGCAAGTTTCGAGATCTTAAAATTTCGGTGGCCATTCTGTGTTGCCACTCGAAGAGTAATTGAGAGCGGGAATGCGCGAAGCTGTGCGGAGGTTGTATTGTGCGTCGGTGGGCGCACACTCTCAAAAATATTCTCTTGCTGCAAATATAATCGCATTCCTTCAAAAGGATCGTCTTCTTATCTCAGGCCTAAAATGCATTCATTTTAAAAGTAGAGGAAAATTTATCTATCGCATATTTTGCCCATCCACTTGTGTTAAGAGGAGAAAGTTTTGATATAAAAAGCCTTTTCATATAATTTCAAAATTGTGTAATAAAAAAATTCTCAAATCGTGTCTCTGGATGCAACACTGGGAAAGGATTCATTTTCATGGAAAAGGGATATCATTTTAGATGTAGAGGAGTCGCGCTTCAGTAGAATAAATTTCCGACACAGAAAATAATGAAATAATCTAAATAAAAAACGATTATCCGCTTACTTCGAGATTAGAATTAATTTTTAGTATCAAGAAACTCTTCCTTTGTCGCCAATCGGATTTACCGCAAGCGGAATAGTATTTTGATCCAAGTAGCATATTTCGGAGAGTGTATTGGGCGTTGGTGGGCGCAGACAACCGGGAAGTCCTTTGGTCCGTTTGGATCCCCAATGCCGTATGACGCACCCGGGGTCTCCGTCGGGGAATCGGGGAATTTCTCCTCGAGGAGGCGGGTCGGGCAAGTTTCGAGATCTTAAAATTTCGGTGGCCATTCTGTGTTGCCACTCGAAGAGTAATTGAGAGCGGGAATGCGCGAGCGAGACGGAGGACGCGGTCGCGCAAGAAATAAGAGTCGAAGTTCTTTCTCCTGAGGGCCCCTTTTTTTCACTGTCGCCCGACGTGGGTGAGTGGATCGTGGTCGAACGGCGCTTTGTCGAACCGAAGAACGGAGGAATAGGGCACGCGAGAGGGATGAGGGAGAGTCGGAAGGGATGAGCGGGTGAAAGGCTGAGGATGCCTCGATGGAAGGATGATTAGGGAACTGTTGTGCCAGCCCCAACCCGGGCTCTCCTCTTGGTTCTGACGTTTTCGTCTCCAGCGCTCCGCGGCCCTCGCCGGCCCTTTGCTCTGCCCTGAGACCCGCACGACGCCCGAGCTGCGAAGGCAGCTCGGGCGACTATTCCGCGTGAAACAGCAACGACCCGAAGGACGTCGACCGGACCTTCGCGCTGAGTTCGCGGCTCCTTTGAGCATCCACGCTTCAGCGAGCTTGCGCCTTGGCGTTCTTCCCTTCGCGTTACCATCACCCGCCCTTGAGGATAAGATCCTTCACCGAGCGGACTCTTCGACATCACCCGGTAAACTGTTCATTATAGAATCAAAGACAATTTATTGAGGACGGAGGAAAATTTTTATTTGTGGTGCAATAGAGCGGTTATTAGTTTCTACTATGGTTATTTGTTTGATTGTATTATTGTATTGCGCAGCTGCACCCAGAAAAAAAATTATTTGACGGCCACCGTTTATTTGATTTAAATAAATATTTATTTGATTTAAATAAATATTTATTTGATTTAAATAAATATTTATTTGATTTAAATAAATATTTATTTGATTTAAATAAATATTTATTTGATTTAAATAAATATTTATTTGATTTAAATAAATATTTATTACATTTAAGTAACTATTTATTACATTTAAGTAACTATTTATTTTAATCAAATAAATATTTTACTTAAACCAAATAAACGGTGGCCATCAAATAATTTTTTTTCCTGGTTGTGGAGGGAAAGAAAATGCTTTTGATTTGCAATCACCGATACTTTGCGATGCCAATTTCTTGCTACTGGGGGAAGGGGGGGAGGGTGCATTTTCGGGGTTGACATTTTTCAAATTGAGATTTTGAAAAATAGTCGAGGCTCCCACCGTACATCTTCGGCGGGAAAATTAATTAAGCCCGAAGAAAAATGTTTATTTGAGGCACAGTAGAGTGTTTATTAGTTTCCAATATGTTTATTTGTTTGATAGTATTATTGCGTTGCGCAGCTGGAGGGAAAGAAACTGCTCTTGATTCGCAATCACCGATACTTTGCGATGCCAATTTCTCTTCCTACTGGGGGGGGGGGGGGGAGGGGGGTGCGTTTTTGGCTCAGATATTTTTCAAATTGAGATTTTGAAAAATAGTCGAGGCTCGCACCGTACATCTTCGGCGGGAGGGGAAAACGAATCTCGATGATGAATAAGAGTCGTTCACTCGGGTTAAACAGAATCCTGGAAACGCGTCAACTGCTATCATCGTTCAGTTCCTCCTCTCGACACCCCTGCAGCGAGGGAACACGCCCACTCGTCACTCGCCAATTCGACCCCTGTTTCTCACTGTCGTTCCAACGAAATCCTTGCCCCTTCATCATCTCGCGCACCGATTGCAAGAATTTTTGCTAAGCTCGACGCGAGTGTCGCACCCCAAAGGGGAGACCAGGGCGAAATGGGGTACGTTGAATATTTTCAGAAAATTTCGTTCGAACACTCCTGGAGACGAGATCGTATCCCATTTTGCCCCGAACGACAAAAAAAATGTTCTCGGATGCCCGCAATAATTTGTAACAGTTACGGATGCAGAAATTACGCGAGGTAAATTTTGAAAATAATATCAAAACTAAACTGGACCCTTCTGTGTAATATCATTTTATCGATCCATATATCGATCATTTTATTATAGATAAGATAAATAAAAAAAATGTAAATAGGACAACCACTTCAACACATCTATTTGGGTATTATTATACAAATATTCATACGCTTATTAATATAGTAAAATATAAATTGACTTTGGAAAACAGACGGTTATGCAATAAACAATTTTCTTGTCCCTTCTTCGTTAAAATGAATTGCACTTACTCTCATATCTCAAATTCGTTATAATTTTCACGGTTACTGTTTCAAGTCTCCTGCTTTCCTTTCAGTATACTTCGATTCATATGAATCGTTGAAAGAACGAGAATAAATTCGACTGCACGAGTGGGCTGAATATAGGAAAACTTATATTTAGTTTCCGTCCCGAAAACTTCGTAGCTTCATTCGATGGATCATGATCGTCCCCCAAATGGTCGAGTGAAAGTTATAAATGTGGCAATAAAATATTAAACATCCAGATGCCAATAATATTCAGGGAACGCGCACAATCGACAAATTTATGGCACCCAATCTCAACGGCTGTTACTTGAGCGACAGATAAGTCTGCTCGTGACAAACGTACGGAAAAAAAGTGATCGCCGTGGGAGAATTCGCTAATCACTAGACCAGCGGTTCTTAACCGGAAGTCCATGGGCCCACAAAATACACGAGGGCCCAAGGTTAAGAACCACTGCACTAGACGATCGATCGCGCAAATGCCAATAATAGGGTAAAAGTGGTGAATATGGCCCACCTCGATTAACACGTAAATCAATGATATATGGACCGGGCCATATTCCCCACTTTTACCCTACAAGTCATCTGGCGAATGTTGAGTTCGCTCGGTAAGGGCCATAAATTCATCGCCTCTCTCTCGAGTCAAGGCGTTATTAGTCCTTTACTCAGGAACGGTCCTTGCCGTAATGCTATGGATGTACAAGAAAAGACTGAGGGAGGAAGTCAGATGGCCCAAGATGCATGCGGAAGTAAAAGTTTAGCCCGGTGGTTTGTTTAAAATACTCACAATATATATTGTAAGAAGGTTTCCGTTGATACAAGTGCTCTAGAGCTTCGAGCCAACTTGCTCGTTTGTACTTTTAATCGTTGGACTTTTTTGCCTCGCCAACCTCGCTCGCTCTATGTAGATTTCGGTGATATTGCGGGGTCGATGGTCGTTGAATAACTGATTTTGTCCGGAAAGTCATGGCCTATTTATACTAGGTTTACCCCTATGCTTACTAATGCTGAAGGAAGTTGGAGATGTAAAGTTCGACAAACGATCGGTTTTCAATGTGCGGAAGAAAGATAGAGTGTTTAGTTCCCAGTAGGGAGTTGATGCTGCTTTGGAGACATGGAGACGAAGAAGACAATGTTCGAAATTCGGGGGAATGGAAATTTATAGTACCTGTAAAAGGTTTTAGTGGAGGTGAGAAGAGAGCTGCGAGGTGGGAGGTGATCGTAATATGGAGCAACTTGAAGGGTGAATATATTGGGTTTTCAAGAGTGGCTGATTTTATGGTTGAACGTTAATTAGTACATAGGAACTAGGATGAAAGAAAACGAGATCGAATTATGAGTGTTCAGGACTTCATTCGAGGATGCTGCTTTGGAGACGAAGAAGACAATGTTCGAAATTCGGGGGACTGGAAATTTATAGTACATGTAAAAGGTTTTAGTGGAGGTGAGAAGAGAGCTCCGGTGATCGTAATATGGAGCAACTTGAAGGGTGAATATATTGGGTTTTCAAGAGTGGCTGATTTTATGGTTGAACGTTAATTAGTAGGGTAAAAGTGGGGAATATGGCCCGCCCATATATAATTGATTTACGTGTTAATCGAGGTGGGTCGTATTCACCACTTTTACTCTACATAGGAACTAGGATGAAAGAAAACGAGATAGAATTATGAGCGTTCAGGACTTCATTCGATGAGGCTGCTTTGGAGACGAAGGAGACAATGTTCGAAATTCGGGGGAATGTGAATTTATAGTATCCGTAAAAGATTTTAGTAGAGGTGAGAAGAGAGCTCCGGTGATCGTAATATGGAGCAACTTGAAGGGTGAATATATTGGGTTTTCAAGAGTGGCGGATTTTATGGTTGAACGTTAATTAGTACATAGGAACTAGGATGAAATATGAGTGTTTAGGACTTCATTCGAGGAAAATGTATTTGGTTGTTTGGGTATTTGGATATTGCCTTTTAGAGCGGAGTGTGAAAGGATTTTTAATGGGAGCTGTGACAGAAAAACGGGGAAGAGACGCGATTCGGGAAAAAGTCGTAAATCTCGGGTGATACGGGTCGGAGCAACTGAGTGCGGTGGAGAAGAGAAAGAGAGAGATATCGAAAGAGTAGGCTCATGCGAGGACAGCTGGCTTTGCGACTGAGCCGAGATAGTTATTGGCAGCGTAACTAAGTTATCTTATTTCTAGAAAAAATATGAGTGTGTAGTTTGCTAAAAATTGCGTATGACGTAACGGAGCTCAAGACCTCTCCTTGCGAATACATATAAAACATACCCTTAAACATAAGACAAATCTTAAGATTAACCATAAGATTACCAGTAGGTTTTCCCACCATAATATTATTACTATTATTCTAATAATGTTATTATTTGATTCTTTTATAGCCATTACATTCTCACTTTTTACCCATTTTGATGCACAGTACAAGTAGGGCATAACAAACCAATAAAAATGCCATTTCGAACTATCCCAAATTTCATATAAATTATGTTGGCAAAAATGAGCGATAAAAGTGCACACACAGCAAAAAAAGTTTGTACTTTTTACAACAACTTATTGTCCACAAACGTCCACAATTTTTATTTGTTAATTTTCCAGTTTTACAAACAAAAGTACAATTGCAATTATTATTTGCACAAGAAATAAAAGGGAAAGTTTGTAATATTCAAAGCTAAACAATCAAGTTTGTCACTTATTTAACAAAAGTTTTTTTACGAAACTTTGTATCGCGATTTTACGAAATTATTTTTTACTGTGCAAGACGTCGACATCGATCCCTATCAGACATAGGTGCGTCGAACGAGTTTTCTCCCGAAGGCTCCGCACGAGACCGCGCGGGGAGGTTCGACGAAAATACCGAGATCTCCGCCCTGGAAGCGAGATTCGGAAAACGATGTTGAATTACCCCGAGTAAGTTCCCGTGTCCGTTCGCTCCGTTCGTGAAAGTTTAACGTATTTATTCCGCCTAGTCCAAGGAAGTCCAGCGCCGCTCCCGCTCCCTTTTTCGTCTCGTCCGCCCGACATCGCCGGCCACCCCTAGCCTGCTCCCGAATAAAGCTTCGACTCCCACATCCCGAAGGATTCGAAAGATTCTCCTACGTCTCACGACGCCATATTTCACCGGACCATAGATCATCGTTATTCTCATTCACTGATCTTAGCTTTTCTTTCTTCCCGAGCGACCGCAGTCGCTCTCCCGGTCCATCGTCCTTTCAGCCTCATCCGTACACGTATCTTCCATCCACCCCTCCCGCTCCTTCATCCATCTCACTTTCAATCTCTCCGTCGAATCAAAGAGACATTAGATCCGCGCACTAACTTAACGCTTTTCCGTACGATCTTTTCTCCGTCGCGGATCGTTTAATCTTTTATTTTTAATAATAAAATGTAAAAAATCTAATTTTACTCTATATTATAATTTTATATATATATTATAGTCCATTGTCCTTTCAGCCTCATCCGTACACGTATCTTCCATCCACCCCTCCCGCTCCTCCATCCATCTCACTTTCAATCTCTCCGTCGAATCAAAGAGGCATTACATCCGCGCACTAACTTAACGCTTTTCCGTATGATCTTTTCTCCGTCGCCGATCGTTTAATCTTTTATTTTTAATAATAAAATGTAAAAAATCTAATTTTACTCTATATTATAATTTTATATATATATTATAGTCCATCGTCCTTTCAGCCTCATCCGTACACGTATCTTCCATCCACCCCTCCCGCTCCTTCATCCATCTCACTTTCAATGTCTACGTCGAATCAAAGAGACATTACATCCGCGCACTAACTTAACGCTCTTCCGTACGATCTTTTCTCCATCGCCGATCGTTTAATCTTTTATTTTTAATAATAAAATGTAAAAAATCTAATTTTAGTCTATATTATCAT
Source organism: Ichneumon xanthorius (assembly GCA_917499995.1). NCBI lineage: Eukaryota > Metazoa > Arthropoda > Insecta > Hymenoptera > Ichneumonidae > Ichneumon > Ichneumon xanthorius. The sequence goes on along the minus strand of OU824211.1, from coordinate 6,037,866 downwards.
TTTGTTAATTAAATTTTAAGCTATTTCATGTTACAACTTTATAACGGAGCTCTGTATTGGGTTTAATGTAAATCGGAAAGAGAAGGTGAAATGCGACAAATAAATTAAATTAAAAAAAAATGTTATAATAAAAGGGAGTTTGTTTTATTTAAGTGAGCAATTCGTTTTTCATTTTATTGAATAGTTTCGAAAAAAAAAATAATTGAATATTTTGATTCGGTCTCTCTCGTTTTCAGAGTTTCGGAGAAATGAGGGAATTCCAAACACTTCTGGATGGTATAAAAATCTGAAAAAAATCAAGCATATTAAAAGTGCCAAAAGATTAATTTTGCATAATAATAATTCCAAAATGCTATCAACAAATTGATGAAAAATAAAATTGTTCGACAAATCTCTCGGAAACCTAACTTCTTAAAAAATGAATGAAAAAGCTTCCTCTATGAGGAAGCAAAATGATCGATTAATCCATCCCACCCTCAATCTCTCCGCACCCAGAAAAAAAAATTATTTGACGGCCACCGTTTATTAAGATTAAATAAAATATTTATTTGATTTTAATAGATATTTATTTAAATTAAGTAAATAGTTACTTGAATAAAATAAATATTGATTTAAATCAAATATTTTACTTAATCTTAATAAACGGTGACCGTCAAATAAATTTTTTTCCGAGTGCGTCGAATCAAAGAGTCATTACACAAGAAAGCCCGTACTTTCCCGCTCTTCCCGTAGGATCTTTTCTTTGTCGCGGATCGTTTAATCTTTCATCCCCGTGGAAGAGGCGACCGCCGCACGCAGCTCGCCGAGCCGCGGTTCTCCGCAAACCTTATTCCACCTCCCAACAGCGCCGCCAGAAAGTATTCTTTTTTCTCCGCCAAGGCTCTTCGTACGCATTAACCTTAATTAATTACTCTCGCAATTTAAGCCAGTGCTTGCGAACGAGGTTACGGTTAGTAGGTAACAGATTGTCGTCGGTGGGTTTGCCGGTGGTCGTAGTCACGGAGTCTGTCGTCGTCTACTCAGCGTTCCGGAAGGTCTCTCACGAAAGCTCACCAACGAGACCCTCGTCAATTTGAGACGCAGACTGGAGTTTCAACTCCCGTCGCTGAAACTCCTTGCGTTCCACCATAGTTAATTAAGCTACGTGATCGGATCCTCCGCGTGTACGACCCGCAATGTTGTGTACACAGACAGCGAGTCACCGAGCACCAGCCGGATTCCCTTCCACTTTAGAATATCCCCGAGAAACTTCTTTACTACGTGTTAAGAATTTATACACGATACAACGGTCTTACATGGCCATCCTTCGGAAGAATATTTAAAAAAGCTTCCTCTATGAGGAAGCAAAATAAAAAAAATAAAAATAAAAAATCCGACATCCCCACCGGAAAGTTTGACGCTGGGAGTGGAGACGTTCAGCGACTGCGACCTCGCAAGACCAACGAGGAGCCCACAAGAAGCCTACGTTTAATAAAATATTCAAACTTCGAGACGAAAGTTTCGCGCCGCCAAAGTTTCCCCGTTTACCGAGCAGAGAATTCATCCTGTCCCATAGTCAGCAACATCGCCGACATTCCTCCCGTGCTTTGGGGGTTGGTTATGCTCCTGAGTTATCAACGTTACACGGAGAAAAAATGACATAGTAAAAGCAACGATACTGACGTTTTACCATAAAAGATAGTTCCCAGGGGGAAGGTCTACATTTTATAGTTACGACAATGACAAAAAATCATGGTTGCACCCTTAATTACATTTTGACCAATTGAATATAGACTATCAGAAACTATCTGTAGGGGAAACCGGGGCAAAACATGAAATGACATGAAATGTCATATCGACGTGGGGCAAAATAGGGTACCCAAAATTATTGAATAAATCGATTCATGATAGCCAACAAATGACCGAAACCGGGCCAAAATGGGGACATGAAATGTCATATCGACGTGGGGCAAAATAAGGCAATAATGAAGCTAACAAAAAATATACCGCAAGTCAAATCGAAGGGTACCCCGTTTTGCCCCAGATGGTTTTTCTTTTAAATGTCGTTTCAAAAAACATGGTTGCACCCATAATTACAGTTTGACCAATTGAATACAGACTATCAAAAACAATCTGTATAGACGTTTCCCCTCGCAACTATTTATTATAGTAGGAAACACTGTCCTTTTTCTCAGTGTACATCGTTACCGGCTCGCACGGATCTCGTTGTTCCGTCCTCGCGTCGCTGCCGTAAATCTCCGTCCTTCCCAGGAGCAAATTTGTCAACTCGAGAGTCTCCACGCTCTCCGTCCGCAATAATACCGGTCGTCAAAAAGTCGAAGAGCAAAAAAGAACCAGAAAAAAAAGGGGTTTCCTTCTCGCGCTGTTACGGGCCGTTTTTTCGGTGCCCCTTGCGTCCCGAATTCCCGATTTATTCAAACCACCAAATACTTGCTCTGCCCATAAAGAGAATGAATGGGATTGCGACGTGGTTGCACCCATAATTACAGTTTGACCAATTGAATATAGACTAGGGTAAAAGTGGTGAATATGGCCCACCTCGATTAACACGTAAATCAATGATATATGGACCGGTCCATATTCCCCACTTTTACCCTATCAAAAACTATCTGCATAGACGTCCCCCCTCGGAACTATTCGTTACAGTAGGAAACACTGTCCTTTTTCTCAGCGCACATCGTTACCGGCTCGCGCGGATCGTTGTTCCATCTTCGCGTCTCTCTCGTAAATCCCCGTCCCTCCCAGGAGCTAATTTGTCAACTCAAGAGTCTCCACGCTCTCCCTCCGCAATAATACCGGTCGTCAAAAAGTCGAAGAGCAAAAAAAAAACCAGGAAAAAAGGGGTTTCCTTCTCGCGCTGTTACGGGCCGTTTTTTCGGTGCCCCTTGCGCCCCGAATTCCCGATTTATTCAAACCACCAAATACTTGCTCTGCCCATAAAGAGAATGAATGGGATTGCGGCGCGGTTGCACCGGCGCGGGATCCCGATGCTCGCTGCTTAGGGGGTTCATGAAATACGCGCCTCTCGCCGCTCGGCGGATACGCCCGTTCCGCCCGAACCAGCAGGGAAAACACCCCTCGCTCGCGGTGGCCGACTTCGTTCCCTTTCCCGGGCTCCATTCCATTCCTTCGTTCCTTCGACCCTCTCATCCGCCCTTCCAGGCTATCCGACTCGTACGCCCTCGTGTCCTCTCCATCGCCCTCTCGTTCGCTCGATGCTCTCTCTTGGTTCGCGTTGTATAGTCTGTTCGCGTTGTATATAGCGCGCCCCGGTCGAAACTACCCGTTTCCTTTCTCCCTCCGGCCGCTTTCTCTCCGCAACCATCTACCGGTCGCCCTCGAGCTCTCCGCAGGGTGGCCGGCGGTATTACCATGAATTTACATAGCTCCGCGCGAGCCCCACCGAACATATTGCCAGCGCTTTGATTTATGCGAGATATTTGCTAAATATTCCGTTTAATCTCGGCGGCGTGGAATTCGCGCGAATAAACGGACGGGCTGAGCTCCGGTCGTCGGCTCTTCGGCACCCGCGAGCTGCTTCTTCGCCGCGAGGCGACAGCAGCCAGCGGAGACCCCGCGCGACGACGACAACGAGAGGGCCGAGAGCCCCGCGAGGCTGACGAATGGCTGAGTCAAGAGCGTCGGAAGATAAAAGGATCATGGATTTCATCTTTTGTAAATCCTCCGGGGGTGTCTGTGTGTCTCGCGCTTTTTGTTCGGCCGCGAGGGAGGCTTTTCGAGGACTGTTATTGAAAGAGGTCTTCGTGGGAATTATCTCCTCGCGCCAACTACGTCGCCGAATGACCTTAATTAAAAATTTTATTGGGGACGTTGTGCTGGATTCGGTGACGATAGCATATTTTTTTTTTTTTTTCATTTCGGGTGGGTAATTGGTGCACCCAGAAAAAAAATTATTTGACGGCCACCGTTTATTTGGTTCGGGTAAAATGTTTATTTGATTTAAGTAAATATTTATTACATTTAAGTAACTATTTACTTAATTAAAATCCGCCACCTGAACAACCCTCAGCACAACCGCCCAAAAAGATTTATATAAAAAACAACAGGAATCGCCCCAATAGTCAAAAGATCCAAGTTTCTCACTAAAAAATTTGACGTAAACCAAAATGATAATATTGAGCCACAATTATGTACACAACAGCTTCACACACTGTAAAAAAAATGTACAATTGTGATGAAAAGTTAATAAACTTTTCCAGTGATATTAAAGTAAATTATAAAAAGTAAAGTATTTCTAAAGTTTTCAATATTCTGTACGTTAATTTTTCATCAATTTTCATCAATACAATTTTGTTTTACAGTGCAATTTATTGATAATTAGAATGTCTTGCCAACGATAGAATCACGAAATAAAACCCGCAATATTTTCAAGTAAAAAAGAACCTTCCTAATCCCAAAGACAATCTCGGGCCGAACGATTCAGTTCGACGGTCCTTTGTCAACATTTATAATTATCATTAGCCGGTAAAACTAGCATAAGATGATAACTGCAAAAACACATAGCATCGGCAATAAACTTCTCTTAGGTACTACACCCAGAAAAAAAAAATTATTTGACGGCCACCGTTTATTAAGATTAAGTAAAATATTTATTTGATTTAAATAAATATTGGTTTTAATCAAATAAATATTTATTTAAATCAAATAAATATTTTACTTAACCTTAATAAACGGTGACCGTCAAATAAATTTTTTTCTGGGTGTAAACGACCAAATAAAAAGGGATACGGAAAAGGAAAAAAAAGAAACCACAAAGAAAGTGCTCACTCACCGTTTCTATACACTCGACCTATTATTTCTTTCCTGTTGCTAACGAATCGGAGCCCGTCTCCGAGCCCAACATTCTATAGGGATCCGCCGAAGGTGTGCGACGGTAAGCCGCCAAATTGATGTTTTGATTCGGAATCGCTGCGTGGGCCTCCGCACAATCGTGGCACGTGACGAGGCACCTTCAGGTCGCTCGATATCGCGTTCGCAGCTCGATTGGTTCTCGGGTATCGAGGATCGCTGTCGGCGAAGGTAGCTCCAGGGTCGTCCCGTGGGTGAAACTCGACCCTTACACTGTCCCTTTCCGGCCCTCGTATATTCCGCGGCTATCGCTAGGATTCCATTGGCCCGTATCAGTCGCACCATTGCCACCATCCGAGTCGTCGATGCTCGGGTGCAAGGGAGACACAGACCGTCGGCGGCCCAGATCGCATTTGGCTTCCTTCGACAACCGGCGAAGAGCTTCTGTCCCGACAAGGGTCGCGGAAACGCAGGTCGCACGAGGCGTATCGCCTGCGTCGATGTGTCCGCCGAGAAACGGAAGGGCTCGACCCACAAAGCTCACCGGGCAAAATTGTGTGAGATCCGCCCGTCTGCTTCTCAGCAAGCGTCACACATCCACCGCTGGCGGCTGTACCGGAAGCCGGGCAAGTTCTGGAAACACCATGCTCGTGCCTTCACCACAAACGTAATTGCTGCCCTCTCCGAGAGATCACGTAGACTTCCAGACAGGCAATCCCATTAGTCACGATGTAAAGAGATGCTCGATATTGTTATTTTATTATTATTATTATTATTATTATTATTATTATTATTATTATTATTATTATTATTATTATTATTATTATTATTATTATTATTATTATTATTATTATTATTATTATTATTATTATTATTATTATTATTATTATTATTATTATTATTATTATTATTATTATTATTATTATTATTATTATTATTATTATTATTATTATTATTATTATTATCGTAGAGTAGGGCTGACCGGCGCAAAATGGCACGATGGGGCAAAACGGGTTAATGAGGCAAAAGGCAATTTTCCAATAACCTTTGGATGGTGGCAATGGTGGTGCGTGGGGCAAAACGGCAAAACTTGATCACGAATATGATGTTAATTTTGTTCCAAACCCAATATTTTTCCCGCTGATTACGAATATAACAATTATTTTGCTCCCAACCCTATATTTTGCATTTTAATCCCAATAATACGATTTTCCTGCACAAAATCGAGACTTTCAATGTCCCATTGTACTTTAGCCACAAAAAGGCCAGCGGATTCGTGTTCAGCGGGAAAAAATACGTCGAAATCCGTGGCAGGCAGTTCATTAAAAAAAAAAAAACATTTATGAAACTAAATATACATTTTGAAATTCAAGGACTTCAAGGACCGCTGGATACCATTATCAGCTAACACAGAATCGTGTTGATGTTTAAGATAATAACACCATTATCTGACATCGTGCTTTATAACTCAATTTAGTAGGATTTGTCAATGAGGATTTATCAGAGTATACCGCGTTACCGGTTTACCGTATGTTCGGTGTATTTTCCACCTCAAAATGATGTCAATTTTAACACTATTTTTTTTACCCCTCACACCATCACACTTTACACCGCAGATTTCTTACAGTCTAGCTAAAACCTCGCATCCGATAATTCTCCCAGATCCGCGTTTCGCTCGGCGTTTCAGCGAAATCCGGAATACATCGCTGCGCCCGCGAGCGATAATCCGCACTTGTAAACATCGTCGGACAACATCCGCACCGTCCGACCGGGCCGAAAGGCTCAGGAGTCGTTCGGGATTTAACGCAGTCCCCAATCGACGTATTGTTACTTTTCCTCCCGCCGATTCGTTCATTTTCATTTTTCCTTTTTTTTTATTCAAACTTCCCCTCCCCCGCGCCCGCCGCCGCGCGTACTCGAACTCCCTTCGCGCACAGCAATCCGAACCGTCGTGTCCGGACAGCGATTTTTTTTTTCGACTTTCATTTCCCACTTCACATATTCATACGGCACTCTTTGCTCACAATAAACGGTAGTGAACGGGCGGACCATTTGCATATAGGGTCTCGACGCGGGATGAAATCCCCGTCGTGCCTCCCACCCCCACCCCCACCCCCCCCCCCCCCTCTTCCTCCATCCTCATTCAACCCTCACGCGTTCCTTGCCTGTTCCCTCACTTTTTCCTCCCGACTCTTCAGGCCACCGCGAAACACTCTCCGCTGTTCTGCCAGGGAATCGAACGTTTCACCGCGTTATTCCACTCCCTTTCCTTTTCCGTTCGTCTCCCTCAGTTCCGCTCGCTCTGTCCTTCTCTCTCTGCCGTTGACGATAAGCCGCCCTCGGGGATTCGCGATTGTCTCGATTTATACGTAACGTGCGGTACGGTATAGCGAACGAGAAAAAGTACCGAAACGGGCAGAGGCAGGGAGGACTACATCGATACTCTGACAGACGGTAAATATCGCTGATGAGCCTCGGCCAGAAGCGGAGGCTCCTGGCTGTTGGCTCGCCGAACGATTCGTCGAGTGGCGGAGGAGCTCAACGCGTACGTGTTATAACGGTTCGCCGAGCATCTTTTTTTTTATCTCTGCATCGGAAATCGTGCTCGATGTTCCTTAAAGCGTATTTCGACAGGGATAAAACTGCCGACCGAAGTGCATTTGTTTGGCTCTTTTTTATGTAAGCTGCGAGAGGGATCCGATAGGAATCACCGTATATCTGGTACAAAAAAAGACGGAAGTTTCGGGTATATGAAAACTGCAGCGACATCCTGGCAACAATTCGTATTAGACTTTTAGACATTCTTCTAGAAAATTTGGACGTTTTCGCTGTCGCGGATGTTACCCAAATATCGCGTAATTTTTTCTAGAATGTAAGTAAAAAATTGTTCTACGAAATTCGCGGTTTTAATCCGCGGAATTCTCAGTCTTAATCCATGGAATTCTCAATATTAATCTACGAAATTCTTAGTTTAAATCCACGAAATTCTTAGTTTTAATCCATGAAATTCTTAGCCAGGTACGTAAAATATTGCCAACCCGTCGTGTGGAAAGAATTACCACATGAGTTGACTAAAAATTGCGTAGCCATTCATTCATTCGAATGAATGAATGAAGTGATTTATTGCAGAAAGAAGGATCTAGTAAATATGATTACATCGCTTAAAAGACATCACCATAGCACATAGTAGTAGGGAACTAGGACGCCACCTATGATAGGAAGTACCGGATTTGTAAGAAACTTTTCGTAGATATTACGGTAAATTCTTGGAAAATCTAAGACTTTCCGCCATAGGTGGCGCCCTAGTGCCCTACTACTTATGTGCTATGGAAATTTTTCTTAGATGATCGGTAGTTTTTCCTGGAAACTTCTCTCAGTGTAATCCCAATGACCTCAATTCCAAAATTAAGGTAATTGGGATTAAATTATGATAAATTTCAAATTCCATACCAAAATTATGGTAAATTTCAACCAGGCAATAATATGGTAACCCAGCGCCACGACCAGCGGTATGTGACATTTTCACAAGGGCCATGCAATTTTCACCCAACCAATGTCGCAGTTCTTTCCAGACGACGGGTTGGCAAAATTTTGCCTAGCTGGCTAGGAATTTCATGGATAAAACTAATAGCTGTCCCGTTTTGGCTCATTCTTTTACCATTAATCACATTTATTATTACGAATGTGATCTATAATTTATAAATATATTAATTAATTAATCAGACTTTTATCATTAATCACACATCCGTTAATCTGTTCCAGGTCTCTCTGTGCGACGACTACAGTCTTCCGGTGGATTTCGTTAACAAGAGACGACCAGCGAGCGCGGCCGCTGCGACATCGACGGTTCAGTGGGCGCTGCCGAGTCCCAGCGTCGAGAACGTGAGTCGCAATATTGCTTTCCTCTTCGCCATTACCTTCAAACCTCCCTCCGTCGTTATCGTGACACTTACCGGAGCGTCTAATCTCTCGTAAACGCGCGTACCCGATACGGTAATAAAAGCAGGATTAAGGATTAACTGCGGAACTCACACACCTAAGGTAAACACGGACAAAACGGGTTTTGTTGCGCTGACGTACCATACGTTGGCCTAACAAACTTTTTGTCAAAAACTGTTGACAACAAAAATGTTTGTCAACATAGTGACAACCAATCATTTGTCGTCACTATGCTGACAGAAGTTTTCTTAGGCTAACGTGTGGTACGTCAGCGCAACAAAACCCGTTTTCTCTGTGACGGACCCAGTTTCTGACCCAGACCCAGTTTGTGACAGGGTTACCTCTAGCATATTCGGCTCCCCCCACCATTTGATACGCAGCCAATGCACTGATAAAAAAGTACAGTTGAATCCACTAGGATTCGGGCAGGGACCTTCAAATAAATATTTAGTTGGTCGAACAAAATATTTTAATGACTCAAAAATTTGGGTTAAATTACCCAACAAATTGTTGAACTAATCAATTTTTTTGCTGTAAAACAACAAAATATTTAGTTGAAAACCTCCCTGTCCGAATCTTAGTTGATTCAACCGTATTTTTTATGAGTTTGAGTAGCGCGCGTGCGCCGGCTCACAAACTTCGACTCTTGGTCATACATGAAAGTCACACATGACTCCTAATCCTCCTTGTTTATCCCTATGATTTTACACGCTTAAAGTGAGAGAGCAGCGTAAAAGCGTCATAAACTGGGTCCTTTACCTTATTCGAAACCGAACGCCCGGTACAACCATCGATATTTTTCCTGCCGGAACCGTCGGAGCCGTGCAGGGAGGCGGAGATAGCTCGTGCGAGTGTCGGCGAAAGGGAGAAATATAATTATGAGGGCGAGAAAATAGCCCCGGGGCATCCGCAGCCGGGGTAACGTCTCGTGCGTTTCACCCGCCGACAACGGAAGCGAGGACCGTTGACTTCCGGCGCTACTTATAATTGCTCCACGAGGTCGGTTCTCCCTCCGCGCCGCATCGCTGCCGGGAGGTTTTTCCCGTCGCCTCGAGGCTTCGCGCTAACTGTTTCCCCTGAATTATTGCTCGACGCCGTTGCCGGAGGGCTCAACCCGACACCGCCCTCTCCCCCTCGAGCAGGAGCCGCTGAAAATTCGGCCGGAGACAGAAACAGCCCAAAAAAGAAAGGCGCGCAGCTCCAAAGAAGTTGATGGAGGACACCTGAGAAGCGACTTCCTCAGTTCCATTCGTCTCTTCGGGAAGGGTTTTTCGACGGCGTTGCGAAACACTTGACTCCCTCGAAAGGGGATGAATCGTTATGACTGGCGGCTCTGCGGGGCAACAACTTCACGCTTTACCGCTCGATCTTACGAGAGTTACGCTTTTGTCGACGACTTTAAAAATGTAGCACTCATTTGGTCACTGTGAAGCGCTTCAACCTCCTTAACCCTTTGAAGCACGATGTATCGAAGAAGATACACCTCTTTGAATTCATAACAAATCTGATCTTCGGCGCTGATTACGAAACTATAACGCATTTTACTCTCTGGATGATGTTTGATTCAGAAACAGCCCAAAAAAGAAAGGCGGCAGCTCCAAAGAAGTTGATGGAGGACACCTGAGAAGCGACTTCCTCAGTTCCATTCGTCTCTTCGGGAAGGGTTTTTCGACGGCGTTGCGAAACACTTGACTCCCTCGAAAGGGGATGAATCGTCATGACTGGCGGCTCTGCAGGGCAACAACTTCACGCTTTACCGCTCGATCTTACGAGAGTTACGCTTTTGTCGAAGACTTTAAAAATGTTGCATACGACTTTAAAAATGTAAAAGCGATCACTTGGTCAGTGTGAAGCGCTTCAACCTCCTCAACCCTTTGAAGCACGGTGTATCGAAGAAGATGCACCTCTTTGAATTCATAAAAAAGCATACAAAGTGATTTGCACAATTACTTCATCGTGTTTTACGGTTTTGCTCATAACTTCATCTATGATAATTCCGTTGTGCCATTTTGGCTTCCTCATAGAGGAAGCTATAATTGAAACACGATAAAAAAGTTTGAAGGCAATTTTTAATCTAATCTTCCGCGCTGATTACGAAACTATAACGCATTCTACTCTTCGCGTGATGTTTGATTCGGAAACAGCCCAAAAAAGAATGGCGCGGCTCCAAAGAAGTTGATGGAGGACACGTGAGAAGCGAGCGACTTCCTCAGTTCCATTCGTCTCTTCGGGGAGGATTTTCGACGGCGTTGCGAAACACTTGACTCCCTCGAAAGGGGATAAATCGTTATGATCTCATGTTTTACAGTTTTGCTCATAACTTCCTCTGTGATAATTCCGTTGTGCCATTTTGGCTTCCTCATAGAGAAAGCTATAATTAAAACACCATAAAATTTTGAAGGCAATTTTTGATCTAATCTTCAGCGCTGATTACGAAACTATAACGCATTTTACTCTTCGGGTGATGTTTGATTCAGAAACAGCCCAAAAAAGAAAGGGCGGCTCCAAAGAACTTGATGGAGGACACCTGAGAAGCGACTTCCTCAGTTCCATTCGTCTCTTCGGGGAGGATTTTCGACGGCGTTGCGAAACACTTGACTCCCTCGAAAGGGGATAAATCGTTATGATCTCATGTTTTACAGTTTTGCTCATAACTTCATCTATGATAATTCCGTTGTGCCATTTTGGCTTCCTCATAGAGGAAGCTATAGTTGAAACACGATAAAAAAGTTTGAAGGCAATTTTTAATCTAATCTTCCGCGCTGATTACGAAACTATAACGCATTCTACTCTTCGCGTGATGTTTGATTCGGAAACAGCCCAAAAAAGAATGGCGCGGCTCCAAAGAAGTTGATGGAGGACACCTGAGAAGCGACTTCCTCAGTTCCATTCGTCTCTTCGGGGAGGATTTTCGACGGCGTTGCGAAACACTTGACTCCCTCGAAAGGGGATGAATCGTTATGACTGGCGGCTCTGCGGGGCAACAACTTCATGCTTTATCGCTCGATCTTACGAGAGTTACGCTTTTGTCGCTGCTCTTTGCGCGTCGCGCTGGGGTGCGCGGAGTCGAGTGTCCCGGACAATTATCCGGGACTTTGGTGAAAATGCGAGTTGCAGAGGGGCAGAGGTAAAGTCGCCGCGGTTGTTACGCGTACTGGTAAGCAATCACAATTATAATGCAGTGGCCTCGGGTAATCGGCTTTGCCGTGAGGGTCCCCACCGATAAATCGATGGGATTACGCCGGATGCGCGAACCATTCCCGCAGGATTCGCATACTCCAGCGCTCGCGACCGGACCGTCGCGGTTCCACGGGAACAGCCCCGGAGGCGCGAGGGAGCAGCCCGAATTCCGGGGTTCACTGCTTCCGTTTGCAGTACTGATCAGCGAACCGGAGCGGATGGACGATAAACTTCCACGATCGGTCGTGGATTATTGCTATCGAGAAAGCTCGACTCATCCGCACACTGAGAAAAAATATGGTCGATAAACCGGAAGTCGTGATGACATACAGAGTAATGGTAATTTACGGTAGGGGAGAGCGGGGCAAAATGGGACATTGGGGCGAAACGGGACAATGGGACCATCCGCAATTTTTTCAATAACTTTTGGATGGTCGCGGTTGATGGTAATTGGGGCAAAACCGTATTGAAAATCTGGATGTATCGTTGGGAAGAAATGGGGCATTCAAAAATGATTAGAAAACTGACTTTTACTCCCGCTGTCCTGTTTTGCCTCACTGTGCCATTTTGCCCCGCTCTCCCCTACTAGTGCGATAAAACTTTGATAATGGGGGTTATGCGCACACGAAGCGTGCGTAAAACTGCCATTTTTGCACCGAGTGTAATAAAATACTTACCAACGCTTCTCGTCTCAAACTCTTGATTCGAGCAATAACAACATAAAACCTCTGCTGCAAGAGTCGTTCCGTGGTGTACGTGATCAAATTATCATCAGCCAATCGAGCCTTAAACCCCGCATCCGCAGCTATCGACGCTTCCTCCCGGTCGCGAAAACAACCCTCGTAATTTCCGTATAAACATCCTCGCAACTTAACCTTTGCAGATGGCGAATTGCAATATAATTGACATTGATTCGAGCAACAGGGAAGAGCGGGGCAAGATGGGACGGTTGGGCAAAATGGGGCAGTGGGGCAAAACGCCATATTCCAATAATTTTTGGATGTGACAATAGTTCAAAACGGAACAGACAATCCGGGTGTATTAACGGGGCAAAATGGGACATCCAAAAATGATTGGAAACTTGCCTTTTGCTCAATGTCCCATTTTGCCCCGCTGTCCCATTTTGCCCCGCCCTACCCTACAACATAAAACCTCTGCTGCAAGAGTCGTTCCGTGGTTTACGTGATCGAATTATCACCAGCCAATCGAGCCTTAAATCCCGCACCCGCCGACACCGTCGCTTCCTCCCGGTCGCGAAAACTACCCTCGTAATTTCCGTATAAACATCCTCGCAGCATCTCGAATTCATTTCTTTTTTTTTTGCGCGGATAAAAGAGTGGCTGTCGGAGAGGGAGTGAGCGGGAAGATCGCAGTCCCCGAAATAGCCTCGGGGGCTTTGTATAACTTTGGCAGGAGAATTCCAATTTCGTGCTCTTCCCAATTTAAGGCTACTTGTCTTCCTTACGCAGCCGAACCGCGCCTTCCGCTCACTCCGGGGCCGAGGACGAAAAAGCGGATCGGGAAGAACGTTCGACACAGGCTCGCCGCGCCGAAGTTTTCGATCCTTCGACAGGACACGGAGGGAACGCAACCCGTGCGTTTCGTTTGAGAAATCAAGAAATCCTTTCGACTCACCCGACTCGCCCCTCTTACTATATCGTCCGCCTTATTGTTATTATTGTTATTATCATCATTTTCCGCCCCGCCCGAGGATCTCCTTTCAAAACGAATTTTCAGCAGATTTCCTTTCGAAAGACTCTGCGAGGAAGGACCGGTAACTTTCTCCAAGGATTCCCGTCCCTCCTTGCCAATTAATCAGAGCCAACCGTCCGCGCACGTGAATGCTGGCCCGGCCCTCCCTCGCTTCGCCCGGCGAACCTTTTCATCGCAGGATCGTCTCTCGTCGATCCTTATTTCTTCCCGACGATCCCATTCAAAGCCACTCACTGCCGCGAGCGAAAGTGCGCGTATACGCTGCTTATATATTTTTATCCGTCGACGGAATCGCGCGCGGAACTACTGGCGAAGGTGCAAGAAAAACAATAAGGGAGTGCCACTTGTCCCCTCATGGATCAGTGAATTTTTCTCCGTGCGCGTTCGGGAGGAGTGAAAAAAATTGTTTACCCATCGGGGAGATTGGTTGGCTCGGTCGAGTGGACCGGTGGGACAGTTTTATTCACTTAAGGTGGGGCCGAAGATCAACATAATCTCAAAATATTTTCAATCCATTTATCACCGGAAGTGGTTTTTCATTTTATAGAATCGCTTCGGAGAGAAGTGGATTTTTAAATGTTGAGTCTGCCTTGGACTCGTACGTGTTTAAGCTGACCTTAAGGAGGATGGAGCGGTTTACACTAGTCAAATGTATACACTAATCAATTCGGCGCTGATTACGATACTATAAGGCATTTTACTCTTTGCGTGATGTTTGATTCAGAAACTCCTGTCAAAAAAATTTGAAAAATGCAAAATTTTCAAAATCCCATAAAATTTTAATGGTTGGATCAATTTTTGTCAGATTTAATACGAAACATTGTACAGTGTTAGTCCACTCCTGTGCCAAATTTAAGCTCGATACCTCCATGTTTACTCAAATTAGAAAATTTTTAGTTATTTTTCAAAAATATCAAAATTCGATCAAATCTGATCTCTTAGGTAGATTTCGGCCAAATTCAATACCAAAGGTCGTTGTTCATAGTATTGTATTTATATGTATTTTTAGGACGATAGCTCAAAATGTACGAAATTTAGAGCAACCACAGACTTTTCAAAAAAATTTCCAATTTGGGTCAAATCTCGAAACGGACCTCAATCTTCATGAAAATTATATCGAAGGAAGAAACGTGACCACTCTACCAGTGTACAAAATTTTAACCCACTATCTCAAGCCGTTTCCGAGTTATAGTCGTTCTAAGCGATGCACGTTGTCACACACATACACACACACACTCACACACACATACATCCGGACGCCAGCTAAAAATCACATTTCTCGACGTTTTCGACCATTTCTAGTACGCTGACATTAAAATCTCGAAAAAAATGTTTTTCACGAAAACATAGCTTCCTCTATGAGCAAGCAAAAACGCATCAATAACCAACCGATCTAGTTCAACCTTCGTACTTGTAAAAAAAAAGTACCCTCCAAAGGGTTAACGAGATGGAGAACTTTGTGGTAATAACCCTACCCTCCCGTATCGAGCCATCCCGCAGTCGGGAGGGACGTTAACGGGTAAGGATGAGTCTCGTCGGCACGCAAACACGAGAGTTCGCTATTAGCAATCTCGTATTGTTACAGCTGCACTCGAACGTTTTCTAGTGCTAATAATTCGTAGGGACGTTGTTTGCTCTAGTTCGCGAGCGGCCCTCGGACTCTGGTGAATCCGACTGTAGGGTCGGTTCCAGCGTGTTCCCGAAACGCGTGTCCTCCCTCGGACCAACCCGCAACATCGTCGTCGGATCCTCATGAAATTCCCCGACATTCTTGTACTCCTCACCCCGATATTAAATATTTATAATGAAACCGACAGCGGTGGAGACGCGGTTGGCGCACTGCTCCGACGGTCCCCCAAGTCAAGCAGATTCGTTCGCGGTCGGTACTTGGATGGGTGACCGCTCAGCCGTGCGCTAGCTGGCGCATCGACTCTGATGTTTCTGCACTTTACTCAAGTGCGAAAATACCTGAAAATCGGTACACTGATAAACAAAAATACGGTTGAATCAACTAACATTCGGGCAGGGACGTTCAACTAAATATTTGGTTGGTACATCCAAAAATTTGTTAGTTCAACAATTTGTTGGATGATTTAACCAAAATATTTTCGAGTCATTAAAATATTTTGTTCGACCAACTAAATATTTATTTGAACGTCCCTGCCCGAGTCTCAGTTGATTCAACTGTACGTTTTTAGCAGTGTAGAATATGGCCATCCGTACCGGCTCGGATTTTCCATAGTTTCCCCGTGTCCGCGGCAAATATGCGTTACAGTTTATCTAACTGGAAGTTAGGTAGCTTAGCTGAGCGCGGGTAGGGCTTGCTGGTAGGAATTGAGATGGGGTTCCATGAAAACCGGTGGAAATGGAACAATACAAATAAATAAATAAAAATGTATAGCACACTGATACAAAAATATGGTTGAATCAACTAACATTCGGGCAGGGACGTTCAACTAAATATTTTGTTGGTACATCCAAAAATTTGTTAGTTCAACAATTTGTTGAATAATTTAACCAAAATATTTTCGAGTAATTAAAATATTTTGTTCGACCAACTAAATATTTATTTGATCGTCCCTGCCCGAGTCTCAGTTAATTCAACTGTACGTTTTTATCAGTGCAGAATATGGCCATCTGTACCGGCACGGATTTAACGTCCCCGGCAACTATGCGTTACAGTTTAGCTAAGTCGGCTACGAACGCACTGGAAGTTAGGTGGCTTAGCTGGGCGCGGGTAGGGATTGCTGGGGGGAATTGCGATGGGTTTCCATAAAAACCGGTGTAAATGGAACAATACAAATAAATAAATAAATAAATATTTTTAATGATATTGCAGGCGGAGATCGAGATAGTCGAGCAGTACAGCGACCCGAGGGACAGCAAGAGCAAGGCTCACTTCGAGCAGGCACAAATCGTCTCCGATACAGTTCCACCTCAGCTTCCGGAGCTGTACAGCAAGATAAATCGGGACTACTGTCGTCCCTACACAGGTAAGACGGTCCACTCGTTTGATCTCGAAGGGACGCTCGCGTCCCCTTCGCTCACCGACTCCAAATCCAATTTCTCCTCAAAAACCTCCGAGGCAAAAAAAATTGATTTAAAACTTTGCCAATCGGTCGCAAATTGGTACACAGCAGAGACACTTTCTCCACGCTGTGGAGGCATCTTTGATAAAAAAAAATAAAAAAAACAAATTTAATAAAAATAAGAAAAATTCGATTCGTCGAAGAATCGAATTTTTGCGAGTAGGGAATGGGAAATTTGATTCTTGCGTATGAAGGAGCTTCGGGATATCTCGGCAACCGAAGAATTCGCTACTTGCATCGTAATAAAAGTTCCTACCCTCAACTGCGTTCCCCGCGCCTTCGGGAAGGGCGCCCTTTGCTCCCTCCGCGTGTGTTTCTGTGTCGGCTCTCGAGGTCTGGCAATAAACGTTCCTGTCTAATTTTAAACGAGCCCTCCCCGTTGCCTGTTCGCGACTTCTCTCATAAGCCCGACGCAGCGAGAGAGCCTAATCCGTACATATAGCCACTTGCTGGAACGACGACGAGAGAAACTGCGACCGGCGAATCCAGTTGGACGAGTCTCCGGTATTAAAGTTCAAGCATAAACTCCCGTAATGAATTACGAGGGCGGACTCTTATTCCGGCGCTGCGCATCGCGGATGAACAAATACCGTGTATATACACGTAACAAATACCTCGAGCAACAAGCCACATAAATAACTCATCCGTTAAAATCATCCGATTACCCAAAAAAACGGCGTATCTTCGTAAGGGGGGTGGAAAATTCTCCCCGTCGTGGGTTACAGCCGTTTCGAGTGTAGGCGAATCGTATAGACCACGCCTCGGCAAACTCGGCGTAAAGCCCCGCGACTCGGAGTCAAGTATGCAGATTGCCGGGTAACACTGATCCCGAATAAACAACTGCGGAATTTGCATCCTTACGGTATTCATGGCCATTTAATTCGTCGAGGATCCTCGGGAGGATCGAGGTTTCACCGTTCGAGCCCCTTGCCGAGCGAGTAAACACAATCTTGGGTGGATCTCCTGTGATCGGGTTGGACAATATTAAATGCCGAGGTATCGAGGTTGACTCGTCCGTTGTCGGAGTTTTGGCGGATAATGCGGAGATGCGGACAACAAAAAGGGGTGTAAATACGGAAACGGAAAGGTGTGCACGGAGATAAATTGTTCTGTTTCTCTGACAAAATGTGGATCGTTAATGATTTATTGTTGTGGTAGCAAAAATATTTGGCTGCTACAGCAAAATATTTGTTGCTACAGCAAAATATTTGCGGCCACAGCAAAATATTTGCGGCCACAGCAAAATATTTGGCTGCTACAGCAAAATATTTGGCTGCTACAGCAAAATATTTGGCTGCTACAGCAAAATATTTGGCTGCCACAGCAAAATATTTGGCTGCCACAGCAAAATATTTGGCTGCTACAGCAAAATATTTGGCTGCTACAGCAAAATATTTGGCTGCTACAGCAAAATATTTGGCTGCTACAGCAAAATATTTTGCTGCTATAGCAAAATATTTGGCTGCTACAGCAAAATATTTGGCTGCTACAGCAAAATATTTGCGGACACAGCAAAATATTTGCGGCCACAGCAAAATATTTGTTGCCACAGCAAAGTATTTTGTTGCTACAGCAAAATATTTTGTTGCCGCAGCAAAATATTTTGTCATCCCTATGTTAACCAGGTGAATCAGTTATGGTAAAAAAAATTCTTGTCCCAACAATTTTTTTTCTCCGTGCGCCTCGGAGCATTTATGTACTTTATTCGCCACTGACCACGATACTCCACCGCCACCGTTGCACTCAGTAAAAAAGATTTGTACGTTTAACAAAACTTTTTTGTAAAATTAACAAAAAAAACAATCGTGGACGTTTGTGGACAAGAAACGTTGGTACCTATTTTACTGTCCACTCAGAAAAATCATTTCTTGTCATTGGTTTAAATAAATATTTATTTGATTTAAATAAATCCTTGACTTCATGCTTGGAAAGCAGTATTAAACTATTAAAAATGTAATCCCGTTGAGAATCTGAAGACCATCCAATGACCATCCAATAAATTATTATTATTATTACTTAAATAAATATTTATTTGCCGTTGCCCGTAAAGTAAATTATTTTTCTGTGTGCTCCGACTTTTGCGGGGCTCGGCCGACTCTGGCCTGTCTCCTATGCTCGGGTGAGTCAAGATTAAATGTCGAGGTATCGAGGTTGACCGATCCGTTATCGGAATTTCGTCGGAAAATGCCGGGATGGAAAAAAACAAAAAAGGGGTCTAAATACGCAAACAGAAAGGGGTGGCCCGGAGCGTTTATGTACTTTATTCGGACGGTCGCCAACTGACCACGACACTGAAATGTCTGGACGGTCCCGGGTCCGCTGCCACTTCCGGTGATGTTCCGGGACAGCGGAGCTCGAGTCTCTGGTGCAGCTGTGGAGAGCGTCAACCGCCACCGTTGCCATCCTCACGCCTCGTTTGTTCCATCTTTTTCGGGGCTGGGCCGACTCCGGCGACCAGCTTTTGTGTTCCGGCGTAACGTGGCCGTCACCGGTGCCTACCGACACCGGTAGGACGCTCCAAACTCGCTGCTCTCTCCACCCGGCTGGCGCACTCACACCACCCACCTCGCCCTTAATATGTCGCACGATATTTAATTAAACTCCTCGTCCCCGCAACCGACCCACCGTTGTCGTCGCTCCTCCCTTTTCCTCCCGCCTCCGTTCGCCCTCCCGCTGCAAACCCGCCGACGCTGGGTCTGCAAAGTTTTCAAGGGTTTTCCTGAACGGTCCTTCGAGACTTATTAACCGTTCCGGCAATACCGTCGGGAACCGTAGATTTTTTTTTCCGCGCACTCTGTTTTCTTGTTCTATAATTATTATATACCAGCCATGTGGAGCTTCGTACCTTAAAAAAAAATAATAAAAACAGAATGGAGCTCTAGTGGTAAAAAAAAGCTCCTAAACTCTCGAGTGTGTCCTTAACGAAAACTGAGCATTCTTGCGGATGGATATATTATTTATGATTATATTTACGGGACTAAGCCCTCACCCAGAAAAAAATTATTTGACGGCCATCACTTTGGTTTAAGTAAAATATTTATTTGATTTAAATAAATATTTATTTTAATTAAGTAAAGTAAATAAATATTTTACTTAAAACAAATAACCGGTGGCCGTCAAATAAATTCTTGTTCTGGGTGCTTTTTACAAAGTATATACATACACAATAGTGAGTGGTGTGAGAGTACGCTATCTATCTGTCTGTATCAATTTATTCCTAGCTTATGCTATCTGTGGCATTTGAATCTTAACTTTTCCGCGATCTTCATATAGTAAAAATATTGTCGGAATTTCAATCTGATGCTTCGTTTCCGAGATAATGGAATGCAAAAATTTACTTCCGGTATATTGGAGTATAAATGCTTGGTAGCGTCGCGTAAGACTCGCTTTCAAAAAATCTTCTTGGTTTTGAATTTTTTTTAAAGTACTTTGCGTCGAGACGTTGTCGCTTCTCGTGATAAACAGATAGATAGTTTATTGAGTCCTGGGATAAATTCCTTAAGCAGTACATAAAGCGGAGCGACGAAAAGTTTGAGTGCAAAGTAGTGCACAGTTTACGCAATGCATTCAAGAATATAATAGGCGAGTGAAACAAAGTTATCGGAGATAGATTCATTTAGCCAGTTTTAAGAAGTGACGATTACATGGTGTAAATTGCTATGTAAGTAGGCACGAATATTTTTCTTCGTCCTCGACCCCTTCACTATCAGAGAAACGTATTTCCCCATCCGTTGAGGCCGCCTGACAGCGGAGGGGTTAATAAAATTTCTTCGATTGGAATAAGCTTTTTTCTGGGTGTACACCCAGAAATTTTTTTATTTAATGAAATTATTTGGTTAAAGTAAAATATCTATTTCATTTAAACAGTTATTCAAATGAAATAAATATTTATTTAAATTAAATGAATAGTTACTTAAATGAAATAAATATTTATATAAATCAAATGAATATTTTACTTAAAAACCAAATAAACGGTGACCGTCAAATAAATTATTTTCTGGGTGTACTAATCGGCTGCTATGCGGTTTGAGATTGAAGAATAGGGAAGAGCTGTTCGAAGCGGACAATTCTCACCAGCACCAAATCACCTCATCTCAACCGGAGAACACTTTGCCCGTCCTCCTCTGGTCGCATGCAATCCATCCGCTGCACCGTTTGTCATTAGAGTCACGAGAGTCGCCTCTCTACGGAGGTTTCACAAATGATAGCGATAAATGAAAGAACGTCCTTCGCGCCAACAGGCTCTGGAACTGAAGTTCCCCGGCTTGGACCGGAAGTTCGTGGCGTGGCTGACTGGCACACCGCTTGAACTACTTGCTCGTTGCGAATGAACTCCGGGGAACTTCGACACCCGGAGAAGTAACTGAGGCATGGAGAACTCGCTCCTCGCGCCGTTCTTATGGTGATTGTGGGAGGTCACAAAATCCCACCCTGGTCGCGAGTTTTCCTCGGGTCTTTTAACTACCCGGGAAATGTTCGCCGGACCACCCTCCGCTTCGACCCTAAAACGCAACGCGTCCTCCGCCCTCCCATCGTCACCCACCCTCCTCATCTCCCCACTAAACTACCCCGTTTCAATTAATGGTACTAGGTGACTTGTACCTCGTTCCGCCTCCCCGAGCAGTTATCGCCCGGTGGCTCCTCGGCGTACCCGTCGCTTAGAGTCGTATGCAAATGACACCGTTGTCCGTCCGTTTGTCCGTCGAGCGAACCCCCCCGTCAAGAGGGGTGTGTGATCGTCGAGGGGCGCGAGAACATCCCCGTCGGAAACTTTGACTCCCCACTATACAGTATACATTCGACGACAAGGTACTTTTCCCGCGTCCGCTCGAGCGTCCCCAATTTTCGGAGAACCCCGATGTCTCCTGACTGGCGTGCTTGTTGGGACAACAAGAATTTTGTTCACAGTAAAAAATAATTTCGTAAAATCGGAATGCGATATTTCGTAAAAATCGGAATGCGAAATTTCGTAAAAATCGGAATGCGAAATTTCGTAAAAATCGGAATGCGAAATTTCGTAAAAATCGGAATGCGAAATTTCGTAAAAATTATTTTGTTAAACAAGTGACAAACGAGTTTGTCACTTATTTGAATATACGAACCTGTCCCTTTATTTACCGCGTCATTGACAATTTTAGTTTGTACTTTTGTTTGTAAAACTAGAAAATTAACAAATAAAAAATTGTGGACGTTTGTGGAAAATAAGTTGTTGAATTCAAATAAGTTGACAAACGAGTTTTTCACTTATTTGAATATACGAACCTGTACTTTTGTTTACCGCGTCATTGACAATTTTAGTTTGTACCTTTGCTTGTAAAACTAGAAAATAAAAAAATAAAAAATTGTGGCCGTTTGTGGAAAGTAAGTTGTTGTAAAAAGTATAAACTTTTTTTACTGTGTCCTGTGCCTGGTTAACACATGGGACAACAAAATATTTTCGCTGCCACAACATTAAATTATTAACGATCTACATTTTGTTGAACCCCCCCGTGAAGAGCGGCGCGAGAACATCCCCGTCGGAAACTTTGACTCCCTTTGCTATACAGTATACATTCGACGACAAGGTACTTTTCCCCCTCCCGTTCGAGCGTCCCCAATTTTCGGAGAACCTCGATGTCTCTTGACTGGCGTGCGGTTAAAACGGGGCAAAACCGACCCCTGTCGTCCCTCGCGAAAAATTGATATAAAAAACAGTCCGTCTCACCCCACCCTGCGCTGTACGCGAGAAATAAAAAAGTTTTCTTGAAACAGATAATAAGACGATTCATTCACCGGGTCCGGGAGAAAAGCCACTTTCGGTATTCCTCGGTTAACGCTGAGAGAAAAGTTTGTTGGATTGCTTCGCGGGATGATGAATAGTTGACACCCTCTCATCCTCGCCGCGAGGTATATATAGTACCGTAATACCTCTCTCGCTCACCCTTCGAGAGTCTTATCTTCGCCCTCTCTCGCTTTCTCTCGACGTCGCGCGTGTCGTCGTGCCGGAGTTTCCCTTCCGCTGGTTCCTGATTCACGGCCCGTATATACACGTAGCTGTACCCCACTTCTCGGAGTCTTTCTCGTGCACGGGAAACTAGATCATTTACAAACTGTCAGAGGCATGGCCTCTTCAACGGTGGCAGGGGCTTCCTAGTCTCGAGTGCCAGCGCAACCGGCACAGTATATTATATATTCTACGAGCGCCGGTAGAATAACGTCTCGGATTTTCTATGGCGATCTTAATTCAAACGCAATTCCATAAGTTAGATTTGTCTGTCTCCGGCGTACGGGGTGTTTGAGTCGCGAACGGCGGATGACTCCTTCACGAGTCGCAAGCAGCTTCGCACGAGTATCCGATAAAATTTTATTTCACAAGGTGTGAAAATGGGGTTTTCCCATCGAGTGAAATAAATGCGTTTTTCGGAGATTTTTTTTTTACGATGGAAAAAAACAAGTGAAGCCAGTGAATTTAGAGGTATTTTTTAATGTATATTTGATTGTAGGAAAACATTTTTTTTAAGCCAAAAAATGACTGCATCGTTATTGGCCGATTTACAGCACTGTAGTTTTCAATTGGCGGGTAAGATGCGGCTGGTAATTCTTGAGTGAAACAAAAAAAAATCAAATGTGTTTTCAATTATTACAGATTTTTCTTCTTTTGTTTCGCGTTAAAGCAATTTTTTTCGTACCGTTCAAATATACATTAAAACATACCTAATTTAGAGAAATTCACTGGGCTCACATATTTTTTCCCTCCTAAAAAAATCCTAAAAAAATGCTTTTAAGGCCTTGTCAAGCAGGACACCCCCCCCCCCCCCCTTCAAAGAGTTTTGGGAACGTTTCGCTGGATTTCCTTTTGCCAGAAGCGGCTTGTCGAACCGAACTCTCGAGTCATCGCCGGCCGCCCGGTAAATTTTGGAATCGAAGCCAATCTCGTCTCACCAGAGACCTCTAATCGAGTTCCTTACAAGTTTGACTTATGCGCTCTGCCGGCGTGGGAGAGCCGGAGAGAAAGCCCCAAAGTTATAGAACATACTCGCAGCCACCAAAGTTCAGTGAGAGAGCGTTTCGGGAGAATCGCTCTTCGAGTCTCGACTATGAGCTGAATCAATCCTATGATCGATTCAGCTCACATACGAAGCTCGACGAGCGACAGTTGAGCGGAGATAGATGACGATTCCGACGCACTAACCGATAGTCCGGAAAATTAATCGTTGCAATAAAATGCGATATCTCCGAATTTACATAGGTGAGACCGGGGCAAAATGGCACAGCGGGGTAAAACGGGACAGTGAGGGCAAAACTCAATTTTCTAATAATTTTGCGATGCCCAATTTTGTCCTAACGACACATCCGCATTTTCAAAGCCGTTTTGCCCCACCATCGCCACCATCCAAAAATTATTGAAACGTACCACCATCGCCACCATCCAAAAGTTATTGGAAAATTGCGAAATTGTCTCATTATCCCGTTTCGCCCCGGTGTGCCATTTTGTCCCAACGACACATCCGCATTTTCAAAGCCGTTTTGCCCCACCATCGCCACCATCCAAAAGTTATTGGAACGTACCACCATCGCCACCATCCAAAAGTTATTGGAAAATTGCGAAATTGTCTCATTATGCCATTTCGCCCCGCTGTGCCATTTTGCCCCGCTCTCCCCTATAGCAGCTTTAAAAAATAATGGAGATAAATTACGCGTCGAGCGCACTGATTGACAGTCCAGGGAATGAATCGTTGGGTAATAAAAAGCAATACAAAAAAGCAGAAACCCATACAATTTTCCCAAAAAATAATCCCAACCAACTTCCATCTCGCTTCGCCTATCGTCTGTTTTTCACTTCGAAGAGAACCCAAATTTCTCTCGCAACGAAACTCTCGTTCACTTTACGGAAGCACTTGTCCCCTTGACGGGAAAGTCAAGGATTCATCTCGCGGGAGCGTCTCAACCCCGAATTAACATTCGAGGCTCAATAACACAATTAACATTAATAACCTTCCCAATTTGCATATAGTTGGGCCTCTAACGATAACAGGCGCGTGTGGAGGCTGCACGGATTACGGCAATATCGAAACCCCCCAGGCCCTCTTACACGACTGCGCGATATTTTCCAGGGGGAGGAGGGGGGGGGGAAGAGGAGGAAGGGTGAGGACGACCCTTGCCACATTTAGCGTCAACCCTTCTTCCGTCTTGGTGATCAGTGATAATATTCCCGCGGCTCCGTCGATTGGAAACGGTTATATCGTAACGATAGGGTCGCGAGAAACCGGCAGAGGGGGGAGGGGGGGGGGGGGGAAGGTGAGGGAGGTGCCAAAATTAAAGGGAACTCGATCGAGCGTGGAGAATCGGTTATAGCCGCGGGTTCTGGCGATCGAACACACATTCACACCGGAATCGCTGTAGCGATCGTCGCAGTGGGCGTTCGATCCACAGTATCGGTAAGCGAGAATTTCTCGCTACAGTTTCGACCCCTTCCTGAATGGGGTGTGTTTCGGGACGAAGATAGGAGGAGGCGTCGGGAGGACATCGGCGAAGGTCCGATAGGCGCGCCGGAGCTCTCGCGTGACCACCGAATGTAGATTTCAATCGAGTCGGTCTCTGACGATAGGGAAGTGAATAATCCGAGGGTGAACGAGGCGGACAGGCTCGCTCCCTCTCCAGGACGGAATCGCCGGGCGGAGGGATCGTCGCACACCGGAGCCGATGACCGGCCCAGGGCGATCCTCGTCCGCGTCGACGAGCAGTTCGTCGTGTCTCCCCCCCCCCCCCCGAAGCCCGTTCTCGCATGGAAAAAAAATTTTTGGGTCAACAAGAATTTTGTTCACAGTAAAAAATTATTTCGTAAAATCGGTATGCGAAATTTGGTAAAAATTATTTTGTTAAATGAGTGACAAAGGAGTTTGTTGAAATTTGCTGTGTATGGATGCACTGTAAAAAAACATTTGAAATTTAATATACTCGAGTGGAAGTTTTTATGCAAAAACTGGTGTATTAAATTTAATGTACAATTGTGATGAAAAATTCATGTTCAGTGTCTTAAAAACATTGGAAATACTTTATTTTTAATAATTTACTTTAATTTTACTGACAGTACTTTAATTTTTATAAATTACTTTAATTACAATGAAAAAGTACATTAATTCTTCATTACAATTGTATACTGAATTTAATGTACAAGTTTTTGCATAAAAACTTCCAGTCCGGTACACTACATTTACCATTATTTTACAGCGTACACTGTAAAAAAAATGTAAATTTAATGTACGATACTGGAAGGTTTTATGCAAAAATTTGTAAATTAAATTTAATGTACAATTGTGATGAAAAGTTAATATACTTTTTCATAGAAATTAAAGTATATTATTAAAATTAAAGTATAATATAAAAACTGAAGTATTA
The DNA here is from genome assembly GCA_917499995.1 of Ichneumon xanthorius. Taxonomy (NCBI): domain Eukaryota; kingdom Metazoa; phylum Arthropoda; class Insecta; order Hymenoptera; family Ichneumonidae; genus Ichneumon; species Ichneumon xanthorius. The sequence goes on along the minus strand of OU824211.1, from coordinate 6,011,758 downwards.
CGAATGTTTTTAATACACTGAACATTAATTTTTCATCACAATCCTATATGAATTTTAATATACCAGTTTTTGGATAAAAACTTCCAGTCGGCTACATTAAATATCATACGAATTGTTTTTTACAGTCTCAAAGCTGGTTTTTCTATCCCAATACTAACAAAATAAAATTTCTTACGTTAACAAAAATAATGTTGTGCCAACAATTTTTTGATCTCTCCGCGACGGAAAGAGCGAGACGCGCGCCAACATTGATTTTACTCGTACAGTCGTTGAAATCGAATCTGGTCTCCAACGAAACTGCGATACGCGAATGCACACACGGCACACACCGACGGAGGGAGAAAACGCTGTCGCGGTTCCGTCCTAACGAGGCAACGGAACTGTTGCATTCGCCCCGAACGAACGAGAGGGAATCGACCACACTTCCAATCGGCGAACGAATGAATGAAAACGTTCCGCGGAGAAGGGGGGTCGAACAACCCCCTGCGGCCTCCGCGTTTCGACGCTTCTCGCCGTGTGCGAGCGCACTCGTCCTATTAAATTCGAACGAGCAAAAATACCGGCCACACGCACGCACGGCCCGTACGAGTTTCGGGAGGACGAGCCGGAGGGATAACCGGCGAGAGTGAGAAACGTTCGCGATTACACGGCGAACGCGGGGAATGCTCGTTGCGTACGTGCTCGGCATATTGACCGCCTCCGTACGCGTCCCCGGTAATGCATTCCGTATGAAGCTGGCACCGACTCTCCGGCTGCAACATCCCGTTGCCGTGTCCCTGGCCGAGGCAGAATTACCGTTACCGCTGCCCGAGAATCCGAGGGGCGGAGGAACTCGCTGAACACAAATTCTGCTGATTAAACTCGGATCGATCTTTCGGTCAAGGATGCGTCGCACATGCGTTCCTAATCGAAGCTTTAATTCGAGACAAATTTTGGTACTCGGCGATGTGCCGAAGATCTGGAAAAAAAAAACATCAGTCGTATTGAGCATGTCAAGTCCTTTGATTTTGCTTGACAATAATGCCAAAATGTTGTTAACTAATTATTTAAAAAATTAATCGTGAATAAAAATCGAAAAACCTCTTATTTTCTCATTTTAAATGAATTCCTTGGTTTTTTTAAAAAAAGAATTTATATTAATTTTTACTGAATTTTCTTACTTTTCGAAATTATCTTTTTTCGAAGATTTTGATATGTTTCCGTATCACGATTCCACTGTACGCACAAAAACTTTAGAGGCGATTGTGTTGCGTTCTTCGCACCGTTAATGCAGTTGATTTTTTGTTCAGAATTCATTTACAAAAACTCTGATTTTTGTACCATGAGCAAGTGTTCAGATTCTCAGTGAATCTGACCATTGGCTGGGAACGTATGTACGATGCACATATGTTCCCTGCTTTCGGTTAAGGATGCATCGCACATGCGTTCCTAATCGAAGCTTTAATTCGAGACAAATTTTGGTACTCGGCGATGTGCCGAAGATCTGAAAAAAAACATCAGCCGTATATATTAATTATGTCAAGACCTTTGATTTTGCTTAATAATAATGCCAAAATGTTGTCAACTAATTATCTAAAAAATTAATTGTGAATAAAAATCGGAAAACCTTTTATTTTCTCATTTTAAATGAATTCCTTGGTTTTTTTTACAATTTATTATTATTATTATTATTATTATTATTATTATGTGGACAAGTGTTTATCAAGTCTGTTCTTAAATTGGTTTAGTGCATTGGTTGGCCATTTATATTAATTTTTTCTGAATTTTCTTATGTTTTAAAATTAACACAGTTAATTTTTTTCAGAATTCATTTACAAAAATTCTGATTTTTGTACCATGAGCAAGTGTTCAAATTCCCACTGAATCTCACCATTGGCTGGGAACGTACGTGCGATGCATCGTTAATACGAGGGACAATTTTGCAGCGCTTTAGCGCGAGGATGTTTCGATGACCGTCGCACGTCGCGTATTGTGATGGAAATTTCTTGAAGGAGACCGAGGAAAGATTAATTGGGGAAAGGGTTGAAAAGGGCCTCGCAGTGAAAAGAGCTACATTGTGTCGCGCCTGCAAAGTGGCGCCTGCGACCGTGAACGATATTTAACGGAGGGGCAATTACACGGAGCGTTAATATGCAGGCGAAGGCAGGAACCGTGCAGAAAAGCGAAGGAGCCGACCCTGCGCGATGGGGTTAGCCTGGTGGAGGGGGAAGAGGGGGGGGGGGTATTATGAGCAGCGAACGACTCGGTTATAAAATTACTCGAGTAAGTAATTCGGTGAACAGAGAATGTAATTGCCACTCAAAACTCTCAAAGGCGTTTCTCAGCGTCGAGGTCGTCGGTATTTGGCGGCCGAGGAACTTACCCGAGTTTTCCAACCCCGATTCTCACCCCCCCCCCCCCCGTGACGGAGGGGGGGGGGGGGAACACGAGTCTCGTCCTTTTTAATTTAACACTCGTCATCGCAGCGAGAGAGTCAAAATTTTGCTTGGGTACTCACGGCTGAGCGTAGCCTACGAGCTTTTGCGTCTTTCACTCTTCGGCGCTCCGCCAACGCCCCTTTGGCCTTTCATCGATGCCGTCGCCTCCGCCTTCCGGATAGGCTGAATCAAAGAGGAAGATCAGAGAGAAAAGGATCTTTCGCCGGAGGAAAGGAGAACTTTGCTGCATGCGATCGGCGCCCGACGGGGCGTCCGCTCATAAATATGCGGGCGGCGAAGAACCCCGACCTGCCCGGAATGCCAAAGAGCTCGGCGTATTTGTTACTACTTTTTTTATTTTTTATCTCGCACCTCCGGCGATCGCGTTCGTCGATAGGTCGTTGCCCATTGTCAGAGTATTGGCCGTGGATGGTAAAAAATAATTTCGTAAAAATCGGGATACGAAGTTTCGTAATAATAATTTTTTTATATAAGTGACAAACTCGATTGTTCAGATTTGAATATACAAACCTGTACTTTTTTGTCCCGTGTCAATAACAATTTTAGTTTGGACTTTTGATTGTAAAACTGGGACGAATGGAAAATAACGAAAAAAAAATTGAGGACGTTTCTCGACGATAAGTTGTTGTAAGAAGTACAACCTTTTTTTTTTTAGTAAAATCGGAATACGAAGTTTTACGAAAAATAATTTTGTTAAATAATAAATAATATTAAATAATAACTGACAAACTCGTTCCAAAAAGCCCAGTTTCAAATATACAAACCTGTCCGTTTATGTCCCGTGGCAAAAACAATTTTAGCTCGTACTTTTGTTCGTAAAACTGAGGCCAGTTTGGTGAAATTGGAAAGTTAACACACGGAGAAAAATAGTTCGGTTTCTCTAACAAAAATATTTGGCTGCTACAGCAAAATATTTTGTTGTCCCTATGTTAAGCAGGTAAACGAGTTATGGTAACAAAATTCTTGCTGTCCCAGCAATTCTTTTTTCTCCGAGCAAAAAAAAAAATGGCAAATAAAAAGTCCAGATTTGAATATACAAACCTGTCCATTTATGTCCCGTGTCAATAAAAATTTTAGTTTGTACTTTTGTTCTTAAAACTGGTGCCGTATTGGTGAAATTGGAAAGTTAACACACGGTGAAAAATAGTTCGGTTTCTCTAACAAAAATATTTGGCTGCTACAGCAAAATATTTGCTGCCACAGCAAAATATTTTGTTGTCCCTATGTTAAGCAGGTAAACAAGTTATGGTAACAAAATTCTAGCAGTCCCAACAAATCTTTTTTCTCCGTGCAAATAAAAAATGTTGGAACTTTGCGACAATTTGTTGTAAAAACCACAACTTTTCCTTGGGTCTCGAGAATATAGTCAACCCCGACGTGTACAATGGTCCGAGGTGTATGGAACGGCATTGGGGAGGTCGGAAGCGGCGACTCTGGACACGACGATAACGGCTAATCCACGTCGTAAGACGACGATACGACGAGGGGGCGGAGTGAGCGGTATTTTTCCTGTACGACCGGCTGACACATTTTCCGTTGGGAGCGACATTTCCTTGCCCTCGCCGCGATCCTTTCATCCCAGGAATATAACCGTGCGTCGTCGTAACGCTCGCCAATAACCGAGATTGGCTTTCATTTCGTTGCGCCGATGGGGAAAAAAGGGAACGAAGAACGCGCGCCTCCTCGTCCGGTAATCTTTGGCATTGGCCGCGACGTCTTCGGGCCTTCTCGACGAGGACTCTCGTACTTCTCGTGAGCGCCTTTTCGGCTCGAGTATAACTGTACGGTACGAAATGATATCGTAATACGCAATAGGCGAGCAACCGTGCCGAGTCCACGCAAGCCAAGTGCAAGGAGAGGATAACAATTCTCGGGTTCCCTCGCTCGAGAAAAAAAAGCTTCCTCTATGAGGAAGCAAAAAAAAGAGGGTACCATTCACGATCCGCGTCCTCAATAGTCCCAACCCCGTGTTATGTTACGAGCGCGAACGACAATGTCTAATAAAAAAAAATGGGGAAAGTACCCGCGAGGCTTCGGCGCTTCCTCTTTCTCTTCAGCCTGGGAAGGAGCTTTATCTTTTTTCTTTTTTTTATAAACCCTTCGGAGGGTCGTAGCTTCTTGATTCGGTGGCTTTGGATCTGACCTCTTGAGGTCAGATACAAAACTTTTTAACAACAACAAAAAATACCTTTGACAAGAATTTTGTCATTTTAATGAGCAGAAAATAAAAATTCTGGACACTGGATAAGAAATTTATTGTAAAATTCACGAGCCTTTTTCATGATGTACCGAAAGAAGTCCGTGGCTTTGGATCTGAACTCAAGAGGTCAGATCCAAAGCCACAAAATTCTTGTCATAGGGATTTTTTGTTTGTTGTTCAAAAGCTTGTTGAATTACCGAAAAAATATATAGTGAACGTTCATGGACAAAATTTCTGGTCCACGGATTTTTTTTATTGGTAAAAAATATTATTAAGTTAAGAAAAAATATTTGTTGGACGTACCCTTTTTTTGCGTATACATCATTGCGTATACAACAACATATCTGTACTCGATTTTTCATCCAAACATCTTTGTCTGTCGGTGATGATCTTGGGAAAGAGCTTTCTTTTTTTTATATAAACCCCTCGAAGCCACGGAAATTTCTCTCGGTATACGATAAGAAAAAAAGGTTCAAGGATTAAAAAAAAAATTCTTATCCACAAAGTCCCACAATTTAGAAAAAAAAAAATCCTGTCAATCATATTTTTTTACTAAAAACAGGAAGTAAAATTAACAAGAAAAATATGTACAAACCCTTTTTTACGTGTAAAGCCCTCTGCTCGATATTTCATCCAAACATCGTTATCTCCCTGCGAGTGTGGAATAAAAAAATACCAACCCGGACCGCCGCGGCTCGCGTCGCGACGATTCGGGGTTAAAAAGGAAGAACATCAAAGTGGAATTCGCTTACGGTGGGGAGGGAAGGGGCGGGGGGGGGGGGAGGGGGTATGAGTCGAAGCAATTTCGCAAAAACGTTTTTTCAACTATACTCCCGTGTGTACGCGACATAGTGTAATGTATGCTAAAATCGTTCGGGCGTTCATGTAAACGAGTCGAGTCGCGGGACAGCGATTCGTGTTATCCGCAGTGATTGCCAGCGGAGCGCTTGTCGCTCACCGTCCCTAATAGATTCATTAGGGGTTGTTCCGGATCCCCGGGAGTGCATCGTCCGTCCAAGCCATCGGCCTTCCCCTCGTCGAATACGCCGTTGCACTCTCAGCCTGCGAGCGCACCCGAGCTACTCTGTGCACGGATATAGACAGGCCGTGTTACGTGCATATATATGGACATCCACTTTCTATCTCTCCGAGCCAGCGGTGAGCGGTATATCGTCCAAATCTGATTATCCATCGGTAATCAATATCCTCACGATTCGTCGATTAGCGCGGAGGGTTCCCCGGCGAGTCTCGTTGGGCTCGGCTGTTACTCCGCTCTGCCTCGCTTACCCTCTTCCAACGAGCCAGACCACTTTCCCTGCATTAAAGTGTTCCATTCGATGAACTTGCGGTCCCGCGAGCCGGCTTACGTCCAAATAGCATGCGCCGGAAACCCGGCGTTGGGCGCATCTGTGCGCAGAACCAGAAAAATAGTTTATTCCGATCGATGAAATTTTATTAAGGAGGAAGGAACATTTTTATTTTGATGTGATAAACGGATATTTATGTAAAATATATATTTTTTATTTATTTCGTGACAGGCCGGCTACTTTTGATCGTAAGAGAATAAGGTGATATACACCCAGAAAAAAGCTTACTCCAATCAAAGAAATTTTATTAAAGAGGAAGGAAAATGTTTATTTCGTTCGAAACCTAATAGAGCGTTTATTAATTTCCAATATATTTATTTGTTTGATAGTATTATTCTTTTTATTTAATCATGTTTATTTGGATCTAATAAACACATAATTATTTCAAATAATTTAAAAAAAATTATGTCCTGATAGGCCGGCTACTTTTGATCGTAAGAGAATAATGTGATATACACCCAGAAAAGAGCTTACTCCAATCAAAGATATACACCCAGAAAAGAGTTTACTCCAATCAAAGAACATTTATTAAGGACGAAGGACAATTTTTTTAATTTCCTAATAGAGCGTTTATTAATTTCCAATATATTCATTTTTTTATAGTATTATTCTTGTTATTCAATAATGTTTATTTCGGATCTAATAAACGGATATTTATGTAAATATTTGTAAAAATTGTCAAATTGGCAGGGAAAACGTCGTCTAAATTAACCGGAGGGCAATTGTGGAGGGTCGCGTGAACGTTCCTTAAATGCAAAGACCCTTTTTTATGTCGTGCAATCGGATAAAAAATTCATCCTGCCGTGTACCTTTTTACTTATTTCATATAATAATTTCCAACTGGCAAGCGGAAGCCGCGTGATTGCTCATCCCGCAGTCGAGTCGTAACAGAGGCGAGACAGCTGCGAATACATATTCATACTCGGAAAATCGCCTTACTCTCGAGAATCGGCGGGACGGGCCAGCGCCACGAGATTCGGGTTATCCTACGGTTTTTCCACTCATTCAGACTGCGAACCCTTTCCACGTAATTTAGGCAGCCCGGTGCAAGCTCTTCCCCGTCGCTTTAATATTCCGCACCCTGTGCGTAAGGATATTACGGCTTTTAACTTCGTTCCACCGCTAAATATTGCAGAGATTTTACGCTGCCCATGAACGAAATTCGACGCCAAAGACAGTCCGCGTATATGCCGAGCGAGGGCACTGAGAGTTTACCGGGAAATAAATTCGACGCGACGTAGAGGGTAAAAAAGCCGATTCTGCTTAGCGTCAAAGTAACTAACTCCCTTTTTAATTGCATCTCTTTTTTTCTCCTACGAGTACTTAATGCTTGTATTTTATTTCACATACTCGAAAAATAGTGTGCTTTGTAACATACCATGTTGTTTTTTTTCTCTTTGCTTCCTCATAGAGGAAGGTTTGTTTTTTTTCTTTTGTATCGATCAGGCATTTCATGCATGTTCCATCGGCCATCCGTTGGAATTCACTTCTCCCGGTCGACATAAAGACTCGAAGGATTTACAATTACGAGCGGAAGGCTAATTTACCGAACGGCACAAAGGACACGAATTAACTGACTTCACAGCTTAACGAGCTTTGCGTACAAATACCGCGTGTACGCCGTTACACGTACATACACCCGCCTAAGAATATGTAGAATATTTTTATGTAGAATATTTTTAAAAAAATTTTATGTCTCGAACGATTTACAATTATGAGTGGAAGGCTAATTATTTTTATGTAGAATATTTTTATGTAGAATATTTTTATGTAGAATATTTTTATGTAGAATATTTTTATGTAGAATATTTTTATGTAGAATATTTTTATGTAGAATATTTTTATGTAGAATATTTTTATGTAGAATATTTTTATGTAGAATATTTTTATGTAGAATATTTTTATGTAGAATATTTTGATGTAGAATATTTTTATGTAGAATATTTTTATGTAGAATATTTTTATGTAGAATATTGTGATGTAGAATATTTTTTTAAATTCTTAATGTCTCGAACGATTTACAATTATGAGTATAAGGCTGATTTACCGATAAATTCGACGTGACGAAGATGGTAAAAAAGCCGTTTCTGGTCAACGTAAAAGTAACTAAGTCCCTGTTAAAATGTGTCCCTTTTTTGATCGTACGAGTGTTCAATGCTTAATGTTCCACGTACTCGAAGAACAGCGACTTCTCCTCGTGTCCCACAAAGTTGTTTTTCTTCTTTCATCCTCATCTTCCGAGCAGGCACTTTGATGCATGCTCCATCGGCCATCCGTTGGAATTCACTTCTCCCGGTCGACATAAAGACTCGAAGGATTTACAATTACGAGCGGAAGGCTAATTTACCGAACGGCACAAAGGACACGAATTAACTGACTTCACAGCTTAACGAGCTTTGCGTACAAATACCGCGTGTACGCGGTTACACGTACACACACCCGCCTAATGGGAGTTATTCGTATACACGCTCCAGCCGAGCGCGACCCGCGGCTGAGTGACTATAATCCCGCTGAGAGAAGCTCGCGGGCGGCGAAGGCGGAGCCTCACGAAGACGGAATTAATTCAGGGAACAAAGAAAGTGCAGCTGCGGGATGATTCTTCGTACTGTCGCGAGCTTCGTCTTTTTTTTTCTTCCTCTTCTTACACTCGACTTTTCGTACTTTGCACAGCCGAGGGCCTTCAACTTTTCGGTTCAGTCCCAGTGGCGTAACGAGAAGCCCAGACTACGTCTGACCATGTTTTTCTTTTTCTACTTCGTCTCCTATTTTTTTTTTTTTTTTTTTTTTTCAACTTCTTTTTGCGCCCTCACAGCCAGGCGACTCCTCGACCCCTCGCGTCGAAACGGCAATCCCATATACCACGGAGCCTTTTCGTCGCGACTCCTATAGAGCGCCCGACGAGGACGGGATCAAAGGGGAAGACAGCGGGGCGCGCAGCGAGCTCCGCCGTCACCTGCACGAACCGCGCGCGTTATGCGAAGGAACTCCGGGCTTAATAATTCCTCGTGGTCTCTTTGTTCATGATTTTTCATTTCGTATTTTTGCCTACCCTCCCCCCTCCCCCCCCCCCCCGCCCCCGGCTCTTTTGCACACACGATCTGCGCCGCGCACCGCCCGGTCCACTTTTCAAACAAGCTTGTTTAATCAACGTGATAGGGAATTTTCGAGATATTCCAATCCGACGAGGTGGAGGAAGGGAAACGCGTGGACACGTCTGGCGATTATCCGGAGCGGCGACCGACGCTTCTTAATAGCTTTTTCGAGCCCCTTCGTGTTGTGGATCGTGGATCGATTAATTGAATCTCGCGGTGCGTCGGAACGGAAGTGGTCGCCACACACACATATATATAGATACCTGTGTGTGTATGTGTGGGTAGGGAAAAGCGGGGCAAAATGGGGCAACGGGGCAAAACGGGGCAGTTGGGCAAAACTACATTTTCCAATCATTTTTGGATCGGACGAAGTGGCAAAACGGGGCAGAAAAGCCTGATGCATCGATGGGGCGAATTCGGACATCCAAAAATTATTGGACAATGACGTTTTGCCCCATGCCCCGTTTTGCCCCGCTCTACCCTATATATATAGTGTTGGACAACCGGAAAATTATCTACGCGTCTGGATCTGGCGCAATAGAACAACCCTCCGTTATTCTGGGAGACTGCGAGGAAAGAAAGAGCCGTCTCTCCCTCGGCCCGCTTCTTGCCCTCGGACTCGAGTAATAATTTTTACTCGGCAGAAGTTTCTCGGATCCCCGTCTAGTCGGGTCCCGTGCTCCTGTCACAGTCAGGCTCCCATGGTTTATGGAATCTCCGGACCTCCCTCCCGCGAAGGAACACCAGACACAGCCCTCGTGCCGAGCCCTCGCTAAGCATAATGCGACCATTATCCCCCAGCCCTTTTGCCGATAAGTCCGAGCCATACAGGCTCATCCTAAATCGAGCTGTACTCGCGAAGTGCAGACACTGTATAAAAAATTGTAAATTTAATGGACCGGACTCGAAGTTTTTATGCAAAAACATTAAAATTACATTCAAATTAATGTACAATTTTGTAATGAAAAATTAATATACTTTTTTCATTGAAATTAAAATAGATTATACAAAATTAAGAATTTCCAATGTTGTAATACACTAAACATTAATATATTAATATTGTCATCGCAATCGTACATAAAATTTAATAAACCAGTTTTTGCATTAAAACTTCCAGTACGGTACATTAAATTTCATACGAATTTTTTCCCTTATTCTTTCCCTAGCGAGCCCTTGTGCCGAGCCCTCGCTAAGCATAATGCGACCATCATCCCCAGCCGTTTTGCCTATAAGTCCGAGCGATACAGGTTCATCCTAAATCGAGCTGTACTCGCTCGTACACACACTGTAAATTTAATTGGAAGTTAATGCATAAGACTGGAAGTTTTTATGCAAAAAAGGTACAAAAAAGTTCATGTACAATTTTGTGTTGAAAAATTAATATACTTTTTCATTGAAATTAAAATAAATTATAAAAAATGAAGAATTTCCAAAAATCGACGGTCTCCCAATCGCATTCGTTACAGATTTTGGTTACCGACTGAGTCGTTCCACAAACATACAAATCTTTTTCACTGTGTGCTACCTTCTCCAGACATTCTGATAGATATTTTTGTATTTTGTGTTTCAACACCAGAAAGCTACGTACATTTTCGGGACAGTCTTTCGGGCGATGGGAGGACAGGTATTCGCGAGACGGCCTTGTCATTGTGCGGAAGAAATAATCGAGAAAACGGAGAAAACCTCGGAATGGCCTCGTGACCGGTGCCGTAGCGGAGGAACCATTACCGTAATATCGCGTACGGCGCCCTTACGGAAAAAGTGATTTTTAAGGTGCCATTTCACGGCAATTTCTCCGGCAAAGCACCCCTCCATTGTCGAAAGCCGTTCGGCTAGTCCGGGCTTCGTCGAGCGAGTACAACCGTTTTCCCGGAACGATTATGAAAATTTTACTCCATTTTGGATTTTTCATTCCGCATAGAAGAGGCCTCTCACGACCATTCCCTCTCGGCCGCGCACACACGTGTTCTCCGGCTCACCTGGAGCTCGGGGCGTTTATGCATTAATTTCTGTATCGCTCCAACTCTCTCGGGGAGAAAAAAGCCGTTTCCGTGCTCGAAGCTCTCGCGCGTCCTACTTTTTTTACGACGTTTAATCGAGTTCAAGACCCCAAAAAATAAAAACCACTGTTTCAATGCTGAGCTTACTTGAGGATATCGTACCACGCATATCAACCAGTTAAACCCTTTATTAAAGCAAAATGCACTTTACGAAATTTATCGAAATAATACTCGTAATATATATTTTTTTCTTTGAGAAAAACTTGATTTATTAAGTTTGTGTTAAATCTCATACATCGAAATAATACTTGTATTTCAGTCATATCTACACTGTAAAAAAATGTAAATTTAATGTACAATTGTGATGCAAAATTAATATAGTTTATCATTGTAATTAAAGTAAATTATTAAAATCAAAGTTATTTCCAATGTTTTTTATACACTAAACATTAATTTTTCATCACAATGGTACATAAAATTTAATATACCAGTTTTTGCATAAAAATGTCCAATTCCAGTACATTAAATTCAACGGGGTTTTTCAACCCCGTTTTGCCACCGTCCAAAAGAAATTGGCAAATTGGGTCTTGCCTCATTATCCCATTTTGCCCCGCTGTGCCATTTTGCCCCGTTCTCCCCTACACCCAGAAAAATACTTTATTTGACTGCCACCGTTTCTTTGGTTTAAGTAAAATATCCATTTGATTTAAATAAATATTTATTTCATTTAAGTAACTATTTACTTAATTCAAATAAATATTCATTTAAATCAAACAAATGTTTTACTTAAACCAACTAAACGGTGGTCGTCAAATAAATTTTTTTTCGTCTATAGTCGCAGTTTTTAAAAATGACAAACAATAAAATTAACCAATATGCATCTCCGCTCTGATCTCCAGATCCCTCAGCCTCCGAGTCATCCGGTGAGGACGAGGAGATCGCCAATCAGCTCGCCGGTTACCGGAAGCGCAAGAGCGCGCACGTCTACTCGGCGGCGAAGACGAACAGGGAAAGCGTCGTCGGTAGTCTGGACCGCGATGCCAGCAGGCTCTTGAAGGAAGGTGCAGTGACGGTGGACTGCGTCGCTCTGATTCACGTCTCTGATCAGTCGCCGACGGACAACAGCCAGCCGGTGCGACATCCCTCGCCCTACTATTACGGCGACCTGTTCAAGGTCCCCGAGCAATTGACGCGTCCGCAACCGAACAAGTATCGCAAGAGCGTGAGCCTCGACGTGCCGGGCGAGAGATCGAGGACTCCGGGTCTTCCCAAGAGAAACTCCGTGGCCGGCGACGCCGCTCCTTATCACTCGTCGAGTCATCTCCACGGACAGCATCATGTAAGATTGTGAAATTCATCAAATTCATAAAAATGACTCTGACTAAAATTGTCCTTTTATAAACAGAAAAAATCAAAAATCAGGCAGACCCGGAAAAATATCTCAGACAACATATACATGTATAAAATAAAACAATATATAATTTTTTACTGTTTGTTTCACCGTATTATTCCGCTCAGGAATTTCATCACTTTTATAATCGCGGTCAGTAACAATTCAATAACCAATCAACCACACAAGCATATAATAAAAAAAAACCAAAAGGTACCAATATAAATTTATCTCGTTCACAATAATTTTCGATTCATTTCTTCTCGCTGAATATAAATTCATATTATTCATCATCATGGCCCATTCCCACGTACTATACACAAAATCTTGGTTTAAACCATTCCCGTCGTCAATATCATTCGTACGCAATAAGATAAGTACTCATCTTTTTAATTAGGAGATGGCTTCCGCGTTGGCTCTTTCCTTATGTTCCGGGGCTCGCGGTACAGAGGTGATTTTGTCCTCGTTCGATATCGATTGGCCACGCGCGATCGGGATGTCTGCACCCAGAAAAAAAATTATTTAACGGCCACCGTGTATTTGGTTTAAGTAAAATATTTATTCAATTTAAATAAATATTTATTTAAATTAGTAAAAATATTTACTAATTAGTAAAAATTAGTAATTTAGTAAAATTAGTAAAATTAGTAAAATTAGTAAAAATATTTACTAATTAGTAACAAAAAATTAGTAAAAATATTTACTTAAGAGAAATAAATATTTATTTAAATTAGTAAACATTTAGTTAAATGAAATAAATATTTATTTAAATCAAATACATATTTTACTTAAACCAAATAAGCGGTGGCCGTCAAATAATTTTTTTTTCTGTGTGTGACACGAGCACAGTTCGCTAAATCCCGTACACCGTTGTACAATATTTTCCTCGAAGCGTCCTTCGGTCACGACGTCCCCGGAACGAAAGAGACCGTTTCAGCGTTTTACACTCGGCTTTTGTATTTCTATTATCGATATACATTGATTCGATACTCGAGTGTTTGCCCTGTTCGAGAGGGCCGTCGTTCGAGTTTCGAGGCTCGAAATTTAAATTTAATACGCATTTCCTCACAATCAGCAGGATCTTGTGAGTCCGACGTCGGGTAGCGAGCATGCTGTTCCCTCCCGCAGCGAGATACTCTCGTCGTGCATCATCAACGAGTGGGATCACACACTGATGCCTCCGCATCGGCTCCTGAGCCATGATCTGCCAACGACCGTGTGCACCTGCTTGGCCTCGCCGGACGAGGATGAGCTAGACGGTGCGACCTGCAAGATAATCCGACCGCAGATAAGGAAACTACGGAGATCGCGAAAGATCGATCCGCAGCCGATACTCGTCGAGGACGACTACGACGGCGACGAGGGCGAACGGGAGGCCGACGAGGGAGCCGACTACGCCGAGGAGGGCGACGACGAGGAAGAGGGCGAGGCTGGCGCCGAGGACGAAGATATGGCGAGACAGAGACACCTCTACGAGACCGCGTTCGATTGCAAGGTCAGTCGATCGGACGACGACCTCGACGATCTCGATCGCGTCACCAATCATGCGGTTCTGCACTCACAGGTGAGTTTCGGGACTCAAAGGTCGATGGAACATTTTGTGATCCTGAAGATAGCTGCGTGATACAACATTTTGTCGAGTTGTAAATGGATGCGTTTTGCATCGCGTGAACTTCGCTCGGGGAAGTTCACTTAGAGAATAAAATTCTATACGTGAACAATTTTTTTTTTCCTAAAGCAGTGCATTGCCCAAGACTTGGCAAATATGAAGATTGATGTCGTGCAGATATCTTCAGGGTCATCAAATTTTGGTTCAGATAGTGAGAGAAGGATCTGATAGATGTTACCATGAATCTGGCAAAAATTTATAGACCTTTCGGGTGTGGGGGAACTACGTCGACATCCTGGCAAACATTCGTATTAAACTTAAGACATTTTGCTTGAAAATGTTGTAATTTTCGCTGTCGCGGATGATTTCCGAATATCCCGTAATTAATAATAAATTCTTTCTATGTATGCATACATAGAAACAATTTATTCTCAATTTTTATCTATCACTGAAAAAAAAAATCGCTTGCAGGCTGCCAAAGAAAAAAATGTTTGTTTCGATTCTACTTTAAATTCCTTACAATTCCATATTACGTAGAATCAACGACGGCAAGACTGTCAAGGTGACATGTTATCCTTTGAATCCGGTATGAAATTGTACGAATTGAAAGTACAATTGAAACAAGATTCTTATCTCAATATACCTGAAAGTTCCGCCGGTTTTTACCAGACTTATAGTGATTTCTGTGGGATTCTTCTCTCAGTGTATTCATACACTGTAAAAATAAATTGTAAATTTAATGCACTGGAACTTGAAATTTGCTAACCCAACACATATTAATTAAACATTATTGTACTTTGCTTCTAAAATAAAAATACCAGATATTAAAATTACATCTTTTGCTTGAAATTTACAAAAATATTCATTAAAAATACAAATTGTACTGTAAAATTACAACTCACATGTGTTTGAAATTTCAGAAACGGTTTACGTAAAAAAGCTTCCAATATTGTTCATTAATTTCCAAAAAAAAAAATTTACATTGTATGTAACCTCATATCGGGACTATCGAGACTAACGCAACGATCCGATGAGAAATTTTCGATTATTTATCAGGTACGCGGCAGCGGAATAATCGCGCCGATCGCGCGAGCGAGTTCATCGACGGATGGTCCGAAGCAGCACCAGTCGCCGCAGCTGAGCGTGCACCACTACTCCGGGGGTGCGGTCAGCGGTCCGCCACCGGCGCTAAAGGACCACCGGCGCAAAGTCGTTCTTCTCCGACCGAAGCCGATTCCGAGCAGGCTGCAGCACCATCAGCACCAGCAGCAGCAAGCCGACAACAGCATGTCCAGTCTCTCGCAGGACATCGAGTCGCTGCAGATAAATTCCGGCGACGAGAAGACCTCCTCGCCGAGATTACCGGTACGCGGTTACACTCCCTCGCCGCCGTCGACCGCCCCGCTTCCGGCGAAGTTCCACGGCGGAAACAAGGATCACTTGCTGCTGAACATACGAAGCGCACCGAACTTACCCTCCCAGCCGGACCATCCGAGGCTCAAAGACATGAGACTCCCGGTGAAGTCTCTGCGGGCCAAGGAGTCGCCGCAGAGCAGCGAGGCCGGCAGCATCCTCGAGATCAAGGGTCGACCCAAAGCGATTTTCAGTCAGGAGAGCAGCGGCGAATCGCAGTCGCGAAGAAACGACAAGGAGCTCATTCTGGAATTCAAGGGCAGGCCGAGGGACGAGTCCAGACAGCGGCCGAGAAGCTTGATAAGGGAGAGCAGGCCGATAATGGAGTTCAAGGGCAGGCCTCACGAGGCCGAAGGTGATTTGCCGAGACCGAGACGGGAGAGTGGCCTGCTGGAATTCAAGCTACGCACCACCAGACGCCGGGTCGGTTACTCGAGCACCGAGAGCATGGCGACCAGCAGCAGCGGCGGCAGCATGGAGTCCATAAGGAGCAGCACCAGCGAGGGCAACAGGTCAACAAGCAGCTCGGAGAGTCGTCACAGCACCAGCCTCAGCTCCCACAGTTCCGACAGCGGCAGCAATTGCTTCCATCATCATCACCATCATCACTCGAATCAGCCGCCGTTGACCGGTTTTCTCACCTATCACGCGAGCAAGCTTCACATACTGTCCCCGATATCGGACAAGTCGTCGCAGGAGCCGGCTTCGGAGACTTCGGACAACAATCGCAACAACAACTCGCAGAAGGCCTCGCCCGAGGAGGTCGCGACGGAGAACGTGACGATAGCGAACACCAACACAACGTCGAGCGTGGTGTCGCCGACCGACACCTCCTTCAAGAAGCGGCGCACTCCGCAGAACAAGAATCTCATAAATCTGGCGCTACAGTCGTCGTCGTCCGGCGACGCGGAGATTCAGGGCTCAGACAGCGGAATCTCCATCGAGTCACGGGCCGGTATAAAGTGCAAACCCTTCGGCTTCAACTTGCTGAAACCGCAGCTGGACAACATCAATCTCGTCGACGACGAGCCTGAACTGTCCGATCTTCCGTTCGACATGCCGAAACTTCGGAGGCGACGCTTGCTCATGCAGCAGGACGCGACGACTTCGGGCAGCGCCACCAGCGTCGATCTCAGGGATCTTCCATTCGACATGCCGAAGTTGAGGAGAAGATTGAGATGCACTCAGAGCACCGAGTCGAGCGCTTCGCAGGCCTCGTCGAGCCTCTCGGTTCGCGATGTTGAACCACCGGGATTGTTTGGTAAGTCACTTCGAGATGATTACGCTTTATCTCGTCCTTGCCCTCTTCGCGGAATTACTCCAATGAACTTTCCTCGGCTATGGCGCGGTCTGTGAAACTGAATAAGGTAAGCGACCCAGTTTCCGGCGCTGTCCCAGTTACCGTCGTCGAAGGCAATTTATACTAATGAACATATACAGTTTTCGTCTTATTTCGGGTGGACCGCACTGCGTTACACTGAGAAGAAGATGAGTTGGATTGAGCAAGGCGCGGTTACATACGTTCGAAGGTGTTATTTGGTTGGTAGGGAAGAGCGGGGCAAAACGGGACGGTGGGGCAAAATGGGGCAGTGGGGCAAAACGCCGTATTCCAATCATTTTTGGATGGGACAATGGGGCAAAACGGGACAGACAATCCGGATGTATCAACGGTGCAAAATGGGACATCCACAAATGATTGGAAACTTGCGTTTTGCTCACTGACCCGTTTTGCCCCACTGTCGCATTTTGCCCCGCCCTACCCTACAGCAAAAATATTTGTTTCAATGGACAAACTTTGAATCTATTGAAGCAAATAATCACTTAACAAAACAACGAGTTATTTGTACCAAACATCCCTAGCCGAACTGATACAACCACGGATTCGGAGTTGCATCGTAGTCGCAGTCGCGCCAGGGTTGTCTTGACGTGCCTCAGCGAGCCGCGCGACTATGACGAGACGGGTTTACTGAAATGAGACCTTTTCATTATGCAACTCTGATTTGATGGTCTCGTGCAATTCCCATGCAACTATAACAAGTCAAATAAATAATGGCCTCGAAGATATCTGCGTGGGACCAAATTTCGTACAGTTATAATGGCTGTGTTTTGCATCAAGCAAACTTTGCTCGGGAAAGTTCACTTGGAGAATAAAATTCTACAAGCGAACAATCTTTTTTTTTCCTAAAGCTGCGCATTAATGGAGACTTGCCAAAGATGAAATTTGATGTCATGCAGATATCTTCGGGGTCATAACAAACAAGACTATACAACGATGGTTGCAAGGGTTACTGAAAAGACGACCTCACAAAGATTATATGCGAATCTAGAGCAAGTCAAAATTTTACACATTGTACATTAGTCTATTTAAAGTCTGCCGACGGTCTCCTCAGTCCCGATAGGGAGATAACATTTTTGAGCGTATGTCACCGCGACTTTTGGATAATCCAACAATTTTTTTTTCTCAGCGCAGTTAAGAGGAGGAAAAGCGTACCTAAAAGCGTGTACAGGGTTCTCTGGTAATCGCGGGTGTCGCAGCTATTACCAATTCTCCCCATTCTCGATCGGGGCTCCCCTACGTCGCCATTAGAGCAATAAAAAGCCCGGCACTTTCGGCGCGGTGTATGTACCGGGCTCTACCTCGAGGTAAACTGTGTAGGCTCATCAGGGCGGAGAAACGATGAGGAGGCGACAGGCAGAGGGACACCATAATTCGACGCCGAGAGCGTTATGAACCTTCCAGACAGGGGGCTAACGACGTTAAGTCGTAGTTAACACTTGCGTCAGGCCCACCCGAGCAGCCTCTCGGCGTATTACTTTCAGCTGAAATATCAAGGCCAAGATCACCTGGTCTCGCTTAATGGAACCAGGAAAATTGCTCGGCGCTATGAGTTTCACTGATGTTTCCACGGATATTATTAGCGGACGGGTGTCGCGCGGATCGGGGATTGGTGCTTCTTACTTTTGCGATTGACACACTCACCTCGCGTGCATTAGATCCAATTATGAGACTCTCCTGTTTAGGGTTTCTTCGATTCGCCTTGGAGACGGCCCGAACGACGTCTTCGAATCCGGACCGCGGGGGCTTTGTAAGCACTCCGCGAAGCCTATCAATACAACGTGCCTCGAATAATATCGCGGATCTGTACTTTCAACCTCGACAGTATCGACAGGCTATCCGAGTTTCATTTGCCGTACATTATTATCTCTATCCCC
Organism: Ichneumon xanthorius; assembly: GCA_917499995.1. Lineage (NCBI taxonomy): Eukaryota > Metazoa > Arthropoda > Insecta > Hymenoptera > Ichneumonidae > Ichneumon > Ichneumon xanthorius. Next base: position 5,993,036 of record OU824211.1, on the reverse strand, counting down.
GAATTTCTTGGCTCGCAGTTAAGGATTGCTGTCGCGACTCATTTTTTTTTTTTTTCTGCACATTTGTGAAAGTGGTCAATATGGCCCACCCCGATTGTCACGTAAATCAATCGTGCATCGGTGGGATACCAGATTTCTGGTGTTCGACACTTTTATAGTAGATTATTTTTATTATTTTTATTAATTCAACCCTTCTTCGTCCACCGTTCACGCGCCCTTGAGTAAATATTTTCCGACGCTACACAATAGAGAACCGAAACGATGCGCTATCTTCGATTCGCGACATTTGTCCCGTTAGACCTTGCTCCCTGATAGTTTCTATCGGGAAGCTTGAAAACTGTTTTTTCTTTGCAAATTTTTTGGCTCACAGTTAAAAAATTTTGCTTCAGCAAAAAAAAAAAAAAAAAAAAAAAAAAATGCAGCAACATTTCTTCGGTGCAAGTAGTGCATATGGCCCAGCCCAATTATCACGACAATCGATTGCACATGGGCTGGACATCAGATTTCTGGTATTCGCCAATTTTCCCTACAGCAGTTTATTATTATTAAATTGAACCCTTCTGGCGACCCTTGAATAAATCTCTTCCGTTGATACACAATGGAGATCCGAAACGATGCTCTATCTTCGATTCGCAGCATTCGTCCTGTTAGATGTTGCGCCCCGATCGGGACCGTGTGGGAGGTCGAAAGCTGCTTTGCCCGTCCCGACGCCCGATTAAGATCGACGCTGCGAGATACACCCGCCCGAGCTCTTTGCCCTCTCTCACCCTCGAAATTAGTCGCGGAATTAAGTTGCCTCGTAATATGCAAGCCCTACAGCTTATACGCGCTATCTCCAATGTTACCGCACCGGAGTTTCACAGCGATCGCGAATGCGCCGCTTTGATGGGACTTGAAACGCTGAGCGTTTATCGTTACCGTACGCGATCCCTACCGGAATTCCCAAAATGACGGTAACGCCGACGCGTTCGTCGAACAAGCGGGCCCATCTAACTACCGGGAGGAAACTTCGGGAATTGGTCGTGGCCGATGATGTGACGGCTGGTCCAAATTTGAATGATGGAAAATTTGAATATAGAACAATATGATGATCGCCAGGATTCGAACCCCGATTCGAACCCCGACGTTAGCGCAGCTAACCACTGCGCTAACGTCATTCATACTTTTCCATCATTAGAGGTGCCTACACACATGCAATGCTGGACCGTCAAACCCAGAGCTTGCGGCAACCTTCTCGGAGAACCACGACGAATAAAGGATGAGCTAAATATCGCGCTCCTTAATTACTTATGGATCTATTTCTCTAAAATTGCATCAACCTTCTCGGAGAACCACGACGAATAAAGGATGAGTTAAATATCGCGCTCCTTAATTACTTATGGATCTCTTTCCCTAAAATTGCATCAACCTTCTCGGAGAACCACGACGAATAAAGGATGAGCTAAATATCGCGCTCCTTAATTACTTATCGATCTATTTCCCCAAAATTGCGTTAACTCCAACGCGTGCTTCGAACAAGTTCGCTGGCCCAGATCTTGCAGCAACCTTCTCTGAGACCCACGACGAATAAAGGATGAGCCAAATATCACGGTTCTTAATTGCTTATAGATCTATTTCCCTAAAATTGCATCAACCTTCTCGGAGAACCACGCCGAATAAAGGATGAGCTAAATATCGCGCTCCTTAATTACTTATAGATCTATTTCCCTAAAATTGCATCAACCTTCTCGGAGAACCACGACGAATAAAGGATGAGATAATTCCCCCGCGCTCCTTAATTACTTATAGATCTATTTCCCTAAAATTGCATCAACCTTCTCGGAGAACCACGACGAATAAAGGATGAGCTAAATATCACGCTCCTTAATTACTTATAGATCTATTTCCCCAAAATTGCGTTAACTCCAACGCGTGCTTCGAACAAGTTCGCTGGCCCAGCGTTTGCAGCAATCTTCTCGGAGAACCACGACCTGTAAGAGACGAACTAAATATCACGCTGCTTAATTACTTATCGATCTAATTCGTCTGGCTCTATTTTTAAACCCGCTGACGCATCGACGCAGCCTCGGCGAAAGATCCCGAGGATCGTGTCGGCGGTCCTTGGAGAATTACAGTGGCAACGTCCTACTCGCATTACCGGGCTGAAAGTGAAAATCGCTGTATCGCGTGCGGCACGTAACCCGGCTGAGCTCGCATACCCGATACGTGCCGTGTATATTTGGTCGATAATTAACGCGCCGTTCGCTGCCGCTAATACGATCGCTGAAAATTTCCTGTGGGACTCCGAATCGATATACTCATTTGCTGATTTTTTTATTACCGTTGTTATTATTAGTTTTTTAATGGAGAAAGCGAGAAATGGCGAAAAATGGCGAAAAATGGCGAAAAATGGCGAAAAATTGCGAAAAATGGCGAAAAATGGCTTTCGATCTTTTCGCGGTATTGAGGGAAGGAGAAGAGTAAGATGGATTCATCGATATCGTTTCGTTCGCGCCCCTCGATTACGGTCTCTCGCCCATTTCGCAAGCCCTAAATTGGCTTTCGAAGAGTCAACGCCTCTACGCCTAAGCGGGTTGCCAAAGCTATCCCGTTAGCCTCTGATCGACAACAGATTTATCCGAAGAAGGAACCAATTTTTTTTTTTTTTTTTTCATTCCCGCCCTTCTACTTCCGGCGGGTCTCTTTCTTCATCGTGTGAGCCGATGGTATCGGATAGGTGTCGCAATTACTCGAGGACGACGAGAGCTGCAGGCTGTACACAGGATTGATCGATCGGTTCGGTTCTCCACCCTCGCTCGCTCTCCCCGGGTGACTCCAAATCGCTTTATCAGTTTGCCTTCCTAGGGGGGGGGGGGGGGGCACAACCTCCGATCAGCCGTGGCAAAGCTCTTCGCCAACAACGTTTCAACCGTCTCGTATGTATTACGATAACAAGTGTGTAGACTTGCGTTTAAGGTAGCTACGGAACTTTGGTCAAAAGAGTGCTAAATTTTCACGATTGGTTGTCCAAAATGTTGTACATTGATCAACGGTGACGGAAGTCTTGGAAGGAAGTCAAAGAAACTTATTGACAAAGATGTTTTTGGAAATACATAAAATGGTCATTGACGATTTCTCTGATGGTACATTTGAGTTGAGTTTTTTCAAATAGGAACCCTTGTTTCTTGACCAATTTTAATGTACCACGGCTCATTTTGTTTCTCAAACGTCGCTCTACGAATTCACCGAGTAGATTTTTTTTTATGGTTTTGGTCGTTTCAAAATGTCAGCAGTTTGTTTATTTATTTATTTATTTATTTATTTATTTATTTATTTAATTTACGAGCTGTACCCTTTTACTACATACAACAATAAAAATACATCAGTAAATCAGTCAATTATTAAAGGGTCTCTACTTAAAATCGGTTCAAAAATACGGATGTTTGAAAAAAAACCCAACAAAAACGTACCATCATAGAAATTTGCATTTACCAGTTGTTGTTCTTGCAAGGCCATCGTGATTAATATTTCTCTTGATTGAGGACACATGCAATAATCCAAATCAACCTCCTGTCAACAAATGCATAAAATTATGGATAAACAATTTTTTTAATTTAGCACTCATTTGTCTAAAGTGCCACGTGCAGTAGCTGCTTTAAAAACGTAAAAGAATTTGATTGTTTGAAAATTAACAATACACCTCGTCAAATAATCAGTACATAATTCGCGGGGTCCTTATTCAATTAGCAATTAATTAACATGGCACTGTTTCGTATGTTCCTCGGCGTTTCTCGAGCCCCCTTTCGAAAATACACACACGAATTAAATTTCGCTGCGCCAGCGGCGCAACAGCCGAGCCACATCCGTTACGACGTACGTGCTTGCAATTTACAATTAGTCCGCAAAGCGACGACGGGGCATCGGTGTGTGTGTTGTATCGCGTGCTAACGCGCCATCGGGACTCGCCGTCCACGAAATTACCGGCTCGGTGGCCCGAGGGGTGGGGGTTGTTCCCTCTTCTGTAGGAACAGACCGCTCTTTCGTATCCTCCCGAGGACGGATTTCCTATACCGGTTACAATTACACATCAATGATAACAGCTCCGTCCATCGGACCGCGATTTTAATTTCACTCCCGAGCACTCTCCGATTAGAACTTTTCGAAGATCGCATATCTTCGCCGAAGAATTCGCGTCGGATTTGCAACTCTTTTAGGGCCGGGGCCCTTTCGTATTCTCAGGAGGGCGGATGCCCTATAGCAGTTCCAATTACTTGTCGACGATAAGAGGATCGTTATCGGTACGCGATTTTTATCTTACTACCGATCACTCCCGCACTCTCCGATTAGAACTTCGATGATCATATATTCATACACGGAGAAAAAATGACATAGTAAAAGCAACGATACTGACATTTTACCATAAAAAATAGTTCCCAGGGGGAACGTCTACATTTTATAGTTACCACAATGACGAAAAATCATAGTTGCACCCATAATTACAGTTTGACCAAATGAATATCGACTATCGGAAATTATCTGTATAGACGTTCCCCCTCGGAACTATTCGTTATAGTGGGAAACACTATACTTTTTCTCAGTGTATACCTTCGCTGAAGAATTCGCGTCGGATTTGCAACTCTTTTAGGGCCGGGGCTCTTTTGTATCCTCCCGAGGGCGGATGCCCTATAGCAGTTCCAATTACTCGTCGACGATAAGAGGATCGTTATCGGTACGCGATTTTTATCTTACTCCCGATCACTCCCGCACTCTCCGATTAGAATTCCGAAGATCATATCGCACCCCTAGAATAACAGTGTAGCATCTCTTATGGGATTACCATATAAGATGTTACACTGTTGTTCTGAGGGTGCGATATATTCATATAGGGTAGAGCGGGGCAAAATGGGGCAACGGGGCAAAACGGGGTTTTGGGCAAAACGTCATTTTCCAATAATTTTTGGATGCCCGAATTCGCCCTATCGGATACATCAGGCTTTTCTGCCCAGTTTTGCCACCTTGCCCGATCCAAAAATGATTAGAAAATTTAGTTTTGCCCAAAAACCCCATTTTGCCCCGCTCTCCCTTACCTTCGCCGAAAAACTCGCGTCGGATTTGCAACTTTTTTAACGCCACGGTTCTTTCGGATCCTCCCGAGAAAGGATTCCCTATACTAGTTCCAATTACTCATCGACGATAATCAAATTGTAATGGGTACGCGATTTTTATTTTACTTCCAATCACTCTCGCTCTATCAGACTAGAATTTTGAAGATCATCGTTATCGGTACGCGATTTTTGTTACATTTCCCGATCGCTCTCGCACTATCGGACCAGAATCTCGAAGATCATCGTTATCGGTACGTGATTTTCGTTTTACTCCCATAACTCCCGCACTATCCGACCAAAATTTCGAAGATCATACATCATCACCGAAAAGTCGCCCAGAAACACCCGGCTTTATTTTTTTTTGTTTTTTCTTCCTCATACCCCGTCCGCCGTTAACTACCCGCGTGGTGAGCAAAACTGCATGCAGCGGCAGCGGGGTTTTGCGCGGTGCCGGGAGGGAAGAACGTCGGGGCTCATTGTGCGATCTCAGACAAAAGCTCGGTGGTTTGCGCGAGTCCACAATAGTTCTGGCTTTTCGTACGGCGACTCTCGGTGCACAGAGATATGCACGGAGGATGGCGGAGAGGTGCGCCGAGCACAGTTAGGTAGTCAGATATAGCCTCGGATAGAACACCGAGCCCTCCACTAGGCTCCCGTTATTTGCACACAGACGCGAGCCCGCGACGTTTCTAAACCGCTATCCGCCGTAACGTGCGCTCGCATCGCTATTCTACCGTGGAACGCACGGTGTGTTTACCGTACACCTGAAGAAGCTTCATAATCCGAGGTACGCGAACGGAACGCGACGTTAAAAACAACACTGAGAAAAAGAATAGTATTTTCTACTGTAGGGGAGAGCGGGGCAAAATGGGGCAACGGGGCAAAACGGGGTTTTTGGGCAAAACGAAATTTTCCAATCATTTTTGGATCGGACAAGGTGGCAAAACTGGGCGGAAAAGCCTGATGTATCCAATAGGGCGAATTCGGGCATCCAAAAATTATTGGAAAATGATGTTTTGCCCAAAAACCCCGTTTTGCCCCGTTGCCCCATTTTGCCCCGCTCTCCCCTACCAACAGTTCCTAGGGGGAACGTCTATATAGATCGTTTTTGATCGTATATATTCGATCGATTAAATTATAATTATTGTTGCAACCATGATTTTTTTGTCACTGTCATAACTATAAAATGTAAACGTTCCCCCTGGGAACTATTTTTTTATGGTATAATGTCAGTATTGTTGCTTTTACTATGTTATTTTTTCTCAGTGATGCTGCAGGGCAGAGCGCTGCGGAAACGTCGAATGTAACGTGCAAAAGCCATCCAATAACGGGTGGTCCATTTTCCCCCCATATTCGCCATACATCGTTCTCTCGCCCACCGACGGCCCGGTCGCGTTTATCCGGGAGAAAAGCCCACCCAGGTATATCGGCAATATTGGAAATATCACGCTCTACTTAGCCCCTCACTTTATTCGGCTTGCAGCGAGATAGCGACCTACGCTCCTGCAGTCGCGTATGTCGGAGGGATTTTTAGAGATGCGCAGGTAAATTCGAGAAAAAAAATCGTTCGCGACCGTCGATGCCGGAGCGGGGCGAATGCGCGAATGTCAACGCGCTGCGGCCCTCGGGGCGGATGTGATTAAAGTATTAAAATCAATCTGTTCGTTTTGGCAATAAAAGATAAGCGTCGCTTGGGGATATCGGTGTCGAATTGAGTCTCGTTTTTTTTAATGGGATCGAGACCGGCTGGGCACTTTACGCGGTCTACTTATACAGTAAAACCACAGTTTGTCCGAGGTAATGTGGGGAGAGCGTATGTCGGATAAGCAAAAGCTCGGATAAGAGGGACAACAAACATACTCATTTCAAATTTCCCAAGTAGAAATTTTCGAGCGTCACATCGGGCCCTGATAGGGTACCGATAAGGCCTTATCAGGCCCTTGTTAGGCCCTTATCAGGCCTTCTCAGGACCTTATCAGGGCCCGATATAACGCGTGAAAATTTCTACTCGGGTTGTTCTACTATTATATTTATGTGTTATTTAAAAAATAACACATCACTTCATATAAACATTAACTTTGTTAGTTAATTTTAATTTACGACATTTTTTCCTTTTTTTGAGACGTCACGATGTTCTATTATTGACTCTAGAGTCGGAACTGATGTATTTACAGCAGCTCGGGTTGGCTGTGGTTAAAGTATTAAAATCAATCTGTTCGTTTTGGCAATAAAAGATAAGCGTCGCTCGGGGATATCGGAGTCGGATTGAGTCTCATTTTTTTAATTGGGATCGAGACTGGCTGAGCACTTTCCGCGGATTTCTACTTATACAGTAGAACCCCCCTTTGTCCGAGGTAATGCGGCGAAAGCGTACGTCGGATACACCCAGAAAAATAATTTATTTGACGGCCACCGTTTATTTGGTTTAAGTAAAAAATTTATTTGATTTAAATAAATATTTATTTCATTTCAGTAACTATTTACTTGATTTAAATAAATATATATTTAAATCAAATAAATATTTTACTTAAACCAAATAAATTGTGGCCGTCTAATAAATTATTTTTCTGGGCGTAAGCGAAAGCTCGGATAACACGGACAACAAACATACTCAATTCAAATTTATTCTACTATTATATTTATGTGTTATTTAAAAAATAACACATCACTTCATATAAACATTAACTTTGTTAGTTAATTTACGATGTTTGTTCCTTTTTTGAGACGTCACGATGTTCTATTATTGACTCTAGAGTTGGAACTGGGGGTAAAAGTGGGGAATATGGCCCGGTCCATATATCATTGATTTACGTGTTAATTGAGGTGGGCCATATTCACCACTTTTACTCGATGTATTTACAACAGCTCGGGGCGGCTGTGGTTAAAGTATTAAAATCAATCTGTTCGTTTTGGCAATAAAAGATAAGCGTCGCTTGTGGATATCGGTGTCGAATTGAGTCTCGGTTTTTTAAATGGGATCGAGACTGGCTGAGCACTTTCCGCGGATCTACTTATAACCACCGAAATATTTCCCCGGACGTAGCGTTAGAACGAAGTGGGGGAAAAGTGGATTTTTCGAGCTCCTTTCCACCGTTAACTCGATTTTCCCGTCTGGCTGCGTAACGTCGATCTCGTCGAGCGCGAGGGAGTGTACGATATTATTATTTTTTTTTTTTGCACACCGAGAAAGCGCGATTTCTTCTTGCCCGGATAAGACGATCGCACGCGCCATTTGACGTCCAGGGTCCAGAGACAGATAGGCGCGTGCGTCGGTCGTTAGCAGGGAAAAATGGGAATGAAAGGAGAGCGAGAATTATGGGAAAGGCGGAAAGAGGAGATCGGGAGGAGGAGAGCGAGGCCTCTCCGTGCTATCGGCCTCCGCTCGCTTCGCTGAACGAACGTCTGAATCTCCGTTCGGTTGAGATAAAGAGGGAAAGTCGTGAGAGTAATGCGGGAGGGCACATGTCGCGTCTGCGAGAGTGCAGCCACGTCGGGTCTCTTTAAATTGCACGTCTGGAATAGGGAATAATAAACCGTCGCCCCCGGAAAGCCCGGAAATATTCCAATCGCACGGAGAGACTCAGACATTGCGGATGACTAAAATCGACTGTTTCTACTACCTCGAATCGTACGGATATAACTGGAGCGGGGCAAAATGGACCTTACCAATGTTAAAGAGGTTGGAGCACTTCACACTATACTATAAAAAAAATTGTAAATTTAATGCACCGGACTGGTAGTTTTTATGCAAAAACTGGTACATTAAATTCTATCTACAATTATGATGGAAAATGAATGTACTTTTTCAATGAAATTTAAGTAAATTATTTAAAATTAAAGTACTTTCACAGTAAAATTAAAGTAAATGGTTTAAAATACAGTATTTCCAATGTTTTTAAGACACTGAACATTAATGTTTCATCACAATTGTACATTCAATTTAATATACCAGTTTTTGCATAAAATTTTCAGTCCGGTACATGAAATTTCATACGAATTTTTTTTATAGTGTAGCCAAATGAATGTTACGTTTTAAAGTCGTTTATATCGACTTTAGGGAATAGGGAATAATAAACCGTCGCTCCCGGAAAGCCCGGAGATATTCCAAACACGCGGAGAGACTCAAACGTTGCGTCTGACAAAAATCGATTGTTTCTACTACCTAGAATCCCACGGATAAACCTGGAACGGAGCAAAATGGACCGTACCAATGTTAAGGACGTTGGAGGACTTCGCACTACACTGTAAAAAAAATTCCTATGAAATTTAATGTACCGGACTGGACGTTTTTATGCAAAAACTGGTATATTAAAGATAATGTACAATTGTGATGAATAATGAATGTTCAGTGCATCAAAAACATTGGAAATACTTTATTTTTAACAATTTACTTAAATTTCAATGAAAAAGTGCACTACTTTTTCATCATAATTGTACATTAAATTTAATATATCACGTTTTTGCATAAAAACTTCCGTTACATTAAATTTACCATTTTTTTTACAGTGTACTCAAATGAGTCTTACGTTTTAATACGGTAATGCGCTAAATGAAACACATGGACCCATTTCGGTGGAGGCAACGCGGTTTACTTCCTCGGCTAATAACACATATAATTAAGTACTAACCAACATGACGCTCTCATGCACAATCCACGTTTACTCTCAACCCCCGTCGGAAAACTGGTGCTCGGTTCTATCCGACCCGGTCGCACGAACGGACTAACTAACGGACTAATTGCTCGCGCTCTCTTTCCCTCCCAACGTCCGCGGTCTCCACCGAATTTCGGAGTTAATCGCCATTCTCCCCCCCCCCCCCTCTCCCTCTCCCTCAATCGTCACCCTTTCTAATATCCAGCGCCAATTTTTCGTGGGACCTAAAACGAAACTCCCCAACGAATGAAGCCACCGATTCATTTTGCCCCACTCTCCCACCCCACCCTAGCTAAAGCCTCATATGAGATTCCTCCAGGGTCATCGGCCGTTTCGCGGCCAGCGTACATGGTCCTCCTTATCTGCGCGGACCGACCCGCTGGCCAGGCCGGAATTGCAATTTTAACCCCTTCCCGATGTCGCGGTACTCGGGCAAACGACGCACGTACGATTACTCAGTACCTCGGTATCGCGTATACCGCCCCTTCTAAGAGTAATGGCAGGGGCCGAGCCTCGAAGGAGAGCCCGGCGTCGTTATCGTTTGGGCTGCTTCCAAAAGCGGCTTACACCGAGTCACTCGAGACTGCCGGGCTGTTACGCTGTCCTTCCTACCAATGTGCGGCTGTAAGTACAATTCCAAAAAAAAAAAAAAAAAAATGTCAATAAGCGTGTCTCTCCCGCTCCCGCGACTCCTCTAATTGGTCTCATCCTTCACGTTGTTATTTCCCTCTTCCGTAATTGATTTTTGCCATCGTCCTCTTCGACCCGAAAATTTCGCATTTGGTAAGCGCGGTTTCCCTCACAGGCGCTCAGACAGTCTGGAATCTGCACCGTCCATAAACGCACTCCGCTACCTCCTCCTCCCCCTCGAACTTCATAAAGGGATTCCGGTTATTACAGCCAGGGACGTAAACGGTCTCCTAAAACGTCAGCACCAGTCGGGGCACGAACGACCGATTTCGCGTATTGGCGACGATCCCTTTCGCCGATATCAACGTCGTTAAGCTTCGCAACAACGCTTTCAGCCGGTTATCCACCGAATTGTCTTTCGCACGGCCCGTTTACCTTCCGGCATATCCGCCTCGAACGCTGCCTTATTATACGATGTTCTCTGATCCTTCAGAAAAAAAAAAAAAAAAAAAAAAAAATACAGGGTCTCGAATACGGCGAGGGAAAAATGAGGAAAGAATCCTCATCGATACACTTGCCGCGTCACGCGAGGACTCGGTAATCCGACGGGCAAATTGCATCCCGTCATCGTTCGCCTTCGGCCCTCCTGAATGGAAAGGTCGTCGCGCGTAGACGAGCCGTCTTCTCCGCTTCTGACTCGCCGCGGTGAGGCGGGAGAGCCCGCGGTTCATATTTCATGAGGATCTCGAAGCTCGATAAAGAACCACAGCGGGGAGATGCATCGACTATTCCGGGCAGGCCCGAAGTGTTTGTTACGGTGTCGATCGAGAGGTGCCTGATGGCCGATGGGAACGGGAATACCGGAGGGAGCGCGAAAGCGACAAGCCCCCTATGGATAAAGAGGAAATGGGGATGAAGGCGATAGTGACGGAAGGGTGGCTCGGGAACATCTGTGACTGAATCTTCTTCGGCAACGGCTCACGCAGCTTGGATACCATCCAAACTCGAGTCGACCCGCCGCTCGAGGCTTCTTGCGGTTGTATTCCAGACTCAAGTGAGCTCAAGAGAGAAACACATTTTATTTTATTTTTACCAGGAATATGGCTGGAAAATCTGTTGATGAACATTATTTGTTTTTTATGTTATTGATGAAGATGAGGTGCTTTTCGCTGTAGGCGGTCCAGCTCGTGTTATAAGATCAAAGAGCCTTCGTTCTGTGTAAATATGCAAGATTCATGCGTTTCGAACAGTCAGACAAGCTCACATCGAATGCAAAGTCGCTTTATATCGAAATCGGACGTTTGAGTTTTACTTTTGCTGTAGGCGCTCCAGCTCGTATTGTAAGATCAAATAGCCTTAGTTTTAGGTAAATACGCAAGATTCATGCGTTTCGAGCAGTCAGACAAGCTCCCATCGAATCAAACAAAGTCGCTTTATATCGAAATCGGACATTTGAGTTTTTCTCTCGCTGTACACTGAGAAAAAGGATGGTATTTCCTACTATAACGAATAGTTCTCAGGGGGGACGTTTATATAGATGGTTGTGATAGTATATACTCAATTGATTAAACTACGATTATAGTTACAACTATAATTTTTGGTCATTGTCGTAACTGTAAAATGTGGACGTCCCCCCTGGGAACTATTTACTATGTAAGTTTTTCTCAGGGTAGGCGCTGCAGCTCATATTATAAGATCAAAAACCCTTAGTTTTATGTAAATACGCACGATTCATGGATTTCGAGTAGTCAGGCAAGCTCCCATCGAATATAAAGTCACTTTACATCGAAATCGAAGATTTTAGTTTTGCACTCACTATAGTCGCTTCAGCTCGTAATATAAGATCAAAAACACTTCGTTCCCTGTAATTACGCAAGATTCATGCGTTTTGAGCAGTCCGAGAAGCTCCCATCAAATGCAAAATCGCTTCCTATCGAAATCGAACATTTTAGTTTTACGCTCGAGGGTCTGAAAAGGCGATTGGAATTGATTATGTGTCCCAAGGACCTCGATATTCGTGATTTGAAACTGAACTCTCTCGAGTATATTGGCAATCCGACTGACGGATATACGAGAGGTCGAAGGAACGTAAAGACATTTTTTTTCTAGTGGAATTTAAAAGTAATTTTCTTCTTGCTGTTGGGTTTCCGACTCAAGTGCCTTTTTTAAATATAGAGCGAATGATATTTTATTTAATTTTTACCGCGAATAAATCTGTAAAATCTGTTGATTAACATGTTTCTTTTTAAAATATAATATTGATGAACACGAGGGCCCTGACAAGACGGTCGGAATTGATTATGTGTCACAAGGACCCTCGATATTCGTGATTTGAAACTGAGCTCTCTGAACGGGAACGGGTCTCCCGAGAATATTGGCAATCCGGCTGACGGGTACACGAGAGGTCGAAGCAAAGTAAAGTAATTTTTTTTTCTCGTGGAAATTAAAAGTTATTTTTTCTTCTTGCCGTCATGTTCCTGACTCAAGTGCCTCTATGCCCGCTTCGATATATACCGATTAATATTTTCTTTTATATCACTCGGTGGGAAAATAGCGGTTTTGCGCGAAAAACCCCATTTTCACACCTTCCCATTTCACACCTCGTGAAATAAAAATTGAAACTCTGAACTCGTAAATAAATAAATATAAATAAAAATTAAAAACTGAACTCGTGTGATTGAAACACTCGCCTTCGGCTCGAGCTGCAAACTCACACTCGGTAGAAAAACTTTTATCGCACTAGTATCGTAAATTACTATTATTTTTATCGCGAATTAAATCTATAAAATGTGTGCATGAACTTTTTTTCCATTAAATAAAATATATATTATTCATATATACGATGGCATGAGAATCTGCTGGAATCGATTATGTGTCACAAGGACCTCGATAATCGTGATTTCAAACTCTCTGAACGGGAACGAGTCTCCCGAGTATATTGGCAATCCGGCTGACGGCTCTACCAGCGGTTGAAGCAAAGTAAAGTCAATTTTTTTTCACGTGGAAATTAAAAGTTACTTCTACTTTGATTTGCTCGCGCTTCTTTCGCGAACCGCCCCTCTCTATCTAAACATATATATATATACATCCATATATAAGAAAGAGCAGAATCTCGCAAACGAGAGACAAAGTTCCACTCGTGACGTTTTTCCCGTGACTGGAAATTTCCCTGGAGACGCGCAGGAGAAACCTCGCACGTCCAGGAGTGCGGTCGCGTCTCCCATTTCGTTCTCTCTGCGTGCTTGAGGATGTCTGCCAAACCGATACACCTAATACACCCCCTCCCTCGTGTAGTATTCTTTTACATTTGGCAACAGTGTTACGTAGATCGAATCTATTCCCCGAATCTATCCCCGAATCTATTCCCCGAATCTATTTCCTCCGAATTATCTTGACAATTTTATCACTACATTGTTCAGTAATTTGCGACTTTTACTGTTTCGGAGTTTGCTGTTCATTGGCTCTTGAACTTCAAATTGCGAACACGTCATTCCTACCACACAAAATTATATCCCATGTGCTATAATATTGGGAAGTCGTTTTTCGTACCATGTGGAATTCGACATGGATGGGCAGTTAGAATTGCGATTGAAAAAAAAATGCTGGCAAGTCAGATGGCATTTATATGCTGAGACAACGAAGCAGAGCAATTTCAGATTATAAATCACAATTTTGGAAACCAGCACATAATTTTTCTTCGCCAAACAATGTACGTTTTGACTGAAAACAATTGTTAAATTAACGACTAACAATTATGAAGACTAAGTAGTATGTATGGAATTTGACATGAATGGGCAATTAGAATTGCGAATGAAAAAAATGGTGACATATGAGAAGGCATATGAGGAGAAAAACAGCAAAATAATTGCAAATTATAAATCAGAATTGTGGACAGAGGGTCCATAATTTTTATTTGTCAACGAAGCGTACTTTTGACTCAAAGCAATAAAAAAAAAATAACAAGTGAGCAGTAATTGGAATCGATATGGACCAGCACTTAGAATAGCGTTTGGAAAAAATGGCATACGAAATTGGCATTTATGTGCCAGGAAAACAGACCAAAAACAATACCAACTTATAAATCATTATAAGCACTATAAATCATTATTGCAGCTTACAATCCTGGACAGAGCTTCATAATTTTACTTTCCCAACAAACCGTACTTTTGATCGAATTATCGAATTAAAGCCAAAGAAGATTTCGGTCCTTTGCGGACAGTGATTGTTCGTTAAACGTTCGAACCATTTATTTTCTCTTCGGCTCCGATGGCGTGGGCGAGAACATCGCTTCGATTTATTCGGACCGCTTCGCGGAGCGATTGACTCGACAATTTCCTGAGGACCGATGAGTTCGCGTCGGGGCAGTCTCACTGCGTAATTACATCGAGCGTTATTTCTCCTCGGCTCCGGGTTTATATATACACTGGCGCGTACGCCAGGGGTAAAACTCTCTTTCGCCGGAGGGCCCGGCCGGCTCGATGCGATTTCCGTTACGACCGCCTTTTTCCATTTCCCCGGAGGACCGCGGAACGAGTGCGCGAGGCACAGGAAGAAATTGATTGAGACGTATCTCCGTCGCGGGGACGGATATTAAAACGTTCCACCGCACCGGAGAGAACGAACGAGACACGGGATGTACGCGGAACGGAGACCAGCGCTGCTCTCGCACATCCACAAATCCTACAGAAAAAAAAAAAAAAAAAAAAGCTCACCCCGAGCCTGGGATGGAACTCGCGTTACCACTTTTCCTCCTCCAAAAATTCGCTTCCCTCTCGAAGGAATTACAAGAAGGCTCTCGCGGAGAGAAGAAAGCGAGGGGTGCAAAAAAAAAAACGGCGCGTAGAATTGAGGGTATATAAAAAAATAAATAAAAAAAAAGCTCACGCGTGGAATCGGACGATGAATCAGCGGGGCGAAATCACCGGGATTAAATTTAATAAAACAGACATTGGCAATCTCGGAAAGTAGGATTGGCCGCTGCGCGGCGGCCACGCGGGGGATTCGTTAATATTTTATAATCCGAGTGCGGAGAGTGCGAGAGGAGGAACGACGAAGAACAGGCGAATAAAACGGTCCGCCTCGATTGGCGAGGAAGAGGAGAGCACGCGAGGTACGCAGAAGGGACGCGATAGCTTTTCCTTTTCCTTCTTCGCGGACCCAACTTTTTTTCATCGCAGGTGAAATTCAGGTTTTTTTTTTTTTTTTTTTTTTTTTTTTTTTTGGACGAGGGTACGTGTGTGATTGGAAGAGGAGGAGACACACGTCGATCTGCCCGCATCTCGCGAATAGGAAACTCGCGACTCGTCCTAACTCGAAGATACAGGCGTCAGACCAATTTTCCTCAACCTGCGTCATTCGCGGGATAAACGAGGGAGGGAGAGGAAAAAAAGTTAACTGCTAAGAGATTCCCGGTAGGGAAACGCAATTACGCTGTCCTTCGGCCTGTCGCCTCGTGACGGATGAGAAGAGACATCTCTATTTTTTACTTTTTATTTTTGTTTTTATTTTTATTATTCTATTTTGAGGGCCTCGCGACTCGTGCCGCTAATTTTACATCGACCTATTTTGCACTTTGGGTGGTGTCATTAAAAAATGTCTCAGAAACGGAAGAGTACTCAGTCGTTGAGTTAACAATGACGTCACTTATCAATAAAAAAAGTTAACAACCACTGGCCGGTCCATCCTCCCCTACACAAAGAAGTTAGGTTTTCGGGAGATTTGTTGAACAATTTTATTTTTTCAATAAATTTGTTAATAACATGTTGGAATTATTATTATGCAAAATTAACATTTTCAGTACCTTTAATATGCTTGATTTATTTTTTCAAATTTTTATACCATCGAGAAGTCTTTGCAATTCCCTCTTATTTCTCTGAGACTTGTGCCAAGTGAACACTATTCGCAAGGACTGTCTTAAAAATCCCAACGACACTCTCAGAAGCGAAACGGTCCTCAATCGTTTCGTTATCCTGACGTCAGTTCTGAATAAAAATGAAAAAAAAAACATAATCCAATACTAAAGTACGAGTAATCGGTTGATGGAAGGTGTGTAAACCGCTTACTGTTACTACTTTAAAATTATTATATTTGTTATCACCAATTTAATATTATTTATTGTTAAAAATAAAAAATTAATTTTATATATGTTCTGTAATAATAATAAAAATTATACTATAATTATAAATAATTAAAATTTACTATTTTCTTTCGAGGTGTAAAAAGGCGCAACTGTGAATAAATATCAATATCAATAAAAATCTAAATCAGCCTGGCTGTTATCAGCCACTGGCCGGTCGACCCGCCCCTACGCAAATCGCACCGAGGGCGCCATCGCTGTACAACAGCGAACTCTAATCGGAGAAAGAGGATTTCCCGTTACCGCAGAACAATGCTCGCAGCGATTCCTCTGCCAGCTCGCACTCTGTTTATGCGAATACAATGCCTATAATTTCTGAAAGGATCTCGCATTCTCTCTGGCTTCGGGCAGAACTCTCTCGGCCAGGCGACAAGTTTCCCCAAAGTGGAACTTCCTCCGCTGGGGGAAATCCCATTTGTACTGTTTCTTGCGGTACGGTACTTATTCGTCCGCGTCCACCCCTCCGTTACGAGGCTGCCACACTTGTCGCTACTCTCGTCCTCCCACCTCGTCTTGCCGTCTCCTCGAGACGAATCTACGTTCCGTTCGGATCGCTGTCTTCCAGACAAATTATTCCAACAAAACGCACGTCTCCGGCGGTCTCGAGCGTGCAGCAAAAACTTTCATTGCCGTACATTCCCGGTGCGAGTTTACAAGATCCAACGAAGCTTCTCGTCCGGATCGATTATTAAATCCTTGCGTCACGTCTGACGCCACCTAAGTTCGAGAGAGGAATCGGAGAGCCTACAAACACTTCTCGATGGACTGAAAATCTGTAAAAAATTCGGCGTATCGAAAGTGCTGAAAAGATTGTTTTTGCATAATTATAATTCCAAAATGCTATTAACAAATTACTGAACAATAAAAATTGTATCTTTATAAAATAATTTTTTTTTTACTTTTTTTTTTGCTACAAAAATGATTTGGCAATTTTTCTGAATACATATGCATTTTCTCAGAATTTACGTAGTGTTTGAAAATTGCGATTTTAAACAAATTTTAACAAAAAAAAAACAATTTTCAAAAATTACATAAAATTCTGAAAAAATGCATACGTATTCCAAAAAAGTAACAAATTATTTTCATGAGAAAAAATAATTAGGTTTCCGGGTAATTTGTCTTACAATTTTTATTTCTCAGTAATTTGTTCATAACATCTTGGAATTACAAATATGCAAAAACAATATTTTTAGCACCTTCCACAGGCTTGATTTTTTTCAGATTTTTATCCGATCGGCAAGTGTTTGTAATTCTCTCCTATTCCTCTCTCAAATCTCAAACTTAGGCTGTACCAGACACGACGCAAGGTCTACCTTAAACACCCCCTTTTTTATCCATCATCATTTTCCTCTCTTCATATTTATTTTTTTTTATTCTTCAAGGAATAAAGCTTCTCGCGGTTTGACTGACGGGTTGAGCGTCCGTGAATTACGGACCGGTCGAAAGGATCGAGAATCCTAAGCTCGAGTTCGAGAGACCCGCGTCGATGATCTTGCACAGCCTCGCAAACGCCTTGGATAATTAATCACCGTTCGACAGCGTGAGAGTGCCAGCAGCGTTCGCTTCGCTCCCGCGGCACACTGTGCCATTCAATGCCATCGGGAGTTGTATCGATTATGCACTTCGTACGCTCGACTGTACGTTTCCGTCGGCGAGCTTTTCTTCGGAAGAAATATCGCTTGAAATTCTAGGGGGTTGAGGGGGGGGGGGGGGGGGGGGTCGTGGTAGGGGAAGCGATAGAATGAAAACTCCTCGGAGCGTTTCCGGGGAATCCCCGAGACCCAATTATTCGAGGCCACCGTAAAGTTCGGACGGAGTTTATTTGTCAGGGCCGCTGTTGAATGTGGACCGGAAGGAGAGGATCCTCGTGTATCCTGGTGGCGTCTAACCGGCGCGTGACTCATTTCAGGCGGCGGATTGGCGCGCCCGAAGATGACGCTTAATCTGGAAGGGGGTGGAAACGCCGTGGCCGGAAGTGGCGCGGGGACCGGTGGCGTCGTCGTCGTCGGTGGCCAGCTCATCCCAAAAAAACCTGGCGGTCTCAGCCTCGGATTGCCGCTGGAAATAACAACGAGCCGAGCATCGGCGGACCTCGTCGACGTCGAGCTACCCCTCGATAGACAAGGGTTCGTTTTAATCGCCGTTCCCAATACTCATTAATAGCGCTGAATTTAAAACAAAAACATGATATCGAGAGAAAGAAAAAAATAATTTCTAATGCAAATTTTATATATGTATATATACTAGCGATTACATTTTTGAGTATCTGGAGTATATGTGAGTATATGTGAGTATATGTGAGTATTTGTGAGTATTTGTGAGTATTTGTGAGTATCTGTGAGCATATGTGGGTGTAAGTATCCGGGTGAGTGACTGTGAGTAACTGTGAATATCCGTGTGAGTATCTGCAAATGTTTGTGCGAGTATCCAGATGAGTATCCGGATGAGTACCTGGATGAGTATCCGGATGGGTATCCGGATGGGTATCCGGATGGGTATCCGCATGAATATTCGGATGAGTATCCAAGTGAGTATCTGTGAGTAGCCGTGTGAGAGTATCTGTGACTATCTCTGGGAGTATCTCTGAGTATCTGTGAGTATCTGTGAGTATCTGTGAGTATCTGTGAGTATCTGTGAGTATCTGTGAGTATCTGTGAGTATCTGTGAGTATCTGTGAGTATCTGTGAGTATCTGTGAGTATCTGTGAGTATCTGTGAGTATCTGTGAGTATCTGTGAGTATCCGTGAGTATCTGTGAGTATCTGTGAGTATCTGTGAGTATCTGTGAGTATCTGTGAGTATCTGTGAGTATCTGTGAGTATCTGTGAGTATCTGTGAGTATCGATGTGAGTATCGATGTGAGTATCTGAGAGCATCGATGTGAGTGTCCAATCGCCATGAACTTTATTACAATGTAGATATTTTTTTCAACAGATGGTACCACGGATCGATAACGAGAATCGAGGCTGAGGCGGTGCTTCGACTTCTTCGGGAGGGTAGCTACTTGGTGAGAAACAGCGAGTCTACAAAACAGGATTACTCACTGTCCCTGAAGTGAGTATTAGTCGAAAGTTTCCCGAGTTTCCCCGAACGCTCCTCACAATCCTCGGGACACAAGATCCCGGTGTTACACCCTGCCAAACTTATTTGCATCGAGATACTCTCGTAGAGGGTGCGAATAAAATATGCACGCGGGCTCGGCTTACCTCGCCGTTTGATCCCGCCCGCATATTCCGCCAGCGAAATTTAATTCGACACTTTTTTCTTATATTCTTCTTCGCTTGTAATGTTACAGAAGCGCCAGAGGCTTCATGCACATGCGGATACAGCGGAACGAGGATCTCAACGCTTACATACTCGGTCAATTCAGCAAGCCATTCGAGAGCATACCGGAAATGGTTCGCCACTTCAGCGTCAATCGTCTTCCGATTCGGGGCGCCGAGCACATGTGTCTCCTGCATCCGGTCATAGCGCAGCTTTTGTAGCGCATCTATCGGAGCGCCCTGTAAGGCGCTGCGTTGCCTAACGCCAACCGACCCACCGTACCCGGGCTCTATTCGTCGTAGTTATTTTTTATTTTTATTTTTTAATTTTTTTCATTGGCTTCGAGGAGAGGAGAATGTAAAAGAGAAGCGAGGACACCGTGGAAAATTAAGAACGAGATTGATAACCGAATGTCTCGCGAGCGTCGTTCGTGGATTTCCATTTACCGGAAACGGGGAAAGCGAGCGTCGCCCAATCGACGCTCGACGAGACGACAGAATGGCCTGTGAGAGGACAATAATTGAGTCGATTGGAAACTACAATGTTTTTTTTTTTTTTTTTTAATGGATTAACGGAGAAACACGATTACAGTACAAAATAATTATGTCCATGACGATTATGATATACGGGAGGGGGAATTCAAGGATTTAACGCGTAAGAAACTGACGAGCCGTGTCGGGAGTTCCAACCGATAAGGAGCTCGCGTCCTAACTCCATTTCACCTGGACTGAAACTACTCGGGATAAACTCAGACGCTTCGCCCAAATGAGCCTGTGAGCTCTTGCGCGATTGATTATTGTCACACGTTCCAAGTCCAGGGCTCTCACGTTCCTCACTGGAACGTACACGTAAGACGTTTTCCCGCCTGTACGAATGATATTGTTACATTTTTCGCAGCCATAGGAACAAGTCTTCCCTGATTATGAAGAGAGTTAATGAAAAAAAAGAAAACAGCGCAAAATCTACCTCCGCAAGATTCGTGACGAATCTGTTAACGGATCGAGGAACGAGCAAGAAGAATTCAGCCGAGACGCTGAAGCGAAGTGACGAGAATGAAAATTTATCGATTCGACGGGAAGAGAGATTCGCATTGAGAAAGAAAATCGATCGAGTCAACGAAAGCGCTCACGGGTGGCTAAACAATTTTTTTGGTTCATCGAACGAAATAATTGTCGCAGTAAAGCGAGGAAACATTCGATCCGACGGCCCGTTGGTTTGATCAACGAGCTGTTACTTTCGAACAAACACACCGGAGCTGGGCAAAGTACAAAAAAAATAGTTCGAGTACAAAGTATCACAAGTATTCGAAGGATGAAATACTTTTTGTACTTGAAGTATTTATGAAGTACTTTTTACAATTCTGTTAAGCGTTAAACGTTATCTGGGATTTAAAAAAGGGTGCAAAGCAATTTGCACACGGTTTGTTTTTCGTAATTCGTCGTTTTGAGACTATTTTTAGTCTATTATTCGCTTTTCTTTTCTTTAAAAAAAAACAACAAAAAAAACCATAACAAAATTAAAACGCTCCCTTCTCGTCCCATCTCGTTTTTTATGGCATTTTTTTCGGAAATAAATTCTCGTTAAAATTATACTTATTGAAAAGTTCAGACCCATAATCATATGTTAATAGAAATACGATGTCATTGCTGCTCGCCGAGTATTTGTTATGCGAAAGTATAATCAAAAAGTATTTGTGCTTGGTACTTGAAATCGTAAAAAACTGCTTGAAGTACTAAAAAATATGTATGTACTTCAAGAATGCACTCGAAGTACGAAACAAATACCCGTTACTTCAAGTACTGAAGTAACGGGTCCAGCTTTAAACCAAAGGTTTGTTTCACCATCCGCAAGCGTACATTTCGTTGACTCAATCGATTCTTTTATCTCTGTGCGTGGACGCGATTTTGAACTGGACAAAACGGCGAAAGCAATGCCAAATCTAACTTCCAAAGCGAGCGTCGTCTCGCGGATATGACGACAGCGCTCGGATAGTCCATTGTCGCTGATAAGTATGATAGGATAAGTTCGCCAATCGACAGGGAACACGCGACAAGCCGAAGAATAATAAAAATTCTACGGTCGGTCAGTCCGGAATTTTGATGACTCGCCGATCCACTAAACGCGAGTCATCCGTCCGACAGTTTATAAGTTGATGTATTATGATGAATGAGGAGGAGGAGGAGGAAGGGGAGGGCAACTGATACATATTTTTTAATGTGATATTAATTTGTTACAGAGGCTAGCCTAGTTTTACCTGTGATTCGTTATTACTCAATTATACACCCCGTATCCGTTTGTCATCATTGAGTGCAATATTCTTGGGGTAATTAATATGATTATTATCAACATTATTATTATTATTATTAATACAACTATTATTATTATTAAACTATAATCTTCGTAGCGGTGATCGGCAGGTGCCGGCCCGATAAAGTTAACGTCCGTGGCGTAACAATAATAATTTGTCCGAACTGAAAAGTTCCATTTCGCGACGCTCGTTAGTCGTAATATTTTTGTTGATCGTCGTGAATGAGATGTGTGAGCTCAGTATTTATATACGTAACACGCGTATACTCGCGACCAGGGGGGTGGGGGGCGAGAAACGAGCGCCAGTGCCATATATTGATTTTTCACGTTTACTCTTCGTTCGTTAAAAAATACGTCCATTGCCTCAGTACCATTGGTTCAGAAGCAATAATACATTCCGTACGTGAGAAAGAAGCCTATCGTCGCTCTTTGCGAAGCACGATGAATCTCTCTGTTTCGAGGATAATAAACTACGTGAACGACGATGTATAGAGAGAAAGAGATGCGATGAAAAAAAAAAAAACAAAAAAAAATTTTGTGAAAGATAAGAAGAAGATCGGTCCGTTCAAGTTTATATTATATTTATATTTTTCTACGTTTAAGATATAGCGCCATTTTGTTCGAATATTCTCCGCTCGATCCTTTATAAACGTGAACCATCAACCA
The DNA here is from genome assembly GCA_917499995.1 of Ichneumon xanthorius. Lineage (NCBI taxonomy): Eukaryota > Metazoa > Arthropoda > Insecta > Hymenoptera > Ichneumonidae > Ichneumon > Ichneumon xanthorius. The sequence goes on along the minus strand of OU824211.1, from coordinate 5,970,298 downwards.
AAACTAAAAATTCGATTATACCAAACAAAAAAAAAACGAATGGAAGAAAAAGGAAACCGTTGTACTTTAAGCTGCCAGTATTATTAATTGTAATCGATAATGCATATCGACGTTAAAGGTTGCCGACATTTATTATTGTCCGTATGCCGAAGCGTTTATTGAAAAAACTATATAATCTACGTAATATTTATTTGGTAATTGTAGCTATCGCCACTGAGCGATTTTTTTTTCCGTACGTTTATTTAACCATACATAAGGCCGTATAACTCGTGTTAAACTTAGGGCATATACGTTAATGTAGGGTCGAGTACCATTGATATTTATCACACGCTGTCTGTATATCATAATGGTAGCTGATAACCGAGTAACGTGTAGATACTCCCTGTACCTTAAAATTTATATGATGTAGCGTCTAACTTCTATATATTGAATTAGTATATATATATACATATATATATATATATATAAACGAGTAAGCCTAGTCCACAGCCGTTTAGGGCTCGTAGTTCGTACCCCGGAGGAAAGGCCCATCGACCGAAGACAAACCAATTTAATTGTGCAATTACAGTAACCGCGTATATTTGACTTCTCCAGTTATAGCAGCACTGCCCTCGTGGAAGGAAAGAAAGCAAAAAAAAAAAAAGAAAATGGGCCGCGCGGTATAGAAAGGGTAATCGAGGCGCAAATTATTTTTGTTGTTGCAGCAGAATTGTCAACGTTCCGAAAATGAAAAAATACTTCGCGTCGGAAGTAGCAATGTAATTTGGAAGGATCCCAATTAAATAATAAAAAATTTCATAAGACCATGTATTTTATTACTTCGTCGACAATTTTAACATTTATTCAACGGAAGCTCCGTCATTCCTTCGTTCTCCGTCGTTCTGTGTAAAGGGCCGATCGATCGAAGACGAGCCAATTTAATTGTGCAATTGCATTAACAGCGTATATTTGACTTCCCCAGTTATAGCAACTCTGCACTCGAGGAAGGAAAGAAAGAAAAAGAAGAAAACGGGTCGCGCGGTATGGAAAGGGTAATCGAGACGCAAATTATTTTTGTTGTTGCAGCAGAATTGTCGACGTTCCGAAAATGAAAAATGTAATTTGGAAAGATCCCAATGAAATAATAAAAAAAAATGCATAAGACCATGTATTTTATTACTTCGTCGATCATTCTAACATTTGTTCTCCGTCGTTCCGCGTGAAAGGCCGATCGATCGAAGACGAGCCAATTTAATTGTGCAATTACAGTAACCCTGTATGTTTGACTTCTCCAGTTATAGCAGCCCTGCACTCGTGGAAAGTCAGAAAGAAAAAGAAGAAAACTGTCTGCGTGGTACAGAAAGGGAAATCCAGGCGCAAATTATTTTTAATTGTTGCAGCGCTTCAACAACGAAAGTAATTCTTCGAAAAATTGTCAACGTTCCAAAAATGAAAAATACTTCGCGTAGGAAGTAAGAATGTAATTAAAAAAAAATTCCGATAACAAACAAATTTCACAATGTATTTCATTACTTCGTCAATAATTTTTACATTTGTTCGACAGAAGCTCCGTCATTCCTCGTGTTCGTTCGTGGCCTCTTCGCCTCCGAATTCCTCGGGAGTGCGTTCACCATCCGGAGTGGTTTCGCGCACGGCTTCATCGGTAGGACCCGGAGGCTCCAGGATTACGTCAGCCTCGTCCACGATCGTTCCGGGAGGCGCGCTCGGCGGAGTCGACGGCTCCAAGCGGATTTCTTCGACCCTCACCTCGGAGGGCTCTTTTATCGGTTCCGACGCTCTTCTCGCACTCGGTCTCTTCGGCGCCTGAGCGGTGCTCGAGCGTCTCTGGCCGACCTGACTCTGTCGCTGAGAGACCGGAGCCGCTTCGGTAATCTGTACAGTGACAAAAAAAAATCAAATCAACCATACAAATATCTGTGCTCCAAAAAAAAAAAAAAATAATTCTTTGTACTGCAGCACATACCGATGGCGATGGCGGAACCGACGGAGGGATCTCGAGGCTGTCCCCGTCGCCGCAAGGTCCACACACGTCCGGCTTTCCAGGCATAGCTCGGCTTCGATACAACTGACCATCGTTTCCGCGCACGACACCCTCGGTGAGCTGGATGGCTTCCGGTCCCCACTGGGTCAAAAAGTGTCCCATCCTCATGACCCTCTGCTGCGGCGTCGTTATAGTGTGGCTCCCGCCGCAGTAACGATTGCAGAGATGATCCCTGAAAGGAGGAAAGATTCCTGAAAGAAGTCGGTCGAGGATCGCCATACAAATTTAATGTACCGGAAAAACAAATGTAAAAAAAAATGTAAATTTAATGTAACTTAATGGAGTCGAAGTTTTTATACAAATCTGATACATTAAATTGTACAAAAAAAAATGTATAATTGTGATGAAAAATTAATATACTTTTTCGTTGGAATGAAGTGAATTATTAACATTAAAGTACTTTCATAGTGAAATTAAAGTACATTATTTTTAGTAATTAGTTCCAATGTTTTTCATACACTGAACATTAATTTTTCATCACAATTCTCCATTAAATTGAATGTACCAGTTTTCCCATAAAAACTTCAAATCCAGTACATAAAATTTACAATATTTTTTGTACGGTGCACCATAGTTCGCCTTCGACTACGATGCACCTCCGAATCGATGATTGCACCAGTTCGGCTATTGAGGACGAGGAACGCGTCGTACCTCGGAGACCTTGCCAATGAGTCTTCCCTCAAGGGCTTCGCCTTTCTCGCCATTTCCTGCATCGCCGCCTCGAACTGAATCATGTTCCTGCTGTGAGGTAGTCTCCTCTGCTGCTTCCTGACCTGGTCGAGCTCGTAGGTCAGGTAGGGTTTTATGCTCTTGGAGCAGGGCAACGTCGGAGCTTGATGATGCGCCCCTTCCTCCATCCTCATGACAACGTTGGCGTCGCACGATATGCATTTAACATCGCTATGGATAAAAAAAAACAATACTCGTTGTGGCAAACCCTGGATAAATTTTCAACGAAGCCAGCGCACACTGAGAAAAAGAATAGTATTTTCTACTATAATTATAATTATTATGGATAAATTATAATTATTGTTGCAACCATGATTTTTTGTCACTGTCATAACTATAAAATGTAAACGTTCCCCCTGGGAACTATTTTTTATGGTATAAAGTCAGTATTGTTGCTTTTACTATGTTATTTTTTCTCAGTGCAGCGTGCGATTTTCTCATTACTCGCCTCAGCATTTTCTTAACTCCGGCAGCCTCGTTGTCCCGGCGCATTTCCGCAAGGGCCTTCAATTTTTCCTGCAACGTCTTCAGCCTGTTGTTGACGAAATCTTTGAGCGGCGATATCTCGATCTTGTCGAGTTTGCCCTCGATCTCCCGCTGAACCTCGTCGAGGGCCTGCTGCCAAACGGACTCCTGCTGGCCGAGCTTAGCGATGGCGTCCTCGAGGCCCCTGGCGAGATCGTCGCAGGCCGCGTCGAACTGATCGTGGGAGACCTTGCGGTTGACGGCCTGAGCGTCCGCTTTGTCGGCCAGGGCGTCCTCGAGGTCCTCCTTGTCGGCCTTTATCGTCTTCAGCAGTTCTATCTGCTCGATCAGCGCCTGCTCGAGGGGTAAAACATGTCATCAAGGTCATTGACCTTTTTTTCGTTATTTCCACCGCTTCTCAAAGCTACTGCCTCATAGCGGGTCGGCTCGGTTGATGCGTAATTACTAAGTCCTCTTTTTCACTGTTATGTCCAATTCTGTTTTTTGTCCTTACGCACCGAGCCAGTCCCCCCATTTCTGCGGCTGCAGCCGACTTCCCCACTGTATCGCATTCACCTTAGTCTTACAACTAAAGGCATACACCCAGAAAAAAGATTTATTCGAATCAAATAAATTTCGATCTTCGAATGACGTTTATTAAGATGAAAGAAATGTTTCGTTGCCTTAATAAAATCTTTATTGGATTCAAATAATGGCTTTTCTTTACTTTCAGTAAAAAAAATTATTCGAAGTGACTATTTATTGATTTGTACTTTAAAATAAATGTTTATTCCACAAAAAAAATCGAATCATTGAAAATACGATTTTTAATAGATATTTATTCGCGCCAAAGAAATTATGTATTTGGCACCAAGACAAAACGCGGCAATTATCCGGCAACGCGCATTATAGAGTCGTGAAGACGTCAATAAAAAGAATAATACTATCCAACAAATAAATATATTAGAATTTAATCAATGCTCTATTAGGTTATGAACCAAATAAACATTTTTCTTCGTCCCTAATAAATTTTCTTTGATTGGAATAAACTTTTTTCTGGGTGTAGGGAAACTACAAAAAACCTATGCCGATACAGTCGGTCTCAGATTCGCTTCACGGCATCGGACGTCCAATTTCATCGAGAATGTAAACATGGACTACAGCTATATACTTGGGACACACACGGACAACTACGCGTGTGCCTCAAGTATATATCTGAAATTATGTCCCGCCCATATTTTTATTTCTTGACAAAACTACGGCACCGGAAATCGAACCCTCGACCTACCGGTGCTCTGGTTTAGAGGCGAGCACGCTGACCACTAGACCAACGCACCGGTTTCAGGTCATTGACTTTACGTCTTAGGTCAGGATCGGGTCATTTTGCATATAGCGATTCCTCGCGATAACAGACGGCTAACACTTGTGTGAGCTTCCCGATTATCCTTGTCGTCCATCAGCCTCGAAGCTGTTTGGTTGATCTTCTCCATATCGGCCTGAATGGCCTGAATCTTGGCGACGAGGTCACCGACCCCTCCCGCTCCCTCAAGGCCCACACCGGTCTCGCTGTTGATTCTGTCTGTAACGCAGCCCATTTCCTTCTCGAGATCCGCCACTCGAGAGTCAAGGTCACTTAGCGCGCCCGAGTACGTAGCTTCGACGCTCCTGATGGCCTCCATGCATCGGGCCATTTTTTCGTCGTCGAATTCCTCCGCGTTGACCGCACTCGCCGCTCTATCTTTAGCCGCTGGTCGGGGACCAGCGGACACGGAAGATCTCGACGCTGTCTTCTTGCTCGTGACACTCGCTGCAACCGAGGCAGCTTTCTCTTCGGTACCGGAAACGGCGGCTGCGCTGCGAGCTGCGGATGGACCGGTACCGCTCGGAGACTCGCCGGCCGGCTCGTTTCCGGTTCCCGATGGGTCACCGGCAACGGAAACTCCATCGAAGCCGACTGCCTTCGACGGTCCATCGATGACCTTCGTGGTCAGATCTTGAACCTTCTTCTGCACGCCGGTCATCTCGTTCTTCAGCGCGGCGACATCGTTCTGCAACTCGGTCAGATCGACGCCTCCTGGTCAGCGGGAATCGTACTTTCATTAGTACCGTCACAATGCGAAGAGATTTTTACCGAGAAAAAATTACATAGTCACAGCGACAATACTGACTTTTTACCATAAAAAATAGTTTCCAAGGGGGAGTCTGCATTTTATAGTTGCGATTATGACGAACAATCATGGTTGCAACCATAATTGTAGTTTGACTAATTGCATATAAACTATCAGAAACTATCATAAACTATCATAAACTATCGGAAACTATCATAAAGTATCGGAAACTATCATAAACTATCGGAAACTATCAGAAACTATCGGAAACTATCGGAAACTATCGGAAACTGTCGCAAACTATCAGAAACTATCGGAAACTATCAGAAACTATCGGAAACTATCAGAAACTATCGGAAACTATCAGAAACTATCGGAAACTATCAGAAACTATCGGAAACTATCAGAAACTATCGGAAACTATCAGAAACTATCAGAAAGTCTATACAGACGTCCCTCCTGGGAACTATTCGTTATAGCAAGAAATACAATAATTTTTCTCAGTGCGTCGATCGAGGGTCGCACCTATGACGCTGCGTCGTTTTCCGGTCGACGATGTTTTTCTCTGAACCGCGGACTCGTTCGAGGCTGTCTGATCGTTGCTTCTCTCCGGCGATTTATCTGCTCGCTCGGAAGTCGGAGCTATCTGAGCGGTGGAGGCGATCGGTGTGGTCGTGGCAGTGAGATTTTGGCTTACGGGGTTAGCTTCCCCGGTGGCTTCGGCTCCTTCCGCTAGAACCACTGTGGTCCTCGAAGGCCCGCCCTGTTTTACCGACGGAGTATGACGACCGGTGCCGTTCGGTGTTTCGCGAATCGCTTCGGTGATCCCGAGGTTTTTTAGATCCGCAACGTCACCGCTGACATAGGCCAATTGACTCTCCAGCTCGGCGATGCGTTCGTTAACGTTTCCCAGCTCTTCGGACAAGTTGCCGACACCCGTTACCTCGATTTTGTCGCTCTTTATCAAATCCTGAACGACGGTCGTGAGCTTGTCGATCCCCTGCTCGCTCGCGTCCAAACGCTTGCTGACGTTTATAACGTGCCACATATCGCTCAGTGGATCGGCCTTACTGCCTTTGACGCGCTCTATCATCTCGGGATTATTGGCAAACTCGTCGAGCGCCTGGAACTTTTTCTGGAGGGCACGGACCGAATCGTCCAGTCGCTTGAAGCCCAAAGCCGTCGGGGCCGCGCCGTCCAGAACTGGCTCGATGAAAATCACGGACTGCCGTTCCCCGTCGCTTCCCGCACCGACTCGATGCTTCGATCCCTTTGTTTTTTTTGCCGCCGGCGAACCATCGGAACTCTCGACGCTCGACTCGGAACCTGCGCAATAGAAAGTAACGATAACAGTTGCTCTGTTCTACTCCCGGTCTTTCTCTGTCCCTGTTTTATAAGCCCCCATTACAAGCCCCTATTACAATGCCCTATTACAATGCCCTATTACAATGCCCTATTACAATGCCCTATTACAATGCCCTATTACAATGCCCTATTACAATGCCCTATTACAATCCTCTATTACAATCCTCTATTACAATCCCCTATTACATTCACCTATTACAATCCGCTATTACAATACCCTATTACAATCCCCTATTACATTCTCCTATTGGACCCCCCCCCCCTATTACATTCCCCTATTACAATCCCCTATTGCAATCCCCTATTACAATCCCCTATTACAATCCCCTATTACATTCTCCTATTACATTCCCCTATTACAATCCCCTATTACATTCTCCTATTACATTCCCCTATTACAATCCCCTATTACATTCTCCAATTACATTCCCCTTTTACATTCCCCTATTACTATCCCTTATCATAATCGCCTATTATAATCGAGTTCTTTGATTAAAATGCACAACCATCGTGTCCGGGTTTTCCTCGAGCAGTGACCGGTGCGCTCGCAGCCGGTTTTCCACCTTTCGCAGATTTTCGAGGGTCCGTGTAAACGTCAGCATTCAAACCTTCTTGGCTAGTGCGCTTCATAACCTTTCCCGACGCATCGGTAATGCTGTACTCATGGAGCTGAAGACTCGGTCCATCTTTCGACGAGCTTATCATTGCCTGTGAGATTTGACGAAGGGAATACCTAATTGCGCTTGAATCTCCTCATAAAATTGTATCGTTTTACCCTTATGCGATTGGCCTCGTCGCCTCTGTACTCGACCTTCGTTGATCGGAGATTTATCTGATAAAGTAGAACGTGAAGAAAATTGTGGAGAATGTTCATGTTCACCGCACCGACCTGGGAGAAGAATAATAATTCATTTTTTGTGGAGTTGCAGCAGACAAATCTTCGATCGTTCGTACCTCGGGAGTTCCCAGAGCGAGATCGAGCATTTGCGGAAGAGAGACCTGCAAACTGAGCGCATCTTGGCTGGGCGAAGTAGTTGGAGATTTTTCGGCAGGTACTTCCGCCGTTTTTGCCGCCATTATAAGAAGAACTAATGAAATCGACGATCTGTCATTTCACAGATCGTCCGGCAGATCCGTGTCTCAGTTGTTCTGATCGATTGTTATAGAGTAGCTCTGTTCATGGGGTAGGTCTTATTTGCTGTCCTTAAATGTATGTTACGCCACCGGTACGCTAACATATTTTCGACCGTAAGTGACACCCATCCGGAAATACGTCACTTCCGGTTTAAAAATATATTTTTTCGACCGTAAGTGACGTCGTACCGGAAAACTTCACTTCCGGTTGAAAAAATGAGATATTCAAATCAATTGTAGCGTATTTTCAATATGATAGTACTTCAAGTTCATCAAGTTCGTTAGGTTAAACTACCTTAGCTAAACCAGACGATTTAAATTCATTTTACGCTAGGTACTATTCGAGCGAAAGCTACATTGGATCCAGAACAGTCTTGCAGCGCCATCTATTATAATATGTAAGAGTTTGGCAGAATTGGCTGGATAGTTTGTACCGTGGTTTATACCCAACGCCTATCCCGCCTATCCCAACCTAATGCCTATATCGTACAACGCTTTGTACACAACACTGCACAACACTGACAACACTACAGTCGCAGTTGTCAGGCAATTGAATTCGAAGCAGACGAACAGCTTAGCAGAAATGTTAAGCAACCTTGGAAACATCGAATAATAAACCTAACACCGTAGTAGAGCTTCGGCCGTCTTCGAAGCAGGACCTTAACTAACCTATCGGAATCTCATTTTTTCATATTACGATTTCCGGATAACAGATTTCTGAATCCCCTCATCATGGCTGAAAAAAATGCAACAGAGCTGTTCGTCAGAATAGCTGGAAAAGATAGTGTGGTGGGTTACAACAGATCAAACAACCACCGCGACGAACCGACGAGCACGTTTTACGAAACTATACTGCCATTTTTTTTAGGAGGCCGCCTTGGAACTGCTGCGCGGAAGGGGAAACAAGACTGCAAAGAGAAAAAGAAACGACGAGGCGGAGGACAGGTCGAGCAAAGTATCTCTATTCTGCACGAGCAATCTCGTCGATAGGAATGAAAGGACGAACGCCGCTCTTGGATTCTCGGAAAACCATGCTATATCGGAAATGCGCTCTTGCTTGGCTCGCCACGATTGGGCGGGTTTGCGAGAGCTGTTTCCGCTGCTACTCGGTTGCTACAGCGAGATTGAACCCATCGTCTGGAGATACGCCTTCGTAATATTACTTTGCACTCCCGAGAGGGACGCGTCGCATCTGCAAGAGTTTCTCGAAATGTGTCTCGGCGCTCAGACTCTCAAGAACAGTTATCTACTGGAGCAACTGTTAACATTACAAACATAGAAACAGTTCAGGATACCTTGCGATCTTTGTAAATTAAAAAAAAAATCGTTCTTTCTCACGTTCAGTTTTTTATATTTCGCCATACGTTTCTCCGTTATCCCTCTTTTGGATTACTTTCAGTGATAATAAATCACGAATATAATATTAATAATATAATTATTGTATCAATACAAATGTGTGCTATTTACAACGTCTTTCATCGTTGACCGAGATTTTTTTTTTTCTTTTCTCTTTTTCTTCTTCAATATAGATATTCTGCAAACGATATTAGTGCAGCGCATAAACGAGGAGAGGTATGTACACGCGTTTTTTTTATCGTTAAAGAGTAAAGAATTATAATCGAACTACTATAGGTAACATGGACAATACATCTAAGTTTATGACTCTTAACATCGTCGACATCGTGAACGATTTTTACGACTGTACAAAATTCATCGTCAACTCCGGATAAAATCTCTTCTCACTTATGCCTCGTCTCTCTACAATCGTTGGGAGTCCGGACGAATTGCGTCGATGGGAAAAATCGCAACTAAACGGCATTTGTACATTAAAATGTTAGTTGCGTTCGAACTGACAATTCGCAGACGAAATACTACTGGCTACGTGCACGTGGTGTTATCGAAATTAAATACGAATGTGCTCGATGCGATGTAACGAAAAAAAAAAAAAAAAAAAAATTGCGAGTGTCGCGAAGGTATTGATATGTCGACGGACGATGATGATGATGATGTTGATGATGATGATTTTGATTCTGATATCCTTGCGCGAGGAGGATTATGTGGTGACTTATGGTCGATTATTATGTGGATGAATAAACATAGTTTTATGATGCTGAGGGTGATAATTCGATGGAATAACTGTAATAATAAATACGAGTGTGAAGTAAGAGTCGATTGAACAATCGCTGGTCAGTCAAGATGTAAATGAACACGTGGGTCGTTGGCTGCTAGTTTGATCAGTGTCTTCTTCACTCGAAGAATCGGTAGACGTGCCGCTGGTTTTCCGTGCCAGCATTCACGCATCAGTTTTCCCATTCCCGCTAACGTCTGCGAGAAGAAACCAAAAAAAAAATCGTTAATAAAACCTCGATGTTTTTGTTAAAGGAATTTAATCGAATGACACGCGTGAACGCTAATTTGGAAAATTTTGTTTACCGCGTCCGAGTGCCATCTGTTGGGTATCGGTGGACGACGTTGATCGAGCGACACCAATTTCCGCATTTCTTCGATCGATGGCTCCTGAGTGCTGCTCGTGAGCCATTCGGAATACGGTGTCGCGTAATCGAGCGCTACTCCATTACTGATGCAACGACGACACACTTCCCACAGAATTAGCCCCAGACTGTATATATCGGCACATCTGAAGCTCTCCAAGCACTCGATGTTCAACCTGGCGGACAGAGTAATCGCACATCGAATTATAAAAAACACGACGTTGACGTTGAAAATTGAAATTCTCGTATCGCTTCCTCATAAAAGTTGAAAGTTGTAATATTTATATCGCCTCATAAAAGTTGATAATTGAAATTTTCATATCACCTCTTCATAAAAGTTGAAAATTGAAATTTTAATATCACCCCTTCATAAAAGTTGAAAATTGAAATTTTCTTAAAGCTTCTTCATAAAAGTTGAAAATTGAAATTTTCTTAAAGCTTCTTCATAAAAGTTGAAAATTGAAATTTTCATATCACCTCTTCATAAAAGTTGAACATTTTTATTTTCAAATGGCTTCTTCATAAAAGTTGAAAATTTTTATTTTCGTATCACTTCCTCAAAAACGTTGACAAATGGAATTTCCATATCTCTACCTCATCAAAGTTGGCAATTGAAATTTTCTAATAGCTTCCTCAAAAATGTTGAAAATTGAAATTCCCATATCGCTTCCTCATAAAAAAAAAAAAATGATAATAAAACACGCGACCCTGTACATTACATTTACGCAGCTTCTATCGCCGCGTCCCAGGCGGTGTACTCACGTTTGCTCGAGTACTTCCGGGCTCATGTAGCGCTTGCTTCCAACGCGAAGATCTATTCTGTCGGTGGGCAAACGATCTTGAGTAGTGGCGAGCGCGAAATCAGCTATTACGCAGCTGCCGTTATTTTTAACGAGTATGTTCTTCGATCGAAGATTGCGATGAGCCATTGCCGGCTTTCCCTTGGTTCCGTGAATCTCCGTGTGAAGATAAAGAAGGCCGTTCGCTATACCCAAGCAAATATTGAGGGTCTGATGATGGGTGAGCGGATGGGGCGAACAACTGAGATGCTCGTGTAACGAGCCCAGCGGATGGTAGTGGGTCACCAACCAGAGTTGCGTGCAGCTCGCGCGACTGGTCATGTCGCTGCCGACGTAACCGAGTATGTTGTCGTGTCGGGAGGGCAACAGCTGCGAGTAGACCTCGGTCTCGCGGGACCAGGCAGCCTCGTCGCGAGAAAAATATATCTTCACCGCAACACTCTCGCCGTGCCACACGCCTCTCCATATTTCACCGCCGAATCCGCTGCCGCCGCTGTCCAAGCACTCGACCAGCGCTACTTGCTTCGCCAGTGTTCGCTGCACGAGCAACGGCAATCCGGAACCCGATCCACTTGTGAGACTCCTTCCGTCCAGGTATTCCTGCGCGGCACATCGAAGCGTGTGCGTTGAAGTATAAGAAAAATTATTATCGCGGTTTGTAGACTTCCTGAGACTTTGGTGGAGAATTTTTTTGGAACTGACCTTGAGAGTGCTGTCGCCCGCGGCGGTAGCTCTGAGCTCGTGTGGATGATAGTTCGAAGTGGAGGTCGGCGAGGGAGACGAGAAGTGCAGCATCGACGGTTCCAGCTCGGAATCCATCAGTAGCTTATTCCTTCTGGGAGCCAAGGGACGTTTTCTTCTCGTTCTGCGGGCCATGAGGCAGAAGAGAACGCCGCCGGCTACGGCGACGAGACCGACTATGGGACCCAGGATTGCTAGGGTCAATTTAACAGCGTAGTTCTCGCCGTTGTTGTCTGCAGAACAGTTTAAAGATAACTTTTATTAAATAAACGAAATGTACGAGAAGTAAACGAAAGCCAAACTACTGATAAATTAAAGGAATCAAATCATTAAATAAAATACGATGACATAGAAAAATGTAATTTAATTTAATGGTTCATCTCTCTAAACGACGAAAAGTGCACGGTGATGCACGTCGGAAGAGCAGAAACACAGAAGTAGGACACACTACCAAGAACAACAGCGAGAGAGGTTGAATACCAGAAAGCTCTCGATATTGTCGTCACGAACGATCTGAAATGAAGGGAAAATTTTTGCGCAGCTAACACGCTGCTGTACATTGTGTCAAGGACCTTCAAAAGGATAACCCAGCATAACTCCTCTAAAAAATCTACAAGATGTATGTCCGGTCTGTTCTCGAACACGCCAATGTACTACGGTCCCCTATTATATTATGTACAGTGCAAATTTCTTTACCTAGATGCACTTTTTTGCACATTAGAAACTTACTTCCTGTAAACTGAAACATTCATAATTATAATAACAGTAATAACAATAATAATAAATCAAATCGAATTAAAACAATCGAAGCGGAATCAACAAATATATTAAAAAATAAAGTTGATTTACATCTTTCTACGCGAAGAGCATTATATAGAAGCGGATGTAAGAAGTGAAAACTTATTTTCTGTAAATAAACAATAATAATAAATAAATAAAAAAAAGAAAAAGCCATCTGTATCCGACGAGCAATCCACCCGTTAGAAATTGAGCAGTTAAGGTAAAGGAGATTAAGTTTTTGGCGCGTACCATTCAACCGTTCAAGCATCGGGAACGGTCCGTCATTGCACAAGTCCGCCTGGCAGCACTCCACATGGTAGAGAGCCTCGTGTTTGCTTCCCGGGGTGAGTTTGTTGCAGATAAGCAGCACCTGATCGGGTTCCGTGGTGCACGCTCGTTTCACGCTCTCCGTACCGTCCGATTCTCTGACTCTCGACTTCCAGCACTACGAATAGTTAAATTGTGTAAAAAAAAAAAAAAATCTCCATCAAAACTGACCAAAACTTAAAGAAAAAAATGTTGAATTTTCCGTAGTCTTACGGTAATAGCGTCGTAACAATAGTTGGGATTCATGCACTCGTTTCCCTCGCACAGGTAGCATTTGAAGCGTCTCGGCGCTGCGCTGTTGGCGCTGAATCTGGGATTGAGAACCTCGGGAGGTTCGGCGGGCTCTTCGCTGTCCAGGCCGTTTTGCTGCTCCTCCAGCAACGGACTGTTTTGCCGCTCGCCTGAAAAAGAAACGGCAGCCAAACTCGTCATTCAGCGTTACGAAATAACGTCGACGTAGGAATGCGAACGCTCCTAAGAACGGAGCGCGATTGAGATTATTTAACGATAAAGGCTGCGCGGCCGCGCAGCGGGAGGAGCGTCGTTCTCGATCGCTCCGGCGACCTGCATTAAATAAATAGGCTAACGAATATCGTTTCCGTCTCGTCGTACCTGGGCATAGTTTGAATGTCAACAGGAGCACAAAGTGCGTAATAAATATAGCATCCGCCATTTCTGTTGCGCGTCAAAACAATGGACCACTGGAGTCAGGCGGAGTTCACTCCATGTTTTCGCGTCTCGCCAAGATCGGTAACGGGGAGAGAGAAGCCAATTCGTAAGGCTGGTCATCGATGGATACCGAATGGAGCCACGAATATCGGATACATATTCGCGAGAGCCAGCTTGGAGGATGCACCGGACTGTTCGCAAATCACGTTCGACGAACAGACGCGCCGATTTATAAACAAACCGTGCGTTGGGACAGCACCCGATACACTGATGTATCTTCACTGCGGGCGCGCACACGGGTAGGCGCGATCTCGTCCGCACAAGCGAGTCGTGCACTTGTGTGCGCGCTCCTGCGTCGAAGAACGCCCCCTTGAAATCCCAGTCGTCTCGCTCGGTCTCGCTCTCCTTCGGCATCGAAATTTTCTAGCGGATTATCAACGCATTCTGGTGCCGAAGAATGGAACACATTGAATGGGTGTACACATGTATATACGTATGTACTGGGGCTTCGGTGGGTCGCGGCGCCTCGCGCGCTCCCTTTAAGTGGCCCCGAAACTTACTTAGAATGGGGACTTGCGATAACCAAGACTGGGGCCTCGAGGGACTTCTTGTGAATTAATTAATAAATGAAATTAGAGTGCGACGTCAGTCCCTTCTCGACCCCCCCCCCCCCCCCCCACCTTCTCTAAAAGGACTTTGAATATTTCACTCCACCAATCCCCCTTGTTTCATTTGATGCCGGCCTACTCGTTTCTTGAACACGGCGACGGCGGCGGCGAAATCTTTTTATTCAATATATAATAAGGTAAACGTACCAATGACCGGACACGTCCCAGTGGCCGGACGAGGCGTGCGTGCAAGAGAGATGGAAATACAATTTTCCATGCATGTCCAGGGACTGGGACTGCTCCCTTAAGTGTCCGGGCATTGGTACGTTTACCTTAATAGATGGATAGTTTATTGTGTTCTGCGATGAATCCTCTAAGGACCAAGCATTACTGATAAGCGATACATGTTGCGCAGCGATGAAAAGTTTTTCAGAAAGAAATAAATAAAGTTTTTCAGAATGTTTTACAGTTTACGCAACGCTGTAATGAGTGTAATAACGATAATAAGGATCCACATATATATAGAGTAGAGTATAGGTTTGTTCGTTTTCAAAGTAAGCTGGAGCGGAACGCTCGATTTTGCGTGGAAGATATTATCTATATGTCCAATAAATATAGATATACTTTCCACGTAAAATAGAGCGCTCTGCTCCAGCTTAGTCTCAAAACGAACAGACCTTATATATGAAACATGTATGTAACGAAGTAGCGACTATGGACACGTTTCAATATCAGCTGCAAGTTTTTCTTCTTCGAGCAGTTCGATTGGCTGCAAGTCGTTCGCATCTTGGAGGCCAAGGGTGAGTTACAATGTCAGCCGCAAGGGGTCGTAGTCGCTCGTAAACCTCATTTCTCTGCTCATTTCAGTTTGTCGCGCGGCGGAAAACATGCTCGACCATCCATGTGACTGGAAGAGTTTTGTTATTATCTGATTACATTTTAAAAAGCATAACACTCCACACGATGACGTCCTTGATGCAAAACGATAACGAACTGAAGCGTTTGTTGGGCAGTCCGGTGAAAAATGTGGGCGAGGACAGTAGCATGGCACCACCGCTTACCGTAAGTTTGAATCGGTTTTGTTGACTCTCGCTCTCCATACGGTCGACAAACATGCAAGCGTGCTCGAGGTTGCGAAACCGAGGGTTTATTTTTTTTTTTCCTCGAATTAAAATTCATTAGAATTCTTTACAAGTTTTCATTACAATTCATTACAATTTCATTACAATTCATTACAATTTCATTACAATTCATTACAAGTTCATTACAATTCATTACAAGTTCATTAAAATTGATTAAAATTCATTCAAATTGATTATTGAGCATTTAAAGTATTTATTAAAATTTATTAAAAAGTTTCATTAAAATTGTTTAAATTTCAGACGAACGTACCTCGGCCGACGCCATCGCAAAATGCAGCACCTCAGACATCAATGAATCCCATGGTGCCTCCGCAGAGTCAGAAAGAAGTCGTGGAACCTTGTTTACAGTAAATATTACTTTTACCAACGGTACGCATCTTGCTTCAAACATTAAAATTATATCGCAATCTTTCTTCACAGGAATGTTGTTTCCACTGTGGATTTGGCGACGGAACTGAAGCTCATGTACATAAACACAAGAACACGAAACTCTGAATACAATCCTGCACGATTCACGGGACTGATAATGAGAATAAGAAATCCACGGGCCACGGCATTGATATTTCGCTCCGGCAAGCTTGTGTGCACGGGTGCGAGGTGCGAAGAAGACTCTTTCCTTGCGGCCAGAAAGTTTGCCAGGATAATCCAGAAAATCGGATTTCCGGTGAGAATTGTCCCAATGGAAAGCCGGACTGCTCATTTATTTATTTATTTGTTTTGACGGGAAATTCCCTTTTGCGAAAGATATGTTATAATCTATTAAATCTGGTGTACGGTAGCATAATTAGTACTCTACAATTAACATTCCAAAGAGATTATTAGAGATTACAGAGTTTATCGCAATTTTTACCAACGCAAGTTGCATATCCATAGCTCTTTGTATCACAGAGGTAGTGCACATTGGATGGTAGTTCTGCACTCTTTGGATGGTCTCTCTCTCAAACTCCCCCAGAGAATTACGAAGTTCAGCCCTTCTACACCATTCGCGAGACTCAATAGTGTATTAATTTTCTTTTTTTCTCACTTATTAACTCCAGCTTTGATTAATGGGTTGCAGGTACGGTTCATCAACTTCAAGATCCAAAACATAGTGGCTACGTGTGACCTGAAATTTCCAATAAAGTTAGAAAATTTGAACCACATGCACGGACAATTTTCGAGCTACGAGCCTGAACTCTATCCCGGATTGATATACAGAATGGTGATGCCGAGAGTGGTGCTTCTAATCTTCGTCAATGGAAAGATTGTATTAACGGGTGAGTCACTTGATTGCCGCGATAAACCGGCACCGATTAACCGTAATCGTTCATGGCAAGGAAATGTGTTTATTGCAGGCGCTAAAAACCGGACTGAATTACACGACGCGCTGACGAATATACATCCTATACTGAAGAGCTTCAGAAAACAATAAGAGAACGACAATTAATTTATTGGTTGAATAATTTGTTTTCTTGTTTACACTGATCGATCGACTGGGTAAGTGAGTACCCAGGATCGTCAGTGGAATCGACGAATCTTAACGATCGTCTTTTATTTTAGTGCATTTTTGCTAATACGGAACGACGACCACTGGTCATGCAATCGAACAATAAACATCACGTTATTTGTTGATAAAAAAATTATCATTGTCTACTAAATTAAATCATTATCCTTTCTCGTTACCTAGCGTGTAAAGATCGCAATTGTTGGGACAACCTGTCGAAATAATGCTCGAACAGTAAAACACAAATACATTGATAAAATTTATATATTTCAACATAGTAAACCGATATGGTTCGATAATCCGTTACAAATATATTCCCAAAATTAGGCGACGAAACGCGATGCATAATATTAACTCTGTAAAGATAATACTGAAAGTGATAATTGGATATCCGTTGATTTCAAGTGTCCAGCAAATTCATCAACGTACGAAAATGATAATTACCGCGGAAATTGTGTTCGCACGCGATCGAGAGGATACAAACGATTGTGCACATTTACGTTTTTCTTCTCGGTAAAAATACGACCGTTCGGCTGATTAGGAAGACGATGCTCTGCATCATTGATAAGCCAGTCGATCGTTCGGTATTACGCTTGCCATTGTAACCGGACCGATAGCAGGAACAATCGTAAAACGTGCGGATACATTGAAACTCGATATAACGATTTTACAAAAAAAATAAAAATACATTTATCGTGTTGCTGTAGCCTTGCGTGTTTAAAGTACGATCGTTACATTCGTCCTGAGACACGGATGTCTTCATCTTTTAGTGCACGCTCATATAGACTCGTTCGCCTCTCGACGCCAAAACCTCTTGGCTCTCGCCGAGCTTCACTTATAATCTAAACATTAAGAATAAAATTGTATCATAGTTTCATATCAATCGCTCGGGCGACTCCTCGATTATAACAATTATGAGTGTGACGCCTAATCGCTTCGGGATCGCGAGATACCATAAGTTGGATATTTTTCTTCTTTTATTTTTTGCATTCATTTATGATATTACGTGAATGCCTTTCTTCGCGGCTATGGGTAGCTTCTCTCCTCGGAAGAAGGGATTCGCGTCCTGAAAGTGAATGAAAAAAAAATTAATTACATATCCGGTGAAAAATTTAATTGACGATGCACTGTAAAAAAATTTGTATGAAAGTTAATGCAGCGGTTTGGATGTTTTTAATGCAAAATCTGGTATATTAAATTGCAAGTACAATTGTGATGAGAAATCAATTTTCAGTGTATTACAAATATTGGAAATACTTTATTTTTTATAATTTACGTTACTTTTACTATAAGGGTACTTTAATTTTTATAATTTACTTTAATCTCAATGAAAACGTATATTACCTTTTCGTCACGATTTGTACATTAAATTTAATGTACCAGTGTTTGCATAAAAACTTCCAGTCCGGTACATTAAATTTACAATTTTTTTTACAGTGTACCTTTCGATTGCTTCAACACATACCTGAAATTGTTCGACGATCTGATCGAAGTCGGAGTTCACGAGGTGAACACCCGAGAGTCCACGATCCGTCTCCGCAGTTACCGGACAATCGAGCATGTGCTCGCTGTCGCACATACAGTCTTGAGCGCCCTGGTACTCTTGGCTGAATGCTGCGGTGTTCTCGAAATCCTCGATGCAATGATTTTCGCCTGAAAAAAATTATTCTTCATTTAATTTTCTAAATTTAATAAATTTTTTAAATTCTTCATTTTATTTTTTCAGAACCGCTTGGACCTCGACTTGGACTGTTTCGTCAAGGTTGAAGCATTTCTTCGCAAGGGAATGAGGATCAGATGAGGACGTCGATGGTTTTATCGGCGTATTGGAATTGCCGCTTACCGGTATAGCCGATGGGACAAGGATTGGGCGGTGTGCAGTAAGCGGGCAGGCTGCTCTCAGTTTTTTCATCCTTGACGCCCTTGAATCCAGCCGGTTGAATTCTGTGAATTCCCTCGCCGTTCCCGTTCAGTCTCTGATAAGCGCCGAGGGTGCTGTGCCGCAGGTACTCTTGATCGCGTATACTCGGATTACGATTCAGTGTCTCCATGCCCTCGTAGTCTATCGGCATTTCGGCCTGTATCTCCTTGGCTTTTTCGTAATCGTTCGGCACACGAGATCCGTCCTGGTACTCCAGATAAGTGTCCGCCGCGTCGGCCAATTCGTTTCCCATTCGATCTATCAAATCGCGAAGCAATATCTCCGTGATCAGGTGATCGTCCTGAAAAACATATAAACAAACAATGATTAGATTTAGTCCATAATTACTTTTCAATTTTTCACTCTTCTATTACAATCGATTTCATTAATTTATCAATCAAATCGGTTTATTTCGATTTATATTAGTTATCGATTTATATTTGTTATCGATTAGCGATTATCGATTTACATTAGTTATCGATAAGCGATTGTTGATTTATATTAATTATCGGTTAGCGATTATTGATTTTTAGTAATGATCGATTATCGATTTAAATGAATTTTTATTTGTGATAATTCGATCGGTAAAATTAAAAAAAATCTTTATACCTTAATCGGTGGCATGTACATCGTTGCCTGAGCGGCGGCGACGACTGCGAGAAGTCCGATAACGAACAACATCGCGAGAATATCTTCTGCCAAAACTGCAATGTTATTTAAACGTTATTGACCGAAGCGTTTTGTGTTACAGCTTGGTGTTCGACGGATGGAATTGTGGACACATATGAATTTATATGAGGATAACTTGCACGTACGTGAGGAGACAGCTGGCAAACAGCGGCTCCCGAAAATCGTTTTTGAAGACTTCGTCGATCACTAATGAGGCTCACTTTGCCTATCCACGTAACTCTCGAGGCTTTTGCGTACTGTTCCTCCGAGGGAACGCGCGCCATCGTCGGTTCCATCCCGCATTAAAGTATTGATCTTCCACCCTGGCGAGGCTTATCGCGCATCGAACCCACCCACGAACCGCGACATTTCCTGCCGCGTCATGAACTTCGCTGGCCGCGAAAATATCGACGCGGGGCTGTGTTGCAGAGAAAAATCGCCGAACAAAAATCGCCGATTTATTTACCACCGCGATGTTTATGCAATTCGTTGATCGTCTTGAAAAAAAATCATGTCTCAATGTCGGGATTCATTAGCTTCGCTCTGAATTTGTTAGATAGATGCATTTATTTTTGTTTCGCACTTTAAAGTTAACGATCAATTTTATGCTCGACATAATCGTCGATAGTATTCGATTATTTGAGAACTCGTCGATCGCATCAAATCAATGTAGACGAAAACTCGTTACGGTAGAATTGATAATAGCGACGCGACATTTCGCGTCATGAATTTCGTTGATCGCAAAAAACGTTAATGCAGCTGTGCTGCGGAGACAAATTACCGATCAAAAGCCGCCGATTTATTTATCACCGCGAAGTTTATACAGTTCATTGCTCGTCTTGAAAAATAATGTCCCAGTGTCGGGATTTATCGGCTTCGATCTGAAATTTTGTATATAGATGCATTTTTTCGTACTTTAAAGTTATCAATCGATTTTTCGATTATTCGAGTATTCGATTATTTGAGAACTCGTCGATCGCACCGAATCAATGTAGACGAAAACTCGTTACGGTGGAGGTAATAATGTGCATTACGCAATTCATATCTTTGTGCCAACTTTTGCATCGAATATCGCCTCAACCATGCTGAATTCTCGCATTACAGTCGGGCAATGTTTGGAAAATTCGGTACCCGGTTTGCCGTCAACAAGCGGTGGTAAAACGTATTACGTTGCGGTGCTTGGCAACTTCGGGGAGAAAGCTCCGAAGATCAAAGGGCTCTTCCGTCGGCCTCGTTACGCCGGACGCGCGCACAGTATTTCAGCTTCCCCCATTGCAGCCTGGCTACGGTTATACAGAAACACTCTCCTCGCTCAATTTCAAACCAACTCGCACCTCGCTGCCTTCAGCGTTCTTGTTTTACCTTCAATGGCTTCAAGGCCAATGATGTTTGTCATAAAAATGAAAAATGAACTAAAAATTGAACTACTATCGCATTATGATTATTATAATAAATTTAAAAAATAACGGAGTACTGACGTAAAGGATATTCCATGTCCTAAATGTATCTTCGTTTTTTACGTTAATGTAACTTCTTTTTTTAATCATAATTCTGAAAGCTTCGTCGGGAAAATGTCAGTGAATTTTTTCCATCGGATTTAGTGGCCATTCTGGATTGTTACTATACGATTCGCTTCTACTATCATATCATGATTATTATAATAAATTTCAAAATATCAAAGCGTAGACGTAAAGCATATTCCGGGTCCCAAATATATCTTCGTTTTTTACTCATAATTCTGAAAGCTTCGTCGGGAAAATGTCAGTGAATTTTTTCCATCGGATTTAGTGGCCATTCTGGATTGTTACCATACGATTCGCTTCTACTATCATATCATGATTATTATAATAAATTTAAAAATACCAAATCGTAGACGTAAAGCATATTCCGGGCCCCAAATGTATCTTCGTTTTTTACTCATAATTCTGAAAGCTTCGTCGGGAAAATGTCAGTGAATTTTTTCCATCGGATTTAGTGGCCATTCTGGATCGGTTGGACCATGCGATCCGTGAAAGACCGGTATGGAGCCGTTGGTCAGGCCTTGGTCGTCCGCTTCCTTGGAATCCGTGGTTTCATCGATGCGAGCGTCCTTTGTGCGACTTCCGATGCCGAGGATTCCTCCACACGTGTGAATCGACGTACACGCAGCGTCACCGCGATTCCGAACGATCCGTGGAATTCTCATCGGTATGAACTCCGTTCGGCCTGTTCCCGGGTTGTAGGAATTTATTCGATGTAAAACTGGAACCGCGCAATCTCATCGATGGAAGAATATATTGTGTCCGAAGAAGAAGAATTCGATCGTTCGATTTTTACCTTTCTTATCAGTCGATTCGAAGCCTAATGGGAGCTGCGGACCGAGGATCGGTTGAGTCAATTGGGTGGATCGAACAACGCACGTGATCCGTCGGAAGGATCGCCTGGTGCAAAGGAGTTTCCGAATTAACAGGTGTTCCCTCCTTCGAACACGCGATTAGCCACGTGCACACGGCACGTGTTCAGACCGCACGCGATAATAACAACATATCTTCGGTCTGTAAAAACTGTGATTTCTTCAAGTTTGCTTCAATCTTGACAATGCCGAAGCCACGCAGTTAATGTTCCGCTTTAACATTTAGCCTTCGGTGTAAAATCGCTGTAAATTCACTCAATCGAGAACTCCGATTTGGGGAAACAATGTAGTTGTATTTGTGCTCAATGGGAAAGCACTGCTTTTCCTACTTTATTTCACTACTATCTATACATTTACTCTATCTTTTTTTTTTACTTACTGGGTGTAACACTTTAGCTACAATAATAATAATAATAATGAGTCGCATGAAATTTAATAATGTACTGGTATTGGAAGTTTTTATGCATAATCTGGTATATTTAATTTCATGTACAATAGTGTTGAAAAATAAACGTACAGTATGTTAAAAACTTTACACATACTTTTCTTTTAATCATTCATTTTAATTTTAATATAAAAGTACTTTGAATCCAATATTGAATTTACTTTAATTTCGGTGCAAAAGTCCATTAATTCTTCACCACATTTAATTGAATGTGCCAGTTTTTGCATAAAGACTTCCGGTGCGTTAAATGAACAATTTTTCAAAACAGTATTCCAAGCCTCTTTCCTGTTTGAAAACAAAAATAAAATTATATCCCTCAAATATTGACCAATGCGGGCTTTGGTCGGTCCATTAAAAAAAAGTCAAGGTACTTCCGTCATCTTTGGGTCACCGAAGATGATCGAACGGATCGCGAAAACGACTATTCACGTGGTAAAAGCTCGACCCGAGCCTTCGATAATTCCGCGTTGAATTTATCAGTCTCCACAAAGGGTTGGGGTCGGCTCTCACGGGTCGGAGAGCGACGGATCGGCGTCGTGGGACGCGTAACATCATCTTCGATGTTGCACCTGGCGAAACGGTCGAGCGCGCGACGTTTAGGAATTGAAGCTACGCAAGTTACGCTTCTCCGTGTCTCCGACGTCGCGAGTATTGATCTCCCGACAGCGGAGCGAGGTTCTGGCCACTATCTGAATGGGCCACCCTCATCTCTTCGCCCACCGAGTCTCTCGAAATAGGGCTGCCCATATTTTTCATCTCTTTCTTCCCAACGCGAATTCTCGCATATATTGTCGTACGCGCCTACGCTCTTTTCCCATTCCCTTTCGCTCAGGTCTCTCCACACATCTCCGTATCGTTCCACACTTGCACTGTGTGTGTGTGTAGGGGAGAGCGGGGCAAAATGGAACAGTGGGGCAAAACGGGATTAAGGGACAAAAGGAAATTTTTCAATAACTCGTTAATTTTATACGAAGATTTTATGATTTTATATAGATATAGATTTTATGACGAAGATAAATACGTTCCTACTATGATTGCAATACTCCTTATAATCTATAAGAGGGCTGGACCTGTGAATACGTATAAATAAATAAATGAATAAATAAGTTACTTTTGGATGGCGGGGTTGATGGTAAGCGGGGCAAAACGGTGTTGTAAATCCGGATGTGTCGTTGGGACAAAATGGGGCATCGGAAAATTATTGGAAAAATGAGTTTTTACCCCGCTGTCCCGTTTTGCCCCGCTCTCCGCTACGTCGCATGCATATAGCCATGTACTTCATACACGCTCGTGTAACCTAGATGAATGCTTTCTCCCGATTCCCCCTTTTTTTCGACCGGCGTTTTGCCTTCGCTTTCCACGCCTCTCCCCGACTCGTCCTTTTCCACCACTCGAGGCTCCTCTCTTCTCGCCACCCTACCAGCCGCACTCGACGTAAAACACATTAGCATTTTCTGGGGACCGTGAATTTTCCCTCACCGTCTCGCTTCGTCCGAGGGTTTTTTTTCTTCCGTGTCGGCCGAATCCCTTGGACGGAAACGGATCGCCGAAAAAGAGGCTTTTTGATAGTTTCTCTATGAGGGCCTAAAAGTAGGCCTCTGGGACGTTGTCCCCTACTGGGACAACATCTCAGAAGTAACGTCATACGAGAAAACGTCACTTCCGGTTTGGAAATCTCGGTTTTCGATCGGAAATTACGTCAAACCGGAAATACGGCACTTCCGGTTTGGAAATATCATATTTCCAAACCGGAAGTGACTTTTTCCAATATTATGTCACTTCAGTAGAAAAATTAGATTTTTCGAACCGGAAGTGACGTCAAACCGGAAATACGCCACTTTCGATCGAAATATGATATTTCAAAACCGGAAGTGACTTGTTTCCAATCGATATCACTTCGGTCGAAAAATGAGGTTTTTGAACCGGAAGTGACGTATTTCCGCTATGACGTTATTGTCAAACCGAAATAAGATTTTCTAACCGGAAGTATCTCTGGCACGACGTTACATACGGTCGAAAAAATATGATTTTCTAACCGGAAGTGACGTATTTCCGATACGACATCACTTCGACATCGGTCGAAAAAAATGAGATTTCTAAACCGGAAGTGGCTGCGAGCTCTATCAGTTGATGTTGAACCAAACCCATGGTGTTTCTTCAGCCTGGTTATTTTTTGGCGAAAATGACGGTTGTCTTATATCATATCTCATTTTCTACCTCTCTAACAAAACGACCGAGTTCAGGGCATTCGTTTAATCGAATATCGATAGCATCGCGGTTCTGTTCAGTGTATGAAGAGAATGCATCTCGAGCCGAGAATTCGTGTCCCCGGAAAGTGGACCGGATATCTCGAGGAAACTACGACATCGTTTTTGTTAAGATGACCGAAGATCAGTCCTTCCAGCTGCCGCCCGGAGAAAACAATCTCTTGGTAAATCGACAATAACTTCACTGGTAACCTCCAGAAATATTTTTTTCTTGAGGAAGAATCGAGCGTTTCCGGTTTCACAAAATTTCTCAGGGTGCAACGTCGAACAACGGAATCGCGTGCGGCCGCTACGACTTCAACAAGTACGACCCTTACGTCGACAGAATCAGAACGCTCTTCGTGCCAAGTCTTGAGTCTCGAATCCACAGCTGTCTGGAGACTTTCGTTTATCGACAGGAATCCGGACAACGCTCGGATCCGCCGTACTTGAAGAGATGCCTGGACGCGGCCGCAACATTGCGCGATCCCGTCGAAGCTTTTTGCACCAAGTGGCGAGACTCCGAAACGAGCCTTGTCGAGACGATGCTCGCCAGCGTGGTTAAATTCCTGATCAGCAACGGTCCGATCGATTGTTTTCTCAATTCAATCGTACTCAACAACAGACTGAACAAAGTCTGCAGAGATTTGGACTCTCTGGGAGTCGAGAAGGACTTGCTGAGGTACCTGGCGGTGTGGAATTACATCAACGAGCGCGATTACTGGCTCGAGGAAGATAAAATAATGTACGTTTCGCGCGTCGTCCTATCAGCTTAATTTTTCTTCGGTCATTCGATGAATCAATCATTTATCTTCACTGAGAAAAATAAATTGTTGGGTTAACCGAAAATAGCGGTGAAATACGTTCAAAGCTGTTATTTGTTTGGTACAAATAAAGGATTGTCTTGTTAAACGATTATTTGTTTCAATTTATTCAAAATTTGTGGATTGAAACAAACATTTTTGTTGGTACTAAACAAATCCACCTTTGAACGTGTGTCACCGCGCTTAAGGTAGCTTTGCGAATAGTGTTTGCATAAGTTTCAGAGAAATTAGAGGGAATTGCAAACACTTCTGCATGGTATTAAAATCTGAAAAAAATCAAGCGTATTAAAGGTGCTGAAAATATTAATTTAGCATAATAATAATTCCAAAATGTTATCAACAAGTTGATGAAAAATAAAATTGTTCAACAAATCGCCCGGAAATCTAACTTTTTTTTATTAAAGCGCTTCGTTCACGTTTCTGAATGCGTATGAATTTTTTCAGATTTTGAAATTCACTTTGATTTTTTTTATGTTAAGAACGTGTAGAAAGTTACAAAATTGACTATCTGTATTGGCAACGTTGGTGTATTTTTTGCGCCGAACCGGAATCGGCCAGTCGTTTTGCATAAAAGTCAAACCCGCCGATGACGCTAAAAAAAATGTATAAACTCAAGAAAACTCCCAACTCAACTCACAAAAGTTGAACATTGAAATTTTCATATGCACCCAGAAAAAAAATTTATTTGACGGCCACCGTTTATTAAGAATAAGTAAAATATTTATTTCATTTAAATAAATATTTATTTAAATCGAATAAATATTTTACTTAATCTTAATAAAAGGTTTCCTTCAAATAAATTTTTTTTCTGGGTGTGACTTCCTCATAAGACTCGTAAATTGAAATTTTCATATGGTTTCCTCACGTTCCTTTATTCGCGAAGCTTCCTCCGCGAGGAAGCCACCAATACAGCTGAAAATGCTTTCCCACAGAAGAGACGCTCGGCCAATAAAGGAACATTACGAGAAACCCATATGACAATTTCAATTCGCAAGTGTTTCTTCAGTCATTCTTCGAGCCGACCTTCGATCTCTCATCTCTCATTCCCCTCCCCGCAGCCCGACGTCGAAGTCCGACGAGTCTCGAGATTCCGTCGACCATCCGAGCGACCTCGCCGTCGAGGTCGGCTCGGGACTGGATTCTCAAAGAAACGATCGGTCCATCAGAAGAGCCTTCAAGAGACGAGCGACCGACGACTCCTCGGACGACAAAAATCAGAGCAGCCGCGCATCGCAAAATTTCCCCGAAAACCCACGATCCCGAGTTCCATTCCCAAGTCGCCTGAGCATCGACTCGAGCAACCCCGAAGGATCGCGATCGAGCAGCGCCCGAAAGAAGATACGAACTTCCCAAGCGCGTCCCTGCAGACCCGCGACTTGCCCGACCTACAGAGCGAAAAAGCCCGCTCCGGTAAACTGGGAAGGGAAAACCTTGAAGCTGCAGCTCTGCAAAACCTCTGCCTCAAGTTTGGATCGGCGAGAATGCAGGCGATCCTCGGAGCAATCCGAATTGGATCTGCCATGCAAATTCGACGACCTGGTCGCCGAAATCTTCAAAGCCCATCCGACCTCGAGTCGCCGGTTTAAGTTCAAGGCCGGGGCAACGAGCGTTTGTTCTCGCCTCAACGAGACCCTGGGAAGGCTGGACAGGAAGGCGGTCGGAAGGTGTCGATTGCACTGCGAGATTCTTCCCGGATGTCTCGGCTTCAGGCTGATAGAGCGCGACCGGGACGGAAGCGAAGTTTGCCTCTTCAGCGATCGAGTCCCGATCGACAGAATCGACGCCCCGCAGCGCAGTCCAAGAAGATCATCCGGCAGCGAGCCGAGACGAATCGGAGATCGGCAAAACGCTGACGAAGCTGAACGATGTACAAGCACGATGTACAAGAATTCCGGATTCTCTCCTGCCGACGAGGAATCGCGGGTCGTTGGGAGCCGCGCGGAAGAAGCTGCGATTGAGACGCAGCCGGAGGATGTCTTGGTACGTCCATCCGACGTCGACCTGGGAGCTTCCGATCGGAAATACGTCCAGCAGTCGATCGAGCAGGGTCGCAACGAAGCGTCGAACCGCTCGAGTGAAGACAAAGTCGGTGAAGCGGCGTGCGGATGCAACACTCCGTTCGACGATGAAGCTCGCCAACGGAAAGAAGACGACGAAGACGAAGGTTCCGAGCCAAAAAATCATCCGCGAGAACGGTCGTTGAACCGCTCGAACGGAAATGCAATCGCTGACGATAGAGGCGACTGCGACGGTAAGCTCGATGGAACGGCGGGGAATGAAGAAAGCAACGAAGCTGCGGATCGGGACAATGTTGAGGATTTGGCCGGAGGAGAATCGGCGATTCGCTCGAATGGAAATCTGACCGAGGATCAGAAATGCACCTGCAGTGTCTCTTTCGATTGCACTGTGGATCTTCTCGATCGTGCGATTGAGGCGGATCGTCAATCCTCAGGAATCGCCGATTCGCATCAAGAGATCGCTGAGGCGGCGCTCGAAGACGCTGCGGAAAAGCGAAGAGCGAAACTCCGGCGGACTTCGAGTGGGTCCTTTTTCCTGAAAAAATGTCAGCCTGACGTCCCGACGGACAATCGGCTGGATGAAATCGCTTGCGTGTGTTCATCGGATTGCACCTGCCCGAACGGAAGTGCCGAAGAACATCAAGTTAAGGAATGCGATTCCAAGTGCTCGTGCGATTCCTGTGGTCGTGAAGATGAACCGAGGCTGTTGAAGAAAACGGAAATCGTACGAATGTCTTCGTTACTGAAGCGACGTACCGAGACTTTGGATTCGGCTGCCCAGGAGCTTCCGGTAACAAATTCGACCCAGAGAAACGGAGCTTTGGTGTCCGCGAACGATGAACTGCAGCGCGGCTGCGGGAATGAAAATCAAGATGAGGAATGCGACTCCAAGTGCTCGTGCGATTCCTGTGGTCGTGAAGATGAACCGAGGCTGTTGAAAGAAACAGAAATCGTACGACTGTCATCGTTGCTGAAGCGACACATCGAGAACTTGGATTCGGGTCTTCAGGACTCTCCGGATCCAAACTCGAGCCAGAGGAACGAAGCTTTGGCTTCCGGGAGTGACGAATTCCAGTGTGGCTGCGCGAAAGCTCAATCCAGTAGCTTCCGGTCTCAGGATCTCGAATTTCGCCAGGGAATATCCATGAAGTCCGATACATGGTTGGAGACCAACGCAACTAAGACGATGTCGTTTATTGAAGCTGATTCTCAGCGAGCTCAGCCAGATCGTGGTTCAGCGGTTCAGCAAGCAAGCTCAGCCAAGAACGAACGCCCCGGAAACTTATCTTCCGAAGAGCATCCGGTTGTTTCGACTCGGCTGTCCCTCAATAACGCAACTGAGACGATGTCGTTTATTGAAGCTGCTTCACAGCGAGTTCAGCGATCTCAGCCAGATTGTAGTTCAGCGGTTCAGCAAGCAAGCTCAGCTACGAGAAACTTATCTTCCGAAGAGCATCAGGTTGTTTCGGCTCGGCTGTTCCTCAATAACGCAACTAAGACGATGTCGTTTATCGAAGCTGATTCTCAGCGAGTTCAGCCAGACCGTGGTTCAGCGGTGCAGCAAGCAAGCTCAGCCACGAACAAACGCCCAAGAAACTTATCTTCCGAAGAGCATCCGGTTGTTTCGACTCGGCTGTCCCTAAAAAAAAATCAGTCTCATGTCCCAACGGACAATCAGCTGGACAAAGCCGCTTGCGCGTGTCCTTCGGATTGCACCTGCCCGAACAGAAGCACCGAAGAAACTCAACCTGCGGAATGCGACTCGCAGTGCTCGTGCGACACTTGTCATCAAGAAGACGAATCGAGGCCATTGAAAAAAACCGAAACCATACGAATGTCCTCGTTACTGAGGCGACACACCGAGACCTTGCGTTCGGCTGTCCAGGACTCTGCGGATCCAACTTCGACCCTGAAGAATGGAGCTTCAATGGTATCCGCGGGTGACGAATTTCAGCGCGACACTTGTCATCAAGAAGATGAATCGAGGCCATTGAAAAAAACCGGAATCATACGAATGTCCTCGTTACTGAAGCGACACACCGAGACCTTGGGTTCGGCTCTCCAGGACTCTGCGGATCCAACTTCAACCCTGAAGAACGGAGCTTTTTTGGTACCCGCGCGTAACGAATTTCAGCGCGGATCCATGGAAGCTCAAACCAGTTCCAACTCAAGCTTCCACACTCAGGATCTCGAACTTCACGAAGGACCATCCATGAAGTCCGACTCACCGTTGGACCCCAACGCACCTAAAACGATGTCGTTTATCAAATCCGAATCACCGCCTGCTCAGCCAGATCGTGATTCGGCCGTTCAGCGACCAACCTCATCCACGAGGCTGAGGTTGTTCGCTGAACAACCTCAGCCTCGTGACACGAACAAATCCCGGAGAAACGCGTCTTCCGAAGAGCGGCCGATTGTTGCGTCTCGGCTTTCCAGGCCCAAGGGCCAGAGGATCAACATATCGATAGAAGTCTGCCCGGGGTCGGAGTCCTCGAGCGAACGGACCCGAAGAAACGATCGCGAGAGTACGAACGACGAACTCAAAGTTCGCAAAGACGCGACCTCGCTCCGGAAGTCCCGACGTCATTCCGTTGAGCCAAAACCTTTTGAGAGACATGTTCTTCCGCACCCTGGCGAAGACACCGGAGACGAATTTCTAGGACTGTCAGGCTCTACGGACACTGGAGTTCGTTCACCCCGACCGCTGGAATTCCGCGAATATCTGCAGCCCTTCAGACCACCTTCGAGCATGAGAAATCCGATCGTTTACGGGACATCGAGGACATCCGGAAGACGCTCCATCGGGATGGACGGACGATCGGCGGGCCAGGGCGGGAGGCGAAGAGGCGATAGCTGCGTGACGGAAAATCGTCACGGCTCGATTGGGCGAAAGGACCGAGCCAACGATCAGGAAGAAATGCCCGAAGAAATGCCGAAGCCCGATGCGTTTTCCGCTTCGGGCTTGCGGAAAAACGTCGGTCAGGCTCTCTCAGCGAGCTCCGTGGACAGAATGAAGCATCTCATAAGAACGAAGCTCCGCAGGATGCTGTTGGAGCGCGACAAAGCCACGAACACCCCGAAGACGACATTGACGAACAACAAATACCGCGTCAGCGTGCCCGGCGGAAAGACCGACCGGTCGCTCGTCGGACGACAACCCTGCCGCACCATATGGGAATCGCGCAGCGTATCCGATTCGGTCCGCACGTCGAGGTCTTTCGCTAGCGACGATTGCACGAACCTGGCTGCGATAAGCGAGCGGGAGAAGGCGAGGAAGCTTTTTCGTTCCACCGGAAACCCGAGCGTCTCGACCTCGAGATCTCGACATTGCGGAGGCGCGTATCGTCGCTTCGATGGTGTGAATTCGTCGCCGAACTCGGAGAGTGAATGGCGGCGAGTGCGGAACGAGCGTGCACCGGAAGTCGATTCGGTGACCGATTTTCCGAGACTCGCTGGAGGAAGCGATTTCGGCTCGATGAGGAAGCGTCACGACAACGGGCATTGGTCCGGAAAAAGGGAAAATCAATGTGTGCGGCAGAATAAAAATGGCGGATTCGATGAGAAATTTATGAATCACAGTCGCAAAGACGTTCCGGAAGTAATCGGGGATTCTTCGGCGAGAAACGCGTGCGACGCTTCCGGCAAAAAAATCCCCGATGCGGAATCTGCGGAATTCCACGGAATTCTACGAGTCGCGGGGAGCGACCGCGCACCGGAAGTCGATTCGGAGACCGATTCTCCGAGACTCGCTGGAGGAAGCGATTTAGGCTCGAAGAGGAAGCGTCACGAAAACATGCATTGGTCCGGAAAAAGGGAAAATCAATGTGTGCGACAGAATAAAAAAGGCGGATTCGATGAGAAATTTATGAATCGCAGTCGCAAAGAAGTTCCGGAAGTAATCGGGGATTCTTCGGCGGGAAACTCGTGCGACGCTTCTAGCAAAAAAATCTCCGATGCGGAATCTGCGGAATTCCACGGAATTCCACGGGTCGCGGGGAGCGACCGCGCACCGGAAGTCGATTCGGAGACCGATTTTCCGAGACTCGCTGGAGGAAGCGATTTCGGCTCGAAGACGAAGCGTCCCGAAAACACGCATGCGTCCGGAAAAAGGGAAAATCGATGCGCCTCGCAGACTAAAAACGCCAGAATCGATAGATTCAATGAAAAATCTCCAAATCACAGTTTCAAAGAACTTCCGGAAGAGATCGGTGTTTCTTCGGCGGGGAACTCGCGCGACGCGTCTGGCAAAAAAGTCCTCGACGAATCTTCGGAATTCCACGGAAAGCTCGACTGGTCTGGCAATTCGACGTCCCGACACATCTGCCTCTTCGAGTTCGACCGGTTAGTCTCGTCGAACGATGAGACGGAATCGGCGGGCTGTTGTCGCTCGCCTCGGAAGACGCGCTTACCGGAAGTCCGAAGAACTCCGAGGAGGAACGTCGACCCGCACCCTAAAAAATTGATCGTTTCGCGGGCGCGCGACAAATCCGCGATGAGCGATTGCTCCAGTAACACGAATAACGTTTGCGTTAGTGGAGTTCGTCGGATCGGGGTTTTCGGTAATATCGATCAGGATCTCAGAAAAAAATTATCGCAGTACGTGAGCCTTTGCAAAAACGTTAAGTACTCGTTGCTGAAGAGGCTGCGACCCGACGACATCTACGAGGTCAGCAGGACGTCTATTCCCTGCTGCGATCGATATAAGTTCGGCGATACGTGACCCGATTGCTGGGAAACGGGTCGGGTTCGATTTCATATTTTTTAATTTTTTTTTCTGCTTTTTTACATCATTTTTGACGAGCTTGTTTTTCTTCGAATGATGATTATGAAAAAAGGGGTTTATATACGTCGCTCTTGTACGTGGCTGCCAAAGGGGCTGACGCAACACGCTGGCATCGATTCAGTCGGGCTTTTGTTGTCCATCGCGTAGGCCATTATGCGAGCCACCCCCGTCGTCGAACAGCAGCGATACAACTTAACTATCGCGACAAACGTTCCCCGGAGCGGACTCAATTAGGAAGCAAATATGACACCCGCCGATCGAAGCGCCGATAAAAATCGATGGAAGTTGGCTGTAAGAGAGAATAGAAAAATACACACCTTTGCTGCTGAGATGATTGTGTTTTTTTATGTCTCTAGACTTAGGTCGCCCGCTATCGACCTGAAAATACGCGAAGAAAAATTGATGGAAAGATTTTGGTAGTATTTATATTATAAATATTTATCATACTCATATTTAGATATTTATCGTGCATCACATATCAATATGTATATATGGTGCATTGTACGGATTGTCGAAAATTTAGAACACGTATGGAAAATGTTATTATCCGTAAACCTGCACAGTAAAAAAGTTTATACTTTTTACAATTTCATTGTCCACGAAGGTCCATCATTTTTTATTTGTTAATTTTCCGATCGCACCAACCGGCTCTAATTTTACAAACACGTGCAAACTAACGTTTTTACTGGCACGAGGAATAAAGTGAGAGGTTTGTATATTTAAACCTGGACAAATGAGATTGTCACTTATTTAACAACATTATTTTTTTAACTAATTTTTAGGAAACTACGTATGCAGATTTTACAAAATTATTTTTTACTGTGTGTATAGAAGTATTTATAATACAAAGATCGCTAAAATCTTACCGTATATTTTTTTTTTCGACGTAACATATTCTTTCTCTGTGTTTCATTTTTATTTGTTTCAATGTTCGGAATGAATTTATTTGCGTCACAGAGGCCCGTTTACGGAGCCGCAGAGTCTTACAACAAATCGTACTCTCGGGAATTGATTTGCAATTGCCGAGCGACCCTCCAATCACTTCGTCCCTGTAATGAAATTCTCGAGGGCAGAGTGAGGGAAGCGAAGATATATTCGTCTTTCGACGGTATTAGCGTGCTCTGCAATTACGAAATTTGCAACTGCAGCCCGGATTAGATGACAAGTTAATAGAAATAAACAAGTCTTTCCCGCCGAGAGACTTTACCGAAATCCGAGATATTTGGGGCGCAGCCGAGAAGCATTTGGGATATTTTAAAGATCCATTAACCTAGATGTACCTTTAAATAAAAAGTCTTCTACTTTACAAAATATGAACGAAAGTCCTTTACGAAATTTGCATCGGCAGACCAGATAGATGGCAAGATAACAAAAATAAACAAGACTTTCCCATCGAGAGACGATAACGAAATTCGAGATATTTGGGGCGAAGCCGAGAAGTATTTGGGATATTTTAAAGATCCATTAACCTAGATGTACCATTAAATTATCATTAAATTAGGATTACATGACAAGATAACAGAAATAAACAATTCTTTCCCATCGAAATACGATAACGAAATCCGAGATATTTGGGGCGAAGCCGAGAAGTATTTGGGACATTTGCAAGATCCATTAACCTAGATGGACCTTTAAATTATGATTAAATTAGGATTAGATGACAAGATAACAGAAATAAAGAAGTCTTTCCCACCGAGAGGCGATAACGAAATCCGAGAAGTATTTGGGATATTTTAAAGATCCAATTAACCTAGATGTATATTTAAATAAAAAAGAAGAAAATCAGATATTACCCAAGGAAACGAGTCTACAAAAAGAATTAACTGAACACTATGCAGAAAATACTGATACATAATTAAAAAATAAAAATATAATGTTTAATCATATTTATCAATTGATCAAAAATAATCGAGGGAAGAGGGAGAACGCCGAGTCTCCTACTTTACAAAATAGGGACGAAAGTACTTTACGAAATTTGCAACTGCAGCCCGGATTAGATGACAAGATGACAGAAATAAACAAGTCTTTCACATCGAGAGACGATAACGAAATCCGAGATATTTGGGGCGAAGCCGAGACCGTTTCGAAGATAAGGCATTACTTCGGAGGCATCGAGCCCGCGAGAGCAGCATCCGTCCCCACGGTTTGCCAGGATCGATATTTCCTGGCAACCGCGGAGGGTGCCTACCCCGCTGACGACTCTCTGTGTTTGCAACAATGCGAGTTAGCTCCTAACGTCTAGCGATGGACTCGAACTGCCGATGGCTTACCGAGATCATTTATTAAAATTTCGGCCATCCGACGAATCATCATCCTTTCGTCGATGAAGCTATGTGCGAAAATATAATTTTTTTCCATCTTCGGAGCTCCAATCTATAAATATATTATGCCATGCATTTTTATGTATATATAAATGAATAAATATAAATTTAAATGAATAAATATAAATTTAAATGAATAAATATAAATTTAAATGAATAAATATAAATTTAAATGAATAAATATAAATTTAAATGAATAAATATAAATTTAAATGAATAAATATAAATTTAAGCTCTTACACTGAAGAAAAAATTGTTTGCAGGCTGCCGAAGAAAAAAATGTTTGTTTCAATTTTACTTTAAATTCTTACAATTCCATATGATATTGAAACAACGATGGCAAGACTGTCAAGGTGACATGTCATCGTTTCAATCCGGTACAAAATTGTACAAATCGAAAGTGGAAATGAAATGACATTTTTGTTTTTTTTAGCACTCCACAAGCAAATTTTACTTGAATCATTGATATTTTTTTTCTGTTCAACGTCTAGCGATGGACTCGAACAGCCGATGGCTTATCGAGATCGTTTATCAAAATTTCGGCGATCCGACGGATCATCATCCTTTCATCGATGAAGCTATGTGCCATGATATATATTTTTTCATCTCTGAGTTTCAATCTATAAATATATATTTATCCATGTATTTTTATGTAAATATAAATTGTCGGAATAAAAATATTTTTAAGATTGGATTCACATAATTTTCTATGCATTTCTTCCGAGAGATAATCGACTCGCTGGGCGATAAGGCTCGAAGTTGCTCGAACCTCCGTGCACATGTAACGTTGCGGTCCGATTAAATCCCTCGCTAGAGTCATCCCCAAAACGATGGGTACAGCTCTGGCAAGCCACACTCCACGAAAGACTCCTCTTTAAGCGATGAAGGCTTAAAGAGCGTTTATCATCCCCTAACTTCCGCGGCCACCCGCATATCTCCCTCGCTATCATTCAATGACTTCTACTTTGTATGTATGTTTTTTTTAAAACGTAAAAACCCGAAAAGGTTATACGAGGACAAGAACGAAAAGGAAAAAATTCTTCTGCGATGTTAAGAAAAAAAAATTAATAATAACACTTTTCTGCGATAAAACTATAACGATTTTTATAAACGAAGCTTATCCAAATGTTTCGCTCTCATTATTCATAAATCTTTCCGAAACGTGGTTTTAATATGGCCGGATTAAAAAAAAAACCGACCATCCCAATTCACTTATATCAGCGTTTTCGATTGCTGGACTCATTATCGATGTCGGAACGTCGTTGGTAAATTGATTTCCGTCGAATCATTGTTATTATCACTGTACGGTCTTGAAAGATAAAGAATAGAACCTATTTAGGTTCTATTCTTTATTTAAAAAAAAAAAAAATTGGGTTAAAAATATAATTATTATTATAAGCGAAGCTTATCCAAACCTTTCGCTCGGATTATTTATAGATCTTCCGAATCGTAGTCGGACAAAAAAAATTCTGCGCAGTTGAACGATCCTTAGGAATAACGACCCGAGCATCCAAATACTTATATCAGCGTTCTCGATTGTTATACTCATTATCGGTGTCAAAACGTCGTTAGAAAACTTATTTCCGTTAAATCATTCTTATTATCCCTGTACAGTGATTAAAGAGCTCCAAATATTAAAAAAAAATATAATAATAACACTTTTTGGGATAAAAATATTATAATAATTATGGGCAAAGCCTATCCCAATTTTTGCTCGGATTATTTATAGATCTTTCGAATCGTGGTTTTTATTTAGCGGGATAAAAAGAAATGCCCAAACATTTATAAAAAATACAATAATAACACTTTTTTGGGATAAAAATATTATAATAATTATGAGCAAAGAATATCCCAATTTTTCGCTCGGATTATTTATAGATCTTTCGAATCGTGGTTTTAATTTAGCGAGATAAAAAAAAATGCTACGCGGTTGAACGCTCGTTAGGAATAACGAACCGAGCATCCAAATACACTTATATCAGCGTCCACGATTGTTATACTCATTATCGATGTCAAAACGTCGTTAGTAAATTTATTTCCGTTAAATCATTGTTATTATCACTGTACAGTGATGAAACAGACCCCGCCTAGGGTCGATCCGAAAAGGGGTTACTCGTCGTCCCATTGGTCACTGATATCGATGCGTCGAGAGGCTCGGGCCAATGGCGAAGAGGAGCTGATACGCGCTGGCGCCGAACCCCCGTGTCGAACTTTACGAAACCACCGACGTACCGACGTCGACGACGTTCTTCGTCGCGTACCCCGCGCTTTCGAACCCACTCCGCGACGTATCCCTATCTGGACTAATTATTGGTGAGTTTGTAATGTTTCTTCAAGATTTTTTTTTTTTTTCATTTTAACAATTCAACGTACTTGTACAATCGGCTTGTAATCTTCTCGTACATATTTTTTCCTCGCGAAAATGTGACCTCCAAGGGGAGCAATACAGAAAAATCGATCGAGCTCCCTTCGTCCTCGCGAATCGTGCAACGCGCTGCCCCGTTTCGTTATTTTTGGTGACAAATAATTTTTTTCGCTCAATTTGTTACTCGAGTCGTTATCGTGAAGAGAAGAGAGTTGGATCGGAGTTCCTGGTTATCGCTGGAAAAAAAATGTGTTCATTCGATCGAGTGCTGATCGGCGATTGTGCGAGTGTTAATGGATTTCTCGTCTAAAGTGTAAAGGAATTGTTGTATTTTTTTTGTATATTTTTTTTCCATCCACGGAATGTCAATCTGGCCTTGTGTCATCGATTCGGTAAGATTGCCATCGTGATTTACGGAGATCGCTCGATTTTGGGGAGCTGCGACGATGTGCGGTTGCCGATCCAGTGGCGAAGATATCGTAATTTCGTAGTTCGGGCGGAAGTGCGTTGTTTTTAATGAAGATATTTCTTCGGATTCTTATTTGCAGAAATTTTGTTAGCGATCGAGACGAGAGCCAAAGGCTGATAGCGTGTTATCGTTAATTACGCTGAAATGTTTTCGAATTTCAGTGAAATTTTTGGACGAAAATAAAGAAGAGGTGATCTTCCTTTACGGGAATACGCGGTCACGTTGTTCGGGGCTTTATTGGAAAAATGCTGATGTGAATCATCAATATTCCGGCGTTGTAACGGATTTATGTTCCGGTCATGCGTGGAACCGATCGACCCGCAAAAAATTCGGTGCCGAGCGAAGCTATCATCGCGCGTTGAGTTCTTCGTGCGGAATCTGGCTCAGTCACTTCAAGCCCCGATAAAACGAAGTCGAGAAATCGATACATAAGTCGGCCGATTAAATTACTATGATTTTATTTGCACAAAATAGCCAAAGTTTGCAAAAAAAAAATCAAACCCCAATAAAATGAAGTCCAAAAATCTATACATTAGTTGGCCGACTAAGTTGCGATCGATTCTTTTTTTAAGCGCAACCTCAATTGTCACAAAATAGCGAAAGTTTGCAAAAAAACAAAAAAATCAACCCCCAATAAAATGAAGTCCAAAAATCTATAGACAAGCCGGCCGATTAAGTTGCTCCAATTTTTTTTTTAAGTGCACCCTCGTTTGTCACAATAGCCAAAGTTTGCTAAAAAAAAAACCATACATTTATCGTATTTAGCGATCTGCATAAGCCGATACATAAGCCGGCCTATTAAATAGCTACATTCTTTTTTTTTTTAAGCGCAACCTCGATTTCCAAAAATAGCCAAAGTTTGGAATTTAAAAAATCATAAATTTAGCATACTTGGCGATATTTTGCATTGTCACCGATTGCCCTTGTCGTTCAATACGAATTAGTAATTCACGCCCGTCGGCCCATCGCGGACTGTCTGCAGAGACAATGAAGAAAACGAAAAGCGCATCAGCCATTAAGAGGGTGGAAGCTTTAACGCACCGTCCGATCACCGTGACGTTCCCATTACGCTGACGACTTCTTCCGACCCTCTTCCACGCATCCCGTTTGCACCCTCGTATTCTCGGGAAACACGTGACGTGCACTTTGTGCCCATTGTCGGTCACGTGCCATTTTAATATCCGAGGACCATTGTGTCACGTGTCGCGCTTCGATACGAATCGCTTTCGGACTAAAACATTCGTTCCTTCCTTTCGTATCGAAAATCAACGATGAGGTCTATTCTTGTCGGACATAAAAAAAGAGAAAAAAAAAATTAGGTCGATTACACATTCGTTTGTAATTTTTTTAAAAAGTATTCGATCTTGCGCGAATATTATCATTTTTGTATTCTTCAGTACTAACTTTTCGTTATCCGGCAATTCGAGTGAATTTTCTGGCGAATCACTAAACGAATCGCTCGAACTAAAACATTCGTTTCTTCCTTTCGTATCGAAAATCAACGACAAGGTCTATTCGTGCCGGACATACAAAAGCTGAAAAAAATTACGCCCAGTACACATTCGTTTGTTATAAAAAAGTATTCGATCTTGTCCCGATATTATCATTTTTTGCTTCCTCATAGAGGAAGCTTTGTTTTGATGAAAAAAAAAAAATTAAGATTTCAATGAAAACGTGTTCAGAATGTTCCAAAACGTCGAAAAATTACATTTCAAAAAATGTCTGGATGGATGTGTGTGTGTGTGTGCGTACGTGTGTGTGTGTGTGTGTGCCAGGCCTGCAAAATCCAACCGTCGATAACTCAAGAACGGTTTTATCAATCGGATTGAAATTCGGCCTCTGTTTGTTACAATTTCGACAATAATTGAAAGATTCGTTCAGATTTTATCAGATTTTTGAAAAAAAGTATGTTCGCGCTCTAGCTTTCGCAAATTTTGAGTTATCGCACTGAAACTTTCTGTAGAAGTAGACCAACATCAAGCAAGGTTCGCTACTGAATTTGGTAAGAATCGGTTGAGGGGTCTCGGTTTTGTGACATTTTCAATTTTTTTTTCTGCGGTACTAACTTTTTGCTATCGGGCGATTCGAGTGTTATATATCTTCCGACGAGACTTCACGCCGCTTTCCGTCCCTCGAAGAAATTGTCCCGGGAGGGTCCGAGGATTAGGGGCCGATGGGTTGCCACTCCAAATAAACACTGCTCCTACTTTAAATCAACCCCCGGGTTTATCTGCCGAAGCTCCACGCTACAGGATTCGTTTTATGTGACTGGGGTGCGCGTACATCCTCGTGTATAAATCAAGAACCGCCTCTCGGAACTTCGCCAATAAATTGAAAGAATTAAAAATTTTCAATTAAAAGAATCAAACATTAACGGAGTTCTCGTTAAAAAATCTTTACACGTAAGAGTCGATTAATTCGGATAAAAAAAAAATTTTAACGTGAAATTTTTCACTAAAATTTGCAGGGGCTGCGTAAGAACATCATCGTAGCGATAGAACAACTATAAGGAAGCCCAATAATTTTAAAATGTCCGGATTCGCGGCGGCGGGTCTCGGGGCCTTCGACTCGTTAAAGTCGAAAGCCACGCAAAAACTATCGGGGTAAGAAAAGCTCTACCATTAATTTAGATGAAAACGATTGGGGTGGAAAATGGGCCATTTTTTCGGCCGCGAAGCCGAAGATATCTGCGGCAAATTTAATCTTTGGCAAGTCTCAGTCAATTTATAAGAATTCTTCTTAGATA
The DNA here is from genome assembly GCA_917499995.1 of Ichneumon xanthorius. Lineage (NCBI taxonomy): Eukaryota > Metazoa > Arthropoda > Insecta > Hymenoptera > Ichneumonidae > Ichneumon > Ichneumon xanthorius. Next base: position 5,930,215 of record OU824211.1, on the reverse strand, counting down.
TTATGGTAGGAATTCTTGGATAATCTGAGACTTTCCTGCCATCAGTGGCGCCCTGGCGGCCTACTTCAGGGGAGAGCGGGGCAAAATGGGACAGTGAGGGCAAAACTCAATTTTGCAAATAATTTTTGGATGCCCTATTTTGTCCCGACGATACATCAGGATTTTCAACCACCTTTTATCCCACTGACCACCATCGACACCATCCAAAAGTTACTGGAAAATTGCATTTTGTCTCATTATCCCGTTTTACCCCCCTGTGCCATTTTGCCCCGCTCCTCCCAATGTGCTATGGTAATTTTTCTTAGAGGATCGCTACACCCAGAAAAATAATTTATTTGACGGCCACCTTTTATATGGTTTAAGTAAAATATTTATTTGATTGAAATAAATATTCATTGAAAAGAAATAAATATTTATTTAATTCAAAGAAATATTTTACTTAAACCAAATAAACGACGGCCGCCAAATAAATTATTTTTCTGGGTGTAGTTATTACATCCTTCTCTCAGTGTAGCGAAGTTTCTGAGATGAAAAACACAGCCGTTACACCTTGATTAAATTTAGTCTGACGCAGATATCTTCATTTTTCGGCTACCCAAATCGCCAAAAAAAAACCCAAATCGCGACAAGCTCCGGAAAATTAAAATTGTGTCCTACGGCAGGCTAAGAACGAGAAGAAGTAATGCCGGTTACGAAGAATTCGAGATGCCTCCCAACGACGGGATCAGCAAAGACAACATGGGATTCGAGGACGAGAGAGGATACAGCGGTGGGGCGTCTTTCGACTCGTTACCGGAACCGGAAAGGCCGCCTTTGCGTCACATCGACACGTACTGTATGCCCGAGTGCCCTTGTCTATCCAAGAGGTACACGATAGCAATGCTCGCTTGCGTAGGTGAGAAAAAAACAAACAAAAAAAAAACAGATTCTTGATCGTATTCTCATATGGAACAATAACAATCGTTTCGGCAAACATTGTGAAGCAAGAAAAAAACAAAAAAAAAAACGATGTGTCTCGGTAGGTTTTATTATTTCATTTGGAATGCGATGCAACATGGGGATGGCGAAGGGTATTATGAGGAACGAGACGGACCAGAAGGGCGAGTTGAGATTCAATTGGACGGTGGGTACCCAGAGCGCCCTCGACTCTTCGTTTTTCTGGGGTTACCTCATCACTCAAGTGCCAGGAGGATTTTTGGCCTCCTTCTATCCGGCCAACAGGTTATTCGGCCTAGCGATCGCAATATCGTCGTTTCTCAATCTCCTCGTTCCCGGAGCGTTGAAGATCGATCCGATCGCCGATATGATAGTTCAAATCTGCAAAGGCCTCGTCGAAGTAGGTATTCCGTGAATAAAACGTTTTCGTCGCTTTGCAACGATACATAGTGATTTTTGGTTTTTTTTTTGTTTCGATTGTCTCGACTACAGGGTATCACTTATCCAGCTTGTCACGGTATTTGGAAGTACTGGGCACCTCCGTTGGAGAGATCCAGACTGGCGACCCTTGCCTTTTGCGGATCTTACGCCGCTATGGTCATCGGAATGCCACTCTCCGCTGTTCTCAGCCATTGGTTCGGCTGGCCAGCTTCATTCTATTTCTACGGTAATTTTCATATCGTCTGACTGCCAATATACACTAATGCAATAGACTAATGCAGAGTGTGCTAAATTTTTAATTGTTCCATTCACTGGCTGGTTTACTCCAACTGTAAAAAAATTGTAAATTTAATGTACCAGACTGATACAGCTCTTAAGACGAAGTTAACAATTTTCAGACAAATTTTTCTTTAAGAAGGGCGCGTTTAATTCACAACCAAAAGTGAGATTCTGAGAGTACTTCGAATACTTCCCAATGGGACAAAAATTCGAAAGGTATCAATCCATTTGGAAGGTGCTGTGAACATTGATAAAAAAAGCCGGCGAGCTAACTTTTTTTTGCCAGAATTAATTCGTCGATTCGTCCGAATACATATGAACTTTTTTTCTAATTTTTTAATTTTTTGATTTTTATTTTGAAAAATCGTAAACTGTCTCACGAAATTTGAATATGTTTTCGGAAAAAGACGACGCACTCAAGAAGTTTCTGGATAATTGATCGAAAAGATTCGAGAATTCGATCGAAATGTTCGGTCGAAGATTTTTCGATAAACGGGGTTTTCGAAAATGATTAAAAAATCGAAAAAAGTCATATGTATTCGGATAAATTGACGAATCAATTTTGGAAATAAAAAAAAGTTAGGTTGCCGGTTTCTTGCGTTGAAGAATTAATTTTTTTCACCGATTTGTTAGTAACTTTTTGGAATTATTAATATGTAAAATCAACGTTCTTAGCACCCTCCGAATGTTTGATTTTTTAAAAGATTTTTGTCATATTAGCACGTATTCAAAATGCTCTCCGAATCTTCCGAGTGGCTGGGAATATAACGATACACCCTCCTCAACACGCTGCGACTTTGGGACGGTCTAAGTTGGCAATCCTCTTGTAGTTTTCATTGAAGACACTCAATTTTCCGAGTCTTCGTCGGAAAGATGTTAATTTCATCTGCGATCGACCGTTCCAAAGTCGCAGCGTGTTAAACCAAACTTTTCTCATCAGTGACAGCCTTCGCCAACTATCCTAAACGGAACTGGTGCAACGACGGATTCGGAGTTGCATCGTAGTCGCAGTCGCACTAGGGTTGTTTAGACGCGCAGTTGCGAATTGCGCGACTATGATGAAAGTCGGGGTATACTGAAATGAGACGAATCGTTTTGTGCAAACTTTTGTGCAGCTCCGATTTGATGGACTCGATCGATCCCCATGCAACTACATGTCAAATAAATAAGACTATACAACGATGGTTGCAAGGGTTACAGAAAAGAAGACGTTCAAATGAAGGTTGTAGAGTGTAAGAAAAAATCGTCGAAATTTTATGTACCGGATTGGAAGTTTTTATACAAAAACTGGTATATTGAATTTCGTGAACAATTTTGATGATAAATTAATGTTCAGTGTATAAAGAACATTGGGAATTCTTTATTTTTAATATATATATAACTTACTTTATTTTTAATGAAAAAGTATATCAATTTTTCATCACAATTGTACATTAAATTTAATGTAACAGTTTTTGCATAAAAACTTCCAGTCTGGTACATTAAATTTACAATTTTTTTACAGTTGGAGTAAACCAGCCAGTGATTGGAACAATTTAAAATCTAGCACACTCTGCATTAGTCTATTTGCAGTCTGCCGACGGTCAAACTTAGTTCCGTTAGGCTGTAATTTCAGACAAATTTATTTTTTATTATTTTCATCGGGGTAAAAAAAATCGTTAAAAAAATCCGATGCGATTGATTGTTCGCAAAGTTTCGCCGATCATTGCAAGACCAAAAATATCTCAGAATAGTTATAGATCTTGATGAATTCTAGGGGTCTGCGGTCTGATATGGTACGGCTTTTGGCTGTGGCTCGCGTTCGAGAGGCCCTCGAAACATCCGTGCATTTCGGCGCGGGAGCTTCGTTACATCGAGGACTCGCTCGGACAAGCGCAGGGACAAGTTCCAATTGCAATGCCGACTATCTGGACTACGCCGTGGCGAAAATTCCTCACCTCGATGCCCGTTCACGCCATCATTGTCGCGAATTTCTGCAGATCATGGAACTTCTATCTGCTCGTGCTATTCCAGCCGCAGTTCATGCAGGACGTATTCGACATGCCCCTCGTTGAAGTGAGTCCCAAGTCAAGTGTCTTTTATTACACTCGGTGCGAAAATGACAGTTTTACGCACGCTTCGTGTGCGCAAAAGTCCCATTTTCACCCCTTGTGAAGTAAAATCGCGTACGATGGTACAACACGCGTGCGAAAACCTTTTTTTGAGCTCGAGTGATTGCAGCACTCGCGTTCAGAGGAAAGATTTATCGCACTAGTATCGTAATTTACTATTTCTTAACACATGGACGTAAAATCGCATTTTCCGTTCTTGCGAAGTGAGCGCATAGAGGCACTTTTACGCATCCCGTGCAAGGCACATACTGCGCATAAGTATAAACGCAATATGGTCTATTTTTTCTCGCACTAGTGCGATAAAGTGCCTTTCTGCGCCCACTTCGCAAAAACGAACAGTGTGAGTTTCGTGAATTTCAATTTGAACAAGCAACTCCCTTTCTACACCCTTGGCCTACAAATAACTATTACGCATGCAAAATGACACGATGTTTCTTAGCTTCACCGTATTTCTTCCTTCATCTCCTGCGTCGAGCATTTTGTCGTATATCCAAAGTTCAATCAATCCGCAACGAAATAAATTTTGGCAGACCGGTATGATCGGATCTCTTCCGCATCTGCTGATGACAACGATCGTCCCTTGCGGTGGCATGCTCGCCGATCACCTGAGGAAGCGTGGAATAATGACGACGACCAACGTCCGGAAGCTCTTCAATTGCGGTGGATTTGGAATGGAGGCGCTCTTCTTCCTCGTTGTCGCAAACGCCACGACCCACAGAAATGGCACGGCAGCGACCGTCGCTCTGACGATCGGTGTAGCTTGCAGCGGTTTCGCCATTTCCGGTTTCAACGTAAATCATCTTGACATCGCCCCGAGATACGCCAGTATTCTTATGGGAATGTCCAACGGCATAGGAACCATCGCTGGATTGCTCGTGCCATTTTTCGTCGAAAACATCACGAAGAACAAGGTACGGGACATTTTTTGGGTTTTATTTTAAAAAAGAAATTGTTTCCGTTTTCCGGTCAGTTTGGATTATCGCGAGTGTCGAATTGTTTTCAGGACGCCCACAGTTGGAGAAACGTTTTCATCATGGCGGCGTGTGTCCACTTCTTCGGTGTGACGTTCTACGCGATATTCTGCTCCGGCGAACTTCAACCCTGGGCCGATCCAACCGCTGAGGAACAAGCCAGCTGGAATCCACTCGACGATCTCGGTCAAACCAAGCCTCCTGTACCACCGCCACCAAAAATCATGCAGTCCGAATTCATCGTAAGTTCGATTCACGTAATTTGCTTGCGGATTTCGATATGCCTTTTCCGGCTCCAATCCCGAACGATTGAAAAAAGGTGCAACGTAATTTACATATGGCTTCCCCACTTGCCACAATTTTGCGCATAGCCTTTCCTCTGTGAGAAAGTTCGTTGAGCGTTTTTGACTTCGCCATAGAGGAAGCTATTGAGGCTATTTTTAATCTATCCTTCACCGCTGATTACAAAAATGCATGGAAGAATTTACAAAAAATTCCAAATCGCGTAAAATCTCTAGTGGGGCTTCAATATTCACGAAAATTGAAATGAACAGAGCGACACTTTGATACACTCGACTTGTGTAACCAAATTTCAACTCGCGGTTTCAACCCGTTTCCGAGTTATAGCCGTTTTAAACTATGCATACGTAATGTATGTTAAAATCGCCAGCTTAAAATCGCATTCCCGATGTTTTAGACTATTTTATTAAATAGTCTAACATAAAACGATGATTTTTTTTTTGTTATACTAAACATAGCTTCCTCTATGAGGAAGTCAAAAATTGCCATTTAATCAACATGGCAAATACGATACATTGGAGGTCGGAGTGCTTCATACTAGTCAAATGAGTGCTACATTTAAAAATGTATGGTTATTTGTGTGACAGCAGACGTTCTTGACCTAGAAAAAAATTAATTGCAATGAATTTGCAAAAATATTAACTGGCTTGTGCTAATTTTCGAAAAGGTTCGAAAAGAATAATCGACATTTCCTGCTCGATTTTGATCTATCGTGGCTCATTCTATTCCTCGAAAGTTGGTCTACAAATTCACCGTCCAGATATTCGAAAGAATTTTCCGTTTAAAAATGACAGTTGTTTGTTTACGAAAGAATTTCGTCGCTGGATAAACAAAACGCTGTCATTTTTAAACGAAAAATACTATCGATTATTCTTTGAAAAAACTGAAAAAAACATCTATACTTTTACGAAAATTAGCACAAACCAGTTAACATTTTCACAAATCCACTGCAATTAATGTTAATCTAGGTTAAGGACATCCGTTATAATACAAATAACCACAATGAATACAAGCGTAAAAGCTTCTATGAACGACTTTAAAAAATGACCCCTCATTCGACAAGTGTGAAGCAACGGATTGCCCAGACGCTTTAATCTACAATAGCCTCGAAACAGATTCGTTAAAAAAAAACACCTGTTGATTCGTTTATCTCAGAAACAACCATCTCTGGACGTGAACGCTGGATGGGACGACGCCGCCTCGCCTCGTCCGAGCAAGGCCTACACACAACAGGACAGAATCGATCAGAATCCCGTTATAAATTACGGTGCAACGGAGAGCAACGCGAACAATCCCTTTCACTCGACAAATCCGTTTGCGTCGGACGTGAGCGCGTCATTGGTCCAACCACCGGCCAGGGACGACTACACGCACGACGTAATGAGCTATGCGACCGGTGCACCGAGCGTCCAGGGTACGACGACGAGTGCGAGCGAAAGATCCGATTTGCCCGTGTCATCGGGACAGCAACCTTACGGATGGCATGCCGGTAACACCGCGATGGAGAATCAGCAGTGGGATTAAAAGTGGGTAATATATCGGTCGCTTGATATCTCGGGAGGTCCCCGTCGGGCAAGGTCAGTAGTTTAGCCGGCACACTTTGACGATCGCACAATTCTACGATCGACGATCGAGGCCACGAAGGAGTCGAGGAACAGCGAACGGGGTCTCACGGTGATCTGCGCTGTAACACAAAAAAAGAAAAAAATAATTAAATTAAAAAAAAAAACGAACGAGGATTTGGAGACGAAAGATGTGACGAAAATTGAATCAAACGTTTCATGCAAAACTCGGCGAGCTTCCTTATCGGTACATATGATTATTTCGTGTACTTTCATCCGAATCGTTGGGCTAAAGAAAATTCCGGTAATTCATTTATCTCTCTCTATCTCTGTGTATTGGATATAGATGTTTATTAACGCGTGAGTGGAAGACTGTATGAGTGAGTCACCCTGCGACCCCGTGACGAAACGCGACGGGCAGTCTCGAGCAAACTTCGGGATTGTCCGTTGCGATGGAGAAATTGTCGGAGATCGAAAGATCGAAAGACACGGTCCTCATTGTTTCCGAAAGATATACACAAACACCGACATTCTTCGTACGAAAGTAATGCCTAAGAGGGCAGGCGATAGTGCTGTAAATGATTACGACTAAAAATCAGAAAGTACTAAAATTAAGGAAAGAAAGTATATTTATGTCATCGACAAACAAAAAAAAAAAACAGAAGCTACTTGTAATAATTTCACGGAAGTGCTGAAGAGTAGCTTATTTTATATATACATATGACAATTGGCGCGGTTCGTACCCGACGAAGTGGAGTTGATAAAAAAAAAAATTAGAGTCTTACATATTTTTCGGAAAATTATTTGTTTGTTTGTCACAATTTTCAAGAATCGGAGAAGTCGCCCTTGGGGCGTCCCGCCCAGGCCCTTATAACATTATTATAGTGTGCGATAAAGCTCACTTATCAAACGGAAATTTGTAATTTCCAGTCCGGAAATACGTCACTTCCGGTTAGAAAATTTCATTTTTCGACCGGAAGTGACATCACATCGAAGGATGTCACATTCACATTGAAAATCTTATTTTACTATCGGAAGTGACGTCATACTAGAAATTCATCACTTCCGGTCGGCAAATGCGATTTTCAACCCGGAAGTGACATCATACCAAAAATACGTCGGTTCCGGTCGAAAAATGAGATTTTAAAACCGGAAGTGACGTCATACCAAAAATCAAAGAATGAGATTTGCAAACATGTAGTGACGTACTTCCGGTCGAAAAATGAGATTCTCAAACCGGAAGTGACGTATTTTCGGTAAATATCCGGAAATCTCAATTTTTGGTTTCTAATTCGACAACCTGCGAGTAATACAATAATTGAATGATCACTTTTTGTTTAATTTTTTTCAATCGCTCGCCAACTCGACGATACTCTTTGAGCCTCTTCGGCGAAGGAATTTTTTCTTACACGGCCTCTACGCGGTGTAGAAAATGACAATACAATTGCACATGTTATACAAATCGCACATGACTCATCGAGTCAAAACTGATCGAGGAGACAATAACGAAGGTAGACGACGAGGATAATAAAAACATCGAATCGATGCCGAGATGTCGATTCGATGGAGCACTTGTTACGATATTCGCACCAAATTTAACGCGCATGTTTTTTGCGAAAGTAAAGTTTATTATTGCTGAAAAAAAGATATCGCATCGGGAATTAACTCTTATAAATGGATCGACTATTCTTTTTTCAAGACGATTCGACAGTTCGAAGAAAATGACAATAATTTTCAAAAGTTCGGAAATAGAAGAGTTATTCGAGGGATTTTACGAGATTATAGCGCCATTGGCTGAGACTGTTAGGTCATTTACACGCATCCATCAGGTTCTACGGAACCCCATACGAGAATGGGAGAAAATTGAGCAATAAGCAACTATGAGCCAAATAGTGACTCAAAAACGAAGATAAAAAGAAACTGGCGAAAATTGGTCCACGACAAATAATGAAAATTTCGTTACATAAGAGAAAAACTACTATTCGAGATGTGTGCGAGTGGCAGAGAAAAACAATGAACGCATGCGGGTTGCAGGACGATATTACGAAAGCGTCCACAATGAAATAACAAACATAAAAAAAAAATAAAAAAATTCATTGAAACGTATGAAAGTATAAACCTGGCGGAAAGTGATACGAAATATATGAAAGTATTAGCGAACTAAGATTTTACGTGTATAAAATCGGGGATAAGAAGAAAAAAAAACAAACATTTTCGAAACAATCAAAGTCTATGTAGCGGCTTGAATGAGAGTACGGTCATTGTAGCTTATAATTATTAAGCATCGCACATTGAGCGTACGTTGAATTCCATGACGTTGCACTTTAGAATACACGAGCAGGCAACGAGATAATAAATGTTTGTTATGGCAAGTCACGTAGCGACATGAAAAAAAAAAAAACGTTCGCAAAGTTAAACATTGTGCTCGTCGACGGTTGTATTTAGCGAAAGAGTATATATAACCGCGTTCTCGTGAATAAAAAATCGAGCAATCTATTTTAATTTGCTCGGAATAATGTCGTGAAATTAGTCAATTGACGCGAGACCTTTTTCGAATGAGTATTAAAGCATTAACGAAATGAATAAAAAAAATAAACAGAACAAAAAAGAAAATGAAAGTATTAATATAACGAAAAAAAAAACGAAGGTGTATTCATATACTAAAGATATATTGATACCATTATAGGTAGATATGGTATTGTATGTAATAATTATTGCAGATTAAATAAGTTTATTCTCGGCCCATAATAGATCTATCGCGTTGTACGTGTATGATATTAGCCGGTGCTAAAGAAAGGCAATAGTGTGATTAGTAAATTAGAGGAATTTGTTGCTCGACGTGACAATTATGTATAAATTTCGTATTCCCAGACTCGTCAATGTTATCGTGGTATTCCTCGGATACGGTAAAAATTTGCATCCTTTTTTTTGGCTGAGTACCGTTACAAAAAAAGTTCCTTTAATTTTTTGTGACCAGAATGTCGAGAGAAGAACGCGGTGAACGCCGCGGTGAAATTTTGCATTGACATAGCCGAATATTATTATTTCTCCGGTGAAGATAACATAAAAGTCGCGAGCCTCAACAGCGGTCGATCGCAATTGAATATCTCATCGGTACGAGCAACGCGCGTATTACTCAATTTGTAGGTACTAAAAAAAAAGTTATTATGTACAAATTATTTATAGAAAAAAAAGAGGAAAAGAACAAAACGTCTTTGTCGGATGGATCGCGTAGAGTCGCGAATGTTTTCACGATGAATTAGTAGTCGAACTAGGTTCATTCGATGTTATCTACGCGTGCAATTTATTCCGTCGTTATTTGTTTATCCGATATACATTTATTGTATATCTATATACACAGACTATATATGTATAGTTAATATCGGCTGTGCGTTACGTAGTTCCGCATGCCGCAAAAAATTGTTTTCGTTCCGCCTGAAGATTGTGTATAAATCGTTGGCATTATTATTATTGTTATTTTTAATTATTTTAAATTATTTTATTTCTTAAATTTACCATTTGCGTAAAATAACCCACATTGGTTTAGTGAGCTTGCGCGGGATGACTTTACTTCATCCACAGAATAAATACCACATAGGGAATGTATATTCGTCACTGTATCGGAGTAGTGTCTGGCCTAAAGTTAATCAAGGTTTTTAATTGATAAACAAAAGAAAAACCAGGGAGAAAGTCGATAAAGAAAAAGAAAAATAATAATAATAATAAAAACGAAAATGAACTTGAGGTACCATTGATTGATTCTCATTGCAAAAACATCTAGGCTAAGTTCTAATGCTGTTCGAACAATAATACGGATATATTTATTATAGATACGTATATCCATAGATAATTTACGACAATAAAGTAATTAATCTCGTGTGGAGAGTGCCGAGAGAGAGCAATGTGTTTTCCGACTGATAATTGTCCGCCTATTCGTTGACGCTAACTCATTGTCACGTTCGAAAAGTGCAATATTTTGCAGTTTTTTATTTTCAGTTTTTTCGGCGTTAATGTATTTATTAATGACAATGCTCATTATATTCGCGGACTATTGTTACGCCACGTGTGTGTGTTCTTCGATAATGTATCCTAGCGGTTGAAGCTTTCTTAAATTGTTTCTGTAATTTTTATTCGACGTTCGTTCGCGACCTTTTTATTTTATTTTTAAGGGCGAGACAAACCGCTTTCGTCGCTGTTAATTGTTTACGTTGAATTGTAAATAAATGTCCTCAAAAACTTGTCAATACGATAAATATTGTTTTTCACTGTCAGGAATAATTGATACATGAAAAGGCATTCTCAAGTAGTGTTAGTAAGGCTTTCACGAAACGCTTCGAGAATATCTTGAGCTACTTTTTGGCTCCGTAACATTATCCGCGTATGCCTGGAACATTCTTGAAATTAAAAAAAAACCGCGGTAAAATAAGGGAGAAATGAGATTAAGTGAAACATGCAAGAAACGAGACAGGCAGTGAAAAATGCACACGAAGTCAAGGCGGTTTATCGCGAATAAGTTGTATCGAATTAAGTGTTGATGTTACATAGTGTTTTATGGACACAAAAGAAGAAAAAAAATCAAATCCGTTCCTTTAATTTCATCAAACTAGTATTTCGATATCTCGAAGTGTGGGTATTTTGTAGCAGTCGAAACAATAGCGATAACACCGCATATCCTACAGATACTGAAACTGATAACGATACGTTGGTTGTATCTTTAATCGAGCAAACGCTATGCAAAAATTAAAAAAAATATATATAAAGAAAGGTGATTTTGACGTAGGAGTCGAAATGGCAAATCCATATTAGAAAAATCTCTCGTCACGCTGATTATCATCCGACAGTAATAACACAAAATAGAACATAATTCTGTGACGGAGATCTGGATTTAGAAAAAATGAAAAAAAAAATAAGAATAATAATATGCAAAAAAAAACACGCACCAGTCTATTGGAAAATTTAAGATCAGTTCAAAACCGATTTACAAAAACTATGTAACTACCGAAGATTTATTGTCCACGATGCATTGTATATAGATATGCGTATGCTCGTAGATGTATATATCGTATGCCGCGTGTCAAATACAATATATACGAAATAAAACCAAACAAAAATCCACAAATAAAAATATATTGTATACCTCCGTAGGTGTCGTGACTTGTAAATTTTCGATTGAAAAAAAGAAAAATGTGTAAGAATGAAAAACTAATACCTAATAAAACTGGCAATTCCTCAATACGGCATCAGCGTTATTGCGAAAGTGTATCAATTATTATTATTATATCGACAATAACAGAAGAAAGTAAAGAATTAAAAGAACAAACAAAATGAAAAAAAAATGAATGAAAGTAATACGTTGTAAGGACAATAATATAGAGAGAATTTTGAGGATATATATAATTGACAAAGTGAATACAAAAAAAGAAATAAAAATAAAAAAAATAAGATAAAAAAAGACAACGCGGTGTTAGCTTCGCCCGGCACCAATGGTAACAGGTTAAATCGTTTCTCGATCGTACAGTGAGTTATATCGATGAAAAAATAAAAAAATAAAGAGAGATTCTGAATTTAATAGACTAGTGCAATAATCGAATAAATAAGATTTAAACAAAGAGTTCTTGCGCGAACACCTCGACGAAAGGATTGTAGACCTGTGACCCGCCACCGGCAAATTAACTCGCGCAAATATATAAATGTTATTTAATAAGCTTCGAATGGCTTGTCATTAGGTGTCAGATATTGGAATTGTAAGAGCCATACTCGGATATAGTGTTAAATTTTCTTTAGACGCTCACAAAAAAAAAAAAAAAAAAACAAACCTCTCGACTCACTCACGGATTTCCACAAACATTTTGAATATGACCTATTGCTCAGACGAGCTATGAAATTGAAAGCTCCTCTATCGTGTATTTAATGGCAGGCCTGTTCTATACGTATTAAAACGCAAAAAAAGAAGAAAAAAATAAAAGATAAAAAGACACGTTAGATTCAAATTATTGTTACACACCGGTACGTTGTGTCTGGTTTGTTAATGATTATTACATCAATAATTATGTAAAATATGTATGTATAATGTAACCTGAGTGTATTATCCGATAATACAAAGAATACTGATGACTATTGACAATAAAGTGTAAGCCAATCTTTTCAAAGATTACAAATTCTCTGATCGTCTCTCTAGTAATTTATCAATTTGTCGTTCCTTTTTTTAATTTTTTTTTAAATCATGTATCGCGTGACTGTATCAATTACAACATCAAGTGGGACAAATTGCTAAGAGTGCAAAGGTCCAGTTCTTGGTGAAAGGTGCGGTGATTTTTATGCAAGCGGAAACGGAGCCCGTAAAAATTTTGAAGTATTAAATTGTTTTATTCCAATTTTTCTTTTCCGACACCGCGGCGAGAAAAATATACGAATTATTGCCGCGTTACAAAATCGCAGCGCCGACCGCGACGGTCCACTTTTGTTTTTACATATGCTCATCAACCGTCCTCGAGCATTCCCGCGACTGCAATTACACGGGCAGCGAGCGGCAAAGCGTGTTCGCATTGCGAACGAACTTTGCGCATCATCCGTGCCCTACTCCAAGTGAATCTCTACAATTTTCATTAAAGTATATATTACGCGTACGATTGAGGCACGCATTGTGCGTGCCGCGATCGTAAAACGCTACCTCACGCACCCGCATGCGACACGAGTCCCGCGCATACCGCAATGACTCTGCGTCATATGTGTAATATACTCCAAATTCTTGGTTTCGCGAGAAACATTAAGGTTGTCGGAACGGTAGAGTCCCGCGGAACGTGAGTTACAGGGAAAAATTCAAACATTTCTGACGGGATAAAAATATGAAAAAAATCAACCATATGGGAAGTGCTGCAAACACTGTTTTTATGTTATTGCATAAAAACAGTGTTAATATAGGTACTAGTTACTATAGTTATATATGTACTAGTTATTATGTAGTACAAGGTACTAGTTAGTATAGGTTTTAGTTCCGTAATTTTATTTTTTTTAAATACTAAACCTATACTTATAGTTATTAGTATAAGAAATATTACAAAATAGCATATTCCATTCCGGCACGGTTTGCCGTGTTAAATATTAAGTTGGGAGTAAAATAATTGCCAGACTCGTGATTAGCTGAAACGAGTAAAAAAAGGAATGTTATCCGATCCATTATTGCAAAAAAAAATACCTATCTTTAGAATTTTCAAACAGCGATCGCTGTTTTCATTTCGGATGGACTTCCGAAGTCTCACGAGAAACATTAAACATCAAAGCGGAAATATTTTTTTTTAAACGTAACGCAATGCAGAATTATAAAAGGACAATTATGGAACTAGGATCTATTATTATAGATACTAGTTCCATATATTTTTTTTTACCATACTTATACTTATAGTCATTACTATAAGAAATATTATTAGAAAATAGCATGTTCTATTCCGGCACGGTTTGCCGTATCAAATGTTAAGTTAGGAGTAAGATGATTTGCCAGACTGGTGATCAGCTCGAAACGAGTGAAAAACTAATATTAGGCGACTCATTATTGCAAAAGAAATAGCTATCTTTGGAATTTTCTTAACAGCGACAGCTGTTTTTCATTCGGATGGACTTCCGGTTCGGGTGCGATGGCCAGCGCATGCTCTGCATCGGGCACCGATCAACTTTCCTTCCGGATAGGTGTTTTAGCACAAAATTCACCAAGTCATTGGCAATTGCCGAACAAAAAAATGGTTTTTCTTTTTTAACGAACATTGTAGTGTGACGACCATTGCGCATGCTCAACATCGAGTGCCGACCAGCTTTCCTTTGCTATAAGAGTTTTGGCACAAAATTAAGCAAAACTATTGGTGATTGCAAAAAAAAGTTTTTCTTTTTTTAACGCAGCAATGTTAATCGAAGAAACGAAGGAACGAACATTGCGGTTCTATGCACGCGAATATCAATGCGGCTTTCCTTCCAGATAGGAGTTTTGGCGCAAAATTAAGGTAATCCTTGCGAATAGTATTCACTTCGCATAAGTTTCAGAGAAACAAGAGGTAGATGCAAACACTTCTCGATGGTATAAAAAACTGAAAAAATATCAAGCATATTAAAGGTGCTGAAGATTCATTTTGCGTAATAATAATTCCAAAATGTTATTAACAAATGAATGAAAAGAAAAATTGTTCAACGTGGGGTCTGACGGTCCGCTGGTACTGCCTTAAGCAAAACTATTGGTGATTGCAAAAAGAGGTTTTCTTCATTTAACGTCTGCAATGTTAACCGAAGAAACGAAGGAACTAACATTGCAGTGCGATACACGCCAATATCAATGCGGCTTCCAGATAGGGATTTCGGCCCAAAATTAAGCAACACATTGGTAGGGTAGAACGGGGCAAAATGGGACAGCGGGGCAAAACGGGACAGTGAGCAAAACGGAAGTTTCCAATTATTTTTCGATGTCTCATTTTGCCCTATTGATACATCCGGATTGTCTGTCCCGTTTTGCCCCAATGTCCTATCCAAAAATGATGGGAATATGGTGTTTTGCCCCGCTGCCCCATTTTGCCCCACCGTCCCGTTTTGCCCCGCTTTTCCCTAATTGCTCAAAAAAAGAAGAAACAAAATTTACTCCATTTAACGCTGTAATGTTGATCGAACGAAGGAAGAAACGGACATTGCAGTGCGTTAAACCCGAATCGGAGCAATGGTAATCGACGTTTCCCGCCGCGGCGTTTTGCCCCTTTAATTGCACGCATTCCTCTCGCTTTCCGTATGATCTGCGTAAGCGGCAATCACGTTTCGTCGTGTTTCACGCAACGTTTTCCATTGTCAGAGCGGCAATATGCTATTTGCGAGTGGATATTGTATTATATGTCGCGTGCGTGCAGTAAAATATCCGCAAAGAGAGTGCGCAAACAGACGAATAACAGTCGGGTGCGGCGATGGGCGAGCGAGAACCCTGGCCACGCGCTTGCGCAATAACTCCCACGATTCCGCGCATCGGGAATCGCGCAATTTTTTTTTTTTACACTATAAACAATTGTATTACACGCTTGGCAAAGCGCAGACGGCGTGTCCACCTACCAGCCTGGAGTAACCACCTGGAACTCTTTCCGCCATAAAAAGCTATGGACTAAGCGTAAAATGCGCCAGATAAGAAATTTGATCTAGATGCTTCGCTTCTCCGGTACGGGTCGGGCGACAGCAAAAAATCTCTCTGAAACACAAAAGTCGTATCGTTAAAATTATTGTTTACAAAAATATTATCGGATCGTCGGGTTCAGAAGCGGTTGGAAAATAATTCTTAGTTAAATATCCTTAAGGGTGAAGTTATAATTTTTTTTGACCGGCGGAAACGTGTAAAGGGATTGCGATTGGAATTGTTCAAGGTCATCGGAGGAACTTTTTTTTGCCGGTCAAATCGCCGAGGAGAAATATCAAGTTTTTCCCGCGAGTGGAAATTCAGATTTTTGTTATACTTGACCAAAAGTGCGCGAACCGCTCGTGCGCATAAATGCCGCTATAACAAGGTAAGCCGGGTGGGAATCGGCGAAGCGCGCTGAAGATTGCACGAAGGCCGACAAACATTTCTTCGGAGTACAAAAGTCGTATCGTGAAAATTAATGTTTATAACAAAATTATCGAGTCATTGAGTTCAGAAACGGTTGCACCGTAATTCTTAGTTCAATATCCTTAACATGGTGTCCAGCGGTCCTTGAAGTCCTTGGAGTCATGGAATTGTCCTTGAATTTTGGCTGACCTTGAAAAAGTCCTGGAATGTCCTTGAATTTTTTATATCCCCGAAAATTTGAGTTTGTTCAAAAATGTTTTTGTCGTTTTTTAAATGAACTGCCACGTTTGTACAAGTAATTTTTCCCGCTGAACACGAATCCGCTGGCCTTTTTGGGCCTAAAGTACAGTGTGCCATTGAAAATCTCAATTTTATGAACGAAAAATCGTGTTTTTTGGATGTAAATGGAAAATATTGGATTGGGAGTAAAACAATTCTTGTATTCGTGATCAGCGGGAAAAAATACGTGGAATACAGCCTTGAACCAAAAAAAATCGATTGAATAACGATTTTTCAATTTTTGAGCCATTTTTGAAAAAACGTCAATTTTCGTGATTTTCAAAGGTCGATATCTCGGCTCCCAATGGAGCTAGGAAAAATCCGCGGTGCCCATCGTGTTCTACGGGGAAAAATCCACAAAATAGGGCCTTGTGCAAAGTTTTAGAATTGTTTTATCGTGCCGTTTGAGGACGTTGAAAAACGTGAAAAATGGATTGGAAAGGGGTAGCCTTGAAATTTTTGATGAAATATTTTTTGTCGTTATAAAATGATTTTTCCGTTTATAAAATTAACTGTGACGTACCCCGACGTATTTTTGTGCGCTGAACATGAAACTGCTGGTCTTTTTGTGCGTAAGTGCAGTGGGACATTTATATCTTCGATCTTATGCACAGAAAACAGTTTGCTCTAATGTAAAATCGCATTTTTGGAATTAAAATCTAAAATATTGGGTTTGGAGCAAAATTAACGTCATAAGGTCATGAATTTTTTTAATGCGTGTGTCTAATCCTAAAAAAATGTCTATCTCAGTTCGGCTGAGATACATATATACATTCGTGCATAGCGAGTTCCAAAGCAACCTAAAAATGTCCTGGAAACTGTCCTTGAATGTCCTTAAATTCCGTACAAACTTTTTACTGGCCGCCATTCTTAAGGATGCCGTTATAATGTCTTTAAACCACCAAAATCGTGAAAATAATTTCCACTGGAATTACCCAAGGTCATCGAAAGAATAAATTTCGCCGGTCGGATCGCCGACGACAAATATAAAAATTTTCCCGCCAGTGGAAATTCAAATTTTGATTATCCTCGACCAAAAGTGCGCGAACCGCTCGTGCGCAAAAATGCCGCTATAACAAGGTAAGCCGGGTGGGAATCGGCGAAGCGCGTTAAAGATTGCACGAAGGTCGATTCGAATGGAAATTATCGGTAGTGAATCTTGGGCGCGTAATTAAATCACGATCACCCTCGCTTGGCGCATAGAGCAAGCCCCGGATCGTGCGCGAGTCCATCGCGTGCGACACGTATAAAAATACGGCTGTTAAGTCGGTTCCGAGCGTTGTCACGCATGCGTCAAAACCGAGTGTACGAACAGACCGCGGCTGCACCGCGAACGGGGAAGCGCGGCACTTTCTAAATTCTCTCGGATTCCCGATGAGTTTACATTTTGCAATCGGACACAGAGCGAGTATCACTTTTCCTGAATTTGTTGTTTGTTCTTTTTGTTTTCCTCTCATCCGCCAGCGACAGATGTTAAATCACAAACACGAGGAGTTCGGGAGATGGCGGTCAGTGTCGTGAGATCATTGTTTTTCGTGCTCATCGTCTCTCAGTTGTATCGTAAGTAAACAAGAGTTTCCGTTGCTTTTTACAATCGTCAGAAATGCCGTTTGAATTTACACCTGCGCGGAGATAACCGCGCGACTCTCGCCGGCTCTCGATAGCTCGCATGTAAAAAGTGCAATTTATTTATGTAATCGTCGCTTTTTTCTATTTATCGACCTTTTCATTTATTTATTATAACACTAAACTTTTTTTTATCAGTAACGTTATTGGAAGCTTTTTTACATAAACTGTTTTTGATATTTCAATTTTACATTAAAAGTTTTATTTTTAATTCACACTTTTAGCAAATTTCAGGCAAACCTTTGGAATTTTGATATTTGGTATTTTTATCTTACGAAAAAGTACATTAATGTTCGATTAATGTACGTAATGTAAGCAAATTTCGAGGTCCAGTACATTAAATTTACAATTTAGTTTTACAGTTTTTATTTTTACGTTTCAAGCTCCTTTTACAGCAATACGATAACAATATTATTTCGACGCTACTAACATTCTAAATTTATTGTGAAATACCATGAACGATGTCTCAAATAATCCCTATGTGGTGGTAAATAGAGTTGTCTTTTTTGTTCGCTCATTTCTGTTCCATAAAAAAATTAATTCATTAATATTTGTATATATTTACAAATCAATCGACATGACGCTTCGCGCCGGATGTAAACAATTTTTACGGCACATCCCGCGTGATTAATAACAACTCACAACTCACTCATATTTAAAAAACTGCAATTTATTTACGAAACTTTCGCGTTTTTCTACTTGCCGATATTTATTGTAAAATACCACCAACTGCATCTCAAATAACCTCAGTGTTGGTAACGAATGGAGTTGTGTTTTTTGTTAGTTCATTTGCTGCGCCTTGAAAAAAAAAAAATCACTAACCAAATGTAAACTATTTATACGGGAACATCCCGCGTGACATCGTGGCCTTAACCTCATTTTTTTGCTAGTCCGTCTCGGTCCGTTTCGTCCGTGTAATCTGTCCTCTTAACCCGGTAATATTGCCGTAGGACATCTGCGCTATGCTGGAGGTCGTTGGCTACGACCGATAACCAAGAATCGCAACGAAAAAAAATCAATGGTTATAATTGCAGATCTTCGATATAAATTCCCTGATAGACAAGCGGCGCGAAAAGTAGCAATATTGGCGCGATATTTGCGACTTGTGCGGCACATGTCGCAATTATTGCGCCAACTGCTACTTTTTGTGCCGCTTATCTATCAGCGAACGTAATGAAATCGATGGCTTGATTAACACGAGTGCGTAGATCGTGCGTTAACCGAACCAATGATCATCTAAATAAAATAAGGATAATCGATGTTTTTTTATTAATTCTCTTATCAGTCGATGTGAAGGCGCAGAACAAAACGTTCAAGGACCTGTTCAACAGCACTTCCTGCGTCCAACCGCCGTTCACTTGCCCTCATCCACAAATCCAGTTTTACTTATACACAAGGCAAGTTTCTTTTTATTTATGCCCCGCGTGAATGCTAATCGGTGTTAATGACTATAAAAAAATAACCTCTACGACGATAGGAATGCTTTTCGTTAACTACCGAAGCAGATATAACATAACTCTCAGTTTCAAGATCACGACCGTCCTATCCCGGAATGAAAGTGACCCCGATACGAGTCGAGCACCTTTCTCCGCTCTTCTCTGCGGCTGTGTCATCGTGTATATGCAGCTGCTCACACCCGTTGCTCTCACTGCGGGTGAATCTCTCTTCAACGACCGGACTGGCTTACCTCTCACTTGGGTGCTCTCCAATTCATAATCTTTCCAATCGGCGTCATAGAATTTGCAAACAACAACAAAAAAACACGCAATCAGCTGTGCATCTCGTACGTTAGTTCACACCGATCGTAGCGCCACGTATCTCCTTCTCAAGCGGAGACGCTCGAAAGTAATGAGACACGATTAGAAACATGAAAAAAAAGGAATTGGATTGGTACCGAAATCGGTCGTCCAGCGTTGTACGCAAGTGGAACTAGCGTATGGACATTAGGCGTTCTGCTTTCGGTTCGGCGTTTTTCGTTGTAATATCGCGATTGTGCATGCGCACAGTCTTTTTCTGGGATGAATTCTTTCCGAAAACACGACCGTGCGGATGCGCAGTCGTGCCATAATAACGAAAAAACGAAAAAACGAAAGCTCGGGGTTTATTTGCATCTAATCAATTATTTGTATCTAAACAAAAAAGAAGCAAAAATACTGAAAAAAAAATTACAACATTTCTGAAAAAATTACAACATTTCTGAAAAAATTACAACATTTCTGAAAAAATTACAACATTTCTGAAAAAATTACAACATTTCTGAAAAAATTACAACATTTCTGAAAAAATTACAACATTTCTGAAAAAATTACAACATTTCTGAAAAAATTACAACATTTCTGAAAAAATTACAACATTTCTGAAAAAATTACAACATTTCTGAAAAAATTACAAAAATGTCTTTCAAATAATTATGAATTGCATTGAAATAACAATTTTGTTGGAAGTGGTCGAGTTTTTGATCGTTCGAAATAGGATGGAATGCCTCGGCATTCTATCCAACGTAACGTTTCGCGCGAAAGTGTTTTGGCATTTACACCTGCGACGACGAACGAATTCCTACTCCGAGACAAAAAAAATGCATGCACATTGGTCGATAAATCATCTGCTCGGCGCTCTCGCGAGCAACATAAAAAAAAATTATTTCCTCGTCGGGTTAACGCATTTCAATGACGACTTGTATTTTACAGGACGACTCAGAAGGAACCGGTCCTCCTTGACGTTCGGAACGTTCGATCGCTCGACTACACGACCTTCGACAAATCGCATCCGACGAAAATCATAATCCACGGCTTCGGAGGCGGAAGAAATTTGTCACCCAGCACGGATCTGCGTAATGGTACGGACATGAAGTTAAAAAAAAATCAATATTCCCACATAGCACGAAATATTTTTGAATCATTTAAAAAATATTTTCAATCTTTCAAATCTTACGAAATATTTCTGAAATGTATAAAAATAATCTTTTGACACATTCAAATGGTGACACAATCGATGGTGTCAAAATACACCATCGAAACCTTTCTTAAATAATTCATAAACATCGTTATAAAATATTTTGAAATATTTATAATTTCATTTTTCACCGAAAATATCTCTACGAACGATTCCGTGTCTATGCGGAATCAAATTGGCAAATTGGCCTGCTTAAAAAAAATTTCAGCGAAATATTTCAATGTAAGATTCATGAACAGGCAAAGAGAATATTTTCAAAATGTTTTTTTTTTAACATTTCACAAATATTATTCAATGGTAAAATAATTTTCAATATTTCAAAAAAATGTTTTGAAACCTTTCAAAAAAATGTCCGTGCTATGTGGGTTAAAATAAAAAAAACTAAAAAAATGTATCGATGCAGTAACTTCTAGTAATTTTTGCAATTTGCTTTCAGCTTACTTCAAGCGTGGCGATTACAACATAATAATCGTCGATTACGGTTCTCTAGTCCGCGAGCCATGTCTTTCGCAAATGCAATGGGGACCGGACTTTTGTTCACAGTGTATTGCTCAGTTGGTAAGGTACCTGAGGGACCATCGTCGTGGCACGCCGCCCGAGACGATACACGTGCTTGGATACAGCGTTGGTGCGCACATAGCTGGCCTAACGGCAAATCACTTGCCCGATGACAAACTGGGGAGAATAACTGGTAATTTCAATGTCGCAAATACGATTGTCGCAGCCTGCTTTACCATCAAGCGATTACGGACAGTTACTACCGACAGTCATAGTCACGATCGATGGCCGGGATCGTTTCAGGTCTGGACCCAACGATATTCTTCTATATGAATGGAAATCGGTCGAGGGACTTGGACGTGTCCGATGCTCATTTTGTAGATGTGATCCACACGGGCGCAGGGATTCTCGGCCAATGGGGACCGAACGGTCATGCCGATTTCTATGTGAACGGTGGATCAAGTCAGCCCGGATGCGCGACCTCGTCGATTCTCGGTAAAATTAACGAGCAAATTATTAACCCTTCACGTACGGGGGAGCCTCCGCTACGCAGGCCGGGATGCAACCGAAAGCGTGCCAGTATAATAACAGGTACCCTAGCAGTCTGACCGACCATAGAAATGACCGCGATTCGATCGAAAACCGACCAAAGACCGACGGCTGGAAATGGACGTTTTACCGACCATTATTTGGATCTACCGACCGAATGTTTTCATAGCTTTTTGTAACCTGAGTGACCTTGACCGCAAGCTCGTGGAGTGTCGGCCGGTTTTCACGTTATTGACCACAAACCGACCATAAAATTACCATTTACTATTTGGGTGAAACTTTTCGAAATTCGATTTCTTATCAAATTTAAGTGCCTCTATCGATTCTCATAAAAATTTCGAGGATTCCGGCCGAATCCTCCGGAATCGAGGTCCTCGCTCACGATACCGTACGTGAAGGGTTAACGACAAAGAAAGAAAAAGATGTACCAAATTATTATTTTTTTTTATACATCATATATTGTTTGCCGAAGAAACCCTATCGTGCGATCACACAAAAGTCACGCCTTACTACATCGAATCGATAAACACGAAGGTGGGATTTTGGTCGGCACCATGCGCAAATCTATTCTCATACCTGATCGGTTGGTGCAATCCCAAAGAAGAGGAATACATCCTGATGGGGGAGGACACCCCACCCACGTAAGTTGTATACCTTCGTTTCCGCAAATGTTTACATCCGTTTAATCAATTTCGGATAAAAAGTAATTTATGTATTTTCTTTCATATGCAGCGCACGAGGCATTTATTATCTGTCAACAAACGGACACAAACCGTACGCCCGAGGACTTCCAGGAAAAAAACGGCCCCCGAAAAGTCGGAAGCCATCGTCCTACCGCCAGTATTAAGCCTCCTGAAGCAGCTTATCAACATAATAATAGAGTGATAGAGTTACGTTACTGCCTCTAGTGTGTCAGCAAGCTTCGTACTTTTTATTTTTATTCGTTTTACCACCTCACGTCGTTTTCGTTTATCTAGTTTTATCATGGATTAAAGATTTATATGTTAGACGCATCAATTATATGGAAACACTTACCTTACCTCCCAATACTACTGTACAATCCTCAGTTCGATTATAGCTTACTAGCAGGTCGTTGTGGCTGCGGGGCTTCGTGTCCTCGATATGGACTATCACATTAGAAACTGGACATTTAGATTTCCGGTGATTTACCAGTAATACGTCGCTTCCGGTTTGAAAATCTCACTTTTTCAAACGGGAGTGACGGCACTTTCGATTGGAACTTTTCCAGCGAAAGTGACATCACTTCAGATTTGAATACCTAACTTTTCGAGCGGAAGTGACGCCACTTCCGGTTTGAAAGTTTTATATTTCGCTATGACGTCCTTTCCAGTCGAAGAATAAGATTTCCGGACTGGAAGTGGCGTATTTCCCGTTGAAATTTTTTTTTTTTTGCACACGACGATAGTTTACAACTTTCTAAAATATACAATAGATAGCGTCATGCAATTTTTTTTTCGAATGAATCAGTTCTCTCGCTAAGGTAATTTCGTGGTTTTATGTTAACAACAATATTTATTACATAATAATTACGATATAGTAATAACTTCTATCGATTTACAATACATCGTCGCACTAATCCTTATTTGATATTTTTAATGGAATGATTACAAGTTATTGATACATCCTCGTTTCTCGCAAGCTGGGAGGCATTGGAAATTATTTTCTTCTTTTTTTGTTGTTGTTTTTTAATTATAATTTTAACGCATTTTGGAATCTTCCAGGTAAGTCACACACGTATACCTTCAGAGGGGAGATTTGGGTGGCGTTCTTATATATTTGTTTTTTTTTTTAATTCGATATCTTCTTCTATCTTCGAGTCCAATCCTCAGAATCGACCGTAGTCGATCTTTTGTTTTTAATCTCTTATCGACTATTAAGATTCTCAGTTTATGCCTCGAATTATGCAAAATATCAGCGGGTGGTTTCATTTTTATTTTAGAGAATATCCAACTAGGAACAAACACTTGATTTTTTGTTGTTGTCTTTGTTTTTACAATAAATAACGTACGTTCTACCGTGGAGGATTATTTTAGTATATACTTGTTATTCCTCTCTCGTGACAATGCTATATCAATTAAATTATAGTATGTAAATTAATAAGAAATATTAATATGTTTTCGCGGTGGAATCGAAGTACGAACGGTGTTTCGAATTCGACTGCTCGATGATCGATCATTATATTTGGTTTTTTATGTCGCGAGACATCGTTCCTTCTCGATTAATTATTCATCCCCTACAGATTACTCGCTATATCCCTATTCTCGGACGAAAAATCAAAAGCTTTACAAACTCTTCAGTTTTTTTTTCTTTTTTTTTTTGTAAATATTTACATGATTCGTTTATCCACATCCCATCGGTATTAACGACGAGGCGAATCATTGTCGCGAAATGAGATGACATTATAAGTTTCAATGGAATAGTCGACAACTATATTATCGTAGACAATCGTTCGTCATATATTCGTGTGCTTCGCTCCCGACTCAGTTCTCGTGGTGGTCAAGCTTCCGTTTTGTTCTGTTTTGTTGTTGTTGTTTTTGTTTGTTATAATTCGTTAACTCGAAGCTATCGGAGCACGCTCGCGATTTATTCGGTCTCACCGATCGTCCGATAGTTCTCTGGAAAGGAAACAAAAATCTTCGGTTGTTCGTTAAATATTATCGATTACCGAGTATTCATTAATTCTAGCCAGAACGCAGCCATAGTTTTACGTAAAAATGGAAGGCGAGTCATGATTTTTTTTTTTTTTATACCTTTGATGGTAACACAGACTCCGATCGTTGCTAGAGAATAGAGTAAGGCACTGATAGATTGAGATTTCGTTACGATTACTTTGTGTTTTTATCTTGTTTGTTTGTATGTTTTTTTAATTTATTGTACGATATAATTAGGAGTGCAATGACAATTACGGTGCCGATAGTAGGTACATCATAGAAATACAACGATTACTTTGTAAGTGCCTCGCGACATGACTAATATACTCTAATTGTGCCGTATCGGTGCAACATTAATGTATTTTTTTTTATTTCGTCAACACGATTCACTTTATCTTCTAGCAACGAGCAGCGAATCCTATTAAAAACGTCGATTCTAGAGTCTAAACAGCGAAAGATAATTCGAATGACACGACAAAAAAAAAAAGTAAAAATCATTGAGACCAAAGCTGAATCTGATGGTTTGTTCGTGCTTTCGATATAGCACAGGCATTGAGGTTTTTAGGCACGTGGTGTGTGGTATGTGCGCGCGTGTTACTACAACGAATCAAACAATTGTTTAACATTGTAAAATCGATCGTGAACTATCGGCACCGAAAATATCGCGAGATTGCTCCGGCCACCTCGCTCGGATCCTCGGAGCGTATCCTGCGCTCGTTCTACGCTCAAGTTTCATCCACTACTCCATCATCACTATTTTAATAAATAAATAAATAAATTCGTAAACAAATAAATAATAAATTCTTAAAAGCGAAGCTTTGAACACGGTTTCACACTTGCATCTAAAAAAAACTACTTCTCACCGGCATACGTGAAAAAAAAATCTGTTCTCAACGCAAATACGACGTTACACGCGTTACTATTTGTCTCTCTATCGCTACACGACTTATGTATTTTTCGTTATCTTATTTTTTTTTCTTCTGATTTATTCGTCCCGTCGATCAACGACACATGATACGCCTGTGTCCCTTAATCATTCACAATGGCGATTGATGACAATAATAATAACAATGGTAGGTGTCACAATCGATAATTATATTAATATGTATATTTATTATATATATATGTATGTACAAAGTGAAACCTGCAGAGTGTCGAATTTCGTCGAAGATTTAAACCACGCGTTGTTACGTTCGATGTCTCCCTTTAATCTACACGCGCGATACGCAAAACAGCTTGAATGTAGCGAAGCTTCACCGAAATTCGACACTCGACGGGATTAACTTCGTATGGTTTCGCGTGTCTGTGTGTTTCTGTTTGTCTTTCTTTCCGCTATTTACTTAATTCGCAATTGTTAACCGTTAGTTGGGCGATATCGGTTATACCGTGTACGTTATTTTCCATATTTTTTCGATTTTTTTGTTGTTGCTGTTGTTTTTAATATTTATTCAGTTATATAGAGACTTCATTACATTCGATATTGAGGGCCGTGGCTTCGATCGATAAGGATTTTTTTGTAATTGGGTTGGTTGGGCGCGCGATAAAATCAATGACAAAAATAATAAAAGGCACTAGTTATATATATTGTGTTTAGGTACGTGCGTGCAGATACCGTGCAATGCGCTTTATCTCTTCTCATTCTTATTCTCCTCATCGTTCTTTGTTTCTTCATTCGTTAATTTTTCTTACGGTTCTTTTTTATTCGTTTTTGTTTCTTCACTCTACGTACCCGATAGTTATATATGTTTATTTACATGAATAACGTATGGGTGCATGAAAGAAGTACTCGTCTCATGACACCCTTAGGTACTTCTTTAGCTGGACGTTCCTCGAAGAGGCTCTCACAAAACGCTTCTAACGAAATAAAATTTGACGATTTTCTCAATTGCGAAACAAGATAGATTCAACGAATTATTTATTTTATTTTTTTTCAGCTACACAGCGATTTGATGTGGGATCGATTATTAATTGGCAGGTTCAAACGGTCGCGCACCTATTTATTTATTTATTTTTTCACCTACGATCGACGTCATTGCCCGTGCGCAACACTATATAACAGTTAAATTATTAATCTCTTCTCCTTGTTGTTATATTATTTTTTTAAAGTTATTAAGTACAATGCCGCATATAACATGACTTCAACATGCTACTGATAATCGTTTATGATATAATTGGTCCTGACGAAACCGATAGAACCAAAATAATAATAATGATAATAATAATAATAACAATACATAGTTGTACAAGTGTACGGGAATATGACTAGGATTTGTTCATACTACACGCTCCGTGCCTTCAGAAAAAAAAATTCTCGGGGCTTTTCGTTATTCGTACACTCGCTCACTTGTCGCTCTTTTTTTTTTTAATCACCCCTTTCTCACAGATCGATCCTCCACGATAATCATTTGTTATATTTAATCGTCGTTAGACTTTGTTTCATTAATTTAATTTGAAAAGTTTAATCAGACGTTTGTTCATTATCGCCCGATAAAAGTATACGATACATGCACATATCGCAGGGATTTTCGGAATTATCGTTTTGATTGCTCGAATTTGGGACCGCCCGTCGCGGGCGCCGAAGAGAACGAAACTAAGCGAGCTTGATGCAAGCATTTTGGGTAAACGCGAGAAGCAAAAAAAACAGCCCTCCCGCTACGATTTTACGAATTACTCCGCGCGGCTGACGCTTTTGTTTTACGACAAATCCACGTGTTTAGAGATATTTTTCGGCGCTTATTGGCATTTGAAATTTTTTTTTTAATACTATATTACGCTACAGTATTTGTATCGATGGCTTTTGCGTTATTTGGATCTTCCATTAATTGTCGTAACATTAATATCAGCATTAATAAAGTACACGTTAAAATGACGATTCAACGATTTCAGGCGACGAGTGGAACGAGCTTGGCCCTAGGAATTTTTGCAATACACGTTTATCGGTAACGGAGCACGGGACTTTTGAGATATCGGACGATACGACGATAGAGATCGCGTAATACTAAAAATAACTCTATGTCCTCTGTTATTAATTCTCTACGTTAATTATGCTTACGAAAAAAATGAGAATAATGCGCGTCACACGTGCTCATAAAAAAAGGCCGATTTTATAGCTTTACGGATCTTTTTTTTTTTAACCAGTATTCCTCGAGGCCGGGCTGGACAACGAGAAACGATAAATGCGTAACGTGTACGACGATCGGTTTAAGAAAATTCATCATTCAGGAATATTTACAGACTCGCACTGCACCTCGTAGTCGACATCAGACACGGTCGAAGATTGGAAGAAAAAAAAGTCACTTCGGACACAATCGGTGATTTTTTTTTTTTTTTTAATATCTTTCACAATTCTTCATTATAAGTGTAAACTGCTTTTGCATAAACGATTGTCGAGTCTCCGAGTGAAGAGCAGGAAACTCAAGCTTTTAATCATGTTTGCTTTCGTATGTACACCAACTTTCGACACTTGTATATTCGTGTTAAAAAAAAACCTCACTGATTGCGTCGCATTTGAATCAATTTTTCTCAGTATCGGATTTCATAATCGTCTCATTGATATTCAGTCGGTCATCGGTTCGGCATCGCATGCATACATTCAGAATGGATAGGCCCGTTTTTTGTTTCTTTGTTTTTTTTTTTTGTTTAGAAAAGGGAACCGCATAAAATTCCATGGTAAATAACAATTAATTATTATGATAATACCTGTTAATATAATTTTCGATATACGTTTACGTTTAATATTTATATAGTATATCTATGTATATTATACGGATCTATATATGTGGGCTCCCAAATTTGGATTCTTTTTTTCGTTTCGAAGCAGAATGAGAGTTCGACGGCTTTGGTTGTTCCTTTTATTGTTGATTTTTTTTAAAGATTATTCTCCTTACCGGCGGTGACTCTCACTGGGTTTATAATATCGTCATCGCCGGCAAAGAAATCCATCTCATGCACACATCAGTATCTTTTTTTTGTTCTCATTTAACCCAGAATTAAACCCCCGAGAGCGCGAACGTTCTGAACAAGGATCATTTTTATATTCTATTCTAGAGTTGTATTTATTGTAGCGCACGAAGACATCGTGAACGAGAGCGTGATATACTTTCCAAACGTAGTAATTCGTAGTAACGTGTTTTTAGGTTTTTGTTTTTTTTCATAGATTTTTTTTTTGTTCTCATAACGAATGCGAAAGATATAAGTGGGAGATTTTTTCATCACTGTCATTTTCTTCGCACGGAGAAAAATGCAGATAACGATATCTTACTTCCAACGGAGAAGGAAGATTTTTTTCATTTTTTTGGTTTTTTTTTCATCAGAAGTGTCGAAGCACCGATAAGAATTCCGAGAGAAAGTGTCGGGATGAATCGAACATGTTAAAAATATAATGAAGCTATACATACAGTAATCGTAACAAAATCGTACTTGTGAATTATAACAATAATGCTTCGTGGATAGCGTGCCTTTGCAAGAGGACGCGTGACTCGAAGTTTCATCCAGTTTTACATCTACAGAGAGAAGTTTACGATAGATATATATAATATATATATAATATATATATATGTGTGTATATACAAGACACTACACTCCATCAGAACATAATTATTAATTCTATTGTTTTTCCTTCTCGGTGGTATTTTCATTTTCATTTATCGTTAATTAGTTGATCGATAGATTATTAATATCTACTAAGTTTCTTTTTTCTCTCGTTCAGGCTCTTATTTTTTTTCTTTCTTTTTTTTTGGGTTTCTCATTTTACGGATAAACTCCTGCAACGATCGAACGTTAACGATGAAGAAATCACTCGCGAAAAGTCGAGTATAGGATAACGATTAATGTCTACGAATTTCTTTGGTTTTTTTTGTTTTTTGTTGTTGTTGTTTTTTTGTTTTCGTTACCTTTCTAGAATTCGCGATGTTCTTAATCCTTCTTGTCTCCATCCTCGGGATCCTTGAGCGTGTGCCACTGCGCGATTGGACGTCGCGGCGATGCAAGCATGTCGGACCAATGTCTGAGCTCGGTTCCGCTCGCGTTGTAGCCGAGAATCACCTTGCCGATGGGTTCCGACGTTCCGATACGATCGTAATCAACGACCGTTACCATCAAGTTAACTTTCTACAATAGAGAAATAAACAAGGGAAAAAGATGAAATTATGATTGACCTTTTAAGTGCTCACGCCACAGTAAAATTCCAATTTTTGTAACAGTGTCAAGAATATTCTGTTAAATTTTTATGTCGGCATTCAACGAATTACGAAACTTAGGGACGGTTACGTGGAGCGCGGACGAACTTTGAACGCGTTTTTCTCAAAACGTGATTTTCAAGATCGATGACCCTGATATCTCAAAAATGGCATCATGGATTTTTATGAAAACGTTGTACCGATATACTTCAACAAATTCTTTAGTCCCCGACGGTCTCATATTTCAAAAAAATATTAAAGACTCATTTTTTAAAATGTTTCAGTGTTGAAAAATGGGTAAAAATCGACTTTTCTCAAATGGTCGGCATTTTGAAAATTTTTTCCCATGTCAAGGATCGCATTATATGTAATTTGTACAGAAACAATTAACATTTTTTGTTTCTGATAAAATGATAAATTGAAATCAGGAACACCGCAAAGAAACTTCAAAAGAAAATAAAACGAAATTCGCATGCGTTTTTGCCCGTTTACTGTGGCGTAAGCCCTTAAATGACGATATTGTAACATCAAACATTAACTTCCTTCCTTCCTTCAACTCTCTTTCGAATCCCCATATCAACATTTCGTGGACTCCATTAGAAGATGCAGGTTCACGGAAAAAAAGGGTCGCCGGAAGAAACAGGCCGCCAGCCAGCTAACTATACAGCCCCATCCCAAGCGTGTAAAAAATTATTGTAGCGTGATAATTACTTAACTAGTGCGAACTAATACCCCAGTTTTTCTACCCGCATCCCAAGCGTGTCTAGCGAACCCAACTATTTTTTTTTCGTGTCTTAAGCGGCCCTTTCTTCCGACGGCCGTTCTTCTCCGCCTACCGAAGATTCACATTTGGTGAATCACCGACCTGTATCTGTTCGAAGGGCACCTCGAAAGAGAATGATTCGTTGTAGTATGGATTCAGAGTGCACTTCTTGATCGAAGTTTTCTTCTTCTTCAATCGCTTGCCGTTCTGCATCAGCGCAATCTTAACATACGGATCTGAAAGACCCCCTACGTCCATTTTTTTCAGATTTTTTGCTTCCAGTATAACGACCGTTAATTTTCCAGCTGTCGGCACGTATCGCAGGGAGAAACAGATGTCGCCGAGTTTGTTGTCCTTGAATGAATAATTCAAAAATGTTTAAAAATATTATCGACGTACCAATCGGTCGTCGTCATTGCCGTCGGACTGCAAGACACGTAATTCGAATTGTCTTGAAAAAATAAATAAATAAAAATAAAATCATACCTGACCGCCCTCTCCCTCGACGGACTGCAGCTCTCGCCATTCCTCGATAGTTTGAGCCAGATCGATCTGACACAGCGGTACTTTGACCTCTCCGATCTGGTCGTGTTTGGAGAACCTATCGAAATCGAATATCGCGAAGACGAGAGTCTTGTTCATAGCGTCGGCGTAGGGAACGCTCTAAAAAAATAGAGAAACATTTCAATATCTTTTTCCGACAACTTGAAACAATAAAAGAGACGCCTTCAATCGTACACCGTTCAATCGCAAAGCAGAGCTTTTTAGACAATAAATCGTATTTTCTCTGAAAAAGTCCACTGTTGGGACGAGCAAATAAAAAATGAGTAGATCTTAGAGAGAACTCGTATTTTCACTTAACGTACTGTATCAGAAAAAAAATCAGTTTTCAATTGTGACTGCCGGAGGTTGTGCCGAGAAAATGGAAGAGATATTTAGCACACATCAGAGAAAGGTAGAAAAAAATTTCGAAATTTCTTTGAAAATCACCGAAACGATCCGGTTAGTTTTTCAGACAAATTTTCAGAGTAATATTTTTACCAGCGTTCCTCCCCGTCAGTTTACTCATGTGGAGTATATTGGACCTGTTATCTATTAAAGTTGTAGCATTTGGTAAGTGTTACAATGAATTGTTGTAAACTAACTAATGTGTTACACATTGAATACGTAAACAATTTTGCGGTGCATGGAAATGGCGATCTAAATTTTTTGATTGAACAATTAAGCAAGTGTCGGATATTTGCGGTCTCCACTTGATCGAAGGTGTGAACGTTTGTAACATTTTTAGCTGTGTACGATTTATTTCCGTAATGACGAACGAGCCTACGATTGAACGGTGTAACGATTGAAGGCGCCTTCGATGAATGTACAATGTTTATGTACCTTGAAGGTAAAGGTCTCGTTGAACTCGGGATTGAGTGTCTTCCTGTGAACCTTGGTCTCGAACTTCTTCTTCTTGTCGGGCAGAAGATATACCTTGACGTACGGATCCGATGTTCCGCCCATATCGAGCGCCGGAAGCTCCTCGGCTTTTATAACCGTCACTGCCAGACTGTTCGAATTGAAGTCGTATTCGAGCTGAAATTTTATTATCAATAAAGTATTTTTATTCCGTCTCCATAGTTAATGATGTTCGCTTCGCTGAGCCGATGTCGTTGCATTAACGGTGTGATAGAGTCGACGCTTGGGACAATTAGTTTTACCTTGTACTGGAGCCTTCCGAGTTTGACCTCGCTCTGTTTGCTCTCAGCTTCGTCCGGTTCTTCGGCATTGTCCGTGAGCTCTTCCATGTCCGGCTGTACCTGCGCATATCGAAGTGGGTTCCACGGGGGTAAAAGAGGGTCTTCTAGTGACTAATTTATGACACGGGACACCGAGCACGCACCTTGTCCTTGTACGTTCCACCCAGGAGTTGGACGCTCTTCAAATCCACGACACCCTTTCCCTTCTTCCCATCCTTGCCGCGCCTCTTGCGACAGCATCTTCTTATGCACCAGAAGCATACTCCCAGCACCACTACACCTACTCCTACTCGGACCGGCAATTGCAAAGTTGTTAGTAACACATCGACCGTCGTAATACACTATGCGATACGCCATTGCACATTTTTTCGTAACTTATATAAAATGGTAAGGTTTAAATGAATATAGACAGTATCGAACAATTTAAGAGTATAAATGCGGGAATATCTAAACGAATATAGATAGTATCGAAAAATTTAAGAATATAAGAGTTCTTAAAATCTTACTATCTTCGTTTATCTGTGAATTTGAGCTATTCGTACCTATCGAAATTGCGACGAGCAATTGCAAAGTTACTAGTAAGACATTTTGCGTCATAATCCACTATGCGATACGCATTGCAATTTTTTCGTAACTCACACAATGCGGTAAGGTTTAAATGAATATAGATAGTGTAAAAAAATGTAAGAATATAAAAGTCCCTAAAATCTTACTATCTACGGTTATATGCAAATTTAAGCTATTCGTACCTATAAAAACACCCTAAGCGGTAACACATCGATCATTATAATACACTATGTGATACGTATTGCAATTTTTTTCGTAACTCACACTATGCGGTAAGGTCTGAATGAATATAGATAGTATTGAAAAATTTAAGAATATAAAAGTCCCTACAATCTTACTATCTATGGTTATGTGCAAATTTGAGCTATTCGTACCTGTAAAAACACCCTAAGTGGTAACACATCGATCGTTATAATACACTGTGCGATAAGTATGGCAAATTTTTTCGTCACTCACACTATGCGGTAAGGTCTGAATGAATATAGATAGTGTCGAAAAATTGGAGAATATAAAAGTTCCTAAAATCTTACTATCTATGGTTTCTATCTACAAATTTGAGCTATTCGAACCTATAAAAACACACTATGCGGTAATGTTTAAATGAATATAGATAATAT
This sequence comes from Ichneumon xanthorius, assembly GCA_917499995.1. Taxonomy (NCBI): domain Eukaryota; kingdom Metazoa; phylum Arthropoda; class Insecta; order Hymenoptera; family Ichneumonidae; genus Ichneumon; species Ichneumon xanthorius. The sequence goes on along the minus strand of OU824211.1, from coordinate 5,896,614 downwards.
CGGAACATTTAACAATATAAGAGTCCCTAAAATCTTACTTTCTATGTTTATCTGTGAATTTGAGATATCCGTACCTATCAAAATTGCGACGAGCGCCCATGGTGGAATTTTCGTCGCGTCGGATATTTCATCGCCGTAAGTTTTCAGTACCTGTTCGATGGAGGTCGAGGAGGTCGTAACGGTCACGGATTCCACGTCAACCGCTTCTGAAACATTTTCTGCAGAAAGTCGTCGTTATTATTTATCTGTCGAAGTTTGCGAGATGATAAAACTTTATAGTTGCGACAGTGCGAAACTTGTTCGAAGTGGGCTTGTTCAATGATCGATAGTTTTAACTCACCAGTCTTACCCTCCTCCTCGGGATTTGTTGTTGTCGTCCCTGCATCTAAGCTCGCTTCGCTCGTGGCAGTCGGTGGCATTTTCTGCATCAGTAAATTCAAAATATTTCATTTATTTAAATATCCTTCCAGAAATTTTTTTTATTCATGATTATGCAAAACTGAGTAATTATAATTTTTTTTTTTTTAAACGAGAACAGTTTGTCGGACTTTCGGAGTAAATCGAGGAGGAACAAGGAGGAAATCGACGAACACTCATTCCAGACCAAAGTTTACCGAGCGACTGTCGAGTGAAACGCTCCCGTTTCCGCTTGGCGAACTTGTAATCAGAACTGTTATCGCCCGAAGGTCGGACATTGCGGTCCATATATTATAAAAGAACTTTTTCACGGTAAAAAAGAAACAAAAAACCTTTTCGTTGGATACCACCGTGTCCGTGGAATTTACGTCTTTGGCACGCACGAATCGTCCTCCTTTCCGCAAGACAAGAAGATTTAAAAAAAATTGGCACGACTCGATATCCCGGAGGTTGAAACGTCCTGTAGCTCTGGCGCCATATCGCGTTCCCGTGCCGGCCTTGATTCCGATCACCGTCTGCGTCAGTTTCTCGGTACATCGTAAATTTAATATTTCAACACGGCATTCCGGGAAATTAATTTTGACTACAACATAAAAAATAAAAAAAATTAAACCAATATGATGCAGATTTCCTCCAAATAAATTAAATTAAAAAAAAAATTAAACCAATATGATGCAGATTTCCTCCAAATAAATTAAATTTTTTTAAAAATTAAACCAATATGATGCAGATTTCCGCCAAATAAATTAAATTGTTTTTTTAAATTAAACCAATATGATGCAGATTTCCGCCAAATAAATTTTACAAAATTCCTCGACTTCTTTTTATTTTTACAAAAAACTTCCTCCAAATAGATACTAAAAATTGCCTCGATTTTTCTCTTTTTTTAAAATAAAATCTGCTATTTTCCCAAAAAAAGAAAAGAGGAAATTTTTATATAGAAGAATACGTGGAATATAAAATTTCGAGACGAAAGAGCAAGTAGATAGCTGGTACGGCCAGGACATACAAAGAGGGTTGGCCGGACGTAGTGTAGCCGCGTAGAGGCGGCATTGAGGGAAGAATAAAAGCTCAGTACCATTGCGTTATCGAGTGGGTGCGTGGAAGAGCGTGTGCGCAATAGCCGACAGACGCGGAGAGTTAACTCGGGCGAGGGGGGAACGAGAGGGTGAGCTTTATTGGCAAGTAGAAAATCTGCGGGGAGTCGGCGACGTAGACCCCCTTTTCTCTCGACCTTACAAACTCGTGGAATTGCGACATCAATTTTTTTTTTTTTGTATTTCACTGCTTCTAAAATGCACTAGCTTCGATAATATTTTATGCCGCACAATCAATGGTAATTTTTTATTCTGTGTTTAAAAATGATTACATTTTCTTTTTGCTCTATCTCATCTATTCTTAATTAAAAGGCTGATGTTTTATTGACGTTATTTAAGTCTCGGAGGCAAAGGAACTAGTGCGATAGATAATGAAGCGACGATTAACGTTGAATCGCACTCGTTTACCACAAACTCGTGGAATTTCGACTAGATTTTTTTTTATCTGTAACTACTTTTATCTTACTGCTCCAAAATGCAGTAGCTTCAATAATATTTTATTGCCCATGGCCGATGGAATTCTTTTATTCTGTTTTTTATAATAAAAAAAAATTTAACTCTATCTGGTCTATCTTCAATAAACGGCTGAACGTTATTTACTCGTGCGATAGATAACGAATCGATGATTGACTTACTTTTTTTGTATTTCACTACTCCAAAAATGCGATAACTTCAATAATATTTTATTCCGGATAACTGACGGTAGTTTTTTTTCTGTGTTAAAACAAATAATAATAATTGTTGCTCTATCTCGTCTATCTTAATTAAAAAGGCTGACGTTATATAACTCTCGGAGGAAAAGCAACCCGTGCGATAGATAATGAAGCGGCGATTAACGTTGAATCGTGAGATTCGCGGGGTTGCCCTCTTCCACCGGGCTGAATGATTAACGTTGAATCGCACTCGTTTACCACAAACTGGTGGAATTTCGACTAGATTTTTTTTTGTCTGTAACTACTTTTATCTTACTGCTCCAAAAATGCAATAGCTTCAATAATATTTTATTGCCCATCGCCGATGGAATTCTTTAATTCTGTTTTTGATAATAAACATTTTTTTTAACTCTATCTGGTCTATCTTAACTGAACGGCTGAACGTTATTTACTTGTGCGATAGATAACTAATCGATGATTGACTTACTTTTTTTTGTATTTCGCAATAAATCGGAAATAAAATGTTACTTGTATTTTACTACTCCAAAAATGCGATAACTTCAATAATATTTTATTCTGGATAACTGACGGTAGTTTTTTTTTTAATTCTGTGTTAAAGTAAATAATAATAATTGTTGCTCCACCTCGTCTATCTTAATTAAAAAGGCTGACGTTATATAACTCTCGGAGGAAAAGCAACCCGTGCGATAGATAATGAAGCGGCGATTAACGTTGAATCGTGAGATTCGCGTGGTTGCCCTCTTCCACCGGGCTGAACGATGATAATGCAAGCGCGCGTAGGCGGTACATGCAGACGTCGTATCACGGGAAGAAAGACTTCGATAACGTGGGTAGACAGGTGTGGGAAGTTTCGTTGGAAAGCTCCTGAGTCACACGGGCGATGCAAGTCGAGGATAAAGCGCTGCGGAAAAGAGAAGAAGAAATAAAAATAAGAACTAAAAGTAAAAAAAAAAATAATAAAGCTGCCGTGGAGGGATACTCGATATAACCGTGCGATAAAGTTTACGAGGTGTAAAATGACCGCACATTTATTTAATGAAATTCGCCCCATTTATCGCGACGTCGTTAAATCTTCTCCGTAATCGATAATCTTCCGTTTTTATGAATAAAAATCTTTCCCTATCATATATATTTGAAATCTGAAATGTGCTATGTTTTAACTTTTAAAAAAGAGAAATGTAAATTTGAAATGCAATTTGAAAAAAATATATATAGAAAAAAAATGGTGGGCAAACTTTTTTTTTTGCATGTAAAAACTTTTTTTTAGCGTGTCCGATTTGATTGATTTTCTTTGCTTCACTCGAACGACCTACTGATCGGCGGTAAATGTCGCGGAGTAGTCGAATTTATTCGACAAAATAACGAGGTTTCCGAGGTGTAAAATTACCATAGCTTAATTCAATCGAATTCCCCCCATTTATCGCGAGGTCGTAAAATCTTCTCCGTAATCGATAATCTTTCGTTTTTATGAGTAAAAATCGTTTACGACGATATATTTTCGATATCCCAAATGTGGCATATTGTAAGTTAAAAGAAGAGAATTGTACATTTTTTCAGTACTAAATTCTCTTCTATGTGAACGTAAAACATTGTTAAAAAAACTATTTTTAAATAATTTTTACAGTGCGTTAAAGTTGTTTTTTTGTCAAAAACACATCTTTCCAAACCTAAAAAAAATGATGATTTTTCTTTTTTTTTTGCTTCTCCGAGGTTCACATAGAAGAAAAATACGTAATTGAAAATATATTTGATTTTTTTGTTTCAGTCAAAAATTGCGAACTGCATTTTTCCCGCCAATTGACAACTATAGTGCAATCAATCGGCCAACAACAATGCAGTAATTTTAAGTTTTTTGTTAATAAAAAAATGTCGTACAATACAAATATACATAAAAAGATATCTCTCTAAATTTCCTGCTCTCACTTCTTTTTTCCCTCCTAAAAAAATTCCTGAAAACGCTTTTTTAGACCTTGTAAAGCTGAACCCCCCTTAAGGTAGCTATGTCGCTTCCCGCTCATCTCGCATAAGTTCGAGAAAAGTAAGCGAATATTGCAAGTACTTCTCAATGATATAAAAATCTGAAAAAATTCATGCATATTAAAGGCACTGAAAAGATTCATTTTGCATCATAATAATTCCAAAACGTTATTAACAAATTTATGAAAAAATTAATTGTTTAACAAATTACCCGGCAAAATAACTTTTTTTTAAATTGAAAATGATTCATTTATTTTTCTGAATACGTATGAATTTTTGTAGATTTTTCAATTAGCTTTGATTTTTTATTTTTTTTATATGGAAAAAATGTCTGAAAAAACACAAAAATCAAAACTATTTGAAAAATCTGAAAAAATTCATACGTATTCAGAAAAATAAATGAATCATTTTCAATTAAAAAAAAAGTTATTTTGCGGCTAATTTGTTAACCAATGAATTTTTCATAAATTTGTTAATAACATTTTGGAATTATTATGATGATTAAAATGAATCTTTTCAGTGCCTTTAATATGCATGAATTTTTTCAGATTTTTATACCATCGAGAAGTACTTGCAATATTCGCTTACTTTTCGGTAACTTATGCGAGATGAGCGGGAAGCGACATAGCTACCTTAAACGAGTAGACAACGTAAGGACTCTCGAGTGTCCAGCGCGCGAACGAGGAGTGAGCACCGCGGGCTCGTCCGAGGGCGTTCGCACGTGAGGGAAGGAAGCTCGAAATTTATTGTAGGAACTGCGGCTACGAGCGGAGCGGGGATTAGAAAGAAAGTGTGACGGAGTGTGAAAGAGAAAGGCGCAGGGACGTCGCGGCCGGAGACGCGGTGGGAGAGCGATAGGGGCGTCGTCAAGGCGAAACGTAAGGCTGAGAGCACTTAGCACCGTGACATATACGCGCGAGAGGCCTGACACGGTTACGATTTTAGTGCATTGAAATTCTCCACGAGGCTCTCGCTCGCACGGAGCGTCGATGGGATTAATTTATCAAATATGAAGGCGGCCACTCAGAACGATTTTCCTCTTCGTTTTTTCGCAACATTTTACGCCGTTACTTTATTCCCGTCGTATCCATTAATTATTCCCGCGTTTGATCTCCCGAAAAAGTTTAACGCCTCGTAAATTAACGTAACTTTCGTAAACGCGCGAAGTTTCGCGCTCGAGAGATCGCCGCAAGCTTCGCAAACTACAGCGCAATCCTTGAATCGAGACTTTTAGGCATTGAATTCGAGCGAAAGAGTTTCCTTTCGAACAAAGGCCGCGGGTGTTTTCGAAGCGGAATTCGTTGCTATAATTGCTTTAAAAAAAAAAAACAAGAAAGAAACTAAAAAAAGAGGCAGAGTTAATGAGCAAACGTCGTTATTTCACCGTCCAGGGAACTGATATAGTTTCGTAATAATTTGTGGAGTTTTGAGGCCGGGCGGACTTTCGTTGAATTAACGATGAAAAGGAGTTCGAGGAGGCGAGTCTGTAGGGAGAGCCGTCGAACGGTTATCGAGCTGTATCGCGGCGAGGGAATGAAAAAATATTGAAATCGAACCGACGGATCGACCAACGGTTGCCGTTTATTTGGCGCGTAGGCCGGAGTGAGCCGGGACGAGAGAACCTCTGATTACGTTTATTTCAATATGCCCTCAGAAAGCTCTCGTTCCGCAGTCGGTTCGGCGAACGCTCGGCACAGGTTCAACCGGGGGTGACGAAAGAGTTCCGCTGGCGGATACTGCACAGGCCCGAGGGGCATCGGAAACTCTGGGAAACGGGGGTATTTGGGGTCAATCGATACTAAGGAAGTTAACCCGGAGATAAAATAATCTGCGAACTCTTAGACGTGCTGGGCCAGATACGTCGAACCGCTCGTTATACGCGCGTTCGCTCCGGCTTTCAATATTGGTCGAGCTCGATTTTATTTTCTCTCATTACCTATCCAGGTGGGATTCCGCCGCAACTGGACAGATACGATTCTGTCGTTTTTTTTTTAAAGAAAACAGCACATCGCTCGGCTGTTTTTTCGAAAACTTCACTTCCGGTTTGAAGATGAGTAATGAAATACATCACTTCCGGTTTGAAAATCAAAATTTTCGACCGGAAGTTACGTCATAATGGAAATACATCACTTCCGGTTTGAAAATTTTTATTTTCGACCGGAAGTTGCGTCATAATGGAAATACATCACTTCCGGTTTGAACATCTAAATTTTCGATGGGAAGTGACGTCACATCGGAAATACGTCACTTCCGGTTTGAAAATCTATTTTTTCGACCGGAAGTGACGAATTTTGGAATCACATTTTCTGAAGTATTATTTTTTTAAATATATATATATATATATATATATCAATTTGTATCTTTGACATATTAATTTAATAGATTTTTTGCATATATTTGCATTTCATAGGGAATTCGTTGCGCAAAGTTTCCGTGTATTAAAGTGGAACAGTTCGCTAATAACCAAAGTTATAGGAGGCCCGGAATGTCGTGCGAAGAGACGCGGCGTTCGCGTCGGTGTCCGAGGTATTTTAATATATAATATGTACGGCGTAACGGTCCATGTCCTTCGTCAGTTAGTTTCGTCCTTGAAACCGAGCGTCGCCGCAGCCTCCTCGAACTGTCGGCGTTATGTTTCATCCTCCGGTGTATCTCGTTGCATTCGAATTCCCTCGCGTTCAATTCCCATCCGGGTATATGGAGAGCCGTGCTCTAACGAACCGGGGAACTTCGAAGCTTGACCGACCACAACCGCAGCGGCGTCCCTCGACTCGCGGACCACTCGAATATAACTTATGAAATTACCTTCGGGCAGCTTTCCGCGGCATGATTACCGACGAAATTTGTCATGAGACTAAAGCCGTGGAATATAATGGAACTGTTGCTTTAGAGCAATCGTCAGAGCCGAGAGATTCGAGAAATACAAAATAATCCAAATGAATACAATTAATACAAATTTATACGCGGAATAAAACTTTACTTCACTCGGTGCGAAAATTGCAGTTTTGCGCACGCTTCTCGGGCACAAAAATCCCATTTTCTAAACTCGTGTCATTGCAGCACTCGTCAGAGAAAGTTTTATCGCGCTTGTATCGTAAATTACTAATATACTAATATACGAATATACTAATATACTAATATACTAATATACTAATATACTAATATACTAATATACTAATATACTAATATACTAATATACTAATATACTAATATACTAATATACTAATATACTAATATACTAATATACTAATATACTAATATACTAATATACTAATATACTAATATACTAATATACTAATATACTAATATACTAATATACTAATATACTAATATACTAATATACTAATATACTAATATACTAATATACTAATATACTAATATACTAATATTAACTTCGGGCAGTTTTCCTCGATAAGCGATAATGAAGAACCGCTCGGACAGCAGGACATTTGACGGATGAACAAACGATCGAATTCAGAGCGATCGTAGATTTGACAGTCAGTCTCTTTCGGGGCTTTAATGCGAACGGACGTTTGACAGTACAAACGACCGCGAAACTCCAATCGAGAGAATAAATAATCCGCTAATCGTTGCTTTTTTTTAAATATCGTGCTTTACATTTTACAAATTAGAGGAACGAGGCCGAAACTATGGAATACAATGAAACGGTCGCCTCAAAGGAATCGTCAGAACTCTCGAGCTTCGATAAATAAAAAATAAACAAATTAATTAATAAAAAAAATAATAATAAAATGGAGTGAATATCAATGATGAATAAATTTGATAGAATTCAGTGGGGGGGAGTTGAATGTTATCTGGGAGTAGCGGAAGCTTTTTGATGGGTTCAGATTTGCATCTACAGATAACAGGGGTCGGATCGGCTCGTTACCCCCTGAGGTGCGGTCGGAGACATCAGCCTGCCTTGTTGATTAATCCTCCAGTCCATTTGCAAATCCTGGAGGCCGAACACCTCTCCGAAGTCACTACCGGAAGAGGCGTAGGACGTGAGCAAGGTACAACGGATATGGCACTCAGTGGGATCGAAAGATTACGTTTTCTACTGAAATTAGCTACGAGAGCGTCTCGCTAAATCCGCCCTCGTCAGGCTTCGCTATTTATGCGTGAATAATTAGGGTACAATTATTCTCGGGTGTATTATTAAAGGGTCTTTAATTATATATGTTTAGGGCCGAAAGACTCGGGCCGATGGCACTTTGCCAAGATGTATAATTATGATTAGGTGTAAAACTAGTATAAGGGTCGAATTTTAAGACGTTTATTTCCATTTACGATCGAATTTTGGCCCGATCTTCATTGCGTGCTGGAGATTTATCTTAAGTACAAGCCTAAGATTGAACTCAACCTAAGTTCGAATTCGAACCTCAGTTTGAACTCAAGATAGATCTTAAGTTTGAATTCAAGATAGATATTAAGTTTGAACTCAAGATAGATCTTAAGTTTGAACTCAAGATAGATATTAAGTTTGAACTCAAGATAGATCTTAAGTTTGAACTCAAGATAGATCTTAAGTTTGAACTCGAGATAAATATTAAGTTTGAACTCGAGATAGATATTAAGTTTGAATCCAAGATAGATCTTAAGTTTGAATTCAAGATAGATATTAAGTTTGAACTCAAGATAGATCTTAAGTTTGAACTCAAGATAGATCTTAAGTTTGAACTCAAGATAGATTTTAAGTTTGAACTCAAAATAGATCTTAAGTTTGAATCCAATATAGATCTTAAGTTTGAACTCAATATAGATCTTAAGTTTGAACCCAAGATAGATCGTAAGTTTGAACCCAAGATAGATCTTAAGTTTGAACTCAAGATAAATCTTAAGTTTGACCCGAAGATAGATGACCCTCAAGCACGCAATGAAGTTCGATCTTAAGTTCAAACTAACGCTTTAAAATTCGACCCTCAGAAGATAACCAACTACTACTAATATATTTAATAACCAGCAGTTATGTTGGTTCGCTCGCTTCGCGAACTTGCCTAGTTCGCATGGTTCACAGAATTTGGAAATCCATTCCATATGGAATGGAATTCGAAATTCCGAAATCCATTCCATATGCTCCAACAATCGAAATTATAGCATGTAGAATGTGATTTCGGAATTTCGAAATCCTTTGTATGTGCTATGAGGGGGGGGGGGGGGGGGGGGGGCGTGCCAGCTTCGCCGAATGGGGGGTCAGCTGGAGTAGCGGAGGGGCAAACATCCAAACGAACAAACAAATCCACATTTTTCCAAAATATACATAAGATAATAATAATAATTAAATATTCGTTATTGTTTTGCGGTAAAACTGCGGCTATCTTTTATTTGAAATCGACGTTGTCGGACTTTATGTTTTGCATAAATAATAATGAGTCTTAAATAATAATTTTGAAAAATGTATAAAAAAGAACCAAAATTCTAAATCTATCCAACGAGCTGAAATGGAAAATGGAAATGGTCTGACGCGACCGCGAGAATTTCCCATCGTTCTTATATCGATCGGGTGAAATATCTAAAGTTAGTAACGGTATTACTATAATATCAGCGATGATCTCCGTGGGACGCGGCTACGGTCTCTTTACAGATTTATGCTTTATGTAGGAAAGGGCGTAGGACGTGAACACGGTGTATCGGAGACGGCACTAAGTGGGGTCGAAAGATTACGTTCTGTACTAAAATTACCTATGAGACCGTCTCGCTAAACCCGCCCTCGTCGGATTTCGCGATTTATCCGTGAACAATTAAGACTCAATTATTCACCGACATATATCATTAAACGGTCTTTAATAACATACTAAACATTCGGTATTGTCTCGCGATAAAACTTCGGGATATTTTTTTATCTGTAATTGACGTTAGAGTGTTAGGTGTTTGGTATGTGAAAGGCGAAAGCCGCAATGTTCCAATATGGATATAAATTTTTATTATCAGTAACGAAATATTTTTTAAATAAATTAATAACATGTCTTTAGCAATAAAAAACAAATCATCACGTTCCGATGTGGAAATAAATTCTAATGGTTAACAATGATAATTAAATATTATTTAATAAAATATCAATGAGTTTTTAACAATAGAAAAATTTGTCACGCTAATAATAATAATAATAATAATAATAATAATAATAATAATAATAATAATAATAATAATAATAATAATAATAATAATAATAATAATAATAATAATAATAATAATAATAATAATAATAATAATAATAATAATAAATCCAACGTGCTGAAATAGGTGGACGCTAACGCGAGAATCCCCCATTGTTCTTATATCGATCGGGCGAGATATCTAAAGTTAGTAACGCTATTGCTATAATATCCGACGAGAATCTCTCTCGGACGCGGCTACTGTCCCATTACGGGTTTACTTTATATCTGCCGAGAGTGAGAGAGGTACGTCGGTGTGTAAGTGTATTTATAGCTGTGCATGTACACTGTCTCCCGCATATGCCGAAGCTCATACGTACAAATCGATAACCACCGGCAGACCAGATAATATTAGCTATGTACGCCGCGTCCCTTTATTTTTTTTTTCTTTTTGTACGGACAGCCGAAACTCCCATCGCATCCTTAGCCTGTCAACCGCTGTTCGAATTACCCCCAATTGGCCAAAGTTAAATTAACTCCAATTATCGCTGAATGCAGTTAAGTTGGAAACATAAATAGATCCGGGCATGTACACGATGCGATTAAGGTGAGTTGAACCATGTACCACGTGACATACGAGTGCAAGAGAAATGGTTGAATTTTTCGGATCAATGCCATGTAAAAATGGTTCGCATTTGGGGTGAAAGCGAAGTATCATCGAACGCGGTATTGAATTCCCCATTAGTTGATGCTTCATTGAATGCTATTCATTAACGTTTTTGTTACGGACTGAGTCTGATGAATGTGATGCACTTCGCCTTAAGAGCATGTGCAATATCGCGATCGGTTGTGAAAACTGTGTAATCGACTTTTCTCATGGGTTCTCGTATGTACGGTCGAAAGAAAAGTCTCATCGAAAGCCGAGATCATATCCGCTTCCGGTGAGACTTTTCTTTTGACTATGAACACCCGCCCGGTTTGGAGCAGTAATTTGCGATACAAGTGCGGTAAAGCGTACTTTACACGCACGCTGTGAAGTGCGTCATACGAGCCGCTCGAGTACCACAGAAGCCCGAGTCGAAAACGAGTGCTCTATGTGGTACGAGTGCGGCGAGTGCGAATCACTTCACAGGCCGCGTATGATGTTCGTTACACTGCACTAGTGTCGCAGAATATTTGTTGTAACTAATGCAGGAGAAGTGCTACTTCCGTGTCTGCTTATTGTGGTCGTTGTACAGCCAGCATGCGTTAAGTACGAGAAACGTGTGTAAAGTATGAAAAGCGTGCGTAAAATACGAGAAGCGTGCGTAAAGTACGCGAAGCGTGCGTAAAGTAAGAGAAATCTCTATAAAGTGCAAGAAGTGTGCGTGAAGTACGAGAAGCGTGCGTAAAGTACGAGAAGCGTGCGTAAAGTACGAGGAGCGTGCTTAAAGTACGAGAAGCGTGCGTAAATTACGAGAAGCGGGCGTAAAGTACTAGAAGCGTGCGTAAAGTACGAGAAGCGTGCGTAAAGTACGAGAAGCGTGCGTAAAGTAAAATCAGCAAAATGTGCGCATGCGCTGGGTATTCATAATACACTTAGCTGTAAAGCGCTACTTACGCCACTGTTGACAGGCACGAGAAGTAGCACTTTTTACGCATGAGTCACATAAAAAAATTGATTAGCGTTTTTATTACCCACCGCGGTATTTCACATGCTCTTAAATATGACTCCCACGAATGGAGGTAAAAGGTGGGGGGGAATGAGAATGGATGTATTCGAAATGCACGTGGGTCTTGGTTGTCGAAATAGAATCATCGCGGAATTTACGATAACTTATTTAGTGGACTATAACTAGCTTGATTGCTTCCTCGTTGAAAACCCGCCTTGCGGTTAATACCCACGAATTCAATTGCGAGGAGCATTAATTCATGCCTCTGGATGGTTTTCATTGGCGAGACGTGTTCAACAAATTCTCTCGTCATTTGTACTATCGACTGACCTATATATATATATATATATATATATATATATATATATTTAGTTCGCTCAAGGGCAGCGCCGGGAGGGAGCTTTTCACGGAGAGACCCTCCAAAACCCCGGAGGGATCGATGGAAATTTTTTCTTGCCGGAAGTTATAATTTATCGAAACACTTTATACACCGCTCCGGTGAATTTTTTTGCGAATCGATTCTACCGTCCGATAACGAAATCGTCGATTCTTGACGTCGACGCCTTTCATCGACCTCCGAGGCTCCTCCTGGCCGTACCGAGAGGGTGAATGGGTGACCGAGGTGGGGACGACGATAACGAGATTCCGCTATACTACAAACCTCCTCGCTTCAACCGGAATATTGTATTTATTTATTCATTTTTATGACTCGTTTATTTTTATTATTTATTCCTTTTTATTACTCGTTTATTTCTGTTGTTATTTATTTATAAAAAAAGTGTTTTGGAATTTATTTTACCTAGTATTTGTTTTTCGAGAGAATAAATACAACGTCTCCGGGGGGCGAGAGCGGAGTCGATTAAAATTTGAAATCCAAGAAAAATGGTCGAGGCGGTTGAGCCCGGAGGGTTTGTCACGCGACGAGCGACTGCGGCGGCGATGTACTGACGTTCCCTCGAGAGCTCGTCTAATTTTCCACCGACAAGTGGCGTAAATAATTCTCAAAGGCGATCGAGAGTTAAATAAATAAACTTCACTCGTTGGGCTTTGTCCGTGAGACGCGAGTAAAAAAAAAATGGAATTTTAACACGAGGCACTTTTCGGGTCACACATGCACCGGGGGTTTCGCGAGCTTCGGCACTCGTGCGGCAAAGAATTGATCAGAATCCGAGCGATACTCGAAGCGCGTCGTCGCTCCCCACGAGCGAGGCAACCCTCTTCAACTCCATTGACCCGAGGCCAATTTCGTTCTTCGCGGACGAAGCCTCCCCGGCGGTTGTACGGAAAGACCCCAAAAAAATAAAAAATAATAACAACAATAATCCCCGAACCCCCCAAATCGCAACTCCTGTGCCTGAAAAAGTCGTCCTTGCTCGAACGAAGCTCGAAAATCGCTGATCGACACAATGTCAGCGTGTCGAAAAGAAAAGAATCTTACATCGCAAAGCATTCGAAGGTTCGGACTTGCGACACTCGCCGTTCTGCTGGCAGGTAGTACTTATATTTACCTGGGGCGAGCTAAACGTATAATCATAATCACACTATCCGATAACGGGCGCGTGCTATTTTAAAGACCCGGCAGTTGTAAAGAAAGCCCATACATTTTTTTCTTCTCTGATTAATTTTTTTTAATAAAAATAATAATAATAATTCCTCAACTCCCTGAATCGTATCTCCTGTTCCGGAAAAGAGTCGCCCTTGCACGAAGTTCGAAAATCACGCCTAATCGGCACAACGTAAGCGTGTTGAAAAAAAAAGATAAACTTATCTCTCCAATCTCAAAGCGTTCGAACACGTTCGGGGTTGCGATACTCGCTGTCCTACTGTCATATTTACAACAGGCGAGCTAAACGTACGATCACACTGTCGGATAAGCTGCGCGTGCTATTTCAACGCCCCGGCATAGAAACTTGCATAGAAAGCCCACAAAAAAAAAATAATAATCCTCCAAACCCACAAACCATAACGCTTCGACCAAAAAGTCGCCCTTGCTTGAAGGAAACTCGAAAATCACGGCTAATCAGCACAACGTAAGCGTGTCAAATGAACAGGATGTATAAAAAAAGTGATATCGATAGGCATTTCTTACGTGTAAGGAGCGAGTGCTTAAAAAAGAATCTTATCTCCCCAACCCCAAAGCGCTCGAACGTTAAGACCTGCGATACTCGCTGTCCTACTGAGAGGAGAGTTATGTTAACCCGAGCGTGCTATTTTAACGCCCCGGCAGTTTTACAGAAAACCCATAAATAATAATAATAACAATCCCTCAACTCCCCAAATCTCCGGATTTTTTATTTATTTTTTTTTAAAGAAATTAATGGGCTGATGTGACTATGTCATGGTTTTGTGTCTCGTTGCACGGTGTTCTTAGGGGGCTTGGCCCCAAAACACGAAATAAACGACTCTATCTATCAGTCGTAACTCCCATTACCGAAAAAAGCCGTCCTTGCTCGAAAGAAGCTAAAAAATCACGGCTAACCGGCGCAACGCAAGCGTGTCGAAAAAAAAGAGAAAGAATCTTATCCCTTCAAATCCCAAAGCGTTCGAACCTCAGGACTCGCGATACTCGCTTTCCTGCTGGTAGTTTCATCTACCGCAGGCGAGCCAAACGTACGATCGCGCTATCTTATAATGAACGCGTGCTATTTTAACGCTCCTCCGCATCGGACAACGAGACAGAACGATAAAAAAAACACCCATTAAAAAAAAAAAACAATAAAATACAAGGACAATACAAATGTTCCGTGTGATCGGTCTCGACCACAGCCATTCCACCGTCGAGCCGAGACGGCAATCGCCGCACGCACGGCTCGAAAAGCCTCGCGATAAAACGAAAATTCTCGGGCGATTCGCCCGAGCGCGAGTCAATCGCTTCCCTCAAAAATCCCTTTACTCACGCTTTATCCGCTTCGTCGACGCAGCCCTCGTTAGCTCGGCAGACAAGTCGACTCCTCTCTCCTTGGAACAATATCCGTGTTAACTCCGCTCGCGATCCGCGCTCTCTGCGCCGCCTCGGACCGTGAGATCGCCTTCGGCGTACGTGAAAAAAACCAAAATAACAACGATCGCCTCCTTTCAATCCTCGCTTCCGTTCTTTACCTCGCCCGACACCGTCTCTACGCCCGATTATCTACGATCTAACGAATTCTCGCGGATCGACAACGGTGAATAAACGCTATTTTGTTTATAGGCTCATCGTTACACCCCGGGACATGCACAGCGGCGTCAGACTCGTTGGAAAATCTATCGTCGGCACGGGCGCTCGACTACGGGTCTACCAACTGCGCCTGACCGTTCGCGACGGACGGGAGAGAACATGGCCGCTGGAGAAACGGCTTCGAATCGATAAAACGCCGAGTTACGTTTTCCACCGTCGGGCGGGCGCGAGGCTACGATCCGACCCACCCCTCCCGAGAGCGAAGCGTGCTGGGGTTTGCGCGTGGACGTACGGAGTTTCCGAGCGACGCCGAAGACGTCGTCGTAGACCGGAGGAGGGGGGGGAGGGGAGGAACTTCCCCCTACGACGTTCCCGTGGATCGAGGACGTCACTGAGCGCGAGGCCACCGTGCGCGAGAGCACGATGACGTTTGGGCTCTCTCGTGCCCCGGACAGTGGCCTTGACTCTTCTCTCTCTCCCCCCTCCGGCCGTCCGGCACAACTTAAGCGCTGCTCTCACGCCGGTGCGACTTCTAGTCCTCTCGCCCATTGTCATCGAGGCGGCTTCGGTGTTTTGCATCCGAGAGATGTGCGGCTGTGTGAGAAAGGTGATGGTTGATCGGCGGCTTTGCCTAAGGAAGAGGGAGCGGAGATGCAGAGTTGGGAAATTTCGATCAGGGAATCGAGATTCGAAGATTCGAGATTCTAAAAAGAGGGTTATTGTTCTGAGGATTTTTTTGTCGGCGCGTGGTAATGGCATTGATGTCGTTGATGATGTAATTGTGGAGTTGGAATTATTAACTGGTTTAGGCTAATTTTCGAAGAGTTACTTAAACGTTCAGCTACCTGTTGTGAGGATTTTTTATCAGCTGGTGGTAAGGCCGTTGATGTCGATGCCATTGATGATGCAATCGTAAAGTTGGGTCGGCGAGAAACTGGATCCAATCGGGGAAAGTCGATTTTCGTTTACACAAACTTTTACGCATCTATTTGCTTGTGGTGGATGGTTATTTTTTTGTGGTTTTTGCTCGACAAGCCCAGAAAAACCATTAATTATAATGGATTTGCAAAAATATTAACTAGCGGCTGAAGGACTTCGTTCGATGGCCAATTTGCAGCACATTACGGGTTTAAGACTGTGATTTATCAGAAACTGTTCTGTGCTATGCACTATCAATAAATTCACCACCACTACTACTACAAAAGAACGCTTATTAGACAAGGTGGCCGCGGTCAGGGAAAACCGGGAAAACCGGGAAAAGTCAGGGAATTTCAAAATTGGTCAGGGAAAAAGTAAATTGTCGCCGAACCTTTTATAAATAAATAAGAAATACATTAAAGGGAGCCTTAATAAAAATATATATATAGAATTAAACATTAATACAATAATTAGGCATTTTCATTTGCATAATTAATTTCTTTTAATAGAAGTCGTTAGAAGTTTGGTCAGGGAAAATTTTAAATTCATCAGTAAAAGTCAGGGAATTTTTTTGCGGGGAAAAAACAGCCGCCATGTTAGAGCACATTGGTGTGCAAACTAAGAAGCCTTGAACTGAGAGCAGACTGGAATATAAGAACGCCTATTTCAGCTGCGCGTGCATGCGATTACATCTGAAAAATTTCCGGATTCAGCCGAACAAGACAGAACTCCAATTTCCAACGTTGTCCAATTTCAATTGTTTCCAATTTGAACTTCATTCAAAAACGCACCCTTTTTGCATCTAAGATCTATGCATCTATATAAGATACGTGATACCGTTGTTTGGAAACTCCCCCCCCCCCCACCTCGCTTTTGAAACCTCGTCAAATTGCAATTAGGGAAATCGAGATTCCGGGTTGAAAAGAAGGGAAACAGGGTCACCTGTTATAAGGATTTTTATCAGCGGCTGGTAACGCCATTGATGATGGAATTCTGGAGATAACTCGGCGAGAAACTGGACTTAACCGAGGGGAGTTGATTTTTTCATTGAATAGAATGACGTCAGAGGTTGAGCCGAATCTGACCACGCGATAACGATCGTCCTGACGCGACGATTATTTCGTAATTTCGGTCGCGCGTTGTTTCGTATATCGATTTAATACCCAGCACCCTTCAGTTCGTCAGCTCGACGCAAAGCGGCTCGTTTGCGGGCCTCTTTTTGTACGACGCAAATAGTTATTTTGTTATATTTTTACGCTACCAACTTAATTTTTTGTACGACCGAGGTTTTTGGGCACCGAAAGTGGATAATGGTGAAAAATGAGGGGCCCGATCGCGAGCCGGAAACGCCGATTTCACCGGAAGTCGGCTCTGCTTACGCGGGACACGGGGAGAATTTTGCGGTAGCTGATTTGGTTCCAACGCGAAGGACCGGTCGTGAATCTCGTGCCGAATCCCCGATTCTCGGTCATTATTTTAAACTGCCCGATCTCTCGGGATTCATCGACCCCGATCAGCCGACTCTCGATAGTTCATTGCCATACGTGAGTCTATATGGGAAACGCGTTACCGACGTTCGTGCAACGATACCGATCACGCTCGTACAATCGATGAATAATAAAGTGTAACATGCATTCGCAGATACCCGTTTACACCCATCTGATAACACACGAACTGGCGCCGATAGAGAGACCCACCACACCGACTATCATCAGAACGCTGCGATCGGGGTGATTATTTGTTGTGCTGTCCGTCGCATGTGCGCCGTTAAGGTAGTCGATGCGAATAGTGTTTTGATAACTTATGATTCGCATAAGTTTTCAGAGAAATGAGAGGGAATTGCACACACGTGTGATAATGATTCGTTCATTTTTTTTTCGAATACGTATGAATTTTTTCAGATTTTTAAATTCACTTTGAATTTTGTGACCTTCCACACATTTTTCGCATATAAAAAAACAAAAATTCATACGTATTCAGGAAAGTGAACGAATCATTTTCATTTAAACAAAGTTAGGTTTCCGGAAGATTTGTTGAACAATTTTTTTGTTCATGGATTTGTTAATAACATTTTCGAATTATTATTATGCAAAATGAATCTTTTCAGCACCTTTGATACGCCTGATTTTTTTCAGATTTTTATACCATTCGGAAGTGTTTGCAATTCCCTCTTATTTCTCTGAAAACTTATGCAAAGTGCACACGATTCGCAAGGACTACCTTGAGGAGACTCGAGCGCTGCAGACTACGCTGTAAAAAAACGTAAATTTAATGCACCGGACCGGAAAGTTTTATGCAAAAACTGGTATATTAAATTTCGTGTACAATTGTAATAAAAAATGTATGTTCAGTGTATTAAAAACATTGGAAATACTTTATTGTTAATAATTTACTTTAATTTTGCAGTAAAAGTACTTTAATTTTAAGCATTTACTTTATTTTCAATGAAAAAGTATATTAATTTCTTATCACAATTGTACATTAAATTTAATATACCAGTTTTTGCATAAAAACTTTCATTCCGGTACATTAAATTTATAATTTTTTTTTACAGTGTCATATTTTTCAATAAAAAAATTCAAACTTCATAACAGCTTGTACTAACCTTGTACATCTGTTGAAAAAAAAATATTGAAAATCCACCTGTTTTTTTGGACCAAATACTTATGCTAGTGTCTTAAAGGGAGTCGAGGTGAAACTTTGGCGTGTCTGTTTCATGAATAATTTAGCGGGACGATACACCCGAGCCATCGTTACAAATCGAGGGCCTCGTTCGAACCTACGAGGATCAACGGTATCGTCGATCGTACCGAGACTATCAATGATTCAGGAAGATGCGCGAAGTACCAACACAGCGATGGAGCATCGAGCGTCCGGACCGATCAATCCTAATCGCCGAAGATTATGAAAATTTAACCCGCTCCGCCGTCTCTTGTTCGTCGAACTTTCGACCCGGAAAATAGTTCAATCGATTCAAGCAATCCTCGAAGTTTCCATTCACATTGCTTCGAATATACGATACATATAAAATTAGTCGCGAAAATATGCGCAACTAATTCGGAAAACACAACTCTACCGGAAAACTTCTCGCCCCGAACAACTCTACCAGAAAGTAAAAAAACTCTACCAGAATCAAAATAAAACTCTACCGGACTTGAAATAAAACTCTACCGGAATGGCACATTTACATCTTTACCACTCACAATTCTACCAGATAACATCTCTACCAAAATCTCTACCACAAAATAAAAAAACTCATGTGCCGTTTTGTAGCGTAGACAACACGCTAGATTTTGCAGTTGCTGTTATACAGCATCTCGTATCGGAATGTTATTCTTAAGGAGGTTGGAGCGAATGGTGTTCATTCCGCCTAAATTCGAGAAAGTCGGGCAAGAATTGCAAACACTTCCCAATGTTATAAAAATCTGAAAAAATTCATACTTATTATAGGCATTGAAAAGACTAATTTTACATAATAATAATTTCAAAATGTTATTAACAAATTGTTGAAAAAAAAATTGTTCATCAAAATATGTGGTAACTCAACTTTTTTTTTTTATGAAAATGATTCGTTCGCTTTTCGGAATACGTATGAATTTTTTCAGATTTTTATCTTTATTTTGACTTTTGCACATTTTTCCATGTAAAAAACAAGAAAAATCAAAATAAAGATAAAAATCGGAAAAAATTCATACGTATTCCGAAAAGCGAACGAAACATTTTCATAAAAAAAAAAAGTTGAGTTACCACATATTTTGATGAACCATTTTTTTTCAACAATTTGTTAATAACATTTTGAAATTATTATTATGCAAAATGAATCTTTTCAGTGCCTATAATAAGTATGAATTTTTTCAGATTTTTATAACATTGGGAAGTGTTTGCAATTCTTGCCCGACTTTCTCGAAGGCGGAATGAACACCACTCGCTCCAACCTCCTTAAGCCAAAAGCCAAAGCGTTATCCGTAAGCTATCACATGTCCGAAAGTCGACTTCGGGACATGCGATAGCTTACGGATGACACTGTAGCGGTCATAAATGAACCAACGGACAAATTTTTCGCAACATCTAGAAAATTGCTACTTGGAAACCTTCAGAAGATTATGAATATTTAGTTCGCACCGCCACTCTTATTCGTCGAACTCTCGACCCGGAAAATAGTTCGATCGATTCACGCAATCGTCGAAGTTTCCAGCCCCATTGTTTTCGAATACGATAGATATAAAATAAACTCTCGCGAACATATACACGTTCTTTTGTCGCGCACACAATAACAGCAGCTCGCATCAACATCCATTCTCAGTTAACAACATTGCCGTGCAGCTGATTGTTAAACAAATCAATTAAATTAAAGTACCAATGGATCGTCGATGGCGCATCGAGTGTATGGAACGAATCATAAACTTCGGAAGATTATGAATATTCAGCTTGCTGCGCCGGCTCTTATTCGTCGAACTTTCGACCCGGAAAATAGTTCGATCGATTCACGCAATCCTCGAAGTGTCCAGCCACATTGTTTTCGAATGCGACAGATATAAAATAAACTCTCGCGAACATAATACGCGTTCTTTTGTAGCGCAGACAATAACAGCGGCTCGCATCAACATCCATTCTCAGCGAGCAACATTGCTGTGCAGCTGATTGTTAAACAAATCAATAAAAATAAAGTGCCAATGGATCGTCGATGGCGCCACTATGTCGCTACACATTTCCCACCCGTGCACACGAAGAGTCTACTCGCTGACGCGAGCAGTCGCGAGCCACGAAGCTTGTTCGGTCTCCGCGACCATCCGCGATTGCGGACGAACGAGTGTAATTTATTCTTCTGTACATAAAGAAGTAGCCAGAGTATCCGCGATCCTTCGTCGATAGTCTTGTCCGACGTGGAACTCGAAAGTATCGCAGCTATTAGGAATAAGTGCGAGGGCAATCAGCTCCGTTGGGTTCGCGTGAGGATCGGAACAACATGCTGAACAGGCGAATTTGACAATGAAGAGACTCAACGAATTTTTTGCGACTCTGATCCTCTTGCAATACCTGTGCGGTATCTGCACGACCCACTTGCTCATAAACGTCAAGAACCAGGTAGGCAACGATTCATCTCTCCGACAGTCCCGAACACGGCACGCGACTAAAATCGTCGAACGCTCGCAATCCCTTCGCTGTGCACAAGTTACCAAACGAACGGAGAGTAACCTCGAACTTTCTAACCTTAAATTGCGATCTCACGAATTTCCAACTATTTTTGGGAGAAAAATGTGTCTTCGGTGGGAAAGATCGTCGATTCCGGGGACGAAGATTTTCATGCAGGTGAAAATTTTCGACTCTAGGGGAGACGAAAGTTTAGCGAGGTATTTTTTTTTTTACTACAGACGGTAAAATCATAATTTCGTAAAATCGTAATACGAAGCTTGGTACAAATAATTTTGTCGATTGAGCGACTGAATTGTTCGTTCGGGCTTGAGTGTACAAAACTGTCCTCTTGTTTCTTGTGTCGTTCTTCTGTTATGAAAATAAAAGAAACAGATGTATCGTTGGCCATTTAAAAAACTCACTAGCTGTGGAGGGTCATCAATAAAAGAACGCGTAGCTGAGCAGATTTGCATTCAAGAATGCATCGTTTTCGTTTGTACTTTTGTTCTCAAGACCAGAGCCGGAATGTACGATCGGAAAAATAAAAAACAGGTTTCATTTTGACACTAATCTGCTCCGATAAATGTTCCTCTATTGTAAAAAGAAACAAATCGGTTGTATCGTTGGCAATTTAAAAAAGTTACTAGCAGTGGAGTCAAATAAAAGAATGCGTAGCTGAGCAGATCTGCAGTCGAGAATGCATCGTTTTCGTTTGTACTTTTGTTCTCAAGACCAGAGCCGGAATGTACAATCGGAAAAATAAAAAATAGAAAATTCCGGATGTTCGCGGACAATAAGTTTTTATAAAAAGTACAATATTTTTTTTCTGTGCAGGGCGGTGACATTCTTCTGGAGACGATATCGTCCAACGTCACGGAGGACATGATCACCCTCGAGTTTCAGAGGTCGGACGGAACTCTGGTTACGCAGCTAATCGATTTTAAAAACGTAAGTGAAAAACGCGTGTCGGAAAGAAAATACCAATTCTTTTTGTTGTGAAATTTTTAAAAATTCAAAATCTCACATTAAATAGGGATCGTCTGTCAATAATAATCAGATTGCAACTTTTTAGTCCGATAGCTAAAAAATTGTAAGAACTAACGTGCACGCACAGAGCTTTTTTCAGCAAACTTTGAAATCATGTAAATTTTTTCTGAGCGATCCATTTTTCTAAAAATGTAGCCAAACATTGAGGATTGACCGCTTTACCTACCTAAGAAATTTCAGCTCGATACCTCAAGCCATTCCCAAGTTATAAGAATTTGAACATGCACTTGAAATTCAAGGTTGTGCATTTCAAATTCACTGTCAACCACCAATTTACGAACATGCTGGACCTGTACAAATTCACATGAAATAAAATTCAGTTAATAAGATGCAGATTTTATAAGTGTTACGCATCCTATTCCCTACATTTTTAATAATAATAATAACAATAATAATTTTTTGGGTCGTCATTTTTTTAAAATACGATTTTCCTGTATTTTGCAACATTCAGAACACGTTTTTCATAAAAATCTCGAAACAAATATTTGTCACGAAAACAAAGCTTCCTCCATGAGGAAGCAAAAAAGCGGATGTCCTGACGCGTACGCGGATGTAAAAGGATCGAATCTTGTTCGCAGGAAGTTCAGGTGATAAAAGCTCTGGTCCTGGGCGAGGAGGAGCGAGGCCAGAATCAGTACCAGGTAATGTGCTTCGTGAACCACTTCTACAAAATGGACTTCATATCATCTGACGCGATGTCGAAGCTGCGCCAGAAAAATCCGGGAACGATTCGCGTGGCCGAGGACGACAGAGGTCACTCGAATTACAGCATGGATCTTTTTCTCGACGTTGCAAAGTCCAAAGTCATCTCCAAGCACGTGACCGCTCTGTGCACGGAGGCGGCGGCCTCGACGTACACGAGAAACGAGGACTTGAAGCAGTGGGTGCAAAGGCCAGGTAATCAATTTTTTTTTTCAATTTTTTATAGACAATGTTTCACACCTGAAATTAGTTTCGAATAATTTCGATGTTTAGTCTCGAGGTAAAAAAAACAATTGGTTTTTTTTTGTAACAGGTTCTACGGAGGCGGCGCTCGCAGCCGCGGTGCGCAACTTCACTTCCGTGCAGCTCGCCGCGTCCCAGAGCGCGAACTTCACGAGACCTCAGACGATAACGAAATGCGCGGACACCTCCAATCTGTGGGCTCCGTGCACGTGCTCGCTCGAGCTCTGCATAGGCTGGTATCCGTGCGGATTGAAATTCTGCAAGGGCAAGAGCGACGGCAAGAAAGCACCGACGACGTATCGCTGCGGCATTAAAACCTGCAAGAAATGTTTCATATTTTCCTACTACTCGACTATGAAACAAAATTGCCTCTGGGACGAATGACACATGCGAACGCGTTAAGCGCAGCTATAGATCGTTACTTCGGAACGAGAAGAAACAAGACAGCTTAAAAAAAACATTCTATTTGTATTCTAAAAAAAAAAATTCCTATCCGTCGCATCGTCCGACAGCTCGGTCGCGGATTTTTACAGACTGTTCTCCTTCGTGGCCACTCTTTGAATTACGAATAACGTAACGAAACATTCCATTACCCGTCTCAATCGATCGTTGCATTTTTTTTTTTTTTTTTTTTTTGTACCATTCTAACCTTCTCTTACGAACATCGATGTTTATTGGACTCTGAGCCGAGCCTGTCCCGTTTATTCATGACCAATGGGTGTACTGCCATGCAATTTTACTCGCGATCTCTCCACCGTCAAACGATGACGGATGATCGCGCGGCGCGCTTGTCGAAGAAACCACTAGAATTTTTTACTCAAATATAATTGATTTTTTTTTCTCGAATACGTGTCGTCTCGAGTGGTGTGTAAAAAAGGTTTAAAAAAAGGGTGTCCGAGAAGATTTTTAAAAACGCGATCTGATGTACCCTCCGTATATTGTGTCGTGAATTTGTAAATAGCGTTGATGAATTTATGAAATTTTATTCAACGCGGTACGTGTCTAATAATGTCAGTCGGGTGTACACGTTCTGTTAGAAATGAATCTGTCGAGTCGCAGGGATACGTTCGGCTACGCTCAAAGCGTGCCGAATGTACCGAGAGACCTCGATTTTTTTAGAGAGCAATTTTGCGAAAGACTGGAAAATCTGTCCATTTAAGAATCGAATAGGGATTACGTAAAAAAAAAGAAAACAAAAAAGTACCGTGCTTGGTGCGCGGTGAATAATCAAATCGGTGATTCTGGGTGACGAAGGGTGGAGGTAAATTCGCACATCGGCTTCTTCGGCACTCAATTATTGTAGTCGCAATGAACTGAATTTTGAATTAAAAGCCATCCGACCGTTTTTTTATAAATGCCTCGCGCGTTTCACAAGAACGATGGTAACTGGTCGAACGACGGTCGAGTCGACAATAAACGTACAAGTCAATACAGTACCAATGAAATTCACGAGCTCCGATTGCAATTGTATAATCGGTAATATTTAAACGAGCAGCAATATATACCTACGTTTATGTGTATATATGTGTATATATGACAATTAATTTAAGCAATTTTACAGAGCATTCGGCGCCGATAGATTTATCGTTAAATTTTAGGTCGGACAATTATGGCGGTATAAAGGCTTTCGTCATTCTTACTTTTTTTTTACAAAAAAATTATCTTGTATTAATTTTACTTTAAAAACTAACGAGTACATTGTCCCAAAATAAAATTACAAGATTAGAGATATTATTCGTTGGAAGACTGTGTAATGTGTATCCATGTCCCCCCCACGACTTTCGGTGATGATGTACTTTGCAAAAACGAAAAAAGAAAACGAAGCAAAACAAAAAAAATCCTATGCACGCTGTATAATTCGCATAATATTTATGTAACGTAAACCACTACGTATAATTTTGGCTTTACACATGACGTTGTAGCTTATATACATATTTTTTATATGTATTTAATAAAAATCGATTCACACGAAATAACGAGAGTTTGGTGAAAATATTATTTATTTCTTGTAAATACGATGTAAAATTCTACGCATGCGTTGTTTATGATAAATCGAGTTAATTAACTAAATTCCCTTGAAAGAAAAAAAAACACATCTTTCCCCAACAGCGGGATCTCGCTTAATCGCTAAAACTTTATATAATCGTTAATGTCCGGTAACGAAGTCCGGTCGATGTGAAGATTCGATCGAAACGTTCGATCGACCGTGGTGCAGCACCATAATCAGTGTATAAAAAAAAAACACATAAAACGACCACTTTTACACCGCAATTTCAGTCGTATTTTTTCAAAGCGAAAATTTCCACGGATAATTGTTTTAGACTCGTTCGTGTATCTCGTAATATTTACAAAAGAAAAATGATAACAAACAGTCGAAACGATTGAACTATTATATCGTATAGAGGAAAAAAAAATGTATTCTTCACTACCTTGTAAAGCACGATTTGCGATAAGTACATTCCGTATTGAATTCCGTAGCATATTATCACTAGTACACTTCGATGCTGCCGTTAAATTATTTATTTGCGAATAACAAAAAAAAAAAAAAAAAATATTTGCGACTTGATTTTTAAAAAGTTGAATAAATAGTCACGCAGTTCCGTCTGCATCCTGTTGTACGAGGAAGCGGCTTTCCTCGCGCCAACCCCATTGAATTGAATGAAAGAAATGTTCCAGCCGGTGAGAGACGTCAGAATGTATTCGCGTGAGAAATGTACAATGGAATCGTCAACTTTCTCTCGAGTAACGTACACAATATAATAACAATAATTTATTCTCTCTTTTTCGTTCATCGAAAAAAAAACATACTTTTTAGTGTACGGGAACTGCTACGGAAAGCTACACCATTTAAATTCATATTTTCGCTCGAGTTCATATAGTTCCTACGGCGTCTAACTACTGCTCCGATGAATCGACGCGATATTAATGCGAGACAACGAATGCGTCTAGCTACTTAACAAATCTAAGTGAGAACTCGTCGGCCGATCCAACGCCCTGGTTCGAACTTCGGGGATTAACGCAATCCAAGAGATCGAGAATGCAACGCTGCGACAAAGATCAAAACTTCGTGAGCGGTTTAAAAAAAAAAGTGATTTTGGCATCCATCGCAGAAAAATAGATGTCCCAGTCACAGTCCGTCTGCCGGGATAAAAAAATATCTAAAAAAATGCTTTCAATAATTACATCGCAACTTTAACGTATATTTTTTTACCACATACTCTCGCGCACACCTGAATCCTTAATTCACAAAAACTTGTCGAAATCGGCCAGGCGTTTAGTGACTGAGAACATCTACCTCCCCAAAACAATTCTGTCGAAAAATATATATATATATGTATAAAAAAAAGTATCAAAGAATACTAACTACTGTAGCACGTCTTGCGAACATCGGCAAGTATAACACTGAAATCGTCGTCACTTTTCGCCACTTGTTCAATGTTCTGAGTCTGTTGGGGCTGTTGTAATTGTTGTTGCTGCTGTTGTTGTTGCTGCTGCTGCTGTTGCTGCTGTTGCTGCTGTTGCTGTGGTTGTTGCTGGTGTTGTTGTTGTTGTTGTTGTTGTTGTTGTTGTTGTTGTTGTTGTTGTTGTTGTTGTTGTTGTGCCTGTTGCTGATGTTGTTGCTGTTCTTGGTACTTGGTCATATCCATGCTCTGGTGATACTGTTCCATAGCGTGATTAATTCCGACCCCGGAGCATTGATTATTATCCTTGCTCTGCTGTTCGTCAACGATGCACTGACTATTTGACAAATCGAGCTGACTCGGCTGGGGCGAATAGTAACGTAAATCACTGGCATAGTTGTGATTACTGTCGAGCATACTCTGCGTCGTCAGGCTCGAATGGGCGATGCTCGCCGGATGGGAGTATTTGTAATATTTCTCGAATTGCAGCGACTGCTCCTGCTCCTCCTCCGTCATACCGGGATCCATGTGACCCATTATAACTTGCTGCTGCTGACCCGAGCCGGACTCTGACTGGTACTCCTGGTGATGAGACATCTGGTATCTGTGCGAAACTGCTACTAAAATTTAAATCGTTATACTTTAGTTTTTCTCTATCTTTAGTAAATAGGTAAAAATGCATGCGTATTTTGTGATTTTTTTTCTTGGTAAATATAGGTTTCATCAATTTTATTTTTTTAGGGTGGAAGGAGTATATGTTAAAGAACATGTAGACGTTTTTTTCATTCAATTGTACTGTCATTATGTATTTTTTTATGGGTCGGCGTAAATATTTTGTTTTTTTTCCTTCCTTTGCGGTGTCCCTGATTTGAACTTCTCATTTTGTCGGAAACAAATTTTTTAATTGTTTCTTAGCAAATTACATATAACGTGGACGTTGACGAGGGGAATAAAATGTTCCATTTGAAAAAAGTCGATTTTTACCCATTTTTCAACAATATGAATCATTTTAACAAATGATTTTTTTGTATTAAAAAAAATATATGACACCGTCAAGGACTGAAGAATCCGTTAAAGTATATCGGTACGAATTTTCATAAAAATCTATCGAGCCATTTTTGAGATATCAGGGATACCGATCTTGAAAATCACGTTTCAGAAAAACGCGTATAAAGTTCCACATAACGGTCTCTAATTTTCGTAATTCGTTCAGTTTCGACATAAAAACTTAACAGAATATTCTTAATACTGTGAACTACTAGAAAAAAATATTGAAATTTTCTACGGCGTGAGCCCTTAAGAAATGTTACCGGGTGAAGAGGAGAAAAATGTTTGAATTACGAGTGAACCAAGTAAACAATAATTTTCTCACCGGAACATCCATCGTTACCACCGCGCATCGACATAGATTGTTGCCGATTACCGCATTGTACCTGGTGACTGTAATTGCTATCGACGCTAGCCTGCATCGAGTAGTTTCCACCTTTATTGCTCTGAGCGTTGCTGTAGTGCATCGTCTGATCGTGAGGCGAGGCGACCGGTGGATAGAATGTTCCTGTGACCGAGCCAACGTTCTCGAAGCCCGATCGCAGCTTGTTGCAGGACACCATCATCCCGTTGGCGATACCCACGGCCGCTATGCTCGACGTTTGCCTCTCGAAATTTAAGTAGCTCACCTGCGTACGAACATTGATTAATATAATTTTAATTTTTTTTTTATATTATAAAAAAAATGGATGTAAAAAAATTTTGTTTTATTGGGAAAACCGATTCGCTAACCGATTTTTTGTACGTCAATGTGTCCGTATATCCGCCCGTATTCTGACAAGATGATATACTCGTTCCGCCGTGTCCACTGTGCACGTGCTGATTGTCCGAATTCATATACGAATAACGCTTGTTCTGCTCGACCATGTCGTTGTGCTGCTTCGACGTACCCTCCATCAAATCTCGCTCCGGATCGGGATTCTGCGAGGCTGGAAGATGCGTGCCTTCGCCTGTTTAATAAATAAAAATTAAGAAATACAGTACAGCGCGAACAAATATAATTATATTGTGTAACTCGTATTATCGTTCTCAAATAGTATGCTTTCGTGAAGTTTCGCTTCGATTGAGTGTCGATTAAAATAAAATAAAATAAAATGCTGCACTCAAGAGTCGATTTACATTATATTGCTTAACTCGTATTATGGTTCTCAAACAGCATGTTTTCGTGAAGTTTCGCTTCGATTAAAGGTCGATTAAAATAAAATAAAATACTCCAATCAAGATTCGATTTGCATAGCGAACAGATATAATTATATTGCGTAACTCGTATTATCCTTCTCAAACAGCATATTATCCTTCTCAAACAGTTTCGCTTCGATTAAGGATGTAACATACGTAAATTCCCAACCAAAAGTTTACATCGATAATAATTTCAGTATTTCGCGACATGCCAAAAATGTGAAAAAAATCAGCCGTATTAATTATGTCAATACCTTTCAATAACTTTTTTACATTATTATTATGCAAAAGTAATGTTGTTGGCACTTTTAATACCGTTGATTTTTTCAGATTTTTATACCATTAGGAAGTGTTCAAATTCTCACTGAATCCCACTTTTGACTGGGAATGCGTGAAGCATCCTTAAAATAAAATAAAATAAAATAAAATAAAATAAAATAAAATAAAATAAAATAAAATAAAATAAAATAAAATAAAATAAAATAAAATAAAATAAAATAAAATAAAATAAAATAAAATAAAATAAAATAAAATAAAATATAATAAAATAAAATAAAATATAATAAAATAAAATAAAATAAAATAGACCTTCGGGTTCGGGACTGGCAACGGGCGATATGTCGGGCGAGTGTACGATCGGCGTGTAGGGACTACCGTACAGAGAATTATTCTCGGATTTATAATCCTGAATGGTCTGCTGCTGATGGTAGATGGACGAAATCGGCGAGTGTCCACCCCACGGCATCTGCGGCATGCCTTGATATCCCTCCATCTTCGGCCTTTAAAAACAGAACGACAAAAAAAAAAATTAAAATAATGTTTCTCGTCTCGGTAGATAATTTATGTATAATTGTATCATCCGCGCGGACGAGACTTTCGAATTATAATTTCGGCCTCGTTACATTTAAATTAATTACAGTTCCAAATACGCGTGAATCGAGTTGACGAGGCCACATAATTGTGTGCGCCTGTAAACGGAACGGAGATTGAATTAATCTCGTCTCTCACATGGAATGGTGAATCGTCGTGCCGCCGGGATTCGACCTATTTCCCGCCGTGTTCGTTGCCGCCGGCGGTGACGACGGTGCACCCGGTGCACGCTTGGCGTGTTTCCTACGTCTCGGACGATACTTGTAGTTCGGATGTTCCTGCATGTGAATGACCCTCAGCCTCTCGGCCTCCTCGACGTACGGTCTTCGGTCTTGCGGTGTCAAACCTCGCCACTTCTTGCCTGCAAAAAAAAATAGAAGAATTGAAGAGGCCATAAGACAAAAAATGCATTTCATAAAAAAATGAAAAGGTGGATTAAATTTCGAAAATGTTGCTTTTTGAAATCTCACCCTCGTTCCTTATTTCCGGTGCCAGCGTGAAAAAAAGCGATCGATTAATCTGTTAGTTTTAGTCAAACGAGTCATGCGCAAAATCCTAGCGACGGATTAATGTATCGAAGGTAAAGGCAAGCGCGGATAGGTAGAAGCGAGATGTTCGGTGGATAAATATAAATATAAATATAAATATAAATATAAATATAAATATAAATATAAATATAAATATAAATATAAATATAAATATAAATATAAATATAAATATAAATATAAATATAAATATAAATATAAATATAAATATAAATATAAATATAAATATAAATATAAATATAAATATAAATATAAATATAAATATAAATATAAATATAAATATAAATATAAATATAAATATAAATATAAATATAAATATAAATATAAATATAAATATAAATATAAATATAAATATAAATATAAATAAAAGTTGCATTAAATTTGGAAATTCGTTTTAAAATCTCTCCGTTGTTCCGGTGTCCAGAAAAAGCGTTCGATCAAGCGGTTAGTTTTAATCGTCGAGTCATATGCAAAGTCGTCACAGCAACGGAATAATGTATCGAAGGTAAAGGCAGGGACTGATAGGTAGAAGCGAGATGTTCGGTACATGATGATGAAAAAAAATAAATAAATAAAAATAAAAATTAAGAGAGGCGGATGTATATGAACGTGTACGATAGGGCAGCACATAATGCAACCCGGAGATACTTGCAGGAGTGTGCGCACCGTGTATTTTATACAAGCAAGTTGTATGTATATAAAAGTACTGTATACATTATGTATCTTCCAGCATGTGCAGCCCGTGCAGCCACATAGGCGCATGGGGGCGTAGATATGGGTGCGCCCGTGCCTTCAACCAGCCACGGGCACGAACCATTATTTCATATTTCATTTTGTATATTTCACCTCACCGGTGGAGATCCGAAAGGTACCCGCGAGGAAAAACGAGACCGAGTTTGAAGACCGCACGATCGTAATTTATATATGGTACGAAACTGTTAATCCTTGATCTTATTTTAAACATGTTAAAAGAAAAATCCAATTTAATAAATTCCATTTAATTAATAACTTAAATTCATTCGTTGAAATTTTAATTTTTTATTTACTTTTGTTTTTTGAAGTAATTCGTTCAAATTTGCATTCTGACGGGTTTGCGAGATCGAATAGGAACCCGCGAGAAAATTCGAGACCGAATTGCAGACATTAAAAACCCAATTCAATTTATTGATTAACTTAAATTCATTCGTCGAAGTTTTATTTTTCATTTATTTTAAGTTTTTATTTTTTGCGAAGAAATTCATTGAAATTTGCAGTCGGACGTGTTTGCGGGATCGAATAGAAACCCGCGAGAAAATTGGAGACCGAATTGCAGGCCGTACGATCGTAATTTATATATAGTACGAAACTGCTAAACCTTAATCCTATACCTATACCCATAAAAAAAATTATATAAATTTGAGGTATAAATTAGGTAAAATTAGGTATACATTTTTTTATCCCTATTAAAAAAAATTCCATTTAATTAATAACTTAAATTCATTCGTCTAAATTTTTATCTTTCATTTACTCTTTTAAATTATTTCTTTTGTGAAGAAATTCATTGAAAGTTGCATTCGGAGATCTTTGCGAGATCGAATAATAATTTCAGCCGGCTCGAGCCTCCGATATGACGATATTATCAGTATGAGGTGTCTCGGGAAATCAGCGCGGCAGGGAGAGACGGTAAAGCGTCTGTCCCTTTGTCAGATAGTACAGTCGATTTAATGTTCCAGTGTGTACGTGTAGCCGAGTGCAGGCAACCGGTGAACTCTCTACCGCACTGATTCATCGTCACACCCGCGCACTCCGTCCCACTGCGATGTCCTCGTTAGGTATTCTAATGCCCGGCACGGTGAGTCCCTTCGGCGGTGCCTGCGACGACGGGTTAGGACCAGAGTGGCCCGTTACACGACACCCGACGATTTTCGTGCTTTTCGGAGCATGAAGAGCGACGGAGGTCGGGGAGTTCGAGACCGGAGATCGAAAGATCACCAACCTCGTTACGTACTTTTCAGAATAATTCTCTCAACTGCTCGCGCGTCGATCGGTAAAAACAGATTTCGTTTTCAAATAAATAAAAAAAATCAAATTCCTCGTTGGAAAGTCCCGCGAGATTGAAACCGGAAACTCTTAATGAGGAACTCCGAAAGTAATGAGAATAATAAAGAAAATAACATTTAAAAATCATCGGCAATCGGAAGTGTTCAGCTCGACCTCAGGGCGAAACTGCTGTACAGAAAATTTTTATTTTAATAATAATAATATTGTATATTGGGCAAAATATAATCATTAAACCATTTATTATTGTATAAATATAAAAAATATATATATAAAAAAATTAATTTAGGCAATTTTTTTTTTAAGAGCAAGAATTTCTCGCATCCCTGGTAAAAAAAATGGTTAATTTAATATATCGGACACGAAGTTTTTATGCAAAAACCGGTACATCAAACTTAATGTACAATTGTCATGAAAAATTAATAGATTTTTCGAGTGAAATTAAAGTAAATTATTGCAATCAAAGTACTTCCATCCTAAAATTAAAGTGAATTATTAGAAGTAATGTATTTCTAAAGTTTTTAATATACCGTACGTTAATTTTCCATAAAAAATGGGGCATCCAACAATTATCGGAAAATTGCCTTTATGCCCCATAGTCCCATTTTGCCCCGCTCTCTGCCACCTCAACATCAAATTCCATCCGATTTTTTAAACGCACTTGGCTTTCACCAGACGCACGTGTGTCAAAAATCCGCTCCAAAGTTTCAGAAAAAAAAAAAATCAAAGATCGCCGACGCTGCCAGCGAAATTTGAGCGTGGATCATAAGCGAAGTATTCGAAGGTGAAAATTCATTCGAGAGTCCCACGACCCATTACACATATCCCTCTCACAGTAATCAATAATCGAACCGAACTCGTTTCGAGTCGTGCTCTTCGTACAAAATTTTTTTCTCGAAATGCCAGATGGTGTTAGGCGGCGGCGACGATGCCGAGTTAGAACGTCAGAGTTCAAGCAGGCACGCGAGACCCCGAAGAGTTTTTATCCCCGCGGCGCACGGCGCAGCTCCCGAGCGAGTCAGAAGGTCGCTCGGCGCCTACCGCGCAACTCTTTCCTCGATCTTCCCTCTTCAGCCTCTCCTCTCCGGCGTATCGTATCTGACATTTTCCGCAAAACGATACCGAGACCTTTTTCTCGCCCAATACACGACTCACCGCCTCGCTATCATCTCCCGATCTTGGCACCTATCTTTGGATAATGGATTATTGACTATCGCATTAATAGTCGTGGAACTTTCACCCTCCTTTTTTTTCGGCTCGTCTCTTCCCCTCTTTAACGAACAGCGGCGTCGACCCTGCGACAGGGGGGTGAAGATAGACTCGTGACATTCACATAGTCGCTCGCGAAGGTTTCTGAATTCCAGCAACGGCGCGCGGCCTTTTACGCGCCCCGGGAATTCGCTACTGACGCTCGAGCAGAAGTTTCGAGCGCTCCAAACTGGTAAAATGTATGGTACTTTTTTATTCGTTTATGCAAAATTTCGCGCATAGAGTGACTATATATACTTTCTATCTTCGCATGCATAGCGAACGGTAATTTCTTTGATACTGCGGTCGATAATGAAAACTAAAAGGTATGGTTTTTTAAATTTTTCTTCGACGCGCTCCGAACTGGTAAAATGTGTGGTACGTTTTTTATCGTTTATGCATAATTTCGTGCATAGAGTGACTATATATACTTTCTATCTGTGCATGCATAGCGAACGGTAATTTCTTCGATACTGCGGTCGGTAATGAAAAATAGAATATAATTATTAAATAAATTTTACCGCTTCGATACCGCGGTAATGAAAACCTCAATTTTTAATATCGTAAATATCGTATTTAATACCGTAATAAAATCGAGTCGCTAAATTTCACTATACATATCTATATTCGGAAAATTTAACGCTGCAGCCTCCGAGGCTCAATTATGCATCTCGACAAAGCAAAAAAAAATCTAAAAAGGAGAAAATATATATATCTTGCATCCCTCGGGCCAGAGGTAATACGCGCGTAATAGTTTTACGTTTCGTACGCAGTCGGCGATATTGCGGGAGTAACAGAAAGCGATGGAAGGGCTGTGGGGTGGAGGAAGGGACGAAAGTATATACGACAGGGAAGAGAGGAACAAGGAAGGAATCGATTTTTTAATATAAAATAGATTTTAATATAAAATAGATTTTAATATAAAATAGATTTTAATATAAAATAGATTTTAATATAAAATAGATTTTAATATAAAATAGATTTTAATATAAAATAGATTTTAATATAAAATAGATTTTAATATAAAATAGATTTTTAATATAAAATAGATTTTTAATATGAAATAGATTTTTAATATATAATAGATTTTTATATAAAATAGATTTTTATATAAAATAGATTTTTATATAAAATAGATTTTTATATAAAATAGGTTTTATATAAAATAGATTTTTAATATTCGTAATAATATTAATAAAAATCGAGTCGCTAAATTTCACCCTACATATCTACATCCGGAAAATTTATCGCTGGAGCCTCCGAGGCGCAATTATGCATCTCGACAAAGCAACAACAAAAAAAAAAAAAAAAATCTAAAAAAATCTAAAAAAATATATATCTTGCATGCCTCGGGCCAGAGGTAATGCACGCGTAATAGTTTAATGTTTCGTACGCAGCCGGCGATATTGCGGGAGTACCAGAAAGAGGTGGAAGGGCGGTAGGGTGGAGGAAGGGACGAGAGTATATGCGAGAGGGAAGAGAGGATAGATAGAGCGAGGAAGATGCAGAAGAAGCGCCGAGGTCCGTGCTCGATCCACCCCGCCCAACCTGGGTCGCCCACTGTCACCATTAATAATACGTCTCCCGTCCCGTGATGTATCTCATCTCCGCGTTTCTCGTCCGCGCGTGCGGCCCCTCACTCTTCGTACCTTCTTTTTTTTTATTCTTCTTTTCCCCTTTTCTTTTTGTCTCTTTGGTTTTCTCCGTCTCTGCTATCGCGATGTTTAGGCTTCTCTCCACCACCTCGTCGGGCGCGCGCAACTGTACATAATGCGTTCCTTGAATAGTATTATAGTTACACGACTATAAGGTCGCGGAGCGTTCTACGTATCGCCTGCGCAAGTGTACGGGGGGTTCGGCATTGCGTTTTATAGGTAACGCACTAGAGACTCCGAGGCCCTCGGGAACGATATGTGGGAGAGGTCCAGGAGATCTACAAACGCCTGTGCACTCGGGCGCGAACTCGTATACTGTTAAACGAGAGAGATCCCGAGCGCGATACATACTTTCATTTGAATTTCCTGATCTTTTGAGCTGTGCGTTCGATATTTCACTATTTTGAGCCTTTCAAAGCGTTACCATCTGGCAACGTGAACTTTACGCTCCCATCTCGAGTAGACGATATTTGCAGCGGTACAAATACCTGTGTGAGGAAATGGGTATAGCGGAGAGCGGGGCAAAACGGGTCGGTGGGGAAAAACGGGACCGAGGATCGGGATGCGTGGATGGGAAAATAAGACGTTTTTAAATTAGTGGAGAAATACTTTTTAAAATGGCAATTTTTTCAGTAATTTTAATCAATAGTACCTTCCATTTTGCCCCATCGATCCATCGCGATCGTCCGTCCCGTTTTGCCCCACTGTCCCGTTTTGCCCCGCTCACCCCTACATCTGAAGTATATCATACTGGGAGGTTTGGGAGGACTATTGAATTTGGAAATCGAAAATGTAGATTTCCGGAGATTTACTCCGGAAATCTAACTTCCTTAAAATCTCACTTCCGGTTGTGAAATATGATTATCAATCGGGAGGTGACGTAATTCTGGGGATCTACCAGAAGTACCTCGCTTCCGGTCGAAAAATAAGATTTCCAAACCGGATGTGACGTATTTCTGGTATTATGTCACTTCCGGTTTAAAAATTCGATATTCAAAACGGAAGTGACGTATTATCGGTGAAACGTCGCTTCCGGTTCAATAATCAGATACTGAAACTGGTAGTGACGTATTTTTTATATGACGTCACTTCCGGTTGAATCATCAAATTCTCAAACCGGAAGTGATGGAATCTCGGTATGACGGCACTTCCGGTTGAATCATCAGATTTTCAAACCGGAAGTGATGGATTCTCGGTATGACGGCACTTCCGGTTGAATCATCAGATTTTCAAACCGGAAGTGACGGATTCTCGTTATGACGTCATTCCCGGTTGAAAAAAATGAGATCTAAAAATTTAATTTTTCGCCCCATGCCCGCAACTAATAATTGTCGTGCCCCGGAGTGCGAGCTTGCAGAGAGTGAGACATCAAACTTGCGCTATTCCGATCGCGGTATTCATTATTTAATTTTTTGTTTTTACTATTTTTGCATCTCGAACTGAGAATATAATATACGCGACTTGATTTACGATCATGAAGATTTTACGAGTCGTACGAGGAGAGGAATCGAGACGGCGAAGAAGGGACGCGCGAGATAGCAATGTGTCTGGTCGTCTGGATTCCCGACGGGGGCACGCGCGCTCGCAAGAACGTGACGCGCGTGCTGTATATGTTCGCGCCAGCGAATCTCAATCCCGCGGGCGTCATTGGGTTTGACAGTTTGATTTGAAAACGAAGAGACGTCGGTCTCGTTCGACTATACTCTCAGTCTACTGTATCGTTATGTTATATATATAGTGTACTATATATAGTGTATGCACGTATGTTAAAGCACATTACGTATGTATGTCGCAACAAGACATCTCTACCAGGCGTGGAAACTATTTGTCATCTGTTTGACTGCTGGAATTGTCGGAATGACAAATAGTTTTCGAAAAATAATAATAATTCAATCGAACTTTTCAAGACATGTTTACACATATGAGCGAATAACAAGAAACGTTTCTTTTTCGTACAAATGGATAAAACTTGCCAATTGAAATCTTATTCGGTCTACGGATAAAAATAATTTTTAAAATATAATTTCGCTATATAAATTTGCCCTCGGATGCCTCGTATCAGAGAAAATTTCCCTTAGCACCGGAACCGATCCATTGTTGTGCTAGGATTAGTTTTACTACTTCTAATACTATGCACTTTGAGAAGGGCAGCGCGTTTCCCTCAGAACGCCACCGCCCCCAACGTACAAAATATGCGAAAAATTATAATAATTTAATCAAATTTTCTTATACTTGCTTACGCAAGTGAGTTAATTAAAAGAAACGCGTTTCTTTTTTGTTATAAATTGTATAACTTTGTATAAGTAATTTTGCGTTGGTAACTTTGTTTTGTAATTGTATAAGTTGTATAACTATTGTTTTGTAATTGTATAAGTTGTATAACAGCATCCTCTTCGACCCAACAAATAAAAATAATAAAAAATATTAAAAACATCATCCCGGTTAGAAATACAGAAATTTGCCCTCGAATGTCTCGCATCAGCGGAAAGCTCCCTCCGGAACTAATCCGTTGTGGTGCTAGGATTGGTTTTACTATTTCTAATACTATGTACTTTGCGAAGGCGTCGCAGCGCCTTTCCCTCGGGACGTCACAGACCGCGACGTACAAAGTACAATACTCTTCCCCCTCCTCCTGCGAACAAGCATGCAAATATCTCTCTCTCCCAGTACTTTCCTAAATATAATAATTTATTCCGAACCGTGAACATTTTTTTTTTTTTTTTTTTTTTTTTTTTTCTTGCTTTTTCTCTATCCGTCTATCTATCCGGCCGCGACGGATAACGCGCGAGATTTCGTAATGTCAGTTGTAAGATGGTTATTCGAGCTCGGGCTTATTTTCTCGAGGTTCGCGATAGGCGCCTGGCTCGTCCCGTCTCGGAACGTAGCCGCGGACTCGACGTCGTCGTCGTCCTCGTCCTCGTCTTCGTCGTCGTCATTTTAGGTGGGCCCTCTCGCTCGTCGGCGGAGTAAGCGCAGGGTGCGGCCAGACTCCGGCCCCGAGAGACTCCACCTCATTACCTGGCATTCTATGCAGAGAGCGGGCGCTCGCGCTTATGGCTTATTATTGCCTTAGCTTAGCGAGCGAGAAACCGTCCCGTCCGTGTATACCGGCGCTTCCTTCCCTCCTCTTCGCCGATTCCGATCCCAGAACGCCTGGCATTATTCCACACCGCGGATCCCATCGCCGAACCGTCCCTGCGCACAGCGACGGGATAAATTTTCGTAACCTTCCTTTCCTCCGTATTCTCCCTCTTGGCTTTACTTTGTTTGCTCGATCTTTTCGGTCATTCCTCACTCTTTATTGCCCGGTTGGAGATGATGTTTTTTTTTGTATATATTGTTTTTAGGTGTGGGTTTAATTTTCGTAAGAATTTCACAATTTACTTTACTTCTCTGATTCCAATCTAAGCTTGGAAAGCATTTTTTTAAATACTATTTTCACGTGAGAATTTAATTGTTGCAAGAGTTTTCGAATAGTCATTACTTATCGAATTCCAATGGAAACTTGGACAAAATATTTTTTAACATCATTTTCACGTGAGAATTTAATTATTGTAGGAGTTTTCGAATAATCATTACTTCTCTGATTCCAAGGTTGGCTTCGGGATTAAATTTGTTGTGTTATTTTTACATGCGAGCTTAATCAATGTAAGAATTTTCCATTTTCCATTATTTCTCTAATTCCAATCTCAGCTTCGAGACTAATTTTTTTAAATATTATCTTTTAGGCGCGAATATAATTATTGTAAGTTTTCCAATTCCCATTATTTCTCTGATTCCAATGCAAACCTGGACTAAATTTTTTTTAACATTACTTTCACGTGAGAATTTAATTATTGTAAGAGTTTTCGATGCCAATTCCAGCTTCGACTCTAAATGTTTTTTCAATATTATTAAAAAACATTAATTTAATTACCGCAGGATTTTTCAATATTGCCATAATTATGCTCGCCCGATACATGCATGTCGTCCCGTAAATGACTTATGTCCGACAAAATCCCAACAATAATAACAATGAAAATTCACCGCACCGGAGCGACATATCTCGTGCCATTCGATTCTCCATCAGTCCCCGCTCCGATCTCATTTTTGTACCAACGTTTGCAATTACGGTCACGGAACTTGATATTATTACCGGGCAGAAACTGTCTTATGGCCGAGAGAAGCACGAACCGCCCTGAATTTTTGCCTCACCCGGAGTCGAGGGTACAGAAACTGAGACGTTATTTATTTTTTTAAATTGTATCGAAGTTTCTTTAATTGGAAGAATTTTTTAAAAGCCATATCGTAACCGAGCGTCTATCGATATTAATAAATTGTTCGAGCGGCAAATACGGCAATAGAACGCGTGAGATACGGGCAGCCTATCGTTTAGCCCTATCCGCGTGCCGAGACGGAATCGCGTATAGATATACAGAGGCGAGAAGTGGATACGGAATGGAATATGGCAGACACGGTGGTGCACAGTAGAGGCAGCTGGACCCGAGTTCGGAGTTCGATCCCACCTCGTAAGCTATACGAGGTAATCAGGGGCACTAAACAACGATACAGGAGACTACTCTGGCAGTCGGACGTACCCCTCTATCTCGGCTGTCGACGTCGCAAACACCGCTATACAGTATTCTGATATACCTCGTATTATTTGCCGGCCTGCCACATTTGTCGTAGGTGGTCCGCGAACGGTGCGGTCGTCGCCGGCAACAGACCGCGCGGCACTATATTACCCGTCTACTGTGGGGGTATATATGTCTACATATATCCCGGTAATGAACCATCTAGCGTTTACCAAACTTTCCGTCTTCCTCTGTAACTTTCTACCGCAGTTTTGTTACCGTCACCGAGCTCAGATAAAATATATCAACAATAAAACGAAATGGATCGAATAAAATATGTTTTATAAAAATGTTAGGGTAAAAGTGGTGAATATGGCCCACCTCGATTAACACATAAATCAATTATATATGGACCGGGCCATATTCCCCACTTTTAGCCTATATTTAATAGAAATTTTATAAAAATTTGGATAAAATAAATTGGATACGGAGGGAAGGATCTGGTAAAAAGTACCTATAATTTAAGAAAAATTACCATAGCACATAGTAGTGGGGCACTGGGGCGCCACCTGTGGCGAAAAATCTCAGATTTTTCAAGAATTTTTACCATATCTACGAAAAATTCTTATAAATCCGGTACTTCTTACCATAGGTGGCGCCTTAGTTCCTTACTACTATGTGCTATGGTACAACCTCTCATTATATATAGTATAGCGACATAGTCGTGTTTACTAAATCTTTCGTTCAGTGTATATTTTATAGAAAAATTGTATAAAAATAGTATTTGTTTTTTAAATTTCGGAGTGAAAAATTAATTTCGCTACCGTCACGGAGCTCAGATAAAAGATATCAAAACTAACATACAAAGTATTGAATCAAATATATAAAAAATTGTTTACCAAAAATATTTTTTTTTATATCGCGTTACTGCGGTACGAATTTAATTTGTTACTCCGAAATTATTTTCGAAGTAACAAATTAAATTCGCACCGCGGTAACGAGAAATTCGCTTTCCCGTTTGAAAGCCTCGGCCGGAAGTGGCGCGATGTGCGAGGGTCCTCGCGTCGTTTCCGGTGCGACCTTGCCAACAGCGGGACCGTCGTCGAGGATCGCCCGGGGTCGAGATGAGATGAGCGGCTGTCGGCGCTCTTCCGTCCATCGAGAGGGCGTTTCTCCGGCCGACGCCGCCAAATAGCTCGGGTCCGACGAGCCGAGGAAAATTACGATCTCGATCTCTCCAATCTCTATCGGGGATCTTATTGATTTTTCATTAACCGGGTAAACGGGCCCCGACGGATGGCGAGTAACCCGATGCTCTTCGCTATTATCCTACCTATAACCGGCAGCAGCCGCTAAGACTTAATATACATTCTAAGAAAGATCGCAGACACCGAAGAAACTGTATGCACTTTAGCTGCGTAATCGGCATTGACTCCGCGGGCTCTGCAAGCGAGTTGCACGCGCGCCCTCAGACGACGAGATAATCGAGAATCGGCAGTTTTACAGCGATGTTTTAACGAGCCAAGCGTAGAATGTTAAAGATTTTTTTTGTCTCGTAGCTCTTGAAATCATTAAATTTATTCGATATATCGGCTGCTACAGAGTAAAGAAAAGTTTTTAGTTTTTACAAGAACTTCAACAAAGTTGTCAACAAAGGTTCACAATTTTTTATTCGTTAATTTTTCGATCGAACCAACCGGCCTCTAAGTTTTACAAACAAAAGTACAAAACGAAATTGTTGATGAGACGGCGAATAAAAGGACAGGTTTATATATTCAAACTTGAACAAATCGGTTCGTCACTTATTTAACAAAAGTATTTTTACGAACGTTTGTAGTTCGGTTTTACGAAATTATTTTTTACCGTGTATTTTTGCAGGTAAAGTTACCGATCGCGTGGTCCGTTACTTCAGTTATCTGAGTAATCCAATTTTTGTCTCGAGAATCGGTAACTTTTACAGCGCCGTTTTAACGAGCCAAGCGCAGCATGTTAAAGATTACATTTTATTTTTTTATCGTATTAAATTTAATTAAATTTGATGTTAAATTTAAAGTTAAATAAAATACAATTAAAAAGCGTAGCATGTTAAAGATAACACTTTTTAAATTTTTTTTCATGTAAAATTTAATTAAATTTCATGTTAAATTAAAAGTTAAATTAAATAAAAATTAAAAAGCGCAGAATGTTAAAGATAAAATTTTGTTGATTTCGAGTCTCTCGCAATCATTAAATTTATTAGATATATATGTTTACCCATAAAGTTGCCGGTCGCGTTCGTTACTTCATTAGTCCTGGCTGACTGAGCCAACATTCATCGCGTGAATCTATCCGCGATAAAACTGTATTAGCCGTAAAATTCACTCCGGCCGGGCGAACAGGTGCCGTAAAATCTGATATAATGGTGGCGTTCTCTGAATTGATACGCGGATACCTTTTTTCCGGCATATCAAGCATGCGCGTGAGCGGCGATGGTATGCATTATACAGTTTAAAATAATGTGCGCCCATATTCGAGGTCGCTCGTAAAGGCTCCTTAGGCATTCGCTGTATGATTACCAATAATTTTCCAGGTCGCGCCCAGCGAGATAAAAGGAGCACGCATACTCGCCACCCGGTCTCGAAAGAGTTAGTGCAAATATTTTTATTGTTAAATTTTTTTTATTTTTTATAACAAGCCGATATGCACTCGGAGTGCATATCTTGAATTTTATTATCCAGTCATCGAGTTTTGCGCGACGATAATCTTCAAATATTGACTTACGATACCGGCTCGAGCCGCGAAAAAAACACCGATGTACGATAGAGAGAGAGTTAACGGTCGATGAGTGATTAATAAAGATGCGCGGGCACGCGTGTCACCGGATATAAGGCCCTACGCCGGAGAGAGAGATTCCGTTCGTGTAACGTCGACTCCACCGCTTTGGAGACTCGCAAGCCTGGACAAGCCCGCACACATATGCATTCCGACCATTTCGACGACGTAGCCAATAGGCCATATCTTTGCTGAAGCGTTGTACAGACCGGCCAAATGTATCCGAGAGATATCTGTGCCGTGTATGTATAGGGGATAGCGGGGCAAAATGGGACAGTGGGGCAAAACGGGACAGCGGGGGTAAAAGTCAATTTTCCAATAATTTTTGGATGCCCCATTTTGTCCCAACGATACATCCGGATGGTAGGGTGACATAGCTCTGAACGGTTATCCACTGGTGATTATTCCCCGGGAAGAGTAGCGTAAAAGTGGGGAATATGGACCGGTCTATATATCATTGATTTACGTGTTAATCGAGGTGGGCCATATTCACCACTTTTACCCTAATGCCCGAAACGCATATCTCCTGAAAATTTTAATCCCGAAACGTATATATGTACCCCGAAAAATTAACCCCCAAAACGCATATCCCCCGAAAAGTTGAGCCCCGAAATGTCACTTTGTTAAAATATTGCGGCACCTTGATCGCGAATATGTTAATTTTGCTCCAAACCCAATATTTTAGATTTTAATCCCAAAAATGCGATTTCACATTGGAGCAAACTGTTTTCAGTGCATAATATCGAAGATACAAATGTCTCACCGCACTTATGCTCAAAAAGGTCGGCAGAATTTTATAAATGGAAAAAAACATTTCATACCGAC
This sequence comes from Ichneumon xanthorius, assembly GCA_917499995.1. Classification (NCBI taxonomy): domain Eukaryota; kingdom Metazoa; phylum Arthropoda; class Insecta; order Hymenoptera; family Ichneumonidae; genus Ichneumon; species Ichneumon xanthorius. Next base: position 5,853,331 of record OU824211.1, on the reverse strand, counting down.
AAAAAATATTTCATCAAAAATCCCATTCTTTCCAACCCATGCTTTACGTTTTTCAACGTCCTCAAACGGCACGATAAAACGCCTCCAAAACTTAGGAGAGGATCCTATCTTGTATATTTTTTTCCGTAGAATACTTGATATAACTTGAAGAAATTCGGTCTCATGCATAAAAAAACAAATGATCGAAATATAGCGTTTTCCCCTGTCCCATTTTGCCCCGCTCGCCCCTATATAAAATTTCAAAAAAATATGAATTTTCCCAAAAGTCCCCAAAAGTCAAATCTCTACCCGCTCCAAAATTCTCCCATCAAATCCGCGAATTACCCTAGCGAAAAAAAAAAATTGTAATATTCCGACACACGCGTCCCAACCGAGTCTGCAGTAGAAACGCTGCGCAGTAGAAAATTCAGTGCAGCGGTCTGAGTGCCAGGCGTCGCTTCCGCTCCGTGCGCTTCAATCCACGATATGAAGTTATAGTCTGCTCTTATCCGCGCCTGCTTGCGCCCTCGGAGTATCGGCCGCGCGCGCGCGCGCGCGTATCATCCATACGAGCGTAAAATACATTAACGCAAAAAAAAAAAAAAAAAAATCGCACACGCCAGTACAAAAGTGTTGCGCCGCGGTGGGACACGCGTCGACTAACGGACGTACGGACGGACCTCGGCAACGCGCGACACACAGCACGCGCATGAATATGTACGATGTCTGGGTGAAGAAAAGAGGAGAAGAAAAAAAAAGCGGCGATGTATATACAGCGATAGGAGGCGAGAGTCGCGAGCGAGACGGAGAGCGAGGAAGGTGTTCAGGAGGTGCAGTGACGAGGAAAAACTCTCGGGAGGACGGGAGGGCAAGGTAAGGGAGTTACAAAAAGTGGGGGCGGCTTGGACCCGACGCGCATAACAATCTTAGCCGCGTCATGCCAATAACATCGTCCGACCGATCGAGCTTAATATAAGATCGATAAATCGCGCGACGGTTTTCGGTTCGTGATAGAAACCTGAAAAAAAATCTGCGACTCCGAGTCGCGTCGGCACGCGAGAGATCCGGCCACTGATTTAGTCGATCGATCGCGAGTGATCGATAAGGCGCGTTACACGCTTTCCGCAGCAGCGTCGAAGCGACAGACCGAACTCGAGAAAAAAAAGCGTGCAATGCGATTTGCACAGTTACTTCCACTTGTTTTACCGTTTTTCGCATAAATTTCTCTGTGACAAATTGCGTTGTTCGATTTTGGGCTCCTCGTGGAGGAAGCTGTAATTAAAATACAATTTTCAACTCTTTTTAATTGTATTTTTGAGTTAAGTATAAAAAAAACCATGTGCAAATTACTTTGCACCGGTTTTTCGTAACGTAAAGAAATTTCTACGTGTCATAAAATTAAAGCCATCAAAATTTACGCCAGAATTTTTATTATAGGATAGGATAACCGCAAACTGAAATTTGTGGGTTTCGTTGTTTTAAGGCAATTTTTTTTATCTATTATTCACCACTGATTACAAAAAACTCGTGTCAGGCGTAAAAAACAAATTTTTCAAAACATTCAAAATATCTAAAATCCCATAAAATCTAAACGGTTGGTTTCATTTTTCCAAATTTAATACGAAACATTGTACAGCGCTGGTCCATTTCCGTGCCAAATTTAATGTCAACTCGAATTAGACCGTTATTAGTAATTTTTCAAAAAAAATCAAAATTCCTTCAAATCTGACCCCTTCGGTAGATTTCATCCAAATTCAATACCAAAGGTTTTTATTCATAGTATTGTATTTATATGCATTTTTAGGACCGTAGCTCAATATTTACAGAAGCTCAAGCCTTAATCTTCACGAAAATTACATCGAAGGAAGACAGGTGACTCTACTAGTGTACGAAATTTCAACCCGCTATATCAAGCAATTAGAACTGTTGTTTATTGCGGAAAACAAATCGCGCGAGCGTGTGTTAGAAAAAAAATAGGCGATGTGAGCTCGCGATAAGAAAATGTGCGGGACGGAGGGTTAAGTGTAGTAGCAAGAAATAAAGGTAATTTGAATAATACAATGTAGAAAGATTAATGCTAGAATGTGTGGACAGCCGGGAAGGATAAATAATTTATGGCGCGCGATGTATCAGACGTACGCGTGCTGCACGTGTCCGAGGAATAGGAAAAAAAAAATATACATATACTCAACTAACGACATGGCCGGACGGTCGGGGACTCGCCGGGCGAGTCTACCGGCGATGCCAATAACGTCTCGGATGCCAATTGCCGATAATCCAAGGTACCCTGGCGTTCGCGACGATAACGCCGATTGCGCTCACTTCCCGATGGATTTACAACGGCCGCGACTGATCTGTGGCTCGGCTACCTTAAGCGAATTCTACTTGCAAAACTCTCACGCGAGAGAACGAGAGACATTTTTTATCTCCGTACACGCGCAAATACAATTTCTTTAATTAGTTATATCCAAGCTTCGACTTTCAGAGGAGAAAAAAAAATTACTCGTAAAGGTCGCACACCGAGAGACCGAGAGAAATTTTCTAATCTCTGTACACGTGCAAAGACGAGTTCTTTAAATAGTTCTCGAACCTTTGACTTTCGTGAAACAAAAAAATATATTTTCTGCTTCCTTATACAGGAAGCTTAGTTGTGGTGAAAAAAGAATTCGAGATTTTTATGAAAAGGTGTTCAAAATGTTACAAAACATCGAAAAATTACGTTTAAATAAAATGTGTGTGTGTGTGTGTGTGTGAATTAGAAGCGAAGAATTCAAACTGTTGTAACTCGAGAAGTTCTCGACCAATCGAGCTGAAATTTTACACACAGTATGTATGGGCAACTTTTCTTCAAAATTTGATTAAAAAATTTGAAAATATGATATGAAAATCTCAATTTTCAACTTTCACGAGGAAGCGATATAACAAAAATGTTCAACTTTTTCCAACCTCAACGTCGTCTTTGACTTTCCCGCAAAAATGCTGCACGATTCAGGTTCAGTATTAAAAATGTTCGAATCCCCAGGAACTTGGACTCGATATTTCTATTAAAGCAGGTAAACCCTTGCCCGCGCTATTTTACAGTCGACAAGGTGCGCGGAAAGACTTCGCGTTCCGCAGTAATAAAAGAGTGTGCCACCAGCGCTTCGTACAGAAAGAGCGCGGGTAATAACGCTTCCTTTCTCCTTATACGTCGGACCACGGGGCAACCTACTACACATATCTCCCAGTTCTCGTACTTTACGTGTCAGCGGCCACGGCAATTAATTTAATAACGCACGAGACGAACCTTCGGCTTACGAACGTAAGATTAGAAGTTTTTCCCAACTTTCTCATTCCCATCGGTCTTCGACCGAGAGAAAGAAGCGCACTGTTTTGCGGGCTTAATAGCGCGGCGAGGCTACAACGTGTCTACAATATGTTCCATGTCTGACACTCCGTCCAGTCGTGTGCAGAGGAATAACGAGGGAATTATCGCTGTGTTAAAGTCCCGCGTGTGTGCACTTAGTCCAACTTGGCCTGCCGTGGCTGAAATGCCGCGAGGATATAATGACATAACTCGTGTGCTGATAATGATAACTCTCCCGAGCTGGGACTCACCCAGCATCTTGCTGAGATCAGCATTGTGAAGATCAGGATTCTCGTCGGCCAATTTCTTTCGTTCGACCTTTGCCCACACCATGAAAGCGTTCATCGGGCGGCGTATTCGTTGCTCCTTCAGACTCCGCTGCGCCGAGCTACCCGGATGACACATCTTCACTCCAGCGGGAATCGACGATAATCCCTGCTGATAGTCGAGCGGAGGAGCCGAGGCCAGCCAGGACATGTCCTCCAGTCGCTGCTGGGCGGGACCGCTCAGCATTCCTGGTATCTGTGAAATTTCAAGCATTTTTATAGTCTCCCTCTCGCGTGTCCACCCAATCGAAGATATTCTACGAACAATACACGCGACAGTGGCATTTCGATGGTTTTTGAGGATCGGCGATAAGTCTGGAAACGATTTTATTTTGGGATTCTTTTTTGGGACGGTGAATTATTGAATTATCGGGCGCGGTTCGTTTCTTGTCCGTTCGTTTTGATAATTTTGAGGACTTGAGGATTGCCGATTAGTCGAGAAACAATTTTATTTTGGGATTCTTTTTTGGGACGGTGAATTATTGAATTATCGGGCGCGGATCGTGTCTCGTCCGTTAGTTTTGATCATTTTGAGGACTTGAGGATTGGCGATAAGTTGAGAAACGATTTTATTTTGGGATTCTTTTTTGGGACGGTGAATTATTGAATTGTCGGGCGCGGATCGTGTCTCGTCCGTTCGTTTTGATAATTTTGAGGACTTGAGGATTGGCGATAAGTTGAGAAACGATTTTATTTTGGGATTCTTTTTTGGGACGGTGAATTATTGAATTGTCGGGCGCGGATCGTGTCTCGTCCGTTCATTTTGATAATTTTGAGGACTTGAGGATTGCCGATAAGTCGAGAAACAATTTTATTCTGGTATTCTTTAGAGCTGTTTTTATAGTCTAACTATTTTTATAGTCTCCCCTTTGGCATGCCCACCCAATCGAAGATATTCTACGAACAATACAGGCGACAGTGGCATTTCGGTGCTTTTTGAGGATCGCCGATAAGTTTAGAAACGATTTTATTTTGGTATTATTTTTTGGGACGGTGAATTATTGAATTATCGGGCGCGGTTCGTTTCTTGTCCGTTCGTTTTGATAATTTTGAGGACTTGAGGATTGTCGATAACTTGAGAAACAATTTTATTCTGGTATCCTTTAGAGCTGTTTTTATAGTCTAACTATTTTTATAGTCTCCCTTTCGCATGCCCACCCAATCGAAGATATTCTACGAACAATACACGCGACAGTGGCATTTCAATGGTTTTTGAGGATCGTCGATAAGTCTGGAAACGATTTTATTTTCGGATTCTTTTTTGGGACGGTGAATTATTGAATTATCGGGCTTGGATCGTGTCTCGCCTGTTCGTTTTGATAATTTTGAGGACTTGAGGATTGCCGATAAGTCGAGAAACTATTTTATTTTTGGAGTCTTTTTTGGGCGTTGAGTTATTGAGTTATCGGGTGAGGGTCGTGTCTCCGTGTCTCGTCTTTTCGTCTCGATGATTCATTCGGTATAATTACGTCGACGAATCGATAAGCGCTCAGGGTAAAATTTGATCAGATGCGCACTTAATGATTCGCCACGAAAGTGTACGCACTTCAATAGAATCAATAGAAAATAATACAATATCAATATAAATTTACCGGAATCATCTGAGTGTCTATGGACATCGAACCCTCGTTTCCATCGATTCCGGAATCGATCTCGTAAGCCCGAGAGGCCGGCGTCGCGTAGAGGGAAGAGTGGAGAGCCAGGAGGCCGGGGGATCCTCCATAGCTGCTCACAGGCGGCGGTGTCACCTCACCCCTCTCATAATTATCGAGCATTCTGAAACACAAAAAAAATATATATATAAATAATTATATTAATCATTTTTGTACATCATTGTACTGTAAAAAAAAATGTTGTTCGAAAGTTAACGAACCGTATCGGAAGCCTTTTTACATCAAATGTTTCTGAAATTTCAAACACATGTGCGTTGCAATTTGACAGTAAATTTTTTATTTTTAATTAACATTTTTGTGAATTTCAGCAAAAGATTTGTAATTTCAATATCTGGTATTTTTATTTTACAAAAAAAAACTGCATAAAAGTTCAATTAATTACAGTAATGTGATCAAAGATCAAGTTCCAGTACATTCAATTTACAATTTATTTTTACAAAGTATTAAAGAAAAATAATAATAATTCGACATGCAATTGTAATGCAATCCGCAGTTCCCTGGACCCGAGACCCTACAACAACGATTCTTCACAATATTAACCCAATGACGTCATATAATTACCTAACCGAATAAAAAATAAAATAAAAAATGAGTAAAAAATACCGTAAGTCAGGATGGCTCGAACCGAGACAAGGAAACAATAACACGAGCTCGCGGATGCTCGACAGCGTTACCCCCGGTCGTATCCTCGTAAGTTTATACAATCGTGAAAGAGAGATGACTCTCGCCCGACGCTCCTCGTCGTCGTCTTTCTCGCGAACGGCCGATTGATCTGTCAGGCCTTACTCTTCGCAAAAGAGTTGATCGACATGAATGAACCATTCAAGGCCACCTAATGGAATTCCCACGATTGTCCTTAAGGCATAATGCGATCGTGCGTAGAGCTTTAATGGCACACTGATGTCGCACACGCACACGCACACGCACACGCACACGCACACGCACACGCACACGCACACGCACACGCACACGCACACGCACACGCGCACGCGCACGCGCACGCACACGCGCACGCACACGCACACGCACACGCACACGCACACGCACACGCACACGCACACGCACACGCACACGCACACGCACACGCACACGCACACGCACACGCACACGCACACGCACACGCACACGCACACGCACACGCACACGCACACGCACACGCACACGCACACGCACACGCACACGCACACGCACACGCACACGCACACGCACACGCACACGCACACGCACACGCACACGCACACGCACACGCACACGCACACGCACACGCACACGCACACGCACACGCACACGCACACGCACACGCACACGCACACGCACACGCACACGCACACGCACACGCACACGCACACGCACACGCACACGCACACGCACACGCACACGCACACGCACGCGCACACGCACACGCACACGCACACGCACACGCACACGCACACGCACACGCACACGCACACGCACACGCACACGCACACGCACACGCACACGCACACGGACACGCACACGCACACGCACACGCACACGCACACGCACACGCACACGCACACGCACACGCACACGCACACGCACACGCACACGCACACGCACACGCGTTCGAACGAGCGTACCAGAGTAGTCGCAGCCAGGATTCGCTCGTTCGGTATCGACACGAACGAAGCGACGCGAGAAATAACTATTTATGAACGACATACACGCCGACGAGAGAGTTTTCTCACGTGCATCATCGATAAACGCCGTTAATGTCTCGTGTTTGGCTTCCGTTTGTTCGTTCGGCCGGTAAAACACACACGTTTAACATACACACACGCTCGGGAACTGTGGTGTGCACTCCACAGACCGCAAGTCGTCCACGAATGTTGCTGCCTGTTCCATATAATGGCTATTGTTTCTCTTCTTCCTGAGAGACTGTGACGGTGACAAAAACGTCTCGGCATTTTCATTCAATAAAGCCTCACCGCCGGCTTCTTACACCGGGCCCGCAGCCCGGTTAGCGCACAGGGCAGAGGAATCCTCTCGAGAGTTTCTTGCGCCTCTGCCCGAGGAGACCCCGTTTCATTGATGATCGCGGTCGTGATTCCGCTCGTGACGCGCTCCTGGCCGATCCGCAACGCTACGGGGATTTCGCGTGGAAAGCGTCCCTTGAACTTTACGATTCAATTTAGTCCTCGTCCGATTTATGTTGCGCTACGAGGGAGGGAAGTACGCGATTTTGGCGAGTGCTAAGTTTGCCGTCCGAGCGAAACGAGGGCAGAAATTAATTATCAGAAGGTGACAAACTTTTTAGCTTTCGACCTCGTTACAAAATGACCAAACTGAGAGAAGGATCTAGGAAAAAGTACCGATCATCTAAGACATATTACCATAGCACACAGTAGTTGGGCACCAGGGCGCCACCTAGGGTAAAAGTGGGGAATATGGCCCGGTCCATATATCATTGATTTACGTGTCAATCGAGGTGGGCCGTATTCACCACTTTTACCCTATGGCAGAAAGTCTCAGATTATCCGAGAATTTTTTAGCATAATATCTGAGAAAAATTATTATAAATCCGGTACTTCCTACCATAGGTGGCGCCCCAGTGTCCCACTACTATGTGCTATGTGTCTCTCAAGTGATATACACTGAGAAAAAAATTTGGTTGGGTTAACCAAAAGTCGCGGTGACATACGTTCAAAGCTCTTATTTGTTTGGTACAAATAAAGTATTGTTTTGTTAAACGATTATTCACTTCAATTTATTCAAAATTTGTCGATTGAAACAAACATATTTGTTGCGCGAACAAAATACACCTTTGAACGTATGTCACCGCGCATTTGATCAATCCAACAATTTTTTTTCTCAGTGTAGTGATTTAGTTATAGTTATAGTGGTTTGAGCTTTTTGCATCCAATTCACACACACGCATACATCCGGATATTTTTTCTATGTGTGATTTTTGATGTTTTGGAACATTCTGAACACGTTTTCATTGAAATCTCGAATTTTTTTGTTCACGATAACAAAACTTTCGCAACGAGGAAGCAAAGATTAAAAAATAAATAAATAAACCGTCGACAGAAAAGTCGTTAATCTGCGGTCAGACGTCGCGTCGCTCGAGAGAATCCTATTGTTATCTCGAGCGTGCAAAGCTCAACAGGTGCGACAATGCCCCAGCCCGAGCGTAGACGCAATACCACCCGTCGGCGCGCTTGTAACAAACTAATTCGAGTGTACGCAAACTCGATCGCTCGTGTGGGCAGCGCTCATGCGACTCTACGAGTTCCCCGCCCTTAATTTACACGCCACCGGATTAATTTACACGCCATCCGATGAATCCTTTACTGAGAAAAAGGATTGTGTATTTTCCACTATATCGAACAGTTTCCAGAGGGAACGTCTATATAGGGTAGAACGGGGCAAAACGGGAACGCTAACCAGTAAAACCTGCCACAACGATACCAAAAACATAGATCTATCGTTTTTCACACCCCAATTCTATTGGCACCGGTTTTGAAAGGATAGGGCAAAAGTGGGGAATATGGCCCGGTCCATGTATCATTGATTTACGTGTTAATCGAGGTGGGCCATATTCACAATTTTTACCCTATAAAAAAATCATCTGTGGCGAAACGGTGTACCCTTCGATTTGACTTGTGGCATCTTTTGTTAGCTTCATTATTACCCTATTTTGGCCCACGTCGATATGACATTTCATGCCCCCATTTTGCCCCATGACCCCGTTTTGCCCCGGTTTTCTCTAGATTTCTGACAGTGTATATCCAATTGGTTACTTACAATTGTGGTTGCAACCGTGGTTTTTTGCCATTGTCGTAACTCACGGTTGTGACGAAATTCTCCAAGTGAAATTCCCTGACGTTTCTCGGTTTTCCAGAGCAAAAATTTAATTTTTCCAGTCAATCGACCGAGGTAGGAAAGAAGAATTAAAAATAACGTAAAATGTAACATACAATGATTACTAGTATATTAAACTCACTTCCCAATATTAAAAGTTCCCAACGAAATTAATATCACGACACAGTCATATATGTGCTGTACATAGTTGACAAGTTTGCTGCAACGAACAATGTACTCGTCGTGCAGCACGGAACTAAACGAAAAACATAAGATTCAAAAAATGTCCAGGGTTTAAAAAAAATCTCATGACTTTTCTCTACCTTTACCGGGTCCCCAAAAAAAATTATTTGACGGTCATCGTTTATTTGGTTTAAGTAAAATATTTATTTGATACAAATAAATATTTATTTAAATCAAATAAATATTTATTTAAATCAAATAAATATTTATTTAAATCAAATAAATATTTATTTAAATCAAATAAATATTTATTTAAATCAAATAAATATTTATTTAAATCAAATAAATATTTATTTAAATCAAATAAATATTTATTTAAATCAAATAAATATTTATTTAAATCAAATACATATTTTACTTAAACAAAATAAACGGTGGCCGTCAAATAAACTATATGTCCGCGTGCAGACCTTCCCCTCGAGCACAATTTCTTAAGGTAAAAAAAAGTAACTATCACTGCTTGCCCTATATAATTCTTTCCCATTCTTCCACAAAACAACTTCCTCATTTATTTCCCTATCAACAACCTCTCTTTCCCCAGTATCTCCCCCATGCCCGTTCCATTTCGCAACCGCCATAAATCGGAGTCAACATCACCGAATCAAATCTAAAAAAAAACAAAAAAAAAAAAATCGCTACGATTATCCCTCGCCGTTCTGCTCGCTCTTCTAATGGGAACCCGCGAAGCGAGCCGTCGGCTCGTCACTCACGCGCTCGGCGAACGCGAATGAATTATTCCGAGATCGCGTTGGAGAAGTGGAGAAAGCTTTTCCGAGTTTGTTCTCCGATCCCCCCTGGAGCCAGAAGGGCGCAATTGACGAGTGTCCACGAGTCTCAGCATGTGAGTTGCGCCCTTTCGTTTCTCAGCCCGCGGCTGTCTTAAACTGGGTATAAGTCGGTGCGGCCGTAAAGGTGGATGTGTGCGAGGCAAAGGTGTATTCTAGGAGTAGAAGAGACTCCGGCGGGCCGTCGGCGAGGCGATAGATCGAGAGGCATACACGGGCGAGCTGCCGGAGCGGGCGACGGGAACGCTCATGCAGAGGCGTATATTTCACCGGTTGGAATAATGGCCGATCGAACACACCCTTGCATACTCTCTCGACAGCTCTCTCGGCCGCGGCATGTAACCCATCGGGTTTCGCCGCTGCTGCCGCTGCAGGAACTGTAATTTTATAGGTCCCTGATTAAACTTTTAAATCGAATGACCAATGCGGTTCAGTTGGTAAGCGGAAGTGACGACCTCGGCCGCTCACCTCTGCACCGGCAGCGTTCCGACGCCGGCCCGTTCTCCGGTCGTCGAGGAACGAGAGACACCGAGAGACGGCGCGGGCGACGGCGCGACCCGAGGAGGAAAGAGCGGCGAACGAGGAAAGCTGAACATCCCCGAATGCTCGGGCGAAAGCGAACTTCGCGTAGGAGAGACCGGAAGGGACGCGGGGTCTGTGGAACGGGCTTCTGACCCCGAACGGGATAATCGAGCGACTTCCTCGGGCGTGAGAGTCGAACTGGATGGTTTATTGTCCGGCGGTCTTTGACTGGGTCGAGGAGGGGAATCCGGTGGAACTGTTGTTTTGGGTTTGGGGCGAGGGAAAGATTGGATGGTCCCCGATGACGACTCGGTGGAGGGAAAGGTGTTTTAGCGACTAATTTGTCGGTTGCACGAGCAATTGGATTCATTGTTTTGTTGAAGAGAGGAAACAGCAAGTGAATCTTTTTTTTATGGAGATGAAGTTTGATTGCATCTTGTTGTACATTTGTTGGGCCAACAAGTGCATTCTTATTTTGTAGATAACAAAAATTTGATTGCATCCTGTTGTGTATTTATTGTTCAGCGGTTTTTGACTGGGTCGAGGAGCGGAATCCGGTGGAACTGTTGTTTTCGGTTTGGGGGCGAGGAAAAGATTGAATGGTCCCCGATGACGACTCGGTGGAGGGAGGGAAAGGTGTTTTAGCGACTAATTTGTCGGTTGCAAAGCAATTGAATTCATTATTTTGTTGAAGAGAGGAAACAGCAAGTGAATCTTTTTTTGATGGAGATGAAGGTGAATTGCATCTTGTTGTGGATTTGTTGGGCCAACAAGTGGAATCTTTTTTTATGAAGATGAAGTTTAATTGTATCTTGTTGGGCCAACAAGTGGATTCTTATTTTGTAGATAACAAAAATTTGATTGCATCCTGTTGTGTATTTATTGTTCAGCGGTTTTTGACTGAATCGAGGAGGGGAATCCGGTGGAATTGTTTTTTGGGTTTGGGGGCGAGGGAAAAGATTGGATGGTCCCCGATGACGACTCGGTGGAGGGAGGGAAAGGTGTTTTAGCGACTAATTTGTCGGTTGCACGAGCAATTGAATTCATTGTTTTGTTGAAGAGAGGAAAACAGCAAGTGGAATCTTTTTGTTATGGAGATGAAGTTTGATTGCATCTTGTTGTACATTTGTTGGGCCAACAAGTGGATTCTTATTTTGTAGATAACAAAAATTTGATTGCATCCTGTCGTGCATTTATTGTTCAGCGGTTTTTGACTGAATCGAGGAGGGGAATCCGGTGGAACTGTTGTTTGGGGTTTAGGTGGCGAGGGAAAAGATTGGATGGTCACGATGACGACTCGGTGGACGGCGGGGAAAGGTGTTTTAGCGAGTAATTTGTCGGTTGCACGAGCGATTGGATTCATTGTTTTGTTGAAGAGGGGCAACAGCAAGTGATTGTTTTTTTTATGGAGATGAAGTTTGATTGCATCTTGTTGTACATTTGTTGGGCCAACAAGTGGAATATTTTTTTATGAAGATGAATTTTAATTGCATCTTGTTGTGCGTTTGTTGGCCCAACAAGTGCATTCTCATTTTGTAGATGACAAAAATTTGATTGCATCCTGTTGGCATTTATTGTTCGGCGGTTTTTTACTGTATCGAGGAGGCGAATCCGGTAGAACTGATGTTTTGGGGTTGGGTGGCGAGGGACGAGATTGGATGGTCCCCGATGACTCCTCGGTGGAGGGAGAGGGAAAAGTGTTTTAGCGACTAATTTGTCGGTTGCACGAGCAATTGAATTTATTGTTTTGTTGAAGAGAGGCAACGGCAAGTGAATCTTTTTTTTTATGGAGATGAAGTTTAATTGCATCCAGTTGTGCAATGTTGTGCGAACAAATTACTCGGTTGCAAACCAATCGAATGCTCAAGTAAAAAATTTGAATATACAATCGCTTCGTACAAAACACATACAACGATTATGAATATTATAATTTTTTTAAAGAAATGCAACAGCGAGTCGATTCTTTCCATACCGATAAAAAAAAAATTTGACTCCGTCTTCTCGTCCCAACAAATTTAAAAGTACAATCCTCCCATGCAAAAAACATGTAACGATTATAAATGTTATTATTTTCTTAAAGACCCTGCGACATCAAGACGATTCTTTATTTTAATGTAGATAAGAAACATTTGATTGCATATTCCGTCCTGTCCGTTGATGTATACGAATGTCCCTCGAGATGACGTATATTACTTTGGTGACACCGGGCAAAAAAAAAAAAAAAAAAAAATTCAAAGAAAAAAAGATTGTCTCGAATGCGGGTGCATAGGTGTGCCGCGGAGCTTTGGGCCTGCGAAATGGTCCCGGCGACGGGGGTCCGCGGCGGCTTTCCGAGGTGAGGCCGAGGTGTTGTTTCCTCTTTGTTCGGATCGTTCGACGCCCCGGCGCGAGGCCGCGACTACTGCTCGTCGCTGAGGGCAAATATACACCGGTTTTCTCTCCACGCGTGGAACAAGTGTGCGTGTGTCCCTGCGCCGGGTAACGAACGTCGGGCTTCCGTTTTCGTCGTGGTCGCCGATGTCTTCTACGTACGAACGGCACGAGCTCTCCCGCGTTGGCAAACCAAACGTTTCGCTATCAATTCTCACATCCATTGTTTTCGGCGTATATCAAGGGAGTTCCCCGGGAGTTACAGTTTCGACCGCTCCAATAAATCACCACCATTGTCCACGGTGGCAGTCGCTCGTCGCCACTCAGCGCGATGCCGGACAGCTATTTCGATCGAGGTGCTCCGATACCTCGCGATGATTTCGCATTTACTCGACGGAATTTTTTATTTTTTTATTTTATTTTTTTTTACTTTTTATTTGTATCGAAATTCGCGCTTTAAAGCCCAGTCCGACTTAACCGGCGGTGCGCGGAATGGAAATCGCAACGATGCTCGGTTGATATACTTGTGCGTAGGTATATGATTATACAATTCTGAAACACCTTTGAACCACGGTATAATAAGCGAGTCACCTAGATTCGACAAATAACGCCGCAATATTTATCGAATATCCGAGGTACAGTTTAAAAATTTTTTTTGTGTTAATTGATGTAAAATTTTCAGTTAAAATTAATACATTTTTGATTAAAAATACTAAATTTCCAATCAAAAATCATAAATAGTCAATAGAAAATACTAAGTCTTCAATGAAAAATACTAAGTCTTCAATGAAAAATACTAAGTCTTCAATGAAAAATACTAAGTCTTCAATGAAAAATACTAAGTCTTCAATGAAAAATACTAAGTCTTCAATGAAAAATACTAAGTTTTCTATTATAAGTACTAAGTTTTCTATTATAAGTACTAAGTTTTCTATTATAAGTACTAAGTTTTCTATTATAAGTACTAAGTTTTCTATTATAAGTACTAAGTTTTCTATTATAAGTACTAAGTTTTCTATTATAAGTACTAAGTTTTCTATTATAAATACTAAGTTTTCAATTAAAAATACGAAATTTTCAATTGAAAAATTAGTATTTTTAATTGGAAACTTAGTATTTTTAATTAAAAATACTAAATTTTCAATTCAAAGTCATACTTTTTGATTGAAAATAATAATTTTTTCATTGGCTGGACGACAGTTTCTCGTAGGCATGTTGGCCTGTACGAGGAATGGCAGTTCGGATGAAATATGACTTTGGCTTCAGGCGAATGGTCGCGGGTTTTTCCATCAGCGTATCGACGCTTCTCTCGTCCATGGCGTTACGGAGGAAAGACGAATAATCACGCTGCCGTCGCGCGTGTTTCGATCGAAATACGCGTCTCTTAAAAAAACTTAGATGTCGCGTGGTCTGCCAGCGAGGTCTGAGTGGCATAATGAAGCCATATCGAATATAGCGAGCGAAATTTGCCTTGAAAATTCTTTTATTGAGCGCAATGTCGGAGAAATCGGCGCAAGGACGATGACGAAGAAAAACTCGTCGTCGACGCGAACGCATAAAAATTTGCATTTCATCGCCCGCGCGAGCGACCAATTTTTCCGATTAATCCGTGTCGGTCGGTATGCTTCAAAAACACAAGGGCAAATGTACTTTGAGGCCATGTGAAAGATGTACCACGTGACATATGAGTGCGAGAGAGACAGACGAATTTTTCGAATCAATGCCATTTAAAACCGTTTGACTTTTCGGATAAAACGGAAGCATCATCAGACGCGGTATTAAATTGTTTATCCGCTAATGCTTCGCTTTTTCCCGAAAAATCTACGGTCTCTGAATCGCATTCATTATACTTTAAGACCATGTGAAAGATGTACCACGTGACATATGCCATTTAAAACCGCTCGACTTTTCGGATAAAACGGAAGCATCATCAGACGCGGTATTAAATTGTTCATATGTTAATGCTTTGTTTTTTCCCGAAAAATCGACGGTCTCTGAATCGCATTCATTATACTTTAAGACTATGTGAAAGATGTAGGAGAGAGCGGGGCAAAATGGGATAGTGGGGCAAAACGGGATGATGGGACAAATGGGATGGTGACGGCGATTTCAAGTGGGACAAAATGGGTTGAAAATCCGAACGTATCATTGGGACAAAATTGGGTATCCAAAAATTATTGAAAAATTGAGTTTTGCCCCGCCTGCCCCGTTTTACCCCACTGTCCCATTTTGCCCCGCTCCCGTCTATCACGTGACATATGAGTGCGAGAGAGACAGATGAATTTTTCGAATCAATGCCATTTAAAACCGCTCGACTTTTCGAATAAATTTTTCATCCTCTAATGCTTTGCTTTTTCCCGAAAAGTTTACGGTCTCTGAGTCGCATTCATTACAGATTTTGGTTACCGACCGAGTCGTTTCACATGTCCTTAACTCGGCGATGATTGAGAAACGAACCGGTATATCGAGGCGCAAGAGGAAGAAGAAGAAACACTAGGAAAAAAAAAAAAAAAAAAAAAACCCTCGATCTCGTGGCTGCATGCGTAATTCGGGGAAAACTTGCCGGCTGATTGTTTCAATAATTGAACTTGAAAACATACTGCGCGCTTAGTGTCCCTTTGCGTCGATGGACAAGCGGTTGGTACGCGGAAAACCTCAGTGTACAGGTATAACTGGTCGAGTAATGTAGTCACGGCTCGATGTGCGGTTCATGGAATTATCGACGACGAGACGGCATAATTGATGTTTGGATATCGACGACCATCATCGAAGCTCGTGCCTTTGAAACAGTGCCGTTCCGTATCGAATATTCGTTCGCGGAACTGCGAATTAATAAACTCCGATAACTTTTTTTTTTTTTTATTTTTAGTTCTGCATTTGGGAGAGTTTTGGGTAGGACAGAGCTTTACCGAATGACATTGAAATTTTGGGCGCAGTTTTCTCCATTTCTATCGAAAGTACGTCGATCGGTTTTGCAAATTACTTTGCATCTCTTTCCGTAAGACAACAAATTTCTGCATCGTAAAATTTAAACGGTACAAATTTACCGCTAATTTTATTGTAGAAAAGCACCAACTGAAATTTGCGTAACTCGCCATTGTGAGGCTCCCTTTAATCTATTCTTCACCGCTGATTACGAAACTGTAACTCATGTTACTCTTCGCTTGATATTCGATTCTCAAAGTCGTGTCAGACGTAAAAAAAAATCTAAAAATACAGTCATTTCAAAATTTCATAAAATTGTAACGAGTAATCTATTTTTTTCCAAATTTAATACGAAAGATTATGCAATGTTAATCCTTTCATTTGCCAAATTTGGGCTGGATGCCTCAATTTTTACTCGAGTTACATCATTTTAAGTAATTAAAAAAAAAAATCTCAAAATCCCATCAAATCTGATCACTTGGACAAATTTTGACCAAATTCAATACTAAAGGTTTTTGATCGAAATATTATATATATAACTATATAGAAATATAAAATATTTATATTTCTAATCTTATTATATCTATGAGGGAGCACAATATCATTTTTTAAAAATAAAGAATTAAAAAATTAGCTTGAAAAAGAGCAGAGAAAGAATTAAAGAAAACCGACGAGAAAGAAAGGACGGACGTACGCACTTGGTGCGACGGTGAGCGAAGAACGAACGGTCCAGACGTTGCACATACCCCGTATACAAGAGAGGGATTCTTAGCGAGAGGGAATCCCTTCGCCCGGAGGATTCCGTGGATTTAACGAAGCGAACGCGAAGGCAAACGAGACGACGAAAAGGGGAGAAACGAGAACTCGGGGAACAAAAAAATAAACCTGCACCCGATGCGGTGGATTCAACAGGGAGCTAGGCAAAGTTTTCGAGAAATAAGGTAAGCGTTACCAATTACTGGACACGTCCCAATTAGTAAATAATACGTTAAATGTTACATTTGCTTAAACGATAGTCGACGTTTGTGACCGGACACTGGTACGCGGAATCGTGAATTGGCATACCCAGAATAATAATTTATTTGACGAGAAGCCAGCAAATAATTATTTATTCGAGTCAAATAAATGTGTATTTTGATTAAATGAATATTTATTTTTATTTAATAGATATTTATTTTTATTTAATAAATATTTATTTGCGGAGCGCCTGACAAACAAATAATTTTTACCTGAAAGGGATTATGTTAGCTGGGCTTCGATGCAACATATCTCATGTGTTATTCTATGAATATAGAATATACGTATGTTTTATTAGAGGGATTAATAGAATACCCTGTTCTTATTCGTGTTGCCACAAACCAGTCGTGTTCGTGCATCGTTACATTCGGAATTTAGTTGGAAATTAGATGTCGCCTTAAATGTCCGGCCATTGGTAACGTTTACCGTATTCCAAACGAACGCTTTAGCATTAACAAAAAATAAACCAAAAAAAAAAAGTGAAAATCGACAAATAATATGAGAGTTAATTTTTCATTTTCAATTCAATTTTTCATGATGCAGCATCCATAAATCGTAACTAACGTCTTTGTACTCGAAGCGAAGTGATGCGTTTCGCAATTGCTGGTTGTATGTAAACACCGTGGACCAGTGAGGTTTATTCAATAAGCGAAAAGAAAATTGGACGCGAAGAAACGCGAAATAATTGTGTAAAATAATATACCCGATGCGCGAAGGGGCAAAAAACGGTTGGAAGAGGGTTTAGCGAAAATTATTGCATCTCTCGGTGAGGCTCGGCCGGGCGAGGGAGCGAAAGAGAGTGAGAGAGGAGTCGCGCGAATCGGCGATAGCGATTGACGATTACGCTAACCAAACACTCGGTAACGCCCCCGCCAATTTGCCTGAAGATCGCATCCCGGCTCTAATCGGCGCGCTAATAACAGGATTACGGCCGAGGCCCTGTCCGCGGAATCGTATACTTATCCCTAATTCCACCCCATCGTCGTTATTAATATGCGAAACGCAATATACTTAATATACGATTCGCGTATGTCGTGTCTACGGGCACGGCGCGGGTGGGTGAGCTTTCGTTCCTAGAATGTTGAACGAGAAAAAAATCATATAAAAATGTTTTTTATACGTACGGCCGTATGGGGAGGGGTCAAGCACCGAGAGAATTTAATCGAACAAAAAATGAAATTTTTAAGGAACTTTGTAAGAACAAAAAAAAAAAAATTATGAACTCACGTGTAATGCACATAGTTAATTAATCACGTGTAAAACGCAGTATACTTAATGTACAATTCACGAAGGGGAGAGCCGGGCGAAATGACGCAGCGGGGCAAAATGGGACACTGAGGGCAAAACGCAATTTTCCAATAACTTTTGGATGGTGGCCATTGTCGTACGTGGGGCAAAACGGGGTTGAAAATCCGGTTGTATCGTTGGGACAAAATGGAGCATCCAAAAATGATTGGAAAATTGAGTTTTGCCCTCAGTGTCCCATTTTGCCCCGCTCTCCCCTATGTCGTCTCTCCGGGCACCAGCGCGGTTGGGTGAGCTTTTCTTCCTGGATTGTCGAATGCGGAAAAAATCAAATAAAAAATATTTTTAATTGGCAAGAAATCGATATTTATTCAAGCACCGAGAGGCTTTAATCGAACAAAAATGGAATTTTGAAGGAACCTTGTAAACAAAAAATGAATAAAAAATTATGTACTCACGTGTAATGCGAGTAAGGTGAGCTCGTGGCCTGTTCGATGTGCGAGGCCGTCGAGAGTCCCTGAACGATGACCGACGTTTGATCTCTAGCTGGCGAAGAGTTCTGGGCTGACGGTACAGCGGCGTGATGGTAACGCTGGCACATCTCGGCCAAGTTCCACCCATGGGCATCCATATATCGATACTGCTTCGATTTTCTTAGGTGTACCATCCATTTCACAAGAGGTTTGCGATCGACGGGTCCTCGCCTTTATCTCCGTCCCGACGGGCCAGCACCTTGACTGCGGTCACACAAGAAACAAATTCTGATGTCAGTCGAGAATACCCAAAAATAAAAGAGGCTAAAAAATGCTATAACTATATTTACATCTCTACAAATGGTTCTATACACTGTAAAAACAATTCGTATGAAATTTAATGTACCGGACCGGAAGTTTTTATGCAAAAATTGGTATATTAAATTGTGATGAAAAATGAACGTTCAGTGAATTAAAAACATTGGAAATACTTTATTTTTAACAATTTACTTCAATTTCAATGAAAAAGTACATTAATTTTTCATCATAATTGTACATTAAAATTAATGTACCAGTTTTTGCATAAAAACTTCCCGTCCGGTACATTAAATTAACAATTTTTTTTTTTTTTACAGTGTAAGTAAAAATTAAGGGGATCGATTTGTTTATTGGTCAAACGACATCCGAAACTCGCGACTAAACGAAGATCAATTAGGTAGTTCGTAAATTGTTACTAAGAGACAAAAACGGTAAGAACTATTGTCTACCGCACAAATACAAGCCCTTGAGTGTGGAAACACAAAAAAAATTGTAATATAAGTCCAGAATATCCAAAAATAAAAATCGCTACGACTGTATTTAAATCTCTTAAAATACCATATAAGTAAACACGAAGGGATTCGATTTATTTCCTTTTTAAACAACCACCCAACTATCGCGACAAAACAACGAAGATCAATTAGGTGGTCCATAAATTATTGTCAAGAGAGAAAACACTAAGAAAACTTGGATAACGCGAACATGCCAGAGCTAATCGAATAATTTAATAATTGTTGCTTTTTTTTCATTTCGTTCCCGGTAAGGTGGCAACGCGACACTCGGCATTCCGCACGCTTTAATGCATCGGTCCGTGTAATGACATATCGACAAGCCGATACCGACGACGTCTTAACGTCGCGGAGTCGAACACCGCGCAAGCCACGACGCTTACCGTATCGATCAGTGAGTACTCTGCATCGCATTATTATTATTATTATGATTATTATTATTTCGCTGCGTTGTGTCTGGAGAAAACCTCCGGGGGATTGAGACCTCCGTTGTCGAGACGCAAGATGTTACACGCGTTCTACCCGTATCTATATACTACACTCGCATAAAGCTTCGTGCTACGGCGACGCACACTTGAATGCATTCAAGCAGTGCACTTATGTACATATACAGACATGTATACATGCATGTATCCATACATATATGCATGTATGCGTGCAGGAATCCATACATATATGCATGTATATACGCGCATGTATCCATACATGTATGGGCCATTCCACGTCAAGTTGAGCGACCCAAAAGCCTGTGTCCCTCTTAGATTACTTCATAAGCTGTGAAAATGGGGGTTTTGCGCACGCTAAGCGTGCTTAAAACTACCATTTGAATGCACACTTGAATGCATGCAAGCAGTGCACTTATATACATATACAGAAATATATACAGACATATATCCACACATATATGCACTTTTGCGTGCATGGATCCATACATATATGCACTTTTGCGTGCATGGATCCATACATATTTGCACGTTTGCGTGCATGAATCCATACAAATATGCATGTATACGTGCATGCATCCATACTTGTATGGGGCATTCCACGTCAAGTTGAGCGACCCAAAAGTCTGTCCCTCTTATGCCAAGCCGTAATTTAGGGATGTTGTAGTATTATATAGTGTGAGTACTTGGCATTTTTCAGAATTTTATGGGCTCTCGTTTTTAAGTTATCATCTAGACGTATTGTTATTCAAAATTATAAAACACAGAAAATTCTCATTTCTTAAAAATTTCCGACAAGTCTGAATGTGCACTTTGCTCAAAATTTCACAGAATCTTCTTTTACTAGTGGGTTTGGTTGGGATTGTCTTTTTTATATGATGAACGTTACATGTCTTGTAAAAAAAAATTGTTTGAATAGTTATAAAATTACGAAATCACAGACTTTCAGTTTGACCTAAGACGGTCAAGCTTTTGGGCCGTTCGACTTGACATGGAATTCCCCATACACATGTACACATGTATACATACATGCACATATCCACACATGTATACATATACACATACATGCACCTATCCACACATGTATACATATATGCATACATGCATCTATCCACACATGTATACATATATACATGCATGCATCTATCCACACATGTATACATATATACATGCATGCATCTCTACACACATATCGACGATTCAAAAGGCCAGAAGGGAATACGAGCGATGCTTACACACGGTTTGTACGCCCTTATAGAATTGAGTCATTGACGCAAGCACGAGAATATTATACACGTGCAGGGGCAAAACATTATGCGCCGGTACTGCAGGCCCAGAGTTGGGCTCGCTCCACACGCGTTGCATACGCTTTTACACTACCGAGTTTATTTTATGGTTTCGCGGCTGGCGTTTGCGCGAATGGTTGCTCCGTGAGAGTATTCAGCGAAATGCATATACATATGTTAAAGGTGTACGTACGAACGCGAGGGTACACGGACCGATAGACCGCCCGCGAGATCTTCGCTCGGGCTGTACGTGTTCGACCCATTCAGCTCGGTCTAGGCTTATCGCCGGCTCGGACTAAACCGAACGAACTCGCAGACTCCACAATGAACTCGTAGGTATTATAAATCCGATGATAAAGACTCGGAGATTACTACCGTCGAAGTTCCGACGTGCTCCCTCGCGCTGATAGAGATATGACCTACTCGAAAAGAACTTTAGAAAAGAACAAAAAAATCCAAAGTGAAAAAGTTTTGAATTTTTTGTTTTTTATTTTTGTAACTGAAGTTCGCGTCATCGGATAGGAAATCGGAGAAAAATTTAAATAGATATTCAATGTTACGATGAATTGTGACAAAAGAAAACAAACATTGTTCACAAATGGGAACAGTTATTTGTATGGCAAGGGCGTAAAACGGGCACATTTACATCTCTACCACTTATAACTCTACCAGAAAACATTTCTACCATATTAGAACTCTACCAAAAAGTCTACCAGAAAGTTAAAAACAACTCTACCAGAATCAAAATAAAACTCTACCAGACTTGAAATAAAACTCTACCGAACTTGAAATAAAGCTTTACCGGAATTGAAATAAAACTCTACCGGAATGGAAATAAAACTCTACCGGAATGGAAATAAAACTCTACCGGAATGGAAATAAAACTCTACCGGAATGGAAATAAAACTCTACCGGAATATGAGGATCGCCTTGTATTCCGGTAGAATTTGATTATAATTCCGGTAGAGTTTGATTTCCATTCCGATAGAGTTTTATTGTAATTCCGGTAGAGTTTTATTTCAAGTCCGGTAGAGTTTTTTTTACTTTATGGTAGAGATTTTGGCAGAGTTTCAATACGGTAGAGATTTTGGTAGAGTTTCAATACGGTAGAGATGTTTTCTGGTATAGATGTAAATGTGCCGTAAAACGGGGGTTCTTGACGAGTGCGTTCTTCACAAATTCGTTTTTGGGAAGTGTGCGCAGAAGGGCACTTTTCCGCACTAGTGCGGGAAAAAAGAGCATATATTTATTGTTTATTTCTTTATATTTTTCTATCTAAAATTCTTGTCATCGGATAAGAAATCATGCACTGATTTAAACAGATGAAGTTCGAAAAAAAGTCTTCAAAAATGAATAAGTTTTTAAATTTTTCCAAAAAAATGTTCCCAGCAGGTTTGAATAATGAGGCATTAATGAAATCCGTATTACGAGCTCGGTGAAATACGAGGGAGTCGCAGGCCGCGAGAGGT
The DNA here is from genome assembly GCA_917499995.1 of Ichneumon xanthorius. Lineage (NCBI taxonomy): Eukaryota > Metazoa > Arthropoda > Insecta > Hymenoptera > Ichneumonidae > Ichneumon > Ichneumon xanthorius. The sequence goes on along the minus strand of OU824211.1, from coordinate 5,830,577 downwards.
GCACTAGAACCATGTGAGAGAGGGTTAATAATGCACAGGCGCGAATATGCACACGAGTACGAGGTTGAGTGGCGAAAGAAAAAAAAAAAAAAAACTTTTGCCCGGAACGCGAAACTCAGACGGAGTTTCTTGCGCCGCATTCGAAGATTTTTCGAAACAGAGACGTATCGCGTAACGAAATAATTTTTTTTTGTTTTCGTCTCCCCCGAGCTTGTATAAATTTGCTATCGAGCCTGCGTATCGAAAGTACGAATCGCGGGAGAATGGCCCGTCGCGACGTTTAAGCGACATTAATTAGGGGTTTATCCGTGCGCTGCGGATAATATATTTATTTTGAAAATAAAAGTAAAATGACCGAGGGGTCGAACGAAAAAGATCGAGGTACCTTCTACCATAGTTATACCATATATATATATATATATAAGTATATATATGTATGTAGATATATATATATGTATGTAGATAAAAGGTACGCCCGCTACTCGGTACGCCCACGCGCAGGTACCGGCCGTAGAGTAAATTTCTCGCTTATTATCCTTTCCTTCGATTTCCTGAAAAAAAATCGACATAGCGCCGGGTCCCCTGTTGGAAGGTTTGCGCGCGCGCGAGAGACCGCCCGTGTGACTCATGCGTCCCGTCGAGGGTCCCCCTCTTACAACAGAGAATCCGCGCGCGAGATTTACAGCTCATTACCGATTTTATGCTTGGCTCTATTGGCCCCCTCCACTAGACCGCTGGTGCGTACACATATTTTCACATACAATTTTATTGAGCCTCTGATATCGGTATGTCAATCGCAATGTTCGTGTGTTTGTAAAATAGTGTAAATAAAAAGGAATCATTCATAAGAGGCAGGGAGACATATATAGATGATTCGAGATCGGCAAGTTTTATTGGTGAGCAAAAACGCAGGTTAGACGCTATTTAGGCGTTGGATTTACGACATTTTCGAAGTAGCCGAAAAATGTCATCTATTGGGACGCTGCGAGCGCTCTATTTATAATATGCATTAAAAAAATGGTCCATAGATTTTACGGTAAGGATAAATTGCATCGTCAATTGAACAAAGTCTTTGGGGGGTAAAAAAGAAAATTCTCGAGATCCCCAAGTTTAATCGGCCGAGCAAAACCGCAGGTGAAACGCTGGTTAGGTCTTCGATTTACCATATTTTCTGACGAGCTGAGAAATGCCGTCGATCGGGAAGCTAAGAGCGCGATTCTTTAAGGAGGTCGGAGCGCTTCACACTAGTCAAACGAGTGCTACGTTTTTAAAGACGTTTATACAAACTTTTACGCATCTATTGATTGTAGTGGATGGTTATTTAGATTACAGCATAAGTCTTTAACATAGAAAAACATTAATTGAAATGGATTTGCGAAAATATTGAGTTTGTGCTAAATTTCGCAAAGCTACATATATGTTCAGTTTTTTTTAAAGAATAAATATAAATTAAGAATAATTTCTACTCGATTTGGATGTATTACGGCTCATTCTCTTCCTTGAAAGATGCTCTACGATTTCACCGTCCAGATATTCGATAGTATTTTCCGTTTAAAAGTGACAAACTTTTGTTTATTCGTCAACGAAATTCCTTCAGAAACTAACAGCTTTAATCTTTAGACGGAAAGTACTATAAAATATCTGGACGGTGAATTCGTAAAGAATCTTTCAAGGAAGAGGATGAGCCATAATATATCAAAAACGAACAAAAAATTACGGTTTATTCGTTGAAAAAACTAAACGAATATGTACCTTTTCGAAAATTAGTATAAACAAGTTAATATTTTTGCAAATCCATTGCAATTTATGTTTTTCGCGGTTAAAAACATCCGCTGTATTACAAATAACCATCCACTATAATCAATAGATGCGCACAGGTTTGTATAATTAGTCATTTACGACACTAGTAGGATAAAACTTTTTATGTCCAATATCGTACCAAGCTTTACTTGACTAGGTGCGAAAATGAGAAACTGCCATTTTCGCACCAAGTATAATAATAGCAATTTACGATACTAGTGCGATAAAACTTCTTCTGACGATTATCGTACCAAATTGTACTTCACAATGTGTGAAAATGGAGGTTTTGCGCACACTGAGCGTGCGTAAAACTGCAATTTTCGCACCGAGTGTAATAATAGCAATTTACGATACTAGTGCGATAAAACTTCTTCTGACGATTATCGTACCAAATTGTACTTCACAAGGTGTGAAAATGGAGGTTTTGCGCACACTAAGCGTGCGTAAAACTGTTATTTTCGCACCAAGTGTAATAATAGCAATTTACGATACTAGTGCGATAAAACTTTTTCTGTCGACTATCGTACCAAGCTTTACTTCACAAGGTCTTAAAAGGGGGGGGGGGGGGTTGCGCACGCTAATCGTGCGTAAAACTGCCATTCTCGCACCGAGTCTAACAAACGCCTTCAAAAACCTCGTTTTCAGTGCTCATTCTAGCATTCTACCACTCATTTGACCAGCGCGAAGCGCTCCTCCTTAAACTCGCCAATTTCCATGTATCGCGCTCTACGCATGCTGCACAAAACAATAGATCCACAGATTTCACGCTAAGGATAAATTGCATAGTAATTACCTATTGTCCCTCGCATGAACAAAGTCTTTGGGGGTGTCGAGGATAAAAAGTTCCAAACGCGCATGCGCAGCGGCCGTCGGCGAAATGCCTCTCGCCCTCTCGAAAGCCCTCGGCGCAGTTTCTGTTCCTACGCCTTCCGTCGTGCGGGCATTCCAAAGTCCGCAAATCCCAAAACCTCGAGCGAACAACAGTTCCGGACACGTCGTCGAAAACAACTCGGAAAATAAGAAAAACAAAAAAATCCGATACACGCGCACTTTTCACTTCAACATAAATCCATAAAAACTATCTTTCCTCGTCGATTCACTGGAACGTCCCCGCGGCACATGATCGTCTCCGGCACCGACGAGCATAACCTTCGCCGAAGCTCCGTCGACGCTGTCACGCAGTTATTACCGCGCCGTTCACAACCGCAAAAAAAAAAAAAAAAAAACCAACTGGAATCCCCACGGAAACTTTCCGATGGCTCGAAGCTTCTCCGCACCTAAAAAGCCGCACCGTCTAAAGACATCACAGACCGAAGACCACGACCGAAGCAACAGGTTGCCCGATCTAACAGAGGAATCCTCGCCCCGAGTTACCGTCGATTCTTCGCAGTTTCATCTCGCAAACGCCTCAAGACGAAAGCAACGAAATATATTTTTTTTAATAATAATAATAATAGAAACAGTTCTCTACGCGCCACCCGTGAAAACTGTTGCAGTCCCTCTGCGCAGTATTGCGGAGAGACGTGCGAGTGCGCAGAAAGTTGCGCCTATATTTTGCGCCGGTCGGTGTCACGCGGCGAGAGAAGTTGGTAAGAGCCGCACTGTGCCGAAGTCGCGGGCGAGCACGAAGAGCCTCGTGGTACGAGCGGGGTTATACTGGCCGGGCTCTGGCCGGGGAAATGTCAAACGACGTCGAGGCTCCCGCGGCACAAGCGGCATGCACCGTCGCTCGCGTGGGAGTGTGACATAATAAGGTCCGTCGGTGCGGATAGAGTCCCGAGCCGGGGCCCCGCGGCGCGCCGATCGCCCTCGTACACAGAGAGACGTGCGCCGGCGAAGTGCGCGCAGCGCCGGCAACGCGAGTCTCTCGCCTCTTCTTCGCGCGAAGTTTCCTGCGCGAAGTCTTCGCGCGGACGGAGCGAGAAGGATGAACCGTTAAGCCTCGGTCACAGCCCTTCGATTCGAGCCCATCGGGTGAGCCGCACGACAACGAGCACGACGACGACTTCGACAGCACGGAGGCCCGCGTTGCACTGTGGGCGGACCCGCAGGCCCCGCGAATACCGACCGATTTCGTTTCCCGGCTCGAACTTCCCCCACCACCGCCACCTCGTGCCGCTCTGTCCCTCGACTCTCTTTTTTCCCCTCTCGCGCCGCTTTTCATCTTTCTACCTCTCTCTGTCCCTCTGCGGGGAGCGCGCACGGGCTTTCCTACGCTGCGCCGTACGGGCCGCGAAAGAGTCGAGCCTCTATATCTTCGTCCGCTTTACATTCCCCTCGGACACCCGCCCAAGCTTTGTTTCGCTAGGTAGCGAGGCACTGCGGACTTTTGCCACCGATCTTCGCGTGCCCCATCGGCCAAGTTCCGACTCCTCGGTCTCTTGATAGTATGCTAATTCCTTTCCTAACCTATATCCGTGCCGCTGACTACTTTTCTTTTTTTTTTTTTTGTGCATCCGGTAGATTGTATTTTTTTTATGTCGAATGAAGGAATTAAGTTTCTGGTTGAGGGTTTTGTTTTTATGTCTCGGACTGACTGGCGGAGGAGCTACGAAGGAAACAGGGGACTCGTGTATGTTTGGCTGCGTATCTCTGTGGCGCACGACTTGGCGCATGCGCACTGGGAACCCGCGCTGATCGGAGGGTCGCCGAATTTTTAATCTATCTGTATGCGTCGAAGGATCTTTTTGTTTCCGTCTAATAAACGAATTAAGTTTTTGGACGGCTTTTGTTTAAACTTAGGTCTGAAACTGTCTTGCAGAACGACGGCGATTGAAACACACGACTCGTATATATTTGGCTCTGCGAGACGCGCGCGACTGCGCATGTCTGTGGCGCACGACTTGGCCCGCGAGACCCGCGCTGATCGGAGGGTCTGCGATTTTTAATCTACCTTTATGCATCGAAGGCTCTTTCATTGTTGTCGAATAAACGAATTAAGTTTTTAGTCGACGCTTTTTTTGTTTATGTTTCAAACCGACTCACCGAACAGCTACGAATGAAACACACGACTCTTATACACTTGGTTCCGCGAGATGCGTGCGACTGCGCATCTCTGAGGCGCACGACTTGGCGCATGCGCACTCGGAACCCGCCCTGATCGGAGGGTCGCTGATTTTAAATCTACCTGTATTCGTCGAAGGCTCTTCTTATTTCCGTCGAATAAACGAACAAAGTTTTTGGACGATGTTCTTATTGTAATTTATGTCTCAAACTGACACGCGGAACAGCCACGATTGAAAAAACCGCTCGTATATATTCGGCTCTGCCTGATGCGTGCGACTGCGCATCTCTACGGCGCACGACTTGGCGCACGCGCACTCGGAACCCGCGCCGATCGGAGGGTCGCCGATTTTAAATCTACCTGTATTCATCGAAGGCTCTTCTTATTTCCGTCGAATAAACGAACTAAGTTTTTACACGTTATTTTTATTGTAATTTAGGTCTCAAACTGACTCGCGGAACAGCCACGATTGAAACAAACCGCTCGTATATATTTGGCTCTGCGAGATGCGTGCGTCTGCGCATCTCCGAGGCGCACGACTTGGCGCATGCGCACTCGGAACCCGGAGGTTGTCCGATTTTGAATCTTCCTGTATTCATCAAAGGCTCTAACATGTCTCTTATTCGTAGATTGATTTATTATCCTTGAGCCAAACGCTATAAATTCACGTTCTTTCTTCGCTTTTTTTCTCGCATAAAATAATTATGAAATTTGCTGCTATTATGCTTTATACCGTGCAGGAGAGATTTCGGATTATAGAATAGCGCCGCGAAGGAGCTTTCCTCCCGACGTCTCTCAGACTCGGTAAATACCTCCGTTACATAATTACGATATAGAGGCGTAGGAAGCGGATCGATTAGCACACGCGAAGAGAAAGGCCCTCTCGTCTCTTTGTGGATTGGTCGAAGGCCTATGTGATTCACCGCAGGACTCACCGAGAGACATAGGGCATGTTTCCATGCAACACGCTTCGGCCACCATAAGAAGCGCATCGAATGATTGAATTATCGGATAAAACACCGGGAATACCCTCGGCCGGCCTCCCGACGGGCAATTAAACACGATTTCCCCGGCTTATCTAAAAAAAAATCCTAAAAAATTTTACATTAAAAAAAACCTACTAAACGATAATAAATAATATAGGATAATGAGGAAAGAGTCGCGATGAATCATCGATGTAGAATTCACGAATATAAACGCTTCGGTGATTCATCCTCCCCCCCCCCCCCCCCGCCACTCGCAGAATTTTCCACTGTGTAACAACATCCATAAATACTCCGCCACCTTTTATATTCACTTATTAATAATCCGCGTACATCGCCGGTTTACCGCTTCGTTTGCGTTTAACGCTTCGTTACACGAAACTTCGCCGCGGGACTTGGAGTCGCAGAAAAAAAAGAAAAAAATCGTAACGTTGCGGTTAACGAAAGAGGAACGATGCGGCCGTCGTATCGCGATCGCGTAATCCTCGCCTAGGTGTAATGTTTGCACGATGCTTTATTGTACGTCTAACGAACATTGTACGCGGGTGGGTTGGCACTCGGGGGAGTCGAGGAATTAAAAGGAGCTTCGCTATGTAACGGAGCATGAAAACACGGAGATGTAAGAGCTAATGGGCATCCTTTCTTTGCGTCCCAACGAACGCCCGACTCGGCTCATACCTACGTGAAAAGTTGAATACATCATCCGTGAACTATATATAGACATATATACATAGACATATATATATATGTCTATGTATATGTATGTGTGTCTATGTATATGTATATATGAATAGGCACAGGCATTTATGTATGTATGTGTGTATATGTATATATGTATATGTACATATGTTTGTGCGTGTTGGATGCGTGCGAGAGAAGATTGATTGGAGTGGTTTTTTTTAATTAACGCGGTTTCGAGATCGTGGGAGGATGCGGGCGAATCGGTAATTGATTTTATTTTTTTTTCATGAATATTGGACAATGTCGTAGAAACTCGATGATCCGTTGAACGTAGTATGAGCGCGTGGCCCCGTAACGACCTTGCACAAACTTCTGCATCGCGAGTGGAGGAACTAACGGAACATTTTTTTTCGCACGAAACTGTAGACTCGCATGTTCGAAAGAGGTTTGAACGAGTGGGTTTAATTAGGGGGCGAACGGGGCAAAATGGGCACGATGCAGGCCGGCGAATGAGAACGAAGGTTTTCCGTGCCGGTAGTTGGAACCTCTGTGGGGGCAAAGAAAATTAAAGAACCAAAAATGTACTTTTCTGAAGCCTCTGAATATACTTCCGCATATCCTAGCTGTACTGGACATGTAGGGCACAGTAAGGCAAAATGGTCTTTTACCGATTTTCTTGCGGGAGCCATAAAAGTCTCTTTTGTTCCGGACTTTGTTATTTTTATAATTATTTTTCATTACGAACGTCGACGAAAATCCCAGCGAACTGTTCGGTATTAAAATCGTCCGTTTTGCCCCCGATTTTTTTTTTGTTCTGTTTTTTCCATTACGAAAAACGTATACGCTCTGTCGCTGTATGCCTAATAAATAAATAATAATAAACATACGAATGAATACGTTTTACAAACGAATGATTAAAAAATAACCCCCCAGTTCTCCTTTCCCCGAGCAGCGAACCCTTCGCCATTAAAATCGTCCGTTTTGCCCCGATTGTTAATTTTCCTGTTTTCTTCCATTACGAACTTCGATGAAAAGCCCAGTTGATCCTTCCCCGCGCAGCGAACCCTTCGGCATTAAAATCGTCCGCTTTCCCCCCGATTTTTTATTTTCCCGTTTCTTCCATTACGAACTTAAACGAAATGCCCACAGGGTGATTACTTTTGAGTCGCTGTATGCCTATAAACATACGAATGAATACGTTTTACAAACGAATGATTAAAAAATAGCCCCCCAGTTCTTCTTTCCTCGAGCAGCGAACCCTTCAGCATTAAAATCGTCCGCTTTCCCCCCGATTTTTTATTTTCCCGTTTCTTCCATTACGAACTTCAACGAAAACCCCACAGGGAGGTTACTTTTGATTCACTCGTTTGCAAAACGTATACGCTTTGTCGCCGTATGCCTATAAACATACCAATGAATACAGCGACAGAAAATATACGTTTTACAAACGAGTGATAAAAAAATAGCCCCCCAGTTCTTCTTTCCTCGAGCAGCGAACCCTTCAGCATTACAATCGTCTGTTTTGCCCCCGATTGTTTATTTTCCCGTTTTTTTCCATTACGAACTTCAACAAAAATCACACAAAGAGGTTACTTTTGATTCACTCGTTTGCATAACGTATACGCTGTGTCACCGTATGCCTATAAACATACCAATGAATAATACAGCGCCAGAAAATATACGTTTTACAAACGAGTGATTAAAAATAATCCCCCAGTTCTTCTCTCCCCGAGTACCAAACCCTTCGCCATTAAAATCGTCCGTTTTGCTCCCGATTGTTAATTTTCCTCTTTTCTTCCATTACGAACTTCGACGAAAAGCCCGGTTGATCCTTCCCCGAGCCGCGTGCCGTTCGGCATTAAAACCCCGCGATTTACAGAGAGGCCTGCAGCCGCGCGAGTACGTAGGATCGCGAAACCGCGGCCTGCCGGCGAAGCGGCTCGGGTATAAAGTAGGTCCATGCGACGAGGACGAGGACGTCGGTGGCGGGGTGGTAGCCGGGAGCTTCGCAACACGCCAGAGAGCAAAGAAGATAGCGGGAGAGTTAACAACGAGGGAACGCGAATATCGCCGTCCCCTCGCTCGGCGATGTAACCAATCCGCGCGTAGCCCGAGCTGCGTGAAGGCGGAACGCGCGGCTCTTCGCGTATCCGCGTATTTATTATTCAGTTTGCAAATACACGGGGAAAAATGATCTCTCCCGCGGTCGCGGATGCCCCGACCGCGAGAGGAGAGAGCCGCGGGAGGTGGAGCCAGCTCGAAGCGGCAGAGCAAAAGCGGGAGAACGCGCCGCGGCTCGAGGACCGCGAGATATCGCGTCGCCCCGGTCTCTCTCTCGCCCTCCTCTCTCTCCCTCTATCTTCCTCGCCGTTAATTTGTTCGAATAGCTACCGGTCGAGGAATCATCGTGATTACACCGACCACTCGTTACCACGGTCGACTGTTATAAACATAGCTCGGGAATATGCGAGACACGATTTATCTATGCAACTGCCGATGTTCAACGGCTATTCGTCGAATCGCCGACGAGCGTCTCGGGTACGTATAGATGTATGCGCGGATATCGTATGACAAGAGCTAAGACATTTTTAGCATTCCGCACTTCCATATGGGATTCCTGGCGGACGGGGGAACTGTGCTTGTAGCTCGGCGCAATGTTCACGGTCTTGACCGGGAATCGTCCAGGTTATAGATTTTTTTTTCAAGCTCTTTCGCCAAAAATGGAGGATCGATAGATCATCGGTTTTTAAGTTCTGGCTTCGGTGGAGGGAGTTTTTTTTTTCTTTGCGATTATGATGCGGATATTGAATAGTGTATAGTATTGTCGCAATGTTCAGGCTTGACTGGGAATCATCCGGAGTATAAACATTTTTTTACATCTGTTTCAGCAAAATGGGATGATCGATAGATCATCTGTCTTTGGTGAAGGGCATTTTTTTACGATTAAGCTGCGGATATTGAATACTGTATAGTCTCGTTGCAATGTTCAGGCTTGACTGGGGATCATCCCGAGTATAAACATTTTTTTACATCTGTTTCACCAAAATGGGATGATCGATCGATCATCTGTCTTTTTCGAAGGGAGTTTATTACGATTAAGCTGCGAATATTGAATACTGTATAATCTTGGCGCAATGTTCCGCCTTGACCAGGAATGGTCCCGAGTATAACCATTTTTAAAAATCTGTTTCGCCAAAAGCGAATGATCGATAGATCATCTGTCTAGCTGTGGGAGTTTTTTTAAAATGATTATCTACGGATATTAAATACTGTTTAATCGTGGTGCAATGTTCCAGCTTGACCGGGAATCGTCTCAAGAAAAACCATTTTTTAAATCTGCTTCGCCAAGAACGCGTGATCGATAGATCATCCGTTGTAGAAAAATTACCCGGGAATTGCGGTGCTAATTGACAAGCTCCTTTTTGCACTCTAGTTACTTAACCATTTTTTTTAAATCCCGGCTACACGCGAGATAAAAAAAGCCATCGATCTACCTGTCCAATGGTTAAGTCGAACGCATTGATTAGCCAGGTGTCGGGCAGTGTAAAGCGGCCACGCGCGCTTTTAGCGCACCTGTATTGCGCATACCGTGCAATTTATACCCCGGGCGTTTATGGTATTTCTATCTAATACGAAATAGTATATTGCGCTACGCGGGGGGAAAGTGCACGATTTTCGCCGAGCGTGAAGTTTGCTGCCCGAGCGAAGCCAGGGCAGAAATCACACGAGGTGATAATTGACACAATACTTTTTTCCTACTTCGTTAAAATAACTATATTTCTCGCGTCGCAAAATCGTCATATTCACCAATGACCATTGCCCCCTCTCCCCGAAGTAATAGGTCTTCCAAAGGGACTAATAAGTCCTATACTACCTAGTGAGTAATTAAACAGTACTGCGCATGCGCACAGGATAATGATGATCATTAATCGATAATGTGTTAAAAAAAATTGTTTGAAATTTAATGTTTCGGACCGAAAGTTTTTATGCGAAAACTGAGATATTAAATTTCGTGTACAATTGTGATGAAAAATGAATGTTCAGTTAATTACAAACATTGGAAATACTTTATTTTTAATAATTTACATTAATTTTTATAATTCACTGTAATTTGAGTATAAAAGCTCATTAATTTTTATAATTTACTTTAATTTAAATTAAAAAGTATATTAATTCCTCATCACAATTGTACATTGTATTTAATGTACCAATATTTGCATAAAATCTTCCAGTCCCGTACGTTAAACTTACAATTCTTTTTTACAGTGCACGCAAAGAATGTGGTTATTTTAAGCGAAGTCGGGAAAATTAGTATAATATGCTACAAGGGAGGGAAGTTCGTAATTTTCGCCGAGTGTGAAGTTTGTTGCCCGAGCGAAGCGAAGGCAGCAATCACACGAGGTGAAAATCCGTTCCCTCCCGTGTAGCATGCGATACGTTTTTCCGAATTACTTAAAACATCCACATTTCTTGCATCGCTAAATCGTCATATTCGCCAATGACCATTACTGCCCCGGGTCTAATAGGGCTTCCAGAGGGAGTAAAAACACAATTTTCCAATAATTTTGTAAAAACGCAATTTTCTAATAATTTTGTAAAAACGCAATTTTCCAATAATTTTAGGACGTGTCATTGTGCCCCATCAATGCACCCCGATTGTCGGTCGCCTTTTGCCCAACTCTCCCCTACTCCCTTCTTTATTTTAGAATGTCTCATCTTGGCGCATCTATGCATTTTAGGACGTCTCATTTTGCCCCCTCTATGCATCCCGATTGTCATTCCTATGTTGCACGCAAGAAATGTGGTTATTTTTGCAAAGTCGGGAAAAAGATACCTTACGTCTTCGATCGCCCCCCGCCACTTCCGATTTCTATCGATCGGAATAAATATTTATCGAAACTGAACGAGTCGGCTCGTTTAATTTGCTGCGTGCGCGAGATATATCGGCGATCCTCGAATCGTTTCTCGGTAGATAGTTAGTCGCGGTGACCGATGCCGATTTCAATTTTGCACTAGTGAAACTCGGGTAGACGCTGTACAAGACACCAGTCGTTGCACTATGCAAAACTCGTGCAACAAAACAGCTGTATATATAAATGTATATAGATATACACATAGCGTGCAGACGCCGACAGGCACGGAGACCGGTGGACGAGTGATTTCCAAGATTATCCCTATCTCCGTCTTTCTATTTGCTAGAACTCTCGCGGAATACAGCCTCACGATATTTTATTGCCCGGACTTAGATCGACGACAGATCCGAGATTTATTACCAAACCGGACCGCCTCTCCGTACGTGCAAGCTGTGCTCTCTTACCCACCGCGCACGAGTTATCGCGAATTTATTCAGACTATGATTCACCGACGTCCTTTATTATACCTGTGTACGACTTCGTTAATATCTTAAATAAGAAAAAAAACACATTGTCAGAGACGAATTTTCATACCCGGTTCATAATAATTTGATAGCTGGATCACACATTAGGGTAGAAGTTAAATGAACGGTGAAAGTTGGGACTTTGCAAAAATCTTGGACCCGTAAAAAATTGTGTAAGGTTGCCGTTCGTCAAATTTTTTCGGTATCGTTGGAATTGTTTCGCCGGAACTATGTTAATCAATTCGCGAAAGTTTGGTCCCGATAACGCGGGAAGTTATTCCTGCAGTATTAATGCATTTTCCCGAGGAGTTTTGGGATTTTTTTTTCTGTCGATACAAGATAAAGAAAATTGTTGACGAAAAAATATGAGAGGTAAATGCCGCACGCTTTCTCCTCACGTGATCGACCGGTAATCATTCTTGGAAATCTATACACTGAAAAAAAATATCATTGATACATGTTAAATTTGCTTGCAGGCTGCCAAAGATATTAAAAAGTTGTTTCAATTCTACTCTGAATTCGTACAATGTCATACCGGATTGAAACGATAATATGTCACCTTGACAGTCTTGCCGTCGTTGTTTCAATATCATATGGATTTGTAAGAATTGAAAGTAGAATTGAAACAAACATTTTTTTTTCGGCAGCCCGCAAGCGAATTTTTTTTCAGTGTACTTTAAAGCGTGGGAGGAAAATTAATAAATAATTCCTTTTTGAGAAACACTTTATATATAATTTTTTTTCCGAAGACTTTGGCAATTTTTTTTTCTGTCGATAAGACAATATTTAAAAAAATGAGAGATGTGAATAACGCACGCTTTCTTCTCGCGTGATCGATTACGGGGACAAGGATACACGGGTGTTTAATGAAGTCGATACGGCGATGCGATGGAACCGAATGAGCTGCCGACTCGATCGGTAATGGCTTACGTGTACCGCCGCGGATGTATTACAGCCGCCAATTTCATTAGTCCCGTCTTTCGTCCTCGATCGTGCGATAAGTGAGCCGCGAACGAACTCGTGGATCCTGATGACTCTCGAGAAATCAAAAGGACCGAAGGTGAATAAAGCGCGGTGCGCCGTTCGGCGTGACTCGACGAAAATTTTTCGAGTTCCGCGTCGCGAATTCTCATAATCGAATCTACGGTCCAGTTACATCGGCTCCTCGGTGCGTGAGCGATGTGTTTTTCTTAACTGGCTCTTCGCCCGCGAGGCGGTGTGGTCCGTACGTCCGAAAGGTCAATCTCTGCGCGGCAAACTCGGCCCAAAATCTCGACATGAACGTGAGTCGACGATTGAGAAAAAAAAAAGAAACTTGGCCGATCCGTTTTGAAGAGGATAATTTTGTCTCGATTATAATCCTACCTTCCTCGGTCATTGCTATTAACTATTTTTTTTATCCGTTAAAGGGTTACAGGTTTTGCTACCGACAGAGTCTGTCATTGATTTTTCGATCGAATTGAATTCAACTAAGGGTTCGATTAAGGCCACAGTAAATGGCCAAAAACGTATGCATATTTCGAAATTTTGAAAGTGGAAAAATGAGAAGGGGGACTCTTACCTTTTTTTGACGAAAATGGTAAAAAAAAAAAAAAAATAGAAATTTTCATAACGCTTCCTCATAAAAGCTGAAAATGGAAATTTTCATATCGCTTCCTCATAAAGTTGAAAATTGAAATTTTCATATCGCTTTCTCATAAAGTTCCTTTAATCGCGAAGCTTCCTCTATGAGGAAGCCAAAAGCCAAAAATACAGAAAATGCTTCCTCATAAAAGAACTTCGCGAATAAAGGAACCTTATGAGAAAGCGATATGAAAATTTCAATTTTCAACTTTTTTTTATATAAGACCATCAAGGGCTAAAGAATTTGTTGAAGTATATCGGTACAAATTTGCACAAAAGTCGATCATCCTCGTGAATTGGTAATAAAAACTATATTTTTGTATTTAATTTTTTTAGGGATTGAAGGATTACAGATTTAGTTACCGACGGAGTCCCCCAATGAATTTTCCATCGAATGTAATTGAATTAAAGAAGCGAACGATAAGGTTCGATTAAGTAGCAGCGGAGTTTTCATTTCTGCCGGGACGTTGGCTGGCGCCTTCGTTCGGCAAGAGTAATCAACGAAATTGCAAAACGTTACCGTTATCTCGAAGCTAGACTTATTACACGCCAGGTAAGTAGGTACACAATCTGATTAGTGAACGCGAGAACTCAACGATGGCCCCGCGGATGAGCGATAAAAAGGAAGGAGAGGAAAAAAAAAGAAACAGAGAAGCGAATTCATTAAAATGCCCCGTTCCGTCGGCGCATCCTCTTTCCCGCCGTCTCATGCCTGGCGCGGTCCTATCGCAATAATTCAAACGGGAAGGGACTGCCCGAAGCACTTCCGGTCTTAAAAAAAAACAATAATAATAATAGTAATTTTAAAAAACCGAGTTCCCAAATTTTTCTACGTCGACCAATAAAATCAAGCGATTTTTTCTCCATACCAGAACACCCCTAAGGTGGGGATAAAGATCAACGTAACCTCGGAATATTTTCAAACATTTTTTATCCGAAACGGTTATATAATATAAAAAATGAATTGCGCGGCCAACTGCGTACGTGATCAACGCAGTGCGCGGCGCAATTCGTTTATCATTTTATAGGCTCGTTTTTCTGAGTTAAATGGATTCAACATTTTTTATCTGCGTCTCTCGCACTCATAATAGTTTAAGAAAAATATTTTTACGAAACTTCGCATTCCGATTTAAAGAAATTATTTTTTTACTGTGCAGATGGAGCTTGGGTTTCGAGACAGCGCCATCGTAATTCTGTGAGAGCGAGAGGAGTTTGGACTCCCCTTAAGAATAAATTCTGCACCGTAAAAATAAATTGTAAATTTAATGCACTGAAACTTGAAACTCGCTAACATTATTTCCATTAATTGAACATTAATGCACGTTTGCTTGTAAAATAAAAATACCACATATAAAAATTACAAATCTTTTGTTTCAAATTTACAAAAATGTTCACGAAAAATCCAAAATTTACAGTAAAATCCTAACCCGCATGTCAAATATCAGAAACAGTTTATCTAAAAAAAAGCTTCCAATACAATTCTTTAATTTCCACCAAAATGTTTATGCACAGTCTAAACAATTTCCGATCCGATTTCTTTTAATTAAAAAAAAATCCCTTTTCACCCGAACCCGATGAAACTTTCCCCCCCTCACTAAGAAAGTACCTCTCGTTTTAAGGCCCCCCTAAGGACAGGTGGGGGGGGGGGAGGGGGCGATGAAAAACCGTATCATTGTGAAAGCACAACACAGAATCGTAGCAGGTCGGGCCTTCCGTTGTGCGTCAGCAGTTCGAGGGGCCGCGGGGGCCGCGCCGAAGACGCTTGGCCTGGCGGCACGAGGTGCATCCACATGGTACCTAGAGAGCTCTCTGTACATAACGCATGCAACAGGGGGAGAGCCGCCCGTTTGCTCGGCATAAAGCAGTGCCCTCGCTAGGAAATAAGAAATTTTCTGAGATGTGCCGAGAATGAGGGAGCCCAAGAGGAAGAGGGGGCGGGAGGAGGAGGGGGAGGGGGGAGGGGGAGGGTGGGGGAGAGAGGGAGAGAGCAATGAGCGAGGGAGGAGACCTCTAGCCGAGCGGCGAACATAGTTAATTTAGATTGTATCGCGTGAGAAGCAGGAAATGACGAAATATCCTGAGTGCCGAGTTACACCGCGAACGAGCCGCCTCCTTGCTCGCCTCCTGGATATACTGTACCTATAGTGGTATTATAGAGTCGGTTCTCTCTTCGGGTTACAGTAGGTAGTACTTCCCTCCCCCTGCTTCCCCCCACCCCTCCCCTTCCGACGAGGTGCACTTCTCTCCGTAGCCGACGTGCTTCTCTCCTCGACGGATTCTCTCGCGACCTCAGCAGCGCGCCTACCTGCAACTACCTGCTGCCTGGCGTGTGGCTCTCGCGGACGACGACGAGGAGGAGGACGACGATATGAAACCGTGCGTTACCGGCTCACGCGAGGGAATGACTATCGTACGGGCTCCTCTACCTTCCACCTTCGACCCTCTTTCCCTCGTGCGTTTCACTTCGGTACTCGCGGCCTCGGATGGACGGGAGCTTTAAAAGAAGACGTAGAGCCGATCGAAAATATTGCAGCGGTTTAGCTGGTTGGTTGGTAATTTTGAAGGTGAGGGGTGTTTTTGGGGTTCTACCTTTGACCTTTTCCGCACTAATTTCAGTTCGGTACTCGCGGACTTGGATGGACGGGAGCTTTAAAAGAAGACGTAGAGCCAATCGAAAATATTGCAGCGGTTTACCTGATTGGTTGGTAATTTTGAAGGTGAGGGGTGTTTTTGGGGTTCTACCTTTGACCTTTTCCGCACTAATTTCAGTTCGGTACTCGCGGACTTGGATGGACGGGAGCTTTAAAAGAAGACGTAGAGCTAATCGAAAATATTGCATCGGTTTACCTGGTTGGTTGGTAATTTTGAAGGTGAGGGGTGTTTTTGGGGGTTCTACCTTCGACCTTTTCCGCACTAATTTCACTTCGGTACTCGCGGACTTGGATGGACGGGAGCTTTAAAAGAAGACGTAGAACCGATCGAAAATATTGCATCGGTTTACCTGGTTGGTTGGTAATTTTGAAGGTGAGGGGTGTTTTTGGGGGTTCTACCTTTGACCTTTTCCGCACTGATTTCAGTTCGGTACTCGTGGCCTCGGATACAGGGGAGCTTTATAAAAACATATAACTGATCGAAAATATTGCATCCGTTTGCTTTGAAGGTAAAGGTAGCTTTTCTACTTTCTACCTTCGACTTTCTTTCCCTCGTTGTTTTTCACTTCGGTATTTGTGGCCTCGGGTACACGAGAGCTTTAAAAAAAGATACACACGATCGGAAATATTGCATCGGCTTACCTTGGTGATCGGTAACTTCGCCGGTAAAAATAGCTCTTCTACCTTCCACCTACGACCTTCTTTCCCTCGTTTATTTCGGAATTCGTGGCCTCGGATACATGAGAGCTTTAAAAAAACATACACCCGATCGAAAATATTACTCGGCCGATCGCTAACTTCCCCGGTAAAAATAGCTCTTCTACCTTCCACCTTCGACCTTCTTGCCCTCGTTTCTGTCGGTGTTCGTAGCCTCGGATACACGAGAGCTTTAAAAAAAATGTAGACCTGATCGATAATTTTGCTTCGATTTACTCAGCCGATCGGTAACTTCCCCGGTAAAAATAGCTCTTCCACCTTCCACCTACGACCTTCTTTCCCTCGTTTATTTCGGAATTCGAAAGCTTTAAAAAAAAACATACACCCGATCGAAAATATTGCTTCGGTTTACTCGGCCGATCGGTAAATTCCCCGGTAAAAATAGCTCTTCTACCTTCTTTTCCACACATGTTTCATTCTTTCCCTCACATGTCACATGTGACATCAGATGCACCACAGCTATAAAAAAAACAGACACTCGATCGGTAACTTTGCCGGTGAAGGTAGCGACTGACATGATCGGCCGGTCAAACAGCGAGTCTGATCGGCAATGCCGTTTTAGCGATGAAACTTAAAAATCCGGCCGATTAAATCGGCAACTTTTCCGTCTACAGGAAGCTTTAATTAGACACGGTTTTAACGATCGGTCGTCTCGTTTGCGTTTGGGAATAAATGAATAAGGACGAATCGAGGACGAGGGAGAATAATTGATGGGACGCTCAGGGGAGAGAAGACTGCAACGTTCTCCACGAGCGCAGCTCGAAACTCGAATGCAACGAGAGCTCTTCTTGGCGAACCGGGACCGGAAGTGACGCTGCGTTCGTTCGCCACGCCTCATCAAAGACGCGAGAGAGAGCGGAGAGCAAGAGAGAGAAACTGCTTTGAGCGTTACAGGGTTCGTCATTTTGGGGCGTGACACGCCACGAGCACTGCACGCTCCCTCGCGCGAAGATCGCTCAGAGAAATCGATTTATATTCTACATTCACTGTGGTTAGACTGTCATTATAAAACAAGTTCAATCATTGTTATCTTCATTATCCTCAATGCCGATCTCACAAAAATTGTAGAAAAAATCATCATGTTTTTAAATCCCCTTACGGCCGCCTTCCAGGCTGACACAGTAAGGAGCGAGATTGATTAATTGATTTTATTAATGATTTTAAAAATAATAATAAAAATAGAAACTAAATAATAACTATAAAAATAAATAGTTATAGTATTCTCACACCCATTGGATAACTAATTAATCTGAATTAATCGATTAATGATGATGAATTAATCTGAGTTAATCGAAACCCCGGTAGTAAATTTCCTCGACATCCTCGGTCAAAACCAGAAGAAGAGGTGTATTCACATAAGATGTTTCCAAAAAAAAAAAAAAAATTTCTCGATTGGACAAAAAAAAAAAAATCATTGTTCGTGATCGGTACCGGAATAACTTCGACTAGATGAATCAGTTATCGATCCTGGAAGACTAAGCACAAAACCCCGCCGCTAAATTTCCTCGACGCCCTCGGTCAAAGCCAGAAGAAGAGGTGGTTCCACATAAGATGTTTCCACAAAAACAGAACATTTCTCGATAGGACAAAAAAAAACCATTGTTCGTGTTCGGTACCGGAATTACTTCGACTAGATGAATTAGTTATCGTCGCATAGATCCTCGAAGACTAAGTACAAAACACTAAGCACTAAATTTCCTCCACATCCTCGGTCAAAGCCAGAAGAAGAGGTGTTCCACATAAAATGTTTAAAAAAAAAAAAAAAAATTCTCGATTGGACAAAAAAAAAATCATTGTTCGTGATCGGTACCGGAATAACTTCGACTAGATGAATCAGTTATCGATCCTGGAAGACTAAGCACAAAACCCCGCCGCTAAATTTCCTCGACGTCCTCGGTCAACGCCAGAAGAAGAGGTGTTTCCACATAAGATGTTTCCAAAAAAAAAAATGCTCGTTGGAAAAAAAAAAAAATCATTGTTCGTGTTCGATACCGGAATAACTTCGACTAGATGAATTAGTTATCGATCCTGGAAGACTAAGCGCAAAACCCCGCCGCTAAATTTCCTCGACGCCCTCGGTCAAAGTCACAAGAAGATCGGTCGCTCGCTCGGTTGTATCACGCGCCCGAACGACGACGTCGGGAGGCCTACTTACACGCACACATATGCACAATCTACTCATACGCGATATACACATATGTGTGTAAGAGATCGCGGCGCCTGAAAACCTCCGGAGACAAGAAGAGGCCTCTCCGAAGGTAGAGCAGCGTGGGTGTACGCAGCAGCAGGCGGAGATACAAGCTGTTCTTGCTCTCGCAAATAGGCACAAGAAGCGTCGATACATCCCGAGATCTCGCGCGCTCTCTCGCGAACCCCTCGATTCTCCGACTCCTCCTCGCGATCGGGGCCTGGGCGAGATTCGCGCGACTCCTACAGGACTGCTTTACATCGTGTAATGCTCGTACCAGCCACCAATAAAAACCCTCCCCCCATTTTTTTTTTAGATCATATACATTCGGCGGGGGTTTTTTTCACCCCGATACAAGAACACGACGATTACCTCCCCGGCGAGGTGTATCCTCAGTGCGGCGTGTCGCCCGTTCCACTTCCGTGGCGCTCGGACACTCCTGCTCGCCCAATTAAACATTTGAGCAATGTGCACGCTAGTTGGCGAACTGAGTTATGCTTCCGACATTGGGATAATTTCGATCCGCGGAGATGTTCGCAATCGCGAGGCGTGGAGATCCGGGAACATGTCGCGTTGCCGAAACGATAAGAGCCGTGTCTAGCATGTGTGGAGTCGGAGCATATGTGCTTCTGATTTTAGTCATGCGATATGTGTATAGATTTTCAATTTTTTTTTTTTTTTTATACGGGTAATTTCCATTTAAAGCAATTTTTTTTGCACATTTACATCCCTGCTGCTCACAACTCTAGGAGAAAACATCTCTCCGAATTTGAAAATCCTAAATCAGTCCCATATGCTACATTTTCGAGATTTAGGCATTCATAGCATATGGGAGTGAATGCAGTGCACTATACGGGAGTGAATACAGTGCACTATATAGGGAACGTAGGGCGAAACGGGCCAAAAGAAATAGTAAATTTGCATTTTCGTGATGAGAGGAATAGGACAAAATATACCCAGCTTATCTCCGATAATAATGACAAAAACCGGGTACTGGGGAAAAAACGGGTCACCGAAAGAAAGCTGGCTGGTTGTCGACACTCATATATGAGTGCCGACAACAGAATGTAAAAAAAAGAGATCATATCAAAAAGATTGGGAGTTCGCGAAGCGCGCGGTCATTGCTAGTGCATGTATAGAATTTCTTTCTTTTTATAAGTATATATAAGTAATTTTAATTTACCGCAATTTTTTTATAGGGAGACGTAAATCTTTCCCCCGAAACCTCTTGTAATAAAAAAGCGACCAATTGCTCGGTGTCTAGCGCACGGTAAATCGACTAATCGCGAGGCGTGGAGATCCGGGAACATGTCGCATTGCCGAAACCATAAGAGCCGTATCTTACACGTGCAGAGACGAAGCATACACCCTTCTGGTTCTAGTCGTGCGATGTGTCTATAGGGGTTTTTTTTTTTTTTTTTTTTTTTTGTGGCAAAAGTTCTTGGACCTCTGATGAACTACGGAGGTGGACATTTCGGTTGACGGCGAAGTATGCTGTCGTCGCGTTTGTATTACAGGCCGCGTTGACGGGAGCTCAGCTCGTAACTCGTATGGGCGTGGCTGCACGTAACGATGACTGACTTTCCGGTATTCGAGGATTTTCCTCGTGCATTCGCGGAGGTGCTGTTCGGATTATTATCTTGAGGAATGTTCGGAAGAAATAAATGAAGATGTAAAAAAAATTAATAATGTAGAAGCATACATTTTCATGCTCTCCGCGCCGAACATAAATCGGCCGTAAGTTTCGGCCCAAAGTCCATGCCGGACATTCCTAACAGTCATTAACGAAATATCATATCCTGTATAAAAAAAAAATAAAAAAATTCCAGCGATCCAAAAAAAAGCATCCGCTTATCCGCTTAAAAAAAAATTAGACAAAGATGCAACGATGCAAAAAAAAAAACAAAAACATCCGTTTATCTCACCATCAACCCCTCGCGTCGATTTATCCTGCCCCAGAAATGAAACGAAGAAAAAAAAAAGTAGAATTCCATTTTCATGATTTCCGCGCCAAACATAAATCCACCGTAAGTTTCGACCCAAAGTCGAAGCCCGACATTCCCAACAGCAATTATCGAAATCTCACATCCGGTATCAAAAAAAAAAGAAAAAAAATCCACCGATGCAAAAAAAAATCCGTTTATCTCACCATCGAGCCCCGCGTCCATTTATCCCGCGCAAGAAATGAAATGAAGATAAAAAAAAGACCACATACCGAGCTCCGAAGTGCTTAATGCGTGCTCGCATTCGCCTATAATACGATGAATGTTCTCTTATAGGGATAAAAGAGGCGCGTAACGAGCTGTAGGACTGCGCATATATATATGCATACAGGGACGGTGGTGCAGAATTTTCTCGTTCTCCGTCGTGCATAGCCGGACTGGTACTCGATTGCGATTTGCGTATGAATCCCGAGCAGCCGCCGCGGCGCACGGTGGTCGATCGCATATAAAATCTGGCCTCGGATGCCGATAAGGAGGGCGGCCTCATGGACTGCTGCACCGAAGCCTCTCGCGCTCTCCTGCGTATATAGAAAAGTATAGAAGAAGCCTTCCGCACCGCTGCCGTTCCCTCTACCGGCGGCAGCGGCTCTCCGCGTGGCCTCAGAGGGCATAGAATAATCCGCGATGTGTAGTTTTAACTCCTACATATATATGTACATATGTATACATATATATGTATGTATGTATGTATGTATGTATGTATATGTGTATGTATAGGAGAGCGTAGCATATAGTTTTAACTCCTCGGAGCTCCTCTCGCGTGTGTGCGTGTGTGAATGTGTACACGCAGCGCACGCGGCGAGATGCCGCGCGTCGATGTGGGGCTAGGGTTATTAGCCCAGAAAGCAAGGCCCCCGCTTCCGGTGCAGGCACTTTAGTTGGAGCGAGTTTCTTAACCCCTTCTTGCGCGACTCTCCCGTACCAGAGAGGTAGCACACCAAGTGCCTTTTGCCTAGCCTCGCTTGGCCCGATGATGGCCGGCCCCCCTCGCCCTCCCCCCCCCCCCCCCCCCGGGTCGCTTCAACGGCGGGACGAGCGAATGCACCTATTTTCGACCGCAAAGCGGACTTTGGGCGAGGGATTTAAAAAATTTTGCTCGCAAGTCGAATGGGTTGATATTTTGTGTTATTGCAATTTTTTTTTTTTTTTCTTAATGGCGTCCGTAGCGGAGCTGGGCAGTACTTGAAGTACTGGGTGCTTGTTTGGTTCTTCAAGTACTTTTTTAGTACTTGAAGTACTTGTTTGGTACTTCAAGTACTTTTTGAGTACACGCTCGCATTGCAATTTTTTGACGAAATTTTTTTTCTTTTTAAAAAATTAATTGCAACGTATTACGATGTATTTTTGGGCGGTGAACACGAATTAGCTGGCCTTTTTGGACTAAAGTACAATGCGACATAAAGGGGCTCGATTTTATGCACGATTTTGTGCACTTTTTTGTGCTCTTGGCCGGCTAAAGCGGATTACACTCAGAAAAAAAATTTATTTGTCGGCCACCGTTTATTTGGTTTAAGTAAAATATTTATTTGATTTAAATAAATATTTATTTGATTTAAATAAATATTTATTTGATTTAAATAAATATTTATTTGATTTAAATAAATATTTATTTGATTTAAATAAATATTTATTTGATTTAAATAAATATTTATTTGATTTAAATAAAT
This sequence comes from Ichneumon xanthorius, assembly GCA_917499995.1. Lineage (NCBI taxonomy): Eukaryota > Metazoa > Arthropoda > Insecta > Hymenoptera > Ichneumonidae > Ichneumon > Ichneumon xanthorius. The sequence continues at coordinate 5,807,883 of OU824211.1, read as the reverse complement.
ATTTATTTAAATTACGTAAATAAATACTTCAATGAAATAAATATTTATTTAAATCAAATAAATATTTTACTGAAACCAAATAAACGGTGGCCGTCAAATAAATTTTTTTTCTGGGTGTAGCCGGCTAAAATAGTTTAGCCGGCGAAGACGGCTTAGCCGACCAAACTATAAGATCCATTAGCCGGAGAAGATATTTTAGCCGGCTAGGCCGGCCTATCCGTACAGCCCTAACAGCAATCGACTCGATTGATGTTAATTCATGCTCCTCCGAGAGACGAGTGTCCCGCATCGGAAACAGGAGCGTTTACCTCATTCAACTACAGCCGTATCTTGCGCAGCTCTCCCTACTGCGCGGTAAGTATAGTGTAAATGCATAAAAGAGGATGCGCACCTTCCCCCACTTTGCGAAATTAACATTTTTTTTTCTCTCCCCGTGGGGTGGTAGAGTCCCACGACCCCGCGGCTCTCCGGATCTTACGAAATTTGTCGTTGCATATGCATGTGCGATATCTCCCTCGAAAGATGTGTCCACATCGCGGATTCTCCCATTTTACACACCAAATCCGAAACTTCGGTACTTCGGCAATATTTTTTTAATGTTTTGTTTACCTCGCCCTCGACACTTCTTACAATAAAATGTGTAATCCTTTCGTCCATTTAAACTCCCTCCCTAGAACTCCCACGAATGAGAAATTTTATTTAATGATGACGATTTTTTTTTCTTGATTTTTATTCTATTTTATTTCTTCTGCGATCAGTGTAGCATTGTTGCATATATATATATATATATATAGTATGACATCCCCCTCGAAAGATGTGCTCACATCGCAGATTCTCCATTTTACACACCAAATCCGAAACTTCGTTAGTTCGGAAAGATTTTTTATTAATTTTTTACCTCATTTCGGCAGATCTTACAATAAAATGTCCAACCCTCTCGTCCACTCGAGCTCCCTCCCGAGAACTCCCACATACGAGAAATTGTATTTAATGACGCCGATTTTTTTTCTTCTTTTCATATCATACATTTTATTTCTTCTGCAATCAGTTGCATCGTTGCATATATATAGTACGACATTCCCTTCGAAAGATGGACACATCGCGGATTCTCCCTTTTACACACCAAATCCGAAACTTCGTTACTTCGGAAAGATTTTTTATTAATTTTTTACCTCGTTTCGGCAGATCTTACAATAAAATGTCCAGCCCTCTCGTTCACTCGAGCTCCCTCCCGAGAACTTCTACATACGAGAAATTGTGTTTAATGACGCCGATTTTTTTCTTCTTTTCATATCATATATTTTATTTCTTCTGCAATCAGTTGCATCGTTGCATATATATAGTATGACATTCCCCTCGAAAGATGTGTCCACATCGTTGATTCTCCATTTTACAAACCAAATCCAAAACTTCGCTACTTCGGAAAGATTTTTTATTAATTTTTTACCTCGTTTCGGCAGATCTTACAATAAAATGTCCAGCCCTCTCGTCCACTCGAGCTCCCTCCCGAGAACTCCCACATACGAGAAATTGTGTTTAATGACGCCGATTTTTTTTCTTCTTTTTTTCATATCATACATTTTATTTCTTCTGCAATCAGTAGCGTGTATCAGCGGCTGAAACGAGAGTGTCGGCACGCAATAAACCTAAGCCCGCCGCCCGCGCGATCCTTCCATTGGCCGGAATAGATTTTTTTCTAGGGATAATGACGATTATTGTGCGACCGGAGTATCGCACGAATCTACAACTACTCTAACCGTGCCGTAATGCCTATCCGCGGCTCCACGAGTTGCGCGCACGTTTCCTACACAGAATCATACATTCGCAGTCCTCGTCTCTCGCCCTCTCCCCCCTTCTGTTTATTCGCTTCTATATATAGTCAATTTTTTTTTTTTTTTTTTTTTTGTTCCTTATAGCCACGCAATTTTTCTAACGGTTCATGTCGCACCTGGGTGCGTCGGGAGTCACGAAGAAGTCGGAGGTCACTGTACCTTGAGTACCGGGAGCGCGCAGCGCGCGGACCGCTTTTGCCCCGCAATGCGGAGAGCGCGGAATGCCTCGAACGTATAAATTTTTGCCTCCTTATTTTGCAGCGGGAGGGCGAAGAGCGAAGAAGAATAAAAAAAAAAAATGAAGAGGAGGAAGAAAAAAAAGAGGCAACAACGACGGGAAAAACTAACGCGCGTTAATCGCCCGCACCGTCCGCCAGACCGACGATCCTCGGGCGTGTACGCCTCACTCACGTTCTCACGCTGTTATCTTCGTTAATGACGTCACGGTATCAAATTTCTCAGGTTAACGAAGAAAACTGGTTGACGATATAATTACCCGGAAGACTGGGTATATATATGACTCAACATTACACCGTCCTATCTAATGATATTGTAACACGCGGAAAAATTATTAATTTTTTTGTTGAGATTGCTTCAGGGAAACATTTAATCGGAGGGAGCTTGATGAAGCTTCTCGCGTCCAATCTGCACATGAGCTATTTTATATGGGGGGTTTTTTTTTTATATATAGTGTTGGATTATAATTTACAATGCAGTGCGATGAGCGAGGGAAACCGTTAAGTGGGGCCAAAGATTTAGTCCTGGATGCGTGTTGTATGGCTTGTTGGGCGTACGGAGTACGGACTGCGGGTACATTGAGAATAAAAATTGGTTGGTTTAACTAAAAGTCGTATTTGCATCAATTTATTCACGATTTTTCGATTGAAACAGACATTTTTGTTGTACCAACTAAATACACTTTTGCACTTATGTCACCGCGCATTTGCTAATCTATCCATTTCTGTTTCTCAGTGTATGGGGATGTGTTTTATACCCTATCCTATTTAATGATCTAATGTTCCTATCTTAAAATATCCTATCGAATGACATTGTAACACGCGAAAAAGTTAATAATTATTTGTTAAAATTGCTTCAGGGAAACATTTAATCGGAGGGAGCTTGATGAAGCTTCTCGCGTCCAATCTGCACATGAGCTATTTTATATGGGGGGGTTTTTTTTATATAGTGTTGGATTATAATTTACAATGGAGTGCGATGAGCGAGGGAAACCGTTAAGTGGGGCCAAAGATTTAGTCCTGCGTGCGTGTTGTATGGTTTATTGGACGTATGGAATACGGACTCCGGGTACATTGAGAAAGAAAATTGTTTGGTTTAACTAAAAGTCGTATTTGCATCAATTTATTCAAGATTTTTCGATTGAAACAGACATTTTTGTTGTACCAACCAAATACACTTTTGCACTTATGTCACCGCGCATTTGCTAATCTATCCATTTCTGTTTCTCAGTGTATGGGGATGTGTTTTATACCCTATACTATTTAATGATCTAATGTTCCTATCTTAAAATATCCTATCGAATGACATTGTAACACGCGAAAAAGTTAATAATTATTTGTTAAAATTGCTTCAGGGAAACATTTAATCGGAGGGAGTTTGATTAAGCTCCTTGCGTCCAATCTGCACCTGAGCTATTTATATGGGGATTTTTTTTTTTTTTATAGTGTCGGATTATAATTTACAATGGAGCGCGATGAGCGAGGGAAACAGTTAAGTGGGGCCAAAGATTTAGTCCTGGGTGCGTGTTGTATGGTTTGTTGGGCGTACGGACTGCGGGTATGTGGATGTCTTTGGTATAGCGGATCGTCTCCGTGCTCGACGTAGTGACCCTCTTCGTCACACATCGTGAGCTTACTCGGCTCCCGGCTTCGACACGGGTCACAGGTGAGGGATTCGCCGCAGTCCGGAGAGATCTCTTGAACTCACCGGGGACTGTAATACTCCGTGGCTCTCCGTCACAGTTAAATGTAGGTGGAGAACGGGGCGAAACGAACCAGTGACGTCAGTTCGAGATTAGAGTTTTTTTTCTATCGCGTCGCGTTTCTATGATCGGGTCATATCAATACAACTATTATTATTACAACTTTGTGCCTTGGTAGTAATTATTACAGTGTAAAGCGCTGGTATTGAAAACGCCAGTTCGATTTTCCAAAATTTGTCCCTATTGAAGAATTTTCTTCTTTCATCGAAAGTTCGTCCACTTTATACCGAAATTCGGCCACTCTTCTCTAGCGGTTCTGCGCCCACCAGCTTTGACGGATCGATACGTAGCGAAGAAAAATATGTATACATTATTCCTCCCCCTCGGTTATCCACGTGGAAGGCGAACGGATGTCTAGTGTGTAAGTAACACCTAAAATGAACATTTGAATCGATCTCTATGGCCGGGTCATATTCACCACATCATACCTCGGTTAAAATTGTTATTAAAATATAATTGCGCCAATTATTGTTATCATAGTGCGATCGACAGTATTCGCCAGTTCATGTTCCAAAATTTGCCCCCATTCAAGATTTTATTTTTGTAGAAAATTCAGCCACTTTTTACCGGAATTCGGTCACTTTTGTCTAGCAGTTCTGTGTCTAGCAGTTTTCACGGGTTGACACGTACCGCCTACGAGAGTCGAAGAAAAATATGTATATATTTTTCCTCCCACTCGGTTATCCACGTACTGTAACGTGGAAGGCGAACGGATGTCTGGTGTGTAAGGAACACCTAAAATCAAAATTTGAATCGGTCACCTCTCTATGGCCGGGTCATATTCACCACTTCATACCTCGGTTAAAATTGTTAATATCATTTTGCCAATTATTGTTATTATAGTGCGAATCGACAGTATTGGCTACTTCATGTTCCAAAATTTGTCCCCATTCAAGATTTTTTTTGTTTTAGAAAATTCGGCCACTTTTTACCGGAATTCGGTCACTTTTGTCTAGCAGTTCTCTGTCTAGCAGTTTTCACGGGTTGACACGTACCGCCTACGAGAGTCGAAGAAAAATATGTATATATTTTTCCTCCCACTCGGTTATCCACGTGGAAGGCGAACGGGTGTCCGGTGTGTAAGGAAAACCTAAAATCAAAATTTGAATCGGTCACCTCTCTATGGCCGGGTCATATTCATCACTTCATACCTCGGTTAAAATTGTTAATATCATTTTGCCAATTATTGTTATTATAGTGCGAATCGACAGTATTGGCTACTTCATGTTCCAAAATTTGTCCCCATTCAAGATTTTTTTTTTGTAGAAAATTCGGCCACTTTTTACCGGAATTCGGTCACTTTTGTCTAGCAGTTCTCTGTCTAGCAGTTTTCACGGGTTGACACGTACCGCCTACGAGAGTCGAAGAAAAATATGTATATATTTTTCCTCCCACTCGGTTATCCACGTACTGTAACGTGGAAGGCGAACGGATGTCTGGTGTGTAAGGAACCGCTAAAATGGTGTTCGCTCTTATCCGGGGATCTAGAGCGGCGATGCGAGGAGAGGCACGCGGAGGGCTACGCGCTCAGCCGAGGGGGCTGGTACGACGGCACTCTTCACCGAGGCTCCCGCTCGCTCGGTTGGCTGACTCCTTGGGACTCTTGTGCCTGCTTGGCTTTTGCTTCTCGGACGGCAGCGGCACCCATCAGCAGTTCGCTCGGTTAGTGCCGTTACCGGAAAGAGGCCACACGGGTTCGCCGTTCCCCGCAACTGTGGAAACCTCGAACTTTCCTCGTAATGAGAAATCCACAGTGAAAAATGACAAACGCAATTAAAGCGGCAGGCGCGCTCCGCGACGCGGGCAGGTCACGGATCCAGGCATCTCCCCTTGAAGCGTGCAGCGACTGCCACTCATCGCGAACATACATTTTTCTTGCGAAAATTTACTGGGGCAAAACGGACCACTATTTTTTAACCAATTTTTCTCGAGCGACGATTACAAAAATTTCATCTGGAATTAAGGGCGCTGGTCCATTTCGCCCCCAGACTTAGTATTAATGGCAGAATTGTTTTTATGACTCATTTAATGAGGTAATTTAATGAATGTCTTTTTTGCGAAACGTTGAGATGTAATATACCGGATTTTGTACATGTAGGCGGATCCAATCATCTTCCCTTGAAGCGTGCAGCAACTGCCACTCATCGCGAACATGCATTTCTCTTGCGAACATTTATCGGGGCAAAACGGACCATTTATATACAGTTTTCCTGATACATGATAACAAAAATTACATCAAAATGAAGGATGCTGGTCCATTTCACCCGCCCCTCCCTAGACTCAGTATTAATCGCAGAAAAGTTTTAATGACATTCGGCTAAAAAACGTCATCTCGACAGAGTGACACTTAATGAACATGTTTTTACCAAAACCATCTTTTTACCAAAATCTAAAATCACCGAATTTTGTACAACACGATTTAGCTATGGATTTAGGATTAATCGCAGGCTCGTTTTAATCTCTGGATCTTCGGCGGAAACTTGTCCCGCTTAGAGTCGTTCTCTCGTCTCCCACACACTCACACATATATAAAATAGTTGGCCCCGTTGGTGGCGACGAGGAGAGGAGCAACAACGGAAACGGTGCGGCGGTACCGCAACATTTCACTTTTTCGCAACATCGCACGCCGCGCGGCCGCCTAAAAGTGTTGCACGACTTCCTAAGCGCGTCCGTTGCTTATATTACCGGAACGAGTACTCGTAAAAAAAAATGTAAAAAAAAAAGAAAAAGGAGATTCGAACGGTGCGTCGGAGGGCACAGCGGCCACACCGCCTCTCGTACCCGTAAGTTTTCCCCACTTAGGCGCGATCTCCGACATGCCGACAGATATGCGTGATGCCGATCATTACGCCGCCATTAAAATTACAATTTTCATTCATAATTCATTCAAGCTGTAATTACACGGTTCCTAACGCCGTGGGAAAACGCCCCGCCGTGCGCTAGATAGAGCCGGGACGAGAGAGTCTCGCTGTGCGATCTCCTCGGGAGGTTTTCCTGCTGCGCCGTCGATCGAACCACCCGTATTACGAATATCTATGTTACCTAAATATTTATTTATTTATTTATTTATTTATTTATTTACTTACTTATTCATTTATTTATTTATTTATTTATTTACTTATTTATTTATTTATTTATTTATTTATTTATTTATTTATTTATTTATTTATCGTTATTGTCCCCCGCTTCTCAAAGCTCTGCCTTATAGCGGGTCGGCTCGGTTAATGCATAATTACTGAATCCTGATTTTTTCTTTTTTTTGTCCATTTCTGTTTTTATTTGTCCTTACGCACCGAGCCAGTCTCCCCATTTTGCGGCTGCATCGCTTTCGCCTTAGTCTTACAACTAAAGGCATAAGGAAACTGCAAAAAACCTATGCCGATACTGTCGGTATCAGATTCGCTTCACGGCACCGAAGCTACGTCCAGTTTCGCCGAGAATGTAAACATGGACTTTGTTTATATGTATTGGTAAAAAAGCAATTTTTTATATGTATTGGTAAAAAATAATTTCTTTTATATGTATTGGTAAAAAAATTTTTTTTTTATATGTATTGGTAAAAAAGCAATTTTTTTATGGTTGATAGAATTTAATTATTACGAAACTATTATTAATTCACCGCTCGACAAATCTTTCATCCGAACCCTCTTGTAACAAAAAGGCACCGATTGCTCGTTGTCTAGCGCACGATAAATCGTGTCCGATCAGCCCCACATAGTTTTACGGCACATCAACTGCCCAATAAGCAGAAAAAAAATCGAGAGTATTTTATTTATACTTCTCGGTAAAAAAAATATAAAAAAATCTTTTTTATGACTGATAGAATTATTATGACATTTTTTAAATTTACTTCTGGGAAACTCTTCCATCGAGCCCTTCTAAATAAAAGAACAGACCAATTGCTCGGTGTCCAGCGTAAATCGGTCCCGATCACTCCCACATAGTTTGGTGGCGCATCAGGCACCCAATAAAAAGAAACAAATCGAGACAGCCAAAGAGACATATATATAAATGCATATATATATATATCAATAGCAATAATGTGTATCGAGAGCCTATAGGGCCGCTTCCTTCGATTCGTTTTCGCTTTATCTCGAACGTTTCTCTCCCGGGACACCGGAGCTGCGATAGGGACCTTCCGGGCATTTCCATTCTCTAACTACACTATATAATACTCGACGTGTTTCACGAATACGCAGTTTCCTCGGCACCTTTCCTGCCCATTACGATTAATTGCATCCTGTTCTCGGTATTATAAAATTCGAGCCTCCCGTACAGAAACAGTTTTCTCCCGTTTCCGCGAAAAAGGGTGAAACGAGCGGATCCAACAGGAGCAGCTGCGCGCGCACATCCAGAGCAACGGCAGCAACACATCAGCGAAAAAGGGATGAAAAAAAGGCGGGGAAAAAAGAAATAAAGATCGCGGAGGCTGGCTTCCTTATCTCCGAAGGCATGGCGGTTTCGCACGCAAAGTCTCGAAGCTTTATTTATCGCCGGTCTCGCGGACACTCGTATAGAACGAACACAGCACTCGTGGCTTGCGCGCACCGCGGTTCCGCGCTGGTCCGGCAACGGGGAACTTTTTTCCTTTTTTTGCCATTTTTTTTTTTTTTTTTTTTTATACCGCGATTCCCGGTCTCTTCTTCCTGAAGCCGGGGCGCTTTACATTCCTTTTCGAAGTCTCCCGGGACCCTCGCTGCTGATACAGACCCGCGGGACTCTTATTTATGCACCGGACGCTTCTATACTGTAGCTGCGTACCTACCGTCAGCTACTATACGTCGCTTCAACCATCCCTTTGCAGCCCTCCTTCCTCCTACCACTCCGGGGCCCCCTTAAGGATCTCGACAATTTTAATTCACAATCGGAGCAAAGTATAAATTTTATTTCCAGCGAAACGATCGGTAAGAGTCTTCTCGTCGTGGGTGGGGCTGCTCGATCGAGCCGAAGGATAACACCACCCCTTACTAGAAATCACTGATTGAAATACAACTATAAAAAAATCGAACTTTAATTTCATTAAATTTGATTAAATTACTTTTCTTTATTTGCCGATTATCGATAGACGCAGCTTTTATACTACAGCTACAATATGTCGCTTCAACCATCCCTTTGCAGCCCTCCTTCCTCCTACCACTCCGGGGCCCCCTTAAGGATCTCGACAATTTTAATTCACAATTGGAGCAAAGTATACATTTTATTTCCAGCGAAACGATCGGTAAGAGTCTTCTCGTCGTGGGTGGGGCTGCTCGATCGAGCCGAAGGATAACACCAACCCTTACTAGAAATCACTGATTGAAATACAATTATTAAAAAATCGAACTTTAATTTGATTAAATTACTTTTTTTTATTTGCCGATTATCGATAGACGCAGTTTATACATTCGATTTATATTATCTATAGACGCAGCTGCAATACGTCGCTTCAACCATCCCTTTGCAGCCCTCCTTCCCCCTACCACTCCGGGGACTCCTTAAGGAACTCGACAATTTTAATTCACAATCGGAGCAAAGTATAAATTTTATTTCCAGATTCGGATCGGTAAGAGTCTTCTCGTCGTGGGTGGGGCTGCTGGATCGAGGTGACGGATAACACCAACCCTTACTAGAAAACACTGATTGAAATACAACTATAAAAAATCGAACTTTAATTTCATTAAATTTGATTAAATGACTTTTCTTTATTTGCCGATTATCAATAGACGCAGTTTATCAAAATAAGATGTGCCTTTCAATGAAATTGGAGATGATTAATAGTGTTCAGTAAAGAGCGATATCTATCCAATATAGAATGACTTTTAGCTACAATACGTCGCTTCAACCATCCCTTTGCATCCCTCCTTGCCCCTACCATCCCGGTCTCCCTCATGGATCTCGACAATTTTTATTCACGATCGGAGCAAAGTATTCAAGTTTCCAGCGAAAAGATCGGCAATAGTCTTTTCGTCGTGGGTGGGGCTGCTCGATCGAGGTCAATAATAACGTTAACCCTTACTTGGAATCACCGATGCAAGTGCAACTATAAAAATCGATATTTAAAAATGAACATTTTTTTGCCGATTATCGATAAAAGCAATTTATCGAAACAAGATGTAACTCTCAATGAAACTGGACACAATTCATAGTAGCCAGTGAAGAGCGATATCTATCCTATATCGAGTGACTGGATGAAATTGATGCTTCGCATGTGTGGCTCAGCTCGGCGCGAAACAGAATCCAAGATCGTCTTACCGATCGATAAATCGATCCCGATCGAAAACTGATATTTCACTGTGCGCGCGCACGCTGCCGCTGCTCGTCGCGTCGCTCGAGCACTCGCGGTGGGTGGAAAGTCCGTTGCTCGGATATAGAGATACTCGGTATTTCATTATCGTTAACATTCAGCGCGCGCGATGCGAGGATGATATTTAAAAATTGAAATAACCCCTTGCATATATTCATGCGGGCAACATTATCGAGGACGCATCGAACTCCCGACCGACAGGAATATCTCAGTGATGAATCATTTTAATCGTATTCGGATAAGAAAGTCAAGCGTCATCGTCGAGAAACTCCAAGTTCGGCGTCGTCGTTATAAGTTCCATCGGTTCAGTATTCGTCGCGACCCAACAATGAAATTTCATTTCGGGCGGACGAATTTCGAATGAAAAAACTAAAGAATAGAAAAAGATTTTTTTTTTTTACAAAATTACTCGCCTGTACTAAATTTCCATCGAAAAGTAACTTGTCTATACACACATCATCAAAGTTACTAATCAACAAATAAAAAAATAACCGAAGTTACAAATCACCAAAAGTAAAAGTGGCCAAAGTCACAAATGATCAAATTTAACAATAACCAATCACAAACGACCAATTTAAAAAATGTACAAAGTCACAAATCACCAAATTAGAAAATTACCAACACCCCAAATCACCAAATTGAAAAAATGACAAAATTTACAAATTACCGAATTACCTAATTTGATCGATTTTTTTATTTTTCAAGCTCCGGATTCCGAAATGACAAAATTAGCGACGTGAGAATCTTCTGGCGCCACCTCTCGCTAATTAAGCCAAGTAAAACGAAGGAATCGTCCGGCCTCTCGCGATGGTCTGCACGCGTGCCTGTACGACCATTTTTTTTTCTTTTTTATTTCATCCCACCTCTCCGGCTCGCTCTTTCATCCTTAAGATTATCAGGTCTAAACGAACGAGCTTTTCCACGGAGGTCTCATTCCCTTAAGGTTCCGGCCCCGAGATCCCTGTCAGTTATTGACCGCTCGCTGTTTAATTAACTAAACGCGGCGCAACGTTCGATAAACGGCACGTATCGGCAATAAACATAGTTCTGCCTCCAACGCTGACCGATAACGCAGCTCTTGTATCGAGTCGTCGATGTTTTCTTGCCGGGCGCTGCTTAGCCGCCGGCGGAGACCGTACTATATACGACGAGAACGCACCTTTACGCCCACATTCTCGCGCACTCTCGCGAACGTCAGTACGGAAGAGGTTGTATTTTCTAGAATACATATGTGGCTATTGTACATACCCTTGTCGTGGTGTAAACGTCGGCGCCATATGTGTACATATATATATAAAACAAAATAACTATCGCAAAATTGAAAAAAAAGAAAATGAAAAAAAAAATGGTCCATTAGTTCCGTTACGACCGAGCTGAAAGTTTGAAGATCATCCTTCATCAACCTACGTATGTAACATTTACCAGCGCAGTGGTAAAAGCTAGCTAATAATGTAGTGTACCTGAGAGAGATATGGAATTTTCTGGGATACATATGCGGTTATTGTACATACCCTTGTCGTGGTGTAAACGTTGGCGCCATATGTGTATATATATATATATATACATATATAACAAAATAACTATCGCAAAATTGAAAGAAAAGATAATGAAAAAAAAAATGGTCCATTAGTTCCGTTACGACCGAGCTGAAAGTTTAAATATCATCCTTCATCAACCTACGTATATAAAATTTACCAGCGCAGTGGTAAAAGCCAGCTAATAATGTGGTGTACCTGAGAGAGATATTGCATTTTCTGGAATACATATGCGGTTATTGTACATACCAAAATGGACTCAACCAAAATCATATGCGGTTATTGTACATACCAAAATGGACTCAACCAAAATCATATGCGGTTATTGTACATACCAAAATGGACTCAACCAAAATCATATGCGGTTATTGTACATTCTCTACCAAAGTGGACTCAACCAAAATCTCTACCGGAATTGAAATAAAACTCTACCGCAATACAAGGCTACGGTCTAGCTTTGTATTTCGTTAGAGTTTTATTTCCATTCTGGTAGAGTTTTACTTCCATTCCGGTAGAGTTTTATTTTGAATCTGGTAGAGTTTTTGGTAAAATTCTAATACGGTAGAGTTGTGAGTCGTACAGATGTAAATGTGCCGACAAAATAATTACTGCGAAATGGCGAAGAAATAAAAAAGCTGGTCAAGTAGCATTACTTTGGCTACGATCAAGCTAAAGGTTTGAAACTAATTCTGCATCAATCTACACGTATAACATACAGCCGGGCAGTTGTAAAAGCTAGCTGGTACTATAGTGTACCGAGTTGTAAGCGAGTCACTGTACCACTCAAGTATGCCGCATAGAATAGGGCCGCTCAGCACATGCAGTCACTACTTACGAGCACGCCGCGGGGAAATTCTCATCCTTCTGCCCTCTGTCCCGAGAGCTTACAAGCTATGATCCTAAACCATGCAGAGTTTGCCGCAGCTTTGTACGTCGGTACAGAGAGAGATTGTATTTTCTAGAATACATACGCCGCTATTGTACACACTGTAAACAAAATGTTTATGAAATTTAACGTAACGGACTGCAAGTTTTTATGCAAAAACTGGTATATTAAATTTAATGTACAATCGTGATGAAAAATTAATGTTCAGTGTATTATAAACATTTGCAATTATAAAACATTATAAACATTCGGCTTTATCTTTAACAATGTACTTTAATTTTACTATGAAAGTACATTAATTTTTATAATGTACTTTAATTTCAATGAAAAAGTATATTAATTTTTCATCACAATTGTACGTTAAATTTAATCTACCAATATTTCTATAGAAACTTCCAGTCCGGTACATTAAATTTCCCAAAGAGCTTACAAGCTATGATCCAAAACCATACATCGTTCATAAGTGAATAAATATCGTGAAAATGCGAAAAAAATATGTAAATAAAAAAAAGAAAAAATAGCCAATTGGTATTATTCTGGCTATGATCGACCTAAAAGGTTGAAAAATCATGTTTCACCCTACATATCGCACCCCTAGAACAACAGTGTAACATCTCTTATGGCATTCCCATATAAGTTGTTACACTGTTGTTCTAAGGGTGCAATAGATAACATGCACCGGCGCAGTTGTAAAAACTAGCTAGTAATATAGTATACCGAGTTGCGAGCGAGTCACTCTACCATCCAAGTATGTTACGTAGAACAGGGCTGCTCAGCACATGCAGTCACAACTTACGAGCAGCCGCGGGAAATCCTCATCCTTCTCCTCCTCTTCCCGGAGAGCTTACAAGCTATGATCCTAAACCATACACAGGGTTTGCCACAGCTTCATCCAACGGACCGCGGACCCCGCCAAGCAGGAGGGGGGAGGCTTTTACCCTCGTTAATTAGCTTCAAAAAATTCTCTTCCTCGCTTCCCTGGCGATCCTCGAGCTCTCCGCTTTATCGACGACCACCGCTGCGGGCTCTTATCGCGATTCGATCGCAATCTCCGATCTTTCCAGCACCCCACGCCGCACGCTCGGCCGTTCCTCAAATGTTCCGAGATTCGAATTCATATATCTCGCACTCGAAGCGACCGATGTCCTCGTATTTGTTTCTTTAGGACGAAAAAGTCTTCGGGTATTTTTTTATCTTTATTTTTTATTTTTTTTTTTCATAACACGATGTAAAAAAAAAAAAAATGAAAACCAGATAAAATTGACGTACCACGGAGATAAAATGTATCGAATTGACGAATCGAAAATCTCGCCGACGTGATCGATTGAACATTCGCCGGATTTTATGTTCCTCGATGTTAATGACCGGCCTCCAATAAATATACGGCTACACGACTATTACACTCTCGGTAGAGCGAATCGGACAATACACTGCGGACGAAACAATAATGACCGTTCGACTAATTTCGTCGTATATATATATGTATATATATATATATATATATATGGATGATCGAGGGGATTTATGCCAATGGTAGAACGATAAGTAATGATTTCGTGAGTGGCTGGATGCCTATATATCGACCGTGTCACGTCGCTGCACCTGGGTGACCGCCCAATAAAAAAAATAAAATAAAAACAAAACTAACCAGTACTTCGAAGCTCATCGAACGAGTTTCGGAGGTTGATCTCCGAGTTGTCTGAGAGTCCACATGTCTATAAATATTTCCTCTGCAAACATATATATAAATATTTACAGAAGAGGGGCAAAACAGACAATTCTTTTTTTTTATAACAAACATAGCAGAAATTAATTTTTTTAACCCCGGTATTCCCGACATGCACATATGTAGGGTAAAAGTGGTGAATATGGCCCACCTCTATTAACGCGTAAATGAATGATATATGGACCGGTCCATATTCCCCACTTTTACCCTACTGAGAGAAGGGTCTAGTAGAAACTACCGAACATCTAAGAAAAATGATCAAAGCACACAGTAGGGCATGAGGGCGCCACCTATGGCGTAAAGTCTCAGATTATCCAACAATTTTTACCACAATATCTGAGAAAAATTCTTATAAATCCGGTACTTCATACCATAGGTGGCGCTCTAGTGCCCTACCACTATGTGCTATTGTGATATCCCTCAATCGATATAGGGGAGAGCGGGGCAAAATGGCACAGCGGGGCAAAACGGGATAACGAGACAAAACGGAATTTTCCAATAACTTTTTGATGGTGGCGATGGTCGTACGTGGGGCAAAGGGGTTTTGAAAATCCGGATGTATCGTTGGGACAAAATGGGACATCCACAAAGTTATTGGAAAATAGAACTTTGCCCTCACTGTCCCGTTTTGCCCCTTTGTGCCATTTTGCCCTCTCATTTTTACCAAATCTTTTTTATTTTACCAAATTTTTACCTAGTCATTTTTACCAAATCCTTACGCATTTCGCAACCGCAAATTTATTGGAAAATAGAGCTTTGCCCTCACTGTCCCGTTTTGCCCCTCTGTGCCGTTTTGCCCCTCTGTGCCGTTTTGCCCCTCTGTGCCGTTTTGCCCCTCTGTGCCATTTTGCCCCTCTGTGCCATTTTGCCCCGGTCTCCCCTAGTCATTTTTACCATATCCTTCTCTCAGTCTAGACTGCTAAAAGTGAGAAAAGCCCAACTCTCCTCTTTCAGCTCGAGAGTCGGATCTTCCCAATTTCCAGAAGAAGGTGCAGTTTTTGGAGTCGAAGGTTCGTTCTCGGGACGAAAATTCACGACTACCGTGTGCGTAACGCAGCATAGAGGAAGCTCCGAGAATCGCGTACGACTCCTTGCGACTCGCATTTCGCGACCGCAAACTCCGCAAGAGATATATCTCTCCGTCTCGTTCCCTTTTCTCGCAGGGAGCTTACTACCTTCCGCGGCTCCTCTTCCAGCCCTCTTTTCACTCCCTCGGCCCGCTCCTTTAATCCTCCTCGCTTTTTAGCGGTTTCTCTCTCGGCCGCGCGGGCTCCGCGGTCGAACGGCGCTTCGTTCACCTCCCCGGCAGCGTACGGGAGGACGGTGGACGACAGAGGCCCGACTCTCGGAGACAACATAAAGATTTAAGACTCGGAGATGCGCCAATAAACATGCTGTGCCCAGTCAAGCCTGCGCCTCTAACCGCCTTGCATTTTCGCTTCTGTTCCGTTTCGCCCTCTCTCTTCGTCGTCAGCGGTCTTCCCTCGGCTCGGCTATCCTCCTTCGCGAACAACCGAGACGGAGAATACCAACTGTAACCGATGCGCTCGAGAGAAACACCGGGCTTGTTCATGGATCCACGGAGCGTAAGAACGTTTGTTCTATCCGCGAAGATCCACTATGATAACTTATGTTCATTATTGTTATCACTATTGTTGTTGTTACAGACGGAATTGTCGAATGTAACTTATTATTATGTAATTTGGACCTATGTGGTCGCCACTTAAGAAAAACATTTTTTTATAGCAATTATCATTATCTTTTATTGCGTAGAATGTTTCTAGAAAAATTAATGTTGAAAGCCATGCAAAGCCAATTTTTTTTTTTTTTTTTTTGCGTTTTCATTAATTTTTTGCGTATTGCCAGTTTTCGGTTTTTTCGGATTTTTATGTGTTCAAAGAAATAGTCTCTTTGAATGGAATACAATGGGACTATTTTTTCCCTGATAGCCTAGTGTGCCCGCTGTAATATGGCGTTTGAAATTTGTTTAATAGGGAACTTAAAATTTTTTTCTGCAAAAAATGCGGTTTTTGCCTATTTTCGTTGCGCTTTGGGCTGTAAGTGTGATTTTCTCTCCCCAAACTAGAATGAAATCAAATTTGCCATATTTATTTGATTTAAATAAATATTTATTTCATTTAAGTAGCTATTTACTTAATTTAAATAAATGTTTTTTTAAATCAGATAAATATTTTACTTAAACCAAATAAACGGTGGCCGTCAAATAGTTTTTTTCTGGGTGTAGCTCAACCTACATCTAATCCTTAGCTTCAATCTTATTGCAGCTTTTCCCTAGTTTTATTATTAAAATGTTTGCTACCAGCACTTATACCAAATAACAGCGAGAGCCTATTAATTAATTAACTAATTATTACTTCTTACACATGACAATTTCGCAATAACACCCTACACAGTATACACCATTGTAAAAAGAGTTCGTCCCGTGAACTTAAACAAAATAAAAAATATATATACAGATATCTAAAATCGGAGTATTTATTTTCTCGGCTCTAAACGTTAATTAAAGAAATAAACAATAAAAATAAAAAATCTGAAAATTATAAAAAAATCATCGCGCCCCCCATAACGCCTAGTGCCAAGCGGGAGGTCTCCCGAGCGCTCCGCTTGCAAGCTGGTGGGTGTTCCGGGATTCCGCGAGTGTCTCGCGGAAGAAAACCGTGGACGGGGGTGTCCGCATTTTTCCGGCGGGCGGTGAGTTTCATCCGCGGCGAGGCCATCGGCCAGTGGCCAGTAGCAGTGACTAACGGACCGGTCGCACGACGAGGGTTAACAAAAAATATCTAAAAAAAAAAAAAAAAAACAAAAAAAAATATCCGCTCAGATAACGAGATCGCGATACACCTGCCCGCGCGGGGCGTGCGGCGCGAGTCCGCGTATCGCGGAGCGGCCAACTCGCGCTCGGGCTCTTCCCTCTCCGCCTTAGTGCGCTACAGATGGGCTCGGCAACTCGCGCCGCTTCGCACGGAAACTCTCCAGCGTTACACGGACGCGAGAGAAACGTTCCGCGAAAGTAGTAGATCGGCCAGGAGAACGACGAAGGAGAACGACGGTCGCCGGCCGGTAGCGAAGCGCGGCAAAGCGCGCTCTCCGGGCTCGGCCGGATCGCGCTCGCGCTCGCGATCGAGGAAAAGGACCCGGCCGAGGGTGTCCCCCTCACATCCTTCTCTCTTCGACTTATTTATATTCCCCTCCTCGTTCTCCCCCGCCTCTCTTTCCTCTCCAACCTCCCCCCCCCCCTCCTACGCCCTCCTCCCTCATTCTTATTTCCTCTTATTCTTATTTATTTAACTTCTTTTGGCCGTTTTCTGCTTCCGCAAACGACAGCCCGCTTATTTATATCCGCGCGTCTTTGCATCGCGCACGGGAGCGAGAGCGCGCTGCTCTTTTGCGTTTACGTTTATGCTACTCTCTTTCCCTTCGCCCGATTCGCCGATGTTACCGCTGCTGGATATATATTCGCTGCTATATCGTATACTTTTATATGCCGCGTCTATGTACGAGACTCACCGTCCCTCCGCCTCTGCCTGCCCCTCGCTGTAAGTATGTACCGGCTTTATGTACGACTCCACGTGCATACACGAGAGGGAGCAAACGCGTCGTGTGGTATTGGTCGTAGAGATGCACACACGCCGTGGTATTCCCGAGACCGCGCCGGCGAGACGCGGGGGAACGTCTCGCATTGCAGACATTGCAAGCTCAACAGGACGATCAATGCGCGAGAGCCAAGTCCGTTACCGCATCACTTGTCAACGCTATGTCCTGTGAAACAGGTCTATATTACATGTACAACCTACCTACCTGCCTACTTGGGCCGAGATAGCCGCACGGCGATTGGTCACTCGCCGGATAAACGCAGATTGACTACGCGATTTAATACTAGGTTGTGACACTAGTTTACATCTATTGTTTTCTGGTCATCTTCGAAGAGACCTATTTAGGAGGATGTTTTTTTTTTTTTTTTTTTTTTTTTTTTATTTTGGTGGTAATGTTTTTAGGTTGATTTGAAGACTTTGATTGTGTCGATGACATTTTTGGAAAGCGCTGTAATGTTAATTTATTAATAATGTAGCCGGATGTATAGTTATAACATTAACATTATATGGTGGTATTTTATCACGGCATCCGGTAAAAAGTCCGTATGAAATTTAAGGACAATTTCTGGGACATTTTCAGGTTGCGTTGGGACATTTATTTTAAAAAAATTAAAATATGCATATCGTGCGCGACGTACGAAATAACATTTGGTTCGATAACCGCTTTCGTTTACGTTGAAATGGGTTCAGAAACCAAAGCCACTCACTGTGCACGAATGTATATACGTATCTCAGTGGAACTGAGATACACATTTTTTTTTAGGATTGTTACTAAACACACAGACGAAAAAAAAGTCCTTCATCACGAATATGACGTTCATTTCGCTCCAAACCCAATATTTTAGACGTTGATCCCAAAAATGCGATTTCACATTGGAGAAAACTGTTTTCAGTGCATAAAATCGAAGACACAAATGTCCCACTGCACTTACGCACAAAAAGTCGTAAGTGTAAAAATACGTCGCAGTTAATTTTATAAACGCAAAAACATTTCATACCGACAAAAAATATTTCATAAAAAATTCCAAGGCTACGTTTAATTTCTTTCCAATCCATTTTTCACGTTTTTCAACGTCCTCGAACGGCACGATAAAACGATAAAACATGAAAATCGCAATTTTCCAAAAGTGACTCCAAAAAGTGAAAAATCGTTGTTCAATCGATTTTTTTTATTTCAAGGCTAAATTCGACGTATTTTTTCCCGCTGATCACGAACATAACGATTATTTTACGCCCAACCCAATATTTTCCATTTAAATCCCCAAAAATACAATTTCCCGTGCATAAAATCGAGACTTTCAATGTCTCACTGTACTCTACCCCAAAAAGGCCAGCGAATTCGTGTACAGCCGGAAACCAATTTTCCATACCTCACCTTCCAACAAAAGTTTCCACGCCACAATATCGGACCTCTTACCCTGCCACTCCTCACCGGAGACTTTCCCCAAAATACAATTCAAAACTCAAACAAACCAACTACTCACCATTTCCCGAAGCGGATCTTCCGGAAGCGAAGAATCTCCTCCCTCCCTTACCCAATCCCTCGGAGAAACGCCCATCCTTCCCGGGCATCGACACACGCGGCAGGATTCCGTCGAGGATGCGGCGGGCTATCGCGACGGATCGGGGGAAATAATAGACGCGCGGGAGTCCTTCGCACTTGTACGGCGGACTCGTGTGTCGCGGGTGCCGGACGGTATATGCATTCTCGCGAAAGAGCGAAGCCGGCAACAAATAAATGCTGAAAAAAAAAGAAAACAAAAAAAAAAATAGGAACAAAACCGACATTATGTGGCATTAACATACAAAGTATGTCAGAGACTCGGGCGCGCTCCTCTTCTCTCCGGTGAGGCATAACATAGTATCGCGACTTTCGCATACCCCGCCTCTGGGCTCGGCTCGCGGCTGAGAGGACGACCGCCGCGGACACCGAACGAGGGAGCGAGGAGAAATACGAAAAGTTAAACGCGAAGGGCTCGTTACGTGTGGGGGTGGAAGGAAGAGGAGAGAAGGTAAATTCGCGGGACCGAGAAGGACGAAGGGGACTGCAGAAGGCGAGTGTAAGGCCGCCGGCTCGGAGGAGTTCGGTGGATAGCGTTTACGCTATCCACAGAGCCCGCATCTCCGCGTCGTTGTCGTACCCGCGGGTTGTGTCCACCGGGCGCGCGGTGCGGCTTTAACGCAAAAGGGCCAGCCCGGGGGAGAGAAAGAGTTAAAGAGAGCGGGCGGTTGGGGGGGGGGGGAGATGGAGAACGGAGAGCAACCGCGAGAGCCGAAGGGATTGCCGGGGAGAGGCAGAAAGGCGATCCAAAGGGAAAAATAAAATCGCATATATCGAGCCGGCCGACGACGGCGACCGGGGACACACACATAAAACGAGGGATTCTCTCTCTACCGGTGTCTCCGCAACCGCTCGCGGCTCCCTAGCCGACTGCCGATCGGCTACCGCCTAGCGACGGATGCGAACCGGCTCTTCTCTGCTCTTACACGGATTACACCCTCAGACCGGAGAGCTTCTTACCAGGAGGATAGTTGTAAAAGGAAATTCAATTCGCTAGTCCTGGAGGGTTTTCTTTATCGTTATATTTTTTTGGTTTTTTTTTATTTATTTTTTGTAAAACAAATTTTTTAAAAACCAAAAAACCGGCTCTTCTCTGCTTTTACACGGATTACACCCTCAGACTGGAGAGCTTCTTATCAGGAGGATAGTTGTAAAAGAAAATTCAATTCGCTAGTCCTGGAGGATTTTCTTCATCGTTATATTTTTTTTGTTTTTTTTTTTTTATTTTTGGTAAAAAAAAATTCAAAAATAAGAGTCTAGACCGAAAGTGAATGGCTTACATTTTTGTTTGATAGGAAATAAAAATTGAAATGCATGATAACTATGTGGGCGTGGTCGGCAATCACGATGCTCCATGCCTCGATAATGCTCTTGCGTTTCTTGGTATAGTTTGAGCGAGAATTAGCATAGACGAATAAAAAAAAAGAAACAAAAACAGGCCTCGTTTGGGTAACAGATGGCCAGGAACCTTCGCCTTGACTGAATTTCAAAGTAGTCGAAAACTATTCCTGGTCGCATTTGCATACAGGGACGGATAGATTTAGTGCGATCTCGAACCCTCGAAATTTATTCTATCCCCGCTGAGGGAACGATATGAGCTTGGCTTTACGATCTATCGCGGTTAAATCAGGTGAAAATAGAGATCAGAATATTTAACGACTAATCTTTCACGTCGATAGAATATACGTGTGTAAATATATATATATATATATATATATATATATATATATATATTTACCGATCAGTTTGATCTTGTAAGAGGTCGGTTTCCGTCGCTAGTCGGTTTTCATTCGCGGTGCGATTTCACTGCGCCCTTTACGTGCGCGCTCGCTAGCTCCTGGGCGAAAATTTATATGCGCGAGCGAGATTCCTCGTATTCCGATAACCACGATGTATTATATTCGTGAGGAGCACCCATTGATTGTTACACGTAGCGCTGACGAGCTGCCGGTACTTTGAGACTTTTTTTTTTATCAAATATTGGAAGTCAAACGATTCGAAAATATGATAATGAAATATGAGCAAGGATAAGTATCTTTGTATCGAATGGGACGAATCGGAAGATTAAATTATTGTATTTCTATTTTCAACAATATACATGTATGTTCAATATACAATAGCTCAAGTACTCTCGTTGGTTACATGTCTCTTGGTAATTTTTTATTTTGTTTGTGTACGCTAAATGCCATTCAGGTTTGTAACACTTTGATGCTGTAAACTGAACAATTAAGCACCTCTCGGTACGGAACGTACCGGCGCCCCAGTGATTGTAATACATTGAGTAATTATTAGCTAGTGCTCACGGGTTTCGATCACCGTGATACTTGATTCGTTGATTCTCATTATCCGCAAACCTCTTACGGAACAGATTTGTATGATTTTTTTTTTTCATTCAAGAAACGAATATTTTACCGAGGACAACAGTCCTGTGTATTTCAAATAAAATTTTAAAAAACACTCGATTATATATTTAAATTAATTATCCTTTTCGCCACAGCAAAAATGCACATTGAGGTCCCTTGAGTTATTTTTACTTTTTTCTCGTCCTTTAGCCAATTAAAAGAATTGTTTTTCAGTAAAATCGGTCAAATTTCCTTGCCGCGCGTCAACCCGGACCCTGAACATTGCTACGGGTAGATCGCGAAGAATCGATAAATAAAGTACATAATAATCCGACGTCTATGCAGACGTGTTATTAGATTTAGTCGCAGAACGATGCAATCCTATATACACGAGATAACCCTTGGACGCTAAAACCCCTCGACTTTTTACATGTACCTGATAGCGAGCGACCCAGTGCAGCGCGGCATCCGCCCCGAATACGTCATTGATCGCTTCGGTCGGTAAAATTTCTACAAAAAAAATATATATAAAAATTAGCCATGCAACAATGCACGAGACGGGAAGAAGAAAATTGGATAAAAAATATTGAGAACAACTCACGACAAGGATCGCTGTGAGTCAATAATTGTATGAAATGTGTTTTAGTGAATTCCTGCAACGCCGGCGGAACTACGCAACAACTGGCAAGATTAATCTGTACAATATTTGGCTTCACGTCCTGAAAATAATTATATAAATTAACTCATGGAGATCGACAAACACTTCGTTTTTTTATTTGAGAAATATTGTTTTTTCTCGTCTTTGCCAAAATAACCACATTTCTTGCCTGCAACACGCAATTTGCATATTTCTGATTTTCATTATTCTGAAATGTGGGTATTTTAAAAAGATTGGAGCACTTTGCACTAGTCCAATAAGTGCTACATTTTTAAATTCGTTTATACAAACTTTTATGCATGCATAAAATTCTTTTATATAATTATATTCCTTTCTTATAATATATATAAAAATGCATAAAAGTATTTGTATTACAGCAGATGTTCTCAACACAGAAAAAAATTAATTTCCATGGATTTACAAAAATATTAACTGGCTTATGCTGATTCCTTCATAAACTTCCAGCTGTAATTTGTAAACGGAAAATACGATCGAGTTTCTAGACTGTAAATTCGTAGAGAATTTTTCAAGGAAGAACGTGAGCCGTAATACATCAAAATCGAACAAAAATTACAGATTGTTTTTTGAAAAAACTGAATGAGCATCTACCTTTTCGAAAATCAGCAGAAACCAGTTAATATTTTTCCAAATCCACTGCAATTATTGTATTTCTACGTTAAAGACATTTGCCATAATACAAATAAACATCACTTATAATCAATAGATGCGTAAAAGTTTGTAAAATGACTTTAAAAACGTAGCGCTCATTTGACTAGTCCACTGCGCACCAACCTCCTTAATGAACATTTTTACCTCATGTGAGCAAGCTTCGCACTATGCAAAAATCGTGCGCTTTTCTCCCTTACAGCGTAATACACTCTTTTTTACCTTGGCCCATTCGTGAAGCTGAATGAATACATTTGTATCTACGTCGCTGACTCCTACACTGCAGAGCAATCCCTTTTCAACATAACGCTCTACGACAGGCCACAGTTGCTGCAACGCCGACAATACATCTTCATGACTTTTGCCCGCAGTGTCGTACGATATGACCAGCGACTCTATGCAACTGGCGTCCAAACTTTTCAATACTGAAAAAGAAACGAATATTGAGCACCGCTTGCCGAGCAACTATTGCGAATAAGCCATTACCATAAAATATACAAAATTTAATAATTATCTCAATCATATGTTTTTTTGTCTCAATCATATGTTTTGTATTTGATGTTCTTTTTGGTACAAAAAATATTTTGTCCTATGTAATAAATATATATTCAAATTTGATGTGCCTCGTGTTTTCGGTTTGCCACTTTTGCGTTCTGTGTAAAGAACTTACTGTCAATAAATTAAATTAAAAAAAGAAAAATTAAATAAAAATTTGGAGCATTCAAGTTTTATGTTCCCCATGTTTTTGGTGGATCAGTTTTTAGTTCTGTGTAAAGTAGTTATTCCAATTGCAAAATTACAATTACAATTAAAACAAATAAGTATCAATAATCCATAGACTTTGAAGTCTTTTGGATGTACCTTGGTCTAACGCCTCGCCGAGGGCTTTTTTATTCGGCAGCGGAATGAAAATTTTAACGCTTATTTTCAGCTCCTTCCTCTCGACGTCGGTCAAGCAGAGATTGTCATTTCCGCTGATCTGAACGAACAACAAACAGCCAATGTTAATTCCATTCAATACACTCGTTATTTTCTTTCCGCGTGTTGCTTACATTGTTCGCGCTGTCATTTTTTCCGTGAGGCTCGCTGAGGGTTATCTTCAAAGCTTCGATTAGCTGCGAAAATAAATTTCCGAAGTGTCTTTTTTTTCGAATTGATAACATCGCACGAACATAACCTCAACGACGAATCGCCTCTCCGCTTCGCGGTAGTTCGTGCGTCTCGACAATTGTCAAACGCAACGATTCGCCAAGGCGGACGAAAGAAAATTCAACGAACTTACCTCTTCGGACGGATTTTGTCCAGCCTTTATCTTCAATTCGTTCAACGAAAGAATGTTTCCGGTGTTCACTAACAAGTTGTCTTTAGACGCCATTCTCGAACGTTATGATTTGCGGACCAAAAAAAAAAGTTTACAAAAACGGCGCCGTATATCGCTAGTGCTGTATAGCGTGGAACGTTCGAGGAAAATAAGAATGTGCTCCTTTCCTGTTGCCCCGTGACACTCGCTATCGAGTCGATCGACTACTGTGGATCATCAGTCATCACTCATTAGACTTAAACTTAAAGCAAAGATATAGCGCGTGACTTGCACGATTTATCATTCGAGATATAACTCGGTGCGCGTGATGTTTTTTGTTCATACTCCGAAACGCTGAAACCGACATTCACAAGTGGCCCTGAAATCGTTGTTACATCATATTACACTTTGTTGCGATCGCGGGTAATGACAGTGACGAATTTCTCGTCCGCGCTAGGAATGCAGCGTCGAGGCTAGATTTTCCTGACGTATCTTATCGAATCATGCAATCGTACGCGGTCAGGGGTAATTTCGAAAGAACGATCGTTCCGCCACATTCTTTCTCTGTGGTCCTTAAATTATCTCGATTCAAAGTTTTGGGCGCTGTTTGGCGAATGTCGATACGAGAGGAATTTATTTGAGGCGTCGTGGTCAACCATGTGGGCAACAATGAAATTGTTCGATGAGACCTCGATTTTCAACGAAATTCCCTTCTTATCCAAAGCTGTTAAGAAAGTTTGAAAAAAAAAAAAATGTATTTACAATTGATCGAAAGAATTATTCACATTGGGCATTGCTTATGAGTCTGCTCGATGCAGGAAACACAATAGTGCCAAAGCAAGCATATTCACTTCCGCTTCCGGTTTAACGATAATTAAATTATTGACCCTTTACCGATCGTTGAGAAACCGCGGGCTTCGTTCGTTTCTTGCCAAAGTGTTTCTTATCCTAACCGACTCCGCGCTGCCTCTTCGGGTTAACAGCTGTTCGGTTGCCACTGCGCATGCGCGGACGTTCGCCCGAGCTAATTCTCACGACCGAGCAGAAACACCATAGAAGAAAATTACAAGGACACCTTGAATTTTCAACGAGATTCACCTTGAATTTTCAACGAGATTCCCTTCTTACCCAAAGCTGTTAAGAAAGTTGGAAAAAAATGATGTATTTACAATTGATCGAAAGAATTATTCACATTGGGCATTGCTTATGAGTCTGCTCGATGCAGGAAACACAATAGTGCCAAAGCAAGCATATTCACTTCCGCTTCCGGTTTAACGATAATTAAATTATTGACCCTTTACCGATCGTTGAGAAACCGCGGGCTTCGTTCGTTTCTTGCCAAAGTGTTTCTTATCCTAACCGACTCCGCGCTGCCTCTCCGGGTTAACAGCTGTTCGGTTGCCACTGCGCATGCGCGGACGTTCGCCCGAGCTAATTCTCACGACCGAGCAGAAACACCATAGACGAAAATTGCAAGGACACCTTGAATTTTCAACGAGATCCACCTTGAATTTTCAACGAGATTCCCTTCTTACCCAAAGCTGTTAATAAAGTTGGAAAAAAATGATGTATTTACAATTGATGGAAAGAATTACTCACATTGGGCATTGCTTATGAGTTTGCTCGATGCAGGAAACACAATAGTGCCAAAGCAAGCATATTCACTTCCGCTTCCGGTTTAAGGATAATTAAATTATTGACCCTTTACCGATCGTCGAGAAACCGCGGGCTTCGGTCGTTTCTTGCCAAAGTGTTTCCTATCCTAACCGACTCCGCGCTGCCTCTCCGGGTTAACAGCTGTTCAGTTGCCACTGCGCATGCGCGGATGTTCGCCTGAGCTAATTCTCACTACCGAGCAGAAACACCATAGAAGAAAATCGCAAGGACACCTTGAATCATCAATCGCGATCGTCGGACGGTGATCCAAAGGCTAGAAGATGACTCTGATCGATTACTCAGTGGTCGCGTGGATGACCATCGCCGCCCACGCGTATCTCATCGTAAAGACGGACTGGTTCGGTGGTCGCTGGGATATGTTCGGAGTCAGAGTTAGAAGAGGACCTCACAGAAAGCCCTTGGTATGTTTGCTCACAGCACTTCGCAATTATTTTGTCGTTTCTGCCCGACGTTTGTTTTGTTTTCTTCGCTCCTGGTTCGTTATTTTCTCAAGAAGCAACTGCGAAGTTGCACTACAAACTTTTACGTACAACTGTCCTTCCTGTGCAACAAAAAATGTAGCCATATCTCGAATTCGCGACACCGCATTACCGATAAACACTTCGTTTGTTACAGCCCGAATAAAGTTAATCGTGGAGACGACACCGGATTAGTGTAAGATGTCCGATCTCTGAGCAAAAAAAAAAACCATCGGCCATCCTCACACGACTCCAAGATCTTCGTAGGATATCGAAGAACCCGGTATAGTTAATGGAAATTTGTATATTTCAATTTGAAGATAATTGTTGAAGTTACGAATGTCGATGGAGAGGAATCCCGAGAGTCATGAATAAATACATAGAGGTACAGCGTGGGTACACAAAGATTTTTGTACTTTCAGAGGCTCCTGTTCTTTGCATTGATTCCTCTACTCGATCCATCCTTTTCACTTTGGGCCACCAATCTATGAGTGTTTATTTCCATCATTTTTTTTTGCTCCTCGTAGAGGAAGCTGTTTAAAAAAAAAGATTGAGACTTTAATGTTAGACTACTTAAAATGGTCTTAAACATTGAGAAATGTGATTTTTAGATGGCATTCGGATGTATGTATGTATGTATGTGTGTGACAGATCTGCATCACTTAAAATGGCTACAGCTCGGAAACAACTTGGGACAGTAAGTTCAAATTTGGTAAGTAGAGTGGGGGTCGAATTTTGAATGTCGTTTTGTTCAGTACAATTTTCATGGTTGTCACGGACCTGAAAAAGCTGCGAAACTGGAAAAAGTCACGGAATTTCAGTTGGAGAATTTCGTGGCAACCCTGATTTTCTTTAAGATTGCGGCCCGATTGAAGATTTTACGCGATTATGATTTTTTGTGTTGTTGAAAATTCTCTGTGGAGTTCTAACGTGCATAAATTTTGTGCTGTCGTTCTAAAACTGCACACAAATATAATATTTTCATCATAGGCCTTTGGGATTAAATTTGATTAAAATCTACCAAAGATTTTATGGGACTTTGAGGTATTTTTTGAGTAATTACTAAAAACTGTCTAATTCGCGTAACGGCGAGGTATCGATCTTGAATTTGACCCGGGAATGGACTAACACTGTACCATATTTGGTATTAAATTTTGCGAAAATTGATCTAATTGTTTAGATTTTATGAGTGAACATTTTTTAAATTTTTCAGAAAAGGTGTATTTTTTCTCCTACATGGGTTTATGCATCAAATGTCGCTCTAGGAATGAAATAATGTGAAGGTTCGTGATAAGCGGGGGAAAAAATACATAAGCACAGTCTCAAAACGACGAATTACGCACATTTCAGTTTGCGATTTTTTTTCATACTCCGCTATGTGGGAAGAATATTGCAGGTACGCTAAGGGTCGCGACTGAAAAAGAAAGAATGCCAGACATTGCATATTTTGACTTTCAGAGTATATTTGTCTTTTTACAAATTTCCGTAGTCTCCTCTAGAGCGTGGACAACAACGGGCCGACGACCACAGCGTATCTCTTATGTAGCATGTATAATGTGTGCAATTGTATGTGCAAGTTATTAATGTGATCCAAAAAATGCATTAATATATTACACGTGCGCGTACTGCCGAAAGCCGAATTCGTATTTTCTGCACTTTTTTTGTTTTTATTATTTCGATAATGAAAACGAAGGCGTGTGGCTGTTTCCTCGACGATGACGGGTGACTGGGTTGGGGAAGGGGGAGAGGGGTGCTTGTCGATACGATGACGAGATTTTTACCGATGTCGACGGTGGTGTCAGCGCCTGCAGTTTTCCGTAAGTCGACGCGCACGAATCTACAGAGTTTCTTTTCTTATTTAATTTCACTCAAAAACACACACACATTCACGCATCACTTATGTCCTACAATTAATATAACCGTAAACGAGGCTCTGCCCACGAACGACGAAAGAAATAAAAAAATAAAATTTCACGAATTCTTTAATCGATAATTATTATGTAACGAGGGAAAAAAATATATATAAACAATAAAATAAGACGAGAAACTCTGAGACGGCGACGTGACTCTTTATTGGCGACTTCGGCATCGCTCGAAGAAGTCAACTCGCGCAGAGCGAAAAATCTTCGTTACCGGAAGTGAACCGGAAGACACAGAACGTTCAACATCCTATTAGATTAAATCTTTGGATATAGATTCTTTTTTTTCTTTCTTCTTTTTCGATCGAACGACGAGGTGAAATCTTCAAGACGCGTGTTTTTTTAAATTCAAAACCGCCGTATCTACCGGAGATCGCTCGTGGTTTCGGACATATAACTTTATCTAGCTAATTACTTAATGTAAACGTGATAATTATTTCAAAAATTTCAATCTCTGTTCTCCCTCGTTATCGTCGATAAGATATAATAATGATATGGAACACGGCACAATGATCAACTGGTGATATACAATTTAGTCGGTCTCTCTCTCTCTCTTTCTCTCTCCCTTTCTCCCTCCCTTTCGGTCAATCAATCCATCGTTTTTTCGTCTCACAATTTTTCGGTATTTTTTTTCTCCCTTTCGCTCCATCGTAATCTTCTTCTGTTAACTTCTCTTAGCTAATTAATCGTTAGATTGGCTTACACTTACAGTATTCTTTCTCACACTCACAAACCTTGCGCTCTTTGTCTCTCTCTCTCGCTCTCTTCCGCTCTCTCTCTCTATCTACTTGTTATCTTTTTCTTTATATTCTTTCTCCGCTCGATCACACTTTGTCACTCGCCGCTCAATGGTCACCTATCTAACACCTAAACAAATTCGATCCATCTAATCAATTAACGGTTTACCGGCGAAGAAACTTGGCTGACCCTTTGCTTTTTTTCCCCATGAAAAATGAGTGCGATTTCCCTTCATTTTTTTTTTTTTTTTTTTTTTCACAATTAGCACATCCTTTCCGGATGTGGGAACCGGGAGTCTTGTACCATATGACCAGAAACATTAATTCGCAAATTCGGGTAGAGCTCGGAATCCATTTATTCTTCGTCCGATCGGAAATCTTATCGATCTCGAATATTGATTTTTTTTTTTTCATATTGATGTTTTACGATTGTACTGTCGATTGTCGATGAACTATTGAACTCTGTCACGATTGTGCAGACGATAATACGGCGGGCAGGGGGGAGGGCGGTTGGGTAAGTTTTTACAGAAAAATATAATGTCGATCAAATATTTATTTATTAATTTTTTATTAATTGGAAGAACGCGCCGGAACGATGCGTGATTAATCGCGACCGGTTTTAACGGAAACTCTTTGTAACAGCACCGCGGCAAGCTTTGTTTCCCATTTTGTTTGGCTCGTTATCGATACGGATTAAAAAAATTTCCGATCGAACGAAGAATCGTCACGGGATATTTACAAAATAGATTCTTATCAACTCCTCGAAATCGCGGCTGGTATTACAGATGGAAACGATGTAGCTTCCGGAGTTCAATGTTATTTTTTTTTTTTAGAAGAAATACTATAGAAAAATTGTAACGAATTGGATTTTTTTTTCTTCGTCTTCTAAGGATTCGTAATATCTAACAATCTGACATTGGTTTCAGCGAGTTAATTGTCCTATGATAATTGTGAAGAATTTAATAATGGAAATTCACTTCCCTCGTTTGGTATCTATTTTAAAACTTCGATCATCCTGAAACGACACAATACAGATGGCCAACGGAGTTTTTTTTTTGTTTGTTTTATTTTTTCATTTTTTTTTTCATGAAATCGCGACGAATAGACATTCACATTCAGAGATAGGACGAACTGCGTAATGTAATTAGAGATATTTGTTTCTAGACGAATAAATTGAAAAAAAAAAAAAAAAAAATACTAAGCAATAAACTCGGACCCGATACGTACACGTATTAGAGGTGATGATGGTCTGCTCGTCAACTCGGTTCATCCGTGTCGGCGAACAAAGAATAAAACCACGAGAGTTTTTTTTTTAAAGCAATTCTAAACGGCGCCACTGGTTTAATCGTATTTGTGTCGAATGTGCGTGTTTTTTATCCGGAATATTTTTTTTGTATATTTCACAATTGCTTTCTCGTTTCGACATGAAGTTGGGGGGGGGGGGCATGATTGATGAAGCTCTTTGGGGGAGGAGGGGGGAGGGACAAAGGGACGGTGGAGGTCGGTGGGTGGCTTGCGCATCGGCGTGCAGTGGATTTTTTTTGTTTTATCTTTGCATAAAAAATTTGTTTTTTTTTTTGTTATTTTTTTGTCAACAATGGTAAATAACGCTCTCCGTGGGAGATGAACGATTTTCAACTCCTCAGTTATTAAGTTTTACTTCTTTTTTTTCCCTCAATAAACACGCAATCATCGCATGTATACGGCACAATAATATTTAAGATAATAATTAACACGTGAAACCGGTCTCACAAAAAATGTTCCTTTTTTTTAAATATATAACACGATTAAAGGACCCATTACGCATCTTACTTCTGCTTTATTCGATAGTTTTTTTTATTTATTTTATTTTTTTTTGTTTTTTTGTTCTTTGTTTGAATGGTTGTTTTTTTCATCGCTTACTCACGAAACACAAACATCCCGTCGTTTTATTATTATTTTATTAGGTACAATTACATACGCGTCATGCGATTTTTTTTTCTTTTTTTTTTCTTTTTCAAGCATAGTATTGTCAACAGTTGTGTATATATTTTCTTCTTTTAATCATTCTCACAAGCTCTTTTCCTCTTCTCTTTGTTTCGTCCTGACGATATATTCTCTCGCTACACATTTCTATCAGCTGTTTCTTTTGAGTCTGGCTTGATTTCTTCTTTTTTTTTGTCTTTGCTTCGGTAACGCGTTCGCCGCAAAAGTCGGCACGATTTTTTTTTTGCACCTCGGAGTCGAGGCGATCAAAATGACTTTAGTTACTTTGAATGTGAGAAGAGAAGCTAAGAAGAAACGGAACGGCCGAAAGTGTTATTGATCGTCTATAGAAATTTGTTTAACAATCTAAATTGGAATGAAAGTATATTGCTGGTTTATTTTTTTTTTTTGCGAACGTTCCACACTTTTACGTCTGAGACACGTTACCATTCGAGTTACGACACTTCCGTTTTTGGTTTTATTTTTTATTTATTATTTCCATCCGTCTTTCAATTTCGTCACCGCAACCTTGCAAACGCGCATTCTCCAGTTCAATTTCTTTAATACGGTTCTTCGCTATTATTGCAAATCGGTTATCAATCTCCTGTCGCTCACACCCCGAGACTACTTCGGACGATATTTAATGCATACGGAGAATAGAAATCTGAATGCCTTTTAAAAGAGAAAAATACTGTTGCTACCGAAAGTCGTGTGTTACTCGGTTTGTTTTCTTTTTTTTCATGTGTATATCATGTGTTCATGTTTTTTTTGTATATCGTTTCAAATGTTCCTGGTATGCAATTTTGTGTTCTTCCTTTCGTTTCTGTTTTTTCTTTGTTGCTATGCTTGACGCCTCGGCAACGCACCATTCGTGTGTGTCGACAAGTGGAATGCGTGTTTCTTCTCATTATCATTCATTGTAAGGGGTAATTATCACAGAATACACGAGATATTATTTTTTTTGTATCTTTTTCCATAAGCTTACGAAGATATTAATTCAAGCGGAGATAAGGAGGAAAAATGGTGACCCGTCCCGTCGACGTCGCGGTCGGAAATATACGTGTCCTTTCGAAAAAAACAAAAAAAAATTGCCTCTCGCTACTCGTATTTAGTGTTCTCTGCTTCGCCATTAATTAATCCACCGTTCGGTCTGTAACTATTCACGATATTCTAGACTCGACTATAATCGTAGTAGTAGAAACTTGGAACAACGCAATCCTTAATAATCGTGTAGTTATCCCGGGAGAGAGCTGCTTTCCTCGCAAATTTATTTCAACGTTTTTTTTGTTTGTAAATTCATACTAAGTGGATGTCGTTCTTTTTTTTTTAACTTTATTATCTTTCAATAAAAGAATCGCGCTGGCGCGGTTCTGGGTTCATCGGCATCGGGGAGCCTCGAGAGGTCAATTCCGGAGGACGAAGCGAACGTTACCGCATTTTTTTACCCTCCATTGACCGCTCGTCGACCGCCCGACGACCTCCGACCGAGACTCGACCTCATTCACCACACACCGCAGTCAGACTCTTACGATCTCCGATTTACGCCCACTTAATTATTACGAATAAGAACATACTTTACAATACGATGTTTAATTAAATATGCCCTATTATACTAGCGGCCACCGTCTGCCGAATGACGTCGGTAACGGCGGCCTATTGGTCGTACGCAATGCTACAATATTTAAACTTGGTATTAGAAAAAACACTCCGTCCTCAACAAATTCACGTATCTACAGTCAATGACACAGCGGGTCCTCGCCGTCGACGATCTAAGCGACGAATCGCGCGGCAGGACGTCTATCCCTTAATAGTTTTGTTTTATCCATGTTCCTTTTTTTAAAATTCATTTTATTCGTCTTGTTTTATGTTCATCGACTTAATCTTTTTCTCTCGCTTTTTTTTATGTGCTTGGACAACGGGCTGTATCACGAACCCATTCACATTGTTTCGCATGTCGCCGCGCACCAACAACGGGAATAACGAATACCTTCAGTGTCCTTGCGCGGAGGTCCGTTTTTCCCGAAATTTTAGGCGCAACGATTTTGTTTTCTTGTTTTTTTTTTATTACGTTCGATAACGATCCCCATCGTTATCTCGCGGTGGATCACAGTCTCCGCTTGTTTGAGTTTCTTCTCCCCCCGTCGTCTTACAGAGACGTGAGATATTTGTATTTCCGGTTGGCCAGAAAAGCTCGGAAGATCTTCGTTCGTCCACTTTCTCTCCCTCACGCGGATTTTTGGTGTCGAATTTTTACCCGGATAAAAATCCGGTCGATCGAGCGCTCTTTTTTTTTAATCGCCCAATCGATCCCGAATTCTGGCATCGATTCCTCCGGTTCACCGCTGCATTCCCTCGTCGTTATTTTCTTTCTCCCACATCCTCGTTTCAGGCTCTTTCGAAGCTTGAGAGGGGCTTCGCTTTTGTTTTTTTATTTATCTATTTTTTTTGTTTTTGTTTTTTTTCATCAGTAATCGTTATTCTTTGTTTATCCGTTTATGAAGCACCTCAGGTCGGATTGGGCAGTGGATTCTCCTGCCTTATGTCGCTCTTCAGTTTCACGAACTCCTTGGCAACCTCGTCGTTGTTTCTCTGCGACAGGATTCGCAGTATCGTCCAGCCTGTCTCGTCCATCTGTATGCGCTTGCCGAGCGACAACCAAGTGGCGCAGGAACCGTCCTCGACGATGTTCTTCAACTGGAGCACCGCCACGCCGACGAGCCTGTCCTCACGCGCGAAACAGTAGTCTTTCACGCATATGTGAAGCTCGAAGAAATCCAGCTCCTGTTGCTCGTTGCCGATGATGCTGGTCGGGAAAATAATCAAGGATTAGTCGATCGAAGAGATCAGATTTTTTGTATTCATCATTTTATAATTTCATTTTTATTTTTTTTTATTTTTTAGATAAAATTTAAATGTCCGACGAGTACTCACAAGTGGAAGGTCTCGTTGAACTTTGGCGACCAGTTGTTGCTCTTCGACTTGGTGGCGTACTTCCTCTTCTTCTCGGCCAAATGAGGTCCAATCAGATTGACCTCGACGAAAGGCCTGAACATCCCCGTGGCTATCGCCCACTTCAGATCGTTAGCGGCAACGACTGGAATAATTCGTGTTATTAGTTTTTTAACATCCGGTGAATCAGATCGAATCGGATCGGTAGAAAAAAAATTAATAAATACGGACCTTTGACGGTGACCTTCTGTTCGCCGGTTCCAGGATGCGTGAACAGATCGACCTGGACGCTGAGCTCGCCCACTGAACCTCCATCGGTTCCCACGGTGTCTGAAATAAATTACAGAAAAAAATAGTAAATTCTTAAACACAAAAGCAAGACACACAATCTCAATCGGTGCATCGAACTTCATCCAGGCGCACCCTAATGGCGAATCTACAAGAATTCCTTTCTATCCACTCATCTATTCGGCCTACGTGTCTAGAACCTCCATCGTCCCTCATCTAATTTCTAGAGCAAACTACATGCTCTATTGCTATTTATTTTTTTTATGCGGCAGCTTTTGCGTAAATGCGTCAGAGTAGATCCGGTGACTCGTGTTCCGGTGCAGAGTTCTCCGTCCCGGTGAAATTGGATATTCGTCCTCGACGACAAACCTGTGATGAAACGCTTCTCAAGAAAAAAAAAAAAAAAAAAAACAGCATGATGTGCTATTCGGCTTATTTACAGTAAAACACGGATGATGCGACAAAGGATTTGCGGGGTGACTGATGAGGGTGTTTATCGTGGAAGAGAGAGAGATTCTCAGCGGCAGCGGCAGCAGCAACAGCGGCAACGATTTCAGCATCTCGTTACACTCTATGGTGTTCGACGACGACATTTTTTTTTTCTCTCCGACTCGAAAAATTTAACCCTTCGCATACGGGACGAGTAGGCAGGCCGGAGGCTGCGCGACCTTGTCAGTCTTCGATTCGAGATATAAATTTCGAATAACAATAGGGCACTATATTTCAGAGCTGGGCAAAGTACCACACAATATTTCAAGTACGAAGTACAAAGTATCACAAGTACTTTTTGTCCATGAAGTATTTCTCAAGTACTTTTCACAATTAGGAACGTAAAAAAGATACAAGTAATTTGCACGTAACTTTCTCATTGTAAAAAAATCGTTAACTGACATTTTCATAATTCGTCGTTTTGAGGCTATTTTTATTCTACTCAAAAAATCCATTTAAAAAAATCATAAAAACGTCATGAAAAGTGTGTAAAGTGTACTCAAAAGTGTGTCAAGTGTACACTTGAAGTACTAAGAAGTACTTGAGGTACAGAACAAGTACCCGGTACTCCAAGTACCCGGTACTTCAAGTACCGCCCACCTCTGCTATATATTGACGAAAAAAAAAATTATTTTACACAAATCTAATAATCGTGGAAGTTACTCTTCAAACAGTATTTTTACGAATTTCGATATCAATATTTTTTTAGCTACAGCGATTTTTATACCGCGTAATGTAAGTGCTCGCTGTGCGAGGATCTCGGCCGAATCGTCTGGAATCGAGGTCGTCGCTCAGCCCGTACGTGAAGGGTCAATGCGATAGCTCGCGTATTCGTTAGCAAGTATACAGGACCGAGTTGTCCGGTGGTTCTTAAAAAATCCGTCCAGTATACAGATTTTATTTCGAACACTTGAAGAAAAATATCGTCGTCGAATCGGATCGAAAGCCGTGTCCGGTTAAAATGCAACAAGTTTCAACTACGTCGGCTATGAGCTATACGGGTGTCTCTATGCGCCGTAAAAGCTTTTTAGGTCTCAGAGTGCTCTGGTCTCTGGTACCTTGTCGGCTCTCTTGACGGAGAGGAGGCTTGCTCTGGCGCAGGGGCTCCTCGAGGCCCTCCATGCCCTCGGCGCCCTCCCCTTCGTCCGCCCTCTCGCTGCTCATCGAGCGCTGACGCTGACGCAACGTTGACGGATCGTTCAGCGGCACTGTGTACCCCGACAATCATCATTATCGTCGGTTGCCGAACAAAATTCAGCACGAGTTTTACGACGATGATCGATTCATTATTTTTTTTTCATCCTTCGTTTTCTCTCCGAGCATTTACTTTATGATGCGCGATGCTTTCATTTTTTTTTAACATGAAAATAGCCATGTAAACTGAGAGATGGATCTGATAGAAATTACCATACATCTGGTAAAAACCGACAGAACTTTCAGGTATATGGAAACTAGATCGACATTCGGGCGCATTTTGTATTGAATACATCGTAACACATTCTGCTAGAAAATAGGGTAATTTTCGCTATCGCAAATACTACCCGGAATATCCCCTAATTTTTGCAAGAATATAAGTTCCTCTTACTAGAAAATATTGTAGTCGGTAGCGTCGCTTTCAATTTGAAGATTATACCGGCATATTATGTAGATCAAATTTTTTTTCGCGTATGCATACATTACAAAATTTAGCCAACCCGCCTTCTGAAAAAAATTACCATATGGGTTGGGTAAAAATTGCTATTTGGATAAAATTACCATATGGGTTGGGTAAAAATTGCTATCCTTGAAAGTTTCCTGTGAAAGTTTCACATGGCGCTAGTCGCGGCGCTGGTGTGCCATTTTGTCTGGTCGAAATTTACCATATGACTTGGTAGTTTTTCCGAAATCCTTCTCTGAGTGTACGTTGCAATAAAATGTAGCGCAAACGTAGCTGCACTTACTCTGATTGACTTGCGATGTGACGAACGTTTTGATGAGCGTGTCCGTTGTCTGTGTGTACAAGCTCAAAGCGTATCGAAGACTCTGTAGCTCGGGCGACTTCTCCAGGAAGTTCTTCTTCAAGCCACTTCCACCGGCGTGGAAGTATTGCTTTATCGTGTCGAGGGCAACGTCCAGGACCGCGCACTGCTTCGGCGACAAGTTCTTCTCAACTTCCTTCGATATGTCCTGAAATATTGAGAAAATTATGTCGATCGCGTTCGTACACTCATTTTTTTTTCACGTTTGTACGAGACGCACCATTACACCACTGAGCGCGTTCTTAACGTCGGGCTTTCCGGCCATGTGATTTTTGAAGAGTCTCGACATATCCTCGATCTTCGCGTTCGCTGCGAGATTCTTGGCGTTGTCGGTCAAATTCTTGAACATCATCTGCAAGGTCGATGGAAAAAAAATTGAAATGGGAAACTTGTACAAGGCAGATTTACCGTTCCTGGTCCAATCCTGGCCAGCTCTGGTCCAATCTTGGCTAGCTCTGGTCCAATCTTGGCTAGCTCTGGTCCAATCTTGGGCAGCTCTGGTCCAATCTTGGCCAGCTCTGGTCCAATCTTGGCCAGCTTTGGTCCAATCTTGGCCAGCTCTGGTCCAATCTCGACCATCGGCCAAAATTTAGGCCACCAACGGACAGTGGAAAAAAACGGTGCATCTACCAAAGTGGCGTAGACCGATTACGAGCTAAATTTTAACTGAACGTACACTCTTGTCCGTCATTGGTGGTAAAACGACAGTTTTCTCAAGAATCCTCATGACGATCTTCCAAAGTTCCTTGAGCAGCCTCTTGAGCACGGTTTTCTCGCAAGTTTGAGCGTACAGGGACAAACTACCGTCGAGCAGGTCCATCAAAGGCCTGAGAACGTCGTCGGCCTCGACGGCAACTTGATTCGCCTGACTCGGTTGCGAGGCGCCCACTTGGCCGCCGCCCTTGATCGCCAGAAGAAGGTCACCGAGTTCTCTCACTGATATCGTTATTCTCGGCTCGAGACTCTTGGCGAACAGCATTGCAAGATCGTCGAGTGCGCTGTTCAATTGCTGTTGCAGCTCTTTCAATATATTCGCGGCGTCTTCCTCGAGTTTGTCACCACCCATGGACTCGAACATTTTCTCCAGTTGGACGCGTAGTTGTTGGATATTGTTCATAAGGATGCAGGCCTGAGGAAGAAAAAACCGAATAAAAATTCTGTTACGATCGTGCGACATTCTTCCGTAAGTAAAAATAATGTTTGTAACGAATGCAGGAGAAGTGCAACGTCGTGCGCATCCGCCGGGTACTTATGGTACACTTGGCCGTAAAGCGCCATTTTCGACACTCTCGGAAGGCACGAAAAGCAGCACTTTTCATGCATGCACTGTAAAAATTAATTGTAAATTGAATGGCCTGGAGCTTGAAATTAATGTACTTTTTTGTAAAATTAAAATACCAGATAGTAAAATTACAAATCTTTTACCTCACATTTACTAAAAAATAATAATTTTACTGTAAAGTTGCAAGGCACATGTGTTTGAAATTTCAGAAACAGTTTATGTAAAAAAAAAACTTCTGATACCGTTCATTAATTTTCAAACAAATTTTTTTTACAGTGTGAGTTACAAAAAACATGCGATACTCGTGCAGTTCAACGAATGTTATACGAAGCCTGTGAAGTTAATCGCACTTCGCTACCGGCGTATAATGTTCGCTTTACCGCACTCGTGTCGCAAAGTACTATTGTGGGTTATTTTCGTTCTGTTACTCACGATTCTTTCCTCTTTCAGATGAGCCGGAAACTCTTTCTTCACTATATCGGCGTATGACAACAATACCTTGACGATAGTCTTTGCGAATCTCTTCATGTACCTCTTCCAGATTTCCGGATCCGGACATTCGAGTTTCGAGACCACGTCGAAGCATTGAGTCAATTGAGTGAAGACATCCACCACCGAGACACTGAATAACGCATGTTCGCTGCTCTTTTGGAACTGCGAAGCGTGAAAAGGAAGAAACAAAAAAAAATCAATGTTAGAACGAATCATGCATCGAAGTGGCGGAAAACAAAAAAATGATCCACTTACGCCATCCTTCATATCCCTACTGAAGGCACCGTGTAGATACTCGAGTGAAACATCGTCGTTCTCATTGAGCCATTGCATTACGAATGGTTCGAACCACGCTGGATAATCTGGCACTCTGTCCTTGTAATTGGGCACGTCTTTGACAAAATTCGCGTGCAACCATTTTACCCTGAAGTGCAGATTCATATAGGCCGAAGATTTGCAGAGCCTCTGCTGCTCGTGTTCCTCGAGAGCGTATTTCATGTCTATAGCGAAGAGGGTCCACATTGTTTCGGCCGACAATTGACCGATGTTCAATTCCTGAGGGAATTGATTCAGCACCGGTGCATAACTGTTTCTATCCTCCTCTATTACCGATACTATTAGAGCGATTAATTTGTGCCAGAAGTCTAGAGAATCCAGACGTGGTCCGTGATCTTCCGAGTCGCGTTTAGCCTCGTTCGGATCGACTTGGAACTCTCGATTGTACAATTCGTAGCAATGCTCAAAGAGAAACTGGTAGGTCGAACGAAGACAAGCCTTAACGCAGTCCTTCACCACCGTGCTCGCTCGCGGTGGACTCGACAGCTCTTGTACTTTCATTCTGAAGAACGTTATGCTCGTCAACAGATCGACCGTGCTCTTCAGATCCATCAGCTTCTCCTGACTCGAGGCCGGGAAGTTGTTTCGATACATCGACAGATCTATCCTCAGGGAGTTGTGCAGCTGGTCCAGCAACTTCACGAACTTCTCCTTCTGCAATTTTTCGAACAACAATCGATTAATTAAACAAAAATGGATTTGTTTTCCATTCATATTTTATTTCGTTTCTGTCCAATATTTTTACGGAAAAACTATTGAAGTAAGGTTTGCCAAGTATCAGAAAGATAATTGTCATATATATAATGTAATATTGTTTTAATATTAGAAGAATATTATGTGGAAATATTTTTCCACTATTGTCCCATGTAGTAACAAATGAATAAATAAATAAATACTTATAAACATTTTTTTAATTAAAAAAATAATCCTGTATATCAATGTCTACATTTTTTTTTATCCACCTCGACCGTCGAGTCGAGGTGAAACTATCGGCAAACTTTTCTAGCTTCTATGGAAATCTTTCGGAGTGATTTATTCGCGACATTCGTTTTTCGAAGGCTTGAGAGGATCGACGGAGTAAAAAAATATAAAAAATTCAGCAACGGGTTGAAGCCGTTATTTATTTGTATGCAAAGTTCATGCGAAGTTTTCTTTTTTTACCTTTGTTCTAGGGTTCTTACCACGCCGACGTCACGCGCGTTGTTTATCGACGGATCGTGTCTAACGCATCGTCGGATTACGCGAAAGCTCGCAGAAGATCCGAGGCTCGAGGAGGAATTCGGATGAAAAATATACAGAGTGAATGAGAGAAAGGTCAAAGAAAAGGGAGGATCGGGAGGAACGATAAATTACGAACCCGAGACAAATGAGGGTAGCGGATAAATTGTGGCAAACATCATGTGGGCTGAATTCTTTTTTTTATCACACATGATTACCTTAACGGACGCCGGGTAAATCTACCGAATGAACACGATATCCTCAACGACATCATCAATAATTCCGCTATCTGCAGAGGTAAGTCAGTTTACACATCTTCTGTTTTTATTCCCTATTCATTACGGAAAAACTCGTCCTTTTGAAAAATGTTATAAAAAAAAAAAAAAAAAAATTAAAGCACGACTCTAACGCGAAACGGCTCTGACCAATCAGCGTAAGACCTCCAAAAACGATTCATAAACAATAAAAATAGGTACCAACGTTTCACGTCCTCAAATGTCCACAATTCTTGTCACGTTAATTTTACAAAAAAAGTCTTGTTCATTTTACAAAAACGTCAGTCAATTTTACGAATATTTTTTGTAATATTAACAACTAAGTAATCGTGGACGTTTGCCGACAATAAAGGTTCGTTAAATGTACAAATCTCCATTACTGTGAACGACACTGAACATCAACGGTCGACGGCGTCCGTTGATGTGGTCAGTTTATCCTCGCGCCCCGATATTTACCTTTCGCCGGTCGACTCTTTCAAGTTTCCGTTTCCGCTTGGAAAAAAAGTGTCTGTTCTGCTGTTACGGTTAATTCTTTTCGCCGCGCTCGGTGCTATCGTTAATCTCGAC
This sequence comes from Ichneumon xanthorius, assembly GCA_917499995.1. Classification (NCBI taxonomy): domain Eukaryota; kingdom Metazoa; phylum Arthropoda; class Insecta; order Hymenoptera; family Ichneumonidae; genus Ichneumon; species Ichneumon xanthorius. The sequence continues at coordinate 5,766,811 of OU824211.1, read as the reverse complement.
GGTACAATTAATTTAATATAATAAAAATATATTCTTAGTTACCTGTATAACTTGATATAAAAACAAAGTCCATAGTCGACCCGAAAATAATATAAAAAATAGTAGAATTAAATAGAGTCTGATTCAACGGAATATTATATGTAAAAATGAAATATGATTTCCCTCTTTTTTCATTGGAATTAAAAGATCCAAGTAATTACAAGAAACATCCGTATTTGAATACTCGCCAACAAGAACTCCCTCGATAAACAAACAACCAAAATAGTATAAAAAAAAAAATATAAGCGAAAGAGCCTTCGCAGCCTGGGCTTCAAAAAACTCTTCTCTGCTATTCCCTCGGCCGGAAGGAATGTCTCGGTAAGCAGAGCCAGTCCCAAAGCTCCTCCATTACCGGACTGCAGAGGTCGCCACTGTCGTTCCGTCTTTCTCAACGACGGAGCGAGATAATATAAATACCCGCTCGCTCAGCGAGGCTTTGGCCTTTCGCTCACGAGAATGGAGATTAGGATCGAACGAATTGCCGTGAAATCCGAATTGAGGCAGACGAATGTGTGCGCCCGCCCGTGTGTGTGTGTGTGTCTGTCGGTCCTTCGTCGAAGCATCGCCGATAATTGATCGAGTTGGATTCGTTTAACGTCGGACAGTGAGAGGCCCCTAGCGAAAGATCCCTCCGTCTTCCGGGCCGCCATTTGCGGGCGGGTGCCGCGCTGGTCGTCGAATGGCGCACGGTAATCCGCAGGAATCGGGCGAAACAGGAAGACCGCCTCAGGGAGAGGGACGAAGGATTAAATTGATAGGGTTGGAATGCGAACGGGATGGGTGTTGCCGTCGAAAGAGCCCGGGAGTGGTGTATTGTGCTCCACGAAGGGCTGATACGTCCGGGACTCGAATAACGAATGGACCACGAGGTCCCAGGAAATTGCACGAGCATTTCTCAGTCTCGGGCTTCCCCTCGCTGTAACGGGACGGCAGACCTCCGTTGCTCATTCCCATTCCCACAGGCCTCCCTTGGCACGACTCTCTTTACGCTATATACATGTATGTATATACATACATCTATATATGTATGCATGTATATGTCTCCGCATCTTACACCACAGCCTTCTAGCCGGAGCTCTCGCAAGGAAGGCGACGGTGCCGCCTCTGGCGGTCGTTCGGTCAACTCACCCCGAAGTTGCTGGCGGCGAATCTATCACTGGCCGAGACCGCCGAGCTCGCGGTCGTGTGAGCGTAGTAGGCGTTTATGTTCGCAAGCAGGGTCGACATCACCGCTGGAACACCCGGGCACAGGTACTTCGTCGATAGACAGTGAAAGTGCCTGGGAAAGAAAGAAAATAATAATGTAAATACAACTTTCCAATCGAGGTATTAGGGTAAAAGTACCAATGGCCGGACACTGAGGGGGCTACGCGGCCAGTCCCAGTCCCCTGACATGCATGAAAAATCGTATTTCCGTCTCTTTGGTACCATGCTTTTTGCGGCTACTGGGACATGTCCTTCGACCGGACATGTCCGGCAACCGGGACATGTCCGACAACCGGGATATATTCGGCGACCAGAACATGCCCGGCGACCGGAACATGCCCGGCGACCGGAACATGCCCGACCACCGGGACGTGTCCGGCCACTGGGACATGTCGAGCCACTGCAGCATGTCCGGCCTCTGGGACATGTCCGGCCACTGGGACATGTCCGGCCACTGGGACATGTCCAGCCACTGGGACATGTCCAGCCAGTGAGACGCGTTCGATTAGTGGGACGTCTTCGGCAACTAGAACAGTGGCACGCGCCCCATCAGTGGGATGTCATCGGCAACTGGGACGTCTCCGGCTACTGGGACGTCCCCGGCTACTGGGACGTCCCCGGCCACTGGGACGTCCCTGGCTACTGGGACGTTTACCTTAACGTTACTTTTTTTTTTAAATATACTAACGTCATAGCTTGGTAGATGCTCTCAATGCCGTAGCGCATGGCGAACTCGTCAACGAGTTCCTCTCCGGGTGGATCGAAGTAGACCTTCCACGCGTCGTCGCCCTTCGCCTGCGGAAGGGTCACCATACCGCCGTTTCCCTCGCATAGACTGTGGAAGAGATTCTCGTGCAGGCACGTGTACTGCACGTGGTAAGGCGCCACTTTTTCCTCTCCCTTTATCTCCACGCTTATGTGGAGCCTTATCGCACCGGACACCGCGCTCTTGTCCGTACGCTTCTCCAGGTTGTACCAAACGTCCATCTCGCCGCTCAACGTTCTCACTTCGATAATCGTCTGGCCGAGAAAATCGTCGCTCTCCCTCGTCAATTTCTGACGGAGCTTCGACTTCAGATCGTTGTCCTCGTCCCATACTCGAACCTTTATCCGATCCGACGAATTGTGACACTCGCTGGAAAACAACGTCGAGATATTAATTTGCAATCATATAGTCACTATTTTTTTTTGTTTTTTTTATACATAATATTTTTTTTATAAATCATATTTTTTTATAAATCGTATTTTTTTTATAAATAATATTTTTTTATAAATAATATTTTTTTATAAATAATATTTTTTTATAAATAATATTTTTTTAAATAAATAAAGACATTTAATTTCGACTCACAAGTAAAACTTCTCGTTCCATACGGGATTCAGTTCTTGAGGCATAGTTCTCGTTCGTTTCTTCACCTTCCCGACCTGGACGGTAACGTAGGGATCCGAGGTGCCGCTCTTGTCCTTGGCGATCAGACCCTGAGCGCAGATCACTGCGGATTTCGCGTGACAAGCGTCGAGGAATTAATATCACAAGTTATAAAAAAAATTATTTTTATACAAAAAAAATAATAAAAAAAGGACCAAGACAATTCATAGAATGTAGATTGTCTCGTATTCGCCCTGTGGATAGTAGCGCAAGGGTTCAACATTATCCGAAGCTTTTCTTTTCTGGTAGGAAAAAAAAAATCATAGGGACAATTAAACCGTGAATTCCGCACCGGAATGTCGGCGTTGTAACCCGAAATTTAGTGCTCGCGTTCTGATCGTAATTCGAGCGCGGGGGCCGAAGTGGAAGCTCGCACAATTTCGTAGGACGTCGGCACTGGAGTGCCATATAGATCGGTATACTCGCTGTTACCAGCAAATGGGAGTTACGAGTTTCGTAACTGGGTCTTCGCCAGCGTGGCGACGCGGTTCCCGGCGAGGCTACTATAAAACTTTACTGCCGTTCATCCTCCGAATTAGCACTGGACCAAGCTACATAGATGGCTGGCTGCTCGATGAGCCGAGAAGCTCCCCGTCGTTTCCGGTACTTTCTAGGTACGTTAATCGAGTTCCTCGCGATTAGGGAACCCGACCGGCAACCCTTGCGCGATACTCCACAGCCGGCGAATGAGAGAACTAATTTACTGTCTATATATCTATTATTTTTTACTTCAAGGCGCTCAGCGCCTTGGAATTTGTGTCTGGGTATGTGTGTGTAATTACTTTAGTCGTAGTGGCTCGTAAGGAAAATTTAGTTCGACGTAGACTTGGATAGCTTCGCGACTAACATAGCGCTCCGGTGCGTAATTAAAGAGGCAGCCGGTAGATACAGGCAGTATTGGTCAGACACGAAAACAAAATTAATTTGATTTAATTTGATTATTCGTTCGATAAAAAATTAATTTGATTAATTTTTAATCGAACAATTTTCCTTACGTCCACGGCATTTTAATCGTATGACTTTGATCATTTGAATTATGCTCAGCGCCTTGGAATTTCTGTCTGGGTGTTGGTGTATAGTTACTTTAGACATAGTGGCTCGTAAGGAAAATTTAGTTCGACGTAGACTTGGATAGCTTCGCGACTAACATAGCGCTCCGGTGCGTAATTAAAGAGGCAGCCGGTAGATACAGGCAGTATTGGTCAGACACGAAAACAAAATTAATTTGATTTAATTTGATTATTCGTTCAATTAAAAATTAATTTGATTTAATTTGATTATTCGTTCGATTAAAAATTAATTTGATTAATTTTTAATCGAACAATTTTCCTTACGTCCACGGCATTTTAATCGTATGACTTTGATCATTTGAATTATGCTCAGCGCCTTGGAATTTCTATGTGGGTGTTGGTGTATAATTATTTTATTCATAGTGGTTCGTAAGAAAAATTTAGTTCGAGGTAGACTTGGCTGACCTTTACGACTATGATATTGCTCCGGTGCGTAATTAAAGAGGCAGCCGGTAGATACGGGCAGTATTGGTCTGATATGAAAAGAAATTTAATTTGAACAATTTTCCTTACGTCCACGGCATTTTAATCATGATATGACTTTTGATCATTTGAATTATGCTCAGCGCTGTGGAATTTGTTTCAGGGTGTTTGTGTGTAATTACTTTAGTCATAGTGGCGCATAAGGAAAATGTAATTCGACGTTGACCCAATTAAAGAGACAGAGAGTAAATAAGGGCAGTGTCGGTCAGACACGAAACCACATGTAATTTGAACTATTTTCCTTACGTCCACGGTTTTTTAATAATGAATATGACTTCGACCCTTTGACCCTCGAGATTTTTTCTGAGATTTAAATCAAACGATCTTACTCAAATTAAATATTTCTTCGTATACGTTAAAATTCAATAAAATTCAACACAATAAAATTTAACGAAGGGTCGAAGGGTCGAACGATGATAACGATCATGCAGTAATCCTATAAAAAGACCCACCGACCATTGAAACACCGTCACACTTAAACATAAACGTCGATTACGAATTCATATAAATATATGTATAGACTGTGTGTACATGTGTGACAGCCATCTCGTAAGCGTGCAAAAGCTCGGCGGTGATTATATAGTATTATCCAAAAACATATAACAAAAAGTATTGTTTTTTAAATTTATTATCATTTTTTTAAACAAATATTATCGATAACATCTAACGTTATAAATATCAACGGCACAAACATATATATATGTGTGTGTTTGTAAATGATGTGCGTGATGCGTGCCATGATTCGGTGTTATATAGAAGGAACCATGATACCAATATAGGTACAGCTAGTAGATACAGAAAAGACGGACGGTACTTTCATGCCCATGCTACGAACGTTTTTTTTTTTCTTTTTTTTCTCATGGTTCGAACTTTCGTCAATCCTTTCTCGTCCCGAGTCCTCGATCTTTCCATGATGTTTACTGCCCTCGGGCAATTTTTAGCTAACAGTCCGCAGTAATCGTCGCGACGAATGACCGCTTAAGAAATAGTCGCGTCCCATTCGTCAGTACTCGGTCCTATTTTTTTTTCGTCGCTCTGTCCCGTAAATTCAGTTCCTTTTTTTTGTTGTGTTGTTTTGTGTATATCCATACACGTGTCCGACTGTGTGGGCGATGTTTCATTGGCTCTACTGCGATCGACCAGTTACGCGTACGTAATTGATTGGACCCGCTCGAGCGATAGCAGTGTGAACGAAAATCGCGTTAAGGGATAGGACATCGAGATCGCGAGACCGGCTCGGCAATGGCGGGTCGCAGTCAATCCGGACCGGAGAGCCGACATCCTCCAGTCGGGATTGACTCCGATCCGGTCTAGGGGCTTATAGATGGATCACGCTGGAACTGCTACAATCGTCAATATTTCATTTTTACATTCGTCATTCGCCGCTCTTTTATCAAAGGTCGATTGACACTTGACAACGGATCGTTGAAGCAATTGTTATTCGTGGGCGACTATTTTTTAATTTTGAACACCATTTTTTGTTTTATTTTTATTTATAATTTCAAAATTTTTATTTTTATTAAATTTTATTTTTTGAAAGATATTTACGGAGGGCGTATTTTGTGGCGAATTGGCAAAGCTCTGCGGGCCAAGGGGAGGCCACAAAGCACGTTTATGAACGCTTTCTCGCTTGCCTCGCTCCGGTCCGACTCCTGCAGCTGACTCTCCTTTTGTCGAATAAAGAGCTCGTAGCTAACGATATATATATATATATATATGTATATATATATCTATATATATGTGTTTATGTACATATATATGTAGAATTTAATTCGTGCTCAGTGAATCAAGAGATTTAATTACTGGAGCGGAAACGGAAGTGGCGCCAACTGTTACGTACCTCAACAATTTAAATTCTTAGCGCCCTTTCCTTTCGCACGGATTCGCCGAAGAGAGCCGAGAGAGTTTGCCTCGGGCAGAAAAGCTCGCGATTTTACGCTCTCAAAGTTTCGCCCAGACCTGACAGCACAAATAATCTCCGGCACCGAAAAGTTTGGTTGCGCTCCCTTATTTTGTTACAATTAAGCTCCAACTTCCGGTCCTATTGTCTTGTTGAGGGGGGGTTAATCGATTTCCATTTTTTTTAGAAAATATTTGTACAGAAAGTACAATTGAACTCTACTGCACGGACTAAAAAATTCATATGCAATTTAACGTATCGGACCGGAAGTTTTTATGCAAAAACTGATATATTAAATTTCATGTACAATTTTGATGAATAATTAATGTTCAGTGTATCAAAAACACTGAAAATACCTTATTTTCAATAATTTACTTTAATTTTGCTATAAAAGCACTTTAATTGTAATAATTTACTTTAATATCAATTGAAAAGTATATTAATTTATCATCACAAATGTACATTAAATTTAATGTACCAGTTCTTGCATAAAAACTTCCATTCCGGTACATTAAATTTCAATTTTTTTTTACCGTTTAGTTAAAAAAAAAATTAAAAAAATTTAAAAATCGTCTACTACAGAAAAACATTTTTTATAGACTTGAAAAAAACGAGGCAAAGTTGTCAGCTGATAGACGAGAGTTTCGCATCGTCGGCACCTCGACGCAATTATATATTAGTTACAGCTGGTCACAGCAAAAAAAAAAAAAAAAAGAAGTAGAAGAGAGGAACGGTAAGAGCGATGAGGCAGTCAACAAGGAGGCGCATTTAGAACACCTCGACTTGATGGATCGTCGACGAGTTTAATAATTTTAACGGGCAATTTAAATGCACCTGCAAATAACGAAAACCCCTTTCCACTCGCGTTCTCGTCCAGCGAGAACCCGTGAGAGTCGACCGGACCACTTTGTCTACCGTCAACGAGCGGCTTCCTTCTGTATATCGATCTTCCTGTTCGCGTACACGGGGTCAGACAGTTTTTTTTTCTCTCCTTTTATTTCTCTCAACTATAGCCCCGCTTTTAACATCTGGACTCGAGTGGGTGCGCGTGCTCGGTATATCGCGTTTTCGAGATTAACCGAGGGGGCGAGCCCCGTCGAGCGAACCGAGTATCTTTGAGGGCTGCGCGAGTTGCGTTTGCAGTTATAACTATAGTCGTTAGAACGATACGTAGTACGTTATTCCATCCCGAGGAAACTTCGTCTGGTGGAAATAACGTCGTTCGCAAATGTTCGAGCATAAAACCGGATGATTGCTTCAAAAGTCACATATCGAATTAACTGTGCGAATATGGAACAGTAATTATTTGATTATTAAAATTTTTCCAATTCCGTCTGAAATTGTTGCAGGAGAAAATTGAAGCCGTTCGTAATCGGCAGTCATTTTTTTATACCTTCGATACGGTGTTTCATATTAACCCGCTCGTCTGAAATAACCTGAGTTCGCGAAAAATTATCGGTCGCGTACAGCCAAATGCTCATTTCCTGTAGCATCGACGATTTTTTAATAATTAACGGTTGAAACTACTAATGATTTTTCTACGTTATAATTGTATATGTAATATAACGTGGTGACCGCGGTCAGAAATAACTGGGAAAAGTAAGTGAAAAAAAACTTCATCAGGGAATCCGGGAAAAGTCAGGGAATTTGAAAATTTGTCAGGGCAAAAGTAAATTGTCGCGATAAAAAATACATAAAAGGAAGGTTGAAAAAAAAAAAAAAAAAAAAATTGGGTACATTTTGAAAAGACCAAAACAGAATTAAGCATTAATACAATAATTACGCACTTTCATGTGCATAATAATTTTTTTTATACAAGTCGTTAAAGTTTGGTTAGGGAAAATGTTGAATTGGTCAGGAAAAATTCAGGGATTTTTTTCTGGTAAAAAAACGGCCAGCATGTATAATTTTATCCTTATTTCGATACGAGAATTGCAAATTTATCGCAACTCATTTGCAATGATACTCGAGTATCTCTCTCAGTTCACAGAGAGCTTATCTCTCCTGAAAGCGAACCGAGAGGATTGTAAAAAGAAACCTTGTAATGGATTTAGCTCGAGCGCCGGAGGAACCGCGTCGGGATGAAAGGAGCAAGGGTTGGCAAGGAGTCGCGGGACCGAGCGGGGAAACGGAAAGGGGGGGGGGGTTTAAAGGGTCGCTACCAAGGTAGGTTGGTCGGGGGTGGGCGGGCGTTTTCGGACTCTGCACCCAGAAAAATAATTATTTATTTTAATTAAATACTTATTTTAATTAAATAAATATTTATTTGCAGGATGTCCTTCAAACAAATGATTTATCTGGTTGTGCAAGGTCGCGGATAGCGCTGCACCATCGACGATTTTTAATAATTAGCGGTCAAAACTACTAACGATCATTCTATATAATTTTATCTTTATTCTCGTGCAACAATTACAAATTTATTGCGACTCATTTTTAATGATACTCGAGCATCTCTCCCAGTTCGCAGCGAGCTCTTCTCTCCCGAAAGAGAACCGAGAGGATTGTAGAAAGGAACCTTGTAATGGATTTAGCTCGGGTGCCGGATTATTTATTTGATGGAAATAAATAATCCGGCATCGTCTGCGGACGACTCTGCACCCAGACAAATAATTTATTAGACGCGTACCCCGCAAATAATTATTTATTTACATTAAACAAACATTTATTTAAAGTAAATAAATACTTATTTAAATTAAATAAATACTTATTTTAATTAAATAAATACTTATTTTAATTAAATAAATACTTATTTTAATTAAATAAATACTTATTTTAATTAAATAAATATTTATTTTTAATAGTTAGCAGTCGAAACTACTAACGATTATTCTATATAATGTTATCCTTATCGGGTGCGCCAATTGCAAATTTATCGCGACCCATTTGCAATAATACTCGACTATCTCTCCCAGTTCGGAGCGAGCTCTCCCTAAAGAGAATCAGGAGGATTAAAAAAATAAACCTTGTACCGGAGGAACCGCGTCGGTATGGAAAGGAGCAAGGGTTGGCAAGGAGTCGCGGCAGCGAGCAGGGGAACGAAAAGGGGGGGGGGGTGGAGTTTAAAGGGTCGGTACCGAGGTAGGTTGGTCGGGGGTGAACGGGGGTCTGTAGACGACTCTGCCGGGCCACGGATGGCGCTGCACTTGGCTGTACGTTGAACTATCGATCTCGGGTACGCGCTCGGATGGAAAGTTATGCAGTTCACCGAGAGCCCCGCTCGGGTTTCACAGTTTTCGTGCCCACGAGCCAACGAGACGGCGATGCACGGGGTTAGGGCAGGGTTAGGGCCGCAGATATAGGCGCGTCCGTAACCGAGAGCTCCGGATCGTGCATAAAATACCCTTGCACCGTCTAGTTTTTGTCTGACCCTTGCCCGACTCTGACCACTGCCGCTGGACGAACACGGCGACGACGGCGCCTGCGCAATGGCAATAAAATGCACCTCGCATTTTACGCCGCCCCCCCATGGGGAGGATATAACGTTAATTGAAAATGAAAATCTCGCGTATACCTTGTTATCGCCGGCGAGACCTTTCTCTATTTTTAACGGCGCGAACCGCGGGGGGCTTCAACTTTTTTCATATCAAACTTTTTATCAGAACGGGGCAGTTTAATGTGGTTGGGCATTGCACGCGCGCGGGTCGTTCGGGCTTCGTTTATCTACGTTTCTTGTTTTTTTTTTTTTTTTTTTCGTTGTCAAATGTGTCCAGTAGGGTGTTGGGTTATCGGTTAGCGTGTCGATAAGTATAGAGTCGTGATAGTTTGCTCGATAGGTGACAGTGGAGAGTGATAGATAGATAGAGAGAGAGTGAGGTGATATTTGTGGACGAGAGATATTTCGTGGATTGTGAATGGCGTGATTTTTTAATTTATATTAATTATTTATTTAGTTAATTTTGTTGTTGTTTTTTTTAGTCTCATTTTGTTGTTGTTGTTTTCTATAGTATAGTCAGTATTCGTGGTTGGTCACCTGTAATGGCGATCTTGCACGACCACTTGCTGGTGCCCTCGAGTACGATCAGCTCGGCCTGCTCGAGGCTGTCTATGTGGGTATCCGGGTCGACTGAAAAGGTCGTGCTGAAAATAAGACAATGACAAAAACTCGTAATCGAGCACTACAGCGGGAATGGGGAGAGAAGCCAGCGGGGTGTTACGACTCGTCGGCCCGCCAACGCGATCCTGAAGAGCTTGATCTTCGTCCCGCCTTTCCGGCACACACCTCTCGACGACTCCTAGCGAGACTTCTCGACGAAAAAAAAAAAATTAATTCGAACGAAACTCTTCCGCACGGGACAATCAACATAAACTTTCGTATCACTATTGGAGGGAAATTAAGCTATCCTGGTGCGTTACGATCGTTAATCCATCAAATCGCATCCCCTGAAGTAAAAATCAAAGAATCCTGTTATTAAAAAAAATATATATATATAAGTATAATGCTTCGATGTACGAAAGATGCTAGGAACGCACAGTAACAGCTCGATCATTCCGGGGCGGAAAAACCCTCACGTCTGTTCACAATAAAAATCAATCCGAAAGTGAGGTAAAAAAAATTAATAAAAAAAGCAACAATAACGCCTTAACGGGACCGTGACAATCGTTCCCGGGATAATCGAGTTTTCACTGTATGTAAAAAAAAATTGCTTTATATTCCAACATGATGACTCAGATAAGAAAATTAGCAATGCCATTTTACCACGAGGGCAAACTTCATGAAAACATAGAAAAAATAATAATCACAATGACTAAATTGATGCGTCTATAGCCTGACATTGATCGAAAGAGAGGCGAGCCTTAAGCGATTGGAGTTAAAGAAGAGTCCGTCGAACTCTTTACACTCCTATGCACTATATTCAAAGCGTCGCAGCGCGATTAGGTTCTTACAGCGCGAGCGTGACAAGACCACCTGTTAGCGCCGAGAGAAAGATAGAGAGAGCCAAAGGATAGTGGAGAACGATAGTGGAATTAACATCGGCAGGGGGGGGGGGGGGTGGGGGGTTGGCGAGGGGGTAGCGAGAGGGTTGAGTCGAACCGCGGGAGTGTTGCACACCGCAGTCAGTGGGTTCTCCCGACCTCCCCAGTCAGTCTTTCAGCAAGTAGTAGCAGCCAGAAGCGGAGTGCTGCAAGCTCGAATCGGTCGTCGGGCTGTCGGCCCGGAATAAGAAAACTTGTTGCTCGTCGCCGTAGCTTCTCCGCTCGCAGAAGCTCGGCTCAAGGCTCGAACGTGGCCCGACGCCAAGTTCCGGACCTGCACCGTAGCGCCGTCCGAGGGAACAATGTCTCAGCCGCCTCGTACGAGTACCCGGACGGTGTTGCCACTAAAATCCGATCCAAGACCGCGGCCATTACCGAGCGAGCTCGAGCGCGAAACGGAAGTCGCCCGTTAGCGGCGATAACCGGCCTGAGATCTCCCGATTTGGCTCCGCTCAGCGCCAGCCATCCGTCGGACCTCACAAATCATCCCCAGGAAATTCGCCATCCGCAGCTCTACCGAGCGCTCCTACAAAGATTGGATGAATCTTGGATGGAGGGGAAATAGGCGACGTATTCCCTCGCCGGAGAAAATGGACCCTCAGGAGCTCTCGCGTACTCCCGAGTGTTCTTCTTACCGCGCAGTCTCCGGCAAGAGGTCTTGCATAATGCATTCGTGATTACAATGATGATAGGACGGAGAGGCGGTGGAGAGAGAGCCGGGAATATCGGAAGCGCGGTAAGATAGACGGAACAAAGTCGTTCAAAGTTTGGACCTGGAAAATGTATTATTATCGATGGACTCTCATCCGAGTTGGAGCTCTCTCATCAAGAACCGATGAGCCACAGGTGGAGCGCACCAAGAGTAGGAAGTGATCGCGGTCCAATATCGAAGACAAGGGTTGGCCGAGGGACGCTGGTGCATGGAACTGTAGTTGCATGTGTATACAGCTATAGTTGAGCAACGTTAATCGAGAATCGATCTTTCGGTTCCTCGAGCAAGGCCGGTTATCTCGAGTCCATCGTGCGCTCGCACACGAACCAGCGCGGAGCGAAAAACGGATGTTGGGCACGTGGGGTCGTTAAACTGCTCCCCTGGTGATTCCGCCATCACAGGTGGTTGGTAGATTGCTTTCGAGACTGTGCTCGAGGCCGGTACACAGTTGCGGAACCCCGACACCAGCCACGGGAATTGTCCGATCCAGAACAAACTGGCTACTGACAAGGTGGCCAAGGCAGACAAGAACGGGACAGCGATTGGATGGGCATGCGAAAGCAACGGAGCAAGATGGTGTACGGCACCTTCGGTGCCACCGGACTGGACAAACCACAAAGAATTATTTCGTAGTCCTGATGAATTTCGATCCAATTTCTGATAAGGTCAGGATCGGAAGGAGAAGAAGCTGGAGGGAATATCGTAAGCTCAAATAGCTGCAAGCTCAAACAGTCGTATGACCAACGGCTAGGAGGTCGAATGGTTATCAAACCCTAATGATCATAAGGTCGAATGGGTATAGATTCGAATGATAGTGAGGTGGGCGGTTACAGATCTGAATGAAAGTAAAATCGGATGGTTATAGATTCGAATGACAGCAAAGTCGGACGGTAGTAGATTCGAATGACAGCAAAGTGGACAGTTATAGATTCGAATGATAGTAAGGTCGGGCGGTTACAGATTTGAATGAAATTAAAATCAGACGGTTATAGATTCGAATGACAACAAAGTCGGACGGTTATAGATTCGAATGACAACAAAGTCGGACAGTTATAGATTCGAATGATAGTAACGCCGGACGGTTGTAGATTCGAATGACAGCAAAATCGGACAGTTATAGATTCGTATGACAGCAAAGGCGGACGGTTATAGATTCGAATGACAGCAAAGTCGGACGGTTATAGATTCGAATGACAGCAAAGTCGGACGGTTATAGATTCGAATGACAGCAAAGCGGACAGTTATAGATTCGAATGATAGTAACGTCGGGCGGTTACAGATTTGAATGAAAGTAAAATCAGACGGTCACAGATTCGAATGACAACAAAGTCAGACGGTTATAGATTCGAATGACAGCAAAGTCGGACGGTTATAGATTCGAATGACAGCAAAGTCGGACGGTTATAGATTCGAATGACAGCAAAGTCGGACGGTTATAGATTCGAATAATAGTAAGATCGGGCGGTAATTTAGTTTCATGACCTTTCGACCTCATAAACATTCGGGTTCATAATTGTGTGACCTTATAAACATTCGGGTTTGTAGTCGTTCGACTTTATGATCATTAGGGGTTGTAATTGTCAGACTTTATGAACATTCCGGTTTGTAACCGTCCAACTTTACGAACATTCGAGTTTGTAACAGTCCAACTTTACGACCATTCGGGTTTGCAATCATTCGACCTTATGATCATTCGGCCTCGTGGCTATTCCACTTTGCAGCAACACCCCGCGGCTGTGGACATTCGAAGATCGACCCACTTGACGCAAAGTCCACGAGGGAACGAGGCGCCACCGAAGCGAGCTTTTCCCTTGCGTACTGAGAAAACAACGTTGAAAAACATTATGAAGTAGCGTCGACCTTAATCGATCAAGGATCGGGGTCACCTCACCCCCTGGTTTCAATTTATGCCAATGGAGTTTCCAAAGAATCGCGAAGAAAGGAAGCTACACTGTGCGTTGTTGAATGAAAAGTGCAACGTCGATTAGGGTCGCGCGGTATTGAGTTATACATTCTCCCCGGGGATGTCGTGAGACACGAGACTGAATGGGGCTGCGATCCGAACGCGTGTAGCGTACACGTTGAGGTTCAGCACGCAAGAACCGTAACGCGTATTGTTCGCCGTTGCGGAGTCGTATCGATTCTCGCGGGGAACTGGAGAACGCACGCCGAAGAACGGCGTTGCGTAGTTAAGGAGAATAGAGCAAACTCTCGTACCCGGTTAACACGCAACTCCGACAATCGGAGCACGTTCCACTGCCGTTCTAGCGTCACCACCATTGGCGACGGCGAAGTAACCAGAATTACCATTATCTCTAAGCTCTCGCTCGGATGCGTTATTCAATTTTCCAATTTGCCGCGAGCCTCGTCATTCCCGCTGGCAAAGGGGTCGGCAATTCCAGGGCCGGAGATGTGTAAACGGTGTGAATGGAATTGCGAAGGTGTTTGAGTACTTTGACCACCGGGCTGTCCCCGGGCAATGCGACGGGGAGCAACCAAGAGTGGACGGACTGAGTAATGAAAGCCCCGGAGCGAGATTGTTGCATGCCCGAGCGCTGAGACACTACTGTGGCGGCTGAGAAAGCCCGCAGACATCGCCGCTGACGATTATCAATTTTCTTCACCGGAAGTTGAGACGTACGGATGTGACAGAATTTTCCATGAGGCGATGAAACGGGTCATCGAAGGGTGTCGCGTTGGAGGTTACGGATTCAGTCAGGGATGATAATATTAAAGGTCTGACCGCAACAGCCGCTGACTACTTCCTAACAAGCTTCCGAGCGAACCGAGAAAGCCCTCAGACATCGCCGCTGCCGATTATAAATTTTCTTCACCGGAAGTTGAGCCGTACGGGTCGGAGGGAATATTTTCCAAAAGGCGATGAAACAGGTCATCGAAGGGTGTTGCGTCGGAAGTTACGGATTCAGGCAGGGATTACAATATTAAAGGTCTGACCGCAACAGCCGCTGACTACTTCCTAACAAGCTTCCGAGCGAACTGAGAAAGCCCGCAGACATCGCCGCTGCCGATTATCTTCACCGGAATTTTCTTCACCGGAAGTTGAGACGTACGGATCGGAGGGAGAATTTTCCATGAGGCGATGAAACGGGTCATCTAAGGGTGGCGCGTTGGAGGTTTCGCATTCAGGCAGCGATGATAATATTAAATGTCTGACCACAACAGCCGCTGACTACTTCCTAACAAGCTTCCGAGCTAACAGCTTCGTTCCGGAAATACACGCCGAACACGGAAACCGTACGGGACGAGAGACCGAGTGAATTTCGCGATGGAACAATAGATGTTCCGGACTGACGGGCCATTGCGCGCACCGAGCGACAGCCTTATTGTTCGATGCATCATTCCGTGATACACGCAGATGCAACGTGCACTCGGGGAGCCCGGAGGAGATAAGGAACACGGAAGTACCGATCGCGTCTGACAATGGTGGTTGTTTCTACTTGCGCAACTAAACGCCAACGTTCGAAGACTCTGCTGAAGAAACTTGACGCTATCCGAAGGTTCGGAGACTGACGATCATATGCTGGATGTCCTGTTTCTGATGATCTTTGGGACGATATTGAAAGTACAATGGAGATGAAAATCTCAAGCGTGGAATTCGATAAAGTTAAATGAAACTTTTTGAAATACATATCAAGGCAGGAAACACTGTGGTTGAATGAATTATTCTACCATTAATTATTATTCCACCAGATTATTCTACCATTAATTTAGACCGATCTGACGCTCAAAAATTTCTACTAGGATACGAGTCAATAATTTCGTTTTTAAACAAATTATAATTCGACCGTCTGAAAATTGTGCAATGGCCATTAACGGCCCTAATGGTAACTTACGGAATGTAAAGTCCTTTAATGCTCCCACATTTCTTCGAGAATCCTAAAGGACATGTGGCCCAACTCGATGGTCTCTCACCACAGAAATGGCTATTCTATAACGTTAGAAAAAAAAAAAAAAATGTTCCGCCGATTTGCTATTACGGGAATCGTTCTAAATTACACATGTAAACTAGGAGGTAGAGAGTGGGGCGAAAGTGGCGCAATGGGTATCGCGTCCAATGAAGTCAATGGGCCGGACTATTTGAGCCACTAGGCGGAACGTAAGAGGCTCCAAATGTTCATGAAATCGCGTCCTGAGTACCAAACTCATGAGGGAGGGCGAACGGGGAGAGGGGAAGAAAACGAGAGAACCCCGTCGAGAATGTAACACAATGAGTACTTCGGGCACTACCACCGCGACACGAGGACTCGTTCTCGGTGTGCTTCGAAGTGGCGCAGATTGTTGAGCTTCAAGAGGTCGTAACCGCCCATCGACTCCGTATATACATAAATATGTATATTATATACATACATGTATACAGTGCGAACAAAGCGGAAAGCTCGTTGGAGCTAATCGTCGCGATGTAACGAACATCGCCCGAGCGCACAGTCTAATCACCGCCTACAACGAGATAAACCGTCCCGGGACAAAAAAAAACTCCGATTTCGAACTCAATTTGCAGTGAAAATAAAATTAGCTCCGAGTGAAAAACGCACATAAACGGGTCGTTCGACGACGAAGCAGCGGCCAAATCGCGCCAAAACGGTCTCATTGCGTACGCAGAGCCATACACTCATCCGCAGCGAGGAGAAAAAAAAGTATTATAATTTATACATACACACCACTTCAAGACACGCAACAACAAACTACAGCAGCCTGGCACGAGGATACTCGGTGTGACACAAAATATGTATATCTCAGATGCTAAATAAAATATTAAAATATCGACAGTAAAATGAAGAAAAAAAACCATAATGACCAAGGATACAGACAGCCGGATATGGTATTATAGTAGGGAATAAGAAAAAAAAAATTAATATCGATAGAGGCAAATTAATAAGGGGGTGGTTACAGCCATTCATAACGAACAGCGGGGTTGCACGTGGGCGCGACTCGGGATCGGCTGTAAATAATCGGCTCAAGTATAGTACGATACAAATTAATTGGAGAAAAAAAAATGAAATTATTTATAACGATATTAGAGACAATAATAATAGATAGCGAAACATAAAACATTGACTATTGACGTGATTATACAAGAGCTGCAGCCGCCGGGCAAACCGTCGAACGGAACGGAAGCTTTCGTATAATTTGTAAGTATTGCGTCATATATTTATATATATCAATATATATATATGTAGCTTATATTGTATTACATTAAACGGGTACACGACAAAATATCGATCAACGAATATATCACATGTGGTAGTCGGCTTGTATAGTATGTATAATGTATGGGTGGATATTTTTTATAAATATTTTTGTTATACTCTGTTAAAATGACAAAACATCGGAGATCACACATCGATAGCCCACAAACCTGTTATGGCGATCTTCGCGGACCATTTGCTGGTACCGTCCAGGACGGACTGCTTCACAGACGTCATGTGGCCGATATGACTCTTCTCGTCGGTCCCGAAGACTGACCTAAACTCCGACGAGATTTACATGTAGCCTGGCTAAACTCTACGCAATCCCGATATTGTAAGGTTTTTTTTTAGTCTTTTTTCATATTCTCCCTCGGCTTTTTTTTCTATCTTCTCTATCTCGCCGAATAAACTCCCGACGAAAGTTTTGCGTTGTCGTATCTCGAACGACGGAAAAGAGTATCAGCCCGTGTCGTTCCCCGCCCAAAAAAAGTATTAAAAAATATAAAAAATGGAAGTATTAAAATTATGTCGTATTTGACTCAATAATACTCAAATTATTCTACTCTAATCTATCGCTGGAGAGTATTAAGTATGAATCTGATATACGTTGTAATTTATGAGTATCAAGTATGAAGCTAGTATACCCAAGAATATTTAAGTATTAAGTATGAAATGGTATGTCTAAGAATATTCAAGTTGCAAGTATAAAGCTAGTAGACGCAACAATATTCGATTATTAAGTATGAAACTGGTATATCTAAGAATATTCAAGTTGCAAGTATGAAGCTAGTATACCCAAGAATATTCGAGTATTAAGTATGAAACTAGTAAATCTAAGAATATTCGAGTATCAGGTATGAAACTAGTATATCCACGAATATTTGAGTATTAAGTATGAAATTGGTATATCTAAGAGTATTCAAGTTGCAAGGATGAAGCTAGTATACCCAAGAATATTTAAGTGGCAAATATGAAGCTAGTGTACCTAACAATATTCGAGTATCAGGTATGAAATTAGTACACCCAAGAATATTTGAGTATTAAGTATGAAACTGGTATATCTAAGAATATTCAAGTTGTAAGTATGAAGCTGATATACTCAAGAATGTTCGAGTATCAAGTATTAAGTTAGCAATATACAGATTGAGGTTCGAGTATCAAGTATGAAGCTTGAATCTCAATTTTTATGCAAGCTTCATACTTGATACTCGAATATTTCAATACTTCCATTTTTAATATTTTTTAAATACTTTTTTTTTGCGCGGTTTTCGACTCGACGGGCCGACGTATCTGCGGCGCGAATGCCTCGCATTTCTTCGGCGCAGTGCAACACACGGAATGATTTCGCGGAACAATGTGCACCCGCAGATAACACGGAGAAAAAATAAAATTGCAATCCGACCCGACGAATTAAATATTTAATCGGCGAACGCGAGCATATCCGCGTGTACGAACAGTTGCGGGAATGAGAGCATGGAATACGATGAATAAAAAAAACGGGGGTTGTTTTCGTCCCTTTTTTTGCCGGCGTGCACGGCATGGTTAATTCGAACGGAGTGGTATGCTAACTCCGGAGTCACGGAGAAAATTATCGTGTATGTAACTGCAGCGCGAGTCGTCATGGTACGAGGTAATGAAATTCGACCGAGCAACGGCGAGAACGTTCGGGGCCAACTATTTATGCCTTCCGGCGCGCTTGTCGCGCCGGGACTCGTCCGATACATCGATATCGGGTCACCGAACACCGAAGGACAGCCCGTGGCTGGTAATCGCTCGTTCTGTATGCCGTCCGCCTCGGGAACAATGAGGACCGCGTAGACCCGGTTGTCCGGCGATTTTCCCCGAGACGGAAGATCCTCAATAATGTCTGGCGATTCGACGCGGTAAACAGCCGGTTATGCGAGACCGCCAGCGATCGGTCTCTTAAATGCGGCTACGAAGGATACTTTAACGATAGTAATTTTTTTTTACTATTAAATAAATAATAATTTTTGGGTAAAATATTTAAGTCGATAAATTTGTTACTTATTTAATGGAAAAAATTAATAAATTTTGGGTAAAATATCTACTTCGATAAACTTAAGTTTTGGGTGAGTTTTCATTTTTTGTTTTGTTTCCGCAAGATTATGATTATAGCTTAGCGGTCAATTAACGATGCCAATAATGTTCGGAGCTTCGCGTATTATTATTATTATTTTTTTCAAAATTGATTTCGTACAATTCTGGGGGAGAAACGTGAAAAATCGGCTAGTTTTATTCGTTAATCTGTCCGCTTAATCGTGCGCCCTTCCAAATCGTTCGTGTACTTAACGTTCCGGTCGTGATTGCCGACCGACATGAGCGCATATACTTTCGGTAATTAGCTGGCAGTCTCGATGCGAGCCGAGTGCTTGCAGCTGGACATTCAAAAACGAGATCCGCCCCCCTTCCCCGAACCGCCGTGGCACATTAACCGCGGTGTTGATTGGCCGATGGCACCGTACCAAAATTCGATTCTCGAGAGTCGACGCCAGCAAAGCTTTACCGGTTAACTCCCGAACGAGCGAACCGTGAAAAATATTTCACGGTTTCGAGGGTCAACGAGCATCGTATAAAATATATGGAGAATTTTCATCCGTTTCGCGGTGAATATTAGCTGCAGACTTTTTTTTAATTAGCAAAAGATTAATTTATGCCGAAATTTATGCAAATGGCTTTGATTTCCGGTGGATCGAGTGTCTAATTTTTTAAAGATAATTTTACGAGCTTTGCTCGTATTATTTTCAACCAATAAATTCATTTTGACGAGGGTGAAGTCGCATCGAATTAAATATATGGAGGATTTTCGTCCATTTCGCGTTAAATATTAGTTCCAGTAAAACATTAATCTATGCAAAAATGCAAATAGCTCTGATTTCCGGTGGTTCGAGTATCTTTCATTTTTATTAAGATAATTTTACGGGCTTGGCCCGTATTAATTCCAATAACCAAATAAATTTTGAAAGTACCGCATCTTCGTCTCGCGTTAATTGATAAAGCGGCGATATAATTTTCGTGGCCCGAATCCCGATTTTCATCTTTATGGTCATTGCCGGTGAGAATCGAATTTTGGTACAGTCGATCAGCGGCTCCAATGGCATTGTTGCCCCGTTCATTGATGACCCGATAACGAACCCATTTTGCGATATCTCTCGTGCCGACGTCCGATCGGTTAAAAATTCGCAAACGCTAACGAATAGTCGGAAGCAAGCGGGGGATAGAACTCGGATGAAAATTTTCGTCGATCGTCTGGTCGCGATAAACTCGTTACAATTCATCGGGTCGAATTCGTCGACGGGAATAGAGATTGGAAGTGATTTATTAAATTTTCATTTAACGCTCGATGCCTCGCGTCACGGAGAGTTTGTTTATTTTGCGTTTTACTATATACTTTTTTTTAAAATTCTACCCTTGTTTTCGCGTCGTTAAAAATGTCGCTTGCGGGAATTGAACAAGAAAATTGCTCTATGTCTAATTTACGACACCGTGAAAAATAAAAATAAAAAAAAAAAAATTTGTTGAACTCCAGATAGGAAAATTGCTGCTGTTCTAATTTGCGAGGATACATTTTTTACTACATACTAAAACCCTCGGATTATACATCCGGCGAGGACCTTCGACCCCCGGTGCGACTTCCGCATCTCAAAGAGAGCTTTTTTTTTCTTCATTCCTCCTTTATAATCCCCGCTGTTTCACAGGACCGCCAGGAATTTTCACGAGGGCGGGGTAATCTTCTCGCGTATATGTCACACGTTAGTTCTACGGTTATTGCGAGGAGAATTATTTCACGAGGATATTCCGCTCGCCCGTCACGTTTAAAAAAGGCGTTAAACAAACGCCTAAAAACTTACTGAAGAAAATTTAAAAAAAATTACTACAATCTGTTTTGATAAAATATGTCTTTCCAGAACAAAACGCACAACATATCTTTCAGAAAACTATTTAAAAGCCGATCAGCAAGAGTCAATGCACTCCTCAATTAATTACCGTCAAACCAATCCCAAAAGTTCACTAACATTTTTTTTTAAATACGATAAACTGTTTTTTACTAAAACGTGTCTTTCTAGAACAAAACGGACAACATATATTTTAGAAACCTATTTAAAAGCCTATCAGCAAGAGTCAATGAACCTCTCAATTAATTGTCATCAAACAAACCCTAAGAGTTCACAACAAAAAAAAGAGTTAAACTGTTATTAATAAAACGTATCGTTCTAAAAAAAAAATAGTCAAGGTATTTTAGAGATCTATTTAAAAGTCGGTCAGCAAGAGTCAACGCGCCCCGAAATTAATTACCATCAAACAAACCCTAAGATTTCACAAAAAAAAAGAAAGTTAAACCGTTATTAATAGAACGTATCTTTGTAAAAAAAAAAAAAAATAGTCGACGTATTTTAGAGAACTATTTAAAAGTCGGTCAGCAAGAGTCAACGCGCCCCTAAATTAATTACCACAAAGCAATTCCAATCTCTCCGGCGCTCTCGATAACCGAACATTTCATCTTCGACCGAACTTTCTCCCCAGTCGCGTTATTCCCCGATTGTTTTCTCTCTCTCGCAGCGACTGCCATTATTCACGACCGTAGGGAAGAAGCGTCTCGTAGCGCAGCCCCACCGGCGGGGCCGCGCCGCAAACGGATATCCAATAATTTTTAATTGAGCCATTTCCCGTCGGTTATGGAACGCGTCCATACAACCGTGATACATACACACACACGCCGCGATACCGGAGCATCGTATTATCGATAACGAGTGCGCTACAAACCGTTTGAGCGTGTGTTTAACGCGAGGTAAATTTCGCGTTCGAAGCGTGAAAATTCCACGAGAGAATTATGCGCATCCGAAGACCGGCCGCGGATCGTCGGACGATATCGACTCGCCGATCTCTCGATTCCGGCGCTATTTCGCGGATCCCCGTTTAATAAGTTAAATCCTTCGATTCCGTGCGCCGCTTCGCCGTTAACTCAACCCACATCGAGCACACGATCGCGTTGCACTTTACCCGACTTCGACCGGCTCGCAACCCGCGGCCAATAACCTGTATGTATTAATGAAAGTTACCCTCAGATCGAGCTCTTTCGGTCCTATTTACGGGGTTCGAGTGCAGGCTTCGTTATCTAGCCCCACGACCGGCGCATGCATTCTGCATCAGTCAAACTTCAATTAGCGACGAAAATGCGCACAGCACCGTTCTCCCTAGTTTCGTTCGAACGATCGCGAAAGTGTGTACGGCCGACCTGATTCCGTTTCAGCGACCGCCGACGATCGATCGCAAATAATCATCGGGTCTTGGGGTGAGGTTTTTTTTTTTTTCATCTTCGTTTTCTCCAATTTGCTGTTTTTTTTGCCCGACCTATCGTTAATGCACTTTGTTGCTCGGCGAGAAAATTGTTTAAAGGCAACCCGAATAGGACGGCCGAGCCGAAACCGATGCTATCGGGCGCCGGTGTCGGGCCGGCACGCCGGCGCGAGGATCGATAACGATCGATAAGCCGCTGACAATACGTTGCAAACAACCCCCCCCCCCCCCCCCTTTGCTAGTCGGTCTCTAACTCATTTTCTATTCCCAGCGAGCTTTCGCCAGCTCGACGTACCGCGCACTCCGTTTTCTATTCTTCATTTTTTTTTTATTTTTTTATTTTTATTCCGTGTACGTGTATCCTGTTAGGAATCGCGTGCCGACACCCCCGAGACTCTCTGCGTCGATCACCTGCCGAACGGGGGCGTGCGGCGCCGCGCAACGTCGATCTCCGACGGAGAGCGAACGATGGAAACGATATAAATATCGAGAAATATTGGGTATTGGGGAAAAATGAGAGAAACAATTTTTTTAAAAATCGGCGACTCGACTCACCGGATAAGTTCGAAGATTTCCGGTTTCTCGCGCTCCCGCTGCTTCATCCGCTCCTTCATGGCCGTTATTATGCTGTTCGCCTTGTCCTCGGCCCCGTGCTTCGAGCTCTTCTCCGCCGCGCCTGTGAAAAAAAAAATGTACAACATTTTTTTTAATAAAAAGTTAAAGTGCGGGAAATCGTACCGTGGAGTTTAATCGTAGTTTCTCTTCACACCGTCGAAATGCTCCGCTAAATTAACGAACGCGATGACTATTTGGTGTAACAATGCGTTACAATTTACTTCGTCGCTATAGTCGACTGCGCCACTGTGCGGTGTTCGGTTCTTTGGGGCATAATTTTTCGGAGCGCTAAACCGTCGTCCCTAACTTTTCAGCGTGTTAATTACTGTGCGCTTCTCGTCCCGAGAATATTCGAGCGTTTTCAAGTCGAGGCCCCCCCCCCCCCCCCCTTGCGCGGCGCAGCCATTAAGCCGTTTTGTCTCTCTCCCGGGCGCTTCCGGCCTCCGTTCGGTAAAACACGAGCGCTCTCTCAACCCCCCAAGCTTTTTCGCAAAGCTCTTTTTGGCGCCGTACTAATTTTCCGGTAGGTTCCGAATCCTATTCCGAAAAAAAAAAAAAAAAAAAAAAAAAAAAATGGGAGAGCAAAGGCTCGCACGGTTGGGCGCGTCGCACCTGCCGGAGGCTCCGCAACGCACGTTGCTGCCGCATTGGAAACTCATCGAGGTCGGACCGGGTCAGGAATTGCGTTTCGCGACAAAGTTCCGATAATTATGAATTTCGGTGAAATCAAAAAAGTGTACGGACCTTTGGTTTTTTTTTATTATTTTTTTGTTCGTCCAAAAAGTACGATCGATCAACGTTAGCGCGAACTCGAAAACAATTTCCGGTTTGCCGCGTCGGATGCAGAGGTGGAAGTGAAACGAGTCGCGGACTCGACGTCAGCGGGATAAAAAAATGCGTCGGATTTTGCCGAAACGAAACGAGAAAAAAATGCTTCTGATAAAACATTTTTTGCGACCTGTTTTTTTAAAAAGTAGCGATTTTTTAAAAATTTGCCGCTTGATTATGGATTAGAGCGTTACAGTTGCAACTCAGGAAACGACACCTTTCCGACAGGTTCATTAACGAGGCGCAGATTCGCCGGCTAAGAAACAGACGGATTGTTTTTTATTATTTTTTGTTCGCCCAAAAAGTACGATCGATCAACGTTCGCGTGAACTCGAAAACAATTTCCTGTTTGCCGCATCGGATGTAGAGGTGGAAGTGAAACGAGTCACGGACTCGACGTCAGCGAGATAAAAAAAAGCGTCGGATTTTGCCGAAACGAAACGAGAAAAAAATGCTTCTGATGAAAAATTTTTCGCGACCTGTTTTTTTTTTTAAATAGCGATTTTTTTTAAACCTAAAAATTTTTTTCGACCTGTTTTTTTTTTAAGTAGCGATTTTATTTAAACTTAAAAATCTTTTTCGACCTGTTTTTTTTTTAAAGTAGCGCTTTTATTTAAACTTAAAAATTGTTTGCGACCTGTTTTTTTTTAAAGCAGCGATTTTTTTAAACTTAAAGTTTTTTTGCGACCAGTTTTTTTTTTTAAAGTAGTGATTTTTGTTAAACTTGCCGCTTAATTATAGATTAGAGCATTAACGTTGCAGCTCAGGAAACGACATCTTTCCGACAGGTTCATTAACGAGGCGCAGATTCGCCGGCTAAGAACCAGACGGTCCTGACTTCGATATCAAAGTACGCGGACACACACGTAGTTTATCGTTTCCATGTAGTTTATCGTTTCCCCGGTCGCTCCCTCGAGCTGTCGGCGCAAAGTTCTTGTCGTTTCTTCGAGACGCCCTTTAGGGCTTCTCGCCGCGCCAATTAAAGCACGGCTCAGTTACTACTACGAGGAGTTCTTCCGACCGGAAAAATAATTATTTCTCGACGCATCGGGATAAGGAAAAGTGTGTCTTCGTACCTCGCAGATGGATGGGCATTTCCGCCCGCTACGCTCGACCGAATATCTCGGGGAAGAGCCCGAGGTGACATTTGTTACCGACGGAGATAGCGTAAATTTTTAATCACGTCGAGCTACAAGATTAATCTTGTCGATCGCTATAACGAAAAAATTGCGCATTCGACCAAAATGAATTTTCAACCGGGCCTGAAATATTATCGCGGAAGATAACAGGATAAGGAAAAATTATTATTTCTCTATGCACCGGGATAAGGAAAAGTGCGCAGTAAAAAAAAAGTTTGTAATTTTTAGAACAACTTATTGTCCACAAATGTCCACAATTTTTTATTTTTTAGTTTTCCGATCGCGTCAACGGATTCTAATTTTGCAAACAAAAGTACAAAATTGTTAAGGGAATTGAAAGGAAAAAGTTTTATTGCCCAAGTATCGAACCAAATTTTATTTAACAACGTGGAAAATGGGGGTTTTGCGAAGCGTGCGTAAAACTGCAATTTTCGTACCGAGTGTAATAAAATTATAATTTCTCGCACCGGGATGAGGAAAAGTGTCTTCGTGGCTCGGAGATATTAGATGCGCATTAGCGCGTCCTAAGCTGCACCGAATATCTCGCCCAAAAGCTCGTGGCGACATTTGTTACCGACGGAGATAACGCGAATGTTTAATTACGCATTAAACTCCAAGATTAATCGTATCGACCGCTAAAACGCAAAATGGCACTTCGACCAAAATGGTTTTTCGATGCTTCGCGAAAATATTTTCAACCGCGCCTGGAATATTATCGCCGAAGGTAATTAATAGGAGAAGATTAACGACCGACGTTTTAATCGGGGGCGCTTGGCATTGTGATTGAAATTTTGTATCATAAATTATAGTTCGGGGGAGCGAAAATTTTTGCTCCTACTGAAAAGGAGGGTCGGCTAGTCAATGGATTATCTGCTCTATACACTTCGCACTTTAACGTTAAAAGTTTATCTTCTAACGCGATTGATCGAATGCTCGAATATAACTATATTCGTGGGAGGGTTGCGGGGCTTTAATTTTACTGAATTAATTAAAGCTACGAGCCTCGGAAAATGCCGATACGGATTTCGTGGATCCAAGCGTGAACGAACGAATGGGATTATATACGGGCTTGTATACCGGCGTACACACGACAGGTCTCTAACGATATTACGATGCCTGGACAATACATTGGAACTTTCCTCTGGCTTTCAACAGCTATTGTATATATATATATATATATAGATATATATATGCGGGTATATATATATTCTGCAACGTTTAATCGAAAATACCTTCTGACAGTATAGCCGGACGACGCGCATTGTAAATTGGACGCAAAATGAATAAAAGAAATTAACATTAAATTATAATATTTTCACATCGCGCTATTCACTACGAAAAAATAGTGAAAAACCGAGGAAAAATTCGTAAAATTTCCCGTCCTCACGAATTCGTTGTCGAAAAACTCGTATCTCAATTCAATTAAATACACCGTCGCATTATCAAACTTTGTCAATATCGGATAAAAAGTTTTTAAAAACGTCTATAAAAAATAATACGATCGGTGGAGAGCGAGGCGAAATGGATTGTTTTATTATTATTACCAATTTCTGTTTTTTTTTAACTCTGCAGTAAAATACTAATCCATTTCGCCACTCTCCCCAGTCACACTCGCAGTTGATATCTTATAGTGAATATATATTTATTTTATAAATAAATAATAAAAAAAAAATTCTTTGCTGTGCTGCGGTTATCGAACGGTCAATCTTCTCTATTTCTCTTCTTCCGGTTCGTTCATCGAAGACACTCCTTGACGTTTACGAAATAAGGTACAGCGGGGCAAAACGGGACATTGAGCAAAACGCAAGTTTCCAATCATTTTTGGATGTCCCATTTTGCCCCGTTGATACATCCGGATTCTCTGTCCCGTTTTGCCCCATTGTCCCATCCAAAAATGATTGGAATATGGCGTTTTGCCCCACTGCCCCATTTTGCCCCACCGTCCCATTTTGCCCCGCTCTTCCCTACACAATATTGACCTTCCACAGCCGCGGCACAGCAAAAAAAAAATATACATATATATTTCCTCATCGGTCGCAACCGCAATAACAAAATTAAAAAAAAATGTTTTACTCACGTTGAAGACAGTCCGCGTTCAGTAGATCCTTGCATTTCTCGTGGCACTTTACGCCGCACTCCATGCACCTGACGCCCTGTCGAGCGATGCCCCAGAGCAGGCCCTCGCACTCGTAGCAGTAGGTCGGCGACGTGGCGGTCCAGGTGACGAAGTTGTGGGGTGTCGTCGACGAGATCGGGTAGATCATCGCCTGGAGGGTCTTCTTGTACACGTGCATCTTCTGCGGGTAGCATGTTCGGATGCGTATCGTCAGATTTCGCCGTTAATTCCCTTATCGCTTATCGCACGTACGCATATCAGTTCACTCCCATAATGGTATCAAAAAAAAAAAAAAATCACTCTTTTTCCCCGTCGCATTCGCACCCTCGATCAAACGACCCAAACGCCCCAACCATTCTCACATGCATACTGCTGCTGTGCCGCATTGTTCAGCCAAGCTTCGTTCTCGCCTCGCTCTACCGCCGTGTGTGTGTGTGTGTTCGTGTACCCTAAAAATCCCCTCGAGCAAATATTTGTCATCGACAACAATAATCATTAATTATTCTTTCTCGCGCCCTTTAACCGCGCGAGCTTTTCCGATTCGGCGTAAAAACAAACATTTCCCCCCCCCCCCCCCCCCCCCTCAAAGAATCGAAGCAAAGGGCGACAAAACGGTTTTCCGGACAGGGAGAGCGTTTTTCGCACCGGAGGAAAGCGCCGATTAAATTTCGCCGGTCCGCGCGCACCGAGGGACGAAAATTCGTTTCGATGAAAATTCATTAATTTCGCGCCCTCCGGTCGAACCTTTCGCGAGGATTTTATACAACGCGCTCCAGTCCACTCTCCTTACGGAAACACCCGGTTTTTCGGATAATTATATGGACGATGTTAATGGACTCCGTGTTGACGAGTCGCGAGGAGTTAATTTTACCGGTCGCGCCCCGTAAATTAAAGGGGGGCGATAAACGAATTTCGCGAAGACGCGCCAAAGTCGACTCCAATATAAATGACGATTTAACCATCGTGCTCGCTATCGAAACACTCGATCAACTTGCGCTCCGGAGTTCATGCAGAAGTACGTACTCTTGAATAATTTATTGCCCGGTATTATGACAGATATATATGTACGTACACATATATATAGTTATATCGTTACAGCTATAACAGAGAAGTAGTGTAAGTCAGAACAGCCAGGGCAAACGACGCGGTCTCTCGGCCAGGAGCGCATTCATGTCTTTTTTTTTTAGTACAAACATACTCGATTCTAGATTGCACGCTCGTACGAATGCGCGCGCAGCCACTCGACGACCACCGAACACTCGTTCATCCACAATTCACTCAGCGACTCTCGCCCAGGGGGCCAAACGGCACGCCGGGGTAAAATGGACCGGACTCAATTTTTTTTTTTTTGTGGGGATTTATTTAATTTACCGAGGGTATTTTTTTAAGGCGGTCCGTTTTACCCCCGGTGGTCCGTCACGCCCCGCTCTTGCTTACGTCGAACAGACACTCGTACTTATTGTCAGAGGTAGAATAAAAAACATACGCACACACAAACACACTTAGGACAGACGCGCACAAGACCAACATACACTCGTAGTAGATTTATCAAGCCAATGAACTTCGTGCCTGCAAATCCTAATGACATACACAGTCGAGTGTTCACAAACCATTCGCCAGGGGCTGTGGGCCAAGAGATTCCAAAGAGAGTTACCAAACGAGAAGATAATTGAAAGTAACGAAATGAAAAGAAACTGGCATTTGCGTACTTTGACAAACTGATCAAAGAGAGATATAAATTTTAATGAGGGTCTTGTGTGTAAACAGGGTATTTGAAAGTTTAATCCGCAGAAATGTTTCCGGGAACTTCGTCGACACTCGACGAAGCAACAGGATTTATTTATTTATTTATTTATTTATTTATTTATTTATTTATTTATTTATTTTCGATTTTGGAAAAAATTATCCTCTGGTCGAGTGTCGATTTTGTCCAGTAAACATCTCGAGGCGAAAAAACTTTGAAAAGCCGATATGAAAAAGAAATATATGCGAAATTGTATAGAGCAAAAATTGTTTGTGACTGTGTCGAACGATGCACTCCCTTTTGTAATCTCATCGCGCCGAGGAGCTATTTTGATTGTCTTAAGGGGGTGAAAGCTGGTGAGCCCTCTAAGAAGCTCTAATAAGTAATATCCTCGAGGAAGGATAATTCAGAAGATGAATCTTTATATCCCACTATAATACTCGAACCCCTCCCCTGTCGTTCGATCCCAGCAGTGATTTTATGTCGACATATCGTTTTTTTTGTTTTTTTTTTTTTTTTTTTTTTGGGAAAATGTTTTCCTCGGACTGGAGTCCAGCACTATGGGGGGTCGGGCGTGGGTGTAACTTCGTAGACGGTAGAGACCCTTCGAGCAGCCTCGAAGGACCTCCGCAAGTACTATGTGGGGACTAGCGTATTACCTAACAAGCTCTAAGGATCCTCGGTCCCGGATTCACCTTCTCCAACGGATCCCAATTGTATCTTTGGCCTGTACGTATATATATATATCAACGACTTCGTGCTCGGACTCGGCGAAATCGCGGATATACGGACGTATACCGAGTGATTCGGAAACCAGATCCATCCTTCATCATTTATTTTTAAAAATATTAAATATTATAAACAAAAATAAAAAAATATTGCCATACTTCGCGTGTAATTTGAGTAAGTAATTTTTGTATATTTTTGTGTTTTCGACGAGTATTTTGAGGATGGTTCGTAACGAGTATCATTGAAAAATTTAATTGCAACAGAAAAATTTAAAAAAAATTAATTGCAAGTAAAAAATCTATGCGCGAAGTTGACGGCACTCATAAATCTTGACCTTATCAAGGAAGGAATTTCATTCCGATTCACCCGGTACTCCGCCGATCGCCTCCCACAAACCCCGGATACTTTCGAGAGCTCTCCGCAAGGGGACTCGAAGATATTTTCCTGATTTTCTTTCCTCTCTCCAGAAGAGCCATGTGTGTGTGTGTGTGTGTATATATAAAATATGTACACGTGTAGCGCTAGAGAAATCCGGGGAAACCGCCAAACTAAACTCCAGGGACTTCACACCCCTACGTGCAGCCTAGGGAGCTCTAAAGATTTTTTGACCTTGATTTTTTTTTTATCAATTTTTTTTATCTATCTTTGATTTATTTTCATTATTTTATTTATTTTTCTAGGACTCGGTGAAAACTTTTCTCCTTTCATTCGAGTCGTGCAATCCCAACGTGTATCGATCTTTTTTTTTGTACAGGAGTCTCGGCGCGTTGACTCGGCACTAGCTCGCAGCTCCAAGTGCACCTACTCTACGTACTGGGTGGGTTTCGAGTGGGTGGTTTCTGATGGGGGGGGGGGGGGGGGGGGTAAAGAGAGTGTTTAAGCATCGATCCGCTAAAAAGCATTAGAGTGGTGCCGTGTCAGCACTCGTGTAGGATGTTACTCGTTCTCGACCGACACCTTCTCCTCGTCCCGTTTCTCCTTTTTTTTTTATTCTACCCCGTAATCCTCCCTTTAAGATTCTCACTCCTTCGTCGAAATCCCGATCCCCGAGTGACATCCTACGAGAGCGGTGATTCAGTGAACTTTACAGTCCTAGCCCTACCGCAAACTTCCGCTGCGAAATTATTGGTCGAACGATCTCGAAAAACAATTGATCGTCAAACCGGGGATAAAAAAAATCATAAAAAATTATGGATCATCGTAGGAAAGGAAAGGATTGAAAAATTTAATCCCTCGCAATCATAACTTTCCTGGAATCCCTCTGAAGTTAGACTGAGGGAAGTATTTGAAAACTACTCGTCAGATCGGAGCAAAAAATATGGAACTTATACTGTGAAAAAAAATCGTATGGAATTTTATTTACCGGAGTGAAAGTTTTAATGCAAAAACTGGCATATTAAATTTCTAAATTTTATTAAAAAATTATTAAATTTCTAGCATTGGAAATAATTTATTTTTAAATTTATAAAAACATTTTTATAAAAAAGTATTATAATTTCACAATTGTGCAACAAATTTAATGTACCAGTTTTCGCATAAAACTTCCAATCCGGTACGTCAAATTAACAATTTTATTGTTACAGTGTACTTTGGACACTGAAATGTGTCTCAGCAGTTACAATTAAAGAAAATTAATGGCGACGTGTTAAAAAAAACGTACGGGTCAATGGACATCGGTATCGATCACCGTTGTTTCGTCGATTCTCCAAAAATTTCGCAGCGGACAAAATTCGGTGCTGTTTACTTCGAGTTATCCTGCGTGAAATTTTGCCTACCTAAATTGTACCTCGTATTTTCGTTATTCCTATATATATAATATATATATTTATTCGAGTGTTCCGATTTTCGGTACATTACTGTATGTACACAATGTAGTGCAATTCGGGCATTTACTCCACTACAGCACTCTCTCGCCTACGCAGTTGTTATATGACATTATGTATATTATAATGTATGAAATTATGGATTATTGTGTGTCAAAGAAAAATGTGCCTGTTTTTTTAAAAATATTTTATCGACAAAATTTATGCATTCGCACGTACGATAGTTGTATTATGTATAAGTAGTAATGCTTCCTCGCTATAATTATGCTCGCTAGATTGATGATTTTTCTATTTTCGCTACACGTTGCTTTCATAAAGATATTTGTAATAAAAAATTTGTGAAGAATAGAGAAACGGAAAAGACAGGTGGACAGATCGTTAGACAGATAAGTAGAGGGATAGCGATAGTTGCAGACCGAAAAAATTAGCGAGAGACAGACAGA
Organism: Ichneumon xanthorius; assembly: GCA_917499995.1. Lineage (NCBI taxonomy): Eukaryota > Metazoa > Arthropoda > Insecta > Hymenoptera > Ichneumonidae > Ichneumon > Ichneumon xanthorius. The sequence continues at coordinate 5,735,038 of OU824211.1, read as the reverse complement.
CAGACAGATAGACCATAGACGGAAAGTAAAGGACAGAAGAGAAGAGAAATAGAGACAAAGTAATAGACAGACAGAAGAGCAAGAGCCAGAGTGTGTGAGAAAGAGAGAGAGAGAGCAAGAGAAGAGAGAGACAGAGGCTGAGCCACACTTACGTGAAAGAAAATAGCGTGGAAATGAGGATAAAATGGCAGCACGGTAGATATGGAAAAGAAAAAAGATAGTTCAAAGGTTAAATTTAACCCGTTCGCCGAACGTGCCCCCATTCAGTCGCAGGCAAATCTCGTTGAACGGGCGATAGTTAAATTTTTCATCCGGCCCCTCTCTTAAAAAAAAGCGAGGGGGGCAGATATTTAAAAATTATTATCTTTTTTTTTTCATCTACTCTAGTATAGCACAGGATTCTCTCGAGTATAAAATAAAATTGCTGACTTTCATTTTTTTTCACACTATAGAACAGTTGTGAATTATCACGTATTTTTTGTTTATAAAATAAAAAATACAAAATAAACAGTTTCACTAATTGTCATCTGAATATTTGTCATCGCTCTTGACGTCAAACACGAGCGTATGAGTCAGCGTATGCGTCGACTCTCGGATGCTTTTGCATTTTATGTTGCCTCGTGATTTCGCACGCGACGCTGTTTTCTCGCGAGGCTGACGGGCGGCTGCCGTATTCGAGGATAAAAAAAAATACAAATATTAAACAAACATCAGGGGAGCGCGGCAGCCGCCGTCACCCTCGCTGGCCCGCGGCCCATCGCAATATGTATATAGCATTGTAATAAGTGCGGATAATTTATTTCCGGGCAAATCTCGGCGCAGTTGCCGACAACGTTCGCCGTTTGCATTTTTTAATAATTTACCGAGCTCGTGCCACTCCTAATCGTAATCGTTACATATTTCAAGACAAAAAGAAAAGAAAAAACAGTTAAAACGGACACCAAAGTGTACTCAACTGCGGACTTTTTTTTCACGAAGAAGAGATTCGTTCGTGTCCCATAAGGACACTTATTATTATAAGGACACTTGTTATTTTTTTTCTTTTCATTCAAGTTAATTGATTCGAATTTCTTTATCGTTCAATTATCGACCGACATCAGGTTTTTTTTTTTATAAAACATATCATTCCTATGAAAGAAAATCTGGACAGACGGCGAGAGAACACATATAGTAGATAGACTTTTTTTTTAATGACTAAAGTACGAGTCCTTACCAGCTCCTCGTCGTTCAAAGTTGCTCTTGGGACGGCCGATGTCAGTCCTGCGTTCCTCTTCGTCGCTGCCATCGTCTGAGAAAAGATATAGATTAGCGTTCGAGTGATGAAAAGGCTTAGTTTCGTTAATATTATTTACAGAGACGGTGTGTGTGAGAGAGAAAGAGACGAGGTGTTGGATCGGTGGACGATAGAAGAAGAGAAGAAGAAGAAGAAGTATTCGGTAGTTGTAGTAATGGCAACTAAACAGTGGCAGATAAAACCATCAAATAATACGAAATTTTCACTGACTCCAGATATACCAAAAATACATATCGAATTAAAAAAAAAAAATATACATCTTTAGAAGAAAAAAACCATAAAAAGAAACACCGTCGAGCAAATCAACAACTCGAATTACCACACAGGTGATCAACACAATTAGATATTTCTCATCGATCAATTCGTGTAGTATATTATTAAAAAAAAAAGTTCGACGAAAATAATTCATCGAATGTGTGACACGAAGGCGATTTATTTACATGGGAGATTACGCGTCTTCGACACTGATCTATAAAAAAAAAATCAGCTCGAGGCTCAATTTATTTTGAGAATTACCTCGAAATAATGAAACTACAATTGACTAGCGAATTACACAAAATTCGATATTAAATTTACGTTTACGATATAACTAAAATTTCATCAAGGTATAACGTTGAAAGTAGTTATCGGGAGCGGAGAGACTAGAGGTCGGGAAATCATTGTGAAAGAATTGGCTCGAGATTAAGACGGAGATATAGAGCGGAGAAAGCGGTAGAGAGGACGGTGAGGATTCATAGAGACAGTGGGGATATATTTTAGGAAATCTGAGAAAGGGGTCTTCTACGTGGAAAATCTAATCCAATTAGCCTATGGTATCTTGTAGGGTATGGCAGCTGGGATTTGCGACCGCGAAGATTTTAATTAAGATCTCGCACCCGTTAACCGGTGCTGCATAAGATCCATTTTTCATCAACGGTAAATTATATAATAACAGTATATAAATTATGTTTAATGTGTGTGTCGAGTATACACTATGGATTTCGTGTGAGACCACCAGGCACACAGAGTTTCGGACCGATTGCGCGAAGTGTTCCGATCTGGCGAAGAAGTCCTTCCCTCTCGCGAAGTGCAAACTTCTCGCGCGTTATACAGATTTTTCTTCTCTCTACTTTTCATTCTAAAAAAAAAAAAAAAAAAAAACCATAACATATCCTGCCCTTTTCAGAGGCCGTAGGCACGATCTATATTATTTTTTTTTTATGACGAGAAATATAAATATTTATTTCAGCGAGATCGATCGCCGGGGTTAAATTCGTCCGGGATTTAGAGTCGCGGGAACGGAATTGAGAAAGTGGCAGAATAGTTTTCGTGGGAAATTGTTGCTCCGACGCGTCACGCCGCGCGATACGGATCGCTTTTCAGTGATGCGAGTAAACGTACAAGCGAGGAGCCTACATCGATCTATTTTTCGTAACTATATTTTTCATTCAACTACTCACTATCGTATCTACACACTACTTTACGCACACACATATTATATATATAATAGTATCGGTATTATATTAGTAGTATTATTTAACGTGTACAATAATCGTTAAATTAACGTGCACAGTTCCAATATTAAGGTACCACGCCGGATGCAGTCTGCGTGCTATACTCTGAGAAGAATTTTTTTTAAATTTCTTTTTCATTTTTCTATTTTTTTTTTAGGAAAAAAAGAAAATAGTAAACACGTTTGTGAAAAGTCAGATCTGATTGTTGATTTGAAAAAAGCAAACGGGTTGTGTCGACTAGGCGATTTATTATTGGCTTAGGTGTTTATTTAAATAAACTAAAAAAAAATTATAATCGTGTATGCGTGAGTGTGGTGTTAATAAAAGTATTGCAAAAAAAAAAAAAAATCACATCGGTGTCGCCGAAGTAACAACACAACCCAGGTGCGTGGTGGACAGTAGAAGAACAACGAGAGATACAATTGTAGTTGAAAGAATGGAAAAAATTTGAAAAAGGAAAACGATAATTCATTACGTGGGTTTAGTAAGAAAAATATTACGGTATGTGATATATCGATTGTATCTGCAAGGCTTTGGGGAAAAGCTTCACGATCACTCGCGAGTCACATCAAGTTTCTCGGCTTCGGTGACATGACGTCGGGCTCTCTCGGATATTGCTTATCCGTGAGAGAATTTTTTTTATTTTTTTTTTCTGTCACTTATGTTTATTAATAATAATTACTTTCCGCCATATCTGTTCGTGGATGGAAAAAAAGAAGCGAAAGCTCTAGCAAGCGGTCGAAGATATCCTTGGTTAAATAATTACCGCACAATCTCCTTTCTCTTTTTCTTTTTCGATCTCGAGGATTCGCGCGAAAGCGTGCTTGTGCGTAGAACAAGAAAACTCAAGTTAGGTCGAAGAGACTAAGAGAATCGACGTAGAGGGCGAGTTATCATTAAACAACTTTTCATTAATATGAGAAACAAGAAAGAGAGATATATATACATGTTATAGTATATCTCGGATGCAATTTGAGACCATCGGTGTTAAGATTTTCGACGTCAATATTTTATCAGAAAGAAATAACAAAAAAATAAAATAAATATATATATATATTTATATTTATATAAATATATATATAAAAATAAATGCACATGTATATTTGATATTTATCGATTATTTATGAGTATATAGATATGTAGAGAGAGATAGATAGAGATAGATAGAGATGAAGAACATTTATAGAGTGAGAGATGAGAGATAGAGATAGAAAACGAATGATATATAAAATTTTCATGCAACGTTCGAGCAAGCCTTTTTAATTAAAAATTCACTAAGGAGGCATTTAATTAGTACCTTCAAGACCTGGAGGTGGAGTTTTTGAGATTTTTTGAGAGGTTCAGTGAGTGGTTTTTTTGTCGGGTGTTTTCAGGTAGATACAACAATGGGCGCCACAGAGAACAAACAAAGAATAGCATTATATGCCGATTAGTTCATCAGTTTCTTTTTTTTTCTTGCATCTTTTGAATACGCAAAGAGGTCATTAATCAAAGGCTTTTGGAGATAATTACCGAGCCCTTGCGAGCTTGCAGCGTTTAAAGTTTATTTAATTAAATTCCCAAAAAAAAAAAAAAAAAAAATGCATGCTGCACAATTTCATATATGCACTGCATCTCTTTCGCCGAAAGTATTTTAACCTGCTTGCCAGGCATCTCGATAATTATCTCGGGACATTGAAAAAATCAGCGACTGACCGCTCTTTCATTTCATCTCATTAAATTTTTTTTTTTTATTAACGAGAAATAGAATTCTCGGTTTCGAGGATTGGGGGTACAGTAAACAACGATTAGATTGAAACTTTCGACACTGAACATTCAGGGGACACAGATATTGGGCTTAGAGATTCAACGTTTAAATTTCGTGGAAGAGAAAGACGAAATTTTTTTTATTTTTCTCACGAAACCCGAAAATCAGATTTAAACAATTCGGACGATCAGTAATTCTCGTCGTTCTCTTCCACGACAATGCCTTTGGGAAACACCGATTTCGAAAAACACTTTATTTTTTTCATCCCCGAAATCGCGGTGGTTTACGGGTATTATAACCGGGTGAGAATTTGAGAGAAAAAAAGGTAGCATAAAAAAGGATGTCTTTTTTTTTTGAAGGCTATAAAATCTAAGTAGGGTGTGACAGAGAGTCAGCTGGGTCGAGCGGGATTTCTTTTTGCTCCAATTTTCGTAGAGCGCGATAAACGGATTAATTAAAAGTTTGCAATGTGGACAGGGCGCAGCGCGATGGAGAATGGCGCAAAAAGGCGGTCGGGCGACGAATGGGAAGCCCCTCAGTGTAAATTCACCCGCGGTCCTTTTATTTCCCAAAGCTTGACAAAGCTCGTTGAAATTTTATATCACGTGACCCCGCGGGTATGCACGCGGTCGAGCGAGTTTCCGCAAATTTAACGCGCTGTTGCTCCCGAGTTCGTGCGTGATTTTAACTCGCATTCATGAACCAGCCTCGTGCGCGCTTTACAAAATAGATATTCACGCAGAACATCAAGAATCGGAGGGAAGGCGAAAACAAAAACGACAAAAGGTTATTGTATTTTTTTTTATCTCCGCGCGTCGTGCGATGTTTACCGATGAAGTATGCGATCGCAGTACTATAACTGGAATCAGGTTGAAAGTTTTTGTTTTTATTTTCTCGGGTTTCCCATAGCGCGACGCCTAAATCGTTTGTAATCTGAGTAGGATCTGCGATAGGCACAGCCGGTACAGCAGCGTGCGGAGCACGCCAGCCTCCGGTCAAATGAAATTCAATTTCTTTTTATTTCCATTTTTCGACCCAGCCTTACCCCTGCGGTTGGCTGTTATGGTCCCGAACGGTAGTCGAGGTCGTATCGACATCCGCGCGCGCGTAAACATCGCGGGTTACAAAGCTTCGATGCGTTATAACGATAAATCTACTGACCATCGGGTATGGCATATCGATATCATTGTTCGATAATGCTGTAGAAATAAAATTTTATTCGTTTCGCGTTATCGGTTGTCATTGTCATTTTTCAAATTATTATTATTATTATTATTACCAATGGTTATATTGGCTCGAGCGCTTCGGGCGCTCGCAGTATCTGTATGACTATCTGTGAGTATCTGTGAGCATCTGTGACTACTGTGAGTATTTGTGAGTATCTGTGAGCATCTGTGACTATCTGTGAGTATTTGTGAGTATCTGTGAGTATCTGTGAGTATTTGTGAGTATCTGTGAGTATCTGTGTGAGTATCTGTGTGAGTATCTGTGTGAGTATCTGTGTGAGTATCTGTGTGAGTATCTGTGTGAGTATCTGTGTGAGTATCTGTGTGCGCATCTGTGTGAGTATCTGTGTGAGTATCTGTGTGTGTATCTGTGTGAGTATCTGTGTGAGTATCTGTGCGAGTATCTGTGCGAGTATCTGTGCGAGTATCTGTGTGAGTATCTGTGTGAGTATCCGTGTGAGTATCTGTGTGAGTATCTGTGTGAGTATCTGTGTGTGTATCTGTGTGAGTATCTGTGTGAGTATCTGTGCGAGTATCTGTGTGAGTATCTGTGTGAGTACCTGTGTGAGTATCTGTGTGAGTACCTGTGTGAGTATCTGTGCGAGTATTCGCGTGAGTATCCTTGTGATTATCCGTGCGAGTAGCTGGGTGAGTGTCCCATCGACATGAACTTTATCATTATGAAGATTGTTGTTATTATTATTATTATGATTATTATGGTTATTATGATTATGATGATGAATATTATTATTATTATTATAGTTATTATAATTACGATGATGAATTTTATTGTTATTATTATTATTATTATTATTATTATTATTATTATTTTCGTTATGACATCGCTGTACAGTTATTCGGTTGTTGGAACTATAATTAATGAAGGGTCGGGATAACGAGTCGGTGTACGTACACACAGTACGAACAGAGGAAGATATTAGCGTTGTGTATTCGCACGGCCGATATGCGCGAACCAGAAACGAAACCTATGCCGTTCTCGTCGCCGTTGCATTGTCATTTGTTGGGGCGGTGCCCCTGCACCACTCTCCCAACCCCCCACGGATGACGTTCAGTTGCCCGTGACGCTGTCGCGGATGAGAGAATCTCACGCGGAAGCTGCCACCATCGCGACCACTGCGAATATCATTGGCAGAGCTTCGCGCCATAATTCAGTTCATACCGGATCTCGATTATCGCCGACCGCAATCGAGCGACACGAGGCACAGTGACAATAAAGAATTTCAGAAAAAAAAATTACTAAAAATAATATTAAATAAAAGACAGCGGAATTTCGAATCAGAAAAATTTCTTTACCGACAGAGGTTATTTTTTCTTATTTTTGTAGATCATCTACAAAAAAAAAAAAAATCAAAAACAAAAGTATCAAATGGAGCCGAGTGCAATCGCTTTTATCGCGAAAACATCTTTTGTAGTTTCAGAATTTTTCATTTTTTTTTTATTTGTGATGCATCGATGCTGTCTTGACACGCGTTGTCCGAGAGTTGAACTCGTCGTCCCGGCGTTGACACGGTTTGCCGAACAAATTGAAACGAATCAGGCGTTTAATTAACGACAACTCCGGTGTAGACCGCGATGCACGTAGTTTCATAGTTCCGCACGTAGTTGCATTGTTTCGAGGTTGACTTTCGAAGGGATCGGCCGTGCGAAACAACGAGGCGACCAACATAGAGGAGGGGGGGGGGGGGGGGATCGGCGTTTGGACAGGGTTAGGGCAAATTCACCGTGAAGGGTTACAGAGCGCCGTCAGATTTTCCGCAAACGACGTTGACGACGAGGTCATTACTCATTGTCCGAGCGACGATAACAACGATGAACTTTGACGACAATGAGGATCATTATGTTAATGACGATAATCACGGAAGTGACAAAGACAACGACGGTCCTGCGGTGACGTTAATCAATTCGGACGAATATAGAGAGACGGTACAGGCAATATATATATAATATATAGACAACGGGATTGAGAGAAAGATATAGATGGCATATATAGAGGCGAGAGATAGACGGTAATGGGCAATGAGTTACGTACCAGCTCCGAGACCAACGGTATCGATTTCCGGCGTGGTCGTATGTCCGGCATGCTGTCGATGTTGCTGTAAAATGGGTTGTCTCCGGGATGTCTGTAATGCGAAAAGGAAATCATTTTTTTTTTTTTTATAATTCCTTTGACCCAAGTTTTTCATTAGAAAAATCCAATTTTCTCTTATCGATCTCATCGATCTTATCGATAAAAGTTTCGCTCGGTGGTCCTCGATGTTTCGGTCCTGTGGAAATGTCTTTTTAACGCATATCCACCCATTTGTCGCGGGGCCGACGGCGGAAGCGTGGCCCGCATTGTTCAGTCGATCATCGAATGGTTTAAAGTTCGATCGGACGGAAATTGGGTCCTCCGTCTCTCGCTCCCGATATGGATTACAGCGACGATCGCGTACCCGCTCTCTCCCCGAACGGAACTTTACACATGGAATAAATCGGCCCATTAATCATTCTTGAATTGTCCCCCCCCCCCCCGCCCCCCGAGCGGACTGAGAGTCACAATGAAAACGTTATATATTTCGGCGCGCCGAGCGGCGGAGGGGAAGATTGAATGTCACATTTCGCGGGTGCTAAATCGGACGTGGACGAATTGGAAATTACTTCGACGTCCGAATTAGATTTCAAAGTAGTTCGACGTACAGAAGACGAGCCGGAGAGCCGACCGGGCTTCCCGCTCCTCGAACTCTTTTGTACTTTGAGTGAGGACCGTCCCCCCCTTTTTAATTTCCAACAAAGATTCGCGGAGGAAATTCAATGTCCATTAAAGTTTCGCTCCGCCTTTGATCTCGCATTAGCCTACTCCGTGGATTCCCACTTCGGAGGCGTGGTTGATTCCCTTTGCTCGTTGGAATTGTTAACTCGATGGTACAGGAAAACGGGCAGTGACGACTCTGAAATTGCCGCCCAGCTTTTACCCTCCTTATCGTCTTTTTTTCATAATTTTCCGTCATTAATGCACGCATCTCATTTGAATAAGCAAAACTTCAGCGAGTTCCGTTGATAACAAGCTTGCCTCACCTCCGCATGGAAGGTCTCACCCTTTCGACTTTTTCAACCCCGCGCGGCCTCCCTTGACCTTTTTGTTATTCCAACAAATTGAGGCGATCCTTAATTATGTTAATTCCACGGGTAAAGATGACTCGGATAAAAATGCTCGCGGACTGCGTGGAACTGTGTTACGCGATGCATGAAACCTCGGCTATCGATCATTCGCGGCGGAGACGGCGGAGAATGACTTTCAGGTCTGCGGCGTCGTGCGAGGGCGAAACTCGCAGGAGGGACGCACGCGAGTCACCGAGGCCCCAACAGACTCGACAATCCTGACCCCCTTTTCTTTAGATTCTTTTTTTTTACGTCCGTGCGTACGGCCTCGACTCGGATGATTTACGACGTAATAAAAAAAAAATAAACCACTGCTTTCATTTTTGACATAAAAAATTCGATGGGAGAACGTTGTTCGACCGTTCAAAAAATGCCTAACAGCCAAAAAGTTAATCCTGCTGAATTTGGCTTCCGGTTGCAACGGAAATACGTTTCGTAACTTTAGTCCGCGTAACTTTGACCTCAACTCGAATGATTGACGTCATAAAAAAAATCACTGGTTTCATTTTTGACATACAAAATTCGATGGGAGAACGTCGTTCGACCGTCCAAAAAATGCCCAACAATCAAAAGTTAAACCTGCTGAGTCTGACTTCCGGTTACAACGGAAATACGTTTCGTAACTTTAGTACACGTGACTTTGGCGTCGACTTGAATGACTGACGACATCATAAAAAGCCACTGCTTTCATTTTTGACATAAAAAATTCGATGGGAAAAAGGTTGTTGTTCGATCGCTCTGAAAATTACTAACAACCAAAACGTTAAACACTGCTGAATTTGGCTTCCACTTGCAATGGAAATGCGTTTCGTAACTTTGGGCTCAACTCGAATGATTGACATCATAAAAAAAACCCTGCTTTCATTTTTGACATACCAAATTCGATGGGAGAACATTGTTCGACAGTCCAAAAAATCCCCAACAACCAAAAAGTTAAACCTGCTGAGGCTGACTTCCGGTTACAACGGAAATACGTTTCGTAACTCTGGTCCGCGTAACTTTGGCCTCGACTCGATTGATTGACATCATAAAAAAAACCGCTGCTTTCATTTTTGACATAAAAAATTCGATGGCAAAAAGTTGTTCGACCGTTCTCAAAATCCCTAACAACCAAAAAGTTAAACCCCGCTGAATTTAGTTTCCGCTTACACCGGAAATGGGTTTCGTAACTTCGGTCCGCGCAACTATGGCCTCGACTCGAATGACTGACGTCATAAAAAAAACCCCTGCTTTCATTTTTGGCATAAAAAGTCGACGGGGAAAAAGTTGTTCGACCGTTCCCAAAATCCCTAACAACCAAAAAGTTAAACCTCGCCGAATCTGTCTTCCGCTCACAACGAAAACGTCTTTCGTAACTCTGGTCCAAAGTTTCGCATCTCGGAGCGTTATTGACAAAGTGGGGTTGTCGATTCGGTTTTGATTCCCCAGAGCTCGAGGAGTCGGACCGAACGTAAAATCATCGTCGGCCCTTCGTGACGTAAGTCGGAAGGGCGCGACCCTCAATGGGAGCGACGCGCAAGGCCAGTATCGGCCGAGCGTCGGCCGGTGTCCGCCCAACTGTCGGAAGTCGCTTGCCCTTTCGCGGCTGGGATTTACCGTGGTCGAGACTCGGACCGCGTTTTTGCCTCGGCAGCGAGGAGGAAAAACAGGAGGAAAAATAGAGGCGGAGCCCGGTGAAAAGGTGAGGAGAATTTTCGGAGCGTGTCAGTTGTCGAGAGCAGCCGGGAAAGCCTAGTGAAGATTCTCGTTAGCTTATCCTTCGGAGAATGGGGAGGAGCGGAAAGCTGAGTGAATGAGACAATGACAAAGGCCAAGGGGTGCGAGGAGCGAGAAAAGCTACGGAAAGCTGCTCGAGGGATCCGGGAAGGTGCACGAGTGACTTCGGCCGCGGGGCTCGTCTAATTAGCCGGCTACCGGGACGGACGAGTCGGTATCCATTACTGCTTACACATTTTTATATTCCGACTTCCGGCGAACCTTTCCCTATGTCCCGACACGGAGGGTGGAAAGAGGGGGTGGAAAGAAGATTCGGGTTTCAGAGGCCTCGGAGACGCGGGTCTCCCGTTAGAGACAACATTTTTAATAATTGGAAAATAATACCTAAGAGTCGCGATCTGTAAGGGGAAGTGAAATATCGCGGTCGGTAATGAAAACTGTAATGAACTTTTCTCAAGGGTGCTAATTTTCTCAAAATGTGTGCTTCCTTTCTCAAGGAAGCACACGGTAATTTTGCATCCGGACCGAATTCATCTTTTTCTCAAAAAAATTAGCCCCATTGAATAAAGTTAATTTGAAAATTGCAACTATCTGTCTCACACTCATGACCCCGTCACGTGACTTTCACTTCACTAGTTTAGCGACTCCACGAGTATTCGACGATATCGTATTCGTAGGAAAAATACTTTCGGACTGCGTGAGCTGTCGGTTTTACGTTCCGACTTCCGGCGAACCGTCCCCTATGTCCCGAGCTGAAGAGGGGTGGAAAGAAGATTCGGGTTACGGAAGCCTCGGAGACACGTGTCTCCCATTAGACAGAAATTTTCATTCCTAAACTCGCGACCTTTGAGAGAGGAAAACCCATGTCACGGGATTCTCATGATTATACCGGAATTGCATTAGCATTAAAAACACCTGGTTTAGCAATTCTACGACTATTCAACGAATACACGTTGTATTCGTACACCGAAAAAAAGGTTTGGTAATATCAAACTAAGCTGCGGTTGCGCGTGGCGAAAGAAATATTTGGTCGATTGAAAGAAATATTTAGTTGATTGAATGAATATTCAGTTGTTTGACCGAATATTTAGTTGCTTCAATAAATAGTTACTTGGATATAACAAACATTTTGTTCAATCGACCAAATATTTCTTTCACCACCCGCAACCGCAGCTTAGTTCGATATTACCAAACCTTTTTCGGTGTAGAACAAATACTATCGGACAGGGTGAGCTGCCCGTTTTATATTCCGACTTGCGGCGAACCTTCCGATAAGTCCCGGCACAAAGAGGGGGTGGAAAGAAGCCTCGGAGACACGAGTCTTCCATTAGAGATACACATTTTTATAATCGGAAGATAATCCCTAAGATTCGCGACTTTTAAGGAGTCAAGACCCATGTTACGGGATTCACATGATTGTACCGGAATTGCATTAGCATTAAAAATGCCTGGTTTAGCAATTCTACGACTATTCGATGATAACGTATTCCTGGCACAAATACTTTAGTTCCCCATCAGGAGTTCGCAGGATAACGACGGCTACAAACGATCTAGCTCTTGTGGAGCCCTTCAATATTCCCATCGAAGAGTTTAAAATCGCTATGCGTGATATTATCCTTCGTTATGAGTAATGTACTGGCGTATTCATCAACTATTATTGTACCAATTGTTATTCTTTGAGATATGTATTATACATATTTTTTTAAATCTGTATTGTCTCCCGCTTCTCAAAACTACTTTTGAGTACCTTTGAGCAGGTCCGTCCGGTTGATACGTAATTACTAGTCCCCACTTATTTTTGTCCTTACGCATCGAGCCAGTTCTCTCATTTTTGTGTCTAATTATATTATAATCTGAAACGTGTTTACATCTGTGGAAAAGGGTCTGGTCTAATAAAAAAATAAAAAAATAAATAATGGATCTTAGTAGGTTGCAGGCCGTGAAAGTCCGCTTTCCGTCCGATCATAAATCAATCCGACCGGAGGAGAATCCACTGTCGATAAAAATTGTATTATATACGAGACTTCACTATGCGGCAGATCGATGGAGCGTTGAATCACGAAAAAAAAAAAATGTTGATATGTCGCTTTTGTAATCAATGATTTTCCGTATGAAATTTCTGTATGCTTGATTTTTTACTCACCCATTCGCTCTTCCGCCTGATTCCCCACCAGGTCCACTCCCGTTCTAACAAACAAAAAAACAAGTTTATTAGAAAAACAAGCTAATAACAGTTCTTAACGAAACGGAGAACACACGTTTCCGGGGTTTCATAGTTGCGAACGACCAAGTTTCAATGTATGTTACACATGTATGAGGTATACACAGTCTTCGATATAGAGTACGTCCACGAAAAGAAAAAAAAATGATTTAAAAACCCCCCGTCATAGAATTTATTTTTCCACTCGTTGTTTCCAGATCTTTATAAGATTTCGGTTACCCGCCTTGTTGATTCTCGAACCCCCTTTCTTTAAATTCATTTTCGTAGACGCACGTACACATAATATTACGCACAATGCTTTGCCTCGGATCGCTCTCTTACAATATTACGCTCTTTTCATTTTTTTTTTTTTTTTGTTTTTTCTTACTCATCTCTACCCTTATTTCGCACATTATTCTTTAGAGCTCGCTCGAGCTTGCGTGTACCTTGCTACAGACGGTATCATCGGGAATGGTTGAACGTTCCTTTTTCATATTTTTCATATTTTTTTATTCTCTTTTATTTTTCGTCAAACGACAAAGGGCAGCAGTCGAGCTAGATTGTACTACATTGTGTGCAACTCTATGGCAACGAGTCTCGAAACCAGTGGAGAGAACAAGAAGCAGAAGACGGGGGAGGGGGGAGGGGGGGGGGATGCAATATGAGAATGAGAAGGAAGAATAGAAAAGGCGAGGAGAAGAACTCGAGCGTGGCCATCTCCTGAGCATCTCCGACGTGATAGTCCGGATTACGACTAGCTATCGTGTCTCGGATCGTTGAGCCTTGCTCTTTTTCGCCCTTCAACCCTCCGCGTCGTTCCCTTCCTCCTCCGTCCCACGACCAACTTTTCCGCCGCCGATTGTTCTCCACCCCGCTCGGTGAGAATTCCTCCGCCACTCCACCGGCTTCTCCCATTCGATTTTCCACCTTCAATTCTGAAACTGGAACGTCCAAACCATTCCCTCATTCAACGAGAAACTCCCTTGAATTTCACCGTCTGATCTAATGCAGCTTTCTCTACTTGACACACACTCCGTACACGTTATCGTCGAGAATCGCGTCTGCTGTTGCCATTTATTTTTCTTCACTCTCGAATTTTTCCTGCGAGTAACGAACTTCGACATTACATCATTTTTTTTTTTTTTTTTTTTTGAGACGAGAGACAGACGATGTTTTTTTATTTTCCGCTTTAATCTCCTCCGTCTGATCGCGGAACGGATTATCTACTGAATACTCAAGCACCGCTCCATAAGCCGCCGCCCGGCTTCCGCATCGAGTTTCGATATTCAATTTACTACCAATTTCGGTTCCAGCATCTATTTGACTTCACGTTTCTTGTAACTCACTCGTCTTGCCTCTCGCCTCTCACTTCCTCATTGAATTTCGTTCGCCAGGATGTCGCGCGCATTTTTTTTTGTTTTTTTTTTTTACATTTTTTTGGAAGTGTCTCGTGTGTGTGTGTATTTTTTTTTAAATGCATGTATACTTGTAGAGTGTATAACAGCTCGTATAAATATAATATCACGTACAATTCTCGAGAATCGCAAAGACGCACGATCCTCAAAGAGATATAATATAAACTTATCGATAGCGTAACAAGTATAAATAAATTTTGTAGAGTTTAGAGCCGCAGGTTTAACGTCGTTGTCACTCTTTCTCTCCTTTCATTTTCATCTCTTATTCTCTCACTCTTTTCGTTTTTATGCGTATTTTTTGTTTTCTATTTGTATCCTTCTAAATCTCGTTTTCGTGGATAATCTTTCGTGGAATAATTTTGTTTTTTTTTAAAGATTTTTTCCCCCCTTCGTAATTTATGCGTGTATTTTTATTTACCATTCCTATCCACTGTACTCATTGCATTAATCTCCATCTCCTGGTCTGCGTCAGCGGGACGTTTCCACGAGCGGGGATCGCGGTATGTGCGAGAATTTTTTATTTTATTCAAGAATTTTTTTTTTTTATTCAAGAATTTTTTTTCTTGTGGGCCCGTTGCGACCGCAAAACGACGCTCCCGAGGGTGTCTTGCCTCAGGCAGCATGCAATTTTTTAACTAATAATAAAGTTAACATACCGATTAAAAGTTTTACCGCGAGGAAGTAAATATAATTTCTAAAAACCCAAAAAAAAAAAAAAAACTGAAAGAAAAATATGGCCTCAAAAATATGGAGGGCTTAAAGTTTACAATGAATTACGACTCGAAGATCGCCTAAGGCATGTTAGAAAGTTCGCACAGACTCGCGGGAGCCTAAATAAAATTTATTTGTTCTTTTTTTATCATAAAAGGAATATATAATTTCAGCAAAGTGCCTTTAATCGTTTTGACCCCGTTTCGGCATTGGCGTATTACAGTCGGCAGACATCCGTGAATAATTAATAGCGGCAGGTGGTCCGTTGACGAGTTTTGAAAGTAATGAATGGCTCGTTATCCGGAGGGAGGATCCGTGACGATCGTATTGGTGAAGTTAATCGAGCGGCGGTCGGCCAACGTCCGCGTTGACTCGACTCGGTTTCGTTTCGCGTCAGCGTCCAACCGCTCGGATTTGACGTATATAACGGCAATGCGCGCCGTCGATTATTCGAATCCGGCGAACAATGGAAAACCTTCGTCAAAGCTTTCAAAAGCCCATTAATTTTTCTTTTTTTTTTTTTGAGTTATGAAATAAAATTGTTCAAAAGCCTGTCAAGTTTTACACCCTCGGGAGACAAGGAAGTACAAATGAGTCCATGATATTACACGCCAATTAATCGTCGCTGCGCATTTTGCAACGATAAGCAAATATTTATTATTTAAAAAAATTAAAAAAAGGACTTGTGTGTGTTATTTTATTCTCAGTTTGTCTTTTAATTATTTTTTTTCGTCATTTTTTCATTCCTCCACCAAACTTTGTTTAACATTACCCTCGAGTCGTATCTTAAGAACCGAGACTTGGACGACACGTCGAATACGAACAGACACCAATGTCTCTGTGTGAAAATTGTTTCTTCAATTACCTATTAGGCCTTATGGACGTTTACACGCTACAACGCCCGGCGTATGACAATAATAAAAATACACAATCATAATGATAAATATTAATAATCAATAATCAATACTTTATAATTAAATGGTGATTTCTGATGCAGCTGACAACTACTTTAGGTATGTGTATAATACTATATTGTACTAGTACGAATTGCCTACGTCGAAAGCCCTTAATAATCCAACGCCTCCTAGGATTTTCTTCCTTATATATATATATGTATATATATATATAAATCTCTATTAGCTTTTTTTCCTACATCGATCGATGGAGCTGAATTCTTTTTTTTTTCGTTTAATGATATGACATTTAATGCGAACACTGCTGACAATAATGATATGGAATTATGATAAAGGGACACCCGAATCGAGCTTTCAGAAAAAAAAAAAAACGAAAAATTACCTCGTTAGATTGGCCCGCTAACGATTAACGAAAATCGTGTCTCATCAGTTTTGGCTTTGCCGATAATACGATCTGCACTGTGATAATTAATTACGACCCCGTTGGTCCGGGGGCTTGTCTCAAGCGCTATTTAATTATGGAATTAGCGGGTGCGTCGTTAACTCGACCCTGTAAGGTATTCCCGAGAAGCGTTTGAGCCGCTTCTCCTCGTGACATCGTTACCGATCGAGTTTGTACACCGCTAGGTTGCACGTCGCTCGAACCGGCGTGTGTGTGTGTGTACCGCGAGATCGATCGTCGTCTCGAAGCCGAAGCGCCCGGATGCACGTAACACGCGGACGTCGGCCACGGTACCCGACTAATACCTTGTAACGCCCCGTAATGCCGTATAATAGCGATCGGGAGGGTTGATATCGCCGCCGAATGTATCCTGCAAGGGTCCACCTTAGCCCTCGACGGCCTCGGTCAGATCGATCTCCCCGTTACGACGGTTCCTCACCCGGCGACCGACACGCCAGATCGGAGCGCAGCGCGAGAGACGCAGCCCCGAAGGAAACCGGGCTTTCGCAACCACGAAGATCCGGGAAGAGGAGCGCGACTCGATTCAAATGTCCCTGCGATAACGTCTAATGTGCACGCCAAAGCTCACCCCCCTCCCCCCCCCCCCCCCGCCGATTGGCCCTTCAATGCACAGCCCACAATGGCCCAATCGACGCCCGATGTACAGAGCGAGTTCCTTATCTAATTCAGTTTCCCCCGAGGAGCGCCGAAGTAGATACGGCTCTGTTCGATCGGACTGTTTCGACGTTCAACTATCCGGAATTTAATGCATATTGGTTAATAAACTTAAACCTCGTAATCCGCCCTCGGATAGACGAGGATTCGTCATCGTTATCGCTCGACGGCCAATTGGGAATTTAATCCGAACGATAAATTTTTTGTTGATAAATCAATGCGTCGTGATTGCCGTCGAGGTCGTTACGGTTTGTGGCGGTTTTGGAGTATAATTTAATAATAATTTTAGTCGGGTACAACAAGTGGATTTATAGTGGGGGGGGGGGGGGGGGGGACCGATGGGGGTGATCTGTGGCGAGTTTACGATTTCGTGCTCAGTGCGCGAAAACACCGTCGATTTGTGTGGCGAAGGTGAGGGTGACGTGAGGGTGATGTGTGCGGAGATGATATGTCGAGAGGCATCTGTACGCTTAATAATAACATAGTGCTATTGTATACTAGCTCCTCCCTTCCTCGGGATATCGTACATAATGCATTTGATACAACGCCTTGTAAATTCACGCTGTGTCCGGACTAATCTTCCCCCCCCCTCCCTTCCCCCTCTTAATTATTTCCCCTCGTTATACCGAACCTCCCTCTGAACTAAACCCCCCCTTTTCGTTTCTCCGGCATCTCACCTTGCTCCAATTACGCGCGAGACTTCGTACACGCACGAGGGGGCGTTTGGGCGTCTTGTTTGCGTGCACACACAGCTAAGCCTGACGGCAATCTCACTCTACGGTCTCCCCGGCTCACGCGAGTAAATAACAGCGCGGATGTTGCGTTCGTTCGATGAAACATGGTCCGCGGTGCACGGGCATTAAATGCGGCGTCGGGGGTGTACGCGGGAAGTGTACAATAATCTGATGTATCTGCGGCAGTATGTAGGTGTTTGCATGGTGAATTTGCCTAAAACCCGTGGAGAACGCCAACTGTTTTCGCTATGATTGTAAATGTTGGATTTTCGCGTGGATGATGCGACTGTAGGCTTGGGGATCTTTTGAGGATCTTTCGAGGATTTTTCAAGGTTTTTTCAAAGTTTTTTCAAGGATTTTTCAAGGATTTTTCAAGGATTTTTCAAGGATTTTTCAAGGATTTTTCAAGGATTTTTCAAGGATTTTTCAAGGATTTTTCAAGGATTTTTCAAGGATTTTTCAAGGATTTTTCAAGGATTTTTCAAGAATTCTTCAAGAATTCTTCAAGAATTCTTCAAGAATTCTCAAGAATGCTCAAGGCCTGTGCAAGATCCTTTCAAGAACGTCTATGCTCGATTTTTAATTAATCCGGAAGAGACCAATCTCGAGCAAACTTTGTTACAATTATTTTCAGTGAATCTCATTTGATTACGCAGCGTAGTTATTAGTTATTGTGCCCGGAGCAGAGAGCCGCAAGCTCGCTAAAACCCTGCGGGCGAGGATCGTCACGTATCGGAGTGCCTGCCCTGCCCCTTCCAAGGCCGCTCGGAGGGTCGCAAGAAACAAGATTAATCGTCCTCGCAATTCCGACGATCCCGGACGTTTTGCCCCGACCCGTGCACGTTTACCGGAAGTTAACATCCGACGCCCCTAGAACCGGAAGTGGGAGCCGATGGGACTCCCCGCTCCGAAGGTTACTCCCAATATCGAATGATTATGCGCTAATCGATAGTTCAGATGAATATTAACGAGGCCGCTAATTTTTTAATTAATTAAATCACCACGCGGAGTATCGAGAAACAGTTTGGACCCTCGTTTCGTCATTGACCCCAATAGTTTCAATCGACGACTGCTTTCCCTCCCGTTACGGATAGACATTTATCGAGCGGTCGATTCTATAATTGACGTTAATTGACGTTACATTTATATAATTAATTTCTTGGCTCGGAATTGACTGAGATCGACGTAGCCGACGCGAACCGCGGACCCCGCGGAGCTTCCGATAAACTCGTTAAAATCAACCCCTTTCGCCGCTCCTCGAAATACCGGACGGCGGCGGAACGTCAAGTACGGCCGATACGTGACGGGAAAGCGAAGGAATTACGGATCGGGCTCCGTCCCTCTCCGATCGGAGTAAAAAAGTTCCGTTCGAAACGGCCCGATGTGCGCAACGGCGTTAAAGTAACGAAAATTTATTCCGGACAACTTTTCGCGGTGCCGAGGTTAACGCTGCGGCATTTCCGCTCCCTCTCGTTGTCGATACAACCTCCGGTAATTCACCCGAACGAAACGCTATTGGCGAAACTTGGTCTTGTTCTCCGCTCGCGAGCTCGCGAATCGCTGTCGTGGATGTGGCCGTGGAGATTGGGAATCCGAGAGGGGGGGGGGGGGGGGGGGGAAGGCAAGCCGATAGCAACGTCGCTCGATACACAACCTGTGCCACCCCAAGAGCAGCTCGGAACCACTCCGAGAACCGCCGGAAGTTGTTTATGTTGGAGCTTTCGGAAAGGGGTCTTAAAGCCACAAGCTCGGGCTCGGCGGCTCGAACTCGTACGCGATTTTCGGTAGCGAACGACTGTCGCGTTCCCGGAACACCTCGTTATCAGAACGAAGCTCCGCGACGGGAATTCGAGCAAGTGTGGTTGACGGAGAAACATCTCGATTTTTTTCTCGTTTTTTTTTGCACATCCTCGAAAAAACGACAAATGCTTAATAATTTATCACGAAAGTTTCGATTATCACTATTTTTCTCGTCCCGTCGAAAAACCGGACTATAAAACGTATATAGCTAAACTTTTTTTTTTTTCGTTAATTGACACAGGCTACCGCGTACGAATATGTGTGTGAGTGATGATGGCGTGAGTGAGAATTGAAAATAAAAAAAAAATGGTGCGAAACGTATTATTTTTATAATATTTTTTTTTTTAATGAAAATTTTCGCGAGATTGAATGTTCGTGTATTTATAATGCGTTATCATCGTGATCGTGAAATCGTGAAAAATGTCGCGCAGTGAAAGATGATGCGAGTTCGATCGAGGCGATCGAAACAGGAAACGATGAGACTCGATGCGTCCTCGCCGAGGACGTCGCGTCTCTGTACAGCTGCCTACGTTACAAGCCCTACGATAAGTTCTTCGGATTTTTTTTTTTTTTTTTTCCTCTTAGCCTCTCAATCTCGTTTGACTCGAGGAAGAGGTGTTCGTTCGATAAGCGACCGAGAATTTCGATACGTCGACTGCACGAACTTTCGATCCCCGCGAGTCGAGGAATGTTGTACCACGTCTAATGTTACTTACACAGTAAAACTATTACATACTTTATCATAGCCTCGGTAACAATAACAATGACGACGACGCTCTCATCGTCACGGCGATTATACACTCTCGCGTTAATAAAAACAATTAAATACACAATAAAAAATAATAATAATTAATCATGACAATGACAATCGTAATGATATACATCGTCATTAGGCGCTCCAAACTGGTTCATATAAAAGTGAGAAATGGTTCAGTTGGTCTCGTGTTCGCTCTCTTTCCAATCTTTACATTCAACCCCCTCATTTATTTTTTTTTATTATTTTTTTTTTTTTTCTATACGAGGCCTCTTTCTTCGCCGTGTATATAACTCAGTTTTGTTCTTTTATTCGTTCCGAGCCCTCGTCGCGGGAGATTCCAACCCCTCGGCGAGGTCGCCCGAGCGGGAGCGTCCCGGCTGCTTATTCGCCTGAAATAATAAATTATTTGGCGGAGGTGCCTGGACGCTTTCGATATAATTGATTTATGCGAACTCACGAAGGGTTGACGCGGAGAGATCGAATCGACACCCCTCGCCAGGGGGTTGGCCAAAGCCGGGACATTCGAGAGCCTGCATTCGGGTCTTTTTTTTACCTACTGTCGCGTATCGATCCGATCATTCGAGTAATTTCACCGGAATTCCACCCCCGGAGCTTTTACGAGTCTGCGATGAGGCTCGAAGGTAAAATTCGAGGCAGAGATCGAGTTGGACTCGGTATTTTTTTTTTATTATAATTTTTTTTTCTGTAAACAAATTTGTGCTCGTTGAAAGCGATGTGCACTTGGATGCGAAGTGTCGCGCGTGGCGACGTATGAAAACTCATCTTGTTAATTGGAACGATGTTAATTAAGTCGCCGTGAGTTAATTGAAAAGAAACATTCGCGCTTTAGCCGGGTAGCATCGGCGATGGAAGCAGCTCGTGTGGAAGTATCGGTACGCTAGTGGCAAATTTTAACGGGCCAACATGTTTGCCCTCTTTTGTCACTCGCGTAGGCTGGGAGACATTTATGCTCTCCCGGGTCGTTATAGCGTCCTCGTTTTTTTTTTTAATTTTTTTATGATATTAACGCAGCCCGAGAGAGGTTCGAGGTATGCGGTAAAATTTGAGCGTGTGATAACTTCATTGTTCCTATACAGCTCTAAAAAATTGTCCGCCCTACTCGATGGAAGCTTTACGAGGCGGGCCCTAAAAGCCGCCGAGCTTGCTTCTGCACGACGAGATATTTTATTCTATCTTCGGACCGGGTCGGGAATTGATGCAAATTTTTTTGGGACATATTTGTGCTCTCCCTGGTCATTATAACGTCCACATTTTTTATTTATTTTTTTATGATAGTAACGAAGCCCGAGAGAAGTTCGAGGTATGTGGTAAAACTTGAGCGCGCTCTAAAAAACTGCACGACGAGATATTTTATTCTATCTTCGGACTTGGTCGGGGATTTATGCAAATTTTTTTGCGACACATTTGTGCTCTCTCGGGTCATTATAACGTCCCCGTTTTTTATTTATTTCTTTTAATTTTTTAAAATTGATATTAACGAAGCCCGAGAGAAGTTCGAGATATGCGGTAAAACTTGAGCGTGTGATCACTTCATTGTTCCCATACAATGCGCGCTCTAAAAAATGGTCCGCCCTGCTCGATGGAAGCTTTACGAGAAGGGCCCTAAAAGCCGCTGAGCTTGCTTCTGCGCGACGCGATATTTTATTCTATCTTCGGGCTGGGTCGGCGATTTATGCAAATTTTTTTCGGAAGAGAACGACTGCCCGGATAGCAGCGACGAAAATAAATTACTGAAAGTTGGAAGACTTCGGGTGAAAGTACTATATCGAGTCGGGAATAATGTCTTTCCTCTTCGTTTTTTTATTTTTTTTTTCGAACGTTAAGACGATTATTAGGGAGGGCGCACCTACGTACTCCGGGATATCGATGGCCAAGGAACCGAACGAAGACGCCCCAGGGCGCATTGCGCGAAGTTCGGCCTGGCGTGGGAAGGAGATCAACAAGGATTTTGAATCTCATGAATAATAAACACCAGATACCTCGATAATGGATCCAGGCGGTGGGGCGAGAGGGGGGAATTGAATGGGAGGAGGGGGGGGGGGGTGCTCACCCTACATCTCTACGGCATCGTCTTTATTCATCGAAAGGAAGAAGTTAAGACACGAGGAATATATTCCTTCTCGTCGAAAATGTAATTCCCGGAACAATTGATGAATCAGCAAACTCGATAAAAATTACCTAACGACGGTCATAAAGTTGCATATAGCGAAGACGTTTTTGCCATTTTTTTTTAACACTTTTAATAACGGCACACTGTAGATGGAAGCCCTTACATACTCGAAGTGGAATTGACGGTCATTTTTTTTTTTTTTTTTGCAGATGTTTTTCTTGACGCTTTTTGCGAAATTTTAAGGTCGGAGGGGCGTCGATTGTAAATCACTCTCGGGGTAGTTTCCGCTTTTGTTCGAGCCTCCCGGATGGAGGTCACGATGATAAATTATCGCGGGATAAAAAGTAAAATGGTACGAATGCAGGCTTCTCGAAAGTTTTTCCCACGCTATCGGTGTAAAACCTCTCACGGACACGGTTCGAAATGCATTTTCCTTTAACGCGAATCCGCGTCACTTTTTGCCCTCGGCTTTCGTGTTATTTATTTTTTTGCATTCCCCGTCGCCCGGTTCGCCGCAACACTCCGGTCGGCAATTTAAATTGCTCGCACAGATAGAATTTTTACTCCGCTCCGCATTTGCAGAGAGCTCGAAAGAAGCCACTTTCCAACAACCAATCATCGAAATTTGCATTTTCGGGATGTTCGTCGAGGATTTTTTTTTTTTTTTTTCTCTCGACAATCACCGCAAATGGAAACTGCAATTTTGCAAAAGTTGCACTTTGCCCTCATATCGAAACACGAGCCATCCCTTAATCGCGACTAAGGTACACACACACCCTTTTTCCGACGCTTTCTCTATTGACCCAACACACCAAAGACAAAAGCACGATATTTTTTTTTGTTTTTTTTTTTCATTATCTCAAATAACCTACGAGTATTAAGAGTACGTTTTTGCTAATAGCTTGCAAGTCTTAGATACGGAAGCATTTATGTACTTGGGGTTCTCCTTATCGTCTTTAACTCTTTTTTTTATTTGTTTTCTTCATTTTGTAATGCTCACTCTGTTTCTCTGTATCGTTTATCGATCATTATAATTCTTGGGAATCGCGTCGAGCGTCCTGCGAGCCGCCTGCGCGCTGGCCCGACGCGGTTAATTACGGCGCGATTAATACCGTCTGACAAGTCGTATTGTCAGTTTATTTTTTGTTCCTTGTTTTCTCATTTACTTGAGTTATTTTTTATTTTATTTATTTTTTCGGTGGACTCACGGAGGGTTCTGTCAATAAAAACCTTTTTGGAAGTCCTTGATTCCCATTAATTCGGCTTGTTACACACGCAAGATTTCCGGTTGAGTGTAGAAAACTCTTCAGCAGTAAATTCGTTCTGCGGGACAGTCTTTGGAAGTTTTAATTTTTTTAATATTCTTTTATTTATTTATTTAATGACGTTGGACGAGCGCTTGCGCTTTCCGTCTCAGCGATCATTCTTTTTTCTGGTCTCTGTTGTCAAGTCAATGGAGTATGAAGTGATACACGGTATACATTGGTTTTACCTTATCTGCGAGTGCTTTTTGAGTATTGTCTAATAGATACATTAATACTGAGCACGAATATATATGTTGGATTTTTTTTTACCACTCGCTCGCTTATATCGACAAAACGATAATTCCTTATGGCTTTGTGCTACGCGCGAATTCTAACAGCATACGGATATAGACATCAGTTACCTATTTTTTTACCTATTTAATTAATTTAATTTAATTAATTTTTTTTTCTTCATTTTTACATTATTGACTCTTCTACACGGCATCTCTGTCCCTCGTTGTCTTTGTATTACGCGAGTTGTGATTTACCGTCCTCTGTCCCGAGGGAATTCTGGGAAGCGAAATGTCGAGGAAATTTTCATTCTCCGCGCGACTCGAGCCACGTCCTCGATCAAAGGGCTCGTGCGTCGCGTACCGACACAGGATAATTAGCTAAGCGCGCTCGCAAGAGTATCTTCGTCGCGTTGCGCACCCATTCGATATTACTCTGGGCGTCGGAGTGCCTCGACGATAAACTATCCTGTCTCGTTATTCGCACCGGAAGCGCAGAGCATCTCCTTACAGCCGGAAGTGTACGTATACTTGTGTCACTCATCGATATCTCACCGTTGAGTTTAAGGTAGTTCGAAACGTGAGTTTCAGAGAAAATTTCGAAGAATTCTCGATGGAATAAAAATGTGCAAAAAATCGAGTGTGTGGGAGGTGCTGCATAGTTTGTTTTTGTGGAATAATAATTCCAATTTGGTAACAACAAATTGAAGATAAAAATCATTGTTCAACAAATTACCAGGCAAATTAACTATTTTCCTTCATAAAAATGATTCGTTTATTTTTCTGAATAGGTATGAATTTTCTCCGAATTTTTTGTAATCTTTGAAAATTGCTTTTCTTGAAAAAACGCGATTCACAAAGATTACAAAAAATTCTGAAAAATTCACACGTGTTCAGAAAAATAAAGGAATTATTTTTATGGAAAAAAAGTAACTAAGTTGGCGGGTAACTTGTTGAATAATTATTTTTATCGTTTATTTGTCAATAACATTTTGGAATTGTTATACCATAAAAATTACGCAGCACCTCCCATATGGTTAATTTTTTTCAGAATTCCATCCCATCGACAAATATCTGAATTTTTCCCTGAAACTCACGTTTGGCGAGAGAAACTCTACCGCTCGGACTGCCTCAAGGTTGTGCACTAATTATCGGTATATCGGCTCCGCAACGAGCGCGGATTTCGGGACCGCTGATAAGTCATTTGTCTCACAAATCGATGTGCGATCCCTTTTTTTAATCTCCCAATAGATATTATTTATTTGCGAACGTGTGAGCCAGTTGTCCGTTTTAGGCGTATACGACTTTTTATTTTTTATTTTTTATTTTTTTTTGACAATAATATTTCGATGTGCATGAAACGCGGATTTGTATACGGGACGATCGCGCCTGAGGGAGATGCTTTGAAAATTAGCGGACGGGCTTCTCAATTCCGGGATTTCCCTCGGCCGGCTCTCGCCTCGCGAGGAAATCCTCTTAATTTGCGGTCAGGCCTTTCGGGGCCTCGTCACTGTCGCCGTCGGCCTTAATTAATTCGCGGCTGTGGCACGGCGGAAGGGAATCCCGGGCGCCGTAAGACGTTAACGTGTTTCGCCCACACGCCCGTTCGCGTTTCCGGCCGAAGCCAGCGGAGCCGAAGCGAGAGCTTCGCGCGCAACCGGAATGCATCTTCGCGGCAAAAGCTCGCTGACGCGTCCGCCCCGGGGTGAGAGACGCCGAGGAACGCAGCTAACTGCGTGCTCACCGCTGAGAAATAGCCGAAGCGCGAACGGCCGCATCAGCGCGAATATGTCGGCCGCGTTTCGCTCGCCGCGACGCACCCGGAAATGCTTGTTTACTCGTCGACTCCCCGGCGAATGAATATTTATTTATGCGAATTGAATAAATATTTATCAGCGAGGGAAACCTGAGATAAATTACTTTTTCCGGATGCGAGCGGAGCTCGCGAAAGGGGGTCAAAAATTGCATGATTAATTAACATGGAAAAAAGTGGAAGCCGCCGATTCCGGGCGAGTTTCGCTCAGGCGCGTCGTCCCTCTGGCGGGCTCTCGGGTATACGATACTCTCGCAAGTCGTATCGCACGAACTTCAACCACCGTCTGTGACACTCAACGCCCATCGACAATAGTATTTTGTACGGCTTATCGAGAAAATTACATATTTTTGTCTGAATGATTTCTCGAGCGATTTTTTTTTCACTCGAGAAACGATGAAAATTATGTTGGACATTTTTTTTTTTCGTCGTGTATAATCGATTGCGTCTAAAAGGAGCGATTGTTTCACCTTCCGTTTCTTGTGTGGTTTTAGATTTTTTTCGTCTTATACAATAGTGTAAGTTGCATTTCTCAAACCTCGATTGCGTCATCAAGAGGAACGATCGATAGTCTTCTTAGTTATTAATTTATATTATATATTAATATATTAATATGTATATGTATATGTATATATGTATATATATATATATGTGTGTATACGTGTATATAACCATTCGGCTCTTTACGTGTATTGCTCGCCAAAAGCGTCTTCGTGGTGTCTAATTGAATTGACTATTACCTTCGTACCTTATTACCTTCGTACCTTAATGTTTGTGTACACCTATAGATTATATACCCAGCACAAGCGAGCCTCGTGACAATAGCCGTCGCTACTCGCTTTGTTTTATCGTACACGCGAATCGCAAAGTCAGACTCTCACGTTCGCCTCTCGCCTCTCTCATATTACCCCACTAACCCCCCCCCCCCCTTTATATATTATTGACTTCATTGTTGGATATTTGTAGGCTTTAATGTGTCGTGCTTGCTATCTCATAGCAACCGCTCTTACAACGATACATTAATCTACGCGCGATAATTGTAGACTTACTTTCGTAAGGGTGGTATTTTCTTTTACCTTGTATTGACAGCGTCCCGTAATACGTACAGTGTATTCGATATTGCGGGGAAAAATGCATGGACGTTAGTTAACATTATTTTTCGGCGATTAATATTTTTTATTTATTTTTTTGCGTTAGAAATACTGAATGATGACTTGTCCGGAATGAAAGATGAATGGGACAAAAAAAAGGTGTATCAATCGTCAATTTCGTATAAAGTTTGGTCGATAAAATGCTGAAGCGGGCCATCTTGCTCCGTCGACGATAGAAAAAATGTTATACCCTTAGCGCAGATGAGATTAAGTTACTTGAAGAATTAGGCCTTTCTCCATCCCCCGAATATCGAATACACTTTACAGAGGTTTTCGTGTCCTCACTTGATCATTATACTCACTGCCGCCGGTGGCTGAGGAATCGCGGTTTCCTTCGCCGTGGCAGCCTCTTCGACTTGAAGCTTCTCCTCGGCTTTGCGCTCTTTGAGAGCCTTGAGAAGTTTCCACTTGGAGCCCGGTGGTCCCGGACTGATCTGTCCCTCCTTCAGCGTCGTGTCGGAGCTGCCGCACGACGACGAGTCGATCTTGATCTTGGGGAGGCTCAGGGTGGCCGTGGTACCAGTCTCGGCGCTACCGGCGCCCTCGCGTTCGCCTTCAAGGACAGTGCTTTCAGAATCCCAGGCCCCGGGGATACTGACTGAGACCTCGCTAGGTGGTACACTTACGCTACCTTCGCGCGACAGTGAGTCCGACCCCTGAAGAAGCTTCTCCCCGTGGCGCAGCGTCGAGCCACTGGAGCTTCTTCGCGATTGCTCTTCCTCGAGGTCCTTGTGCAACATCTCGTCCTCGTCGAGCTCGTCCATGGACTGGACCGGACTGTCGGGTCCGGAAGTTTCGCCGGAGGATCCCTCCTCCATCGTGGCGACCTGAAGAGTCTTGTCCTCCTTCTTGGCCTCTTCCTCGTGAGCCCACGTGTGATAGTCGGTGACCCTGGCGAAGACGGCCTCGACGGTCTCGGCGTTCTTCATCTTCGGCACCGGTCTGCCGGCGAGATGAGGATCGTGCTCGGGGTATCGTCGATCCTTCGGCATTGAGACGGTTCCGTTTATTCTCGCTGATCGCGGCAGCTCGTCCCTCCGCAGCTCCCTCTTCAGGTCCTCGTCCTTGGGCTTTGCCTTAAGTCTCAGTTCGCGCAGAACGAAGGACATTCTCTCCTTGACGTCCTCGTCAGGCTGATAGGGCTCCGTCCCTTCGGGCTCCTCGATCAGCACCTCCCCCATCTCTGGCTCCATTTCCGACTGTCTCTCGAGCTCCTGGAGCTTTCGCAGCTCGTAGCAGTACCATTCGTCCTCGGAGTCTATGGAGTCCTCGGTGCTCTGTCTTCTCGAGGACACCCTCGATGTGCTTCTGTAAGAGTGCGTGCTCCTGTTGTCCTCGTCGCCCTCACCGCTCCGCGATCCTCCCCAGGGAATCTCCAGGGACTGCTGATGCCTCGGCAGGAACCTCGAACCGCCCTGGCTGTGGCCTCTCATGCTGGATGCCGAAGGACTCCCCTCCGACGGCGGCGCCTCCTCGGAGACGCTCGTCACCAGCTCCGGAGGTTTCGCGCTTCTGGTCTTTTCGCCCTTCTCCGAAACTGTGTCTTCCGGGAAGTCCTGGCTCGGCTCCAGGCCCTGAAGCTGCCCGTCCTCGGATTTCCTGTCTCCGTTGTTGTCGTCGTTTATCCCCTGATCGTCCGACACGGTCGACGACTGCCTCTGCCGATACTTGCCGAGCGCCCGCGACACGGCGAACTCCATACTCGCGCCGCCCATCAGAGCGACGCTCGGCAACTTTGGCGCTTTCTCGTTCGGCGCCTCGTCCGAGCTTCCCGTCGAACGCTTGATGTCGCCGACCGTCGGGAACATCGAAGTCGAGCCGCCGGAACCGGAACCGGTGCTCTTGCCGGATGCCTCTTCTTCCGGACCCCCGAGATTGTCCGAAAGTTCGTGCTCGCTGCCGTCCAACTTTCTCTGCTCCCTCTCCTTCGTCCAGTTCTCCTGGGCCACTTGCTGTTGGAGTTGTTCCTGATGTTGTTGGATCTGTTGCTGCAGCACCTGTTGCTGTTGCTGCAGGTGCTGCTGCTGCTGTTGTAGGTAATCCTGCTGTTGCTGGAAGCTCGCCTGCTGCTGCTGCTGCTGCGGCGACTGGACACCCTGCTGCTGAGGGGGTTTCCTCTTCGTGCTCGTTCGCACTTTGGCGAAGAACGGCGGATCCTGATTCACGTCCGACATCACGCTGTCCTCGTCCTCGGACAGCCCGCTCTGACGACCGCTGCTCCACTCGGTCTCCGATTGCTCCGGGTCCGACAGCGACGCCGAGTGATGACTTCGGCGTTTGGCTTTCTGCAGAATACCAGAAACCGTGGAGACCAGCGTGTGTTTCTTCTTCTTCCTGGCAGCCTGGGACCTACCCCGACCTCTCGCCGCTGCCATTTCCGCCGCGGATCTCTGCTGTTGACCAGCGGATTCTGGCGGAATGTCCAGATCTTCTCTTCTGACACCACCGGGCAGCGATTGACTTCTGTGTCTCTTCGTGAGATGAAGATCCGGCAGCCAATTGCTCATTGAGCTCATGGCGCTCTTGAGGGAAGCACCGCGTCGGACCTTCTTCGGCATTTTGACCTCCTCATGATCCTTTATGTCGGCCGATATGCTGATGTATCCGGATTGGGAGACGATCACGCTCGACGGATCGTAGTAGTTACCCTGCTGACTCTGGGACTGCGCACTCGCCGGTCTGCTGCTCTCCTGTTCCTGCATGTACTGGTGCTCGCGCTGCCACTGTCTCTGATAGCCGTCAGTCAGTTGGGCGCTCTCCGAGCTCGTCAGACGTTGGCTGTAGGGTTGATACTGTTGTTGATAGTTCTGCGGATAATTCTGCGCGGAGTACGAGTGATGATACTGATGACTCGGGTAGGCCGGTGGCTGGGGGTACCTCCTGTCCGTGTAGGGACTTTGTGCGTAACTGCCGTCGGACGTCAGGGATCTTATGCTCGAGGACGTTGAGTCGTGCGGTATCTGACCCTCCATGGAACTCAGCCAGGAGGAACTCTCGTTGGTCTCCGTTCGCGGAAGATTCGCACTTGTCGGATAGTACGACAGTGCGTCGGTTATGTTGCCAGTTGGAAACATCGTGCGATACATCGCGGTTTTGTAGCCTTCGTGATTGGTCATTCCCTCGCCGTAGGACATCGCTCTCGTGGGTTTCTTGCCACCGTGGGAGAAGCTCGCCGACATCGTGGCCTCGGCGTACTGCAGGGCGTTGTATGCTTCCTGATAGTTGGCGTACTGATCGCCCGACTCGGGCTGGAATTCGGATCCCAAACCGTACGAACCCGAACCGCTGGTGTAGACGCTCGTTATAGCGTGCTGGCGATTGCTGCCGGCAACGGAGTAGATAGCAGGCTGTTCCGAACGATAGAGAAAGTCCATGGTACCGGGCGGCACAACGTCGTATGTGTGCTGAAGGCTCTGTTGACGCGCGCGTTTCTTTGGGCTCTGACAAGTGGCGCCCGACGGCGCGGGTGGTGGAACGAAGCTGTAATCCTCTTTGGAAGCCGGTGACTTGATCGACGTGAATTGGGGCATATGATTCGCCGCTGTTTGATACGAGTGGCTCGTTACCGCGGTCGTGAGATTGCCAAACGCGTCTCTGCCTTCGGGTGTGTCGTACAGGGGTTCCTGTGTCATGATCGGACCGC
The DNA here is from genome assembly GCA_917499995.1 of Ichneumon xanthorius. Classification (NCBI taxonomy): domain Eukaryota; kingdom Metazoa; phylum Arthropoda; class Insecta; order Hymenoptera; family Ichneumonidae; genus Ichneumon; species Ichneumon xanthorius. The sequence goes on along the minus strand of OU824211.1, from coordinate 5,704,483 downwards.
TGGGCGCCGTCGTTGTCGCGGTCTCTGGAAGCGGAGGTATCGGACTGGCGGTCCTCAGAGGCTGCGCACTGGTCATCAGTGCGGATCTGGCGTGATCCATCGAGTACGAGGTGAGCATTTTCGTTATCGAACTCTTTGGGGATCCCGGTGACTTTTCCAAGCTACTCCAGCCACTCATGGACGACAGACCGGAGTCCGACTTGGCGGCTACGATGTTGGCGTTGGAGGGCTTCACAACGTGTTTCGGCGAGACTCTCGGTGATTTTGGCGAGTGAGGCGTTCGTGGACTTAGTCTCCCCTGCTCCAGCGCTGCCATCTTCTCGGAATTCTTCAGGAAGCTTGGACTCTGAGCGCGCTTCGTGTCGGATTCCCTTTGTTCGACGGTGGGCATCAGAAAGGCGTCCGAGGAGTCTCGCGGTGCCGGTGGCGGTGGAGAACTCGGCGACGGGCTCGGGGGTGTTCTGCTCTCGGGAAATTCGAAGTTTAATCTCGCCGCGCTACCGAAATAGCCGTCGCGACGAGTTCTCAAACTCTGGACGCTGTGGACGCTGTGAGCGCTGTGTACGCTGCCGACGGATAGGGTTGGCGAGGGTATCTTCTCCGTGGTTGTGCTGTAAATCGTCGGCGAGGCGCACGTAACGGCAACGAAACTGTCCGCCATGAGGTCAGTGAGTTCTTTGTTTTCCGCGTAACCCTTCGCAAAGTTACCGACGTCAATGGGAAGTTGTATAACCGGCTCGGGACTCTTTTCCAACAGCGTGGAGGTGTAGCTGAGTCGCGGGGGTGTGTAGGTCGACGATATGGAGTCCAGATGGCTCTTTGGCGTTGAGCTCAGTCTCGGCGAAATTGATCGAGCGGTGAAGTCGCCGTCGGTCGCCAAACCACTGTCGGTGCTCACGCGCGAAATCGATCTTCCAGTTGAGCCGGGACTCTTGGAGTACGTCCAATTGTCAACATCCGTCTCGGCGTATATCTTCCTCAGTTGTTCGTCTATGCTGCTGGCTTCCTCGGCGAGCTTCGCCTCGGCCTCGGTGGTGTACTGACGCTTCGGCGATTCCATCAGTCTCGTCTGCAGCTCGATCAGATCCTGCGAGTCCTTCTGCAGCTTGCACGTGAGCCTGTCGAGTTCGTGAAGCTTCTCGAGGGCGACCTGGTCCAGCGAGCTGAGCCTGGAGAGCTGGGCGAGATCCTGCTCGCTCACGCAAGGCGTGTTGCCCCGGTAGCTCTTGTAGTCAGCCGCGCTGAAAATTTCACCCTCGTCCTCGTCCTCGTCGATGTGCTGTTTCTCCTCCTTCTCGCTGAGATCCTGCTTCATCTCCTTCTCCGTTTGCTGCTGCTGCTGATGCTGCTGGGTCGCTGATCTGTCGTTGTCCTTCTCCTTTGACGATGATTTTTCGAACATAGATCCACCGTTCTCGGCATCCTTCTTTCCATTCGAGTCCTCGACGTCCTCGGCCTCCTCCCATATCATGCCCAGCTGGGACGTCGGCCTGGACGTTTCGCCGCATATGAGGTCCTCGCGGTACGCATTGTTCAGACTCCTGTAGAAGGCTTCGTCGGGCATGTTCGATTCCTCCTCGAGGGTCTCCAGAGCCTCGAGGCTCCTCACGCTTCGATGCATGTCGTTCACGGCTGCGACCGCCGCGCTGCTGTCCTGCGTCAGGCCGTGCATTCTCGCCAGTTCCTGCTGCGCCAACTTCTCCCTGAGTACGCTCGTCTCCTCGACCCCTATCGCCGCCCCGAGACTCTTGGCGATCGCGTCCAATTCTCCCACCGAGCTCTGTTGCACCGCTAAACTGTCGTCCATGACGTTGACCTGCTCGTGCTGGCCACCGCCGCCTCCCGGACCGCCCGAACCACCCCCGCCCGTGTAGAACTCTATCAACTGACTGATCACCGTCTGCTGCTCGTACAACAGACCCTCGAGCTTCTCGAGCCTCTCCCACATCTTGATGTACTCCTGGCTGAGCAGGTCCAACGCTCGCCAAGCGTACTTGAGCTCGGTCTCGAGAATGTTCAAACGAGTGCCCAGCCGCTCCATGTAATCGCTTATTATGTAGTCGACGTTACCGTCACCCGTGAGGCCGTAGCTCGGCACCGCTGTCGCTTCCGGTCCGGGACTTCCCGGAGCCGCCGGCCCGTTCAACTTTGTTCCTTCCATCGTTGTCTTGGTTTGCCTCTTTCTACCTGAGATTTTTCCGTTCACCTTCCGACACTCTCGAGTCTCTTCTTCTCTCGTCCCAAGGTTCCTACCAAGGTTATCAATATTCAGAGAGCCCTGAGGGTGGAACGGCTGCGCTGATGCTGGCTCTCAGAAACCCGAAAGCTTCTCATGCTCGCACAGTGTTTTCACAACAACCCGCCAATGCTCGCCGGTGAGAATTCGACGATGGCGAACTTACGACGATGGAATCGAAACGCGACCCTGCGGCCCGAGCAGGAACATGAGTCTCGTTTTCGTCTCCGGCACCAACGTCCTCTCGATACCGGCCTCGGGTTCCGGATTGTTGGAGTCTGAACCACTCTGGGTCCCCATGACGTCTCCGCTGATTCCTCGCCGGCAAGATATTCAAGCTCACGCGAAGCTCCACTCACGTTCTTTGCACTCTCGTAAGATTGTACGACGCGTCGATACATCGACAAACATAGTCCGTTTTTTTTTTTTTTAAATACACTTTCCGAACACTCTCCGATCCAAGTATCAAGATTTTTAAATATAATTTCTTCTTCTAGTTACTTCGTTAATTAGGCACTCTCACTGGTACGATCGGCGAACGGTAACAAGTCCGAAACTCGATAGTGCACTTTGCGTGAGACGAGGTTGATCTCGAGTTTGCGAGTAACCGGTAACTCCGTCATCGTGCTGCTTTCTCGCGTTATCTGCAAACAGGTCAAAGACATTCGTGATTTAGTCCGGGGGGGCGAACGGGAAATATGCCGGGGTTATTCTCGGGGAATGAGTTTCGCACGTATTCAACGTCGAACAGTTTCGATCACTGCGGAAGCGTAGTGAGGGCACGACGGTGGATAACACGTCGCCCGGACGGTAAAACGTGTCCGGATTCGCCGAGAAGAAAATTGACTTCTCGACGGATACGTTCCCGGCTGAGTTGGAATGTGAGAAAAGTACGATTTGCCGAAATGGGGCCGAATATGGGTGTACGGGGGGAGAGAGACGGATAAACTCGTTTCGGTATATCTTTCTGTTGATGTCGCGCGAGCGGGGAAAATCGTACTCGTCTCACGAGAAAAACAAGATCGCACGCCGGCAAGTAGGTCAATCCGACTTGGAATGTGATCCGCGAAATCCCATTGAAGGCTCAAGACGAAATCCGTATGTATATTTCCGGCGCGTGCGGAACGACGTGGCTGCGAAGCTTACTTATCTACTATCCCTGGAATGGGCGGCAATAAAGTCCCCCGAAAAGAAAGAAACAGAGAAGCAACAGAGAAATTTAATGTAATTGCTGGTCGAGCAAGTCGTACGACCCGACCAAAAGTGCCCAAAGTAAAGGCACGGCAACGTATTCCATATTGTTCACTGATGTGTAAGAAAAACAAAAAGATTCTCGCTATTCCGAAAACGGATCTTAATGTCGGAAGGCATTTTTGTATATTGCAAATTACAACCTCTAACCTACACTGAAAGAAATATCAATGTCTCAAGTAAAATTCGCTTGCGGGCTGCCAAAGAGTAACATTATTTCAATTCTACTTTCAATTCTACTTTCAATTCTACTTTCAATTCTACTTTCAATTCTACTTTCAATTCTACTTTCAATTCTACTTTCAATTCTGCTTTCAATTCTACTTTCAATTCTACTTTCAATTCTACTTTCAATTCTACTTTCAATTCTACTTTCAATTCTACTTTCAATTCTACTTTCAATTCTACTTTCAATCCTAATTTCAATTCTTGCCATCGTTGTTTCAATGTCATATGAAATTATAAGCATTTAAAGTAGAATTGATATAAGCATTTTTTTCTTGCGCAGCCCGCAAGCAAATTTTTTGTTTTCAATGTACAAGTTGTAACTCTGCAGTAACTTGCTAGTAGCAACCCTTTGATTTCAATCATTTCATTGAAAAAAGAAGTTCGAAGTAGGATCTCGAAGAGAAATCGTTACCGCCAGATCCATCTCGTTGTTTCACGACGGAAAAACTTTCCCTTATCGCGTCATAAAACAATGACGGAGTTTATAGTCGATGACTCCGAGTCCCGGAGGAAAAGCCGGGCAGGCACAGCCGCTGGAACGGTTGGCTATGCCTGTCCGTATATATACATGCGTCTCCACGTGACTCCCGTATAATTCCGGTGTCGGAAGAGACGAGTCCCCAGGTGGTACTATAATCGTTCGTGGAGGCGTCGCACTTCGTGCTCGACGATGCGCATTCTAAAGCTTGCGTATTACCACCGGCAGCATCGCCGTCGTTCGCCGTAACTTTTTTTTCGTCTCCCTCTTCCTATCCATTGCAGCGACACTCTCGCTCTAGCCCGCCCCGTTTCCGCGACAAGTTTTGCCTGCATAAATCTTGGTCCCCCGTACTTTTTCCACTCGTTCTCCACCCGCTCGGAAACTCCCTGCCAACCTTTCTTTTCTAATTTCATTCGAGAGACAAAGTTAACGTCGCTCTCCAACCTCGCCGAAGAGTCGTTAATAAAAATACAATTTTCAATAAAAAAAATGTTTTTAAGTCATAATCGACCCTCACAATCGATGGATTTACATCGTACAAAAAATTTGCATGAAATTTAATGTACCGAACTGGAAGTTTTTATTCAAAAACTGGTATATTAAAATTCATGTGTAATTGTGATGAAAAAGTAATGTTCAATGTATTTAAAAAATTGGGCGTACTCTATTTTCAATTATTTATTTTAATTTTAATGAAAAAGTGTATTCAATTTTCATCACAATCGTACGTTAAATTTAATACCAGTCGTACATTAAATCACAACCGTACATTAAATTTACAATTTTTTTTTACAGTGATAACAGTGATAAATAATTCCAACACTCCGAAATGACCGTCCGCAGACCCGGCTCCGGTCGAAATCAATTATCGGAAAAGTTTGAAAGCCTATTTCGAACTCTTCGCGGGATTTCTGTCTCGACGGAGTTTCCGGAATTTCAGCCGCAGCCCGATATCATTCCGCTCCGTTCCTAATCTCCCTCGAAGCGGTCTCGAAATGACGAGCGAACGAAAAAAAAAAAAAAAAAACCTTTCCGTCTCGCCGGGAACTACGGTCGGTCCGAGAACACCTGCGTCAAAACTTTCATCTTTTTCCTCGCCATAGTCGAGAAAGGCAAAAAAAAAAAAAAAAAAAAAAAAAAAAATGGGGAAGTAAAAGAGCTCGAAAAGACTCGAGATGGTGGATAGTTGTTTCAACGTTTGTCGAGCACAACCGGCCAGCCGAGTGAGTACGTGTGTGCGAAGTGGGGGGGGGGGGGGGGGGGGTGCGCGTTTCCGTCGACGTTCGATCGGGCTCGAGACGGAAGCCCTTGGCGTGCAACCCGTGCGGCCTTGCTCATTCTCTCGCGGAGCTCCATGAGAGTTTTTCCAGTAGTTTTACTTTTACGTCTGAGCGGACCGCGAGGGGGGGGGGGAGGGGTGACAAAAGCAACGGGCGGGAAGGAAGGGGAGGGGAGAGCCGAGAGTCTGCTGTGGCCGACCCGGGCCGCTCGCGGGCGGAACGAGCCAAGTAGAAAGGGTCCGTTCATAGTCAGACACAGAACTCGTGTGCACCGAGGGAAAAGAGATTGGCCACGAAAGGGGGGAACGGACGCGGGGGTTTCTGGGCGGCTGCGAGGGAAGAATGAAGAGGAAAAGACTCGACTCGCAATGCATTACAGTAGAGACCCTTGCGAGTCTGCGTCTTGCTCGAAACCCCTTTGAAATCTTTGAATGAGCTCCCGTTTAACGCTCCGAGAAGGGACGGTGCGTTGCACATTCATGAAATTCCTTGGGCAAAGTCCTTGAGTGGACTTGTACGAGGGACGCCGTTCACGAAAGGATTAAATTACGGGAGTCGCGACTGTTCGGTTGCGGAATTTGTAATTAAACATAGAAAAGCGCACAAGCCGAGTTCCATTGAGCGTATTGAATTATGAAATTCTATACTGTTGAAAATTGAGGCAGATATTAATCTTCGCTGTATTAAACACATGGAAAAAAGCTGGATTCAATATACCTGCATCAATTTTAATTCGCAGTAGTCTATTAAATTTAATGTATCGGTTTTTTTTCACAATAATTTAATATAATGTATATAGATTTTTTATGCTGATTTTTTTGCGGTGTAATTAAGATTTCGATGAAACTGTAATTGCAGTGTATAACAGTGGAAAACTTCACGGGACTGCGTATTTCTCGAACCCGCTTTGAAATCTTTGAATGAGCCCCCGTTTAATGCTCCGAGATGGGACCGTGCGTTGCACATTCATGAAATTCCTTGGGCGAAGTCCTTGAGTCGACTTGTGCGCGAAAGGGTTAAATTACGGGAATCGCGACTGTACGGTAGCGGAATTTACAATAAAAAAATAGAAAAGCGAACGAGCCGAGTTCCACTGAGCGTATTGAATTACGAAATTCTATACTGTTGAAAATTTCAGCGAAATTGAGACAGATATTAATCTTCGGTTTATTAAACGCGTGGAAAAAAGCTGGGTTCAATATACCTGGCATCAATTTTAACTCGCAGTTGCCTATTAAATTTAATGTATCGGTTTTTTTCACAATAACAATATAATGTATATAGATTTTTTATGCTTATTTTTTTTGCGGTGTAATTAAGATTTCGATGAAACTGTAATTGCAGTGCATAACAGTAGAAACCCTCACGAGACTGCATATTTCTCGAACCCACTTTGAAACCTTTGAATGAGCTCCCGTTTAACGCTCCGAGATGGGACGGTGTGTTGCACATTCGTGAAATTCCTTGGGCGAAGTCCTTGAGTCGACTTGTGCGAGGGACGCTGTTCACGAAAGGGTTAAATTACGGGAATTGCGACTGTACGGTAGCGGAATTTACAATAAAAAATAGAAAAGCGCACGAGCCGAGTTCGATTGAGCGTACTGAATTACGAAATTCTATACTGTTGAAAATTTCAGCGAAATTGAGGGAGATATTAATATTCGGTGTATTAAACACGTGGAAAAAAGCTGGATTCAATATACCTGGCATCAATTTTAACTCGCAGTTGTGTATTAAATTTAATGTATCGGTTTTTGCACAATCACTTAATATAATGTATATAGATTTTTTATGCTGAATTTTCGATGAAGCTGTAATTGAATTTGCGGTTGGAATACGAAGCACCTGTTAAATTCACGTAAATTAGAAACGTCGTAGCCTTTTTAACATTTTAATATAGACGGCCACATATACTCTATTCCTAGCGGCGACGCCTGCAGCAAAAAAAGAGGACAACCGCGTTGAACAAAAGATTCAATTATGATCTAAGAAAAATGCGTTTAAAATAAAGTTCCAATTTTTTGTGAAATTAAAAAAATGTAGGCTGAAGGACTTCGGTCAATGGCCTATTCACACTACCTAAGGCATTTTAATATATAAAAAAAACTTTTAAAAAGATAGAACTAGGATTGTAAGGGATGTGAATAAATCTTTTACTATTACAAAAAAAGCAAAATTACATAAAATTTAAAAGGTTAGATCGATTCTCTCATAATTTAATAGAAATCATCGGACGATCATACTCCAACGGTGTACAACTTTTTGCCCCGATAGCTCAAAAATCACCAGAGCTAGAGTGTGAACAGGCATTTTTAAAGAAATAAAAAAATCGCGTAGAAAAATACAATCGCAAATGTTTTAATGAAATGTTGAAGAAACATTGACTATAAAACTATGCGTGAAATTTCATCTTGATTGCAGCTGTCGCGTCTGATTCATTCACACACACGCACGCACACACACACACACACATCCGGACAAGTGTTCATTAACATCTTTAAAATCTCTAAAAAAAAATAAAAAATTGTTCACCAAAAAAGGGTCCTCTACGAAGCAAAAGTAAAATAGGACGAAGTTTCGTATAATTATTCGCGAGACCTTGCACATCGCTGGCCGAGGAATCGTGCATATGAACCGCGGAAGACCGACGATCGCAGTTTCAAAAGTTTTCCAAGTTTTCGCAAACTCGCAACTCCATCGCTGGCCTCGGCCGTTACCGCAGGCTCGAGAGTCAGATTAAGTAAGCAGCTTAACGCAATCATGAATTTTAATTATCAATTTTCGTGACGGCGAGCTCTCGCCACAGCTCAGCTCAGGGATGTTCCCTTCAAAATTTGAATTCCTTCCTCTTCCGAAATGCTAACATTTTCGCCTCGTCTGCTCGCAGAACCAATCATACTTTTCTGCAATTTTTTTTTTACACTTCCATTTTTCAGTATTCGAAACTCAAATGTTTTTTCCCCTCCGCCGTCGGGGGTGCCCGATGTAAAACGCGATTACCGGAGTTGGGGAGCTTTGTTCGGCGAACAAAGCGTTAAAATCCATAAAATGTATCCGGATAAAACAAATGGAACTACCAGATTTTTCGTTCGGTGTTACAAGGGAGCCAATTCAGTGGCTCGCTTTTCTTCCATTACCCCCTTTCGTTTTGCACCTCGCTCGAAAGTGGTCCGGGAGTGTTTGAGAGAAATCGAGTAAAACAAATTGAATTTCATTCAGGAGAGCGCCGAAGCTTCTCCCGTGCTCCTGGTGACAATCGAGCCCTGGGGTTGAGAATTCAATGCCGTAATCGATGTAACCTTTCCCTTGATTTTTTATTTACATTAATTTTTTTTTTTTTTTTTCCCGACGCGATTGCGGTTGTCACGTCGAGTATTGAAAAGGTGAGCGGCTGGTGAAAGAGACACGTTGCTTTCGAGGTGATTTAAAAAAAGGGCGTCGAAGAATGGCCTGCAAAGTTCGCCGGATAATTGGCGCCATTGTGCAACTGATACGCGGCAGCCTCAATGGAACACCGAGTTAATAGACTCCCCGTACCACCACTGCGAGTACTACGACGGGGAACGAGACGAAGAAATCTCGTCGACAGCTGTGAAGCTTTCCAGCTGGAGCTCGATTCAAGATTCTTAACACAAGTTGGCGTGCCGTCAAGGCTGGCGCGTGTCCCTCGACTTCCGTTATGTTTTCAACATATTTTTCTCCAACGTCACTTCCGGTTTGAAAATCTCATTATCAAACCTGACGTGACGTTACGCAGAAAAATTCGTACCGTTTATTTGTGATGTCACTTCCGGTTTGAAAAATCTCAGTTTCAGACCGGAAGTGACGTCACACCGGAAATACGTCAGTTCCGGTTTAAAAATCTCATTCTGTGGTTTGAAAATCTCCGGTTTCAGACCGGAAGTGACGTCACACCGAAAATACGTCAGTTCCGGTTTGAAAATCTCATTCTCTGGTTTGAAAATCTTTTTGTTCGACCGGAAGTGACGTCGCACAGGAAATACGTTAGTTCCGGTTTGAAAATCTCATTCTCTGGTTTGAGAATCTTTTTGTTCGACCGGAAGTGACGTCACACACGAAATACGTTAGTTCCGGTTTTAAAATCTCATTCTCTGGTTTGAAAATCTTTTTCTTCGACCGGAAGTGACGTCGCACAGGAAATACGTTAGTTCCGGTTTTAAAATCTCATTCTCTGGTTTGAAAATCTTTTTCTTCGACCGGAAGTGACATCATACCTGAAATACGTCACTTCCGACCGAAAACTGAGATTTTCGAACCGGAAGTGACGCGGCCACGATCGAACGCGCTGGACGCGAAGTGAGGGTAAAGAACCGAAAAGCCCGAGACTTCCTTAACCATGATTCATAACCGGGAAGCGAAAAGTTACGAGGCTTTCTGTTGAAGGGACTGAGCAAATTTCGCACGGCTTGGTAAATTGACCGCAGCAATAACACGCCATCGCGACCGTACACCGCTGTGAGAATGCATACGTTTCTCTTTTCTTCTGACTCGCCCACACAGACGCGATCGTTATTTACAAGAATACCGCCCGAGAATTCTCCTTCGCACAGGTACGAGGGAACTCGCCCAAGCTGTTTTTACGATTTTCCTGCGAGGGAGCTCGTTTATCTTTCAACGAACGGGGGCGAGCAAGCCTGCAGGCGGTTACACGCTACTTTACACTCATTTCCCATCGTAATAAGGCCTTTGTTATTTAACGAAACGGACGTGCGATTATTATGATCGATCGAGTATGAAGAAAAAGCTTTCTCTACGAGGAAGCAAAAACAATGAGTTCGAATTGTTCTCGACGACTTTCCGCATTAATCAACTATGAAATTTGTCGAAGATTCGTCGCTCGAATTTCCTTGATGACAGACCGTGCACCATCCGACGAACGACAGCTGAGGCTCATAAAAATTTATCATCGCAAACCACCGACCGCCAAACACTCCTCAACGACCGGTTCTGCCGAACTTGAGGGAGGAAATGGCGTTCGTGCGAAAAAAAAGATCGAAGTAAAAAAAAGGAATGTGGCGAAAAAAAATTTCACGTAGTCTAGACGGCAGGAAATCGTTAAGGGTGCTGCCGTGTTGCTTCGCCCGGGCGTCGGCGGTCTGTTTCGTTCGCGGTTCGTTTCCGCCGAGCTCTTCCTCGTTCGATTCTGCGATAGCAGAAAATATATATTTACCAGTAGAATAAAAATTGTTCGATCGAGAGATAATCAAATCCGCACTGCGAATCGATGGGGTCGAACGAGTTTCCACGTTAAGGGGCTGCTGGACCTTCCTGTTTTATAGCGACGGAACGAGGCGTTTTCGTAGAATTTACTTTACATCATTGATGTGCTGTTCGTATGCTTGAAATTTTACAGGACTTTAATGCCAGCCACTAACGCTTCGTCGTGCAACTTTAATTGTACGATTAAAATCGTCCAAGAAATGAAAAACATCGAGTATTACGGATTGTCGCGAGAACCATTATGGCCACTGAAAATTGTAGAATATAAAATATTCTGCTATTCACATACGTAAAACTACACCCAGAAAAAAAATTATTTGACGGCCACCGTTTATTAAGATTAAGTAAAATATTTATTTGATTTAAATAAATATTTATTTAAATCAAATAAATATTTTACTTAATCTTAATAAACGGTGGCCGTCAAATAATTTTTTTTTCTGAGTGTAGAGTGAAATTATGTGATTATGTAAAATTTCCCGAATATTCCTAATTCGTCACATCGTATATTAAACAAAAGAAATTTAAGTAAAGTGTATTTTACGTTTATGTTTACTGTTCACTTGTCACGAGTGATCAGAGCCGATAAAAAGCGCATAAATGTAGTGTAGAGCACGATGTGGAGCGACCGGTGGGTCAATCGTGACACGTTCATGATTTTTCGCAAACCGTAATATTCGATTTTCCCAATTCCTTGTACAGTTTTAATTAAAAATTCGACTGCACGCCTAACGGTTTATGTCGATATTATATTTCCGCGCGATTTGAAGCATACGCGTAGCATATTACTAATTCTAAATGGAAACTATAAAACCGCCAGAAAACCGATAATTAAGAAGTAAAAAAAAAACGAGCCCAGCATCCCCTCAACCATTTCACTGTCAAAGAAACGTATTTCTCTATATGTTTTTGCCCGTATAGGGGCGCCTGACAGTGAAGGGTTAAGACCATCAGTAAAACTTGTTACGGATTCTTGGCGATGTATTCTTACGTTTCCCGAACGTTACTTTATTTCTCTCAAGTTTATAACAGAGTGGCGAGTTATAAGAGTTGTTTCGGTAATTTTCTCTTTTCAAATGGCTGTTTCCATCTCCTCGGTGTACCGAACTCCGGAGACGTCGAGTTTTAAAGCAAGCATCCAGAAAACCACCCCTCAACCGCCGCCGGCTGCACGCTCCCTTTCGCTCGTATTTCCTCTCGTCGTCGTCGTAGTCTTCTTCTCACCCTCTCGCGGCGTCTCGTTAGACGCTCGGAGTACGCTCTCATTACCGGCGGCTAGAAGGTAAATAAGAAGAATGTCATGTTTATACCATGCCGCGACCCCGTTTTTCCCAACCCAGCGACCCGACCCGCTGGTTGAGTTAACCACGGCAGCTCGTCTCGCGGGCCCGCAAAAGACTCCGCCCTTTGTGAAACTGCTTGCTTTTACCCCTCGAAGTCTTTGGATCCTGGAGCTCCTGGACGCCTTTGGGGAAAGGCAATTAGTTATCTCATTGATAAGCCTTGACTGACGCGCCTTTATCAGCGAACTCCCGCGTGTAACTTTGCTACCCCCCCCTCCCCCCCCCCGCCGCCCACGACTTATTCTGTAAAGCACGTAGATTACAAACCCAGTTCCAGGGCGTTCCGAGAAAGTGCACCGAGGGGATTTGGGAAAAACCGTCTGCAGGTCGGATCAGTTTTCTTTTTTTCCTTTTTTGCTTTTCGTTTTCTTGTTAGTAACCAGGTAGACGGGAGGGAGGGGGGAGAAGCGCGGAGTCTCGCTGGTATCGGAACATCGCGGGCGGAGGTCGAGGTGAACGAACCCCGATGACCCTTTCGCCACAGGTGTTCTTTCGACTCTCCTACGTACAAAAGTTTTCGCCTCCACTGGCAACACTGTTAATCTCCTGCGATGTTATTGGGAACTGTGTGGGGGGGGGGGGGAGGGGGGCGGCGGATCGTTTATTTTCTGTCGAGATTCTGCGATTGCGTCGCCGAAATCCCTCGGGGAGCTTAATATGACAGCCAAGCGAGAAATATTTCTCGATATTTCTAATTTTTTCGATGAATCATGACGTTTTTCGATGAATCACTACATTTTTTGATGAATCATGCAATTTTCGGAAACATCATGAAATTCTCAGAAGAATCATGACATTGTTCTAAGCATCACGAAATTTTCCGAATAATCATGAAATTTTGTGATTAATCATGAAATTTTCCGATTAATCATGAAATTTTCCGATTTATCATGAAATTTTCCGGTTAATCATGAAATTTTCCGATTAGTCATGAAATTTTCCCATTAATCATGACATCTTCCGATTAATCATGAAATTTTCCGATTGGTCATGAAATTTTCCCATTAGTCATGAAATTTTCCCATTAGTCATTAAATTTTCCGATTAGTCATGAAATTTTCCGATTAAACAGGAAATTCTTCGATTGATCAGTAGAGTGTTCGATTAATCAGAAGATTTGTCTATGGATCGTCAAATTTTCCGCTGAATAGTTCAATTATCGAATGAATCGTCAAATTTTCCGATGCCGAATCTATTCGGCAATGGATCGAAGGCTCCCGCAGGAACTGCATGTCCGCAAATGGATATATTTGGTATATTCCAAGTCTATCTCGTGGTTGCGGCACGGGGTTGGGGGGTCGGTACCACCTCGCCGGATAATGAAGTTAATCGGAACGAGTGGTTATATGTATTTGGAGTTGTTCGCGGCTCGTCGAGCGACGTGTGTAAATGCGCTACTTCGGTTCACTTATACGCAACGTTGCAACCAACGAAGGTCCTCTAAACAATCGCAATTACACGCTACATGTGTGGGTCCTCCAAGTCAATTACACTAATCATGCCAATCTATGCGCACTCTCGAATCGAACGAACGTTCGTAATTTCACGACGGGACAAATCATCACTCTCATAATCCGTGCCATCTGTTGGATTAGCATATTGATAGCACGCTCCGAAATTATCATTTTCCATTGGCGGTGATCGCGTACAGACTACCGCGCCGCCGTACAGTGGATGATACGATGTGAATTAATGATGTTGATCGAAGAATTGCCCGCTCCCTGCAGACTAGCTTACAGAAGGGAATTTCGGTAGAACGTTCGTATCAGCCACTTTATCAGGAATCGACGTATCTTCAGCCGGGAAAATCCGGTCTCCGTTCGGTTCTTGAGGTAGTACGAGCACGAACTTGATTATCAGATGCAATGCAAATTTGTCCATATGTTACAAACAATGCATAGAGGATCGCGTCTGCAAAAATTCAAGCAAGGTTACCGGCTATTTGGATCAAATAAATAAATCCAACGTCGATAGACTTAGCATGGTTGCTTGTCGGAAAAGGGTCACGATCGAGCTTTTGTTCCGTTTTATTTGCATTTCGCGATTAGATGCATATAGGAACGATAAGCGTAATGTGATTCGGAGATTTCGAGGATTAAAATCACGTTGGAAAGTTTTGGGTTTACCGAGTATTTTAATGATAATTATTTAACCCGACACGGTATCATTTTTTTGACTTCTAACTCATGACTGGGGCAGATATTCACCGTACGCATTGAGCAGTAAATGGGGTTTTCCGCGTATGAACCTCTTTGTTATTTAATAAGGAAAATAATGACACGTGGCAAATTTGATTTTGTTACTGTTTAGGGCGTGAAAATCACACTGAAAGCCGGAAACGCAACGAAAATTGGGAAAAATCGCATTTTTTCAATATCACCTGGGGTGGTTTTCGACCCCATACATGAGTTCTAGGGGTAATGTCGGCTATTATTAGTCTGCCGGCGGTGGTTTTACTCTATACCAACATAGCAAAGCTATGAATTCGGCACCACTCGTTTATTAGCTGTGAAAAGCCATTAGGTTAAACCGGTAGGCCTCAACCCCTTCACTGTCAGAGAAACGTATTTCTTTATACATTTTTCCCCCTGCAGGGGCGCCTGACAGTGAAGTGGTTAAGCATAATAATAGCATAATAGTTATGTATGCTATTAGGAAATGCCATGTAAAATACACATGTAAAATACACATGTGAAATACACGTGTAAAATACACATGTAAAATACACATGTGAAATACACGTGTAAAATACACATGTAAAATACACATGTGAAATACACATGTAAAATATTACTTTACCATATTACTCTTTTCTCAAAACTTAAATAGCGATACTTCCGAATGTTTGCAATACGACTCTCATCTGACTAGCTAACGCTCAAGTACTACCTTAATTGACAAGAATCTCAACCGGACCAGATATGGTTTTTTGTTTTCCTGAAAGAAACTCAGAAGAGAAAATTGCAAAGTGTGCCAACCTCTCCTAGCACGATCGAATTCTCGCGTAGAGTTCCAACAAGTGCTAACTTCTCACTTATCCCACTCCAACATTCAGCAACGAAAAAATTGAATTCCAACATTTTTCGATCGAATCTCTCTCCCTCCGTCCTCCTTCGCAGCCCGAAGCCGATAAAAATGGACGTGAGGTTCGAGCCAAAAGTTTCCTCATGTAGGTGTCCCAATATGAAACTTTGTCAACTTTGGAGCTCGCGCCTCCGGAACCGGAAGTGGCGCGAAGAATCCCCACCCCCTTCCCCGTGCAGAAACTCCGACACCTTCCATGACCGAACTCTCTCGCCTACCCACAATAAATCCTCATCCATATGTAATTTAACTGCACAGTACATAGACAGTGTTATTCCATAAATTAAATGCATCCATTAAGGCGCTACGCGATTATGCCCGATCACTTGACTATTCAACGCGTTTATTAGAGTACCGCGAGGTATCGCAGCCGAGAACTGTGCAGAGTGCGTCGCTGTCTAGCTGGCTGCTGCAGACTTCGTACACGCAGAGCCACCGCCATGAATTTTCATTTCCCAAAGTGGTTCACCATGGAAATTGCGCGTTAGCTTTCCGCGATGGAGGGAGAGACGGAGAACGGGCGAGCATTAAGGCAGGTTTCGGCTTCGCTCGCCTATCCTTCCTCTTTCAAACTTCTAGGCGATGCGTTGTTCCTCTTTTTTCCCCCTGCCGTTCCGTTATTTTTTTTCGCCCTCGTGGTTTATCTGTATTCTTTATTCTCCCATCTCTTGGCAAGTCGGGTGGTTACGGGAAAACCGCGTGGAAGAGAACAAAAAAAAGGAACGTCGAAAGACAAATGCAAACGTTATGCGCAGGCCAACAAGGGAGAATAAGGGACAGAGAGATCGCGGTGTGGTGCTGATGGAGCGCGTGGAATCCCGGGTTCGGGACCCGGCTTTCATTCCCGACTGTTCCAGACTGGGATCAATATTCGGCAACCCTCCTAAACTGCGAGCCGCTCTTCTCCGTCTCCCTCGCGCTATTTCTGCCCCGTCTCACTCTTGACTCCCCCCAATCTACGAAACGCTTCCAACCTCCGCAGTTTTTCTGTCCTTTATTTTATTTTTTTCACATTTCCTTTCTCCATTATTTTCTTTTTTTTTCATCACCGTTCGCCACGTTCAACCTCCCATCAATCCCCGGTGCTGTGGCCATAGCGTACTCAAATCTTTCTCATTCGTCCCATTTCTTTCGTATCACCCTTCACTTCTTCCACGTTTGGGGCTGAAGGTTCGATTTTGTTTTTTTTTTGCCATTTTATGGCCTAATCTAAATGTATCACTGGGGTTCTCGTTTCGGTCGTTCGGAGACTTCTTTTTTCCATTCCGCCTTTTCGATGTTCCCTCCTATCCGGTTTTCGTTTTCCGTAACGACCGGGCAGGGACTTCGGAGGATTGGTCGTGGTCGATGATGTGACGGCTGGTCTAAATTTGATAGATGGAAAACCTGGTTAGTCGGTTACTAAGTAAGGGTCGAATTTTGAGACGTTAGTTTCAATCAAGGACCTTTTTTGAGATCGGACTTAAGATCGAAGTTTGGCCAGAACTTCTTTGCGTCCTTAACAACTATCTTAAGTTCGAACTTAAGATCGAACCGCACTTTGAAGTTGATTTCGTGCTTAAGTTTGCTGTTAAATTAGAACTCGAACTGAAGATGAAACCGCAGTCCGAAGTTGATTTCGTGCTTAATTTTGATGTTAAATTCGAACTCGAACTCAAGATCAAACCGCAGTCCGAAGTTGATTTCGTGCTTAAGCTTGATCTTAAATTTCAACTTAATATCGAACTTTAGAACGAAGTGGAGTTCGAACTTAAGATCAACTTTAACCACGAAATCAAATTCGAACTTAAGATATGGTAGAGCGGGGCAAAATGGGGCAACGGGGCAAAACGGGGTTTTTGGGCAAAACTAAATTTTCCAATCATTTTTGAATCGAACAAGGTGGCAAAACTGGGCAGAAAAGCCTGATGTATCCGACAGAGCGAATTCGGGCATCCAAAAATTATTGGAAAATGACGTTTTGCCCAAAAACCCCGTTATGCCCCGTTGCCCCATTTTGCCCCGCTCTACCCTAAGTTGTTACATTGTTGTTCTAAGGGTGCGATATGTGCAATGCTGGACCGTCCCACTGTTTTGGCCCTAAAATCCTGCAGCACGTCGAATGAGTTCGAGACCAGTTGTGCCGAACGTCCGGGAGCGAAGGCAACCGGGACACGTTGACGGAGCCCGGACAGCACTCGAGTATCCGGTGAACTGGAAACATGGCACCGGAGCCTGACTTCTGTGCGGGGCCAGATTGAGGCGACGAGTCATCGATGGTACGTGTGCAACGTGTGGTTTCTCCACAGGAGACATAGACGTGGTAAGTCAGACGACGAACGAGGCAATTTCCGGCTGTGCGTTTCACTAATGGTTTACTCCGTCTCTCTTCCCCCGTTGGTACCTTCGGGGTAATTGTATATCCACGTTCATTGGCCTGGTCTCGAGTACCGAAACTGCCGATGTTGGCTCCGCAGTTACGAATGGAAAATCATCCTGCATCTTAATGAACCGGCGTGGCTTAAATCTTCCGAATGGCTGCGCATGTGGAGCATATCGTAGCCGAAGGTCTCTCTGTAACATTGATGTAAAATCAACATCAACATCAACCTGGCGTTTCGCCAGGTCGTGCACAATTTATTGGTCGAAGGATTGTTTATACAGTTGCTTCGGTGGATTCTGTTGGTGCAGCGACACGCAGTGCCATTTTCCATTATTTATTTTTCTTTAATGTTGTCGCGTCACCGTTTTTGATTCTCTGTATATAGTCGTATGTAGGAGATGTGCACGGAACGGAAACACGTGTGGAATCAGCGGATTCGGTGCAGATGCTGGTAATACACGGAGAACCGGACATTGCCTCGACGCTCTGGACGATCGCCAATTTGACACGTTGAATATTAATTGCCTCTACTACAGCTATACGGGTCGACGTACCAGAGGTTTTTAGCGGCTTCAAAAAGCTGCTCTCACCTTTTGAACCTAGTGTACTTTTTTTTTGGTACAGATTGGATACATTTCCCTGAGAGAAAAATGTTCTCTCTGATACTCTGGCAAACTCATCGTTTTCGTCCAAAATGATTGCGTTTGAAATTTGATTCGAAGACTTTGACCATCGAGTCGAACGTGACAAAACTGCGAAACCTCGTACTACTTGACGGGAACATAAAATTCCACGTGGTGCGGATGGGGACCAGTGAGTACAGGTGAGGAACACATATGCTGAGAAAAAAAATCGATTGAGTCAACAAAATAAGCGATTATGGGTGGCAAAACAAATGTTTGGTTGATCGGACGAAAAATTGTCGTAGTAAGTAACTTAACGTTCGGTTCGACGGCCCGTTAGTTTGATCAACGAGGTATTCCTTTCCGTCAACCGAACACTCGTTTCGCCACCCGCAAGCGAACACTTTGTTGACTCAGTTGATTTTTTTCCCTGCGTAAAAGTCCCCAAAAAGGAAATTATTTGAAAAGCGCTTGAGACTGATCGATAGAATAGATTCGTAATTTCCGTAGTCGCATTTTCCCTCTTTTTCCTCCGCACCCAAAAAATCATTCGTTGGGTCGTCATTTCGCGCGAGATGTCTCTAGCCGTCTATTTTCCTCAAGGAGGTAAAGATACCGGGCGTTTCATCCGTGAGCATAGTTGAACCAATGAGTATAGTTGAGTTCTCAAAATGAAAAAGATCCAGCGCCTTCGACCGATCGCTCGAGTAGATTCGTAATTTCCGTAGTCGCATTTTCCCCCTTTTTCCTCCGCACCCAAAAAATCATTCGTTGGGTCGTCATTTCGCGCGAGATGTCGTTCCACCTCCCTCTCGCTGGCAGTCCCTAGCCCGCTATTTTCCTCAAGGAGGTATAAATACCAGGCGTTTTGTCCGTGAGTTCGAACTTCAACGACCATAAAATACCACGTGGACCCGTTGACGACCGATGAGTATTATTATTATTATTATTATTATTATTATTATTATTATTATTATTATTATTATTATTATTATTATTATTATTATTATTATTATTATTATTATTATTGCAGAGAGTAAGTTACAAACTTACAGTATCTGCATAGTAGCTGTATCGTAGGACGAAACTAAACACCCAGAGGCCTAGCAAGGAAATCGAACCCACGACCTCGTGGAATACAGTCTAGCGCGCTAGCCAGTAGACCACTCGGACCCTCAGAATGAAAATGTTCCAGCGCCTTCGACCGATCGCTCGAGTAGATTCGTAATTTCCGTAGTGGCATTTTCCCTCCTTTTCCTCCGCACCCGAAAAAAATCATTCTTTGGGTTGTCATTTCGTGCGTGATATATATCTTCCTCCCTCTCGCTGGTAGTCTCGAGCCCTCGACGAGGGCTACAGACTCTATTTTCCTCGACGAGGTATAAATACCGGGCGTTTCGTCCGTGAGCTCGAACTTCAACGACCTCCCCTCGGCAGAGAGTCCTAAGTCGCGGAGACCCTAAATCCCGGCTCTGCGGCGCCGTTGCCGAAGTGGCCCACTTTCGCGGTCTGCTGTGTGCGTGGCCGTCGTCTGACGCGCCGAGAACGAGATACGCAGGGGATAAAAACGGGAAAGCACCCAGCGAGAGTTTCCTCTGAGTGGTCTTGGTAAATAAACGATCATCCGAATGAATATTAACAACAATCGCTCGGTAATTCGTTTTCTGGAGCATTGTTCGGCTGTTGAGACTTCTGTAGTGTTAATAGGTGGACCGGAAGTAACTTTTGTCATGAATTTTAATAATGCACAAATTTGACCCCCAGCAGGGAACACGAGCCGGTTAGACCGTGGTTATCGAGTTGTTATCTTATCCACCTACGACGGAACCACATAGAGCATTAATTAGCTGACTAAATAATGTTTGGCTAATCGACGAATGAACCTTTGCAGAATTGTGCGTACAATCGGCAGTGTTTAAGGGTTATCGGGTATTGTTGTTACGGGCACGGGTGCGCAGTTACAAACGTATATCCGCAGGCTGTTTTTGAGCGGACATACTGAAAGTCAAACAGCACGATTGGGAACCCATAATTGTGTCGCATAGATGGAAACTACACCCAGAAAAATAAATTATTTGTCAAATGATCACCAAGTTAATGTTTATTTAATACAAATAAAAATATATTTTTAATCCCAATAAATATCTATTTAATTTAAATAAGTATCTATTTAATTTAAATAAGTATCTATTTAATTTAAATAAGTATCTATTTAATTAAAATAAATATGCATTTATTTTAAATAAATATGCATTTATTTTAAATAAATATGCATTTATTTTAAATAAATATGCATTTATTTTAAATAAATATGCATTTATTTTAAATAAATATCCATTAAATTCAAATAAATATCTACTCGATTCAAATGAACCGCGGGAGCGGTCTAGTTTTTTTTAAATATATCAATCGACAAACATCCCGGGAAACCCGACGATGAGGATTCTTCGGCGGTTTAGACTCTTGTACTATTAATAGGAAAAGCGGAAGTAATTTTCGTCACGAATTTTAATAATGCACCAATTTAATCCGCGACAGGAAACACGAGTCTGTTACACGGTGGTTAACGAGTTGCTATTCCACCTAATTACGACGGCGCGACATAGAGAATTAATTAGTTGACTAATCAACTATTCACTAATCGATGAACGAACCTTTGCAGAATTGTCCGTACAATCGGCAGTGTTTAAGTGTTATCGGGTATCGTTGTCATGGGCATGGATGCGCAGTTACAAACGTATATCCACAGGGTGTTTTTGAGCGGGCATCCTGGAAAATCGAATAGCACGACTGGGTACGCATATTTGCGTCGCACGGACGGAAATTACACCCAGGAAAATAATTCATTTGACAAATGCTCGCCAAGTTAATATTTATTTCATACAAAGAAATATCTTTTTAATCCCAAATCCCAAACTTTAATCCCAAATTAAATATCTTATTCAAATAAATATCCGTTTAATCGGTCTCGTTTTAATAGTCTTATCGACAAACGTCCCGAAAAACCCGACGATGAACATTGTTCGGCTGTTTAGATATGGAATTCCGATCCGATGCTTCGTTTTCGAGAAAATCGGGAAGCAAGAATCCACTTCCGTCATTTTGGAGTAGGTATACTTGGTAGCGTCTCGTCGCTTAAAAAAACTTTTTTTTAAGTACTTGGCGTCGAGACGCTACCGCGTCTCTTGATAATCAATAAGAAGACCGAAAGTAATTTTCGTCACGAATTTTAATAATGCAACCTGTCACACGGTGGTTAACGACTTGCTATTCCACCTAATTACGACGTCGCGACATCGAGACATTAATTAGTTGACTAATTAACTATTCACTAATCGACGAACGAACTTTTGCAGAATTGTCCGTATAATCCACAGTGTTCAAGTGTTATCGGGTATAGTTGTCACGGGCACGGGTGCGCAGTTACAAACGTATATCCGCAGGCTGTCTTTCAGCGGACATCCTGGAAAATCGAATAGCACGACTGGGTACGCATATTTGTGTCGCACGGACGGAAACTAGCAACTCGGCCGGGGGAGCGGTCTCGTTTTAATATTGAAATCGACAAACATCCCGGGGAAACTCGACGATGAGCCCCCGGGGATTCCGGAGCGCCGAGGACAAACTCGCAGTCATATATTTTATACCATTGTGCGGAGAGGCAAAAGGCCGTTGGCCTTTGTTTCAAACACCGAGCAGTTACGCGTGACGAGCACTCGCGCGAACGTCGAAAATATTTTTCGCACACGAGCGGGGTGTAACGATGTCGTGTACTTTTATCTCAATGACTCCCGGGGCCGAAAGTGTAATCCCTTTTTTTTTCAACACCCTCGAGGGCTTTACGATTATTGCTGTCGCAGTCGAACGATTGACCTACATAGTGGACTCCGAAACTGCCCTTACACAGCCCGTTCGAGAGGGAGATCTGCAGTTTGTTTGTTTTTTTTTTCTTTTTTTTTATGGATACTTTTAAACGACGCTTCGCCGTCTTTAAATCCTCGGCCCTCAATCCCCGATATTGCCGGTCGTTCGACCTCGTGTCTCACCGGAGGGCCGATTTTTGATCCTCCCGAACGAGCCATCGATGTTCTCTCACGACTTATTGGAAGCTGAGAGGATTTCGATGTAAGGAATAACGCTCGCAGTATATACCGATATAAAATAACTTTGATATTCGGTCGAGAGCAATTTCATATTCTTCCGTGTTCGCTGTTGGGATTGAACAGCTTGTCTTCCCGGTCCCTCTTTGCCTCTTTCATATTTCGTTCCTCGTTTCGTTTTTTTTTTTTTCCTACTCTTCGCTTGTATCCCGGTTGTTTCCTTCTCTGGATTTTTTTTTCTCGATAAACTCCGGGTCACCGCTGGCGAGCCCGGTTCCTACCGGATACACACTGGGAGAGCGAAGCCCTTGGCTACGCTTTTTTTTTTATTTTTATTTCATTTTCACAAACCCTCTTTTCAAGGGTGGGCGGAGATGAGAGTGGATGGCATTGCTTATTTTTGCTGCTTCCTCTTCTTCGGCTTCTTATTTTTATTAAGGTTCCTTCTGGTAGCGGCGGTGTTCGATAATAGGGTTGTAAGGATGCAAATGAGGTGGATCGGTGCTGAGGATCGATAGGTAGTTTCTCGTTCGTGGGAATACAAAGAGATAAGGTCTTGGTCGGCGGAGGGTCTCGGAATCCCCCTATGGGAAAAAGAATCAAGGATTTTTCTTCGGGATCGGAGTCACGGGAGGGGGAAACGCATACGTATATGTAACTCGTTATCCAAGGCTGTTTCGAAATTGGATGGTTCGGGCTGCCCCTCCAGCTCAATAATATCATTAATTTTTAGTGAGAGTAATCATTGGGGGTTGCTGGTAATTGTGGCATCGAAATATCGGAGCGTGAGTGACGAGAGAATTTAAACGAGATGTATGATGATCATTTCCAATGATCGTCCCCCGGAATTCCCCGGTCTGTCGGAGCTCCCGGTAATTGGACCGGGGACGGAGCGGATCGTTGGCATCGGAGCGGAGGGTCGGTTGAAATTTTACTGTTCAACCTAGCCCCAATTTCTTTCAATTTTAAAGAAAGTCCTCGAATATTGTACACTCAGGAAAATAATCTATTTGAAGGGTGGCCCGCAAATAAATATCTACTTAATTCAAATAAACAATTATTTAATCAAGTAAATGGTTATTTAATTTAAATATATAATTATTTAATCAAGTAAATAATTATTTAATTCAAGTAAATAATTATTTAATTCAAGTAAATAATTATTTAATTCAAATAAATGATTATTTCATTCAAATAAATATTTTTTTGTGGGCGGCCGTTAAATAAATGATTTTTCTGGGTGTAAACTTGAGGGAGTTGGAAACGCGTACGTTTTTGTCATTTTCTATCCGAAGCTGTTTAAAAATTGGACGGATCAAGTTGTCGTTGTAGCTTAATAACATAATTACTATTGCTAAGAGTAAACATTGGGAGTTGCAGATAATTGTCATATGGAAACATCGAAGCCGGAGTGACGGGGAATCTAAGCGAGACGTACAATAATCACGGAATTCCCCTGTCCCTCGAAGCTCTTGGTAATTGAACCGGGGACGGAGCGGAAGATCGGCATCAGAGCGGAGCGAGTCCGTTGGAATTTTACTATTCAATCTATCCGCAATTTCTTCCAATTTCAAAGAAAGTCATCGAATATCGTATGCGTGGAGAATATGAAATTTTATCCAGCTTTCTCGACCGGAAATTGTGGCATTTTCCACTGATTGGTAAAAGCCCACGCGACGGGAATTACCGGGAAATACGCTTCGTTTACTCCGCTCCGCAACAATAGCGCGACTCCCCTTTCCATTGCAATTATTGGTTATGGATATTACTTGTATTCTCGAAATATGCATTCAGAGAGCTTAGAAATTCATGAGGAAGACAGATTACAAAAAGATACAAAAGGAAGAGAGATTAAAAAAAAGAACCGCTGAGAATCAAGTGATTTAGAAAGATTTACCCAAGTGATTTAGAAAGATTTACCCAATTTACCGCCACACAGCCCGCTCGATAATTATACCGAACCAGAACTGGACAAATTCCCTAAGTACTTGAAGTACCTATTGAAGTATCAATGATTCGAACAACAAGTTGATGTGCTAAAAAAAATCTGTAAAAATTCACAGACGTACCGCGCAGTGTTGTTTTTGTGCTTACAAAAAATGCATATGTCACATTATTCCCATACGATCAAAAGTAGCAGGTCTGTCACGAAACAAATTAACAAAATTATTTGACACAAATATCTGTTTATTAGATCCAAATAAACATTATTAAATAATAAGAATGATACTATCAAACAAATAAATATAATAGAAATTAATAAAGGCTCTATTAGGTTGTGAAACAAATAAACATTTTTCTTCGTCCTTAATAAATTTTCTTCGATTGTTGTAAACTTTTTTTTGGGTGTATTGTACTGGAGCGAGCGAATACCCTAAGTACTTGAAGTACGTATTGAATTCGCAAGTATTTGAAGCGCTGGGTAGTTCTTGAGTACTGATCCATTGACTACTGGTAGAACTGAATTGCTTAAGTTCTAAGTACCGGCCACTGACTCAGTACTCGAGACTTCAATGCGTACTTCAAGAACTTAGTTTATTTGCCCGGCTCTGATCCGAACCATCTTGCATGGTACAACGGAAAGTTCGAGGGTGAATGACGAAGAAGGTGCGGCGCGGTGTTGCGAGGACGGCTTCGGGGATCGACAGCAGCGGAGGTACAGAGAGAGCTTTATTTAGAGACGGGAAATCGAATTTACGCGGCAGGGTTTCCCGACGGGAAACGATGCCGGTGGGTCGCGAGAGCGAGCACCCGGCTTCAATCGGTATTGGCACAATAATTAGTCAAAGTCCCTGGAGCTTCGAGCTGCATTTTCCAACAAACCTCTATTTCTCCCTGTCACTCTCTCCTTCCTGCGTCTGTAAACTCTCTACATAGAGTATCCTCCCGAATGCATGACGACCAAAGGTTTAAACGACTTCGTAAATAAATCTGCACTTATGTACAGGTCCTGCAGGAAGCACTTTTTCCCTATGACGCCACTTCCGGTTTCAATATCTCATTTTTCGACGTGGCGATGTACAGGTCCTGCAGGAAGCACTTTTTCCCTATGACGCCACTTCCGGTTTCAATATCTCATTTTTCGACGTTTTTGGAAGTGACGTCATACCTGAAATATGTCACTTCCGGTTTCAATATCTCATTTTTCGACCGGAAGTGACATCATATCCGAAATATGTCACTTCCGGTTTTAATATCTCATTTTTCGACCGGAAGTGACGTCATACCTGAAATATGTCACTTCTGGTTTCAATATCTAATTTTTCGACCGGAAGTGGCGTCATCGTACTGGAAATACGACATTACCGGTTTGAAAATCTTATTTTCGACTGGAAGTGACGTCATACTGGACATACGTCACTTCCGGTTTGAAAATTTTATTTTTTTTACCGGAAGTGACATCATACGGAAAATATGTCACTTTCGGTTTAATAATCTCATTCTTCGTTCTTCGACGTCACTTCCGGTTTCAATATCTCATTTTTCGACCGGAAGTGACGTCATCGTACTGGAAATACGCCATTTTCAGTTTGAAAATCTTATTTTTCGACCGGAAGGGACATCATACTGAAAATACGTTGGGTTCGGTTCAATAATCTCATTGTTCGTTCTTCGAGGTCACACCTTTTCCCTCTCTCTGGCCGATTCACACGAGAAGCCTTTCAATATTTTGCCCGATAGCTCAACACAATCAAAACACGCGAGAAAAGCTGCGATCGTATAGTTGTCAGCAGGTTTCCGTAGGTTTTGTGCCACGAGGGATATTCGCCGGGCGCTTGCAACCTCGTAGGGGATGAATTGTCTTTTATTTTCTTTTTTTTTATTGTGAAGCGCCTGCGAGCAAAACATTCATTTCTCTCTTTACCCCGTCAGTTTGTCGGTGTGCATGCAATTTCATCGGTCCCGCGCGTCTGTTCGCATAGTGTGCGACTGGTCGCCGTCCTTTTTTTGTCCTATCCACGCCGAACGAACGTTACGAGTAGGAAACACGGAGATCGAAGCACAGAGAGAAAATTGAGAGTGAGAATGCGGGAGCGCGGAAAGGAGAGAGCGAGTCGAAGCGAGAAGTGAGCGGTAGTGGAAAGAATTAATTTCCCTTCCTTCCTTCCCTCGGGCGGCCTTTTGTTTTCGCGATAGCGCAATCGAAACGTTAGGCAATATAACAACCCTTCCTCGTTGCGCCCCGCTATCTTTCACTGTTTTTCTTCTGTTATTTTGCTTTCGAAAAGCCTTGAAAAAATGTAGTGCATTAAAAAAAAAAAACCCTCCATCGAATTTTTTCCTTTTTTATTTCTGTACTCTGTTTTTGCGTTACTTTTTCTTTCCACGGAGGATTAAGCGTTTCGCTCGCCGTTCGTTTTGTTCGTCGATAAAGCTCTATGTTAAGGATTCTTTTGTCGGATGTTGGACAAACATCGATATTTGCTCGGCAAAACGGTCTTTTCATGAATTATTTTTTCCGTAACTGACGATCAGCCGATACTGTAACGTATTCTCATTCAAAAGTTATTGACAAGGTAAAGCGGGGCAAAACGGACTGTTTGGTACCAATTCTTCATGGGACATAAAAAAATGGTCGAATCTCAAATGGAAGAGACGGTTCGGTCCTTTCATGAATTCTTTTTTATAAAGCTGACGATCAACCGATACCGTAACATTCTTCTTCAAAAGTTAATGGCAAGGTAGAGCGGGGCAAAACGGACTGTTTGGTACCGATTCTTCATGGAACATAAAAAAATGGTCGAATCTCAAGTGGAGGAGACGGTCCGGTCCTTTCATGAATTATTTTTTATAAAACTAACGATCAACCGATACCGTAACATTCTTCTTAAAAAATTAATGGCAAGGTAGAGCGGGGCAAAACGGACTGTTTGGTACCGATTCTTCATGGGACATAAAAAAATGGTCGAATCTCAAGTGGAAGAGACGGTTCGGTCCTTTCATGAATTCTTTTTTATAAAGCTGACGATCAACCGATACCGTAACATTCTTCTTCAAAAGTTAATGGCAAGGTAGAGCGGGGCAAAACGGACTGTTTGGTACCGATTCTCCATGGGTCATAAAAAAATGGTCGAATCTCAAGTGGAAGAGACGGTTCGGTCCTTTCATGAATGCTTTTTTATAAAGCTGACGATCAACCGATACCGTAACATTCTTCTTCAAAAGTTAATGGCAAGGTAGAGCGGGGCAAAACGGACTGTTTGGTACCGATCTTCATGGGACATAAAAAAAGCTCGAATCTCAAATGGCCGACGCGTGTCCGTTTTGCCCCGCCCTCCCCCATATTCAATATACCGTACGTATTGCCGTAGACCGTCGACATGTCGAAAAGGCCGATTGCCAGTAAGCTCGTCGACCCAACCCGTTCCTCCGTGAATCGTCGGTAAAAAGAATGGATCTGCCCGGACACGAGAGTGTCGTTATTCCCCAGAAGAAATGAAAGAATTCCCGACGAATCTGGACTGCGAATCCCTCTTTCTTTCTCTAGAGTGTATGTGCGCGCGGGTCAAAGTGAGAGATTGAGAAAGGGAGGAAATGAACCACTCTTCAGCGATAATGAAGTGAAGCCAGCCCCCGGCTCTCAACCATTCCGTAGCACTCGACCTTTCTCACTGGCATCGAGAGGATCACACCGACGGCCAACCCTCCTCCTTCCCTCGATCTTTATTCCTCTCCCGGCAAGTGAAACCCTTCGATTCTTCTCGGTTCACCGCGATTGAATTCTCCGGGTAGGCCAGAAATTTATCCGACACCACCGATCTCCCTCGGTCTCCGTCTCTCCATGGAGAGAGAATTGCCAGATAAGAGGTCGGATCTGCTCGAGTGCCCTCTGTCCCCGGTGTTATGGGACATAAAGGCTCCCGACTTATAATATCTTCGACCTTTTTTCATCCATTCTCTCTTATCGCTAACGTACAATTAACTACCGTCCTTATGGCATTAACTTCTCATGCGAATTTTACCCATCGTCGTTCGCGTGTGAAAAGTTAACCATACACTGAAAAAAAATGTCACTGATTCAAGTAAAATTTGCTTGCGCGCTGCCAAAGAAATAAAAAAGTTGTTTCAAACATACTCCGAATTCGTACAATTTCATACCGGACTGAAACGAGAACATGTCACCTTGACATGATATTGTAAGAATTGAAAGTAGAATTGACACAAACATTTTTTTCTTCGGCAGCCTGCAAGCGATATTTTTTTTCAGTATACGACACATTTGTATGGAGATTACTGTGAATTGTCTACACTGAAAATAAAATTCGCTTGCGGGCTGCCAAAGAAAAAGACTTTTATTTCAATCCTACTTTCAATTCTTTGAATGCCATATGGTATTAAAACAGCGACGCTAAGACCGTCAAGGTGACATATTATCGTTTCAATACCGTATAGAATTGTAAGAATTGAAAGAACAATTTTTTTCATTGGCAGCGCGCAAATATATTTTTTTCAGCGTAGGATGCTTCATGATTATTTTGAGCATGCAGACGACTTGTATCCACATCTATTTCAATTCGTATTAAAATACGTGATCAATTTGTAGGTTATCTACATTTATTACACGATCGACAGTTGAGGTCATCTCGTCGCTGCAACGTTGCGAACCTGACTTACAATAAAATTCCAACGATCCTCTCCACACTCATACTATTTCTGTCCGTGCAGATGCAAGAATAGATTCTGCAATCGTCGGTCGCCGCAGTTGAGAAAAAAATCAATTTCCAACAGGGAAGCAACTGGGGACTGAAAGGGCTTTATTGAAATCGGGCCCATCTTTCCCACGAAGCACACTGAGGAAAAAATTGGTTGGATTAACCAAAAGTCGCCGTGACGTACGTTCAAAGCTGTTATTTGTTTGGTACAAATAAAGCACCGTCTTGTTAAACGATTATTAGCTTGAATTTATTCAAAATTTGTCGATTGAAATAAACATTTTTGTTATACCAACCAAATACACCTTTGAACGTATGTTACTAATCCAACCATTTCTTAATCCAACCATTTCTTAATCCAACCATTTCTTAATCCAACCATTTCTTAATCCAACCATTTCTTAATCCAACCATTTCTTAATCCAACCATTTCTTAATCCAACCATTTCTTAATCCAACCATTTCTTAATCCAACCATTTCTTAATCCAACCATTTCTTAATCCAACCATTTCTTAATCCAACCATTTCTTAATCCAACCATTTCTTAATCCAACCATTTCTTAATCCAACCATTTCTTAATCCAACCATTTCTTAATCCAACCATTTCTTAATCCAACCATTTCTTAATCCAACCATTTCTTAATCCAACCATTTTATTTTCTCAGTGCACGCACCATCCTCGAAAACAATGATCCTCTGTTCCCCCAACCCAACTCGTGATCCTAGTCCCCACTGGCTAGATAACAATCAGCGCATTAGAACCTCAATTCCAGCACGCGTGAGCATCGGCTAAGTGAAATTACCATCGAGGAGCTTAAACTGCCGTGCACCGCCCAGCAAGCCTTTTCCCGGCCTCCCGCTGCGGTGCGGCACGGTTTGCTAGATTCCTCGCGTTATCTCTCAATCGCGACTCACCCCGTCGTTTCTCCAGCTTCGGATACACAAGATCCACATTCGTGCATACCCTACCACATGTGTGTCTGTTATCGATCCTGAAACGTTACGAGGCTCGCTCGACGACCTGGCGGCTGCGATAAGACCCGCGCCTCTCGCCTCTGAGCCCGGAGGGGAAGATACGTCCCGAGCGTGCACCGGAGATTTGTCCGAAAGTCGAGCACCAGCGCGTGTGTCGGTTAATACGACTTCTGGCTTAATTAACATAACTGAAACGCCAGAGCACTCGGACTCCCGAGGCGTTTCCGGGCTCGCGATGAGAGCCGTGGGAGAGACCGGGGCAAAATGGCACAGCGGGGCAAAACGGGATAACGAGACAAAACGAAATTTTCCAATAACATTCGGATGGTGGCGATGGTCATACGTGGGGCAAAATGGATTTGAAAATCCGGATGTGTCGTTGGGACAAAATAGGACATCCCAAAATTATTGGAACGTTGAGCTTTGCCCCCACTGTCCCGTTTTGCCCCGCTGTGCCATTTTGCCCCGGTCTCCCCTACCTCGCACACAGTGGCATCCGACACGATGCGTCTCCGGTCGTCCCCAGTCTACATACATATGGAATACGTGGGGCGAATCCGGAGGGCTCGCATACCACGTGAAGGCCGACAGGGCAGCCAAGGGCCTGGCGGGGCGGTTCGATCAATTGAATTTCCGCGATACCGAACGCCGCGCCTTCTGGCTACGAGCCCGACACACGCGAGACTCCCTTCACGTCCATCCGCGCCCATGGCTACGTCCATCCGCGCCAGCTCTCGCTCCCGTCGCACTGTTGCGCGAGCCTGCTTTCCGCTGTCATCGTAATCTCCTTTATGGACTGCGTTCCAGTTCCGCCGCACGAGACCGCCAACGCAGCCGTCGGCGACGGCCGCGAGCCGGATGACAACATCCGACCGTGAATGAATTTCCCCGCGGCGATCGCCCGCCGGGCGTGGCTGCTATTAATTATAGAAATTATAATTAATATCAGCGTGTTTTTCACTCGAGCCGCGTCGCAGCGGGAGAAACTCGGGGGACGGCTCGACGGCGCAGAACAAACGAAGCGCGAGTCGCGTCCGTAGGGTCGTTTCGATGGTGCGACGTGCGGGCTGTTATTGGAGCGGATGTAACGAAATGAATCGCAATCATCTGCGAAATAACAAAAATTATTAATTGGAGTATCGCGCTGCGAGGATTGGCATGCAGGAATTGAATAATGAATTTTCATGCGATACGGCGCTCGACGATGACAACGTTTTGCCGTGCGAATTTGTTTGCGGACGAGGACTCGGGGATGTTCAGTCGTCAAATGAAGTTCGTTGGGACGGCGATGCAATTGGGGATCCGATGAACCCTGGGATAAAGCGCTCGGCTCGGTATGGAGACTGCAGCGGCGTTATGTTTAAAACAAATAAAGCCAATTTACATTTTACAACGGTTGAGCATTCGGGGATTAACGCGGAGCGGATGAATTGCGTATCGATGAGGTTGACGAAAAAATCGTATCCGGGTTTGTGTGTGTAGAGGATTTTCAATTTATTAAAACATTTTGCGTTGTCCTACTTTTGGGAGGGTTGGGCTGTTGTTGTGTTGTTGTCGAGGCTGTGACCGGTGTGAAAAAAGTTTTCCTCGACACGCTGCGACTGTGCAACTGAGAATAAATAAATAGTTGGATCGGAGAATAAATAAGTAGTTGAACCAAACGTCGCGGTCACATAGGTTCAAAGCTGCGATTTGGTTGGTACAAACTGAGCATTTTTTTGTAGAACGAATGTTTGCAACAATCGATTCAAACAGACATTTTTTTTGTACCAACCGAATAAGACCTTTGAACTTGTGTCATCTCGTTGTTAGATCTCATGTAAACCCCAATATTAATAATCAATGTCTTAACCAATATGTTAATTTGGTCATACATAAGTTCGTACCACGCGCCGTGGGAACCATTTCGGCTGGTAAGAATCGCGAGCGAGTACACCGATAAAAAGGTTTGGTAATATCAACTAAGCTGCGGTTGCGAGTGGCGAAGGAAACGTTTGGTCGATTGAATAAAATGTTTTTTACAATCAGTAACAGAACGGTCAATTCAACGGAATATTCGGTCACACGATTAAATATTCGTTCAAATCAACTAAATATTTCTTTCAATCGATCCAAATAACCACCATCGATAATAATCGATGGTGAATGAATCAACGTCTTATTATTGACTACCCGCTTATTTTCCTAGGGATTCTTGCGTGCTCGTGTTGTTCGCATTAAACGGTTATTATTTGTGTGCCATCGTTTGTCTCTTCAATGAAAACCAAAACAAAATAATGCCCAAATTACAGACTGTTCCACAGGCGCATCGTCTCGAAGACAAGATTGAAAGAGTCCTTTAATTTTGCCGGAATTTAATTACCATCGAAGAGTTTCGTCAGGATGCGTAACTGTTCTCGAAATTGTTCCATATTTCTTGGATTACGAAATTAAAGTGTATTGTCAAAAGTAGCTTTTTGTCATTAGCGTCATTTTTACGGCACATTGGGCATTAAAGGATTAATCAATCGGCGTTTTTACCGAAACTGTTAAGTAAAAATTACTCGGTCCATGAATTATTATCACGATAGCGACCCATTTACCGTAATAACAGGAGCCGATAATAATAACGGCACCGCATGAGAATCGATGATCCAAGAAATTACACACACTAGTGTCGAAATGCATCGGGAGTGAAACGAAGGAAGCTTCAGCCACGGCGCGACAAAGCGAGTGACGGAGCGGAGAAGTACAGAATCGGCGAGATGAGTGAATCGATATTCGACACTCAGTCGTCCACCCCCGAAATAGTAGACGAGCCGTGAGATAGAGAGAGGGTCGGGCCGGCGTACCAGCGAAAGACACGAGGCCGCGCTCGATTTCGCCCGAAATCGGATAGCCCCGGAATATCCCTTGCACGTTTATCCTTTTAGCCGTCGAGCGAGATAAAAGTTCGGACCCGAGACAGCGAAGTGAATTTTTTTATTTGCTCCATTATCGATCGGACAAAAAAAAAAAAATTGATAAAAATATTGCACTGTATGGAAAGAATATGTGCGAATAGCGGATGGTCGGATTTTTGACGGTTCAAATTTTATTTCATTTTTGTAACGAACCGCCTCTGTGCGGAAACCGTTCGTGCAGAAATTGTTTGAGTTCGGATATTCTTGATGTAAAATAATCCGTACGAATACACCGGACACTCAGTGCAGTATGGACGGCGTACAGCGTACTGTGTATCCGAAATTTCGGAGCACGTACGTGGGAGAAAGCTTTGGCAAGCTCGCCCGCCCGTCGTCGTTCACAAACGGCACTCCCTCGTCGTGCCGTTTGTAACTCGAGCTCGGCGCGAGTCTCTTTGACCGGTTATACCGGCTACAAAGGGAGCTTTTTTCAAGTACACTGTCCAAGTGCAGTGTCGCATGCGCGACGTGCGATCGACGAAGAAAGCGCCGCCGACGAAATCGTGGAAAATGTTTTTTTTTTTTGCTCTTCCTCGTCCCTTCTCCGTTTCAGACGTAGCAGCGCGCGCTCGACTGGCTCGCCGGGCGACGGGGGAAAAAATTAAACGATAAGGATGGCTTTGATCTGCTCCGACGGAGGGGACCGGAGGGAGACGCGGGTAAAGAACCTTTGGAGGATCCGATCAGTGGAAAGAAAGAATGAAAGCTTGTCACTATAAAAAAAAAAAACCAAAAAAAAAGAAAACGATAGCATTGGGCGGAGAAATAAATATAGGAAGATTCGTGTAAAGGGATCGGTAAATCCCTTCGTCCTCCGAGGAACGAGGAGGGGGGGGGGGGGGGGGGGGAGTTAAAGCTGTCTTTCGGCAATGGAGAATTTCTGAAGAGACTAAAACCACCCGAAAGCTTCAAAGGAATTTTTCTACTCCACGTTCTATTGAAGAGGATATCCGTAGATTCTTTTCATTAAGTCATTCAATTTTTTCCTGGTTGGCTCTATCGTATCCCGCACGGAGAAAAAAAAATTGGTGGGACAACAAGAATTTTGTTACCATAACTGATTTACCGGGTTAACATAGGGACAACAAAATATTTTGTTGTGGCAGCAAATATTTTGCTGTGGCAACAAATATTTTTGCTGCCAAAATAATCAATTGTTAACGAGAGAAAAATGGAAACACGTCAGAGAAACCCGGCTTCTCCGGAATTAAATTTAAGAAAATTCAAAGAAATCACAAAAACTAGCCACGATATCTCAGACATAGACTCACACAACAAAGAACACAATGGCTAACCTCAAAACACCAAATAACCGAAAACATAACAACACAACCCGGAAGTGGCCGGAAAAAAAGAAAAATCAGAAAATAGAAAAGAAGATAAATTAGAACAACAAGAATAAAATAAGGAAAAATATAATTCCGAAGAGGACCTCGACCGAGGTCGAAACGTAAATGCTCTAGTTATTTACTTATAACTAGAAAAGAGGAAAAAAAGAAGACTGGTCGTTCCGAAGCCGCAGCTTGGAGAGAAAATATTTTACAATCGGCCACAACAAACACAAACACATTGTTAACGATCTACATTTTATTAGAGAAACAGAACTAATTTTCTCCGTGCGATACGGCGACGAGGCTCCGCGGTTCGTCGTCTTCCGAACCGGGCGGCTGAATTACAATTTTAACGCAGATTTGCGATTCTCTTTCGTATCGAAGCGAGGAGCTGCCAATGCCGAGTCGATCGGGAGATCTTCAATCTACGCGAACAATGGACTTCCGGCGAGGGAAGTCGATGACCCTTTTTCGTGTGCATTGCTGCCCGCTCGCAGTGTGCGGTGCTCCGAATTACTTCTGAAGAGCCACGCAAGAAGTCTGTGTGTGCGCCGGCGAGGCTCGACCGTCGAAAGTTTCCTTCGCTCTAAGTCGCTTTCGAAATTTTTCCCCGCAGCCACTCACCCCCTCCCTCCCGGTCATAACCGCAAGAACGTCCGGACCGCCAGACTCGAAGAACCCAAAAAAAGAAGAAACGAAAAAAATACGAGTCTGAAAAAAAAAAATTGGCCAACGTTTCGCTGAAGTTCGCGAAAGTTTTCCGCTCTTTGTTCTTGCGTTTCGCCGCAGCGCAAAAGGGAGTTTTCGAGCGTGAAAAAGCCCGTTACCAAATGTCGAGTCCACTCGGGGAATATGAAAGCTGCCCGAGAACCCGTCAGTGAAAACAAAAAAAAAAATTGTTCTATTTTTGAGATTGAAAAAAATATCTCCAAGGCAAGTGCGGGATCGGCGTTCCGTTCGGCGGAGCTTGCGCGGCCGCACCGAGAAAAATAATTTATTTGACGGACATCGTTTATTTGGGTCAAGTAAAATATTTATTTGATTTAAATAAATATGTATTTGACTTAAATAAATATTTATTTGACTTAAATAAATATTTATTGGACTCAAATAAATATTTATTGGACTCAAATAAATATTTATTTGACTTAAATAAATATTTATTTGACTTAAATAAATATTTATTTGACTTAAATAAATATTTATTTGACTTAAATAAATATTTATTTGACTTAAATAAATATTTATTTGACTTAATTAAATATTTATTTCATTTAAGTAATTATTTACTTAATTTAAATAGATATTTATTTAAATCAAATAGATATTTTACTTCAACCAAATAAACGGTGGCCGTCAAATAAATTATTTTTCTGGGTGCGCTGATTAAAGCCGCGGTCGGTAGTCGAGCAAAGCGAAGAAAGGCCATAATTGGCTCGATGGAAAGCCATTTCGCCGCCCGATCGCTTCGCAACCGTTGTAGTCCTGGAAAATCGCGTCTATTCGATTCACGATGCTTCGTAATCTGCACGCCGGCATCGCAGTCCGCATTCATCTCGGGCGCTCTCACGCGGAGTTTCGCCGAGCGCAATCAGTTCCGTCGAAGCGACATCCTGGGGCCCAACATTGATTGGGATCCCGGGTCACCGCTGGCTGGGCTCGCGAGAATGCCCAGGACGTGTACGTGTTGCCCAAACTACATTACTCGATATCTACATACATGGGGCGTATCCTCGCCCGACACAATGCAACAACAGGTGCAAGCATAGTCGGATATGTATCCGAGCAGACATTACGGTGATTTCCCAATGGACACCCCCCGCTGTAGCCGGACGACGCTTGGCGTCGAGCGATACACACGATGGGATGATGGGATACACGGCTGGAATTCCTCCCAGGCTGAACGCATCAGCGAGAAGTCTTACGCGTGAAAACCGCAAGCTTATCCCAGATCCCATTAA
Organism: Ichneumon xanthorius; assembly: GCA_917499995.1. Taxonomy (NCBI): domain Eukaryota; kingdom Metazoa; phylum Arthropoda; class Insecta; order Hymenoptera; family Ichneumonidae; genus Ichneumon; species Ichneumon xanthorius. The sequence continues at coordinate 5,668,390 of OU824211.1, read as the reverse complement.
CGCGAAGAGACGCGGATTGTCTCCCGGTTCCCGCGAAACCCATGTACTGCATCAACGTTGGTCAAACGTCGAGGCACCCCCTATCGGGTCTAGAGCTTTCCGACCACATGTGCTCTCTACCGGGAACAACGTGGAAGACCTTGCGGATGGTCCGGGAATTTTTGTTCCACAGAGAAAAAAAATCAATTGAGTCAATAGGAACGACATGGAAGACCTTGCGGATGGTCCGGGAATTTTTGTTCCATAGGGTAAAAGTGGGGAATATGGCCCGATCCATATATCATTGATTTACGTGTTAATTGGGCCATATTCACCACTTTTACCCTAGAGAGATAAAAAAAATCAATTGAGTCAACAAAATGTGCGCTTACGGGTGGCGAAACAAATGTTTGGTTGATCGAAAGGAATACCTCGTTGATCGAGCTAACAGGCAGTCGAATCAAATGTTTCTTCACTTACTACGACAATTGTTTCGTTCGATCAACCAAACATTCATTTCGCCACTCGTAAGCGCTCATTTTGTTGACTCCATTGATTTTTTTTTTCTCAGTGCATTCTCCACTTTTTAATCACAGTTGTAACGGCCGCAGCCTAACTATTTCGACTTTAACCTTTCGACTTTAATATTTATTCGAGGGTATCGATACGGAGCGTTTCCGTTCGATTCGCTCTTCAAAGAAGCCCTTAAGGCTATCGAAGCATCCGGACCGCCGTGAGCGTCCACTTATCTAGCTTAGACTAAACATCCTTCGACTCTTTATTCCTTTGTAATAGCGAGCGCGAAGCCCTCAGCTTCACGCCCGCTTCAATCAGTTCAGCTCCGACGACCGACCAGTGCGGTACACCTCCGATATTACACTCCAATTATACTCCGAACAATTACACTCTTGCTACGACCAATAAAAGACTTATATTATTTAACCGATTTAAAGTTACTCGATACATCCTAAGACCCAAGCGGCCATCCGTCACATTTGGTGTCAGAAGTGGCGCTACCACGTAAACACGCCTACATAAAAGAAATAATACCAATTGAAAAAAAAAGTTTTAACATTTTATATAAAAAAAAAAAAAATAATCTGACACCCGTGTACATCCGTCACATTTGGTGTCAGAAGTGGCGCTACCACGTAAACACGCCTACATAAAAGAAATAATACCAATTGAAAAAAAAAGTTTTAACATTTTATATAAAAAAAAAAAAAATAATCTGACACCCGTGTACATCCGTCACATTGGTGTCAGAAGTGGCGCTACCACGTAAACACGCCTACATAAAAGAAATAATAACAATTGAAAAAAAAAGTTTTAACATTTTATATAAAAAAAAAAATAATCTGACACCCGTGTACATCCGTCACATTGGTGTCAGAAGTGGCGCTACCACGTAAACACGCCTACATAAAAAAAAAATATAATAATAATTGAAAAAAAAAGTTTTAACATTTTATATAAAAAAAATAATAATCTGACACCCGTGTACATCCGTCACATTGGTGTCAGAGTGGGCGTTCCACGTAAACACGCTCACGCTTCAAATTTTTCTTTTCTCAACTTTTTATAAAAAAAAATTTTTTTTTTAACTTAACTAAAAAATTTTTTTAACACACCCGGAACCGACAACCGTGCTCGAGCCGTGCTCGCACAAAATAAACTAATAGTGAAAAAAAAAAAAAACAAGAAAATACAGCGAACAGTGAAAAAAAAAAACAAGTTAACAGTGAACAAAAGTGACCAACAACCAGTGACAATCAGCGAAAAAAAAAAAAACAACAACGAATAGTAACAAACAGTGAAAAGACACGAATAATAATAAAAAATAGTTACAGTGAAAAGACACTTATTAAATAATCAGCTAGACATTAAGTGAATAATAAGATCGTAACAAATAATTATTACATAAAAATAGTATAAAATAATTAGCAATATAGTGAACAAACTACAACAAGTGTGACAAGCGAGAGTGCACGGGGCGAGCGAGCGACGTCGGGTGTACCGACCGCCGAAAAATCCTGACGCGACGGTATATCATCAACCGAACAGCCGCCAACGTTACCATCAGTGAGCTGTCATCGACCGCGGCATCGATCCACCGTGACACAGATCCGCCGTCGCCGTGACCCGCCGCACCGACGCGACCCGCCCGAATCGACTCACTCACCGTCGATCAAACGTCGACATCTCGACGCCTACCGTCATCCACCGTCCACCTCCACCAAAAGAAGGAAGGAAGGACGTCAAAAAAAAAACTATTAAATAGAAGGAAGGAAGGACGAAACAAGGGAAAAATAGCAACAATAGCAATCGAAAACCGAATTCATGCTAATAGCGTTCATTATCGGTGTGGTAATGTAAGTACCAACATATATATATATTTTATTCTGTTTTTCAAAAAAAAAAAGCGTAGCAACAAACTTTTTCAAAAAAAATATATAATACTTTTTCTCGGAAAGAGAATTAGTATCCCGCGGGAACCGAGCGCCGACAGCTGACGCGACGCGTGTCAGTGGCGTACGACCGACGAGAGCATGTAATATACACACAAAAAAAAATAATAACAATTTTCCTATTTCCTCCTTAATAATTACAAAAAAAACACACACATATTAATATAATAAATAAATAAAAAACAATAACGCTCCTCATAACAGACGGCAGCGAACACACATATATACACATAAATAATCCCTTTTATTTGTAATTGAATAAATAATTTGTTTTTTTTTAACTTTCAAATTTTGTAACAAAAGTCGAATCTTACTCACATATAAATAATAATAGTTAATCGAATAAATAATTTGTTTCTTTTTCTTTTCTCTCTTTCTTTCTTAAAAGGAAGGAAGGGGAAAACAAACACAAAAAAAATAATAATAAAAAAAAAGAAACTCAAAAGCGAACAAACAAATAAGTTTTTCAAATTACTTTACACGTTTTTTCCTTTTCAAAAAAAAAACAAAACAACAATATATACTATATAACAATACAATACAATAACAACAAAAAAAAACAACAAGAAACAGATAAACAATTAACTTCTTCAGTCCATTCTTTTCTATTTAATTCAAACAAAATAAAATACAAAAAAAAGGGCAACAAAATCCAGTATAAAAAAAAAAAAAACGTCATTTCATGTTTTCTCGCGATTTTCAAAAAAAAAAAAAACAAACAACACTGACAACGTTTAGCTATTATTATTATTAAAAAAAAAAAAAAAAAAAAAAAAAAAGGAAAAGAAAAGGGAAAGAGAGAAACAACAACCATTAATAACAATTCGGTAATTTTTAAATATATACATAAATAATAATAATAAGGAAAAAACATAGGAAGGACATTTCTTCTTTCCTCGCTTCTACTCGGTTAAAAATAAGTCCGCCGAAACGGCCTCGGCGCACACGAACAAATAGTGCGAATAGTTTTTTCCGCTCAGCATTGTCTGAGGGATCAAAGGTAAGAATGGCCAACGATCCCCCCGTACCTAGCTCGATAACGCTCCGCGACGTACAAAATCTTATACCTAATTTTAACGGGAAAAATGTACCGCTCAATGATTTCATACGCGCTTGTAAAAAAGCCGCGAAAATCATCTCAGAGCACGACCAATCGCAGCTCCTCGAAATCATCCAGCTCAAACTATCAGGTGTCGCCGCCGATATCGCCGACGCGAAAACTTATAACACACTAGAGCCACTTCTGAGAGATCTCAGAAATGCGCTCGAAAAACCGGTAGAATTATCGGATCTCGAATTAGAACTAAAATCAAATTCTCAAAATTACAACGAATCAGTAGTCGATTACGCAACCCGGACGCGAAAAATTGCAACACGAATCGAAAATAGACTAAAAGAAGTCTACCGAACGGAAGCCCAACAGCAGTATCTGCAAAACCGCACCGACGAAGTTCGACAAACCGTCATAAGAGCCTTTATTCGCGGTCTTTTCGACCAAATTGCGAATCTTATTATGCAAAAAGATTTTATAACCCTCGACAGCGCAATTGACGAAGCACTAAACATCGAAAACGAACTCGTCCGTAGACAAACGGTACACCAGGGACGAAAACGCGAAAAATCGGAAACTAGAGACAAAAGCCCAGAACAAGCGAAAGTTCGGTTTACGCAATTAACCGACAACAACGGACTAAAATTTTGCGAAGTCCATCGCGAAAATCCTACACATTCAACATCAGAATGCTACGCTGTGCAACAATTGCGTGAAAACACGAACACACGCATCAACAGCCGTCAATACCGTAGCAACTCACCAGGAAACTTCCGAAACAATTCTCGCGGAAATTTCCAAAACAATACTCGTGGCGGTTATCAAAACAATACTCGTGGCGGTTACCAAAACAACTCACGCGGTAATTATCAAAATAATCCGAACAGCTACTATCAAAACGGTCCACCCGGGAATTACCCAGGTAATTCACGTGGGGGTTACCAAAACAATTCACGCGGATCCTACCAAAATAACCCACGTGGGGGTTATCAAAACAATTCGCGCGGAAATTATCAAAACAACCCGCGAAATAACTATCGAGACAATTCGCGCGAAAATTATCGCAATAACTCGGGCGATTATCAAAGTAATCCACAACAAAGCAGTTCGTGGGATTACAATTATCAGAATAACCCGCAACAAAACAACTCGTGGGATAATAATTATAACAATAGAGACAACCGAAATAATTCGCGAGATCGTAACTATCGCAACAACTCACGCGAAAGAGACAATTCGCGCGACCGAAACAGTCGAGATAACTCACGAGACAGACAAAATCCGAGCAACAGTCGAAACTCGCGTAAATCGGATCATCAGTCGAGCCTCGATGCAGCGCAAATCGAGCAAATTTTCGAGCGCGTGCTCCAAAAAAACGAGCGACCCGCCTCTCGCGACAGTGCAACGAGAGGCAGGACACCGGAGCGCTCGTCCAACCCAAACTAAGAGAAGATGCGAAAATTGCGCACACCGAGCCCGAACTCCTAAAACACGTAGGATCGGCATACGTGAAAAAAACAGACGGGAGCGTAACAATTAGAAAAGGTAAAATAAAATTAGGATTAACTAATAGACATAAGCCACCAAGCGTAACCCTGGAGTCACAAGATCTACATTCGAACCAAGCTGTATTTCTTGCTGACACTGGAGCAGAGATAAATCTCATAAAAGACTCCATTGTCGCCCGAAGTACGGAGATAGACCCGACGCTCATATACGAGCTTAGCGGTATCACCGACGGGACAGCAAAAACAATTGGTAGATGTTATATCCGAATCAAGGAATTTAACATTGAATTTCACGTAATCGACGATTTATTCCCGATTATGCAAGACGCCATACTCGGTGACGTCTTCTTTAGAGGGACGCCAGCCGATATACTCTACACCGAAGCGTGCATCAAGTTTGCTGGTCATACAGTCCCGTTCGAAACGTTCGAGCGAGTGACGATACCAGGCAGATCGAAACTCATCATACCCATCAGACTAAAACCGACCGATCTCGAGGAGGGATACGTCCCGAGAATCGACGGAGGTCCACGTCTCTACATGGGTAACGCTTTAGTAAAAAATAACAACGGAATTGCGTACCTTTGCGCAATTAATGCGCAAAACAGCGAAATAAACCTGATAGTCCCGACAGTAGAATTAATACCAGTCGAGATTATCAGCGAAAAACCAATCGACAACTTCACACCGAGCGACCTTCACGGTTTCTCAAACGTAGACCGTGCAGAAGTACGCTCGGTACAACTCGACAAGCAGAGTAGGCTTGAAGCTCTTCAAGCTCTTCTGCAACTAGATCACCTCAACGAAACAGAGCGAGATCACGTTCTCCAGTTGGTCTCAAAATACCAACACCTGTTCTGTCTACCCGGAGATCGATTGGGCCACACAACACTGGCAAAACACGAAATTCCTACAACAGACGACAGACCAATTAACACCAAACAATACAGATTTCCACAAGTACACAAGAGAGAAATACAAAACCAGGTTAACGATATGTTAAACAAGGGGATAATAAAACCATCTCTCTCCCCTTACAACTCTCCAGTTTGGGTAGTTCCCAAAAAGCCAGACGCGAAAGGCAACAAAAAATGGAGAATCGTGATAGACTTTCGGAAACTTAACGAAAAAACTACGCCAGACGCGTACCCACTCCCAAACATCAGGGACATATTAGATCAACTGGGAAACGCCCGGTACTTTTCAACATTCGACCTAGCATCCGGTTTTTATCAAATAGAAATGCATCCAGCAGACAGACACAAAACAGCTTTTTCGACCCCGAATGGACATTACGAATATCACCGAATGCCATTCGGACTTAAAAACGCGCCAGCAACCTTTCAAAGGTTGATGGACGTCGTGCTATCCGGTCTTCAAGGCACAGACCTATTCGTCTACCTGGACGATATTGTAATATACGCAAGAGACATCACCGAACACGAAAATAAATTTAAGAGTTTAGCGAAAAGACTGACTTCGGCAGGTTTAACGCTACAAACCGAAAAATGCCACTTCTTAAACCGAGAAGTGACATACCTAGGGCACATAATTTCAGCCGAAGGCGTCAGACCGAACGCCAGTAACATCTTCGCAGTAAAAAACTTCCCAACACCAAAGGACAAAAAAGGAATTAAACAATTCGTAGCACTTGCAGGCTACTATCGACGCTTCATCCGCGACTTCGCAAAAATTGCGATTCCTTTAACCCAACAACTAAAAAAATCAGAGAAATTCGAATGGACAGACGAATGTCAATCAGCGTTCGAATACCTAAAGGCAAAAATCATCGAACGCCCAGTCCTAAAATATCCGGACTTTGACAAACCGTGTACGCTTACCACGGACGCATCAGACTACGCCATAGGCGCAGTTCTTAGTCAAAAGCACGGTGACTTCGATCACCCAATAGCTTTCTATTCGAGAGCATTAAAGAAAACCGAGATCGCGTACGACGCGATGAAAAAAGAGCTCTTAGCCATAGTGAACGCGGTAGAATACTTTAAAACGTATCTATACGGGAAAAAGTTCACGCTTGTCACAGACAACAGAGCACTAACATATATAAAAAACAAACCCGACATCCCGCAACAGCTACAACGATGGCAAATAATACTGAACGGGTACGATTACGACATCGTACACAAACCTGGAAAACTGAACGTCGTTGCCGACGCTCTATCGAGAAATCCCGCGGAAATCATGCCAATCAGGCAACGCGAGGATAGCTCATCCGAAAACCAAGAGACAAAAAAGCAAAAATTGTCTCCCGAGTCGCCGCATCAAACTCGCGGACGATCAACAACCGACACGGGTTCTGGAAACCCAGCACCTAGAAAAAAGCAAAACACACGGGAACTGTCGACCAACGAATCGGAAGACAGTCAAGCCGCATATCAGAGAACATACCAATCAGACTCTGACGAATCAATGGAACAAGTAATGGAACAGAAGAAACAAACCCAACAAGAAACAAATCAACCACCCAAAAAGACAAAATCAAAACAAAAAACGGAGAGTGTACCCAAAACAAAAGATTTAATAATAGATACCGAAACATCAATCACCGAGTTATCGGAAAACGAAGGTGAATTTATGCAACCAATAAAAAAAATGGTTGAGGAGCTGAACTCAAAGCAAAATACGAAGCCACAATGGCGACTCTCCAAAAAACGTCCAACCGACACAACGGATGACGAGGAGGATAAACGACAACCACGCAGACAACATAGGAAACGAGATGATACTGAAACGAAATATAAATATACGGACATAGATGATAGCACAACGGAAGAAGAGCAGGAAAACGAAAGCCCAATGAGGCCACAAGAAAACAAAAGCCCAATGAGGCCACAAGAAAACAAAAGCCCAATGAGGCCACAAAAAACGAAAAGCCCAACGAGGCAGCAGGGAAACAAGAGCCCAACGAGGCCGCAAAAAACAAAGAGCCCAACGAGGCCACAAAAAACAAAAAGCCCAACGAGGCAACAAAAAGCAGGAAGCCCAACGAGGCCAGATAAAATAGAAAGCTTATCGCAGCTAAACAAAAACGAGTTTCGTAAAAAAGTCAGCCCTGACGGGGCAACCGGCTACTTATACGGTGACAAAAAGCGAAAAAACAATGGAACCCAGAACAAAAACGACAACTCTAAGGCACGAAATAGTAACAACGAGACGGAACACGAAACAGAATCCGAGAGTGAAAATTTCAACAAAGGATTCAAACCGTTGCTGACGAACATCGGAGAATCGTCCAGCGACGAAAATAGTGGTAAACCACCCGTCCAACCAACTTTTAGATCACCATCCACAGGTACAAAACGAAAAACAAAAAGACTCAAAAATGACGGAAAAAGCGCGAAACGGAAAGTACCGCCGAACTTTCGTTCACCAGATTCTCACAAAACAACACGTCAACGATCAGGGAAACGATTGCTTATACCAGCGAAAAAGCGAACTCGAAAAACGCCAAAAGAACCAACTAGGCGTAGCGAAAGGTTAGCTAATAAAAAAAATCCGGAAGTCCCAAACATTCCACCTAAAAATCAACCCACTACAAAAGAAATAAACGATCTCAAAAACCTGTCACCCGAAATGACAGACCAATATTGGGATTCTAAAATCACACACAGCAACCCTAAAACAAAAAATCCACAATCAAAAACAAAAACTCCATTCCAGCCTCTCGACTCAACATCCTCAGATCCAGAATTAAAACCATCACCAGAATTAACAACGGAATATTGGGATTCTAGAATCACTAACACCAACGACACTCCAACTCACCCAGATCCCGAAGAAACACAGCAAAAAACAAAATCATCAGTGCCAATGTCACCCGAAATGACACAAGACTATTGGGACTCAAAAGTCATAGACATTCCAGATAAAACACCATCAATAGAACAACCAGCTACTCCACAAATCAAGCAACCAATCGCAGTGCCGAGCACTTCCAAACAGATCGAGCAACCAGTCGCCACGCCAGGGTGCTCATGGCAAATCGACGACTACACACCTGAACAACCAGTCGCCACGCCAGGGTGCTCATGGCAAATCGACGACTCTACACCAGCAATGGATATCGAACCAACGTTCAGATCACCACCCTGGATTCCACACGAAACAACAGACTATTCGAAATCGGATGAATCGCGACCAACTACACCTCGAGAACCCTCTCGAGCGTTAACAAATCAATACCACAATATGTCGCCATCGCCAGAAAGTGATTCCGACGATTCAGCGTACCAACCATCGCAATATCAACGAAAACGTCTAACACTGCAAACTCCACCAACAACAACATGAACAACACCAAGCACAGCAACTCTACCAATACCAGCAGCAGCTGCGTCAAAAACAACAGCAAGAAGCACAACAACAACAACAACCAACACCCAATTATACACCGCACTCACCCGAAGGACCACCACCACCACCGCTAAAAGACGATGACACAGAAGAAGACGACACAGAAGAAGAAGACACAGAAGAAGAAGACACAGAAGAAGAAAACACAAACACTCAAAACATAAATACAGAAAACACAGATACCCAAGACATAAACGATACGAACGGAAAAACAGACGAGACAAACGAAAAACCAAACGGAAACGAAAACAACGACAACAAGAACGAAACACATTTTGACCCGAGGAAATTGACCTTCGAACAGGGTATGGAGTGGATCAACATCCAAGAGCTCGAGACCTTGCGAAAAATTAAAAACTTAGCTCAAACTAACATCTTCCTCGCAGAGCTAAATAAGGAAAAGAGAAACCTTTTCAGACAACCAACAAAACTCCCTAACACCGGAACACCAAAACGAACGTAGATTCAGACCCTTACCAAAACGAACTTCAGTACTTTAAACAATATACACAACAACATACCTCATTTTAATCATGCATATACAATATAATACACGATAGCTAAACACATACAAATATATATATATACACATAAATAATAAGCATAAGCGCGACACGCGTCGCGCAGCGTCGGAGAAAATAGAGGGAAGCAAGGGAACCCTCCTTATTGTTGTCCTCATTGGAAACAAAAAAAAAACATTTCGGTTTATTTCTTTCTTTTATCATTTTAGCCTTTTTTTTTTCTTTGTCAAACATTTTTGTAACTCTCTACGACCAATATATATGCAACGCTTTCTTTTTCTATACTATAAATACTCGTGTTAATCATTTTACCTATTCCAGAAACAATTTCCATTTTTTTTACCACCAAACCACTTCCAAATAACATACCTAACCCACTAACCACCACTAATCAGAACTTAGAATGTTACAGGCATTACAACCATCAAAATTCCAAATTATAACCGAAATACCAGGGAAAAGAAGGAACATTGGAATACAAAGAATTTACCAAAAACGGAATAAATATTTTGGAAAATCGAACATGGAACTTCACCAACCGAACGAAACAGGATAACATTTTAATTTTTCTTAACCATTTTTAACACCAAATTTGAACCCATCCAATTTAACCAAACCATTCCCACTAACACGAACAACTAAAAGTTTTACTTAGTTACAGATATCAACGACCCTCATCTATTAGAAAACAACAGGAGTGTATCGCAACAACCATAAAAAACCAGGGGATTTCAATCATCCAAACCAACATGGACAACGACCAGGAAACTTTACTTTCTCCAACAACCAGGAGCTTTACCTTTTCAACAATCAACAATCAACAATCAACAATCATCAATCAAATAACAACACAATTTACACAAAATGAAAATATCTTAGAAAATCAAATAACTTTTTAATTATATCGAGTCACACTTAACAAATCATGTCAAATGTAAAATCCGTAATATCCGATGCGGGGCATCGTTTCCTCCCAGAGGGGGAGTGTAACGGCCGCAGCCTAACTATTTCGACTTTAACCTTTCGACTTTAATATTTATTCGAGGGTATCGATACGGAGCGTTTCCGTTCGATTCGCTCTTCAAAGAAGCCCTTAAGGCTATCGAAGCATCCGGACCGCCGTGAGCGTCCACTTATCTAGCTTAGACTAAACATCCTTCGACTCTTTATTCCTTTGTAATAGCGAGCGCGAAGCCCTCAGCTTCACGCCCGCTTCAATCAGTTCAGCTCCGACGACCGACCAGTGCGGTACACCTCCGATATTACACTCCAATTATACTCCGAACAATTACACTCTTGCTACGACCAATAAAAGACTTATATTATTTAACCGATTTAAAGTTACTCGATACATCCTAAGACCCAAGCGGCCATCCGTCACACAGTTCTGAGAAGATGTGTCAGGAAACGTCAGGAAATGTTTCGTCGTCAGATTCGGCGGTCATCCGGCACCGCTAGGATCGATAATCCTTCGACTGAATGTGAGAAACCATGTTAACCTGGGAGGGGGACGGAATTTCCCATGTGGACGCGATCTGTCTATCCGGGAAGCACCCTGGGGCATTATAAACTAGGGGCTAAACGCGCGTGATAGTTGTGCAACCGATAGTACAAACGAACGCAGAAACAGGGTCCTCAAAGGGTCGCTAAGCTTCCAGGGGAAAACCAGGGAAAGAGGGATACGGAAGGTGAAAAGGCTTTGGGACGAATGCGCAGAGACGTTGGCGAGTGCGATAACAATAACACGCGATGAAAGGTGCCCAGTTGGGGGGTCGCGGTCTCGTTGCTGTTTGAGCTAAACAATCGGGGTACAGTCGGGTCTCTCATAAGATACGACGCGAATCCACCAAAAGAAAGCTTCCTACAACCTGAACACGTAAAACGTCACCTTTGTTCCGTAGGACAAACGGGATAACTTGTGAGCTATTCGCAAATAAAACGCCATCAAGCTATTGTAACATTCCCACACTGAGAAAAACATTCTGAACACGTTTTCATTAAAATCTCGAATTTTTTTTTTTTCACCATCACAATCAATTTGCGCCCTCAATGAGGAAGCAAAATTGGTTGGATTAACCAACAGTCGCGGTGACATACGTTCAAAGCTGTTATTTGTTTGATACAAATAAAGCATTGTTTTGTTGAACGATTATTTGCTTCAATTTATTCAAAATTCGTCGATTAAAACAAATACATTTGTTGTACCAACAAAGTACACCTTTGAACGTATGTCACCGCGCATTTGCTTAATTCAACCATTTATTTCTCTCGGTGCAGGATTACAGTGAACCATCTCCATGTTTGCTCCCAACCCAACATAAATGGCTTCCCACAAACCAAACGCGTCCAAACTTACCACCTTCTCTTCCCAAGTCAGCGAAGCATTTAAAGAGAATCAATCGATCTGGTATCCTACATCGACATTTGACTGTGCTCAGATGTTCAAACTACCCCGAAGGTTTTGAATTCATGACAGACACGACTGTAGAACGTTTCATCGAGTGGCGCAACGGCGAGTGGTCCGTACCACTAGGATGACGGTGCTATGGCGGTGTGATCCGCTCTGTTTCGCCTCGTCGTTGTTATTTGTTTGATACAAATAAAGCATTGTTTTGTTAAACGATTATTTGCTTCAATTTATTCAAAATTCGTCGATTGAAACAAATACATTTGTTGTACCAACAAAGTACACCTTTAAACGTATGTCACCGCGCATTTGCTTAATTCAACCATTTATTTCTCTCAGTGCAGGATTACAGTGAACCATCTCCATGTTTGCTCCCAACCCAACATCAATGGCTTCCCACAAACCAAACGCGTCCAAACTTACCACCTTCTCTTCCCAAGTCAGCGAAGCATTTAAAGAGAATCAATCGACCTGGTATCCTACATCGACATTTGACTGTGCTCAGATGTTCAAACTACCCCGAAGGTTTTGAATTCATGACAGACACGACTGTAGAACGTTTCATCGAGTGGCGCGACGGCGAGTGGTCCGTACCACTAGGATGACGGTGCTATGGCGGTGTGATCCGCTCTGTTTCGCCTCGTCGTTGATGCCCGCTTCTGTATATTGCACGTTCTCTGTGCTTCGGCACTCACTCGAGCAGCCTCGACAACTACGACGACGAGTCATGTGAGCGAGTACCTAATTATGCATGTCGAGAGAGCGTCGGTTTGAGCAAGTGAGAGCCACGGAGCCAACCGGTTTCCCCAGTTTCCCCGAGTATTCATTGATTTATGTCGGCCCGCACCCACCGTCACTACCGGCGGGGCTCTCCGCTCCACCGCAACCCTCTCTGCACTGGGTTTTCGAGTCCACCGTTTCGACGGCTTTGGGATAGCGGCAGATACGTACCTTGCCGCACGGCCTACACACCCCTTTGATTGCTCCCGATGGCTGACCCCGTGATTGCAGTTAGGGGGTGAGCGGGGAAAAATGGCACACCGGGGCAAAACGGGATAATGAGACAAAACTCAATTCTCCAATAACTTTGAGACGGTCGCGATGGTGGTACGTGGGGCAAAACGGGTTTAAAAATCTAGATGTATCGTTGGGACAAAATGTATCCAAAAATTATTGGAAAATTGAGTTTTACCCTCACAGTCCCGTTTTTCCCCGCAGTGCCATTTTGCCCCAGTCTCCCCTACCCCTGCACCGGGGCACGTTCGACGAGTATCTATATATTATTACGATCGCGGTTAAGGTGGCCATGCGCGAGCGTCGATTAAGGCTTGAACTCTGTCCAGATCCCACGGTCACTGTACCTTCAATTCTAGAGCTCTAATCCCCATCGCCCTCGCTGTCGTTCAGAAATACCCCCGTCCCTCCGTCACTATCGCAGTGGGACGGTCGTTCTATAGACACAGTGTAGAGACCGCGTGTATGTCGGTGAATGTGTACGGTCAATTGGGAACTTCGGGGAGGACGGCGGAGATCGTCCTCGACGACAGTCCTGTTAGCAGTCGGTCGGCCACCGAGTGAGCTAGTATTCCACTAGTAATAAGAGATAACAGCTCGAGGCTGACTCGACTCCATTCACCGCTATCTTCGCTTCCGGTGCCATTGCGGAAAAGCTCCGGGAGCTTCGTGCGGTCGGATTTAGAAACGTTCGCTAATAGACCGTGTACAGATCCAATTTTCCCGGGGTTTGTCAACAGTCCGGTGGAATAGAAGATTTTATCGATGACAATCGGAGGCGACGTGGAATGAAAATTTCTATCGCGCACGACCGGGGATGCGCTGCTGGCAGGGAGGCCAAGTCGGGGATGAACGAGATGTTCGGAAAAAGTTATCCGGACCACTGGAAAGAACTGGAGTAAAATGGGCACTTCGGACATAATGCGAGTACCGCACATTCGCTGAATTGGGTGAGATCGAGCAATGTCCCTTCTCGCGGTGACGGTGAAATCGAGAGGTAATCCGAACCCTTCATGCACTAGCCAGCACGGTTTCTCTGCCGCTCCGGTCTACCCGTTTCGCAGCTGCGGTAGGTTTTAGCTCCCGCTAGCTATTCCACGCACACGTTTTAACGTGAAGGGTGAAAGTGAGTCCCTCCCAGTTTAATTCAGCACACACTCCCGGTTGCAGGGAGGCCAAGTCGGGGATGAACGAAATGTTCAGAAAAAGTTATCCGGACCACTGGAAAGAGCTGGAGTAAATTGGGCACTCCGGACATAATGCGACTACCGCACATTCACTGAATTGGGTGAGATGGAGCAATGTCCCTTCTCGTGGTGACGGTGAAATCGAGAGGTAGGGTAAAAGTGGGGAATATCGCCCGGTCCATATATCATTGATTTACGTGTTAATCGAGGTGGGCCATATTCACCACTTTCACCCTAATCCGAACCCTTCATGCGCTAGCCGACCCGGTTTCTCTGCCGCTCCGGTCTGCCCGCTTCGCAGCTGCGGTAGGTTTTAGTTCCCGCAAGCTATTCCTCGCACACGTTTTAACGTCAAGGGTGAAAGTGAGTTCCTCCCAGTTTAATTCAGCACACACTCCCCGTTGCAGGGAGACGACCTCGATGGGGCGAGCGGAAACCCTGAAGACCGGAAGTACCCTCCCCTGAACTTATACTATCCGCGATGCACTGTAGACGGTGGTGGCTGCAAAAACATCTCGACCACCCGAGGCTACGCGAACCACTCTACCAACGACCTGACACTGCAAAGCCGCATACACACGACCATCCTCCCATTCGCAGCTGGTGCGCCCGAGACAACCCTCCTACCATCTCACCCTCGATCTTTCTTTCGCCTCGGTATACACCACGCTGCACTTCATCCCGCTCTCGCTCCCTCACGGCCCTGTCTCTTTCCCCTCCGTGAACTCTTTCTCGCTATTTCATTCCGCGTTCGTCCGGCGTCCGAGGCAGTTTTCCCCTGGTGCTTACGAATGGAAAGAAGCATCGCGAAGAACTCACTACAGCGCCCGGGAAAGAGGGAAGCTTCTGTCCGAGTGAACTCGGGGCAGCGAAAAAACCCCCACCCACCCCCTCTGTACCACCGCCCTCGCTAACCCATTTGAAGAACGAAAAAAGATACGGCGAAACCACCCGGCAGGCTACACCTACTGACCTACTTACTGAGTCGACTTCCGCAGCCACACAATGTACCAACCGCTTCTCCTTCTTTATTTTTTTTATTTTTTATTTTTTTTTGTCTGTTCGCTGTATATTTTTTTTCGGGCACTAGGTGACTCGCACATATTTTCATCGTGTGGCTGATGCATGTGGAAAAAAATGGCGGTGATTTCGGAGGTGTATTTAGTTTGAGGTGAATTTTTATGTGGGAAGTACCGGTTGAACAAGTGGGGAATTTTTCATTGTTTGAGAGATCATTGGTGCATTGGATTTCTTAGTTTTTGTGCTTTTCGGAGTTTTTGCACAGTTTTTTGTCTATTCGCTGTATATTTTTTGCGGGCACTGGGTGCCTCGCGCATATTTTCATCGTATGGCTGATGCATGTGGAAAAAAAATGGCGGTGAATTAGGAGGTGTATTTAGTTTGAGATACATTTTTATGTGGGACGTACCGTTTGAACAAGTGGAAAATTTTTCATTGTTGCATTGGATTTCGTAGTTTTAGGGAAGAATTGTAGATCGTGCTTTTCGGAGTTTTTGCACAGTTCGCCGCCAATGGACCATTCGTCCCCGCGAACCTATTCCGCTTTCTCAGCCGGACGACTTTCCGTCGCAATCTTTTTTCTCTTTTTTTTTTCTCAAACGCCCCGATATAAGAAACACCTGCTGCTCCCGCAGTCGGGGCTGCCAGCTTTTCCTTCGCTCCACATTGCTCGTGCAGAATCCCTTCCGATACTCTCGCGAAGAGAGTTTTTCTCTTCACCGTTTCAAAGTTAACGCAATACAGCGCGGTGGATCAGCATAAAGCATCGAACTTTTAGCGAACCCAATTTCCGCGCGACCACGGGCGGTTCATCTTCCATCCGGGAAGAAACACAAAGTCTTCGGTAACTGCCCGCGAACGAGAAGCGTGTTCTTGGTCTGAGGAAAAAGAAGCAAACTGCATGAAACAATAAAGCTGCTTGAAAAGTTCTGGCAGACCGGGCATGAATCGGAAAGGACCATGAGTACCGGATGTCACAATCGTTATCTCGAATCGTAAAGCTCGGACAAACTGTTCCTCGTGTACTTCCCGCATTCTCCCTCTCCACCGTCCTTGCCTGCAGTTCACCCCTTTTGGCCTCTCCCGACACGACTTCCTCATCGGGTCGGAGAACATTTGTACAAGCTGCACGCTTTCCAAGGTATTTTCGACCCCTTCCATCCAAAGGAGAGCGAACGAAGTTACGTCGGTGTCGTCCTTACCGCTCCTTACTGTTTCTACGTGTCTCACGTTACGTCTGCATTCTGCTTATTCGGAGCTTTTCGAAGTGCCAGCGCGACAGATTTTTCACATGTCGTCGCTTTCTTTTTCCTGCTCGATCGACGAAGCGCACGGAACGGAGAGGTAACTGGCGGTTTTTGTGTGGAATTTCCGTTTACGACACCTTTTTCCTGTCTCGAACTGTTCGGCAGGTGAGAGGAGAAAAGTGTCCGCGAAGAGACGTTGAGAGGAACTCCAGACACTCATCTGAGTCACACCCAGAAAAAAAATTATTTAACGGCCACCGTCGATTTGGTATAAGTAAAATATTTATTTGATTTAAATAAATATTTATTTGATTTAAATAAATATTTATTTGATTTAAATAAATATTTATTTGATTTAAATAAATATTTATTTGATTTAAATAAATATTTATTTGATTTAAATAAATATTTATTTGATTAAAATAAATATTTATTTGTTTTAAATAAATATTTATTAAATTAGTAAATAGTTACTTAAATCAAATAAATATTTTACTTATACCAAATAAACGGTGGCCGTCAAATGAATTTTTTTTCTGGGTGCAAGCTGCATCGAGGTTTATGGAACAAATTGTAATGCCCTTCGAGACGTACTCTCCAGAAGTTTGATGAAAATCGGCAACTTTGAAACGTCTTATAGGTCTCCTATCCGCCGTTACAATTCTCGGTCCATTGTCGGCCGCTGCCGCTGCCGCTGCTGTTCATTTCGTTCGTCTCCACCGCTGTGTTGCCGCTATCTTTGCAAGACGCACGTATTTACCTCGAGGCTACAGGCGTCTCTAATACTGAACATTAACGTGACCATTCCAGCGCAAGCGGCAGCTCCGCGTTCAAACCCCCTTCCACATTCTTCATTGTCTCTCGTCTCAAGTTTTGATAGACTTCGCAAGCAAGACTTCGCGCAAATTGCACGTTCTCCTCGCTCAAAGTTCATCGTCTTCTCTCACATTGTGGTATTGTTCGCGCACGCAATCTCTGATTTTTTTTTTTTATGATCATTTTTTCAGATGCGTGTTAATAACCAACTTTTCTCTGGCACTTCGAATATTTGAGGGATCACCCGGCGTTGAAGTATTTTTCCTTTTACTCTTTCAGAGATATTTTATTTTGTAGTCATTTTAGTCGTCTCGCGTGTTTATGTGACGCGGCGTCAACGCGTCTTCTGAAATTGCATCGCTTCCTCATTTCTTCCCTCGTATCATGCGTTGATGGAACTTTCAGAAAACATCTTCACAATTTATTTTCCCCGTGGAAAATTCGCACCTGCTTTGACACACCGAGCATGCAAAGCTCTTCGGTAAAGCTCATATTGGATGAGGCGAAGTTTTCTCTCACCCTCTTTGGAGCTATACTTCTTCGAAGACAAATATCAAGTCGAGGGAAGCGAACGTGCTCGTTGTATCTCGCCGTGGATGTGCATTGCGATTCTTGTGGGTGTTCGAGACTGCGCTATAGTGGAACTCCGGTTATCACGAACCTCGCATATTTTCCAATCCCCTACACACGTGCCTCTACTCTTATGATCGCCAGCTGTTGGTTTAAAAAATCGAATTTTTCGACCGGAAGTGACGATATATGGGAAATACGTCAGTTCCGGGCAGAAAATGAGATTTTCAAACCGGTAGTGACATTTTTCCCTGTGACGTCACTTCCGATCAAAAACCGAAATTTGCAAACCGGAAGTGACGACATACGGGAAATACGTCAGTTCCGGTCAGAAAATTAGATTTTCAAACCGATAGTGACATTTTTCCCGGTGACGTCACTTCCGATCAACAACCGAGATTTGCAAACCGGAAGTGACGTTGCAAAGAATGCAGCTAGTGACAAAAACGTGTGAATTGACACTGAAAAAAAAATCTCTTGCGGGCTACCAAACAAATTTTTTTAAATTTCAATTCTCACAATTACATATCACATTGGAACAACGACGGCAAGACTGTCGTGATGACATGTTATCGTTTTACAGTCGTATGGAATTGTCAGAATTGAAACAATTTTTTTCTTTGGCAGCCCGCCAGCGAAATTTCGCTGGAAGGTGGTTGAAAGGTCGTCTCAAATACATTTGGAGTTCACTTCGAATGTAGCCAGCGAAAGAAACGGATGAATTGAGGAACACACGATGAGTGTTTCAGCGCCAACGAACCTCACCCGCTCGCGCAATACGGTCCAGTTATGTAAAATTAAGCCAGCACCTATTTCTGTCCATACCCAGAAAAAAAATTTATTTGACGACCACCGTTTATTTGGTTTAAGTAAAATATTTGTTTGATCTAAATAAATATTTATTTAAATTAAGTATATAGTTACTTAAATGAAATTAATATTTGTTTAAATCAAATAAACATTTTACTGAAACCAAAATAATCGGTGGCCGTCAAATAAATTATTTTTCTGGGTGCAGCATCCTCGCAGAGTCGAGGAAAATCGGTGCTCCACTGTAGTGTATCTCGCGCGATGTAGGTGTGCTGCAGGTACGCTGTATTATCGGCATACAATATACTATAGATACGTGCGGTTCTCGTTCAGGCTCGTTTCGCTCAATCGATAGCACGCGACCGACGGACCAAGTTTCGCGAACGAGTTCGAAGACAATTTGTCGCCGTGCCTGAGTTAGTTCTATAGTGCTATTCGGAATTCCTCCATCCACTGGGACGATGGGTTTGAAACCTTCAACCGATGCGCGCGTTCATCCCACCGAGGAAGATCGGCGTTTCGGTCCGATAGGCGTTCGGGCTTGGTACGCCAGCCTGGGGTACTGAACTACGCTTAAATTACACCCCCGATTGGAGGATGAGCGGGAGAACGAATTTCTCGCTATTGAACACGCAGCTGTGAGTCTGGGAGAAGAACCGGTGGGAGGGACTACGAATTCACGTTTTCATGAGTAACCCAAAACGGTTCATTAACATTCTTGCTCCAGAGAGAAGGACTTAAAAAAAAAATGAAACGTTGATCTCTTTAGCTGTTTTGACCTTATCGTTTTCCCTGCACCCAGAAAATGGATTTATTAAAATCAAATAAAATTCGATCTTCGAATGACGTTTATTAAGAAAAAAGAAATTTTTACTTGCCTTAACAAAATCCTTATTAGATTCAAATAAATGCTATTCTTTAGTGTAATTTAATAAATTATTCAAAGATTTGTACTCTAAAATAAATGTTTATTCGCCCCAAAGAAATAATATTTTTGACGTCAAGACTTCTGAAAACATTTTAACAAAGAGGCAACTCATCGATTCTTTTATATGAAACTCCGTTTACTTCAAGCTGTGTACCTCGATCGGATTGTGGTTGTAGAATAAGTCCTCGAAGAACCAATTTCGAAATTGGTTAAGTTATGAGTATAACTAATGTGCAACGTGATTAGTAAAAAGGCTTATTAAAAAAAATTCATGTCTGCATCATTCATATATCACATTATTTCCATGCGATAAAAAAATAGCAGGTGTTATTAAATAATAAGAATAATATTATCAAACAAATAAATATATTAGAAATTAATAAACGCTCTATTAGTTTATGAAGAAGCAAATAAACATTTTTCTTCGTCCTGAATAAATTTTCTTTGATTGGAATAAACTTTTTTCTGGGTGTGTGTACGAACAATTTTGTATATTGGCATAAATTCGTCGAGAGATGTGACATTCAAAATAAACCCGTCGAGAATTCTGGAGCGTAAGAGGAGCGAACATTGTTATTTCTCTTCCTCAGGTGAGTCTGCATGCGTTGAAAGTAGATTTCACCGCGTTTTCGTGTCGCCGCCTTGACGTAAACAGGTCGGTAAATTATCTGAAAATTCGGGATATGCTTCACGGTATAGTTTACACAGAGTCTGGCCGGGATGGAGCGTGTGGGAGGTGAACCGGAGATCAGGGCGTCTCGAGGAAACATTAAAATTCCAGACGGGTTGAAAGCCCCCGCTGGCAACAAGCTCTCGGTGAATGCGGAAATTTAGAGCTTCGCCGACGACGCCGCCACCGCCACAGTCTGGAAGTTCGAAGCCTAAAGCTTTTTAAGGAAGCTCCAAGAAAAAGGGAACTTTCCGGCGAAAGAAAAGAGGGGAATAGACGCCGAACGCGTTGCAGCGTGGAAGCTCCAGCGAGAGATCTGGATGGATTTCAAGATCGGTTTTATCCAAGCAGGTGTATTTTACTGAGCTTGCCATATCTCATTCTAGCCGGATGCTCGTATAGAATTTAAGAACATTGGAGCACTCCACACTAGTCAAATGAGTGCTAAATTTTTAAAGTCGTTGGTATAAACGTCACGCATCCATTAATTATAGTGGATGGTTATTTGCATTAGGGCAGATGTCCTTAACCTAGGAAAACATTAATTGCAATGGATTTGCAAAAATATTAACTGTTTTGTCCTTATTTTCGAAAAGGTATGTTGTCTTTTCAAAGAATAATCGGCAATTTTTGCTCGATTTTGATGTATTACGGCTCATTCTCTTCCTTGAAAGCTACTCTACTAATTGACCATCTAAATATTCGATAGTATTTTCCGTTTAAAAATGACAGCCGTTTCTTTATGACGGAATTTAGTCGATGGATGAAAACAAAAGGCTGTCATTTTTAAATGAAAAATATTATCGTATATCTAGAAGGTGAATTCGTAAGGAATTGCAAGTTATATATTTTTAGGCTGATGACATCTAAGGCAATACAAATAACCATCCACTATAATCACTAGATGCATAAAAGTTTGTTTAATTAACTTAAAAAATGTAGCACTCATTTGACTAACGTGAAGCGCTCCAACCTCCTTAATTATCCGATACCGTAAGAAACTTCCGCGCAATCGCGTCTGTTCGACTCACGACGGGAACGTTTACTTTAAAAGCAACAAAAAAAAAAAAGTAAAACGAAATACAAAGTCACGCGACGCTGAAGACTGGTAACGACTAACAATACAAAGTTTGAAGTGGCCAAGATTTTCTTCGAGGCTCTCAGGTGTCTCGGAGGAGCAATAATACCAATGAAATGGAGAAACAATCTGTTTATGCAGCAGCGACTGAGAAAGCAGAAGGGCAGGCGCAACAAATATAAGAGGGTTTGATGCAAGCGCATTAAGAGACAGGATCGATGAACTTCTCGTCTGGAAAGAGTTCTCGGAGGGCCGTTCGTGTCGAGAATCATTATTATTGCGGGTGCGAAATCCTCCTCTTGGAAATCCTGTTCCTAGAATGTGCAGGGGTTGGACGCAATCGATATTCCTACAAGGGTTGGTAAAATAAAATACATGCGATACGAGAGTCCGGTACGAAATCCTTTCAACTAGAAACAAGTAATACTTGTTTTAGCTTCCTCATAGTACACTAGTAGAGTTCTTACGCTTCTTCCCTCGGTGCAATTTTCGCGAAGATTGAGGCCCGATTCGACATTATACGCGATTTTGAAAATGTTCGTAAACGATCGGGAAAAATACATAAGACATGACTTCAAAATGACGAATTATGCACATTTTTTTTTAGTCATGCCTCTTTTTTTGCTGCAATTTTCATGAAGATTGAGGCCCGGTTCGACATCATACGCGATTTTGAAAATGTTCGTCAACGATCGGAAAAAATACATAAGACATGGCTTCGAAACAACGAATTATGCAAATATTAGTTAGCGATTTTTACCACAATATATTTTGCGGTAACTTTCGACAATTTAAATTTTTACGAGATTTAGACAATCTTGTTGATGTTACGAAAAAAGCTTCAGAGTAATTTGCATATGGATTTCCTCATCTCTTACAATTTTTCCGATAGCTTCCTCCATGAGGAAGCAAAAAATCGGTCAGCGAACTTTCTTGTGGAGAAAGCCAATGCGCAAAATTGGCAGAAATGAGGGACTTATGTGTAAACTAATTTTTAGCTTTTTGGTTTTGCACGATGCTATAAATTTAAAAAAAGTGAAATTTGTAGCTGCCTCGAACTTGGTGACTTTTTCATAAACAGTTTAAAAAAAAGAAGATAAAATACGGTGGTGTGGGTAGGGAATCACCCGTCGTTCACACGAGCTCGACGACCCCCGGCGGTGTATGAACGTGGCAAGGCTATCATAAAACTAATAGAAGCCGGCCGGCGCTCGGTCACGTACAGTAGTATTTTAGAGGCGATGGCGCGACACCGGAAGTGGCGAGGTCGCTCTGTTATCTTCCAAACTGCGGGAGATACACAGGAGAGACGGAGGAGCTGCAGAAAGGAAGTGACAATTCCGTTGCCGACGCAATCCGACGAAAACACGTTTCCGCTTTGCATTTGTAGTGTGAAGTCGCAGATGCGCCAGGGCAAGGACACACGAATGAAAGCGAATTTTTCTCGAGAAAGTAATTGCAGACCCAACGGGTCAGGATAGATCGTATCTACTAAAAAAAATGCATGTACTCAGAAAACCTCGAAATATCGAATGGTCTTTTAAATTTTAATTTTCGAATTAATTTTGAGCCTATCTAAAAAAAATGCATGTACAGAAAAACCTCCAAGTATCGAATGGTCTTTGCAACAAAAATTTTAATATTAATTCTTCGAAATATCGAATGGTCTTTTAAATTTTAATTTTCGAATTACTCTTGAGCTTAGCTAAAAAAAAAAAATGCATGTAGAGAAAAACCTCCAAATATCGAATGGTCTTTACAACAAAATATTAATAAAATTTTAACATTAATTCCTCGAGATATCGAATGGTCTTATGTTAATTTTCGAATCGTACTCGAGCGCCCAGATTGCGCTGACGCCCCTGGTAGTTTCCAACTCGCGTGACATTCCGCGCGCTTCGTTCAACTTAGATCGGATACATCGGGTTGGAATCTTCGAGTCCCGAAAGTCTGTTAAATTCCGGAGAGAGCGCGGAAGTTTCGAATGCCAGGACGTTAAGAAGGACTGCTAAAAGGCATCGGAAGCCGGGAGCAAGTAGTAAGAAGCGCAGTGTGCTCAGACGGAAATCTTCTAGAGTTATCCGAGGGGCCTCGGTCGAACCGTAATTCTCATCCGCGAACGAAATCTCGGGGATTCGTGAAATCGCACACGCGGACAACCCGGATAGCGTGTAGACGAAGCGGACAGCGGAGAAGGGACGGGACGTACAGGGGAGAGGGAGGCAATTACGAGAAATCGATTTGTCGCGATAGCCATCGAGGCCGAAGGAGGCCACGAGCCAATGACGGGGCGAAGAGGAGGGAGCTTCACCTGGAGAGCGAGCGAGAGGCCGAAAGTGTTCGCTAATATCGTGAGAAAGACAGGAGAAAAAAAACGAAAAGTAAAAAAAAAAAAATGAAAAAAAAAATGAAAGAAAGAGAGATAAAATCGAGCAGTGACTCTGACGAGTGGTGGTATAGTAATAATGGCAAATTGGTTACGGAGAGTGCGCAGTGAGGGGATGAGGGTGGAAAGCGCGATCGAGAAAAACGAGGTCGGAAGCCATGCCCGGGTAGCGCGTGTTCACCCCGTGGAAATCGCAGCTACGCTGCATCGGGAAACTCGAATCGGTTGCAATATGCTCGCTCCCTTCGCTCTTCAACTCGTCGACACTCGGCGCCCTTTCCCTACCGAGTTCGGGCGAGAAATCGGAATTCCCGGAATTTCCGTCTCCGGTCTGCAAAACTACTTTCCCGCTTTGACAATTACGCGAATCACGGTAGACGCGGTACGTGACACAAAGTTTTGGTCCTTCATTTTTTTTTTTTCTAATTCATTACTTCGTCTTGGTCATTGATCGCTCGATCTGATCAGCCCAGACGCCGTTTCCCTGATCTTTGTTTCTGAAACATGTACATCCATGGATCACCTCCGAAGTCTGCTCTGAGTCGACACACCCAGAAAAATAGTTTGTTTGACGGCCACCGTTTATTTGAATTGAGTAAAATATTTATATTATTTAAATAAATATTTATTTCATTTAACAAACTATTTACTTAATTTAAATAAATATTTATTTCATTTAACAAACTATTTACTTAATTTAAATAAATATTTATTCCATTTAAGGAACTATTTACTTAATTTAAATAAATATTTTTTTAATTTAAGGAACTATTATTGACTTAATTAAAATAAATATTTATTTAAATCAAATAAATATTTCACTTAATCCAAATAAACGGTGGCCGGCGAATAAATAATTTTTCTGGGTGCAGGGTGAGGACTGGATTAACATTGCTGAGACGCCGAGTATGGAACAGCGGCTCTGGGTGGATGAAACTCGCGTGTGGGCCACAGTTTGACGAGAAAAGTCAAGAAATCGGAATTCCGGGAGTTTACGTCACCGGTTTGTAAAACTACGTTTCCGCTTTGGCAATTATGGGAATCATCATACACGTGGTATGCGACATAAGATTTAGGTCCTTCATTTTTTTAAAATTTTTCACTTCGTCCCGATCATCGAATTTGATTAATCGTTCGCCCTACTCAGCCCAGACGCCGTTTCCCCGGTGTTTGTTTCTCAGGAAAGCACATCCACGAACCACCCCCAAAGTCTGCTCCGAGTCAACACGGCGAGGAGTGGATTAACGTTGCTGAGACGCCGTGCGTCGAGAGGCTGGGTGGTTGGTTTGAGATGCGAATGTGGGCCATATAGTTTGACCAGGGAAGTCGAGAAATAGAGGTCCTTATTTGAATTTCAAATCAAACGCTTGCGGGTCAATAACGATAATCGTTTTAGCCGGGGTCAATTCTAAAATTACCTACGCTACACCGTCTATCGATATTCTTGGTGAACTCGGAGCCATCGGACTGCTGGCTGTGTCCGTTGACTTTGGCTCGCTGACTTCGGAGGAAAGGACTGATGGCCCGGAAGAGGGAGCCATACACTTGTCGACAACGATCGAGACGATTGGTTGTATGACTGTGAGACGCCACTGGGGAGGGGGGGGGGGAAGGGGGGAGGACAGTCAAACAATCATCCCTTATCTCGTCTCTCGTCGGCAAATAGTATGTGGATAGATATTGCGGAGTTTGCGAACACACAAGGTTTCGATGTATAGATATATACACACATATATATGTAATCCCATATGAGAGCTAACGCCGAGAGACGGAAGTTACATTTGCCGAGGAGAGTGCTCTTCTCCACGACCGGAGCGTCTCACCGGTATCGAACTAGCAGTAACGCCGAAGCGCCTCGACGGTACTGCACATCCGGACGTCGATGGTTTTAGTTCTCGGTGCAGTTTTCCCTTCCCCCATCGTCGCAACCCCCCTCGCCGCCTGCGTTGCCCGTCCGCTTCCTTAAAGTGTGAAAGTGTATTGAGTATCGACGTGTCGGCTCGAAATACCGCGACAGGAAACGGCGCGTCACGGCGTCGGTAATAAGTTTTCCGCGGGTTGCGATTTATCCATACAAATATCCGGTGGACTCGAATCATTGGGTTTATGGCTTTTTTTCAAGCAAAAAAACACTACTCGAGAGTTGGGAAATTATTGCAATTTGAGGAAAATGATTTTGGACTCGGTTGAATGGAATACGAATTTTGTAAACAGTGTGTGTGTGTGTTTTTTTCATGGTTTTCATGACTTTTCCTACCTCCATTGGGAGCCGAGATATCCAGCTTTGAAAATCACGAAAATCTATATTTTTCCAAAAGTGGCTCAAAAAGTGAAAAATCGTTGTTCAATCTACTTTTTTTTTGTTTCAAGGCTATATTTCACGTATTTTATCCCGCTGATCACGAATATAACAATTATTGCACTCCCAACCCAATATTTTCCATTTAACTACCAAAAATACGATTTTTCGCGCATAAAATCGAGACTTTCAATGTCTCACTGTACCTTAGCCCCAAAAAGGCCAGCGAATTCGTGTTCAGCGGGGAAAAATACGTCGAAATACGTGGCAGTTCATTTAAAAAAAAGACCACCACCATACTAAACTAAATATACATTTTTAAACAAACTCAAATTTTTCGGGGAAATAAAAATTCAAGAACATTCCAGGATTTTCTCAAGGCCAGGAAAAATTCAAGGATAATTCCAGGACTCCAAGGCCTTCAAGGCCCGTTGGACACCGTTGTAAAAGAAGATTCATCTATAAAAAATATTCGATGGTTTCGAAAAAAATTGTATTTATGGCTTGTTCTTCAAGCAAAAAACAAAACCACGACTTCGAGTAGGGAAGCAATTCGAGTAAGCTGATTTTGTACTCCATTATAACACCAAAGGAAAGCTTTTCCTTTCAAACCCGTGTTTCTATTTTAATTTTCGACCTCTTTGTCCGAAACGAGCCACCGGTTACCGCAGCCGACGAAATAGAGCAAAAGAAGACAAGCCAATTACGAGCGTTCCTAATAACGCGAGGTAGCTGATCCCTCTCGCTAGTTATCTTTTCTACACCTCCCGCGCGTCGAAGTCTCTCATTAACGATCAGCGTATGTGCAATCAGCCCGGTTCTCTGTCAGTAGCGATGCCAAGCGTCTTCTCACCCCGGTTGCTTCGTTATTGTGCAACGAACCACCGGCTCGATCCACCGTGCACGGCTCGACCCGAGAGAGGAAGCCAACGCAACGCGATAATTCCTCCTTTTTTTTTCCGTTTTCACCAGCGTTGGTAGCGCAGCATCCGCAGAACGGAAGCAACCACAGGGATGCACAGGTATGCATACACTGAACAACCTCTTGGCCGTCTGCAGCGATAGTTTTATTAATTAACACCAGTGGGCCAAAGTTGAGGAAATTCTTTTTTCCTCCCTCGTTCCAATTTACGTAAAAACTGGGTTGTGTGTAGCGCTGTTTATGCAAGATTTCAGCGGAGCCCGGCTGAGCCAGTGGCCGTACGGAGAAAATAAACCGAAGGGATGAAAGACCACGAGGGAAGCGAATGAGAAGATAAAGCGGTTGGCTGTTTCTTCCGAGGCGACTGCAGCGAGGGGTGTCGAGAACGCGCGAGAAGATCGCAAATGCGCGGCCGAGGGGCGAGTGAGAGCGGAAGAAAGGGTGAAGAGTAGAAAAGAAAGTTCTAATTTTGCACGTTTCGCCGAACGGTTTCCGGCGTGGGCGCCGGCGCGCGCGTGGGAACGAGAGGGTTGATACGAGCTAAAAGCACCCGGCAGGGATTACGATAAGGAGAAACGATAAACCGTGGAAGAACTCCCTCCCCCCTCCCGATTCTCATCCCCCGCGCTGTTGTACGAGGAGCTGGAGACCTACCGTGGCCAAAGCTCTGTTCGACTATATAGTTTCGACTTTAACGATCTCATGCTGATGCACAGACCGCAACGACTGGCGGTCCTCCGTGTCTCGTAATTATTCCTCTCCGCTCTGCGGCGATGCAGCTTCTTCGAGAATGCGGCTTATTAGCCGTAAATACGAATTTGCCAGTGGATAACAAGCCGGAAAGACTTCAAGCGTGCACTCGTTATTATTGCAATTTTTTTTTCTACCTTTCGAGAATCATCCCGAATCGAGGGATTTTTCTTATCATTATGAAGTCTGTGGACAAAAATATTGATCGTTGAATCGTAGAATACGGTAAAAGAGCTCCAGGCATAAGAAATGTTTGGATACAAAAATTGATTTGTATCGAGTTGAAAATTATTAGTTTTTTTGTGTCTTTTAGGAATCATCGCGAATCGAGGGATTTTTCACCTTATTATCAAGTCAGCAGAAAAAAAATATACTAATCTTTAAAATGTAGAATATGGTAAAAGATGTCCAGGCATACGAAATGTTTGGATACCAAAATTGATCTGTATCGAGTTGAAAATTATTAGTTTTTTTGTGTCTTTTAGGAATCATCGCGAATCGAGGGATTTTTCTCCTCATTATCAAGTCAGCAGAAAAAAAATACTGATCGTTAAAACGTAGAATATCGTAAGAGTTCCAGGCATACGAAAAGTCTCGATACAAAAATTATTTTGGGTCGAGTTGAAAAATTGATTTTTTTTTTACCATTCCAAAATCAACACGAATCAAGGGATTTTTCTCCTCGCTATCAAGTCAGCAGAAAAAAAAATTCTAATCGTTAAAACGTAGAATATCGTAAAAGAGGTTCAGACATACGAAATGTCTCGATACAAAAATTCATTTGTTTATGCACAGAAAAGTTGTCTCAGCTCCTCACTTATGATACGAAAAATGAAATTGCTCGCTCCCCTATTCTGAAAGCAACGCTAATCCTGCGGCATGAAGAAAAAGTAGCGGCGAATCTTTTGCTTCTTATCACATCACGAAGTATGTAAAGGGAGGATCCATCTCAACTTTATCTTTCCCTCGCCATCATCTATTGCCTTCCGAGTATTATCCAGCCTCTTATGTTTTAATATACCAGTAACCCGATGCCCTTTCGTCCTAAGGTCTTACGCCCCGACCAGGTCGAACACGTGTTTACCGCCTGCCCGGCTGCCAGCGAAATTGCCTACGATGGGAATTAACGGCGTCCGAGGTTGTCAAGACGATGGACTGATTTATAAGCCCGGGCTCTTATGGCTTATAAAACGTTCCTTACGTGATTAAAAAAAAATGTTACGATAAAATAATCGTCACGTTCTAAAAAGTTGGTCGCCATGATATTATCTCGATATAGGTCGAAATTCGATTTCATTCTTGCTCTATGCCCACTTTCCTGTGTTTCTTAATTAGCACGTTTCTTCCACCAGCTGGACTCGAGATACGTTTAAGAAAAAAATACATTTACCGTATGACGTCACTTCCAGTCGAAAAATGAGATTGTAAAACCGGAAGTGACGTCTTTCCCGTATAATGTCACTTCCGGTTGAGAAATGAAATTTTCAAAACCGTAGTTTCATATTTCCGGTGTGACGTCACTTCCGGTCGTAAAAATAAGATTTTCAAACCGGAAACGATGTATTTCCGGTAGGACTTTACTTCCGATTAAAAACAGAAGTCTGTCACTTCGCCCATCACAGAACTAAATGCACTCGTCGCTCGTTACCCCCCATTTCCGCTCTTATCGTCTTTCCTTCCAGTTACATACAGCTTTATGCTGAGCTGTTAATGATTGTGGCTTAAAAATAAACACATCGCGAGGTGCTGCTGAGGCTTTTTCGATTATCTCGAGACAGTATTTTCCGCCTTCGGTCGCAATTTTTCCGGAAGCTTCTGGCGTATAGATCGGTAAAGACCTACTTTCTTGAAAAATGCCGTCTTTCGCAAGCGCAGCTTTTATACTCTCGCTTGAAGATTTTACGATCGGCCACAATATCGTCCAAAAGCATATACGAGGGGTAAAAATATACTACGCAGTTCGGTTTCTCGCTTCACCGGTGTGTGTGTGTGTGTGCAGTAAGCGAAGAACCCAGCGAGGGAAGACGAAACGAAGGCCAAGAAGCGGCCACGGTAGTCTCGTTATCGGATTCGACTATCAGAAGTCGGTGTCACGGCTCGATTGCTTCGCCAGGCATCCAGGCCGGCTGTATATTCTTCGTCCTCGCTAATACCGTCGTTGGATCTTGATCGCGTATATCCCGAAGCCGCTGCCGCGTCGTTTACGTCCAACGCCTGTCTGCACTTCACCTCCGAGCAATCACGGATCCGGAGGGATTTTACGAGTGTGGAAGACACGTAGGGTCTTCGCCGGCAAGGGGATCAAGAGGTTTTTGGGTATTCGGGATACGTTCTGCGAGGGTCGCCGTTTTTTTAAATTACGAGCAGCTTCAACGAGGGTAGAAAAAGAGGCAAAAGCCGTCGAATGGAATCTTCATAAAATCCTCTTCGCTTGTCAATATTGACATATTGAAAAAAAAAATCCCATAACTTTTCCCTGAGAAATCGTCATAAAAACTCCGACAATTGTGGAGCAGACGACCCTGTAAGTTGCATTTTCGAGAATCGAGCCAATTAGGCACGATCGGATAAGTTGGATTTCTCACTAATTGCTCTGCGTCCCATTGTCCCTTCCCGTACAAAAACTTGGAGCAGGAACTATTTGATGTGCGGATAACAAAATGGAAGGGGTTTTGGCTGTTCGAGATACGTTCTGCAAGGGTCGCCGTATTGTAAATTACGAGGAGCTTTATTCAACGTGGGGACAAAAGGGGCAAAAGCGACGATTGGAAAGCTTCGGAAAATCCTCTTCGCTTGTCAGTATTGACATTCGATATCGACATATTGAAAAAAAAAAATATATATCCTTTGACCTTTCCCTGATATCTTTATAAAAACTCCAGCAATTGTAGAGTAGACGACCGTGTAAGTTGCATGCTCGGGAATTAAGCCGTAAGTTGGATTTCCCCACTACCTGCTTTACCTACCCATTGTCACTTCCTGTACAAAAACTGGGAGCAGGAATGCCTTGATATGCAGATAACAAAAATGGAACGGGTTTTAGGTATTCGTCAATTACGTGCTGCTTTATTCAACATGGGTACAAAAAGGGGCAATAAAACATGGAATGGAAAGCTTCATAAAATCCTCTTCGCTTGTCAATATTGACATTCAATATCGACACATTGAAAAAAAAATCCTGTGACTTTTCCCAGACAAATCATTATCAAAGTTGGATTTCCCACTAACTGCTTCACTACTTGCCCACTCTCCCTTCCCGCACAAAAACTTGGAGCAGGAATGATTCGATAGGCAGGTAAAAAAATGCAAGCGGTTTTTCCTCTCAACACCCAGAAATATAATTTATTTGACGGTCACCGTTTATTTCGTTTAAGTAAAATATTTATTTGGTTTAAATAAATAGTTGTTTCATTTAAGTAACTATTTACTTAATTTAAATAAATATTTATTTAAATCAAATAAATATTTTACTTAAAAACCAAATAAACAGTGGCCGTCAAATAAATTATTTTTCTGGATGTACGTCATGCGAGTGGATGGACTCCAAGACAAGCCCAATCCAACTTATCCCTTGGTAACACTCATCTGGATGAAAATTACGCGGTTGTCTACCGTGTTCACAAGTTTTCCATGACGCATTGCAAGTTGTCTGACTCTTTTCAGGTAATCCGGTTCACCACTGACACCGACCATCGCGTAAACGAGAAGCCGCTCTTCTGCAGGTGAAACAGTGTCGACTGGAATGAAAAGTGTCCCACCGATCAGCGAGAATCGTTAACCACATGGACGAGAAAGAAGACATCTCCGGACCAGGAAGGCGACGCTCCATCGAGCTTCAATCGGGCATCCGGAGTCACGGATTTTACGAGTACGGCCACGTACCCGGTAGTTTCACGCTCGTGACGCGATTTCTCAAAGCCGCACATGCGGCGACGAACAAGTTTTACGATCTGGTCCGACACTAGTTCGCGTCACGGTTCCTCGCTTTAACGTTTGCAGTTTTCACCCGATACGATGAGGTACGAGCGACGACTTAGTCACGAGCCACGCTGAACCGACCGGTAAAATATTTGTCCGCGGCCGTAACAGTCGGAACTTTACTTCGATGATTCCGCGAGGACGTCGAGGAGGAACCATTAGATGCGGAGAAGTAACCTTTATGGCGTTTCTGTAGTATCGGAAAAGGCATCGGGAGTATCGACGGAGCGCTGCTCGCTGTCGGGAAACTCGAGGCGGAGGACGAGGTGCCGAGCAAGACAACGGAATTCCATCGCGGGTCACAGTAATAAGTAATAACGTAGATGGACCGTTTGATAATTCAGGCGTTTCAGGCTTCAGCCGTCACTCACCGATACTTGCAGCTCCAATAATGGGACATCGAATCGTGAGACGATTTCCCGAGCGAGCCCGACGAGGCTTCATCTTTTCTTCATTGCGTCCTCAGACGGTGTCTCTGAAAGACTTGCTCCGAAGTCCGAACAGTGGAGTAAACAAGAGCTAGTTGGGCAACGAGATTGAAGATAATAAGGGAACAGCACAACAGGAGAAGAAGCCCGATGGAGGATTTTCAGGAATTCCGAGACCCCCGTTAGGATAACCAAACAGAGTGGAGCTTTCTTGTCGTACGCCGCCAGTCTTTCTTCCCGCTCCTTGGTACTTTTTTTTACCTCGAACGCCCTTATCGTCTGGTGTCTGTTATGCCTCTCTTCTGTCTCGAGCACCGGCGAAAAACATTCCTGCGCTTCGATGCGGGGATAATAATGTGTAAATACAAAGATCGAGCGAAAGAACTCCATCGCAGAGCCGTTTTCGCTGAGAGGAGGATATGGTAAAAATGACTATAGTGCTTGAGAGATATTACACATAGCACACAGTAGGAGGGCGCTAGGGCGCCACCTACGGTAGGAAGTACCGGATTTATAAGAATTTTTCTTAGACGATCGGTCATTTTTTTATTGGATTCTTCTCTCAGTGTTGAGGTCAATGAAGAGTTGTAAAAACTATGGATCGTAAACGCGCTTCGCCGGTCGGTAAATGGTTTTTCGCTCTCGGCTCCGAAAAATGAATATATCGCTTGAGAGATATTACCATAGCACATAGTACTAGGGCGCTAGGGCGCTACCTACGGTAGGAAGTACCGGATTTATAAGAATTTTTCTTAGAATATTATGGTAAAAATTCTTTGATAATCTGAGACTTTCTACCATAGGTGGCGCCCTGGCGCCCTACTACTATGACCTATGGTAATTTTTCTTTGATGATCGGTAATTTTTTACTAGATCCTTCTCTCAGTGTTGAGGTCAATAAAGAGTTGTAAAAACTATGGATCGTAAGCGTGCTCTCGGCTCTGAAAAATTACTATATCGCTTGAGAGACATTACCATAGCACATAGTAGAAGGGCGCTAGAGCGCCACCTACGGTAGGAAGTACCGGATTTATAAGAATTTTTCTTAGAACATTACGGTAAAAATTCTTGGATAATCTGAGACTTTCTACCATAGGTGGCGCCCTGGCGCCCTACTTCTATGTGCTATGGTAATTTTTCTTAGATGATCGGTAATTTTTTACTGGATCCTTCTCTCAGTGTTGAGTTCAATAAAGAGTTGTAAAAACTATGGATCGCAAACGCTCTTCGCTGGTCGGTAATTGGTTTTTCGCTTTCGGCTCTGAGCGAACGAAGAACAGCGTGGAGCAAAAAAAAATGAACAGGCGAAACCAGAAATTTCGCAGGGTATCGAGGCCCTCGTCGCAGGAGCTTTGTGTATCGATATTTTTTTAGTCGAGAGCGCAATTTTTACTGCACGGTAAAGAGTTGCGAACAACTGGGGACGATAGAGAGAGGCGCGCAAACCAGCCCGAACGACGATATCCCGCTGAGCGAAAACGTTATCGAGGGCGAGTTCTCCACTCGACAATTCGCTCTAATGGTCCTCGACGAAAATGCGCACCGAGTATTACGAATACCCGGACTCGGGGCTTTCACCCCGGAGTCTCCCTTGTGACTCTCTCCATCCCGCTCTCCACCGCCACTCAGCCTGTAAGTGAAACCCCGGGACTTTCCTAATTTGTTTCGTCTCTGTTTTCACTCGCTTTCCGGTTCGACGAACCACCTCAACGGAAGATAAGCAGTCACCGGCTTCGGAAGGGTTTGATAAAGTTCCGGCGCACACCGGCTTGCCTGTAGTTTCTCTTGCAACCCTTTCTCTGTTTTCCACTTTTATTTTTTTTTATTTTTTTTTTATTTTTTTTTGTTTAATTCCACTTTGAAAAGAATCCGCAATAGCCCGGCACCGAGCTCTCTTTTCCATTCAGCTCGGAGAATTTTTTTATTTTTATTTATTCCGGTCTATCTCACGTTCTGGTTCATTCGATTGCGTCGCATCGTCCTGTTTTCAAAGAACCTCTTCTCTTCATTTGTTGTTTCCTTTTGTAAACCGTGCACCGTGAAAATTTAATATTGTGGCGGCTTTTGTCTCCAATTGCCGGGCACAAGGGCGGAGAAGGTAATATTAAAAGATCTTTTTTTTACCTTCCATTGCGCCCTTCGAATTTCTTTCTTTTCCGTGACCGGAGTGCTCCTGTGTACTTCCGTTTGAGCCTCTCCGAGCTTCCTGTAGCCACGGGTGCTCGATGCTTTTAATCACGACGGGTCAGGAATTTTCAGAGTTACGGAGAGTATGTTTTCTTTTTTTTTGTTGTTTCTTCTGCGCATTCCTGAAACGAGGATAAGAACTGGAGAAAGCCGTGGGAATGAAAGGGTACGCCGCGTGTTATCTGGGATTTCCAACTCCGGAGGAGGAAGTAGCGGAGCCACTACTGGAGCATCCCTTACAGCTTTCGCCCCCCACCCCCTCCCCTCCAGCCCCTCCCGCGCCTCGTAATCCCATTAAACGTACACCGTTTGCAAGGGTTGAGGGACTAAGTGCGGGTTTATAGACATCTACAAACATGGCCACTGCCGTCGCTTCTGCCGCTTTCCTGCTGCTATTGTCGGGGGTGGATTGAACTCCGGGATTGGACGAGGGAAAGGTGGGGGGGTGGAGATCTCGTCGCGAAACGCGGAAATGAAATGTCCCATTTGGATTACTCTCGCAGCATCCGGGCTACGGGAATTGTTATGGGGAAAAATTAAGTGCGCTCTTTCGTGAACGATATTTCAATGCTACTTTTTATCGGTCCATAAAACTAACTCGTTTCAACTCATCTTTTCTTCTTGCAATGGTCCTCTATGGAAATTTGACGATTTTTATTAAATTTGTTTTTATTTTTTTGGATTTTGTAAGAAGGGCGACTGTTTGAACGAGCGACTTTGTGAAATAATCGCTGAAAAAATACCCTAATTTATCCCTCAAGAAAAAAATACCTTAAGTTATCTTGCATATTGATGCAAGATAAATCCGCGATAAGGGGTGAGAACGTAAGATGATTTATATCGCAAGGTTGGATCTATCTGTTAGACATGTTTTTAATGAGGGTGGAGATGTCGTTGAGAAACGCGGAAATGAAATGTCCCATTTCGATTTCACTTGCAGCATCCGCTTGCATCATCTACGAGAATTTTTAAGGGGAAAATTTAAAAGTGAGTTCTTTAGTGAACAATATTTTTATGCCACTTTTTATTGGTCAATAAAAGTACTTCGTTTAAATTAATTTTTTCCTCCAGCAATGGTCCAATGGTCCTATGGAAATTTGACGATTTTTATTAAATTTATTTTTATTTTTAGTACTTCTGAAAGGGTTTTGAACGAGCGACTTTGTGAAATAATACCCTGAGGCGCAAGATTCCGTCTCGAAACGCGAAAATGAAACGTAACATTTGGATTACTCTGAAAGAGAAAATTTAAGTGCGTTCTTTCGTGGACGATATTTCAATGCTACTTTTTATTGGTCCATAAAACTACTCCGTTTGAATTAATGTTTTCTGCAGCAATTGTCCTCTATGGAAATCACAGGATTTATATTAAATTTTTTATTTCGTTATTTTGCATGGAGGGCTTTGAACGAGCAACTTTGTGAAATAATACATCGAGGCGCAAGGCAAATCCGCGATAAGGGGTGAGAACGTAAGATGATATATATCGCACAGTTGGATCTGTCTGTTAGCCATGTTTTTTTAAATGAGGGTGGAGATCTCGTTGAGAAACGCGGATATGAAATGTCACATTCGGATTACTCTCGCAGCATCCGCGCTACGAGAATTGTCACGGAGAAAAGTTAAGTGCGTTCTTTCGTGGACGATATTTCAATTCGACTTTTTACCGGTCCATAAAACTACTTCATTCGAACTCATTTTTTCCCCCAGAAATGGAAATCCTCTATGGGAATTACAGGATTTTTATTAAAATATTTTTTCAATTTTATTTTAGCAAGGAGGGCTTTGAACAAGCGACTTTGTGAAACAATCCCTCAAGGCATAAGCAGAATACGTGATACGCGTCGAGAATGTGACATGATTTATATTGCAAGGCTGGATCGATCTGCCAACCACATTTTTAATGAGACTGGAAATCACTTCGCGATACGCGAATATGAAATGTCCCATTTGGATTGCTCTCGCAGTTCCCGCATTACGAGAATTTGTAATGAGAAAATTTAAAAGTGCTCTCTGTCGTGAACAATATTGTAATGCCACTTTTTATTGGTCAATAAAACTACTTCGTTTAAATTAAATTCTTTATGGAATTATTTGTGGAATTTACACGGTTTTTATTAAAACATTTTTGTTTTAATTTGTAGTATTTTAGCAAGAACGGATTTTGAACGAGCGACTATGTGAAATAATCCCTCGAGGCGCAAACTAAATACGCGATATGCGTCGAGAATGTGAGATGATTTATATTGCAAGGTTGGATCGATCCGTCAACCACATTTTTAATGAGGTTGGAGATCTATTCGCGATACGCGAATATGAAATGTTCCATTTGGATTACTCTCGCAGTCCCCCGCATTACGAGAATTTGTAATGAGAAAATTTAAAAGTGCATTCTGTCGTGAACAATATTGTAATGCCAAAATTTAAAAGTGCATTCTGTCGTGAATAATATTGTAATGCCAAAATTTAAAAGTGCATTCTGTCGTGAACAATATTGTAATGACAAAATTTAAAAGTGCATTCTGTCGTGAACAATATTGTAATACCACTTTTTATTGGTCAATAAAACTACTTCGTTTAAATTCAATTTTTTATTCTTACAGCATCGTTTAAAATCAATTTTTTTTTTCTTACAGCAATGGTCCTCTATGGAAATTACGCGGTTTTTATATAAACATTTTTGTTTTAATTTTTAGTATTTCAACAAGAACGGATTTTGAAGGAGCGACTTTGTGAAGTAATCCCTCAAGGCGCAAACTAAATACGTGATAAGCGGTGAGAACGTGAGATGATTTATATTGCAAGGTTGGATCGATCTGTCAGCCATGTTTTACGTGGTCGGGTGTACCTGGCTGGTATTATTATTGACGTCCTTTGTTGCATGAACGCTTTAGTGCTTCCCTCTCGGCCTATAGATAACGTAAACGGCACGATCTTTCATTCTTACATAAGCCCGATAGCGGCGAGATTTATCGTTCACCCCTGCGTAAGAGCTTGCTGTGGGGCGAGATTGACGGACGCTTTCTCGTCGAGCGTAAAACATTTTTTTTTTTTACTTCTGTAGCGAGCAATCTTCCCTTTGCACTGGAAGCTGCAGACGCGAAATTAATGAAATGACGAGGAAAAAAAAGCCTTTACAACGAACCGCCTGTTATTTTTTTTTACGTGTCGCACGTAGTGCGTTTCCAAAATGCTCTCATGACAGGGTTCGATTTACGTCGTTCGGCGATTAATGAAATTAAGAGATAAAAAAATTGCCTTTACACCCAGAAAAAAAATTTATTTGATTTAAATAAATATTTATTTAAATTAAGTAAATAGTTACTTAAATGAAATAAATATTTATTTAAATCATATAAATATTTTACTTAATTTTAATAAACGGTGGCCGTCAAATAAATTTTTTTTCTGGGTGCAAAACGAACCGCCTGTTA
This sequence comes from Ichneumon xanthorius, assembly GCA_917499995.1. NCBI lineage: Eukaryota > Metazoa > Arthropoda > Insecta > Hymenoptera > Ichneumonidae > Ichneumon > Ichneumon xanthorius. The sequence continues at coordinate 5,630,358 of OU824211.1, read as the reverse complement.
TTTTTTTTACCTATCGCGCGTAGTGCGTTTCGAAAATGTTCTCATGACAAGGCTCGATTTACGTCGTTCGGCGATTGAATTTTTTTTCGTCCAGCCTCGCGACGAAATATATGCGGAGTAAACCTTCCGGAAGACGGAGAAATTTTTTCGCACGGATCGTTCCGACACGGATGAAGACGGAATAGCGAACAATCGATTATCTAAGCCGGTGCTCCGCCTCGCGCGGATCTACGTGCAGCCCTCGGCGCTTCAGCGAGATTAATCTTTTTATAACGCGCGACTTAGCGCCGCTGGTGAGAAACGGTTCACGACTTCATAAATCTTCGCGAAGTGACTGCTGCACCGCGGGGACTCGCGTTCGAAAGCTGGAGTAGCCGATGCGGAGGAGATCTTTTTGCTCCTCGTGACAAAAGCACCTCTTGCACTATCCCTTGTCTTTTTTTTTAATGGCAGTCCTATTAAACCGAATGTACGGACGACTCGAAGACGACGAGAGTCGAATAAAGTGCGCGAGGGACGACGGAGTTGAAGTAATAGCCTGGAAACGGTTTCCTGAATTTGTAAAAAATTCACGAAACGTTAAGGGGATTAAAATTTTCTACTGCTTCGTTGGTTTAATTTTTTAAAGAAATGTAAAAATGAAGGTGCAAGTTTTCGCCAGTCACTTTTCAACACGTGGGAAAAATCTTCAGAATGTCGGTGCATGTGTACACCAAATATTCCCACATGTTTCTCTGAGCGTACTTTTTACCGGAAAAAATTCGTTAAGTGGATTAAAATTTTTTATTGGTTCGTTGGTTTAATTGAAAAAAAAATAAAAATGAGGTTACAAGATTTCGTCAGACATTTTTCATTGCGTGGGATAAATCTTCAGAATGCCGGTGTATGTGTACACCAAATATTCCCACATGTGTCTCTGAGCGTACTTTTTGCCGGAAAAAATTCTTTAAGTGGATTAACATTTTTTATTAGTTCGTTGGTTGAATAGAAAAAAAAAAAAAAAAATGAGTTTACAAGTTTTCGCCGGTCATTTTTCCACGCGTGGGTAAAATCTTCAGAATGCCCGTGCATGTGCACACCAAATATTCCCACATGTGTCTGTGAGCGTACTTTTTACCGGAAAAAATTGGGTTGTAGTTCGACATTTTGCGTATTGCATCGACGAGAACGAGGGGGATGAAATGCGCAGAGACGGCATTGCGTACAGAACCCGCGTTGGATACGATCCGCAGGGGGATATTTCGTATGACGCAGCGCATAGCGTGCAAACATCGGGGTGAAACGGGAATACAGGTATGCCGGCAGGCAAGCTCGTCCTCCTTTGATCTTCCCTCATCTCTTCCCTCTCTCCCGTATTCCTTCTATGGTCGACGCCACCGCTGACGTTATACTGTTGGGACTGCGGGTGACTCGAGTTTGTAACGCGGCTACCATACAGCGTGAAACGGTATTGTCCGCAAAAAGCTTGGGGGACACGGCGCTCCCTCGCCTCCGGCAGCGACCCCCGAAATTACCTTTCGTATAACCATAATGATACCAACCCCACGGACGTGACTGCTGTACGAATTCTACGTTCCTATTTCTGATGTTGGCAAAGCTGTTGCGACCCGTGAAAAAAAAAAGAAAGAATTCAATGAACATTATTATCATCATTGTTATTATTATTATTATTAGTATTATTGTTATATACATTATAATATTATATACATATATTTATTGAAATGCTCTATTTTTTTCATAAAACTTTGGAGGAAGAGTCCGTCAATAACTAAAATAGGGTAACCCGGCCAGTGAATGGACAATTAAGCAGACGAAAAAGCCAATGAATAGACTTTTTTATGCACATGCTCTTATGGAAAGTGTCCATTCATTGGCTGGTTAACCACATCAAATATCATATATCAAATCTCAAAAAAATATTATTATTATTATTATTATTATTATTATTATTATTATTATTATTATTATTATTATTATTATTATTATTATTATTATTATTATTATTATTATTATTATTATTATTATTATTATTATTATTATTATTATTATTATTATTATTATTATTATTATTATTATTATTATTATTATTATTATTATTATTATTATTATTATTATTATTATTATTATTATTATTATTATTATTATTATTATTATTATTATTATTATTCGGTAGTCGAGACGCGACGGAAAGAAGAGTGAAAATGTTTTTCGCAAAAAATGTCGATGAATATTTTTTTTTGTGTACGAAATAGATCGCCGAGACATACACAGATTTTCGTTTTACCGTCTGCAGCGCAAAGAATAAAAGTGATATAACTATGTACATGGAACATGAGAGACGTGTATCGTGTGCAGTGGATATACGGTGCGGTAGCTCGAGGAAGATGCGACGAAGTAAAAGGGGCAGGAGTGGCGATAACCCTGCACGTCGTAACTCGGCGGGAGCGGAGAGTCGCGGGGGCTTCGACGTAAGGGGAGGCGAGGCTTTTCTCCACTCGAGAGGAGACCTCAGAGAGAGAGGAAAAAATATGAGATCGCCGGTGTCGGTTATCGTGCGCGAGAGCGGGAAGGAAAAGCGCCCCGGAGATGACGGGCGGGGGGGGGGGCGGGGGGGATGAGAGAAGGGGGGGGGAAAGATGGTGAAGTCAACGACTCGTGGACCCCCTCGCATCGATTGCAAATATTTAAAGCCACCGAGGTCAGACGAGAGAGACGCCGGCAGACGCCCGCGAAGTCAAGAGAAAATCCGGTACGTCGCAATCCGCTTAGCGGCGAAGTAGACAAAAACCAACGACGAGCTGTTGTAATTGGCATTTCTTGAAAAAGACAAAAAAAATAATAACAGGCAATAATAGTGACGGTATTACAAGAGAAAATCCATACACGACGAATTTTACGATCGATCCAGTAATAATAGATCGGGGGTTTTCGCCGATTGCGGTGCATCGAAAAGCCCGGCTTAATACCCGAACACTTTTTGCCATGGTACTCGAGTCGGGGTGTAACGAAAAGCCAACGACTGTCGAGGAGATTCTTGTTTGCTCTGTAAATGAGAGGATAAAGCTTCCGGGCTCGAATTTCACCAAACGCGAAAGAGTATGACTGATGGAAACGATGCGTAACAGAGGTATTGATATCAATAGAGCTATTGATAACAATTTTTTTTTTTGCTCGGCAAAATTTTTTTTATATCAACACTGCACGAAACGAAAAAAAAAAATCTTTCATCGGGATTGATTCGAAAAGTAGTGCGCTGCGCGGACGATATTCGGTTCGATTGAAAAGCGTCCATAAAAAAGCTGCTCACTGTTGGAAATCGCTTTTATGTTTTTTTTTTTATTTATTTTTTTTTGTTTACTGTAGAAGAGACTTTATATCGACTATTCCGTTTCCTTCCGTAAGAGTGATAGAGCATCTCGCGGAGGCGCTGGATATTCCACGTTCCCCTCTCGTGCAACTGTGACATCTGAATGTAACGCAGGGGGATTTAAATAAATCAATAAAAACAAATAAAAATGTTGTTGCGACGTCACGTTTTTTTTACCGGAAGTGTCGTCATAAAGGAAATACGTCACTTCCAGTCGAAAACTAAAAAAAGAAATTTTCAAATTATTTTCGGTATGACGTCACTTCCGTTCGAAAGATTAACGTTTCGGACCGGGCGTGAAGTTTCCGTCTACAATCAAACAATTGAATCGACAAAGCTGCTCATGGTCATAAACCGCTCGCGCAAACGTTCGCGAATTAAAGAGCGATGTAAGACTAATCCATTCCCGTACAAACTGTGCCAGCGAAGAGAGCGCGGCGAGAGCCCCGAACGTACGGGGAAGATCGCGAAGTACATACGAGTTTGCCCCTACGGTTTATATCCAATTAGTGCCGAGAAGGGTGGAGAAGCCGGGAGTGAAAATTTAGTGGTTCATTAGACTCGTAGGAACAGCCAAAATTCTAAATCCAGACAAATGGCATCTCCGCCTCTCCGTGCATCGCCGTTTGGATTCTCTGTATGGTACAGGTGGCCATTCCGGCCATTAGGAGGAGCGAGCATAGCTAGTAACGGATCGCGTGATTAGATTCGCCCGGGGTTTTCCTTTATACCGATCGACCTCCGCACCCGCAGTCTCTTCTCTCTCTCCTCCAGTCGCTGCTGTAACACCCTCGCTTACGAACATTCTCGCTCCCCTCGTTTATTATACTTTCTCATGCGATGGTACATCCGAGCCGGTTATTATTACAACTGGCACAGTAGATTCTCCCGTAAAGGCTCAGCCCCGCACGAACGTAGGAGCGCTTCGCTTATTCGAGATTCCTCGCCTCTCCGCTGAACCATCGGAGAACTCACCAAAGGTTTCACTGTTCGCGAACCATAGGCCAACGATTATGATATCGCCAACAAGTTTGTCACGTATCGGAGATGCGACGTTAAAAACCCTTCCCCGTAGAGCGCCGTCGTACCGTAGGGCATTAAATCGCGAAAGAGGCGTTGGCCCGAGCAATCCATCACGTTGGGATGACAAGGAATGGAGCCCTCGTGCTTCCGACGTTGCCGCTACTGCAGAAACTCCCGTTGTTCCCAGTGTTTCCACTGGAATCCAACTATCCCTGCCAGGGGCTGGAGTTTCTCGGTGCCATGTATGATGAAGCTGCGCTGCTGCGGGACGAGAGTCACAGATGCTGCCGCGAGTGGGAGAGCGGGACGGATGGAACATGTAGTTTAGCATACACAAGGACTGCAGTCTCACCACAGCGGTGACCCATTCGGCTGTTCAGTTGCCCATGCGGCATGAGGTATACGACCCCCCCGCGCCGCGTCTCCTCGACGATAAACAGTGTACCGAGCGAGGGGCGACGCTGCACAGCTTGATCGTGTGCGCAATCGCGTGTGACGTCGCATAACCGGGGGCATACCGCCAAGGCATCATTGGGATTATCAAATTGACTCAGTTCCAGCGTCAGTAGTAGCGGACAGTTACGACGCGTTGTTAGCCCTGGTAGTTACGACAGGACCAGATCAGCGACAGAGTTCTCACCCCAGTAATTTGGGTCTATGAAAATGATTTCATACTCAGAGCGGACCCTGACCTCAAAACAGATCCGCTGGACCAGCCGCTAATCACGGGTTGAGACTTTTACCGGATTTACTGTTTGATGTGCCAAAAAATGAGCGAGAACAAAGTTTCCAATGCTGATGCTGCTGCTGCTGCTGCGACGTAAAAGATGGGTATTCAAAGTTTGTTCTTTGATGATACCAGACTGTGTATGCACCACCAGCAATTGATCGTGTGCGCAGTCGTTTGCAACGTCGCATAACCAAGCGCATACCGCCGAGGCATCATTGGGATTATCAAATTGACTCAGTCCCAGCGTTACGACGCATTGTTACGAGGCATTGTTAGCCCTGGTAGTTACGCCCGTAGCAGATCAGCCACACAGTTCTCACCCCACTAATTTGCCTCTATGAAAATGATTTCATATTCTCAGCAGACTGCCGCATCAAAACGCAACCGACGCGTCCCAGATCCACTGAAACAGCCGCGAATCACGGGTCTAGGCTTTTACCGGTTTTACTGCTTGATGCGCAAAAAAAAAAAAAAAAAGCGAACGAGAACAAAGTTCCACTGCGACATAGGAGAAGGACGTTGAAAGTTTTCTCTTTGATGATACCAGACTGTGTATGCACTACCAGCAATCCATCATGCCGCGTGTCACAGTGAATTCAGGTATACAACGTGATCGCTACGGTACGCATGGACAGTGGATTTTCGGTTTGGTAGCAGAATGACAATAACGAAAGATAGGTGGGGTTAGATAAAGTGAAAAGCCTCCATGCGGTTTCTGGGTAGAAACTTCGGAGAGTAATCTTTAGGCGGACCGACGATTTTCACAGCGTGTTCGCGGTTTTGTAAGTAAAACGGGGTACGGAAGAGGGGTAGAACAGAGGATGAAGAGAGCGCCGGACAAAGTGGTATAAAACAAGAGTGGAGCGTGTCTCTCATACTCTAGATCGAGTAGAGCCGGCGAGGGGAGAGACGAGCTTTCCCTCCTCCCGACGTGCAGAAACTCCTCATTCGCCAGGCTGTTGCATTGTGTCCCGGCCCGAAGGTTGCATACGTCGGTAGTGTGCGTGAGCTTGCTTGTTCCTTCGATCCGCCGTATAGCCGAGCCAAACCGAGTGCGACTATGTGGACAACCGTCGGGTCTGCTGGAAACCCGCCGCTACGTTGACGAACAATGAACAGCCGGCATGAAGGCTCTCCCGCCATCGGGAGGGTGAACCATCGTGGCCACGAGTCTCCGAACCACGTTCAAACAAATACTACCAGCATGAACGAGGCATCCACCAGACTGGCACGGGGTTGACGGGTTGTGCAGGGTGGGAGGGCCGCGAATACACGGAAAGATGGAGACGAGGCTTACCCGAGCAATGAACGTTTGGACACGCACAAACATCGACCCGAGCTGCAACGAAGCTCGGGCTACGAAAGCTTTTCTATATTGCCCCCCTCCACCCTGCCGCGCAACACCAACCTCTCACCCTCTGAGCTCGTGCGGTGGGTGCGTCAACAAGTGTCTTGGCACCGGTTCTCACGCTCCACTTTCGCCACTTTTTTTTGTATGGTTAATTTATGATCGCGTATCGAGAGACAGCTTCATTGTTCTCGTATGTACGCGGCGGCTTCGCAACCCCAGTGGCAAACAAACGACCGACTATATCGTTTCTTTGTTCTCGAATGTGGGTATTTACCTTGAAAAAATAAATAACCGAACGGGGTTTCGTCGTTGCTTTGTGCTGGCTCGGAGCACCTCGCTGCGTCGGTCTGGCGATTTAGCTCGGCGAATCCATAGATTGTTGTTATTGTGTGATAAGATCCTGGAGGATCCTGTGGGGGAGCTTCGCTGGAACTGATAGCTGTGGGGGTGGACGACGTCGAGGCTTATCCTCTGATTCGAGGCGGACCCAACAGAGTCGTTCGCGGGGATCAACCCGGAAAAAAAACTGGAACGCGTCCAAGACTCCTCCGATTGGCGAGTTTTTATCGCGCGTGCGATACGAATTATCGGTTCGTTATCTTTCGGCCGCTTAATAACAAGCGTCGCTGCTCCAGTTGATACCGACTCGACGGGAGACGTTTCGGATCGCGTTCGCAGTCGACTTACCCCCTTACTGTGTCGCATTCGCACAAGGGCACAGGGAAATTGCGGAAAACCTGGCCATACACAGACGGTTCTTTCCCCAGAGATTGGTGTTCCTACAGGGTAATCACCAAACTCCGAGAAAATTGCCTCCCGCTCCACGATCCGATGCGCCAGCCAGCGCGCGGCCCAGCAGTCACCCATCCAAGTAGGGGAGAGCGGGGCAAAATGGGGCAACGGGGCAAAACGGGGTTTTTGGGCAAAACTAAATTTTCCAATCATTTTTGGATCGGACAAGGGGGCAAAACTGGGCAGAAAAGCCTGATGTATCCGATAGGGCGAATTCGGGCATCCAAAAATTATTGGAAAATGACGTTTTGCCCAAAAACCCCGTTTTGCCCCGTTGCCCCATTTTGCCCCGCTCTACCCTACCGACCGCGAACGGTACTGCTTGACTTTGGGGACCGCCAGAGCCGCACATCAACCGCGCACCTATCGCTGTCGGTGGATCGCGGATATAAAAAGCACAAGGGCTCGTCTAATGTCGTCTCCGACCGTAATTGGATCTATCAATTTTGATGCTCGCCGATGGTAATCGGTGCGAATGGTTCGGAGCTTTGTCGGAACGGCTATCGGTTGCGAGGGCTGATGAGTCGACCGGTGTTCCGGGGGTTTCGCCCCATGCAGGATGCCGCGCGCGGGACAATCGGCTCCGATGAAGTGAAACACGGACAGCGGAATAATGGTCGCTACGATTAAGCACTGACTCGTTTCCGTTCGTTCGACGGCGGCGACTCGGAGGGCCGGAGGGGGACGAAGAGGTGCGCGATTGATTTGATTGTAATTACCTCGATCGATCGGAAGTTTCTTGCTTCAGAATCACCAATCAAGAGGCAACACGGAACAATGAGAGAATTTCATTCCTCCGATCGGGAACGGCGTTTCGGTTCCCATCGGGGACACTGCCGGGCCGCGTGCCGGATTAACCATAGATCAGAATTCTGCCGGTGCTCCCGTTAAATTTCCTGGCAGCTAAACGAGGCTGCGAATAGGCTGGTAACGATGCAGCGGGCGGGGAAGAATCGGGTGAACGAAACACCGAGGCTCCCGATTCGCATTCTCGGGCGATTTTACGGTCAAACACTTGCACGGGGCCATCGAAGCTTTGAACCCCCTCGGTCGGGTTCTCTCTCATCGCACTTTCAATGGCGGGTTCGGGGAGCGCAATCCCGGATGGCGGGAACGGTGGAACGAGGTTCGAACGGTTTTGGTCGAAACTCCCCCGATTAGGTGGAAACTCGATTTTCATCACTTTCACGAATACCGTGAAAACTGTTCGACGTCCATACGTGTGCGTTTTGTTGCTCGCTTATGGGGGCGGATGGGGGGGAATGAAATTTGTTATGCACTCTCTTACCTCGAATGACCACGGCGTTGAACGTCATTGACGCTTGGCCGTGGTGGCGACGCTTTTTCCGATCGAGAGGTCCGCTCTCCACGCGACCTCTGACGCACACGTTATGGTAAAAACGTAAAATAAAAGGGGAAAATATATATGTACGTATCAGGTACCACCGGTGACACTGAATGGAAACTTTATGGCGATCGTGCCTTCGGGAATGAGAAAAACAAATTTGATAAATTTTTGCCTTTTTCACGTTGAGCACACTCGCGCACTTATCCTGTGTGTGTGTGTGTGTGTGTGTGTGTGTGTGTGTGTGTGTGTGTGTTTGGGTGGGTTTGTGTAGGCCGATTCGCACTTTTCGTTGTCAACTTTTGTTGCTGTTGTCGTAGGTCAGGAAACACCTTGCTTACGCTTATAGATGTGTTTACTATAATTCAACGATCACAGTTAAAACATCTACGATGATATATATATAATATATATATATATATATTTTGTTTTATTTGTTTTATATAATTGAATTTGCTTGAAACTTGAACGATTACTAGTAATTGACAGTATTCGATTGGTCGTTGAGTGTGGATCTCTACCTCTCATTCGATCGGATCCGGTGACGTCGAGAATATATAGCTGTATTATCTTTTTCTCTCTTATCATCGAGTTTACATTAAATATTGAAAATTACATTTTTTTTGTTGCTTTTTAATATTTAACAACGAGTAGCACGAACAATGATTTTATTCACTTTGCCACGTATTTATTATTTTTGCTTCTTTTCTTTTTCGTTATCTTCATTTATTATTGGATTATTAAACGTTGAATTATCAGTTAGGATTAATCTTAGATTTTTATAATTCATCCACGAGGGTGGGTTTTCCTTTAATTTGTTTACTCGAAATTTATACGGCGACGTTGAAGATCGTAGAATTTTTAAATTTGAGTCGAGAGAGAAGAGAAGTAAGTTGACGTTTTTCACTATCTATTCCAAAGTCTGTATTTCTAAGTGATTTTTTTTTTTATATTCGCCTCTCCAAACGATATTTTTTTCTCTTTCTTTCTATATTTCAATCTACGAATCTCGACGATCTATTCTCGTGTTTCACGGTTCCGTGACTGTGCACCCTTTGAATCAAAACTCGGGTAAGTCACACCGAACCCTCAAATTTTTTTTTCTCCTCTATCTCTTCCTCTTCGTACGCTTCCTCGTCGACTTTAAAGCACCCTTAAACTTTAATCTTTCTCATTCCTTTCCTTTCTTCCTTCGTTCTCAAGTTTCCCGCGCTCTCCACACCCGGAGCTTTTGCCTTTCCCTTCCGGTCTTCTTCGCTCGCTTCCTCCTCCTCCACTTCTCACTCTCGAGATTTAGGTCGTCGGTACGGGCATCGGACGTTGAAACACTGTAACACGAGACGAGGGCACACACATCCCGCTGCACTTCAGCTATACGCCTTCGCTTCTCTTTCTCCACCCTCCTCCCCCTTCCCCCCCCCCCTCCGCTATCGTACGCCTTGAAGCGATTCAGCGAGAGGGTGAATCACCTGCCGTCGACGCCGGTGGCTCGCGCTAAGGGATCTTCGGGGTTAAGAGCCGAACCTCGTGGACCCTGAACGATCTATACCCTGCTACTCTGACGCCTCCTTCTCCAAACAATTTCTTCACTCAAACTTTACCCTGCATACCGCAGATGGCTCCGGAAGCAACTTTGCCTATAACCCGCATACCTTAATGTTAATCGAGCTGAAGAAGTTTTTCTTAAATGGTGCTCTTATATTTTTTTTATATATATTTTTTTTTATCTGGACTCATCGGGTTTTATCAGATTTGTTTTAGGGTAGTCGGAGCGGTAGAGTTCCGACAAACGTGAGTTTCGGGGAAAAAGTTAAACACTTGTCGATGGGATGAACATCTGAAGAAAATCAACCGTATGGGAGGTGCTGCAAATACTGTTTGTATGTAATAATAAATCCAAAATGGTACTGACCAGTTAACGATAGTAATAATTGTGCAACGAATTACCCGGCAACTTAACTACTTTTTTCATAAGAATGATTCGTTTATTTTTTTGGATACGTATGCATTTTTTTAGAATTTTTGCACGCTGTGAACAAACGCAATTTTCAAAGATTACAAAAAATTCTGGAAATATTCACACGTATTCGGAAAAATAAACGAATCATTTTTGTGAAGGAGAATAGCTAAGTTTCCGGGTAATTTGTTGAATAATGATTTTTATCTGCAATAATAACAAATTGAAATCATTATTTCACAAAAACAATCGTTGCAGCACCTCCCAAATACTTCATTTTTTTCAGATTTTTATCCCATGGAGAAATGTTCGAAATTTTCTCTGAAACGCACGTTTGGCGGGACTTTTAGGAAATCAATTGATAAATATTATCAATTTTTAGGAAATCAATTGAAAAATGTTATCAATTTTTAGAAAATCAATTGAAAAATATTATTCAAATTTAGGAGATTAATCGAAACATAAATGGATAAACAATATTGTGCTAGCCGAGGGCGCTAAGTGTATTCTTTCCCCATTTTCCTCGTTACATTCCGAGCAATAGCGCGAGACCGATTGTTCTTGCGCGATCCGAGTCCCAAAGGAGAGCGCCGGTACGCTTTATCGTCGACTGGATGTGCTACGACCCGCGGTGCAGCAGCGGCAGCGTACCAGCGGAGCGGCGATAGCGTTTCCAAGGAATGGTTGCCAGAGCAAACCCCGAGCTTTATTTATCTCCGCTCTCGCTCTCCAACGATTGTTTAGCACCGCCCAGATATAGAGAACGTGGCTCGGTGGATTATATCGCGGTACTTGTTCCCCTCGATTATCTCACGAGTTTCCCTGAATCCCGCGAAACTCCCGAACAGCGTCCGTCGCGCGCGGTATTAAACGAAAAGGGCTTCCGGCGTTGGATTATTCCCAACCGGATTCTACAACACCGCCCGGGAGGAAAAATATTTCAGATGTCGTCCGCGCCCGAACACACAGCTCGTTTTTTTCCCCCTCGAGACACTATCCGTTTTGTATCTTCAACCTCCCGCGAGCAAATATGCTAATATTTAAACGAAACTCTGTTGCACGCTGAATAACCAAGCGGAGAGTTGCGGAGATGCATTTTTTTTATTTATCCCGTCTCTTCTCTTTTTCAATCTCCTATCAGTGGCGTGAATCGGAGAATTCAGCGGAAGAGGAACGGATAAACCACGAAGGTAAAATATATCTCCGGTTAAAATTAAAATATTTGAAAAAGTATAAATAAGGAAGCTGGAGTAGCGAAGAGCGACGAGTTTGCGGAAATATATATAATTCATGAGACTCGAATTAATTATTCCATCGGCATAATATAAAGACAACCCGTCTCGTTTGCATTCCGACGAATTATTATTTTACGTGGTGGATTTTAACGCACAATGATTATTATGGTTGAGGGACGCTTCGGCGAGCCCGGCTCGGAGACGGAGAGCTCGTGAGAACTCAACATCGGCGAAAGAAGAGGTCGACGCAGCGGCGGAAAAGCTCATGGGGAATATAAGAGTGGGATAACAGACTCTCGACGGTCTCGAAACAGAGCCGGAGACAGAAGTTGCGAAACGAACGAGGCGGCGGACGGTATAAACTCAATTAAAGGACGAACGTCCGCCGCAACGTTTCTCGCTCTCCGGGAGAACTCGACGGTCGACGGCATTGAGAGACTCGTAAACGCAGCCCGAAACTTTGTCGTCGCCATTGGATAACGGAAAATCAACGAATTATACGCGCGTTGGCCGGTAACGAGCCGGAGAGTAATGAAGAATCCAATAATTACGAGTTACTTTGACGAGTTGGAATACAAAAAAAAAAAAAAAGGGTGCGAAACCATCGATTTATAGTGAATTCCGAGACAGTAAGGGATTTTTTTTTTTTTTTTTTTTTTTTTGCCGAACTGGCACGCTCCGGCCGAATCAGTTCGATGTTATTTCAACAATTCGCTCGGGAAGTTCACGGGATCTGTAAAGTAGAAACAGGCAAGTGAGGAAAGAGAGATACTACTAGGAACAGGGGATTGAACCGCATCCGGCGGGGTTGCAAACCACGGGCAGAAGCTGAAGCGTGGGAATGCCATCAATCGCTCGGGCATCCGGTACATCGGTAAACTCTCTGTCTCTCTCTGTCTCGCTCGCTCTGCACTCCGAACTCTCTCGTTTATGCGAATTTATCTCACCTACAACCCTCTCGGCCTTGTTACTTTATAGACGATCGCGTGGGTTTCGTTCGCCCGATAGTATTGATTCCCGCTGGTTGGATCCACATGCACGGTGGCTTGGGGCGTTACAGCCCGCTTTATCGCGGACACCGAAAGATTCGAAAGACTTTCGGTCGAGCTGGATGACCAAAATTAATTTTGGTCATCCCACGTACTCGTAAAATAAAATAAAAATAATTATCGGCTGCCCCTCAAATTTTGACAAGAAACAGATAATTGTTTTACGATTCGTCACTTCTCCGAACTGCCTGCGGCCCGTCAAAGGAGGATTAAATGCTCTGATGGATACTGCAGCGAATACTTGATTCTATTTCTTCATTTTTATTTCTATTTTTTTATTTTATTTTTTTGGTTCCTCGAACGGCTGCGTTCGGCCGATAGTATTGATTTGCGCTGGTTGGATCCACGTGCATGGTGGCTTGCGGCGTAACAGCCCGGTTTATCGCGGACACCGAAAGATTCGAAAGATTTTTGGGCGAGCGGAGATTACTCTTTCGGTCATTCCACGCACTCACAAAAAAAAAAAAAAAAAAAAATTATCGGCTCCCCTTCAAATTTTTACGAGAAACAGACAATTTTTTTTTACGAGAAACTGATTATTTTTTTTACGAGAAACAGACTATTTTTTTTACGTTTCGTCATTTCTTCGAACTGCCTGCGGCCCGTCAAAAGAAGATGAAATGCTCTGATGGATTCTGCATCAAATACTTGATTCCATTTCGTTAGTTCGATTTCTATTTTTATTTTTTTTATTTTTTCTTAGCGGCTTGCAGCGTTACAACTAGTTTTATCGCGGACGCCGAAAGATTCGAAACATTTTTTTGTTCGAGCGGAGATTACATTTTTCGTCATCCCACAAAATCGTAAAAAAAAGAATTTTTTATCGGCTTCTCCTCAAATTTTTACGAGAGACAGATAATTTTTTTTTTTGTTTACATGTCGTTATTTTTCCAAACTGCCTGCGGCTCGTCAAACGAAGATGAAACGCTGCGCCGGATGCCGCATCAAATACTCGATTCGATTTTTCGATTATTTTTACTTGTATTTTTACTTTTTAGTTTCTCGAACGAGGGTACTGCACGGAGAAGAGGCGCGTGGAACCGATGGCTGATGCATATTCCTACTGCTTACAACCCTCTCTACCTCAGTCCGTTCGACCGATAGAATTGATTCTCGCTGGTTGGATTCGCACGCATTACGTTTCCATCCGACCGGTTTTTTTTTATCGCGGACTCCGAAAGATTCTAAACATATGTGGTTGAGCGGACTCTCGGTTATCCCACAAATTCTTAGAAATAAAAATAAAATTAAAAAAAGGATTTTTGCTTCCTCATACAGGAAGCTATATTTCGTGAAAAAAAATTTTTTAGAGATTTTAATGTCAGCGTATTTAGTATTTTTTTATAGGCTCCTAAAATTTTTCCGAAAAACATATTTTTTTTTTGTTTTACTCTTCGTCACTTCTTCGAATTGCCTGCCGCCCGTCAAAAGAAGACAAGACGCTGCGCCGGCTGCCGCATCAAATACTTGATTCGATTTCTTTATGTTTACTTCCATTTTTATTTTTTTCCTCTCCGGAGCGAGCGTACAGCGCGGATGGACGCGCATGGAACCGTTGGCTGATGCATATTCCTACTGCTTTAAAGTGTACTTCTGGCACTTCCGGCAAACGCCTTTGAGGCACGTTCGTCTCCCAAACCGTCCCCGCCGTTTCAACCTCGCCACTTCATACAGCGTTCCAACTCTCGGGTCTCGCCCCCCCCCCCCCCCGCCCATCCCTGCGCGTCCCGAACGGCATCCTTGAGAAATAAACGATAAGACGCGCCAGAACGACGGACCGCACAAGGGAGCAAAGGACAGACACATCCGAACCCTTGAAAAATTCTACCCTCTGTGTAGCCTTCCGACTCGACCCCCCCTCTTCACCCTCCCAATTCGTTCGACGTCGAATATCGAGCGTTTCAACGTTTCACCACGCAATTGTACAAATCTCCCCCCCCCCTCCCTCACCCCCTTCCACCCTCGTGCCATTTACTACCTGAAGCACGAAATACACTTTGCCCTTTTCCCACCTACCGAGCAAAGTGTCTAAATCCACTTGACCGAGAAATTGAAACGTGAATTAATCGTCTCAGATTGGTGGACGTCGCTTCCGTTTTTGCGCTACTGTTTGGACAGCCCTTCCGCCGCGGAGTTTCAGACCCTTACAGCTTCGTCAAATATTTGATCGAACCGCTGCGAGCTGGTCGGTGAGCCCGATGTTTCTGTTAAAGCCCCTAACAAGACGCTGCCGCTCCCTCGGAATCGGCCCGGCGCACCTTCGCGGAAACAAACAATTCGCCGGGGGCGATTTTTTGCGCCCTCAGAAGTGCCCCGTTCGAGCCGGCTTGCCAAACGGCTGATCCGTTGCGATGAAATTTTTGTTTTGTTTTTTTTTTTTTTTTAGGGATGGTAGAGAAGGTCTGCTTTGGGGGTGGGAATTAATAATCGTCCGGAGGAGACGGCGGGCAGCCACATCGTTCGCGAGACCCTTCGAAGAACCCTTAGCGCCGCTCCCCGGCGAGCCCGAAGCCGGTCGGGAAGCTCAGCCACGACCATCGCTCTCTCACGGTCGACTCCTTCTCGCTGATGGATATTCACGAGGAACTACCGATTCGTCGTGATTATCCTCTTGACTCTCTCGTCTTAGTATCCTCCTGCGGAATTATCCGGTCGGTTGTTTCGCCGCACGTATCGACATTGACACGACGCGCACAGACGCTGAGGCGAAACAACGACGGCGTGAGCGCGGACTTCGGGGCGGCGAACTGACGCACCGACATTTCGCGATTTCACCCCCGTACAACCTTTCGCGTATTTTTTTTATATTTTTTTTTACGTTTTTTATCTATAGAAACATTCAATTTTTATTAAGCTTCTTTATACTTTTTTATATTCTTTACTTTTCGGTACGTGAAATCCGACGCGATTACCGATAGGACGAAACTGCATTTAATATTTTTCAAATTTTTTTTTTTTTTTTATTATTTCTGTTATGTTCTCCGTACAAGGGGTTGACCCGGCGTCGGGCCGTAGGCCGTGTAGCACGGCTCTCGCTACTGCCGGCTGGCACAACGTGTACCCTCGCTACTAACGTGATGTCCTCCCTCCAACGAGGAGCCGGACTCCCTACTACCTGCGCGCCCGCCAACCAGACTTCCCCCCACCCCGGCGCAACGCCGATCAACCCCCCTGGCCAGCTCTCCGCATCCGCGTCTCCGTCGACCCCCTTCTCGCGAGATTTCACTGGAAAATTCGCGCATGCGCGCCGCGCCGGGAGACGAAGGGAGGAAAAAACCGTCAGGGCCGTACGTCGAGGCGCGTCGAGTCGCTCGACGTCACCCTCGGCACAACAACTTCGCCGTTTCCTACGTTTTACCCTGAACCCAGTGTGTGACCCACGTATTTTTTTTTCTTTTTTTTTTGCACACCATTCCAAACCCCTCGAGCTTCCTCCTCTCCCTTTTTTTTCCTATCCGCGCCTCCCTCGAACCGTCGTTCTCCTTTTTCATACTCCACCCCCGAGCTCGGAAACGCGCGAGGTATCTCTCCTGAGGAAGCGAACTCCGGCTTTTCTTTTCCTTTCATTGCTTCCTCGTTTTATTTCGTGCTTTGTTTTTTTGTTTTGTTTTCTCAGTCTGTTTTTTTTTTTTTAGTTTGTTTTCAAAACAATTCCTGGGATGTTTGCTCACCGGGAAACCTCTTGCTTTGCCGGGGACGACGCAGTCGAGGGGATGACGCTTCGTGGGTGATTTTTTTTTTTTTTTTTGCTTCAATTTTTCCCTTTATTGTGTCTTCGACCACCGCGCCGGATGTGACTGAGCTTCGCGTACGTATAGATATGTAACCGTGCGATTTTTTTCTTCTTGCGATGTTTGTACGTCGCGGTATGCGAGATGAGTCCATTGGACTCGAGAGTCTCGCGAATCCGCTTCGTGAATGCACTGAGGTCGGGTAAATCGAAGCTACGGGGCTGAGATTCTTTCGACGGGAAAGTTTGCGAGATCGTTGCTTGAACCCTTTCGCTGAGAGGTTCTGCGCAGTTTGTCGAGAGTCCTCGATAAATCAGAGGACGACGGGACCGTGTATAGGATAATATATTTTGCATGTTCCGTGGGGCAATGTAATATCTATGCGTGTCGGAGACGAATATCATTCTGCTGAGTCATCGTAAAAATGATGTATCGCATCGTAGTTTTGCTCAATCGAGAAGAAAAAACATCGCCGGCAATGCATTTACAAAATAGCGAGCACTTGTTCGCTCGTATTAGCTAATGTTTTTCACAATTGGCTGAAGGACTCGGGTAGGGCTATGCCTAGATAGGCCGGCCTAGCCGGCTAATGGATTTTATAGTTTGGCCGGCTGAGCCGTCTTAGCCGGCTAAACTATTTTAGCCGGCTAATCCGTTTTAGCCGGCTAAGCTAAAACAGTCTTGGCATTTTTTAACGAATTTTTATTTTATTTTTTCTAATGTTACCTGCAACGTATACCGAAGTATTTTCGCCCGCTGAATATGAATCCGCCAGCCTTTTTGGCCTAAAGCACAATGCTACATTAAGGGACTCGATTTTATGCACGAAAAATCGTATTTTTGGGATTTAAATGGAAAATATTGAGTTGGGAGTAAAATAATTGTTATATTCGTGATCAGCGGGAAAAAATACGTAGAATATAGCCTTGAATAAAAAAAAATTGATTGAGTAGCGATTTTTCACTTTTTGAGCCACTTTTGGAAAAATGTCGATTTTCGTGATTTTCAAAGGTCGATATCTCGGCTCCCAATGGAGGTACGGAAAATCCGAGGTGCCCATCGTGTTCTACGGGAAAAAATACACAATATAGGGCCTTGTCCGAAGTTTTAGAATCGTTTTATCGCGCCGTTTGAGAACGTTGAAAAACGCAAAAATTGGACTCGAAAGGGTATGCCTTGCAATTTTTTGAAGAACTGGAATATTAAATTCAATGTACAATTGTGATGAAAAATTCATGTTCAGTATCTTAAAAACATTGTAAATACTTTATTTTCAATAATTTACTTTAATTCTACTACGAAAGTATTTTAATTTTAATAGTCTACGTTAATTTCCATGAAAAAGTACATTCATTTTTTCATCATAATTGTACATTGAATGTAATGTACCAATTTCTCCATAAAAACTTCCAGTGCGGTACATTAAATGTACAATTTTTTTTACCCTGTGGTTTTGTACCTTGTTGCACGCCCGCAGAACACGGAATAAACGAATCTATCTATCTATCTACTTCTACTATGTATTCACCTCGAGCATCAAACACCTTCCAGATAAAAATTCCCTCCGCTAATCCTGCCCTCTCCCCTAATTGAAATTCACTTCCGCTCCCGATCGAAATATTTCCCTCAAGCCCTTCACCGTAATTTTCACCCCGTGTCCCTCGACAATTCCAAACTTCCACGGGAACAAACGACGAGCGTACGTCTCGTTTTCTCGTCCCCACGAGAGGTGGATTTGTATCGCCGACGACGCCAGAAAGCTCCAGGAGCGGAAGTTGGGCGTCAGGGGGTTGTTCTCCGTAAAAAGAGACGAACTACAAAGTGAGTAGTTGGTAAGTGGGTTGCGAGAGGCGAGAGAACGGGTTGAACGGGGAGAGTGGCCCGTCGAGTCGCAGAAACGCGGGAAGCGACGAAACGCTGTCGAGTGAGGAACCACGCGCCTTCACCGCACGCCGCTCTCTCCGGCAACCACGACGACGCCATATTGATTTTCCGGAGGGCTTCGGAATCGCGCGCGTTTCGCCTTAATCCCCCGTAAAGTTTCTCACGACTCCGGTGTACTCGTGTCCCTTCGACCCTCGTATTTCGATAAAGCCGTGTTTATGCTCGAGACACCGTTATCCATATCAGAACTTGGACCGTGATAAGCATCGTTACACCGGCGTCTTTGACGATCCGGTGTAAGTACCCAATGCCTGCGATGTTTGTAAAGGCAGCACAGGGCGGCGGAGCCTACGTGTACATGGGATGAATGGGGTAAGTTAGGGTGATATGGCATAATGGGTGATATGGCATAATGGGTGATATGGCCACCCGTAATATCTTTTAACGTAACAAACGAATGGCGCTGCTGTACTGAGAAAAACTTACATATTAAATAGTTCCCAGGGGGGACGTCTACATTTTACAGTTACGACAATGACCAAAAATTATAGTTGCAACTATAATTATAGTTTAATCAATTGAGTATATACTATCACAAACTATCTATATGGACGTTCCCCCTGGGAACTATTCGCTATAGTAGGAAATACCATCCTTTTTTTAAGTGCGTTTGCACAGTTTTTAGCATATGTGGATACAATATGATTTCACCGAATCTATAAGCTTGCATGTGCAAGGGTGAATACGCTATGCCATGTGGCATTATCCTTCGCAATTTCCGGATGATATGGCCAGTAAAACCATTTTCTTTTTCGTTTGGCTTCTGAAACATTTGACGGAGGTTTAAGAACTTTTCGCAGATATTATGGTAAAGATTCTTGGCAAATCTGAGACTTTTCTTCATAGGTGGCGCACCAGTGCCCTACCACTATGTGCTATGGTATTTTTTCTTAGATAATCGGTTGTTTTTACTAGATCCTTCTCTGAGTGTGTAGTTCATATGGACAACATAAAATATACTAAGACATATTTTGTGCGGTCCTTCTATGCTCTTCTAGGTCTAACTGACTACCATTACATGATCGACAATATTCATGTATCGAGCTGCGATTAAATCACGCATCAAAAATATCGAAAGTTCTGAGTTACGTTTAAAATTTAAAGGTTTTTTTTTTAAACTTAAACCTCAAATTTTCATTGTTTAAAAAAACATTGCCATATCACCCCGACTTACCCTACGTGGACCGGGCCATATTCACCACTTTTATCCTACACATATTGATTCGTCCGAAAGCAGGTTGGTCGGAAAAAGTTTTGCGCTTTGACTATTCCGGAAACTTTATTCCCTCACTCATCGAAATTATCGGGGGAAATATAGACATAGGTAACTGGCGATAGGCAGAATATAGACGTAGATAATTGGCGACGCCGAGAGGCGACGAAGGTTTATTTTTTTTTTCAATTGCGCGTTCGCGGAAGGCTAATATTGAATATCGCGAATGGTAGAGAAAGGGATAAGTGGAATTCTTTATTTCAATAGAAGCTCTACATTATCATGTCTATAGATGTTACTGCGAGGCAATTCGGACGGTAATTTTCTATGAATTCCGGTAAACTCGGTTTATAGAGTGTGTCAGGATAAACATTTGTTGACCACATGTTTTTATTTTTTTGAAAAAAAAGTTTTCTCTAAAATTTATATTTTTATGTATTTTTTCATTGATTCTTTTTTTCAATTTTTTTGGATTGCTCCACTGGGTTTCGGCCTTGAGGGTGCTTGAGGATAGCAACCCGCTGTTAACCACCCTTCGTCGAGGGCGCGCGCTCCCTCGCAGTTTTACAGCACAAGCTTTGCATTATCGTGTCTATAGACGTTACTTCGAACCAATTCTGATGAAAATTTTCTATGAATTCCTATGAACTCGGTTTATAATGTGCCCCAAGATAAATATTTGTTGTTGTTGTCCACGTGTTTTTATATTTTGGAAAAAAATGGTTTTCTCGAAAATTTCGAATTTCATGTATTTTTTCATTGATTATTTTTGATTGAATTTTCTGGATTGCTCCACTGAGTTTTGGCCTTGAGGGTGCGTGAGGATAGCAACCCGTTGTTAACCACCCTTCGCCGAGGGCGCGCGCTGGCTCGCAGCTTTATAGCACAAGCTCTGCATTATCGTCTCTATAGATGTTACTTCGAATCAATTCTGATGAAAATTTTCTATAAATTCCTGTGAACTCGGCTTGTAATGTGCCCCAAGATAAATATTTGTTCTCCACGTGTTTTTATTTTTTCAAAAAAAGGGTTTTCTCGAAAATTTCGAGTTTCATGTATTTTTTCATTGATTATTTTTTATTGAGTTTTCTGGATTACTCCACTGAATTTCGGCCTTGGGGGTGCGTGAGGATAGCATCCCGTTGTTAACGACCCTTCGTCGGGGGCGCGCGCTGCCTCGCGGCTTTATAATGCAATACTGCGAGTTGCCTCGATCGGGGCTGTTCCTGCGCCGTAAGTTCGTTCGGAACTGTGATAGAACGAGCCACGAGCTTCGGCGGAGATCTAGGGGGGTTGATGAGAGCGCGGCGCGACCACCGTCGTCGTCGTTCCGCCACTGAAATCCCCTTCGCCCTCTATATCCATCGTTTTCTCTCGGCTCGACTCGAGCAAACCCGTGATACCTCGGAGGAATATTCGACCGGGTCGCCCTCGTCTCCCCGCCTTCCGACACGCCGTTATGATTCTCCCCCGCTGGTTAACTCTTTGAGGATTATAAAAATTCCACTGCGAACCGATTAATTCATCAACTCGCCTCGCGATATCGACCCCGTCTCGTCTGACTACGAACAAGGCTGCTCCACTACCGACTTCAGCACGATGTGACGTGCTTCCAAATTTTACCGCCCGAATGGACAAAATTACATTAAAAAAACATACAAAAGTTACACTCGAACCATCTTTATCCACCCGTAAAGACGTAAAGAATTGATTTCGATCGAAGTATAATCAACCCCTAGTTGACGTGCCACGACACTATGTCGAAACAGGTTGAAATGCGATATTTCCACTGTTGACCTTTTGTCCGTGCCGTAATTGGCTGATTTCGTATGGACAAGTACGCTCCACGTAAAGTGAGCCGAAGACACATCGTGTGTTCCTTGATTCATCCGTTTCTGTCGTAGTCTACATTTGTGATGAATTCCAAATGCATTTGCTACCTGCCATACATGTTTGTTACCCACTTTCCTTCGTGACTTAATTCACAGGTTTTGTCACTGGCTGCATTCGAGATACGTTCCAGAGACAAATTACAAACTTTCCCAGTAGCGTTACTTCCGGTTTGAAAACATTAATTTGAAACCGGAAGTGACGTCTGGCCAAAAGTCATTTCCGGTTGAAAACTGAGATTTTCAAACCGGAAGTGACGTTTTTCCGTACGATGTCACTTCCGGTTGAAAAGCGATATTTTCAAACCGGAAGTGACGTTTTTCCGTACGATGTCACTTCCGGTTGAAAAGCGATATTTTCAAACCGGAAGTGATTTTTTCCATAAGATGTCACTTTCGGTTTCAAAGTGCGGTTTTCAAACCGGAAGTGACATTATCCCGTATAACGTCACTTTCGGTTTCAGAGTGAGGTTTTCAAACCGGAAGTGACATTATCCCGTGTGGCATAACTTTCGGTTTCAAAGTGAGGTTTTCAAACCGGAAGTGACATTATCCCGTACGACGTCACTTTCGGTTTCACAGTGAGGTTTTCAAACCGGAAGTGACGTTGTCGAAAATACTTTTAATCACTCAGCCGAACCAGCGTCAGCGCTTCGCGGAGAGAATTTTTTTTCTTTTCTTTTCCACCCAGTGACTGGATTTCCGTTTTTATCATCCACGAACGTTTCCCTCGGTGTTGCAGCTCGGGGAGCGAAGGGATAAGGCGCGGTATGTTATCCGACAAGCGTACGTACACGTATACGCGATAACACGGGATCCAGCGAGGGCGTGAGCTACGTGCACTGGCTTCGCGATATTGCGAGGAGCGTTTTACGTCGCTCCAACGTTTTCATTTTGACTCCGGCTAAACGGTTATTCGTAGCGCGAGGCGGGAAGATTCAGCAACAAAAGCAGCGGCAGCGAAGCATCTTCGCCGCTACGTGACGCGAGCTAAAGTTCTCAATTACTGCATCCCTCGGTTTCCCAATGAGGTAGAGTGTCCGACACGAGCACGTAGAGACTGATGTGCTCACGAGACCGTGAGCCAGTATTTTTTTTTTCTGTCGCAAGTCCATTGAACGACTCGTCGAAAGCTCTCGGCTGAAGCGGCAAATAAATCCCGTTGTACTTTTCACCTTCCATTAACAACATCTCGTGATATTTTAAAGTTCGTTGATTAAACCCCAAACTCTCGTATATCATAGTCGCACGAGCGGGCGGTATTGCAAACTACGACATGTCGTCGACTCTAACGTCAAAACTACGACGAAAGACTCCTTGAGACAGTTCCGCGAAAGTGGCAAGGCGTCATGACGTTATTGCAAACTCTTACGCCCCCTTCCCCGTCATTCTTGTGTCAAGCTTTTCATTTCGGGCTGACTTAATAGAGCTTCGAGGTAGCGCATTACCCCACGATGGCGGTTTTTACCTACTCCATATACGAGAGTAAGTTGGAGCCGATGTGATACGTAGGGGAATGTTCATGGTTTTTTTTCTTATGAAGGTGTCTTCTTGTATTATTTTATCAAAAATAAAATCGACCTGAATTCTATCGATAAATCAACCGGTTATTATTGTTATCATTTTTATCATTAATCTGAGCTGGGCGAAGTACCAGAAAGTTTCAAGTATAAAGTCCGAAGTATCAAGTATCACTTGATGCATTAGGTACTTTTTGTATTTGAAAAATGTCTCAAGTACTTTTCGCGTGGCTTCCTCATTTATTACCGTTTTGCGCATTGCAAAATTGTAATAAATGAGGAAGCCGTGTACAAATGATTGTGCACCTTTTTTTCATAATATAAAATAATGTTTACATTTCATTAAAAAATGCATAACATTTTTTTGAAAAATATTTTATTTAATAAAAATAAACGAAAAGGGAAGCCTTGTCGTTTTTTGAGGAAATTTTTTAAATACATTTTTTAAATAATACTTATTGAAAAGATTAGACCGATAATCACATAGTAATAGAAACACGATGTCATACTACCCATAGAGTATCCGTAATGCAAGCATGTACTCAAAAAGTACTTGTGTACTTCAAGTACGTGCTTGAATTACCAAGCAAGTACCCGGTACCTCAAGTACTGCCCAGCTCTGTTATCAATAAGATGTAGGTCGTTGTTTATTAGGGACAAGAGGATAGCAAAATAGATTTTATTTACGAACTCAGACGGCAAAGTTGTTAGATCGATGCCGACCTCGAGTACAATATGTGTCGTGCGGTTTGGAGACCCGAGTCATCGAGCACGCTCGGATATAGCCGGCCGCGCGGATTCATCGATGCTGAACCCCGAAAACTGGGTCCACCAGCCGGGGTCACGTAGTACTATATACGATTTGATAAAACTATATTTCGTACTACGGACAGGCGTTTGCCTCGTTAGGGGTGAATTGTCTCTACGGTGGAATGTTCGACGAACGATGAAGCGGAAGGGGGGGGGAGGGGAGGGGAGACGGGAGGGGGATGCACGTACCGGGTGTGCGATGAAACTTTGTGCGGCCAGATATATATATCTCTCTCGGTCTCTCCGGTACGAAGCGGGTGTGTAATCTAACGTCATAACTCGTCGAACTAGGTGAAACGTACTATGAAGAACCGAGTCATCCGTTTAGAAATTCTCCCGATCTAATTTCAATAGAGCCCTACGACCTCCGAGTGTTTTTGGATGGAGAAGAAATCACAGAAAAATCGACGTTGCAGGGGGACGAATAAAAACAGAAGCTCACCGTAAATCGATTATCCGCTTCGGTAAGCGGTCGATTTAATAACATTTTTTTGTCGTCCCGGTTCTCAGAGTATATGTGTAGATAATTCAGATAGTTTTTTTTTCAGGTTCTACCGGCAGCCTCAGTATTCCAACTGTTTTTTGTTTACTCGAAGCGACAAACCGACGAAACATGACACTGTAAAAATATTGAAAAAGAAATTTAACAACACGTTTCACGAGAAATGTTAGGATAAGCCATGGATCGAATGAAAATTCTCAATTCAGAAGCTCACCGTAAATCGATTACTCGCTTCTATAAATGATCGATTTTAGATCTTTTTTTTTGTCGTCGATATTCTCAAAGATTCTCAAAGATTCCACCGGCAGCCTCAGCATTCAAATTTTGTTTTTAAACCTAAAATCAGAAACTGATGGAACACGATATTGTAAAACAATTGAAAAAATAATAAGAATCTGATAGAATGCTTTATAAAAAATGTTATAAAAAATGCTCGCGATAATGCTTATATTTACCCAACAGTTTCCATCGGCAGCCTAGGCGTTCGAATTATTTTTTATTTTTTATCTTGAGGTGAGAAAACAGATGAAACATGGTATTGTAAAACGATTGAGAAAAATCTGTCAGAACGCTTCACGGAAAAAGTTGTAATAAATACTCACGATGAAGCTTATATGGAATCAGTGCAATTTTTTTTTTCCAACAGTTTCCATCAGTATATCAATCTATACTATGCTGGTTGCAGACCCACTTCAGCTGTACTATAGCTACGCTACAGTATTCCAGCGGTAAGCGGGGATATTTAGAATTGTACTTGACGAGTATCGATGGGCTTCCGTCGAAGTACACTATTACAGAATTCTCTTCCTCCGCTCGAGCGCCGTTGCCGATTTCTCTCGAGACTCGACCGGACCTACGATACGGTGGAAGAAGCAAGAACAGCCCGTGTCACGGGCTCTCCCTCTCGCGCAGCGACCGAGAGAGCTCCGCTGGTGGAAGAATGGCACTTTTTTTATTTTTCGTTTTTTTTTTTTGCGCCGATTTGTTATCGCACGATTGAACGTGCTCACGTCAATTGCTCCAATATTCTTCGATAGAGACGGCGAAAAATAAACCTGGAATGACGGTGGAATAAATCACTGGGTCGAAACCGGGTGAAAAACGTTGTTACGTTCTGCCTTTACAATTTGCCCGTATCCATGCGACACTTATACGACCTGTCGTATGAATTTGAGAGACGCTTTATCATCGGGAATATTTTTTACACGCGATTACATATTTTTGTTCCAAGCCGCGTCCTTTATGAGGGAATTTATGAGAGCTTTCGGGAGCCTCAGCGAGACGAATGATACTCAATGGGCCATCCAATTAAAAGTTGTCGTTGAAGGGCTCTTTGACCGCCGGTACATGGACAACCGCCCAGCGTCAAACGACTACGTCCTTTCGCTGAACCATGTGTGTGTTTTCATGCGCATTTTCATTCTGCGCGAGCGACGCGATAATTAAATAGGCACGACTTTGGCGCAGGTTGGGACGACATCGCTCGGGCGAGAGCTCGTTAGCTTCGCGAGCGTTATAAATAATGAATAATACAAAAAGCGAGGAACCAATCAGTATGTGGCAGTCCGACAACTCCAAGGTAGGTGTGACACTGGCCTGCATTGTCGGCACATTTACATCTCTGCCATTTACAACTCTACCAGATAACAACTCTACTTAAAAAGATAGCTCTAACAACTCTACCAGAAAACATCTCTACCATATTACAACTCTACCGTATTAGAACTCTATCAGAAAGTAAAAAAACTCTACCGTATTAGAACTGTATCAGAAAGTAAAAAAACTCTACCGTATTAGAACTCTATCAGAAAGTAAAAAAACTCTACCGTATTAGAACTCTATCAGAAAGTAAAAAAACTCTACCGTATTAGAACTCTATCAGAAAGTAAAAAAACTCTACCGGATTTGAAGTAAAATTCTACCGGAATTTAAATAAAACTCTACCGGAATACAAGGCTACCGTCCAGCCTTGTATTCCGGTAGAGTTTCATTGTAATTCCGGTAGAGTTGTATTTCAAGAACGGCCGAGTTTTTTTGTCTTTCTGGTAGAGATTTTTATGAAATATGAGGTCTAATACGGTAGAGTTGTAATATGGTAGATATGTTTTCTGGTGGAGTTGCTTGGAGAGAGATGTTTTCTGGTCGAGTTGTGAGTGGTAGAGATGTAAATGTGCTGCATTTTCGACGGTGTCGCATGCAATGTTGCATTTTATTTTTCCCAGTCATAAACTGAACAAACAAAATATTCCTGCGATTTGTATGCAATTGTATGCAAAGCTGGCCACCGAAGTGGCGCGGTATTCGGAACGAGGATTATCAACCCGAAGCGACACTTTTCTGGTTTGTTTGTTCCCGAGAGATACGCGAGACTGGAGGATAGGAGAAAACCTTATCTCCAGAATGATAGAGTTGGATTTTCTTTTGTATTTCTAGAATTTCATCCCTAGCCGAGAAAGGGAGAAAGAAGAAGGGATGGACCGGCTCAGAAACGTACCCGCCGGAGAAGTGGATCGTAAATCCATCCGACTATTATTTATTGATACGGCTTGAAGGTTCGGTAAGCCGAACGGATGAAGGAATCGCAGAGCCTCTGGATTCGAGGTAGAAAACTCCGACACACTCGATGCTCGCGAGTCCCTTTACTCGCCCCTGCTATCCACTGTTGCGGTATTCAGGCTCGACGATTTTTCTTCGAGGTACGCCCTAACATTTTTTTTTGTTCCGATATAAGAGGCAGTGAAGTGCCATGTAAAGTGAATAAATGATTCTGATATCATCTCGCCCGGCGCTTTCGGACGGCCCGTCAAGCTTGGAGGTGCTTTAAGAGGCAGTGAAGCGTCATGTAAAGTGAACAAATGATTCCGATATGGCTGAAGGACTGCGGTGATGGTTGGATATAGGCAATATGCAATATCTAAATCTGGGACTTTCTGCCATAGGTCGCGCTCTAGTTGCCATGAGTTATGGTAATTTTTCTTAGATGACCGGTAGTTTTTATTATACCTTCTCTCAGTGTTCATAGCGTATGCGAGTGGAATTTGAAAAACTCAAATCCCATATAGCACACGGAACCGGAATTCGGAAATCATAAATCAATCCCACATGCTATATTCTCGAGATTACGGCGTTCGTAGCGTATGCGAGTGGAATTTGAAAATCTTAAATCATTCCGATATGCTATATTTTCAAGATTTCGGAGTTCATAGCGTATGGGAGTGAATTTCGAAAAACCCAAATCCCATATAGCACACGGGAGCGGAATTCGGAAATCATAAATCAATTCCATATGCTATATTCTCGAGATTTCGTCGTTCGTAGCGTATGCGAGTGGAATTTGAAAATCTTAAATCACACCGATGTGCTATATTCTCGAGATTTCGGAGTTCATAGCATATGGGGGTGACTTTCGAAAAACCCAAATCCCGTATAGCACACGGGAGCGGAATTCGGAAATCATAAATCAATTCCATATCCTATATTCTCGAGATTTCGGAGTTCATAGCGTATGGGAGTGAATTTATTAGTCTTATCGCTACACGTTTGGTATTATAGCACACGATATCGTCACCGGTATGTTCTCTTATCATTCGAGTCGACCATTTAAATACAATCCTGGACTGAAATGGATGAACAGAAACGGGGTACGAAGAGCCAAAGACGAAAGGAGGATTGTTCCGATTTCAAACTCAGGCTGCGATATAAGAGGCAGTGAAGTGCCATGTACAGTGAACAAATGATTCCGATATTATCTTACCGGCACTTTCGGACGGCCCATCAAGCTTCGAGTCGCTTGGCAGCGAACTGCCAAGTAAAGTGACCAAATGATCCGGATATTATCTCACCGGCGCTTTTGCACGGTCCGTCAAGCTCGCTGTAAGTCCGTCTTATCGCTACATTTGTTACTGTCGTCGTACCGCCACACTTTTAGTATGACACGCGATATCGTTACCCGTACGTTTTTATCATGCGAGTCGTCAACTCACGTGCAATCCCGGACCGGAGTGGATGAATGGAAGAATACGGGATACGAAGAGTCAGAGACGACAGGAGGATTGCCCCGATTTAAAACTCCGGCCACCGCGGGCAAACAAAATTTGAATACGCTCCGCGGTGAGAGGCGAGAGCCAGAGTGGGTCGAATCTGCACAAACGTTTGTCCATCCACACAGCACCAACGGACATTCGCACGAGGATTCGGAATTTGCGGATTTTCTTGCGGCCAATTCCATTTACAAACACGCAAACAGAAAACACATATATTTTTCTTCTGAATTATAAATTGGGTCGAAGTGAAACATTGATATTTCCCAGTAGCAATGGTGAATGCGCTGTATTAGCCTCGGTAACACATTGTCCGGTGGTATTGCGTGTATAACATGTAACATTTTTATTTATTTTTTCCCCCTCGGGCCATTGATCGAAGTCCATCGGCCCTGAAATTTCCCATTTGCACATTATATTGTGAAAATTTATATTTATTTTAGCTGGTTCAAACATCTGATGAGGGTTGAAATATGAGGATTTAAATTACGGTGTATTTGGACATTAAATGGTGAAAATTCACAACAATTGCAAATAGTTCAAATATGATGAAGGTTGAAACATGAGGATTTTAATTACGGTGGATTTGGACATTAAATTGTGAGAAGAGATAATTATTGCAACGATTTAAAATATGATAAGAGTTGAAATATGAAGATTTAAATAACGGTGGTTTCCGTCGTATACGGCAAAGCGGTGAGTAGAGTGGCTGTTTCATTTAAGATTTTTTTGCAAAAAAACTAAAAAAAAACACGTAGTAAATTACTAGACGAGGGATCCGCTTAACTCGCGAGGGCACATAAAGTCCTCGGAGGAACTAGGATTTTTCGCGTGAAAGGGGTTGGCGCGTACACGCAGAAGTGGAAGAGAAGCGGGGGTGAGGAAAAGGGAGCCGAATAAATTAAAAGAGCAAGAATTAACTACCCGTCGGGCAGGTACGGCGAGCGGTCTGGGCGAGCAATAGAAGAAGAAGCTGAGAGATTGAGGAGACCTGGAGATATATGTGGCAGGGAGGGTGGGGGTGGGGGCGTC
Source organism: Ichneumon xanthorius (assembly GCA_917499995.1). Taxonomy (NCBI): domain Eukaryota; kingdom Metazoa; phylum Arthropoda; class Insecta; order Hymenoptera; family Ichneumonidae; genus Ichneumon; species Ichneumon xanthorius. The sequence continues at coordinate 5,600,828 of OU824211.1, read as the reverse complement.
GTCTAGCTGAAGATTTAGGGGCTAAAAACGAAAAAAAGAAAAAAAAATTAACGGTTCGCGGAAGCAGTCTCATTCATGGGAGGACCGGACGTTTTATTATGCAACCCTGCTGACCCTTTTCAGATAGTGAAAAGGGACTGAAAAAAAAACGTACGACATATTCTGGAAATTTGTGCAAACGAGGTCGTTGTCCAACGCGCCCTTCCTTGTAGACTTAAAGCTGAATTTATAATCCAAATTAATTTAGGGAAGTCTGGTCACGCTGTCGAATTAAAAAGAAATGTCAGTTTCAAATTTCAACACGAAACGTTTGTAAGGTGAACGAACGGAGAATCAGCCAAGTCAGTTATCATCACCGTGAGAACAGGGTATGAACCCTCATTTATCAGAGTAACGTAGCCCTGAGAAAATTGGTTGAAAGTAGTAACGGCTCTTCGGGTTACTCATCTCGAATACGTTTTTTGTCGCCGTCCTGCGGAGGCAGAACGACGGTCGCTAAAGTGGCGGTAGATCAGCGGAAAGCGCGGAAACCCCGCTGGTGTAATTACGCGATAGCTCGACCATCCCGATTACGGAGGGTTGCTCGGGATACCCGAAAAAAAAAAAATAGTGACGAGATACAGAAAGGGAAAACGAAGGAGACACAAGCCCTCCAGGAAGCATTAGCGATACTCGTTGGTCTGTGGCTAAAAGCTTCCTGAAAATACGAGTATAATGTTGATTGGGCAGAATGGTGGGATATTCGTTTAGGTGACTCGCCGAATAAGTGATAAATGGGCATACAAGTGGGTATGCTGGAGGGTCAGTGAATCGATCCTGGGAACTTTCATACTTCTCAGGGTCGAATTTTAAGACGTTGGTGTGAACTTAAAGCTGTCCTTACGGTACAGTCAGGTCGATCGAGTATCAAACAAAATAAGAAATTATATGAACATATTTTAAAGGGATCATTAGGGCGAACTGAAGTGGACCTAAACGAAAAGGTTTTTACTTTACGTAGAGAAACATGTAAAATAATGAATTTACATACAAATTGCTCATTTTACGCCAATAAATACACGAGCATATTTTTACGCGATTTTTGTTAAGTCAAATTTATCATTTTCATTCGATTTTGACGAGTGAAAGCTCATTTTGTTTCGCGATAGACACTCTACGAATTCACCGGAAAAGATTAATGATAATATTCATCGTTTATAAATTAGAGTAATTTGTTTATGGAAAAAAGCAGAGCGTTTAGTACGACGTTAACTAAACTTTTCTTCTGATTGAGAATCTAAACGAAGCAAATTAAAATAAAGTAGAAATTCTTTAATCCACCTTAGGTCGCGAAAATTTATCATTCAAAATGTGTAGAAACAACTTTTGAAATCTACGTACTCAATTGCATTGACTGTACCGCACGGACTATCTTGAGATCGAACTTAAGACCGAAGTTTGGGCCAAACTTCATTGCGTCCTTGAAATATATCGTAACGTCGATCTTCAGTCTTGAACTTAAGATTGAATTTTAATGCTTTTCGAACCTGCGTTCGAACTTGATTGCGTGCTTAAATTCAAACTTAAGCACGAAACCAATTTCGAACTTAAGATAGATTTTAAGCACGCAATGAAGTTTGGGCCAGACTTCAATCTTAAACTTCATCTTAAGTTCACACAAACGTCTTAAAAAATCGACCCTCAGAGTCAAAAAAATACACCATGATAATTGTTAAATGTATGATTTAATCATTTTTTGTTTTTTTACGGAGAGCATCGGTGACAAAAATACCATACATTTTTTTCCATTCCATCCATTCCCGAGACACGATAAAGGAGAATCGAAGATCGCAAAGACACTCGGAGTAAATCGATAATCGGAGGGATTCCTATATCCGTATGTGCGAGAGACCGTATAGGGAATGAGACGAGTTGGATTGCCGGAAGCACGGGGTCGAGAACAGCCGCGTTTTCGAGGAGTCGAGTGGGGACGCTGCTGCGACAGGGGAAAGCACTTAAAAGCCCTCGAAAGCGGAGTACCAGGTTCGTCGGAGGCGGTGATAGAAGCGCGAGTTCGTGAAAAAAGCGAGCTAGAAAAATAAGGAACGCACATGGATAGAGTAGAAACGTTTCGAAACGTTTCGAAAAATTGTCTAGTCTGTACCGAGGACACCGGCGAGACAAGTAATATGTCTGGGATCGGAGATTGTGAGAATCGAACTGCTTCCAGTTCGGTTCTTTGCACATCTTTGTTACACCAAAACCCAACTGCGATTTTGTTTCTTCACATAAATCTACTTGCCAGACCGTCTTTCCTCGGAGCTTACGATGACCCTGAAGATATCTGCACGACATCAAATTTCATCTTTGGCAAGTCTCCATTAATGCACAGCTTTAGGAAAAAAAAATTGTTCACTTGTAGAATTTTATTCTCCAAGTGAACTTTCCCGAGGAAAGTTTGCTTCACTGATAAAAAATACGGTTGAATCAACTAAGATTCGGGCGGGGACGTTCAACTAAATATTTTGTTGGTACAGCTAAAAAAATTGGTTAGTTCAACAATTTGTTGGGTGATTTCACCAAAATATTTATGAGTCATTAAAATATTTTGTCCGACCGACTAAATATTCATTTGAACGTCCCTGCCCGAATCTTAGTCATTCAACTGTACTTTTTTGTCAGTGTTGATGCAAAACACAGCCATTATAACTGGACGAAATTTAGTCCCACGCAGATATCGCCGTCGTTTACGAAATCTTCTCGAAACCTGCCATTTGATCTTACCATCTTTTTGGATCATTCGGATCATTTGATCCGTGCAAGTACTTTTATCCGTCTGCACATACCGTACCCTTATCCACTTGCCAGCGTGCATTTTACTCCTCTATTTCCATTCGCTCTTATATTTTCCGCAGGCAAAGTTTTCCTTTTCGAACGGACGACGGAGCCCGCACCCGCCGAGAACGTCGAAGTGGAGATAGAATTCAAAATTCGACATTGACGGGACAGGGACGTTTGTATCTGTCTTGGTGTCTGACGCCGATCGGCTGTTTCCACTTGCGACTGTCCTTCCCGGCCGCGCCGCTCCTGTTCGTTTTCGAATCTCGCTCGACTTCTTCGCACATCGTCCCGCCGTACTCCACTTCTCTAACATACGATTCCGCCGTTGCGACCTCCCTCCGAGTCGCGATTGCCTTCGGATAGGTGTGCTGAGGAAGAAAATAGAAAATAAAAGAAAGGCAACAAAAAAAAAAAAAAAAGAAAAATAAGGAAGGAAGGAATAAAAAGTGGAGAGAAGCCTGCGGGAGTCCCGCGGGAGTTTGGCTTCCTCGGCGAGGAAGCGTACGACCCGAAGGGAAGATTCGCAGACCCCGTGCCCGCGTCGTGCGACGAAGAGGCGGGAGAGGTGGAGCGAATCGTTCTCACTGGCGCTTACAGAAGGACGAGCACTGAGTGACTCGCCGTGTCCCCGACTCTCCTCACTCAGCCCTCACTTCCACGATCCGTCTCACTCGCTCGGACTTTTTACTTTTTTTTTTTTCCTCCCCCCTCTCTTTCTTCTCGCACTGGTCTTTTCTCCGGGGAATCCGCTTCGAGGCTTCGAGGTATCGATCACTTTCTACTCGTCGTCGTCGTTGCCGCTCTCGCGCACCGCACGCCGAATATAACTCGAATCCTCGGGGGCTCAAGCTCAAATCTCTTTTTCATTCGTGCCCCTCATTCAACAGACTCGGGCACGTCCCATTTCACCCTCTCGCAGAGTGAGTTTAGCCCCGACTAAGGACGAATCGACGGGCTGCACTACTTTCGGAGATTTTTCTAACGAAGAATTTTCCGCGTTGACGATTCAATCTCTTCCTCGACCCCTCGATTTCGAAGCCTCTTTCCGGTCGAAGGAAGTTACTATTTTTCTCGATCACTCGACGCTTCCAAATTAAATTACAAGAGGCAATTATACAAAATATAAGAGTAAAGAAAAATTACTGTGGTCTCCACTTCTTCGAAAATTAAGGGGTTGCGGAAACTTAATCGTGTGGTTTATTTTATAAGGAATGGGATATTTTGTACTTCGTTGTGCAGGAACGACAACCTCAAAACTAAAGGCTGTGCTTGGTCACATTAGAGACTTACATAGAAAATGGAAGGGAGATTTTTCTAACGGAGAACTTTCCGCGTTGACTATTCAATCTTATCCTGGACCCTCGAAGTTCGAAGCCTCTTTCCGGTCGAAGGAAGTTACTATTTTTCTCCATCACTCGACACTTCCAAATTCAATTAAAAAAAGTCAATTATACAAAATATACGAGTAAAGAAAAATTGTCCTAGTCTCCACTTCATCGAAAATTAAGGGGTTGCGGAAACTTACTCGTATAATTTATTCTACAATGAATGGGACATTTCTTGCTTCGCTGCGGAGGAAAGGCATATTTAAAGGCAAGGAGATTTTTCTAGCGATGAAATTCTCCGCGGTGACGATTCAATCTCCTCTTTAATCCTTGAAGTTCGAAGCCTCGTGTCAGTCGAACTAGATAGTAATTTTTCTCGATCACTCGACACTCTTCCGAATCAAAAGTTTTAAAAAATCTTCCCTGATTTTCTCTTCATCGAACATTAAGGGGTTGCGGAAACTTATTCGTATAAATTATTCCATAAGGAATGTACCATTTCTTGCTTCGCCGCGCAGGAAAGGAAACTTTAAGACTACAGGCTGCAAGTTTAAGATAACAGGCTACAACTTTACGACTACTTGGTCGCATTAGAAATTTACAGAAAAAGTGGAATGGAGCTTTTTTCTAACGATGAATTTTGCACTTTGACGATTCAAACTCTTTTTCAACCCCCAAAATTCGTCTCGTTCCGATCGAACGAAATAGTAATTTTTATCGATCACTCAATACCCTTCCGAATGAAGACTTAAAAAATAAAGTCAGTTATACAAAATAATATACGCCTAAAAAAATTAACATTTTCCCTGGTCTCCTCTGCGTCGAACATTGAGGGGTTGCAGAAACTTACTCGTATAATTTATTCTGTAAGGTATGGGATATTTATTGCGTCGCTGCGCAGGAACGACAACTTCAAAACTACAACTTTAAGACTACTTGGTCACCTTAGAGATTTACAGAAAAAGTGGAATGGAGCTTTTTTCTAACGATGAATTTTGCACTTTGACGATTCAAACTCTTTTTCAACCCCCAAAATTCGTCTCGTTCCGATCGAACGAAATAGTAATTTTTATCGATCACTCAATATCCTTCCGACTGAAAAGTTAAAAAGTAAAGTCAGTTATACAAAATAATATGCGCCTAAAAAAATAAACATTTTCCGTGGTCGCCTCTGCGTCGAACATTAAGGGGTGGCAGAAACTTACTCGTATAATTTATTCTGTAAGGAATGGGATATTTATTGCGTCGCTGCGCAGGAACGACAACTTCAAAACTACATTCTGTACTCGGTCGCATTAGAGATTTACAGAAAGTGGAAGGGAAAACCCAACTCGGCGAGCGAAATTCTGAGTTTGCCGGCTAACTTTTCCCGCGATACGCTGCTGCGCCGGAGTTGATGCTGGACCATTGCGAGAGTCTTAACTTTGATTAATTTAACAGCAGCAGACCGGGCGAGCTCAATCCCGGTACGGATACAAGATCTTGGGGAAGTCTTAGCCGCCTCGACACGCAGACAGCGTGAGACAGCTTCCATCCCTGCACCGTTGTGGAAATGAAAAACGGGGTTGGAATCGATTAGTCCTGATTGATCGTATCGCTTAAAATCCGATGGAAATTAACTCTGGCCCGACGTTGGCCCGATCTTTCGGACGACGATTTGTCATTTCAAATTTGTAGAACAACGTCGAGGGGAAGAAGCGTGAAAGCTGAGGAAATGCAAATAACGAGGTGTAGAATTTTTCTTCATACGAACGTCAATTAATCGTGTTTTAATCACAGCTCGAATCCGCTCCGACAGCTCGGTTTTAATCATTCAAAGGAAGCTGGAAGGTGGAGCTTGCAAAAATTCCCTCAGGCTAGGGAACCGAAACGTTTCACACGGGAGGTCGAGTTTGACTGGAACGCCGACGTGTTGGCTCTTACTTTCGATCCGGGTCTGTGAGCCCGAATCGCATTACCTCGGGTAAAACGATTAATAACCGGTAACAGGCGGACCAGTGCGAAACTGTAATGCCAAAGGGAGCGAGAGGCTCGACCGCGAGGCTCGTTTTCAAAGGTCCAATTCGACTTCCGGTCGGCTGACTCTCGCGGTCGGGCCGAGCGAGCGCGGAGCGGTCGTCGACCCTCGCACTTCCTCCGCGAAGTGGGACTTGTTCGCGATTAAATAGTCGTCTCCGCGGTTCCAGCGGCGCATCCTACGTCTTCTAATCTATTTGACGGCCACCGTTTATTTGGTTTAAGAAAAATATTTATTTCATTTAAATAAATATTTATTTCATTTAAATAAATATTTATCTCATTTAAATAAATATTTATTTCATTTAAATAAATATTTATTTCATTTAAATAAATATTTATTTAATTTAAATAAATATTTATTTAATTTAAATAAATATTTATTTAATTTAAATAAATATTTATTTCATTTAACCAACTATTTACCTAACTTAAATACATATTTACTTTAATCAAATAAATATTGTACTTAAACCAAATAAACGCTGGCAGTCAAATAATTTTTTTTCCGGGTGCAGCCTCAGCCTAATTTTTTTCTAATTCATTACGTTACGTTCTCCGTTAATCCTTGAGCCTTCTTCAACCAGGATAAACTGAAAATTAGCACTTGCAATCAGCGAATTCCCCGCTAAGATAATGGCGACGAAGAAAATCGCAAAAATAAGATTAATAACCGGCGGGCCAGGGCGAAACTGCAGTGCCAAAGGTAGCGGGAGGCTCGACCGCGAGGCTCGTTTTCAAAGGTCCAATTCGACTTCCGGTCGGCCGACTCTCGCGGTCGGGCCGAGCTCGCTCGGAGAGATCGTCGACCCTCGGGCTTTCTCCTCGAAATGGGACCCGTTCTCCATTAAAAAACCCTCAGCCTCAATTTTTTTTTAAATCCATTACCATCCAAAAACCCGTATAAATTTCCCCGTTAATCCTCGAGCCCTCTTCCAGCAGGATAAAGTGAAAATTAGCGCTCGTAATCAGCGAATTGCCCAAGACAATGGCGACGAAGAAAATTGCAAAAAAAAAAAAAAAACAACAATAATAACATTAGCAGAAGCGACCGTGCGACTGCGAGGCGTCTGGCGACGACCAGCAGCTTGCACAACAGAAATGGTCCAATCAGCGGGGTGAAATTAATTAATTAATTTTTCTGCGAGCCTCCCCGTTTCGGCCGCCATTCCCGTAATTACGGGGGACCCTCGGAACCTTCCTCTCCCCGTTATCGCATACGCAGCTTCCGCGATTAAATTAGAGGGCGACGGATTTTTATAATACGTTTAGCTCACACGAAACCACACCCCGACCAAGCGGCTTTCTCTTCCGCCCGCACACCGGCGGTAACTACTGAAAGATACACGTACACGCTTGGAACCCTCGCATTATACCTTTCGCGCGCACACATGCGCGCACACACACATGCACACACGCGCGTTCGGCGAGCGCCACGGCGCTCTTTGCTCCGGCGCCGAGGCATCTCGTGCAAGTCTGCTACGCTGTCGTGGGTTTTCGTCGTCTCGAGGGATCCTCGACTATTTGCGAGGAGATCCTTTTACCCGGCTAAAGTCGTCAGTCGCGCACAGCGGGGAGGTTTTATTTTTCACTGCGGTTACACCGTGTACCAACGACGTTGCACCTCCCCCCCCTTCCCTGGCGGCGTTTTTTCCTCTATACCTATCTCACTCGTTATTTACTCTTTGGCCTCCGGCACCCGCCTGTTTGCTTTTGCATAAAACATGATTTTTCTACGGAAAAAAATCTCTTCATTAACGTCTTTTTTTTCAGCCCAGCCTTTTTTTCGGGCTCTCTTTTCGTCTTAAACACATCCGGCGACACGGGAGCGTGATGATAGCTTATTTTTCATTTTGTGGTGTGTTTGAGATTTTTTTTTCACTTTTTCTTATTATTAATTTTTCTTTTCACTTTTTCTTATTATTAATTTTTCTTTTCACTTTTTCTTATTATTAATTTTTTTTTTTTTTTTCATTTAGGTCAACATGCCGTGAGAATGTAAAATAAAGTATCCGGGGAAGGGAAGTGCTCTGAGTAGGGAAAGAGTGTTCTCCTTGGTTTTTACGAAAATTCCTTACCAGACACGAATGTGTATACACTTATATAACGTGTCGTTGCGATAAGAGCCTACTTGTTATTTACTGAAAGCTTCAACGCCGCAGGGATTTGTCGATCCATATCGCGTGAGTTACAGTACACATTCCCCGGCTTATTTTTAACGGTTGTGTTACGCCCCGTTCTGCAATACCCGACGGCGACGTTATCCGGAACGCGGGCGGGCTTGTTGAATCCCTCGAAGATGCCTCGTTTCAGCGACGTCTCGCGGTTACGCTATCGGTGTTCGCCATGTGATGCATCGTCGTACGAGCAAAATAGAAGCGGGAGGAATTTTTTTTACGACGCTTGAAAAAAATAAATAAAAAAAATACTATGCGTCCGGATCGAGGGGAGGTTTTTCCACGCTCATGGGTGGCTGGGCTTAATGGGTGACACGTCGTTACGGGCGTAAACTATTAACCGCATCGCGTATCGTACGAACAGCCGGTACCAATTGTCATTGTATTTTTTTTTCTTTTTTTACGATATAAATCCGTTCTCGAAATAAATTTTTTTAATTGAATTTATTCAAACTCCGCGAAGGGCGATGCAGAGAAGTTTGAAGTACTGCAGTGATTGGTGAGGGAGTGTGAAAGCGAGCAGTTTATTAGAGCGAGGGCTCGAGAGTGGGCGAACTGCTCTCTTCGAGCATAAAATATTCAGGGAATGACCGACTTGAAATACGATGTTTTTATTATTATTGTGATTATTATTATCACTATGAGGTTCTTGTAGTTCGGGCGCTTAGCGCCCTCGCTGTGGACTTCAGAAACCGGAAATTTAGATTCCCGAAGATTTACTGAAAATACGTCACTTCCGGTTTGAAAATCTCATTTCTCGACCGGAAGCGACGATGTTCCGGTGTGATGTCACTTTCGGTCGAAAAATGAGATTTTCAAGCTAGGAGTGACGTATATCCGGTAAATGTCGCGTTTCTAAATTCCATAAGCGAGTAACAAAAAAATCCAGTTTCATCCAAATCGGCCGCTCATCTCCAAGAAATTGCCTCTAAATCTGATCTCATACTATTATTATATTATCTGAATTATTTTATGTAAAAGGGCTTGTCCCGTAAATAAATAAATAAATAAATAAATAAATAAATAAATTCCATAGTCCATTAAAATTCGTACAGACGAACAACTTTCGTAAATATATATATAAGACTATCATCATCATTTCGTTGAGGGATCGTATGAGGTCTTTGGGTGATAACGCGTTCGATAATCTCATGGTTTCCGGTCGAGGTTCTCTTTGCAGAGAGCTTCGACAACCGGATCCAAGGCTCGAACTTCCGGCCGAGTGTGAAAAGACGGAAAGGGTGAGATTCCTCGACGAGTATCTACAGCGAGAGATACAGAGTTGACTCGCGGGGTGAGGGGGGGGGGTGCGCGTTATCCTCGGATGCGAGACGACCCGGTTGACGGAGTGGAAGGAAGGAGAAAAGAACAGGAAGAGAGGGAAAGGAGGAGGAAGAAGCCGAGGAAAAAGAGATATGCTCTCCGGCACATTTATTTTCCCGGCTTTCCACGGTCAGTGCACTCCGAGGTTTTCTCTCCCATGTGCAACCTTAGATCCAAAACTCACGCCTCCGTCTGTCTCGCCTTGCCCAGTCGTACAAAATTTTTGCACGGTAGGTGCGGAAAAGTTTTGTATACCGTGTTGTTACCAGAGGTTTTCCAGAGTGAGACTTCGGCGTTACGTCCGTTCGTATATTCTCGTCCGCGACGGCTCTCTCTGTCCCATCCATTCATTCGACCGTCTCTGAGCGGGACGTCACGGAAATCTTATTGCGGAACTTAAACGACCTTCCGTCCCGGTATTTTCGCTGGCTGCGAAGTTCCGAACCGAAAAATATGAAAGTTCGCGATGCGAGGATCGAGAGTTTCATGCCGAATCCCCACACTATCTATATATATTTTGCAAAGGAAATGGATAAATCAATTTCGATAATACTGGGAATAAGTTTATTCGATGAAAGTGGATAACGATTTCTCTTTTTTCCTTTTTTTTCCTGGCCATCGGTTTGGGTCTGAAATTGTCGACACTTCCGAAATCAATAATAGTACATTACGATACTAGTGCGATAAAACTTTTTCTGACGAGTGTGAGTTTGCAGCGCGAGTTAGGAAAAAGTTTTTCGCACGAGTATCGTATGAGATTTTACTTCACGAGGTGTGAAAATGGGAGCAGTTTTCTGGCATCGTGTGAAGTAAACTTATTCGGAGCTCAGCGCTCTAACAGTAATTTTGCGATGAAAGTGCGGTAAAGCGAACTTTATACGCACGATCTGAAGTGAATCGCATGAGCCGAGGCGAGGGCGACGCACTTGATAGTCCGTGTATAATGTTCGCTACACCGCGATAGTTTCACATAAGATTTTTTGTAACGAGTGCAGGAGAAGTGTTACTCCGTGTCTGTTGATTATAACGCTGTTGCACTTTACGCACGCTGAAGCGTGTGTAAAGTGCTTTACGCCTAAGCGCGCGTACAGTAAGATCACACCATATGTGCGCATGCGCCAGATATTTCTAGTAGGAGAGAGCCGGGCAAAATGGGACAGTGGGGCAAAACGGGACAGCGAGGACAAAACTCAATTTTCCAATAATTTTTGGATGCCCTATTTTGTCCCAGCGATACATCCCGATATTCAACCCCATTTGCCCCACGGACTACCATCGCCACCATCAAAAAGTTATTGAAAAATTGCGTTTATCTCATTATCCCGTTTTGCCCCGCTGTGCCATTTTGCCCCGCTCTCCCCTATACTTGGCTGTAAAGCGCCACTTTTGCCACTCTTCGGCAGGCACGAGAAGTGAAACTTTTCACGCATGAGTTACAAAAACGATTTTTTTTAAGTAGAAAATACACAAAAAAGAAATTGAATATCGTTTGCCCTACTTTTCAATTTCTGCACCATTAAATCCTGCAAAATATCAATCGGTCGATAAATTCCAATGCTGAAAAGCGCGTCCGTAATAGAGTGATAAAATTGCGAAGTTGGGCGTCGGATATTCGAAGAAATAAATCGGCTTTGCGCCAGAGCCGAAGAACCGATAATCAGCACCTGGGGGACCGGGGCAGGGAACGTAGTAAAATACACATAATAGTTTGAGAGCCAACGATACCGTCACGGCGTAGGATGCAACAGTTGTAATTCTGGCAACAGTTGCTTCGTTCGCGAGGGTGTCGTTCCGAGCGAAATCGCGATTCGCGAGCCATTAATCGTTCCATCCCCGCGCTGTTTCGCCGTCCGACCAGCGTTGTATATCCCGGGCATTGTAACTCGGCGGGGTGTTTTGTCGCCTTCGATTTACGATTCGAACCGGCGCGAATCAGGTTTCCGGGTTGTGTAGCTTCACCGACGATAGGCCTCGGCTGCGAGCCCCTTGTCAAGTCGATATACCGAATCGATCGAGCAAACCGCAACGTAAGTCCACATTGTTAACCGCGAGAATTCGATAGCTCTGTGTGTGCGTAGGCGTCGTTGTGGGTTTCGCTATGCAATCGCTTCGATTTGCTTCCTCGAGCCTCCCATGCCTGCCGTCGAGTCATTAACGGCTCGAGTTAAATCGGCGGTGGACCCCGGTCACGCGAACCTTTCACAAACCCCCTCGCCCCTGCGGCTGCGAAACACTTGCCGACTGACTATAGGCACGGGAGAGTGCAGTGCAGTGTGCTGCGAAGCACACTGCAACCAGAAAAAAACTTTATTTGACGGGTGCATAAAATAAAAATAAATATTTACTTTTCGCCAAATAAGTATTTATTTTTATCAAATAAGTATTTATTTTTATCAAATAAGTATTTATTTTTATCAAATAAGTATTTATTTTTATCAAATAAGTATTTATTTTTATCAAATAAGTATTTATTTTTATCAAATAAGTATTTATTTTTATCAAATAAGTATTTATTTTTATCAAATAAGTATTTATTTTTATCAAATAAGTATTTATTTTTATCAAATAAGTATTTATTTTTGTCAAATAAGTATTTATTTTTACCAAATAAGTATTTATTTTTGTCAAATAAGTATTTATTTTTGTCAAATAAGTATTTATTTTTGTCAAATAAGTATCTATTTTTATCAAATAAGTATCTATTTTTATCAAATACGTATCTATTTTTATCAAATAAGTATTTATTTTTATCCAATAAGTATTTATTTTTATCAAATAAGTATCTATTTTTATTAAATAAGTATTTATTTTTATCAAATAAGTGTCTATTTTTATCAAATAAGTATTTATTTTTATTAAATAAATAGTATGTGCCGTGCGCAACGGTGCGACATTCGAGAAGTACACCGCTTTCGTACGAGGCCAACGAGACATTGAAAGTGTAATTTCTTCGACTTTTTTTTTGTGATAAAAAAAACGAATGAAACAGTGAACATTTTCAACAAGCTTCGCGTGAGTTTCTCGAGATTCTCACAACTGCAGATGGAGAAAACTACGTTTGGCTTTGAAAAGCGTCCAGACGACGACGTGGGCGTCGCGCGCGCAACACGGCGTCGAGCGACATCGCCAATGAGTGTCGGAAGCCCCGACGAGACTCGCACACGGCGCGGACGAAGGAGACGCAAGGGGCTTGAGGAAAAAAAAAAAGAAAACAGGAAAGTTCGCGTGACCGAGCAGCGATTTAGCCTAATGGCCGAGCGACGCGAGGGAGAGTGCACAAGCTTGGAAATCTGATACTCCGGAGCTCCCTCACTCGACGTGTAGACGCGATGCCTTAAGTATCCTCGTGCCGGAATAACAAATCTTGCGACGATGGATATAATTTTTTTTTTCAATTTTTTTTTTCGATTTCACTAAAGAAAATTACGTTGTATGACATGTCATTTTAATTACTCGAGGAGACGAGATGACTGATTCTTCGCTGTCCGCTTAAATTTGTCGAACCAGGTTATGCTCTTTTTTCCCCGTCTGAAAATAGTTCAGACACTATTGGCAAAAACGGGGTCAGGTCGATTAAATTTTACTAGGGGTTGATCGATTAATCGTGCACTTTGAATATAAAAAAGGTAAATATTAATGCCCACAACGACCCAATCCTGATCTTCCCCAGTCGAACGAAACATCAAATATGTCCTATACATGAAAAGTAAATGCTCGTAAACTTCGAAACTGTGTACTATGCACAATTTTAATGGCCATTTAACGAGTACACTCCGGGGTTTCATCCCGGTCGATGGTATAGCAGCGAGTGTCCCCAGAACCATATCTGAATATTATCCGTCCACGTAAAAATAAACAAAAATGTATTTTATTTATTTTTTACATATTTTCGGTAAAAAAATTAATAGTTGGGTTGTATCTTGGAATATATTTTTCTGCAAACGGATATCTTGTAATATACAGAAATTATTGTGCGTTTAATATATTTAATCATATAAAAACAGCTATTTTTTTATATTAAGTTTTTTTATAAAATACTTTTTCCGCCGGACTCACGTCTGAATATAACCCGTCCACGCAAAAAAAAATATATACATATTTTTTGAGTACATTTTTGCCAAAAAGTGGAATAGTCGGTATGTACCTTGGAATATATTTTTGCAAATGTGTGTTATCGAATATACAGACATTTTTGTACGCTTAATATATATAAACGTTTTAAAAACATCTATGTTCTTTTATATATTTTTTTTCCGTGGGAGCTGGCGTGTTTGCGTTTGTCTCACGCATCGCACAGCCTGACACAGTGGGAGTACAAAAGCCGCTCACGTGTTTTCCTTCGATCGCCCGTCGGCACTTTAACTAGAGCGACAGCAATATGGTGTCTGTACGCACACACACACACACACATATATGAACATATATAGAGATACTATATATGATTCATTCTTCCATCTATCCGACCGCGGAAATATTTACGACACGCTCGGGTCCTCATGGAGGATAGACTGGCGTATATTTTACGAGGTGAGCTTTTCTGCTGCGGTATTGTCGGCTTTTATACGTGAAAACATGTAGTTCACATGCCTCGTCGTCCGCCCTCGATGAATCTCGCTCTCCCTCGGCGACGTGACAATCACGAGGTTATTAGCTAAAAAATCTCGACGATTTGTCATCGTCTCATTTCGTCTCCCCCGCTCGCAAATTGAGAAAAATCATCGCCGAGGAAATCCTATACGCGGTTTCTCGTTATGAAGCGACTATTAATCAGCGGGACCTTCGGTGTCGGACTCTCGCCAGCGACGGGAAAATTTCTTTCCGACAAGTTTCAACACCCGTCTGAAAACGAGCAGTCTTATGCGCTTGACACACTCGAAAACTTTTTCTATTTGTCGGCTGACCTGAAAATAAATGCTCCAATTTTTTTTTTTTTTTTTTTTTTCTGAAGGAAGTCTGGAATGTATATAGTTATGAGAGAAAGACAAGTTCGAAGGGTGGATGGTTATCATTCGAGTCACGTTCTTCGCGGGCGAACAACCCATGGATTATACGGGCTTAACCCTGCCGGCCAGGCCAAGCCGGCATAGCGCGCCGGCGATAAACCTTCGAAATTCCACGGGGGCGCCGAGTGCGGTACTATAACGTTAGAATGCCGGAAAAAAAGACCGGTGGAAAAGAGAGGGTAGGATAAAAACACAGGGGAGGGCCCGTACTTGCGGCGACGGGGTGCGCGTAAAAGCGAGCATATTGCGGAGGGTCTTATGAATATTTAAACTACCCTCGTGCGGCCACTGCCCGGGCTCGCGGTACGTTGATGATTGTGTGCGCGAGAGCTGCGCCCGGCAATGGTCCGCCAAACTCATACTTCATATCCTCTAAAGTACATAGTCACCGTTCACTGCTCACGTATAACAGACTCGTCAAACTTTCGTCCATCGACCATCCAAACACTGTTTCTGTGCGTGAAAGAGAGGGCAAAAAAATGAGCGCGCGGAACGATCGGACGGACCGTGCGGTTTTAACCGGAAATGGTTTTTTTGACTAACGATGAACCTGTAAAAAAAAGCCGAGCGATAACGTGAGCAATGGGGAGATAGAGTTAAGGTAGTCCTTGCGAATGACGTTCACTTCGCAAAAGTTTTAGAGAAGTGAGAGGGAATTGTAAAGACTTCTCGATGGTACAAAAATCTGAAAAAAATCAAGTGTGTTAAAGATGCCGAAAAGATTATTTTTGCATAATAATAATTCCAAAATGTTATTAACAAATTGCTGAAAAATAAAATGATTCAACAATCTCTCGGAAACGTACATTTTTTTAAATAAAAATTATTCGTTTAGTTTTCTGAATTCGTATGAATTTTTTCAGATTTTTAAATTCACTTTGGATTTTGTGACTTTCTACACGTTTTTTTGCCATATTAAAAAAATCAAAGTGAATTTAGGCTGGGGTAAGTAAGAGACTCGATGTTTCATGATCTTTCTGTCGTGTCAAATAAACGGAAGAAATCGCTGTTTTTTTAAAACGATACGCGTACAATTTTTATGCGTCGATTATTATTTAAACGCAATTCTACGAGGTAGATAAGAGCAGAGGTTGTCGTTACGAATAAATTTGTAGCTGCAGATAATTTGCAGATAATCGATGGTAATTTCGCACAACTGCCTGGGGCCAGCGTGAGGTCTGACTTAGTTTGCGATTTCTTGTTTTGTTTTTATTTTTTAACTTACACGCTACTTATGATTTACCCCGAAGTATTATAGTTTAAAATCTCTACTGTCGTCGTACTACCTACTATAATTTTGCGTTTGCAGATAATCAATGGTAAAATCGTACGACTGCGTACGGGAGAACGTGAGGTCTGACTTTGTTTGCGATTTTTTATTATTGTTTTTTTTTAAACTTACACGCTACGTATAATTTACCCTGTATTATTATAGTTAAAAAATCTCTACTGTCGTCGAGAGGCGAAGCATTGTACACAATAAATGAAACATGACTCACCTGACGGCATTGATCGTTCGGCAACAAGTTTCTCGATGACATATATATGGGTTTTCTACTCACCTGTAACAAAAAAAATAAAACATACAAGATAATTTAATGAATTATTAATAAAAAAAAGAAGTTACTTGTTATTCATAAATGTCGGTGTGGAGTCAGTGGCGAGGCATGCAATATATTCCGAGCGTGCCTCGTACATATTTGCTGTATCTTTTGTAACGGAAGTCGAGATACGGCCTAAAAATAGTCTCCACAGACTGCCGAAATATATTTCGGTATGCAACCCCTGTCACCGCGATCCCAGTCCACTCCTCGCTCGGCGTTCAGGTCTCATATTTATTCATGAAAGCCCCGGAATAATTAAAACGTTTTACTCCCACTCCATATTTACACTTCGTACACGCATGGCGGAACATCTAAACGCGGTTAATTGCAAATAATAATTACCGTGCAGCCTTGAGCAAGCCGTCCGCTCCTCGACTAGTTTCACAACTCCCGACAATGACGCGCAATGCTGGAGGCTGTCATCCCCGCTCATTTCAGACTGCCGAGATACCCGCAAAAATTAACAATAAAATTTACTTCTCAGGATTTTTTTTTTTTTAATTAATAACACAAGATAACACGCTTTTATGTCTCAAAATTTACCTTGCCGTACGGATATATAGTGCCGATTTCAGAACCGAGATTAAAAATCAAAATGAATTTACATTCGAGATTTTAATAGAATGATTTAAGATTTGAGATGAAAAAAGATTCCCCGAAGATTATAAAAATACTTAAAAAATATAGCGCCTATTTTTGTCTCAAAATTTGCCTTGCGATTCGGTTATAGCAACGATTTTACGTCGGAAATTTTTGAAAAATGATTTCCCGATGATTATATTTCGACCGACCGAACGCTCATTTGCTTTCCTGTTGCTCCTTTTCAGAAGTGACTTTCCTGGCGCGCTTTCCATCTTTTAATCTTTGAAATGTCAAGGGTTTTATCGGCGTCGCGAACGGTAATCTCCCTCGTACATCAGCTCTTGGGATTCGATCTATTGTCGAGCCTGGGACGATATCGGCTTGCCACCTGACACGTGACCGGAGGCATTTTTTAATTTGAAGAAGACAGCACCGACAGCATCCGCTTTGTAAGGGAGACGATCCCTCGTCGACGATCGGACGGGTACGGCGAGGCAGAGAGAAATTGTGGAAAGAGAAGAAAATTGTTCGATTTCGAAGTCTTTCACGTTCTCACGGTACGAGAAGAGGAAACTGGGTCGTCGCATTACGAGTGCGCTCTCCCTCTCGCCCTGTCCCATTCTCCCCTTTCTCTTTTCGCCGCTCAGCATCCAAATTTGCCGGAAAAATGAAAATAAAAAAAAATCGAAAATTCATTTTCAACCGCTATTCTCAAAAGAAATTGTAATACCGCTTTGAGGATGCTTAATAAACTCGACGCAAATTATTACGGTTATTATCATTATTGCCTTTTCCTGGGTTTCTTTGGCGTTTTTATTCTTTCATTTTTTTTTTATTTTTTTTTTTTTATACGAACGGAAAGTGAATGAGAAAAGTCGCATAGCCTGGTGGAAATTCAAGGCGAGCTCGGTGCCTTGGCAGGGTACCAAACGTCGCATATCGTCTGGTACATTGAGCGCCTCGGGGCTCGACTTTTCTCGCTATCTGCGACGAGCTCGAAAAAGCATGGAGATCCTCTCGCCGAGAAGAGCCAAAGTCCCGGAAACTAAGTCAATGTAACCGGCGAGTATCTCTCACACGTACGTGCAAAATACTCCAACGTGTTTCGAGAATGAGACTCGAAGAGGGCGCAGATGTTGCTCGTTTGGGTGATCAAGTGGCGGTGCAATAAAAATTATTTATCGCGTTAGTTCTGATATTTTGTCAGGACACCGATGCTTCGTGACCTCAGTCCGTTTCTCTTCCGCACCGAAGTTTCGGGTAATTATTTTTCTTTTAACGGTAAAACGGCCAGTGAAATGTGACTTTGCTCCATTAACACGAAACGCTTGCATGGAGGGACAAAAACTGATCGGTGTTTTCCAGACATTTTTTCGGGACTTCCGTTCGTTTGTCTCTCCGGTTTGTTTCGAAGAATGCGCAGGGGAATTCGCCTGTATATTAGAACGATATTAATACGAGCTTTAACCCTAGAGCTCACATTTTTTTCTACCTTCTACCTCATAACTGGGGTACTTATGTACCCTACGCGTTTCTTCTACGTACAAGGGCATTAAAATGGGAGGAGTAAAATGGGTTTTGCCGCACATGAATCTCATCGTTTTTTCATAAGGAAGAGAATAGTATGCGGCAAATTTGATTTTATTAAAGTTTAGGGGATGAAAATCACTTAAAGCCGAAAACGTAAGAAAAATTGGAGAAAATCGCATTTCTGGTAAAAAAAATAGTTGTTTTTTCAAAAATGGTCCGATTAAAAAATTTCAAACGTCATTTTACAGGGGAAACATCAGACTATTAGGAAAAAAATAGTGCCATTCTGTTCCATTTAAAAAGTCTGTTTATTTGGATATCTGAAAATAGGGAAAAGTAGATAACTTATTATTTCATTTAAGCAACTATTGACTTACTTTAAATAAATATTTATTTAAATCAAATAAATATTTTACTTAAACCGAATAAACGGTGGCCGTCAAATAACTTTTTTTCTGCGTGTACGGTTAATAATCCGAGTTTGCAATATTTTCTTCCGGGGCTTTAACGCATCAGCCGCAGTTCGCTGGTGGCGTCGCGTGGAAGGCAACTTACCCGAGATACAAATTTGCATTTCACGGGTCGGCGAGATCGTCGGACCGGAGCCTCCGGACAGCCGACTCGTAAACGCACGGAGAATTCGCGTAGCCGCGGAAGCGAGCTTGCGAGTGAGCGCGTATGTTATTAAAGAAATACCGGAGATTCCCGGCAAGAATTCCGCGAAGCTCGCGGCGCTCGGTGTTGCAGCTCTATATAGCGTCAGAGAATCTGGATAAGACCAGGGCTGTTTCCCCGCATTCAGAGCAAACCACCGGAGCGAATATTTGCTCGCAAACCAGCGGCGACTCTTTCAAACGATTTCTCGTATACCTTTTTTTTATTTCCTCTCATTCTTCCTTGCCAACTGCACATCGGCAAATATTTGCACCCGCACCTCCGGAACGCCGAAAATCTGCGAGCCGATTAAAAAATCATGCACCACCGCGCGAACGTCGTTCCGGCGGCGGGGAATGATACTTTGCTCGGGAGTTTCTGTTATTTAATCATGCGCCGCGGAGACCGAATAAGAAATTGCTTGCCCGAGCCGGCGAGCCTCGGGACTTTGCGGTCGGTGCCCTTTTAACTATCACCATTCGCATTTTTTTTTTTTTTTTTTTTTTTTTTGCGAGACGGATATAATTTATAATATTCCTCATAATTCTTAAAATCCCGTATGAGTTTGAAATTTGGAAGCAATAATAACAGAAACATTGCACCCAGAAAAAAGATTTATTCAAATCAAATAAATTTCGATTTTCAAATGACGTTTATTAAGATAAAAGAAATGTTTCGTTGCCTTAACAAAATCTTTATTAGATTCAAATAACGGCTTTTCTTTGCTTTCAGTAAACAAATTTATTCGAAGTGACTATTTATTGATTTGTAATTTAAAATAAATGTTTATTCGACACAAAGAAATCGAATCATTGAAAATACGATTTTGAATAGATATTTATTCGCGCCAAAGAAATTATATATTTGGCACCAAGACAAAACACGGCTATTATCCGGCAACGCGCATTACAGAGTCGTGAACACGTCAATAAAAAGAATAATACTGTCAAACAAATAAACATATTAGAATCTAATAAATGCTCTATTAGGTTATGAACCAAATAAACATTTTTCTTCGTCCCTAATAAATTTTCTTCGATTGGAATAAACTTTTTTCTGGGTGTGAAAATGAGATATCAATCGTCCGAACTAACCTCGAGCCACTGTTCTCCAGTTAAGGTGAGAAAAGTAAAAAAAAAAAAATCGGACCGACTCCAAAAAAGGGGTCTCCTTGCTCTCTCCGGGGATATCTTTCGGGCGATATCCTTAGATCGAACCTCGTACCGAGCAGGGGAGTCTTTGGTATCTTCGCGGCAAAGTGCTGCAGCGAGGGAGTCCTCGGCTGGTCGAAAAAGAGACACGAAGGAGATACTGAAGTGGCTTCCAGTAAAAAAAAAAAAAAAAAAAAGATCTGGAAGGAGCTCGTTTGCCGGGCGCTCGGTCTGGCTAGGGTTGGTGGGCGAGAAAACGAAAAAAGAGGGCGAAAGGGAAGAAAAATACGAGAGGTATGAGAGAAACGACGAGGCGAGAGGATATAAAAGTAAACTTGGGCGAGAGAATTTGCTGCGGTTCCACGGAACATAGCCAATCCTCGGAGCTGCCCGTACGGCTGCGAAAGACACGATCGCCGCGCTCCGTGCACACCGCCCTTCGCCCTACATCGTCAAATAATAAATCCTATTTAATTCAGAGCTTCGGGGAGCTGAGAGGCGGACCGAGCACGATACGGCCGTCCACCCGGACCCGTCGGGCCTCTGCAACTTTAAGGAAGCTGACCGGTAAGCCGACGCTGCACTAGCTGTAGTTGCAACAGCATCGAATCCCCGAGGTCTCCGCTACACGGCCAATTTCACTAATCCCGAACCCACGTGTTATCCTGCAAAGCTCGTATAGAGGATAAGAGCAGCTGTAAAAAAACATTGCGTTTACAGGCGCTTCAGACCGTTTTCTGTACTAAACAAAAATCGGATTTTTTAAAGTCAAATCAACGGTAAAAAAATTGTCGCAAAAATCGCATCAATTTCTGAATTCCGAAACAAATCTCAATCATCTTAAATTCACATATTATCCTGCCAAGCTCCTATAAAGGGTAACAGCAGCAATAAAAAAAAATTGCGTTTACCGACCCTTTAGACTATTTTTGGTACCGGACAAAAATTGGATTTTTTTTTTGACCATCATATACATGGAAGAACCAAAATCAAATTTCCCCGAAGAAATTGAGGCCTCAGAGATATATCGACCGCAACGAGACAAAAGGGCGTAAGTCCCCTCTTAAAGTATACGAGTTACCACCTTCTGTTTCTCAACAGTCGATATTGTACCGGAAATCGATAAGGCAATTTTTTTTTACGCCTACGAGTTATTCGAGGCTATTGGGAGGGGGGGGGGGGGGGAGCGAGAGAGGGGGGAAGAGAGGATCGGAGCCCCGAGAAAATATGACGAAGAGACGAGCTCCGTTTTATTTATTATTTTTTCGGTCCTCACGGCGGAAATCGAAATCCGACTTCTTCCTCCGCGTCTCGGGCTCGTAAACCGCACTCTACATCACCCACATGCACGAGCCTGGGGGAACCGTGTGCGTGGTATACAGGAATGAAAACTCGAAACTTACGGACGAAAAATGTAGGGTAGGACGTAGGTTGCTTTGCGCGGTCTACGTCCGTAGAGGAGGCTCGAAACTCTTGCTCTGTACGTGTTTCGGTACGAGTCTACAGTATACGCGGCGACGTCCCGCTTTTCCCCTTTCGCAATATATTTCGACGCTTTATCGGTTCGTAGCAGGTAAACTCTGCCGGCGGAGCAATAAATCCAACCGTACCACGGTTTGCCGCTTCTCTTCTATATAGTTGTTGCAACCAAGGGGTAAAGTCAGGAGAGGGGGGTGGGGGGTCGAAGGGACGACGTCCGTTATTTTTCGCCGATAGACAAGCGCAGTTACCCGGGATATCGGATATGCTAAATAAGACTCAGCCCTCGACAATTTGCATCACTGTTTCTTTTTCTCTGTTCCATCTTTCAGGCTCGATTCCCGAAGGTCAAAAATGTTACTTCATTTGCCAGTAAAAATAAAAATAAAAATTAGAGTAGACCGTATAGGGAGGACTGTTTATTTACTGGATTTTTTCTTATCGAATTCTCTTCGTAAATTCGTAAAGAAAAAAAAAAATTGAAAATTGTAACTTTCATATCGCTTCCTCATAATATTCTTTTATTTGCAAAGCTTGATCTGTGAGAAAGCATTTTCTGTATGCTTGGCTTTCTTGAAGAGGATGCTCTGCAAATAAAGGGATGTTATGAGGAAGCTATTTGAAAATTACAATTTTCAACTTTTTTTTTATGTCAAAGTCTTCCTTGACTTTTAAGCAGAACGGCAGACCGACGGAATTTTGCTTGAAATTTTCAACTTTTTACTCAAGAAATCCTCATTATTTCCCTTTATCTAGCATTTTTAACGCCGTTTTATCCATCATCTTATGTATTTCTGGCGATAGAACATGAAAGGCACCTGCGTTAAAAAAAAAAAACCAAAAAAAAACAACTGCGCACCCAAACAGATCCATCCGAACATGTTTTCTAAATGTGAGTTTCGGAAAATTCGGAGCACGTTTTCATAAAAATCTAAAAATTTTACTTTTCCGCCAAAACAAACATTGTGTCAAGATGCCAAAATCACAAATTTTCCTTTGCCCAATTTCCGTTCCGCTTTCTCCTTTTTTTCCCTTCATGCCGAAACGGCAAAAGAATACCTAATTTTCTTTGCGCGTTAAAAGATTGTGTGTCGACGCGGATTGAAACCGACCTAAAAGCCCACCCGCGGCGTGCCTCTGCCCTTTGATCTCTTCGAGTGCTTTTCTCAAATTCCCTTTAATCCCGCCTTGACCTCCAATCACGAATGTTTTCGATTCGGAAAGTCAACAGCCGTCCCAGCCCGGCCCAGTTCGCCCAGGTGGTTGGGTCGGGGGGGGGGGGTCGGAGAGAACTTTATTAAATCCCACGCCCGACGTATACAAACACGGGGTGGAAAGAGTGCATAGCCCGACAGATGGTCGAGTTTTGCCGACTGATTACACAGATTTATATCCGGACGTGCGTTGCGCCGGTGCTGCGTTGTGCCAACAAGAGAGCAATATGACTCCACCGGTGGGTAATTCGCGTCTGGTGTTATTGGACGTGAACGAATGGGAGAACGGTGAAGTAGCGGAGCGAGACTGTCGGAGGCCGGAGAGGAGGCTAACCGTGGAAAGAACAGGAGGATTTAATGCATGAGATAGTAGGGAGCGAGAGACAGCAGCACAGAGGGATGCGCGGGGTTCACGAGCTTAGCGCAAATGCACCCGCCAATGGTAACGACCCCGCAAGCTCGCACCATGAATATTTTATACACCGTAAGTGTCCTCGACTCTGTCAGCCCCCCCCCCCCCCCCCTCTCACCCGGGCACTACCGCGAGCTTCAAGATTAACCGAGCAGATGCTCGCTCTGGGTTTAACTCCATCAGAACCGAGATAATAACCGTCAGTAGAGATCAGCGTCGAATCGATAACTCGAAGTCCAGCCAGTCACCGGTTTGTCATAATTCATGCGCCCTGCACTTCGTACGATATTCACGATAATGTTCCGACCAACAAATATTTCGATTGGCTGAAGGACCGAGGTCGATGGCCTCTTGCCAAGGTGTAGAGTTAGCATTGGTATAACATTTTGTATAAGGAGATAACTGTAAATATTAACTTTGGCAATAGAGCTCTTTAACTACTACTATTTCGATATCGGCTAACATAGTTTTTTTTTGTTGTATTTTGGGGGATTCTATTTTTTTTTTAATTATTGACTAGTACCACAAGGTAAACGGTTCAGTTTCCGCGACCTTTAGTTCAGCGGCCCAGTTTCCGCAATCCTCAATTGTTAAATGGAACATGTTTTTAAAAAATATACGTATTAAGGCATTAATCAAGAGTAAAATGCGCTTAACGTGACGTCAATTTCTTTTGTATTAAACGAAACCTGTCTTTATTTGTTACTATAAATTGCGTTCGATGGTGTTAACTGGGACAGTGGCGGAAACGGCTGATTAACTTAGAACTTCGATTATCCGAACCCTCAATTATCCGAATCGTGACTCTGTTTATCCAAACGTTGGTGCGAAACATTATTGTATTTTGTTGCTCGACGCGTCAAGAGCCGCGCCCGTGTTGAAGCGCTCTTTTCCTTTTCCAGCGTCAATCCGATCGCACACTGGCTTTCCTGAACAGTTTTACCGAGCTTGAACAGCGCGCATCAGAGACTAGTTTCAAGATCAAATCGTTTTAATCGCATTAAATAAATCAAACCGAAGCGACTTCGAGATTTCGTTGCTGAAAAGCGCGTCGTGTTCTTTAAAAGAGGTAATAAAAAAAATGAACGACTCTATTTCACAGAATTCTTGAGATAAGAGTTCGATGTCCTAAATATGTTAAAAATATGTTTTGAAGATTAATATATAGTACTATCATTTCATTTATATATGTATTATTTATATAGGGTAAAGCAACCAATGAATGGACAGGGCCAATGAGTGGACACTTTCCATAAGAACATGTGCATTAAAAAAGTCTATTCATTGGCTTTTTCGTCTGCCTAACGGTTCATTCACTGGCCGGTTTACCCTAAGTCTTGTGACACCGTAAAAAAATGAGCGTTTCGATTATCCGAACTTTTGATTATCCGAACCGGGCCCGGACCAGATGGGTTCGGATAATCAAGGTTCTACTGTAATTGTAAAAAAAAAAAACTATTTTTATAACTTTCCAAATTCCACAGATCGATCACGGCGAGTCTTACACGGTCTTCGGTGTAATCTTCGCCGCTGCATAGCGTAGATTAAATTCGATTAACGTGCTTGCCTCGATGCGCAAAGTTCCGACGTTAAGAGCCACTCAATTTTTTTTCCCCCAAGGTAGGAAGCCGAAGGAACGAGGGAAAAAAAACTGGCAAACTATATAGACGTCTGTGAGATCGTTGGGCGACACAGCTTCGAGGAGATGAAAAAAGGCGGACGCGATGGCCCGGGACGAGGGACGAAGAGTCGGAGATGCCTGACGCGAAGAGATAGCGAAAAATTCGATCCCACGGGGAAACTTTCCGAGGATTATATCTCGAAGATATCTCCGATGATTTCCGATAGAATTTCAGGGCCGAATTAATTTCGGGCCGGCGTTGAATGTCGATTAATTCACTCTCCGCTTTACCGACACTTCCGTCTTTTCAATTTCACCTCTTATAACTTTCCATCTGCCGTATTGGCAATTTGGTCGCGTGCGGGCGTTCCGAGAGTCTCGAGCGAAGCGGTACACAACCGTTGATGCTATTTATCTGAAAGCATCTGCAGAGCCCCGTGTGTGCGTCTCTCTCTCGGCTGTAAGTGGAGCGCAGGTGGGTAACGATTTTAGCTCGAACAGAGCAGCATCATCAGAGATAGAGTACTTCATCAACGGCGTGCTCAAGAAAAATCCCCTTCGATTCGATTACACGATAATGCTATATTCTCCGCCCGCCTCGCCCGTGTAAGGATGAGTTAATGCATGTTCGATAAATCGAAACATCTTTTAAACATTTTTGTTAGATTATTTTTTTTTTTTTTTTTTTTTGCACACGGCCATTGCGTGTCGAACGGGACAATAACGGCAGCGCATATATTTCTCAACGTGGCAGCGTTTATCGACAAACGAGAAGCGAGGCAACACCTATTTTTCACTAGCTACGACGGCCGAGAAGGTTTATAGACAAGCGAACGTCGAACGACGGTTCTCTTTTACGAACCCATATTTTTTTGTTTTTTTTTTTTTATTTTACCGTCCATTCGTACGTTATCCGAGCTGTGTGCGAGGAGAGCTGAGATTGCGAGAGAGCGACGAGCCGAGCCGGCGTGTACGTATGTGAGATAATTTACGACGATTCAAACGCTGGTTTACGGGCTACGGGAAAACGGAATTGCTGCAACGCTAATTGACCGATACCGACATCCGCGGAGACTCGCGTTCCATGCGAGCGGGATAATTGCGAAGAGGCGAAGAGGAGACTTCGGTGTAAATTTGTAAGCGTACCCGCGGAGTCGAAGAGTGGCGAAGAGTGGGGAGTCGGCGAGGTATCTTCGGTAATGATTTAATGAGCCAATTTCGCCGCGACGATGTAAACGTTATGTAAAACGGAATTAAGACGAGGCCGATGGAGCTTTGAGGGCTTATTTAAAACTTGGGGTAACTCGAGTATGATTGCTACTCGGGGTATTTTGAGATTTTGCATTATAATTTTTAGTTCCGTCGCTTTTGGAGTAATCAATTTAAAATTTGGCACGAGTCTAGAGACGGTCTTTGACTACCTGTGAAAAAATTCCGAGAGCTCCGGAGAGTTTCGTTTCTTGGCACGAGCATCCGACGTTTCACGGTCGAGGACGCTAGCCCTGAGAATCCGGAAGATGCCGGAGCTCTTAACTTCGAAGCCCTGTAACTTTTGCACCGTGAGATACATCGGTGAGCCACTTGGACATACTCATTGCACACATCCTGCCGTATCGATTTCACTACAAACAAGCCGAAAAACGTTTCTTTCCGGCCGTGCGGGCCAACCATCAAGTGGGTGAGAGTATTCGCAGTTAAGGAGGTTCAATGATGAATGCAAATCCAAGTTTCGCAGTGCCCTAAATCGGCCAATAACTATGCAGTAATTTTTAGTTCTGTGTTAAAAAAAAAGTTCTCGTACGGTTCAAATGTACATCAAAACATACCACTAAATTCACTGCGCTCACTTGTTTTATTCGCCTCCTAAAAAACTGCCTAAAAAACGCTCTTTTTAGGCCTTGCCAAACAGGACCTTCCGAATAGGTTCAATGATGAATGCAAATCCAAGTTTCGCAGTGCCATAAATCGGCCAATAACTATGCAGTAATTTTTAGTTCTGTGTCAACAAAAAAGTTCTCGTACGGTTCAAATGTACATCAAAACATACCACTAAATTCACTGCGCTCACTTGTTTTATTCGCCTCCTAAAAAAATGCCTAAAAAACGCTCTTTTTAGGCCTTGCCAAGCAGGACCTTCCGAATAAACGATCAAATTAACATTTCTCGAGACATTGGCACTTGAAGAATCGATAACCAAAACGTCCCGCCGCGAACTTACTTTGTCCTTCTTCAATCCGCAATGCGTGAGAATCTTGGTGCGGCGCTGTCTCTTGATGAGCCTGCTGAGTCTCTGAGTCCTCTGAGCGCAGGTCAGTGGCCCACGGGCGCGAAATTCCTGCGGTGCGTCTTCGAGTGCCTTCCTCATCTCCTCGGCACTCTTTTCCGCCGGAGGGCTCTGTTTCGGCGTCACGGTGCTGAGTGGCATAACTTTCGCTATCATAGTCTCGCTCCTGACGCTCCAAGTCGAGCCGCCGTATCTCTTGAGATTCATGAGATCGCCGATGCTGCCCCTCACCTGACTGCTCGTCAGCTGCAGATTCGTCCTGGAAAACGCCGGCGAGTGGGGCAACGAGTCGGAAGAGCATTTCTCCGTCGATCTCACGACATCCGGAAGCGGCACTTTGACGTGCAGCTTGTCGAGATCCGAGAGGGAGGAACCGCGCCTTATGCGGTTCCTGAACTGCGCCTGGACCGGCACCTTCGCCTTGGCCCCGCGTTCCCTCTCCCGATTATTAACGCTCCTCGACGACATCGACGACCTCATCGCGACGAGTCCCGCCTTCAGGGGAAAGAGCAGCGCCCACTCGGTCGACTTCTCGCGAGTCCCCATCGCTAATCCGGACCACTCGGACACGATTTTTTTCCCGACTTTTACTATTTTTCAACTCAACTCCCCGAAGCCGATCTTTATCGCCTCCGACGTTTGGACGACTCGCTCTTAATCCTGGGTTAAAAAAAAATCCGAGGCGATTCCCCGCAGTTGCGGAGAATTCTTCACTCCCGAAGCTCTCGTCCTCTCCCGATCCGATCTTGCAGAGATCAACGATCAGAAAGAACGAGCAATTTACGCTCTTTTTTTTATATGTGTATTTTTTTTAAGATTCGCTGTCACCGATCTATCGCAGTCGGCACGCTACTGCGAAGCGCCGACTTGTTTTTCCCTGTGACGGATCTCAACAGGCTCGGCTTTATCAACGTCGACTGGCGACATCCGGCACGACACGTTACCGCTCGTGCTGTGTATTATACCAATGCATATCGGTGTATCCTCGTCACTTCCACCGCGCTATCCAATTCTTATCGAAGCTCTTTCGTTCGTACGATCCGCGATAGCGCGCTTACGCTCCGTGCGACCGCGAGCTTCCCCGCGATACCTTCGAGTCGTTGTTTACAAAAAAAATAGTCGAGCCAAAGCTTTAAATTTTTTGTTTTTTTTTATCTAAAATTACGGCTCACTGCCCACTAATTTTTGACCGATCACTTGCTTATTCGTTGCCTGTTTTCACGGTATTGTTTTTATTTTGTTACGTTTAAAATATTTTTGATAAAGCTTTTAAAGCTTCCTATATTTTTAATATACAAAGCGTCGATAAAGGAGTCTCAATTTTTTGGGTCACTTGTTCTTTGGTTCGCTGCTTTCACTCTCTTATTTAAATTTCTTTATTTTTTATTTTTTTTTTATTTAGATATATTTTTTTTTTTTATTATATAAAGCGTCGACGAACGAGTCTCTATATCTCGGTGATCCACTTTGACCGTCGGCCGATGGGGCAATGCCGTGAGTCAGCTGAAGCTCCGACGACCAGTTTACCGGTCCGTCGTGTTGGTATTGGTCGATTCTTCGGGTATTAGAATCTCTCGATAGCGACGTTGGAAGCGGAGACAAAGCGAGACGGAGAGTGAGAAGCCGGGTCGAGCGCCGATGGAAAAACCCTTGCCGGACCTCTCGCAGCTTTTTTCACTTAAGTTAACACGACCCCCCGCGAACTATCGTCGGACCCCTTCGCCCGGCCGTGCTCTCGGTATCCGGCGACCTACGGCGACGCGCGCCCCTCGGCCACACCGCAAGAGAGACCGCCCCGGACACTTCCGTCTAATAAAAGCTAATAACGATCGATAATCGAGTTTCCGAGAAAGCGAGAAAGTCCGAGTGGATTTTCAACCCTGCCAGGGATAACCTGAGAGAAGACTCTCCGAGAAGCTAATTGCAAGAAGGAAAATTATTTTTAATCGAACAGAATTCGATTGATCGGATCTACGATTGCAAAAAAAAAAAAAAAATCAGAAAGTGCTTCCAACCGATCTTAATGAAGATCGCGAAGCGACTGAGTAGGCCAGAAATAGTTTTGCAGCATCGAAGTAGATTCGGGATGAGGCAAAGCGGACTCGGCGGGAGGGAAAAAACCGTCCCCGGTGTCTCCGACGCGAGGTGCGGGGGTCTAGACCTTGGCGAAGAAGGTGATACGGCCAAACGCCTGTGTACATTATATTTAAAAAAAAGGAACTCGCAGTGGCGGCGACGATCGTCGTCGTAGGCCAAACTCGTCATACGGGCTTCCGATGGCCGCACGCACACGCATCGACGACTCTCCTGTTTTCCCGGGCCCGAATCACACGCGAGCTATCAATGCCTGTGCCATACGTGTGTTTACGACGAGCCTGGCCTACATAGATTACAACGCGGCAGCCTGTCGGACCTCGCGGTTGTCGTGTAACGTAACGTCCGTCCGCGCTGTTACAGTCTCGTTGTCGCACAACGTCACATTGCCCAACGAGCACAAAGGGACTGCTCGTTGCGGAAGGACGTGTGCGCGGTCACCCGAGGCGGAGAATCGAAGAGGCCTAACTTATGGGCTTTTAAGTACACGAGTTGAGACCTTTTGATCCTCGGACGGCGATGTTGACAGCTTTTCCGGCAAAGCGAGGCGAAATTTATCAAATAATGTATGCCCGTTAGTAACAATCAAGGGCGACGTGTGTCGCCCTTGATTGTCGCCCTTTGGGACTTGGAGACACGGTAAAAAATAATTTCGTGAAATCGGAATACGAAGCTTCGTTTGATGATTTTTGTTGAATGGGTGACAAAAGCGTTTGTTCGGGATTGAATGTACAAACCTGGCCTTTTCTTTCTCGTGTCATTGACAATATTGGTTTGTACTTCTGTTTGTTAAACTAGAACCCGGTGGTTGTGATCGGAAAATCAACAAATCAAAAATTGTGGACGTTTGTGGGGAATAAGTTGTTGTAAAAAGTACCATTTTTTTTTTACTGTGCAGAAAGTCGTTCTGAGAGCCACACACGGAGACGCCCACGGAAAAAACCTGCTGGTATTTATTAATCGACCCGTCAAAACATAATTTGTGCGAAGAGCAAGAATGATCGGGGTTGTCATAAGGGTGATCATCCCTTATTCTTACGTGATCCTATGTATGGCCTTTTCGTTAATGGTAGTTTGTAAATGTCGCTTATGTATAAAAAAAAACGAACAAACGTGCCGATGGGGTCGCGAAAGTAGGACCAGTTGCATTATCGTATTATTTTACTGGCAACAAATAAAAAATTGTGGACGTTTGTGGAGCATAAGTTGTTGTAAAAAGTACAATTTTTTTTTTACTGTGCAGAAACTCCACAGAAAAAACCTGCTGGTATTTATTAATCGACCCGTCAAAACATAATTTGTGCGAAGAGCAAGAACGATCGGGGTTGTCATAAGGGTGATCATCCCTTATTCTTACGTGATCCTCTGTATGGCCTTTTCGTCAATGGTAGTTTGTAAATGTCGCTTATGTATAAAAAAACGAAGAAACGTGCCGATGGGGTCGCCAAAGTAGAACCAATCGCATTGTCGTACAACGTCACGTCCCTTCCGAGTTATAAGGAACGCGTGTGCGGTGACCCGGGCTGAGAATCAAAAGGGTCTAACTTGTGTCCTTATGAGCCGGAGTTACGACCTTTTGATTCTTAAGCGTCGATGTGACGACAGCTTTTCCGAAGAAGCGAGGCAACATTTACCGACGAAATACACACCTATTAGTAATAATCAACGGTGGTTTGGGGATGGCTAATTCATGTCCTTAAGGTGAGGCCAAATATCAACACAACCTTAAAATATTTTGAACCTATTTCTCCCCGAAACGGTTTTTTCATTTCATAAGATCGTTTCGGAGAAAAATGGATTAAACATTTTTACTCCGTATATCTCGCTTTCGTACGTATTGAGCCTTAAAAAACCACCATTGTAAGCAATAATACAATTGGGCCGCTCAATTTAAGGGTTTCCTCGATTGCCATCAAATACGCAGTGAGCGCCACAATTCGTTTTTTTTTTTTAATTTTACTAGCAACTAGCAACAACCCGCTCGCTTCGCCACGCTCCTTTCATTGCTTTCCACGTCCCGTGGCGTGACCCGACGCGCTCGCTTTGGGGTAAGTGTGCCTATCTTATAAACGGAACGGATGATCCGGATTGGCTGCGAAAACCGACTTTACGATTTCGATTATTTCGATATATGTATCACGATCGTTCGTGAGTCATTTCTCTTTTTAAGAGGGGAGATAAAACCGTTTCGGGGAAAAACGTGTTCGGAATATTCTGAAGATATGATGATCCTTACCTCCACCTTAGGGTGACGTGAAATACCGCCGCTGATAACAAAAACTGTACTGAGCGCCGTTTTTAGACCGCGGTCCGCCGAGAAAAACGAAAATTCTCTTTCGCCGCCGAATCAGCCAACGCAGCGAAAGACAATTTTCTCTTTCCGCCACCCGTCTGCGGTCAGAAAACGGCATTCAGGACAGTTTTTGTTATCAACTGGGAACGGGGCACGTGGGCGGGACGTTATACCGCGTCACCTTAGGATACGTGACTTCATCCTGAATGAGTAATGGCACTTCGCTCTTAAAATGTAATGTATTTATCCTCATCAGACTCTGGGATATAAGTTTGTCACTCTGTATCTAGTAACTAAGAAGCATCCCCTTGCAACAAGGGCTCCGTACCCTTTCATATGCAATGAATGATCGATTGATTGATTAAGTGATTGATTGCGAGACATAGGAGGGCGTACAAATTTCGTAAATCCTTCATCGTCAGTGGTACGTATTTTTGGAATGAGCTCCCGACCAAAATCACAGAGGCACCTTTTAGTGCGCGTCTTTTGCCGCATCCCGGTTCGCGTGAGTCTGAGAGAGGGATGAGGGAGAATTACAAACACTTCCCGATCGGATAATCGAATAAAAATCTGAAAAAAAATCAAGCCTATGGAAGGTGCTAAAAAGATTGTTTGTGCATAATAATAATTCCAAAATGTTATCAGCAAATGACTGAAATAAACAATTATGCCACAAATTACCCGGCAAGTTAATTTTTTTTTATCATGAAAATGATTCGTTACTTTTTTTTGAATACGTATGAATTTTTTCAGAATTGTATGTATTGTTTGAAAATTGGTGGAACTTAGGTGGCGTCGGTTATGACGCAAGGACTACCTTAAGCCGGGTTACTCCAGTGCTGTCATATGCAGTACTGCCGGTGTTCGCACATGCAAATAGTCTAATGGAGTATAAGCTTATATCCACATTTCAAATTTGTTTTTCTTCTTTTTCACTCCCTCAATCTTTACTTGCTTGCTCCACCATTTTACATCTTGCCTACTGCATTGCTTGTTCTGCTTATTCTGTACTAGTCCTGTTTTAGATTTAAGTGTAATCTACACTAAATTGTTATAATAATGGAATTGGGTCATCTATCACAGTATCAAATAAAGTTTTATCTATCTATCTATTTGCCTATCTATTCTATCTATCTATTTGCCTATCTATTCTATGTATCTATTTGCCTATCTATTCTATCTATCTATCTGTCTATTGGCTGATTGGTTGATAATCAAGGACGTTGTGTGTTCCCACGGAAAAAGCCTGTTGGTATTTATTAATCGACCCGTGAAAGAATCGTTTGTGCGAAGAGCAAGAACCATAAGGGTGTGACCCTCTTCATGGCCTTTTCGTTAATGGAAGTTTGTCGCTTATAGTTATTAAAAACAATAAAAAAATACGGAGAAACGTGTCGATGGGGACGCGAAAGTAGGACCGAAGGGGTGAACCAAACCCGTGGAATATCGCAAAGCCAACCGGAAAGTCCACGTAATCGTGTGGAATAATGCCCGTGAGCCTTTGGCGTTGCCGCGGGCGTGTTTGGTCGCTCGGACGTCGTCTCCGGGTGGATAAAATTATACTGTCGTTAATCAAACTGAACGATGGCCAGGGAAGCATGCGAGAATGACATTCGAGCGACAACGTAATATATCGAAAAAAAAAGAAAAAAAAACAATCAACCACCCACACACTCAAACTGAAGACCCGCAGACCGTGTATTGCTCATTTTTATTCTTAAAATAAAAGTATACTCTACACTGAGAGAAGAATCTAGTAAAAATTACCGATGATCTAAGAAAAATTACCGATGATCTAAGAACAATTACCAATGATCTAAGAAAAATTACCGATGATCTAAGAAAAATTTCCGATGACCTAAGAAAAATTTCCGATTATCTAAGAAAAATTACCGATGATCTAAGAAAAATTTCCGATGATCTGAGAACAATTACCGATGATCTAAGAAAAATTACCGATGATCTAAGAAAAGTTACCGATGATCTAAGAACAATTACCGATGATCTAAGAACAATTACCGATGATCTAAGAACAATTACCGATGATCTAAGAACAATTACCGATGATCTAAGAAAAATTACCATCTCTTATAGTAGTAGGGCGCCAGGGTGTCATCTATGGCAGAAAGTCTCAGATCATCCAAGAATTTTCGCCATAATATCTAAGAAAAATTCTTATAAATCCGCTACTTCCTACCATAGGTGGCACCCTAACGCACTACTACTATGTCATATGCTAATCTCTCTTAAGCGATATAGTCATTTTTACCAGATCCTTCTCTCAGTGTACATCAGAATGAAAAAAAATATATATCCAACCGTATAAAAATATATATATATAAATACATATATATCTACTGCACCAAACCATTGCGATAAAATGTCTTCATCCATCGCCCGGAAGCTAAATTATTATTCTTCCCTCGTCTCCGTAATTCGCCGAGAGACTTTTCTTTGGGCATATTGCAAAGAGTAATTCAAGCTTCGTTCCCGATTCAGAAGAATTCAAGTACCGTGAAATGAAGAGGAAGATACAGCGTCGCTGTGGCTGCGGATGTGATGTATAGTGATAGAAAAATTAAGCCCGGTCGAGTGGAGAGGGTGCGGGAGGGAGACGAGGGAGATGAGCAGTGCGAGATAAAGGCAGGCGGGGGGGGGGGGGGACGAGTGAAGATACGGAAGATGAAGAGAGGAAAAGTATCTGCACAATATGCAAAGCGGGAATCGTCAGGGCATGGAAACGTTTCATGGGCCCAGGAGAAGATATATAAACGAGCGCGCGAGAACGACGACGAGGACGACCGGGCGGAGCGGCGAAGGAGGGAAGAAAACGATGCAGATGTGCCTAAGAGCAGAAAGTCCCCGAGGAGAGAAACCTGTCGCGGTTACCGCGCGAGAATGTCCTGGGCGAAATTTGAATGCAACCAATGCGAACGAAACTCCCTCGCTCCAGACCCGCTCGCTTTCTTCGGGCTCGGAATATGCGAATAGCGGGAAGAGTTGCTGGGCATACCTGAAAGAAGAAAACGTGCCTTCCCCCGTGTCTGCGAACGCGCAGTCGGGGAGGACATCGATTCGGCCGCTGAAGCCCGACCACCGCGCGGCGCCCGTTTATCGATATCGGAAAAAGCATTTTCTCTGACTAATGCTAACCGCAGAGAACAGCGCTTCCTCTTCTGCTACTTCGGTTTTTTTTTTTTTTTTTAGTCCTATCTGCGAGAAACGCGTGCGCGCATATAGTGCCAAGAGCGATTCGATAAAGCGGATACTAAAGCGCGAAAGATTTACGGAGGGGCGGGGATGTTTCGATGTTTCTCTCCTGGGAGTATTCGACGGGACGAGTGTTTAAGGAAGAATTGGTCGTTACGTTGGGAGTTAATTTTTTTTCAATTCTCAGAAGAGGGGACAGGGAGGATAACAACGATCAAACTTAATGGACATCGTCGTTAAGGAGGAGAAAAAGTCGAACGATTAAGAGGCCGGATCTTGAGGAACGAATGCTGCGATGGTTTGCTGTAATTGACTCGGGACGCAACGTCGGCGCAGGAAGAAAAGCGTGGGAGAGTTGGCTCCGCAGGGTGGAGGAAGGACCAGACGTCATGTCCAATTTTTGTACCCGTTAGTGAGGCTCTTTAGTGTCATTCCGCACTTTTTCTTCGCTTCAAAGGCTGACGTTTGTTCTGGCTTCTTCATCTTTTTTTTCGAATGTGTGCTAAATTTGTACCATTCTTTATCCAAAAGTTCATTTATCGACAGTTGAGGGGGATGTTTTGTACATTAATCACGATGGTCTTGTAAGAACGACGACTGGTAAATGCAAATTTCCACGATTGTAAGTTTTTGTTGGGTTTTTTTCAAAATCCAATTCGTATTTTTTAAACGATTTTAATGTTACATGGCTCATTTTGTTTTTCAAACTTTGCTCTACGAATTCACTGAGTAGATTTTGAGTAGGTTTGACCGTTTAACAAATACGGCCCGTTTGTTTAACCGGCAATTTTTTTTTGCCACAGACAAATTGCTGTCATTGTTAAACGGACTTTTTTTTTTTAATCTACTCGGTGAATTCGTAGAGCAACGTTCGAGAAACAAAATGAGCTGCGCTATATTAAAAGCGATTGAAAAATAAGGATTCATCTTTCAAAAAACTCAACGCAAATGTATCGTCATGGAAACTTGCACTTATCAGTTTATGGATTTGGAAAAACATCGTTATCGAAAGTTTCCTTAATCGAGAACTTTTTTTAACGCGCGTATTCGAGGAACAAGGTAATTTTTTTTTGCACATAGTTATAACAGGGTGTTTTGAACTTCAATTTTTTTTATTGAAAAACAACCTTAATTGTTATAATAAATCCGTTGTTAATTGATATTTTTCAATTTAAAAAAAACTCAAACTTCATAACACCTTGTACTATGTGTAAAAATCCGACCTTAT
This sequence comes from Ichneumon xanthorius, assembly GCA_917499995.1. Lineage (NCBI taxonomy): Eukaryota > Metazoa > Arthropoda > Insecta > Hymenoptera > Ichneumonidae > Ichneumon > Ichneumon xanthorius. The sequence goes on along the minus strand of OU824211.1, from coordinate 5,564,808 downwards.
CCTTTTAAAACCCGAGTTACAAAAAAATTTCAAAATCGACCTGTTTGTTTGACCAAAGCCTAATGCTAGTGCCTTAAGATAAATGTTAGTCAGTTAGTCGATGAATTCAACATCCCGTCGCTGAATTGAGTTAGGAAAGATCGAGCAACGGCGCATTGAGTCAGCGTGAACTTCGAGGAGACGGCATGTTGGCGCTGCCGGTGTTCCCGAGTACGGACGTTGTACTACACGAGACGCGTAATACACCCAATCTCGCGATCAGGTGGCCCTGCAGTACTCCGAAGGCGGGCAACAAGCTCGTGTTAATGGAAGTTTCGTGTAAGCCATTTCGCTAATCCCGAAGCTCACCTAGCGACCTCTCAGACGAACTCTTTTCCTCTACCTGTTATATACACCACCGGTATATATACAACAGTCTCCTCTCTCGGCCGTATCTCATCCTCTTCATCGCTGTCCCCCGAAACTCCCCCTCCAGCGATATTAATCCACAAATTATAACTCCCTGAAATCTGATAAGAGTTCATCGAAAAGTAAAGTCCTCGATCAACTCTTAAGTATAAATGAGCGATACTTCCGTCTCTATATACTCGGTCGATAAAGAAGAAATTAACATTTTTTTTTCTTCATCACTGTCCTTCGAAACTCCCCCTCCAGCGATATTAGTCCACAAATTATAATTCCCAGAAATCTGATAAGAGTTCGTCGAAAAGTAAGATCCTTTTATTATTTATTATTTTATTTATTTACTCGGTCGATAAAGAAGAAATTTGGAAATTTTTTTTCTTCATTGCTGTCCCTCGAAACTCCCCATCCAGCGATATTAATCCACAAATTATAACTCCCCAAAATGTGAGAAGAATTCGTTGAAAAGTAAAATCCTCTATCAACTCTGAAGAATAAACGAGCGATACTTTTGCCTCTATTTACTCGGTCGATAAAGAAGAAATTTTGCAATTTTTTTTTCTTCTTCGCTGTCCCTTGAAACTCCCCATCCAGCAATATTAATCCACAAATTCTAATTCTCCAAAATCTGAGAAGAGTTCGTCAAAAAGTAAAATCCTCGATTAACGCTGAAGAATAAACGAGCAATACTTCCGCCTCTATTTACTTGGTCGATAAAGAAGAAATTTTGCAAATTTATTTCTCTTTCCCTTTTCGTGCGCATTTCGATGTTTCTATGATACTGTCAATGCCATATAGAAGTCCTGGGAAATGTAATGACGAGATGGACAGAAAGATAGAGCGATTGCGTGACGATGCCTTCTGATTAGAAGCCGCGGGGTTCTTCTGTCATTACCCAATCCTTTCACCGAAAGTTCAACGATCCGGTCACGACCCGGTAACCCTGAAGACGTGGATTAAAAGGTCACAGCGGTATAAAAATAAAACACCCGGCTACATTCCTAATCGATTGTTCGGCCACGTTTCTGTCACGAGCTTGTCTATATGTGCCCGATGCATGAATATCATATACAGTCTGTACTATATATATATGCACGTGTGCTCGCGAAGAGATGGGGGGGAGGGATCGATTTGCCTGCCGAGGTGAGTACCGACGACATGTGTTTGACGCGAAGGACCGTAAAGAATAACGTGCACGTCGAAAAATGCGGGTCATGTTTTTAACTAATGCCGCTCGTATGTTTTTTTTTTCTTCATCCTCGGAAGGTCGCTACAGTTCATTGATAGCTCGACGAATTTCGGTCGTTCTATCGTGTCCTATTTATGGGTTTAAATTTCGATGGTTTTATGCAGGCAATTTTGTAGGGTTCAGAAATTACTGAGACCTGCGATGAAGCTATTTCATGGAGTTCAAGAGCTTTCGAAAAGTAATTGGGAATCGCATGTTCGTTTACCGAGCTCTGCTTTTCGTTCACCGAGCTCCGCTTTTCGTTCGCCGGTTTATTTTCCCTGCTAGGGAAAATGCGATCTATTTCGGTGATTTTAAGAATTTTATTAGGGCATTTCTGAGACCTGCCTTGAAAATATTTAATTGAGGAATTCAAGAGGTTTCGAAAAAAAATTGATGATGTGTTTGACAGTTCGTGCTTGAGTTATTAACCTGCCATTGTACTTAATAATATCCACTCGAAACCAAATACGCGCGTTATTTATTCGTTCGGTCGTTACAATATTAAATTGTGGAGTTCAAGAGCTTTCAAAAAATAATTGAGAATCGCATGGTCGTTTACCAGGCTCACCTGTTCGATCACCGGTCTATCTTCCCTATAAAAACTCCAAACGTAAACGACCGCGTGGCACGAAGTCGTTTGACATTGGTAGCTCAGCCGAACCGCCAGTTCGAATCCATTACTCATTGAAATATTGAAAAGTGGAGTTACTCACGTTTAGCTGCATGATGATTTTGTTGTAGGCCCAGTGCCATCGCTGCTTCGCAGTCATTTCTGTGCGTTCCTTCAGCTGCGTTGGTAGGGGCGGCGCGCCGATCATATCCAGGAGCTCTTCGTCCGGCGGTGGCTCCGGTGGACTCCTCGGCGGAGTATCCATCTGCACGCTCTCGTCCAACGACGCTTGTTTCGTTATACTTCCTGTAAAGCAGTAGAAAAAAACCATTGGTACGTGACATAAAAAGATTTTTTTTTTAAATAACAATATAATAATAATTATTATTAAAGCACCTCTCGGACTGTCCGATCTCGATAACGGCGGTGTTCCCTTGTAAGGCTCGACCAACGAATTCTCTCGAGAGCCCAGACGGAGTGCTTCCTCACCTCTCTCGTACCTGAATAACAAAAAACATTACATTCAGTTTCAAGAATTTCGGAGCAATTGACTACTTTTAGATCGCACAGACACAGCATTCGAGGATTTCTCTCGGTAAAGCACATAGCTTGAACCTACCAAGCATGACAAATAAATTTCTATTGCTTCACTCGGTGCGAACATTACAGTTTCACACGTCGTGTCCGCAAAACGCTATTTTCGCACGTTGTTAAGAAAAATTCGTTACGATACTCGTGCGAAAAACTTTTACTCAACTTGACATTCGCCATCGGCTCGTGCCGCAAACTCACACTCACCAGAAAAAGTTTTATCGCACTAGTGTCGTAAATTACTGATCCTAATAAATCAATCACCTCTCGAGAGTCTCGTCCCTCATCTTGTATTCCCCATTGATAGCACTGCTGAGAACGATGTCGGTATCGTCGATCGAGTCCTGATCCTTGAAGTATCCTCGCTGGCAGCTCTCCGCTCTCGATATCGGTTGCGGTGTCGTGAAATTCTGTCCGTAATTACCGACCCTGGTGAGCTCCCGTTTCTGATAAGAATCCGTGCGCTTCAGCGGCGGCTTGAATCCATCCTGATTTATCGACGAGTAAGAATCCTTTCTGGAAGATTCTCTCCGAGCGACGGGGCCGTAGCTGTCCTCGTTGTAGTGATCCGAGGCGTAAGAGTCGCCGCGCGTCAGTTTCGGTTTCTGCGAGTGGGTCGAGTGCTGACTGAGCTGGCTCTGATGGGACAATTGCGAGTCCTTCCGATGCGGCTCCTTCGGTACGATTTCCGGATAGTCCTCGTCGTCGATGACGTCCTCCTGATAAGAGTCCGTTCGCTCCAGCGGACGTTTGCCATTGACGATCGCCGTTCCACCGTGCACCATCGCCGTCGTCGTCACTCTGCTGTTGCTCGTCACGTGATTCGACAGCGTAGACGCGACTTGCGTCGTGCTCTGAGGAGAATCGACCAGAGTACCCGGAACTGGACTCGACTCGCCGGCTGTCGAATACTCGCTGAAGCCCTTTCTCGGCTGGCTGCTGCCGACCGAACTCACGGCAGTCTCGAAAGAATCCTTCAACTCGTCGTCCCTCGACTCCAGAGAATCGGTATTCTGCTGCAGAAGCGTGTCCCTCTTGGCTGACAATTTTTTTCTTCTCGAAGAGCCCAAAGCCGACACCTGTTCCTGTTCGTCCTGACTGGGATAGAAGTACTCGGACTCGCTGGACTGATACCCGTTGGTCCGCGTTTGACCTCGGGGTGTCGTCACGGAGAGTTCGGGAACTTCGCTCGGTCTTCGATCGGCGGTGCTCGAGGGCACGCTGCTCTTGTACTGATCGTCGTACGAATCGTGCAGAGACTCCTGATACTGCTCGTCGCCGTACTGCTCCGGATAATCCCGATAATTGTCGTCGTAGTCGTTTTTGTATTCGGCAAGTTCGTTCTCCTTGCTGTACGGCACGTGATAGTCTTGATAATCTTTTTCCTGCTGCTGCTGCTGCTGCTGCGGCTGTTGCTGCTGTATCAACGTCGGCTCCCTGTAAGGCTCTTGAAAATTGTCCTTCGACACTGGCACACTCTTTAGTTTGTGAGTGTCCTGATAAGGCTGCTGCTGCTCGTATCCGCTCGATGTAACGTTGTACTTATTGTCATATTGATTCTGCGAATACTGATCGTCGTAAACGGAAGTCGGCACGTTCTCGTCGTAAACCGACGTGGCTACGGTGGCGCTGTAACCATTGTACTGGCTATTGTCCTGCTTGTAAGGCTCCTGATAAGTACCTTGCTCGAAAGAATCGGTAAGATAATCTTGCTTGTAAGAATCGCCGAACGTATTGCTGTAAGGATCTTGCTTGTAAGATTCATCGTACGAATCTTTCGCGTAAGGTTCGGTGTACAAATCTTGCTTGTAAGACTCGTCGTCGAATGAATCTTGCTTGTAAGCTTGCTTCTGATACGAATCGTGCTTGTAAGGCTCCTGGGAATAATCAACGGTGTTTTGATTGTAACCCACGACGGTGCTCTGGTAATTGTCGTCTATCACCATACCGCGGGAATTGTCGTAAAGTTGTTCTAGATTTTCGCTGACTTTCGGATATGTATTTGTCTGATAAGTTGTTGTGTCCTGATAGATCTGACTAGTCGGTGGCGCGTATGACTGTTGCTGATTATAATCGTCGCTGTAAGAATTGTTGATATACGTTTGATTGGGATCGTACTGATCCTGTGTTCTCGGGGGTTCCTGGAATGGAACCTGCTGTTGGGCGTACTGATCGTCGATCTGCTGAGAACCGTAAGAACCCGGCACGAACTGATTGTCTTGAACATGCACTGTGCCTGGGTATGCGTCCTTAGCGCTGCTCACGTACGATCTTTGCTGCTGATGCTGCACTAGAGTATCACTCGGCACTGTTGGATCCGCGTAAACACTGTCGACGTAGCTCGTGTCCTGCGGTAAATTGTCTTGGCTACTGCGATACGCGTAATTGTAGTCCTCGTTGTAGTCCTGCTTGTAGTAACTCTCCTCGGACGGGGTGCGAGTGCGTGGCAGTTGACGTCCTGGAGTTGCCGGCAACGAGACTGGCTTACGACCGAGTATGACGCTGCTCGGCTTAGTCGGTGTAGGTGGCAGCTTCTTACCCGTCCCTCCCTCCTGACGGGACATCGGACGTTGCTGGGGCTGCAACGCTTTTCGTCGACGGCTACTTTGGCCACTGCGAATATTAATAAAAACGATATTATTTATTATTTACGATTTACACGGTACAAAAAATTCTAATGAAATTTAATGTACTGGTATTGAAAGTTTTTATGCATGAACTCGTTTATTAAATTTCTTGTACAATTGTGATGAAAACTTAACGTACAGTATATTTAAAAATGTAGCAATACTTTAAATCCAATAATTTACTTTCATTTCACTGTAAAAATCCATTAGTTTCTCGTCAGCATTTTACATTAAATTTAATGTACCAGTTTTTGCATAGAAAATTCCAGTTCAGCAGTGTACTATTTACTATTTACTGGTATAAAATCCGTTCGCATGATAAAATATAATTCAGAATGTATAAAAAAAAAATGTGCACCTGTAATCGAGTTCTTCGGACTCGTAGCTACGTTGCCTGGTGACGGTGGGCCTGTAATCGGGCCTGTGAATGCCGATACTCGACGCTGGCCTCTGTGGAAGGGTTTTTCTATTGCGTTTGTTCTCATTGTAAGTGCTAGATCCGAGATACCACTTCCCCCCGCTGTCCCACTGACGGTCCTCATCGTCCTGGCCATACCTGTTGAAAATTCAAACCCCACATAAGTCTCCGGATAAATCCTTGGATCACTCCGGTTCTCCACGGTTTCTCCGGCCGTCGCAGAGACAATCGTGAAAAGCTTCGTGCATTTACCTCTCGTCCTGATAAACGTATCCCGTTATACTGTCGTAATAATCACTGTGTCTGATGTCTGTGTGACACTCGCCGTAATTCGCGCTCATCCTGCCGACCCTGCTGTCGCTCCCGTATCCGTCTGTACCGTAGTGCATGTGCTCGTCGTACAGAGTCGTTTGTCTCTCCAGAGACGGTCTTCTGTGTGGTCCTGAAAATAAACAAAAATTTAGTCACCCTTACGCGACAACGAGGATTTATTTCCAGGCAAAGTAATCCACAAGAAAATATACCTCTTCTTCTTGAGGAGGTGCTCGTCGTTGTGCTCGGATAATACTCCGTGTCACTGTAGATTCTCGATTCGTCGACTCTCGTACCCTGATAATCGTAACCCTCGCTGTACCAACCATCTTGACTGTAATTGACAAAAATTCACGAGTTAATAAATCATTTTTTTGTACCGTTGCTTATAAAGAACGCTGCGATGATTAATGCTCATGTCTGATGATTCCCTGTACGAGACCGCTACGCATCGTGCATCTATTATTTTTTTAATCATCTAACGGATCTATAGAAACATTGTATTTAATTATACATCATAATAACTGTTCTATGAATTGCTATTTGCGATATTGTACCGATTCGTGGAACTTAAAAAACATTATCGCAAGCTATTTTTATTCGCTACGAAGGAACGATACTTCGAGCTGAAACATGTGTGTCGAGGGTGTGAGAGCCACGTGTGTGACGTTGCGAGCACGTCATGCCGAGAAACACGTACAGAAACGCCGGGGATTTAATTGTGTCCACCGTCACGATGGCCTTCGAGCAACCGTGACGGTGGACGCAATTAAATGGGATTTCGTGATTCATTGATATATCCAACCGATTGTCACACCCAACTTATTGATATATTCAACTATTTGACATATCCAATTGATTGGAATATCCAACTATTTGACATATCCAATTGATTGGAATATCGAACTGATTGATATATTTAACTGATCTATACAAACATTATTTTTATTTCTATATTTGCGATGTCATACAGCTAGATTCGTAGGAGAAAAAAAATGATCGGACGATATTTTTATTCACCATGAGGGAAGAAACGATACTTCGAGCTGAAACATTTGTGTCGAGGGTGTGGGAGTCACGTATGTGACGTTGCGAGCACGTCATGCTGAGAACCATGTACAGGAACGCCGGGTATACGATAGCGATCGTGACGGTGGACACAATTAAATGGGCGTAGCGTGTAGCGTGCGAGGCACCGATATCCGATTTCGTGATTGATTGATGTATCAACGATAAAACGGGAGTATGCTATTCGCCGGTTTGCCACACTATATGTACAGGGCATTCGGAGCGCGATCGCGTGCAACGGAATTAGCAATACGCAAATCCGGCAATGCTATCGGAATGACAAAATGACCAAGTTTCATCGCGATAATATGCACACTATTTGTTCGAACTATCGTGACTACGGATGAAATGATAAATGAAAATAAAAAACAGAACTGATAATTCTCACGAGACTTCGCCCGTGAAACGATTCCTCGTACCTGTCCTCGTAATCCCACGTGTGCTTCCGTCGTCTGTATCAATGGGAAACAAAATATTGTACTGTCGATCTCTCGTGTTGTTTTTTTTTGTTTTTTAAATTTAAAAATCAACACAAACAATGTGTTCGATCATTAAAACTGTGTCTTGGATATATTGTGTGTTAGAAGTTAAAATATTGTTAAAAATAGATTTCTTTTTTTTTCTTTGCAGTAAACGGAGTATACCTGTATTCCTTGTAGTGCCTCGGTCGACTATTGTAGAAGAGTGGCTCGGAAGACTCCGCACTTTGCTGAGTGGAATACCTTTGTGGAGGACCTTCGCCGGGATAAGGCTCGTCGTACCTAGGACTGTGACCACGGCCACCGTATCCGTAACTACCCGCCGCCAGCCTACCGCCCACAGTTGAGGGAATCTGAAACGCAATTGGTATCGTTAATTTCATCGGATAATTTATTTTTTGTAATTGTGAAAAAATAAAATAATAATAAACAGCTGATGGGGACGATTGACACTGGGAGAAACAAGGAAGCGGAAGGACGGAAAGTGAAGAGTTAAAAAAAATGGCGACAGCGGGAAACTACAATTTACCGAGGTCTGTGTTAAAAATTGTTTTGTGAAGAAGTGACTTCAGGGTCGATTATATATATGGTTATATGGAACGTTATCGACAATTGTACTTGAAATACTTGGAAGATGTTATATGTGTTTTCTACGTATATAATCTTGATCGGATAGTCTCGATCGGACTTGGCAAGAGAGCAGACGTCTGACAGTTCGTACTTGAGTTAAATAGTGGTGATTGTAATTAATCATATCCGCTCCAAGAACAAATACGCCGGTTGGTTATTTTGCAGTGATATTTATATTATTTTTTGTAAAAGGCCGAAGACGCCATGCATTGGAATAAATCTACTGCTAATAAATACCTGATGATCATCGCGCTCGTAGCTATTTTCCCTGGACGTCTCGAGCGACCGTTGCGGAGTGGCCAGTTGATTCGCCGCCGTTCGAAACTGCGAAGCCGAGCTGTTGGCACCCTGTCCTCCAACCGGGTAATTGAGATCCGACGTGTAATCCGAGTCTTCCGAGTAACCCGCTGAAAATTTAGAGAGCTCGTGATCGGACAGAAAAATTATTTCGGAGCAACTCGTCACCGGTACGCTGTCCGCGTGCCGAAATTTTTCTCGTCCGCGTTAAACGCGCAGAAAAAAATATCCTTGCGGAAGGTCAGTGAGCAGCCTCGAAGCTCGGCCGATCACTTATCGATCGCGCGAGCGGCCGCGACAGTCGAACAGAGTACGAGTGCTGGTAAAACAGTCGAAGCTTCCTCCAAGGATACTTCCGGGAAACAGGAAAAATTCCCGGAGATTTACGGATAAGGAGCTCAGCGGTTTCCCGATTGCGTCGCCCGCGCGGCGTTTACCGACCGCGAGCACATTTCTGGGTCGACAATGTAGAAACCATGCTCGCCGCTTCCAACAATAGAATTTAAGGGAATACGTCACACAGCGACTTTTCTACTTCTGGAACTAAAAATCGCGAGTTTTATGAAGCAATGAATGAGGCTTTTTTAAAAGAATTTTTAATAATTTTGTTTCCACTTGGATTCTGAGATAAACGAGCTTAAAGTTGCTTCGATTAGCACGAGCTGCATACGGTGCCGAGTGAAAATGAACATTCTTTAAAAAAAATATATGTATATTTCCAGAGTGCTGTATTAGTTTTTTTGTTTCTAAAATAACATTACAACATTATTAGGGACGCATTAAAAAAATAAAATCGGGCTGTGCCCATAGATTTTCGAACATATAACCCGGTGAAGGAGCTTCGAACCTGCATATGAATAAATACGCAAAAAAATGGTTACTTGTCCACAATCGTACGTAATTCTAACCATGTCAATTTTACAAAAAAAATCTTGTCCGTTTATGAAAAATGAATATCAATCTTACGAATATTTTTTGTATAATTAACAACAAAATAATTGTGGACGTTTCGGCCACCCCAACCATGTGACGTATTCCCTTAACTCCACCGTAAACATCGAAAAAAATCAAACACCATCTTGCAGTTTCACATTTTTTAAATATCTTTTGCAACATTAAATAAAAAATAAACGAAAGATTGGAAAATAGTGGAAAATTATTTTAATCATATAAATTTCAACCCCGACGTTATTCGATCGCTGCAGGGGTTTTTTTTATTAATTTTTTACAACTATTTCGTAAAGTTCGATTGAATTTTTCGAAGCTCATCGATCCACACGCAAGATGTCTCGGGAAGCTTGGCAAGATGGTTGTAACACTATCGTGAGAAGTCTGCTAAGAGTTGTGCGTTTTAGGGGTCGGTGGGTGGCTTCTCGACCGGAAGTACTCGTGGCTCTCGGGCGCCTTGACTCCTGATCGAAGTAAATGCGATTGTGCACCGACACAGCGGATAAATCGGGTATTCGTGTCCGTCCGTGTGTCTCCGTGTCCGCAATAGCGAGGGAAGGAGAGGAGGCCGAGACGGACGCGATACAAGCGCCAATGTAATAAGAGAAGAGCCAAGGCACTCGAGCAGTGCCAGAATTGCCAGCCCCACGAGGTACTTACAGTGGCCTATATTGTACAGTATCTGGCGACGGGCCTGTTCGGCCCTCGCCTCCTGGTCCATCGTGTTGTTCAGCATTTCCAGCTTCCTCTGAAGATCCGCCGCCTCGGTGTTCTCCGGATCTACGGTAAAAAAATTATTTATCAACAAAATTATCAACACAAAAAAATTCGATGAATGTCGAATCGGTATCGATCTTTTTTTTTACATCCTCTCAAGCGACTCTTCACGTCCTAACAAACGTGCGTAACTTTGCGTGTGAATCACTGAATGCTTTTTTTAAAATTATTATTATTTAATTCCGAGATTTCGGCGATTATTTATGTTTAATCATGCTCCTAAGTTCGTTCATTATGATCGTTTTTCGATCTTGATATTAAGGGTCGTGTGTCGTATAGTGGGATTTTTTTAAATTGTAGTTTCTTCTATCAATCGCTACAACTGATCGGTAGGTACGGACTATCGAATGCTTTCTCGTGAGCTGCACAGGTGTGAGGGAAATGCCTCGGGGAAAACCTACGTGCATGATACATATGCGTGTGGAAAATATTTTATTTAATTTTTTTTTTTATGTCCACCAAGTTTATTGTCTCACCTACGCGTTCGGAATGATTTGATGTACAGGGGCGACACTTTTTTTTTGGAAAAAGAGAAAAGATATTCGAGCCACTCGTCACGTTCCAACAAACGTGCGTAACTTTGCGTATGAATCACTGAATGATTCCTTTTAGTTTTTTAAATCCGAACAGATTTCATCGATTTTAATTTTTAATCACGCTGGTGATGAGTTCGTAAGATTTTTTATTTCATTTTTTTATGGTAACCAAGTTTATTATTTGACCTACGCGCTCGGAAACATTTGTTTCTCTTCATTTCTTTCATTTCATCCAAAGCCGCAGATACGAAGGGAGGAAAATGAGAAAGGGTATTCGAGCCACTCTTCACGCTCAAACAAACGTGCGTAACTTTACATCGCAATCACTGAATGCTTTTTTTTACCAATTACCCAACACATTTCAGCGATATTTTAAAAAATCATGCTCCTAAGTTCGATAACGACATTGATGGCTGCGTATGAAATCGTAGGAATTTTAAACAGAATTTTCTGACATCGATCGCTGCAACTGATCGGTTGGCACAGGAAAAACGAGTCCCAAAGATTTTTTATTTCATTTCTTAAAATATTAAAACCAAGTTTATTATTTCAGCCCCGCGCTCGGAAAGATTTAATGCGCAGGGGTGACGCATATTTTTTTTCTTCCCTTTTTCACCCGAAGCGACAGATACGAGGATAGAAAAAAGGGAAAAGGTATTCGAGACGTGGCGATAAAAGGTACGGCGGAAGAATATATACAGGAGAGAGATTGTCAGAAGTGAAAGCGTGAAAAGAAGTAAGAAGAAGGTTCCCGCTCGAGCGATGTGCGCCACTACGATCTTTTTATGTGCGTATGAAGTACATCAATTTCCCGGTCGGTGGCATCCGTTCGTCGCACGTTCTTCTCACACTCGTGCCGGGTTCGTGCCCAGTACTATAAACTCTCCCCACACCCCCCCCCCTTCCTCGCCGCCCCTCCGGCAGTTCCCCCCGGTTCGAAGTTCGAGCACCTACTTCACTCTCGATATCCATTCAGAGCGCATATCCCCACTTCCGGTAGATTCGCCTCAAAATTGGATCTCACGTTCGCCGTACTACGAAACTCACCCCGCTCATTCTCATCCTCGCCCTCCTCGCTTCTCTGATTTCTCTCGCTCAATTTATATTATTGAGACTTCGTCGTACGGCGCCAGGTGCGAATTTTCGACCCCCTAGAATTGGTGTCTGATTATCGTCAAAGATAACTTGTAATTTGGAGCAAGTTTTTGGCACCCGGGCAGCCCGAGAAGCGAAGTCAAAGTTCAAACGCGAGAAGACGACACTCGACGTTCTGGCTCTCGAGTGCCTCTGTATACACTGCAAACATCAGACTGAGAGACGACGTCTGGACCAACACGGGAGTCGACTGACAAGCGGAGCGAGCGGAAGCTGCAGGGAACAACCGGCTGCTCACTCCCATAGGATTTACCTTCGTCGGCCCTTTCGCTGAGGAACAATTCTTTTTTGACACCCGAAAACTAGGCGAGTTACGGATCAACAGTATTTTTTTATACTTCATTTATTAACTCGGTCATTTTTTTTTTTTTTTTTTTTTGCATTTGGACGTCTGGACCAAGACGAGAGTCGCCTGCAAACTAGGCGACTTACAGATTAACAGTATTTTTTGAATACCTATTTAATTTACTAACTCGTTCATTTTTTTTCCAGAAGACCAAATGCCGAAAAGAAACTCGGGGGACTAACCAGTTGCTTACTCTCACCGGGTTTTCTGCTGCTCGGTTTTCACTGGCATGTGGGACGAGCATACCAATGTTGTTAAGGTGGCGCTGAATTCGTGCGTGCGTTTCATTTTTAATGCGAGTAGATTTGATCATGTCAGACCCTTATTTGAGCGGCTTCGGTGGCTCAGGGTTGCGGCTGGGCAGACATTTTTTGTCCTCAGCGTTGTCTTTGACGTGCGATGCACGGGCGTGTCCGCGTATCTGCGGGAGGGGTTCCTGTTCGAGGCGCCGGGCGCTCTCGACAGGTTGAGGGGTCGGCGACGGGCTCTTCAGTTGGAGCCCTTTCGGACTAAAGCCAAGAGATGTACGTTTCGTAATGTGGGCGCGGAGCTTTTTAATTTGTTGAAGGCGGACGTGCTGTCGTTGCGCAAAGGGGCTTTTCAGCCGCTAGTCCGCGACTTGCTCTGACCTCCCTCACGTGTTCAGCAGTTTAAGTTACAATTTTGTTACATTTTGATATAATTTATTTAGTTTCGTTACTATTTTGTTATTTTGTCTTATATTCGGTTTATTATTCAGTTTCATATCGCACCCTTAGAACAACAGTGTAACAACTTATATGGTTCTCCCATAAGAGATGTTAAACTGTTGTTCTAGGGGTGCGATATGTCATTTTGTTATACATTCGGTTTATATGCGGTAATTTTTTTTTTTTATATTCGTGTTAATTATTCGTGTTATTTTTGTATACATTTTGTATACACGATCTCAGTTACTACTGTACAATAAATGCTATCTATCTATCTACCCTTTCACTATAGCTCGAACATTTTTTTTTTTTCATCCGAAAACTACGCGAATTTCCGTTCGACTGTACTGTTTTTACAATTAATTTATTAATCCGTTAATTTTTTTCGGTAAACTTTAGCCCGAGAGACAACGTCTGGACCGACAGGAGAGTCGACAGACAAGCGAAGATAGAGTAAACTGGAGGGACCAACCAGCTGCTTACTCTCACCGGGTTTACCTTCGTCGGCTTACAACCCACGACCCAATATACCCTTTCGCTGAGGCTCGAACAACCTTTTTTTCTTAACACCCGAAAACTACTCGAGTTACCGCTCGACAGTATTTTTTTTTATAGTTGAATTACCAATTCCTTCATTTTTTCTTCTTTTCATACACGTCAAATAGAAACCAGCAAAATTTCAGCAGGAAAAAGGGCTTTGGAATTCGAAGGGTCAAAGTTCCTCCGCGGGGCGCGACCGGAAGTGAGCCGGTGTCCCAACTTCGCCACTGGATGTAATTAAGAACAAAAAAAAACTCAACAAAAAATCAAAACAAAGTTCGAGCTCCGAGCTCGAGTGGGTCCCGAATGGATGAACGAGCCGAGGTAACGAAAAAAAATACAAAAAAAAGCGTAGGAGAAAGAAGTAAACGAGCAACGAGGAATCGCGACGTCGCGAAGACTTCCGGTGGGGATGCGAAAGGGAGGGTGTTGAATGAGAAAAGTAGAATCTTGGGGTTTGGGGCGAAGTTCTTTCGTGCAAAAAAACCCTCGTCGACTCTGGGTTGAGGGGCTGGGGCTGGGGGTGGGGGGGGGGGGGGGGGTCGTATCATCAATGCGCTACTACCAGTCCGGCGCTGATACCGCGTCTGAAACGCCCTCCTCGCTCACTGCCGCGTTAACCCTCCGCCTCTCCCTGCCCGACGTCTCGCTAAACTGCAGATGCACTTCCCGTGGCACCCGCGGGAATATTTTGCACTCTTGCCGTCCGCCGCAGAAAACGTTTTGTCCGTTTTTTTCCCCTCTCATTCCCAAAGCCCCTCGCCCAATCTAGCCAACAGCTTCGCTTCTCGCGGGCCATCGCTGTCCCCGACGAGAAACGTTTCGTTTTCCTTCCAGACGCTTCCGGCACGGTTTCCATTTCGAGAAGCAGCTACAGCGAAATAAAGCAATAGACGCCGGGGTGCGCGGGTGCCGTCGAGGTAACGGCTGCTCATCTATATATTGACAAACTTCTGGTTCGAGCCAGCTTACGAAGTCGTCTCGACAAGAAAAAAAATAAAATGACAAAAAACTACCCTACAATTTTCATTTCGTCCCTTTCGTCATTGAGAATTTTTTTTTTTTTTTTTGCTGCATCCTGCCGTCGCTTCGCGCACGAGCTGTGTGCAGCGAAGAGTGGACGAGAGTTTGAGGAAGTAAAAAGTGCAACAAAAAATATAGCCAGACCGTTCGTGCGGACCGTTCATGATGGTCCCGATAGAGATTGCGAGTATGAGAACCGTGTGTACTGCGAAATTGTTATCACACGCTTCGAAAGATTTCGAGAAGTCGGGCAAGTTTCTCGGGTGATATCGTAGTTCGAGACACAGAGGAGGAGCGGCGGTGGGTTGGGACGGGGCGTGCGAAGGGAACGAGATAGAATGTCGGTCGTTAGGGTGGTGCGAGGGAAAGTTGATGGTCGACGGGCTGGTGATAAACTCTCCCGGAAGCAATAGATTTGATGTTGGCTGTGTGCAATGAATCCTTAGGGAAATTTCTGCAAGGTTGGTCCAAATTATTCTGCGTCTTTGCTTATATTATTACAACATAAAAAGTGCATTCAGCCTGCGACGAGGGAGCAATCCATATTTGTTTAGGAGGTTTGGTTGTTGAATGCAGGTTTGGCTGTTGAAGGGTTAGAAACTGACTATCTGGACTATTCAGCAGGGTTCGCAGAATGTTGGTTGTTACGGTCGTGCGACGAATAGTTGATGGTCAATGGGCTGATGATAGATTCGATAGTGGCCAAGTGCAATGAACCTTACGAAAATCTCTGCAACTATGGCGCAAAATATTGTGCAACTTTGCGTATATTACAACATCAAAAGTGCATTCAGCCTGCGACGAGGGAGCAATCCATATTTGTTTAGACCGAAAGCAGGCTTGGCTGTTGAAGGGTTTGAAACTGACTATCTGGACTATTCAGCAGGGTTGGCGGAATGTTGGTTGTTACAGTCGTGCGACGAATAGTTGATGATCGATGGGCTGGTGCCAGATTCGATGTTGGCCAAGTGCAATGAACCTTACGAAAATGTCTGCAACTATGGCGAAAAATATTGTGCGGCTTTGCGTATAGGGTAAAAGTGGTGAATATGGCCCACCTCGATTAACACGTAAATCAATGATATATGGACTGGGCCATATTTTCCACTTTTACCCTATTACAACTCAAAAAGTGCATTCAGCCTGCGACGAGGGAGCAATGCATATTTGTGTAGACCGAAAGCAGGCTTAGCTGTTGAAGGGTTAGAAACGGACTATCTGGACTATTCAGCAGGGTTGGCAGAATGTTGGTTGTTACAGTCGTGCGAGGAAAAGTTGATGGTCGACGGGCTGGTGATAAAATCTCCCGGAAGCAATAAATTTGATGTTGGCTATGTGCAATGAATCCTTATTGAATGTTCAGCATCTTTGGTGCAAATTATTGTACTCTTTGCGTGTATCATTTAAAATAAAAAGTGCATTCAGCCTGCGATCAGAGAGCAATCTTAATTATTTCGACTGAAAAGAGACTTGGCTATTGAAGGGTTCGATAACCGACTATCTGGACTATTCAGCAGAGTCGATACATTGTTGGTTGTTACAGTAGTACGACGAAAAGTTGATGGACAATGGGCTGGTGATAGATTCAATGTTGGCCATGTGCAATAAATGCTCTGAAAATGTCTGCAACAATGCGGAAAAATATAGTGCGACTTTGCGTATATTGTAACACAAAAAGTTCATTCAACCTGCTATCAGAGAGCAATCTTAATTGTTTCGACTGAAAAGAGACTCGGCTATTGAAGGGTTCGATAACCGGCTATCTGTACCATTCGCCAGTCTCGCTATTCAAATAAGCGTGGAAAATCTATTTGAATAAAACAAATGTCTCTTCCCTCGTACGGATGTGGGTAGACAGATTTGTCGGGAGGATTGGGATCTCCACCTACGTAACAGCGGCGAAAGGAAGTGGCAGGTAGTAGACATTACGCGAAAAAAAGAGAAAAATGTGGCAATGCCGGTAAGCTGTGAGTCTATACGTAGGTTCGAAGTACGTGCGCGATGGCACACAGGAGATCGCCCGCGCGGGCGTAGAGTAAAAGTTTAAATCTCTGGAAAGTCGTTTCCGTTCCGCTAATCACCCGGACGGTCCTTTATCTCTAACAAGCCCACAGTCCACCCTCTCCCTTACTGGGCGTGTGTCTATATACGTCGGTTCGTCCGTTTCCGCTTTCTCTTCGGTCCCGTCGACGACGAGAGAGCCGCGCGTCGGTTCTCGTCGTTCAGCTTCTCTCGCTTCATCCCTTTGGCGGGTCACGCTGGGTCCGCGCGCGTAATTAGTCCATTCCGCAAGTTCAGCCTGGTCTCTCGTCTCTCGTGCCTGGTCGTGCAACTAGGCATGGGAGAAAAGCCTCGAGTGCACGGTAAGAGAGAGAGACTCAGAGCCAAGGACCTCGGAGTGTGTACGTATATATATATATGTGCGGGTGGGGCAAAACGGAACACCGGGGAAAAACGGACCATGTTTACCAACTTTTGCACGGGAGGCAACGAAGTCTCATATCAAATTGAGAGAACCTGGTCCGTTTTGCCCCGCATTCCTCATATAGTTCGAAGCAAGAATTTCTGCTGGTATCTCAGACCAGCGGAAATAAAAGTGTCCGAGCCCGGTACGGAGCACTCGTCGTCGACTGCTTCGAATAACCAAGCTCCACGAAAGAGAGAACTTTTTCATACCGAAGGGCTCCGGTGCATTCATTAGTTCCGCTGATTTATTTTTTATCTTCTTTTTTTTGCCGTCGCTAGGGAGAGTAAGCTGTTTTAATCAATTTTCATTTATATTCTCGTTTGAGAATTTTTTTTAAAGCTTTTTTTTTGTTCTTTGAAGTAGGAGAACTTGGAAGTAAACGGAACAAAAAATCGATTGGATGCCTCTTCCCTCTCTCCTGCTTAGTCAACTTGTAGATTTTTTTATAGCGGGCGTGGTGAGGCAGCCCATCTTGCCCCGCAGTGCTTTATAATTTTTTTATTTTTTTTTACTTTGTTTGTTTACTTTGATTTAATATTTGTATTCTGAAACAATAGACGTCACAATGCATTTACATGCTGAGGCAGAGTTCTAGCTATTTTTTTTGTATGTATAGTTTTAGTGGAATATAATTATATTCATTCTGGTTGGGGTTTACTAGGTTCATATTATGATTATGATTTATGTGAGATATTGTAATGTCGTTGCGATAATGTTATCGAGCATTTTAATGGAGATCTAAGGGTTCACTCTTTTTTAGATAAATATACATATATATGTCATATATATGTATAGCACATAACGATATAGAAAAGTATTGGATAGAGATAGAGAGAGAGAAATGAAAAGGAAGTATTCGGGGCAGACATATTGATATTTACAGTGTCGCAGCCATAGCTCGATGCATCCACAGGTACCCTCGTGAGTTTTATATTTTTTTGTTGTTGTTTTTTTTTCATCACAGTCAATACTTCGATATCTATAAAATCATTTTTTTTATCGCAGTTGTAAATCAAGTGAAGATTAATTTCAAAAACCGAAAAAATCTTGGGTGTTTTTTTTTTCTTGTTTCCCCCCCTCTTGTGCTATCGCCGCGCCACTGCGTGCACGTGCGACTGTGTTACATATTAGAAGTGAGCGTGTGTGCTTAAATCTTCTGCGCAAAGGTCTGATTTTTTTTTTTTTTTTTTTTTTTTGCAAAACTCGAATTGCACTTTTCGATGAAGTATCAATAAAAAAATTCATCCATTCGGACAAAAGTATCGAAGTACCGTGAGACTTCGAGATCTACAACTAATTGGAAATAAGAGTGTGTAAATAAAATTAAAAAAAAAAGAAATTGAAACAAACATCGATCAGTAAACTTGGAATAATTCTCCTTACTCGGAGGATGCTCTCTACTTCGTGCTTTTCATTCGAAACCACTGCTGGGTAATAAGGTCGATAATTATTGCAAACTATTTTTATTCGTGAACTCGTCAGTGCCTTCCAGGTGAATTTTTTGATAACCGGTGCAAGTGAATGCCGAACGATGTAATAAACGACGTACAAAAATCGTTGATGATGAAAAATCGGATTTCCAATAGAGCAAATGAAAGTAGAAAAAAAATGTATCGAACACCTCTTCGTGAAACGAATGTTCATGTGTAATGGTTTATCATTTGATGTCTTGGACAGTTTCGAGACCGCTACACGATAGCCATTGCACATTTAGGACATTGTGTGTCTGTGTGTGAGATATAGATATAGCTATAGTATTGACACTCGAACACACACATAGATCAACGAATAAATATATATTTATATAGATATAATATGCCCCGTTAATGTAATATATATGTGTATATTTATATATATCGATAAGCATAGAAACATCGAACATCTCATCTCATTTGACTATATCCACACGACGTTGACACACACAAACGCATTTTTATGTATATAAATGAAAAAAAATTTAAAAAATTGTATAATAATGTATATATATGTATATAAGAGTCTCGTATATAAGAAACGAATGCAGTGCACGTGTCGGGGGTTTGGGGGGGGTTTTCTGGCTGGGCGCTCGTCGGGAAAAACTTTTTGCGGTTCGTTCGAGGCGGTGCGAGCGGCGACACGATAAATCGATCGTCCCCCCACCGAAACCCATTCTCTCGCTCCTTCCGCTTCTTCCCTCGTCACCGTTAGCTCGCGTCACCACGCATCGACGAGGAAAAAAAAAAAAAAAGTTTATCCGATTTTTCTCGAACACGAACCTTCACTCTCCGACGTGAGCGCGTGTGAATGCGAATGAAAATGAAAACAAACAAAGAACGCTTAATGCACCGTGAATAAAAAAGGTAAGAAAAAAAACATATTGACGTCAGTGATGAGACTCGGAAGAAAAGCTTTCGTCTGAAATTTCAGGTCCTCTCGGCTCGTAGCGAGACTGCGGGCCGGGCTGTCTTCCTCCGACGTCGCCGTCGTCGACTCACCGGATAATTGAGCAATTAGCTTAATTGAACGATCAAAGTGGCTTCTCGCGGGACAAAGGGCCCCGGGGCCATCCGAGCGAGGGATGAAGGCCATTGAACGGACCGCGCGCGCGGACCGTGGCTTCCAAGAGGCGATAATCTCGGAGCCATGCTTGGGGTGTAAAAAAAAATTAAGGGAAAAAATTCGTCGAGGAATTTTCATATATCATTGTATTTTTTTTTGTTTCCGTCGGAGGGATGGAAAAAGTGGCGTTAATCTGATCCGCAATTCCCTGTTACTTTTTACTCCAAAGACCACGTGTGCGCGGCCCGTGGCTTCCAAGAGGCGATAATCTTGGAACCATGCTTGGGGTGTAAAAAAAAATTAAGGGAAAAAATTCGTCGAGGAATTTTCATATATCATCGAATTTTTTTTTTTGTTTTTTTTTGCTCGTCGAAGCGATGTAAAAAGTGGTGTTAATCTGATCCGCAATTTCCTGTTACTTTTTACTCCAAGACCACGTGCGCGCGGTCCGTGGCTTCCAAGAGGCGATAATGTCGAAGCCATTGTTGGGGTGGAAAAAAATAATTAAGGGAAAAAATTCGTCGAGAAATTTTCATATATCATTGTAGTATTTTTTTTTTTTTTGCTTGTCGGAGGGATGAAAAAAGCCGCAGTAATCTGATCCGCAATTCCCCATCACTTTTCACTCCGAACTGAGCGCGCGGACCGTGGCTTACAAATTTAAAAAAAAAAATAAAAATAAAAATATAATTGTATTTTTTTGTCCGTCGGAGGGATGAAAAAAGTGGCGGTAATCTGATCCGCGATTCATTAATACTTTTCACTCCGAACCGAGCGCGCGGACCGTGGCTTCCAAGAGGCGATAATCACAGAGCCATGATTGAGATGTAAAAAAAAAATTAAGGGAAAAAATTCGTCGACGATTTTTCATCATTGTATTCTTTTTTTTTTGCCCGTCGGAGGGATGAAAAAAGTGGCGGTAATCTGATCCGGAATTCCCTATTATTTTTCGCTCCGAACTGCTCGTGTTTTTCGGAGCATAAGTAACATCCGATGTAAAGCCGTTTCAACGATTCGCAAACGTCCGAACGAGCACCCAGCGATGAGAAATGAAAAAAAGGAAAAAAATAAAAATGAATCAAACGGAAACGATATAAATATAGGCGTTATGACAAAAATGTCTGGTGCAGTGGCTGGCGAGCAAGAAGGGGTTGTTATCTCTAGGTACGGATAAAGCGTGGGCTCGAAGCACTGCCGTGGATGCGTAATAAGTAATTTCCAAAAGAACAGAACATTGCAACAACATCCCGGAATTGTTTTATTATTATTATTATTATTTTAACATAAAAATTAATTTTACACATCCACGACCGGTATCGAGCCACGACAAAAACGAGGCAATTATATAAAACCGGCTAAAGTCATTACGAGCCTCGCAAGATCGAAGTTGATCTTGTTGGGCTCGGGGCGCACGAGATGTGATCTTTGAGGGTACCTGAGCCACATGTGGGCCGGGCTGCTCGCAACTTCATAGCTGTTTCGCTCGTTAGCAGGGCTTTCCATCCGGTCGGTGGATCGTACTTTCCTGATTGGCCAACGTTTACATACTATCAGACACACCAGCCGTCGGTAAACTCTACTTGTTAATTTTTTTTTGTGTACATAGTGTACGAGTCATAAAACTTATGTAGCGTGCTATGTAGCGGTGTACCTTATAGATATACTAGCGGTTATGTCGGGCCGCGCGCTTTGCGTGCTCGAAGTATCCGTGTGATTATCTGTGAGTACCGGTGTGAGTGTCCAATCGACACGAACTTTATTATTATGTAGATGTATATTTATACCGAAATGTGAGTATTCGTATGAGTATTCGTATGAGTATTCGTATGAGTATTCGTATGAGTATTCGTATGAGTATTCGTATGAGTATTCGTATGAGTATTCGTATGAGTATTCGTATGAGTATTCGTATGAGTATTCGTATGAGTATTCGTATGAGTATTCTTATGAGTATGCGTATGAGTATTCATATGAGCATTCGTATGAGCATTCGTATGAGTATTCGTATGAATATTCGTATGAGTATTCGTATGAGTATTCGTGTGAGTATTCGTACGAGTATTCGTACGAGTATTCGTACGAGTATTCGTACGAGTATTCGTACGAGTATTCGTATGAGTATTCGTACGAGTATTCGTACGAGTATTCGTACGAGTATTCGTACGAGTATTCGTACGAGTATTCGTACGAGTATTCGTACGAGTATTCGTACGAGTATTCGTACGAGTATTCGTACGAGTATTCGTACGAGTATTCGTATGAGTATTCGTATGTGTATTCGTATGAGTACCTGTGAGTATTTATGAATACATGTGGGTATATGTGAGTATAAGTGTGATTATCTGTGAGTATCGGTGTGAGTGTCCAATCGCCATAAACTTTATTATTATGTAGATGTTTATTTACACCGAACCGGTAGGGTTGGACTCAACGTGTGTATATTACTCAATACTCTACCGAGAGTTACAGCGAAGAGAGAGTTTAATCGACTTTGCCCGTTCTAAATCAAACTATCGTGTGCCTGTGGAGCGATCGTCAACTTTTTAAAAATACCAAACAGCACCTCGTAAAATGCAAATTATATCAGCGAGAACTTTAAGCAAACCCTGCAGTTTTCTCTGGAATTGATTTAAGATCGATTGTTATCGACCTATATAAAAAAAATATTTTATTAACCGAGCATCCTTTCCTTGAGATTTACGTAAATACGAAGTATCGTCGGGGAGTCCCCGAGAGGATGTTTCGCGCGATCGGCCGGAAAAACAAGTGCCTATCAAAATCAAAGCCCCCGATATACGATGCAGAGAGTCGGTAAGACGCCCCGGAAAGACGTCACTGAAACAGCGTCATCGACCCGAGGGGGTTGGGTTTTTTTATATATCCTTTTTTTTATTTATTTTTAATCCGTCTCTGAACGCGAAGGGATCGCCAGTGACGGTCGTGGCGTCGAAACTCGATCAAACGAGAAGATTCTAAATGCGTCTCCCGATGGCTTCGGGAGGAGCAGTTACAGCCGAGCTGTCTCAATTTCCGAACGATCGAATAACCGCGGGTCAGTTATTTATCGCACGAACGCTGACGATCGGCCGCAGACTCGACTTCTCGGAGGGAGAGTCTCACCCATACGGAGACAACCACTCGCACTTCAAAGCTTTGAGAACCTCTTGCCCGATTGCCTCCGAAACGCTTTTCGACAAAAATACCAAAATTTGTGGCTCAACATTTCAAAGTTTCGCGCGCGAGGGAACAAAATTCTTTTCATCCTGTGACCTTGAAATTTCGACAAAAATACCAAAATATGTTACTGAAAATATCGAAGTTTCGCCCACGAGGCGATAAGATGCTTTTTATCCTGGCAACCGTGAATTTTTCTTTATTTTTTCGCTCGAACTAATTTTTGAGAAATCACGAAAACAACGGCGACTCGGTTCGTGGATAAAGGTCGACTCTTGGTTGGCCGAAAAGAAAGATTGATTTTCCACTATCGAAAAATTGTTTTCGTCGAGACGCGAACTTTCTTGTCGTACGTCTTTTAGATAGATATATATTGTTTTGCACGGTGTATATAGTTATCCATTAATGCATTATAAATGACCCGATTTTTTCCCCTGGCGTTTTCGCAACGCGGTCAATTGGAACATCGCGTGGTGGAAAAAATAACGCGCTCCGGCAGATTTGAATTAAATGGGCATAATAAGGTAGAAGATTACGAGCGAATGCCTTGTTTTCGTGATGGTTCAAAAGATCGTTTCGATCGAAAAAAAGAAACAATACTTTACCGATCACAAAATCGGTTCGTAAAAAACTGCCAATTGAGGCGTTTGAATTTATAATAGAAAATGTCTCCACGAAGTGAACAAGCAATTCGAAGCTACCGGTGAACAAAATATTTACAAGTTTTTAGGCACCGAGCCAAAGGCCATATCGGCCCTCGGACCGCCTCAATTAAAACTTTGAGTCACCCTCCAGCGCTTCCGACATCCAAGAATCTTCTCCACTCTGCCGATCCGGAAGGCGTAACGAATCCGTCTTGCAAGTTTCCTCAATACCGATAGCGACTCAAAGTCCAAATGGATTATAAAAAAAATCCCTCATAATTACACCGTGAACTTTGACCTACAAAAATGCATCTTGAAACTTTTATAATCTCCTTGACTAAACTTTTTTTTTACTCGATCTTCGTTTTTCTTTTACATCGAGAGTTTTTCGGTCAAATTATGAAAATCCTGTTAAAATGTTTGTTATTCTTCGTCCATCGCTCCACATGCATCGAAATATTTAATCTTCTGTTCGCATAGACATATATATACCCCGATAGAGAGTTATTTCAATTTAACGGAAATGTCGTGTTGTCAAATATGTGTATGCAAGATAAGTAGCCGGGCACGATTTCCCGTTTGCGTCTCATATCAACCTTGGCAAAGCAATCAATCGAAGCAAATAGCTGTATGACGATTCGTAAGCAAGCATGTTGTATTTAACACGGTATGCACGAGTAAGTACATAGTATTGTGCAAAATTTACCGTAATTATACATAAGATATTAAATGTGTGTTTGTCGATATAGTAACCGGATGTAAGTGTAACTGGTTGAGTGTTCGAGGCTAATCAGCAGTAATCGACTGAGCTCTCATCACGACCGAATAAAAATCTATTATTTTGCCTCTACGATAGAACCGTATCGTCCGTCACCTTGAGTCGTACACAGTGAAAAAGATTTCTCTCATCTTACAAAAATTCGCTTTTCACAAAAGTCCACAATTAGTATTATTTTTAATTACTTTAATTGCAAAAAAAAATTGATGAGACGACAAGCTGATGGACCAGTTTCTGTATGAACCCAAATGTTGCGATCTTGTCGTTCGAGTGTTATGTTGAGTCTGTGTATCGAGGTGTATCCATCCGGCGTTTTGTCGAGATAACACGTGACGAACGATTTTTCTCTTTAATTTTGTAAAGTCATTTTTTTATTTTGTTTTTGATACTCTGCAATGTATGCGTTAATTTTTTGGCTAATTATGTTTTGATAATCTGTGTTTACCGGAGATCGCTACACTGAGAGAAGGATCTAATAAAAATGACTATATCGCTTGAGAGATATTACCATAGTACATAGGGGAAACCGGGGCAAAACGGAGACGCTAAGCAATAAAACCTGGTACAATGATACCGAAAGCATAGATCCATTGTTTTTCACGCCAAAATTGTATTGGCACCGGTTTTGAAAGGTTAAAAAAACCATCTGGGGCAAAACGGGGTACATGTCCCCATTTTGCCCCATGTCCCCGTTTTGCCCCGACTTCCCCCAGTAGTAGGGCGCTAGAGCGTCACCTATGGTAGGAAGTACCGGATTTACAAGAATTTTGCTCAGATATTATGGTAAAAATTCTTGGATAATCTGAGACTTTCTGCCATAGGCGAGGCCCCGGCACGCTACTATGTGCTATGGTAATTTTTCATGACCCTGAAGATATCTGCATCACATCAAGTTTCATCTTTGGCAAGTCTCTATCAGTGCGCGGCTTTAGGAAGAATAAACAATTGTTCACTTATAGAATTTTATTATCCAAGTGAACTTTCTCGAGCAAAGTTTGCGCGATGAAAAATACAGCCGTTACAACTCGATGAAATTTTGTCTGATGCAGATATCTTCAGGGTCATAATTTTATGACCCTGAAGATATCTGCATCACATCAAGTTTCATCTTTGGCAAGTCTCTATCAGTGCGCGGCTTTAGGAAGAATAAACAATTGTGCACTTATAGAATTTTATTATCCAAGTGAACTTTCTCGAGCAAAGTTTGTGCGATGCAAATTTGTGCTAAATTTCTTAGATAATCGGTAATTTTTACTAGATCGTTCTCTCAGTGAATCTTGTCGTTCGAGTGTTATGTCGGGTCGGTGTGTCGAGGCGTGTCTGTGCGGCGTTTTTATTGAGATCACTTACCGAATGGGAGCTCGAAGCGACAGGCGATCAGCAGTGTGTGGCCCGTCGGTGCTTTGGTGCCGACGACTTCGCCGCCCAGCATCTCCAATTCCGAGTCGAGGCTGACCCATTGGCCGGAATCATCCTGAAGCAGAGCCCAAGTGAAAAACGTGAGATCGATCGATTCCCGGTAAACCGAACGTCTACGAGCCCGCTTTAATCTCTCGTCTACGTCTGCCCGTTGGCTACGGGGCGTAAGGTCTAGCTCGAAGCAACCGGAGAACCAACGATAGCTCAGCCGAAAGCTTATGCAGTTCGGGACAGTTCGGGCTGATTCTACTCCCGCGCGTTAATCTCTCTCTTGCATTCCCTCTCGCGGACCGGATGCTCCTGAGCACGTAGACCGCGAACAGAAGTTGTCTCGCGCTTCAATTTCGACCTCGAGCCTCTCGCCGCGACGGACAACTCTCGAGGACACTCGGGACAAACTTACGATTTTGCGAAATTGCACGGGTTCGAGCACCGACGGATTCCCAACCGAGTGTATCCGAGCGGATAAACATTGTACCAACGCTCCGTACTTTGTTTTACAACCGTTCCGCGTAGCTTTCAAATAATTTAATTATATGAACGAAATGTATCATTTTTATATATTTTGGATGTTAAGACTGTAAAAAATATTCGTATGAAATTTAATTTAACGGACTCGAAGTTTTTATGCGAAAAATGGTACGTTAAATACAATGTACAATTGTGATAAAAAATTTAAGTACTTTCATAGTAAAATTAAATTAAATTATTTAAAATAAAGTAGTCGCAATTTTTTTAATACACTGAACATTAATTTTTGATAATTGTATGTGAAATTTAATATACCAGTTTTTGCATCAAAACTTTCATTCCGTACATTAAATTGCATACGAAATTTGTTTACAGTCTGTTATTATAATTGTTATTATTACTATTATTAATCCCATGTAGCATATAGAAGAGGATGTTCGATCCTAAGTCACTCCCATACACATATTTTATTACAGTGCATTATTATTATTATGAATAATAATAATAATAATAATAATAATAATAATGCACGAGGATGTAAAACCTTAATTACATTTACCGGATCAAGCGGACAACAGATAACTATTATCCGATTAATCGTCAACTATGCCGTATCAACAAATGCGTCAATGCTATCACTCCGTTACGTTATTTACTCTCTGTGTACCTGCACGAATGTACATTTGAGCTCACGCGCGTTTAGCAAACTCCGCAGCGATGCTTTATAAATGATTCAATTATGTAAACCAAATACATAATTTATATATATTATTTTTTGATATAATAATATCATTATTATTACTATTATTATTAATAATAATAATAATAACGGACGGGGATTTAAAACGTTTAATTGTATTTAACTGTTATCCGATTAATCGTCAATTATACTGTATCAACAAATGCGTCAATGATATCACTCCGTTACGTTATTTACCCTCCGTGTGTGTGTGCGAATGTACATTTGACCTCCGCGCGTTTAACAAACTCCTCGACGAGTTCTCCCGTACACGCGATACCCTTCTATCGGATTACCGAGCGATTCTCGTTTCCCAAACGAGGCATCGTGTGTGTGTGTGTATGCGAGTTTGAGCCAAGGCAATTTCGCGTGGGACGGAAGACCGGGGAATTTGCTCTCGCGTGGATGTCGGATATCTTTTGGCAAACTTATTAATTGATCCTTCAGGGACGATCCAAAAGTTTCGAAGGCAATGCTCCACCTGTACGTGGGTCAGCGCCGGAGTTCAACGACACCTGAAACCATTCGAGCTTCCCCTTTTCTTGTTTTTGTTGCCTCTACGCGATTACCTCGAACTTTTCACATTATTCTTATTCGCGGGACTGAAAAACGCTCGGAGTTGCGCTCGAGAGCAAAAAATCAATTCTCGTTAAAAAAAAAAAAAGAGGTATTATTTCGTCGCCGCGTCGAGGTATTATTTATTCAACACTGGACGAGTTTGCGGAACTCGTATTTTCACCGTAGCGAAAAATAAAAAAATATATATACATATATATATATATATATATATATATATATATATATATAAATAAAATAGTAACATAGTCTCTCGCCGTACTCCAGCGAAAAACTGAGAGGTGGAAACTCGAGATTTTTCAACGTGACACGAATATTTTCGCCACGTTTTTGCCCAGCCGCGATAATTCTCCGAAGTGGAGGAGGGGTGGGGGGTGTTGCTGCACGAATAAAGTTCTGTTGCAGCAGACTTCGGCGAGCTCGCGATAGCCCGCTGGTAAACGCGTATGTAGAACGGGCGCTGGGGCAATTTTCTTTATCCACGTGCTTCATCGGTCGCGCTGGGTTTTTTTTCCCCGTACACCGTTCATCAACTCGCCACGTACTTCGTGCGTCACAGACGTTGACACAGAGAACACGGAAAAAAAATCAATATGAAGCAAAAAACACATCGCGGCTCGCCGTATCTTTTTTAACGCGACGCACGGGCTTTGTGAAAAAAAGAATAATAGTCGCGAATTAAAAAAAAAAAAATTGTTAACTGCGTCCCGCAGCAGAGGTTTTTTTTTTTTTGCCAACGGGCAGGCAAAAATTGCTGGGAAACTTTCAGCGGACAGTGATGCGTCATAATGAAAATTTTCTGACCGTCATTTACTTCTTTATTTATTTTCGGGTCAAAAGCTTTTTTTTTGCAAAATAGTAGCTTCCAAATGTGCGCAACGGTGCATAATGCGCCCATGCAGCAATAGTGTCGATAGAAAGTTATACAATTTTCTTCGCTTGAGTGTATATGAAAATATAAAGGGTAACATTGCTCAAACATTTTCATTGGAAAAAGTTCAATACTTGGGGAAAAAAAACAATAATAAAGTGCCAAATACATTGCGGCACGCGTATCTTTTTTCATGTGACGCAAGGACTTTATGATAAAAGAATAAAAATCGCGTATATAAAAAAAAAAAATGAATCGCGTCCCGCAGCAGATTTTTTTTCCCATCGGGCATTAAAGGGTGATGTTCTCCAAACATTTACATTTAAAAAACAGTATTCAATAGTTGAAAAATCCAATATGTAACAGGCTTTGGACGAGAAGGGTTGGCAGCCCGTTTATCGCCATGACTACCCTACGATCTACCGTATCGTTACGAATTGAAAAAAAAAAAAAACAAAAACGAAAACAATGAAGGAAATAAATAATTTACGTTGAAGCTCGACATCGCCCCATTCACCGAGAAGAAGATCTCTCTAAGCCCGTAAACTGTTCGATGTGAGAATTACATTGAAAGTGAGTCGAAAAGAGAAATGGATGAAAAGCGATGGTAAAAAAAAGTCCAATATATATTAAAATATTTTAAAAGTTTTTAACCGAGAAGGGTTAATTGGCAACCCGTTTATCGGCATGACTACCCTAGAATCTATCGTATCGTTACGAATTAAAAAAAAAAAAAAAAACAAAAACAATGAAGGAAATAAATAATTTACATTGAAGCTCGACATCGCTCCATTCACCGAGAAGAAGATCTCTCTAAGCCCGTAAACTGTTCGATGTGAGAATTACATTGATCCGCGACCGCGGGATCTCGCGAGAGGACATGCGAAAGTGAGGCGAAAAGAGAAATGGATGAAAAGCGATAGGATCGGAGGTAGAGGGGGCTCGGTGGGTACTTCTACGCCCTGAATCGAAGATATCACCGACTCTTTTCTATGTAAATTCGATTCAAACGATAGTTCTCCCTCTCTCTCTGTGCCGCGCGAGGAGTTTATACGATTCGATGAGAGAGTGTTTACCCGACACTCGTCCCCGGTAGAGTCACTAGTACGTATACCAGGGCGCATTGGCTACCTCGATCCTCCTCCGTCCCCCGCCCGTCTTTCGAGAAATCATCGATTGCCGCTGGTGCACTCGAGGCGATATCGAACTCCATTGCACTGCACTCTCTACTCCTGTTTGAGGGGGCCTCGTCGTACTCGCGTCTCGATGGAGCTACTCGATAAAACTCCCCCTCCACCCTCCGCCGCCGGTGAATGTAATGAACAGTATAGAATCGAAGAGAATAGTACAAAGCTGCCCGACTATTGACTAGGGCACGTGTAAAGAAATTCATTCAATCTTTTTTTTTTTTTTCTTTCTCTTTTCTTCCCGTTCCATTCTCATTTTGATGACTTTTTTGAAATTTTATTATTGTTGCTAAAAAAAAAAATAGTTTCGGGGAAGCTCGATCGACGAGGCAGAGCCGACGATGCCGAATCGGCCGTTGACTAGGGCACGCGTAAAGAAATTCATTCTGACTAGGGCACGTGTAAAGAAATTCATTCAATCTTTTTTTTTTCTTTCTCTTTTCTTCCCGTTCCATTCTCATTTTGATGACTTTTTTGAAATTTTATTATTGTGGCTAAAAAAAGAGTTTTGGGGAAGCTCGATCGATGAGGCAGAGCCGACGATGCCGAATCGGCCGTTGACTAGGGCACGTGTAAAGAAATTCATTCAATCTTTTTTTTTTCTTTCTCTTTTCTTCCCGTTCCATTCTCATTTTGATGACTTTTTTGAAATTTTATTATCGTTGCTAAAAAAAATAAAGAGTTTCGGGGAAGCTCGGTCGATGAGGCAGAGCCGACGATGCCGAATCGGCCGCGGAAGAGCGTGACGTCGATCGAGTTCCGCGAACGAAAATAGAGAGAAAATGGAGCGAGCGGGCGGATGAGGGTTGGCGAGAGTGGAGAGGTGTGCGTGGTGGATAAACGCGACAGCCGGTTCGGTCGAAACCAGGACTGATGTTCCCCGCGTTAGATCCATAAAGTTTTAATTTCGCGAGGGGGTTTCCCGTTAAAGCGCGCAAAAACATGAGCTCCGAACGAGGAGACGGAGCGGCGAACCATGGAGACGAGGTAAACTGGCGGTGGGCCGGGAATAAACGTTTTTCGACTCCGCGAAACCATCGCATCAGTCACGCTTCGCCAGTCAATTC
This sequence comes from Ichneumon xanthorius, assembly GCA_917499995.1. Taxonomy (NCBI): domain Eukaryota; kingdom Metazoa; phylum Arthropoda; class Insecta; order Hymenoptera; family Ichneumonidae; genus Ichneumon; species Ichneumon xanthorius. The sequence continues at coordinate 5,534,198 of OU824211.1, read as the reverse complement.
CTATACAGTAGAACCCCGTTTATCCGAGGTAATGTGAAGATTTACTGATTATAATTTTTTTAAATGTTTACTGATTATTGGTTGAACAATTTTTTTTTTTTTTGCAATTTGTTAATAACTTTTTGACATTATTATTATGCAAAAAGAATGTTGTTGGCACCTTTAATACAGTTGATTTTTTTCAGATTTTTATACCATTAGAAAGTGTTCGAGTAGTAGTAGAAAAAGAGATTTATTGCCAGCGCTTAACATTTTTATACAAGTGTCTCCTTATATTAGTTTTATTCCTATGTTTATTATACATTTTTGGCAAAGGGCCATCGACCGGAGTCCTTCAGCCCGGAATTGTCTTTGGTATTTGGAAGGACTTCCCAATTTTTTTTTTTCCCGAAGTGTTCGAATTCTCAGTAAATCTCACTTTTGACTGGAAATGATTTGGTTCGGATGAGTTGGGTGGTTCGGATAACGCGGAGGTCGGATAAGCGTGGTTCTACTACGTTTTGCTTTTCTAATTTTTGGTTTTTTTTTTTCCCCCATAATTTCATCAACTTTCATTAGTCCGTTCGAATTTTCGTCACGGCGCCGAGGGCTGGAGGAGGATCGGGTGCAAAAATCTCGATGGAAAAGAGATCGGGGAGGCAAAGTGGCCTCTCATGGAACTGCGATGGCTACCCGGGGGCCTGATTGTTAATCAAGGAATCAATCGAGAAGCAATTATTTTTATTATCGTTATAGCAATTACTGGTCGAAGATGGATCGACGGTTCGAGGTGATGGAAAGTTTAAAGGGCACGAGCTCGGAAGGGATGAGTCGCAGGGCACAGTTGCCGGTTTCAGGGATGGTTGGGCTCCGCCGAGCGAGATAGGGAGGGCAATGGGGAAAACGTTCCAGACAGCGGTGAGAAACGCCTTCTCCTTCGTTTACCGAACCAACTGCTAATGAGAATCTCGAGGGGATTCGACAGCTGCCAACCCCAGAGCCGATCTTTAGTCTTCGAGGCTGTCGGCCCGGTCCGCGGCTTCCACCCAGCTTCGAAGACAGCTCCGAGTGCAAAAACTTCGCGAACAGATGAGCCGGGACGACTAACAAACCAACCCCAACCCCCCTCCGCCCCACTCACACACACGCCGGTGAAACTCTTGAATATAATCATTTGGGGTCGCAAATTAAAATCGTTGATGTATGCAGAATTATCGGCTTGAAGGCCCGGTGAAGAAATCTGGCTGCTCAAATTCCGTGCAAAAAGATCATTTTTTTTTAATTCTCCGATTCGGTTTTAACTAAAAAGGAAGACAATACTTTTCTTCTATCGTTAAGGCGATGCTGGATCGGCTTGTAACTCATTACTTACCTTTTTTACCGACTGAACTAGTCGAGTTCTTAGTTTTAGTATTGTTAATATTCTGCGCGTATGATTAAAACCATGCAGAACTATAATATTGATATAAGTGAAATTTTGATTAACAACGTTCGAGGAATTAATAAAATCGAATATTACGGTTTGCAAAAAAGTATGAACGTAGTGTTACATTACATTCATGCGTTTTTTATCGGCTGCGATCACTTGTCGCGAGTGAACAGTAAACGTAAACGTAGAATACACTTTGCATGAATTTCTTTTGTGCAGACTTTGTAAAGATTTTGGGATATTCAGGGGATTTCGGAGAATCGGCTTCCACTCTCGTTTTACATTACGTATGGTAAAAATGTTATCGAAATTTCGATCTGACGCTTCGTTTTCGAGATAATCGAATGCAAAGGTTTACTTTCGGCATATTGGAGTATAACAACTTGGCAGCCTCGCGCTTATAGAACTCAGGGTATCAAAAGACGCTGCCGCGTCTCTTGATATCCTATACAATAGGTGCGGTTGAAATTTTAAGCGGCCATATTGGTTCTCGCAACAATCTGTAATATTCGATTTTCTTCGTGTCTCGGATGTTTCCAACCAAAATTCAAATGCACGCCGACGCGTTTGTGGCTAATATTGCACATGTAAAAAAAATTCATATGAAATTTAATGTACCGGATTTTTTGGCCAGCCAGTGATGGACCGAAAGTTTTTGTGCAAAAGCTCCTGTATTAAATCCCATGTACAATTGTGATGAAAAAAATAATGTTCAGTGTTTTAAAAACATTGGCAATACTTAATTTTTTATAATCGACTTTAATTTCACTATGAAAGTACTTTAATTTTTATAATTTGCTTTAATTTCAAATTTTCATCACCAGTTTTTGCATAAAAACTTCCAGTCAGGTAGATTAAATTTACAATTATTTTTTACAGTGCAGTCTCATAAAATTTCAAGCATATGCGTACCGTATTTTTCATATGCGTAGCGCATAAAATTTCAAGCATACGCGTAGCGAGGCTATTTCGTAGATGCAAAGTTGATTCCACGAAATAGCCTCGTTCGTCGGTAAAACAGGAAGGTCCGTCAGCCCCTCAACAAAAAAGATAATGTCAGTGAAGGAAAGAAATAACCGTAGAAAAAAAGAGCACGGTAGTGAGACGTAATTATTACTGACGTTACGCTCCAGTACCTGGGGTATTTTACGAGGACACGCGAGCCATTCTCACCCCCGGCGTTATCCGGGCACGAAGGGTTGGAGGGAGAGCGGGAACTCGCGACACGATCTTTATCGCTCCTCTTCTCGTTCTCGCTTGCGGAACATTACTTTTTGCAGGCCGTGCAACAAAGCGTCCGGGAGAAAGCGAGAGTCGGGGCATAAAATAGGGGGCGAAAGAAAATGCAGCTCAGTCGGAAAGAATGAGTGTACCGAGCCGGAGATGAAGACGAGTTTTCCGGGACGAGCCCGTGGAATAAAAAGTCGTCCCGGCGGGGGCGTCGAGACAAATTATCGCGACGGTTGGACAGCGACACGTTTGGTGTCGTTCCCATCCAGACCGCCTCCCCGGTTAGTGGTTGATCCGCCCGGGACGTTTTTGTCCCCCAACACAATCATGCCGCGGTACATATCTCCGGATAGTCGCAACGTTACAATATATTTTTCTTAGCGTGGATATGGACCGGAGTGCGAAATGGAATTCTCGTGTAAAATCGAACCGCGATAATCACCACTTTCGCACAATACCAGACCGCGCATTGAACGACTGTGCATACAACGCGTAGCGGGCACCACCTCTGGACACGAATTCCCCACACGCACGACATACGAAAGAATGTAGGGGCAAGCGGGGCAAAAGGGAATAATGGGCAATTTTTTCATTAACTTTTGGACGGTAGCGGTGATAGTAAGTGGGGCAAAAGCGTGTTGAAAATCCGAATGTATTGTTGGGACAATATGGGACATTCGAAAATTATTGGAAAACTGAGTATAAGAATGTTCGTATGAAATTTAATGTACTGGTGCTGGGAGTTTTTATGCATAAAGTGGAATATTAAATTTTATGTACAGTTGTCAAGAAAAATTAACGTACAATATATTAAAGACGTTGGAAATACTTTACCTTTAATAATGTAATTTAGTTCCAATAATTTACTTTAACTTGACTCTAAATTTTCATTAATTGTTCATGACAATTAAATTAAATGTAACAATTTTTGCATAAAACTTCCCTTCCGATACGTTAAATTTACAATTGTTTTTAACAGTGTAAGCATAGCAAACACAGAACAAGAAAAACACGAACCGAAGAACTCCGGTCGATAGCTCGTTGACATTTTATGTTATGATTGTATAGATCACCCTTTAAATCACTCGCTCTGTATACACATGTTCTATTCTTACGGTTTGTAACTTTATGTCAATGAACGTACTTACTGCCACGATTGACCCTAATTGTCCGGAGCGTTTCTGTCACCCGACACATGCCACGATACACATTTCCGAATAGTTGTAACGTTACAATATATTTTTTTTAGCGTCAATATGAAGCAGAATTACGAAATGGAATTCTCGTGTAAAATCTGACCGCGATAATCGGCACTTGTGCACAAAACCGTCCAGACCGCCTTCTCGCTTCATGGTTGATTGTCCGGGGCATGTTTTTGTCCCCCGACACAAACATGCCACGATACACATTTCCGGATAGTTGTAACGTTACAATATATTTTTCTTGGCGTCAATATGGACCAAGATTTCGAAATGGAATTCTCGTGTAAAATTGGACCGCCATAATCACCACTTTTGCGCAATACTGTTCCAAACCCTAGTTTACCATATCCGCGAGTAATCAGGAATACGTCTAAATGGCTAATTAGCGTGCAGGAGTTGTTGAACCGACGAACGCAAACTGACAACGAACGTGAACCAGCGCTCGCCGGAAAATACGTTTCCGCGTCGTTGCACAACCCCTCGACGTGACGGGACGGTAACCGGGTCTCTCTCCCGTACGGAATTTCATTGGGTTAATTTCTCCAAGCTCCTGAACGAGGGAACGGCGAGATAACATAACAACCTCTCTGTTATTAATTAGAGTTAATTTAATCGTAATACGAACTGCGAACGGATGCGCGTCGCCCAATCATCGAAACTCTCACGACCCCGCCTAGCGTAAATTCCCAACTCAAAAAAAAAAAATCGGTCCATAGAATAGACACATCCAAACTATGTCAGTCAAAACTTTCTTCCCAGATTTAAAAAAAATCTCAATAGCCAGAAGCTCGTAAGCTAAAAGTACCAGTTGCCGCACACCTAAGGGCGAAGTCCCAGTTCCCGTACATGCATGAAAAATCGTATCGCGCGGCCACTGGGACGTGTTCGGTCACTGGGACACTTACCTTAATTTTTGCTTTTATACATTTTACATAATTGTCAGCCACAAAAGTGATTACCAAACTCTCCCCTCGGCTTCGTTTCGATCTCCAAAAAAAAAAAAAAAAAAATCATCCAAGCTCCGGAACGACTCGAGTGAGAACGAGGAGTTGACACTCGTACTTCGGCGACGTGTCGATTCGTCGTTCGGAGGAACAGCAAAGGCGCCACCCCCGCCCGGGCCGCTCCCCGGTGGTTGGCCAAAGACGAGTCCGACAGAGGGTTCGCCCGAGGGGGGCGGGGGGGGGGGGGGGGGGGGGGGGGTAGCACGAGGAGTCCCGCTAAAAGTGGGAACAGCCGGAGAACGGAGAGTGAGAGATATTCAAGGGAGAAACGTACTTACGACGCTGGGAGTGACCTCGTTTTTGTCGTGCAGCACGCGAGTGCATGCCTCGCGCTGGGTACCAGAAGAGGGACCAAGGGGGGGGGGGGGCGAACGTACTACAGATATAGTATTTTAATACGGTACATGCAGTGTGTGTTGGGAACAAAGCGGCGCAAAGGCAGTGTACACGACAAGGAAGATCGGTACGTTGTCGGAGAAGTACATCGTGAGCGCAACCCCCCCCCCCCCCCACCCCCACCTTACGCCCCCTCTTGTTTTCCATCTCCTTCTGTATTTGCCTCGAAAAATATACATGTATGTGCATACATAGAGGTCCATGGTAGTTTCTCCGCGGGCACCGCTCCACTGTCAAGTTAATTGGCGTCAAAGCATTTCGCCCAGAGTGCTGCCTAGGCTCCTCTGTCCCGCTCCACTGCCGCGTTCCCACTGCGCTTTCCAACCCGTTCCTATGAGGCTCTCTGTCTCATCTTTCGTTCTTGCTAGCTTCTGGTGTATTCTTTTTTTTTCTTTCTTTCTTTCTTCATTTTTTTTTTTTTTTTTTTTTTTTTGTGTTTCTCTCTCGTCTATTTCCGTCACTCTATTTATATGCCGGCGAGGAAAATTAGAAGAAAGTGAAAGACACACGTAGCGGGGTTTTCGGGGCCGCCAAGGGCGACGATGTGGAACGGCGACACGTTTTCATTTAGGAATCTCTTTACCGACGAAAGGAATGAAATATTAAGAACGAAGGAGTAGTCTTTTTTTTTCTCTTCTGTTTTTTTTTTTTTTTTTTTTTTCGGCGTCGATGGCTTGAGCGCAATCTACCGGAAGTCGCGTACCGCGAGCTCCGAAGTCGTTGAGCGTTTTTCGTACTCCGCTTTATATGTAATTGTCTCGTCGCCATTAATTGTCCACTCCACTGGTTTGATTGGCGTACTCGTTATGAAAAATGTTGTCACGGAAAATAAAATGAAATGTTAAGAACAAACGAAGAGAAGTTCCAGTAGTGATTGTTCAATATCAATCGCTCGAGATAATCGCGCATTTTTCGTACTCCGCTTTCTATGTAATTGTCTCGTCGTCATGAATGCTCCACTCCACCGGTTTGATTGGCAGAGCAAAATGGGACAGTGGGGCAAAATGGGATAATGGGACAAAACGCATTTTTCCAATGACTTTTGGAATTGTGGCGTTGATGGTAAGTGGGACAAAACGGTTTTGAAAATCCGGATGTATCGTTGGGACAAAATTGGGTATCTAAAAAATTACTGGAAAATCGAGTTTTGCCCTCGCTGTCCCGTTTTGCCCCACTGTTCCATTTTGCCCCGCTTTCTTCCCTAATCGTACTCCGCTTTCGGTACGTAATTGTTTCGTCACCATAAATGCCCCTCCGCTGGTTTGATAAGCCTAACCGTTATGCAAAATGTTGCAAATTATTTTGTAACAAAGAAAAAAAAAAGTGAAATATTGAGAATCAAAAGTATTTTTTTGTCTCTTCTACACCCAGATAAACAATTTATTTGACGGCCACCCTTTATTTGGTTTAAGTAAAATATTTATCTAATTTAAATAAATATTTATTTCATTTAAGTAACTATTTACTTAATTTAAATAAATATTTATTTAAATCAAACAAATCTTTTATTTAAAACCAAATAAACGGTGGCCGTCAAATAATTTTTTTTTCTGGGTAGTTTTTTTTTCGATATTAATCGCTGAAGAGTAATCGACCGGAAGTCGCGAACCGCGAGTTCCGAAATCGTCGCGTATTTTTCGTACTCCGCTTTCCGTGTGTAATTGTCTCGTCACCATAAATTCCCTCATGCACCCCGCGGTCGCCACCTCGGTTTCCACTCCGCCGGTTTGATTGGCGTCCTTGTTATGGTCGACCGTGCCGGAGAGGCACCCGACGACCGCGCGCAACCGGAGAGTCTCGTAGTTCGTCTTCGTCTCTCCTGCTCTCACATCCGTTTTAACTATCCTCCCGGTTATTCTCCGACTCGCGACGACTCTCGGCTCCCCTCGTCCCTCCGTATATCTATGGATCCGCAGCGGCACGTACGATGTGGCAACGCTTATGCATTTATCACGCGACGAGCGTCACCACGTGCATGCATTCTACTCTCTCGCACAGGTTCGAAGCCTGGCCGTAACGCGCACACATACGCGGACACACCGAGAGACACGTTTATCGCGAACGTCACTGGCGCGAGCCGTGTCTGACAGCGCAAGGACGTATCCACTGACACGCACGTTTGTTCAAGCCTCTGAAGATGAACATCCGCGTCGCCTGCACCGGCTATCATACCTGACCGCCATTGTCGTATGTGTAACCAATGCGAAAGACTCTTTTCATGCACGGTGCGGTTTTTATTTTCGAGCCGTTACTCGCACAGCAAGAAACACTCGTTCAAACGAAAAGTACACCCTCCTTTGCATTTTATCTTTTCCAGTCACGCACCTTCGGCGAAGGGAACATGTAAAGCCTCGAGATTCTGTAATAACTTTTGGAAAGTCTCGAAATGTTTCTATGGCACGTGGTACGAAATAGATTTCATTTCGTCGGCTAAAACTTTATTGTTGGAAAATTTGGACCATGGAATCAAATAAGTTCCGATTCATGAGCTAATCTTTAATCATTAGAAAAGTAAAACCATAGAATTAAATAAATTCCATTTCAGGAGCTAAAATTTAATTATTAGAACATTTAGACCATGGAATCAAATAAGTTCCGATTCATGAGCTGCACTTTAATCATTAGAAAAGTAAAACCATAGAATTAAATAAATTCCATTTCAGGAGCTAACATTTTATTGTTAGAAAATTTAGACCATAGGACGAAATAAATTCCATTTCATCGGCTAAAATTTAACAATTAAAAAACGGACGTTTGTTCAAGGCGCGGAAGATGAACATCCGCGTCGCCTGCACCGGCTATCATACCTGACCGTCATTGTCGTATGTGTAACCAATGCGAAAGACTCTTTTCATGCACGGTGCGGTTTTTATTTTCGAGCCGTTACTCGCACAGCAAGAAACACTCGTTCAAACGAAAAGTACACCCTCCTTTGCATTTTATCTTTTCCAGTCACGCACCTTCGCGCGAAGGGAACATGTAAAGCCTCGAGATTCTGTAATAACTTTTGGAAAGTCTCAAGATGTTTCTATGGCACGTGGAACGAAATAGATTTTATTTCGTCGGCTAAAACTTGATCGTTAGAAAATTTGGACTATGGAACGAAATAAATTCCATTTCAGGAGCTAAAATTTTATTGTTAGGAAATGTAGACCATAGGACGAAGTAAATTCTATTTCATGCGCTGCACTTTGATCATCAGAAAATGTAAACCATTGACTGAAACAAATTCCATTCCATGAGCTAAAATTTAACAATTGAAAAGTTCTGTCCCTACACAGGAATGCATTTACTGAATAAAGATTTTGTCTAAATCAATGTTCTCTATCATGTATACGCATCTATATTATTTAGAAAAACATTTTTTTAAAAATGGCCGATTTGATTTTATCAGTTTGTACGACTCGTATGAAATTCGTCGGATTCGGGTAAGCCGTAAAAAAAATTTTAATGTAAGAGTAGATAACAGACAAGCTTTATCCTCGTATATCAAATGATTTTTCCACAGAGTCCGCGCGTACGTTCGGTTTCGAGTGAGGGGCTAAGGAGAGAGAGAAGCCAGCACGTATAAGGCGTTTGTCACGTCTCGGACACGATCGTATATCACGAGAGCATAAGGCATGGATACGATTCCTGGCCGTCTGGTCACTGCTGTCCGTATCTACTGCTCGGCTCCGCGCGCCCCTATCCTACACTCTGCTCTGTACCTACTGCCTATTTCTCTTCTTCCGCGATGCTGGCGGTGTTACCGGACATAGATCTACCAACACACGCCGCCGGTGGTCCAACGATAACTCCGTTCTCGATTTTTACCTTCCCTTCATATAAAACGTATCCCCCGCCTTTCTCACATATTCCTCGAGAGGACTCTTCGAGTGCCGGAGATATTTCGCTCGAAAGAATCATCGCGCGTTACAGATAAATAATATGTCTTCCGTGGAAACGATAGAGTGTGAGTTATCGTGTTCTCTCCCCTGCCCCCCTTCCAAAAAAAACAAAGTTGATGACGCAAGAGAAATGGATAAGCCATATATGGCCGTATATGAAGAGGGAAAAAGGGTTCAAATTTGTCACCTGCAAAGAAGTTATTCCTGGATTTCAGAGTCTACACCGTATCGTTTTTCTTTTTTTTTTTTTATCAGACAGGTTTTTTTCTGCGCACGTCATATATGGTCATAAATGGCCGTATATGAAGAGGAAAAGATGGGATTAAATTTGTCTCTCGCGAATAAATTATCCCTGGATTTCAGAGTCTACAACATATCGTTTTTTTTTTTTTTTAATCAAAGGCAGGCTTTTTTCTGCGCAGGGTCATATATGGTCATAAATGGCCATACATGAAGAGGAAAAGACGGGACAAAAATTTGTCCCTCGCGAATATATGATTCCTGGATTTCGGAGTCTACACTGTATCGCCTTTTTATCAAAGACAGACTTTTTTCTCCGCGGGGTCATATACGGTCATATGTGGCTGTATTTGAAGAGGGAAAGACAGGTTTACATTTGTCACTCGCAAATAAATTATTCCGGGATTTCGAGGTCTATCCGCATCGCTTTTTTATCACAGACGGACTTTTTTCTGTGCGCGGTCGGAAACCGAGATCACGATTTTTTTTCTTTTAAATCAAATCCTGTGCGCATCAGGCGGAACAAGATTCCGATTTTTCCTTCGCTCTTGCTAATAAGATTTTTCTTCATCGCGTGTCTGTTTTTTTACATGACGTTAATCAAAAGCTGGAGGATGAGATTGACGCGGGAAGGCTGTACAGATTCCCGGGCAATCTGATGGATCGTCGTATAATTAACTAACGCGCTCGGGCAATGTGCCGGGGGAAAGAGGAGACGATAAATCCAGGAGAGAGGCGAGTCGATGAGCACGATATTGAGACCGAGTGAAAAGAAATATACTTCGTCATTGAAGGTTATTTCAGAGTTCGTCTTTATCCGGAGATAACCGGGTGGAATTCCCAGGAGGGAAATATAGGGGGTGATGATGTATGTAGTCCAAGAGACGAGTTTAGCGGAGGGCGGTGCTCCGATGCCAGGTCGTTTCTCTCGTCACCTCGCTTTTCTCACCTTTCCGAGCTCAAACGGACACCTAATCTATAATTTGATTCCTCGAACGACTTTCAGATTTTCCACGATGTTGAATATAGATTTATTCCTTGGACTTTAAGGATATTCGAGCCAAGACTCCTTTTCGTTCTTTAATCTTTTTTTACTACTAAAAATGACAATGTATAAAAAAAATGGAACTTTGCCATTTTCTTCATTAAAAAGTTACCAGAGAACAGAGCCTAATTTAGGACAGATTATGAAAACAAAAATTTGAAAAGGTATTTATAGTCCCGTTTATTTTTTTTATTGGGCGATAAACGAAAAACGCGTGATTTCTTGACACCCTGACTGACAAATCCAGTAAAGCCCCTGCTCCCCCCCCCCCCAATTTTTGACCCAAATATCCTTAAAGGGTTTAAACCTCAACCAGGCAAGCAATAAAGGAAATTTGTTCGATAAACAAAAAAGCGTGTTTTCTCGTCACCCTGACTGACGGATTTAGTGAAGTCCCCTCCGACCCGCTCCGGCATTTTTAGCCCGAACATCCTTAAAGGGTTTAAACCTCAACCAGGCAAGCAATAAGGGGAATTGGTTCGATAAACAAAAAAAAAACATGTTTTCTCGTCACCCTGACTGACGGATTTAGTGAAGTTCCCTCTTCCGACCCCCTCCGGCATTTTTGGCCCGAACATCCTTAAAGGGTTTAAACCTCAACCAGGCAAGCAATAAGGGCGCAGGTCGACGACAAGGGGTTATCAGTTCCGATTACAAGCTCGCCCCGTAGAAACGATCACTTCACACACTCTCCCTCCAAAGTAGCGGAAGCGATTCTAATAGACACCCCGCCCCGTCTGCTCTATACTTTCAATCTACAAGCGATACAACCCGACCGGCATACGCGGCGTTACAACTACTCTTCGTCGTGTACAGAAACTCCCCCGGTCGGCCCTCCAGAGTTACTTGACATAGCCCACAGTCAGCGCATTTCTAATGTGAATCGAACCAGCCAGTATGTAGATCTCGCGTGTGGCTTTATGAATATTTTAAGCCAGGCCTGACCCAGATTGTCCTCGCAACAGGAAAGCAACCTCCGCCCCGCTTCTTCTCGCACCCCCTCGCGACGATGACGCCGTGCTACTGCTGCTGCTGTGGCTGCTGCCGCTGCTCCGCTAACCTCCGGAAAGCTCTCACACTCATTTCTCTTTCACTCACGGAAAAACACCCTTTCTCCATTTATTCCATTCCACTCTCAACCGCTTCCTTATCTCCCGACATGAGCTTTTTTTTCCTCAATGTCTGACGATCTTTTTTCGCCCTTGAATTTAATATTAAATTTCCACTGGCAATAGTAGGAACAATAGTTTTGTTCGGCCGTTCGTTAATAACGGACCAGCCGCGAAGCAATAACGCAGGGGTTTCCCGTTTTTTCCCCTTTTTTCCTCAATGTCCGACGATCATTTTTCGCCCTTGAATTTAATATCAAATCTTCACTGGTAATAGTAAGAACAATAGTTTTGTTGGGCCGTTCGTCAATAACGGACCCGTCGCGAAGCAATAACGCAGGGTTTTCCCGCTTTTCCCCTTTTTTCCTCAATGTCTGACGATCATTTTTCGCCCTTGAATTTAATATAAGATTTCCACCGGTAATAGTAAGAACAATAGTTTTGTTGGGCCGTTCGTCAATAACCGACCAATCGCGAAGCAATAACGCAGGGTTTTCCCGTTTTTTCCCCTTTTTTCAATGTCTGACGATCATTTTCCGCCCTTGAATTTAATATAAAATGTCCACTTGTAATAGTAAGAACAATAGTTTTGTTGGGCCGTTCGTCAATAACGGACCAGCGGCGAAACAATAACGCAGGGTTTTCCCGTTTTTTCCCCTTTTTTCCTCAATGTCTGACGATAATTTTTTCGCCCTTGAATTTAATATAAGATTTCCACTAGTAATAGTAAGAACAATAGTTTTGTTGGGCCGTTCGTCAATAACGGACCAACCGCGAAGCAATAACGCAGGGTTTTCCCGGACGGATGAGTCAGCGACATGAAAGAGATGTATATATATGTGTATATATATATATATACGGAAGTAGACGACGCAGGGTGAGGTGGGTACTGTGAAGGCGCGTCAGTGAACACAAGGGGATGAAACAAATTGAAGTTTGAAGAGCTTTACGGGACAAGCTGGGATAGGGAATGAGAAGTTTGGCTGTGGCGGTGAACGCCGAGCGTTTCATCCCTAGGCCGGTTAACCCTCGTATGCTCACTCTAGTACCTTCTTTAACCCCGTCCCCGTCTTGTCCTCTCTCCGTCTACCGCGAACCCTCCGCCGCATGGATTCGAGTGAAATTCACGTACGTCGTGCGCGCCGGAGACGTTCGCGCCTAAACCCCAGGAGGCCGCCCCTTTGCCAGTGGTTTCGTCTCACCCCGAGAAACAGACATATAGAGAGTCGTAGACGTGACTGAAATCGACTTTTCTGCGGGGAGAAACCTCACGAACCGCAATATTTTCGTCACCGGAAGAGAAAATTCATATTTACATGGACGATGTGGAATTCGACTGGATTGCGATGCATAATGCATGAGGGTAAAATTTCGAATGATGGGTTAACAATGAAATTATATGAAGCATGGAAGCCCAAGCAAATGTCTTCGGGGTCAAATTAAATTGTCGAAGAAAAAAATACAATGTCCATTATGTGAAACTCGAACTGCAAATAGAGTTTTGGTAAATGCAAAGTGGGTCAGACGTGAAGATCGAGACAATCCGTGGGACATTTTTGAGACATTTTTCTCGACGACGGTTTCGTCGCGTGGGAAAAAGAATGAAGGGAGGAAGGCAATAATTTATTTTGAATCGATCGCGGAGTCTTCTCGCTGAAATGTAGCCGCGGAAACGGAATTCGGTTTCGATTTTTTTTTTTTTTTTTCACAAATCGGCAAAAAAAATTGGAAGGTCGTATCACCTGCGAGACAATGTAGAATTGTGCCCTACTATATCGTTCACCGATCGATTCATTGGCAATTTGTCTCCAGCTCCGTCGTCACGGGAATGAAAATAAGCTAAGATGAAAGTGCAATTTTCATACGCTTAGGAGATTGAAGCCAAGAAGAAGTCAAGTGGGTGCTACACTTTCAAAGTCGTTTATACAAACTTTTACGCATCTATTGATTATAGTTGATGATTGTATTACAGCAGATGTCCGGCAATTCATATTTTTGCAAATATTAATATTTACGTAACGCAAGTATTGAGCCCAACTATCATATGCATAGTGCAGTCTATGCATGTCGGCTGATGAGATAGTGAAATAAGGTCCGAACGAAATAATATCATTTTATTTTACTCGGTGCGAAAATTGCAGTTTTCACGTGCGTAAAACTGCGTTTTCACACCCGGTGTACATGTACGTTTTTATACCATGTGAAATAAAATTTTCTACGATACTCATACGAAAAACGTTTTCTTAATTCGTGTGATTGCAACACTCGTCAGAAAAAGTTTTTCGCACTAGTATCGTAATGCACTAATTTTTAAAAATATGTCCATAAAATAATTAAAAACCATCCGGATCAAGGTACGAAGCGCGAAGAGTCTACCGAGGTTTAAATTAAATTCCGCCAAGGTCGTCGTCCTTGCTCGAAGCGATCTGTGTATACATGTACGTGTATCCTCTCTCTCAGAGCACAAGTAGTGAAGTGGAGGGATGGCCTCGGTCGCGCGTGTTAACGCAGCATAACGCCACGACCGTAAAGCATCGAGGGGTTTCGGTAGAACGGCACACGGTCGGTTCGGTGGTGTGTGTGTTCTCCCCTTGGCCCCCTGTCCGACTGTTTCATTGAGCGTTTCGAGTTGGCGAGATGCCAGATGACGTTCACGGGCAGCCGCCAAGAGCCCACCGGAGACGGTCGAAGCTCGCGGTGGATGAAATGGGTTGAGGGATGCGATTGGAAAGGGGGCGGGTAGGACAAGAGGGAAAGCGAGCGGAGAAAGAGAGAGGACGGGCAGGTGGTTTGGAGAGACGAGCCTGCAGCGGAGAAAGCTAACATATAGGAACACGGGCGACCCCCGAATCGTAAGTCACTTTTTTTCATCTTTTTTTAAGGGGAAAAAGGGAGATCCACCTTATTGCAATCTCCATCCCCTGCGGAACAAGCCAGACCACCCGGCGAAACCGAACCCTTCACGTTTTTTTTCTTCCTAATCTAATTTGTTCGAACCCTATTGCTGTATTATGGAAATGCCAGGGGAAGACGACGAAGCTATCGGCGTTTCAGACTCTACCGACTCTTAACTCCATCATCCACTTCGGTAACCGATGTACCGGGTTCGATCCCCGGTTTCCTGGAATCGTGGAATTTCTTCTCTCACGGTTGGGAAAGCTTGGCTCGAGATATCTGGAAAATTTTACTTCCGGTGATTGGCTGTTAGCCGCTACGGAAAACGGATTCTGGAAGAGATAAATAATAGTCAGGGGCGAAGATCCGGCTGGGTTCGACCTCGCTGGCGACGATTTCGTTCCGTGGCCCGACCCTTGTGGTTTGGGTGATTTTATTGGTTCGCGCCCGGGTTCATTCTGATTTCTTTCGCACGAAGTGCTCGTCGACCTTTCGACTCTACCGATTACTTAACTACATCGTCCACTTTAGTAACCGATGTGCCGAATGCCATCCTGGGTTTCCTGGCTTCGTGGAATTTCTTTTTTTTCACGGCTGGGCGAGCTCGACTCGAGGTATCTGGAAAATGTTACTTCCGGTGATTGACAGTTGGGCGCTACGAAAAACGGAAGCTGGAAGAGATAAATAATATAAGTGAGGATCTGGCTGGGCGCAACCTTGCTGGCGATGATCTCATTCGTTCCAGGCAATGCGTCGAAAAAAGCTCAATATTCGAGCCATCTTCGCTTCAGTGCCTAACTCGAAGTACCTTTCGACTCTACCGATTGTTAAGAAAGTCCTTGCGGATAGTGTTCACTTCGTATAAGTTTCAGATAAATGAGAGGGAGTTGCAAACACTTCTCGATGGAATAAAAATCTGAAAAAAATCAAGGTGATCAAGGTGAAAAATCATCATGATTTTAATCGTCATGATTAAAAATCATGTTAAAGGTGCTGAAAATATTAATTTAGCATAATAATAACTCCAAAATATTATCAACAAATTGATGAAAAATAAAATTGTTCAACGATTCTCCCGGAAACCTAACTTTTATTATGAAAGTGATTTGTTCATTTTTGTGAATACGTATGAAGCAGGTCAAATATAGCTGGGCAAATAAACTAAGTTCTTGAAGTACGTATTGAAGTATTGAAGTACGTCTCAAGTACTGAGCCAGTGCCCAGTACTTCAAATACTTGCGAATTCAATACGTATTTCAAGTAGGGTAGAGCGGGGCAAAATGGGGCAACGGGGCAAAACGGGGTTTTTGGGCAAAACGTCATTTTCCAATAATTTTTGGATGCCCGAATTCGCCCTATCGGATACATTAGGCTTTTCTGCCCAGTTTTGCCACCTTGTCCGATCCAAAAATGATTGGAAAATTTAGTTTTGCCCAAAAACCCCGTTTTGCCCCGTTGCCCCATTTTGCCCCGCTCTCCCCTACTCAGGATATTTGCCCTGGTACGACATTTTTAAGATTTTTTCATTCACTTTTAATTTTGTGACTTTCCACGCATTTTTTCCATATGAAAAAAAAAAACACTATTCGCAAGGACTACCTTAACTCTATCATCAACTTCGGTGACGGTTGTACCGAGTTTGATCCTCGGTTTCTCGGCTTCGTGGAATTTCTTTTTTTTACGCTTCGGAAATCTTGTCTCGAGATATCCGGAAAGATTTTACATCCGGTGATTGGTCGTTATGTGACACGAAAAACGGAAGCTGGTAGCGAGGAAGTTGACTTACGCCGGAGGGGATGAAAAATCGTTGTTGGCAAATGGCGATGACCCGCTTGACATTGGGCCAAAAACCGATTCCGGATTGGTGTTCCGAGCGACGAAACGCATGGAAGTGGGCGTGCATGAAATGCTTCGAAGAATGTTTTCACATTTTTTCAAAAAAAGGTTTTCCGTTCGGGAGTCAAAGGGATCGTCGGCTTGCACGTGACGGAGCCGGAAGAGCGACGAGCCAGTCATCGGCCTTAAGGCCGGAGGGTTCACCCTCGCCGACCGCTCTAATTGAATTTCGAGCGGTGACCCTCGCGCCCCAATAGCCTCGGGAAAAACGTACACACGATGTGTTCGACCGGTACTTCGTGCGAAAGAACAAGAATTAACCTGGGCGCGAACTGATCGAATCACCTTAACCGCAAGGGGCGGGGCATAGAATGAAATCATCGCCGCAAGATTCCACCCGATCAAATCTTCACACCTTATCATTATCTATCTCTGCAAACTATATACAGTAGAACCCCGATTAATCGGGATGCTCGGGACCGAAGAGTCCTCGGATAATCGAAATCCCGGTTAATCCGAACTGGACAGCGAAAGTTTATAAGTCAATAATGACTAATGATATAACTTTATTTTGACTAGTCAGAATGACATTTGGTACAACGCGAACTTAATTGTTAAATAGTTTGAACTAGAATGTAAAGCTTTGGATATTTATTTTCATTAATACACCCAGAAAATAATTTATTTGACGGCCACCGTTTATTTGGTTTAAGTAAAATATTTATTTGCTTTGAATAAATATTTATTTAAATCAAATAAATATTTTACTTAAACCAAATAAACAGTGGCTGTCAAATAAATTATTTTTCTGGGTGTAGTACGTAAACTAGTATTTTTTTTTAAGTACTCAGTGACTTCGGTTTGCTTCAAGCATAAAAAAAATCCGACCCCGGTTAATCGGGGTTCTACTGTATATCGTAATCCTACATGAGATTTTTTTTTTCAATGGTAGTAAAAAGAAGGGACGAAAGAACGTCCCAAGCCGATTATATCGTAGGGTTCCGCATCGGCCGGGTTATATCAGAGTTATCACTCTCTTTAACCCTCGGCGATTCTTTTTTATCTCGGTCAGACCGGACTAACCCCCCCGAGAGATTAAAAGACTCCGATAAGTCAGACATCTTTTTTTTCCTCTCTCACCGTTCCTTTCACGTCGATGCTTCTCGCTCGAGCTTGCGACCATTTTATTTTTTATTTTATTTTTTTAAATTGTATTTCCCAATGTCATCTTTCCCCGCGGCCGGAAAAAGGTGAAAGTTTAAACGACGTATTTGGCGCGAACTTTTATTATTTCGAAAAAATTACTTCCGGTAATCGGTAAATGATGCAGTGCTGGACGGTGTAGCGTTGCGAGAAAAATCGATCGGGCTGGTATTCAATGCTCGGCGGGTTCGTTAATCAACGTTTTTGCCCGTACTACACGGTCAGCAGCCGTGACCCCTGACACGTTATTGCACTCTATAGGTCGCGAACGCGCTCGTCCCCTTCCTCGGACTACAATTTATTTTTTTCCTTTTTTTCCCCCTTTCCCCATTTTAACTCTCAAGGGTCCGGAAAAACCACGCGGGTATCACGCGGAATAAAAGTTTGCCCGGTGAACTATATTTTTATATTTATATGCCGTGAACTCTCCGCGAGCTCGCGTTAATCGAGTTACTGGAAGGAAGAAATACCCGTTCGAACGAAAAGGAAAGAAAAAAAAATAGTAAAAAATTCAGCGAGCAGAGAGGGTGAGAATAAAAAAGCCTCGTAGATTCACTACGCAATTTTCTCTCTCGATCGAGCAGCCACCTGCCCGCGAACCTTCTGACCTATCGAACACCTCTCGTCAATTCTCATTATATCCACCATCTTATTTTTTTTTCTCTCACACTAATTTCACTTTTCAGCCACTTTCCGGATCTGAAGAGCGCGTGAAAGTAGTATTTTGCGATACGGCAAAGCAGACTGTAAAGTGGTGCGACCCACTTCACAGATTTCGAATTATGTTCGCTATACCGCATTAGTGTTGCATGATATTTTGTTTAACTCGGTGCGAAAACGGCAGTTTTACTCACGCTTCTCGGAAAACCCTCATTTGCAACACTCGCCTTCGGCTCATGCTGCAAACTAACACTCCTCAGAACACGTTTTATCGCACTAGTATCGTAATGTACTATTTCGTAACAAGTGCAGAAAAAGTGCAGCTTCTCGTACCTGTCGAGAATGTCCTCGCGAAAGCGGGTGATAAGTAAATCCACGTGTGAGAAGTAAACTTGCGTGTGAGAAGTAAATCTGCGTGCGAGAAGTAAATTTGCGTGTGAGAAGTAAATTTGCGTGTGAGAAGTAAATTTGCGTGTGAGAAGTAAATTTGCGTGTGAGAAGTAAATCTGCGTGTGAGAAGTAAATCTGCATGTGAGAAGTAAATCTGCGTGTGAGAAGTAAATCTGCGTGCGAGAAGTAAATCCGCGTGTGAGAAGTAAATCTGCGTGCGAGAAGTAAATCCGCGTGCGAGAAGTAAATCCGCGTGTGAGAAGTAAATCTGCGTGTGAGAAGTAAATCTGCGTGTGAGAAGTAAATCCGCGTGTGAGTAGTAAAATAATCCGGATGTGCGCATGCGCAGTGTATTTCCAGTACGCCTTGCTGTAGAGCGCCACTTACGCCTCTCTCGGCCGGCACGAGAAGTAACACTTCTCATGCACGCGTTACAAAAAAAAAGTGATCCAACGGTTCGTAACCGCGAAGCTCTAAATTTCCCCCGGCACGCTCCGGAGGCTCGGGAGATGATATATCAACGAATGAAACGTTAAACGAGGTGTGAAAACAATTTGTTCCATGACTTATTTATCGCGAGATAAATGTCCTCGAGGACCGTAGCGAAGTCTGAGTGTTTCGGTGTAGTCAAGCCGTTGGACTTCAAGCAACAGCAGTTGTACGAGATGCTAATTACGAGGGGAGATTTCCGCGGGGCTCTCAACGGCCGTTACTTGTCATTAAGAGAACATTAATTAACGACGATTAGGACCTTCGCCAGGGGGAAGGGATCGGGTAGGGGGCTGGGCTAAAGGACTCGCGGAACAGAGCACGAAACGTCTGCGAAGTTGGGCACCAGTTTCTCAGCTTGTTATTACTTGTGGCTCACCGACTTCTTCGACGCCCGGGCGCCGTTACGTCCCTCGCGCGTGTAACACGACTTGCGATACTTCTTGCTCGCCCCGGCTATCCAAATCCACCTTTACTTCCGGTATAATAAATCATCAGCGCACACGAAACTTTCCTCTTCCGTTTCTTCCCTCGTTACTATTATCATTTAATTTGATTTAATGTTTTCCACTTCCATCCTCGTGCTCTCTACCCTTAATCTCTTATTTCGAACACGATTTCGTCTCTCAGCGAATCCTGCGTCACGTACGGTCAGCTCTGTTTTTTCCGGTCTTTTTATTCTTTTCGTTTTTTTTTTTTTTTTTTTTTTTTTTGCTCGCTTATTCTATCCGAGCCTCGTCATCGAATTCACCGGGCGAACCGGATACCGGTGGAGAGCGAGGAATCGTTTCCTTCGCCGGGCGAACACAGTAATTGCGGCTTCCGGTTACCTCCGGTTGAACGCAAACAGTCGTTGAGCTTCATTTCACGTAGCGCGAGAACTCAACCGGCGAGGACAAAAAGTATTCTACCAATCCGATCTGCTCGAGTACGGATATGTGTAAGCGGAGAACGGGGCAAAGTGGAGACGATGTGAACTGCAGACTCGGGGCAAAATGGGATACATTTTCCGAAAAAAAATCGGCAGAGGAAGGGAAGCTAAATACATTGGAATTTAGAGATTGTTCGATCGGATGCCCATTTTCGTTCATCCAACTGTAAGATAGCAATACCGAGTAATAATTTCGCAGCAAATTTATTTCGAAAGATTCTGATAAAATATCGAATTTCTAGCGGTCTCTACATTACTACCATTTTATTACTATTTACTCGTCTCTATTTCTGTTTGCTTCAAATATTGCGAGTAATGCATTTCCTATTTTGAGCTCGCCGTTTCCACAGAGTTTGCCCTGGAGCCTTGCACCGAATAATTAACACATATCAATAATATCCCGTGATAATAATTTTACGGATAATACAAATTTTGCGTCATTATCATTTTACAGACAACAATAATTTTGCGTAATAAAACATCTACTGAAAATTATAATTATCCGTAATAAAACGTATACTGAAAATAATAATTTTTCGTAATAATAATGGTACGGATAATAATAATCTTGCCTGTATAGTGTTCCCGAGCGAGCCGTATCTGCATTGCGTATTACCGGCAATCCCGTAAAAAAAAAAAAAAAACACAAAAAAACGACAATGGTTAAAAATCCCATTTATGGAGCGAGACCTAATCGCCGCGGATCTTGCAGGCGCCTCGTCGCCGTGCGAGCGATCTGCTTCTATGAAATCGCCGTGCGTTTAAAGGATTACGGGCTTAATCGATCAAGCCGCATCGACTTCTGAGGTTTCTGACGAGAGAGTCGAGAGACGGACAATACTTCCAACGAAGTATTCGTGCGACACAGCGCAGGTCGGATTTTTGTATAAGCAAAAGCTGGTAATTCCCTGACGGCGAGTGACCTTCGACACTGCGGATACTTTTTTTTAATCGCTATCTACTGCACCCCTCCTCCCCTCCCCCCCATACAGCTAATACCCCGGATTTTTTAATCCAACCATTTTATTACGCTTTTATAACAGCCTCGGTTCAGAGGCCGTCCGATAATCGCGCCCGACCCGGAAGTCCGCGCAAATCTACCCCCCTATATACGCGGCAGGGAGTTTCCCGCGCGACCAAGTCGCCCGGCTTAACGGACAATGTTTCCGTGAACTCTATTAAGCCGGTCAGCTTCATCGCGCGCGAAATCCACGGAGTTAAACGCATCGCCGGCGAGAATCCAGAGGATAAAAAAAACGCACCCGGGAGCTCGCATACACATACACACGGACAGACGGCGGCTAACGTGGTCCGATAATTACTGGTGTCGAAAAAAAAAAAAAAAAAAAAAAAAAAAATTAAAAGTTCGCCACCGACGAGCCGCGGCTCCTTAATTAATATGGCCTCGCAGCTACCGCTGTATCCCTAGCTCCCTTATTCTCTGGTCTACCAGCTCGTTTCGTCGCGACCCCAATGTTTCCGCGGCACGTTCAACCTACCGACAATATTAATCAACGTTACTAATAAACTCCCAATTTTTTTACCGTGTTGTTATTAAAAATAATGATAATAATCTTTTTTTTAATAACGAAGAATTCGTTAAGGTAACTCGTTCACTATTTTGTGTGATCCGTGGAATCTTTGTGCGTGGTAAATTTGTCCGTGTATCGTTATCCGATAGAACGGTGAAAATTAGACAATGCATCGCGATGATGCTCGAGCGGATGGGACAAAATTACGAAATATCACCTTCAATCAGGGGAATTTAATGATTTTTTTTTTTTTTTTTTACTGATAGTTTCCGAGCCGTACAATAACTAACGCTGAGAGTCACGAGATGGTAATCCGTGCCATTCAATAGGTCAGTTATATTCTTCCGAGTCGACATTGGGCGGAATTAATTGATAAATGAATTGCTCTCTTTTTTTCATATCGCAAATCCGATAAACGAGTATACGAGAAATTCACCCGAGACCGATGATGTGCGATCGAACAATCGAAGATAATAAATTGTCCCGCTGTCGAGCGGCTGAAATTAATGTTGGCGCTTCCCGAGCCATCGTTCCCGGTACTGATCTATGTATAATGCATATAATATTTGTAAATAATAAATTAATCGCGAGGGATTCTCGAGCGTGTCGTTGCGCGATAACGAGTGAGAAAAATGACCAGACTGGAATAAAGCGAGGACGTGCGAGTGAGCGATATAAAAAAATTAAATAAATTAAATCATCTTCCCGAAGCAAACGCGTCGATGGCTTATCCCTTCGTTCATAATTCTCCACTCGGAATATCTCCTGGATCGAAATATAAAATTTTAAGTTGCTATTTCGGATTTTTTTTTTTTACTTCGGTCGATAAGCGAATTATAATTAATATTTATATTAAATTATGCATATAATATTTATAAGTCATTCATTGATCACGAGGGATTTCGAGCGTGTCGTTGCCCGATGATAAGCGAGAAAAATGACCAGACGAGAAATAAAGTGAGGACGTGCAAGTGAGCGATGTAAAAAAATAAAATAAATTAAATGATCTTTCCGAAGCTACCGCGTCGATCACTTACCCCTTCATTCATAATTTTCCACCGGGAATATCTCCGGCTCGAATAAAAAAATTTCTAGATGACACTTTTTTTTCAATTTCTGGGATCGAGAACCGATCAAAGCGTTAGCTTTCCAGCGAGGATGCAGAAATGAATCCCAGAATGCAGAATTTTCTCTTCCCGAGTCATCGTACTCGGTACTATCCATGTACAATGTATATAACATTTATAAGCAATAAATTAAATCGCGAGGGTTTCTCCAGCGTAACGTTGCACGATAACGAGCCATAAAAAATTACGAAACGATAAACGATAAAGTGAGGACGTGCAGGTGAGCAATATAAAAAATAAAATAAATTTAAAAATCTTCCCGAAGCTACCGCTTCGATCACTGATGCCTTCACTCATAATTCTCCATCGGAAATATTTCTGGCTCCAGCTTAAGGTAGTCCTTGCGAATAGTGTTCACTTCGCATAATTTTCAGAGAAATGAGAGGGAATTGCAAACACTTATTGATGGTATAAAATCTTTAAAAAAATAAGCATATTAAAGGTGCTGAAAAGATTCATTTTCAGCACCTTTAATTACCCGGAAACCAATTACGTTTCCGGGAGATTCCTTGAACACTTTTATTTCCCATCAACTTGTTAATAACATTTTCGAATTGTTATTATGCAAAATTAATCTTTTCATCTTTAATACGCTTGATTTTTTTCAGAATTTCATACCATCGACAAGTGTTTGCAATTGCCGCCCACTTCTCCGAAACTTATGCGAAGTAAACACTATTCGCAAGGACTACATAATTTTTTTTTCTTCTCTTGATCGATAAGGGATCAATGCGTTAGCTTTTCACGGAGCATGCAGTGTCGGGCCGTGTACCGTGTCAGTGAAATCATATTCCTGTGTGTTGCTGTTGGTGTCGGTTATCGTGTCAGACTCGTGGCGTGTCTCCTCGTGCTGTGGAGTCAGTGCTTGTGGATGTGCTTCTTGATCTCGGGAGCTGTTACATTCTCTCTCCCGAGCTGATAACTCGACGGACAGTCGCCGCCGCGGCAGGGCGACGCTCGAATTTCCGTCGTTTATACCCTGCGGCCGCTGCTCCTGTTCATCCCCTCTCGCACCGATAGCGGTGGTTACCTCGCTCGCGTATGAAACACCAGGCAGCGGGATGTAGTGGTAGCCCAGTGCGCGATCCCACAGCATTCCCTTGCTCCATACCTCGACGAGCAGACCGGTGTTGACGTCGTTCGTCTCGCTGCGACAAAACAAGGTTCAAAAAATCAATCCACATATCCATCCGTCTGCGTAACAACCGTAATAACTTCGGACCCACGAGAATTCAACCGGACACGCGACCAACATGCATGAACGACGGAAAATAAAAATCTTGTAAAAATTGCACATTTACATCTCTACCACTCACAACTCTACCAGACTTGAAATAAAACTCTACCGGAATACAAGGTTCCCCCGTCTAGCCTTGTATTCCGGTAGAGTTTTATTTTGACTCTCGTAGAATTTTTTTAAAAACTTTCTGGTAGAGATTTTGGTAGAATTCTAATATGGTAGAGATGTAAATGTGCCCTAAAAATTCCACGTAGTATTATTAATGAATTATAATGAATAAGATGTATTAATAAGTTGATAAACGCGGTATTAATAAACGGTAATTTATAAACGCAGTATTAATAAATAACAAAAAAAACCATGCGTTACTATGAATTTACTATGACATTTTATGGTTTATTTATCATATTCTTTCTTTACATTAAAATTTCTTTTTTGTAATGTTGGTTTTTGTTTTTTTTCACAGAGGAAGTTTTTTTTTTATTTTTCGCTAAATCATTTGACGTATCCGCCCATCTGTGTAACACCCGTAATAATCTTGGTTCCACGAAAATTCAACCGGATACGTCACCATAATGCACGGACCACCAATAAAAAAAAAAAAAAAAATCGACCCGGTGTTAATAAATAAAACATGCATTATTATGAACTTTCATTGAGACCATTAAACTCCAACTTTCGCCCGCGCATAGTAGAGGTCTCTTTTTGTTCTCTGACCTACGGTTATACCGGACCGTTATTTAAGAATGCAAAGAAAGCATGGATTAAAATAGAGAAACTTCATAGTTTACGTATCAGTCTTTCTTTCCATTTTCCTATTTTTTTAAATAGTTTTGTATTTTAATTTTTTTCTTTTTATTTAATTAAATCAATCGACCTACCCATCCGTCTGCCTAACACTCATAATAACCTCGGCCTCACGAAAATCCAACCGGACACGCGACCACCATTCACGCCAATGAAAACCAAAAAAAAATCTTCCAAGATTTCACCGCGGTATAATAAATAAAACATGGATTACTATGAATTTCCATCGGGAACATTAAAACTCCAACTTTCGTGCGAAGTAGAGTTCTCTTTTTGTTCGCTGACCCACGGTTATAACGGGCGGTAATTTAAGAATTCAAACAAGGGATGGATTAAAGAAGAGAAAACTTGTTTCCATTTTTTAAAAATTTTTGTAATTTTGTTTCTTGATTTTTTTTTATTTTTTTAAGCACGTCTCTCCGACTAGGCAGGGTATTTTTTAATTAATAAATGCTAAGGGTTGTTCGCGTCTCTCGGTTCGCGGTGGGCGCCATCGCGAACGTGGCTAATAGGGGTATGAACCGCGTGCGGCTCACCTCGCGGACGTAGTACCCTGCTCCTCTCTGTGTGTGTATCTCCGTCTCTCCCGGGAAATAACCCCGCTCGCGCGAAGCTACCCCCGCGGCCGACTCACGACCTTTAACCCAATTCTTATTCTCGTCGCGTCTCCCCGCCGTTATCCATGAACGCTCTCAAAGTTTACGTACGTATTCTTCCACCGGCTCTACTTCCTGCTATATATAGATGCGGCGACGTAGTTAACGTTGCAACGTAAATTCTCATTGTCCGGCCAGACGCTGCGCGAAAGGGGGATAAAGAGAGGGCGTCTAGGGCTCGTTTCGAGCAACCACCGACGACAGGGAAACGAACCAAAAAATCACCGGTTGTCTCCGACATAATAAAAATAACAAAAAATCTTGCAATTTTAATTCTGTCTCCGGGGTGTCGAGTTTTGCGTGGCGATAAAATCGACCCCTATGCACGACCCGCACGCAGAGCGTCAAATTTCAAACGTCAATCGTCTCGATGAAGGTCTGCTGTCTAAACGTCAAAACGTTTTGGGCGCGGATATGCTAGCTGGAAACAATATCGGAGGCCAAAATTGGATATCTCGAAAACGGTGGAAAATAAAATGAAAAGTGTCGAATCTAGACGCGCGATCGCGGTTTAAGAAAAAGTGTGGAAAGTTAGTTGCGCATGAGATCCTGAGATGTTTTACGGTTTTGCGCGTAATTTCCTATGAGATAAATTTTGTTGTTCGATTTTGGGTTCCTTGTAGAGGAAGCTGTAATTGAAGTACAATTCGCGCTAAACAAAATTAAGGGTCATTTATAAGAAAGCGATATGAAAATTTCAATTTCTAACTTTTATGAGGAAGTGTATGAAAATCTTAATTTTTGACTTTTTTAAATTGTGTTTTGTATTCTAAGACTATTCTAAGTATTCTGACACTAAAGTCTCGAAATTTTGTTCTACCAAAACGCAGCTTCCTACACGAAGAAGCAAAATGAAAGTTTCTTGCCTTTGTAAAAAAAAAAATCAATACTCCGGGGTGTCGAAAATCGGTCAAGCGCAAAAATGGCATTAATAAAGTCTACGTTGCAACAAGGTTCGACGCGCTGACTGCCACAAAAATTAACAAATGGTTTTCATTTTTTTTAAAGTTAGGTTGCCTGGTTGTTTGTTGGGAAATTTTTTTTTCGTTCATTTGTTAATAACATTTTGAAATTGTTATTATGTAAAACCAATCTTTGCAGCACCTTCCATACGCTTGATTTTTTTTCGGATTTCTATCCCATCGAGAAGTCTTCGCAATTCTCCCTAAATTCTCTCCGAACTCACGTGCGCTCAGGCTGCCCGCTAGTACTACCTTAACAAAGTGTATATTGCACAAGGTTCGATGCGCGCGCCCGATGCCAAGTAACATTAAATTTTCCATCATCGATTCGAAGAAGTCGTCGAGCCGCTCAGTTGTGCTTTAACAAAAAAAAAAAAAAAAAAAAAAAAAAAGAAAGGAAACCCTACTGCATGTATAAGGTACATGCCCACCCGCGCGGTTGCGGAGAGCGTGGGGTATAAGTACAAGCTGAACTACCCTACTCGTGCGCGCTCCGGCACTCGTCCTGAATCACAGCGGAAATGCAGATGGGTCTGTGCGACGCCCCGTTCGCTCGGCGTAGTCTCTCAGGTTCCCGTACTTTCCACTCACGCCTCCGCCCTGAGGCCACATCTTCAGTGTTTACCACTACCCATGCAGAAATAACCCGGCGCGCTACCGCCCGTTTCGACCCCCGCCTTTGGAAAACGCCGTCCAACTACCTCACGAACACTCCGCGGAACGACGACGATCCTTATTCGTAGTCGTGGACAGCGTCGTCTTCGCTTCCACGTAGTGGACGTTAGCCAGCAGCTTGCCAGCTCTCGTAAACTCAAACTACCACGACGGGCTCCGTCGCACTCGGACCGCACATAGAGAGCCGAGTTTCCAGCGTCCCGTCGAGGGGGCGAACTAGCCTACCGAGCGAGAGCCGAGTTTCTCTTGGGCACTACGTCACGTTCGAGGAAAGACGAGGGAGAGGTTAAGATAAAAGCTACGAAAAACAAGACACACACACTTGCGAGAAAGAACACGGGCCAAGCTTTGTCTACTACTCCGCTCTTTACTGTTTTAGCGTCCGACCACTACGGGATTTTATTATTATCGCTTCGATTTCTCTTACCGCAGACCACCCCTTCACTCCAAGGAATCGAGCATTTTTGTTCTCGTAAATCGCGAGTATTTTCGTAAAAAATATACTTTTCTTTACGCTGCCTCCGTTTATACGAACTTCCAGTTATGGCGATTCTTTATTATTATTATTATTATTATTATTATTATTATTATTATTATTATTATTATTATTATTATTATTATTATATTTTGCCTATTACGGTTCGGGTTTACAATATTTAAAAAAATTGTACAATTAAGGAAAATTATAAAAAATAAAGTATTCCCAATGTTTTTAATACACTGACCATTAATTTTCCATCGCATTGTACATGAAATTTAATATACGAGTTTCTGCATTAAAAACTTCCAGTTCGGTACATAAAATTTCCTGGGATTCTTTTCACAGTGTATTTTTGATGTATCGATTTGGTTTCGCGACTTTAATTGTTCCTCTTTCTCCGACGACATCCATTATTGTTTAAGAGGTACAACACGATCGATCGGGCGAAACTTACAAAAGAAAGTCTTGCTCCCAGCATGGATTGGCCCCCTTCACAGTCACCGTCGTTGACTTGACGTTCTGCAGCTTCAGCGTCACGTACGTGTTGAACTGTTGTGCTGAAAAATTACACAACGAAGTGCCATTTTTTAGTGACCCGTTTGGAAAATGGCCCTCGCGCCGGAGGGTCTGACGACAATCCTATGAGATAAAAAAAAATCGATGGTTCAAAGGTTCATCGCTATAAATCGCGACGATTCGATGACCCGATTCCCGCAACGGCATCGACGTCGCCCGACGTCTCGTTACGAGAAAACCCTTACATATTTTTGGACGACCTACATGGAAACGCCATCGAGTTTGTCGCGGTCTCAACATCCACTTCTCCCGATCACGAAGGACCACGAAAATCTCTCACACAAACTCGAACAGTCGTAACGATCCACATTTTACGACCACCACTCGCTACCACTTCTATCTGCTTGCTGCTCCTCTTTTACATATATCCATATACATATATGTGTATATATATGTATATATATATATACATACATGTATATTGTAAAGCGGGGCAAAACGGACTATGTTAAACAGTAAATCCGTCTGAGACGTGGGGCACGGATCAGTCGGCCCCGGTGTTCCGTTTTGCCCCACCCTCCCCAATCTCGAGGATTCTCTCGTACACAGACGCGAATTTATCGGTGAAACGGCCAAATAAACGTGAAAAGAGGCAAACACGAGTGTGAATCATACAAGGCATTGATATATCTTGGCAGCGGCGAACGCTCGTGGAAAACCACCGCGACGAGCCATATTCCACATAAAGAAAACACACCGGCACTCCGGCGTCCCTATAACGGCAAACGTGTGTCGCCATCAACGGTTCACGCTCCGCGAGATCCGCCCAAATAAATTGTTCACGACCGAGAACGTCTCCGACGACAATGGACGACGAATGCGTTGAGGACCGAAGCGACGGAAGTTTATACACGCCGAAAGGCTGAATCTCTCTCGGCTGACCTCTTCTACGTGACCCTATTCCTCGTCTTTTAGCAAGCTATCTCGTGGATTTTTTTTTATTCTCTGCTTTTACGAGCGTACCAGTGTCTCGTTTACTTTACGTGCAATTTAGTAGCTGAGTAATATGTTTTCGAGACACTGATGCATCTATTCTACTTTTTTAAATTATTGATCTTTTTTTTATGATTATACTGAGAAAGAAAATTGGTTGGATTAACCAAAATTGGCGGTGAGATACGTTCAAAGCTGTTATTTGCTTCCCAGGTAGCACAACAAAATTTGTTATCCGAAAGTGATCTAAAAGGGTTACATCTAGAAAAAAAATTTATTTGACGGCCACCGTTTATTAAGATGAAGTAAAATATTTATTTGATTTAAGTAACTATTTACTTAATTTAAATCAAATAAATATTTTACTTAATCTTAATAAACGATGGCCGTCAAATAATTTTTTTTTCTGGCTGTAAATATGTCCGTCTGGACGGTATCCGAAAGTTACCTCCCATCCAAAAAGTTAACATTTGGACGTAGGATAGCTTATAGTTACCATCCGGACGGACATATGTAACCCATTTAGATCACTTTCTGATAACTAATTTTTTTGTGCTACAAAAAAAATTTTTTGTGTTGGTACAAATAAATCATTGGTTTGTTAAACGATTATTTGCTGGAACTTATTAATTATAAATTTGTCGACTGAAAGAAACATTTTTGTTGTACCAACAAAATACACCTTTGCATGTAGACAGTACATAAATAATTTAGTAAAATTGGAATGCGAAATTTTGTAAAAATAATTTTTTTTTTACTAAGTGACAAACGAGTTTGGCACTTATTTGAATGCCCGAAACTGTCCTTTTATTTCGCGTGTCATTGACAATTTTAGTTTGTACTTTTGTTCGTAAAACTAGAAAGTTAACAAATAAAAAATTGTGGACGTTTGTGGACGATATGTTGTTGTAATAAGTACAAACTTTATTTACTGTGTGTCATCGCGCATTTGCTTAATCCAACCACTTACTTTTCTCAGTGTAAATATCGATTCTATCGTTGCGGTGGATTTTAAGCTCTACGTTAATCTACGATTCTATTTTTTGGTACTTTCCGGTCGAATACGTTACCTTGGACCCCGACGAATCTCGCCTTCTTAACTGCAACAGAAAAAGAAATAGAATTAATTATTATTTCAGTGAGATTAATAATGTACGATTTAATAATAGTTCGCAGGCGTCGAGGGGTAAATATAGATGGATGTAAGTACAATTTCCGGGCGTACGAATCACAGGTAGTTGGGAGAGAGTGGGGCAAAACGGAGTCTTCATTTGAGATAAGACTTTTCCTACTTTTCGTGTATTTTTTTTTTAAGGCAAACAAACATTTCCTTTATCTTAATAAAAGCCATTTGAAGATCGAAATTTATTCGATTTTAATCAATCTTTTTTCTGTGCGTATGAATCGCAGGTAGTTGAGGGAGAGTGGGGCAAAATGGAGTCCCCATTTGAGACCGGACTTTTTGTATTTTTTAACACAAAGCAAAAAATTGGTGGTCCGTTTTGCCCCACTCCCTCGCAATTTCCGTCGAAATTGAAACAGGGATGAAGGGCCTCTGCGTCTGGCGAAATGCCGTCGGCAACCGAGCTTTTTCGATTAAATGCGAAAGAAAAGCTCTGGCGCGCATGCGCGCCGGCGCGTCTGGCGCTGACACACAACCCCTTTCCTTTCCTCCTCCGGATATAGAATCCTTTCTCGTGTCCCATGAGCGAAACCCTACCGTACGAATTTTACGGCGAGATTTGACGAAAGTACGGATAAAGGAGAAGGAAGCATGGCCATCGGTATCGAAACGTCGTTTCCGAGTTATATAACACACCGCGCAGACTATCGCCGCGAGTCTCGGCGCAAATCCTCGCAATGGTACTCCGTTTCTCCTCCCCGCAGGCATTTTACTCCCTCGATATTGACTTCCTTTATTTATCAAATCCTTTCCGACTCTTCAACAGATCCACTGTGAAGAACGTCTGACTTCGGACTTTCGCGAGGGCCCTCGGGCGACTTTTGTAGCGCTGAGTGGGGCAAAACGGACCCGCAGTGGACAATTCAGACGGAACTTTGATTCTTTTTTTATTTAGATTTATACCGTGAAAAGTTGGTAAAAAATGTTCCGTTTTGCCCCGCTTTTCACTGATTGCAGTGAAATGAAGCCTTTGCGATGATAAATACAATTGCAAATGGACGCGGAAAGTGATAGTAAATTCATCGGCGCTTTCCCGAGCTACCTGTTGAAGTTCTCCGCAGAGTAATCGTCGCGCGACTGGCGTCGCAAGGGACATCGTTCGTCTTCCGATGCTCAGCGGGGAATCACTGAGGGCGTAAACGGTCGATAAGGGACGAAGGGTAAAAGCGAACGAGACACCGGCTCGACGGATGAGAAAACAACGAGTCCAAAAATTCTCACTCGACGCACTCCGAAAGATGCGGCGCAGCGAAACTAACATGTGTTGCTCATTCCTTCCAATATTATTGCAGCACGACGTGCTGCATTGTAGAGGATAAAAAGTTTGTAGTAAAAAAAAAAAAGTTTAACACCTTAAATAGTTTGAGACCGAAGGGAAAAAAGTAAACTGTTCATTATAACTTTGTAAGACGATAACGCCTTTTTATAACTTAGGTGGTTTTTTTTTTTTTTTTGCGGAATGATTTCTCAAGTTTGAGTTTTGAAATTGGATAAATCAGCAGTCATAGAGTCGGATGATTAACGGGACGAAAAAGAGGGTAGACAGCGAGGTGGTAGCTGCAATTTTTCTCGAAAGTATTTCCCGCAAGTTCAGCACCCGCGCGAGCGGAAAGGAAGCCATTTGGGACTTTAAAGAAATTACACTTTGGTCTTAACGACGCCTTATTCTCTTTGATGATGGCGTCGTAGTCGTGCACTAGCCTATGTACGTAGTGGAGGACGGGGCAAAATGGGACAGTGAGGCAATTTTACAATAATGTTTGAATGCCACATTTTGCCCCATCGATACATCCGGATTTTTCTACCACGTTTTGCCCCATCGATAGGTCCGGATTTTCTACCCCGTTTTACCTCATCAATACATCCGGATTTTCTACCACGTTTTGCCCCATCGATAGGTCCGGATTTTCTACCCCGTTTTACCTCATCAATACATCCGGATTTTCTACCACGTTTTGCCCCATCGATACGTCCGGATTTTCTACTCCGTTTTACCTCATCAATACATCCGGATTTTCTATCACGTTTCGCCCCATCGATACATCCGGATTTTCTACCCCGTTTTGCCTCATCAATACATCCGGATTTTCTACCACGTTTTACCTCATCGATACATCCGGATTTTCTACCAACTTTTGCCCCATTGTCCGGTCCAAAAATGATTGGAAAATTGCGTTTTGCTCCACTGTTCCGTTTTGCCCCACTGTTCCCGTTATGTTCCACTTTTCCTTATATGTAGTAGTTTTTCGCGGGCGAAATTGAAATTTTTGCAAGATTTTTCTCTCTCGGTAAATTTTTTCTGTGTGTTCAATGACTGCAGGTAAAAAAGAGGAAGCCGCGTGGTGACCTCAGCACCAACGACCTAGCGGCCTGGCTCGACGGTCAGGCGCTGCTGCCGAGAGGTTAAGTGCACCTCGCCCACTCACATGTAAGGCTTCGCACCCCTTTAATATACTTACAAAACTCGACCCGCACACAACGTTTTCACCGCTTGTAATCCATCTAACGGAACGAAATTGTGTCAAACGATGTTTCAACGGGAGAGAGAGAAAAAAAAGCTCGAGTATCCTTTCACTTTTTTTTCTCTCAACGACCCTCTCATCCCTTAATCCGCTTTTCCAGCGTCTTGAATTTCTCAAAGTAAATAGAGAGATAAGCATCGTTACCCGAAGCGAGAGTTCGCAAAAAAATTTAATCCAACTCATTACAAAAAAAAATGTGCAAAAAAAATTACAAGCAATTCTCAAGGGGTTCGTGATCCTTTAAACGGCTCGAGCAGCAACGAGATTAGGGGGGGAAAAAAAATCGGTAAAAATTTACCCAAGTACCTCAAGCTGTACTTTGTTTGATGGAACAGAAAAAAAAATGATATATAATAATTTTTATGTAACTCATGCATGAAAAGCGGTACTTTTCGTGCCTGCCGAGAGTGGCGTAAGTGGCGCTTTACAGCCATGAGTACTATAAATACCCGGCGCATGCGCACATTGGGCCAATTTTACTTTCTTGTACGCGCCTCGCACTTTACGCACGCTTCTCGTATTTTACGCACGCTTCGTGTACTTTACGCACGCTTCTCGTACTTTACACACGCGTCTCGTACTTTATGCACGCTTCTCGTACTCTACGCACGCTTCTCGTACTTTACCCACGCTTCTCGTACTTTACGCACCATTCTCGTACTTTACGCCCGCGTCTCGCACTTTACGCACCATTCTCGTACTTTACGCACCATTCTCGTACTTTACGCCCGCGTCTCGCACTTTACGCACGTGTCTTGTACTTTACGCACGCTGGGTGAACAGCTCCACAATCAGCAGGCACAGAGTAGTACTTCTCCTATTTTCGTTACAGAAAATATTATGCGATACTAGTGCGATGAAGCGAACATCGCTCGCAGACTGTGAAGTAGGTCGCACTCGCCGCACTCTGTCATCACTCACTTCACAGGGTGCGTATAAAGTTCGCTTTACCGCACTTGTATTGCAAATTACTATTTTTACATATGTGTCACCATCCAACCCGGACTCAGTCAGTCCAAAAAAGTGTCATCAACTTTTCTTACACGTTGCCATTATTTACTGTCAAAAGAGAAGTCCCACCGAATGCTCTCTGACTTTGCTTCGTTCTTCGCTCGTTTTTAGCCTCACTTCATCATTTTCTTCCGTCTAGCCTCTTCAATTTCCAAGCCTTCCTCCCGTATTTCACGGACTGAGGACATCAGCCCGAAAACACTCGCTTTTCCCTCAACCCATGGTCCATCAAAGTTGCACTTTGTTCGATGCACCAGAAAAAAAATGTATATAAATACCGTCATCCGCAGGCTCACGGGCTTCACTAATAGCGGTGAAGGCTCAGACTTTGGAAGCTCTCTTGGAGAGCTTATAAGAGCGACAAGTCAAAGAGTGAATACATTGGATTTTTTGTCTTTTGTGCAGAGCACGAACGATACCAAAAAAGTTACTTAAACCTCAATGCCTCAATACTGTGTACCTTACGCATTATATTACGTTACCTCACATAAGCTATATCATATTTCGTCGTCAAAGGGCTTTCTCCCGTTCATAAATAAATAAATAAATAATGTATTTTTTTTTGTATTTATGTCTCGCCACCCAACGCGCGCTCGGTACAAAAAACCGTAATCAACTTTTCTCGCGCCTTGCCGTTATTCACGGTCAAAGGAGAAGTCCCACCGGACTTCCGGTTGCGAGCACGCGTTCCTCTCCTGCGACTTTGCTTCGTCCCTCGCTCGCTTTTGCCCGCACACCTCCATCCCGCCTTTTCAATTTCCAAGCCCTTCTCCCGTACTCGTTTCAACCCTTTCGCCGGGACCTCGCGAGTCCGCACCTATTTCCGTCCCTACCAGCTGTGCATTTTGCGGACTGGAGGCGCCAGCCCGAACCCACTCACTTTTCCCTCGCCACTCTCGCCTCGGTTCTTCCAGTTTCGTCCTCCATCCCTCACTTGACGCTACTCTCTTTTCTTTTTTTTCCCTACCTGTATACAATACAGCTGTATATAGATACATGCATGCGCATATAGATGCATATAGGTACATCAGCCGCAACCATGGCGCTGCCGGCAACCTCCAGAGGGACTCTTCTCGTACTTGACGCACGCTTCTCGTATTTTACGCACGCTTCTCGTACTTTGCGCACGCTTCTTGTACTTTACGCACGCTTCTCGTACTTTACGCACGGTTCTCGTACTTTACGCACGCTTCTCGTACTTTACGCACGCTTCTCGTACTTGACGCACGCTTCTCGTATTTTACGCACGCTTCTCGTACTTTGCGCACGTTTCTTGCACTTTACGCACGCTTCTCGTACTTTACGCACGCTTCTCGTACTTTACGCACGCTTCTCATACTTTGCGTACGCTTCTTGTACTTTACGCACGCTTCTCGTACTTGACGCACGCGTCTCGTACTTTACGCACGCTTCTTGTACTTTACGCACGCTTCTCGTACTTTACGCACGCGTTTCGTACTTTATGCACGCGTCTCGTACTTTACGCACGCTGAGTGAACTCGCTTTTGCCCGCGCTTCCATCCCGCCTTTTCAATTTCCGAGCCCTTCTCCCGTACTCGTTTCAACCCTTTCGCCGGGACCTCGCGAGTCCGCACCTATTTTCGTCCCTACCAGCTGTGCATTTTGCGGACTGGAGGCGCCAGCCCGAACCCACTCACTTTTCCCTCGCCACTCTCGCCTCGGTTCTTCCAGTTTGGTCCTCCATCCCTCACTTGACGCTACTCTCCTTTCTTTTTTTTCCCTACCTGTATAGCTGTATATAGATACACGTATGCGCATATAGATGTATATAGGTGCATCAGCCGCAGCGACGGCGCTGCCGGCAACCTCCAGAGGCACCTGCACTATTGCACGTATTTTCACAAGGGCGCGGGTGTGAGGGAGCGTGCGAACGAGGCGCACTCCCGTTACGTGTGCGTTCGAAGGGGTGAGTTTTTTTCCCATCCTCCTCTTCGCCGGTCCTCTCTCGCTCTCCCGCCGACCCACCGAGGGGGCGAATCGGGGAGACTGAAAAGCCTCGGGAACGCGCTGGCGGGAGCAACGGTAATGCACGAGTTATTTATAGCCCCTGGTCCGTGTTAGGGCCAATATAAAACGACAATGGCTTGTGCGTGTGATATCTTATCGTGTTTTTTTCTCTCTCTCTCTCACACGCGCCAAGTTCATTTTTTCTTTACATCTGGTTTATAGTGAAGAGAGAGAAATAGAATTTAGGACATCAAAAATTTATGCCGGTGCTCTGGATAGGGCAATGTAGATTTACAAAAATTACGCTTGGTATCGCAACATTTTCATGTTATACTGTAATGAATGGTTAGTTTTACTCACATTGAGTAAAAGAGAGATTATGTCTTCATTTTAGACCGGTAGAGGAAATGTGCAGATATGCGAGAGAGTTTGGGAAGCTTGCAAGGGAAATATCGAGAACCGAAGCGAGGGAGGCCTAGAGAGGTAAAATAATTTTTAAAAAACCTGTAATAGTGGGCGTAACCGTGAGATACGGATCGGTAAAGGATATGTGGAATGTAAAGTTGGATTGTACAACAGAGCTGGGCAGTATTTTAAATACTTATTTTAAGTACTCAAATACTTTTCGGGTATTCGAAGTACTTTGCGGGGCCTTGAAGTACAAAATACAACATACTTTTGCGTCTACTCCATATTAGGAGTCTACGGTTAGGCAGGCCATCCATCTGGACGGCATGGATCGACTGGATACACCCAAAAAAATAATTTATTTGACGGCCACCGTTTATTTGGTTTAAGTACAATATTTATTTCATTTAAATAAATATTTATTTAAATCAAATAAATATTTTGCTTAAATCAAATAAATATTTTGCTTAAACCAAATAAACGGTGGCCGTCAAATAAATTATTTTTCTGGGTGTAGATGGATTTAGGACTTTGGCTTAATTTCGTCGACCCATGCGTACTGATTTTTAGGAGGTATTTTAAAAAGTACTTAAACGAAGTACTTATAAATGTATTTTTAAGTACAAAAAGTGTTTTGTATTTTAAATACATATAGTACTTTGTATTATGTATTGTGAGTATTTTCGAGAATTTTGCCCAGCCTTGTTGTACAATATACAAGTCTTCGAAAGGAACTTCCCGTGTTCCTTAGGTTAAGTGTATGGGACGTGTATGTGAGATGAATCGTGTAGTAGTAGTGATGTTTGTAAGGTGACCAGACCTAAGAATTTTTTTTTTGTACATAAGATAATGTAAAAGGCAACTGAAGCCATACAATGGAAATAAAATACTATACTATAGTTTCTTCATTTTCTTTTTTTCGTATGAAAGAGGTATAACCGTTTCAGTTGGAGGGCTCGAAACACACATTTCCGGGCCTCGTTACTGCAGTTTCGACGATTCCTCCCTCCCCGTCCTGCCCCTTTTCCCTCCTATTTACTCCAGTTTCTCCCCGGCTTCTCGCAGCCTCGTTTCCCTCCGGAAGTCACGTCACGCGTCGGAATTTTATCCGGAAGATAACGAAGCCGTTGGGAATTCTTGTGGGGTCGCGACAAACTTTTTTGTTTTCATAACATTACAAAAAAAAAAATAAAAAATCTAAGCGATCTCTTCCACTTCATTTTCTTCCATTTTTTTTGTACACTTGCGGATTCAAAGAGTCAGCTACGTTGCGCAAGTTACGCAAATACGTGGTTTGGTTCCCTTTCCGCCCCTCCTCCCTTATACTTCGGACGAAGTTTGTCGAAGAACAACAAGGTGAGACGGTGGCATTTCTATCCCGGCATGAGTGTTCTTTCGTGTCGCAAGTTTTCCGAAGAACAAAAAAAAAAGCCCTTCGAGAACCACGTGCCGTTCGGAGTGTGCTCGAGATTAAGTCTCCGCCGTCTGGGCGTCCCGTTCGCGACTCCTGCTCAAGAGTCTGTGAAAACAGGAAGGGACGGAAGCAACGAAATCCCTGTGGGTACGAAGGTAAGGTGTACAGGCCCTGCCTTTCCCGAGTCACTTCGACCTTCAGCCCTTCGGTTCTTCGGAAGCGCAAGAGAAAAGAAGAGGGACAAAAAAAACCCTCCTACGTCTATCGACTTCGGTGACTCTTGTTCTCGAGCCCGCAATCCTACCCTTGTTGCCCGTAAGCCTGAGGGACGTCGAGTGTCGAAATAAAAAAAAGACGGAAAAATCGAGATCGGGAAGTGAACTTAAAAAAAGATAGAAATAAATATTCGCGATACAAGTGCGAATATTTATTTCTGGGCTAATGCCCAGAATATTGAGTTTAAGAATATTCAGGCACGAATTTCTGTGACTGCAAAACATATCTAATAATTGGAGCCGGTTTAAAGTTGGTAGTTGAAGCAAAAAAAAAATTTATTGACAATGCTATAACATTTTTTTTAGATCTTTTATCTTGTACTAAAATTTGTACCTGAAGATAATTATGTACATTGACAAAGGGCCATCGATCTTAGTCCTTCAGCTCGAGATTATCTTTGGTATTAGGAAGGTTTATTTTTTTCCTTTTTTAAAGTAGATTAAGATTTATAAATGTTGGGTTTTATTTGGTGATTCTATAGTTGCAGCTGGCCATTAATTCGAATTGTTGATTTTTTACAGTGAACATTGCGGTAAATTTTGGACCTTTTAAAAATATAAACATTTTTTTATGTTGCGAAATAAGGTGCGGAATAACTTGCACGAGACTTCCTCATTCACTGAAATTTTGCGAATAACTTTCCCTGTGAGGAAACCAAAATCGATTAACGAAGTCTCTCATAGAGGAAGCTATGCGCAAAATTGTAATAAATGAGGAAGCCATGTGCAAATTGCTTTGCATTTTTTTTTACGCTTTAACCCTACGAACCTAATTGCGAAAAGTAGTTGAAAAAGTACTTGAAAAATACTTCAAGCACAAAAAGTACCCAGTGAAAAAAAAATCAGTTGAGTTAACAAAATGTGCGCTTACAAATTGTTTTCTGCGAAACTTGTTTCTCTTAACTATAGCCAGAAAAAAATGTATTTGACGGCCACCATTTATTAAGATTAAGTAAAATATTTATTTGATTTAATTAAATATTTATGTAAATTAGCAAATAGTTACTTAAATGAAATGAATATTTATTTAAATGAAATAAACATTTTACTTAATCTTAATAAACGGTGGCCGTCAAATAAATTTGTTTCCTGGGTGTATTGGGTTGATTCCCGTAATTTATACCGAAGTCTACGCGGATAATTCTGCTAAAACATTATTTTACTCGCTTTCACGGTTAATAACTCACTATTTTTCAATCCAACCCGAGCTCCGATTTTATCCCCGCCGCATTGGGTCAAAGATTTCCACGCATGCACAGCTCATCACCTAAATGAGTGATAAAAGAAATCTCGCAAGCACCAAACCCCTCCAACCCCTTTTACGACGCTCCATTTTTTTTTAGCCTCGAGACTTCAAGCCACGCAAGCCAAAAAGTTTGACTCAGCGCGCCAGAGGCGGGATTAAAAAAAAAATGCTTTGACGTTGCGCAACCCTTATTACTATCCTTATCCTTATTCCGGCAGCGCTCATTTTCCTCGTCTTCGCAAACAGTTTACCGAGTGGGCTCGAGCGCGAAGACGGCGCTCGCGATTCCACGGGCGTTGGAAACGCTTTGTCGTTACATCCTTATGAAACGACGTCCTTCCGCGTTCTCTCGCGCCCGTGCTGCAGCGTCGAAGATTAGCGCGCGCCTCGGCACCGAGGGAAGCTGCGCGAAAACAGGAACACGGTGAATGGTCCAGAAAGCCCCCGTCCACGAAAATACGTGCAGAGACACAGACGGAGCAACGGCAACGCTCGCCGGCAATATAAAGGCAAACGGAAGAGCCTCGTTGCGTGAGCTACGCGTGCAATCGAAATAAACCGAGTTCCAAGCGCGAGGAGCATCTTTATTAGAATTCCCAGACGCGAAGACGCTCCCTTGTAAAATACAATCTCTCTAGCCGGAACACGGAACGGAATACACGAGGAATTATTAATTACAAACCTTCGCAGTATCCGGCACGGCAGACACGAATATTAATTATCTTATTATCAAAGGCTTCGCGTTAATTACGAGATTAAAAAAAAAACACATTTTTTTCTCTGTTTGTTTCTTTTTATTCTTATTACAATTTTATTTAATGGTCGCCGTGTCGTTCGTGCGCCGGTTGAGAAATGAAACGGCGACTGTAATAAAGTGGATGCATGTCTTTGTGTCCCGTGATGGAGGGTCCCGATGCAGGCCGGACGGGGAGCGCGGAAAATTAATTGACCAGTCTGCACGAGCCCGCGACACGACGGCGACGCGAGTGGATAATTAATTATCTACTCGAACCGCTCGACGAACGAATTTGCAACGGGTACGAAAATAAAAAGAAATCATTCCGAGCGGAGGAGCTGGGGTGTTAAATTTTCACGATGACGCGGATGACTCTCCTCACTGCCCGGGCGGAAGCCCACGGCCATCGCGTTCGAACGGCCACTCCGGCGGCAATAATAGCGGCGCTAATGAGACAATTCGGAAAATCGGCACCGAAATTTATGAAGCCGCGTTTCAACCAACAACATTTACTGTTGATCAAAATTTATTATTATTATTATTATTATTATTATTATTATTATTATTATTATTATTATTATTATTATTAATAACAATAAAATAATTACAACGTCTGAAGAACTTAAATGGAAACTGTTCAATGTGTAAAACACAGGAAGTAGATACGGAAGAACATTTTGTGATGAAATACACAATTTTCCACTTTGTTATCAACGGATGTAAAATGCGCGCGTTTATGGTCAATGAATAAGCTGCGACTAAGCTATCGCTTGCGATAGAATCGATTGTATTCTCGATAGCAAATAAACACATGCACGAAGAGGTAAACGTGAGGTTGAGAAAATTCTTGAATATTCTAAACTCGAAGCGTAGAGATTCCTCTCGAAGTAATATGTTTGCGGTAAAAAAAAAAAGATGTATATATATATATATATATTTTAGGTCACCGGCTCGAGTCGTTGAAAAGTGCGAAACAAGTTCAATCGATTCCGCGAAGCATGAATGCATCAGGCGCGAGCTAGGTTACATCGATTACTCGCTGCGCGTAAAATTTTCATGTCGAGCCCCTGCTTCAGCGACAACAAAAGCTAGCAGTCATCGCGTCGGCACGTATGTTCGTAGTCGTGTGTGTGTGTGTGTGTGTTTTCTGTTGCGTCGAGGCTAGTCGTAGGGCCAAAGCACAGTCGGAAACCCGACGTATCCTTCCGGAATCGAGCTCGTGGGTAGGTGAGAGAGGGGGTGTTGTACTGTGTGCCTGCAGGGGGTGCTCTCCGGCGTTCCTGGCATCAGGGGCTTTCTCGCAGGATTATCGATCGTTTCGCCGAGATACCGGTGAAATAACGTGCAAAAGCGGAAACGTCTATCGCCGGGTTGCGATAACAGCGAGACGGCACAGCCCGGCCGGATGTCCCACACACGCACACACGGTACAGTAGAATCGCGGTATGTGCACTACCCACCGATTCCTCTCTCGATAGCCTACCCCGATCAAACTCCCAGGCCGCGGGCCAGAATCCGGCCCCCGTCATTGGTTGGGTGAAAAACTTCATTGTTTGGGTGAAAAACTTCATTGGTTGGGTGAAAAACTTCATTGGTTGGGTGCAAAACTTCATTGGTTGGGTGAAAATCTTGATTGTTTGGGCCAAAGACTTCATTGGTTGGGTGAAAATCTTGATTGGTTGAAGAAAGATCTTCATTGGTTGAAGAAAGATCTTCATTGGTTGAAGAAAGATCTTCATTGGTTGAAGAAAGATCTTCATTGGTTGAAGAAAGATCTTCATTGGTTGAAGAAAGATCTTCATTGGTTGAAGAAAGATCTTCATTGGTTGAAGAAAGATCTTCATTGGTTGAAGAAAGATCTTCATTGGTTGAAGAAAGATCTTCATTGGTTGAAGAAAGATCTTCATTGGTTGAAGAAAGATCTTCATTGGTTGAAGAAAGATCTTCATTGGTTGAAGAAAGATCTTCATTGGTTGAAGAAAGATCTTCATTGGTTGAAGAAAGATCTTCATTGGTTGAAGAAAGATCTTCATTGGTTGAAGAAAGATCTTCATTGGTTGAAGAAAGATCTTCATTGGTTGGGTTAAAAACTTCATTGGTTGGGCCAAAAACTTCATGGGTTGGACCGAAAACTGCATTAGTTGGCTCAAAAACGTAATTGCTTAGGCTAAAAACTTAATTGCTTGGACCAAAAACCTTAATTGGTTAATCAATTGGCTGCCAGCCGATTAATGTGTTGTTCCAACAAATAAACCGTTTGGTCCTACCAATTGATCTGTTGGTCCAACAAATTGACCTTTCGGTCCGACCAATTGATATGTTGGTCCAACAAATTAATCTTTCGATCCGACCAACTGATTTGTTGATCCGACCAGTTAATCTGTTGGTCCGACCAACCAAATCGCCTGGATCGTACGTAACCGCTCCCTCGGTTGTACCGACTAATTACTATTCTCCGTTCGGACTACCACTTAGCGAGAGTCTACTGTCCGCGTGTGCGGCATACACCAAACTATATATAATCTATCTTCGGTAGATATCGATTCGCTCTAAGCGTCGGTACTCTCGAGAAGAGCAATTGTGCGGCATCTCTGCCGGTTCGAGGAAAGTCTTTGAATCACGATAGCAACAGAGATTGGGGAGGAGCAGACAAGCCGCCGGGGGGGGGGGGGGGATGCAAGAGACTGAAAATTCCGAGCTCGGTGCATGAATAACTCGGATGTGATCGCAGCTGCAACACAGTTCGCAGTCATCGTCTTCATATCTCCCTGCGTTATTATACTCAATCCGCTTCCCTTGGACTCCTTACGCCATACCGGATCTAATTCATATCTCTGCGTTTATTATTTCCACTTATCTTTGATAACAATCGCCAACCCCCCCCCCCCCCCCCCCCCTCCGCGTTCTCTCAAACTACCTCGTCGCTCGTTATCATTCCGTGTTCGATGAAACAAAAGCGAAACCCAAAGATACCGTACGGCGAGCTTACTTTGTGTTTTGCCACCGCGGTGCTATCTTCGAGCTCGTTTCCTCGGAGACGAGAGACGATATCGCCCATAGCGAGTTTCGAGTGTCGGTAAAACAGAGCGAATTGGAAACCCTCTGAAACTCTTTCCTCTTTCACCGAGAACCTCCGTGTTTATAGGAATGAAGGAGCTTTCCGCGATAAGAACCTTTCCACTCGATGCTCTTATTTCGAATCTCATGGGAGAGGGAGAGGGGGGGGGGCTTGTCTTCGTAAGCTCGAAGAGAGCTCATCGCTCGACGACTCTACACTGGTTTGTTGATTCCTCTCCGGTTTCGTTTCGCGTTATCTTGAAATAACACCGCGATCCGACAACGAACGAGATAAAAAGTGATTGAAGATAGAGTGCACTCTGATCCGATGAAAAACTTTATATCGTCGTTAGTCGTTCCATTGAGGATTAATTATAGCGTTTCTTTTTGGGTCTTTGAATATCTGAGGGGATTTTTTTTTTTTTTTTTTTTTTTTTTGCGATATGGATCGAATCAGACATACCGTTATTATTATGCTCGACGACCCGAGTTAATCCCGTCGCCGAAAGGGGCGGTAGTACAGCTTGCGCAAAGTTGTTGTGAATGTAAGCCCCGCCAGAGCGTCTCGACGTCTCAACGGGGAGGGTATAAGAAAAACCCTTTTGGCTTCCTTCAACTCCGCGTTCCACCCTCCGGAGAACCTTAAGCCCCGACCTACCCCGTCGTCTGCTCACAGCATTACGGCACCCACTTATTCTGCCTCGCCCGCATTCGCCGGCGAGGATGAGGGAGATAGTGTATGTACCGGGATCCTGGATCTACAGTAATACCGCGGAAAAAGCGCCGACGGAATTTCAGACAGTGATATTTC
Organism: Ichneumon xanthorius; assembly: GCA_917499995.1. NCBI lineage: Eukaryota > Metazoa > Arthropoda > Insecta > Hymenoptera > Ichneumonidae > Ichneumon > Ichneumon xanthorius. The sequence goes on along the minus strand of OU824211.1, from coordinate 5,490,653 downwards.
ATACGGCTCGAGATAAAAATTAATCTACGATACTATAGGCGACTATATTTTAGGGACATTTTTTTAATATCTATTTTTTCTCAGTTGTCTCCCGAGTAGAAATTTTCGGGGGTTACATCGGGCCCTGATAAGGTCCTGAGGAGGAACTGATAAGGCCTTATCAGGACCCTATCAGGGCCCAATGTAACGCTTGAAAATTTCTACTCGGGTTTTTGTTTCTTCAATCCGAAGTGTAACCGGACGACGAGATTATTGGAAATTTTCAGCCAAATTGTTCGCGATGGACCCGGTTAATAACGTAGAGGCTAATACATTTTTTTGTAACGCGTGTGCGCAAAAAGTCCCACTTTATGTTCCTGTAGCGCGTGGCGAAAGTGGCGCTTTTTAGTAAGGGGTGTAAAAAATACTACGCATGCGCAGATGAGACCAGTTACTTTTTGCACACTTTTACGATACGATACTTGTGCGAAAAAGCCATCTCTTATATCACTCAGTGGGAAAATTGCGGTTTTACGCACGCTCAGTGTAAAATCCATATTTTCGCACCTTGTGAAACTAAGATAAGTGCGACACTCGTGCGAAAAACGTTCTCTTAACTCGTGTGATCGGAGCACTCGCTTCCCCGTCGTGTTGCAAACTCACACTCGTCAGAAACGAGTTTTATCGCACTAGTATCGTAATGTAATTTTTTTCACCTATGCTAATAATTTCCGGTCCAAAGTAAATTCTCACGCGAGCCGTATGTCAATACGCACGTCGCGCAAAAATTTGCTTCCGAGGATAAATCGGCGGCGACGATGAGTAAAAAAAATTTATAAGAATTTTCGTTACCGACCCCAGTGTATTTTTTTATATAAAATTCTCTTGATGGTCTTCACTGTTTCCTTTTGGTGCGTTTTATGTCACTGAGAAAATGCAACTTTACATTTACAGCGAGCAGCTCTACGTCCGCAGACGTCGAGTTTCCCGGGCATGAGATGTACATATAGTTACGCAATATCTACAAAGTCCCATGGGGAACGATTCTTTCACGGAGCGTATCTCTCCGCTCCTTTTCCAGTTCGTTTTCCGTTTCTCCTTTATTTTTTTTTCCCCCTCTTTTTCATCTTATTCTTATTATCACCGGAGCGCCGTTCGCTCCTACCTCGGCGTCGTCGTCCGGGACGTCGCCGTGCTCGACGGGGACTATCTCCTGCCGCCACGAGCTACCGCGGATGTTGAAATGGAATAGCTGGGAACGGCAAACGGAATCATAAATCAGAAGTCAGGAAATGTTAATTTATTTTCAGGAACGATCGTCGGGCGTCCGGAGGCTAGGTAGATCCGGAGACTTGCTCGACGGGATAACCGTAAAGCCGCCCTGTAAGGATACCTTAGTGCTCGGCGTCACGCGAATTCAGCAACAGCCGGTATTACCTCGGCATCAAATACCAGCGACCAGCAATCCTACGGAAGCTTTTTCTGATTTTGCAGCTGTAAAAATCTTTTTGTTTTTTAACACCTAAGATCGGAACTTTAAGTTATCTTTGGATGCTCAATTGTTCACAGTGCTATTAAATTCTTATAGTGCCAAAAAGTAGATGCGTTGAGCGTCACGCGAATTCAGCAACAGCCGGTATTACCTCGGCATCAAATACCAGCGACCAGCAATCCTACGGAAGCTTTTTCTGATTTTGCAGCTGTAAAAATCTTTTTGTTTTTTAACACCTAAGATCGGAACTTTAAGTTATCTTTGGATGCTCAATTGTTCACAGTGCTATTAAATTCTTATAGTGCCAAAAAGTAGATGCGTTGAGCGTCACGCGAATTCAGCAACAGCCGGTATTACCTCGGCATCAAATACCAGCGACCAGCAATCCTACGGAAGCTTTTTCTGATTTTGCAGCTGTAAAAATCTTCTTTTTTTTTTAACACCTAAGACCGGAGCTTTAAGTTCTCTTTGGATGTTCAATTTTGCACAGTGCTATTAAATGCTATAAAATGCAAATACCACTGCTGCGACCAGCACTCCTACGGTAGCTTTTTCTGATTTTGCACCTGCAAAAATCTTTTTGCTTCCTCATAGAGGAAGCTTTATGATGGTGAAAAAAAATTTTGGGATTTTAATGAAAGCGTGTTCTGAATGTCCCGAAACATGGAAAAATCACATTTGAAAAACGTTGAAAATTGAAATTTTCATAACGCTTCCTCATAAAAGCTGAAAATTGAAATTTTCATATCGTTTCCTCATAAAAGTTGAAAATTGAAATTTTCTTATCGCTTTCTCATAAAAGTTGGAAGTTGAAATTTTCAAATCGCTCGCTCATAAGGTCCGCTTCCTCTATGAGAAAGCCAAAAATACAGACAATGCTTCCTCATAGAAGAAGCTTCGCGAATAAAGGAACCTTACGAGAAAGCGATATGAAAATTTTAACTTTTTTGTTTTAACACCTAAGACCAGAGCTTTAAGTTCTCTTTAGATGCTCAATTTTAAGTTCTCTTTAGATGCTCAATTTTGCACAGTTCTATTAAATGCTTATAGTGCCAAAAAGCAGATGTTAAAAAAATAAAATAATACGACGAAAGATAAATTCTTTAAAAGTCGATTAAAGTCTGTAAACTCGTCGTCTGACCTCCCATTATTTCACAGAACGAAGAACTTCTCTGAACATAAACTTCTTCCTTAAATGCACCAGCATTTTATACCGTGTCTCATACGATATCGTACAATCAACAGTTTCACTAAAAACAGTCCCGTTAATTGGAAGCCGCGAATAACGATCGAGCAAACAAAACCTAAGCGTGCCGGAAGTGAGATGGAGTTTAATTTACCTCCCAGGCTATCCGAAGAAATTCGCCTCTAGGGCGGTTTCGCGAAAGTACTTTCGTCCGAGCGATAGGCAGAGCCACGTGCGAGGGGGAAGAAGAATAAGAAAGACCCAGCGCCAGTCATCACCCATACCCCCCCCCCCCCCCCCCCCCATCCTATAATTCGTCCCAGCAAGTGGAAACACGCGAGGTCCGAATCAATCACCGGCTCAAAGAGAGAAGCTCCAGCTTTTAGTACGAAAACTCCGTATAGCGACTCCGGGACGGATTTAACGCCGGGATGTTATACTACCGTAGTAACCGTAGTGGCCGATTGGAAGTCGTTACGAGGTAGAGTCGTCGTCGTCGTTGTGGTTTCGCGTCGCGTGAGACCGCCAGGTTGAATATCCTCCCGAAGACTTGTGGCGTCCTCGTCGGTGGTTTTCACAGGGCACTACCTTTAAGAGGAGGGGGGGGGGGAGGATCAGGAAGGGGGGGGGGGCTTTGGTGTGTAACGACGGTGCAGGGAAACGGTGAGCCTGACAATGGGTTCGCGCGCCTCCCATTGCCCGGGCTCATAATAAGGCAAATTTCTTTTTGCATCCTTTATCGCGGTCGTAAAGTCTCGGACGAACGAACGGCGATGTTATTCTCTCTTCCTCGTTTGTTTTTTTTTTTTTTCTTTCTTTCTTTGCGTTTGTTTTCTTTTTTTTTTCTTCTTTCCTCTTCGGTAATCGTCTATGTACCCGCTCGTGCAGCCCCGACGTCGTTAAACTCGCGTTATTCCAAGAAGAATCGATTCGCGACGCTCGATATATTACCCGACGGTTTTCGCGACGGGGTAACGACCGGGAATTCATACCTCTGGCTCGTTGTAAATCAGACTTTTCTCATTTTCAATTATATCGGGGAAAGTATCGGTATCCGATTCGACTTGTCGTCGCGAGGCGAGGTGGGCGTCTGATCGATCTTTAGTTGGACGTGTATTGGAGGGAGGAAAATCCTTGGAGAAAAATGCGGCGGGGCTATCGAGGGGCATCGGCGTCGTTTTGTTCTTCCGGGAATCAAACTGGAAGCCGCTCGAAGGGTAGTCGAGTCGCGATTGAAACGATTTTTTCTGCCTTTTTTTTTGCGTGATCGTCAATGCTCCGCTTGATTTACGGGCGAAACGGCCAGCCGATTCGAGTTCAGCGCGAAATGTACGTAGAACTATGTAGTTGAAACTTTTTTTTACGCTTCAAGGTGCTTTTTTCAAAAATTTGGAAAAATCAAATTTCAAAAATTTGTTTTTTTCCGCTTCAAGGTGCTTTTTTCAAATATGGTTTCTTCGACTCCGGCGAGTAATCTGTGCTGTATAATTTTTTTGGTTTCCGTAAATCTGGGATATCATTTTTTCAAAAATAAAAAAGACATTTTTTTTTTTAATGCGTCGAATTAAAAAAGAAAATGATCGCTGTTCATTTCAATGCTATATTCGAAGTGTTTCTTAGACCGATTGAGGAGACAATGTAACGATCGAGAGCCGAAGAGCGTATCCATAAACATCGTCGTTGTTATCACGTAAAAATATATTTTTTATTTCAGTGCTCGTTGATTATCGTTCATTTAAATGCTACACCCAGAAAAAAAATGTATTTGACGGCCACCGTCTATTTGGTTTAAATAAAATATTTACTTGATTTAAATAAATATTTATTTCATTTAAGTAACTATTCACTTAATTTAAATAAATATTTATTTAAATCAAATAAATATTCCACTTGAATCAAATAAACGGTGGCCTTCAAATACATTTTTTTTCTGGGTGTATATTCGAAGTATTTCTTCGACCGATCGAGGAAACAGCGTAGCTATCGAGGGCCGAAGAGGATAGTCCATAAACATCCATGAACACCCATAAACATGGTAATCCATAAACATCTTCGTTGTTATCGGTCGGTCACTTCGGGAGGTCCTAAAAGTAATTTTTTAATTTCGGTACTCGTCGAGCCGGCCCGCAATGTCGTTAAGAGCAGCGCGCACCGCAATTCCGAAGCTGTTATATCGAGAGAGAACCGGGGCTTAGCGTGTTTATGGATAGGGGAAATAAAAAAGTTTAGTAATTAAAGGGAGGCGAGTACGGCGGGAGTCGCGGGACGGTCGGGGAGAGGATTTAAGCTACTTGGCGGAACGAGTGGCGAGGTCTGATGCGGAACATCGCGACCGAAAGTCGAAGCTGCAAGAACCCTGTGAAAAGCTATATCCCGACTGTGGTAACCGGTATTATTGATAGCAGCAAAACCGTCGGGATCTTATAATCCCAAACGTTTAAAGTGGCGAGTGCGCGAGAGTGGCTTTAATTGCGAGTACGAAATCGCTGGAACTTTGCGCGATGGAATCTTCCCGATAATGTGCCCCGCGGAAGATGAAAATGGGGCGCACTCTTCGGTCACGATTTGCAGCTAACTCGACCGTGTGCAAAAAAAAAAAAAAAAAAAATATATTCGCTGTTCCGCCTTAAAAAATGTTCATCTGGGCCTATAACTGTATAGGAAGAGATACTATTGTATTATAATACTGGCGAACATGGAGTTTCGTGTCACGAAAAAAATTAATTCTGGGGGGAAAAGAAAATTACTCTAAAAAAAGAAAATGTATTCTCTGTTCCGTCTTAAAAAATGTTCTGTGTAGGCAGAAATATGATTGTAATACAGGCAAACATGGAGTTTGGTGTCATGAAAAAATTAACTCTTGGGCAAAAGAAAATTACTCTAAAAAAAATACGCTCTCTGTTCCGTCTTAATAAATGTTCATGTGGACCTATAATTATGTAAGCAGGGATACGATTGTCATACAAGCAAACATGGAGATTAGTGTCACAAAAAAACAAAAAAAATCCGAGGGAAACACAAAATTATTTTTAAAAAATAATATTCTGTCTTCCATCTTCAAAAATGTTCATCTGTGCCTATAACTGTGTACAGAGATACGATTATAATACAGGCGAACATGGAGTTTGGTATCGCGAAAATAATTAATTGGGGGGGAGGGGGGAAGAAAATTATTCTAAAATTTTTTTTATTATTATTTATTTAGTGTCACGAAAAAAATTAATTGGGGGGGGGGGGGGGGGAAAGAAAATGATTCTAAAAAAAAGAATCAAATTCTCTGTTCTGTCTTAAAAAATTTCTACGTGGACCTATAACTGTATACGCAGAGATACGATTGTCATACATGGATTTTCGTGTCACGAAAAAACGTTTTCCGGGGGGGAACAAAAAATTACTCTTAAAAAAAAAGAAAAAGAAAAAACAATCGCACACTAGCCTTGCATTCTCCCACCCACCGAAAGAGAATGCAAAAGTGCGTCCGAGACGAAAATCCGGGCTGAAATCACCCAACATTTTCCTCCCGATTGCCGTAGCGCTGTTTCCCAATTTTTTGTTCTTCGTGTCGGTGTAATAACATGGACGGTATATTCACAGAATCTGCGAGCGATTATATAAACCCTCACACTCCGCCGTCTGCGTGCAGCGAGAGCTCGCGATAGCGGCGACTTTTCCAATTACGATCCGCCGCTTGCCCAACGGCGTCCCGGAACGAAAAAAAAAAAAAAAAAAAAAAAAAAAAAAAAAAAAAATACAAAGAGCAGGAAAAAAGTAGCTTTGAAATGAATTTCGTTCGGATGGTGCTCGCAAATGGGTTCAGCGATCCTCGACGCGCTGGCACGAGGCATCATCGTCCGGATAGCCGCTGATCGTGTCGTGTTCGAGCTGTCGAAATACATTTTCATCGGGCATCGCGACCGTCGCCGGTGATCGCGTAGCGGAAAATTTATTAACGAACCAGCGATCGGTTTGTTGTCGGCTTTGATGAAACGATGAGACGAAAGGTCGAGGGTGACGATTCTCATCGATGTTATTTTCGTTTCTTTTTTTTCATTCAAATTAATTCGATTGAAAACAACGAAATTTAAAAAAAAGCTGAGTCTGTCTATGCCTCGAGCCTGTAGTTCCAGCTCGTTTCCACGAAGGTTAAAGAATTTTGATGTGTAATTTTTTATTTAATTTATCTATCTTGTTCCCCCCTCCGCCCCTGTATGGGTGGAGGGGGAAGAGGTGAACACGTGTGGAACCGTGTAACAAGTAACTACATGCGTGAATGCGTTTACAGCGTGTTGAAACAGTGCACGTAAAGCGTGTAAAATGTACACATGTATCGAGAAATAACACACCACGAAGCACGAAAAAAGTGACTACACGATTTACACGCCTAAAGCGTGTTGCGAAACAACACGCTTGATTATAGAGAGCTTGAGCGAACGCGACCCAGTAAGGGGTGGGGGCAATGCGGGGTACGGGGGAGGTGGCGTGTATAAAAGTCAAAAGCCCCCGTACACATACGGGGAACACATACAAAAAAAGCTTCCTCTATGAGGAAGCAAAAGAGGTGAACACGTTGCGAAACAACACGTTTGTTCTTAGAGAGTTTGAGCGAATGCGAACCAGTAAGAGGTGGGGGCAATGGGGGGGGGGGGGGGGGGGTGTAAAAGGCGAAGGACCTCATACAGGTGGAACACATATAAAAAAAATATACATATATATTGCCAGTGAAATATCACGATTGACCGGAGAGCAATATGCTTGGCTCAACACGTGCCGTCCGATCGTGTCTGACCGATGCACGGCTGTATCCCTTGCGTGGCTGGTACGTACGGTCTGACCCGTCATCAATTTCTCTACTGCCAGTCGGCGAGCACGTTTGCTAGGGACGTTCATCGTCGTTGCTAGGCTACGTCGCCGTCGCCGTCACCGGGAGAAGAGGGGGGGGGGGGGGGGGGCGAAGATACTAGTAGATAAGGTGAGTGCCGATCAGACGCGCCCGTTCGCCATCGGGAGCGAACACATGGATATAGGCCACCCGGCGCACGATCGAGTTTCAGTGTGCAGCGTTGCCTGGCGACTCGTGATACGCACTGTGCCCTCTAATAATCGTCGATACGACACTGCCAACCCCAATCTTCCGAGAAATTCTCGTTGACACGAGATATCAATTTTCTCATTTCCGGCGATCGCGGGAGACGAACGGACAGTGGTAACACATAAACGTTCGGTAATCGAAGCAAATTGGTCAGCCGTACGGGCTGATTCAAAATAAGTGAACCGCTCGTTCTGTTGATCATTTTTAATCATTTTGTTACTTGGTCATATTTTTTATATATTGGTGAAGTGCATATTTGAATTTGATTTTTTGGAGTAAAGTGAATATTTAGGCGAATTTTGCTTCTTCATAGAAGCGATGTTCACGTTAGAAAAGATCTAAATTTTTGGGTCGGAGTATTGAGAGTCTAAAACGTCAAGAAATGCGATTTTTAGTTGGCGTCCGAATGAACGAGGTTGTGTAAACCTTAAGCTATCGTCCTAAAGCTGCATACAAATATTGATCAAAAAGCTTCGATATTGAATTTGGCAGAAATCTATTCGAGCGATCAGATTTTATGGAATGTTGATTTTTTTTAAGTTATTAAAAACGATATAATTGGGGTAAACATGAAGTTATTGAGCTGAAATTTGACACAGGAATGTGCTAACACTGTACAATGTTTGGTATTAAATTTGGCGGAAATGGATCTGATCGTTTAAATGTTATGACATTTTGACATTTTGCGGAAAATTTGCATTTTATGTCCGACACGAGTTTATGCATGAAATGTCGCTCGAGGAGTTGAAGAATTTGAAGATTCGTCATCAGCGCTGAAATAGTAATTACAATATTTATACGATAAAACTCCAATTTTCGCACTGAGTGTATAAAATACATAAGACATGGCCTCAAAACGACGAATTGTACAAATTACAGTTAGCGAATTTTTTAATACCAAAGTGAAATAATAAAAGGCCAATTCGACGAGCGGGACGACAGCGGATTTCCTCTCTTCGATTGCAGAACTAAAATTTTCATAAACGCTTAGCGAATTTTTTCTTGAACGAAAAATTAAGAAAGGCGTCGAATTCGAGTCGACAAGAAAAGATTCTGGTCGGGGTGAGTTACCGAGAAGCTACTGTACGTATTTTGAATCGCCTTGTACAGTTATTCTTTACTTTCACGGTTTAACCGCCCGAAATGGATGTTTCCATTCCGTTTATTCAGGCATTATAATTACTAGTAATTTCCCTCCGGGCCGAATTAAAAACTAAGGAAAGACTTCTGTAACAAGTTCCTCGACGCTCTTGCGGATGCAATAATCCCGGAAGGAGATCCGGGGCGATGGAGCAGGATGCGAAAGATGCAACGCCGCTCCTAGCCGGAGAGTTTGATCATTAAGCCCTGTTTCTACTCCACTGCAACTCGCTTCAACTTCTATACCTCCCGCCCACCGTTTCGCCATTGCGTTCGCCAGGGACTCGTGTTAGGAACAAACAGCGCACAAGCATTAACGCACACGCACACACATTTGCGTGTCAGATAACTCTACCGTATAATGTACGTAGAATAAGATCTCTCGGGGTACAAAGTTCGAGACGTTCGTCTTGCGTAAATTTCACATCTGTCCCAAGCTCCACCCTCTTCTCGGTTATGTGTTTGTTTTATTATTATTTTATTATTATTATTATTATTATCAACTAACTTAGTTAAATAAGGTTAAATCCGTATCTGTAGTTTTAAGAGGGGAACATTTAGGGGGGGGGGGGGGGGGGGGGTGTAAAAATCCACGCGAGTATACACTAAATAAAGATTACTACTACTATTATTGTTATTATTAACTATCTTAACTAGAAGGTTCACACCCAGAAAAAATAATTTATCTGACGGCCACCGTTTGTTTGGTTTAAGTAAAACATTTATTTCATTTAAATAAATATTTATTTAAATCAAATAAATATTTTACTTAAACCAAATAAACGGTGGTCGTCAAATAAATTATTTTTCTGGGTGCAATGCGTATCTGTAGTTTTAAGAGGGGGACATATATGGGGGGGAGGGGGCGGTTTGTAAAAACTCACACGGCTATACACGATATAAAGATTACTACTTTATTTCGTGTATTACTACTATTATTGTTATTATTGTTTATTATTATTATTCATTTTATTATTATCGTTATTATTACTTTTTTATTTGTGTCCTCGTACTGTTTTCATTACGTTGACATAGTGCTTGCAGGAACTACCGTTCACTTATTTCCCGAAGGGCATTTTTTTTTACGGTTCAACAGCAGTTCACTATCGAATTGAATATAAATTTTATATGCCCCTATTTTTTATTTCATTTTTTTCATAATATCCGCGTCTCCGAACGCTTCGTCGGAATAATATTTCGTGCGAAACCAGCGAGACAGCGAACGCAAATTGGCCACTGTCTCTCACATTCGGATATGGTTATTATTGCAGATGTTGATATAGAGTCAGGTCGAAATTTGCAAAAGCCGACACGTGAGTGACTGCTCAGCGAGTCGGCAGTTGAAACGCCGAGGAGCCGAAGCTATACAGGATGTTCCAAAAAAAAAAAAAAAAAAACAAAAACCACAGCCCACGAAATTTTCACATCACAGATCCGGAAATCTACAAAATGCAGGATTTTTTTTCAGTAATAAAAGTCAAAAATTTTTGTCGTTTCGAAAGGTTGACCGGTAGTTGCTCGCAAAACTATCCACATAATTTCGTCGGACGGAAAGTTTCGGTCGGTTTCGTAACTCGTGTACGATAACACGATTTTTCGCGTCAATTCCGGATGGCCGTGTACGGGAGATTCGCCAAAGCAAATGTTGCCTCCGGCCTGACGGCAACGCGCGCGAAATTCCCTGTAAATTCAGTGAGAAATTGGCTGCGTTGCCTATGCCGATATTAACCAGAAGCGTTCCGTCGCCCTCGTCGCTTCCGAGTGTGGCACAGACGGACGCGCGGATGGACACACGAGGTCGCCTCTTCCCTTCCAGCCCCCATACATACATCTCCCCCCCCACCCTTCCCTTCCCCCCCGTCAAGAGCGTTATTGCACGTTTAACAAGCTTTACGGACAGCCGTTCGGGTAATTCGATTGATATTGTTTCCACAGGTAATCAACTTACTCTGTCCACACACGCGGACCGCGTACGGCACACACGACGCCCTACGCGTAACATCGTTCACGGACCTACCCTCCGAGCTCCGGCTAGGGTCAACCCTTTCCTTTTTTTTTTATTTTTTTTTATTATATCTTGACGCTTCGTTCAAACTTCGTTATCTTTATACACCTAACACGCCGACCATTACACGGGGGTTTGTAAATATGCTTCCAATCTCTCCTATCGCTGTTTCAAAACACGACCTCTTTACACAGGGGGCGTTCAGCGAAAAATTAACATACAAAGTTTCAGAAAAATGTTCAGATTTTCAGATTATTCGAAAATGTTTGGGAAGATGCGGAAATAGAGGAAAATTAATTCATAGTGTAGCATAATAGTACTTTCTCTTTTGAGTGTACTTAGTGGCTCGTAATAATACATTTGTCTTTTGAAACGCACCCAGAAAAATAATTTATTTGACGGACACCGTTTATTTGGTTTGAATAAAATATTTATTTCATTAAAATAAATATTCATTTCATTAAAATAAATATTTATTTCATTAAAATAAATATTTATTTCATTAAAATAAATATTTATTTCATTTAAATAAATATTTATTTAAATCCAAATATTTTACTTAAACCAAATAAACGGTGGCCGTTAAATAATATTTTTTTTCTGGGTGCGTTCCAGAGAATTTATATTGTTTTCACAGGTAATGAACACACTCTGTCCACACACGGGGACCGCGTACGGCACACACGCCGCCCTACGCGCAACATCGTGCACGCACCTACCCATCGAGGTCCCGTTACGGTCAACCCTTTGCCTTTTTTTTATTATATCTTGACGGTTTCTTCAAACTTCGTTATCTTTATACACCTACCACGTTCCGACCATTACACGGGGCTTTGGAAATATGCTTCCAATCTCTCCTATCGCTGTTTCAAAACACGACCTCTTTACACAGGGGGCGTCCAGTGAAAAATTAACATACAAAGTTTCAGAAAAATGTTCAGGAGATTTTCAGATTATTCGAAAATATTTGGGAAAATATGGAAATAGAGGAAAACTGTAATTCATAGTATATCATAAAATAATACATTTCTCTTTCAAATATAATTATTTATCATAATAGTGCATATTCCTCTTTTGAATGTATTTAGTGTCTTATTATAATAAATTTCTCTTTCGAAACGCTCCAAAGATAACAATATAAAAACAGTATAAAAACAAATCCAAAAACAACAACAATAAAAATTATTTTAACCAAGAAATAATATCCCAAGCAAGAGTATCCAAAAAAAAAAAAGTGTTTTCCGCTATCAGCCATCCCAACGGTAGTCGCGCGGAGGTGAACCGCAGCGCAATCTTCGTGCCTTGGACTTAACGGGGGGGGGGGGGGGGGGGGGGGGTTAAACCGAGTCCACTTTCTTCGGTCGGGTGGCGTGAAATTACAGTTTCGATGCCCGTCGCAGCCGGCTACACACGTATACACCTATACACGAAAAAAAAAAAAAAAAAAAAAAAAAAAACTATATAAACACACATACAACTCATACGCATGAGGGTTTACGCCGTTTATCGGAAATACGATAAGGCGACCCTGTCAGTTCCCAACGACAACGGCGTCTGGCAAAGGTCGTCAGTGGAAACTACCCCGGGGTTTCTGCGGTGGTGCGGTCGTGGGGTCGGCGATACCACCGCGGGAGGGGAAAGGGCGGGGTGGGGGGAGGGGGGGGGGGGTTCAAAGAACTCTATTTATAACGACGAGAGCAACACGCTCCGGTATCGCCTGTTCATGGACCCGAACCGAGAGTCGAGCGGGGTGGGTTTAAGAGGGACAGCAGGAATGCGACATAAAACCGGAGGAAGTGTGGGACGGAGTAAAAGCAACGGGGAGGAGACCCTTTCCTCCGGCAGCGAGTGTACCTTCCCACCTTGGCGATATAAGCCGTACATCGAATGCCGGTGACCCCCCGGCGAGGAGAACAGGAGACCTTCCCGCCCAGCGGCAGTCGACGCTGGGCTCAGCCGGGTGAAAGCTCTCCGACCTTCCAACCCTCCGCGCCCACCGCCCATCCCCTCTCCTCCGCCCTACCGCACGAGAATAATGTTCCGGGGATATAACGAGATTTAGCGTGCAGTATGATCGCAAGGCGAAACCTACCCACCTGCGGCAAAGCTTCGCACGGATTGTCGACGCGGCTACCAAAAGGGTCTCTTCGTATATCAAACGGACCCTGGCGACAAGGGTCGAGGATGTTTGTTTCACGATTGTTTTGTTTTTAAGAGGTGTTTTTTTTTTTTTTTGCGGTTTTGAAAATTGTGCGAGTCGTTGAGGGGAAAGGCAATTGTTAAGTTAACGGGAAAACGGTTCGACAAAAAAAATATATATTCGTTGAATGTAAGAACTAAAAAATATTTGTCAAATTTAAGAACTATGGAAATGATTTGTCAAATGTAAGAACTGTAAGAATGGTTTGTCAAATGTGAGAACTGTAAAAATGATTCGTCAAATGGAAGAACTATGAAAATTATTTTGTCAAATGTACGTACGGTAAAAATGATTTGTTAAATGTAAGAACTATGAAAATTATTTTGTCAAATGTACGTACGGTAAAAATGATTTGTCAAATGTAAGAACTGTAAAAATGATTCGTCAAACGTAAGAACTATAAAAATGATTCGTCAAATGGAAGAACTATGAAAATGATTTGTCAAATGTACGTACGGTAAAAATGATTTATCAAATGTAAGAACTATAAAAATGATTTGTCAAATATACACTGAGAAAAACTTTCGTTTAGATTAACCAAAAGTCGCGGTGACATACGTTCGAAACGGTTATTTGTTTGGTACTAATAAAGCATTGTTTCGTTAAACGATTATTAGCTTCAATTTATTCAAAATTTATCGATCGAAACAAACATTTTTTTTGTACCAAAAAAATACATCTTTGAGCATATATCACCGCGCATTAGCTTAATCCAACCATTTCCTCTCATCAGTGCAAGAACTATAAAAAATGATTTCTCAAATGTAAGAACTATAAAAATGATTTGTTAAATGTTCAAAAAAAAGCCTGTTAACTGTAGTATAGCGAGCGAGTCGAGGATGTTGTGAGGCAAAAAAGGGAGCTTTCGACGCGATAAAGCTCGGTCTCTTCCGGTATCCGTGAAAGCTTCGAGTCCGTGTGAAGTCGCTTTGGGCACGTGCCCGACGGTGAATAAATAAATCGATCAAAGAGAGTGCTGAAATGACAAGACGATTTTTTGTAACCATTACGATTTTCTATTATTATTATTATGACTTTTTTTACATCCAGCAGCTTTGCCATCCGACCTTAGGAAGTGGCGAGACGGTTTTGTGCCGGGAGGCACGGGAGCGTGCGGAAGGACCGATAGCGAGTTTTATAGGGAAAAAAAAGCTCGCCGATCGAAGAGGTCCGAGGCATCAGTCGAATGATGGTTATATATATCGGAGTGATGAAAAGCCGCGGCGACGAGATCGGCGCATAAAGGGCACGTGGAGTAGACCCGGTGCTGTTGAACGCGATACGTACGTCGATGTGGGACGGTGAAACCGTTCAAAGAGATCGCGGAAAGTTCATTCCGGACGAGTCGACATAGCGGCACGAGGGTAACGGAGACGAGACCGACGGAAAAGGCGCGAGGGCCAAACAGTTATAACCGTAGTACATTCGCGGAGCGGTAAAGACCGGGGCAAAACGGGGACACTGTAAACCACGGGCGATCAATGGGTTACGACAACATTTTCCGATAAATTCATCGGATCACTGGAGTGACCGGGATTAAAAGGGGGACTGTGGAGATAAAACACATACCGGTCACAATAATGGACCTCGTGAATAGAGCCGAATTAAGGCAGCTACGCCGGAGAATCGAATCAAGGTAGGCACACTAGTAAAATTGGTGCTTAATTCTTACAATTGTTTATCCAAAATTGCATTTGTTGACAATAGAGGAGGCTGATTTGTATTGTTGCATCCGGATTTATCCTCGGCCAGGAGAAATATCAATCACGATGGTCTTTCAATAACAGTTGTTATTGTAAAAGCAAATTTCCATTATAGTACTTTTCGTCGGGTTTTTTCAAACTAAAATCCGTATTTTTTTAACCGATTTTAATGTACGACTGATCATTTTGTTTCTTCAACTTTGCTGTACGAATTCTTCAAGTAGATTTTTTTGGAGGTTGGACCGTTTGACCAATACGGACCATTGTTTAACCAATGGATTTTTAGCCTACAAACAAATTGAGCACATTTGCATATCTACCCACAAATCTACCAGAAAACATTACCAATTTTTTATATTCTTTCATTCTTATTTAGTGAAAGGTCGATTCATAACCATTCATATTTTTTGATATTCCTTTATTGTTATTTAGTAAAAACTCGATTCACAACGATTCATAATTTTTTTATATTCCCTCATTGTTATTTAGTAAAAGGTCGATTCACAACGATTCATAATTTTTTCCATCCCTCCATTGTTATTCAATAAAAGGTCGATTCATACCAGCGAACACCAACAATACGGCAGTGCCAAATTAATTCCGACGAGAACAAAATTCGAAGCCAAACAAAATTGACAAAAGATTATTGCGGATGCCGATTGAAGGGTTGGCACTCGAAAGGGAACAAACGCAAGAGGGTCGTTTCGTTTGCACGACCGCCCAAAGCCTCTCATCATCGGTCACGGAACAAAACTCACGGGCTCGACGGCCTTAATTGCCCCGGACAAGGGGTGGCGGTTTCGATCGCCCGGCAGCATCTCGCTTTCCCTGGACGGACGCGAGTTGGCCGGAGCCCGACGGTAATTCGACAACGTCCCGGGCACAGTATCCAGTTTCGGTACCAGAGCGTTTTAGCGCCACAGGGCTTTACCGGAAGTCGAATCCCACCGCTCGGTATGATTCCCGGCAGCCTGAGACAGCCTCAACCGTAAACACGAACGCTCATTCATCCAATCAGTCTGAGTGAGTAACATCCGGATGACGGGTGTATAACAGTGCCAGGCTCAGGCTCGAACCGGGTTTCTCTCCTGGGAATCCCCCCGTAGAAGCCGGGTTCAAGGTAGGGTGTTTCGTAAAGCTCGGAGATGCGAAACACGTGGTATGCGGTGGTAGAGCTTGTAAAGCCTACATATATATACATGTGTGTATATAGATATATGTATCTGTGGAGGAGACAAGGAGATGCAAGGGTGAAGAACTCAACTTCCCTTAGAGTATTCCGAAGTTTACTAAAGCTAGTGTAAAGCTAACGACCCAACGGCCCTCGCGTGGTCATGAATGAAGACCGGATGTTGCTTCTTTTTTTCTTATGTTTATTTTTTGTTATTTTTTTTTTGTTTTTTTTTTGTTTATTTAAATTATGGATTTTCGGATCTCTGAGCGGGTGGAGGCGCCATGGGAGAAACAACGAAAGGGAGGCGATGGGGGGAGGGAGAAGAGAGTCCTCCAGGCGAAACAAATGGTAACTATTATTGTCGCTATTTGTCTCCATCAACGTGGACGTATTTCCGCAAGCCCTCGAGAGAGAGATATGTACATACATACGTGTAGAGGTCGGAGGGGGATGAAGCCCCGGGGCAAAACGGACCAGGGTCCTCAGTTTGAGACGAGATTTTATTTATGTCCCGGGAACAATTGTTAGCGATGGCTCGTTTTGCCCCACTAGCCCGTATACGAAAGCCCGCGGGTTTCGGTGCAGCGCGAGGGCTTCGAAAACTCTCGAAAAAAAATGGTCCGTTTGCGGAACGGGGGAGGGATGGAACTACGGAGGGAGTTTAAACAGATTTTTTTATTTTTATTTCTACTATTTTATTCAGTACGCTGCGCAGGCGATTTCGGTCCGTTAGCGGCAGCTCGGGAGATAATGCATCACAGTGCACGGAGAAAAAAAAATTGTTGGGACAACAAGAATATTTTGTTACCATAACTCATTTACCTGCTTGACATAGGGACAACAAAATATTTTGCTGCGACAGCAAATATTTTGCTGTGAGCAAATATTTTGCTGCGGCAGCAAATATTTTGCTGTGAGCAAATATTTTGCTGCGGCAGCAAACATTTTGCTGCGGCAGCAAACATTTTTGTGTGGCAGCAAATATTCTGCTGTGGAAGCAAATATTTTGCTGCGGCAGAAAATATTTTGCTGTGGCAGCAAATATTCGGCTGTGGAAGCAAATATTTTGCTGCGGCAGAAAATATTTTGCTGTGGCAGCAAATATTCTGCTGTGGGAGCAAATATTTTGCTACAGCAGCAAAAATTTTGGTGTGGCAGCAAAAATTTGGCTGCCGCAGCAAAAATTTTGGTGTGGCAGCAAAAATTTGGCTGCCGCAGCAAATATTTTTTGCCGCAGCAAAATATTTGCTTCCACAGCAGAATATTTGCTGCCACACCAAATTTTTTGCTGCCGCAGCAAAATGTTTGCTGCCAATAAATTATTAACGATCTACATTTTGTTAGAGAAGCAGAACCATTTTTCTCCGTGAGGGACGAATGCGATACGACCGCGGGTTGAAACAATATGGAACAAAACGTGTCTATAAGCATAAACTATGAAAACCTCATTAATAGGTGCATAGGCAAGCAGGGCCGTAGTCTAGTTTGTTGTCGCAGAGGCGTATCTGTCCCCGAGGGGGAACATTAAAACATTACCATCTGTAAATAATACAGCAACAAAAACAGCTCTACAATCCCGAGACTGTTCGATACCGTGACAGCAACCTCCCGTCCAGTTAAAAGTTTGTCAACAGTTTACGAACAGTTCCGACAACTTTACGATACTATGTTGTGAAAAGTAGTTAACGTCGATACAATCCCACCAACCACTAACCCTGCGACTCTCACTAGGTACATTGTTTTTTATCAGCAATGTTGCCACTCTCTTACTATCCATTTATCCACCCCCCCCCCCCCCGTGTGTTCCTTGCAGCGGCGACTCTAAGTAAATACACTTTTCGTAACAACAATGTTGCTACAATCTTACTATCCATCCCCCCCCCCCCCTCTTGCAGCCGCGACTAAAGCAAAGTTACGAAAGTCATTGCTATCAACAGACCAAAATTGACCTCCAGATCGGTGAGAGGCTTAAACGATTTAAGATAACATGTGAGGGTAAAGTGAAGCGAAGAGGGTCGTAAGTGTATCACGAGGGACGGATAACCGGCCCACCGGCCCGTTATCGACTCTGATGTCGTCCAAGCCCCTCGAATCTCCACATCTCTTTCCTCCATATAACTGGATGCCCGTACGAGAGTTTGCATACTCGTAAACGTACCTTTCATTACTAGCCAGGTAAACTGTATGCAGTGCACATCCGATGCCGCGGGGGGGGGGGGGGAGGCGGGGGGGGGGACCGGGGGGAAGAGAAGGGAGAGCAGGAGAGCCCGGCAAGCTGTGCGACCCCGGGAGGGACTCAGGCAATTCTCTATCTTTCTCCCGCTCTAGTATCGGCCCGCTTTTCACCCTCCCTACTATATATTACATATATCTATCTATCTTTCTCCCGCTCTAGTATCGGCCCGCTTTTCACCCTCCCTACTATATATTACATATATCTATACATACATATATACATGTATACATACATATGTACACATACATATATATGTATGAATACATATATATGTATACATAATTATATGTGTTCATACATATATATATATGCATATATATATATATGTATATCTTGCCTCGTCGCTCGCTACTGGAAGGTTGTGAAGTGCTGCTGCTGCGAGGGTGGTGTCTGAGAGAGGGAATGACCCCGCTGGCTGGGGTCAACCGGTGCACTATGCCAGCAAGCAATACTCATAGTCTGTACTCGGCGGCCCCTCTGTGCGCAGTCGGAAGAGCGGCAACGGTAGACGTACCGCACGCTCCGTGCACGCACACGGAAACACCCAAAGCACACATGCGCGAAACATCCAATCACCGAAATAATGGTTACAACGTTAAATTTTCCAACTGGCTCGCGTGCTGAATGTATTCGCGCGAAAAAAGCTCGACCACCATACGACTCTTTCGCCACGATGTTTATGAATACTCCACGGAACAGATAGAGGAGTGCACAAATTCTCATTAACGCCCCGTGCAATGCACTTTTGTACCTCCACTGGGGTGTCGATCGCGCCATCATGTGTTTTGCTATTTTTTTTGTTTTGTTTTTATATTAAAAATGTATTTATTTATTTTATTTTTTTGTTTATTTGTAGTGGATTTGAAAAGGATGGTCGTTTTTGCTTCCGGGACGAAGGAACATTTTCGTGACATATGTAATTTTCATAGGAAATCGATTTTTTTTTTTTTTTTTGTGAATTTGCGGGAAAATGCAAACTGCAACTTTGGCGAAGTAGCTTTTGCATATTTATGTGCGAAGGCGGATTTTCCAACAACCGTAGCAACGCGGCGGAATTTTTTGGTTCGTCGATGCAAAATTCACGGGGTCCACATTCGTAAGGAAATATGATAAAATGTACGGTTCGGTAAGGTCTCTGTAGAATTGCAGAGTCACGAGCGGCGAAGCACACTGTTCACCGTAGCGGTTTGATCCAGCTTTTCCGACTGATCGTAAAATACGTTTGGGAATACGGTTGATCTGAACGAAATTGAGAACGAATGGAGTTATCAACGTGTCCTCAACGTGCTTTATGCGCCGTAAAGGGTAAAGATACGATAACGTAAAAAATAACAATAAAAACTATAACCATGGAAGAGATTTGTTCGGTCGAAAAAAAATGCAACATTTCATAATCGCTGAAAATAACGAATCTACTTCAGAACATTAAAAAAATAGCTGTATTGTTTTTTTCTTGCGGAAAACTTACAAATTAAGGGGACTTGAGAAATTTGGCCGACCGAAAATTCAGTCACTTTGGATTGTGTATATAACAAGGCTACAACAAAATGTAAACAGTTTTTCTTATGGTAAACATCTTCTTGTTGGGAACAACTTTCGTCTTATAGTTACTAAAGCTATTTTCGGCCGTTTCACCGAAATCGTGTTAATGAGTGACAAGTGTTTATTTAGTACAAACGGAAATAACAGGATTGTTATAAATAATATAAGAATTTTTAAATTAATTTTCGTACTTAATAATATTGACACTCATGCTCGCCACAAGGGAAACTGTTTAGATTTCGTTGTAGCCTTGTTGTTATACACAAACAGCAAAACCTTTCTGGTCCCCTTAAAAGATTAAAAAATTGGTATATTGTTATAAAAAAAAAGAAAAAAAAATCAATTCAATAAAACAAACACGTTCCGCTGTTTTGAGAATCGTCAGTTTATGTAACGTACGTTAGTTGAAAAAAATAGAGGGCGGAGCGTGAATTACACGGTAGTAAAGTGGGCTCAGAGTTGATGGAAAGAAGGAAAAGTCATACATTTGTATAATAACGAAAGGACATTCAGTGGGATAAAAAATCATCATCGGATGTTCCGGTCGTGTGTCTAAGCCTATGAATGGAACGAGGTCGGTTCGGGGTCGAGTAGTTAACCTTCCCTCGCTCACAGCCTTCTCCCCCTTCTTTTTCTCCCGGCACAGCGAGCTTCGGCTTGGCGTTCGGCTCAACGGGGAGAATAAAAAGGCTCCGATTCGCCGCGTATACCACCGAAGAGGTTCTACATTGAATGTCGTTGAGTTTCGGGCTCGGTCAATTTTCATCAAGTTTTCATATAGTTCTCGCGAACAAAGATTCCTCTTTATCGTCGGAAAATAAATAAAAAAAAGCTATGAATTTATCGGCCCATATTCACCACTTCTACCCTACATGTTCATTTCCTCGCGTGAGAAATCCCATTATTTTTGCCGGCCGATAAATCAATGTCTGTTAAAATCTATAAAATGCTCCGCTCGAATATTTATTTATTTATTTATTAAATTCACTTTTTACAAAAATATACAGTATGATAAAAACAATGTAAACTAAAAATAGAAAACATAAATTAAAACCTGGGCCGAAAATCAGATAAATTAAGACACGGGACGAGGAATAACATCTCAATAAAATATATTTCGTGTTATCTATTTATCTCTAATATTTTAACTTCAAATCCTACGTTGCCGTAACAATGTCGTCGAGACGGTACACTTTACGATTTTATTGGTAATCGTGACCTCCCTCTAGGACTTGAATAGAACGATCGATGCGTTAATGTGTAACGACGAGAATCTCAACGACGAGATGGGAATGAGATTTTCACCGAATGATTGAATTTCGTTGAGTTCCGGTCAATTTTCATCAAGTTTTAATACCCACTATTAACAAATTTTGTTTAAAATTACCTGATATTCATTTTTGTAATTTTAATATCAGGTATTTTTATTTTTCCGAAAAAGTACATTATTTTTCAATTAATGTAAGTAATGTAAGCGAATTTCAAGTTCCCGTACATTAAATTTATAATTTATTTTTACATTACAGTTCTCGCGAACAAAGACGCCGAATTATAGTCGACAAAATTAAAACATGAATTCATTGGCCCACATTCGCTACTTTCATCCTACACGATCATTTCCTCACGTGAGAAATCCCATTATTTTTACCGACCGATAAATCAACGTTGTCGAGACGGAACATTTTACGATTTTACTGGTAAATCGTGACCTCTCCCTAAGACTTGGATACAACGATCGGCTGGTCAATGTGTAACGACGAGAATCCCGACACCGAGACGTAGGCGAGATTTTCGTGAAAATGAGAGATCCATTGAATTTCGTTGAGTTTTGGGCTCGAAGAACTTTCATCAAGTTTTAATACAGTGGAAAACGGGGCAAAATGGGACAGTGGGGCAAAACGGGATAATGGGACAAAACGCAATTTTCCAATAACTTTTGGATGGTGGTGGGATAGTACATGGTGGCCGTTTTTTCCCCTGAAAAAAATTCCCTGACTTTTTCCTGACTTTTCACTGGCCAATAAAAAATGTTCCCTGACCAAACTTCTAACGACGTCTATTAAAAAAAATGAATCATGCAAATGAAAATGCCTAATTATTCTATGTTAAATTCTGTTTTTATTCAAGGCTTCCTCATATGTACTTTTTATTAATGTATAGAAGGGGTGGCGACAATTTACGTTTTCCCTGACCAATTTTGAAATTCCCTGACTTTTCCCGGTTTTCCCGGTTTTCCCTGACCGCGGCCACCATGAAGTAAGCGGGGCAAAACTGTGTTGAAAATCCGGATGTATCGTTGGGACAAAATGGGGCATCGAAAAATTATTGGAAAACTGAGTTTTGCCCCCGCTGTGCCGTTTTGCCCCACTGTCCCATTTTGTCCCGCTCTCCCCTAGTTCTCGCGAACAAAGGAAGCCCTTTATCGTCGAAAAAGATAAAAATGTTAAAAGTCATGAATTCATCGGCCCATATTCGTTACTTTCACTCCACATGTTCATTTCCTCACATGAGAAATCCCATTATTTTTACCGGCCGATAAATCGATGCCGTCGAGACAGATCATTTTACGATTTTACTAGCAATCGTGACCTCTCCCTAGAACACGGATACGACGATCGGTGGGTCAATGTGTAACGACGAGAATCTCTACGACGAGATGGAAACGAGATTTTCATGACCGGAGATAGGAGAGAAGGCGTGAGAAAGGTCGATCCAATCGGGTCCTACGATATCGATGATATTATCACGAGTCTTAATATGGCTCGGGCAGAGATGGTTTTCCAATAAAAGACGCTCGTGCTCAATGCCCCTAGCGGCGATAGCCGCTAAACCCGACTTCCGCACACTCTCGATACTCGAACCAATAAACTTTTTCTATTTTCATTTTTATTTTTCCACCCCATTTTTGATTCTCGTCTCGAAAGATATGAAAAGCCCGCGATACAAATTCTCGAGCGAGAGAAGACATCGATGTAACGGCACATTTACATCTCCGCCACTCACAACTCAACCAGAAAACAACTGTACAGGATAACAACTCTAACAATATCTCTACCAGAATCAAACTAAAACTCTACCAGATTTGAAATAAAAGTCTACCAGATTTGAAATAAAACTCTACCAGATTTGAAATAAAACTCTACCGGATTTGAAACAAAACTCTACCAGATTTGAAATAAAACACTACCAGATTTGAAATAAAACACTACCAGATTTGAAATAAAACTCTACCAGATTTGAAATAAAACTCTACCAGATTTGAAATAAAACTCTACCAGATTTGAAATAAAACTCTACCGAATTTGAAATAAAACTCTACCGGATTTGAAATAAAACTCTACCAGATTTAAAATAAAACACTACCAGATTTGAAATAAAACTCTGCCGGATTTGAAATAAAACTCTACCGGATTAGAAATACAACTCTACCAGATTTGAAATAAAACTCTACCGGATTTGAAATAAAACTCTACCGGATTTGAAATAAAACTCTACCAGATTTGAAATAAAACTCTACCAGATTTGAAATAAAACTCTACCGGATTTGAAATAAAACTCTACCGGATTTGAAATAAAACTCTACCGGATTTGAAATAAAACTCTACCGAATTTGAAATAAAACTCTACCGAATTTGAAATAAAACTCTACCGGATTTGAAATAAAACTCTACCAGATTTGAAATAAAACTCTACAAGACTACCGTCTAGCCTTGTATTCCGGTAGAGTTTTATTTCAATTCCGGTAGACTTTTATTTACATTTCGGTAGATTTTTATTTTGATTCTGGTAGTTTTTTTTATTTTCTGGTAGAGATTTGGGTAGAGTTATTATTATCCGGTAGAGTTGTTTTCTGATAGAGTTGTGAGTGGTAGAGATGTAAATGTGCCGATCCAACGTAGTCGCATCTGCCTTGTTGACGTAATCATCTACTTGAGAAAACGTTACACTTTATTTCACAAGGTGTAAAAATGAGACTTTTTACGCTATTTCTATTTTCATTGTCCTTTTAGCCCCTTTTTTGATTTTCGTCTCGAAAGTGATGAAAAGCCCGCGGTCCAAATTCTCGGCCGAGAGAAGACAACGATATAACGCAGTCGCATCTGCATTGTTAACGTAATCAGCTACTTCATTAGCGCTAATTAATCCGCGAGCAGGGAGAGAGAGAGAGACGAGTCACTCGTTTAACCCGTTATCTCACGCGAGCTTAATGTCGCCGGGGCGTATGCCCCGGTGTCTCGTTTACGTCGTAGTACCGGGTTAAAGAGTACAAAAAAAGACAACAAAAAACGTTAAAACTCGACGCGAGAGCCTGTATAGATATTTAGTGGAGCGCGCTGTTATAGAGGATTTTTTTCAGTTTTTTTTTAAATATTATTTTTTGGTCCTTCGATGAAATAATAAGCGAAAAAGAGGAAAAGAGCAGAATCGGGAGGAGCCGAGTGGTGCAATAACATCGTAATAATCGATGAAATTTGGCTGCGAAGCCAACTACGAAGGTTTTATGAGATCCTCGTGTTTAACGGACTTTTGAGCATCGACGCTTGTGAATAACGACCAAGTTCGAACGTAGTTGGGGGGGGGGGGGGGGGCTCGTAAAAATAATAAAACTTTGTACTTTTCGAATTTAATTAATGTCCTATTGTCAATAACTCGGGAAGCGGAAAACGTCTGAATTTAGGAATTTACTCGTGCAATCATGGACAGTCGCTTTTATCCGAGTAATTAAACGAACGAGACTACCGAACGCTCGCGCGAACGATAAACACCTTTTGAACCCGTCGTTTCGGGTAACATTTTTTGGCGATAACATCGAGAGCTGTCCAATTAATTGTCGACGCGGCGAGTTTGTTCGACGTTGCCATTCAAGGGATCAATTTTTTTATCATAAAAAAACAGCAACAACGAATTTAAAAAAAACGAATAAAGGAGATGAAAAAATAAATAAACGCATCGGGTAACGCTGCGTTTATTTATGACATAGTCGAGGCGTAGGAGTCGAGTGAATCGCACACTTCCGGCTCTACCTCTTCGTATTTAAATTATAAGAAACTATATATTTCCTCTTCGCAATTAAACGAACGAGATTGCCAACCGCTCGGTCGAACGATAAACATCCTTTGATTCCGATTCAGATAAACATTTTTTGTAACACTGCAAGAGACGCCAAGTCGCCATTCGAGGGACCAGATTTGAAATAAAACTCTACCGGATTTGAAATAAAACTCTACCGGATTTGAAATAAAACTCTACCGGATTTGAAATAAAACTCTACCGGATTTAAAATAAAACTCTACCAGATTTGAAATAAAACTCTACCGGATTTGAAACAAAACTCTACCAGACTTTGTTCGACGTTGCCATTCAAGGGATCAATTTTTTCATCGTAAAAAACAGCAACGAATTTAAAAAAACGAATAAAGGAGATAAAAAAATAAATAGACGCATCGGTAACGCTGAAAAGTGACACAGTCGAGGCGTACGAGTCGAGTGAATCGCACACTTCCGGCTACCTCTTCGTATTCAAATTATAAGAAACTATATATTTCCTCTTCACAAATTAAACGAACGAGACTGCCAACCGCTCGGTCGAACGATAAACATCCTTTGATTCCGATTCAGGCAAATATTTTTTGTAACACTGCAAGAGACGCCAAGTCGCCATTCGAGGGATCAATTTTGTAACCGTAAAAGACCGCAACACAACGAATAAACAAAAACATAGAAAAAAAATAGGGGAGCTAAAAATAAAAAAATTATTAAACTCACCGGTAACGCTGAGAAGTGACATGGTCGAGGCGTATGAGTAGAGTGGATCGCACACTTCCGGCTCCTCCTCTTCGTATACTTATTCACGACACACAACACCTGAGTGTCCGTAGTAATCGTAGTATTGGTAATAGATATTATATATCCTATTTAAAGTGTAATTCTATATATATATATAGTCAATATATATATACACACATCATCCGTTATACTATCGCACCGCGAGAGTGCATAATGCACATCGAGAGAATTTATATCAAAGGAAAAGAATATTCTCCCCAGAGTTTTCTCCCTCGCCCCCGTTACATCCGGCAGTCGTGTACCCGTAAATCGATTTCTCAGAGCGGGAGTTTGGCGTGTGTACGTAATGTGCGCGCCTCTATATCGCCAGCGCTGCTGCAGTTTCTTCGGCCGGTGTCCCTGCGCTCGTCTTGTCGCTCGTTTATCTTCGCCTCTCAAAAAAAAAATAAAAATAAAAAAAAAAAATCTTCCTCAGAAGCGCAGGTATACGAAAAATGGAAAGGGCGATGAAGCGGACCAATCGTCTCCGAGTTCCCAGACGGTGGTTGGTTTTCCTCAATTTTATTTATTTATTTATTTTTATCTCTTGCAGTTCAGTCGTAATTTTTCAGTTCAGCGTAGAACAGGAAAAATCTCTCCTATAGTCTCCCCCGCCCCCTCCCGAATGAAAACCGCCGTGCCAAACGGCGAAGGAAAGTTTATCTCGCGCTGGCAAGAATGCTCTTCCCCCCCCCCGCGCCCCCCCCCCTCCGGCGACACAATAACAGTGTTTTATACTCTGTCCCTCGTGCGCGGCCCGCCCCCTCGTCGTCGCTCGACGATGGCTCGCCTCGAGCGTCGAGGGTGCCTCTATCTACCGGTCACCCAAAATGCAGACCACAGTGTGGGCCGCACGCGTCAACTTCGCTCGAACTCCACTGTCCGCGAGAACAGTGTGTATTTTTTTTATCTTTCCTTTCTCTACCCCCGCAAGCTTCCCGATTATTTATTATTCAACGATATTTAAAACGTTTATCTCCTCTTGTTTTTGTCTCTACGACCAATCCCTTTCAACGAATTTATTTGCATTCGTTTTTTGTTCTCTTCTCCTTTTTCCCTCCTGCCTTCAGCACATTCTCGTATTTTTCTCGGCTATATTATTCCCGTATATGTTTTATATAGTATCTTTTTTTTGTTATGGTTATTTATTGTTATTATTTTTACTGTTATTAATGTTATTGATAATTTTATCGTAATTACTATCGTTATTATTATTTTTATTATTTTTATTTATTTATCCTTTTTATTTGTTACTCGGTAAACGCGTCGAGCCCGACAGCGTCACCGCCGCGTGTCCTCCACGCCGCCCGGTGTGTCGCGAAACTCTCCACCGGCGAGCGCCGCACAGCTACGCAACGTCTCCGCTCTACCGCCGTCGAGCGATACTTTCTGTCCCTCGCGGCGACTGCCCGACCTTTGTGACGACTCTCCTCGGCGAACGAAGATTTCCCACTCGCATCGGCACCGGCTCCGCTCCCTCTTGGTCACGCGCAACGAACGTTCGTCGAGCCTTCCGCAATCTCGATTCTTCTCGTGCCACGAATCATCCCGCGGCGCTCGCACCGACGACAGAAAAACCGCACTATCGCAACGCTCGTTTCGGACATCGTGCTGGCCCCCCCGCTGCCGCCGCTGCATCTCGAGGCCGAGCTTTTACGAAAGTTACGCTCGTTCATTTTCCCCTCGTTCTGCGCTAATGCCAAACCCAGGCTCCCGCTCTTGCCGCACCGAGATGTCGTCGCCTCGCTCCGCCGCTTCGAATTCCGACGCCGGTTAACGCCGGAACCACTTCGAGAGCCGACCGTCGTTATTATCATAGCAGACAGAAGCGTTTCCTCGGTGCTTCGCCTCGTGGCGATTGCAATTTTTATCCGGTTCGTCTTTCGATTATACTTTTTCGGTTTCGTTTAATTTGTCTTCGTCAGATTTCGTCAGACTTAACCTCACCGCTGCTCGTCGGAGCGTAATGGACGATTATGCGATGCACCCATTGGCCGGCATCGAGAGTCTCCCGATTCCGCGCCCGATATCGTAGCAACGAATTCGTCTTTTTTCTCCGCCGCCCCGTGGCATTCTCCCCTCAGCCGTTCACCGGCGAGCTCGATACACTCGTCCCTGTACCGACACTGCTCTATCATCCGCCACCGGAACGTTCCACCTTCGTCGCTTTCTCCTCATTTACAGTCACGAGACCTAACCTCATTCGCGAATCAATCCGAGCCGCGGCGGGGTTTGGGCTCGAGGAAACTTTGCGTGGACGAAAACAAGGATTAACGAACGGATTCGGAAACAAAACAAAAAATTATCGTCGTGTTCGCAGGAGCGACGAATGGTTAAGATGCAACACTCACGCACGAGGGCCTCGACACGCAACGGCTATTCTCGCCGGATATAATACGGATACACATCACTCCGCGCGTCTCGTAGTACACTGTACTACTACTGCCCGCTACCGCCGCTCTGCCGCTGCTGCTGCACTCCCACCTGCTCGGCGATACTTCTTTTCTTTCTCTCCCTCGCCCCTCTCTCTCCCTTCCCCTCCCGGCGCAAGGCTTTTTTTGTTTCTATCGATACAGCCGCGTAGTACTGTTCTCTTAGTTTTTCGATGGTCAACGACGAAACGTCGGATTTTTCTTCTTCGCAAGGTATATATATATATATATATATATATATATATGTGTGTGTGAGGAGTGTAATCGGGAGGAGA
The DNA here is from genome assembly GCA_917499995.1 of Ichneumon xanthorius. Classification (NCBI taxonomy): domain Eukaryota; kingdom Metazoa; phylum Arthropoda; class Insecta; order Hymenoptera; family Ichneumonidae; genus Ichneumon; species Ichneumon xanthorius. The sequence goes on along the minus strand of OU824211.1, from coordinate 5,462,374 downwards.
GCGTCCGGGATATACCGATAGCCGAACGGCGCTCGTGCACGCCACCAAACAACCCGGAAGCTACCGGGAGTTCCGGGCTCTACAACAAGCCTCTTCTCAGAGCTCGCGCACTCACTTCCGGCCTTCGACCTCGTACACGATGTGCTCCTGAGTATTTTCTTTCTCTCCTTTCGTAAATTTCTAGTCGAATCGTTCGCAATTTTTTTTTTCCTTTTTGTTTCTCATTTTCATTGGTCGCACACTCTCGCAGGGGTTATGTTATATTCGTGCCGGAGCGAGCGACATAGCGGATTGTCCGCCGCGACGGGCGAACCGGACTTCCCTCTGTTACGTCCTACTCGTTGCACGGACAGTGCAACGTTACTTCATGCTTGCGAGCTATCGTCACCCACACACACATACACACGCACACGCACGCACGCACACACACACACACACCGACGAATCAGCAGGTGAAATGCCGTTGAGTCTCGAGTTGAGACAGCAGCGCACGCACGAACGGCCTCTGAGAGCGCGAATGTTGCAGCTCGATTAATAAACGTGCCGATACGACGGATTATTTGGGTTCGCGAGTTACGTGGAACGCGCGCGATTGTTGGTCGGCCGACGACGGCCTAGTGACGTATACTCGTGCATAACGTAACTCGGGCTCGCTTGGACGTTTGACGTTCCGAGCGTACGCGTACTGCCCGACGTCGAGCACTGTGCGGACGGAGACGCCTCCGACACGCCGCCGCCATCTTGCTACGTCAACGAAGGACTAGAACGCCGGCGCCGGCGAGAAAGCACGAGCTCTGCCCCCCGGAATATCACGAAACCTTTTCGCTCTGGCGCACTATACTCCCGCGAGCAAAAACCCTATGCACGATATCGTCGCTTCTCCCTTCCCTCTCCGTCTCGCTCTCGACGAGGAGCTTCCGTGTATTGTGTTCCGTTGCATCGTGAGGTAAGAGGACCGATGCGCTTCCCAGTCATCGGAGACTCCTATGCAGATCTTATTTATTCCGAATTTAAGTACTGGAAATCCAATTTGGGGCTTGTAATCGTGTCTGGAAACAATACTTGATGTACAGAAAAACAGTTATTCTAGGTTTCAGCGGAAATTGTTTTCTAACGTTGCGTTTTTTTAAAGACCAGACTAATACCGTGTCCGGAAATTGGTGCAAGCGTTACTACATACGCTACCCAACAATCGGACCGTTCGAAGAAGTTAGGTTCGCCGGCTTACTACGTAGCTTATCTTCAGTATTGTTTCGCGTAAACGTAATTTTTTTTTCATTGATTTATTTAATGAACGGCATAGAAATTCTTTTCGTTAGTATGAAATAGTTGAGTTCGTACAGCGGAATGCTCGAAAACTATTATTGTTTCGTATAAATGTTTATACGTATATTTATTTATTGAGTCGTTCAATAAATGGTAAAGAAATTCCTCTGGTTAACATGAACTAGTTGATTTTGCACGTCGGAATTCTCGAAATCTGTGATCGTCCCGAAACATTGGGACATAGTGTCCGAATAAAGGAACTCTCGTTATATTTCTGGATTAAAAAAAAATTTATCTTTTTGTAACTAATCGATGTGTTTTGGAAACTAGAAACTATCAGCTTGCCATTGGTTTCGGTTATTTTCGCAGAAAATTTGTTCTCTTGTTACCACCGTGTGTTCGAGCCACTGCACGTTCAAGGTGCAGACACGTTTATCGATGTATCCGGCAGTCGGCGCGCGCGTGTGTTTGTGTGCCTGTGCCGCTAAGTCCGTTGCGTTAGACGATGCTGTAGGTCAGTGTATGCGCGGATATTCGATACTTATTGTGCATCGCGTGTGCACACGTGTGTGGGATAAACGGCTACTGCGCGAGGCGGGGACGGTCGGGGTAAGTGGCTAGTTATTTTCTTCGTGAAAAACCTTGATATTTACGATTTCAAATTGGAAAACAGTTTAAGCGGTGGTGCGAAGCTTCAAAAAGTAGCGTGCATCAATCATCCATCTATAATTTATCGGGTAAAGAAGAACAACGCGCGAATGCTTGCCGCGCTAAAAGTTTCATCGCGCCCGTTAAAAATGTCGCGAGTTTGGACGGCTGAACACAAAACAATGTCGTTTATCTTTTCTCTCCGACCTACACGTTAGACAACGCATTTTTCGTTTTTGTTTGGTTTTAATGGTAATTTGATAATCTCTCGAAAGCCGTAAGACAATTGAGACAATTGAGACAATTGAGACAATTAAGAAAATTGTCATTCCCGCGCGTTCTCTCCTGCGGTTCGTCCGACATTTAAGGAGGTTGAAGCGCTTCACACTAGTCAAATAAGTGCTACATTTGTAAAGACGTTTATACAGACTTTTAGGCATCTACTAATTGCAGCAGATGGTTATTTGTATTACGGCAGATGTCCTTAATCTAGAAAAACAGTAACTACAATGGATTTGCGAAAATATTAACTGGTTTGTCCTAATTTTCGAAAAGTCACATATTCGTTCAGATTTATCAAAGAATAATCCGTAATTTTTTGTCGATTTTGATGAATTACGGCTCATTCTGTTCTTCGAAAGATTCTCTACGAATTCACCGACTACGAATCTTTCTAGGAAAGATTCTCTACGAATTCATCGACGACGAATCTTTCTAAGAAAGATTCTCTACGAATTCGTCGACTACGAATCTTTCTACGAAAGATTCTCTACGAATTCGTCGACTATGAATCTGTCTACGAAAGATTCTCTACGAATTCGTCGACTCCGAATCTTTCTAAGAAAGATTCTCTACGAATTCGTCGACTACGAATCTTTCTAAGAAAGATTCTCTACGAATTCGTCGACTATGAATCTTTCTACGAAAGATTCTCTACGAATTCGTCGACTATGAATCTGTCTACGAAAGATTCTCTACGAATTCGTCGACTCCGAATCTTTCTAAGAAAGATTCTCTACGAATTCGTCGACTACGAATCTTTCTAAGAAAGATTCTCTACGAATTCGTCGACTATGAATCTTTCTAAGAAAGATTCTCTACTAATTCGTCGACTACGAATCTTTCTAAGAAAGATTCTCTACGAATTCGTCGACTATGAATCTTTCTACGAAAGATTCTCTACGAATTCGTCGACTACGAATCTTTCTAAGAAAGATTCTCTACGAATTCGTCGATTACGAATCTTTCTAAGAAAGATTCTCTACGAATTCGTCGACTACGAATCTTTTTACGAAAGATTCCCTACGAATTCGTCGACTATGAATCTTTTTACGAAAGATTCCCTACGAATTCGTCGACTACGAATCTTTCTACGTAGGATTCTCTACGAATTCGTCGACTACGAATCTTTCTAGAATCTTCCCCTGAAAAATCAGCAGACGCAAGGAAAGACAATGTTCTTTTTCCTCGGCGTTATGCGGTCTCAACAACGGCATTCAGTACATTCTCCATCGCTCACCTTAAAACAAAATTCCCGTCCATCACAAGTCCTCCCATTAGATCGTCCACTTAAGTTATTCTCCCTTGGCTCTGACTATCGATCGAAAAATCTTTTTCCGAACGTTGCAATCTCGGAGTATCGCCGTGTCTATTGTTTCCCAGTGTACCGGCGTACCGAAGACGCTCCTCCGGCTCCAGTCACGCGATATAGAATCGTCCCTCTGTCGTTTACACGGCTACTTCAGGAATGCGAAATACTTGCGAGGCGCGCTGAGGCGGCTAGGGGCGGAAGGAGGGGGGGAGGGGGCCGTGACCACGAGGACCTCGACGACGATGTAGGAACGAGCTTTACCCCTTTGGCTTATAGTTCAGTGTTTGAACGAGCTGTCGGTAGTTTGCACTTGTGTACGTAGTATGCACGCTCTATAGCAACATTTATGCTAGTACGTAGCTTATGGCTTTCGCGTGATAAGTTGCCGTAACGCTGAGGGTAAACGAGCCGGGTGTTCGTGGTATTACACACGCAACGTCTGGAATTCGAAGCTGCCACGACCAGGAGCAGCCGGCCACGAATTCATGCAGCTCCGGCCTATATATATATAGGTGTAACAACGAGGGGCTCGGGAGCGGCGCGCGGTGGCGTTCTACTGAGACCACTGATGAAAGTAGCTTATTACGGATGGGGCGCGTAGCGGCATAGTCGGGTGTGTAATGACGATGAACCCCGTAATAATGAGCCCCTCCCCGATAGGTTCGACCGTACAGTGCGGCGCGCGATACCCACGAGTCTCCGCAGCTTCACTCGTGCTTCGGCTACCCGTGCTGGCATCCATTACAAAACCGTGCCCGATCGAACGGAAGAGGGCAGAGAGGCGCATAGGCGGACGCGGCCAAATCTGCTCTTCGGCGCTCTCGCTCGTACACCCTCCCGCGAACCTACCGAGATCAACCCGTTATTAATTGGACCGCGCTTGGTAGTTACGTACTGTTCTCGGGTAATATTCTGTCGTGCTGTCGTGTAGACTGCGGACGGAAATTTGTGTTAATATATTGTCGCCACCTCACGCTTGCGGTTTTTCGGGACACTTCCGGTTGCTCGAACTTTCTCTCCACGCGACTGTTAAAATAGGGATTGAACTGTTAAAACGGGGAGGAACTGTTGAAATAGGGATTGTACTGTTAAAATAGGGATTGTACTGTTAAAATAGAAATTGAACTGTTAAAATAGAAATTGAACTGTTAAAATAGAAATTGAACTGTTAAAATAGAAATTGAACTGTTAAAATAGAAATTGAACTGTTAAAATAGAAATGGAACTATTAAAATAGAAATTGAAATGTTAAAATAGAAATTGAACTGTTAAAATAGAAATTGAACTGTTAAAATAGAAATTGAACTGTTAAAATAGAAATGGAACTATTAAAATAGAAATTGAAATGTTAAAATAGAAATTGAACTGTTAAAATAGAAATTGAACTGTTAAAATAGAAATTGAACTGTTAAAATAGAAATTGAACTGTTAAAATAGAAATTGAACTGTTAAAATAGAGATGAACTGTTAAAATAGGGATGAACTGTTAAAATAGGGATGAACTGTTAAAACAGAGATGAACTGTTAAAATAGGGATGAACTGTTAAAATAGGGGTGAACTGTTAAAGTAGGGATGACCTGTTAAAATAGAGATGAACTGTTAAAATAGGGATGAACTGTTAAAATAGGGGTGAACTGTTAAAGTAGGGATGACCTGTTAAAATAGGATTGAACTATTAAAATAGGGACTATAAATGTATCAGTTAGAATATTTATTTACCCGCGTCGACGTTTTATTTTAAGACAATTTTCGATTATCGATCGACACAGCATCTCGTGCTTGCGCTATCCGTGCTAGCGTCCATTACAGAACCGTGTCCGATCGAAGGGAAACGAGTAGAGACGCGCAGAGGCGAATGCGGGCAAAGCTGCTCTTTGGCATTATACCTGCCCTGCCGGGAACCTACCGACATGAACCCGTTAATAGTCAGTCCACTCTCAGTAGTTACATACTATTCTGGGATAATCTTCAATCATACTTTCCTCTAGACTGTGGGCACAAATTTACGTTATAAAATGTATCGTCGCAATTTCCGGTTTTTTTAACCTACTTCCGGTTGCTCGAACTTTATCTCCCTACGAGACTGTTAAAATAGGGATTATACATTTATCAGTCACAATATTTACTTATCCATGTCGACGTTTTATGTGAAAACAATTTTTTCGGTTCTCGATCGAATGGCTTTTTTTTATACGAGGTTTCCCTGTTCGCGTTATATCACGGATAGGTTCGTTTCCGTCGCATGGAAAGTATTTCACATTGTTCGCGTCGAATCGCTCCCCTTACCGTTACAATTCAACGCCTGTACCGGAACTGCTCCTCCGTACTATGCAACGCCGAAAGATATCTCATTGAAATGCATAACGCGTTGCGTCCCGTGAAAACCGTAACTTTAAACCGCGATATTTTCCTCACGTAGGCACAATGCAACTCTCCTGTCTCTCGAGTATCGATCTAACGTCTCACGGTTTTCGACCGCCGGGTTGCTTCCATTGCTACTTCAGTTAAGGCGATGTGGCACACCCTCCCGCCTGCTTACCCTGTGCTCGGTCGGTAACAAAAACTGTAATGCATGCCGTTTTGGGACTGCGGACAGATGGGGAAAAAAAGAAAATTGTCAAACAATTTTCTTTTTGACATTTGTTGGAGATTTCGTTACCGACCGCGTTATACTTTAAGAGCATATGAAAAACCGCCCTCCTCGTCCATCCCGGACTCAGTCGGTATCGAAAACTGTAATCAACTTTTCTCACGGGTTTTCGTATGTACGGTCAAAAGAAAAGTCACATCGGAAGCGATTAGGGCGGTAAAATATCTTATCCGGCTAATGGACTTTATAGTTTGGCCGACTAAGCCGCCTTGAAGGCTAAACTATTTTAGCCGACTAATGCATTTTAGCCGGCTAAGCTAATATAGTCTTGACATTTTTTGACGAATTTGTATTTTTTCTTCTAATGTAACCTGCAATGTATTCCTAAGTAGTTTCGCCCGCTGAACGCGAATCCGCTGGCCTTTTTGGACTAAAGTACAATGCGACATTAAGGGGCTCGATTTTATGCACGAAAAATCGTATTTTTTGGATTTAAATGGAAAATATTGGGTTGGGAAGAAAATAATTATTATATTCGTGATCAGCGGGAAAAAATACATCGATTATAGCTTTGAAACAAAAAAAATCGAATGAACAACGATTTTTCAATGTTTGAGCCACTTTCGAAAAAACATCGATTTTCGTGATTTTCAAACGTCAATATCTCGGCTCCCAATGGAGGTTGAGAAAATCTGAGGTGCCCATCGTGTTATACGGCAAAAAATACACAAGATAGGGCCTTATCCGAAGTTTTAGAATCGTTTTATCGTGCCGTTTGACGACGTTGAAAAACTCAAAAAATTGACTCGAAAGGGGTAATCTTGCAATTTTTTGACATTTAAAAAATAAAAAAAAAAAATTATTCTCCTGGCCTATTTGGACTAAAGTACAATGCGAATTAAAGGGCTCGATTTTATGCACTTGGCCGTCCAAACTATAAAATCCATTAGCCGGATAAGATATTTTAGTCAGCTAGGCCGGCTTATCTGTACAGCCCTAGTTTGTGCTTTCAAAAAGGCATTCCTTGCAGATTTCTTTACCGATTGCGGTATACTGTTAAGGCCCGCCCTGAGCCGAAGGGAAAATAGGACGAACATTTCATGGTACTTTAAACCCACCAATCGCGGTTTACCAGCGTATTTGTATCTGCTGTCTATTCATTTCGTCCAGCATTTACAACGGCATTGCCAATCGGTGATTCCTCGTTGAATGATAACCGCACCGTTTGCTCAGTGGGAAAAACACTCTCGGTAGATTTATCGTGGAAATGTATTCATCGTTTTCTCTGCTTCCAAATAAATATCCAGTACCTTCCGAAGTTCTCGGAACTCGAGTCGTATACATCGCGTGACTGAAATCCGTTCGGCTTGTTTACCACGGATATACGGAGAAAACACGCTCCTCCGATTTTTCATTCAAGGTATATGTCTACAACCCTACTTCAAAATAATGAACCGTCAAAATAACATCCCATAAAAATAACGTACCGTCAAAATAGTGTACCGTTCAAATAACAGACCATCAAAATAACACAGCGTCAAAATAACACAGTGCCAAAATAACATAGCGTCAAAATTACATAGCGTCAAAATAACACAGTGTCAAAATACCATAGCGTCAAAATAACACAGCGTCCTAATGACATATGTGACCATGTTGTGTAAAAGTATTTCAAATATTGTTGTTACACGCATCCAACAGCACGAAATTCCTTTTTTTTAAGAAGAGAATAACCAGATATTATTTTCGTCATGTGTTATTTTTCGCTAAATGTTATTTCGACGTGCCGTATTTTTGCATGTTGTTTTGACGTTTCACCAGTTGGCTGGCTGCAGGCTGTAGCTATAAACGTGTTCCTAAGTTGATTTCGTTGCCCGTCACTGCAGCCTACGCCTCGTGAGAACTGAGTCGGAAAAGCTCATTGGGAGTAAACAGATACTGATGTGTGGGTCTGTCGCCCACGTCAAGCTCTCCCGGTACATCTGTCTCGGCGTCTTGTGATGCTCTTTCACGTTCGCTTTCGAACGAGTTTACCCCACTGTTGGACGCAGAGTATTGGAGCAATTGTACGGGTATCAATGCAGATGCTGCAATATTCTTCTACACGCAAAACTTCGTTGCTCTGTAAGGATCGAGATACCGTTTACGTCCCACTGTACTACGCGTGGGCCGAATGATTCGCATCTGATCGTCCCACGAAAACACAGGAAGAACGGTAGCAATGCAGATGCTGCTATTTTTCATACACGCAGAATGTCGTTGCTCCAATACGATTGAGATGCCGTTTACGTCCCACCGTAGGATACGTGGGCTGAATCACCTGCATCCGATCATCCCACGAAGATCGAGAAGCTGCGGTATCGAACGGTTCAAAAAGGTCAATATTCAAAAGGTTTCTTCTTTTTTGCTTGAATCTAAAAATTATTCATATTAGACGGACGAAGCACAATTACAGAAAGACGGAACAATTTGTAAAACAAAGAAAGATCTAAAACAAACTAAATCGCGTGCATTAGAAGTACTACTTCACGTGCCTGCCAAAAGTGGCGTAAGTGGCGCTTTACAGCAAGGCGTACTATAAATACACGCCGTCTGTACAAAATTTGCTTCTCCTACACAAATTTAACTTCTCACACGCAAATTTACTTCTCCCACACAAATTTAACTTCTCACACGCAAATTTACTTCTCACACGCAAATTTACTTCTCACACCCAAATTTACTTCTCACCCGCTTTCGCGTGGGTAAAACTGCAATTTTCGCACTGAGTGAAATAATAGTATTTTTTAAATGTGAATTCTCAGTCGAGCGCACTTATAACATGAAAATAGATCGTTGAAGAAAGTGCGCAATGCGTCTCAAAAATGAATATCTTTAACCGCATCTTGCACGGGCTCGTGGAGGGAGAAAGATTGCAGATCATTTTACAAGAATACTTCTGCTCCGCGCAGCATCCGCGGGAAGCGGTGAAGCGCCGGGGAAACTATATGCCAGTCTCGTTCGTCGCTATATCAAGTGTAATAATAAAACACGGCTGAATTCCGTGCGAAAGCCGCGCGTGGAAAAGCTGTGTGACAAAGTGAAGCGAGCGATAGCGCACACGTGAATCGCCTTCCTCGCTCCTACGTGAGAACTCGGGCTAGTTGGTCATAAAGCACCGCGAGGGGAGGGGAAGAAAGAAGTACACCGAAGAGAGTGCGCGAGAATGAGCCGACGGAAGTCGAGGAGAGCGAGAAAGCGAGAGAACAAGATAGGAAAGGCACAGAAAACGAAAAAAGAAAAAAAAACACCGGCTGCATAAGGGAGAGTGGGGTAAAATGGGTCCCGGGGCAAAACGGACAATTTTTACCAATTTCTCGCGGAACATTAAAAAAATGAGAGGTCTCATCTGAAACAGAGTACAGCCATCTGCTTCGCCACCTCTCAACCGTGCGGGGCAAATCGGATATTTTTTTACTCATTTTTCGCGAATAATGAAAAAGAACTACAATAGCTGTAAAAAAAATTATGAATTTAATGTACCGGACTGGAAGTTTTTATGCAAGAACTACTGCATCAAATGTAATTCCCAATTACAATGAAAAATTATAATACTTTTTCATCAAAATTAAAGTAAATTACTATACACTGATATAAAGGTATTCCCAATCTTCTTCATACACCGAGCATTCATTTTTCATCACAATCGTACGTGAAATCTAATATATCAGTTTTCGCATGAAAACTTCCAGCCTGGTACACTAAATTTCGATTTTTTTTTTTTACCTACTGGTCCATTTTACCCCGGCGTTTCATTTTGCCCCGCTCTCTCGTATCTGCACACCCTGTGCATTCTCTGTAACGTACCACTACACACTGGACACAAAAGTATAATGCATAATGCTCGTGAATGCACATGTGGGCGAGTGCAGAGATGTACTGCCGAGGTATACACGAGACGCTCCCGACGATCTCTCATATGTTCTCTCGACGCCTCGTCTCATTTCTCCGTACTCATACCTATGCGTAAACACACACGTTTAAACCGCGGCGGAGCACGTGTCTGTTTATCAATTCATTCGTTTCGCTCGCCGCGGGATGACTGACGTTTAATCCACAATGCCACAGAGTCACAGGACAATAGATTCAGTCGCTGGAGCAAACCGCACAGAGAACACACACACGCTCTCTTGAGAGCGTTCGCTACAATAAGATCTTTCGAACGTGTGCATGCTTATGGCTCTGGTTGTTATTGTTGTACAGCTGTGGTATAACCCTTTAACGCTCTCGGAGAATACGCGGCTTTTCCACCCACGCTGTCGCGGACCTATTAATTAAATGCAAGTGCCATTGTATCGCTGATGTACGTTGGACCGCAAGTTGGAAGCTGCCTACCTTCTTCCGGTTAAATTTCCGCTAGAAACGACAAAATTATTTTGTTACTTATTTATTTAGATTTTTTGTAATGATTGCCATTTGGAGCTCCAAACTATGACTCAAAATCCAATGAGAAATGGACACTTGGAGAAAGATCTGGAGAAAAGTACTAAGTTATATGGTAAATTCTTGACCAGGCACACAGGACACAGAGTTTGTACTTTTTATAACTTATTGTCCACAAACGTCCACAATTTTATACTTGTTAATTTTCCGATCGCACCATCCGGTATCTTTATTTTGTAACGTGTACATTTTGTAACTTTACGGTAATTTCTATCAGACCTTTCTCGCAACTCACGCAGGACAGTACACAATAAATAAGATTTATACATTTAACAAACTTTATTTGTCCACAAATGTGCGCAATAATTTTCTCGTTAATTCTACGAAGAACATTCGTAAAATTAACATTAAAATGTTTGTAAAATGAACAAGATTTTTGTGTAAAATTGACATGAAAAATGTGACGTTTATGGACAAAAGACGTCGCTACCTATTTTACTGTGTAGCGATTAGAATTTTTTTTAGGCAATATAAAATTCGCTCAGTGAGGGTGAGCTAACAGGATTGCGATGAGAGTTCGCCTTGGCTACTTATAAATTAATCGTTCACCGGCCGGGTTGACGGACGTAAGTGTACCAGCAGTTGCAGGTCGGTATTGATCAGACGCTATAGCGGCTGGTTAGACCGGCATATCTCGCTATCTACCTCTCTCTCGTCGTACAAATGCTACTGGCTGCAGTCAGCCGGGCCTGTGACCGATTCTCGAATATCGAACTAGTACTACAGTATATGTATACAATGTGTACCCGGCACATTTGCCATTAATAGTACGACCCGCCAAAGGGTAGCTATCTATTTCTGGATTCTCAATAATTTGAGAATTATTCGCGAGCATATGTATATAACATATATGTATATACATATGTGTGTGTATATACATATGTGTGTGTATATACATATGTGTGTGTATATACATATGTGTGTGTATATACATATGTGTGTGTATATACATATATATGTATAATTTTTTTTCGTTCGATCGATGTGCCGATGATGACGATGCTCGGGCATAAAACGTCTCGTCGGACATCGACCACTTCTACTTTCGTCGTCTGACTCGTTTCGATCCTTCCTGACCGTCCCACGCCTTTCAATGCCTCTTTTTTTAATCATACCTCCCCCTCACCCCGCATGCTTTCGCGTTTGGCGGACCAGTGAAACATGGCGAACGTTCGAATCTTAGATAAAAACGATATCGCGATAATGAAGTTTTTTAATAGGTCACATTAATTAATGATTTTTTTTTAGATTAAGCATTTCCGTTGCTTTTTCAAAGGTCATTTCGGACTATTTTTGTGTTATCTAGGAAGGCTGTTCGGAAAGTTCTTATCGATATACAGTTTTCGTAGAATTTTTTTAGTTCGCGTAAATAATTATTCACTAAATTTGAAAGTATGTAATGAGAGCTCATTATTCGATGGTCGATGTTTTAATGTTGTTTCAACTGCTTAGATTACAGAAAAGAAAAATATTCATAGGACGGAGTCGTTCGAATTTCAGTGAAACCGAACTTCGTTACCACAATCGTTATACATTTTGTTCTAACAGTTCTTTTCTCGTTTTCTTTTTGTCCATTCGAATTTGAAAGGAAATGCCCAGAGGTAGCGGCGATGAAAAATCCGCGCGTACGTACGGCGAGGCGTCCGCTCGAGTGACCCTTTTATTTTTACACGCGAGCGCTAATTGTCTGCCAGTACCAAGCTGACGGCTTCAATCTCCGATAAACGAAGTCGGGTATAGCAAAATTGTGCACGTACAACGTCGTGTTTCGAACGAAAAAGAAAATTTAAACAGAGAAGCATACCATTTTTTTCGTTGACAAAAAAAATAATTCGATCTTTGGCGAGGTCACAGAATCGATAGGGATCGATCGGGATACAGTTCGGATGTGTAGTTGGTGGGGAGGGAGGGAAAACCACGATTGCGCCTTAAAAATTGCCAACATATTATGGAGCGTTAGGTTGGACGGGTTTCCAAAATACTGGTGTTATTTGAGCCAGTCTTCGATCCCCTGACCGTATTATTGACCGCCCCAACCCTATTATTTACTCACTCTGAACCTATTATTGACCGCCCCAACCCTATTATTTACCCACTCTGAACCTATTATTGACCGCCTCAACCCTATTATTGACACCCCCTGTGACCCTATTATAGACCATCTCTGACCCTATTATTGACTCTCTCTGACCGTATTATTGACCCTCTCTGACTCTATTATTGACTCTCTCTGACCGTATTATTGACACCCCTTGTGACCCTATTATTGACACTCCCTGTAACTCTATTATTGACTCTCTCTGACCGTATTATTGACACCCCTTGTGACCCTATTATTGATTCTGACCGTATTATTGACACCCCTTGTGACCCTATTATTGATTCTGACCGTATTATTGACACCCCTTGTGACTCTATTATTGATTCTGACCGTATTATTGACACCCCCTGTGTCCCTATTATTGACACCCTCGTGACCCTACTATTGACATCCTCTGATCCTATCATTGACCCTCTGACCTTATTGTTGACCCCTCGGACTCTGTTATTGACCGCCTCGACCCTATTATTGACCTGACTGGATTCTTGTGCACGGGAGCGGTGACGGCGAGAGCGGCGAGATTTAAAAAAATTATAGATATATATATATATGTAAAACACGAGAAAACGTGAGGGTTGAGAAAGCGAGGTTATAGTGACTAGAGTACTGAAATAGAAATGGCAAATCTGGATTATAGCATGACACGATAGTCGCCGACAAACAAGACGGCCGCATAGATCACAATCTCTCTCCTATGTTTCACGAAACCTTTTCTACGACTGTACACTGGTGTAATAGCTGTTATTATTAGCTATATCTTCAGCATGGAACGCGTGGGAGTAGCGTTCGATAGTTCGTCTCCGGTATTTTTATGATAAATCGTTAAACCGGGGTGCAAGTTTTGCGGATAAATTTTAACGCTTTCAATAATCTTGGACTTGATTATAATACCAATAGATAAAAAAAACCTCACCAACTTGCGAATAGCGCAATGAAACGATAACTCGTGGTTAACTTTCGTCCACTGCTCGCAGTAATTAATTATAGAAGTGTTCCGTGGTGCTCTCCAGAAATAAACTCCTTACATGACTGATCCCTTGAATATAATTAATCGTAATTTTTTCTTATTTACAAGCGATCTGAAAATTTCAATTTTAAAGTTTCTCTTATGTCCATAGCTTATAAATTTGTGCAATTTATAAGCTATGGATCTCTCCCACAATGTTCATTGGGCGTTGGGTTTCCTATCGTCGTTGTAATTGCGCCTAGCCGGTTATTACATAAATAAAAAAAAGAATAAATGAATAAAGAAGTAAATAAATAATAAAATCGCCGATACACCCATCCGAATAGTGCCAAGCGTTACGAATCGAAAATGAATTCGCCTAATCGGACGCTCGCGACTGGGTCGTTGTAATTGCGCGAATCGATAACAGTGAGATCGCGATCTCACGCAAAATAAATCCTCGTTATATTCGCACCTCTGTTCCCGACAGTTTGGCTGTACGGTGAGTGCGCACGGAGGTCCTGTGACTAATTGAACATTCGCATCCGCGAAAGCGCGATTAAACATACATTTTCCAAGAAGAAGTAATTTCGCTCCGGATGATTCATAAACATAACATTCATAATCCCACAGCTATGAATTACATCGCAGGAAAGAAAGAAAAAAAGCATAACAAAACACTCGTTACGAGGCGATCAATCGTGCCTCTGCCGACGAGGTTCCCGAGTCTCCCGCCAGATGTCCGCGCGCGTCTCGAAGAATCTCCGCGCGACCATTTCCCTCGAGCTCGTGTGCCTCGTTACTGGGCGAGCGATGGGTGGGAGGTGTCACGTGGTGGCTGGGATCCGACCAACGGGACGACTGGCTCGGTACCACGTGATCGGGGAAAAATCGAAATGGCGGACGTATCGGGACGCAGGATCCCGAGAGGAGTCGAAGGACGATAACTGGCCAAGGGCCTGGCAATAGCGAGTCCGCGTCTCAATCGTTCCATCGATAATAATATTTAAGAACGAACAGTCACAGATCGCCGTGAACGAGGTGTAAATAAAGTATCGTTCCTCAATCTGTCCCGTCGACGTTGAGCCTGAGACGAGCTGACAGCCGGTTGAGTGTTGGTTCGAGGAAGTGTCAACCAGTCGGTCCGTCCGTACAGTGTGTCTGTCTTTCATTCTCTCTCGCGCTCCGTCCGTCTCTCTCTCTCCGTCTCGGTCGCTCGGTCTCTCTCGCTCCTCTCGGATGTGTCTTGCGCGTGAACGAGAGAAAACAGGAAAAACAGGTACGCGACAAGAGGAGCCCACGGGGTGTTGCACGACTCGGGTTGCTCACCGCGGGATTGTGATTTTTGGTCGTGTTATCGTCGCAGTCGTCGTCGACTTCGAGGGAAGTGTGGCGCGCGAGCGCGTCCGATTCACCGCGCGCCAATAAACCTTGTATCCGTTTTCTCTCTCGTGCGAGATTTGTACAAAAAGAGAAAACAAAGAAAATAATAAAAAAAAAAACAAGGAGAGAGAAAGAAACGCGCGGGTTATACGCGGGTGCTCGGAACGAACGGGTCGCGCGGCGCGGAGAGAAAGAAATAAAAACCGTCGTTGATAACGTGGACAGACGTCGAGAGAGTCCGTATCGGGGGTTGGGCCCCCGCCGTGCGTGTGTTGGCAACTGCTGTGTGCCTCGTCGTGTGTGTCCCTCTGGCCGTGTGGCTCGTCGGTGTGGACCGTGGAAGCATGCACCAGTCCCCGAGGGATTCCTCTTCCGCTGCACCGCTACGATGTTCATGCCTCGTCGGGAAACGCGAGATCTTAAGTTTCAACGAGGTAAATATCTCCGATCGTCGGCCTAAGCGCGAGAGGAAATAAATAGTTGAAAGAATAAAAAAATGAAATTTCGGACCTCTCGGAAACAACATAATTACATCGAGTGGGAGACAACGAGCCCGTGTGATCTTCGGGCAGTTCCGGCGAAAAAAAAATCTACTCGTCTCTCGTGAACCAACGAACATATATATATATATATATATATATATCTCGCGCACGCATCTCTCGTGTTTTCGCTTCTCCGAGGAACGAGAGACGGATGTGTGCGACGAGAGTGAAAGAGGGATCTCGTTAATTTTACGGGGGGGGGGGGGGGGGGGGGGGGGCTTGAGCCTTTTTTTCATCGCTCCACATTAACGTCGACTCTCTCGTGGCCGAGTGTGTGTACACGAGATTTTGTGCACAGCACGGTTATCAACGCGAGACGACGAGAGGAGAGCTCGAGAGAGGCTCGTCGGATATGTCCGATTGGCGGATCTCGCATTCTCGGCGCTCACCTGCCAATCGCTCCGATATACTGTAACACACACACCGTCGAGTGTACGCGGATTTTATGTACGTACGTGTGTATTTTTTTTTCTGTACGCTGTGACCGGGAGCGATGCGACGAGCTCTAATGTGTCAAATTCACGAGCAAACCTCAACCGACGAACGTTTCGCAACTCTCGCGGAGATCTCTCTCGCGTGTTTATTTGTTTCCAACGGTCGGGTGAAAAAAAATCCATCCACCGATAGAAAATCGATCGAGTCGTTGCGCGCGTTTTCCATTTTTTTTCTCCTCGCGCTTTATATCGAGGATGTTTGGGCGAGATTAATCACCCGAGCTTAGTCATCGTGTATCTTGTGAGTAGAGAAACTTCCGAATCGACCCTTTCCGGCTTCCGGTAAACGCACGGCGAAACAATAGATCTATTTTTTTTTTTGTTGTGATTCTTGGAGAGTGCAAAAAAGAGGAACAAGTCAAAAAGTGCTAGATTACCATTGAATGCGATTTGTCTGATATTCTATGCGTAGCACGCAGGGCTCGAAAGACACCAAAAAGTTACTTAACGCACGATGCTCAATACTCAATACTTGTATTATGTTAATTCATATTTATTAGTTAACTCATTGGATTTACTGGCATTGCCCTTTTCCACGTACAAGTAGTATTTCAATCGTAATACGGAACATACACTAGAGATATCCTTATCAAATTAGCGTGTCCACATACAACGATATACAAATTAGAAAATTTCATTACTTTAAGCTTCGGATCTTCTCTACCACTGGCCTCCGTAAAGACTGCAGGCGATCCGTCAAATCCAAGATTTTCCAGCTTGTTTGCCCATTGCGCTGGTCCAAATGCAACCAACTTCACCCTGAATTTGTAGCGAACTTGCGAAGCTACAAAATGTTGTACATTTCCAAAAATTCTGACGACTTTGTGTGTTCAAACTTTTGCTAGTAGGGCAATTAAGTGGATCAAGCTATATTGCACCCTTAAAACAACAGTCTAATATCTCTTATCGGATTACCATTGAAAGTGTTACGCTGTTGTTCTAGGTGTGCGATATTATATTTCTTTGCAAAAGGGTTTTCTCTCGTTGATAAATAAATATATTTAGAAAAGTCTGTTCCTAGAATCTCAGAAGGACTTCGCTATCAGTGAATTCCATCGGATACTCAGCACGATACTCGGAAGTGTTCGTGGTTTGTTGTTTCTTTCATTGATAAGCCGGCGGACTGTGCCACAGTGTCGGATTACCGAAGAAAAGGTTTTTTTTTTTATTAATGGATATAGCGTACACTTATAGCCCTGTATCGGAGTGTATCGCAGCCGGGAATCTAGAGTCAGCCTTGGCGAACGATTAAAATAAACTCTGGCATCGAGTCAAATCAATGCCGGGGAGGGAGGAGAGCCCGGAGGGATCTCGACCCTTCCGGAGCCACTCAGGGAAATATTCGACTCTAAGCTTTCGACAAATATCTTTCCCAAGTGCGCAGTTCTAATCTCTGTAATTTTTTTCTTTTTTTTTTCTCCGTTCCAGATTGCAGCTGCTTCAGGTTCGCGATAGTTCGACGGGTGGACAAGCGACAAGTGGAAACGCGCAAGACACTGAAATTAATAGGATAGCGGAAGAACGGAGGAAAGAGGATCTCAAGTATTTTGGTCGGCGAGACTTTGACGGGGAAGCAACCGAATTACTGTACTGCTTTAACTCTTCAACTCGAAGAGACGGAACACACTATCCTGGAACTACCATGACAATAGTTTGAAGAAAAACTGCACGGAGCTTCCCAATACTCCACTCGGTTTTTAATTCGATTATTTTTTAAAACAAAATCGCCGACCGCGTAATTCGTCGATATTCCCTCTGCCTACGGTCGACGGTTCAAACTATCGGCGTACTCGCACTCTGGCCAAGCAAACTTATTTTTCTATGGTAAAACAGTATTTAAAACAAAAGAATAAATAAAAAAAAGTTTTAATCGGCGGGCAAAAAAAAATCGGCTACTTCCGAAATGTCGAGTGACGGAAACAGGGAACTTAAACAATGGCTTATTAATCAAAGAATAATGAAAAGTATGTTTGCGAACGATTCTTAAATATACGCGATAATACATTAGAGTAATAATAATTAAATTTAAAATAATAATAATAATTACGAAAGACGAACGGATGAAAAGTCGATAGGTGGAGCGGAGACACAAAAGTTTTTTTTAAAACAAGATGTGTAAGAGATATTTTAAATATTATCATCACTGGATGAATGCAACGTCGAAGAGAAAGGGAGGAGAGGAAGAAGGGGCTGTATTCAAATATCTGATGGACGACAGAGGACTAAATTGTTAACCCTCGGAAGCACAAGGTCGGTCGAACCGCTAGTCGATAGTTGTTTTGTATAAAAATAGGGCGGTGAAAATATGTTTTCGCTATCGTCAGATTTTATTTACACGTTCGGAAAGCGCGATACTTCGCGGAGAGTTTATTTTTATACGCGAGTTACACACACGCTCGCGCAGCTGCTCGAGAATTTCGTGTGATGTTGAGAAAAACAAAAAAGAAATAAAAATAACAAATACACAAATTACTTCGTCGTTCGAGAATCCGCACGAAAGTCGGCAATACGAACGCATCGTTTTAGTTTGCCGTGACAAATAATGTTGCAGGACATTAAACAAACCGCCGTCAAAATAGCCAGGGTCGATTAAAAAGTTTACAAAAATAAGTTCCATTGTAAATACGAACTGCGAACACGAACGATTTTTGTTTGTTTAATCAACCCTTTAATGCTCAGTGAAAAGATATTCTATGTTTCAATGATAAAATATTTTCCCTGCTCGATAAGTATCGGGCTTTCTTTCCAATGACCGTCAAAGGGTTAAACGATAATTGATCGTCGACAGGAAGAGAGCGGAGGAAAAGATAATGTGAGAACCGATTGTAAAAAAAAAAACTTTCCAGGGTTTCGAGTCATGGATAGTAGCGTATCGGGTGTGGTGCAAGTATTCGTGGGCGAATGGAGTCCCGAGTACGAGGCGCTGTCGATAAAAGCTACGAAGCAGACGTCGTCGGCGGAGATCGTTCAATG
Source organism: Ichneumon xanthorius (assembly GCA_917499995.1). Classification (NCBI taxonomy): domain Eukaryota; kingdom Metazoa; phylum Arthropoda; class Insecta; order Hymenoptera; family Ichneumonidae; genus Ichneumon; species Ichneumon xanthorius. Next base: position 5,443,357 of record OU824211.1, on the reverse strand, counting down.
CATAATCGAGAGATTGGGACTGGTGGATGCGACACTGTCGAACGGTTACGAATTGGCGGAGGTCGTCGGTAACTCAGTCGGACAAGAGTGCAAAGAGAGAAGGCTCGGTCCCACCGAGTGTCCGGTCGCCCTGATGTTGCTCTGGCCGAAGAGTGCGGCCCAGCAAGAATACTACAGGTACGCATCGCCAAAATCGTTGACCTCAAACGAATGAGATTTATTTTTTATTTTATTTTATTTTATCATTTTTATTTTATTATATTTATTTTTCCTGTACATTGAGTATATAATATACAATAAATCCTGCATATTAGAGATTTAAATATTTTTCCGAATTAACGTTGAGAATTTTGTTATTCGCAGGTTTTATCTCAGAAAGAAACAGCCGGATTATCTGTGGTCCGACAGTAGATTCCCGATGGATCCGCAGCTTCTGAAAGACTACTTCAACAGATTCCTGTACCAGCCGCGCGACAAGGAGTATCCGGATCTCTGCCAGCTGCCCGATCTGAACGAGCAGACGCTCTTGGACAATCTTCGGGCGAGGTTTCTCGCCGGCAACATATACACCTACGTCGGGAGCATACTGATAGCTCTCAACCCCTTCAAATTTTATCCGATATACAATCCGAAGTACGTGAAGTTGTATCAGAATCGTCGACTGGGACCGGACATACCGCCGCACATATTCGCGATCGCCGATGCCGCCTATCACTGCATGCTGAAGGAGAAGAAGAATCAGTGTATCGTAATAAGCGGCGAGAGTGGATCCGGCAAAACGGAATCGACGAATTTTCTTCTCCATCACCTGACCGCCCTCAGTCAGAAAGGATCCCACGGGAGCGGGGTGGAACAGACGATACTGAGCGCCGGACCCGTTCTCGAAGCGTTTGGCAATGCCAAAACTGCGCATAACAACAACAGCAGTCGTTTCGGCAAATTTATACAAGTTAATTACAAAGAAAATGGAATGGTGCACGGGTATGTACCGTCTCGAAAAGTGCCGGTCCTTTGACCGAACAATCGTTTAAACGATAAAGTCAATTGACCGCCATACATTCTGATTTAATCGGCCTTTTTCCATGGTCTTTATTTTCTCCGGTCTTTTTGTTTTCTTGGCCATTTTTTTCTAGATCCCTGCTGGTATTTTTTTTTTTTACGAATGCACTTCTTGGTTAAATGATTTGTCGGCCAAATGATTGCCGGTTAAACCACACCCGTCTCGAAAGGATCGTGTTCATTGATTGTTCCTCGACAGTCGAGCGTGAATAAACTAATAAAAGTAATAACGATCTCTCCGACAGGGCCGTGGTGCAGAAGTATCTGTTGGAAAAATCGCGTATCGTCTCGCAGGGAATAAACGAGCGCAACTACCACGTGTTTTATTACCTGCTGGCCGGTGCGAACGAGCAGGAGAGGCAAGTGTTGCATCTCGAGAGCTGCGATCGTTACAACTACTTGAACAAGAGTGGTTGCTACGGTTTGGAGAAGATTGACGAGAAGCACGAGTTCTCGAGACTGAAGCAGTCGATGGAGATGGTCGGTTTCACGCCGGAAAAACAGCGAAGACTCTTCGCAGTTCTGTCAGCTGTTCTTCTTCTCGGTAATCGATACGTCGATAGAATATTTTCAAAACCAATTGGATATTGTTCTGTTTTTTTTTTTTATTGTACATTTTTATTTACCTTGAGTTACATAAAACATTGTTTCAGGTAACGTCGAGTTCCAGCCGCGAAAATCCTATCACCATCACGACGAGGCTGTCGGTGTGAAGAATCCCGAGGTCGTTGCGATTATCTCGGAGCTTCTGAGGGTGAAGCAGGAAACTCTTCTCGCCGCTCTGACGGCGAAGCGAGCGAGGGCGTCGGGCGAGACTCTCGTGATCAACTACAGATTACCTGAGGCGATCGCAGCTCGGGACGCGATGGCAAAGTGTCTGTACGGCGCTCTGTTCGACTGGATCGTGCTGCAGGTCAATCACGCTTTGCTCTCGAAGAAGGACACTCTGCGCGATCATCAGGGCAATAGCATCGGAGTTCTCGATATATTCGGCTTCGAGGATTTCAAGACGTGCAACAGCTTCGAGCAACTGTGCATAAATTACGCCAACGAACAGCTGCAGCACTACTTCAATCAGCACGTGTTTCAGTACGAGCAGCGCGAGTACAGGAGGCAGGGTATAAGATGGACGGACATCGGATACAGCGACAATTCCGGTTGTCTCAATCTGATCGAAGCCAAACCGAACGGTCTGCTCTGCCTTCTCGACGATCAGTGCAAGTTAGTACAATGTTTTCGTACACTCACCAGAGATGCCGGTCGTGTGCCGGTTTTGTCGAACGAGTATCTTTACTTTGTAATGTATTTTTTGTTGTGTTTCGCAGCTTTCCCGGCGCGACGAACGAGACGCTGCTGCAAAAATTTAACTCGGTACACAAAGAGAATCAGTTCTACGAGGCACCGCAGAGACGCGAGGCTGCCTTCGTCGTGCATCACTACGCCGGAGCGGTGAAATATCAAGCGGCGAATATGAGAGAGAAAAATTTGGATCTGATGAGACCCGACGGCGTCGTCGGGGTTCTGAAGAATTCGTCGTTGGCTTTTGTCAGAGAACTCGTCGGAGCCGATCCCGTCGCGGTATTCAGATGGGCCATTCTTCGAGCCTTCTTTCGGGCACACTTCGCTTTCCAGGAAGCCGGCAGGGCACACCGACACGGCAGAGGTGAGATTCTTTTAAATCACGGGTCAAAAATTATAAACTTCTACAATATTTTTTTTCGCAAATTTACTCTATCGATTTTTAATAAAACGTTCCAACAGATACTTGGAACTTTTTACGTCTATTATTGAGAAATAAATTTCTCTACGAAAAATAAAATGATCGAACTTTGCTTTTAATGCACGAATATCAATATCCATATTAGTAAATCGCCACAATTTTTGTCTCGTAGAATAGCAAACCTCGTTGAGACTCGTGAATGGAGAGAAAAAAAAGTTTGTTTTGTTTCGTCTTTTTTTCAGCGGACGGTAACAAAACTTCTGTACAGAACAGATATAGGACGCCGAACGAGAATCTGATCAGGTATGTCTTGTATTTCTAACGATTCCTTCAAACTGTTCATGTTTCCAGTCGAGGCGTGATTTTTTTGTTTTCGACACAGCACAGTACATCCGCGATCATATATTTTTTCTCAGTTCACGAATGAATTCATTATTCGAGTTTCAGTCACAAGAGGCGAGTCGACTGTGCTGTCTCGAATAATCCACCGGCGTCGCCAGCCACTCTCACTGTTTATTACTCTATATAAATTGCGTGAAACAATGCAACAAGCGTGCACAATCAGAAACCAACTAACAAGAACGACTTTAATCAATATAACGAATGGCACACAAACGCCGTCGAAGGAGTTTGTCGTTTGCGACAACGCACGGTCGTCCGTTATAACAAAAAACCAAAGTTTTTCGATCAGATTTATTAAATTGGCTGCAATTGTCTTATGTCCCTTGTAGCCATCTTGTGACGTTATCGGCCGTCAATCTAACTATTAACCGAATTGCGTAAGTGGTATAACGATATCCACTATCTATGTTTATTTATTTTTTGTCTTTAAATCTATTTCTCTCTGACAATTTTAATTTATTTTTTTTCAATAACTTTCGTTCGTTCAAAATGCATTATGGATTTACAATGGGAGATTTTTTTTTACCTTACACTAATAATCGCATGTTCCATTTGCGGAACTGTAGATACGCCCGAAAACTAAAGAGTTCCTAGCCCGTTGGCTGCGTTTGCATTTGTTTCGTTTGTAAATCCATATCGTTAGACAAATGTATGTCTCTTGAGATTCATTTTACAATCTTCAGATTGTAACTATTCTTACAATTATAAATGTTGGCACAACATATATATATAATTTTTTTTTAACTGGATGTGATTAGTATGCAACCATTCATAAATCATTCATACTTCATTCTTCATTTCGTCACCCGAAGGTGCATCTTTGTCCACTTTTCGATCCACGATCATCGATCCGATCTGACACTCCCATTTTTGTATTAGTTATATTTTTTTTTAATTCATTATAAATCGTCGCGTTGTGTGCCGCGCTCCTGGACTAATCGACTGTTTTTTGCACTTCGAATCGATACATGAATTATTTTTTTTAATATAAAAAATAACGTTATAAATAGTGAGATAAACGATCAGAATCGAACGAAGACGGCTAAGCATGAAAGCATTTTTCAGTTCGCACAAAAATACTCGCCCGCCAAGCTATCAGAAGCAGCGCAGTGTCTGCTTGCCGACGTCAAGCCCGATCGCCACATTAACAGCAACACAAATCGAAAACAACGACAATGTAAACAACAACAACCGGCTGTCGTGGCCGCAATTTAGAAACGTTAATCAGACGCAACACTCGCCGAATGTAACAACAACCACAACAACAACAACAACAACACCAACGAAGGGTTACGTGTTAAGGGGAAGGGACGAGCAGCCTAATAGTTATTATAAATTCAGACGGGATACCGCTCACACGCCGCTTGAGAGGGTACTTCCAAAAGACGAAGCAAACGTCATGGAGCGTGCTAATCAAATTGTCATGTATGTAACCCCCTTTCACCTACCTGAATTATTTATTCGATACATAACCAATCATTTTATTTATTCTTATTGTTTAAGCTACGCGTCAGAGCTTTTTTCATTTTTTTTTCATACTAGTCACAGTCTTGCGATCTGTTACTACGATTTATTTTTAAATATAACAATAGTTGGTACGTTCACATAGTGGTGAACTTCAGTGGTAAAAGGTCTTTTTACTTTCATCTTCGTAGCTAATGGCATATTGGTAGAAAAACAGTTTACTTCTTTTTTTTTACGTTCTTTTCCCATACGGATAGTCGATTTATTCTGTTTTTTTTTCGCGTTCTCGAGACGCCTCTACGTTCTTTCACCGTCCCAGTTCCAACAGTCAATTCGAAAAACCTTCCTCCTGACAAAACCTTTCACGCAATTCACAAACGCCACAGCCAACTCTCAACTCTCTCTCTATCTATTTCGCCTTATACCTTCCTCACGTCACCCGTCATATATCGATGCTGTACTACTCCATTGTCTCACACTTCGCAACAACAGCCCACTAACGTCATTTGTGCATGGCTCAATTGTCTTGTTGCCGTAGGTGGATAGAAACATTTATTAAACTTCGTCATTGCGAGTGAACTCGTTCTCTCTGTCTCTCACTTTCGCCGACGAGACTGCGATCCAAGGGCGATTTTTCTTCGCGCAACTACTCTGTCTGTTTTGCTCTTTTGCGTGTAGTCGACGTCAAACGGAAACTTGTTTGTTCCGTGTAAAAAAAAAAAGGAAAAATTTGCATCAATTTATGAGTCTTCGAAGACGGGTGGACTCTCTTTATCTCAAACACAATCTTATGCATAACGTCGAATGCATTTCTCAACTAGGCTTCGACAATTTAACGAAAATTGATTCGTTTTTAGATGATATTTCGCTTACGGTTATTAAAATTTACGATGCCAAATTTAAAAAATTTAAAAATTTTAAAAATGTTAAGAATTTTTAAAATATTGTATTTGTATTAAATGCCAGAATGATGCAAGTCGATAATAAGAGGATCATTCGGGCTTACTAACGTCTTTGCGGTACGCTTACTATGGGATATCTCGGAAATATGTGTCCTAAGACCTATCGTCGCACTTATCACATTGCAACTCGATCGCTCTTTTCTCTGAATTTATCCTTAGAATTTGAAATCGAACTAATGAACGTACAGTGGTTCCAGACATACAAAAAAGAAAGATTTTTAGAGAAAGGATCGTCATCGAATTGTCAATCGTTTGTGTTCATTAAAAAAAATGATTAATTGCTGGTTCGAATTTTACAGGAAAAATAAATCCTTTCGTCCACGAGAGCGTGGCAAGAAGGGTCTGAAGAATCTCCAGACGGTAAAGACTCTCGCAGGAAGGACGCAGAGTTACGGCACGGGTGGTCCGGGGAAGGCCCGAAAACAACCGATGACCGTGTCGGCGCAGTTTCAGCAGAGTCTTCACAGCCTGATGGACACACTCAATCAGGCCAATCCATTTTTCATAAGATGCATAAAGAGCAATTCGAACAAGATCCCGAACGAGTTCGACGAGGAGACGGTTCAGCGTCAGCTGCGTTACACCGGAATGTTGGAGACGGTGCGGATACGCCAAGCGGGCTTCAACGTCCGTCTGACGTACGAGGAATTCATTCAGCTGTACAGAATGCTGTTGCCCAAAGGACTGCTGAGCTCCCAGTCGGACGTGCGAGATTTTCTTCTCACGTTGAATCTCAATCGCGACAATTACCAGTTGGGCACGACGAAGGTCTTTCTGCGCGAGTCCGAGAAGATAAAGCTCGACATCGAGCTCCATCAGCAAATAATAACGAGCATAACGACGATACAGAAGTGGTTTCGAGCTTGTCTCGAGAGGCGAAAATTCCTGAGAATCAAAAACTCCGTCGTTCAGATACAATCGTTCTGGCGGATGGTGGCGGCGCAGAGGCTGGCGCAATCGTTGCGCGCCAGAGTCGAGGCCTCGATTCACATACAGTCGACGTGGCGAGCTTACAAGCAGCACGGATGGTTCAAGAAATTCAGATCGTGCGTCGTTACGTTTCAATCTTACGTGCGCGGCAACAGAGCGAGAAAAAATTTTCTCGAGATAAAGCAGAAGAAACAATCGTGCAAGAATCGGATCGGCAGCGACGATTCGCTGTGCGACGAGCGAAGAGTCAACGCGGTAAACAGCGACGGATCGCCGGTCGAGGCCAGAGCGTCGGTAACGTCGTCGGGCGAGCCATCGCCCAGGAGAATCGAATCTCACACCGTGACCTCGAGGGTCGAGACCGTTCGCCGGGAGGAGACCATCGACTCGAGTATCTCGTACTCGAAGAGAAAATTAACGCCGAACAAGCGTTCGCTCAGCACTCATCCGAGCGGAATGAAAACGCCGGAGGTGTTCGAGCCGGCCGACAACAGCGAGAGAAAAGGAAGCTTGGAGAGTCTCGCCAGCTTGCGGAGCTACGAGTCTCAGGTGAGCGTCGACAGCTCCGAGTCTCATTACTCGCACGAGAATCTCAACTCGAAACCCGTGCCGAGCACTCGAACGAAGCGCACCGACCAGTCGCCGCTGACGTCGGTAAACACGAGCGTCTCCAGCACGTCCAGCACACAGTACACGGAACACAGCAGACTGTCCTCCTTGAGCAGAAGAACGGACAGTCTCTGGACGGGCTACAGCGACGGCGACACCGACGGCGAGACGCCGAACGCCGTGCAAAGCGCCCCTCCGATATTCAGCACGGTACCCTCGTTCCCGAGTCCTCGGGAGATAAAGTATCATCCGAACGTTAATCTCTCGCACAGTCCGAACGCCGATATATGGCGGCGAAGAACGGATTACACTTCGGGCTCTTACACGGAATTCATGATGACCCCTCCGCAAAAATCCACCGTAACTCGTTCTCCGAACGTCGCTCAGTACAAAAATTTGACTGAGAGTCTTCTCGAGCAAGCGAGATTGGAGAGACTGAACGAGGCGTCGAATTACAACGTGAAGATCGAGGCGAACGATCGGCCGGCCAAGAAGGACAGTCCTCAGCGAAGATTGAGCGACCATCCTGTGGCATGCGATCGCGTCGAGCATCCGCCGAGCTCCCCGGCGCGGAGAGACCAATCGTACACCATCGGCAAGGACGCGAAGATCGAGCTGAATTTTCTCAGGAGACAAAATTCCGAGGGCGACAACAACAGTTCGATAAAGATGGACATAACGAACGACGAGAACTCGGTTCGTGGACCGTCGAGGAAGACAAGTTCGAGCAAGGACTCGCCGGACGTTCAGAGGCCAAAGGAGAAAACCGAGCCGGACGTACCGGTCAGAAGCGCGAGGAGGAACAGACCTTCGAGGGAGGTTCAGTGCCGATCCATGGGCGAGAGCGTCTCCGAGTCGGGACCAACGGAAGCGAGAAACATCTTTCTGGGGACGATCAAGGAGAGCGATCTCAAAAAATCGCCGAGCATATGGTCGAAGAAGGACAGCGCCAACGAGCTCGTCTCGAGATCGGTGACCGACTGGCCCGTCAACAAGAACGAGGGCACTTACAAGGTTCAGGCCGTGGGGAAGCGCGTGAGATCCAACGCCATAACGACCCTGGAATTGCGTCGACGAAATTCCGATCCGGCGACCAAGGTGTCGGGATTGGGCGACGAAAAATCCGGCAACGACACGAGTCCGAACGATCTCAAGCTCGCACCCAGCATGAATCTGCTCGAATGGAAGGGCAACAATTTGTTCACCCTGGCCGGTCATCGTTTTCGCAAGGTAGCGAGATTCGCCAAAGACGACGTTTGCGTATGTTGCCACGAAAAAATGGACGCCTTCGTGACGCAGGGCTACAAGTGCGTTGATTGCAAACAATTGTATCACGTTAAGTGCATACAGAACGGTGGCGTCCTGAAGATGCCCTGCATACTCGCGAACACGCCGAATAGAAGAAAAAATCGCAAACCACCGAGAACGCCTTACGAAACGGCAAAGCAGGCTGTCGTATCGAAATTCAGTCTAACCGGCACGTCGGCGTTCTCCGACAGCACCGACAAGATCATATCCGACGCCAAGGAGCTCGCCTTCATGCAGGACTTCATAACGAAGAAAATATACATAATGGAGGGTCAGGAGGAGGGCAAAAAACCGAGCGAGGTCGATCGCGTTTTCAAACAGGCGTTGAGGAAGTTCAAGGACGATCTGGTGATAACTTACAGCGTCGCTATACAACAGGGCGTCGAGGGAAACATAAAGTACACCGATCTGATCGCGAATTTCCTCCACGTCATGGAGACCGTTTGCAAACAGGAGAACACGAGGGAAGACTTTCCCGTTACCATGGGGGTTAACGCTTTCAGGGGTTTCATGAACGAATTCATGACGCTAGTCAAGACCGAAGCGCCGGAGAAGCAGAGCAAGAGCAAGAGGAAAAAGGAGAAAAAACGCAAACAGGAGGAACCGATAAGACACGGGAATCACATGTTCCAATTGACCATCATCAATATACCCACCGCTTGCGAAGTCTGTACATCGTTCTTCATGTGGCCCATCGAGCGAGGACTCGTTTGTCAAAGTAATTACATTCGTTACCATTTTTTTTTTGTGTTTAAACGAAAATTCTGAAAAAATTCATGTGGCTTCTAGAAAATCAACGAATTCATTTGAAAAGAGAAAAAACGTTCACTGATTATTTGTTGAACAACTTTTTTTTTAGCAATTTGATAGTAACTTTCTGACATTATTATTATGCAAAATTAATGTTCTTAGCACCTTTAACAGAGTTGATTTTTTAAATAATTTTTATATCATTAGGAAGTGTTCAAATTCTCAAAGTGTCCTGCATCCTTAAGCCTTCGTGTACGAGGTCCTCGAACCATTCTCATATTACCAAACAATGTCGATAAATTATGACGAACAATCTTCGAAGGACCTTCGCCACAAATAATGATCTCGTTTCTATAAATAATTTGTTTATTTACACCCGTTGTTCTTTGCTTTCAGACTGCAAACTGACCTGCCACAAGAAGTGTTACACGAGAGCAGCGGCCGACTGTGGAAAAGACGGTTCGTTGCACGAGATAAATTCTCGCAAGGTATTCGGCGTTCCTCTGTACAAGCTGGACTGCGGCGACGGCAAGGTTCCCTTGGTGGTCGACCGTCTGATAACGACGATAGAGATGCACGGACTATACACCGAGGGTCTCTACAGAAAGAGCGGCGTTTCCTCCAAAGTTCGAGAGTTGAAGGTGAAGATGGACGAGGGCGATCTGGAGAAGGTTGACTTCGAGAATTATCAAGTCCACGTGCGGGCGGCGGTGCTGAAGAGTTTCTTCCGGGACATGCCCGAGCCTCTCCTCACTTTCGAGTACTACGACGACTTTCTTCACGCCGCGAATCTGACCGATCCCCACGACAGGATAAGCACGCTCTTCGCTATATTGAAGAAATTGCCCAAACCTAATTTCGATCTGATGGAACGACTGATCGTTCATCTCGCCAGAGTTGCGCTCCACGAGGTCGACAACCGAATGTCCTCGTCGGCTCTCGCGATCGTCTTCGCGCCATGTATTCTGCGAACGAACAGGACACTCCCTGCGCAGGATTCGTTGCAGGACGTCGGCAGACAGACGAAGTGCGTCGAGACAATCGTGCAGGAGAAACTTCGAGTGGTGAGGGCCACACTGGCGGACATAAACACGCTGGAATCGGCGTGCCACACCGCGACTCACAGACTCTCGAGTCTGAGATCCTCGAAGATATTCAGTCCCGAAGAGTTGAGCGTAGCGGCGACGACGGCGACGAACCGAGGGGGCGCCGGCGATCGCGACCGCGATCGAGGCGACGAGGAAGAGGCGATACTCGTCGGACACATACAAGAAATACAGAAGGAAAAGGCTCTTCTCACTTCGACCCTGCCGAGCCTCACGAGAGCATCGTCGGACGACGATCTGTTGCTATCAGCGACCGATCTCGACGATGGATCTCTCGACGATCTTCTCCCACCTTCTGCCGGTAATTTTTATTGCGATCTACAATCAATATCGCTGTTGTTTTTCTATTAACGTGTCGACAAAGCTTGAAACAATGAAAATAATGGTCGCAAATAGTTTTACTTGACTCAGTGCGAAAAATGGACTGCATCACTCGCCTTCGACTTGTGCTACAAATTCACACTCGTCAGAAAAAGTTTTATCGCACTAGTATCGTAAATTACTGTTTTGTAATACATGCGCAAAAAAATCGCTAAAAAAGTGCCAGTTTTCGTGCTTGTAACGCATGGCGAAAGGGGAGCTTTTTATAGTAAGGCATGCGAGAAAAATACTGCCTATACAGTAATAAATCATTAAGTTACTTTTTCGCACACTTTTTTAACACTCTAGTTATTTTTTCGCAGACTTTCGCCACGCTACAGGCATAAAAAGTGAGAGTTTTTGTGCACTTGTTACAAAAAGTACTATTACGTTTTATATTGAGCTATGGATTTTTTATACTAATTCTTATATCACCTCTCTTGCAGACGGTCTCGTGAGGAAGAAGAATATCCATCGGCAGAGTTCGACGGACAACTCATTTCCTACTATAATTAACGTTGACGAGGACATGGTAATGGTATGACGGGTGGATCGTGAGTCGGAGCAGCCATACCGTTGAGGAGAAGCGTCGGTTAATAAGGTAGTACGGTCTTTGAAAAAAAAAAAAAATTAAACTAAATTAAAAACGAAAAAAATAGGCGAATTCAGAATCGCCTATCTTGCATTCTCATCCACGGTATGTCGGCGAGTCGTTAGTAATTTAACTGTTTAGCTAAAAAAATGAGATTAGACGAGCTTAGAGACACGCGTCGACTGTGCCGTGCGGCCCGAGAGAGATTTTGAAAACCGATAGCGATCGATCGATTGTACATAAATATCGATCATCGCTGCACGTGAATCCGTCAATTTTTTTTATATATATATTTTTTTTCGCATGACACTAAATGCGGATCAACGCTATAGAATGGTAAAAAAAAAACCAAATTTCCACTCAAGAATATCGTTTATCGTTGAAGATGCATTCCTTATCGAAGACTGTTTGTTCGTGCGAGTATGCCCCAATCCCCCCAGGAGCTATACTCAAATGGGATATATTGACTCTTCGTTCGTTTATTCTTCTTCTTCTTCTTCTTCTCAATTATCGGTACGATCTCCTGATCTTGGATACTCGAATCTAGTATATACACATATACATATATATTCGGTAAACGTTGTCACCCTCGTTTTGTTAGGCAGACGAAACGATTTCCGACGAAATTACAAACAAAAAAAAAGCTATATACTATATATATTTTAAAACACACACGTAGGTACCGCGCTCCTTCGTCCATATATTCGGTACGAGAGTATTATTTTTGTTACGCGCCAGATCGACTGATCTTTACACTTCGTTAGGGAAAAAAAAAACAAAAAATATGATAACTGTGAATAGCGAGTCGTTGGAAAAGCTCGTTGATCGCGATGAATAGAGTTAGGCGAGATTGAAGCGCGATTGGAAGGGCCCCTTTTTCAAGCGGCGATAGTTCCGATCTAATTTTTTAATAACTTTTCAAAAAAAATATATATATAACAAAAAATAAATAAAAAAATTAACAATTCTATTTACCATTCGATTTTATCAATTTTTAGCGCTAGGTTAGCTACGAATTCGGTGTTACATTTGCTCGTGCGACGTTAGGAGTGTGATTGTAAAATTTTGAGATGACAAAACGAATCTCGTTAGGGTGCAATTTATTTGACAAGTGATTGAAAAATTGGATTGATCTATTTTTTTTTTCGCGAAGTTAGAAGGACACGGGAGGCGACGATGAAGAGCCGGCGTGGATAATTGCTATCCCAAAGGCGCCTCTCTTAAAAAAGAAAAACTTCCCGTTACGATAATCGAGCAGCGAAATACAGCTGGATTATCGAAAGCAGCAGTCGCTTAGCTCGCGCTCGCGGGAGACAGAGGGAACGGGTGAAGAAACGAGATAAACCAAAATCTAGCGTGTACATATTATTAGTATAAAAAAAAACAGACTATATATCTCGTAAATTAATCTGTTATTATTGTTACGTTTATGAGAGAGACAGAGACGTTACCAAGGTTATATTTCATCTGGTAGTATCGTTGGTAGGGATGACATTGCGATATTGCCTGACGGCGTATGCGCGTACGCGCAATTAGTCGGCGTGCTTTTTTTCCAGTTATCGACCGATTTACCCTGTTCGAATACCATTACCGTTTTTTTTAAAACGAAAATCAATGTTTTGCAAACACAAACGAACCATAAAAAAGCACATCTTTTTATCGTGTGGCAAACGGTTTTTTTACTCGCGAATAGGAAGTTTTAGTTTTGGTATCTTGACCCTCCTCATCCCTCGTTCTTACTTCGACTTTTTTTTTCTTTTTTTTTTCTACTCTCTACGTTTAATGTACAATAAACGCAGTTTCGCGCGTTGGCCGGACGGAGATTAATCAAAGCAATCCGCAAGGAACAAATAACGCGAACAAATTTATATTGAATTTTGTGAGTGATTCGACGAAGACGCTCGACGTTCGATCGATCTAAGTTATGCAGAGATATTACATTTTTTTTTTTTTTTAAGTGACCAATTTAACCCAGTGCGAGAATCGTCGTTCGAACGAAGAGGCGGATTAGGTAGAACAGGCGCGCGCGCAGGTTGGATCGAAGCCGCGTTTGCTAGCTTACCTACGACGGGTTACGGTGGAATTCGCTCGCAAACTCGGATGTTTCTCGTTTATATACTGCCAATCGATCCGCGCGATTCCCGACAGAGCCAATTACGTTTAAACTCCTCAGAGACGTTGTCTGTTTCCTCGCTCGTTCATCGTTCGTTTGCTCATTTGTTTAAGCGAAAATCACGCACTACGAATTTATCGTGCATTCGATACACGACGAATATTTTCTACTCCGCCTGACGTATATCCCCTCCCCTCACCGGTCCACATTTTTTTTAGTGACTAACATTCGTACGATCGTCATTTTTTTATTTTTTTTTAAGTCGACCACACATCTACACACGACAGTATCACGCAACTGTTCAACATCTCTATTTTCCATCTCGCTCCGAACATATTTTTTACACATTTAATTTCCCACTTTTATTTGTGAATAGTCAAATTTTATAAGATATTTTAATCGGCCGCTGTCTGAGATATATATATATATATATCCACACACACACACATATATATTGTTTAAAAAAAAATTGTTTGGCAAAAGTTTTTGTGTGAACTTTGTCGAATTTGTTTTCTGTGACTATTCGCGTGTTACTAGGATTCGATATGCTAGATGTGAAGCAGCTGAAAAAATTGATACAAAGTAAAATAAAACGTTTATAGTTAAAGAACAAAAAAAAAATACAAGTGGCTATTCAATTGTGTGTCGTCCATCGTCGTCGTCACGATCAACAAGGTCTACGCTTTTTGTACTAGCGCGAAAAACGACGCGCGCACAACGTGCGGAACAAGAGAAATTCAGGCTTTTTTAAATTCTTCAGATCGTTCGTAGGAAAAAAAGCAGCGAGAAACTTCCCGTCGACTCCTCTTAATTTTATTTTTTTTCTACATCTTTTCAGCAGTTGTAGCCATGACACCGAGTTAGCGGCAAACCGAATAACGTCGACTCTGCACCGGCCGCGCCGGCGGAAATTTGTTCGTTATCGTGTTCCAGCAAACTTGCATTTTTTTTTCGTCCGTATTTCCTATCCAGTGCTTGTATTTTTTTTCAGTATTTTCATGCCGACGTGTATAGATTTTTTTTTGTTTCGTTAATGAGTTTACACAGATCCATCGTTCGATGTACTTTGTCAATAACAACGGGCCGCGCACCTTGGCGATTGCCACGCAAATTGTTAAACAGCAAAGCTCCAATGCAGAGTCGGTGCAGAGTAATTCGTAAATAAAGACCCGATGATTTATTGTTTATCCTTGTAGAAACGATTGCCGAGCGACGAAATAATATCCTCAGATATATATGTTAAAAAAACAATAACAACCCCGGAGTCATCTTTCGAAAAAGCGCATCGACAATTTTTTTTTTTTTTTTATTTTATTTTTTAATCTAGTTCTTGCTTTGAGGCGACCAAAAGAGGGTTGTTGGCGCGCCGTAGATAACTCACTTCTAGATATATTCGTTGTCAAGGTATAATCGTAACAGTAATGATAAAACAATAACTAAGCATTAACAGTACTATATATGCAAATATATAGATGTAAATGTAAAATCTCTATATAATGTATCGTTACACGAACGCATACGCTTCAATTGTGCAAGGTGCTTGCCCACAGTGACCCCACGTTCCAGCAGCCTGGGCGAACAATCGTTCTAATATCGTGATCTCGGTATCGTGGCTTTTCAAATTGTATTCTTGTCGGCTGAAGCGATTTGAGAAAACATCAATGATATTTTTATTTTTATCGTTGCTGTATTTTACTGTGAATTTTTTTTACTGAATTTACATCCAGAAAAATAATTAATTCGAAGGCTGGCCCGCAAATTATTATTTTTTTAATTCAAATACATATTTATTTTTATTAAATGTATATTTGTTTGCGGGGCGCTCGCCGAATCAATTATTTTTCTGTGTGCAGAGGAAGCTGTTTTTTGGTGCATTTACATCGCTACCATATTACAACTCTACCAAAATCTCCATCAGAAAGTAAAAAAACTTTACCAGACTTGAAATAAAACTCTACCGGAATACGAGGCTAGACGTTAGCCTTGTATTCCGGTAGAGTTTTATTATAATTTTGGTAGAGTTGTATTGTAATTTCAGTAGAGTTTTATTGAAATTTCGGTAGAGTTTTATTTCAATTCCAGTAGAGTTTTATTTTTATTCTGATAGAATTTTTTTACTTTTTGGTAGAGATTTTGGTATAATTTGGTATAGTTTGGTAATGCGGTAGAGTTGTGAGTGTTAAAGATGTAAATGTGCCGTTCTTTTCTTAGGTTGACTCAATAATAAAATTTTTTTTTAATCAAACTTAGTTGGATATAATATCGTCGGTAGAATTATTCGGTCCTCGATGCTCTCCGAGCTCTCGCTTTGTTATCGCGGAAAATTTGCACCGGAGCAACAAAATTCCTACGTACATCGACGCGAAATCTCTCGAGGCTCCTCGGCATCTCCGAAGCGCTTGTTCGAGCACATAGCGTACATCGTGCACCGTTCGCTCCATCAAAGTTGCGCATATTAACTTTTGTGCGAGGACGAGGAGCTTCGAGGAGTTTCGAGAGTTAAGAGAGGGAGACAGGCGTTGAGCAGCTGCTGCTCGTTCGGGGCCCTCGTGTCGCGCCCAGACGCGCGGTTTGATCCCGTGCTTAGAGCCGTTGATAGGACACGGCAGCGTTGGCCCCTCGTCGATCCCCATGGTCGAGATTCTCCACTCGCTCGGTCAATTTACAACGCATCGGCGAGCATAACAATGTTCTCCGATCGAAACGCGCATCGGCGGTGTTTGAACCAAAAAAAGCACCCCGAAAAAGCGAATCCGTTTTTTTACCGGAAGTCAGCGAATAACTTCTTTGGCCTCGTGCATTAAAACTTTTTTATTTCACAAAATAAAAATTGGGCGTTCCTTTACTTTATATTATTGTTATTATTATTGTTATTACAAATACAGCTGAGCCGTCTATTGAATCAACCCTTATTTTATTTAGTTTGTCAAATGTACTTTTAATAATTTATCGCATTAATTCCGAATTGCATTGGCCTAGATAGAAGTTACGTGCATTTAAAATCAGACGTGACTTTAATTCGAGAGCTTAAAAATGTTTCAGCTGTGAGGGTTGATCGATATTGATTTTACAGAATTCCAATGTATCGAAGTTTAAAATTCACAAAGGAAATAAAAAATAAATGCTCGCGTGACCCCGAAAAACGAGTCAGCGAATGATTTTTTTTGCTTCGTGCATTAATTTTTTTTGCTTTCCCAAAAAAAAAAATTGGGCGTTCCTTGACTTTATATTATTGTTATTATTATTACAAATACAACGGAGCCCTCTATGGAATCAACACTTATTTTATATCGTTCGTAAAATGTATTTTTAATGATTTATCGAATTAATTCCGAATTGCATGGGCCTACAGAAAGTTACGTGCGTTTAGAGTCGATCGTGATCTTAAATCGGGAGCTTAAAAATGTTTCAGCTGTGAGGGTTATTTGAGATTGATTTTCACAAAATTTCAATATGTCAAAGTTTAAAATTCGCATACATAGGAAATCCCCCCCCTGATGCGAATATACGACCGTCGCGCATACTTCTAAATAAAACTGCAAATACAAAAATTATGACATCGAAGAATCAAGTGAAATTGACTGATCACTGACATCAATCGTGCTAATAATAAATACTCTATTATAACAAACTCCTCAATCAGACGAGAAAAAAAAGCGCAACGAATATGATTTATCCCCCGAGTGTGATGCGCGACGGTGCTGTACGCGAATTCCCGTGAAACAGAAACAAAATTAACATCGGCGACCATAAATTCCTTCTCAGAGCCCACTTCCGGTACGTCGAAATAAAAGGGAAAATTATTAATAAAAACACAGAAGAAAAAGTTGAAAAAAAAAATGAAAAAAAGGATACAAGTAATGAAAAGCCACGATGCACGAGAACGAATTCGCGTGTTTCGCACAACGGCGCAGCGCGCCTTCTCGTAAATCAAATACAAAAAAAAAAAAACAAGAGAAAAAAGAAGTAAAAAAAACGAGGATGAGAGAGTGTATGCACGGATGTGTGAAAAAAAAATATAGACCGAGAGAAAAAGAAGAAGATCGGGTTAACCCGCAGTAATAACCGAAACGTCGCGATATTATGCTCTTCCCGTCTGTGTCTTGGCGTTAAACTAAGCACGATATACATATAATGAATAATGAATTTAAAAAAAAAAAAATGATAATATAAATATTATTTTTCTGCGAGCGTGTGTGAGAGGTGTGCAAGAGGGAGTGACTGTGTTACCAGGGACTATGTTATATAGCCTATATATACATGTATAAATAATAGATATGTGGTAGGCGAAACGTGAGTGTCAAGGCGTGGCCGGAAATTCTCCGTGGCTTCCGGCATTCGCGTCGGTGGCACGACTTTCGAGCCGAGCAATCTCATTCGCTATACAGTTTACTCTCTACTATTTGTGCTCCAGCTACGTCTTTCTTACTTAAACGCTCGAGGACGTGTTGCGTGCCGCGAGAAAAACAGGCGACTTTTATTCGTTAATACAAAAAAAAAAAAAAAAAAAAAATGAAAAGTCCTATTTAATAATAATTTAAGCCTCCGAGCCCAGTTACACTTGGACCTAGTTTTACTCGCAGATTTAAATTCTCCCACGTCGTGTCGAGATTTAATCCCAGCGCGAAACAATTTTTTTATACTCTCCCCTCTTCCCCCTTCCAATTTAAATGGCATTTATTACTGCGTTACGTTGATTTTTTTTATTATTATTATTTTTTTTTTACTTGAGACACGAGTTTCGTCGTGGACGAGTGTCGGAGTGATTGAACGATATTGTGTACGCGTCGTTGAATATGCCCGTGTCTGTGTGTGTGTGCGCGTGCCTGAGAGCAAAGATTCTTTTTATCAACGGATCAAACAGATCCGAGCTATATTAACTACGGTTCCAAGTTCGATCTTGTAAATCGAAGGACTTCAACTGTGACTCTCGACAAACTAAAAATATTATACATAAACACATACAAAAAAAATAAAATAAAAAATATATATATACATATATATATATATAAATATTAAAAATAGTATAAATATTCTTTGGACTGACCAAAGAGAAATGGCTCCCCTTTTCCCATCTTTCTTCGCCGGTCGTGCAATTCTTCGTTCCCGACGCTCTCCGCATCGATGTATCGCCGAGTCTCCCGGGATTAATCGATTATCGATAAAAAAAAGAGCAAAAAAAAGAGAAATAGGAAGCTAAAGAAAGGCTGAGAAACGATAGACGGTGAATAATAAGAAAAGGAATACGAAAGGAGCTTCCGGATATTCGGAGCTACCAGTGTCTCGGTTATCCGGCGATATTCGAAGCTCGAGCGTGAAACGATTCGACGATTGTGCGACACGGCCTGTTCTCCCCGATTTCCGTTTGATAAAGATTGTAACGGCGGTTCGGAGGGAATGGCAATAAATATGGAGAGGGGAAAAAAAGTATGACGAACGCCCCCCCGAGAGTCACCGATGTACGATAGTGTCCGAACAAAACCAATCCCACACGCATCTCTCGAACCTTTGTACACTATAATAATCCCTAGTTCGGAGGTTTAAAGAGATTCGATATATAAAGAAAAATAACTCGAGCAGCGAGCCTGTACAATTTGTGAATGAACGATAGAGCGAGAGACGAAGCGAGGTAAGCGAGTGACGATACGTGCGAAGGGAACGAGTGGTATCAAACGTGAAATTGTGGACTCTTCGCGATTGACTGTAATTTTATATAATATTTGTAAGGCAAATGAAATATTATGTACAGCATACCTGATATTAAATAATAAGTAACTATCTTAAAAATCCACCTTGCAGCGTAGAATCCCTTCTAGCGTCGATGCAACTCTCACAATTCACGAGTCCATCCCGAAATTCCAAATTTTCAACAACAACAAAATATATATACATGTATATGTGTACATAAGTATGCTCTGTTCTCTCATCTGCAGGTTCATCGAAGTGCGACTGAAAAAAATAGCTTGTAAGTGCATCAACCGAAAAAAAAATATAGATAATAAGATTTTCGCAAACGTACATTTCGAACTGGCGGTCGAGCGCGAAGCTTCTGATAGCTTGTGTTGAATAATTTTATACTATTTTCTTTCTGTTTTTATTCCGACAGTACTGCGAATGTTGTTATATTTAGCATAATTTAACAATTATTCAAAACTAGCGATCTAGTTTTTTAAATAATTTTTTATTCAATTTTTCTTCATACTTCGACAATACCGCGTATTAAGAGTGTCGTTATATTTACCACAAGAATTATCTCTGACAGACAGATATCACATGGTGGCCGCGTTCAGCAAAAACAGGGAAACGTAATGGAATTTCAAATAAATAAACAAAGAGAACATAAAAGGAAACCTTAAAAAAAATTGAAAAAATACTTTGAACAAAAAAACAGATTTAAACATTAATGCAATAATTATGCATTTTCGTCCGCTTCATTAATTTTTATTAAATACAATTCGTCAGAAGTTT
The DNA here is from genome assembly GCA_917499995.1 of Ichneumon xanthorius. NCBI lineage: Eukaryota > Metazoa > Arthropoda > Insecta > Hymenoptera > Ichneumonidae > Ichneumon > Ichneumon xanthorius. The sequence continues at coordinate 5,423,514 of OU824211.1, read as the reverse complement.
GGTAACGCAACATTTTTTATTCTTCAGGGAAAGTCAGTGAATTTTTTCCGGGGAAAAACGGCCACCATTTATTAACCATCGAACCAATTATTAAAATCCAAAAATTATTGCCCAGGTGAGAAGCGTCCTAGAGGCATCCAGCAACATCGATTCGTTTGGGTGTCGAAGACTGGTGCACGATCGTGCGCCAAACAACTTATTCTCCACGACGACTAAAAAAAAAAAAAAAAAAACTAAAAAAATTATGACAACCCGATAATTCCAGATATCTCATCGCGAGACGGCACTCGCGCCCGAATCGCCTCGACGATCGGGCAGTTTCGAATAACATCGAAGCTAAATCGTTCGGGAACTTCGGACTTCCTTGTCCTCACCCCATGGGCGTCCGTCAGTCTTTATCTCTCTGCGGCATCGATCATTCCAGCTCTGTCCAGTTTTACTCGTTACGGTTATAGTCTCGGGCGCTCGTCCGTGGCCTCTTCCGTTATACAGCGCAGATAAAAAGACGGAAAATCGACGAACGAGGAGCTCCACCTCTCGCTGGCTATCCATACATAGAGACACCAGTTCGCAAGGGATACGAGAAACGATAATGTCCCGAGAGCCAAGACAGAAATGAAATTCGGGTGATTTAACAGTTCGAATCTTGAGTTCTCTCGTACAATCGAGAGAAAAAGGAAGCGAACGGACGTCGGTAAATCGTGACCGAAAAATGGGTCTTCCCGACAGTGGCAGCGGCACCAGCATCCAGCGGGGCATATATACGTATAGCAAAACGCGGGGGATTCGGCCCTCCTTTCATTCCCTGCATCACCAACCCTTTTTACCCCAGTTCTTCTCCAGCCTCCGTCCGCCTGGATCTCCGTTCCCCGTGGACCGAAATACAGATATACACATGTACACATTACCAGCGGTAGCCGAACGGCCGAGAGGCCGCAAGCGATGCGGAGAGATCGGGACTGCGAATAAATTGTCTTCAAGCTTGTCCCGATAGACGCACCGTTCTCTTCCCTCATCTGCAAAGACGAGACTTTCTTTTTTCGAAAACAACATTTAAATAATAGTAAATTAAAATCTTCGAACGTTTATCTATCCAAAGTATGCCGAAGTATCTAGTCGGTCCTTTCTACTTTTTTGTTGTTGTTTTGTTTACGTCATGACTTTCAGGAAGTTTATTGAGAACATTCAGATCGGGGCGGCAGAGGGTGTAGTCCGGAGGATCATGATTAATACTAGCGGTTATGATGGCTCGAGCGTTCACAGTAGCTGTGTGAGTTCTGTGAGAATTCATGAGTATCTGTGAGTATCCGTATGAGTATCAGAGTATCCCTTTGAGTATAAGAGAATCCGCATGAGTATCAGAGAAGCCGTATGAGTATCAGAGTATTCGTATGAATATCAGAGTGTCCGTATGAATATCAGAGTGTCCGTATGAATATCAGAGTATCCGTATGACTATCAGAGTATGCGTATGACTATCAGAATATGCGTATGACTATCAGACTGACTATCCGTATGAGTATCAGAGTATCCGTAAGAGTATAAGAGAATCCGTATGAGTATCAGAGTATCCGTATGAGTATCAGAGTATCCGTATGAGTATAAGAGAATCCGTATGAGTATCAGAGTATCCGTATGAATACCAGAGTATCGGTTTGAGTATGAAAATATCCGTATGAGTATAAGAGAATCCGTATGAGTTTCAGAGTATCCGTATGAGTATGAGAGTATCTGTATGAGTGTCAGAGTATCCGTATAAATATCAGAGTATCCATATGAGCATCAGAGTATCCATATGAGTATCACAGTATTCGTATGAATATCAGAGTATTCGTATGAATATTTGTGAGTATCTGTGAACATGCATGAATATCTGTGAGCGTCTGTGAGTATTGGTTTGAGTGTCCAATTGAGATGAACTTTATTATTATGTAGATAGAAACTTGCTAAAAGAAACCGGGGAAAATACAAATATATACATATCCACATTGCCATACGGCATGTAATACCAGTAGTATCCGGACGGCCTCTCGGCAAGCGATGCGGAGGTGTCGAGACTGCGAATAAATAGTCTTGAAGCTTGCCCCGATAGGCGTATCGTTTCCATCCCTCATCCGCAGACACACGCTCCCCCTTTTGTCGAAAATAAATATTTAATAACAGTACATTTAAATCTTCGCGATTAGCATAAAATCGAATTTTTATCTATTCAAAGTAATCCTAAGTAGCGAGTCTTTTTTTATACTTTTTTGTTCTGTTTATCTTATAACTTTGGGGAAGTTTATCGAGAGATTTCAAATCGGGGAAGCCGAGGGTGGTCTGGAGGATTAAATTAATATAGTTGCTAAAACAAACGGGGGGACAATTCTCGACGGTGATCCAATGTTGGCACGGGGACGTTGATCGAGAGACAACTGTGCAAGATCGAGAGGGCGGGGGTCGAGACTCGGGTTCTCCAATTTGAAATGGGGAGAAGCTTCAGGGAAGAACAATTCGAAGATTTCCGTCAGGAAATTCCGAGCACGGGAGCGAGCATTCTACCGGTCTAATCGAACAGAATTGAATTTTCAGAGCTTCCCCTGAAACGAGGAATCTTCCCTGATGGACCAGAGGAGTTGGGAGGGACTCTTTGGGGCTATCACTGTACGACGCGCGAAAGCGAGTCGGGGTGATAATTAAGGCCAATCACGAAAGGTTGGCGTTACTCGAGTCATAACACTTTTCTTTAAGTGGGGTCGGGAACGACTTAGCTTCGATCGAGGGAAAGTACTACCTCCGAAGGAGAGGACGGGGCAAAACGGAACGCTGTAAACTGTAGAAACGGGGCAAAATGGGGTACCGAAAAATTTCAAGAAAAATGAAACGAATTTCCGACTTCTCATCCCGGGTGAAAATGGACAATTTTTATCATCGTTTCGCACGGCATAGAAGAAACGATCTGATATTCGGTGGAGAACGTGGATCTGTTTTGCCCCGCTCCCCCCTACGAAGGCTGTAAGCTGTAGGGACGGGGCAAAATGGGGTACCAAACATTTTTGAGAAAAATGAATCGAATTCCCGACTTTTCTTTCCGGGGCAAAATGGACAATTTTTACCATCGTTTCGCAGGGCATAAAAGAAACGATCGGATATTCGATAGAGAACGTGGGTCCGTTTTGCCCCCCCCCCTACGAAGACTGTAAGCTGTAGGGACGGGGCAAAATGGGGTACCAAACATTTTTGAGAAAAATGAATCGAATTTCCGACTTTTCTTTCCGGGCCAAAATAGACAATTTTTACCATCGTTTCGTAGGGCATAAAAGAAACGATCTGATATTCAATGTAGAACGTGGATCAGTTCTGACCCGCTCTCCCCTACGAAGACTGTAGGGACGAGACAAAATAGATTACCGAAAAAAAACGATTTGATATTCGATAGAGAAAGTGGGCCGTTTTGCCCCGCTCCCCCCTAAGAAGACTAAACTGTAGGGACGAGGCAAAATGGGGCAACGATCAAATTTCGCGAAAAATGAATCGAATGTCCGACTTTTCTCTCCCGGCCAAAATTGACAATTTTTAACCATCGTTTCGTTGGGCATAAAAGAAACGATCTGATATTCAATGGAGAACGTGGGTCAGTTTTGCCCCGTTCTCCCCTACGAAGACTGTAGGGACGAGTCAAAATAGGGTACCGAACAAATTTTGAGAAAAATGAATCGAATTTCCGAATTTTCTTTCCGGTTCAAAATGGACCATTTTTCACCATCGTTTCGCAGGACATAAAAGAAACGATCTGATATTCAATTGAGAACGTAGGTCCGTTTTGCCCCGCTCTCCCTACGTCACAGCAACGGGAGTTTTCTCAGTGCGGACAATAGTTTCCGTGAGGCGAGAAAGAAAGAAGGCAACTCGGATAGTAATTTTCCTGGCATAAGTCGGGCGACGGCCCTTTCAATGTTTTTCGCGAGCACGCTGGACCTGAGCTTACAGTTGCGGGGACAGATAACCGACCGCACGCTATCGTTCTTTCTCGCCTCGTGCGGTCCATCCCTCTTCATAACCGTGAGCTCGGTTTATCGGGGTTCTGGACAATGCGGGTCAAGCTTTTTGGAATGAAAATGCGGATGAAATATCAAAATGGAACTTGCTCCACCGGGTCGAAATAAAGACGAATGAAGCAATCGGGCTTCACCACATTTTATCTGCAGCCGTCGGGAATCGAATTTTTAACATTGGTGCGGATTGTAAAAAAAAAATGGAAATGCCTGAAAAATTCGATTGAATTTGAAATGACATTTCAGGCGTGAAGGACTCGAATTCGCTTTTTGTGGCTTTGGACGATTGTGTCTTTCCAAAAAGTTTGATAACTTTTACACACAGTGGAAAAGATTTGTCCAATTAACAAAAATTTTCTTGTCAAGAAGGGTCAACAATTTTTTTCGTGTTAATTTGCATTTTTTCTTGCTATCGTGTTTTTATCAAACAAAATAATTGCAAAATTATCAAGATACCAATTGTTGGTTGTTGGACATAAAAAAAATTTAAATGCCTTTCGTTTATGTTGTCCCTTGGACGACCCGTTTTGCCCCCGGCTTTCCCAACTCCATTGTCGAAACATCGAACTATCGGCAGACGATCGTTTAACGCCGTCCACGGCGAATCCGCCGAAGCTTCGCCGTTTCCCTCTTCAAATCGATTTCGACGCTATGTAACAACTGGACCGTTATATAGTATCGAAAATTCAGCTTCGATTCAATCTCGTCATTCACCGATGTAATCTCGTTCTATCCTTCGATCTTGCGGCCGTCGCGTCACCAGTGGGTAGCGTGGAAACCGCGTTCAGAAATACTTCCTCTGATCTTATCACCTACACTCTCGCTACACCCAAGAATTCAATAACCGATGCGCGCCAGGTTGCCCGTCTCTCGTCCCTCCCGCTTCTTCTTCTTCTTCTCCTTCGCCGACCCTCTTTTGCCACACTCGCTTCGCCTCCTTCAAAAATCTATCGCCGAGGAATCTGAACAATTCAGTTCCAGTTTCTTATCAAATCGACCCCGATTTATATATATAGATTTAGATTTAGATATATATATATATATATATATATATATATAGATCCAGGAAAGACAACAACCTTTATTATTATATATAGGGTAAAAGTGGGGAATATGGCCCGGTCCATATATCATTGATTTACGTGTTAATCGACGTGGGCCATATTCACCACTTTTACCCTATATATGTATATATATATATTGTAACGAATATAGAGATGAGGATTGACTGGGAGACACGATATTACACAGTTGGACTGGAATAGCTCGGTATAACGAATGACAAATGTACAGATCATTGATTGGTGAGATGACGAGAGTCTTAATCGGACTGTGAAAGAGATCAGACGTCTGACAGTTTGCAATTGAGATAGATTGTGGTGATTGTAATTAATAATATCCGCCCCAAAACCACATACGCGCGTTGTTTATTCCGCGTATATGTACAGTAGAACCTCGATTATTTATTTATTTATTTATATATATTTACAGGACCAGCCCTTTTTACAATATTAATTACATGTGTATTGTGTGTTGCATTGTTCGATTATTTGATTATCCGAATCACTACAAGATTGGTTAGTTAAAAAAAGATGTGATTATTTCATATATATTGCTCGACCAACTAAATATTTATTTCAACATCCCTGCTCGAATCTTTAATTGATTCAACCGCATTTTTTTATGAGTGTGAATACTGTGGGAAAAATCGACAAGTTAAACGGTGTAAAAAACATTGTAAACAAATCCTGTTCGAAAATTAATGAACGGTATTGGAAGCTATTTTACATAAACTGTTTCCAAAACAGATATAAAATTTCAGAATAAAATTTTTATTCTTGATAAAATGTTTTGTAAATTTCAGACTAAAAGATTTGTAATTTGAATATCTGTTATTTTAATTTTACATAAATATCCATTAATATTCAATTAACGTAAGTAATGTAAGCTAATTTCACTTTCCATCATATTAAATGCACAATTAATTTTTACCGCGTACATACGCTCGGTACAAGCTTGATCGCTTTCAACAAGGTAGCGCTCGCCGATGAAATTACATCGAAATTTTCCGCCATGTTTCCGCACAATAGAAATTTGGGCGAGGCAAGTCGCAGTTCGGATAATGGAGGGTTCGGATAATCGAAGTTCCACTGTACAACACAAGCACATAATCCAGTATTTGTCCTCATCGTCCAAAATGTTCCCAACTTTCCCGATTACTTTTTCCATTTTTTTTTTTTTTACTATTATCTCGTCCGCGACGATGGAGACTACCAAGATATTAATAGGCATTATTCATACCGATAAAAGTTTTGCTGACCCCCTGGGGCTCCGAGAGCGGCCTCGGTTCGGAGCCGGCAGACTTCTTTGAAGGGTGAAAAGGCACTTGGGAGAGGATCGTCGAGACAGCGTTCGACCTTCCCGCGAGTCGCGGACTGATGGAGGGGTCAGGTTCAGGTCCCCTCCGTATTTTCACCTATTTCCTTCCATCCGTCACAAGACCATAAACGACTAAAATAAATGGCAAAAAAGGCAAAAGAAGATGTAAAAAAAAAAAAAAAAATGGCAAAAATAATGAAACCACCGAATGAAAATATTTTCATAGTCAAGCCGTAGACGCGCATACCGCTAGAACTTCCGGAGGATCTTCGCTCGGTGGTCGTTGATTCGTCCGGCCGACTACCCTCTCAGCGACCCCGGCAAATCCCACGGCGACCTTGTTCTTATTTGTCCCGGAGTAAACCACCGCCGATCTACGTGGCTGGTAAAAATATTCGAGAAACTTTATTCCCGTTCCAACCTTACTTGTTGTTGGTTGTTTTTTTTTTTTACATTTTTCTTTTTTTAATACCCTCCGCCCCCGGCCGCCCCCCTTGGTACCCTATCGGCCTCGTTTATGCTGAGAATCTGTAATCGATCGGCGGTGCCCGTTGTCGGTACGATGAGGAGGAGGAGAGAGCTGTATCAACGGCGGCGAGAGAGAACGAGCGTCTGCGCGGCACGTAGACGTCGACGCAGACGCCGAGGCTGGACGCCAGGTCGATAGTCAAGCCCTGGTTAAACTCCCCGAGCAAACTTCGACGATGTGCTGCCGGTGTGCGACTCTCTCTTCACCCCTGTACTCGCGGAGCCTGGAACGCGTGTAAGAGAGATGAGATGGCTCGTATATAGAAATAGAATGACGCTACATTACATATATATTATATATATATATATAACACTGTATATATATATATATATATATATAAAATACTGTGTATATATACATATATATAAAATACTGTATATATATACATATATATATAAAATACTATATATATATATACGGGAGTATGAGTATATGGAAATAGAAACACAGTACATAATGTGGACGCGATATAGGACGGTTATATGTAAAGGGAAGAGGCAAAAGTGGAGAGATAGAAGGGGGGGTATGATACAAACAGAGCACAATAAGGAGCGAGATGGGAGGACTCGCGGCTCGGCGTTTCCTCTTCTCTCTTTTAACTTAAAAAAAAGAACCCCCTCGAGGGAAACCGAGAGACAGAGTGAGAGAGATCGTTGCGCCGACGAATTAATTACGAAGCGATTCGTAGGCCTCGTTTAATGGTGCTTCCGTCGTGAAAAAACCAGGTCGAAGCGACGGTCCACGGGGATGGACTCTCCGGGTCTCGATACCGCGCAGCCCTCATACACGGACCGGTGAGCGAGCGGGAGAGTCGCGCGGAGGGATAAATTTTCTTAGACAAAAAGGAGCCCTCTCGGTTGAAGCCCGACGGGACTTCCGGTTATTATATACATTTGTATGGTTTATATAAATGAGATATGAAATTTATATTACATGCACAGCGGAATTATAATTGCCGGATGAAATTGCCGTTTTCATTCTTTTTTTTTATTTTAATTTCATTCAGTTAATTGGGACTTTCAAATGAGTATTTGTGGATATTTAATTGGACCAAATATTTTAACGTGTTCCGTGCGAATTTCGAGGGCGGCGGAGCGACCAAAATTTAGATCGCTCGATCGAAATGCGAGGAGCTATATTTGAAATGTAAAATTAGTGAAAATTGATCTAACGCGCATTTCAATCTCGCCACCCCCCCCCCCCCCCCCCCCTCCGCGCCGGCCAAATCGGCTCATTCGATTTTTAATGAACAGACTGATTACTCGGGAGTTTTCGCCCCCACCGAGCGGCAACGGGAGGCAACCGGTTGGATGTTTCAGACCGGTAGAGCAAGAGAGAACTAAACTCAATTTTACTAACGCGATATAGAGCAGGCACTCGGGCATCGTCGGCGCTTCGTTTGAGCAGGACGACGTCTCTCGATTTAACTACGTTTTGTCCCCTCCCACTCCGTCTCGATAAAATAAAATCACGGAGAAAAGTGGCAAACATTGTTTCCCCTCGAGAACTTATTTTTTTTTTATTTTTCATTTTTCTTTTCACCGTTGTTGCACTAAACTTCGTAAATGGTCGTTGTTGCATCAAACTTCCGCAGGCCTCGAGGTGAGAATCGACCAAGTTGGAGGGCGAAACACCTCGGTGGGCTTTTGTCGGAGTCGTGAATTTTTATGTTCACCCATTCGAGATAATTCTGTTTGCTCGCTGCGACTGCCGCGATCGTTTCGGGTCATCGCTGTAACGCTGCGAAAATAATTAAAGGGCTGTAGGGACGCTGCATTTTTTTTTCTCTCTTTCGTCCCTTTATCTCTGTAGTACACGTGCAAAATTAATCCCATCCGCGAGATTTCGCTAATCACTTATTCGAAGCACTGCCGATCTTCTCCGTTCATCGATTTGGAAAACAATCTTTGTTCTTTTTTTTTGCTCAATGAAATTGAGCAATGAAGAGATTTTTAATCACTTATTCGAAGCACTGCCGATCTTCTTCGTTCATCGATTTGGAAACCAATCTTTGTTCTTTTTTTGTTGTTCAATGGAATTGGAGTAAACTTTCGGAAAGTTCGTTTTGCTTGATTAATTAAACGAGTGGTTATGTTCGCTCGCGCGCTCGCAGTATCTCTGTGCTGTCAGTTGCGAGTATCCGTGAGTATCGGTGAGTATCCGTAAGTATCTGTGAGTATCCGTGAGCATTCGTGAGTATCAGTAAGCATCCGTATGTATCTGTGAGTATCCGTGAGTATCTGTGAGTATCTGTGAGTATCTGTGAGTATCTGTGAGTATCTGTGAGTATCTGTGAGTATCTGTGAGTATCTGTGAGTATCTGTGAGTATCTGTGAGTATCTGTGAGTATCTGTGAGTATCTGTGAGTATCTGTGAGTATCTGTGAGTATCTGTGAGTATCTGTGAGTATCTGTGAGTATCTGTGAGTATCTGTGAGTATCTGTGAGTATCTGTGAGTATCTGTGAGTATCTGTGAGTATCTGTGAGTATCTGTGAGTATCTGTGAGTATCTGTGAGTATCTGTGAGTATCTGTGAGTATCTGTGAGTATCTGTGAGTATCTGTGAGTATCTGTGAGTATCTGTGAGTATCTGTGAGTATCTGTGAGTATCTGTATCTGTGAGTATCTGAGCATCTGTGAGTATCTGTGAGTAACTGCGAGTATCTGCGAGTATCTGCGAGTATCTGCGAGTAACTGCGAGTACCGGCGAGTATCGGCGAGTATCGGCGAGTATCGGCGAGTATCTGCGAGTATCTGCGAGTATCTGCGAGTATCTGCGAGTATCTGCGAGTATCTGCGAGTATCTGCGAGTATCTGCGAGTATCTGCGAGTATCTGCGAGTATCTGCGATTATCTGCGAGTATCTGCGAGTATCTGCGAGTATCTGCGAGTATCTGCGAGTATCTGCGAGTATCTGCGAGTATCTGCGAGTATCTGCGAGTATCTGCGAGTATCTGCGAGTATCTGCGAGTATCTGCGAGTATCTGCGAGTATCTGCGAGTATCTGCGAGTATCTGCGAGTATCTGCGAGTATCTGCGAGTATCTGCGAGTATCTGCGAGTATCTGCGAGTATCTGCGAGTATCTGCGAGTATCTGCGAGTATCTGCGAGTATCTGCGAGTATCTGCGAGTATCTGCGAGTATCTGCGAGTATCTGCGAGTATCTGCGACTATCTGCGAGTATCTGCGAGTATCTGCGAGTATCTGCGAGTATCTGCGAGAATCTGCGAGTACCTGTGAATATCTGGGAGTATCAGTGTGAGTGTTTAATCGACATGAACTTCATTAGTATGTAGATATTGGCCGTGCAATATGGAGTGTCAGTGTGAGTGTTTAATCGACATGAACTTCATTATTATGTAAATATTGGCCGTGCAATATTGTCTTTTTTTTAACCTGCCGAATCGGAAATACTTGATGCTTTAAATAACGCACGAGATTTCCTCCGATTCTTAGATGCACCCTAGATAATTTGAATAATGCAGGCTAATCGGGGAGAAGGTTAAAAAAATAAAACAATTTTATATCAACGTCGGCGGATGAAGGTCCCCTTCGTCAGATTGGAGCGGCGGAGTGGAGGGTCAGAGAGATCCCGCAATTTCATTTTATGCGTAACTCTAGCCAATTTCGAAATGCCCGATTACATCCACCTGCAGACGACAGTCATATAATTTTTATGAATTCTGTCCGACTCTTTATACTCACTTCCTCTCTCAAAATTGGCACTCCCTCGTTCCTAAGAATTGTTAATAGGTCCCCCGAGACGATTCTCACCAGCTGACGAAAAATCTGAGAGATGTAGAAGCCCCGGGCGGAGATCAAACTTCGCCGCGGCAATGCTCCGCTCTGTCGATTACATGACTTCGAACTCATAAGCGTGAAATATTGAAAAACGAAGAAAAAAAGTCGAAATTATGAATGAAAGAGAAATTTAACCAGAGTAGAATTATTAATTAACGCCCTTCAGTAAATTCTTCATTTCACGGACCGAAAAGATATTTAATTACTCCGATCGATCTGTAAGCAAAAATAAAAAATAAAATTAATAAAAATTAATGATTTACTGATTTAAAAAAAATGTATATAATGCAAAAAAAAGAAAAATCCACGATTAAAAATTTGTTAATCGACAAGAATGACGCGTCGTGTTATGAAGCTTCAATCTATAAAGCATGCTTCGCGAGAGCATTGTACGACCTTTCGACCGAGTTTCCACCCCCCTCCCCCGCCGTGACCCAAGTCAGCGTAAACTCACGTTTCTTAACCGAAGCTTTTATATTATCGCGTTGCACACACTCGTTCTCGTTAAAAATCGATATTTTAGTATCTATTTTAAAAGCCGATCACGTGTCGCGAGTGTACATGAAGTAGAGGATGAAAAAAAAAAATCTAGCGCGATAGTGGTATCGCACGTGCGAACGGGAGGAAGAGGGAGAGAGTGAACTGCGGTCCATCGCTTACGGTCAGTAAAGTCCTCTCGTTCCTTGCAGGTTTCCTCCGTCTTGGGGGCTTCTTCGCGCCCTTGGAGCGTACGTGATGGCCTCTCTCTCTGCTCGGCTCCGCGCCCAGTTTGTTTACGAGCCGAGCATCGAAGCGGATTTCATCGACGGTGGGTGGTGTGGGAGGTTCACTCGATATAACACGTCGCCCAAGGGCTGTGTCGTCGAGACTCCACTCCAAGGGGGGCGGGAGGGGAAGGGGGTGGTGAATAGAACGTTGCGGCTCCGCCGCGAAGAAGCGCCACAAAAAAAAGCTCGCCGTTCGAGCGACGAAGCGGAGAAGCTCGGTCGGCGAGCTTGGTTCATCGGAGCTAACTTTCATCCCCCGCAGCTCGCGGCCCCAGCCTCTTAGCTGACTTTAAATCACGGAAATCGGAGATCCCTCGGCGCATCCAGCACCCTTCGCTCTGCCGACCCGAGAATCGATCCTTGCGGTTAGCTTCAATTTGTTATTTTTTTATTTTTTGAGAAATAAAAATCGAGTACTCCATTCCAGTCGACACTTTCGGCTGCAACCTGCAGGATGGAAAGTCTGGAGAACAGAAAATGTCCCAACCGTTGAGATTTTTTGGACCTCGATTGAGATTGAAAGGACGAAAAAGAGGGTGCGTGCGAATGAGCGGTGAGACGAGTTGAAGAGGGTCGGAAAGAATCGAGATCGTAGGGTCCCAAAAAAAATGCGAGATGAATCCCGCGAAAAAAATTACAGGGAGTAAATGGTCTGCAAAAAAAAAAAAAAAATCCCAAAGGTTGAGATTTTCGAACTTTAATTGAGATAAAAAAATAAAAAAAGAGGGTGCGTGTGAATGAGCCTTGGAGCGAGTTGGACGAAAGGGTTGAAAAGAATCGACATCGTAGGATTCCAAAAAATGCGAGATAAATCCCGCGAAAAAGATAACAGGGAGTGAGTGAATGGTATGCAAAAAAAAAATCCCAAAGGTTGAGATTTTCGAACTTTAATTAAGATAAAAAATAAGAAAAAGAGGGTACGTGCAAACGAGCCTCGAAGCGAAGTTGGACGAGAGGGTTGAAAAGAATCGATACCGTCGGGTCCCAAAAAATGCGAGATAAATCCGCGAAAAAGATTACAGGGAGTGAGTGAATGGTCTGCGAAAAAAAAAAAAAATCCCAAAGTTTGAGATTTTCGAAGTATAATTAAGATAAAAAAATAAGAAAAAGAGGGTGCGTGCAAATGAGCCTCGAAACGAGTTGGACGAGAGGGTTGAAAAGAGTCGATATCGTAGGGTCCCAAAAAATGCGAGATAAATTCCGCGAAAAAGATTACAGGGAATGAGCGAATGGTCTACAAAAAAAAAAAAAAAATCCCAAAGGTTGAGATTTTCGAACTTTAATTAAGATAAAAAATAAGAAAAAGAGGGTGCGTGCGAACGCGCCTCGAAGCGAAGTTGGACGAGAGGGTTGAAAAGAATCGATACCGTCGGGTTCCAAAAAATGCGAGATAAATCTCGCGAGGAAGATTATAAGGGGGTGAGAAAGGAAGACCCGAAGGAGGAGGATAAAGGAGGAGGGGGGGGGGGGGGGGGGTAGCTGGTCGAGTATAGCTGGTCGAGGGGTGTGCGGGGAGGGTAACGTAGCCGCACGTAGAGACCGTCCTCCCCCCGAGTTAACGTCCGAGGAACATAAATATCGTCGTGGAAGCAGGACGTTGAACGTCGAGAAGCCGTTGCTGCACATCTGGCGCTGTCGCCATGAATATAACCCGTTCCCTCACCCTTTCCTTTCCTTTCGGGTTTTGCACCCCCGCCCGTCGCAACTTTCTCTTCCTCCGCACTCCATGTCCTCCAGTGCTTTCCAGCTCTATCCTGTTTCTCCGTCGTCCTCCGCCCCACCGTTCCCCCTCGTCCTGGCGGGCAGGACCCCGAGAAAGTTTCATCCTGTTTTGCACCAGGGATATAGTTCGGTATCGCGGAGGCTGCAGCGAGACGGGAGCCGGAGGAGCCGAGGCTCCGCTGTCGTGTCGCATGGTCTATCCAGTCACTAGCCTCGGACAAGGGTTTCCACGACGCCTGCTGGCTAACCGGTGTAGGTACTCGCCAACAAGCCAGAGGCACGAGACACAGAGACGAGAGGTGCCTTCCTCTCAGCCCTCTTCCCCTCAGCGCGCCGCGCTACGTGCCGAGTCTATGAATGTTGGTTAACTGCTAATACCATCGCTACTCCTGTTAGCGCTACCACTGCTGTCGGTCAGGCGACTCCGACTGCCACTTATCGCAGTAACAAGCGCCTTAATCATATTCACTGATAGTTCTGCATATCCGCGGGCTAAATTTATAACGATCAAACTTGTAATGGCACTTTTGAGCTCGCGAGGCTGTTCCGGGAAATGCCGTAGGAACCAATTGGATGTTTGGCCCTTTTTCCTTTTTTATTCACCACTGGCGAAGCGTGGTGGACGATAACGTTTCTAGCCGACCTCGTTTTTGGTTCGTGTCGAAGGGACCGGCGACGAATTTTTCCCGCCGCCTCCTCGAAAAAGCAGCGATTTTTGTTTGTTTGTGAACAATGATATCTGCCTTTTTTATGGGATTCTGGTCCCTTTAAGCTTCGCTGTCGCCTGGGCCTGTGGGGTATTGTGTAGCCCTGACCCGATTGTCGCGCGTTGCGTTCCTTGGTCCTTCTCAGACTCGGAACACAACCGACTGGCATTATTGATGTTTCCTCTTTTCATGTATTTTTGACTTCGCACCAGCTTCTGCGACTTGGCGGCTTTCTCGGGATTACCGGCTGCTCGGGGTGTGCTGGTAACTTGTCTTCTTCGTCCAGCAGCAACCCTACTGTAGCCACGCTACACTGGAAAAAAGGTCAATGACTGAAATAAAATTTACCTGCTGGCTGCCAAAGAAACAAAATTATTATTTCAATTCTACTTTCAATCCTTGCAATTAGGGGAGAGCGGGGCAAAATGGGGCAACGGGGTAAAACGAGGTTTTTGGGCAAAAGTAAATTTTCCAATCATTTTTGGATCGGACAAGGTGGCAAAACTGGGCAGAAAAACCTGATCCGATAGGGCGAATTCGGGCATCCAAAAATTATTGGAAAATGACGTTTTGCCCAAAAACCCCGTTTTGCCCCGTTGCCCCATTTTGCCCCGCTCTACCCTACATACGGGATTGAACAGATAACATGTCACTTTGGAACTGTAAGAATTTAAAGTAGAATTGAACTAGGGTAAAAGTGGTGAATATGGCCCACCTCGATTAACACGTAAATCAATGATATATGGACCTGGCCATATTCCCCACTTGTAGCCTAAGCATTTTTTTCTTTGGCGGTGCGCAAGCAAATGTTGTTTATACTGAGAAAAAGGATAGTATTTCTCACTATATCGAATAGTTCCCAGAGGGAACGTTGCATAGATAGTTTCTGACAGTGCATATTCAATTGGTCAAATTATAATTGTGGTTGTAACGATGATTTTTTGTCATAGTCGTAACTATAAAATATAGACGTTCCCCATGGGAACTATTTTTTATGGTAAAAAGTAACTATTGTTGCATTTACTATGTCATTTTTTCTCAGTGTACAGTGTAGGGATCGCAGTCAGCCTCTTCAGAGCCCCGTTTGAGGAGGTAAAGCTAAATATTCTAGGATGTCGCCTGGTTTCCTAGAAGCACACGTTACGACACACCATACTCCGGTGCCGTGCAGTCCTCAGTACGGTAGTTTATACTCTGGCTAGAGATGGCTATCGCGGAACGACAAGTCTGGTGCACAGACTCGGCGCCCCGGGCGACGGGTAAGCTACGTCGACTACACCGGAGATATCTTTGCTTTGCTATGTACTCATGAGAAAAACCAGGTGTCCAGGTGAGACCCGATACATTCGTGAACATGCATTTTTTTTACATTTTTACAATTTTTATTACAATTTTTTTTACAACAGAAAAGTGTACGGTTTCAAAGTGTTAAATTAGTCGTAACATAGAAATCTAGTTAATTCGACCGCACAGGTTTCATCGAAATCGCATGAAACCCGTATGTCGCAACTCGCTCGCAACGAGCCAGTCGCTCATTGCTCTGTGGAACGGTGGCACGTACGATCCGCGAGCGATAAGATTCAGCTGTTCCGATGCACGGCGACCACGCACAGTAGATTCGCATCTCGCACGCGTGACTCGAATGAAACGGTCCATTAAGGTTTTCTCACAGCGATTCGTAGGAGTTGGATGTTCATTCTTTTTCAGTGGACTATAACCCTTTTAGCCCTCCGGTCCGGTTACTTTTTCGTATTGAAGCGATGAGCGACAAATTTCTCTCCTCTAGCACCTCTCCTCAAAATGTAAGAGATCTTTTTTTCAAAAGAAAACACACTTGACTATAATAGAGATAAATTAGCCGTAAAGTAAAAATTCATAAATTTTCCGATCAGTTTATCAGTCCGGAACCGCAAGTCGCTCATTGCGTTCCATTGCTCTACGGAACTATGAATATGACCCTGAAGATATCTCAATGAGACCGAATTTCATCAAGTTATAACATCTGTATTTAGGGTAAAAGTGGTGAATATGGCCCACCTCGATTAACACGTAAATCAATGATATATGGACCGGTCCATATTCCCCATTTTTACCCTAGCATCGCAAAAACTTTGCTCGGTGAAGTTCACCTGGAGAATAAAATTCCACAAATAAACAATATTTTTTTTCTCCCTAAAGCCGTGGATTGACAGAGACTCGCCAAAGATGAAATTTGATGACATGCAGATATCATCAGGTTCATCTATGAAATCGAAGTGCGTGTTCTTCCGCTCCCCTGAGAAATTCCCGGGCACTCGCTCTCCGTCCGCCGCGTCCTATCCGCGAACAACAAGATTCAGCTCCTTCGATGCACGGCGACCACGCACAGTAGATCCGCGTCTCGCGGGCGTGACACATATGACACACTTGACTATAAAAGAGTTAAATTACCCGTAAAGTAAAAATTCATCGATTTTCCGATCAGTTTATCAGTCCGGACCCTCAAGTCGCTCATTGCGTTCCATTGCTCTACCCAACTATGAACATGACCCTGAAGATATCTGAATGAGACCGAATTTCATCAAGTTATAACGGCTGTATCTAGCATCGCAAAAACTTTGCTCGGTGAAGTTCACCTGGAGAATAAAATTCTACAAGTGAACAATATTTTTCATCACTCGGTGCGGAAATGGCCACTTTTCCGCCCGCTTCGCGTGCGTAAAACCGCCATTTTCGCACCTCTGATGAAAAATTTCGTACATCCCTCGTGCGAAACACTTTTTCTAACTCGTGTGATTACAACACTCGCCTTCGGTTCGTGCTGCGAACTCACACTCGTTAGAAAAACGTTTTTCACCCTCGTGGAGTAATGTACTATTTGTTCTCCCTAAAGCCGTGGATTGATAGAGACTCGCCAAAGATGAAATTTGATGACATGCAGATATCATCAGGTTCATCAATGAAATCGAAGTGCGTGTTCTTCCGCTCCCCTGAGAAATTCCCGGACACTCGCTCTCCGTCCGCCGCGTCCTATCCGCGAACAACAAGATTCAGCTCCTTCGATGCACGGCGACTACGCACGGTAGATCCGCGTCTCGCGGGCGTGACACGAATGAAACGTTCCATTGTCGTTTTCTCACGGCGATTCCATTCTCCCTCGCCGCCAGTCGACGGAACGGCCGGCGGTCCATAACTCCGACTTGCCGTCCGTGTTTACCACGTATAAAGTCGATGCTGCCTTATTACCGCGGGTACATCCCGTACGTGGAAAAGTTTTTCGCTAGATAGCGCCAATGAATACGAACGGGCAATGATCGTAAAACATACGCGCTCCCGAGGGCCGTATAAAAATGTTATTATCCCCGTTTTCCACATCGTCCCCTCTCCCTCCCCCGTCCCCAAACCCCGGCGTAAAAATTTTTATGTCCCAGACGTTATTTCGCCTAACAGAATTTCGCTCGGCGTATACGTACGGCGAATACTCGAGGCGATATCTCTTAAACCGGTGAGTATCAAGTAAAAATGATGAACAAACGGTACGGCGCAAGATTTTCCACTTCATACTCTCCCGTCCCGGGTCAATTGCGTTATACATCACCCTCGCCTCTTTTATTCTCCGTGGAATCTCATTCGTTTCAATTCAACGTTAAAACAAAACGATTCCGACGCTCCCCTCGCCCCCCCCCCCCCCTCGGCCGCTTCTCATTCCGGCAAGTAAATTTGCTCGTGCAACGCGTCTGCGGCCGCGTCCGAGGAGAACTTGTCCAACAATATCTCAGGGAAAAGAAATATACCGCGGCGAAACCGGAGAAAGCAGAGAAACGAGACAGAGAGCGGAATGAGAGAGCGAGAGCGCCGCCGAGAGACAGTCGGCACGAAGATAGAATAGAGATGAAAGAACGAGAGATCGAAAGCGACACCGCGCCATCCCTCTTCGTTCCGTTTCTCCCGCAACACGAAATTTCATTTATTAATTTCCTCTCCCACACCGAACTGAGTCTCACTCCCTCTCGTCCGACGGGCCGCAACTTTTCCCAACGTTCTCGAGAAAACTAGCCTTCCAGCTCCGGTTATCTCTCTCGCCGTCCGACGCCTTCACCCCCCCCCTCCCCCTCCCCCTCCGCGCCACTCCACCCCCGGCCGCCTCTTATTCTGCTAGACGTAGCCGGTAGTCGTCCCTTGTACCAGCCATCCTTCGTCTCGGGGAAATATACATGTAGTTATCTCTTCGGAATGGAGTATGAGCCCCGGTACGGTGTAGTCGTGGTAGCGGAATGGTGACTAGGCAACCAGCCAGTACAAGCCATCCCCCGGTGTTCAACCCCTCTCGCGCGCGCTTTACCCAGCGGGCTCGGCGCTGGCGAAGGGTGACGGACCCGGTGAAGCCAGCCACAAACTAATTACGACCCCGGGCGCCGTCGAGAGTGCACAGGCGAAGAAGTACCGAACAGAGATGGAGCGAGACAGAAAGGGGTGGGGGTGGGCGGGAGGGGGGGGGGGTACATCCACCCCGTCCGGCCAGCGCGAGGGAGACGGCGAAAGCCACAGATTGCTGGGAAACGAGGATGCGAGAGGCGGAGTCAAAGAACCGAGCGAGACGGATGAGGAGAAACGGATAAGTGGTCCGGAGAAGAAGAGGACGAAGGAGAAGTTCAAGATTGAGAGTAAGAGAACCAACTAAAGGAAGAAAAAAAAAATACAAAAAAAACAAAATTGGGGAAAAAAAATATACTAAGAGTACGAGGAAAATGTTGCTGGCAGAGAGTCCCGAATCTAGCGCCGAAGCGGGCGCCTCTTTTTTGCCCGCCGAAGATTATCGCATTGCGTAGATGTATATGCATGGATGATAAAAAAGAAAAGTCCCTCGAGATTTCTTACGTGCGACTTTTATTCTATGATAATTTCAGCATGCTGCAGCTCTGCGGAACAGGCAAAAGGGTTATTCCCGTCGATAAATTAATAATAATAATACCGAATTTTGCTGGACTACCTGTAACCATACTCTTCGCGTGATCCATCACGTGACTTAGATGTGATAATGATGTGACATTTTATGTGTACCGTGCAGTGCACATAATTTACGTATCGCACTCATTAAATCAAACAGGCTATATTTCATCTTTTGTAAAAGGATTGATCCCGTCGATAAATAAATTAATAATAATAATAATAATAATAATAATAATAATAATAATAATAATAATAATAATAATAATAATAATAATAACAGGGCGAGCGAATATAACGATTCGTCGGAAAGGGTTGAATGCACGTATTTGTCTTAGCCTCAGTTCCGTAAGCAGGCGCGCGCTACTGAAACCGTAGTTGAAATTGTAGCAGATTTACGGAGAAATTGTAATCAAGCAAGCTAAGCGTTATTATCACATTTGGAGTACATCGGAGAAGGCTGAATAGAGTAAGTGCTTAGTTGTAGACGCTTGATTACATATGAATGTATATTGATCGTATACATAATATTCACATAAATACACATTTATCTACATATAGCTATGCATGCGTATATATACGAAGCTATTTGGTCCGTAGCTTCGGTGTTTACTCGCAAAAGCTCTCCGGGCCACATCTCCCTATTGACTGTCCCCGAGTGGCGAGAAACTCGAAACACCTTTGCATAGCTCAGTCGCTCTCTCGGCGTTCCGGTGTGTACGCGCGAGGGAGCGTCGAGTATTGTTGATTCGCCTCCGCGACGTCTTCGCATCGTCGCCGGCGAGTTCTGAATTTCTGGTCGAAACGTTATGCACGAATATAAGCATGAGAATCTCGCAGCGAACGAGAGAAGAGAGACGGGCGTTCCGTCGACCGCGCGCGGACGCAATTAAATCCGCCGAGGACCTAATTCGGGAGAAGGCCGGCTCGTGTAGGAACTCGGTCGCATCTCTGCGAGCCCATGATGCTGTGTTCCGAGCGAGCTTAATTAAACTCCCGAGCTCGCTGGACGCGACGACTGCCACGGGCGATTTATAATCCTACCGATGATTAACGCGCACCTATCGAACAGCCTACCGCACACTGTTCCGTATTTACCCGGTGAAACACCGGCGTTCGCTGTGCGGCGGAGAATCCGACGAGAAAAACTGAAACACCGAAAGCGTATGTGGACTAAAAAAAAAAAAAAAATTATAAAAAAAAATACAATACCGAGCGAGTCTGGTGGGGCGAAAGAGCGAGGGAAGGCAAAAATTTCGGCGGAAATTTTCGTTCAGGATTCTCCATGACGGTTAATTTATTTTCAAGCTTCGAAAAAAGCCGAAGAAAGGAACGAGCGAAAAAAAAATTGGGGGCGCGCTCGCGCGCGGTTACGTGGAGAGGCGCGCATGTGTGCGCACACACGCGGATGCGGTGGGTGAACGATACGTGAGGGTAACAAAGAGAAAAGAAAGACAGCGAGGAACGGCGAGGCCCGAGGAAGAGTGACGGCGCGGACGGAGGAGAGAAAGCAGCTCTATACGGCACGAAACGAGAGAGCACAACGAGTCGCGCACAAGGAGAAAAGAAAAATGAGTTTTCGAGTGTCAGGACTTTTGCTACTGGATTGTAGTACTTCTCCGCTGTTTCGCGCTGTATTATATACGGAATAAGAGGCGGGAGAGATACCTCCGAGCGTTCTCCCGGGGAATCTCGAGATACAATTTGTAATAAGCGTTATTATCCGGGACCGGTGTCCCGTCGCTGCGTTGTAACACTCGGACAATTTTTTTTAATGACTACACTATTTTCCTCAGGACTTGCGACACAGAAGAAAAAAATAAAATCAAATGTATTTCGTGAATTGAACAATATCGCAACGAGAACGTCGTCCGAAGAGTCGGTGAATATTTATGTATCTCCGCGACAACACGAACCAATCCTCGTATGCGAAAAAAAAAATAAAGGTAAAAAAAAATAATCGCAAAAAATTGATGAGAAAAAAGAATATCAATTGATAAAAATAATCGTATTTATTCATAAAACACGGCACTGTATACACTGAGAATAAGATAGTTATTTCTACAATACGGTATGATTCCCTGAGGGAATTATTCCGTATATATATATATATACACTCGGACAATTTTTTTAATGACTACACTATTTTCCTCAGGACTGGCGACACAGAAGAAAAAATTAAATAAAATGTATTTCGTAAATTGAACAATATCGCAACGAGAACGTCGCCCGAATACTCGGTGAATATTTATGTATCTTCGCGACAACACGAACCAATCCTCGTATGCGAAAAAAAATAGAGGTAAAAAAAATGATCGCAAAAAATTGATGAGAAAAACGAATGTCAATTGATAAAGAGAATCGTATTTATTCATAAAACACTGGAGTGTATGCACTGAGAATAAGATAGTTATTTCTACAATACGGAATAATTCCCTGAGGAAAGGTCTATACGTATACTTTCTGTTGAACTGTAGGTATTTAATTGCTCAAACTATAATTATATTTGCTATTGTCGTTTTCGGTTGCTGTCCTAACTGTGCGATATAAGCGTTCCCTCGGGGAATTATCTTTTACAGTAGAAAGTGACTGTGATTGTCACTTTCTCGCTATGTGAGTTTCATCTCAGTGTATATTTTGCCGCCAAAAATACGTATTTATAAATGCTCTTTTATCGACAGCTAGCGTTGAGAGACGGAGATGTTCCCAGATAGAAAACTGACGGCACGGGGTTTGCTCGGTACTGGCACAGGAACGCACGCTGCGCTGGCACAATGCACATATGCGCGTCCGCAGGTGACAATATTGTGACAGCACAGCGAGCTGGACGTCACAATATCGGCACCTACAGACACACATATCTGGATCGGACCGGCACGGCGTGTTGGTTGTTACGGTTGTTACGGCGCGAAAGACACTACAGCGTGTTAACCCTTCACGTCCCGCATCCTTGCTCAACGAGGACCTAGAATTTGCCAAGAGGCAGCCTTCGAACCATTCGACTAATAATTATCTAAAAATAATCTGTAAAAATGCACATACGTACCATGAAGTGTTGTTTTTTTAATAACGCAGAAGACAATTTATTAGGAACATTCGTATCGTTTTCGTGCTTAAAAAAATGCACAATAAGGAATTATCATTTTCCAATAACTTTTGGATGCTGACGATGGTAGTGCGTGGGGCAAAACGGGGTTGAAAATCCGTATGTATCGTTGGAACAAAATCGGGCATCCAAAAATTATTATAAAATTGAGTTTTGCTCTCACTGTCCCATTTTGTTTATCCGGGCGACAACGAAGCAGTAAGTGTGTAACATTTGTAGTTCGGATGAGAAAAGTCCGAAGACCATATAGGAGTAGGGTAGAGCGGGGCAAAATGGGGCAACGGGGCAAAACGGGGTTTTTGGGCAAAACGTCATTTTCCAATAATGTTTGGATGCCCGAATTCGCCCTATCGGATACATCAGGCTTTTCTGTCCAGTTTTGCCACCTTGTCCGATCCAAAAATGATTGCAAAATTTAGTTTTGCCCAAAAACCCCGTTTTGCCCCGTTGCCCCATTTTGCCCCGCTCTACCCTATAATAAATTACCCGCACAAACGGACGATCACAAATCAATCAACGGAGATTTATCGGCTCACATTTATGAAGAGACACGTTCGTGTCTTGCCGCACATTAGTTTTAAAGATCTTCCATTAGCGGATAAAATTAGATATGAAACAATATAATGATAAATTCCGCTCAAAATGTCAGATCACTTAACCGTTACATATTGCAACGAATATGGAGATGAGAATGGAACGACACACGATATTACATAGATGACCGGAATAGCTAGATATGACAAATGACAAACGTACAGATTATCGATTGACTAGATGACAGGAGTCTTGATCGGACTTTCTGAGAGAACAGACGTGTGACAGTTCGTGCTCGACATATTTAACTGAGATTAATAATATCCGTCCCAAAATTTAATTGCAATATAAATTTTAACCACGTAAATTTTAATCAGACCATTCCATCTTTCGCCACACTTAAAATCTGACCTCTCGTAGCCTAGATTCTCGATATCGAAATATATGTCCTTTTCCGTGAACGACAGCCTGATCGGAGCAGGGAATTTTATCAAACGCACTTAATAATACAAATGTAGTCAAATTTTACTCACCTTCGATTTTAAGTACGCTTCCTCGGTGGCTCTTTCTTACGTCTCTGTGATTCGCGGAACTCAGAGACTGTGCAGATAATCAATCCAGGCGATGTTCCAATAAATTTCATCGGTCGGCCGCGCCGATCCGGGACGTCCAACACGAAGCTGCCTCGCTATCTCCCGTCACATCATAATCTTCCCGCTGCACGTGTTCTCGACGCGACGTTCCCAGAGTAGGATTGCCATTTTTAAACCGATTAATCACGGAATCAATCTTTACATAGCAAGTAATCGATTATTTGCATCGATTCTTACTGGCCGATTAACTTACAGAATCGATTCGTCACGTTCAAGATCGATTCACATATTTCACCTGTGTGCTATAATGACGAAAGAAAAATCAATTCCGCGGTCGAGCAATCCGTGCATCAGTTTAAATCTTACAAGTAAGATATTTATTTATTTATTTATTTAAGAGAAGCGAAATCAAAATTTCGCTTTTTTTAAAATAAACATATGATTCTCGCTGTAATATCGAAATATTTGTACTGTGCACAAGTTCGTAAATGAGGCAAAATAAAAAAAGATACTAACCTCATTTATACCCCCACGTAAAGAACTAGTAGATAAAGTAGATTCATTGAATCGGAAAATAGAAGGATAAACAAAATTGGCCACAAGAAAGTCGAGTGGTAGTATGAATCGGGAAACTATAGAGTCCTAATTTCCGGAGGGTCGCGTAATCGTCGGAGGGTCTCGTTATCCCTGCGCTCGTCTTTTCCCGATGTCAAAGGATCCCGGTTTTTCTTTCTTTTGCCGGAAGTTACGAGCCGGAATCCAGTACGAACGGCACTCGGACCGATGTGGCTCACGGACCAGTGGGACGAAGAGGGTTGCTTCTCGGCGGCGACAAATTGCTAAATAATATAGCAATCAAGCGGAGGTTAATGGTAATGCGGTCCTTTCATGGCTGGCTCGTGCAGTCCGAGATACGAAACGGGAGTAACGAGTAACGCACGTGCGACACGTAGATACGCGGACGAAAAGTTACTCCGGCCGAATGGGCGAGTCTGCTATGAATATGCCACAGGCAACGATTCCCCGACGGCGTACGTGTGCGTACGTAGTTTAGTTACTCAACCCTGACGAAGGAGCGTCGCCGCTGAACAAGCCGTTTGGCAAACACGATCACGTGAGCTCTGTACACAACCGTGTAACGTGCAAAATACGCGAATATCTCTGCCGCGCAAATTTCGTCGACTAGTATATCTCCGTGGGACACGCCAGGTACTTTGGGCAAATTAGATTCCAAGTGTCTCGCCAAATCGTTCGGGGACCGAGAATTTCGCGAATTCCGAGAGACAGAGAGACATTCAAATATCGCGAGTGTTCGAGTTCTAGTCTAATATTGATATACGAATTAATAAGAGGATTTTGACGACGAGGGCATAATTTATTTTCCAAGATATTCAATTATCATTGGTTAATATCAATATCATAAATAAATAAATCAATAATAAAAAAAAGTTGGAGTTCCAGACTAATATTGGTATCCGAATAAATAAGAGGATTTTAACGACGTGGTAATAATTAATTTTATAACAGATTCAATTATCATTGATTAATATCAGTTATTTTAAATTCGACCGGACGCCGATTGAACCCTTCGATAATAAAAATGAATTAATTAAAAAAGGTCTGGTTTTAGTCTGATATTGATATCCGAATTAATAAGAGGCTTTTAACGACGTGGTAATAATTAATTTTACAAGAAATTCAATTACCATTGACTAATGTTAATGACTTTCATTTCGACCGGAAGTCGATTAAGCCCTTAAAAAAAAAAAAAATTACCACTATTGTTCTTTGCTCCGATCTTGAAAATAAAACAGCAACAATCCTCGATGCATTTGTATCCGACTGCAGACTACCGATTACAGTGAAAAAAAAAATTGCCTACTGGTGTTTTCGCGAGGCTGACCGGACTGCAATAGGGGGATTCGTATATGGTAATAGGAGCGGCGGAATCTGCGTGAAATGCCGAGACAAAAGGAAAACCGGCTATAGCCCAGTGCCGTCCGATTTACACGAATTTCAATTTTCACCGACGAGCTTCGATGATAAACGATACGAGACAGAAGAATGCGCAAAAAAAAAAAAAATACCAGAAACAAAGGACAAAAAATTGATAACGATGGTGAAAGATAGAGAGCGAACGTTATCAATAATTGGCCAGTAGTTTAGAAATGAGAGTGTGGGGGTTAACGCCGGTGAAATACGCGGTGCGAGAACGAGGCTGGTTGCGTCAGTGCGGCTGGCCCAATTCCTCGAAAGGGATCGATGGGGGGGAAGGGGGGAGGGGTGGAGGGGGGAATCTACACGTAGTATGTACAGCGCGAACGGCGAGTACAGCCCGCGAAGGGGACGAGATAGAGGGGGGTGGATCGGAGGAAGTGGCGAAGCAGAATAAGGAGTGTGGGTTAGAGTGTGTTCGAATGGCGGGGGGGGGGGGGGTAGGTGGGGGAGGGGGTATGAGGCACGTAGCCGGAAGGACGTTTCGGGGAAAATTACCGAGCGCCGGAGATTCCGGCGTGGCGCAGGCCGCGTCAGAGTTAAAGCATGAAAAGCAGCGACGAAGCATCGAGATATACGTCCTAGCATCGGCCGAGCTTGGCTCCTCGCTCTTCGTCGATGAGAGCAAAGCTATAATAGTTAACCATGCAAACTATGGAGGAGGGGCGGGGGAAGGGGAGGGGGGATATCTCGAGCCAGTCATGAGAAACTGTGCTCGATAGCTTTGCTGTTTGCCGAGGATATGCTACACCGGAAACGGTTATAGATTAAAGGGGGAGGGGGAAGGACGGCGAAAGAGAGATACGATGATGCAGTTAAAGTTTTAGTGGGAAGCTGTCTAGCGGGGTTCCAGCCAATCCATAAAATCTGATAAAATGATCCTGGTTTATTTTTATATTATTAAACTTTTGTTTTTTACAATCAGTCGTTGTCGTTTGTTTTTACCGATTAATTCTCTTTATATTCAATATGAAGTTCGGAGGGAGCGAACATTTTTAATAAAAATTTCCGAAAGAATATTTATATTATAGTCGGGAAAAAGTGAGTTGTGACGAAAAAAAAAAATGAATAAAAAATAAACGGAAGTGTATTCGGAACATGCGACCCGGAATTTCTGGGACGGGATTAAAAAGGAATACGAATAAAAAAAATTGAGCACTGCATGAATACATCTGTATAATCAGTGGAGAATAACGACCGATATAAATCGCTCATCCGCGAGTTAACGAGCCTTCCGCTCGAAATGTAGGCTGCGTCGGATACGTATGTATATGTGTATGTATGCGAATTTTTTCGCGAATGGCCGTGACCTTTCGGTCTGTAACCCTTTCTTATTAAGGAACGTCGCTGGCCGGTATCGCTTGACGGCACCCTAATCGTGCGTGCTTGTGTACGTTTACCGTTTCATTTCTTTTTTTTTTTCTCTTTCTGTTTCCCGTCCGAGACTTTCACACCATCAATCAGTCGGTGACTCGTTAACTTCGCATAGCGGGTTCCTATATTTCGTTCCGTTAGATAAGCTCGCACGTCGAGACGTCCCGGTGAGTCCACTAGTCACGATATATCGCGGCGCGCGTTCGTTATCAACTTTGTCGAAACGACTTCGCGATCGTGATCGGCCTCGTAACAGCCCGATAATTCAACGAGCCAGTGCGAGAGTAGCGTAACGCTAAAAAAACGAAAAAAAAAAACAGCGTTGAATGAGTCTCGGTTTTTGCAATAAAATACGTCTATTCCGGGAAGGCTGGTCGAAAGATCGCGATGGAGCGCGTAAAATTAAGTCTGGACAGTGACAACAGGAATTAAGAGGTAGATAGGAAATCTACATAAGTTTCGTTTACACCGCTGAAGTGCTATCTACTAGAGAGCTTTTTTTCAACCCTTCAAGTCGGAAGCCTCTTTCCGGTTGAGGAAATTATTTTTCTCTAGTCCTTAACTTTTTTTTTATTCTGACGTTCGAAAAATTTCACTTTTGACAGAAAAATTAACTTCTTCCAATTTTTTACAGTTAAATGAAAAAAATTAAAATCCGATCAGATTGGGTCCAATAAAAATGTCACTGGGATTCATTATTATAGTCGGTCCAATTTCGTTCGGAATCATTTTTTAATTAAAATTTAAGAAGATGTTTTTCAAAAATAGCAGCAGTAGTAAATGTATGTATTGTCAATATTTCAATGATACGGACATTGATACATTTAAATGTCGGTACATTTAGAAGGGTATTTACAGCGGATATTTTTGTTCGCCAGCGGGCCATCGACCTAAGACCTTTCTCCTAAAAATAGCATTTTCACTGAAGTGGCAAATATAGTATGTTGGTAATTAAAGGGTTAAAGCTCCGAACTTTTTTCCCCGAACGATTCTCAGCCCGCTATATGTAATCTAAATTCAGCTACCGGAATGGCAACTTCCGGAACATTTTTTATATTTGTAGGTAAAAAAAGGGGTTAAAAAATGAGCTTTTTGCCTCTGCATCCTTCAACCTCTATTCTCTGGAGCAACGAGGTGGAAACTCTCCGAGTCCCTTGATTCTCGCTAATCCGCACCGAAACAACTTTCCCATGATCCGATTTCAAGTTACTCCTTAATTCGGCGTTTCTCTGTCGTTCGACGTCGCAAAGGAATTTGAAACTTTAACCCGCCACACGCTCGCGTATAATCTCACTTGCACGGTGTATCCTGCAGGAAATATCAAAGCTCGGGCTGATTATACTCCAGCGAATTTGTAATAAATTTAACTCTGAGCAAGCCCCGCTTGGGACGACGTTCGCTGGGTCGGTCGCGATTCGCATTAATCGATCTCGTTCGCTGTAACGAGGATAAATAATTCGATGAGCAGGCCGGCTTTGACGCGCGGGATTGCTTTTCATGCCCTGGAAGTTATCCCTGCAGCCGCCTCGACGGTCACCCACGCGAGCGTCAAATCGTTTCGACAGTAAAATTGAAAAAAAAAAATTGCGAAAATAAAAATAAACCAGACTGATAAGATGTCGATCGGCAACAAGCGCTAAATAATTTTACGTCCTGGGAAAAAGTCTCCGACGCAGTGGGACAAAACTGTTTCATGCTTTTCGCAAATTGATAAAATTTCGGTCGAAGAATTATAATTTTTTTGCAAAATTTTTATTTTACTCTTTATCGAGTATCGAGTCGAGTATGTTTATTGGTTTTTGCTAACACCAACCTGACGGCTCTTCGCGTAATTGACAAACACACGACGCTCCTCGTTTTCATCTGGTGTTAAAAAAGAAAAAAAAAATAGACAAAAATGGAAAATATGTAAAATAATACGTGATGCATCGCATCGTGGGTATTTTTTTCTTGATTTTATCGCACATCGGATATTTACAATTTTTCTTATACGCCAAACTGATAACTCCGCGTCAATGACAAACGCACGGTGCTCCTCGTTTTCCGTCGGGTGTTGAAAAAAATATAATAAACAAAGTTAAAAAAAAAACAAAAAAAAAATGGAAAACAACGCATGATGCATCGCATTTTTTGTCCCGCATTCTATAAGCGTTTAGCGTTTCCTATTGGATCGTTAAGCAGGTCAGCGCGAAGCGGGCAAAAAATATTACAATACCCCCGAGGATAAACTCTTCTCCCGCCTCGATGCTCCGCTCTCCCACTCGCTCACGTGGAAATTCAGTCTCGCTGTCGTGCCCTCGCTCATCGCCGAGTGTGCGAGAGGCAGAGAAACGGAGTTATGATTTCTCGAAACGTGAATCAGCGCGAAAAGCGCCTGGTCTGTACAACGATATAAAAAACTACAAAAATGCATCACTACCTTTTAGTACCTCGGGGAACGAGAGCGAAGCGCGCGGGAGTCACGTAGCAAACTGTTTCAAAGTTAAACCCTTTGCAAAAGTGATTTTTCATTCACTCTAGTAGGCTCGTCGTGTCACCGTCGCTTCATCGTCCCATCCCCGAATTTTCATTACTATTTTGTGACGTTTATCCAACAGGAAACTGAAAAACAAAATATTATACAATCTCGACAAAATCAAAATAAAATAAAATTACATTGAAAAATAAATCGTAGCCGATGCCAAAAATGGTAAAGTCATTTGTACGCTCCGCAGTTCGCTTTTGTGGAGTGCAGTTATTTTTCCATCGACTCTTATAAAATGTTCTACTTAAATAAAGAACACAAAAAACTGAACAGCTTCAATATGTTATATTCGGAGCCGTCGATGTTTTCACATGATCGGAAAACCGTGGTGGATTTTCGACCCAATTTTTCATTGCCTCCAGTAAAAAAATAAATAAAAAAAGTGACCTTTTTATTATATTTTTCTCGAAATCGGTGGATGTAGATGCAAAAAATCTTTTTTTTTTTGTATCGCCGTGTATCGGAAAGCAGTTATCCAGTAATCTCGTTGCCTCCATCGGTACGTGAGCGTGTACCGCTGTAGCGTCTGGAAAGCTGGCAAAGAGTAACGCCAGTAGTCGTCGCGACGATTAGTCAGCCGCGAGACTGGGAGGCGGTCCGCGCAGTAGTAACAGTCCGTTAAAGCGCCGTCGCTCCGATCCGGCCGCACTCCACCCCGCTCCGCGTCCGAGCAAAACTTTCCGTAACTTCGGACCGCACCCCCCCCCCCCCCCCCACCGACCGTCCTGTTTGCCACTTTCTTTCTCCCTCGTTCAGTTGATTCCGTTTCCGTGTACGCCGGGCTCTACGCTCTGGGACACACGCGACACACATCGGTAGCGCCAACATCGGCGCACCCATCATCACGTCGATCGGATTAAAGATTAATCGGGGAGTTGGTTGGAACACCGACAGCCAACATAGGCCACTACCACCGCGCCATATACGGAAAGGTTTTACGGTCCGAACCGAGTTGAGCTCGGAGTGTCGGAGAAAGATAGAGAATCGTTTTTATGACCGATATAATCGATTACCGTGGTAGGGATGGACGGGCGTTTCGTAGGGGTGGATTGGGGGCGAGTGTGGGGCGCCGCTTTCCTGGCTGCACAACTCTCGTTCGAGAGAATTTTCGTTGGAGAGATTTCCTCGGAACGAATGTACGAGCGTTACGGCACGCCGGGTACACCTGGGACAAGCCCCGGCGGCCCCCGGAGCAGCGTCGCCACCAGGAGTCTGGCCGGAGTACCAACGCCGGCCAGAGGACTTTGGCTATTTTCGTCTGATGGTCTCCCCGTGTGTTTCCCTCGGTCGCACCCCTCTTATACTCCCTTTAACTCATCCTCTCGATTCCGATCCATGAACCTGCTGCGACGCCGACGGCCACTGCAATTGCCAGCGGGCTGCCGGCTACGGCTAATGCTGTTGGTGTTACCCACACGTGCGCACACATGCGCCCACGCACACACTCCGGGGCTTGTTTGTGCGATAGGGGTTTGGACTGTACACACGCGTCTGACCAATTCCTGGCGTGGCCACTACCTATCTGCCGCACTCCAGCGGGTACGCGAGGTTGCGGAATATATATATATATATATATGTGCATATATATGTATACTTTGTGGTGTACAGTACGAAACCTCGCAAGGTAACGTGGGCTTTGTTCCTTTGGCAGAGGTATTCAACAGTAGTTGTCCGAAGAAAAGTCCGCCACGAGTGTTGATTAGAGTCAACGTCTGATAAGGATTGTAGTCGTACGACCGATTTCTTGCGAGTCTCGTGTCCGCGGTCGTTACGGATTATTAAGCAATTAATTTAACGAAATGCAAATCGAATTTTGACTCTTTCGTTGATTTTTTTATTTTTTTTATCGTTACAAGAAATATTTTTGCAACGTTATGTTGGAATAGGGCAGATCATTTTTTTGGAGAGGTAGCTGGAAACCGGTGTACCAACCCTATCCAGAAAACCCGAGAATTTTGCGTTGATGTTGTTCCGGGTGATTAAGCAATTCATTTAACCAATCGCGATTTTTTCGTTGATTTTTATTTTTTTAAGCGTTAAAAGAAATATTTTTGCATCATTATGTTGGAATACGGCAGATGATTTTTTTGGCCAGGTTGCTAGAAACCGGTGTATCTACCCTATCCAGAAAACTCGAGAATTTTAAGTTGGTTGTCACCCCCAGCCATCCCCGCCCCCCCGCCTTCGCCCAGTTGGTAACAAAAACTGTACCGAATGCCGTTTTGAGACCGCAGACCGCAGAGGAAAAAGAAAATTGTCTTTCCCTGCATCCGCCGATTCCCCAGGGAAAGACAATTTTCTTCCTCCTCGGCGGACTGCACAGTAGAAAAACTTTCCGCTTTTTACAACAACTTATCGTCCACAAACGTCCACACTTCTTTATTTGTTAATTTTCCCTTCGCACCATCCGCCTCCAGTTTTGCAAACAAAAGTACAAACTAAAATTGTTAATGACCCGTGAAATAAAAGGACAGGTTTTACGAAACCTTAACAATCGACTTTGTCACGTATTTAACGACATTAGTAACTCTTCGGTTTCCGATTTTAGCAAATTATTTTCTACTGTCAGCTTTCTCAAAACGCAGTCCCTATTTGTTATCGAGACGTTTAAAATCGTCCTGAAATCGATCCGACTCACCAGTCGAGAATAGCCGTGATAAAAATAGTTGCCACGGTAACGCGATTAAGCGAGCCTTTACTGTACGGCATGCAAACTCGATACCCCCCTCCACGTATTATCTACGTCCTGTCTGGTCTGGATGTATCTACCGCGTCGGGTATACTAATGCATGTTGTAACCTGTGGGTATTGGCTAGACTATGCTAGACCAGCCTCTACAGCTCCACTCTATCTATAGACACCAAATTCGGATATATCACATTCGGACATTGGAGCATAGTGCCCGAGAGAGAGAGACGGCGATAAAGACGGAAAGAGGATGAGGGAGACGGAGCGAGAT
This sequence comes from Ichneumon xanthorius, assembly GCA_917499995.1. Taxonomy (NCBI): domain Eukaryota; kingdom Metazoa; phylum Arthropoda; class Insecta; order Hymenoptera; family Ichneumonidae; genus Ichneumon; species Ichneumon xanthorius. Next base: position 5,391,564 of record OU824211.1, on the reverse strand, counting down.
TCCGATTTGGCCTACATTCCACTCGCAGGGATAAACGAGCCCGATGTATCGGAGAGCGGGGCAAAATGGGGCAACGGCGCAAAACGGTGTTTTTGGGCAAAACTAAATTTTCCAATCATTTTTGGATCGGCCAAGGTGGCAAAACTGGGCAGAAAAGCCTGATGTATCCGATAGGGCGAATTCGGACATCCAAAAATGATTGGAAAATGACGTTTTGCCCAAAAACCCCGTTTTGCCCCGTTGCCCCATTTTGCCCCGCTCTACCCTATATAGGCGCGTCTTCTCTATCGAGTCGACCAGCAGCCACGGGCCGATTCACAGATTCGTCCAGCGGCCGGTGGCGTGATTCGAGACGAACATCGGCCCTCCGACGCTCCCCGTCCAAAGGGATTTCCATCCGAGATACCCGGAGGGAGAGCCGGCCGCTGGCCCGGACCCTTATCGGGAATCTTCCATTCATCTTATTTCGATTGGACACAACACGGAAGCGCGGGACCGAGACCCGCCAAGGAACCCGAGCATTGATCCTTTGACGCAAACGAGGCGAGTAATGACACTCGGCGGCAACGCAACGGACAAAGGGCCAACGAGCGTGAAGAATAGCCAATAAAGAGAAAGCGAACCGAGGCCCCTTCTCCGTCGCGACGGCCCTCCGACTATAATGGCAGAGATAGGGAGATACAGCGACGGGAGACTCTCTCTGATGTCGTTGATGATGACAGCAGCCTGACTTTCCTATCCTCATTATCGCACCGTCGTGCTTATATATATATATATATATTTTTTTTTTCCTACCTGCCGTTTCGCATTATGCTTCGTTTCCCTCCGTCTCATTCATCGCTCTCGTCTCTCTCTCATCGTATTATCCGACCTCCTTCCGCGCGCCCCCGAGCAACGGGGTGAGCTGCGTATTACGAACTCTCGTGGCTCATCGGAAGCGCGCACGGCGGGGCGGCTTCATAAATTCCGCGCACCCCGCGCGCTGAAATGAAGAGGAAATTGCCTCGACGTAATTACCGTACGCGACGACTACTATGGCTATAAGTCGTACGAGGATTTACGATCGAACGGCGCTAGATGGTTCCTACTAGCTATGCATGTGTGTGTATATGCATGTGTGTATACATGTGTATGTCTATATATATTGATGCACGTGTAGACGGAGAGAATAGGGGGTGTCTTTTTTTCCGTCGGCTAACCGCTCTTTCCTCGAGTCTATTAGGAAGTTTTTATGGGGAAAAAAAAATTCCGTCTCGCTCCTCGGGAGAACGTCGTCGTGACCTCGGCCCGAATCCCCGAAGGAGATAAAGAAAGGAGCACCCTGCGAGGGGCGGGATGATCGGGGCGAGCCGAGGTGTGCGCTCAACCACACGTTATACTGTACTGGCAGTCTCGTAATTTTCCGCGGCGAGTCGGTTCACCCCTCGAGGGGTTTTGCGCTCCGACTCCGGCTGCACCCTCGCGCTTAGATGCGCCGTTTACCAAAATTGAACGAGTGGCGCGTGACGCGAATAAGAAACTTTGTTTGAACTGCGATAAAACAAAAATGAATAATAAAAAAAAAAGATCGAGGATGAACAAAGATCGAGGCTTCGGTATAATGTGCACGCATTATCGGGGATTAGGGGTCGTAACCCCTAAATCCATAAATATATTCATAAATATCCTATGTTCATAAATATCGGATGCTCTTTTTTCGTACGAACGGATACTGTATTATTCAAGATTCACGGAAGCATGATCGTTAAAGTATCGTGAGATTTATATAGGCAATGATCATTCTCGCCTTATGCCCCGTTGAAACCCGGTCTGTAATATCCAATATCGATCATACCTTCAGATAATAATAATAATAATATTAATAATAATAATACACTGAAAAAAAAATATCATTGATTCAAGAACAGTGACACTTGCGGGCTGCCATGGAAATACGCTGTTATTTCAAGTCCATTTTGCTTGCCATAACGACACATCATAATTAAACTATTACATATCTTCTCATAAATTTCATGACATTGGTTCATTTTCATATACAATTGTTAGAATGAAAATAATAATTACACCGACTATATATATATCAATGGCAGCCCGCAAGTGTCACTGTTCTTGAATCAATGATATTTTTTTTCAGTGTAATAAATAAATAAATAAATAAATAAATAAATAAATAAATAAATAAATAAATAAATAAGTAAATAAGTAAATAAGTAAATAAATAAATAAATAAAAAGGTTCGAAGCAAAGTTCCTCGGTTAAAGATCGAGTTACCCCGAGCTCATCCCCGGAACATCATTTACGATCTTCCGAACAATCGTTGCCGCGTTATCTCTCTCCGCAACGGCAATACGATCTGCGCGGCTTCGCCGGTTGATCTCGGGACGCGGAAAGGCAGCTGTACAGCGGATCGGGAATGAGAGAAGAAGCGAGATTGGGATAAGAGCGAGGGGGAAAAAAGGTGGAAGAAGGAGAGAGATAAAAGTTCGCGAATTCTTTCGGTCGATTGATTCGATTCCGTGAAATCCTGCAGCGGGTTTGAGTAGCGGCCGGGAGGACGATAAGGACTCCGAAATAGAAAGGGATCGTCGCCGAAAGCGGAGGCAAGGACGCAATGTCTTGGTGGGACGCGAGGCTGCCAAGGGTCGGTGTTGGTGTTTGCGACACAGTTCCATACACCGACCAGTCGGGTGCCTCCCCACCGCCGCTGGTCTATTCCGAAGGGAGTGCTTTCTCATTCCGGCAGGACACTTTTTGCGAAGAATCCTCTGCGGCGATCCGTTTCGAAGATGCGCGCTCGCTCGCAACATCGGAACGCTTGTCTACTCCATCCTCCGACCTCCCCTCGAATCTGGCCCCGCGAGAAAGCTTCCTTTCTCTCTACCTACTGGCACCGGCATTCCAGCTTAAATAACAACAACGAAGACTTACAAAAAAAAAAAGTATAAGCGTCTGGCAAAGAATCCGAAACAGTTGCGCTCTTCCGATCCCCCGACGATTTCCCCCACACTCGAATCCACCGTCGGAGCATCGGCAAAAAAAAAACCCAAAAAATTGACATCTTTACCTTTTTCAATGCCATTTCACACACGAGCTGTGCATTACGAACCTCGTCTAAAGACGACGCTCACTTCGCTGTCCGTCTTTCCACTTGTCTCTCTGTCCTTTCGCTCACTGCTGCATCACGAGTGAATGAAAAGAAGGGTACAAAAAGAGGGAAGAAAAAAAAGTTGCAAAAAAAAACACTGTAGAAGGGGTTGAGAGTTGCAAGGGAGGGGGGGGGGGGGGTAGGAACTCGGTCGGGAAGCTCTCGGAAAGCGGCCTCGAGAGCGAGGCTGAGCGGGGACAGAGCGAGGGGGGGGGAGAGGGAGAGGGAGAGACCGAGGGAGCTTTACATTCTCTCGACGCCAATGGAATTTACGAGACTCCGCTGGCTCGGCAGCAGCCGGCAGCGAGTTGCAAGCACGACGAGCCGAGAGGACGAAGCTCGCTGAGGCATGGAGAACAAGAGCAACAGAGGGTGGGAGGGAGAGGGCAAGAGGAAGAGATGGAGAGAGAGCGAGAGACGGCGAGGGCGAAGAGGTAAGGCGGCGTTTCGCGTCGTCGTGTATATCCCACAAACGCGAAAGCTCGTTCGAAACACCCGCCTCGTGGAAGCTCCACGGGCTGTTGTACGCCTTCGCGCGTATACGCTGCCGGGCAGAGCGTCTCCCCGTAACCTATCTCTCCGAGAAATACGCATACAAGGGTGTACACACGACGTACGATATAGGTAACGTAAACCGTCGTACACGGCCAGTTCCATATGTATTAAAGTCTGGAGATACAGCGGTGCGCTCCGCCACTCCACACACGCGCCCCCGGAGAGTCACGACAAATATTTAGTCTATGTTCGCCTGTTTCGCGTCATGTTCGGCCGAAATATAGGCGAGACCGGGGAGAAAAGTAACAAAAATCCTTCTTAATTTTTTTACCAACAAACCCGAGAGTCTAACGCTTCGGCATCCAATGGTGTACCATTAACCGACGCTTAGGTATTTAGTTACAAAATTGCAAACAGAAATATGCACGGAATTGCGAACACCGCCCCATTAAACACAGGCGAAATTGGGTAAAAATTTGGGCCGTGGTGGGGTCAATTGTAACGGGTAGTGGGGTCGTTTGTAACATCCTCCTGCATCAACGAAATCCTACGCTGATCGCTATTAACAAATAGAACGGGGGTGAGTTATCACGGAAAAATTTAAATTTAAATTTAAAAAATTTGAAAAATTATTTGCCGGCTAAGCGGTTTTAGCCGGATAAGCCATTTTAGCTGGCCTAACTATACAGCCCTACTGTAAATGTTATAGTCTACAATTGGTTGGTTATAAATTATAAGTGTATAAATTATCGCTGATTGCTTAGAATGTAAGAATAAAATAAATAAAATATATTGGTATTGGTATTGGTATTGGTAGAAATTAATTATTGCTGGTAACCGACAGCGGTGGATGCGCGGTTGGCGCACGGCTCTGGTGGTCTCCCAAGTCAAGCACAATCGTTCGCGGTCAGTGCTTGGATGGGTGACCACTTAGTCGTGCGCTAGCTGGCGCATCGACCGGTGAGCGGGAGGCGCTTTCTTCTGAAACTTAGGTGTTTCTGCACTTTACTCAAGTGCAGAAATACCGGAGGATCAATAGAATATCGCCAGCTGTACCGACATGGGTTTTCCGCAGTTTCCCTGTGTCCTCGGCGAATGCGGTACAGTTAGGGGAAGTAAGTCGGCTGCGGACGCACGGAATTAGAGTAGATTAGCGAAGTGCAGCTAGGAAAGTGTTAGAATAGGTTCACGGTTAGGCTAGGGGGGGGGGGGGCAACATGGCAAAACGGGGTTTTTGGGCAAAACTAAATTTTCCAATCATTTTTGGATCGGACAAGGTGGCAAAACTGGGCAGAAAAGCCTGATGTATCCGATAGGGCGAATTCGGGCATCCAAAAATTATTGGAAAATGACGTTTTGCCCCGTTGCCCCATTTTGCCCCGCTCTACCCTACATCGGGTTACCTCTACGCTGCCGGGCAGAGCGTCTCCCCGTAACCTATCTCTCCGAGAAATACGCATACAAGGGTGTACACATGACGTACGATATAGGTAACGTAAACCGTTGTACACGGCCAGTTCCATATGTATTAAAGTCTGGAGATACAGCCGTGCGCGCCGCCACTCCACACACGCGCCCCCGGCGAGTCACGACAAATATTTAGCCTATGTTCGCCTGTTTCGCGTCATGTTCGGCCGAAATATATGATACGACGGCGAGCGCGGGATAAAAACCTCGACGAAAGACCGCGAGAGAGAAAAAAAAGGGAACAAGCGGGATGAATTTCTTGTTTTTGTGACCGAATGAACAGGCGATATTCAATCGGCATCGGTACGGCGATATTGATATTCCGAGGGCGCGGTGCCATGTGTTCATACATCGGGTTACCTCTCTTCTTCCATATTTTTTTTTTTGCTCTTTCCGTTATTCCACCGTGCAATCCGCGCGCTCGATCGAGCGAGCTTTGCGGTGGTTAAAAATCAAATATATGAGAAATAGGGACGTACGATGAAAGAGAATAAAATCAATGAGCGTGGACCGCTACAATCGAGGGATGAATATGAATCGATTGGAGTATAGGGGTATCCCGATAGGACGGCTGCCGGCTGCTCCTGTTGCTGATTGTGTTGTCGCTGGGGGCTCGGATTGGCTGTGCGCGATATTCCGAGCGTACGACAGAAACAGAGCCCGTTGCATATGTGCCATGTACGTTCAACGTATGCACATACACGTGTACTTTAGGTCGCTGTTGCCGTAGGCTTTCTTTCGCCCGCTCTGCATCCCCGGTCCTGGGGACACACGGCAAAGCTCCAATCTCGTTACGTCCGTCGAAAGCTCCGAACTCCCCCCGCCAACCCTTTCCGACGGGAACACACGGCAACACACACCGGGCCGTGTATCGCTTTAGCGAGGCCAGGGTAAACACGCGAATTCGTTTTGTATCGAGATATTGGTATCCGCTCTGTATCGCGGATGGCGGGGCAAAGTGGTCTATTTTTTAATACATTTTTTCGCGGTAGATAAAAAAATGTACCCACAGACCCACCCCCGAATGCAGCAGACCGGGCCGTATTGCCCCGGCGTTCGATCTCGCCCTGCTCGCTCTCGCAGACATGACATCCATAGGTGGAGATATGGATTTGGTGCGCATGTAAATAGAAACGCGCAGGCGGAGGGTCTATAGTCATGCACAATCGGGTATGGCGTATTCCGTGTCCTGTATCTATGGTCTGCAGTCGTATGGGCGTAAGGGTTACGTATGTGGGGGACTTCACGCCCTTGTGGAACTGAGCTTTCGATATATGCGGTGTGGGCGGATCGGAAATCCCTCACGAGTTCTGGGACCACGTGTGTACATACATATATCGTGCGGTATATCGCCTGTGTTCCTGGTAACCAGCATGCGCGTTTGCTTGTATTGCAGCCACAAGTGCGTCTCGCGGTGCGTAATGGGTGGGCGGTCGTGGGTGGGTGAATAGGTGAATTGGGTCACTCGAAGAAAGGGAGACTCGGTGGATGTTCCTCGAATTCGGATGACCAAGGCTTTTCGGTAATGTCACGTGAACTGAGGGCAAATGAGGGGTGGTTGGGGAATCGTCCAGTTGTGTAAATGGTTGAAGCTTGGGAAAATAGAGTTTGATGGGCTGTAATGTCGTCAAACGTCCATCAAGTATAGTTTGGGCAATCTAGCGTCAATCTAGTATCGTTTGGGCAATCTTGCGTCAATCTAGTATAGTTTGGGCAATCTAGCGTCAATCGAGTAGAGTTTAGGCAATCTAGTGTCAATATGTAACACATGTGTGTTTAACCCTTTAAGGCTCTGTAGTACGCTTCTACCACCTCTAAATGTTCAGAATACCTCAAACGGCTCGATGGATCGTCTCGATTGATTTTTGCAAAATTTTCCTAGGATCGACGTTTATCGCGGTGAATTTTGCTCGAATTCGGATGACCGCGGCTTTTCGGGAATGTCACTTGAACTGACGGCGAGTGACGGGTGGTTAGGGAATTGTCCAGTTGTGCCAATCGTTCGAGCTTGGCAAAACAGAGTTGGATGGGCTGTAATGTTGTCGACAGTCCATCAAGTATAGTTTGGGTAATGCAGCCTTAATCGAGTAGAGTTTGGGGAAAACAGCGTTAATATAGTCTCAATATATAGCATAAGTGTATCAAATTATGCTACATATATGTATATATGTATCAACGCACAACCTCTTCCTGCGCACATTGATGAATGCGTAACTACTCTCGTAGCAATTTACATCATGTAATTGCCATTTCTGAAACTTGGCTGAATGAATCTATCTCCGATAACTTAGTTTCACTCGACTATTGTCATATTCGTGAATGCATTACGTACTCTGTGCACTACTCGGTGCTCAAACTTTCCGTCGCTTCGCTATATGTACCATTTACTTGCATCGCTTGGTCCTCAAGAGAATTTATCCCCAGACTCAATAAACCATCTATCCATCTATGTAATGTTCTGTTTACCACACACGGCTCGATCTAGTGTCAATATGTAACACAAGTGTGTTTAACGGTAAAGACTCTGTAGTACGCTTCTACCACCTCATTAATGTTCCGTATACCTTAAAACTCAGAAAAAAAAATTATTTGACGGCCACCGTTTATTTGGTTTAAGTAAAATATTTATTTGATTTAAATAAATATTTCTTTACATTAAGTAAATAGTTACTGAAATCAAATAAATATTTATTTAAATCAAATAAATATTTATTCAAATCAAATAAATATTTTACTTAAACCAAATAAACGGTGGCCGTCAAATAAATTTTTTTTTATGGGTGAAACGGCTCGACGGATCGTCTGGATTGATTTTTGCAACATCTTCGTAGGGTCGACACTTATCTCGGTGGGTTTTGCAAGAATTCGAATGATCGCGGCTTTTCGCGAATGTCACGTGAACTGACGGTAAATGAGGGGTCGGTGGGGAATTGTTCAGTTGTTCCAATAATCCGTCAAGTTTAATTCCAACCTTCGTTCCACAGTTATACCTTAGATTCCGCTCGGTAAAGCCGTTGCATGCATGCGACACCATGTCTCAAAGGGCTGAAGCAGCTGTGTCCATACATAAAGAATTCGTTGGTCGATCATTGGTCCGCAGAGCATCGTCAAAGCCGATACTTCACGTGCTGCGGTCAAGCTCGAACTTTCGTCGAATCGAATGGTCTTTCAACCCTCCGTGAGGTTGCCAAGTAAATAGAGTTGCTCGAGGAAGATTGAGCAAAGTAGAATAAGGCAAGGCGAACAAGATTCACGACCACCGGTCAAAGAAAGTAAGGAGCGGCGGCAGAGACGGAGGGATCCGCGTGCGGTGACTTTAACTACCGAGACGAGACGAGAAGCATCTTAGTGGAATAACCTCGGACGTTTGTGGCTCTTGGCCCGAATACGTTCCGAACTACTCCAACCGGGACGTGACGCAGAAAGTAACGTAATTGACGATGGGAACTTTTACCGAGAAACTATTTTTGCTATCGTTATTATCATTTCGAAATCTTCGGATTTGTTAACCAACTTTCCATGAGCAAAGAAAAAGTAAGAAATTATGATACACAAATCCGGAGAGCGTGGTTAAGGTAGTAATTTCGCGAAGGTAATCCAAAGTCATGTGCATAAACTTTTGACATGTAATTTAACTATAAAATTTTACTTGCACAAAATCTCGAAGGCTTCTACCGACAATTTGAATGAATAATTAGATCTTGATAATCGGTCTTTTTACATGGCGCTTACGGGAGAGCTGGCGAAATTGATCTTCAAATCGAGAATTAACATACTTAGATCAAAGATAGAGAAAAAATATAAAGTACTGCGGACTCGCGAATCAATCAGGAATTTATGCGCAACAAAAAAAAGAGAAGTCACCGGACTAACGTTCAATAGAACTGCGATCAAAGTGCACTGTTTCAGGCTAAATGACGTTTCCCAACCTAATTGTCGTAAAAACGGAGTCAAATCCATACTAAACAAATAATCTGCTTAGGGTAAAAGTGGTGAATATGGCCCACCTCGATTAACACGTAAATTAATCATATATGGACCGGTCCATATTCCCCACTTTTACCCTAAAAATAATCGCTTCAATCTAATAGCGAACATTTTCAAATACACTCTATTATTTTTTATAATATTATTGATGCAGACAAAGTACTACGTATAATTAATTATTTATGTAATACAGACGCTGATATCCATGACTCCGGCATACCGGCATAGACGACTCAAAAAAAAAAAAAAAAAAACTAAAGTATAACTAAAAGAAAGTGAAAAGAATCTCGGCTGACCGTGTGCGGGAGGCATATAATAGATTGATTATATTTGCTCCTTTCCCGAGCCAGCGGGCTCGGGACGTTATTTATAGTGCGCGATATATCTATCCCGATAGCGAGGAAAAGTCCATGTACGTACAGTGATACCGTCGTGGTATCGCTGTACATACACAGCAGTGTCCTATATACGATATGCACACGTTCCGCTGGTATACATAGGGTCCGATCGATTACCCACTCACTATAGCCAGCTCCGTGGCTTCCAGTTTCGCCGAAAGCGTTCGCCACGTTCGTCTTGCTTTCCCGCGCGCGCGGAGCCTAGCGTTTCTGCGAGCCCGGCAGCAGGCACAGCCACAGGGAAAGTGGATTACCGCGGGCAGATCCTAGGGATCCGTTTCGTTCTCTCGCCAATTGGCCGGAAATTCTCTCTAACCACCCTGTGGCGGTAGATCGCGAGGCCTCCTATGCTCATTCTCCCCCGACCGCCCCCCTATACCTCTCCAACCTTCTCCGCCCCCTCGCAACGCCTTCTCCGACCTCCTGGATATTCGTGTCGGATTTCGCGAGGGCGATAACGCTCGTTCGCGAGTACAGACGATTCTGGAGATATCTACTCTTCGACTATCTACTCACACATACGTGTACACACATAGATGTGTGTAGGGGAGACCGGGGCAAAATGGCACAGCGGGGCGAAACGGGACAGCGTGGGCAAAACTCAGTTTTCCAATGATCTTTGGATGCCCCATTTTGTCCCAACGATACTTCCGGATTTTCAAACCCGTTTTGCCCCACGTACCACCATCGCCACCATCCAAAAGTTATTGGAGAATTGAGTTTTGTCACATTATCCCGTTTTGCCCCGGTGTACCATTTTGCCCCGCGCTCCCCTATACGGTAAAATCTCTCAGTCTCTGGCGCCCTCGAAAATCTATCGCGTTCTCCTGTTCCGGGTCTCTCCACCCTTCCCAAAGGAGAAAGCGATAGGGGGTGGGGGAATCTGGACGGGAAGCGCAACGCCCGGGGCATGTTTGGGTTAGCGAGGCTTTCGCTAACTTTTCGCGGGAGCTTCGGGAGCTTCGGCAGCTGGCGTGCATCAAACGGGACTCTAATGAGCGAAGACAAATTTCGATGTAACGGGAAGAGACTGAGTCGGAAGGAATCGGCGATCTCGCGCTCGGTAAAAAAAAAGGTTGGTCGCGGGAAAGTGGCTCAAAAACTAAAGGGACGGAAAGCCAATGAGCCGGAGAGAAGCGCAATTTCTCTTCCAAAGAGCGTCGAGGGCCGAAGCTCCTGGCACGCCGAAAAAGAGAAATACACGAGGGGCGAAGAAGCCAACGACTTGGAGATTCCCGGGGAGTCACGGAACCCGTTCCGACCGAAGATTCCAATGTTTTTGGACAGTCGAACGCCCCTTCGATTTCGAGCACGTGCTCGACTGCCTTTCACCCCCCCCCCCCCTCTTTCGGGGGTTGATGGAGGACTCCGACTTGGCGACGCGTACCCAATTTTTTTTTGCCTCACCGTTCATCCCTTTTTGCCCGTCCTGCTGAGACAATGCCTCGGCCTTTTTTTTATCTCCGACTCCTCCATCAGCCGACCATCAGAAACGTCGAACCCGCGTCGAAACCTCTTCGCTTCGGCGCGTTGCCGGTAATTTATACACGACTAGCTTGAAAAAAAAATAAAAAATCTTTATGCATACAAAATATATTGACGCGTCCGATTAATATTTAACGAAGCGAAACAACGTGACGTACTATTTATGCGGAGCAAAATAAGACCCAAGGGTAGTAAAGCGGCGCAAGAAGATTTAGCACCGCAAAGCTGCGTTACACGCGTTTATGCCAGCTCCCTGCCAGGACCGAGCAGCGAAGGGGCAGAGTTTTCGGGCTGGGTAATGAAATCACCGAATTCATTATGATTATTCCGGATTATGATGTTGTTGGCTCGGGCGACCCTTCTTCGGTGGTTGCGCTCGCGAAAGCACCCGCGAGAGGGTCGACGAGGTTGTTTTCGGGGCGGGGGGGGGGGGGGGGGGGGGGGTGAATTCGCGCCCTTTTCTCTTCCTCGCGCCTTCGTTGACGGGCGGCGCGCGGTATTTATTCATGTGCCGAAAAAAAAGAGACAAAGCCGAACGAAACATTGGGGCCGCGAAGAAGGGTGGCGCGGGTTTGGCGAGATTAAATGACAGGCTTTAAGGAACCCCTTTTGCGGGTGCGGCGAAAAGCCTGCTAGTCTGTCTGCTCGCCTGGCAACCTCCTCTCCACCCGCAAAGAAAAAACAACGAAATCTACGGTCATAAGAGCGGAGCTGAAAAAAAAATGGACATTTTGTTTGCCGTACGAATTATTGTGATGGAAGTGTGCGGCGCAAACGACGGGGGATTTCGCGCCGGCGACGACTGCGGCCCCTCGCAGCGGGTTCGTAATTGCGCATGGTATAACGAGCCCGCATACCGCTGATGCATGCGGTAGATCCTGGCGTTCTATCGTATTCCACTTCGCGCGACCCTCCGACTAATGTACGCGCTGCACTAATCCATACGTCGTGCACAAGGACCTCGCACACATGCTGGATTTCCGCACAGCGCAGCTGAGCCCGGAGTTCATGCTCGGCCGAAGCGCAGTTGTAAAACTGTGCGAATCCGAGCCAAGGCGGACGGGGGCAATGCGGGTCGCTTAGCGGAAAATTCGCAACGGCGGGCTGGGGGAAACTTTTAGTCCGGAGTCAACGTGAAACTTGATCTTTCTATAGTGGAAGGGCCGGGAGTCGATTCGGAGTCAATGTTTGCCGATACTTATAAACGAATCTGCGGGCAAAGATGCAGTCCGGGAAAACATTTTTATTCTCATTTTTGTTTGAGTGAATTGAAAAAAGGTGCAATGTAATTTGCAGATCGTTTCAAGATTTATTATAATTCAAAATCCCATAAAATTTAAACTGTCAGATCAATTTTCGACAAATTGAATGCCAAACGTAGTACATTGTCACTCCATTCCCATATCAAATTTAAGCTCGATACCTCCATGTTTACTTAAATCAGAAGGTTTTTTGTAATTTTTTTACTAAATTAAAATCCCATAAAAGCTGACCAATTAGATATATTTTCACCAAATTCTATACCAAAGGTCTTTGATCAAAATATTATATTCACATGTAGTTTTAGGACGGTAGCTCAAAGTTACACAAATTAAAGATACCACACACCAATTTTTTTTTAATCTCGTAAAATTTCCAATTTGGCCTCAACCTTCATAAAAATCTAATTTAAAATCTCCATTTTTTTTTTCGGGAACAGCTTCCTCTATGAACAGCAAAATTATATATAATTTATTTATACCCAGATTTACATTTATATTTATTTTTCATGGCGTTCGCAACTTTTACCTTCTATATTCATATAGATATATATATATATATCTAGAGTAGATTTGAAGATAAAATAATGTAATAAATTTCTTCCATTAATACAGAAACTTTGCATTTATGTAATAAGCCCGACCCGTATTACCCCCCGAGTCTCCGTCATGCCTGTCGCACCTACGACACGCGTGCAAACGACGTGCACCCACCCTCACACACGGGCCGTACGAGCGCGTTGGAAAACCTCTTTGCATTCGAGCTCTCAGGAACATAATTGGGACAGCCTTTGGGATTTCAATTTCACTCGGCAGTATACTCGGTACGTAGCCGACATCACGTACGTAGGGGGTGGGGGGTACGCGGAACGTCTCTACGCCGTTTGCACTTCTATTTTGTTTCTAGTTTGCATCCCTAAGTACCCACCAGGTAGATATCTCGCGACGCCCGGCGCGCGAGCGAGAGAGCCTCGCTTGCATTCTCGTTTGCTCACCGGTAGCTCGCGCTTGCGCTACGGTTTACACGTGCTTTCGCATAAATTTACACCGCGAAAGCTTCGCGAACAAGAGTATGAGTATACAATGCGTTAACTTTATAGGATACTTCCATATACATACATACATACAGAAACCATACACACACACGGTTATACGGTAAATGTAATATTATAATGTACCGTTGAAATTTTGAACGAGCCCACGCGTGAAATTACCACGCGTCTTGCATTTTGTGTCGCCCCCGCGGCTTTTACCGTGCCGCAAGGAAAATCACTATGCGCCTTCCCCGTCCCGGCGAGTTTATTGTCTGGGACGTAACAACTGGCACTTTCGCGGAGAGGAGACAAGAGGGATGCTCCGCCGGAGCTTTATCAAACGCCGCACGGTGCAGCCGAACGATAAAATCCTTCGGAGGAGTTACTGCGAGAATTTCTCAAAGTTTCAGCCTCTTGCGGACGACTCTTGAGCAAGTTTTCGGAGGGTGCGCGAACGCGCACGATCGACCATGCCGGGGTAATAACGCTCCGGAGGCGGCGATGAGGAAGGGTTTCTTCCTGTCGGAGGTTGGGAATTACTTTATGTCTACAATTGATTCTGATTACGGTCGATGAAGAAGCCCCGGTGTACAGGTGCTCGTTCGGACAACAATTTACTGTCGGCGTATCGTGCACAACAACTCGCAGTTGTGCACCGTAATGGCAGAGGTCGCGCGCATAAGTAAGGCTCCGCTAATGTTTCCAGGTAATTCCCGACTGAGCCACCGCACCGCCGTCTTACACAACGGTGTTGAGTATTATGCAAATATATATATCGCGTAAATACGTAAGTAAGTACGAGGGACTGAAATTAGTTTCCACGATGGTTCCGCGGTGTTACAAGCTTTTCTTCTTTTGCAGATCATTAGGGACCATTACTCGCGTTACATTCGAGCAATACTTTTCTTTTCTTCGTGAGATCGATTCGTCGGCGTGCGGAAGTGAGGTCTCTCACGAACGAGCCGCAATTGCGAAAATCCGAGAATTTCCGTCAGTCGCTGGCCGGATCTCCGGACGCGAAGCTGACTCGGTCGGTAACGGAAACTTTAAGCCATTTTATTCAAAGATTCTTCGATACTGCACACACAGAAAAAAAATTTATTTGACGGACACCGTTTATTTGGTTTGAGTAAAATATTTATTTGATTAAAATAAATATTTATTTCATTTAAGTAACTATTTACTTAATTTAAATAAATATTTATTCAAATCAAATAAATATTTTACTTAAACCAAGTAAACGGTGACCGTCAAATAAATTTTTTTTTTCTGGGTGCAGTTATTGGCAACTTCGTTTAACAGTCGGAGCGAACGCTGATAGATTTGCCTTTCTGAAACAAATTACAGTTCTCGTTACCGACTGAGCCACACAATAAAAAAAGTTTGTACTTTCTACAACTTATTGTCCACAAACATTCACAATTTTTTATTTTTATAATTTTCCGACAGGCGCCATCTGTCCTAGTTTTGAAAATGTTTGATGACACGGTAAATAAAAGGGCAGGCTTGAACATTTAACCCTGAACAAACGAGTTCGTTACTTATTCAACATAATCATTTTTACGAAATCTCGTATTTCGATTTTACGAAATTATTTTTTACTCCGCACCCTCAGGTGAGATGAGGTTTCGCATCGCCTTAAACAAGACTCTCCATAATATGTACGATTCTCGGTGCAGTCGTCTTTTCTCAACGATCGCTCCTCCAGCCCATCGAAACATCACCCATTGCCAAACCACCTTTCCATACACTAAAAAAAAAAGATCATTGATTCAAAAACAGTGAAACTTGCGGGCTGCCATTGACATATGTAATCAGTGTAATTATTATTTTCATTCTAACAATTATATATAAAAGTGAACCAATGTCTATGAAATTTATGAGAAGATACACTGAAAAAAAAATTCGCTTGCGGGCTGCCAAAGAAAAAAAATGTTTCAATTCTTACAATTCCACACGATATTGAAACAATGACGGCAAAACTGTCAAGGTGACAGGTTATCGTTTCAATCCGGTATAAAATTGTACAAATTGAAAGCAGAATTGAAACAACATTGTGTGTTCTTTGGCAGTCCGCAAGCAAATTTTACTTGAATCAATGATATTTTTTTTTCTGTGTATGTAACAGTTTCATTATCATGCGTCGTTATCTCAAGCAAAATAGACTTGAAATACCACAAGTGTCACTGTTCTTGAATCAATGATATTTTTTTCCAGCGTAATAACAGTGCGATACCGATTGCCCAGCTTTCCACAATCCGCCCAAGAAATTTATTGCCGCGAAATTTTCTTAGCCCGGACTTTTAAACAATTAATTCGATGATCAAGTAATCGTTCGTGTAATCGAACCGCAGCAACGTCGGCACGAGAAGAAGTATCAGCAGCGGCACGAGGCGAGAGGACGAGGGGTCGGTCGGGGGCGCCAAAGCCCACGGGAGGGTGGCTGAGCATGCGACGTGTCCGAATAGGTGGGGCGGGTGAGACGCGCGGAAGTGTAGGGCAGCGGGGTAAAGGGGACGCTTGAAAAAGTGGCGTAACAAGAGCATCGCGTGTTCGTGCCCCATTAATCGTCGCTACCGGTCCGTCCGTCGTTCTTGGTCCCTGGCTGCCGCTATCCGAAGGCCCCGCTCCGCAAGGAACCCTCGAATCACTGTCACCGGGGGTTAACGCGACTGAGCGCCGAGGATTTTCGTAAGTGTCAATGTCAGACGGCAGCCTCAGCCTCGGGACTCACTCTGGCAACGACCTTTCCGCCCCCCCCCCCCCCCCCTCCCCTATAGGATCGTCGTCCAACGTCGTTACCACTCGGCTATATGTATAATTTCCATCCCGCAAACTCGCAGTCGCACGTTCCGCATTATACATCCGGCTAGGGTCTAATTATGACGAAAAGTTCCGCGAGCGAACGGGAGAAAAAGCCGGCCCGCGTGCGGGTCGCGGAGAACCCAGATTTATCGCGCAATGCCGGAGGAGGAAAAGTTTGATTGCCCAACGGTATTCCTCCGGCAGTGGAGCGAACGATTTTTTTTTACCATTTTTTTTTAAATTTCTCTCTTTTTTTTTTGCTTCAACTCCTCTCTACTTTTGCTCATCCATTTCCTTTGCCTCGCCTCGCCGTCGGTTGGAGTTCCTCCGACCAGCCATCGCGTTCGGTAACCTTTTGCTTTTGCGGGATCTCCATCGCCTCCTGTTCGTCCCTTCGGTATACTCGTAATCGTACTAGCCCTTTCGACCTTTCGTTTTACGGCCACGCGGCGGTAAAGCCGATGACGGCAATGGCGCCCTCAATCCGGGGACTCGCTTTGAGCGAGGCCACGATCGCGCAACGGGAGGATCCCTTAACGTCCGCCGATCCGACAATTAAACGAATTTATTTGAAGCCTCTAATTCCCCCCTGGAAAATGTAAATCCGGGCTGGAAAAGCGAAACGTTAAATATCCAACGGTACGGAAATGAAAATCCAAATTGGGACGTGACCGGATAGCTTTTTTTACAATCGCCATCGATCCCGCGTTCACGGCGGACCGGTTCAGGTGTAGCTTTGAATGGCGATTGAAAGAAAAGCGCAAAAGAAAGATGGAGGAACGATGGGAGGGGGCGGAAGTTCAAAGCATACTTTTGCCACGGGAGCCATCGCCGATCGTCACGTGGGGTGTAATTAGTTCTTTGTCATCGGTTGGTTACGGCGAAAGCCCGGGGACGAAGAGGACGAAGAAGTCGGATGAGAAGAGATAAAGAAGCGGATCGGGGGGAGGAAGACGGGGAAGAGACCCCGTAGAATTCTTGAGACGTTCGAAACAATTGATCCTTTCAGAGTATAAGGTGGTCCCCGAGGACCCGCCACGACGGGGCTGGACGGCCAGCAGATTCTACCGGGGAACCCTGACTGTCCTCTTCTTTCCTCCTCACTGTCTCATCCTGTCCTCGCTCACCCCAGTTTGTGTGTATGTGTGACTACGGCAAATATATGTGTATACATATATATATGTGTATAATATATATATATATATATATATATATCGACGTTAGAGTGGAGGAGCTGTGAGAGCGGAGAGGTCTTCCGCTCCTGGGTGTGGGAACCACCGGGACGATAATACGGACGATGAAGTGGATAATGCTCGGGGAAGATGGAGAGACAGTGGAGTACAGGGAGAGCAAGAGGAAAAGCGAGAGATAGTCGCGGTGGTGGATAATGGGAAGATCATTATTTCCAGGAACAAAGTCGTCGTCGACGTCGTTCCAGTAGTCGGGGGGGTGTCCTCTCGCTCTTCTCGGTCGCCTCCCGAGCGCCCACACCAGCCTTAATTAACATTTGGCCAAATCGCGAAGGTATATCCAACCGATTATCTCCCGCGTGGATACGAGCCGGATCCTCGTCCTTCGTCATATATTCAACCTTAACGTTCGCTATTTCAACCTTCGGCTGCGGACCGATTTTCTTTGAAAATCTTCCTTATCTTCAACCCTTTAATATTAACATATACGGGAAATTCTATAATCAATTTTATAATTTTATAATTTTATAATTTTATAATTTTATAATTTTATAATTTTATAATTTTATAATTTTCTAATTTTCTAATTTTCTAATTTTATAATTTTATAATTTTATAATTTTATAATTTTATAATTTTATAATTTTATAATTTTATAATTTTATAATTTTATAATTTTATAATTTTATAATTTTATAATTTTATAATTTTATAATTTTATAATTTTATAATTTTATAATTTTATAATTTTATAATTTTATAATTTTATAATTTTATAATTTTATAATTTTATAATTTTATAATTTTATAATTTTATAATTTTATAATTTTATATATGCAGATTTGTATCCGTTTCTACATAACCATGTATTTCGTGGTCTTCTTTGTGCCACAGATTATTATTCTTTATTTTTAAGTAACGCAAGTGCTTCCTCGTTTCACGCCGCGAAAGCGGATTAGTTATCGGGGTCAGCGATAATATTACACGTAAACACTTGCGCTATAATTAGCGAAGTACCGATAACGCGATGTCTTCGAATCCGTTTGGTATCATGTATTTTTTTTTTAAATGTTGAACTCGGCTCGAACCCGCACAGCAAAGCTGCGAGTTTCTTTGGAGAGAGATGTCTTTGGATCTTTTTATTTATCGATATTTTTATTGTAATCAGCCTTTTACTCACAGATTACAAGTTTATTTTTTTCTCTCGTAGATTTTCGGTCCAACACGATGTATGAAAATAATAGTATGTGTACGCGAGTGTGTATTGGTCCGATAGTGAAGTGTTTTCCCGGATTGTAGTCGACCCGTCATATAAATAGAGGAGAAACCTCGTCGTGTCATTAGAACATACCGATCTGTACTCGCGATCAGTTCGACGTCGAAAATAATACAAATCGAACATGTTAAAGTCAGTGGTTTTGTGTGTCCTTCTGTGGCACGAAATGTGCCAATTTTACAGTCACGCACACTCCGGTTCCACCGATACTCGTATTCTGAACGTCCCTGCGCTTGTTTCACCGAAAATTAATGATGCCGATGTGCAATGTAAGTACAGAAAAATTGCCCATTAATTTTATAAATAAATAAATGAATAGATAAATACATAAGTTCATAAATCAACGCATAAATTATTAAATAAATTCATCGATTTTGATGTCAAAGAGCAGTTCAGGCGTAATCCCATGAACTGCTCTTTGGCATCAAATTCGATGAATTTATTAATTTATGCATTGATTCATGACCTTATGTATTTATTTATTCATTAATTAATTCATTAATTTATTACTCTGTACGCAAGCACGTTGTACCCGATTTATCCCAGCAAGTATAAATTATTCTTTCTTTTACGGTTCAACTTCGCTACAATGCGAAAATATTTGCGTCCGTCGAGAAGACACAGAACAGCGAGCATTACAAAGTTTGCGATAGAGCGTACTTTTTTTTAGGTGTTGAGGTCGTTACAGAAATCACTTCAGATTGCTCCTCTCGATTTGTCTCTCGCGATTAATCTCGCGGCGGAGGGTTTGTTGGAGTACCACGAGGAAGCGTGTACAGCGAGAATGGTAGGATCGGCTCTCGGAATACACACCCCGAGCGATAATATCGTTACCGGGAGGGTTCTCTACAACTATACACCGTAGGGCTACATGACTTACGACACCGATATGCGCACAACCGTTTCTCCCCCCCCTCGACCTCTCTCTCGCTCTCGCACGAACGGCGACCTTTTCTATATCCTCCCGCTGACTTTCCGCGAGCGCGCAAACACGTTTCTCGGCCGGAAGAACGTATTTATCCTACGTGTTTCGTGCTCGGCAAGTTTCCACAGCAAATTAGCTTTTCCGCGAAAATGGATCGTCCCAGGACGCGAAGCGGAGCGGGTCACAGGGCCGGGGTGCCGTATAAGAGCGGAGCTTCCAGATCCCTGGAAAGCGTCTCGTCGTTGCAAAAGACCACCGGGTAAATCGTCGACTGCAGTCAGTGACGTTTACAAAGAGCGAGACAGAAATGAGGCAACGCTGAAAAGCTTTTCGCAGACGATAAAAGAGACGGTGAGGGTGGCCAATGGCTATCGCCCACTTTCGAGGCATTCGGCGCACCGGTCTCGATGGTGATTGGCTCGACGGCGCGCGGCACCGTGCAGGCCAGGTAGTGCGAGAGCGAGGGCACGAGCTCCAAAATCCCAAACCGAGGCGAACACGAAAATGTCTCGCTCGACTCGTGGCGTCTGAAAAATTGGACGGTGAATTGCTTTGAAATTCAAACGAGAATCCCCCGACATGTTTCTAGTGGTACTTTTTTTTTTAACGTGATGTGGTTTATCAAATTTTTTTTTAACTACAGTTTGTATCTCCTGAAGCGGTTGCTTTTCCATGAGAGACATATTATTTAATATTCTTTTATTCGTATTTTCTACTTATGGAAAATGAAACTCCCACGACATTTTTTTTATACCGGGTCCTGGGGACATTTACACATGATACAGATGGAGGGAGATTTATCGGACAAATTTTTTATCACCGAGACAAAATTAAACACGTTTTTTTTATTTTTGTCTAAAATTGGTGGCCTCGCTCTCCTTAAATATTGATCCACATAATGCTTCCTATTTACCCCGAAATCGTGAATATTCTCTTTTCCCTGCAACCCCCAACGTCTTTCTAGTGGTACATTTTTTTAACTGTAATGTTGTTTATCAAGTTTTTTTCAACCACAGTTTATATCCCCTAAAGCGGTTGCTTTTCGACGAGAGACATACAATTATACCACATCCACATCATTCACATCATGTTTCGTATTTACCCGAAAATCGTGAAAATGCTCTTTTCCCTCCAGTCCCAACCTTCCAAATGGCATATTTATTCTAACATAACGTGGTTCATAACATTTTTTCAACGACAGTATTTATATCTCCCAAAGCGGTTGCTTTTGTACGACTGACATATAATTACACACATACCATGAAAAACATATTATTTAATTTTCTTGCTTCATATGTCCAACTTAAAAAAAAAATGAAACTCCTACGACAGTTTTTTTTATACCCGGAACTCGGAGCATTTTTACACGCTAAAAGTGGGGTGGAGAATTCTCGAAAAAATGTTTTACCACCGAAACAAAATTAAACGCGTTCTTTGCTTTTTGCCTGAAATTGGTTGCCCGGCTCTCCTCAAACATTGATCCACATGCTTCCTATTTACCCGGAAATCGTGAAAATCCTCACTCGCAACTCCAACTAATCTCCAGCTACCATCCGACAGGAACCCGTTTCACACTCATCGCAACACAGTCAACGAAACCCAGTAAAGCAGCCCAGGTGAGGCGCAGAAAGGGAGAGTTATGCCCGCGCGGGTGAAACTTTTACCGAGTGTAACGGGTTATTGAATTAAGCACGGGGCTCTCGTTCCGGCGTTCGCCGTAATGTAACTAATTACCCTCCCCCAGCGTGCATGCACCGGGCGGGGTGGTTGACAACTCACGGAAGAGGAAATGAAACGGGAGTTTTTCTCCCGTCGATGGTCGAGAAGCGTCGAAGTCCCGGCTAAAATTCAAATTACCTGTTAAAAAGGGATACCCTCCCGTGTCGGCCGGACGTACGCGAGAGGAAGGAAGATATCGCTAATTGAAGGAGAACGAATGTAGTCGAGCGTGGCGAGTAATTTTCGTTTGGCTGCGCATGCCGGGCGGAGGACGAAGGGTGTGCGTGTGCCCTGTTATACCGCAGTCGTTGAATTCAGGGGGGGGGGGGGGAACCTTCTGACGGGCTTCGTTAACCGGTCTGCCGGGGGGTTAAACCTCCCCGTTCTCCGCGCGTCGAAACATCAACTTTTATTGGTAGTTTCGGATGGCTCGGATTGCTTAACGAAGCGGAAGTGTCCTCTCTCTTTGCCCCCCTTCGCAACCCCCGCCCTCTCACGGGAGCGATGAAACTGCTTTATTATTTAATGCCGCTGGTATTTGCCCTCGGGAAGAAGTTAACGAATTATATCTCTATTTTCCCCGACCACTCCATCAAATTTTATTCGCCGCGGTGACTGGATGGGATATAATTAATTTACGGCGGGGTCTTCGAGTATCGGAAAATCGGGGATTATTGTTTAACCTGGCGGTGTAGCGACGGTACATCAATTCTTTGTAATCCATCGTCTACCGGTCTAATGTGGTTAGTCGGTTAGTCTTCGATTTGTATGCAATGGAATATTGATCGGAGCGGATTGGCAATGTCTATCGAAATCGATTGCGGCGCGGCTTTCGTTGTATATCAAGCAGCGGCGGACTTTGGTTCTCGGTTCTCCACTTCCGGCCATCATTATCATTCACCTCGATCGCGCATCTCTCGTTCCTCGATGGAGGAGCGCAGTGCCGAGCACCTGAGCTCTCACACCCGAGGCCCTTCCTCGAGTTACCGCGATACGGAGAGCTTTACCTTCCGCTCTCGATGGATAGCTGATCCGCGCGATCACGCTCGAACTATACGGGTACATCCGTGAGGCCTTCGTGCATCCAACCTGGGTCAAAATATTTCCTCTTCGATACACACGAGGGAGCATTGATATTCTCACGGGAGAACGGAGCAAAACAGACCAGCTGAGGAACAGAAACCGATCAGGTGAATTCGGAGCTATGAATTGAATGTTCATTAAGGAGAAATGACCTTACATTACCGCGATATAGAGAGCTCTTTACCTTCCGCTCTCGACGGATAGTTGATTCGCGCGATCAGCCTCTAACTACACGGCTACATCCGAAAGCCCTTCGTGCATTCAAGCTAGCTCAAAATATTTCCACGTCGATACCCACGACGGAGCGTTAAAATTCTCAGGGAAGAATGCGGTAAAACGGGCCACATCCCGAAAAAAAAATTATTTGACGCCCACCGTTTATTTAGTTTAAGTAAAATATTGATTGAACTTGAATAAATATTTATTTCATTTAAGTAACTATTTACTTCATTTAAATAAATATTTGTTTTAATAAAATAGATATTTTACTTAAACCAAATAAACGGTGGCCGACAAATAAATTTTTTTTCTGGGTGCAGCTAAAAACCGTTCAGGTGAGTTCGGAGTTATGAATTGAATGTTCATTATGGAGAAATGACCTTAAATTACCGCGATATATAGAGAGCTCTTTACCTTTCGCTCTCGACGGATAGTTGATTCGCGCGATCATCCTCTAACTACACCGCTACATCCGAAAGCCCTTCGTGCATTCAACCTAGCTCAAAATATTTCCACGTCGATACCCACGATGAAGCGTTAAAATTCTCAGGGAAGAATGCAGCAGAACGGGCCAACTAAAAACCGTTCAGGTGAGTTCGGAGCTATGAATTGAATGTTCATTAAGGAGAAATGACCTTAAATTACCGCGATATATAGAGAGCTCTTTACCTTCCGCTCTCGACGGATAGTTGATTCGCGCGATCATCCTCTAACTACACGGCTACATCCGAAAGCCCTTCATGCATTCAACCTAGCTCAAAATATTTCCACGTCGATACCCACGACGGAGCATTAAAATTCTCAGGGAAGAATGCAGCAGAACGGTCTAGCTAAAAATCGTGCGGGTGAGTTCGGAGTTATGAATTGAATGCTCATTAAGAAGAAATGAACTCGAGGTACGGCGATACAGAGAGATCTTCCGCTCTCGACGGATAGTTGAGCCGCGCTATTAAGTTCGAACTATGCACTGAAAAAAGATCACTGAATCAAGTAATATAGTAAAAGGAGGAGGAAAATAGGAAAAGGAAAAACGTAAAGGGAGCTATGAATATTCAATTCATAGCTCCGAACTCAATGAACATTCAGTTCATTAAGGTAGTCCATGCGGTATAGTCAAGTGAATCGAGTATCCAGATTTAAAAAAATTGTGTGTATACACCCAGAAAAAACATTTATTTGACGGCCACCGTTTATTTGGTTTAAGTAAAGTATTTACTTGATTTAAATAAATATTTATTTGAATTAAGTAAATAGTTGCTTAAATGAAATAAATATTTATTTAAATCAAATAAATATTTTACTTAAACCTAATAAACGGTGGCCGTCAAATAAATTATTTTTCTGGGTGCACGTTTGAAAGGAGAACTGTTTGCGAACTAAACTGGATCTACATTAAAGAGTTCCTACTTTATGCAGAAACAAATGTACAACAATGAATTTACAGAAATATAACTCAGTTTACGCAAGTAAGTCCATGGGCATATTTTTACCCACATTTTTTTAAGTCATTTTTGCAATGTTGGTCCGATCTCGATGCGTGACAGCTTATTTTGTTTGTTGAAATATGGTTAACAAATTCACCGAGTAATTACCTTCGTTTAGATTCTAATTATCCCTTAAAAATGTGTGCAATCCATTTTTTAAATCTAGGTACTCGGTTGACTCGACTGTAAATCAAGAACTACCTTAAGGAGAAATGAAATTCGTAACAATCTTTCCCAGAATCCAAGAAAAATTGCCTTTCGGGATTAATAATCGGGATTTCTTCATTCGACCGCATATACTTGGCACCCCATCGAGCCCAATAAGTCTGTCAACCCCACGGTCCCCATTTTACCAGGCCTTTCCACTGTCCCGCTAGATAATTTCCCAAAAATACCCCACGATGCCCCAAGTCTGAAATCGCCCCGATCTCCCCAACCCCATCAGAACCTTCGGGCCATCGGATCGGGGCCTCATCAGGATATCTCCTCGCCGCCTGGAGAAGACGTCTGTCCCGCCGCCTCGCGGATGACGTTAGCCGAGTGTCGAGTGAACGGTGCGAGGCCGCCGAAATGACCGGAAAATTTCGGCCATCGAGGCTGCGCCGGGGAGGAGCAGGCACGGGGCAAAGGTATATATGAGGTACGTCGAGGAAGAACTCCGGACGAAGAAGAAGCGCGCGGCGAGCGCCGAGAGACGGAGAAGCCGACGGGGGACGCGGAGGCTCCGGGTGAGGGTGAGAATGAAGAAGGAAAATTGCGAGAGCAAGGGTTGACAGTGGACGGAAGAGCAAGAACGAGAGTTTCTCTCCGATGGCCTCCCCCCCCCCCCCTCCCCACTAGGTCGTCGGTCCGGGGTGTCTCGCTCGCTCGCTCGGAAACCCCCGTAGCAGAAATTGCAGAGGGTACGGAAGCCGGGTGTACGGATACCGAGCGGAGGCCTCGAGCGGGATCGAGGGAGGCGAACAGCTTCGCTCGCGACCGAACCAGAGCGGGACAGATCGCTGTCGCAACAGGGAGAGGGGGCTCTGGAGGGGTTGGCAGAAACCGAGGGTGGAGAAAATGCCTCTGACTGATCGTAGACGAAGAGCACGCTTGCGCGGATCCCGGGCGGGCGCGGGCAGTGCCACCGGAGCCCGGCGGTTCAGAGCTTCGCCCGGGCGTCGGGACGACGAGAGCGGCCCACCCGAACTTTCGCCTAACCGTGCGCGCCACCCGCGTTCCGTACGAATTATTCACGGGAAAAAATCAGTTGGGTATCGTCCCTGGGCACCTCCGTGCTCGCTGGCAATGATACCGTTCACCGTCGGGATTTCGGGAACGCATTAAAAAAATAAAATTAATATAAATAGATTAATAAATAAAGAAAAAGTTGGGTACAGGGGCTCGTCGAGTCGACCCTCGGATGAGACCCGGTGCTCTCTTTATCTGTCCGTCAGTCCGTGAACGCGCTCCCTCGACCCACGACAGAACGCTGGCGAATTCTTGGTTGAAAAATTAAATTAAAAAAGAAACTTTAAAAAATATTCAACTATAACACGATAACGATCGCAGTACAGTGCAACTTCGAGTGTTCCGTCGAGAGTGATTCGTTCGGATTGAGTTCGATGTTAACGTAGCCGCGGAGGAGGAACGAGAAGAGAGATAAATAAATAAAGGAATTAATTTTAAAAAAGAGGGCCGAGGATACGCAGTGAACCCGGGAATAAGGGTGAGACCGGGGAGGCGAAGGAACCCCCGGCGAGTATGTGAACTATGTGTGTGTGATGCACGAGGCTGGCGGAAGTGGAAGGCAGCGTCGACGAGGGAGTCGAAGTGGAAGTGATCCGAGGATTCGTTGCGATCTTAGAATAACCGGTGGAAGATTGTCGGAGGAAATTTCACTTAGAGTCATCGAAAAAATTAAAGAGCCACCGTCGAGCTCGGTGGGTATTTCGAGAACGACAACACGGATGGACCGGCGAACGGCAAGTGGTCGCTGTTGCTGTGATAAAAATAAAAACAACGATAACGATAAGAGAGCTAAGAATTATCATTGGGGGACGAAGCACTGAGATGGTAGTCGAGCCATGGTCCTCGTCGTCACCATGAGGACTCCCTCATACGTAAACTACTACGTACTCTGCCTCGTATGTTGGATCCTTCTAGGAATAAACGGTAAGATAAGACACGGCCGGCGCACCTCGAACACCGATCGACTATAAATAAATTAAAAAAAAAACAAAAAAATTATAGATATTTATATATATCTACACATATGTGTATACATATACATATATCTATCTGGATGAGTAAAGAAAAAAAAATCCCGGGCATGAGACGATATCTACGGAGAAGCGTTGTGCTATGTGACGTTGGTTGTGGAACGGTAAGGGGTGCGCGAAGGATGTGCATCCTAGCTATTATATATATATATATACTGTACTGTATATTGTAGAGTGTTATATCGTGCGACAGGATATGTCTACTACCACAAGGCGGAGCAGGTTGATGGCGTAGATGTTATATACTGCACGGTGTATGTAGTATATACGGTATATAACATTTATCTGTACTATGTGTGTATCCATATATAATATATACACATATATATATGGAATAGGATAGGGGCGCGAGAGAGGCGGGAGGGTTCAGGGTGCGATAGTGTGACGAGACGGAGATAACACAGAGCGTCAGTAACAACTGGCCATTACCACTACAGCCTCTCCAAAGCGAAACGATCAGTGCTCACCGCGAGATACACTAGTTTTTTTTTTCCATACGAACTATATTTTCGCGAATTCTGATACCGCATTGGAATTCGATAACAGACAGTGTGAGAAGACAAAAAAAAGCGCGAGAGGTCATGGGGTCAATGAATTCCGTTTCTCGTTCATGCAACCGTGCCATCCGTTTTCCCGGCGTGTCTCACGATCCCTAATTGCATATTCCATTGTGTGAATTCCGTCGTTCCTCCCCTCCTCATTTTTTATTATTTGCTACCACTGCGACACGGTTCGACCTGAAAGGGCGGCCGATGCGCGTTCTTCATTCCGTTGGCTTGAGATTGGAAAAAAAAGAGGGGAACAAAAAATGGGAAAATGGCAAAGTGGGACGTTCCGTTGTTCTGCTCCTGGGACGGTGAAAAGCGGAAAGGCAGATCGATATAATTCCGCGACGAGGAGGATGATGAAGGATGAGACGATTAAAATTTCATCGGCGCCTTTCACGCCGGAACGGAAATAACTGTTTTCACTAAATCGACAATGGTACCGGTGACGTATTGTGACGGATCCTGGATAAATCTATAGCGGCCGATTCCTCGAGGGGTTTGGGAGACTCGGACCGGACAACACACCCGGTATTCTTGTGTAGCGGTTCGGGGGTGGCGGGGGTTGTCAGGGGGGGTTGAAAGATTGTCGACGGATTTGGGTCAGACGTACGTGGCCGTAGTCCAGAGAGGCGAAGAGCCGTGGAAGGATGAGAGAAAGGGAGAGAGAGAGAGTCGAATGTTGGGAATCGGGTCGGATTGATCGCGGGCAAAGATTCTACACGCCCCCCTTCAACCCCTCGTCGCGGTTCACGTTCGGAGGACCATCGGGGTTGGGGTTCCGCGAGGATGAGCGAAAACAGGAAGACGGATACACCAGAATAAAAAAAACCCCGAGTTGTCCGGATTTTTCGCTCTTAGCGCAAATGTGACAAAAAACCGTCACGGTAAAATCCGAGAGTTTCTTCACCGTGGACCTTCCAACCGGGAATTGAGATTTCCAGATAGGTCCTCGACAAAGACATCCCGCGTGTGTCATATCGCGTGGGAGCCACGGTTATTCGTTTATTTCTTCAACGACGAGGAGCCGCCGGTAGGGGGAAACCAGCGACGGATGGCACTTGTAAAATGGAGGTTGCGTGCGGGTGTATGCGGGATGTTACTCGGCGGTGGTCTGATGGTGTGCGAGGTGCCGGATCTGGACCACGGACGTCAGCTTCCACGGTCGGCACCCTCTAGCGTCGATTTTCTCGCTTCCCCGCTTTCAGCCAACCAACCCGTTTTCTTCTCCGTCCCTCTCTTCCACCTCGAACTCCAGAGCTTTCCGTCGCTTTTTTCCTCGGCTTTCCTCTCCCCGCTCACTCGGGCGCTGTGTGTGTATGTGTGTTTTTTTTTCTTCTTCTCGCTCTTCGCCGCTTCTGCTGGTGCTGCTGCTTTCACGCGCTCTTTACCTCTCACGGAACCCTCCCCGAGGTTCCGTGATTGAATGGATCCTGACGGGCCTTTACGGCCGAAGAGCCACGAGAGCATAGCCGTGAATCCCTGACGCGATTTCATCTAGTGTGAAAGGTCGTTTGCAGCGATGACGACCAAGCTCCGACATCACCTCGATCCAACCGACCGCGCTGCTCTGCTTTTCCTGCTCGCTGCTGCCGCTCGGAGTTTGAGGATTCTCGGCCTCGTTTTAGCCAACCTGGCTCGCATCGGTCGTTGATTCGAGTTCGATAACCCAGATAAACGGATGAGGGTGGCGGTCCACTTCAACATCCTAGCCCGCTACAGGGCTGTCGGCGGCTCTTCGATACCGTTCAATCTCCACCCTGTAAATTAGTATGGATGGAATCCCCAACCCACATGACAACGCTTGTCACAATTTTCCCTTTTTCCCCCCCTTTAAACCCCTTTACGAAAGGTTACGATGATGCACCATAAAAAAGGTTTCGAGCGACCTAAAAAAAGAAACGGTTGTTTAAACTCTGCTTGTAATTCTTATGGTTCCGTACAAGATTGAAAGACGACCATAAAAACTTCGAAGATGAGGTTGGTCGTTGTTTCAATCTTGCACGAGGTGGACAAGAATTACGAGTGGCCTTTGAGGAACAATATATATTCTTCGAGAGCTCGCGAGCAAATTTTTCCCCGGTCATTGACATTGTTTTCCTTTCGGTGTAAACACGATTCGAATTCCGCGATGGTTATTTTTTTAGCCGCGAATTCCTAGTTGTTTCAGCTAGCTTGCGAAGCTCCGATACACATCACGAATCCGATCTGTCCTCTCGAATTCGTCCTCGAATCCGTCAATTTTGTAACGATACTTTTTTTTTAATATGCGAAACGTTTTAGATTCGGTTTGTCGTTTGGATGCACTGGTTCGGTAAAATTGACAAGTCAACAGATGTTTTGTAACTAAAATGAAAAAAAAAGCTTGCGATAATTGAAAGCGCTTCAAAAACGTTTCAGCGCGAGCGAATAAAAAGCGAACAAAATGAAAGGGTGTCAGGTGCGAAATGGAGAGGCTGTTCGGGGCGCCCTGCAGCGCGTACTACATGTCAATATAGTGGAACCTCGTAAAGTTCGAGTGCTTGCGTGGCATAACGATTGGGGTTAATTCCCCGTTTCACTAAAATCGACTCGCGCATGCTGCATAACGCACATTCCACGTATCCGTATGTGTGCGGTCGAAAACACTGTGTGCGTTTGTTCGTATGGCGATGTGTGGGTGAACCCGTTGCGGCGTCGAATCCACTACATGGCCGTTGTACGGGCCGAGGCACAACGGAAATAACCCACTCACATCGCGGCGCATACTTATTCATTACACGATGGGAGTTCGGCACGGGTGATTAAGCGAGTTTCGACATTAAGCGAGAATCGATAACCGGCACTTATTCGACTCGGTTAAATCCGAGCCAATGGCTCATTCGGTGCCTTTTTGCTTCTTCTCGAGATTCAATCTTGTCGATTTTTTTTTTCTTACTTTAAACGACTGAAATTTGAGAATCGATAAAAAAATACAAAATGAACACCGACCGTGAAACTTTATCGGTAACAGGTGGAAGAGCAATTCACGCGTAGTGGAAATTCGATGCTGTGTTTACAGTGGAAATGTACACGGTGAATAAACGGGGGAAAGAAAAAGAATACGTGTTTGGATAAAACTACTGGAGATTATTTTACTCGGAAATTACTAATATCCGGCTTGACTTTGAGCCAAAGCTGATATCCGATTCGTGTTCAGCGCGACAAAACCCATCGGATTATGCGATCCGGGACATTCTTTGAGAATCGGTCAATCTGGCATAAAGAAAAATGTTACATTTTTTTTTATTGATTAGCTACATTTAAAAAAAATTAGTATGTAATACTATATATGTAAAAAATTACTATATAATACTATATATGTAAAAAATTACTATATAATATACTATATTAATTTTTTTTTTAAATGGAAATCGGCGCCGGAAGCCCAATGAACAATTTTTTTCGGTATTTACCGTAAAAAAAATTTCATCTGCAGCCCCCGTGGCGCTCTGACGCTGTTACCGTTGTAAACAGAAACGCATCAAAACCGATAAAAATAATCATGCGCTTTACGAATGGATGGGTCGCGTCGATACATGTGTAGCCGAAAAGTACCGCAGTGATTCGCAATATGCTGCCGTCGATTAATCACAGTGAAAATATTTATGTCGGCGCGGATCATAGGGGCTGATTGAACGACGAACGAAGAGTCGAAAGGTCGAGCTCTGGCGGAGAGACAGAGGGAGTGGAAAATTGCGCTCTCGTGAAAGCGATAATTGGCGATAAAGTAAAATCCTAAAAAAAAAAAAAAAAAATTGCCGAGCTCGACGAGTATCGAAAAATGCGAGAGGTAAAACCGCTTTGAAAAATGTAATAAATTGGTGCAAACGGGGATCGAACGGTATCGAGGGCGCATCGGGTCTCCTCTCTGGCCCTCCGCGGTCCCGTTAATTTATTTACGCGCTGTTCTAATAAGGCAAAAAAGAAAAAAAAGAATGTCGAGAGAAGTATAGTGATAGATGTGGAAACCTCGGCTTTTCCACTTCTGCTCGCCCGCTTTTGCTATCGGAGCTTCCGGTCTCTGCGCTACGCCGGTTCTTGCATTCCTCCCCACTTTTTACAATCCCTCTCTCCCTCCTCTGTTTTATCTCTTCGCAACGTCTGTCTTTGACTTTTTGTTTTCGCTATTTCTTTCAACCCCGTCGTAATCCTCCCTCAAGGGAAATATACGTTTCCGCGAGAGCCCAGACACTACGACGTTCCCTTCCGGTGACTTTGCTCCTTCTCCGTGTCTGCACCGAGGCGATCTACACCCCCCACCCACCCCCACCCCCGCCCTCTCGCGGTAAGCCGCTTCGTTGATACCTAAGTACTTGTACGTTCACCACACTCGGGAAATCTCTTCTTTACGTCTCCGACGTACGTTTCATCCGCTTTACGCTCAATTCCCGAGATATTGATCTTTCTATTTTATTTCATCGCGTGTACCTCAATGGCCGCCCACAAGCTCTTGACCCCCTCCCGCTGCATCGATTCGGGCCACTGTGGACCCCGATATCGATTACAATTATTTATAAACTTGTGTATTTTGCGTCGTTCACGGGAAACATTTTTAGCTCGGTTTGTCAATTTTTCACGCAACACAGCGCATAATCGTAAAAGAAATTTAACATTTTATTTTTACCACTGCCGTGAAACGAATGGATTTCTTCTTTTTTTTTTTAAATCAATTTTGCAAAAACGTTCTTTCATGCGTAGCCTTCCGTTGGACGCGACCAGAGTTCCGTAAAATCGAGCCCGAATTGTTCGACCGAATATATCGAAGGAGAAAGGAGAGCAAAGCAAACACTGTCGATAAACACCAAAGGGTTATCATGTCGGTGATTTAATTTCGCGGTCTAACAGTGAACCGGCACCTGTTGCGCTGACCTTTTCATTTTTTTATAAATAATGAATCTCCACCTCGGGCAACTTTTCATCGATGGCACAAATTGCTAGACCCATCGCCGGACCGTTGAGAATATTTGGAAATCCGATCATCGACCGATGGTAAAAACAATAAATTCTTCGATAATTATTTACACCCTCAACTCCCCGCTTGAACATCAGACGGCCGAGCCTCGTCAGTGACAGAGAGGAATATTCGCGGATTAAAAGTTTAATTCCGGCGATGATCACAGTTTGCAATATTACAACGCTATTCGCGTGTTCCGCGGGTCTGGGGGTTGAATGGACCGAGTTAACCGTACGAAGAACGACGGAACGAGAGGACGAAGCGAATCTGGGAAATAGAGAGATATTCCCGCGGAGTGCCCGGTGTGCAAGGAATGAAACGCGCTTGATCCGCGTCTGAAGAGCCCTCGGACCTGAATCCGGGGATTAGTATCCATTTCCGCGCGGAGCGCAGTATCGGGAGACGACGTAGCGAACAGGCGAAGAAAGGACGTCGAGGAGTGCCGCGATAGGATTTACCCTGAAAAGTGGAAGGGAGTAGTACAACGAGCGAGATAGCAGGCCGAGAGGAAAGACGAATAAGAGCCCGAGAAAGTGAACGGGCTCTGGGATAAAGTATATATATGTATATATATACATATATATATACATATATACATATCGGAAGGTACTGCTTCTGTCCTGGCTCCTCCCGTATGCCCGCACGGACCGGGATCCATCCAGTATTATTGGATTATTCCCAGACCGGATTATTCTTATTGGGTGGATGCCGCTTTTAGCCGAGGCACTTTCCCGCCGGAGCACTTCCGGTACCAACCAGAACCAGCGCCAGCAGCGGGAGCTGTGTGTGGATAGCAAAAGAGGGAACCTGCGGAAAGGGGCGGGCGAAGGATAAATAGAAGGACCTCTGTACCATCCGCGGAAACTGAGTGCTCCTTAAATATTTATAATCGAAGAGAAAGACATAGCGCGCTAACTCCATTCCGGCTGCTCCGGAAACATACTCGGTAAACCGTGGCGCGGCTACGGCGAAACCGAGATAAAGATCCACAAAAACCGGTGAAATGGTTCGAGGTCGTTCATCATCCTCGGTAGTTTTATTTATTCTCTTCACAAAGAGCATGGCGAAAGACTGTCGGCATTGCAGGGATTTATCTTTTTCTTGTAGCTATTTTTTGTATTTTTTTTATGTGATGTAAACTGAGTAACTAGCGGGAATCCTGGAGGGGGCGGAGAGGACTTCCGTTTGCCATGAGCTCAAATTCGAGATCGCGTTAATCTTCGAATGTTCGGGATTAAAGGAATTATTTAATCCTTTCAAACTGGCGGCAAACGAAAGTTGCGGATCGGGGAATCCCCCGGCGACGCGCCAAGGATCAAAGATCGTAAATTCGTTCTTTGATGTTTTTTTTTTCTTCCTCTTATTTCGTGTGTTTTTCTTCCACAGGGGTGAGCACGAGGTCGCACGCGCTGGTGAAGAGATACACGGGCCTCTACACGGGTCCGTACTTCGACACGAACAACCCCAAAAATTTTACCGCCCAGCTCGGCACCCACGCGTACTTGCCGTGTAGGGTGCGTCAGCTTGGAAATAAATCGGTGAGTAGCTTTCTTAATCCGTGCAAGATCCTCGCCATATTTCAACTCGCTATTGTTCACCACAATCTACAATTTTTTTCTCATCGCTTCCAAGTTCCAAGCGTATTTAATGTTTACTTAATTTTTTTTTTTTCATTTGTTGTTCCAATTTTCAATATTCGCCTTAATTTCCAGTGCGTTCTTACATAGTAAAAAAACAGTTTGTACTTTTTACAGCAAGTTACTGTGCACAAAAGTTTATAATTTTTTATTTGTTAATTTTCCAATCGCACGTTTGGGCTGTAGTTTTGCAAACAAAAGTACAAACTAAAATTGTCAACGACACGGGAAACAGTAGGACAGTTTTGTATATTGAAAACTGAACAAACAAGTTTGTCACTTATTCAACCAAATTTTTACCGAACTTCGTATTCCGATTTTACGGAATTAGTTTGTTGCTGTGTAGCCGACTTAGCTGCACTGCATGGCGTTCGCCGGAGACACGGGAGAATGACGGAAAACCCGTGTCGGTACAGACAGGAATATTCTACTGATCCACCGGTATTGTTGGGCTTGAGTAAAGTGCACAAACACCAAAGTCTCTGAAAAAAGCGCCCCCCGAACCCAGAAAAAAATGTATTTGACGAACCCCCGCAAATAAATATTTATTGGGTTTAAATAAATATTTATTAGGTTTAAATAAATATTTATCAGGTTTAAATAAATATTTATCAGGTTAAAATAAATATTTATCAGGTTTAAATAAATATTTATTAGGTTTAAATAAATATTTATCAGGTTAAAATAAATATTTATCAGGTTAAAATAAATATTTATTAGGTTTAAATAAATATTTATTTGGCTTAAATAGATATTTATTTGGCTTAAATAGATATTTATTTGGCTTAAATAGATATTTTTTTTCTGAGTGGGTTCAAGGGTTGATGCGCCAGCAAGCGCACGACTAAGCGGTCACCCATCCAAGTACCGAACAGGACCGCGCCTGCTTGAGTTCGGGCCCGCCGTGCGCCAAGCCCGCATCCACCGCCTTCGGTCCCTAAAAATTTATATTCTTTATTTCCACCATCGACTTCATCCTCTCGAGGCACGTACAAAACTCCGAGCTTCTCGTGGCGGGGTTGGGAAAACACGGGAAAGCTGTACTGCTTTATAGTTAGTAGTGAAGGTGACTTTTGTTCACCGACCGAGGCGATTCCCTCCCATGAGGCCCTCAGCGATGGCGGGACACGGGGTACTCAGAACTTTCGTCGTCATCGTTGCCGAGCTTGTCCCGGGGACGAAACTAGGATGGAAAATTTTCCCTATTGTGCGCGCACGCACGCAAAACGACTCACGATTTTATCATGTTTACACGAACTAAAACTTCGGGGCGGGGCATTACGCGATCTTGCTGTAGTCTTGAGGGTGCACTGGAGGGTGGATAGAGCGGTCTCGCCGACGGTCAAGGGGTTCGGAGATAAACTTGAAATAAGCGCCGAATCTCCTCAGCCTCGTCCTCGACCTCTTGGGTGGGCATGCGGGCAAGAGAATAGGCATGAGAAGTCTATATCGACGAGGGGAACGCGGACCATAGTTTCGAGACTCTTCGGCAAATATCGTCGGACCACTATAGATAAGTGGAAAGAGCCGTCTCCGATTGCGATACACGGATCGCTTCGCCCACTGCGATTGCCGGCACGTATCGAATATCGGTAGCGTTCGATAAGGCTACATTCATAGGAGAAAAAGCTCTAGGAACGTTTGTGGTATGTCATCGATACAGGCTTCGGCTAATCACTGCGGGTTCTTCTAATCTTGAGGGTTTACTGGAGGGTGGATTGAGTGTTTCTCCAACGGTCAAGGTGGTCACGACAAGTGGAAAGAGCCTTGTCCGATCGCGACGAGCAAGCGAATACACTGTAAAAAAATTGTAAATTTAATGCACCGAACTGGAAGTTTTTATGCAAAAACTGGTACATTAATTTAATGTACAGAATTGTGATGAAAAATGAATATACTTTTTCATTGAAATTAAAGTAAATTATAAAAATTAAAGCACTTTCATAGTAAAATTAAAGTCGTTCATTAAAAATGAAGTATTTCCAATGTTTTTCATACACTGAACATACATTTTTCGTGACAATTGTACATGAAATTTAATATACCACTTTTTGGATAAAAACTTCCAGTCCGGTACATTAAATATCGTCTGACTACGACAAATAAGTGGAGCCTTGTCCGATAGCGGTACGCGAATGAAGCTTTAGGAAAGGTAGGTCATCGATACGCGCCTCGGCCAATCACTGCGGAGTACACCATAATTGAGAAATTCTTGGTGTAGTCTTGAGGTTGTTCGGGAGGGTGGATAAAGTAGACTCGCTGACGGTCAAGGAGTTCGGAGGTTAACTCGAAATAAGCGCCGAGGCTCTTCAGACTCATCCTCGACTTCTTGGGTGGGTATGCAGGCATGAGAAATCTATATCGACGAGGGAAACACCGGCCAAGTGTCGAGACCCTTCGGTAAATATCGCCTGACCACTACAGACAAGTGGAAAGAGCCTTGTCGCGATACACGGATCGCTTCGCTCACTGCGATTGCCCGTGCGTATCAAATATCGGTAGTCTTATCGAATATAGGGGAAAAAGCTCGAGGAAATTCTGCGGTAGACCATCGATACACTCATCGGCTAATCACTGCGGATTAGGGTAAAAGTGGTGAATATGGCCCACCTCGATTAACACGTAAATCAATGATATATGGACCGGTCCATATTCCCCACTTTTACCCTACACCGTAATCGAGAAATTGTACCCAGTGTAACGACCGGGTGGAGACTTCGGAGGATTGGTCGTGGCAGATGATGTGACGGCTGGTCTAAATTTGAATTATGGAAAAATATGGTGATCGCCGGGATTCGGAAGCGGTCGGTACCAGGAGGGCCAAAAACTGCGATACTTTCACATGTATTTTTCCATGACTCGAGTCGTCTCCATACATGTAATGCTGTAACCGTCACACGAGTTGCCACCGGTACCCAGAAAAAAAAATTATTTGAAGACCACAGTTTATTTAGTTTAAGCAAAATATTTATTTGATTTAAATAAATATTTATTTACATCAAATAAATATTTTACTTAAACCAAATAAACGGTGGCCGGCAAATAATTTTTTTCTGGGTGCAAGGAGTTAGGCTTGAAATAAGCGCCGAAGCTCTTCAGCCATACACCCAGAAAAATCATTTATATAGTTTAAATAAATATTTATTTAAATCAAATAAATATTTATTTAAATCAAATAAATATTTATTTAAATCAAATAAATATTTATTTAAATCAAATAAATATTTATTTAAATCGAATAAATATGTATGTAAATCAAATAAATTATTTTTCTGGGTGCATCCTCGACCGCTTGGGTGGGCATGTAGGCAAGAGAATAGGCATGAGAATTCTACGAGGCGAGTCCCGGCGATAGTTTCGAGACTCTTCGGCAAATATCGTCTGACCACTATAGATAAGTGGAAAGAGCCTTGTCCGATCGCGATAGGCGGATCGCTTCGCCCACTGCGATTGCCGCAATGTATCAAATATCGATAGCGTTATCGAATATAGGAGAGAAAAAGCTCGAGGAAAGTCCGCGGTAGGTCATCGATACACGCCTCGGCTAATCACCGTGGACTACACGGTAATCGAGAAATTCTACCCAGTAACCACCGGGAGCGAAGCCGAGCGCGCTCTCTCCTTAGTTTCTTATCAAAAGTAGGTCATCGGTTAGCCGAGCGAATAATTTCCCGAAATTCAATTCTCATGAATATCTCTCTCCCGTATCTATCGGGCAGCTTGCAAATGAGATGAAATCGCGTCAACAGACGGGTCGGCAGTTACGAGGGTATACGGACAGTGTAGTGGGCGGATTTTAGGTCATATCCCCAAGAATTAATGAGTGCCCGTTGAATAATTTCGGCTCGGTCGGACTCGGAGATTTTATATATAGATTGAATTATTATATTTCGGCTGCGGAATTTCTATGACGACGGACGCTTTTGCGTATGGATTATTCACCGTGCATCAATGCAAAAATGGCGATGATGTTTTAACCGCAGCGAAATTTTTATAATAGGGTAAAAGTGGGTAATATGGCCCGGTTCATATATCATTGATTTACGTGTTAATCGAGGTGGGCCATATTTACCACTTTTACCCTAAGTAATTATTTACTTTCTCTTCTTCGATTTCATGAACATATCCGCAACTACTTTCTTTCATCGCCCAGACAACTCAGCGACCGCAGACTCCGAGTTGTCACACATTGATAAGTCATATAGCGTAAAAGTGGTGAATATGGCCAACGATATATGGACCGGGCCATATTCCCCACTTTTACCCTATTAGAGATGTCATAAATTAAAGATTTCATAAATTAGAGATGTCATAAATTAAAGATTTCATAAATTAGAGATGTCATAAATTAAAGTTGTCACAAATTAGAGATGTCATGAGATAATAATTATTGTCATACGAAGGTGAAAGTTTTTTTTACTCTGGAAGTTCGGGCCATTTAAGAAAAATTCATCACACCGTTCGATCGTGCGAGAGGACGGCGAGACGGTCGTAAAGCGAGGATTTCATATATCGAGAGTCTCGCGTATCGCGCAGGAAACTCGCGTTTCAAGGTACTCGAAAAATCCCCTATCTGGAGTCCCCTCGTCTCTTCCGGCTCACGGTCCGAGACTGCTTTTCGCGCGTGTCATGTTGGACAGGAAAACGATCGCTTCCTCTTCTTCATCCCCTAACCCACCCGGCTGCCTCGGAGTTCCTGCTGACCCGCCACCGTTCAATTTCGCACGATACCCGAGTCCCACCCCGCCCGAGCTCTTCCTCGACGAAGATCCACCTACGCGTCGACGAATACCAGTTTTCGTCTATTTTATTAAAATTTTTTGAAACAAAAATTTTTACAAAATACATATCTCATCCCCTTTGAGTCCGCGCATGAACAAAGAGTGGCCTTTCCGGTTTTAGTGACGAAAGACTCGGCCGGAATTAATTCTACGACGGAAAAGCTCCCGCGAACGGGGGGGTGCGACGAGAATTCCCGTTTTCTGTCTCTCCCGTCCTTATTCGTCCTTTCACCTCTGCTCGACTCACAAAGGACTCACCGAGCGAAATTGGGACTTTAACCAACGTCTCCTCGCTTCCTCGTCGCTCCGCGTTAGTTTCCGAAGCTGCGCACTTTCCGCACCCCCCCCCCCCCAAATACCCCCCCCCCCCCCCCCCCCGGCCGCGGAACCGACGACCTTTTCCCCGAGCCCGGGCGGAAGCTCCGAAGCTCTTCAGCGCTTGCATACAGAAAGCACCCCCCCCCCCCCCTCCTCGCAATTCCATGAGAGAGAGAACTGCACGAACTCGGCGCGGCTGAGAGAGAGCGAGGATGGGATGAGGAGACCGCGCGGGGACATATGCACTATGCTGCGACCCATTGTGAACACACGCGCAATTAGAACGCGAAACTTTCTGCGGTTGGTCGGGCGGAGGGAGGGGGTAAGGGGGGGGCTGCAACTTTTATTACAGAAAGAACCGGAAGATCGCGTGTGAAAGCCATTCGTCGGTATTTCCACTCTGTCACAGTTGCCCCGATCCTTCATAATCTTTCCAGGGCGACATGGAGCCCGGGTACACACAAAACTGTTACAAAAGGGCGCTACACGTTTGTACCGAAATGAATTTTGTCCCGATGCACAAAAATGCTCGTACATCGCGTGCTTCATTAGTTACGACCTGACTTAGTTTCTTTATTTGCTCTCGGGCTTCACCGACGCGGATGAGAAATACGACTAATTATGAATCTCGGAATTTTTTAATTTACGATGCATGCGCTTTTTGTTGCCCCGCAAAAATTTTATTTACAGCCGTTGCGGCAGCAGATTTGTCATCCGGAATTTTGATTGGACCATTACGGTTAAAGGGGTTGCGAGAGCGATGTGGTATTTTTTTAATCCCCATATATACATATATATATATTTGTGTGTATGGGAGAGGCGAAATGGACCATGTTTACGGATTTCTCAAGAGACATAAAAAAAAAGTTTCATGTCGAATTGAGGACACCGGTCCATTTTGCCCCTCTCCCATATCCATATAAATATATGAGTGACCTTAACGCAGTAACGAGAAGATTTCGGACCATTACGTGGGATTTTTTTACTCGCCATAGGGTAAAAGTGGTGAATATGGTTCACCTCGATTAACACGTAAATCAATGATATATGGACCGGGCCATATTCCTCACTTTTACCATATATATATATATATATTTTGTGTGTATGGAGGAGGCGAAACGGACCACGTTTACTGATTTCTCGAGAGACATAAAAAAAAAGTTCCATGCCAAATTGACACCGGTTCATTTTGCCCCTCTCCCATCCATATAAATATATGAGTGACCTTAACGCAGTAACGAGAGGATTTAGTGCTTTCGCTTCGGCAAAGTATCCGGTGGCACGCAAATTATAATAATCACATGGTGGTGTACGTGGGAGAATAGAGTACTATGTACAGATGATATACACACACAGACGCTCCCGCGGGGGTTTATAATGTTCGACGCTATCTCGGTCTATAATTAAATGTGAACGGTAGATTTTACAAGCACGTTAAACCCTCGGCTACGAGCCTCCTCGCGGTATAATTAGCGCTCTCCTTTTTAATTTACTGTGGCCCTCGACCAACCGGCGCGAAGCATGTTTCGCAAAGGTGCAATAAATCATGGACACATTTCGCTGGTGAAAATTCAATTTCTCGAATGGCCCATTTGAGAGCATATATTTTCTGTTGCTCAGGTGTCATGGGTGAGGAAGAAGGATGCCCACATACTATCAGTTGATAGAGTCATGTTCATCGCGGACGAGAGATTTCAGGCTATACTGGGCGACGGGTCGGAAACGTGGACGTTACAGGTGAAGTACGTTCAAGCGAGGGACGAGGGTGATTACGAGTGCCAGATCTCGACCGAACCGAAAATGAGCCACCTCATTCATCTCAATGTCGTTGGTGAGTTAAATTGCAATATTAAGATAATGAATCGTTAAGAAATTACCGTTTATTTTTTAAAATGTGGGCAAGACCGGAGCGACCGGAGGGCGAAGGCTTGTGGCGAAAATACGGTATTGACCGGAAATGAGCCACCTTTTTTTCATATTCTGATAAAGACACTCCTGTCTTCTATAATCGAATAATTATTCAAAAAAATTTGCATTCCGGACGCGCCTATATTTTCAACTACGATACCTTTGGCTACCAATACTTTATTTTGAAAAAAATAAATTATCTCTTATTTTCTTAAATGTGGGCAAGACCGGAGCAACCGGAAGTCGAAGGCTTGTGGCGAAAATACGATATTGACCGAAAATGAGCCACCTTTTTTTTCATATTCTGATAAAGACACTCCTGCCTTCTATAATTGGATAATTATTCAAAAAAATTTGAATCTCGGACGTGCCTACATTTTCAACTATGATACCTTTGGCTACCAATAGTTTATTTTGAAAAAAAAGAAATTGTCTTTAATTTTTTTAAATGTAGGCAAGACCGGAGCGACCGGAAGTCGAAGGCTTGTGGCGAAAATACGGTATTGACCGGAAATAAGCCACCTTTTTTTCATATTCTGATAAAAACACTCTTGTGTCCATAATTGGATAATTATTCAAAAAAATTTGAATTCCGGACGTGCCTATATTTTCAACTATGATATTTTTCGCTACCAATATTTTATTTTTGCCACTGCGCTAGTTAATGCGAATGGGATTTGTCTAATTAATCTTACTTGCCGCAATCGTCGACAGTGCCAAAGATCGAGATAATAGGGGACCGCGAGAGGTATGTGAAAACCGGAAGCACGGTGTCGCTGCGATGCGTTATAAACCAGTCGTTGGAGGCGCCGTCGTATCTCTTCTGGTATCACAAGGGTGATCAAGTTCTCAGCGATCGGTACGGCAAGCTCGACATTCATCCGCCGACTCAAACGGAAACTGGCTTCGGCAGCAGTCTCGTTATTCACAATGCGAGGCCCGAGGACTCGGGGAATTACACTTGCAGCCCGAGTAATCTCGACAGTGCGAGTGTAACCCTTCACGTTCTGAATGGTAAGCCATCCGAAAACCCACAAAATTCGAAACTCCGATTCTTTAACGGCCGAAATTGCAGGAGGCCCATTTTTGGTCAATATTATCATTTTTTTGTAGTCAACTAAAAAAAAGGCACTCCTGCAATTTTCTATATTCGGACCGTTGCGAACAACCAATAGTTGGAAAGTTTTGCTCCATTTTTGCTTCCTCATAGAGGAAGCTTTTTTAAAAAAATACTACAATTTTTATAGTTTACTTAAAAAAAAAGAAAAAAAATGGAACTCTTACAATTTTCTATATTCTGACCCGCGGATTCTTTCGCATGGTCGGAAAACCGTTGCGAACAACCAATCGTTGGAGAATGTCATCCTATTTTTTTATTTTTCAATATTATATATTTTTTTGTAGTTTACTTAAAAAAAGAAAAAACTGAACTTCCACAATTTTCTATACTCGGACCCATGGATTATTTCACATGGTCGGAACACCGTTGCGAACAATCAATCGCTGAAGGAACCCGCCCCAATTTTCGTATTAACGAGAAAAAAAAAAGTAGAACCCGTTCCGTCGCCCGAAACCGATAAATCCTTAAGCCACCATACGATCAAAAAAACCCCAGAAATCCATTTATCTTGCTTCGACTTCCAGCAAAAAAAAAAAAAAAACAAAAAAAGAAAATGCTTACTCCAAGAAGCGAAAAATTCCAATACAGTCGAAAACTGTCCACCAACCTCAACAATGGGTGGAAACAAAAAAATTATAATATCGA
This sequence comes from Ichneumon xanthorius, assembly GCA_917499995.1. Classification (NCBI taxonomy): domain Eukaryota; kingdom Metazoa; phylum Arthropoda; class Insecta; order Hymenoptera; family Ichneumonidae; genus Ichneumon; species Ichneumon xanthorius. The sequence continues at coordinate 5,349,402 of OU824211.1, read as the reverse complement.
AAAAAAAAATGGTGCGATTTTCTCAGACGATTCATTGTTCGCAACAGTGGTGTTTATTAAGGTAACATGTGTTCTTTATCAAGGATTTTTGGAGATCTCCAGGATAAGACTTTAACAGCCTTATCCTCTCAATCTCCAAAGATCCTCAATAAAAAAGAATTTTTTTTTCAATGATTCTCATAGATAAAAAACTAATCGAATGAAATTTATCCAGGCGAGCATCCGGCCGCCATCCAGAGGGGGATAGGCGCGTCGCCCGGTGGTTGTCGCGCGCTCTGGTGGCTCGCCGGCTCGGTGAGCTTGTCCTCGAACCACGGCAGGCGCGTCTTCGTTCTGGTGGTCGTAATCTCGATGGCGCTCTTCACCTATCAGAGGTCCCTTCGACTAGCGTACAGCGGTGCCTCGTCGATCGTCCGATAATCATGCTGAGCCCGTTCATCAACCCGACGGCGAGTACCATCGCGGGGGTGTCCTTCACCGTCTTCGTCCGGTGCGGCGCGAGCTCCTCCGCGACGCCGAAATTTTCGTTAGGCCCGAGTGTGAAAAGTCAACGAAAGAAACTCTTTGCCGGCCCGCTGGTATCGCGTTCGCAAGAGGATTCGGCCCTTCGGCGTACGACCGGAGCGTAACTCCGGCAGCTCCAGAATTCCCGCACAGAAACACCAAGAAATTCATCGTGGAATACTGGAGCCTCTCGCCCTCGAGTGACGACGAGCCTCGTTGGTCTCCGTCGAAGGAAGAAGAAAAACAAAATTTACGATGAGACAAAAAAAGACGTCCACGTGTCGTTGAGAGAGTGAAAAAGAGGTAATTAAAGCGCGAATGGAGAAAATTTGGAGAACGCAAGATATTGTAAGGAATGAATGACAGAAATTGTGTGAGATTAAAGTTCCATCGCTACCTCGGTTTTCCGCTCCAACTCGAAAAAGAAAAATAATCCTTTTCCTCACTTAAACTCGATCCAAGCTCGAGCAGTGATTTATCGATTCCTGGAAACCATCGATCGTCGATCGATTATTCGGTGCCCCAATTTTTTCCTCCCCACTTCCAGCCCCCTCCCCGGGAAACGACACGATCTCCGCAACGAACGACCCCGGATTCGCGAGTTATAGTAATAAAATATCACGTTTAGATTTAGTAATAAAAAGAAGCGAGGTGAACGATTTTGGGTAATAGGAAAAAAAAGATGAATAGGGGAGGTAAAGTGAGAGGTCATTTTGAAGACAGTGAGATCCGGCCGTTAGTAGTTAGGTATTTTAAACATTGATGATGATGTATCGAGGTTGGTTATCGGGAGTCCGATGAGACGGAGCTTCGACGATGGGGAGAATCCGCTCCCGAAGCTTCTTTCGGGATTGAATTGAACGAATATATCGCTTTGAAAATCGCGATGAAGCTGAGAAGCTCTCGAGCGGAAATTCGATGAAACCCCTCGGGAAGTTCACAAAAGCCTCGGAGCGAAGTCTGAGCGCGGTGGAGGAGAGGAAAGAGTGATGGGAGGCGGAGGAGGAGGAGGAAGGTTCAGACCGTTTCGTGCGAGAAGAACGAACAAGCCCGCGGCATTGATTTTGCTATTAGGCGCGCCGGGGCTTCCGGTTCCACACCGGGGCATTTCAATTCGACTACACTTCCTCGCGAAGGTAAAGGCGATATTCGAAAGTCGGTTGCCCCCACCCCACCCCCCCCCCCCCCTCCCCCCACCCTCGGACGGTTTCTGAATCCAACCCCGCGATTCAACAATAACCGACGTCCGCAGTCCGCGATCGGGGTGTATTATGACGATAAGGCGAACAGCTGGAAATTTGATTACAGGCCACTCGTCCGGCCACTATCGAGATTCTCCGGTGAGCTGTGTATTACACGAAGCCTATTTTTCATTCTCGTGTAGTACCGACAGGGCTGCGCGGCCGAACGGGAACTCCGAGCAGGTTTTCTTCTTGGAATATCGATTCGTCAACGCTTTTTTCTTTTTTTTCCTTTTTTTTATTTCTTGTCATATTCGCCGTATCGAGACGGATCGCTCGACGTCAATTCGATTCTGACCCCGACACCATCCCTTCGAGCGACACGGGTTTATGTCAGCCTCGCCCTCCATCGCATCGGTTGTAAAAACAGTGGATGGAGAAAAAATTGGGACCTTTGTTGCACACACTTTTTCTCGAGGAAAAACAATTTTATTCCCTGCGACGAAGATGAATTCTGTCGTAAAAGTTGAATGCATTTTTTTTTTTTTTTTTTTTTTTTTAATGGACAAAAAGACACTGACCTTTGTTCCGGAGACTTTTTCTCGAGGAAAAACAATTTTATTTCCTGCGACGAAGATGAATTTTGTCGTGAAATTTGAATGCATTTTTTTGTTTTGCGAACCGACGTGGTTGAGCTGTGAAAATGGGAACTCGGAGCAGGTTTTCTTCTTGGAATATCGATTCGTCAATCCCCGCTTTTTTTTTTTATAATCCCCGTATCGAGACGGATCGCTCGACGTCAATTCGATTCTGACCCTACCCGTTCGACACGAGATCATCTCAGCTTCCCTCAAAGGTCGACCCTCCGTCGCGCCGGTTGTAAAAAAGAGCGAATCGTCAAAAAGACTGACCAAAGCTGACATTTTTTCCACATACTTTTACTCGAGGAAAAACAATTTTATTCCCTTCGACGATGATGAATTTTATCGTAAAATTTGAAGGCATTTTTTTTTTTGCCGTACCGACACGGCTGATAGGTGAAAACGGAAACTCGGAGAAGGTTTTCATCTTGGAATTTCGAACCGGCCACGCTTTCCCGTTTTTTTAATTTTTTTTTTTTTTAATGTAATACCCGTATCGAGACGGATCGCTCGACGTCAATTCGATTCCGACCCCATCCGTTCGACACGAGATCATCTCAGCTTCCCTAAAAGTTCGATCCTCTGTCGCGCCGGTTGTAAAAAAAGCGAATGGGCAAAAAGACACTGACCTTTATTCCACATACTTTTACTCAAGGAAAAACAATTTTATTCGCTGCGACGAAGATGAATTCTGTCGTTGTGAAATTTGTAGCAATTTTTTCTTTTTTTTTTTTTAATGTCCCCTCGAGAGAAGCGTTCGACGCCGAGAAAAACGTAAAACTCGAAGCTTCGCCGCAAATCGTTCGCGAATAGGGTAAAAAAGAGCGAAGAAAAACGTAAAGTTACGACTCCGTGCGGCGGGGCGAGGGGGGAGAGAGGAAAGTAAATGGGAACTCTATAAACTCGGGAATGATGGTCGAACGGTCGACTTCGTACGCTATGTGTATATAGAGTAAAACTCTGCTTCGGTGGAAATCTTATCGAGTCTGAGGGCGTTTCGCGCTGTGTCGTCCTACAACCCTCCCCCCACCCCCTCTTTCCCCTGCCTCGAGCGGATATAACCGTCGAGCGAAAAGAAGATATTCGCGTTAACGAGAAAGACCCTGGCTGAGGGACGAAAGAAAAACTCGATCGGTAAACGCCGCGATAGAGACCGACTTAAAAAAAAAATAATACAAAAATTACAAAAAAAAAAATTATAATCCCCCTTCTTTCTGCATCCTCGAGGGGTTATTAAGTGTCAAGCGATCAGAAAATATTCGCCTTAACGAGAAACACCCTGGCGGTGGGACGAGCGAGAACCTCGATCGGTAAGAGCGATAGAGATCGATTATCGAAAAAAAATAAAAAATAAAAAAAAAATAACAAATTAACCCACATAATAAATGGTAATATTGTAAAGCAGGCCGAGTTCCTCGATAGAATTGAAACTTGTTCGATCGTTGAGAGATTGCGTAGAAGATATATATATCGTTTGAACAATCGTTGACGACCGATTAAGTAATTGAAAACGAACACAATGAGGAGTGTGCGTAATCGACGTCCGCAGCAGATGCTCCTCGTCTCGACTGGATTACAAAAGGGGGTCCGCCCTCGTGCCGAACAATCGAACAATTATAACAATTGAAACGTAAGCGCCGATCGAAGTATGTCGCGAGCATTGACAATGGGGCCGATTGCGATTGATCGAGTGGCGCGAGCACTAAAATTAAATAGTATATGCACGAAAAAAAGAGATATATATATATATACATATGTATATTGCGCGATCGATGTTTGAAATGCAATAACAGCGTCAAGAACGATGGGTAGCAAATAACAGATTCAATCTCGAGACGACGGGCAACAAACGCGGTCGACATTATTTATTATATATATGATTGAAGCATTGATTACGTACACTCGAACGATACGTGACTCGCTGACACGCTCTCGACGAGCCGTGACGACAAAATATCGACAACTGTTACGACATTCGTAGCGTCGATTACACGGCATAAATAAAATAAATACCGCTGTCGAGATTGTCTGAAACAGCGACGAGGGACTTTAACCGAATGTCCCACAAAAAAAAATGTATTTAAAAAAGCTTATCTAACGTTATTCATTGCTTCTCTTGCGCGAGTCCGATATGCCGCCGCACAATTGTTTTTATAATCCGAAATATATTGCACGTATTTGACGATAGCGTTTTTATACGTTATCAACAAGAAATATACGAAAGAATATAATGTGTGCGTGCCGTTCGCGTTCGCACGCGACGTGAGAGAAGCAATTTTTTTTGTTTTGTTTTTTGGGAAGTATTGAACAAGTTTCAGCTCTGGATAATAAATGAGGAGGGACTCGTGTCCGAGGCGATAAAAGGGTTCAGGGTGGTGTTTTTTAGTCATATATTTATTTTTTATTTTTTTTGTTATTCCTTTATTTTTATTCGCTTGAAACTCTTGAAGTTGCAGCGAGCGCGCTGGGTGGGAGACCGAGGAAAACGAAGTTTCTTGCGCTCTTTTGCTGCAAACTTACGTAAGAAACACGAGAGCTGGGCGAAAATGAAAAAAAAAAAAAAATATGTCGCTCAGAGAGAGAGAGAGAAAGTTGGGCGCACAAGGTGCAGCAGCGGGGCGAAACTATACGAAACGATATTAGAATTACCTACGATTCATGTGATTGTCTGTAAATAAATAGTATATAAATGACATAACGTTAATTATGATATGCCGTACGTGTTACAATTAATGAAAAAAAAAAACCTAAACAGTTACTGTGTAATTTCTGAATCCGTAAAGAAGACGACGATCGAGTGAGAGAGCGCGAAGGGAAGAAAACATAAAAGACACGATGACGAGAGAAAAAAAAACGAAGCAAAAAACCGCATTGGGTATGATTGTCTGGCCGCCTGTGCTAACCGGTTCGTAAATTTACGTTTGCGCGTCACGCGAGCGAGACGATATTGAAGAGGAAAAAACAAAACCAAAAAAACTAGAGTCAAAGTTATACGAATCGAAAGCCTAAGACTTTGTTATGTAAGAATTAAGGAAATAAATGAATTATTTATCGGAGTGTTTTGCCGAACCTTACGATATATTGAAACAAAAAAAGTTTAAAAAATAAAAAAAAAGAAAACACAAATGAAACGCTATAAATTGATTATATATTCTTTGTATGAAATTGTTGAAAGGTCGCGAGAGTATCTTATATTGTTCCCTTGAATTTCCTCATAAACAATTAAACTACAAATATTGCTCAAATAGGAGAGGAGGCGACGACGGATGATTGCCGAGTATCGCCAGAAACACTTGGAAAATAAAAGTGAAAAAAAAAACCAAAAAGGGAAGTTTGCGCTAAACGACGTTCGGTTTTCCGAACGAAAGCGATCGAGGGTAGCACGGGCAGGCCACACGCGATAGATGTAACACTAATTAACACCGTAGCGTAAGTGAACTAAGGGTTAAATTAAACGAAGAAAAAAGAAGCAAAAAAAAAAGAAAAAAAACCACGATGATATAAGATGAATATTGTCCGATACTTAATTAACCAACAAGAAATAACACAAGAGAATTCGCGTGGCATGTGAAAGCGTATAAGACGAGGAGAGATTAAAAATGTGGAGCGAGAGACGGTGAGAAAATGTGAGTGAAAAAATGCGAAAACAGAATAAATAAAGAGGTTCGTTGGACTGACGCATTCGAATGCGTTGGTCGAATGACGCAACTTTTAATGTAAAAAGGAGCGACAGGGACTTTGCTCCATATATTTTTTTTTTTTGCAACTTTCTTGTCTCGCGCGAGGCCCGCACGACACTGAACACAGACACAAATTTCACACACACCCACACAGACAAAAAAGCAGCTCTCCTCGACTTTTTCGTTCGCGGAAATAATTTCTGTGTCAATGTAGAGAAAAACGAGAAAAAAAACAATAATCGGCTATGTCGCGCGAGAGACGGAAGTCACGACGTCCTCGTCACTCCTTTGACAGAAAAAAAAAAAACGAAAAAAAGATACACATTCGTCTAGAAAATAATTCGTAGCGTGCATTGAATTTTTGTACCAATGTCTATTGTAGTACTTAAGTACCACGCCTTCAGTTTTTTTTTTTTTTCATTGTAACGCACCCTGTGCAATTGGGTGATGATCGCTCTCTCCAGTTTCCCGTTATAGTTTTTAATGAAAAATAACGGTAATGTTGGTCTGTTTTTTAATTGACTCTTTTTCGATTCTTCGTTTTATCTTTTTAATAAGAAAAAAAAGAGAGCATGGAAATCACGTGCTTGCGCCCAAGGGTCGTCGCGCGACCGTAACAAGGATGAGAGGGTAAAACAATAATTCGCGAGGCGGGGGGGGGGGGGTGGATGAGTGAAAATAATTTTGTTCGGAAATATATTAAAAAAAAAAAAATCATATCGTCGTGCGCGACTCTCGGGACCCCAGAGGCTAGTCGCGTCCAAACCCAATCGCGATATTAATTGTAATAACGAAAACGACGCTCCGCCTGTGTCTACGTACGAAAGAAACATGGACATTCGGCCCGTTTTCGCTGGACCACCGTGAGAACGCGTCGAACGAGAGAGGAGAGTTCCATACGGCATACCGGTTCGGATAAATTATAGTATAATATTACCGGTTCGGATAATTTATAATATAATATTACCGGTTCGGCTAAATCGCGTGACAGACGAAGTTGACAGAAACTCGACCGGAAATGCGTCCGTGGCTTCTTGGGCGAGCCGATCGCTGCACGAAACCACGCACGTCCGAGCTTCGATAGCTTACACGTAGACTGGCGGATCGTCGTATTAAAAAAAAAAAGAAGAAAAGGAAAAAAAATGAAAATATAAAAATCACGAGCGATCAAGCGCGTTCGCGTCGTCCACGGATAATAATCGTTACGTTTACATAGCGATTGGTCTAATTAATCGTTAAACTGAGACTCGTCCACTGATTCGAACGTTCGACGATAAAATCATTATTATTGATTAATTGGTTATATTTACCGGATTATATGACGTGCGTTATAACGTTTACCAAAAAAAAAAAAAAAAAAAAAAACCAAGCAGCAATGCAAAAAAAAAAGAAAACACTGAAATTTTTTCGCGGGTCGCGTCATATATACATTATATTATATATTATACTATAAATTATTGTAGTACAACTTGAAGAATTGTCGAGCGAGCGAATAAGGGGACAGCGCGAGAGACTTAAACCTCGAAGCGTGCCTCGTCTCGCGGATTCTCGAACGGAGACATAAAAAAAATAAATAAAAAAATGACAAAATCAATACGCAACGCCTGCGTGAAAATTGCACTATCGAATCCGCGAGATGATGCCTAGACAGATGAGGGAGAAAACGATAATCGTGTGAAAGAATGGATTATACTTGTGCCTGTATGTGCGCATGCGTGTCGAACGTGTTTGATGAAAGATCGCCGTGAATGATTGAGAGTGTGCGTGTGATCTGCGAGACGACTTGAAGAAAACGAAAAAATGTTACCGATCATGCATTCGCAATTTTAAGACACTTCGTTACCAGCATTCGTATGCATAAGTTCGACCTCGGTTCCGATATAAAAAAAAAAGAAAAAAAAAACAATTTCTGACGATACGTGCAGTTTCCGTTCGACTCGACTTCCGAGACTCCTGATGCGACGGTTCCGACTTCGCACTGGCACGTGTGTGCTTTTTTTTAAACACATTCCCATGTAGCTCTGAACGCGGAACAGGCACAAAGACTTCATGGGGTCACGGAGATCGATACGAGCGAAGAGAATTTCACGATTTTCGTCCACGTACTCTTTACATACAAATGAAAAAAAAAGAAAAAAAAATCAAGTCAAACGTTTCGTTGTAAACTATTGTGGCAAGTGGGGCGGAGAACAACCCCGTTCTATGTGTGTAAGAACCATAAAGCTTAATGAAGAACATTATACTATGAACTTACGGGATACTAAATAAAAGTAAGCCAAACCGTTGAGGGATGTAATCAATTATAATATAATTCCTGCCTTAGCTCGATGTCGATGAGGTAAACGGCCCAGTTTCCGCCGCTGTCCCAGTTACCGAACGCAATTTACACTAATAGTAAATACAGTTTTTGTTTAATACAAAAGAAATTGACGGCACATTGAAGAACGGACCTGGCTGTCTATTAATGCCGCAATACGTATATTTTTTGTATAAAATGTTCCATTTAACAATTGAAGATGTCGGAAACTGGGCCGTTTGCCTTAATGTATCAGTTTTTGTATAAAAACTTCAAGTTCGTTACATTACATTTATTTTTTTAGAGTGATCTATAAATAATGGAAAATCGCGTTCACTGCCCCAAGAATGACGCAAACTGGGCCGCTTATCTTAAGATAAAAAAAAACACATTATTTACCATTCGTCATACATAACTTTATTGTTAGAAACAACAGAGGCCAATTTTTGTTCCTTTCTTTCACACAAAATACACTAGCACAATCCAGGAAGGAGATTTTTTTCCCTAGGAACGTTTTTTCGGAAAACAGCCGTGTGTTCTATCAATTAGATTTTTTGTTTGTGTCCCTCGTCTTCATGCACTTCTCAATAGTTTTTTGGAACGATACGAGGTAACAAGCTGACACGAGACGCATCGGGCCCATCAGCATTGCTTGCAGTATCAAATCACATATTGAGGCGAACGGTGACATACCAGCGCAGAGGATGGACAGTATGAAACCATCGAAACCGACGATCGAGAAGAATTTGTCATTCTGAAAAAAAAGACAAAGTAAATTTAAAATTTCTAAAAAAAAGCTGAGAAACAACAGTAACAATAAATTTCTTTAAAAAAAGCTGGGAAACAGTAACAATAAATGTCTTTAAAAAACTGGGAAACAGTAACGATAAATAAAAAAAAATAAAAAAATGAAAACAGTAGAATTTTTTTCTGTATTTACCAAAGCATCATTCATCAGTGCCACAGCAACTGCGTCCGGCTTTACCAAGCTACCGGCGGCCGAAATCAGTTTAGTTTCTAGAGGCTTCGTCAATTCCTCGACAGCGAATCCGGGTGTGTCGGTGTCAGGGGGCATACTCAGAGTGACGGAAACGTTGTAAGGGCGAAGTTCCATTGCGATGCTCTCGGCGAGCCCGCGCAGAGCGAATTTTGTGGAGCAGTAAGCGGAGTAGCCAAATATGCCTGTTAATTTTTTTTTAAATACCTTTTTAATTAAATAACCTAATAAGAGTGAGCTATCCAGATGTTCGTTCCATAGATAGCTTCGCGAAGGGAAAATTTCGAAATCAATGTTCTATCTTTGGTCCACCTGGATAACAAGAATTTCAGAATAGTTCGAGATAAAATTACGAACCCAAGAGAGCCGCTTGAGAAGACGTCAGGACGATTATTCCGTCCTGGCTGCTCTTCATGTTCGGTACGACCGCCTTGATGCAATTGTAAGTTCCGAGCAGATTGACATTGATCATTAGATTTAGATCCGCCGGTCTGGTGTCCTCGATCTTTCCGCATATCGCCATGCCGGCGCAATTGACGAGCATGTAAACGGGACCCATGGTTTTCTCGAGTTCTCCAAAGGCTTTCTCGACGTTCTCGTAACTTTCGCCCACATCGAGCGAGAGGAATTCAACTTTTTGGGCGTCCCTGTCCGAGCAGGCTTCGAGAATCTCATTTCTCGCGGATTTGAGCTTCGCGACGTCGCGCGCTATTATCGTAACGTGGGCTCCCATTTTAGCGGCGATCAGCGCGACCGATTTTCCTATTCCACTCGAACCTCCGGTCACCTGTCGATGGAACAAAATGAAATGTTAATTTTGTCGGAAATCAATTTTAGAATTGTGAGATGTGAAACTTGGACGAATCATTTACCACTACGTGTTTGTTCTTTATGGTCCTCTTTGGCTTGCCGGGCCAGAAGAAGCTCTTTGCCATCAGACCGCAGATCAGGAGAACCACTCCAACCAGGAGAATTCCAAGCCAGCAACCCATGACTATTTTTTTTTTGTAATCGCAAATCGTCACAAAAGGCAGACCTTATCTTCCCGTGAGAAATTATCAGACGTGATCAAATGTCTATATCTGTATCGGACATAAATGTGATCGGATAATATATTAGTATTTTAGACCATTTTTTCGCCAGAATGTTGTGCAATTACGGCCAGATCTGATCAAATCTGTTTTCAGACACAGTTGAAAAAAATTATAAATTTAATGCACCGGATTGGAAGTTTTTAAGCAAAAACTGGTATACTAAATTTAATTATATAATTTACAATGTACAACGTACAATTGTGATGAAAAGTTAATGAACTTTTACGGTGAAATTAAAGTGCATTATTGAATTTAAAGTACTTTCATAGTAAAAATTAAGGTAAATCATTAAAAGCAAAGTGTTTATAAAGTTTTTTTTATGTACCGTACGTTAATTTTCCATCGCAATTGCGCATGAAATTTAATATACGAGTTTATGGATAAAAACTCCCAGTACCGGTACATTAAATTTCATAAGAATTTTTTTGACGGTGGATGTGACAATAACCTATTGGATCAGTACAAGCATGGTCGGATATATCTCATCAGATATGTTCATATATGATCACATATGATCAATCAGGTCTGATCCATATATGATCATTTTTCCCGGGTTCGTATTCGTTGGACAAGAATTTATCGTTCCGTTATCAGAGAAATGGTAGCTGCAGTCGGTAACGTCGCTACTCTACTCCAGAGCTCCGTCAATCAAACAGAAATCTGCACTAAACTTGTCCAGCGATCGTAGCACCAGGCGCTGACTGGCCTCCGCCCTTTCCAACTAAACGGTATCTTTCAGAAAACATCGTCCGCATAGTCAGTCATGATAATCGAAAGTCTATGTTTAAAAAAAAAATTCGTTCTAGTCGCCGAGAGTTTGATGCGGAAAAAGACAGTTAGGTTTGAGACAATGGTAAAAAAAAAAAAATGAGAACCGGCGTACATTAAATTTAACGCACTGTCGGTTAAATGCCGCTCCAATCAGACAGTCAAAATTGACAGATATTTATTGGTGCAAATTTCGAGTGCAACGATGTGTATTTCATAAATCAGTCTGTGCCCATTTTTTTCCAAATATTAAAATAATTATCTTACTTGCCAATTACAGAATAGCGAATTTCGACGGATTAATTCGGGCGATACAGGAGAACTAACCACAACCTCGTATACCGCACAATGTTTCTCCTGCAGCTACACATAAAACTACGGCCGGAGACTGCTCGTGCATGAATTTTTGTTTTTGTTTATAAATTAATATCGTACTTCGAGGATCGTTGAGATATATTTTTCGTGACCATAAGATCCTTCGTGATCCTGTTGCTAACGTGCTATATAATACTGCTGGACTGCTCAACCTAGAATTCCCAGCAGAATAGTTGTCGGACAAGTGGGGCTCGACACGTAGCTCCATCTTTCCCCATACTTGCCAAACAAATTCGACAAATTTGATGATAAATATATGACAAATGAAAAAAAAAACCAAAAAACTACCCCCACTATCTCCACGAATAACGCAAATGATTTTGAGTTTCAGCAATAAACAAAATTGGCCCAACGATCGTCAGTGAGCTCCGTCGAGTCCGCCGACCCTGACGGTATCGCCAGCGACCCCGGAAAGTGGCGCCACTTCTTCGACCTCCGGAACCACAACGACAGTGACTGACCTCGTACGATAGTTACTCGGTCGATAAGAAATCCAAAAAATCGACCAATATTGACGAAATTTTTTTTTTAATTCAACTTCGAACTCACAAAATTCCGATTCCCTGAACGACGAGCCGAGTATATTTTGCCGTCAAGTTTTTGCGACAGAGCTATTTCCGTTTCTCTCGGCTGACCGAGCCGCGGGAAAATCGATTGATATTTCCATCGTCCGCCGGTCCGCCCCCTCGCCGTAAAGCTCGCAGCAGCGGAGCAGCGCGAGCGGAGAATAAAGTACCAGAATGAATGATTCTCAATTCCGCGAATGCAGGAAATCAAACAGCGCCGCATATCAAAGCCCCGACGGTACTTTCGCGCTCGCCCGGGTCTTTATTAGCGAGCGCTGTATATCGATTACTCCTTTGGCTTTTGCCGTCTCGCCGTGGAGAATCGCACAAAGATATCGCTTGCATAAGTAATCGAAACCGCCCCCTGTGCCGCTTCGTCGTTCGATGTCATTGCAAAAACATCGACGCCCGCGCCGGTTGCGGATTTATGGCGGTGCCGCGGCCTCTCCAGCGCGCCGACCGGAAGTCGCGAGGAACGTGTCGGATGACGCGATGTTTCGCCACTCGAATCCGGGGACGTCGTTGCAAAAATCGATCGACGAAAGTCCGAAGTAAACGAAACTCCGTCGAGACGAGAATCGGGCTGGAGAAGCTATATCGAGAGGCTCATCGGGTGCCAATTAGTATCGGGCAATGGACGAATGTGCTGCTCGAAACGGGAGTAGGTGGTACGTGCATTAACCTCGTCGGCACGGCAGAGCCGGGCAGCGGCGGGACCGTCGTATCCTCCCCCACCCCGCTCATCAAAAAGCCTCGCAGCTTCCACAATCCTCCCACAAGCCACCCAGCGCGGTCACCCCCTGCCGGCGCGTTACCCTTCGTGCAAAAGGTCACGTCCCGCCCTGTCGATCATTCACCTCGCGTCCTCCAGGACTCGCTTCTGCGTCTCCTCGCAGCCAGGTTAAAGCGGAAGATCCAGCAGGCTCGCGCGCCACATCCTGCCTGCGGGACACCCCGAACGACCGACGTTATCTTTGCACCCGTTATTCGAATTTGGATTCGTGAACGATGAAATTTTTTTTTTTTTTTTAATTCGTGGTCAGATTTTTCCGATTTGCGCCATTATTGATTTAGGTATTGTGAATTTATTGACGATACATAGCATGTAAGAGTTTTTGATATCTAACAAACTTATCTCTTCTTATCTCTTCACGTATGTTGCATACTGTCAATTGGCCATCGACCGCAGTCCTTCAGCCATTGATTACCGTTAGGTTACTATTAATTTAGCGGTTATTATTAATTTTTCCTTTCCTTAGTAAACGATGAAATTTTTTTTTTAATACGTGGTCAAATTTTTCCGATTTACGCCATTATTCATTTAGGTATTGTGGATTTGTTGACGATACATAGCATGTAAGAGTTTTTGATGCCTAACAAACTTATCTCTTCTTATCTTTTCATGTATATTGCATACTGACAATTGGCCATCGACCGCAGTCCTCCAGCCATTCGGTCATTATTGATTTAGGAATTTTTAGTAGGTAATGAAAATTTTTCATAAATCGTGCCATGAACTTCTTTCCGAATAAGATTAGCTGAACGGCAAAATAGATATCTGCATAGATCTGCATAGATTTAACAAGCGCTTCCGGTCCGCGTACACCTTCACAATATTTTTCTCATCTTCATTTTTGCTGTCCATCGTCCCACCGTGCTTATCTCTCTTCACGTATATTGTATACTGTCAATTGGCCATCGACCGCAGTCCTTCAGCCATTAGGTCACTATTGATTTAGGAATTTACAGTAGGTAATGCACATTTTTCATAAATCGTGACATGAACTCCTTTCCTCATAAGATTAGCTAAACCTTAAAATAGATTTAAGAAGCGTTTCCGGTCCGCGAACCTTCCCAATTCTTTTCTCATCGTCAGTTTTGCTGTCCCACCGTCCGGAACATTTCAAGTCATCCTCTCTTCGTCGTAATCCCGATGCAACGACAAAATAGATAAGAAGCTGCCGATACGAAATGGAAAACGTATCAGCGATCGGTTCACTGCCCCCGATCGGTTCATCCACCCCGCGTTCCGCTAATTATACAATTCCCATCCCCCGTTCCCGATCCAGGCGAGATTTATCCCTCCAAGTTTCTCCGGAATTACTCTTCTCTTCGAGACCTTAAATCTCAGCTCCTCCACCTTCCCACTTTGACCCACGTCGTACACACCAACCAGTGCCGCGAATCCTCCGTGTGTGCGCGCAGCAAACTTTGCATCGTCATCCCCTACCCAACCGAGTCATTTCTCCCCGCAGCGGGAAGTTGCCTGCTTCTGTTTCTACTTCTGCTGTCCGTGCACTTCGCCGCTGCAATTATCGCAGCCCTGTTCGGAAGGGAACAGGGACAGGGAACCAAGAGGGAGATATTTGATACACTGCACCGATCGTCCGTGCGGCGAGGATGACTAGAGGGAGTGTCCCGCGCGCATTCACCCTCGGAGGCTTTAGCACCGAAGAGTACGTAGGATAGGAAACCAGTCTGTACTCTCTCTCGCTCCTCTCTCTCACTGCCTACCCCGCCGAATCCCCGGCTACGACCCTGGTGTGCCGCGGTGTGTCTCTCCCGGGCTGCAGCGGGGGTGAACGCCCTCGGCTGACCCAGACTCGGAATCGATCTTCATTCGTTGCACGGTTCCTCGTCGTCACTGCCTTCTCTATTCCTCTCACTCTCACCGATCCTTTCCGCAAAACTCACCCCCCACCCCCCTGGGCCATGCACGACTCTTGCATCGCCATCATCGCCGGAGCTCGCCTTATCGCGAGACTTGCAGCGAGAGCAGCCGATGATCGGTATCAAGCCGCAAAAACAACGTAAGCTGATCCTGGAGCTTAAGTACGGAATTCCATGATCCACGACAATTTTACGCGTATTTCATCCTATCAGGGGATCAGCTGTAGCGAGGAAAGAGCAGGAGGAATGGACGCGAGAAACAACCCCTGGGTCGCGAACCCTCGGTGTCGGATCTCGGCAGTTCCCGAGCCTTCGGTAGACCACGTGACCGTGCAGCCCTCGTCGAGGGGCGAAGCCGGGAGGGGGAAGGGTCGTAACTATTGCGCTCCTCGAGCGGGCGTTTAAGAGGAATCTATTCGCTTGCCTACTGTTTCTTTTTATTCGTCAGCACTAGTGCCATTAGGTGGCCGGAACGAAGGGTGAACATCGCTCGGGCTTGTTACTGTAGGCAATATCGAGTGTGGCCGAAGGGGGGTTGGATGGAGGCTTCTCTGCTCGTGCCATCTTTCATAGCGCAACATCAATCAGATGACCCGAGGGCCGCGAGGATGAAGCTGCAGAAGCTCACGGGGTATTAGCGCGAGGGACCGAGAGATATGCGCCGAGGGTCACCGTCACGTTTCGCGTACATTTATTTTTCTCGTGGTAACCTCTCGAAGCGGAGAAGTAGCCGCTTTTCCCGCAGGAGACATTCCCTCCCTATTTCGACGGGCGGTGCGCACGGGGTTGCCGGTGATCCGACGACCGAGTTCGCCTGCAAGGCGCGAAATGCAAGGGTGAGGATTATTAATGGCACGGTAATATCGTAACATATGGAGGGTGTAGCCACATCTCGCACGCCTCGCTAAAGACCGCTCGATCTCGTTCCGTATCAAGTTCTACGTCCGTTTTATGCCAACGTCATTTTTCCGCTACGCGATACACGAGGAAACCCGATAGATACGCCCGACGAGATAAATAAAACGTTTCTGAGATCTCTCGGCTGTCGGAGGGTTTTCCTCTTTAACGCTCCGCCGAGACGACCGAAACATTGTTTCGCTGTCACAAAAAGAAAATAAACGGGGAAATGTCGTCGTGTAATGTGGCGGTGGGCGAATGCTCGACCAGAGGAAAATTGGGGTCTTAAGGCTGTAAAATAATTGCATTGAAAAAATATATCAATGAGTCAATTAAAATTCGCCTGCTAAAGAAATACATTGTTAATTAAATTCTACTTTCAATTCGTACAATTCCATATGAGATTGAAATGACAAGACGTCACCGTGAGAGACTTACCGGTGTTGTTTCAATATACATGATATGTTCAATATCATATGGAATTGTCAGAATTGAAAGTAGGATTGAAATAAAACATTTTCTCTTTAGCAGCCCAACAGCAAACGATTGTTTTTCTTTTTGTAACTAACGTGTATTAGCTGTACAAAAAATGTATTGCCAATGCTATACATTTATACAGTTATCATTTTATACTAGTTTTATATCTGCGGATAATTATGCACATTGACAAAGGGCCATCGACCTGAATCCTTCAACCCGAGATTTTTTTTGGTGTTATGAAAGTTTTTTTTTCCTTTCCTTAGATGACGATTAAAAATGTAGGTTTTATTCCGTGATTCTATCGTTGGGCGTTAATTATAATTGTCGATATATTGTGCGTGCGGGAAATTTGTGTTTGCGCATAATATATTGAAAGGTAACTATTATTAACAGTTGAAAAGGAAAATTGATCCGGTCGCTGTTGGCAACCGAACTAGGGTTGTTCACTGCTGTTCATGAATGCCTGGCCAGTTTTCTTACAACGGCCCTATTCACGGTAACAGCACGGTATAATTTTAATTTTATTTTACTTGTACATTTTCATTTTATTTTACCTATACATTTTCTTTTTATTTTACCTATACATTTTCTTTTTATTTTACTTATACATTTTCATTTTATTTTATTTATGCATTTTTATTTCATTTTGTTATTAGATTGCAGGCTCCTCGTGTCGCGTTAGCAAGAAAATAAGGTACGACGAGATAAAATTACACGTCGCGGATAGAAGCTCCGAGTAGCCGCGCGAAAGGGAGGAGACCGCGGCGCTACGTGGAAAGCTACCCTGCCGCGGCTCCGAGGCCAGTAGTGGAAGGGCTGTAATAGGCGAGCGAGCGCGGGAGGGCAGCTTTCTCGGAAACGAGGACATTGCCCCCTTTCTTCTCCCTGCACAGCCCTCGGTGCGCTCTCGTCGCCGTCGTCGTCCTCGTCCTCGTCGGCGAGATACGTCGTCGCGCTTCTGGAACAATCGACTGCAACCCGGTCGAGGCAGCGGAGCAGAGAGCTCGGTGCAAGCGCGTCACGGAGAGTAGACCGAGACGAAGGCCTCTCCGGTAGCGCCCGGTAGAGCCGCCTATCGTTCACCCACACGAAGAGAGGAGAGCCCCGAGCGCGGTACGAACGCGCGCCATACACGGCCCTCCGCACCTACTCCAACCGGCCCGTGCCACACTGATGCCACCGGCAATTTTCCACATAATAACGCGATCGATAAGCCATTTACCCGAGCACCGATCACCAACACCAGGGACGTCAGAACTGGTGCAAACTTTTCAGTCTCCACATCTCCGTATCCCAGCCGTCGACGTTCTCTCGCCTTACCGCCAATTTTCAACGTCGTTATGAAAGCCCCTCGGTTATCCTCGTTGGTGACAAAATTTGCACTAACTACCCCCACCCCTCCCTCCCCGCTTCGTCGCAATTGGCTTCTCCGGTACGGCTTTTGTCGCGAAACTATACGACTAAACTTTGTTTAGAAGTTGGGGTGAAAAGAAAAACAACATTGAAGCCCGCTATGTTTGCCTCCCTCAGAGCGTGATGGGTTGAGTTGCTCGTTCGTCGTCGGGCAGGACGCGAGAGCCAGCGCAGTGCCGATTTTTCCCGTAATTTTATGGCATCGGCTACGTAAGTTTAGGTGGAATCCTCGCAAAAGGCTGACGGGAGGATTTTTTTTTTAAATTACCCGCCACACCTGCGCGAGAGGGATGCGCCGTTGATCGCGTTGATGCGCCGGGGATGGAACGCCCGATTTTGGGCTATCGCGCATGAGAGCGCGATGCCTTTTTCGAGGGCGGTGCACCCGATCCGGGGAGCCCGCGCTATTAGCCCGCTCTTTCGAGACTCCGTCTCTACAGTCCGTGCCTTACGAGAATGTGCCATGGCGAATTTCTACCTGCGGAAGGAGCGTGGAAAAAAGACAGTCGAATTAAAAGGGCGAGGGCATCCGGCCGGTGCAGGGCACGACGTCGAAGTGTGCGGAGTAGGGATGGGCGATACTTTCCGATGTATCGAATGTGTCGATATTTTTGTCCGATTAATGGACCATACTTTGTCAATATTTTTTCTATTCGATTAATCGATGGCGATTCGTTTTACCGAACATCGGAACTTTTCTCTAAAGAGAAAAAACGTTCCTATCCCGTACCTTACAAAAAACCTTTCCTAAATCTGAAACTAACATTCCTGTCATGAGATATTGTTTTTCGTTTTATAAGACACGTACGTTAAACTTTGTTTTTGTTTTATGTGAAATTTATATTCTTGTTTTATGATATCCCAGATAGAAAACTGACAGCACGGTATCTACTCGGTACTAGCACGGGAAGACACGCTGAGCTGGCACAATGCAGATCATGTATGGTCAAGTATGGTGCTGGCTCAATGCACGATCTCCCGAGCATTCTGCTTTTGGCTACGAATCAGCTGTCAACATTATATACCTACTGTGATTTGTTTTTGTTTTTTTTTGGTCATTGGTACATTATTTATCCATTTATATAATGTAAATGTCTCGCCGGTCTCCCAAGTTTTTTGTTGTTGTTGTTTATTTGGGTTTGGTTTCGTTTATACGTTCCTAATACAAGTTCTCAATCTCTTTTCGACTATTCAATCTGGGTGTAACTCCACGATTAGAAGTGGCTGACAAAATTATATATACTTACCAAGAAATTGGGTTATAAAATGAAAATCATAATTTTTTTCTTATTAATTTAAAAATAAAGTTTTTTTTACCGATTTATCGATACAACGATGTTTTTTTTTCAAAGTTATCGATTTTTGTAATCGATTTCTTTTTCAAACGATGATCATTTTAATATCGATAACTTTTTAAACATCGCCCATCCCTAGTGCAGAGGGACTCGGCGAGTAGCGGGAGTGCGGAGGGTGCGCGCGATGCCGACGGGAGAGAGGAGGGGAGGGAGGGAGGGAGGGAAAAAACGGGAGAGGGTTGCCGGTCGGCTCCTCATGGCGGCGCGGTTTCCGCACCCCTGCGAACGCGGGGATCGTCGGACTGAGGTTTGCGCATGCGGGCAACGCTCGCCCGTGACTGCACCGCAGGGTGGTTCAATGTTACCGGAGGCCACTGACCCGGGATGGCAGCGTGAAGCAGCCATCCCCCGATGCACCGAGGTGGCTACACCCCTGCTGCCGCCGTCGCCGCCGCCGCTGCTCTGCCGGTGGCCGCGTTGGTACACAGGACCCGGCTGCTGCAACCTCGCACCGACCCCCGTTCGCACCCCCTACACGACCGCGTGTGCAGCGGAGAGGGAGCCAACCCGAGCGGCAACCCCCCCGTCAGCCGTGCAGCGCAGCACCGGCGAGAGCGCCCCGGGAACCAGCGCATCTATTCCCCGGCTCTTATAAATTACCTGGACCGCTGACGGTTCTGCTGGCGCTGCTGCATCCGACACGGCCGTTTCGATAGCTCATGCCTGCTACTCTCCGACTCGACGATGCTGATCCTCACACTCATCTACGCTATGCCCGGAGTCTGTGCCTTGGAGTCGGTACCATTATTCTCAGATTGCGGCGTTAAATCGCGGGGTGGATGTTGCCGCGCACGTTGGGAATCAAACCTTACGTTTGATTCCCGAGTTACGGAGGTACCTTGGTTTTTTTTTCAAATTAGTACCTCTTTGGATTTTAGCTCAGAGTCGTTCGTCTATACTTTTCTAGTTTACTTCAAGCTTTGGCGATTCTTAAGTTCTTAGAAGCTGGTGCTTTATTAATAGGAAAATGTTATAGAGGGACTTCGTAACTAGTGTTGAAAAACCATGTGCGCTGACTAGTCTTACGAGTCGAGTTGTTTATACTTTTCCACTTTACTTTTAGCTTTGTCGGGACTTCGATTTCTTAGAAGGTGGTGCTTTTTTTAATGGGAAAATGTTGTGCAATATCGCAGCCCTTTATCGTCTGCGAGGAAAGAGAGTTCGTAACTAGTGTTGAAAAACCGTATGCGCAGACTCTATGCCTACGAGTCGGTACCATTATTCTTAGATTGCGGTGTTAACTCGGAGGATGGAAATTGCCACACCCCTTGGGAAACAACCCTTATGGAGGTGACTTCAGTTTTTTCGTATCGCTACCTTTTTGCTTTTAGATTACAGTGTTTTGTCTATACTTCTCTACTTTACTTCAAGCTTTGTCGGGTCTTCAATTTCTTAGAAGGTGGTGCTTTTTTAATACGAAAATTTTGTCCAATATCGCAGCCCTTTATCGTCTCCGAGAAAAGGGACTTCGTAACTAGTGTTGCGAACTCTATACCTACGAGTCGGTACCATTATTCTTAGATTGCGGTGTTTACTTGGAGGGTGGAAATTGCCGCACCCCTTGGGAAACAACCCTTATGAAGGTAACTTCGTTTTTTTTTGTATCGCTACCTATTTGCTTTTAGTTTACAGTGTTTTGTCTATACTTTTCTACTTTACTTCAAGCTTTGTCGGGTCGTCAATTTCTTAGAAGATGGTGCTTTTTTTAATGGGAAAATTTTGTCCAATATTTCAGCCCTTTATCGTCTGCGAGAAAAGGGACTTCGTAACTAGTGTTGAGAAATCGTACGCCGAGAGTGCGGTATTAACTCAGAGGGTAGAAATTGCCGCGCCCCTTGGGAAACAACCTTTACGGAGTTAACTTCGGTTTTTTCGGATCGCTACCTTTTTGCTTTTAGTTTACAGTGTTTTGTCTGTAGTTCTCAACTTTACTTCAAGCTTTGTCGGTTCTTCAATTTCTTAGAAGATGGTGGTTTTTTTAATAGGGACATTTCACTCGATATTGCAGCCCTCTATCGTCTGCGACGAACGAGAATTCGTAACTAGTGTTGAAAAATCGTAGGTTGAAAAACGAGGGAGGGGGTGGGGAGGGGGGAGGGAGAAGGCGAAAGAGTTACCGAGTCTCGTCAAGAGACTTCGTTTGAATAATTGGACTACCTCTCGTTTAGCTAAATGGATATTGATATTTCGCAGTGAAAAAAGAATAATGACGAACGAGGGAAAGAGAGAAACAGAGAGGAGAAAAAAATCGAGAAGCTGGGGAGGGGGGAGGGCAGGGGTGGGAAAGCGGCGAGCGGAGCTGGACTCTATCTCGTTGACTGATTTATAAAAGCTCACCGCTGTGCCCAGGAGTTTCCCCGGCACGAGGAGAGATGGAGGACCGGGGAAAACCGGAGAGAAATGGGAGAGTTTGAATCCGGTCGTTGAACTTTCATGGAACTCGATCGCACGGTACCGCCGACCATCGAAAACACACATCTGTATATATAGATGTATATATTTATATACTGTTATCGATGAAAAATATATTTGGCGAATCAGTGAAATTACTAATCGCGAACTTTGATTAAAATTGTTACGAATCCGGAGATGTTGGGAACACGTAAAAAAAATTGAGACAATTTATTACTCGCCTCGATGGATCTTCCAATCCGTATGTGACGAAAGGGTTGATGCGCGCGGTTCTGCGTGTCAGCGGATCGACATCAACGTATATGTTCCCGTTGGCTTTTGGAGCCCTTTAACGGATTCCCTTTGATCGCCAATAGGATCTGCATTTATGGACAGTGATATATATACGAAATGAATTTTTTTTTATGATCTATGAGATCTGTTTTGCCACTGTTTTTCGCTTTGGTAGATATCAGATCCATCTTTCACTGATTGGTACAAGGTTGAAAAGAAGAAATCTGTTTTAGTTCGATAATTTCACGAATACCTCGCAATTAGAGGATCTAAATTTTTTGAACAATGATATATATTCGATTAAATATCTATTTGAAATCATATTTTCATATGTTCGATTTGTTTGTATCGAGTAAACATTCATTTTTGAGTACAAATCAATAAACAGTCACTTCGAATAAGATTTTTTTACTGAGACTAAAGAATAGCCGTTCGTTGAATCCAATGATTTCATCTTAACAAAAGTCACTTCAAGATCAACATTTTTAAAATGTTAATGAATCTTTTTGTCTTGATGCAACCGATGCTTCGGTGGCTTTTGGGCCCGTCCAACGGATTCAATTTCGTCCTTTGATTCGTCGCATTTACCGGAAAGATGTTGACAATCCATAAAAAAGAGACGGTTTATTACACGCGTAGATAGATTTTCAATCCGCATGCGACGAAAGGGTTGATGCACGCAGATCTGTGAGCCTGCGGATCGGCGTTGGCGCAACTGATGCTGCCGGTGGCTTTTCGAGCCTGTTCAACGGATCCAATTTCACCCGGGCGTCCTTTGATTCGTGGCATTTACCGGATTTTCGTTTCTCGTTATAGGGAGATTAGGATCTTGAGCATCCCGTCGACGTCGGCTCCTCGCCAGGCTCCTCGCCAGGACGACGATCGGGCTTGCGCGCAGCGACATCCCGCGCCCGCCGGGGGTGTTCGACCCCTCGGCAGTCTGGAGACCCGGCGAACGTCCCAAGTTTCTCCGAAGGCTAACTCTCTCTCTCCTCCCCGTCATGCACCGCCACCAGTTTCAATATCCCAGATCTGCCCTCCCGATAGATAAAATCCCAATCGGCCATCGCGCAAATATCTAATCCGAAAACAGTTATCTTTGTAATCAAATCGAATTCATCCGAAATAGAATTAGCAGTATGTCTTACGAATATCCATGTTTTGTCGAGAGTGCAGCGTCTCGTTGCTGCAAGTCGTTAATCGAATGCTTCGACAACGCTCCTATTTTGCTCCGCTAATTGACTTTGCGAAAATACGAATTAGCCTCGGTTGTTCGTCCGAGGAGGAAAAATAATAAAAGTCGAGAAGCGAGCGAGATTAAATGGAGAAGACAAAAATATAACAACAACAAAAAAGGTGCAAAGGGGGAGAACGAGAATAAGAAACGGACGAGAGGGCGGAGCGACGGGGACGAGGAAAGGGTGGATTCGCCGGAGGGGTGGGTTTGATGTTATAGTGTACGCGCTTCGGGGCGAATGTTATATCAGATCTTAGGTCGCATTGATGCCTAACTGGCACTCGAGACGCCGGGCCAACCCCGGCAGGGGGTTTCGGCTCGACGTCGGGCTTGACTCGGCGGTTGGGTCGATTCCCTGTTATGCTAATTTGTCAACCGTCTCTCAGCGCTCACCCTGTGAGGCAAAGAAAGGAAGAACCAGAGTGGCGAAGAGGCACAGGGGGGCCAAGCGGATTTGCCCAACCGAGCGCGCCGAAATTATATAATTTCTCTCAGTTTACAGCGTTCACAGATGTTATCATCATTATTGTACTTATTTGTGTTTGCTCCCGTCATTAATTTTCTTTTGATATTTTTTTTTTGCGTGAGTCGGGGTGATATGGCCACGCGGGTGACATGGACAGCCGCAATAATTTGTAAAGCAACAATCGAATGGCCCTGCCGTTTGCACGATTTTTAATATATGTGGGTATAATTTTATTGTACCGAAAATTATATGATTGTATGTGCAAGGGTTGGTACGATATGGCGATGTCCCTTGCCATTTTCGGGTGATATGGCCAGTAAAAGCGTTTTTAGTTTGGTATTTGAAACTTTTGACGGAGACAATAATTGACTTTTTATAGTTCACGAAGACAATGTAAAATACACTATACTGTAAAAAAATTATAAATTTAAAGTACAATTGTGATGAAAAATTAATATACTTTTTCATTGAAATTAAAGTAAATTATAAAAATTAAAATACTTTCAAAGTACAATTAAGGAACATTATTAGAAATAAAGTATTCCCGATGTTTTTAATACACTGAACATTCATTTTTTCATCACAATTGTACATGAAATTTGATATGCCACTTTATGGATAAAAACTTCCAGTCTGGTACATTAAATTTCATACGATTTTTTTTACAGTGTAAGATATGTTTTGTGCTATCCCTCTATGCGACTCTAGGCCTAATCGATAACCATAGTCACTATGTCCATATCACCCGGAGTTTCCGAGCGGCATGGCCGATCGCAAAAACCTATTTATAGAGCCGGAACTAATTTTGAAACAGAATGCGAGCTATTTTCGGTATGACGTCACTCCCGTTAAAAAACCGGAAATTTTCAAACCTAAAGTGATATTTACCCGACCGAAAGTATCGAAAGTTCTGTATTACTTCTCTTCAATGTTTCCAGAGTCGGTTCCGCCCAAAATTTAAAGGTTTTTTTAAAAACATGAAACCTCAAAATTTCATGGTTTAAAAAATCATGCCCCGTTTTCTGGAAGTCGAAAAATAACGGATAATTTATTCGCTCCCGCTCTAATCGGGTTCCCCATCGGTTCATCAACGTTTTTGTCGACGAAAAGAAGCGGCGCGCGTCCCGAAAGTCGGGCGGCTTTCGCTCGAGAGCAGTCAACGAAAATTATTGCCAATTACCGGAGTGAGAGGAAAAGCGGTGGGAGGAGCCGCACGGTTATGTCCGGAGGTGAGAGGAAGAGAGTTAACGTGTACCGGAGTGAAATATATATTTCAGTGCCAACGTCGTAAAGTCGAGAGTTGCTTAACTGTTGGAGAATCCAACACCGAGTACATCCCGAGAGCGTTGGACGTTTTAAGCTTCCGCTGGCTTGCTTTGAGCGTTAAATCTCACGTTTCCTCTCTCATGCAGCTATAGCTCTATGCACGGTCGCGAAATTAACACCGTTCGTGATACCCCCCCCCCCCCCCCCCCCCCCAGTGCACGGGGGATGGAGAACGGGGTGGAAGTCCCATGGGCGAAAGAAAATTCCTCACCCTCGTTGTTCCCCCCTCGCCGCCCTCCTCCCCCCTCGCCGAGGGAAACTCTGGAATTTTGCCTGAACTGTGGAAGCGCGAAACGAGCATCTGCCACTGGTTTCTTGTCCGTCGGGACCCCCGCTCTCCGAGCCCTCGAAATTGCTGAAACTGCTCGAGATATCGCTCGAAAATAGCAGACATGCCATCTCGTCGTGAATATAATACTTCATTTTTTTTATTCTTCGTTCGGAAAAATGTTATCGAAGAGAAAATAGCGTGCAGATTGTGTGTTTGTCGAGCGGCGAAATTTTCAATTTTGCCACGAATCATAACAAAAAAGTCTCGTCCAAAGCGGAGGACCGTTTTGCCCCGGGGAACCGTTTCGCTGAACTGCAATCCCCCGTTTTTAACCGGACACTTTTTTTTACAATTCAATCTAAACTTTCGTTCAATTAAAACACCTAGTACACGCACGTATATGTAGCGATCTCGGCCGAAAAAAAGAGTACTTTGTTCGTGGGGGGTAAAAGTAATTTGGAAAATTGGTATTACAGTTTGTAACAACATTTGAAACTCGGAATTACACTGTGCCGGCGGGTAGAAGTCTGAAAAACAAAATAGACTCGGAATTGAACGTTCGTCGTTGTTGAGCAAACGAGCCAAAGGGGATTTTGCCGTAACTGGAAAAACGGCACATCGCTGGCTCCACGGCGGCTTCCGTATGCCAAAACGCCATATCGGTTCTTCTCCGGCCGGCGCAGATAGCCAGAGCGAAGCCCACGGTCTGCCGAGCACTAATAAGCACCGGGTAATGCTACTGCGCCAGAGTTTAGCAGAGAACATTTTTTTAATTTCTCTGTGACGTCACTTAAGGTTTCAAAATCTCAATTTTCAACCGGAAGTGACGTCACTCGAGAAAACATCACTTCCGGTATAAAAATCTCAGTTTTTAACGCGAAGTGACGTCACACTGGAAAACTTCACTTCCGGTGTCAAAATCTGATTTTTGAACGCGAAGTGACGTCACACGGGAAAAACATCACTTCCGGTTTGAAAATCTCAGCTTTTGAGCGAAAGTGACGTCATACCGAAAATACCTCACCCCCTGTTCAAAAATATTTAGTTTTCAACCGGAAGTGGCGTCAATCCAAAAATACCTCACTTTCAGTTTCAAAATCTTGTATTTCGTACGGAAGTGCCATTACATCGAGAGATGCGTCACTTGCAATTTAAAAATCTAATTTTCCAACCGGAAGTTACCTCATACCGAAATCAAGTCACTTACTGTTCCAAGATCTCATTTTTAGATCGGAAGTGACGCAAAATACCGGAAACACGTCACTTAACCTTTGAACATCTAATTTTTCGATCGAAAGTGACGTCACACCGGAAAACGTCACTTCCGGTCGAAAGCCGAGATTTTCAATCCGGAAGTGAGGTCGCGACGAAAATTTTCAAATGTTTTGTGCGTGACAAAACATTTTAAGGGACAGACGGATTTGTGTCCTGGCAACGGATCGATCGCTCCAGCCAGCCAGCCAGTCCTTGTCGGGGGAGGACGAGGCGGTTTGGGGGATTGAGGGTTGAGAGGATATACACACAGAGTCCCTTGCCAGTGGATAAAACTTTCTATGCCTCGGTCTTCTCGTCGGTGTGCGTCGAGATCGAAGCGGGCTGAGGCCGTCGGTTCGCCGTGCTAGCCCGGCCGAGGGCCCGAATCGTTGCCTATCCTCCACTGTAGTGCAGAAATCCACGCGAGTACAGCCGAGCAGAACGATCCGAGGGCTCGGGCACGGAGAGCTCCCGGTCGCAAAGGGAGATATTCGAGCGTATATGGCGCAGACAGCGTTGTAATATCGGAGAGAAAGCGCGAGAGCGCAACATCGAGCAAAATTACGGATAAAGACAGGGGGTGAGAAAGTGCTAAGCTTTCTGCCCGAATGAGATCGACGAGATTCGCGCGTCCATATCGCGAGTAACGAAGGCTGCGTACCTACAGAGTACGTGCAGTGTGAGGAAAAACGACGGGACGGACGCAGAGAGCATGCGAGAAATTGCGTTCTCGCCATCCGCGTGTCACCCTCTGAATATATTACACCGGGGAGGGGGCGGAAAAATATCCGCGCTTCGAGGGTGGGGAAGCGTCGCACCTACGAATCTCCCGCTGAGAGAATTTCTGCTGCACCAACGCACGCGGCGTCATAATATCTCGCCCATTTTCCCTGAGACCGAGCTTTTTTTTCCAGCCGATGAAGAGAAATGTCGATTTTATCTTCGGCTCGCAAATCACTCTAATGCTGGATATTCGGGATGAAAGGGTTATTTATCAATATTACTTTTAATACCGTCGGAATAAGCGGAGCAGAAATTGTCGAGCGTTTTTTTCGAAATTTCGAAAGTGAAAACAAAAAATACGCCTGGGGGCTGCCAAAGAAATTTTTTTTTCTCCATAAATTCTGCTTTTAATTCTTACAATTGAACATGATATTGAAACAACGTCGGCAAGATGGTCAGTGTGATATGTGATCCTTTCAATCCCGTATGGAATTGCGAGAATTGAGATAACAAATTTTTTCTCTCGCAGCCTGCAAGCGAACTTTACTCTCGAGTAAAGTTCATTCGTCATTGATTTGACTCGTGATTGATAATTTTTTTTCAGTGTACTCGGGAAAAAGTCTGGCTTGTCCGGTAGAGCGGGGCAAAACACGATTCCTCATCCGATACAAACCATTTCTGCATGCTCCGCAAAATATAGGTAAAAATCGTCCCTTTTGCACCAACCTGCCATCATATTAAACACAAAACGCCCCTAACTAAAATCTATCCACAAATTGCGTAAAAAATGCAATGTAGCATAACGTCCCCTAGAAGGACCAGAGGAGCCCTGACGAAGCCGTTCCAGGACCGTATCAGGCCCCAATGTAATGCTCAAACATTTCTATAAGGTAAACGTACCAATGACCGGACACGTCCCAGTGGCCGGACAAGGCGTGCGTGCAAGAGAGATGGAAATACGATTTTCCATGCGTGTCCAGGGACTGGGACTGCTCCCTTAAGTGTCCGGGCATTGGTACGTTTACCTTACTGAAAAAAATTGCTTGCGAGCTGCTAAAAGAAATTTTTTTTACTCCAATTCTTTCAATTGCACATGACATTGCAACAACGACGGCAAGACTGTCAAGCTAACATGTTTTCGTTTCAATCCCGTATGGAGTTGCAAGAATAGCAACAACAATTTTTTGTTCTCCAACAACCTGCAAGCGAAACGTCACTCGAGGTCGTTGCCATTTTTTCCAGTGTACTCGCAAAACGTCATAACTAGATTCCCCGTTCGACCCGACCAATTTCCGCATGCTCCGAAAAAATATCGTTAAAAGTGGTCCCTCTTGCCCCAACCTCCCTACACACGCACCCACCATATTAAACCCAAAACGCCCCCAACAAGAATCTCTCCACAAATTGCATCAAAGATTCAATGTAGCATAGCGTGCCGTGGCGGGATAAACGAGGCCCTGCGAGCGATGCTTTGACGACACGCTAGACCAATTTTCATTTCCCGTGGGTCTAACTGTCGTTCGTTAAGTGCGTTACGTTGTGTATCGGTTCACGAAGGGATGACGCGTATCGCGGGCCGACGGTGGGCTCCTCGCTCCGTGGAGACTCGTCCGGCGCGCAAGGGTTGAAAGACAGTTCGCCGAGGGCAAGCCAACCGGCAGCAGCGGCGCTGCATCGCAACGGTGCACGTTGTCCCCGCGCCGGCGGGCCGGAGGGGTCGGCACCACCACGGCTGCAGCGGCCACCAACACAGGGGCGGTCTCGAGCACGTCGTTATTTCGCGGTGGATGCTGCGGGATCAATAGCGCGCGCGGACGAGCGAGGAGAGCCGGAGAGAGCGGAAACAGTGCGAGAGTCGGTTCGCCGGCAGCAGCAGCAGGCGTTTCAACCCCCGAGTCTGTTGCAGCGGGAGGAAGCGAGACGCCGAGCGAATTCAGGGGCGAGAGAGAGCGCGGAACACACACACATGCACGTCTGTGTGCATGTGTGTGTGTGCAAGCCCGGGGGGGGGGGGGGAGAGCTCCTACCAAGGATCGCGGAAAAGAGTAGTCCGCCGAGGACTCGGAGAAATTGCGGGAGCAAGATAGAGGCCCGTTCGAAGGGACGGCTCTGAATGGGGCGGAAGGAGTGTATACACGAGATAGAAATTTATGAAAGCTCCGAGGGTCGGCGAGGGAGCGAGAGGGGAAATATCTGTCGAGGTATGCTACAGTTTCCTACTCGCTTTCTTTGTAACGGCGTCCTCCTCTGCTCCGAGAGGGAGCATCTCCCGACTAGGGATCCTTCCCGAGGTGTGACGGAGAACCGAGCCACGCAGGCTGCCTCCCCTACGGCCCTCGACGGCTTTCCAACCCTCACTGGCTCGCAGCGCCAAGCGACGCACACTGTACACCCTACTCTCACTATGACTTTCTATCTTTCTCGGCTCTCGCTTCTTACTCTCTCCCTCCCTCCCGCACCCCCCCCCCCCCCCACGATGTGTGTCTCTCTCTCTGTCTCTCTCTGTTCAGCTCCCTCATTTTCTCTCTCTTTCTGGACGGGACGATCCGTCTCACTCTCGTCACACCGGATAAATTCGACCTCTCCCTCTCTCACTGCGCGCCGTATATACGCTTGTGGAGTTGCCGTGTATACATGTATACTGCCGGCGCTTCCCGCGCCGCACCGTTCACCCTTGCCACCGAACAACCCCCAGGAGTCGATGCATCCAGGGTCGTTGCTACCGGCAGCAGCGAACGATCCAACGTTCTGCTGGCTTACTATGTGTACCCACGGCCTCCCTCTCTCGCTCCGTCCCTCTTTTCCTACGCTTATGTATTCAACTTCGTCGGCCGATATGTACGTACACGTACGTACACAACGTATACAGGGTGGGGCGATAACCATTACCGAGTTGAAAATTTCATTTCCTAGCGGGTGTTTTGTGGAACGAAGAAACAAAATTTTTTTAATTGATTGGGAATGTTTTGATCGGTTGGGAAAATTGATTTTCTTTTTTTTAAGATCTATGAGATACGTTGGTCCTCTGATGGATACCAGATCGATCTTTCATTGATTGGTGTGGGGTTGAAGAGAAGAAATGTGATTTAGTTCGGTAACGTTGTTTATACCCGTTGATCGCAATTTGGATGTGCATTTATGGACTGTGATATTTATGCGGTATGATTTTTTTTTTTTAAGATCTATGAGATCTATGAGATCTGTTATATAGTTTTTTTTTCGATTTGATAGATATCGGAGCGATCCTTCATTGATTGGTATAGGGTTGACGAAATGAAATCTGTTTTAGTTCGATCGTTTTATGTACACCCCTTGATCGCAATTTGGATCTGCGTTTTATGAACAGTGATATATATTCGGTATGAAATTTTTTATTTTTTGAAAAACAATCAGCCAAAAGAGATTCTCCGGACGGAGATGGTTATTGCTCCATCCTGTATACATGCCCGTTCTCCAACAGCCCCATTTCAGTATTTCATGAGTAGATTTCCATTTAGTAGTTGATCGTGAGTATTTACCAATCTTTTTATTGTAATTTTTTTTGTTTATTCCACAGTTTTTTGTCGCTTCGCTAGATCTCAGATCCATCCTCCAATGATCGACATAGGGTCGAAAAGAAGAAATCTATTTTACTTCGATAATTTTATGTACACCCATTGTCCCCACTTAAGATCTTCATTTTACATAAAGTGATATATATTCCCTAAAAAAAAAATTATTTTCCGAAAAACAATCAGCCAAACGAGATTCTCCGTATGATGATGATTATTGCTCCACCCTGTACACTCACCCATTTTGCAACCCACGCAGTATTTCGTGAGTAGATTTCCATTTAGAAATTGATCGTAAATAATCACCAATTTTTTTTTATTTAAAGATCTATGAGATGTACTATTCCACTGGTTTTTGTCACTTCGATAGATCTCAGATCCATCCTGCGGTGATCGACATAGGGTTGAAAAAGGTCATGTACACC
This sequence comes from Ichneumon xanthorius, assembly GCA_917499995.1. NCBI lineage: Eukaryota > Metazoa > Arthropoda > Insecta > Hymenoptera > Ichneumonidae > Ichneumon > Ichneumon xanthorius. The sequence continues at coordinate 5,318,547 of OU824211.1, read as the reverse complement.
CATTGTCCCCCGTTAAGATCTTCATTTTACAGAAAGTGATATATATTCGCTAAAAAAAATTTATTTTCCGAAAAACAATCAGCCAAACGAGATTCTCCGTACGGTGATGATTATTGCTCCACCCTATACACTCACCCATTCTCCAACCCACGCAGTATTTCGTGAGTCGATTTCCATTTAGTAATTGATCGTAAATAATTACCAATTTTTTTTTTATTTAAAGATCTATGAGATGTATTATTCCACTGGTTTTTGTCGCTTCGATAGATCTCAGATCCATCCTTCATTGATCGACATAGGGTTGAAAAGGGTTATGTGCACCCATTGTCCCCCATTAAGATCTTCATTTTACATATAGTAATATATATTCGCTAAAAAAAAATTATTTTCTGAAAAACAATCAGCCAAACGAGATTCTCCGTACGGTGATGGTTATTGCTTCACCCTGTAGACTCGCCCGTTCTCCAACCCCCGTTTCACTACTTCCATCCCTCTCGTTCTCCATCTCGTCGGCTCTCGGGCTCGGCCTCCTATCTTCCGACCCTCCCGTGCGCGTCCCTCGCTAAACCCTTCGCCGCGCTTCGCACATTCGCGTGTGCTCCTCTCTCTGCAATAATGTGTGCGTCCACACGTTGACGCTGCATCTCCCCGCGTGCCGCCGGCGAAGAACGAAGAGCCCTCGCTCTACGCCTCGTCTTTTTTTTTTCATCTCTCGTACACTTACCCGACCGTGTTCCTGCCTCCGCTGTTACTTCGCCCCACACTTCTGTATATTTATGTATTATGCGGTTATCGCTCGGGCTTTCGCACTGTCTTTCAGACACGTACGGCGTATGCGTGCACGCATACGAGCCGAGGCGCCGCGACGATAGAGAGAGCATTCATTCCGCTCGGATGCATCGCCGTTGCCGTGGATATATTCTCCGCACTATATCGCGAGAGCCGCGTGCCCGTTACGTGTATACTTCGCCTTTGCAATATATGTACGTACATATGTGGATACATATATATATATATCCACATATATATATGCATATGCACATAGGGGAATAGAGGGTGAGCATCGGGGAGGCGAAAAAGAGGGAAACTTATCCATGCGGCATCGTATGCAGCAACGAATCTTTTACCTCTCTTCTTCACTTTATTTTTCATCTTTCTTTTTTTTTGTCTCTCGCCGACCGCCCACTGTTTTGTCTGTGCGCTTAATACGCGGGCGTGCGGGAGGAGGCGAGACTTTTCAAGGACACGAAAAAAAGGCACGAAGACACTTTTGAGAAAAGCTCTTCTAACAGTGAATATTTTAACCACTAGAGAAATGAAATTGCTTTTACGGGGTTTGCGGAAATTTCGGGATAGCCGGCGAAGTAGACGGAAGAGAATGTGGAGGACGCGCGGTGCATAGCTTCAGACTTCTAGGTGAGTTTTTTTTTTTTTTTCTATTTGAAAATCGGAAAAGGGGTAGCGTGTGAAGTTTTTTTTTCATAGCGATCGTAAAGCTTCATTGGTTTTTGCCTCTTTTATGTACGCGGAAGTTTTGGGGATGTCGCTGCGCTCGGGAAGTGGGTTGAGAGTGGGGAAGTTGGGAGTCGTGACGTAAGCGCTCTAACTGTAGAGCAAAGTCTGTATTTTATAGCGATAGGATACTCGGTGAATTTCTCGTGCAACTTACGAGCCGGACGAAGTGGGCGAGGAAAGCGCATGCGAGCTTCTCGCTCCGCTCCGAAATTTAAAAAATAACTGACTACTCCAGTTTTATGACAGCAGTTTGTGACACTTGCTTTTACAAAAAGGTTTCATTAATTCGCAATGGACTGTTGAGCAGTTCAGAATAATAATTTTCTTTTTAACGGGAAACTTTGTAAAACATGTTTTTACAAAAACATTTTATTAATTCGCAATCTACAGTTGAGCAGTACAGAATAATTATTTTTTCCCAAAGAAAAAACAGACTTCGAACTTGTCAGGTTAAAGGGGTTGCTGAAGCTTCACTCCGCTCTGGAGTGATTTTTATGCAAGACCGGACATCTAACAGTAAAAAAAAAAAAAAAAAAAACCGATCGCTCCCGTTTTACGACAGTACTTTGCAAACCTTGCTTTTACAAAAACGTTTAATTAATTAGCAATCGACAGTTGAGCAATTTAGATTCTTTTTACCCCATCCGGAAACAGTCCTCGGACTTGGCTGGTTAAAGGGGTTGTTGGAGCTTCTTGAAATGCGTAGAAAATAAATCGAGTGCCATTGATTATCGATTTGAGGGGGGGGGGGGGGAGGAAACGAGATTGTAGATAAGGACGCTTAAGAAAGCGTAGCGGTAGCCAGGGTGTAAAAGTGAGGGGGGGGGGGGGGGGTCACCAGTCTAGAAAGTGAGTTCCCCGAGAACGGAGTATCGGGGCGTCTCCCAAGGGAGATCTCGTCCGTCTTGTGTAAGAGGTTGCAGGTACTCGAGGGAGAACGGCAGTCTATAGACGTATATATATGTCTATATATATATATATGTATATATATTTTCACGGTGCTATTCCCAGATTCCTCGATACCTGAAGCTCTCTCATCCTCGTCCCCCATCCTGGCGGTAACACAGTCTCGGGTGCCGGCTCGGGGCTCGGCAGAAGGCAAGACGAAACCGTGCCTACCTGGTTTTCGCCTTGCTTTACTGTCCGCCTCGGAACAAAGGAGAACGATCCTCGCCTCGAGGATTCCATCATTCCTGCACGAGCGGCAAAACGTGTGGCAGACACGAAACGATGGGAGACCTTGTGATCTTCTCTCGTTGCGAGGTCGAAGAAACTCCGCCGCTCTTAGGATGCAGGGTAAAAGTGGTGAATATTGCTCCGTCCATGTATAATTGATTTGCGTGCTAATCGGAGTGGTGCGTATTATTATTATTGTTTATTGTAGCTAAGGTGTGTAAGCCTGCAGGTGCAAAAATGTTTACATATGTAAGCGTTTAAACGACACGCACTTTTGGCGAATATAGATTAAGTATTAAAGATAGAGGAAAATAAGTAGGAATAGGAAAGGTAGGAAAAGGAGTGCCTTCCCATTGCCACTAGACATAACTATATTGTTACCCCAATTTAGCTTACGATGCAGGGTAAAAGTGGTGAATATTGCTCCGTCCATGTATAATTGATTTGCGTGCTAATCGGAGTGGTCCGTATTATTATTATTGTTTATTGTAGCTAAGGTGTGAAAGCCTGCAGGTGCAAAAATGTTTAGATATGTAAGCGTCTAAACGACACGCACTGTTGGCGAATATAGATAGTAATAGGATTAAATTAGGTAGATTAAGTAAGAATTAAATTAAGTATTAAAGATAGAGGAAAATAAGTAGGAATAGGAAAGGTAGGAAAAGGAGTGCCTTCCCATTGCCACTAGACATAACTATATTGTTACCCCAATTTGGCTTACGATGCAGGGTAAAAGTGGTGAATATTGCTCCGTCCATGTATAATTGATTTGGGTGCTAATCGGAGTGGTCCGTATTATTATTATTGTTTATTGTAGGTAAGGTGTGAAAGCCTGTAGATACAAAAATGTTTACATATGGAAGCGTTGAAACGACACGCACTGTTGGCGAATATAGATAGTAATAGGATTAAATTAGGTAGATTAAGTAAGAATTAAAGTAAGTATTAAAGATAAAGGAAAATAAGTAGAAATAAGAAGGGTAGGAAAAGCAGTGAATTCCCATTGCCTCTAAACATAACTATATTGTTACCCAAATTTGGAGTTCTGGATTGGGTAGTAAGAACGAGAACAATCTTCTCGTCGCGAGATCCACCGAGCCCACCGATTTTCTTATTCGCCAATTTTACCGTATATAATATTTTTATTGATGATAATATTTTTTTAATGTCATTTATAAATAAATAAATAAACGTCACTTTCAGTACGGGCCGATTGACGATTTTTCCGAGCTGTTCGATCAATAACTTTTAAAGCCTTGTCATCGCTCGATGCGAGGTCGATGAAACTTTAACGCTCTTACCATGAAGGGTAAAAGTGGTGAATATTTTCCGGTCCGTGTATAATTATTATTGATTTAAGTGCCAATCGAGGTGCACCGTATTCACCACATGTACCTTACACATTTTTTTTAATATGATCTACAAATAAAAATAAATTACAAAAAAAAAGAACCGATGGACTATTTTTCCAAGCTGTTCGATCAACAATTTTTCAATATGATTTCAATACGCGTTTAACGCATCGTTTAGGTCGTTAACCACCCGGAGCTATTGGACACCGTTAATTAATCGCTGCGGCTGATTATCTATACGCGAGCTCTACCGTGAACTCTCACGTACATCGTCCGGTTGCGGATTGCGGAGGCAGAGGGACTTCGCCGGACACGTTGAACCGGCAAAAGGTGGCGAGGAATTCAAAGTTCTCGAGTACTCGTGTGCGCGAGAACTCCCCGAGGTACGGGATGAACGACGGAGACGTATCGTTGGTTGATATCGCAACCTATGCGAGATAAACTATGCAACATAGTACAAGCGCGAGATGTACGCAGGATAAGTTGTCGCGACGTTAAGAAAATTACCCCTCGAACATCATCGACGGTAAAAAAAAAAAAAAAAAAAATCAACTTCCGGTGAATATCGTGTATCAAAGCGAGGCGAAGAGACATTAGCCATTCGATCGATTGCACCTCGAGGCGATTTGCCTAACCGGCTTCGAGTTGACGACACGATTTTTACCCACAAACGTTATTTCATCGAGGCCACGGAAACGCAGTTTACACTCACACAGTTGCACTCGCGAAGTTTTGATGGCCGGTGGTGAAGTTTAACGTCGCCCAGATCTGCCCGCTCGATCGCCCCCCCCCCCCCCCCCCCGCCGCTCGGTTAATTAGGCCCGCGGTGAATTTCGCGGGCGCTATCTGCTCGGCTCCTGCCGACGAGGTCTTGTCTTCTGTGGTCGACGAGTTAGCGGCACGAGTTGGACACGCGAGAGTCCACCCTGTAGCAAACTGTAACCCTATTAGCTCTCCCTGTCGCAAGTGGAAGAGGCTGTTTCTGTCGAGGGAGAAGCAGACACGTGGTTCATCAAGCAAATGAGACAGGTAGGGTACGCTGCAAAAAATTTATTTGTAAATTAACGAACGGTATTGGAGGGTTTTCACATAAACTGTTTCTGACATTTGAAACGGTTGCAATTTCAGACTGAAATTTTTATTTTTAATTAACTTTTGTGTAAATTTCACGCAAAGGTATTTGTCATTTTAATATCTGGAATTTATATTTTACAAAAGAAAGCACACTGTAAAAAAAATGATAAATTTAATGTGTTGAACTGGAAGTTTTTATGCAAAAACTGGTACATTAAATTTAATGTCCAATTGTGATGAAAAATGAACATACTTGCACACTACATACTGAAATGAATTATTAAAAATGAAGTATTTCCAATGGTTTTAACATACTGAATATTCATTTTCCATCACAATTGTACATGAAATTTAATATACCAATTTTTGCATAAAACATTCTAGTTCGTTACGTTAAATTTCGGACGAATTTTTTTTTTCTGTTTATAATACGTTGTCCATCAACCAAATGAGCGAGACAGATAGAATACACCGCAAAAAAAATTTTTTGCAAATGAACGAACGATATTGGAAACTTTTTGACATAAACTGTTTCCGAAATTTCAAGCATATGTGCGTTGCAATTTTACATGAAATTTTTTTATTTTTCAATGAAATTTTTTGTAAATTTCATGTAAATAATTTTTAATTTTAGTATCTGGTATTTTTATTTTACATAAAAGTACATCGACGTTCAATGTAAGTAATGTAAGCTAATTTCAAGTTTCAGTACAATAAATTTACAATGTAGACACGCGAGTGTACAGCGAGGGGATCGATTACTCCGTTTCTGCGGCCACAGTGCGAAGCGCAGAGACTCCGTTTCGTCCTCCAGCAAGGTCCAGTCGGAGGATGCAACGACCGGGCCGTCACTCGTGCGTGCCTCCGGTGAAAAATCGAAACAACTAAAGAAACAAAAAATAAAAAAGTTGAGGAGAATGCGCGATTCCCGAGGAAATTCTTGTCCAAGTGCGGCAGGTACTTTGCTACGCGGCTCGACACCTCGGCAGCGCGGTGTGCCGTACCGGGCGCCGAGAATACGTGCTGACTCCACGCACCGGTAGAAAACCGGTATTTTTTTTTTTTTTTTTTTTTATTCAAAGTAATTTATTCGAGGAATTAAATTAAATTTGCCTCTCTCACACGCTCTACCGGACACTTTATCAGCATCCTGCGGAACGCGCGAACGCGCCAGATGTTGTTGAATTCAACAGATCTGTCGTACCGCCCAATTTTCTTTGGGCCACGAACGTCGCAGTTACCTTCGTTCTTTGACGGATCGTCGGTCGGAAAAAAGTAGGAAGGAGAAAAAAAAATACCGGAAGGGTCGCGAGCGCACGCGGGCATAGCGTGAGTCGCGTGGCTCGTGTCAGCAGCAGGCGAGAGAGCCCTCGGCCTCTCGGCGCACGTTTTCCTTAGCCGTAGCCCCGACGGGTGCGGGAAACCCCCTCCGAAAAAGGCGCCTCGTATACCAAAAAATTCAATACCGTAATGCAATCGTGTAAGGGAGACGTAGGAGCCTTCCTTGTTCACGAAAAGTGGGGCATCAGGAGCGCGCGCGCAGGACTGCTGTTGTCATGTTATTTTTCCTGCCCGTCTCGCTTGGCTTGGAACACGTCATGTACGCCACACGAGAAAGGGGGAAACTCAGGGGTCGGGCCCTCGCCATACGACCAGGTGTTACAACCGCTGCTCATGTCATTTTGCATTTTTCCGTCGGACTTTAATTTTTATCCGTCAATATGCCAAAAGTTACGAAATTTCTTGAGTGGTTTTCAAGGTCGAGCATCTTGCCGATAATCGTTGAGAAATATGGATTCACAACCCGCGGGGGGTTGATAGCCAACCCCTAAATCCTGCAATCATCTCGTACTGTAAATTTGGAGCTTATCCCTGGTACCAATTTTGGAGCGTTAAAGGGCCGGCCGGATGAAGTCCTGAAGCGACTCTGTTGAGCCCTTAAGGTCCCGAAGTACCAAATATTTTTTTAGTGGTTTTCAAGGTCAAGCGTGCTGCCAAAAATCGTTAAAATATGGATTCATAACCCGCGGTAGGTTAATAGCTAGTCCCTAGATCCTGCAATCATCTTGTAGACTGAAAGAAGAATATCATAAATACTACCGATCATTTAAGAAAAAAATCACCATACCTCACAGTAGTACACAACTAGGACGCCATCCAGGGCGGAAAGTTTCAAAATTTTCAAGAACTTTTACCATAATATCGACGACAAATACTTCCTGTCGTAGGTGGCGCCCTAATTCCCTACTACTACGTGATGTGGCAATATCTCTCAACTAGATCCTTCCTCAGTGCCCTGTAAATTTGGAGCTTATCCCTGGTACCATTATTAGAGCATTGCATCGTCGTTCGGATGAGGTCCGGAAGAGACGTTGGTGAACCCTAAAGGTCCTCAAGTAAGTATTAAACATTTCTTGAGCTATTTTCAAGGTTAAGCCTGCCGCCAATAATCGCTTGAACATATAATTCATAACCCACGGAGGGTCAATGGTCAACCCCTAAATCCTGCAATCACGTCGCATTGTAAATTTTGAGCTTATCCCTGGTACCAATTTTACAGCGTCAAATGGTGGGCCGGATGAAGTAAGTATTCAACATTTTTTGAGTGATTTTCAAGGTTAAGAGTGCTGCCGATAATCGTTTGAAAATATAAATCATAACCCACGGAGGGTCAATGGTCAACCCCTAAATCCTGCAATCACGTCGCACTGTAAATTATGACATTATGAGCTTATCCCTGGTACCAATTTTACAGCGTTAAATCACCAACCGAAGTGGTCCGGAAGAGGTTCGGGAACCCTAAAAAGGCCCAAAATTAAGTATAGAAAATGTCCGCTAGGTTCTATTTAGGTTTTAGAACCTCTTACCGTACCGGACACGCGAAAGGGGTAAAAACAACAGAAAAAAATATGCCGACGCATCCAAAGTGCAACAACCACGCAGCGATCATCATCATCATCATCATCATTGCGGGAACAGAACGAAAACCACCAGGTACGAAGTTCCAGGTGGGAGGCAGCTGCCAAGCGTACGAACGAACGGCCGAAGGGACCGAGAGCCAAAAGACTGCGCCCGCCCGCAACACCTGCCCTTCTTATTTCTCTTTCCCAAGGGGTACACACACCTCTCGTACGTGTGTACCTCTATCCGGCTTTCCGAACGTGCGCCCCGTACCGCCGGCCGCTGCTGTTGCTGCTGTCCTGTCTTCGCGGCCCGGGATGTTCGGGACCCGTTTTGAGAATCGCGAGCAGAGAGAAAGGGATAAAGCGAGAAAGACGAGACCGGGAGGAGCTCAAGCTGCTGGTGCATCAATGCCTCTCGAATGCTTCCCGCATGTGCATGCGGGTGCCCCGAGTGCGCGTGGCAGGTGCTCTCCACTCCGCTCTCCACCGACCAACCTCTTATGTTTTTTTTTTTTTTTTTCTTCCTTCCTCCTTTTATCTTACGTGTTTTTATTATTTTCCTTATCTTCCTCCTTTTCTCATTATGCTTCATCGGTGAGACCGTTATTACCATTATCGTTGGCTGTCCATTGTCTCTCGGGCGGGAGAAAGGAAACTGTGACGACGCGTGCTCCGACGCCAGAACGGGGAGTCGATGGCGTCGGCGACTTCCGCGACGCACGCGGTTCTCTGCAACTCGTGCACTTCCGGTTGAAGACACTGGCTATGGAACGAGAGAAAAAAAATGTTCGATGGTATAGACCGACAGCGGTGGATGCGGGGTTGGCGCACGGCTCTAGCGGAATCGTTCGCGGTCAGAAAATTTGAAAATTAATGAACGGTAATGGCAACTTTTTTACAACTGTTTTTGAACCTTCAAACACATGTGCGTTGCAATTTTCCAGAAAATTTTTTATTTTTAATTAAAATTTTTGTAAATTTCAGGCAAAATATTTGTAATTTTAATATCTGGTATCTTAATTGTACAAAAAAAAAGTACATTAATGTTCAATTAATGTAAGTAATGTAAGCAAATTTCAATTTCCAGCACATTAAATTTTCAATTTATTTTTACAGTCTATACACCTATACAGTCTATACATTTACACTTTATTTCTACAGCCCACCGTAGTGGAAAAATGGAAAAAAATAAAAAAAGAAAATTTTTAATATTTCAACAGAATAATAATTCCAAGGAAACCTTCAAAGGCTCTGAAAACCGCAGATAAATAAAGTAAAATTCAGGGGTGTCGTCCGCATTACCGAATGATAAAATATAACCAAGTGGACAAAATATAACCGCGATCTTCTTATTTCGTCGCGATCCGGGCAAATGGCTCAATTTCATCGAGACGCGAGGCATAAAGTGTGTATTACACCGAAACACTTTTTCCGTCTTCATTCTCGGGCGTCCTTCTCATTTTTGCTCGTCCGTGCGGTTCTCCCGGCGTTGCGACGAGGAGCTCCGGTCGGGCGGATGCCGAAGGTCCGAAGCACGCGCCACCACCTGCTTCTCATTATCCCCTCCGTGTGGGATAAAGGATGAACGAAGAAAAAAAAAATATATATATATACATACATACACGCAAAACGAACGATGGGCTCTTCCAAAACCACCTTCCTCCTCACCGCCGGCGACGCACCGCAGATGTCGAGATCATCTCGCATTTTTCCTCCTCCCGCGCCCCCTCGCGCGAAACTCACTGGCGGCGAACACCGACAGGAGAGCCCGAGCTTGTAGGAATACGAACAAACCCGCTTCGTTACCTCGACGATGACGACGGCCTCCTCACCCCGGGTCGAGACGCTCTCCTCGTTAAACTCATTAGACCTTGTCCTCACCGCCGAGCCGTCCCTTTCCGCCTTGCGCCCCGCTTCCTCTTCAGAAATGTTCTCTTCGTCGTAATCTCGCGAATTCCCCCCCCCGCACCCCCCCCCCCCCCCCCGCGCGATTATTCTTCCGGTAACTCCCGGCTTTTCGCGCATTTCCGTACGTCGCCCCTCCCTGCCCACCTCATTCACCGGGCGACTCTCTCGCCGCTCTTTCATACTCGGCAGCCTCTTTCGGCACCCTCGCACTCTCAATGTTGTCTCGTTACACCTCCGCGATTAAATGCATGACCGCAGCTTAATACAGGCCTCGCGCCGCGCATTGCACACCGAGGAGGACAAAAAATAATAATAAAAAAGGGGTAAAAAATAATAATAAAAAGGGGAAAAAAATAATAATAAAAAAGGGGTAAAAAAATAATAATAAAAAAGGGGGAAAAAAACGAATTGCGCGAACAAATGCTCTTCTCGCCGCGCCGTGCGGAAACCTTCTTAATCAGTTTTAATTATGCATCGATATTATATCTTCCGGCACGTTGTATTATTTAACCTCGTCGTTTCGAGAATTCGACTCCACGCCGGTTCGGCGATAAGCTGGATGGGGTGAATGTTAATAAGCGATTAATAACGTAACTCCAATTACACGTTCTCCGAGCATATTATTAATAAATTAAGGACGATAGAGTGCGCCCCGTCCGCGAGCGGTCTTTATTTAGGTGCGCGGCCAGGGGGATGCTGTTCTTCTCGACGTCCGAGGGGAAAAAGTGGCCGGTGTCGGAGGAGCGATTAGACACGGAACATTGCCGAGGGGGTTTTCGGTATCCGCGCCGCCGCTGTCGGACCTTCGGCCTATTAATTTCATTGTCTTTGTTCGCCGAGAGGCTCACGAATCCTCGCCCCGAGACACGCTCGATCCCTCCCCCCGCGGCTTCGAGAGAGCATGCCGGGAAATTGCTGCCTAAAATATTCAACGAGGGAAAACTGGGGGCTCCTACGTGTACAGTAGAACCTCGCTTATCCATGACCCTGAAGATGTCTGCACGTGACCGAATTTCATCGAGTTATAACGGCTGTGTTTAGCAACCCAACAAACTTTGCTCGGTGAAAATTTTCATAGATTCTCTATTATTGTTTACAATATTATGGATGCAGACAAAAGTACCACATGTGACTAATGTGCGACGTGATTAGTGAAAGCGTGCGTCGATAACGGATCTGTATGTTTATTTAATAATAAAAAACATTGCTTGTCGATGCTTCGTTTCTGGTAAAAATGACTTATTCAACAAAAAATTCGTTTCTGCGTCATTCATATATCACATTAATCCCATACGATCAAAAGCAGCCGGTCTATCACGAAATAATAAAAAATATTTGACATAAATATCTGTTTCGTAGATCCAAATAAACGTTAGGGTAAAAGTGGGGAATATGGCCCGGTCCATATATCGTTGATTTGCGTGTTAATCGAGGTGCGCCATATTCACCACTTTTACCCTATCAGATAATAAGAATGGTACTATAAAACAAATAAATATATTAGAAATTAATAAACGCTCTATTAGGTTATGAAGGAAATAAACATTTTTCTTCGTCCTTATTAATTTTATTTGATCGGAATAAACTTGTTCTGGGTGTTATTACCTTGGATAAACGGGGTTCTACTGTACCACTGATGCGCCCATGGGTTCGGGCGTTAGTGCCTATCTGTGTTCGGACCCCGAATCCGAGCGGGATAGGAGGGTAGGCAGACGGCAAAGCTGTACGGGGAAACGATGTCAGCAACCCTTGCAAACTCCGACCACCGTGTACGCCGCTCGGCAGCCCCGACCTACCCCTATTCACAGGGGCTGCTGCCACTGAACCAAGCCTGTTATTATGTCTTTGAAAAATTCCTCTCTAACTACATAAAAAATTGCTGCGAGAATGTATGCACTAATTTTAGCGGCGGGTACTGTAGAGGCTATTTTGGAGCGTTGAATCGGAGCCCCATAAACTCTTAAAAATGGCCTTCTTAAGGCTTCATCAGACTCCGGTTTAACGGTCCGAAATTTCTAACACGGTAGGCTTTTGGGCTCTTACGCCCATTTAGCCATTAGTAATTTATCGATATATTGCTTTTGATCATGGAAAAAATGCAGCCCAAATCGGCAATTTTTTGTAACGTTCGGCACCCTAGCAAAAATTGTCGAGCGTTGAATCGAGGCCTAATAGGCTCCTATAAATGGCCTTCGTAGGGCCTAATCAGACTCCGGTTTATCGGTCCGAAATTTCTAACACGGTAGGCTTTTGGGCTCTTACGCCCATTTAGCCATTAGTAGTTCATCGATATATTGCTTTTAATAATGGAAAAAATGCAGGCCAAGTCGGCCAATTTCTGTAATAAATTCTGTAATGCTCGGGCATCCTAGCAAAAATTAACGAGCGTTGAATCGAAACCTGATAGGCTCCCACAAATGGCCTTCGTAGGGCCTAATCAGACTCCGGTTTAACGCTCCGAAATTTCTAACACGGTAGGCTTTTGGGCACTCACGCCCATTTGGCCATTAGTAGTTCATCGATATATTGCTTTTGATAATGGGAAAAAATGTAGGCCAAAGCGGATTTGTTCATCGGCATAGCACGGTGAGTGCACGAGAGGGAAGCCTAGGGTGCCGCTGCCGATGCTCACTGCTTATACGCTGTACAGTGGAGTGAACATCGGCACACGCTACTCTCTCTCCTCGCGCGGCTTCGACGCGACGCTCGAGCCGAGAGCGGCTTGATCGATATTCCTCGGTGCCTTGGCATCGCGTATAAACCAGCTAGAAAAGCAGGAGCAAGAGTAAAGTAGAGTAGAGTAAGGGAGAGAGCAAGCGAGGGAGAGAGGGAGAGGGCAAGTCAATCTCTGGTGCAGCAGGGCGCGTGCTGGTCTGCAAGAGGCCCATAGGCCGTTGAGCCGTAAAGTGTAACGCCAACGAGGACGGCAAAAATGTGCGAACGGTGGCCTCTGACACGGGAGAGGCGAGACCTCGGGCCTGTACTTTGCCCTGGACGCTGCTAAGAGAGTAGAAAAAGAAATCTGAAAGCGACTCGCTCCGCGAAGGATAATTTATTACCAGCCACGAGCTTTAAGCTTTTTTTATCCTCCCCTCTCTATAACGTCATTTTTTCATCAGGGTTATTACTCGTACTCGCTTCATTAAGGGGGGTTACGTGGTCGGAACACCGCGACGAACAACCAACAGTGGCACATTTTTTTAACCAATTTTTTTTTAACGAGATAAAAAATAAAGGTTTTTTTTGTTGCGAAAATCAATGGAAACGGACCTTAAGGAATATTTTAATTCTTTTCCGATATTGTCTTTGCTCGTTTTGTGAGAAAATTCCTTCGGAAAATTGCAATACAACTGCCGCGTTCGCGAACGATCATTTATTACCGGCCACGAGCTTTAAGCTTTTTGTAATCTTCTCTCTACAATGTCATTTGTTTCTCAGGGTTATTAGTCGTATTCGCTTCCTCAAAGGGGGTTACATGATTGGAACACCGTGAGGAACAACTAACAGTGGCACATTTTTTAACAAATTCTTTTTAACGTTATAAAAAATAAAACTTTTTTTGTTGCTACAATCAATGGAAACGATGCTTAACATACAATCCGTTCATTATTTTCCGATACGCTTTTTGCTCGTTTTATGAGAATATTCTTTCGGAAGCTTGCAATACAACTGCCACGTTAGCGAACGAATATTTATTACCAGCCACGAGCTTCAAGCTTTTTTTATCTCCTCTCTATAACGTCATTTTCTCTATCACGATTATTACTCGTGCCAGCTTCATTAACGAGAAGTGAAACATTTTCTATGTCGCTCTCTGTCGCTCCACCGTAAAACCAATGCAGCTATCTCTCTCACACTCCTGGCTCCGTCACGTGACTGTCACTTCACCTTAAGGGGAGGTTACATATTCAAAACGCTAGCACTAAGAAACGCGACTTGTAATTTTATTTTATTGGATAAGACAAAAAGATGAAAAAATTAATGTAAACCTACTTACATGTGACCCCCCCCCCCCCCCAACCCTTACGAATGGGAATTTGTATCCCTGGAAAGCAGCAATAAAGCATACATACATTTTCAGGACGCCGTGACGAACAACCAGCGATGTCAAATTTCAAAACCAATTTTTTTTTCCGATATAAAAAATAAAACGTCTCTTTTTATGTCGCTGAAATCAATGGAAACGATCCTTAAGGAATATTCCGTTCATTATTTTCCGATACACTTATTGATATTGGTTCAACAACAATCATCGATGTCAAATTTTGAAACCATTATTTTTCCGAGATAAAAAATAAAACGTCTCTTTTTATGTCGCTGAAATCAATGGAAACGATCCTTAAGGAATATTCCGTTCATTATTTTCCAATACTCTTGTTGCTCGGTTCAACAACAATCATCGATGTCAAATTTTAAAACCATTTTTTTTCCGAGATAAAAAATAAAACGTCTCTTTTTATGTCGCTGAAATCAATGGAAACATTCCTTAAGGAATATTCCGTTCATTATTTTCCGATACTCTTGTTGCTCGGTTGACGAGGAAATTCTTTCGGAAGCTTGCAACACGACTGCCACGTCCGCGAAGCAGAGACCGAGCCAGAAATCAGCGTCGTATCGTCTGGCCCGGACAAGCACCCTCGAGCTGCAGAGGCAACAGCAGAAATTGTTCAATCCGGCTGTAACTAGTGGGAACGTTCGCAGGGGTTGTTGCCACGCAGCGCACTGCGAGGCTGCCGATACGCTGCCATAAGCCAGTTGCATAAACCACCCCCTGGTCGGTAGTTCGATATAGCTCTACGTATAGCATAACTGTCGTCTCATTGCTCTTGCCGGTGGCGAAACAACAGCACTCCCGATAGCTCTCTCCGCTCTTGTAATATCGATGACTTCTGGCTGGGCTGCGTGTGGCAGAGCTCTAATTGACGATATATTCACGAGGGCCCCGATGGGAACACAACACGTTTCCACGCGACGTGTGCACGGATTATTAATCGCGGAGTTTCTGGTACTCCGCAGCGACGAATGCATATTCCGCGTATGCGAAACCTGTGCGCTATTATAGTTTAGGTAGCAACGCATTAAACGTACGCGTTCCTATGCACCTATAAACGCCCTCTCGTCTCTGTTGGAATTCCACACAGTAAAAAAAAATTTTTACTTTTAACAACTTATCGTCCACAAATGGCCATAATTTTTTTATTTGTTAATTTTCTTGTTTTACAAACAAAAGTACAAACTAAAATTGTTAATGACACGGAAAATAAAAGGACAGGTGCGAATTATTCAAATAAGTGACGAACAATTTTGTCACTTATTTAACAAAATGATGTTTACGAAATTATATTTTACTGCGCACGGTGGATCGAAATTTAACGACAGTTTTAGCGACAATTGGGTGATAAAATTTTATCGTAATCGGGCTTATTATTTATCGAATCACAAATCACGATTACCGTTGTCGGTTCCGAACAGAAAATAGGATTTGTGTGGTGTCGAGAATCGTACGTGCCTGGATACACGTTTCAATAAACTCTCAAAATTCTTTGTGAAACGGCGTACGTACGTAGAGTTACCCACACATATCGTCGAAGAATCAGAAGCAGAGACCGAGAAATATCGACACGTCGAGAGTTTAATAAAATAAAGGTAACGCCAGAGGCTGGCAGCCGCGGCAACGTCTGCGGTTTCGAGAAAAATGTTATTTGTGGTCACTCTTAAATTGCGACCACCGTTATGCCCTGGGCCATACAATGCCGGATACCACCCACGCATGCAATGTATTTCGGAGCACGGTCACGCCATTTTATTTCGTTTTTGTTTTAATGATATTAAAAAAAGCAATTCGTAAATTTGCTGACTATTCTTGGGTCGCGGTATCGACGCATCGAAGACGTATTCATTTATTTTCGATCCGATTCAATACGTCGCATTATTAAGACGTCATAACGGAAATACGTCACTTCCGGTAGGAAAATGAAATTTTCATACCGAAAGGTGTCAATTCCCCCAGATGACCTCACTTCAGGTCAGCAAATAAAATGTTCAAACCGGAAGTGACGTTATCTAGGGGAAACGTCATTTCTGGTCGAAGACTGAGATTTTCGAATCGGAAGTGACGTTATCTAGGGGTAACGTCACTTCCGGTCTAAGACTGAGATTTTCAAATCGGAAGTGACGTTATCTAGGGGAAACTTCACTTCCGGTCGAAGACTGAGATTTTCAAATCGGAAGTGACGTTATCTAGGGGTAACGTCACTTCCGGTCTAAGACTGAGATTTTCAAATCGGAAGTGACGTTATCTAGGGGAAACGTCACTTCCGGTCTAAGACTGAGATTTTCAAGTCAGAAGCGACGTTATCTAGGGGAAACGTCACTTCCGGTCGAAGACCGAGATTTCCAAATTGGAAGTGACGTATTTCCGATACGAGCTCACTTCCGGTTAAGAAATGAGGTGGTCTCGAGAAGTCTTGGCGGTGTTCAATATTGACAGCGTAAAGAGGGAAAAGGGAGAACGAGTACCGTGCAAGATTTACAGTAGGACGGGACGAATAATTCAGAATACGAATCTCTCGCGAGAGGGGTTGCGCTGATGCTGATGCTGAAGCTTTGCGTAAGAATGTGTAGACCCTGTCTTCGGTTGTGAATGTTATATCTAAACTGTACGTATACGCCCTTCGCATTTGCCTCGTGCCGTTGTGTGAGGGCAAACGCGCGAGGGGTCGAAACGTTGTGAACGCCCTAACGTTAGCCAGCCGTGGGCCACGTCCCTGGGTCCGCTATTTACGAGCAGCAACTACTAGCACCACCACCCCGTCTCGCTCTCTCGTCTCTCCCTTCGTATGGAAATTACCGGTACGCGAGGCGGCTCTCTTTTCGTTAATCGATACCACACCCTCAAGCCAACGTGGATACCGCACTGTCGAGAAATTTGAATTTGATGTATATCTTCAAAAAAAAAAAAAAAAAACCAGAATAACTGCTACAAAATTTCAAATTTTCCGCCTTGCGGGTGAACCCCAAATTACCAAATCGATGTAATATGAAAACGTGTAAGAAAGCAAAATAATTGTATAATTATTAAATATTAAGTATTAAATATTATATGTAATATAATAACGTATAAGAAAACAAAAAAATTGTATAATTCATTATAATTATCATGAGTAATATAATTTTTCTAATTTTCAGAGGAAGTGGGTAGGGTAAACAATGAAAATCTGAGGTTTGACGTGTAAAAAAACCTTTAAATTTTGGTCTTAACCAACTCTGGAGACATCGAACTGAAGTAATTCAGTTGAAGCTCAGAACTGTCGATATTTTCGATGCGTCATTCGATCGTATCGACCCTCGCACACATAATCTTATAATTTTCGGTGCAACCGCATTGTATCCCCACACGCTAAAAACAGTGCAAAGGGCAGCGCCACTCGTTTGTTATGTCAAAAGATATCACGGCCCGCCACGTCACCCTAAATTACCCTACAATAAACATATTCCCCTCGCTTTCCCCCTCTCTCAACAATCCAAAAAATTTCCCGCATAGTAAGAATCAAATAAAAGCCGACGGACATCGCGACCGGTTAAAGTTCGGGTGTCGGAGGATAAAGGTCGCGAGATAACCGCTGATAAGGCCCGTAGTGATAAATAAACCGTGGAGAACGGTTCGGTGGAATAAAAGTAACGAGACGGTGGAAAGTAAGATAAAGGCGAAGGCGTAGGGTTCCGTAGAAAAAAAAATAGAAAAAAAAGCCAAAAAAAAAAAGAAGCAAACGGAATCGTCCTGGAGGACTTATGGCCGACAGTAATCTCGCGTAACTCCCTCTCACTCTCGAGGGAAAGAGTCTCGAAGTTACGACGTGGGTGTGGAGGCCCGGGTTATCGGGCGACGGCGAAGGGAGTCGTTGGCCAGAGGGAAGGTAAGGGAGAGACGCGAAAAAGGATGAAGCGGTATGGAGTCAGCGTGCCCGTGCAGGGGGGATTGAATCCGGCGGGCGAACGGCGAGGACCGGCGGCCATGCACCTCGCGAGCTCTGCCGGGCCCGTCCGATGGGGTGGATGCACCGTCGCCGCTCTCTCGGCAGTCGTACGGTGAGCTCTGTACGGGACGCGGTGGCGGAGGGAGGGACGAGGGACAGGCTACAGCCCGGCTGGAGGCTGCCGAAGAACCGGCGGGAAACCCCTGGCAACGGGGAAGGAAGAGCGAGAGAAGGCAAAGCTCCAGCCATCGTCCGGGGAAACCCTTCGCTAACGCATCGGGCGATGTGTATACATTATTATTTTTTTTTTTTTCCAAACGGTTGTGTTCGGGGGATTATCGCAAAAGCAGAAAACCTATGCGCCTGGGACTGCCGGGCAGAGAGTTTTTTCTTTGAGCTTTTGGCACTATCAAAACACGTTCAAAAGAACACTTTTTCCTAATGAAAAATCATCTGCGCGGGGCGCAAGGAGTGGAGAGCGGGGCAAAATGGCACAGCGGGGCAAAACGGGATAATGAGACAAAACGCAATTTTCCCATAACTTTTGATTGGTGGCGATGGTGGTCCGTGGGGCTAAATGGTGTTGAAAATCCGGATGTATCGTTAGTTACTAAAATTAAAATTGAGTTTTGCCCTCACTATCCCGTTTTGCCCCACTGTCCCATTTTGCCCCGCTCTCCCCTACACACATGGGTGCTCGCATCGGCGAAAGGGTTGCTTTCATGTTCTTGGTAGCGAGACTTTGGGAGCGTTTGATGGTTCTTTCGTTTAAAGAAATCTTGAGTCCGAGGGTCAAAGTCGTCAATAGAAGAGGCTCTGGATTAAATTCCCTCGACGTTGGGAGGTTGCACGTTAGGGTTGCGCAAGCCCGTTTGGATGAATTTGGGGTCATGAATTGACTTAACTAGCAAAAATAAAAATAAATCCGTGAGGTATCAAAGAAGCTTTTCGCAAAGTCGAGAGATAGCGGGAGGGAAGATGGAGCGAGTGGAGCGGCGAGCGGCGCGAGAGGGTAAGAGGGTAGATAGTTGGCGAAGGTCAAGACTCGGATGGGCGAGAGCGTCGGGAGGGAAGAAGCGATTTCGCCGGAGCTTTTCTTTTCCACTCTCACCAACAGCGACCGGTAGTGGTGGTGGCGGTGTAAAGTTCCCTCGGTGTTTTTCGATGCACGGACGGGTGCGCGCGAGCTTTTCCCGCAGCTTCCGGTGCGGCGGGAGACGGAGGGTGAGGAGTTTCTGCAGAGTTTCCGACCGGTCCGAAGCGCGGGCCCCGGTACGAATTCGCGAAACGGAAGGGAGGCTCGCGAGGCCGCCAACCCTCCGCGGGGCAACGCGATTCCTCTGCACCCCTCTTCGTTTCCACCCCCTCCTCATGGCTCCCGTACTCTATTCTCTCGCTCTTAACGCTCGGCGATGCGGCATCCCGGCAAGACGCCCCGGCGCGCCTTGCGGAGGTGGATGAACCGGGCGGGAACCTCGGGCAGCGCCGCTGCCACGCTACATCCATATAGTACAGGGTAGACACATGTATTTATATTTATATATACATGTATGGGGCATTCGACGTCATGTCGAACGGGCCGAAACTCTGATCCTCTTGGATCAAGCTGAAAGTCCGTGATGTTGTTGTTTTATGTAGTGTGAGTAGTTGGATTTTCTTTCAGGTTTTTGTCCGCTCTCGTTTTCGAGATAGCCGATAGGCACGTTAATATTAAAAATTGTTATATCGCTGAAAATTTTGGTCATATCAAAAAATATCGCCTACAAAAAAGATGCAATTTTTTATGAATCAGCTTCTTAAATTTTTTCAAAATTTTCCAACGACGAGAAACTTAAAAAGAAAATTCTTTTTTTTTTGTTTTAATTCTGCAGTAAGTGTGACACTGTGCTTTTTTCTAAAAATTTCACAGAATGTTCTTTTATTAGTGTGAAACAACATGTGTAAATTTCGGAATGGGCTGGGGGTTTTTTTCCAGGGGGTATTTTTGCCGATGCAGCCACTAATGATACTTAATATTAAAACGTTTACCTGCTAAACTATAAAAGCGAGAACGTATAACAATCTGAAAAAAATGCCAGGTATTCATACTATATAATATTTCACTATCACGAACTTTCAGCTTTATATGAGAGGGTCAGGGTTTTGGGCTGTTCGGCTGGAAATGGAATGCCCCATATACACACACATATATACATATATATATATATATATATCCACGTATAGGTATAACTATATATAGGCGTATAACCGTGAGGTTTCCTCGATTATGTTCGCGAACTCTGCTGCAGTTTATGTTATAAGTTATAAGTTATACCTTGATAATAAGCCTACGGGGGCGAAACTCACAGAGGAACGGGTAAGTTTGTCAACATCACCGAGATAACTTGTTATAGAAACTGTACGTCGCTCACGATTGCGGTATATTCGCAGTGAGGCATGATACGTCTGTCACGAATATACAGATAGCGGAAATGCGTTTAATATTCGGTGGGTGTATTTAAAGTTATTAAATTGAAATTGCGACGAGGTAACGGGTAAAATCAACAGCGATTTCGATGTGTCATTAATGGCTCTAATTGAATTTCCATTCAACGCAGAGCTCTCGGCTCTACCGCAACTTACCGGAAGAGGCTTTCGGTTCTCGGCGAAAAACTAACGAGTTTTTTTTTTCGAATATGGTAATTGGGGGAAATAATATTTTCCTTCGCTTCTGGACGCGTTTTTCTCCGACGAAATATCATTATTAGAAATTCGAGATATTCGAGTCCGTACATTTTCAACTGAGCATTCGAAGCAAACGCTGGAAGTCGATGGAGGAACGCATAGGCTAAAAAAATGTTGACAAAGCGGTCCAAGGGATCTCTTTAGATCACCAAAAAAATACCCCCTGGAAAAAATACTCCCGGAAAATATACCCCCATGTGTGTGTATGTGTGTATGTGTGCGTGGCAGTATTTTTTCCAGGAAGTATTTTTTCCAGGAAGTATTTTTTCCAGGAAGTATTTTTTCCAGGAAGTATTTTTCCAGGAAGTATTTTTTCCAGGAAGTATTTTTCCAGGAAGTATTTTTTCCAGGAAGTATTTTTTCCAGGAAGTATTTTTCCAGGAAGTATTTTTTCCGGGAAGTATTTTTTCCAGGAAGTAATTTTCCAGGAAGTATTTTTCCAGGAAGTATTTTTTCCAGGGGGTATTTTTTCCAGGGGGCATTTTTCCAAGTAGTATCTTTCCGGGGGTATTTCCTGAGGAGTATTTTTTCCGCCTCCCATCTGTTCATCCGAGTGTGTTACTATCTTTAGGGGTAGGTCGTGGCCATCCTCGCAGTCGACGCCGGCTGCGGGTCGACCCCACGGATCCCCCGTGCCCGCCGGAAGCGCGACGCTGGCCAGGATACAGTACACCGCCTTACCAAATTTAAAGCTCCCTCAATTCGATTCCGGACGGTTCCCTTTTCTCCGGCGGCACCGCCGGGGTTGGGCCGAGGGGTGTGATTGCCCCCGGAAATTTTGCGTCGGGCATATATACATTCATCGCGATTCTTGTGCGGGGCGAGTCTCGGCGGCCCGGCTCAAGTCCCCGAGACGGAAGGGTGCGCAGGGTTGCGCCGCTCGGCTGGTTCGTCCACCGGGTCTGCCGCTGCTGCCGCTGCCGCTGATGTCTGCGCGGTTGTGTTGGTGCACCGGCGTCGCCGCTCGCAGCCAGCCGATGCAGCCACGGTACACACGTACACACCGCTCCCTATAGGTATACGCACAATGCCATAGCCGGGAGGTGGATGAACCGGGCCGCAGTCGCAGAGACAGATATACACGTACAGGGAGGAAGAGGCGCGGGGGCGAAAGGGGGGCGCCCGACGAGGGTGAACAACGAAGAGGAGCGAGGGTGAGACAGAACTGCGGAGGGTGGTTGGCACACAGATGGAAGGAGAGATAGAGAGGAAGAGGGAGAGAGAGAGAACAGGGTATACAACAGTGGCTGGGTTTCCTGGGGTACGTTGCTATGGCGACACCGCGCCGCGTTTCGCAGACCAGACGGAGATTCGCGCGCGGACCCCCCCGACATCGCCAGACTGAGCGATGCAAGAACCCGAAGCTGGTGAGCGAAAGCTCGGCACATACACTTGGGACAAAACTTCGGTGAACAACCGCCAGACCGGCTCGGCACACAGGGAACGGGGGGCAGAAGCGGCCTCGCGGAGAACACGCTGTACGCCGGGAGGATGTCTGGGGGTTTGTTGCATCGCGGGCTGCGCGACCGAATCCGGCTGGGACCCGGCGACGAGGAAGAGGAAGAGAAGGGCGAGGATTTCCAGCGGTTCTGTGGCGAACCGGGAGAAAGGGGGAGAGACGCACGGGGGCGGGAGGGAGGTGGAAGACGCGGTGCACCGGCCTCAACGAGCCCTTCGAAATCGATCCGTTGCCAGACCGCCATCGCTGCCGCCAACGATCCCGTCGCCACTCTCTCTTTCTCTGTCTTTTTCTCCCTCTGCAGGTCTCTCTCAGGCTCTCTACGACCACCCCCCCCCCCCCCCCCCCCCCCCCGATGCTTTTTGCCTACCGAGGCTCGACACTCCCGTTGTGCACCCTTCAGGGGGTGCAGGCCAGACAGGCGGATCCTTCAGGCTGGACGGAATTTTCAGGCATTAAAAACTCAGAATCAGACTCTTAGAGAGATTGGCAAAAAAAAAACAAAATCAATTGATTTTGGGTATATTTGTAGCGGCTCGAACGATTTCAGCGATTCGGAGGAATGATCTTCGATCGAGCGGAGAGAAAATTCTGGACGACCGTTCCACGATCGTAAATTCAATGTCGAATCAGCCAAAGATGCGTGATTGGCGGCGAGAAGATGAAAACGAAGAGAATCAGCCGTGTTCCTCGGCCAGGAATTTCCAGGAATTAAAAAAAGTCTTCTTCCAGAAATTTGCGAAAAAATAAATGAATAAATTTTTGCTATAGGGTAAAAGTGGGGAATATGGCCCGGTGCATATATCATTGATTTACGTGTTAATCGAGGTGGGCCATATTCACCACTTTTACCCTATTTACGTTGGTTCGAACCTTCGTTTCGCTAGGTTCGATTTGTAGGAATGATCTTCGTTCGAGCGGAGGGAAAATAAAGCAGAGAGACGTTACACGATCGTAAATTCGATGTCGAATCAGCCAAGGATGCGCGTTCGCAGGGGGACGGGGAAGACGGCGAAGAATAATAATCGCAAGACCGGCTCAGATATGATATTATTTATTAATATAATGTATTTCGTAATATATATACATATATAAGTGGGTGTGTATGTATATAATAATATATCGATTTATTCATTTATTCATTCATTTATTTTTATTTTATTTATTCATATATTTTTTTTCCGTATTACATTACCGTTAAACATACATAAAACCCTGATAGATTGGGATTACAGCTGTCGATTACTTCGATTACATTTTTTTTTTTTTTTTTCATTAATTTCTTCTTCTTTTTTAGAGTGGCGGGGGTTCACATGTTTTTCCTGCGATCGATTTTCTGCTCTCGATATTTATACATGCGAATTGGTTTTTTTTTTTGAATTTTTTTTTAAGGGTTTATATCGAGGGTGCAGATGAATAGGATCGATCGAGCGGTTACAGTTTCACGTACGAGCGAGCCGAAGCGCAGTAACGATGCCTGCGAAGCGCGGCTTTTGGCCGACGATCGATGTATCTCTCGATATATTCCATCGTCGGCCAGAGCCTCCGGTAAAGAAAACCCGAGTCGAGTTTTTATTCTATTGTTCCACGGGTATTATTATGACCTCAGCGTGAACCCGATAACACTGTAGAGCGCGCGCGCGCCGCACCGCAGTAGTCACGGACTGAGCGTTGCATTGACTGTTACTACTTGCCGCTGCTGCACGCCGTGACACAACGGTCAGTGACCACTGGGCAGTGCGCGCGCTTCGCATATCTCTCTCTCTCTCCGGCTATTATTATCATTAGGTACCGACAATGGATTATTCCCAATACCCGTGCTCGAGAGCCCTCGTGCGACGTGTGAGAAATGTTGTAAAAATATATATGTATATTTTTTTTTTTCGACTTATCATTCATTATCGCTTATGTTCGTTTCTTTTTTTTTGGCTTTATTTTTATGATTTTTTTTTTTGGTTTTTTTTTCATTTCATTCTTTTTGATGCGTCGTTAGTTACGATCGTGCAAGCTTCGGCGCGTGACTGAATGACTTGATCCAGCGATGAAGAGGCGTGGGTGAGCTTTCTCGTGCTCGCGCCGAGGTCAAATACCTTACCCATCGTTACACTCGATTCGAGCCCGGAGGAATTAAACAGAGTCGATCTGATTACGTGGCTAACGTCGTAAGTCACGAACGCCTTTGGAGATTTATAATCAAACTATTCACCGGCCACTATCACATTTTCCGTATATGTATATATATATCGTCGGGCGTGAATCGATTACCAGTCGTTGAAACATGCCCCGATCGGACAGACAGACAGACACATTATATAGAGAAACGGATAACGAGGACGCGCATTGTTCGTCGCGGATTACAAAAAAAAAAACGATCTTTATTCTTCACTTCTGTCGTGTCCGACAGACGAGTCCACCGCCGGACATCAATTCGCTTCGTCGCACAATAACGCTCGCATATTGTTTATCGGAAACTTGCATTCCCGACTTCAATCTCATACATGCCGCATACACAATCGCATCGATCTTGCAGTCTCATTATTTTTTTATTTTTTTTTATCATTAATTTTCTTTGGATCCCAAATATTTCTCGATCGTAGCACAGTTACAGCGAACCCCCGTCAAACTTACAGACGTTCGAGGGCAAAGAACGCTCTATAGTTTAGGAGTTCTTTTTTCTTTTTTTTTTCGTTATTATTTTATTTTTTATTTTATTTTATTCTTATTCTTTTTCTTTTTTTTGTCTTTTTCTTCATTTGTTTCGTTACGTGAAAAAAGTTTTGGCACCGATTTTCATATAGCTGTGAGGATGGGTATTTTTTTTGTCTGTGTGTGTGTGTGGGCGTGTCTGTGTGTGCGCGGGTGTCGAAGTGTCGCTGAGTCTGCCTCTTTGCCTAATCTCTCTTGGATTCTACGTAGTACAAATTTCTAAAACTATAACTCATTTTTTTTTTTTTTTTTTAATTCTTCCGGGGATCTTCGGGTGTTTTTTATGTTCAACCTCAATTCCGAAAGATTGAGAGTCACTGGGGCGCTCCGGAGTACCACGCAGCGCTGTCTCGCAGGGTGCGAGCGAATTCGAACGAGTATGTGCCTACACTTCTGTCTCGCTTTTTCAACCCCCAGCCAGTTCCGCTGGTGCTCCTACTGCGTTTTTTTTCTTCTTTCTTTCCTTCGCTCCTCTCCCGCCCTGCCCCTCCCTCGTTCTCTGTCCGCGAGGCTCGAACCACCCGATCGATACAGACGTTCGACGGAAAGCCGAGAGTGCCTGTATCGCTCGTCGTTCGCGCCATTGCACCCCTCTTTGGAAGCGTTGCATTGAGACACCGGCGAAAGCCCCGCGACTCTCTTTCCTTCGATATTTTTTTTTTTTTATTTTTTTATTTTTTTTTTCACTTTGAAAATTCACCGCACGCTGCGACCTCTCCTCCGACTCATGCTCTATCCCCGAAGCTGGCTCTAGACGATTTTCCAAGAGAACTTTGGCGAGATAATCCCGATATTGCATTTTCTACATCCGATTCTCATCCGCCGCGGCTCACGTTTTTTTTGTCTCTTTTTCTTCGTTTTTTATTATTTATTGAAAAAGACAATATTAAAAAATGCGTCGAGAAGGCGAATCCCAATCGTTATCAGGGACGTGCCCGTCTCGTTGACCGACGACTTTTGTGATTCGGTGAATTATTAAGGGCGATGGGCGAATGTTAACATGCTGGAGAGAGGCTTAAAAAAATTTGGGAGGACTCTTCGTCATTCACTGGATTATCCGCGGACCGAGTGCGCTTCAATTTCGTTTCGCTTTTTTTTTGTGATTTCACATGTTTTTTATTTTTTTTTGATTTCTTTTTATCAATGTAGCGAGAGAGATTTGTCCGTTCGCGAGTTTTTTTACTTATTTTTTGTCACAAAATATACCAATTATTATCTCTCTCGCGTCTCACTTACACATTATTTAAGCCGATTAAATACGTATCATCGTTTTTTTTAGCACGAAATTTATTAAATTGATATATAATCCTAATTTCTCACGGCAAGCAGCTCCGGTTGCTCGCGAATTTGTTTCTTTTTCCTTTTTTTTCTATACGTATTTTTTTTTCACCAATCGAGTAAGCCAATGACGAACGATTATATCGATACTCATGGGTTTTTAGTTTCATTCATTTGTTACTTTTTTTGTTTTCTTTTTATTTCAGTCAAATGATGAAACTGGGCGATGCGATGAGGCGTGCTTAAAATTTATCTATCGACCCTCGTCGTCGTGCGCACCCGCCTGCGATCAAATATTATCCAAAACTAGATTTTTTTTCTCTGTTATCTTTTTTTTTCAATAACTTATTACACGATTTAAAATTTAGTTATTATAACCTTTTAAGCCTTAGAGAAATATACGTATGTAATATACTAGATATTTCATTCACTCATCCCGATCGTCTCCACAATTCCTATCTCCCTTCCTAGTCTCGTTTTTATACGGTTAAACTTTGAAACACACTTTTTTTTTTTGAGTTCCTCGTCATCAATAAAAAAATGTAGAGAGGGAGATCCGAGCCGACGATGCATATCCTTCAAAGGGTTTCCCGGTTATTTTATCTCGCTCGATTTTTTCGTTCTCCCCGGTACCATGGCTCAACGTGACTTCTACGAAGGGTGGGGGGTGAGACGAGTGGTATTGCTAGGGGTGAGTTTCCGGGCGTGCGTCAAGGGTCGCGTCCTTCCAGCGGAATTTTTTTCGGACGATTCGTGCGTGTCTCGGATGTAAATGCGTGTACCTAAGTAATAAGAGGGAGGGCTCGTGGAAATGTGTGCATGTGTGTTGTATGCGTGTATTTTTTTTTTTTTTTTTTTTGGGTGGGGAGGGTCAATGAGCGAGGGTAATGGTTACGCGAAAAGGCCGGAAATGGATCTGTGCTGACCAACACAGAAAAATATCGAGCATGGCTTTAATCGATAGCCAGCGCCAGATGACAGTCTCATAATATATTATAAATATATTATACGGGCCCAGCCTCTCCGTACAACTTACGTACTAATTGTAAGTGAACTTCTTGGATAATCGATGCAAAAAGATCATTGGATATCGTCTACAGACCGAATAGCGTCACGTACAGTTCGTGCCCACGTAAAATAGATATATATCATTATTGTAATTTTTTTTTCTTTTCCTGTCGTACATATAGAATATTCCTATTTTTAATCATTTATATAATATATTTGTTTTTTTTTATGAATCACCGTAAATGTAAACTAATGAAAATTAAATACATCTTTTCGCCTCGTAATATACCCTCTCTTCATAAATATATATGTATAATTTCATATAGTTTATTTCATACTCATATATATTGTTTCGTTATAATATTCAATCTTATCTGCTTTTCTCGTCTCCTCCTTCGTCTCTTTATCATTTTTTTTTGTTGCTGCCGTTTTTCTCTTTTTTTTTGTTTTTGTTTTTTTTTGTTTTCATTCGATTTTCGTGCAAGAATGAGAAAGTGTTTGTATTTTATTTTTCTTTGTCTTGGGAATGCGCGTGTACGCAACGTACACTGGTTGAGACACTGGAAAAACGTCACACACTCTCGTGTCAAATTTCTTCCCTTTCTCTCTCGTCAAACAATTTCCTTCTTCTCGTGTTATTTTTTTTTTTTTTTTTTTGCACGTATAATTGTCTTCGTAGCCTGTTCCGCGAGTCGTACAATAGTGAGCAGGACGCGAAAGCGACTGCGCACGCGCGACTGAAACGACACGTGAATCTGTATTTTTTGAGAATTGTTCGTAATTTTTTTTTTAGCTCACATCTCATTTTTACCTTCAATTTTTCATTTTTATCATTTTTTTTCTCACTCACTCCTCTTTTCCCAACTAAAACAGATGATCAGTCTTCGTGAATCACAGAAAGCTTTGATATGGCCTTTGACGAGATTAATCCGCGCTTTTCTCGAGCACACACCAACTCCAATCGTCACTCGCGTCTCAAGATTTATCGAGTTTAAATTCATTTTGTTTTTCGGACTTGAAATATGTAGCCAAAGTGTTTTTTTTTTTTTTTTTTTCTTAGATTCACGTTAACTCGACGTCGTTCAGTTTCGCGTTCCAGCGCAGTCGCGTGATTGCGAGTACATATTGCTTTGGTTTCGTGGTTGAGTTAATAATATAGTTTTTTTTTTATCGATTCGCGTTAGCCGAGATTAATTCAGAGCCTGGCAACGCCCTCGTACCAATACTCCACCCACCTATTTATTATAATACATTATATATATATTTGCTTGAGTAAAAAATATTAGATTATGTAAATCGTCAAGATTTTTTTTTTTTGGTTTTGCAAGACTCGCGGATTTAGGACGAAGAATTATAGTTGTGTACGTGGAATTGCGAGGATCAACGCGGGTCAGCACAGTTCCCGTTTGCGTGTGACACGTGCCAATGATGTGAAAAAATGGATGATATATATATTTTTTTTTTTCAATGTTTCCTCGCCGAATGTTTCGAAAGGGAAAGAGAATTTGTTGAACTCCGGAGCAATGACGAAATAAATAGGAATGAAGAGAGAAGGGGGAGAGAGCGAGAGTAAGTTATAGAGACGACGTGAACGCGAGGTAGAACAATAATAATTTTTTTTTTTATAAACCCAATGACGATTGGACGATATCAGATTGAGAAAAAGGAATAAAGTAAAACCCGACTTCTTTCCATTTCGACGGAACAGACTTCGACATATTATAACGATGGAGTGACGGGTTTATCTAAGATCTGTCTACATACGTTTTGTCAGTAATATACTCGAATCCGTCGTGTGTGTGCTCGTGTTTAACAAGGATCGTATATTTCGTCTAATATCGTTCAATTTTTTTTTTCATTCGTCATCCATTATCTTTCACGCTTAAATCATCCTACGGTAAACCTTAAGTAAGATTCTTAATTTTCTTTTTTTTCGTTTTTTTTCATACTTATTGCTTTGAAATTCCGTATCGAAGACGTGTCGTTTACGTGAAACCGAGTAAACGTCGGGCTGGGACTGAGAGGATAGGAATCTGAGGGAAAGGGGCGAACTTTAGGGAGGGGGAGGTGGGGCAATTACGAGTCTACTTATGGAAACCATAGTTAAGTGTAATAATTATTACAGAGATATATATGCGTTTATATACCTATATAATAATATTCACGTACGTACAAATACCTATCAGTGTACCAGTGTCCGTATGTCTTTTTTTATCAATTTTTTTTTTTTTTTTTTCATGTAATGTATACGTGTGTCATTTCTTTTTAGGCCTTAACCATGCATCATAAGAATATAGATATATAATATGTTTATGTATATATATCCGCATTACATGCTCGTCCCCACTTATCATCATTCTCGTTTTATCGCGCCCAAACCCCTTACGCAATAATTGCAGCGTGGATTTTTCATCAGACACACACACTTCTAATCTCTCGTAATACAAATTTTTTCATTTTTTTTTCTTTGCTGAGATTAGATTATTTAATCGGTGAATCGATCAAGCCAATTTACCATTTATCGATTCACGCGCACAAGAAGCTTTCACTCTCAGCTTTATTCATCCATTTTCATAATTTTTTTTTTTTTTTTTTTTCATTTTAGTCACCGAGTTACGGTGGGGCCGTTGGGAATCTCATTCCCGCGCGAATTTATCAAAAATAATTTACGGACGAACGGAGTGCGTCCGGCACGAATTTCTTTTTTTTTCTTATTCCAGGGCTTATTCCAGTCGATTGTCGTTTCTTATTACCCTCGAAAAGAAACGATCGGTCCGCCCTCAAAGCAACTTTTTATTTTCGGCGCTCGGTACGCGTAGGGGATGAATTTTTTTTTTTTAATGGCGCCACGAAAGCGCGCGAGGAATCGCAATAATATGGCCGACGAGTTATCGGCGATTTGGGTATGTTATTTGTGTTCTTTTTTTTCAATCGTTCAATCTTTATGTTTTTTTTTTCTTTTATTTATCATTTCCGATCACGTTACGATAATCAGTCGAAAAGCTATGCGCGTTATTACATATACACAAAATGCCCCACGGATAGGAATAAAGACGCGACGGGAGTGCGGGAGTTTCGCCTAACCCGAGCAGCCAGTAGCAGCGACTCGTTATAGATCAGACGAAGCGCGCGAAATTTGAATGAAAAAATAAAACAAAAAATAAAAAAATCGTTTCGGACCTACCCGAAATCGTCGATTCTCAGAGTCAAATCAGACTCGTCAGTGTTCCAAACTCCGTGGAACATTCTGCACATCTATGTTACAAATAAATATATATGTATATACAGAGTAACTTTAGATATCATAATATATGTATATCACAAATCATTACGTTAGCCATTACTTTAATTAGTTATGCGAAATGAGTGAGTGAGTGAGTGAATTGGGTTCGATCGAGATCGATTATTACATTGATTGATCCTGGTGCTATATTTTCCGTGTGCTATGTTCTCATCGTTTTTTTTTTTCATTTTTTTTATCTCTCGTCACTCATCTTTCCGTTTACACAGTACGATTAAAGACCATTATTACAACCGATCTCAGCTAAACGCTTACACAGTGAGAGACCTCTTACATCGTTCGCTATAATTAAACTATGTCGTTTTACACGTCGGTTAAAATCGTAAATTCATTAATTATTTTAATCCACGTGCTATATAGCAACAACGATCGTTTCGGCATAGCTTATTTTCCATCTCGTCTATTTTTTAAAAATGTTTTTATGTGTGTACGTGTGTGTATTTTTTTTTTCAACTCTTTCAGTTCAGCTTCTCAGCTATGTCTCTATGCTCTGAATCGCTTAAACGAGAAACTAAACCTACAGGAGCGTTGGGCAGTAATGTTTTTTTTTGTTATTTTCTTTTATTTACCTTTTATTTTCATCAAACGGTGCGCGTCCCAGGCACGTCCAGCTCTTTGATACTTTGACAAGTATACTAGACTAGTATATCCGTTATGCTGACATGACATTCAAATACCAATTGTATTATTAGTAGTGCAATATTTATCGTTTATTATTTATTATTATTGGGACCAATACTCGGTTTCGAGGGGATTTTTAGCTGCGACGTACTCACGTAGATGAGAAAGAATAAACAATACAAAAATAAAATAAAAATTAACCGATTGATTACACATCGAGTACTTGTCAAAGAAAGGGAGAACGAGGACGTACCTTGTCTTTAATCGTAACTTCTACTCCAAGGATATCGTTTTGTTCCATTAATGTGTGATTTTCATTTATTTTATTTTTATTTTTTCTCTTAAATTCTAAAAAACACTACACCGAATTGTACACGGTCATCAATTACGTTGTTTATTCGTTTAAATTGCGGTTATAGGTAATGTAATGCCGGAGAGGTGTGTGAGCCAGGGATGTTTGAGCGCCCGAGAGGGTGATAGAAAAAAACAAAAATTCCCCGTTGACCTCGTCTGACGAGAAAATATTGAAAATGGGTCTTGATGACGGGGGCGATGTGTGACCACTATTTTTGAGCGCGGTTAACATATCGCTCTATCTCTCTCTCTCTCTCTCTTATCATTCAAATATCAATCTGTAATCGTGCGAATTGCAAATATCGTGTTACGGTATCGTTACTAGTTTATCAATATTGTTTTTTTGTGTATTTTTTTTTAATGTACATAGCGTTTTTAGGTAATAATATTCATCGTCATCGTCATTCATATACTTCTTTAATTTAATATTACTTTTAAACTTTTATAACGTTTCATAGATCGAAAAATAAATATAAAAATAAACCGGGCATTTAGGTATTAATATTTTGTATCGATAATTTTTTTTCTCCTTTTTTTTCTCTCCCTCTCTCTCTCTCTCCCCACTGCCATTCCCTCGTTCCTCGCGCTTGCCTTCTCGCTCTATACCCTCTTCGTCGAAACACCACTTCCCTTGCCGTTCATTCGTCATCTTCGCTCGACCTGTCGAGAACGCGGATATTGAGCGCGTGAGATCTTTTCGGCTTTTCGCACACGCTCGCACAATCAACATCCTCGCTCTAACGAGAAGAAACAAAAAAAAAGGATCGCCCGCGGTACGGAAGACTCCGGGACGTCACGCTCGCGTTTTACGATCCGTGCACGAAAAAAGCCTCGACGATCCAATACTTTCTCGCTCGATCGATTTACTTTAACCAATCTCACCGGTGATTTATCATCCAAACGATCTGTGTTACATACTCTATTACCCGGGAAAGAAGGGGCGCCTTTATCCAGTCGATTTTTTTTTTTTTTTTTTTACATACTGAAACACTGTTCTGATCTGCTGTTAACACTGAAATTTATCCCAATCCGCAAGCTTCGAACACGAATTTGTTTTTTTTTTCTTCTTCATTCACGACACCAAGTATTATTATTTTTTTTTTTTCTTTAATACGATAGATACGATTTTCTTTTTTGTTGAGCATTTCGCAAAGTACACGAAAAAGTACAAAATTAATTCTTTACATATCCTTAATATTTTATTTTTTATTATTATTATTTTTTTTTTTTTCTTCGTATTTTTAGATGTTTTATGCTTCCTCCTCTCTGTCTCTCTCTCTCACCCTCGTCTACTCCAGCCCCATTTATCGAGGGATGTGTATTTGTTTTTTTTTTTTTTTTCTTCGTCTATCCACGTTTATTTTTGTTGTAAATATTACTCTTAACATTCCGCTTTCGGTCGCCGGGTCTCGTCGCTCAATTATAGGTTTTGCGCCGACCCCGCCCGAGCGACCAATATTGGGGGAAACGCCACGGCACGACGCCTTCTCGCGAAGTGAATTTCGCCGGAAAAACACTACAGATTTACTCGGCAATCGAGTCGAGTCGGCTATAGATATATAAATATAATGTTTACATATGCTCGACAAACACAATAATATATATATATATTATATATATATATATGCGTGTAAGTTTATATTTTGTTTAATTAAACCCCGTCTTTGCCTCGTCTCGTCAAAGTTGTTTTTTTTTTCTTAATTTCCGTCGGGCCTATTCACCGCTCCGCTAAGTTAGACAATATATATGTGTGTGTGTGTATGTGTGTGTGTGTGTGCGTACAGTCGTACCTTTTTTTAGGATCGTTTCATAGTAAAATAGAAAAAAGCCCTAAAACTCATCGAGACTCGCCATGCCAGATTCGCCCCTCGCACCCGCGCCCCTCGCTTACTTCCCTTACGTTTATAAATATTATTTATTCTTATTTTTATTATTTTTTCGTTTCCTCGCGTGGGATGTACATACGCTTCTCGCTGCTTCAAAACCCCCGTTTTTTTTTTCGAGCACCTGATTACTTCATTACGTGTCGATCACGAACGACAAACTTTACGTTCCTCAGTCTGTTAACTGTCTCCCCTCAACACTTATTTCCACTCTGCATGATGCAGATATTTTTTATTTATTTATTTTTTTATTTGGAAGATATATATATTTTTTTCTTATTTTTCCACTGTGCTGCGCCGCTACGCGCGATCGAATCCGTCGCAGTCCGTTTATGATTTGCCGTTTAATCGAGAGATAAAGCGGAGTGCCGCGTGGGTAGTTCGACCGGAAGATTAATGGGAAAAAAGAGCGAAGAAAATTCGTTGGGATTGGAAATAATGCTCCTTCCGCCCCCTTCGCAGAGGTTTTTAAACGTTGAGCCCGATTTCTTTAATTCGTCGCGATCTCTCGCCGAGGGGTCGTTCTCAAGCGCCGAGGAAAAATCTCTGTCCCCCGGGTACGTATTACACAATGTTGCGCTCGTTTAAGGCAGTCGCTGCGAATAGCGTTCACTTCGCATAAGTTTCACAGAAAGGAGAGGGAATTGCAAACACTTCTGGATGGTATAAAAATCTGAAAAAAATCAAGCATGTCAAAGGTGCTGAAAAGATTAATTTTCCATAATAATTATTCCAAAAATGTTGTCAACAAATTGATGAAAAATAAAGTTGTTCAACAAATCTGCCGGAAAGCTAACTTTTTAAAAATGAAAATGATTCGTTCACTTTTCTGAACATGTATGAACTTTTTCAGATTTTTAAATTCACTTTCAGTTTTGTGACTTTCCAGACATTTTTCCCGTATAAAAAGAAAATTCAAAGTGAATTTAAAAATCTGAAAAGATTCATACGCATTCAGAAAAGTGACCGAATTATTTTCATTAAAAAGAGTTAGGTTTGCGGGAGATTTGTTGAACAATTTTATTTTTAATTAATTTGTTGATAACATTTTGGAATTATTATTGTGCAAAATTAATCTTTTCAGAACCTTTGATACGCTTGATTTTTTCAGATTTTTATACAATCCAGAAGTGTTTACAATTCCCTCTCATTTCTCTGAAACTTATGCGAAGCGAACAAGAGCAACCTTAATCAATGTGCGTGTGGGTTCGAGCCTCGTCGTCCGCCCAAGGTACTCGCATCACGATAATTTCTGTTTTGCAATCAACCAGCACGTTTTTTCGGAACACGAGACGATGAGAACCATCGTCACGCGTTCCGGAATCTTTTTCCCTTCTCGCAAAACCTTGCACCGCCTCATTATTTCCTTATTAGTTCCTCAGCTCGCGATTGAAATGGAGTAAAAAGCTCTTCAGTTTGAAGATTGAAAACCACTGGCCGCGCGGCCTCGATCTTTCCTTCGACTTAAAATAAATGGTATTTAAAATAAAATTGTACAAAAATGCTTCTTTTTTAAAACGTTTATCACCTCCCCTTGGTTAATCCAGCCTTTTCCTTTCTCAGTGTGCGTGCGCCTTCGAACTCGTGATAATTCGTGTTTTACAATCGAGCAGCTTGATTTTTCTCGAGCTTCAAACCCGACAAGAACCATCGTCGCATATTCTCCAATCTCCCCTTCTCGTTAAACCTCGCACCGCTTCATTACATTCCCCAGTCGGTGAATTGAAATGGAGTAAGAAGCTCGTCAGTGTGAAGATTGAGAACCACTGGCCGCTGCCTCTGTCGGTTCCTCTCCAACTATAATCTTCGATAAAATTATCCGTCGATCGTATAAAAATGAAATAATTTCTATACTTCATCGTCGACAAAGCTACTGACAGTGAAGAGTAGAAAAAAAATCTTCAACTACAATTCAATCGACAGTTCGAATGTAACAATTTTAAAAACGATTTCCAGAGAAAGAAAAGCTCGCCGATAAGGTCGAATAAAGAAAAACTAATCCACCGATCATTCTCGAACGTTAAACCTCGCATCCCCTCATTAAATTCCCTAGCTGGTGACAGAAACGGAGTGAGAAGCTCGTCAGTGAAGATTGAGCACCACTGGCCGTCCGGCCTCGGCCGGTTCCTTCGAACTATAGTCCTAAATAAATGTATCCTCCGATTGTATTAAAACAAAATTGTTCCTATACTTCATCCTCGACAAATCCAGTGACATTGAAGAGCAGAAAAAAAAATTTCACCCACAATTCCCTCGACAGACCGAGTTTCAAAATTTTTCAACGATTCGCATCGAAAGAAAATCCCCAATAAAAATAAAAATAATAATCTACCGATAATTCTCGTACGTTTCGGTTCTTCTTCTGTTTTTTTCCTCATCGAGGACAGTGACGAAGGGCGGTCGAAAAAGGCTCGCGAGGCGGTTTGTTCGGGCAGTGCGCACTTTAAGAGATTGGGAACCTCTGGAATCGTAAAGGGGGTGGCTGGAGGTAGGGCGTCGCCGCGTCTCTGGCGCGACCCCCACGAGCTATCGACCGAGACTGTCGAGAGAGACGGCGATGCACGGGAGAGGGTGAAGCCGTGTTGGCGAGAGGGCGAGAGCGAGACGGAGCCAAAGTACAGAGCAGCGGTTTTACAGTGCACGACGAAGAAGGAAAGAGGACAAGATAGACGGTTGCGGAGCGAGCGACTCGAGCCGGCGAAGCGGCTTCGCAATTCTGGTATTGTTTTATTCGCGGGCGCATTCCGAAGGAATTAAATCCCGCGACTCGGGCCCCGTTCGCCGGAGAAACCTGGGGGGTGAAATTCGTGCGAAAGGTTTGCCGAACCAAGAAAAAAAAAAAAGCTCCAAGATGGTCGTAAGGCTTCGCGTTCTAAATCGCCGCGCTCGACGACGGATCGCGCAAGTCGCGCCCGACCGCGCAACCTCGCTACGAATCGTACGTAAGTTCGAGCGGCGGTAAAGGGTTGAAAAAAAAGGCAGAAATCGCGTTACAGCTAGAGCAACCTTGAACGCTCGCTGTGAAAACGTAAATATAACCCTTGCTCGCGAGTACCGTTGATGGAAATTCAAAGGGGGTAAAGCCGGTACGATAATAGAAACTGACGCAACGCGACCTTGATCTTATGGGATGCGGAGGAAGATGACCCCGCTGCTCGCACGCAGGTGGGCTATTCGCGGCCCAGGTATAGCGGCGCTTACGCCGCTGCCACGAGCTCGAAACTCACACAGCGAACGGCTGATTTGAGAAATGCTGGAAAATTCTCCGGGGTATAAATGTCAGAAAAAAAAAAAAGTTAAAAGCCGAACCCGTATAAAAATCGTGAGCCTCTCCTATATTTCCACCGCTCGTTCCTGCGGAGCTCGGTAAAACTCCCGATCCGCGAACCGTCCCGTGCGACAGTATTTCAAAAAATCGCTCCGACAGCTCTCCGTAAATCGCTCGAGCGAGAGTTATTATTTCATTTTTTATTTTTTTTTTCTTCGAATCACGGATTTTAACGTCGAGGCTGGCTGTCCGAGGCATGTGTCCGTCCGCGGGGCGCGGAGCCGTGCGAGGGGGCCGGCTATCGATTTGCCGTAGGAGCAGCGAGATAGAGGGACGCGAGAGAATAGGAGAGATAGAGAGAGCGGGAGAGACCGGCAGAGGGTGAGAGCCGGCGAACAGACGAGGAGGCGGAAAAGAGAAATATATATATATATATAATATATATAACATATATATATAATATATAAAAGATATACATATATATACAATATATAATATATAGAACATATATATATATAATATATATATAAAAGAAATATATATATATGTAATATATATAAATATATACCTATATGCCTATAGAGGAAAACAGAGTGAGAAAAGGAGAAGCTGAATAGAGAACGAGGGTAAAAGAGGGCGAGGATGGAGGGTTCGGTTGCTCCGGTAGATTCGCCGAAGCACATGCTGCCACGAAGACCGTGCCGGAGAGAAGCCCCCTCGGCCCCCGATGGCGCCGGCGAAACCACCCTACATCATCCTCGGAATCCACCCCTCGGAGCCTCGCCCGCTTCTGTGCCGGTACTGCCGACCATTGCCATCCCCTCGCGACATCGCCGTGAGGGAAGCGAAGAGGAGGGTCCGCAGCAGCAGCGGCAGCGGTTGCTGCCGGTGCCGCTCCAACGGCATCGACCGCAGTCCCAACGCTGCAATGCGACGTTGCCATCCCAACGGGCAACAGCCCTTGCAACGCCGGCATCGGCGAAGAGGAGGTTCAACCGGAGCGGCCCGACGAGGGAAAGCTCGCACCGGCCGGCTCGCCCCGTGGCCGCTCCGTTTCGCCGTGTGTGTATGCTTGAGCCGGAATTTTTGCACGAACCATGCACGAACGCCCCGCGGATGAACGGACGAGCCGGCCGATCCAGCTCGCTCTCTCCCTTCCTCGCACATCGCCGATATCAAGTCGATGCGACCCTCCACGTGACTGGAAAGCTCGCCAGGGCCGTATCAGCGGCCAACCCGGGAAAACCCGGACGGTCCTTTAACTCCATCCGCACCCCCCCCCCCCCCACTCGGACCCTACCCCGACCAACCTCGACAAGTTCACTGACCAGATTCTCTCTCTACCCACACGGGAACTCAACCCCCTCCGGTACTTTGCCGCAGCGTTAACGACTTTCTGGGTTTTTTTTTTTTTTTTTTTAGATAAGTTTTTCTTTTTGTTGTTCTTGCGGCTTTTGCACAATGGGGGAAGAATGTATGGCGCGCGAGGTTTTTGCGGGTCGGGAGGAAGCTGGAGTTCCTCGGTAATGGTGAGCTAGAGATCCCGCGTGGTCCGGAGGCAAATGGACTTTTTAATAAGTTTCGAGTGAAATATGGAATCATTTTTTTTTTGGGTTTTTTTGTAGATGGGAGTTTTGGGTTTACTTGACGTGGAGGAAAATAGCGGAAAATATTAGTGAATTCAATGATATTTTTCTATGAGCGGGGGTGATAGAGACGTTTGCGAGTTGGGAGGAGGCTGGAGTTTCTCGGTAATGTTGAGGTAAACATCCTCGGATAGTCCGGGGCAAATGGACTTTTTAATAAGTTTGAGTGAAATATGGAATTATTTTTTTTTTCAGTTGGAGCTTTTGTCCTCACTTGAATAGACGGACATGGTGGAAAATATGCGTAAATTCAACGAAATTTCACTATAATCGCAAATGCCAATATAAACGCTCTTTGGACAGTTAGAAAACTGTCCAGACCGTCTTCTCGACGCGAGGAAGCTGGAGTCAAATAGACTTTTAAATAAGTTTGAGAGAAATGTGGAATAATTTTTTTCTTTCGCTTCGAATTTTAGGTTTACTTCAATAGACGAAAATAGTGAAAAATATAAGTAAATTCAATGAAACTTCACTACGATCGCAAATGCCAATATAAACGTTCTCACTGTCGAGACTGTTTTCCCGACGCGAAGAAACTGAAGTTCCGCGGTTATGTTGAGGTAAACGTCCTCGGATCGTCTGGGCGCAAATGGACTTTTTAATTAGTTTTAGTGAAATATGGAATCATTTTTTTTTTTTTTCAATTGGGGCTTTGAGATTTACTTGAGAGGACGAAAATAGTGGAAAATATTAGAAAATTCAATGAAATTTCACTATGATCGCAAATGCCAATATAAACATTCTCACTATCCAGACCGTTTTCTCGAGGCGAAGAGACTTCGGGTGATACACTTAAGGGAGTAACGTCATAAACGTGCCTCGCACGGAGTTCCGTACAGCTTTCAGCGGACCGCTAATCACATGTTCCTCGAGGGACCAAGTCCACTGTGTCGCAAAAGAGATAACTTTAATTTAGCGTTTTTTTAAGCCTGCCTTGCTTACGAGCCAACAAGACTTTACGGCGTTACGCACTCCGAGAGGATAATCAGCGCGTCCCCGGGCGTGTGTGATATAAATGATAATTAACAGGTTTTGCATTTTTTTTTTTTTTTGCTTTCTCTGCTTTTGTACGAAAATTATGTAACATTTTATTAAGTTTTTTTTCTCTTTTTTTTTTATTCCAGATAAAATGTGTTCATGCTCGTTTTCCCATTCACTCAGTCGAATTATGCGTTTACTCATTATCATTTTTTATTTATTTATTTTTACCAAAATATGTCGTACCACTTTGTAGAAATGCTTAAATATAAGACCACTATCTTTCCATTTTTTTTTATGGCTCTGCTCCTCACCGGTATCGCATGGAGTGTGTGCAGCAGCCTTGCTCGCGACCTGCGCCGGTCGTATCGATTGCAAGTAGCTTTTCGAATGTCAGAGCTTTCATCACGACGAAAAGGAATCTCGTTTTTTTTTAATCGTACAAAAATAAACGACAAAATAGGATTATATCGACGACACAAAACAGCTGAGATCAAAATACGCGTCGAGAGCTTTTCGTGAGATTTATACACGGTTGTATAAAAAAATAATCAGTCGAAAATATATTTTTTATGAAGAGTCTTGTATGCTGAAAAATGAAAATAAACGCCTCGAATAATAATCGAAATATTACTCGCAAGCTTCGATCCATCGACTAATCGACAAAAGAGATCCTGCGAAAAGAAAAATTAAAAATAATAATAAAAAAATATTAATAAATAGAAACGACGAAACGATAATCGAAAGAACCAAGGAGCAGCAGGAGCAGCGTCTTCAACAGCAGCAGGAGCAGCGTTCACACGACGATATTTAATCAACGAAAACGAGACTCAAAGACGAATGCTTCGAGAGACGAGAGACAACTAAAATTAATAAACGAATAAATTATAAATATCGAATGAAGAGAACACAGGGATCAAAACATAATAAGTGCACGTTATATTAAAATCATATCATATATTAAAATATTCATAGTAATAATACTAATAATAATAATCGTAATATATTATCGCTTGTCCGTAAAATTACATAAAAAAATATAGAAAATAATAAACTCGTAGCTTTCTGTTTTTCGTTTAATTCTTTCGTCTCACACGCTCGAAAATATCTCTATCGCAACTCTGTAATCTTTCTCACGCTCTCATCGGCTAGTTATAGTTGTAGTTATAGCATATAATATAATAATAATAATTAATAATAGTAATAGTAGGTAGTAGTAGTTTTATCGGTATACATGTATCGTTTTTTTTTTTTATTCGCGCCTGTCATTTCATTCTCTCTTTGTCGTTTTCCTTTCTATGCGTTTTCATTTTTGCTTGACTATTGTCAATCGAAGTGTCTCAATTTTTTTTTATCTTTCGGTTTTTTTTTCGAGACTTTTTTAATTCGCGACTTAAGTCGCATAAATTTCAAGTACTGTTCAATTTGTCCCTCAGTGACGATCTCTTCCCAAAGAGAGAGCAAAAGAAAAACCTTTCTTCAACTTTTTCCACGATCGTTTGCTGTAATGCCCAAATATTATCTGTGCAAACTCGAGTCGCTATGTTTGTTTGTTTTTTTTTTTTATTTTTTTTTCCTCTATCAAAGTACCGGTGAGCGAGCGTGAACGCCGAGGCGCAATAATCATGGTAGATAGCGGTCATTGTAAATGCAATGTGTCAGTCTGTCGCGACCGTCTCTCCTCTCGAAAGAGTCGACGGCGTATTTTCGCGGAGCGCGCGCGCGCGCAGGCGCACAAACAAACGTAAAATCAATGTACGATATAAGAACGATGTGAAGAAAGTATAAAGAAGGTTGCTCCCTGTGGAGAGAAGCGACGATTTGTAAAAATTAATGAAATTAAGTGAAAAAAAAATGAAATAAAATATTTAAAAAATAATTATTAATAATCGAGATGAAATCGAAACGAACAAGTGCGAAAGCGATTGGACAAACACTGGGCTAACTGTCCCACTACTCAAAATTTCTTTACTCTTCCTCCGTTGTTTTAATTTTACTTTTAATTTTTTTTTAGTTATTATTATTTCTCTATATCTCCGACTTTGTCTCGTGCGCGAAAGTCACTTTCTTTTGTCTTTTGATATAATATCCGAGTCGCGCGCACGCCCGTTAGTGAGGATCTGAATTACTAGAAAATAATAAATGACCGCGCTATTTGCCGTCGATAAATTATATACAAACACAAAAAAAAATTATGAAAAGAAAAGAAAACACAAGGGCACGACCTGGAGCGAGCAGCGTTGCTCATCGAGCGAGGTTTTTGTTTCCATTATTTTTTTTTATTTTCTTTTTAAATCTTTATAGTTTTGAGTCGCGGTTTTTTTGAGCAGCCGAAAGAATTCCGAAGCGACCGCGCTTATTAGACGTACACGACAATACAATAAATGAACCAGCACTGCTCGCCGTTGTGTCATGCTACGGCAATAATGAATTAGTCGCTAATAATATCGGCGATGACAATAATGACAATAATTCTTAATAATTGATAATAATAATAATAATAATAATAATCAATAAATGTGATGATAAAATGTCAAATATAAAATATCTTCGCTACATATATTAATGCTCAATTTTTTCTCATTTTTCTTTTTCCTTCGTTTTTTTGTTTTTTTTCTTCACTCATCGTCTTCAAACTTTTTTTTTGTTTCCGCACACGCTCACACATCTTATATATCACGAGCACTCACACTCTATCTTTCCATCCTCCCGAACTTTACGTTTATTGGGTCTCGGAAAAAAAAAAGAAAAACATTACGCACAACATTCAATAGATAATTAATAATAATAATAATAATAATAATATATGAATAACTATAATAATGCGCGTCACGAATGTATCTAGATGTCTATTGACGCCCTCTTTTTATGCGTCTACACATGTAAATACAATCGTGAATTGTGTCTGAGTGTGTGTATTTATGTGTGTCTGTGTGTGTGTGTGTATATATATATATTATATCGATTTAATTACTGAATAAACAAAAATTTAAGACGTTTCAGTTTCTTTACTCCATTTCAATTATTAGTCATCGTGCCCCATCCCCCATTCGGAGTCGCGATCCTCTCAACGACGGACAGCTAATCATTTTCTAATCATTTCTCTTTTTTTCGCTCATAGTTTTGTTATTTCTTTTTTTATCTCACTTTCAATCTCACTGACTTTCCACGTGTCTACTTTTCGCACCTTGATTATTATCCACCGATCCCTCGAGGCTTTTCGTCGCCGAAATTTCCTTCTCTTTTTTTTTTGTTTGTTCCATCTTTCCCTCTAAACATTACGTTAATTAATTATACCTTGGAAATACTGATTCTCTAGTTTCATTGTTTTTTTTTTTCTTATTTTGTTCAATACGTCCTTATTTTTTTTTTTTTTTTTTTTTCATTCGAAGCGGTTGCCTAGGCTCGGTTAACTCGCGTATTTCTACCCTCACCGGGACGAAGACTATTTGTTTTTTGCTTTCCGTTTCAGCTCGACGATTCGCGCGCCAGATTCGAGTGACACTTCGCACTCGGCCGGGTCCGTTTGGCGGAGAACGACGAGGAGAAAGAACGAATACTATGAGGGGACCTTATAATCGACTAATAAAAAATATTTTTAAAAAAGAAGAAAAAAAAATACGCACTGGGAAGAACGAAAAGTCAAACGAGCGAGGGGCTTTTGACGCTGAGCTCGCGCTTTCTCGCTGACGACTTATGAGACGGCGTTAATTTTCCCCCGCACAAGGTCGCGCGTCAGCAAAAAAAAAAATAATAATAAAAAATGTGGGGCGATGAAGCGCCGGAGCGTTAAGTAAGAAGCTTACAAGAGGCATTACATTCGCATCTGAGATCGAGTTTGTGGGCTGAGAGCTTGGGCGTTAGAGCCGCGTTTTTTTTATTTATTCAATTGGCATTTAGAAACAAAAAAAAACGGGCCAAACGATTGGTTCTTGTTAGTAGAGGTGCTTGGAAATATTTTTTTAAAAATAATAAATAAAAAAAACAATGCTTGATGATAACGTGTCGTTAGTTTACGGGAATTACACACGCGTTATTTGAATAATTAATAATGAGGATAATAAATTGTAGAGTAGATTGATTATCGCGAAAGCATCGCCGCGTTCCCGAACGGTTCGAAGAAGTTCGTTGCTGCCTTGTCAATTACGATTCCCATTCGTCGGTCGAACGACGACCGTGTGTTGACCGCTAATAATACTACGATACCGTAAAACATTAGACATCATACGGATTTTCATTAATT
This sequence comes from Ichneumon xanthorius, assembly GCA_917499995.1. Classification (NCBI taxonomy): domain Eukaryota; kingdom Metazoa; phylum Arthropoda; class Insecta; order Hymenoptera; family Ichneumonidae; genus Ichneumon; species Ichneumon xanthorius. The sequence continues at coordinate 5,275,174 of OU824211.1, read as the reverse complement.
AATTAAGTAGTCAAGTAAGTAAAGCGGGTTTTGCGGTCGATACTTATGGGTGTTTTTTTTTTCTCAACACTCCCTCTCTATAATCCTTGTATATCTTTTTAATATTCATATATTCCATGTATATATATATATATCATTTATATGCTTTATGTATAGGTGGAGTCGAATAATCCGTTTACGTACAAAAAACAAATCATTTCTCACTCACATTCTCAATCACTATTCGCCAATCGATCGAGTAATCGATCAAATCGATCGAATCGATAGATCGATAAAATGATATAAAAAAAAAAAATCGAAGATGAGTTTGAAAAATGAAGAAAGGAAAAAATCAATTGTGAACACGCGTCCCTGTCTCTTTTTTTCGTCGAGCGCGATCCGTATCAACCGTAAGTGAGAATCGAAGAGAATTGAAAAAAAAAAAGAATCGATCGGAGAGTATCGAACGGGGAGGCGAAAAGGGGATCCGCGGGAGAGAGTCCCGAATTTATCCGCGAATTTGCTACACCTGAACGATAAGAAAACGCATACAAGCAAACACTATACCGAGGGGTGGAAACTTCAAATATCAAATTACAATGACAATAATAATTAGTAATCGCAATAATACGAATAATAATAACATACCTATTTAATAGAATATGACAATATAGTAAAGACAGTTAAATTAAGCAACAATGATCATCTGTTTTTCTTTCCTCTCATCTCCCTCTATACGCTTCGATATTTATCCTACAAGGTTCACTATAGTTAATTATTATTTTTGTTTTTCCCTTTCTCGAACTTCTAACTCTTACCTATATATATATTTATATATATATATATATATATATATATTCATCTTACGTTTAGTTATTATTCTTTGAGATATGTATCGTCGTGTTCGTGTCCTACCCTCACTTAGTTTTTTCCCGCTCTTTTATCCTTCGTCGCTCGTATCGCGCTTTTCGGGTGAGCTCGAGGTTGCCGGGCAACGGGGATTTTTTTTCGAGTTCTATCGGGGTTATTCTTTCTCACTAATGTACGCGTTTTCCTATTCTCGCTAAGACGCTGCTCGCCTCTAATTAATATCAAGCCCCGGGCGCTTCGTTCCCATTGCTTCTCCACCTCATCTTCCCTCGGACAATATTCTCTTCGATATTTCCTTAATTTTTTCGGTCTCTCCGCATTCACGCCCGCTCCCCCGAGCACTCTGTACGTGAAGTCGCTCTTGTTACTCTCCAAACTGCAAAACTCTCGCACTCGGTGTTGTTACTGTTGTTGTTGTTATTGTATTTTTTTTTCTCTCTTTTTTTACTTCAGTTGTTTTGTTTCGTGTTGGCTTTTTTTGTTTATTTTTATTTTACTTTTTTTTTACGAAAATGGCAGTTATCGGTCACAGCCAACGGCTATATATTCATTACATTTAACGCCTTAATACGGTATTAGATTATTAAGCTTAGTCTCTCCCGTTATATTGTGGATTAATTAATATAGTATACAAATTACTTGAATCGCGTCGACGGGGCTCACGGCATGCGTGCGTGCGAGTCGTAACAGTGTCTTTTTTTTTAACGGTGTGTGTGTTTTTTTTTTTTTTTTTTCATCGTCGCATCATTCTCACGTTTATTGCAACTGGTTTCTTTGTTTTTTTTTTCGTCACCTGAGACGATCCCAAAAGCTGTCGCGAGTGGATCGAAGCGATGTGTGGGAATGCGAGAGAAATTTCTGTGAAAAATTGCTAGACGGGTTGGATAGGTGAGTTGACTGGCGATGGGCGAGAGGGGAGGGGGATGATTTTTCAGATGGACGTGCGCGAGCAGGGAAATTGTTTGCGACGCTTAAGTGATGGATGAGATGAGCGATGGCGAAATGCCGATCGAAAATAATTCAGAGACAGCTGATTATTGAAAGTATGCGATACGAATGAATATGAATGATGAAATTGATGAATCGATGCAACGGGTAATTACGATGAGGACGGTAATGGAAGCGGATGAGAATACAGTGTAGCAACTTGGACGATGTCAGAACCTCGGCCAAAGTGAAGGCTGCCCCGGTTATTAAATTATTATTATTATTATTATTATTTTTTTCGTAACTCAGCAGTTTGATCCCGCAGGTCTAGCGGAGGTTCTCGACAACTCTTTTTTCTCAATTGTAATTGCGTTATACATTCGGTATTTTTTTTTTTTTTTTTTGGGTTTCGCAGTTTTGCTCCAAATCGAGAAAAAAGGCAACTCTTCGGACACTCGTGAATACTCTCACATGCGGGTCATGTCTGTGTGGTCTAAAGTTTAATCCGAAAATCGCACGCGTGATTCGATGTTTTTTTTTTATCCGAGCTTCGGCAACCGCACCCTCGATGGATCTCCTTCTCGCTACCCTTATTTAATATCAATTATTTATTGTGATTTTTTTTTTTTTATAAATCGTGAGGATATTTCGCATTCGCGCTTGGCTCTCGTTCGCCCGTGCGTCTCTGTCGTCTAAATATATTAATAAATCTTATAAATCTATTATACCGTGAATTTTTTTTCTCTCGCTCGCGTCTCCCCAGCTAAGTCTCAGGCTTAAAAAATAATAATAACGAAAATCGGCGAGGGCGTTTTTTTTTTTCTTTAAATTTCTCACCGATCTTCGGCGCGCAAGCTTTCGGAGCAAGAACGCGCACTTCCGATTAAATCCCACGGCACGCCATACCGTTTGACCCCCAAAAATTTCGCTCGCGCGGTTTGTTCATCAGACTTATTTATTGAAGTGAATGACCTATTACTCGCATTGTTTTTTTTTCTACATTATTCTGTAGGTATATAATCCCGATTACGCGGTGTCTATTTAATCTATATAGATGATGCATGTATGTTATGTATGTTATGTATACAATAATATACCGTTCTCGTTTACTTTATCTTATTTATTTAATTTAACTTTTTTTTAATTAATTATAATTTATTTTTTTTGCTTGGTTTGTTTAAAAGTCGGAACGTGGATGCTCAAGAGAATGCCTACAAATATATATGGATATATAGATTCATTTATTTTATTCATTATAATGTAATGTACGTCATCACCGTTGGATTTAATTTCATCGATCGTTCACGCACTATCCCTCGTATTTTATTTCTTTTCCCCCGTTGTCGCACCTCTTTCGTGTTCAGTTTTTTTGTTCTCTTTTATTTACTCATCAAATACTCAACATAGAAAAAATATAGAATTTACTTTGCCCCAAACTTAAATGTAATAAACTTCTCTCTCTCACTCTTCATCTCTCTCTCTCTCTCTCTCTCTCGATCGAGGGTTCGTGTTTTGTTATAATCACTCTATTTTATTTTTCTTCACTTTGTATAAATATCAATATGCCGTAAGCGCGAAGTGCATCTGATCTTTGACGAGAACACCCAAAGAAAAATGTAATTCGATTCGTAAGTGTCTGTGTGTGGTTATTTTTTTTTTAAACAGTCTTCTTTCGAGCTTTCGTGGAACTTGAGTCAGAAGTCGCGCGCGGGGACCGAACGAAGAGCCGCGAGCAATAAATTATGGACAGATCTATCGAAAAAAAAAAAAAAAAAAAAAATTGACTTGCGAGGGTCGAGTCTTACATGGGGGGGTTTCGGCTTATTCGAACTTTAAAAAATATCATCTTAAACTCTCTCTCATTAATCTTTCTCATTTCCTACCCTTCTCCTCACTTCTCCCCGCTCCTCCTCTGCAGGATCGGCAAGTTTCTTTTTTTTTGAGCATATTCGTCTTATAAATGGCAACGATTGACAAGAGACAGGGAAACTAACAGAAAGTGAAAGGAAAAAGAAGAATGAATAATAATAATAAATATTCGACGATAAGTAAATATTAATGAATAAAGGAATCGGCGAACGACTTTGTGTCTCGCGGGTCTACCTGGGCTAGTTCCCGGATCCGCAAGACACGGTTTATGCTGCGACGTTACCGCCCCGAGCCCTCGATTAATATTAATCGTACGAACGAGCGGTCTCTCCCGAAGCGATAACGCAATAAAATCGTGAGCCTCCCCTCTGATCTTCCCTCGAGCCGCGACGGACAGATCAACGAGAGTTCCTCGTCGAGGCGTCCCGGACGTCCTCGAACTTATCGAAAGCAACGACCCCTCAGCTACTCGTTCGTTCGTCACTCCCGGAAGATCGAAAGAGAGCGAACTACCGCGCAATCGTTAATTACTATTTTTTTCCCCCGTGAAATCTACTCACGCCTCCCTCCACGCACGTTATTTGTTTGTTTCTCTCGGGCGTCGAGGAACTGGTAGAAGTCTTCATAATTATTGTAATAATATATATTTATATATAATATATAGTATGTATAATAATTCAATATAATATACGTTCTCTTTAAATAAAAGCTACATGCGTCCTCAAACCCTAACCCAGAAGGTGTCCTGTGTGTGTATTTCATTTTTTTTTTTTCGTTTTCCTTCGCTTATCTACGACCGTATTTCCGCATTTTATTCTCCCGCTCGGTTCCCTCACTCGCTATTCTTTACTCGATCTGAAGTTTTTTTTTGTTATTTTATTTTTTGTTACCTGTTTCTGTTTTTTTGTTTTATTAAGAATTAGTTATTACTCGATTATTACTAGTTCAAGAATACACTTAAGGGAGGTGGCGGAGCACGAGGAGGATGCGCGAGGGTCAGCCGACGTTTCGAAACTAAAAAAAATCAACACCGCCTCAGCCACGCGATTAATTTTAAAAAATACCCTCCTCCAGCCTCTCTCAAGCCTTTCGGGACTTTCACGCGGCACTCCGATCCTTCGTCAGCAAAACTCCCTTTTCCACAGTTACCTCGTCCGTATCGAATTTTAATTTATTTCTTTTTTTTTATCTCTGCCCAAAACCCATCCGAACCTCCCCGTTTTCAATTTTTTTTTTTTTTCTTACGAATTCATTCTTCTTTAAATATACATAAATATCAACCAGCGCGACCCGTACTTCAGCCAGTCATCCCCGCTCCCTCCCTCCCTCCCACACACACGGCGAACGCGCAAAAATACAAAATCTAAATTCTCCTCGATAAAATATCATATTTATTTATATATATACTTTATGTTTATACTTCTTGTTTTTTTTCTTTTTTTTTGTTGTTGTTTTTTTTATCTTTATCGCCTCTCCCTCCGTTTATATATATAATATATATTATTATTTCAATTGCTATGTCGCTTATATAAAGGTAAAGATAATACTCTAAGCGAGGGATGGCGGGTGGAAGGAGTGCGCCGCGATGAGCTTTAAATCCGTTACTCCTCGTAGCATTTCTCTGTGTCTCTGTGTTCGATGTCCCCTGTGAACGTGTGTGAGCGTTTGTTTGCGTGTGTTCGTGTGTTTTGTATTTTTTGCCTTAACTTTTTTTTTCAACCGACGGCTCGCGGGGTTGCGGTTCACTAATTAACTCGTCTCCTCTGACCACTCCCTCCCATATTTCAATTAAGCACGCCACGGCTTACGCGCGCCCACGAGAAAATATCGATTCGTGTCCGCGTCGCTTCGATTATTCCTTAAAAAATTTTAATATTATTTTTATAATTTTTATTTTTTTATTTTTTAATTATACTTCATCGAGATCCATCGGTTGAAAATTTCCGTGCCGAGAGACGCGGTGGGGAGGCGATTGTTTCTCGTGGACTCGCGCAGCTTCGATACATAATATTTACACATCGATTTCGCGAGCGAATACTCGTCGCACACTAACGAGGTCGAATATTCGCCGACGCGCCCGAAGGAGCGGGTCGGCGCACATCCGGCCCCTCGATATCCATCTCGTGAATTCGACAACCCATATCTCTTACTATCAAATTCCGTATGAACTAGCGTCGCCTTAATTTTCTCTCCTTAAATTTTTTTTTTTACTTTTTTCGTTTTTTTTTTTAAATCCTCTCCTCGACCTTCGTCTTTAATAATATCTCGAATCCGCCGCGCGAGCGGCGTATCGCTCTCGTTAAATAAACAATAAAAAAGTAAAGAGTAGAAAAAAAAAGAACAAGTGAACAGGACTTGCGCCACGCGAGTCGGGGCCCCCCTCTTTAAAAAAAAAAAAAACACCTACAGCAAATATTTTGTTTCTTTAAATCGATTCGTTGTATCATCCGGTTGGCGCGGGAATGAGCGAGCGAAGTTAAACGCGTTATTCTCTCATGTCTTTTTTTTCATTTAATTATAGTTATATCATAATAATCCTGGGATAGCTTCCTCTTCGTTTTTTAAAACTCCTTTTCAATTATTATTTTGTTGTTGTTGTTTGTTTCTTTAAGGTTTATTGGCAGCGAGCATGTGGAATTGAAAACTTGTGCGCGTCTTCCCAGACTCTAGGGTCCCTCGAAGTCGTTCCTCTTGCGATATACATCTTCAATGTTTTTTATTTTATTTTTTTATTTATTTTTTTCATCCCTCCCTCCGTACATTCCGATTCCTCCGTCTTCCTCGTTCCTTGTGCCATTGTCGCAGCAAGGTACATGTCCCTCGACCTTCGGGTTACTCCTCGAATTATCCTCGTCCCCTTCTCACCAAAATCTTCCGTCGATCTCGCCCAAAAAGAAAGAAAAAAAAAAATTCAACTCCGATTTCTCGTGGTTAACCCGGTCCAGCGTCTTCGCGACCATCCCTCCGATCTTCGCCGCTCCTCTCGATCCATCCGTGGTCCTCCCCGGTCGGCGATCCTCCCCTCCTCCGCCCGTAATGTTTCCCTTCTTCCTCTTGTTTCAGTCGAGCTCTTAAGAGAGAATGCGAAGGGCTTGAAGCACGGGCCTCGAGCATACCGGGCAGCTGGGATCGGAGCTTTCGCATACGCGATTACCGCAGTCGAGGCAGAACAGATTGTGTCCGCACGGTACCAGAGCGGCGGTGACTTCCTTGTCGCCGCATACGACGCACTCGCGGCGTCCGCCGGCGCTTCCACCGCCGAGCAGGGAATCGGTCGGCGATGCCGGACTCGCCGATGCCGGCGGCGACGGTCTCGACGGTAACGCTACGCCCGGAAACGACCAGATCGACGAGGCCGAGGGTGCTTCGACTCTGGACTCGAACGACGGTGACTCGCCGAGCCCCTCGTCGCGGTCGAGGCCCGCTCCCCAGATGGCGACGAGGTCGTTCAGTCCCGGAGCTCCCGAGCTGCTCGACGAACTGCTGCAACTTCCGCTGCTCGAGAACGCCCCGCTCGAGCCGTTCGAGCTGTTCGAGCCCGGCGGATCGAGACAGCCGAGGATACTGCCGAGACCACCGCGACACAGGGCGCCGAGCAGATCGGCGTCCTCCAGGCCGACCGGACCAGTTCCGGTTCTCAGGGCGATGTGCGCCTCGATCTCGCGTCTCGCCGCCTCGACGCTCTCCGGTAGCCCGGTGACCTCGAAGACGGGCTCCTTGTCCCTCGACGGCGTCACGATGTACGTGTGGGTCTGGTGCTGGATCCTCTTGATGGTGGCGCCCTTCGGTCCGACCACCAGGCCGACCACCCTGTATGGCACTCGTACCTGAATCGTAACGTGTCCCGGAACTGAGGCCGGTGGTCCAGGCGGAGTGCCCAGCAACGCGCCCAGCGAACTCTTCCGGGAGGCACGGATCTGCGAGAAGTGCTCCGCGGCGGAAAGTATCTCGCGCTTCGCGCGCGCCACGTCCTCCTTCCTTCCGGTCACGACGAAGACGGGCTCCTCGCCACGCACCGGCGTCTTTATGTAGGTGTTCGTCTTCGCTCGCAGCGCTTTGATCTTGCAGCCTGGAATCAGAGAAACGGAAGATTTCGTTAGTTTGCGAATTAAGAAAAATTGATTTTTTTTTTTTTTTGCTTAATCTAGTGAGGCTTTTGGGTTAAGCGCTTGAGGGGAAAGGTGGTTGATCCTGAAATTATTTGGTGTTGCGAAAAATGTACACTGAGAAAAAGGATGGTATTTCCGACTATAACGAATAGTTCCCAGGGGGACGACTATATAGATAGCTTGTGATAGTATAAACTCAATTGATTAAACTATAATTATAGTTACAACTACAATTTTTGGTTATTGTTGTAACTGTAAAATGTGGTCGTCGTCCCTGGGAACTATTTACTATGTAAGTTTTTCTCAGTGTACAGAAGAAAAAAATGGAATTTGTATTTTTTCGTAGGATCGGAGATCCATTACGAAGTATTATTCGTGAGGGATTTTCGATACATTTTTTTTTCCTGTGAAGAAAAATGAATAGAAGACGTTTTGTATTTTGTTTTTTGCATGGAATCGATGGAACCGCTGAAGAGGAAACGAGCTCCTGTGGCGGATCTTAAAAATATTCAACATAAAAAAAAATGGATCTCCCGCAATTTTTTTATGTTTAGCGTTGGGTATTTGTTCACACGATAGAAAAACCAACATTACGAACAATCGTTCGTGGGGGATTTTCGATACAATAGGTTTTTTTTCATGACCGAAAATAGTGATTTATGGCGAATGTTGCAATCACACAAGAAAAAGTTTGTCGCACGAGCATCGTACCAAACTTTACTTCACAAGGTGTGAAAAGAGGCGTTTTACGCACGCGAAGCGTATTCAATGTAAAGTATATAAATAAATAAATAAAGCATTCGATAAATCAATTCAATATAAAAAAAAATATAACAATGGATTTCCGGCAATTTTTGATCTTCAGTGTCGGGTATTTTTTCACACGCTCGGAAAACCATTACGAACAATCATTGGTAGGGAATCTTCCATACAATTTGTTTTTTTACTGTAGAGAAAAATAAATTGAACGCGTTCTTTCGTACTGTTTTTCGCCCCTCCAATCGATGAGACCCCTTAAGAGGAAACGAGCTCGCTCCTCGAGGATGCGACGAGTACGGGCGAGGAGAACGCAGAAAATACTTCGGCGAGGCTGCACGAGAGGAGTCAGCGCGGAGAGGTTGATGTGGCCGGAGAAGAAGGAGAACGGGGTGCAGGAAACTGGAAGGAAGGAGGTCCCGACCCGGTCTGGTCCTCGGTCTCGCAGACTCTCTGGCCTTGAGTCCGCGCAATGTTAGCAATGCAGGTGAACCACTCCGCTCCGTCTCCCTCTTTCATACTTGGTTACACCTTCATTCTTTCTCTACGCGTTCGCCGTCTCGCTTCTCCCTCCACGCTCCCGGTCGCGCGCTCCTTCCTCTCTCCGCCTCATCGAGTTTGTTCGGTCCCCGGAACGTTACGTCTTTCCTCCCGGAGCGAAACTTGCCTTCTTCACTCTCTCCTCCGCGACGGGAATTCGCATACCACTTTTCTTCGTCGTTTCGGCTTTCGTTACCTGTCCCCCAATCGCCTCGCACGTCATATTTATATTTATATTTATATTTATATTTATATTTATATTTATATTTATATTTATATTTATATTTATATTTATATTTATATTTATATTTATATTTATATTTATATTTATATTTATATTTATATTTATATTTATATTTATATTTATATTTATATTTATATTTATATTTATATTTATATTTATATTTATATTTATATTTATATTTATATTTATATTTATATTTATATTTATATTTATATTTATATTTACGAAGGGACACCATCGTGAAATTTCTTTGTCATAAGGTCCGTGACTCTGCACGTAAATGATCGGAGTCTATTACTCTTCTCCGATAGGATCATCGATCACTTACCGGCCGATAATGCAGTTCATCCGTTACCAAAGATGGAGGATGTGGTGAAAAATAACAGTAACTTTGTAAAATCGGAGCGCCAAAAGAAAGTCATTTGTCACGCGAAAACTGGTCGCCCCGTACGTCGTTGACAGTTTTTCATTCGGAAAATTGATCCGTAATGGTATCGGTAAATTTATCGTACGAGTAAATTTGAGCAAATGCAGTCAGAATATAATGATTGTAGAGTCAGAAATAAAATCTTTACATTATATGAAAAAAAAAACCCTTACTGTCAAGAGCAACAATAAAAAATGTGAAACTTTATGAATAAGTTTTTTCTTTTTAATAAAATGTAGAAAAACAAAATTTTAACGCACAGTCGTCGGTATCGAAATCCCACGTGACTTTAGTTCGCAGGAACAAAATATTAAAATTGATGAAAAAAAGGAATTTTGATGTCTCTTACTGTGAACGATATAAAAAAAAAAAAGTGAAACTTTATGAAGACATTTTTATTTTGTGAAATGTGGAAGAACAAAACTTTAAGGTAAACCCGTCTGTATGAAAATCCCATGTGTCTTTAGTTCGCCAACTGCGAGCTTCTGTGTCAAACTTCCCAGTCTCGTGCGAAACTAATTTGGTACGTGGAGGCGACACGTCGCAGTGTAAGATGCAAAAGCCACTCCGCGTCACGGAATTATTGCACTGTTGGGATACAAAAGTATCTCTCGGTGCAATAATTCGCGAACGCGACGTAAAGACATAAGTGACGGAGGAGCCTCGCGAGGGAGAGTCCTTGCGTAACACGACAATGTCAGGGACGCTCTGTGTGCGTTTCGCCTCAGGGCACCTCGACGGGAAACTCTCTTCGTCACGCTATAATTTTGACATCGATACGGCCCCGAGAGAGAGCACGCCGACCGTTCTGCTCGACGCTTTAACCCCCTCGCGATGTTGACGTTTATTCAACGATGGGATTTTGTCACGCCGGAGGAAGAATAAAAAATATGCGCGATAATAAAAAAATAAAGATGTTTTTACACTTGAAAAAAAAAAATGTCCACCATTTTTTTTTTCTCCCGACGATCACATTTTTGTTCGTCACAAATAGGAAATAAAAAATAAACCTCAAAAATAGAGTAAAAAAAAAGATGAAATTAGCGATAGGAAAAAATCGCGAAACTTAGCAGACAAGAATTTCTTTATTGTAAAAATAAAAATGTTTTTGATACTTAAAAAAAGAACTTCCACCGCTCTTCCTCCTCGCGACGATCACATTTTCTCACAAATACGAAACAAAAAATAAAACCCTTAAAACACACAGCAAAAAAAAAGTAATTAAATAAACGACCAAAAAAAGTGTAACAGCGGCAATAATTCCTTCTAAAAAAAATCCTTCTTAAGAAAAATCCGTCTAATCGCACAGCCGCTGAAACATGATTGACGGAGATCGAATTATGTATGAGGATTAGCGACTGGTCACCGACCAAGACATCAGAGTGGAAAAAACCATTTTTTATTTAATTCAATTTATTTTTTTCGACCTGCGTATTTTCGAAGTGGAGTACTGGGGGAAGCGGGGGGGGGGGGGGGGGGGGTGCTGCTGCTAACGTGGTCGTGGCCGGTGGACGCGAGGGCACGAACGCGCGAGGCCGCATCAGCAATCTCTCTCTCTCCGGCTCTCTCCCTCTCTCGGGGCGTCGATATAATTAGCTCGGAAATTGCGAACCGTCCAGGCTAGCACATATATATATATATATATATATATATATATATATATATATATATAAGCGATACCGGTACAGTAACGCCGCTAGTATAATACCTTGTACAGTATAATACCTCGGCAGTACACCGTTCGCCATTATCTATCGTCCCTTCTGCTCGCACACCGGGCGATTACGAGCCGCGAGAGAGCGAACAGCAAGAGCGCAGGCAGTAACGGCGAGTGCAGAACACACTCGTTACGAATTCAATCTACTCTGGGCAAGTGGCGGGTAGAGACCGAATTCGTCCGTTTTCGTCGTTGTTGTCGTGTGTTCGCGGGGCGCTTATAACCTTCGAAATTACAAGCCGAAGGACGAAAACGGTCGGAGATCCGCGCGGCTCTCCTCTCGGCTTACCAAACACACCGCAAAGCCATTTAACGATATTGCGGTCGGCGGAATCATCGAAGTTTTAAGTTTCTTGTTTATTATTTTTGTTTTTTTTTCTTATTTTTTTTTTTAAGCTTGAAGTGAGTCTTCCGGCGAAGCGGGCTCGCGTCGTCGCAATATCCGTGAAGAGAGCAAGTCGCGGTCCTCGTATTTTCGTTTTGGGGAGGGAAAGAGTGGAATCCGCTCACGGATTTACGCAGACGGGATGAAATTATTTTAAAAAGAAACGAAAAATTAATAAGTTCGAATTTCTAACGAGATGACGGTTTAGTGAGCGAGGTGCAAAGCCAACCGGAAGCCGCCGATAAAGTCTCGAGTCTGGTGTGGGTATTCGAAAAAAAACAACGAAAAAAATTAATTAAAAAATTTAGAAGATTCGCATTTTTGGTTTATTTTTATTTTTATTTTACTTTATTTTGATGAACGAAAAATGACAATGAAAAAAATACAAATACACAAAATTTAGAAAATGCGGGTTTCTGGTTAAGAATAGATTTTTTATCATCTTTTTTTTTAACCTTGAAGTGAGTTGCTGGCGTAATGGATTCTCGCCCTCTCGCAATATCTGCGAAGAGAGCAACTCGCCGCCCTCGTCTTTTTTATTTTAGAGAGGGAAAGAGTGGATTCCGCTCACGGCTTTAAACGGACCGGATGCAACTATGTAGTTTCCGCGGTGTACATTACTGTTCGAGGAACGGTCGATCAGAGAGACGATCGAAAGCAACTCTCGTCTTTTTCTCGAACCGTGCAATCTTATACACAGGCAAAAAAAAATAAAAAAATAAAAATTCATAAGTAAGTCTCTAAAGATAAAACGGTTTAGTGCGCGAGATGCAAGTTCAACAGGAAGCCGCCGATAAAGACTCGAGTCTGCTTTGGACATACAAAAAAAAAACACGACGAGACAAAAATGAAAAAATAATAAAATTGAAAAGAAAAAGTACCGAGAAAGTAAAAGGAAAGTTTGTCGCTCGGGTCGGTGGTTGGCGGAAAGGACGTCATCGAACGACTCTCGAGGGCGAAGAACCTCGTGGTCTTGGCGAGGGAGGGAGAGACTCGGAGACGGGGTCGGGGCTGTGTTCGAAGGCACGCCGGGGGTCAGGTAGACACGCTGGAAGGTGAACGAAGAGTATAAGACGCGGGAGAGAGTAAGAGTAAGAACCCGAGAATAAGAAGAAGATGAGGATGAAGAGGAGGAAGAAGGAAGGAAGGAAGCGAGGAAGAGCAAGGGGGGAGGGGGGGTAGGGAGAGTGTCTGACGGCCACGCAGGTGAACGCGGATCGCACGTAGGTAGGTAGGTAGGTAGGTAGGCGCAGAAACGGGCATACAGGAGAGCTGAGAAATGCAAGCGCTCACGAGGGCAGGTCCTCGCCTCCCCGATATGACGTAGCGCAGCCCGCTCACCGCGGTCGACGGAATGAAGGCAAAAGTGTAGAGTATATATATATATATATATGTACACGTTTATATATATAAACATAAATATACAATATGTATAGTGTATATAGTATACTATACATATTATATATATATTGTGTATATATATATATATATATATATATATATATAAAATGGCGATAGAGGTCCTCGCCTCTTCGATATGAGGCAGCGCAGCGCGTTCGCGCGGTGGACGGAACGAAGGCAAAAGTATAGAGTGGGGGAGAGCGGGGCAAAACGGAGTTTTTGGGCAAAACTAAATTTTCCAATCATTTTTGGATCGGACAAGGTGGCAAAACTGGGCAGAAAAGCCTGATGTATCCGATAGGGCGAATTCGGGCATCCAAATATTATTGGAACATGACGTTTTGCCCAATAATCCCGTTTTGCCCCATTTTGCCCCGCTCTACCCTATATATAAGCACACATTTTGCACATAGGCACATCTACATTCTATATGGATACATTTTATGCATATAGACATGTACATTTTGAACACATAACCGTAAATATATATAATATGTATTATATATATATATATATATATATATATATATATACACAAAATGGCGACGGAGGTCCTCGTGTTCCTGATATGAGGTACCAGAGCACGTTCGCCGCGATGGACAGTAAAATAAGTAACAATGTTTCCTGTCCACCAACGTCCACAACTAGTTTTCTTGCTAATTTTACAAATATGTTTCGCTGAATTAACAAGAAAATAATTGTGGACGTTTCTGGGCAAAAAGGTTTGTTAAAAGTACAATTCTTTTTTACCGCGTGGATGAAACGACGGCGAAAGTATGTACTATATAAATACATTTTATATACATAAAGATAAAAATATAGTACACATATATGTATATAAAAACAAAATGGCGACAGGTATTCCGTACGAAGAGGCAAGAGCCGCTGGGAGAAGGAAGGACGTCGGCGATGAGAGAGGCCGAAAGAGATGGGGAAAGGAGAAGAGAGAAAGGTTAGCCGGTAGAGGATCAGCGAGCAGCAGCGACAGTGGTGAGGAAGAAGAGGGCTTAGAGGCGCGAAGGGAGGGGTTTGGAGGGGGGGGGGGGGCGTGGGTCGTAGACAGTTGAAGGGCCGCGGCCAAGGTGAGGTGAGATGGAGAGAGCGAGTAAGAGCCTACGTTGAGGAGAAGAAGAGACGAGAAAAGGATTCACGTGGATGGCAAGAGAACTGCAAAAGTGAGAAAGAGCCCGGAGAGGAAGGCAGAGCACTTTTGCCTTTGTCCGGCAGAGTCTTCCCGTAGCGGGCGCGCGCAGGGGGGGGGGAAGGGCGAGGAGGGGACCCCATGGATGTTGGGACCACCTCATAGTTTCTACTCATCTTCCACCTTCGATCCCGGTCGCTGCTCTCCTATCTTCTTCGGTACCAACTTGTGTTACGCATTTTGCGAAACGGTAACTCTGCCCGGAGGTATTGGGTTCCACGTCTGCGTCCGTGTCGTCGTCGTCCCGAGGACACGCTTCGCCAGACGCGAAAACGGAGCCCCGAGTGAGTGGACGCTTTTTTTATTTGTCGCGCCGTTTACCTCGAAAACGGTCGATCCTTTTACCGTGGCCTCCTCGCTAGACTTTGTCTGAGGCTTGGGATCGAACGGTAAGGCAATGGGGAAAAAAACATCCGAAGCAATTCGCGAGGTAGCGCGGAGCGTAGTTTTCGAGCCGTCCAAGATGGCGGAGACGAAAAATGGACTACGAATGTCCGGACGGTTGTTGCAGATGAGAAACCGAGGGACTGTTTAAAAAAAATTGGAAACTTAATGCAGCGGACTGGAAGTTTTTATTTAATGAAAACTTGACAATTTCATTTAATGGACGATTGTGATGAAAAGTTAATGTACTTTCGGGGTAATATTAAAATTAATTGTTATTAAAGTGCGTGGAGTACTTTGGTTGCAATTCCAAGCTATTGAAATTAGAGTACATGTGTAGTAAAATTAAGGTAAATTAATAAAAGTTAAGTTTTTTTGGAATGTACTGTACATTAATTTTTCATCACAATGGTGCAAGGAATTTGATGTACCAGTTTATGCATAAAAACTTCCAGTACCCGTACATTCAATTTCATACACATTTTTTACAGTCTGTGCTTCCGCAATGAAATTATGATTTTTTTTTGTTTTTTTTAGAATCTGAAAATTTTGAATGAACCAGAGCGGATTGAACGAACACGTGCTCGGGATTTCACAGTTGTTTGTACAGGCGCGGGTTGTATACAGCGGAACAATAGGTTGCAACAGCAAACAAATATCCAGATCGTTGCTGCAGCAAAGAAAGAAGCCAACGCTACTTGTGCTTAGACAATGAACTAAAGACATTATTTTTTTTAGAATCTGAACATTTTGAATGAACCCGAGCAGATTGAACGCACACGTGCTCGGGATTTTACAGACGCGGATTGCAACAGTGGACACCAGACAAATATCCGAATCGTTGCTGCAGCTAAGAAAGAAGCCAAACGCTACTTGTGCTTAGACAATGAAATAAAAATATATAGGACTGAAGGACTTGGGTAAATGCCCTGTTGACAATAGCAATAGGAATATAAAATGTAAAAGATCTCTTAAATGTACCAACATCCATACCGTGTAAACTATTGTCAATAAATACATTTACTACCACTAAAATAAATACATATTTTTTTTTTTAGAATCTAAAAATTTTTAATGAAGCGGAGCGGATTGAACGAACACGTGCTCGGGATTTCACAGTTGTTTGTACAGACGCGGGTTGCGCGCGGGGGGACAATGGGTTGCAACGGCGGACAGCGGGCCCTGGAGTGGCTATAGGCGGCAGGGCTTGACTCAATTCCCACGATAGGTACGTCACACACGCGGAGGGCTTCCCAATGGCTATAACCTACGCTACGTATACCGAGTTGGCTGGGTGGCTGGACGGCCGGCTGGCTTGTTCTGTGACGTTGCTAAAAGCCGCAGCCGGCCGCATGGGACAGACGGGAAGCTTCTAGAGGCGGCTCGAGCTCTCCAAGTGGTTAGAAGAGCTATAGCTTTCATGCAGATATACATATATATGTCTATACAATTCCACGCTGGCTTGACTAGTTATCCGCCGCTCGTGGTCGTTCGATCTGCGGTTCGGTGCGTCCGCCGCCACTTCCCCAAAAAGCACGCTACTTGTTCGCAGCAAACACGACACTCCGCACACTCGAAATGCAGGGGGGCGACAGATTACAACTACAAAAAAAAAAAAAACCTCTCCGAAAGATAAGAATCGAAATTAATTTTTCTGCCGGAAAAGATTTCTCAGATCGTCGTTGTTCGATCTGCAGCTGATTTATCAAAAAGTATTCTCTGTAAAAACAAAATCGTGGGACGTTTAATGTAGCGGTACTGGAAGTTTTTATGCATAAGATGGCATAGTCGTTTAATGTACAATTGCGATGAAAAGTTGACGTACAGTGCATTAAAAACTTTATAAATACTTTACTTGCAATAACTTACTTTAATTTTAGTACACTGAGTAAAAGTTAGCGATCGTCTAAGAAATATTACCATAGCACATAGTAGTTGGGCGCCAGGGCGCCACCTATGCCAGAAAGTCTCAGGTTATTCAAGAATTTTTAGCATATCTAAAAAAAATTCTTATAAATCCGGTACTTCCTACCATAGGTGGCGCCCTAGCGCCCTACGACTATGTGCTATGGTAATATCTCTCAAGCGATATAGTCGTTTTTACTAGATCCTTCTCTCAGTGTATAAAATCACATTAATTCTAGTAATTTACTTCAATTGCACTCAAAAAGTCCATTATTTTTTCATGACTATTGTACATTAAACGTGATGTACGAATTTTTGCATAAAAAACTTACAGCTCGGTACATTAAATGTAAATTTTTTTTTTTTCGGTGCGACACTCCATGCATTAGAACTGTAGCGAAAACACAAATTACAGCTAGAAAAAAAAACCCGCTACGAAAGGCACGAATGTGAATTAATTTTTCTCGCGCAAAAATGGCGATCGCGTTTCGCAGTGCGAAACCGGAGAGTCGAAACGAGAGCCGGTCATTTCGAGAAGGAACAAACAAACCAAAAAAAAAAGAGAATAAAAAAAACAAAAGGAATCGGGGAAAAAGAACGGGGAGGAGAGGCAGAGCCGGCCATCTGCTCTCCTCTCAGTCCAGGTTCGCTACGAGCCGCGCGTAATTGCTCTCTTCGGATTTCGGAGCCAACGTGAACGCCCACCGAACGCGCCGCTCTCTCGTTTTCGCGAGTATAGAGCGCCGCGGCGGCGGCTCTTTTTTTCTTCTCCTTGTTCATTTTCGTAGCTACGGAGAGGAATGGGAGGCGAAGCTATGAGAATCTCTGTATCCCGAGAGAGATCTAGTACCGCTGGATGCCAATAATGCAGGATAGAAAAGAGGCAGAAAAAATAGACAAAGAAAAAAAGGAAAGTAACTGGTCGCCGAAGAAAACGAAGAAGAAAGGAAGCCCGCCGGGATAAAGAGGTCCCGCAGGTCAGCGAAGGGACGCCGGAGCGGTGGCGCGAGCGCCGGCCGATTCAGCAAAGAAATGTCCTAAAAGCTCGAATAAATTCATTTCTATTCGTCAACTTAATTGTTCACACAAAAGTTTTATTGTGAAATGGACAAGAATTTTTTGTAAAATGGTCAAGAATTTTTTGTAAAATGGTCAAGAATTTTTTGTAAAATGGTCAAGAATTTTTTGTAAAATGGTCAAGATTTTTTTGTAAAATGGTCAAGATTTTTTTGTAAAATGGTCAAGATTTTTTTTGTAAAATGGATAAGATGTTTTTGGAAAACCGACAAGATTTGTTTCTAAAATCAACATGAAAAGAATTGTGGAAGTTTGTGGACAAAAAACGGCGGTAATAAATACAGGATAGAAAAGAGGAAAAAGTAGACAAAAAAGGAAGTAACTGCTGGCCGACGAAAGAGAAGAAACGTAGCGCGCCGGGATAAAGAGGTCCCAGAGGTCAGCGAAGGGACGCCGGAGCGGTGGTGCGAGGGCCGGCTGATTCAGCAAAGAAATGTCCTGAAAGCTCGAATAAATTCATTTCTATACGTCAATTTAATTAATTGACGTACTTCTGGATATATATGTATATATAGATGTGTTCGCAAAAGAGGACGAAAAAAAAGTACTAATGGATACCGGAGCGAGCTAAGGGGGTCGAGATACGATTCCGTCCCAATTATCCAATCCCGAGTAAAATCCGGCAAAGGTCCGTCCCCCCCTCGCCCCCACACTCGGGAATAAATTATCGTGTAATCTCACCTCCCCCTCCCGCAGTCTCCACTCCGCGGACTGGATTAAAGTCCCGGCGAAACTAGCGAGAACATTTTTCCAGCTCCTCTTCGAAATATCTCGAGTCTTTGGCGGAGTTTATTCTTTCTTTCGTTGCCGCTCCGAGCCGTCGCTCGGGACGAACTTCTCGTTACTCTACGCTTTACCTCGGGAGGACCATGCGCATGCGCGTCCAAGGTACGGCTTCCCTGTGTCGTCCCCGTGGTTTTTTTATACCCGAGGACAATGCACAGTAAAAAATATTTGTTAAATTAACGGATATTTTTGTAAAATGGACAAGATTTTTTTGTAAAATGGACAAGTTTTTTTTTGTAAAATGGACAAGATTTTTTTGCTAAATGGATAAGATTTTTTTGTAAAATGGACAAGATTTTTTTGGTAAAATGGACAAGAATTTATTGTAAAATGGAGAAGATTTTTTTGTGAAATAGACAAGTTTGTTTTGTAAAATGAACAGGATTTTCTCGTAAAAGGGACAAGATTTTTTGTAAACTGGACAAGGTTTTTTTTTGTAGAAGGAACAACATTTTTTGTAAATTGCACAAGGTTTTTTCGTAAAATAAACATGAAAAGAATTGTGGACATTTGTGGACAACAACGTCGGTGGCCATTTTACAGTACGCAGACACTGACGAAGAGGCGGATAAAATGGAAATAAACAAGAGTTCCCTCTGGGAAAGCTGTAACAGCGAGCCAGCATGAACTTTGAGAACAATGAAGACCGTGTTGCGTCGCCGGTCCTCCGGTTAATCTGGGTACGGACGGGGAGGAGATCCGAACCTGTGAGCTCGGTGGTGAAATTTGTTTAGGTCGCGTTCCCTAAATACCGGTACTTTGAGGATCTTCCCGTGAGTCCCCGAGCTCGCCAGCTCGTTCCAAATTTCCTTCGTTGTTCCTGCGGATCTCGCTCGGTCGGTTCGCCCGTGCAGCGATCCGCACGAATTAAAGCTCACCCGCGCGGATGAGCTTTTCTTGTTACTCTCTACTTTACTTCGTGGGCACAATGTGCATGCGCATCAGAGATACGGATACTCGGTGTAGTCCCATGGTTTTTATACCCGAGGAGAATAGAGACATTGACGAAGAGGCGGATAGAGTGGAAATAAACGAGAGTGAAGCTGGGAAAGCTGCAACAGCGAAACAGCACTGAGAAAAATAAATGGTTGGGTCGACCGAGACACTGTGACATGCGTTCGAAGGCGTTGTTTGGTTGGCACAACAAAACCCTGTGAAAAAATGTGAAATTTAATGCACCGGTCTGGAAATTTTTATGCATACTGGTACATTAAGCTTAATGTCCAATTGTGACGAAAAATTAATGTACTTTTTATTTATTTATTTATTTATTTATTTATAGTAATAGACGGGAAAACCCTTTTTACATTTTAACAAGTTATTAAACCTTTTGTGTCTATGTATTAAAAAAAAACAAGAAAATATTTCACACTTTGTGCGCTAAAAAAGAAAATAGTTATTTGAAGTAGAAAACAAATGGTAAACCGTTGACTAGTGAATTGCTAAATTACTCTAAGCGAAGAGTTTGGTTTGACACCGCAGTCTTGAAGTTTTTAATGAGATTAAAGTAAATTATTAAAGATAAAGTATTTCCAATGTTTTTAGTACACCGAACATTAATTTTTCATCGGAATTGTGCATGAAATTTAATATGCCAGTTTTTGCATGCAAAGACCGCGTTGGGCTAATCTCCGGCCGGACGATGCGAACCTGGAAGCTCAGTGGCAAAATTTGTTTAGGTCTCGTTCCCCGAACAACGGTACTTCGAGGATCTTCCCGTGGGTCTCCGAGCCCGCCGCCTCGTTCCCAACTTCCTTCGTCGTTCCTGCAGATCTCGCTCGGTCGGTTCGTCCGTGCGACGAGCCGCACGAATCACCGGGGTGCCCGCGCGCGCCCGAGCACCCGCGCGGGCGCGCACGTCGGCTATACGAGTTTCTCAGGCAGGTCAGTGAAACTGCGCCGTCAAGTTGAAGGCCAACACCCCCACAATGCATCGGCCGAGAGAGCACCCGCGCGAGCGGTGCGCGCCACGCCGGTCGGGGAATCCCCACTACTCCGGAGCGCCTCCGCCGACTACCACGTGACACAAACCACGAGCGCCTCTCTCTATCTGTCTCCCTCCCTCCGCGTATAACTGCTAGCGCGCACCACAGCGACGAACCCGAAGGGGACGAGAAACTAACGACGAGAACTACGGACAGATACGAGCCTCGGTTCGTTCGTCCCGTACGAACTGCGTCTCTCCACGAGAACCGAGGAAACTACCGGCGTAGCTATTATGTACCGGGCGACTATTCGCACGATGCCATTTCACCAAACTTTTCGCCACCAAAGAGCTCTCATTTTTTCTTCTCGAAACCCTCTTCCAGAACTCTTGTTGAATTTTTTCAATTTAATTCATTTCTATATTTCGTTACCTTATTTATTTTATTCGCTTTTATATTTCTGTATCTTATGTATTTGATTTATTTTTATGTTTCCGTATTTCGTTCGTTGTTATATCTCAGTAGTAATAGTGGATTTATTGGCAATATGCCGGATGGTAACATTTTTTTGAACATAGCATGACATAACGTAGATTGACGTGAGAACATATATACATTGCCAATTGGCCATCGACCTAAGTCCTTCGGCCATTATATTTCATTATTTTATTTATTTCATTCATTGTTATATTTTCATTAATTTACTTATTATTCATATGTAATTAATCTTTAAAAAAATGTGTACAGATGTTATTTGCAAAATATGTGTCATAAATATGAGATAAATTAGATTGCACGTCATTTCGTACGAATGTAGAGAAATTTATTCGGCACAGACGATTGTTTACCGAGTCTTCGATAGTCTGTTTTTTTTTTAGTTTTTTTCCCCCGCCGAAGCAGCGAAGTGACTATGTATGGCGAGGGATCTTTTTGCGGTGCTCGTATCGACCCTGACACGGGCATCTACGGTGTTGGATTTTTAGCGAGACGCTTCGCTGGCAGCGGGGCTGCTGCGCACAGAGGCAACACAAAACGCTGTGCGGCTCTAGAGGCAGCTTACCAACCGGCAGCAGCAGCACTTCGTGGCGATCGATTTCCGTGACCTCGCCAAGGAGGCGACGACCGTCGGCCGCTGCCGACGTCGTCGTCGCGGCCGCCGCCGCCGCGGGACCTCGGAATCTCGTTCTCTACGTACAGCATATACTCTCTTTCCACCTCGCCAACGCCGGCATTCAGTATGCACGCAAGCCCTGATAAAAGAGAGGCATTTCCACCTCCTTCTCCATTCTTCGACTCGCGTACACTCCATTACTCTTTCATTTTATCTATTTCCTGCATTTCCCCCCACCCCTTCTTCTTTTTCTCATCTATCGGCAACACCTCTCCCTCCTCTCTCGGAAGAGTCCTCGACTCCTCTTCTTTATCTCACACTTCCGGTTATTTCTTTCTTTTTTATGACATCACATCTTTTCCAACCGAATTATTTTGCAAGCGACCTTACGAGAATTCGATAGAGTGGGAACTTCTTTTTCTCATTTATCGGCAAGACGTCTCGCTCCGCTGTCGGAGTCCTCGACTGCTCTCCTTTATCTCACACTTCCAGTTATTTAAAAAAAAAATATATATTTTTGTGAAATTAAATTTTTCCAACTGATTTATTTTGCAACTGACCTTCAGAGACTTCGATAGAGTAGAAACTCCTTTTTCTCATGTATCGGCGACTCCTCTCCTTTATCTCAGATTCGGATTTTTTGTTGTGCAATAAAGTCAAATTTTTCCAAGTGACCTTACGAGGCATCGATAGCACAGAACAATAAATACGCCTTATTCTTTATCATCTTCATTCTTTTTTTTCCTCGCATCATCTTTCGTACTCTCTCTATCTCTTTCTCCTTCTCTTTCTCTCGTTTCTCTCTCTCTCGCTCTGCGGTGGTAGTCGTTCTCTCGAAGGCAAGAAATTCCAGCTCCGCAAATAGATCGATGACACTCGGCCGAGCAATCTCTCGTGGAGCTCGCGGACCCGAGGCTCGCTCTCGCTCTCGCCGCTCGAGTGTGTTATAAGTGCGTGAGCGCGAATGCGTGAGAGTGCACCACGCTCACCACCGAGATTTCTGCTGTCTGGCTCGGTTCCGTACCGATATATATATATATATGTGTGTATACATATATATATCTGTATGTGCGTATTTTACCTATAGTCCTACACACCGATATCGTGAAACATATATACATATGTATGTGCATGTGCGTATTTTACCTATAGTCATACACACCGATGTCGTGAAACATATATACATATGTATGTGTATGCGTGTATTTTACCTATAGTCATACGCACCGATATTGTGAAACATATATACATATGTATGTGTATGCGTGTATTTTACCTATAGTCATACACACCGATGTCGTGAAACATATATACATATATATGTATATATGTATGTGTATGCGTGTATTTTACCTACAGTGATACACACCAATATCATGAAACATATATACATAGATATGTGTATGTGCATATTTTACCTACAGTGATACCCACCGATATCATGAGATATATATATACAACACGTGATACCGGGAGAGGGAGAAAGACTGGTCGACTGCATTCGCGGTACAACGTCTTATACTCTACACTGGCTCACTGTTGTAGTCGTTACCAGTGCGAAATGAAATAGCGAGCTAGCCGGCTAGTTCGAGCGAATAAGCGAGGAAATAAAGTGCGTGAGATAGAGAGATCGAGAGAAAGAGGAAGACCGAGGGGGAGGAGGGGGGGGGGGTGTCTCTTCTGAAATAACCAGGCGCGCGGGACGAGGTGCAATGCACGCACGCATGCGGCGAGCATGCACGTCCATCCGTCCGTCCGTCCGTCCGTCCGCTGGGTACGTCCGTTCACTCGCATCACACGCACTTCTCGCTAGGCTCTTCGGCAAGCTCTGCTAGCTTCTCCGCTGGCTTATATATCCACCCGGTGTGGCTGCTGACTCTTGCTGCTTGTTGTGTATCTCCACTTGCCTCGCAGTCGAGTCGTCGCTGCTGGGCGCTGACTCCCTCGTATGCCCGCGCCGCGCGGCCCTCGCCACCGACGGGAATGGCAGTGGGGGTCACACTATATTAAGATTGAACTCGACTGACACTGCGGCGTCAAGAGACATCACCGTGCACCTCTTTCCATATCAAAATGCTGTAACAGCCAGTGGGAAACCCGGTCTGCCTCAACGTTTTACGATTAATCGATTCGTTCGATAACTTATCTATGACTTTGTTTATTTGTCATTTTATTCGAGTCGATATTCGAGCGATCGCCGTCGATCGAGCGAGCTCGATTCTTCACCAAAATAAAGTTTTTGATAATTTTTTTATTGTTTGATAATTTAGGTTTAAATTTTAATAATAATGTATTATTTTGTACTCTTAAAAACAAATAAACACATACATACATACAATAATATATATTATGTGTATCTGTGTTGTTATTAATAATGTAAATTTGTTGTTTAGTGTCGTTGTCACGGATCGTATGAAAAATTAATTGGCGGTGATTTTTTTATTTTCGTTTTATATCAATTTTGCCATTTACCACGAGAATTTTTCGACTGTGTCACGATTTTCATTGACAACGGGGAAACTTACTATCGACGTATCGAAAACAGCGTTGTCACAGCCAGAAAGAAAAGACAGTTCATCAGGAATCTTCGCTGCGGAGAATGAACCATAGTGAGGGAGTCACACTATATTAAGATTGAACTCTACCGATTAATTATGTAAATTATTGTTACTAGCAAATTACCTTATTAGTGTCGTTATGACAGATCGTATGGAACATTGATAACAATTTTTTTTTAGTAAATAACAATCCGGCGAACAATCCCGTCGACGGTATTACTTTCATTGATAACGCCAAAACGTACTATCGCTGTATCGAAGAGAGCATTGTCACAGCTCAAAAGAAAACACAGTTCATTAGGAATCTTCGCTGCGGAGAATGAACCATAGTGGGGAAGTCACACTATATTAACATTGAACTCTACCGATTAATTATGTAAATTATTGTCATTAGCAAATTACCTTATTAGTGTCGTTATGACAGATCGTATGGAAAATAGATAACTAATTTTTTTAAAGTAAATAAATCCCGTCGTCTGTGTCACTTTCATTGATAACAGCAAAACTTACTATCGCTGTATCGAGGGGAGCGTTCGCAGAGCCAGAAAGAAAAGAGAGTTTGTCGGGAATCTTGGCTGCGGAGAATGGGCCATAGTGGGGGTCACACTATATTAAGATTGAACTCGACTGACACTGGTGTGTCCGCGGAGAGTCCTCCGACACGCTCGCCCCCTCCCGTCCGCTCGCTTTCGTATCTCATCTTCGTCGTCGGGAAGAGACCCAGGAGACGTTTCGTGATACCTCCCGAACGCACACTGCGCGCGTCACCAACACACTGCAGAAAACGTGTTATCTCTTTCTCCGAACGTCTCTCGCCGAGTCCTCGGAGATATAAACGGGCCCGAGAGCCGAGCCCGCAGTTTCGTCGGAACTTCGAAAAGACACGGGGAAACATCGTCAGGGCAACGCACACGAGCTCTCTACACTAGGTTCAGTGTGCTAGGTTAGCGCGTATTAATAAACCCGACCACTGACCTGGCTCACTATGACACACGCATCGGACATGGAGACTATATTTTATTCGTATCATTAGCATAATCCCATGGTAGTCATAAATTGTGAGAAAAAAAAATATATGTATATATATATGTTATGATGTATATTTATGTTGGAAGCTTTTCAGCGGGTTTTCGTAATTCATTGAGCAGATACGTATCTTTACGATATTTGTGCAAGCGCCGTAGCTCATTATCATCGCTATCGCAACGGTGTTATGTTGTTCATAATCCCGGGCGAAGATTTATTAACTGCCGATGGTAAAGCGCGCGGTTAAATTAGCATGATAATTTTGTTCGCCGGTGTAACAGTGGCTCGAGCGAAAGAGAGAATGGGAGGGATGGGACAGCGAGCTTCTGTCAGCACAGAGATAGTTGGATTGCCTTAAGAAGCGCACTATAAATAGTGAGTGGTCTATGAATAGGAGAGAGGAGTGTACGCGCGCTCGCGAGCTCTCCGTGTGCCGCGGTGCGCACGCGCACTGCCGGCGAGTGCGTCGCGCACGCGGTACGACTCAGTCGTAATAACACCGGTACATAGTACGTTACGCTATCCGCATCGTATCGCCGGGCCACAATGCCCCGCGAAAACGGTACGGATACGCCGGCAAAAATCCCCTACCGAATTGACGAACAGATGTTACCGGTCGTCATGGAGCCGATTTGTCAGAGGATCGAAGACCACCGATCGATCGTCGATCGTTCCATCCAAATCATCGTTTTTTTTCATCTATCATTTAATCAAAATCATCGTGTTTTTTTCATCGATCATTTCATGAAAATCATCGTTATTTTTTTTTATCGATCACTTAATAAAAATCGTCGCGATTATTTTATTTTCATCGATCATTTCATGAAAATGATCGTGATTTTTTTTTATCGATCACTTAATAAAAATCGTCGCGATTATTTTATTTTCATCGATCATTTCATGAGAATGATAGTGATTTTTTTCTTATTCATCTTATTTCATCAAAGTGATCGTGATCTTTTTTTCATCGATCATTTCATAAAAATCATCGTTTTTTCTCATTGATAATTTTTTTGACTGGAAGGCTTTCGGTCAATCCGTCGAAGAAAATGTGCAAGGTTACCTAAGAGTACGTATACATGCGTAATGTATATACACACATAAAATATAAAATGAAAGTTACCGAACGACTTCGACAAAGCGAGTCCGGGCTACGTACAGCATTACGAACGGGAATATAATTCGAGACAATTCTCGTGCAGGCATCGATCGGCGAGGCACACACGGCGGGGACAATGGACCTCCGTCTCTTTTCTCCCCGTCGCCCACTCGCCGCCGGTGCTTTCTCGCTCTCCCGGTATAGCTCAATCGGCGCGCTCTCCCCGCCTCTCGCGCGTCTCTCCGCCGCGACGTTGCAACTAGCCTCACATTCGTCTGACTCACGGCGAAAGCTCGAACAGTTTACCGGAAATTTAACGCTCTCGTAGCTTTATTCTAGTCTCCGCAAAACACGGTTCGACGCCACTTTACAAAAACACTTTGACATCATTTTTTTTAAATCCTTTTTCGTAAAACGACCAAGTTAATTGAAAATTAAAATTCATTTATAATAATTTTAAAAAATAATAATAATAATAAATAATTTTTCCCTCGGCCGCGTGCGGACTCGATTTCTTTTCATACGAAATTTCATTCCGTCCCGAGGACTTCTGAATAGGGCTCCGGCTTCACAATGCCCTCCCCCCTAACAATTTTATTCGTGAGCGACGATGAATTCGCGGTCCCGAGCGCGTTATCCCGTCGCGTTCCTCCTCGTCGTCTCGGGAACCGAAAAGAGCCAGCCCGAGCGGAGAGCCTCGGCGAACCGCGCTGCCTCCGCTGCTCGCTATGAAATTCGAGGCCGGCCCGTGCACTCGACGCGAGCCGCTGAGACCCCGAGGGCAAGGCGCGCGCGGGGAGAACCCGAACGGTTTCCTCTCGTCTCTCTCGCCCGCTCGCGGATTCCGTTCGGGGCGCTTTGTTCCGAACTCGCCGAGACGGAGAGAAAAGAGCGACTCGATTCACTCTCATATCCACCCGGAGCTCTTTTATTCGCTCTCAATTCCTGCTCTTTTATTTAACTCCTTCTCCGCTCTCCCGACGACAGTCTGGCAGTGACGTACTCTCTTTCCACTTCATCTCCCCCCCTCTTTCTTCGTTCGAAAATTGTTTTCTCCGCGAATTCGAGTCTCACGATACATTTTTTTTTTTTTTTTTTTTTATATATTTTGAACGCTACATTAAAATGATGTATTATGTAATTGCTCCTGTTGCGCGAAATATAATCCATTTTTATGTGTGGGGCGTTCCACGTCAAATCGGCAATTCGTGTCCCTCACCGCCGTTGATTTTTCAGATTTTTAGAAAAGATGTTTTCGGAATTGGGTTTTCGAGGATTAAAAAATTTCACTCGTGGTAAAAAAATCTGAAAAAAATCGCAAGACCTTTATCGATCGGTAACAACATCAAAAAATTAATGAAGAAAATCGACGGGTGAAAGACATGGGCTGCTGCTTTGACGTGGAATGCCCTATACATATATACACACACGCACATATATATATATATATAGTAACTCGTTCGTTATGCAATAATGTGCGGTATTCATAAGACTTTTCAATAGTCTCTCCGGGGGGAGTTTTGGAAAGTGTTCGAGTGGAGGGGGGAAGAGGGGGGGAGGCTGGCTCTAAAGTTCGTAACAGCCAGTTGTTCGATTCTATTCTTCTCCCTTTTATCATTTTTCTTTTCGTTTCTTGCACTCGAACAGCGAGCATTTTTTTTTTCTACCACACGCGATTTTTATTTCAATTCATAGCCCGAGCGATTCTCGGGCATGTTCCGGAGACGTTATCCCGGACGGCAGCTGCGGCTCGTCGTCGCGTTGGCCCCCCGATAGCACGTGCGTTTTTCGCGAGACGCGAGGGAGACGGCGCATGCGCAGCGACCGTTGACCCCCGACCGTGACTATTAATATATTTATTTAACGTAAAAAAAAAAATAGAAAAATAAATAACAATAATTCGATCCGAGCTCCATCGAGGATTCGAGCGACAAAAAAAAATGGGAAAAATCATCCAACGAGGAAAATAGAACGCGTGGGCGACGAGAGAAAGATTCGACTACGTGCGAGAGGTCGAAGGAAAAGAATATAAAAAAAAATAATAATAACAAGAAAAAAAAATTGTACGTATTTTTCAAGCAAGGCCGCACTGCACGGTTGCTCGGCGGGAATGATTAAAATGCGAAAGGAGAGCGCGTGGGGTGTATATAATAATAAGAGTGTGCCCTCGTGGATGGAAGGCGTGCAACGCGACACGATAGCGATTATCGCGCGTCTCTCCGCGAAGAGCTCGCGCGAGCCACGCAGAACGAGAAGCGAGAGAACGAGGAAAAGAAAAAAGAAATAAAAAAATACATGTACATATGTGTATGTATATATTGAGTGAGAAAGAAACGGAGACGGGGTTTCGGGCAAATTTACGATCGTAAAGCAGCATGAGGCGGTGGGAGAGCAAGCACGCCGGCGTCGGCCCGGTCATGGACGACACTGGCTACGGCTTTCGCTGCCGCCGGCGCGCGCGTCCTCGTCGTTGTCGCGCGTTAACGTCCAAAAACACGCTTATAACACTCCACGAGTTCATTCAGTTTTTTGTCACCGAACCACCCCGTCGCCGCGACTTATCGCGGCGCTACGGAGACTCGCTGTAAAATTGCTCCTGGCACGGAGAAGGAAAAACCAATGCGGCGGAGGATAAAATTTCATCGATCTTTCGACGACCTTGACGATTCGCCCGAGGACAAATTTCGTACCCGCAATGTTTTCGCAACGTTTCGCTTTGTAACGAAAAGTTAGTCTATCGTCTGTTGGATAAATACATTTTACAAAAATTGAATGCAAAATTGTTTCTCGTGATTTTTTTTAAGGGTAACTGAGTGACGCAATACGGGCACGGAATAATTTTTAAAAACACTCTAAAATAATATTTTAAAAAATATATATTTTAAAACAACCTTTTCAAAAGTATTTGAAGCCGATATTTCAAAAAAATATTTTAAACCGACGTTAAAAAAGATGTATTTTAAAACTGCGGCTTAAAAAAATATTTTAAACCAACATTTCACAAAAATATTTTAAAAGGACGTTTAAAAAAAGCAGAATCTCACTTGAAGTGCGCGGTACGGTATCGTTTCCATTCATGGAGCGAGCCCGCAGTGTAAACAAAACTATACAAAAAAAAATGAATCGAGAAATAATAAAAAGGAGGCCACAAGTCGCGATGAGCAGTCGCGCTGCCGAGTTATATCGAGTCGCATCGATAACCACCGGAGGTCTTTGCTTCGCGAACGAGAGACCGAGAAGCCAATGGAGAAAATGGTTGGATACGTTTTCATCGCTATCCTAGTTCCCGACACGACTATTGATCGTGTGGCTTCAACCAAACCCCCCCCCCCCCCCACCCTCTACTCCCTCGTCGGTTATTACCCATCTGACGATAATAAGTATAGAAAACGAAATTGTCATGATAGAAATAACGAGAATAGAGTTCGATCGACGCCCGACACGTTCGACTCGGTGTTTCCTGACGATAACGTCCATAAACTCTGCCTTGTATCTTCCGATAACGTGTCCTCCGACGAAAGAAACATTATTTCATATATATTTTATTTTATTCTTTTATTATTATTATTATTTAATAAATATCATCGAACGATATTTTTTATACCTTTAATATATTTATAATAGATATTTAGGCATATTCATCTTCGCTTGGAGTTTTTGAAATTTTCTCATTTTCTCATCGCACGTAACTCGGAAAAAATTAAGTTTAAGACATATATGTCACATATCAAACATACCTTTCGCGAAAAATGATGCATCATTAATGCGACCCGGCAGTTAAAAAAAAAAATCTATATATTATCGCGAATATTCAGAATATTTCAAATGCATTTAAAATAAGTATTTTCGCATATTCGTTATTCTCGCCTGTAGTCGAGCGAAGCTCATCGCGCGGCGAGGCGCGTGCACGAGATTCTCTCATTTTCTCGCTCATCGCTCGGAGCCTTTTTGGAAAATTCACGGATAAATCCGTATTATTTTGAAGCGCAATTAATCACGGTTCATTACGGCGAGCGGACGGACGAGAGATAGTGGATGCTCGTAATGGACAATACGCACGGTTTACGTGCAAACGGTTTGGTTGTATGCGCGATATCGCGCGCCGTGCAGTGGTGGCGGTGATGCGGAGGTAAATTCAGAGGTTACTCGCTCGCCCGCTCCCCTCGCCCCGGCGGGCTGAGCGATAGTCACGAAATTGAATTAATTAATCGGAACGCGCTCGCGCGGTTATCCGTCGCTCTCCGCCCGTTCCGTTTCCAGCGATCGCGGCAACGGAGAGTCGGAGCGAGAGCGCCGCGGCTGCAGCGAGGTAGACAATCACGGGTGAGCACACACGATTGTATACACACACGCACACACGATCAGGGCACAATACGCCGCGATGTATGATAGCGATTTGAGAACCTCGCGCTACGGTTACGCTTTATCGATCACGCGCACGCCAAGGGTGAGGCCCTACGTTCTATCTCGCCGGCGGGCGATAGTATTGACCTAACAGTGAATCATTTCGTATTATGCGTCGAGTTGCGGCGTAACATTTTTTATTTTATTTTTATTATTTTTTCTTCTTATCGGAAAAGGGACGAGTGAATTAATGCCTCGTGTCGCACTGACGTTTCGTCTGTTTCGTTTTGGGTGAACAAACAATTTTATTGATCCACGAAATGTGACTCCGTGGCACGTGGGAAAGGAAATCTATTTTTCTCTTATCGGGACATTCTTGGTAGGGAAAGTAGGGAGGAGTGAATTAATGCTTCGTGTCGCACTGACGTTTCGTCCGTTTCGTATTGGGTAAACAAAAATCTTTATTGATCTACGAAATTTCACATCGTGGCACGTGAGAAAAAAATATATTTTATTCTTATCGGGACGCTGTTGTAAGCTGAAGAAGGAAAGAATGAATCAATGTCTCGTGTCACACTCACGTTACGTTTGTTTCGTTTTGGGTTAATACAAAATTATATTGAACTCTGAAATTTCGCATCGCCGCCCATGAGAAAAAAAATATTATTATTATTATTATTATTACGCAAGTACATTTCGATATGCGAACCGAACAGCTGTTCCGTCCCATGCATGGAGGAGTGGGGGGGGGGGGGGGGGGGGTGAGAGATACGTTTGCAATCGCGATTTCCATGTATACCGAAGAGCGAAATAGAAAATGATTTCGACTGCATCGGCGCACCGAATAATCGGTCATTATGTCTGGTGCAACAATGCCTCGAACGATCGATCCTTCCCCCACTCCGTGCCCCATCGTGGCCTCGCTGCTCTGCGGCGGTATTAATTAATCGAGGATCTCTCTCTCTCCCTCTCCGGCTCGCGAGATTGGGAGAGCCGCGTATTCGCGTTGACGATTGAATACCGCATCGGCTAATTAGCGTGAATTTGCGGCGAGCGAACCGAAAAACTTTCGGCTGATCATTAATGTTTTTACTTCGAAAAGGTGAAGGGACGATGACAAAATTTGTCGGTATTTTTTTCCTGCTTCGAATCACAGTTTAATTAGGTTAAACGATTAATCAGGCTCATTTTAGGCCGAACGGACCTAAAAGCGTTTAGTCGATCGTCGACGTTTTATCTTCGTATAGGTAAAAAAAACAACCGTGATACAACTTTGCTTTATTTTCATTTTTTGTTCATATAATTTTTTTTATTTATTTATTTTCTTTTTTTAGTTCTCATCTTAGTTCGAATGACAAACGGCGCCAAAAAGACGGCCGCAGCCGCTGCTCTCGGAGCGCGGACGAGCGTTTTCTCCTTTTGCCGAGCGTCGGGCAGCAATTCTCGATGGTCGTTCCTCGCGCGCGCGAGCAAACGCAAGTTCGCGTTCTCCTTTTTATTCCCTTTAATCCCTGTTGCCTCTCTGTTTCGCACGGCTCTTTCCACCCGCTGGCGGGTTCGGCTTCGTGGAAAGGAGCCGAGCGAGGTTCGACGAACCGGACCGCTCGCGATGAGAGAGAATCCGGAGGGATCGAGGGAGAGGGCGCCGGCGAGCGAGAACGGGAGAGCGCGCGTGGAGACGGAGAGGAACTCGACTCCATAAAGTATACGGCTTTTCGCAGTCGGCAGTCCGCAGAAATATACTACATAGTAGTAATATAATACACAACCGGACACGTGTACGCTAAACATCTGCGTCGTACCTATTAGCCGCGGGAATCAATTATTAAATTGGCCGCTGCATGAATTTTCATTAATTTATCCGTGCGTCCTGCTCGCGTTATATCGC
The DNA here is from genome assembly GCA_917499995.1 of Ichneumon xanthorius. NCBI lineage: Eukaryota > Metazoa > Arthropoda > Insecta > Hymenoptera > Ichneumonidae > Ichneumon > Ichneumon xanthorius. The sequence continues at coordinate 5,242,646 of OU824211.1, read as the reverse complement.
AGGATTACATCGACTTACTCGTCGATGTAATCCTGGTTGTAATCAGAATTAATTCCAGCGGTCATGTTGGCTCGCGCGCCTCTCGCGCCCATATTATCTGTGAGTGCTTGTGACTATCTGCGAGTATCGGGGATTAACGGTGAGTATTCGTTTGAGTATTCGTTTGGGTATTCGTTTGGGTATTCGTTTGAGTATTCGTTTGAGTATTCGTTTGAGTATTCGTTTGAGTATTCGTTTGAGTATTCGTTTGAGTATTCGTTTGAGTATTCGTTTGAGTATTCGTTTGGGTATTCGTTTGAGTTATCGTTTGAGTATTCGTTTGAGTTATCGTTTGAGTATTCGTTTGAGTTATCGTTTGAATATTCGTTTGGGTATTCGTTTGGGTATTCGTCCGGGTGAATACTCAAACGTATACCCAAACAAATGTTTGGGTATTTGTTTGAGTATTCGTTTGAGTATTCGTTTGAGTATTCGTTTAAGTATTCGTTTGGGTATTCGTTTGAGTATTCGTTCGAGTATTCGTTCGAGTATTCGTTCGAGTATTCGTTCGAGTATTCGTTCGAGTATTCGTTCGAGTATTCGTTTGAGTGCGTGAGTACTATGGTTATCTGTCATCGCAGGATTACATCGATTTACTCGGTCGATGTAATCCTGGTTGTAAGCAGAATTAATAAAAAAATAAAAAAAAGTGTTCGAGGTAAGATAAGATTGATATTCGTTGACTACCGTCTTGCCCTTGGCCTGTGAAACGCGGAAGGCCAATGGAGGAGGAGGGCTTGGGGAGGCGTGCCGGATTAGCATGCCGTACGCCAATGGTCTCCATGGGGACTCGTCGCAGAAACATACCGGGGAAAATAAGGAGATCGGACCATTAACCAATTCCCTCTTGTACGAACGTGCCAAGCTAATCTAAAATCCCATTCGATCCGTTTTTCCTCCGTTGCCGAGATCGTTCGCTATTCAACTTCGACCTGGGACCAAACAACATACTAATAAAAATGATGAAGAATTCGCGTGTTGCTCTTGGATCGGACATTTTTATTAACGGTGATCGTGCTCTACGTATTTTTTACGCGTTTTTCCTTCAAATTGTTATGATTATTATTATTATTATTAATATAGTAATATATTATTAATAATATACAAATATAGTAATAATATAGTAATCACAATTTCAAGATATTCGTTACATTATTATAATAAATATGTTATTATTGTTGTTATTATTATTATTATTATTAACCCTACACACACCTCATGTCTCATTTATCCTCCCCGTGCGTTTCTTCTACGTGCAAGGGTCCTATGAGCAGAAAATGCGTATTTTCCGCACATGAATCTTTTCGTTGTTTAATAAAGAAAGGAATGGCATGCAGCAAATTAGACTTTATTAAAGGTTAGGGGGTGAAAATCACGTCTAAAGCCCAAAAGGCAATGAAAATTGGTAAAAATCGCATTGTTAAAATATTCTCTGCTTTGGTTTTCCACCTCATATATAAGTTCTAAGATTAGTACGATTATTAATATAAAAAAATACTACTATTATTATTGTTAATGCATCGACTGAAAGTGTACTCGATTAAACTGTCTCTGACTACAATCCTTTTTTTCCAAGACAGTAAAATCGAACTTTCTGGATCCACCGAATCGCCTCCGAATGATATTTTTCGAACCCCAAACCCGGATTTGGTGATGAGAGGCTGAGCGAAAAAAAAGAAGCTTGATAGACGGAGGCAGAAGAAAAAGAGTTAAGACACGCGAGCCCAAGGCGCGCCGGACATCGGCGATTAAGAAATCACGTGTGATACAATCGCGTTTGAATTTGGGCCCGCACGTGTCGCGCTTGGTTTGGGTGAAACGCGCCGTTTCGTCGTCTCTGGCTCCGTCGCAGTCGCAGCCTCGACTGACGAGAACGCGCCGACGAGCGGAGCTCGAACGGCCGAGCGAGCCGAAGCGATAACAGAGCGGCTCAAACGTACTTTGAGCATCGTAACGGAGCGAGCGCTAAGTGCCGAAGCGGCGCAACGAGAATGCAATATGCATGCCCCGGACCGAGCAGTTCGACGCAAGAGCTCGCACCTCACATTGTACCGGGAGGCGAGCACACGGGCACGCTCGAGACGCATAAATAATTCTTGGATTAACGCGTGCGATCGGCTGCCGCAGCCTCACAACAGGCCCTTCCAGCAACGGCCCGGAGCTCCCCACCTTGCAACCCCATGAGGAGAGCTTGCGGTCACCTTCGAGAAGCAATTAAAGCGCATTCGCGCGAACCTTACCGCCGCTCGATAAAGAGAACTTCGAGAATACGCCGGGATTATTAGTCATTAAGTTTACACGCCTATCGCTGATACCCGGGGGTCGAAGAACAAATATCGCGGGTCGTTAATAATTCGTGCGGGAAATGTTTACGCGAAGTGATCGGATACTGAGGATAGAGATCAGTCGCGACTCGAAATACGGATGGATCCATTTAACCATTTTTTATTATTGTATAGTTTCGATATCAAAATAGTTTCTGGGATTGTCGAGAATTTTTTGTATTAAAATTTTTGTGAACAAAAAAAGAAGTTGAACTGAAACCGTACAATTTTTCATACCATTTATTATTATTGTTTGTACTTTTATGAAATTAAAGTACAATAAATAGTTAATGAATTTTTATAAAATTAACAAAAGCTTTAAAAAAAGGAAAAATATTCCTTACTATCACAGTAGCGTAAGGACGAAGGCGGGGTGTTTAAAATGAGCCTGCGTGACTACGATTGTCCGATTCTGATCTACGATTCTTTTTTCTTTTTTTTTTAATTGTCGAGATACGAGTGCTAAAATAAGCTGTCCGGTCCGGATTTGCCTCGCTCGATTCGGTCGCCCGCTTTCTGTTTGCCGCTCGCGCGTTGCCTACGTACACACACGAGCGGGCTATATACGCCGAGAAAACGAGGGGGATCGATAGCGAAAGGCCGAGGCATCACGAGACGTTCTCAGGGCGCCCGCTCGGTTTCGGCCAGAGTGGCGAAACGCTGTAGCGCCGAAGGAGAGACGCCCGTTCGGGGTTATCCTTGAATTCCTTGCGAAACGCGACCGCGCTCCCCGGCGTAGTCGTCGCCGTCGTCGTCGCAGATACTTCGACCGGACTCTCCGCAAAATCCTCCGGTTCCTCGATCCCACGCGCTTGCGTCGCGATACACCGTGCAATACATCGGTACGCAACGAACACACGCAACGCGGACTTCGCTCACAGTCGAATCATCGTAGAGCCAACCCTATGTGTGTGTCCCCGACCGAAACTCATTCTCGGCGATACACTTTCTCGGAATCGACCGTTTCCTCAAATCCAACGATGACCTTGGGTCGGATCGGACAAAGAAGAAATAAAAAAGAAATTCACGCTTTCGTCGGCGAAAGCCGGACGGGATATCCCATGTCAATATTCGTCACAATTGTCGTCTCTGATGTGGATTTTTTTTCCTCAAATTTAGGGCTATATTTTGGTTCATGTTCGAATTGTTATCTGGACTGTAAGAATTATAAGTAAAAGGGCTCGTCCCGTTAATAAATAAATACATAAATATAATTTAAATATTTTTTTATTAATTTATTTATTAGCGCGACGAGCCCTTTTACTTGTACAATTCTTACAGTCCAGATAACAATACGAATATAAACCAATATATAGCATGTGTAAACATAATAACGTATCAAATGTATATTTATTTTCTTATAAAAAATTTATTGCCATTTAAACATGATTAAAAAATTATTATTAAAAAATGCATTGTTCCGTTATCGAAAGGAGGTCTCAAGCCCTCGGTGTCGTGACGGACGGAGGACAAAGTTTGGCAACGTGAGAAAAGAAAGTGGGGAAAAAAAGAGCACTTAAAATGAGTCGATTATCGGGACGCATGTAATTTGCTATCGTAAAACGTGATGTTTCGCGGCGTTAAATTTATCGATCGTTCTCTCGCTCGGTGATTTCGGCCGCCTACGGGAAAATCCTGCGAATAGGAAGAGACTCGCCGATAGCGCACGTTGGCAAAGCTCCGTTCCTCGGCGGTTTTCGGCCCTCTCCGCCCCGGTCGAACCAATATCGAGACGCTCTCTTTCTCTCGACGCCAACCGAGAGACGGAAACGCCGAGAGCCACTCGAGCGAGCTGCGGAAAGCATTTTGTTCCGAGACACGCAACCACGCGACGTTTCGTTCTCCGACGCAGTCCCGCAGTCTCCGCAGTCGCGCGCGCGCGCCCCGCCGCAACTCCTAAGAAACGAAACGCGAGAGGTTTTATTTGCGCCCGAGAGAGACTCGACGAGACTGCATTTTTGTCCCGGGCTCCGCCGATACGAGAGCCGCCCGGGACGACGGAGACGCCCAATGCCGCGACGACAAAGTGAGACCTGAGCTCTTCGCTTAATCTCACGATCGCTCCTTGCCTTCCCCTCACCGTGGAAGAAACCGGGAAAAATGATTTCGTCGATTCAAAGAACTAAAAAAATGTATATCAAACGGAAAGGTTGAGAAAGACATTAAGACATTTTTTTTTAAAGAGAAATTCAAGAATTTTGTATAGGTGAAAAAAATGTACATTTAACAAAAATCCAGGCACGTGTAAAATTATTTTTTTCTTGTCAACTCAACAATTTCTTAAAAAGGGGAAAAAATTGAAAAGGGAAGAATTAAAATAAAAATATCGAACAAAATACACGAGACAGAAATTGACAAATTTTTTAAGAGAAGTTAAATAAATATTACGTATCAGCGAAAAAAATGTTATATTTAGGTAAATCCACAATTTTTGTTTTATCTCGTTAATTCAACAATTTCTTTACTTTGTTTCACAATTTTAGTTATAAAAAAAACATTTCGTGGAAAAGAAATGGGGCGTTCGTGGTCGATAAATGTTTCTCGTACGTGGAAACTTTTTAATAGTCAATCGCCAGTTCACAGAGAGCGGACAGTGTAGCTCCGGTCTGTCGCCTCTAACGCGACGACCGCGCAATTGGCTTAGCCAAAGTTTCGTTCCGAAGCAGTGTTGCGGTTGAAACTTTGTGTGTACGATAGCGAAAGCTTGGAGTAAATTGTTTGCGATACGCATGCGCATTCCGGAGAGGGCTCGTAAGCCAATTATGAACTCGGCTTTAAGTATACACTACAACGCATAAGATTGTTGCACTCCCGGCGCTGCGATGCACCAGCGGCAGCAGCAGCGGCAGAAGCAGCAGAACAGCACAGAAGAGGGGCCCGCCGGCGTGTTGTCGGTCGCGCATCCCACCCGTGGTTTCCGCCGGCCTTGGAGCCACTGAACCACTCCGTGGTTCAACGATTCGATGTCGCAGTGGTTCCCAACGAACCTTTCCCTCGCGAAACTCTCTTTGATCCATCTCAGGAATTATATTATTTATTTATTTTTATTCATTTTTATTAAATCGACTTGCTTTAAACGTAGGGCCCCACTAATGAACTTCTAATGTGCCATCTAGGTTTTGTTATTTTTAGATTATATTATATTTAGATCATATGTTTAGTTTATGTTTCTTATCCAAATTACTGTCAATTGTGTACGATATGAAGTCCCTGCATTATGAATCTTTATATTCTTACGTGTGTATAATAAAAGATCGATCTTTTTTTATTTCTTTACTAGCAGCGAGGCGCTCGCTTCGCTTGCGCTTATTTCATTTCTTTTAGGTTAGGTGTGCCGATCTTACTCATGAAACGGACGATCCCGATTTGCTACGAAAACTGACTTCACGAAACTGAAACTTATTTCGATAATTTCGATATATTTGTCTCGATCATTCAAGGGTCATGCACTGTAAAAAAAAATCAATTTAATGTACCGGACGGGAAGTTTTTACGCAAAAAAAACTGGTATATTAAATTTCATGTATAATTGTGATGAAAAAATAATGTTCAGTGTATTTAAAAAACATTGAGAATACTTTAATTTTATCATTTACTTTAATTTCAATGAAAAAGTATAGAAAATGTTCATCACAATTGTGCATTAAATTCAATGTACCAGTTTTTATATAAAAACATCCAGTCCGGTACATTACAATTTTAATTTACAATTTTTTTTAGAGTGTGCCTTTTTTAAGAGGGGATGCATTTTATTTTTTTTATTTTAATGTTTACCATCATTATTATTATTCTTCGCGGTTCGGTGGAGTTTCGTGAAGCGACCGCGCGCACCGGCGATGTCCGAGCTCGGCGCTGCGGTCCCCCGGGCCTCGGCGTGGGAGTAATCGAGACGCTCGCGACTCCTCCCGAGCCGCACGAGGCCCCTAGCCGTGAAACAGTCCGGCAGGTGATATAGCTCGGGAGAGTTTAGATAGGCGTATTTGCGTTGCGCCGCTTGAGAGCCACATAAAGAGAGGGGGGGGGGGGGGGGGTGCGATAAGAAATAAACGTTACGCGCACTATTAGCTTCATCGAGTCGCGGACCTCACCCGAGCGCGGACGCCTCGCGCTGCCCGTTACGGAAATTGCTGACACGAATGTAAAAATGATTTAATGGTGTGTTTTTTTTAGTCTCGAGGCTATGATTTTTTTTCCGATATTAGCGGGGTGAAGAAATGGAACGAATTCGTTGATACTGCGTGGAGCCTAAAACGATCCGAAATTAGGCCGGTCGAGGATCGAAGGGGAACTTAAGGTAATCCTTTCGTTATGTCTGACTCCACGTAAGTTCCAGGGCGGAATGAGAGAGATTACAAACACTTCTCAGTGGAATAAAAATCTGAAAAAAATCGAGCAGATGGAAGGTGCTGAAAAGATTGTTTTTGCATAATAATAATTCCAAAATGTTAATAACAAATTACTGAAAAATAATAATTGTGCAACAAATTACCCGGCAACCTAATTTTTTCCTCTCTCAAAGTTCGTCAGACATAACGAATCCTTAAGAGAGACGATGCCTCGCGTCCCAGACGTCCCAGACCTCCCGTGAAATACTAATGCGGGAGATTATAAAAACGAGAATGAGAGAAAACAAAAAAATGTTATATTTATAAAAAAAATATAAAAAAATGTACAAGAGGTAGAGGACGAAATAAATGAAGGGTGGCGGAGGGAGTGGGGGGGGGGGGGGGGATGTTTCTTCCAGGAAACGGGGTCTCTCACTGCTTCTGGCAGCCGGTATATGGAAACTGAGAGCCGAGGAGGAACAGAAACAACGGACGGCGATGAGCGGGTTTGGGCGCGCGCGACAGTTTTTTTTACTCTTTTTCTCTAACGAATATCTCGCACGAGTGACAGAAACGCCGGCGTACTCTAAAATCGCCACTGGAAATAGTGGAAAAGGTTTTGTGACTTTTCCTCCACCACATTATCGTTTCGTTCCCGATCGAAATTCTGACCAAAAAAAAATTACTAAATTTATGAATTAAAATTTTCTAAAATAAAAAAAAAATGTCCAAGCAGTTAACGTTTTAATAACAATTCACTTATATTTAACAAGAATCTCTGAAAATGTAGAAATTAAAATTTGAATACTGTTTTTTAAATTTACGAACACTTCATCTTTCGATAACAATTGATTTTTATTTAATAAGAATCTCCAGCAGGTGAACAGACAAAATGATTCTACGAATTTAGCTTCTTTGCGGAGAAACTTATTAAAATGTTGTTACGCAAAGTCCATCTTGTAGTTTTTCCTGAACAATTAAAAAAGACCCTGACCTTTCCCTCGTTTCCCTAACAATTTTTCAATTCCTTTTCCTGGCTTTTCCAGGATTTCCCGGTTTTGCCTGACCGGTGGCCACGATGTGTGAGTGCGAAAGCTGACGAGGCAGAAGCTGGAAAACCAGAAGAAGCCAGTAGCAGCGCTACCGAAGAATACTCATTCCGTTGCCCGCTTCTCGCCGTTGTACGGCCCAGGTACAAAAGCGTACGGAGCGGAGGGGAAGAATCTCGTGTAACGAATTCGAAGCACGCGCCTCGAGCCTCTTCCGTTCTTCCTTCGTCGTGGCGACGAAGAGGACTGCAACGAACAACGAATACCCGACGAGACGACAGCGACAGCATAAAACGACGGATCGTGAACAAACTCCCTCCCACGTCGGGTACGCGCGCGTCTGCAATCTCGCACGTTTCTTCTCTTCGCGCGTGTTCAAGAAAATTACGCTTTAAACTCGATTTTCATGAATCATAAAAAAGAATGTTTAAATGAAGACTTAAAAGAGAAAAGAATTCAACTCTTGGCGAGTTAACTCTGCGCTTATCACGTTTTTTTTTGTCAAACTAATTCTTTCGTTAATCTACATAAAAATGTAGATTAGCGAAAGAAAGTTTGACGAAAAGATTAAAATGGACATTATTATTTGGCCGATCTGTACAATGTATATATATTCATTGCATGCAATGAATACCCGACGATAGTATAAACGATAAATTGTGAACGAACTCCCGCCTACGTCGCGAACGCGCGCCTCTGCAATCTCGCACGTGTCTCCTCTCCGCGCGTGTTCGCGAAAATTACGTATAAAACTCGATTTTCATGAATCATAAAAAAAAAAAATCTTCCTCTATGAAAAACAAAAAAAAAATCAAACTAATGCTTTCGCTGACCTCCACTTTAATTGATATAATAATTTGGCCAATATATATATAACAGTACATCTATATGTATTATCATCCTGTAAGTGTGTCGTGCCCATTAACGAATGAATAATAATAATAACAATAAATTGGGGAAAAAAGGTATAACGAATCCTGGAAGAATTGCGAAAACTTGACGAAAGACCACACATAACGGGTGAAAGGAGGAGCCGCAAAGATTCGAAATTTCGAAAGATATATAGTGTAACTTAGTTTTATACAGACATCGTCCTGGATTTTTCGTCCGAGTCGGTCGGCGGCAAAGAGTCGAGAGCCGCCCTCGCAAAAATTCAGGTAGGCAGAAGGAAACGGCGCGAGGGTCTCCGGGAGGGCGGGGAGGGTTCGGCGGGCAAGGCCCGTCCGGGATGATCATCGCGGCTAGACGAAACTCTCGGGGTTCCGAAGGTCCGCTTTCTCGGGGTCCGGCACCGCGGGCTCTTTTCGTCTCGGCGCCGACCAATAAAAAAAAAATAAAAAAAACTACTCTGCTCTACAACTGCTATCGCTATTGCCACTGCCCGAGCGGAGAAACTGGAGACGCCGCCGAGGAAGGAGGAGCGGAACAGTAAACAGCAGCGAACACGATCCCCTCTCCCGGTCCTGCGGGAGCCGCGAAACGAAACTCGAAAGACCTTTTCACGACGGACTCTCCAAATGACCTTTGAGACGAAAACGATGATATTTCTCGATATCTCGCTCCCGATGCTAATAACTCGCTCGACCGCTCTGGGCTATATGCGAGCCGACAGCGGGTCGAATTTAAAAAAAAAAGGATCGAATTCTTTTTCGCGATTTCTCGTATTTCCCGGAATAACCGCGAGGCATATCCTCGTTTAGCGAAGATCCGGGGCAAAATCGTCGGTCGTGTGTATGCGTACATAAATACGCGTATATGTGTGTTCCGAAGGCGAAAAATCGTTCGGGATTCTCGCCCGACGACGACCTTTGGACTTTTTTTTAATAATTATTTTTTTCAGATTTCGGTCCAACAACGGACCGAAGGATTTTCGGGCGGTCGGATTTCTTGGGAATAGAGAAGGATCCCCGTCTGCCGAGTCGTGAGACCGATCGCGAAGTTGGGAATCGAGTTGAAGTGTCGTAAATTAAATTCCCAATTTTTTTTGACGAATGAGATCGCGGGTAAGCCGGGTGTCCCAGTCATCGACCGACGACCGGAGATCGTCCGTTGTGTGACTCGAATATGGATTCAGCTATGGTTGAAGCGCACACCGACGGTCACAAAGATCATAAAAGTTGCGCAATATATTTTTTGTACCTCATTCGCCGAAATTTTTTTTTTTTTTTTCTATTAATTTATTGCTTTATTCGTTTTTTGCCTATTTATTTATAGAAAAATTAATAATCCAAAAAATGTTCTTTTCACAGTTCAAAACTCGAACCGATAGGGGAAAAAAAAAAATCGAAACACGAGTGCGCGCGCACTCGGGGTTGAAAAAAATCGCGTGTGCACCTGCTCGGGATTCCGTCGGGCGCCCGGTGGGGGGGGGGGGGGGGGAGGAGGGGCTGGGAGGGAGTCCGAGAAGAACGGACGCTCCGCCGTGGGCCCGGGGAGATTTTCGGAGGCCGACGACTCCCTCGCGCAGCGACTGCGCCGGGGCACACACGGCGAGGAGGCGAAAGAGAGAATGAAATATAACAAAAGAAATTAAACAAAAATATATTTAAAAAAAATACAACAAAAAATTGAGAATGCACGGAAGGAGGACGAGAAGGTCGAGGAATCCCGAGCCGCGGACGGAGGGAGCGAGTGAGTTCACGCTGGCGGGGTAAGAGTGGGAGGATCGGCAACGCACAACCGGCAGACACAAATAAATAGCAAAAACTTAATAATAGAGAGCACGCGAACGCGGCGAGATGCCGGGTTCGCAGGAGGCGAAAGAGGTGGAGGGGGGGGGGGGGCGATGCAAGAGAGTTACCGAAGAGGAATGAGGGGCGAGCTTGCCGGAGGAGAACGCAGGAGTAACACAACGGCAGCCGGGCAGAGAGCAGCGGTTCGCTTTGTCTCAAGGCGAGCGAGCTCTTCTGCGGAGAGTTCTCGCGGGTCTCCTCGGGATGTCGAGGACCCGCGGCGTCGCCGATATATAGAAGCAAAACGCACAACGGGGAGAGGAGAGCGGAGATGCCTGGACCTCGCGGAGACAAAGGAGGAATCCTCGCTCCCTATCCCTCCTCGTCGACTTATAAATTCAACGGAGTCCGCACGCTAAGCTGGAGGATGGAACGGAAGATTCTGTTTTTTTTTTTATCTGGCTGGTTGAGAACCTGCGGTAAACTTCCCGCCATTTTCCCGCGAGACTTCTGGGAGGAGATTTTTCGAGGGAAAATCGGGGGATGCTGGAATCGCTGAGATTAATTTTTATTTTAATGAAAGTGCTTGTTAGCGCTTCGACTAATTTGCCGATCATTTTTCGAGGCTTCATCCGGGGGGAAAGTCCGTGACGGATTTCTCCCTTTCGAAGGGCCTTTCGAAGTAATAGTTGTATTTATTTTTTTTTTTTTTTCAAGGGAAAACGTGGGAAGTTTTTATTTTAATTATAATAAAAGTGCTTCTTAGCGCTTTGATTAATTCGTCGATCATTATTCGAGGGTTAATTGGGGTTGGAATTCCTCGACGGATTTCTCTCGTCCGAAGGGCCAATGTTGGTGATTCCTTTTTTTATTTTAGAAATTATTTCAGTGGTATTTTTTTTTCGAGAGCAGAACCGATTTGCCCAGATTGGCCTTGGCTATAATTTCGTATCGAGGTCCGTCGCGCGAGGCTTCGGTTCTTTATTGCTGCGCTCCCCCTCCCTTACGCGGCAGCCGCAACTTTCTTTGTCTCCGCGTGATCTCGCGGAGAGGTATGGCGAAAAAAATAAATTAAAACAAAAAAAAAGGCTAAAGGGAAGACGAATATTACGAGAATGGGAGAAAAGAATTAACGAGTTGAATGATGTGGAAGCGGGCGTGACGGGGCAGACCTTGAAGCGTGCCGCGAATCGTGAAATTGTTTTCTCTCTCATCCTCACGCTGACTCGATGGTGAAGAAAACACGGCAATAAAATTTTTATAAAAACATTATCGTGTAAATAAAAAAAATTATTTACAATTTTTTTTTAAATAACATTTCCTCACATCTATTTTTGGTATTGTCAATTCCCACTCGCCGCGCCGTTCCGCAACAACAATCGAACAACGAAGGAGCGTTGATCGAGAAAAAGGTGAAGCCAGCGATAGTCATCGAAACACTGTAACGGTGGCGCAACGTCGAGCGACTCGAAAACGGAGCGTTCGTTAGTGTCTCGCTTCACAATTAGTGACTCGTACGAATCGGGGTTAGAAATTCCTTTTGCAATGCCGAGAGTAAGTCGCTCGTTAGAATCGTCCCCTCTCGAGCTCATTTAATTACCGCCGATTAGCGTCTTTTAATCATCGCCGATAACGAATTATCTCCTTTTTTTTAACCATTATTTTTTCTCAATAAAAATTGGTACTTGAATAGCTCGATTGCCAAGGGATATCGAATCGTTGTCAAAGGCCTGTTCCTCTCGAAGTTTCGGTGCAGTCGGCATCCGAGCCCGCAGCCACTCGACTGTCCCAATAACGAAGCTAACGTCGAATGTTTCCCTCGATAATTGGAACGAGGTTCGTGGTTTACGAGCGTTTTATCGGTCCCTCGCTCGAGTTCGCGGGAGAGCTCTTTCCCCCTCGGCACTACAAAACTCCCGGCTCACTCGTGCAAAATCTCACAGTCCGCGAGAAGCTGTATTAACCCAGTTAAAATTTCCTTTTTATTTTAATTTTTTTAAAAATCAAATTACTAAATAATTCATACGTGAATTTTTCTGCAAATTAAAAACTTACAAAGTCGCAGTATATTAAACATTTACAGAAAAATCTAAATGCCCCGAACCATAAAAAAATAAAATAAAAAAAATCGTTTGACGTTGGAATCGTGCGCGGCCGAGGGGAAACGAGAAAACTGAATTGCACTCGTGTACCGTCTCGTTACACCGCGAAACTCCGTCGGGATGGAAACCGAGAGGCGGAAGTGGGTCAGTGCCGATTCCTTGAAGAATATACAGGGCCGATTATCTTTCCCCGTTTAGTTCGGCCACTGTCTCCCCGGCGACGAGCGGTTCCGAAGACGAGGAGAAAGAAACGATGTCGTCATCGCTTTCCCTTTCCTCGCGACTTTTCCGTTGCGTAAACGCCGCCGGGTATTCCATCTTACGGCAACGCTGCTACGTGTGTTCATCCGTTTTAATTAATGAAAAAAATTAATGAAATTAACAACCCCATAATTTTTCCGTGGTTTCTCTTAAAAAATAGGCTCGTAGCGTTACTGACCCCTCAAATTAAGTTGCAATCTCTAATACGAACTATTTGATTATTGTGTGCGATCTTTGTTAAGGACACGTGAAGTCAATCGGTAACCAAAATCTGAAATGTATGCGATTCAGGCACCGTACACTTTTCGGGAAAAGTCAAAGTATCAGCGGATGTACAATTTAATACAATGACGCTTCCGTTTTATCCGAAATGGCAACCGGTTTTAAATGGCATTGATTCGAAAAATGCATCTATCTCTCTCGCTCTCATATGTCACGTGGTGCATCTTTCGCACGACGTTAAGGTGATTGGTGTCTCTCACGTTGTTAATATGGGCGATGTGATTTCAATTGTTCGTATAATCGGACCCACGCCGATGTCAAATAAATAATTAAATAACTAAATACTACAAATAATAACTGCATTTTTTTCGGACTCCTTTAAGCTTCGAATTATCGTCCGCCCGTCTTAAATCCGTTGAGATCTCGTTATCGTCAGTGTAAGGTCGAACATTTATCGACCACAGTTTCGACGACCTTCTCTTACCCTCGGTGCCGCTTAGCGGGCGGGTGGAGGGGGGGGGGGGGGGGGGGGGTGTCCGTTAAAGTTGGTCCGAACCGGAGAGCGAGAGTCGAGCGTCGAGGCAAGAGAGTGATGGATGATGGCCCGAGAGCTCTCTCGCTCCCTCCCTCTCCCACTGGCCGAGTTCTTCGGAATCCTCGATGACCGCGCGCTCGCGCCCGTCCGGGGACGCCGAGTTCGAGCCGAGCCAGGAGAGCGTCGCCGCTTCTCGGACCTCCGTCGTGGAAAAATAAGCGTCGAAGAAAAAGGAAACGAACGGTGGCAGAGGGAAGGCGAGAAGGCCAGCCGAGAGACCGTGGCGCGAACACGGGCGAATTTCAAGGCGAAGGAGGCAAGGCGGCGGGCAGACCGCGCGCGCCACGAGCGCTGCGCGCTGTAAGGACGTCCGGGGACGCCGGGACAACGGCGAGGAGACTACGGTCACTGCCACGCTGCGAAACAGCCGCAGACACACTCTCCGTCGCGGACTTGCGTTACCGTGTATATATATATATAAAAATATGTTTATATATATATATATATATATATATACATATATACACGAAACACGATTACTTTTACTCCATCGAGATCGAGAGTGCCCGAGGAGCTACCGAACGAATGGCGATAGACATCGTCGAATAAAATCGGCGCGCAAAGAATAAAAAATAAATTCAGAAAAAGAAGTAGACAGGAAAAAAAAATGTATGTAGCAGACAGGAAGTTTCTATGCGAAAACTGGTACATGTAATTTAATGTACAATTGTGATGAAAAATGAATATACTTTTTCACTGAAAGTGAGGTACTTTCATAGTAAAATAAAAGTGCATTATGAAGAATAGAGTATTCTCAATGTTTTCAATCCACTGAACATTCATTTTTCATCGCAACTGTACATGAAATTTAATGTACCAGTTTTCGCATAGAAACTTCGTGTCCGCTACATTAAATTTGAGACGAATTTTTTTTGTACAGTGTGGCGTTATATGAAAAAACAAACAAAAAAAAACACAGGCGCTTGGGTCGGCACGTGTTCACCTAGATACGCAAATAGCGCACGCTCTATTCTTTTGATTTCAGTTTTTTTCTCGCGTCACAACGACTTTAATGACGATGATCAGTCGCTTCGATTGCGTTTGTCGGGGCAGAGGGCAAACGTGGTTTTTTTTTTTCTTTTTTTTTCGATAAACAATGAGCTGGCAATGTGTGTTAATGGAGAAGCTCGTGCGGAGCGAAGCGTCGTACAAATAATATAGTATAACAGAGAAGACATTTTACGAGTCATCTTCTGTATATTTGTATGTATATATATATATATTTGTAAATTAATATTCATCGGGTTGAAAATTTTTTTCGAGCCGAATCTATCGACGCGCGAAGGTCAAGAGAGACGAATGTAGTGAGAGGCGAGAGAGGCGACCGGCTAGAGAGAATTTGACCAAACGGAAGAGCGCAAGCAGCGAGAGTGAAAGAACCGAGCGGCAGGCAAGCGGGCAGACAGTCTCTTGAATCTTGACCTAGGACACGCATCGCCGGCCACGTCACAGTTCGACGTACTGCTCTATGCTGCACGCCGTACACGCCGCCCAAGGAACTATCGCGGTTTTCAGCTCCGAGCTGTTGCAGGCCTTTATGTAATCTTTTTTTTTTTATCAATTACTGTTACAACATTACGACCTCGATAAAAAAATAAAATAAAAAATGATCATTGAATGTTCCGAATCGTTGCAGTTCCTTTAATAAAAACAATTTCCACTTTGTCGTTTTACCTCTATCTTCATTCTTCCTGGAATATCCGATTCCGAGATTCACCGAGCAAATTTACGACAAAAAAAAACTCGTATTACATTTTTCTCTTTTTTCTTTAATTCAAATATTTACCTGAGAATTCCGCCCGGATACCTCTTTTAATTAACGAATTTTCTCTTCGTTCTATTTACCCTCGATATCCTTCCCTTCCCACTTTACCCGCCGCGCGCGAGTCCTCGACTTTCGGAGATTCCGACTGGAAAGTTTTAATTAAACGGCGCGTATTCGGTACGGGAGTCGTGTCTTCGGGAGGGTGTGAAAAATGGACGAGACACGGATCGAGGAGGCTGTCATAGGACCAGTACTGGCACAGCGTCGGCCCAGCGCCGGCCCGGCGTGTCATTCCCGCTTGGGCGGGGAAAAATAGGAGAGCCGTATGTGACGCTCTGTAAGCGGAGGGAATGTGCGTCGAGCGAACGGCCCGCCGAGACGTTTTACTACTCTCCTCCTGTCCTCCTCGCAACGTGGCACTCTCTTCTCCGGACGGAAGTGCCACGTCGGTTATTGTTCCCCACGAGCGGCTGCCGGGCCGGTAGGAGCGGAGAAACACGCTCACGAGTGCGCCGCGCGGTACGCGGATCGGCAAAATAGAGCCATGCGGCCATAACGCCTGCAATATCCCCGCCCCGTTCGCGAATGCACCGACACCGTTAAACACGCGTGGGAAATCGTCACTGTGCACACGGCCGTACGATCGTTCGCCGTTCGGTGTGTGGGTGGACGCCCGAGAACCACTTCCTCCGGGGAACGGTGCGGTCTTCGAATAATCGGATACTCGTGCGTACGAAGCACTCGCGAGACACGGGACGAGACTGCGGCGGAGAGCGACATATTTATTTTTTTTTATAAAAAATAAAATACCGGAAGATGAAGACGAGCCGAAAAGTAAGAGGAAGGAAGAGTGCACGCTTCTGAAAAACCGCAAAGAAATGCAATTTTTTTTTTGTTTCGTGGAAGGGTTCTTAAACAATTAGAGGCAACCGCATCCGAAATTTAAGGCTTGAAAATGTGATTGTTCTCACGATAGATATATTTTTTTTATTTTTGTTGTTTTTTTTTTTTATGATTGCAAAATGTAGAATGAAAAATACTATTTGTTTTAGTTACAAAAAATCTAGCTTTAAAAAAAGACTAGTTTTTATTCGAACTGCGTTTCTCTAGGACGCCTTTTAATTCCATTAGCTCGAAAAAATCGTATGATAAATTTAATTTCTCCATGTTACTTATTGATACATGCAAATCGGATTAAAATTGATTTATCGTCCAGGCCGTTTGATCTCCGCCGAGGTGCTTCACGCGTCCGATGTCTCAATATAAAAATGAAAATACATTCCCACGAGAGGAGGGTCTTCTTCCTGTCCTCGAAAAGTGGCTTGCGACACAATACTGCCTCATTACCGGCACGTTCTTTTTTTTCAATTTTTTATTTCATTTTTTTTTTTTTTTTTTTTTACGAAGAACGGGTTGTATGGTTATGTGCAGGATAGTCGTCGAAGGGTACGAGGAAGAAAAAAAAAAGGAAGAGGTCACCAGACAAAGCTCCCGGAGGAAGAGAAGCAGGTGGGAGAGCACGTCGCGGCAAGAGGAGGAAGAAAGAACGGGAAGGAGAGAAGACTCGAGTGCGAGCGAGCGGGGTTGGGTGAATCGACCCGGATGGTTCGCGCAAATGTCGGAGACGAGCAGAAGCGAAAGAGACCCTCCTCCTCCGAGATATTCGATATCCTCTAACCGTATCCTCGCCGTACGTTCGACCTCCCCGTCGAGCTGGGACCGCATCGCGTTTGCAACGAACAAAGACGTTTTTCACTTCCGACGGATCCCTCTAGATCTTTTTTTTTTTAATAAAGGATTTTTTTATTTTTTTCTTAAAAAAAATCTGATCCTCGCACGTCTTTCGAGTATCGATCTATCGTACGGCGACGTGTCGCGTGAGCGGTTAAAAAAGTTTACAAAAACATCTAGTTTTAAAACCACTAGTTTTTTAGTCGAATTATTTCTTTGGGACGCCTTTTAATTCGATCAGCTCGAAAAAAAATCGTGCGCGTTATCCCATGAAAAAATTAATTTAGGGTGCGTTCTGACCCCAGTCATGAGTTGTAGGGTTAAAATTTATTTATCGTCCTCGCCGTTTGATCTTCGCGTTTTCCACTTCCGATGGATCGCTCTGGATCTTTTGTTTAAAAAATAAAAAAAACATAATTATTTTTTCTTTATTTTTTCTTTAAGTAAAATTTGATCCTTGGGTGCCTTTCGGGTATCGCGCGACGTGTCCCGCGAACGGAAAAGTACTATCGGCCTTATGGATCAGTGACAATAAAAGCGTGCCCGAGAGCGGAGACAAATTAATGCCCAAGAAAACACCACGAGCTCTCTATTACATGTATGATAAAAAGTCGAACTCTGTTTTTGGGTACAACGGATACTCGAATTTCTCGGAAACTGTGCAACGACATCCGGTCCCTTGTTAACTGTGTCGACCCTCGAGCGCGGTACGTACGGTAGTCCGGGCCCACTTGTAATACCAGCACGGAAAAGGACCAGCCAGTGTCCCTCGTGTTTCTCGCAGGTCAGAATTCTTTTTTTTTCAAGGGCTCGCCGTAGAGTTTGTGTTTCACATCATCGTGTAATGAATAGCTAAACATGTCCACATCCAAAAACTTCAAGCACCACCTATACAAAATAAATTATTTTTAAGTAGCCATTAGTAAATAATTTTGTTTATATAAAAAAAAAAACAGCTAAAGATCTCAATATGCAAAAATTTCAAGCAATGAATTATTTTTAAGTAGCCGTAAGTAAATCTTTAATGAACAAAAAAATTTTAATAATTATTTTCTCTTATCTACAAAATCCATAAGAACAACCGCCGATCTACAAAGCTGCAGCGCTCCTAATCGGCGAGAGCCCGCTGCACATGGGCAGACAGAATAAATAAAAGAGAAGGAAAAAAATAAGGAGGGAAGGGAAAAAGAAATAATAAAAAAAAGTTTCATTTCAGAGACTGGCTGTGTGAACATCTGCTAGGCGGAGTGAGGCGAATGTACGAACACGGTGGTTCTCAATCTTTGCCGCGGCTCATTCATTCAATCTTTTCCATTTTTTTTTCTCTTCCCTCGCCGCGCAGCCCCGTATTTTTCGCCGGTTCGGCCGGTCGTTTATTCTTTCCGTCTGCATCACGCACGGTGGAAGACGAAACTCGGGCCCGCAGGCTCCCGTTCTCTCCCTCGTCTTCCCGAGAGGTCTATCGAGTTTCGGGTGCATCATGAGAACGGAAAGAGCGCGCCGGCCGAGGAAGCCGATCGTGGCTGGCAGAGATCGTCGAAGCGGCGCACTGGCAGCTGCCGAGTGCACTTCGCCTCCGGCCGTTTCGGAGAGCTTTGCCTCGCGCGTCGCCTGTGCCGGAGGCCAACAAAGCCCGGCGAACCACCGAGCGGCCGACAACGCTGCGCTGTGTACACTGTCCCGAACAGTTCGCATCCATACACGGCTATCGGCCGCCCATTAAACACGCCGTCGTCCAAGTTTGACACGGGAGACGCGGACACACGGAGAGCCAGCTAAACTGCGCGAGAGCGCGGCAGCGAGAGAGGAATCCCGAGCTACGTACCAGCTTCGCTCGGCGCTGCTGCGACTGTACCGACGGTCGGTAACCGATAATCGGCTTTCATTATAAAAAAAGTTATGGATTTAGAAATATTTATATGTTCATGTATAGATATGTAATATCGTAATAATTGCAATGCATTAGATTTTTTAATTGAATAAAAATATGGAAATAAAAAGAATTTAGGAGGTTAAATATTCGGATTATCTTTTTCTAATTAATTGTTATTTAGAAAAAAATATCCGAAAAAAATGTTAATACATTAGATAAAGTAAAATTTGTAGTCATTAGATTTTAAAAAATTCTAATACGTATGATAAAAAAATTTTAACAAAAATCGAAAAATAAAGTTTAAGAATAATTAAACCGCTGAAACTTTTATTTTCTCGATTTTAATGAAATTTTTGTTTTAAATGTAATTGTGTCAGAAAACTAAGAATCAAACGATCGAATTTAAGGCGTGTCGTATCATCGGCACTGTGCGCGAGAGATTTCGCTGCGGAGCCATCGGCGCGGGCTTGAATGGAGCGAATGAACGATAATTAGATAAAGCGGGAGGGCTGCGGCGGGTCGGAGCGGCCGATGGTTACGAGCCAGCCCACGTCGAGCGTGTCGGAGTCGAGAGTGTGGATCTCGGGGCCAGTTATCGCGAACGCAGTGCACAAGTACGGATGGCTCTCTCCTAGCCGCGTGGCGAGCGAAGAGACCGAATGAAGGGAGCCAAAAAAAAGAAGATAGGGCAGATGGACGGAGATCGTTGGGAAAAAAATAAGAGAGAAGCGCTGCGAAGTGAGAGGGACGATTTAACGTGGAGGGGGTAAGGGGGGGGGGAGGTCGGTGACGTTTCGGAAGGCGCAAGGCGCGGAGAGGATTCGCCCCGGACGGACGTCCATGCGGGAAGCCACGAAGGTCCCCCGGGCTTCGCGAGGTCCGCTCCCCCCCCCCACCCTCCGGCGCTCGTGCATGCGTTCGGCGCTCCTCGTATTTTTCCATCGCCTGTTCAGCGGCCGGCGCGAAAGCCCGACTTTGCGAATCGTTTTGGCAACCCGGTCGTAAATGGTCGCCCGGAGAGAATTCGCCGAATTCGGAAGCCCGAAGAAGCGCGCAGGGCCCAGAAAATTACCGACGAAACCAACCAATTCGGCTTTGTTCCCGGCGAGCCGAGAGAGGAACTGGCAATGTCGATACACGCCGGATGTGAAATTTTGATTGTCGGATTTTTTTTTTCTTTAAGTCTTTTTTTGTTAAGAGATGTTGCGCTTTTTGGAAATTTTAATTGGATATAAATTTATTCATTTTTTTTATTCGAGGAATAAATAACATTATGGAGGGACTAGGAAATTATCGACGGAACTGACCGATTCGGCTTTGTTCCCGGGGGCTCGAAGAGGAGGTCGTCGCCGGATATGACATTTTTAGTATCGGTTTTTTATTTTTGTTGAATTAAATTTTTTTTTTACATTCCGCTTTTTGAAAATTGTAATTTCTATTATTGTTCTATTTTCGAGTAAGAAATAACGTTACGCAACATCGAAAGAGCGAGGAGAGTCTCTCGTCCTCGGCTCCCACCCTCGCCCGTTCCCGGGCGCGTTATTTCTCCTCAGCCGGAAATTCTTAATTTCGCGGTCGGCTTTCTGCGGTCGGAGTCTCCCGTCGCTCGAATGCAAGAAGCGCCAACAGTCGCGCCAATTATATGTCTCTTTTTTTTCTCATAAATATTGTTTCATTTCTCGATACTATCGGCTCTTCCCTTCGAGAACGGATCTTAAAAGCCGCAATTCGCCGGCGTTTTGAAATCTTTTTTTACGACTCCCAATTTTCTTCTTTTTTTGTTGCTGTTTCTTTAATCCCCCGAACTCGTTACCGACGGGTCAAAACCTTTTTCGCGAGGCGCCTCTTTTTATCCAGCAATTTTCCAGGTATTTTCGGCAGAAAGGTTAAAAAAAAACGAACAAAAAAAGTGGAATCTTTTAGTTCGTGGAGCACGTTCGAGTTAACAGAGCGGATAAACTGGCCGTGATGTTTCCAGAGTAACGTCATCATTGGCCGTCGTAGTCGTCGACGTCGTTCCAGGGAGGACAAGCGCGATCGGCGAGGAGAGCGAGAGAGCGAGAGATTCGCTCCAGAGTCTGGCGCGACAGTGTAGAGGCGCTCATTACCGCTTCCGGTGCGCGCCAGAAGGATGGACGTGGAGAGTGAGACGGAGGGCGCGAGAGTAACGCGCGAAGGACGGAGAGAGGCCGAGAGTGAAAGAGGGAGCGGAGAAGCGTGAGGCGTACGCGGGCCTGTGGCCGCAGCGTCGGTACACGCGGGCGACAGCGAGAATGCTCAACAAATAGGCACATCCTCATAATGGAACGGCGTATCAAACTCATTAGATGTCGTTATTGGCTCGACACGATTGTGTACGGGCAAGTCCGGGGACCGCGACGAGGCTCCGACTGTTTATCCGCCTCTTTGCCAAGGAATAAAGCAATCTGCATGATACGCTGAATCTGGACCGACGGAACGCGAAGCTGCAAGACCCCGCTTTATACCAGTAAATTCGGAACGGCCGGGATCAACGAACAAACTCAACATTTTTTTCAATGGAATGTGGAATTGATTTTTTTTATTTAAATAAAATTTGTATCTTATTGAGAAATCGATTGAATTAATTTAATTTAATTATGTTTATTATGTTTATCGTCAAAGTTGCCAAGGAAAAAATTCCACACGGAGCTGCAAGACCGACCCTGCTTTATAGCATTAAATTCGGACGGCTGGGATGAACGAACGAACACTGAAATTATTTTTTTTTAAACGGAATATGTAATCGATTTGTTTTTTGTAATTAACGTAAATGTTTATCTTATTGAGAAATTGATTAAATTAATTTAATCTGATTGAATTTCACGAATGACCACTTTGTACCAGTGGCTGACTCTGTGAAGGTATGGAGTATTTTTGGATTACAAAAGAAATTAATAAATTGAACGGGACGAAGAATCTCAACGAGAAAAAAAAACGAGAAAAATAAAATTGTGCGAGGGGCTGTTATCGATCCGTCGACGCAAGGTTTCGTTCGTTCGGGGCTCCCGCGAGGCCGGTAGTAGGTGCTCTACATATCCCGACGAAAGACACGTGACGCAAGTACAAACCGCGTGGCGGCGATGGTCTGTGGGCTGCGGCCATTTTGGCGATAATCTCCAAGGAGAGACCCGAGCTCGCGATAAAGGCGCCCGGTTTCGCGGCCTGCCCACGTGCTCGGTGGCTCGCGACTCGGCTTACTACGATCGTCGATTAGCCGAGCGTTAGCCACTCTCGCCGGTAATCCGCGCTGGTACATAACGCCACGTGGGTAGTCACAAAGAAGTTACAAAAAAAATAATTAAAAAAAAAATTCCTTCACCATTGCCATATTCGGAGGGCCAAAATATCGAAGAATGTAATTTCTTCATTTCCTCTGAATTCTAATATAGCCGAGTCATCGATTGATCCATCGTCAGCTGCAAGCAGCATCGATTGTTTATCCAAATTTTTCACCGGGCGAACTTCGTGCCTCGAGTATGTTAAAATTTCAATATAAAAAAAAATGCGAATATTTCTTTCTAAAAAAGTTGAAAAAAAAAAAAAATTCTTTCATCATTGCCACATTCGCAAGGCTAAAATATCGAAGGAAATGTCTTAATTTTCTCTGAATTCCATTGATTGATCCATCGACAGCGATTCGCGACATTTATCGAAGTTTCTCGCCGACCGAGCTCGTGCTTCGAGCATGTTAAAATTTCGATCGAAAAGAACAAAGAAAAAAAAAATCCATCCGATGATAGTCGCACGGTCCGGCGACGATTGTAAATACCCGTGGAGAGAACGAGCTCGTTTGGATTTACAGGAGAGTTTACACCGAACGGCGAAAGAGAGGGGGGAGGGGGGCTTCACGTCGTGCGGTGCGACGATGATTCACGCTCCCGGGCGGCCGAGCTCTATACTACAATCCTGCGACGGGTCGTATCAAACTGTACAGCGCCGTGCGATGGTAAAACTGGTTCCGAAGGCGAGTTCGTGAAACGTTGGTGAAACAGACGAGAAAGAGACACGAGGCTCTCTCACCGGGAGAGACCCGCGCGCCGGAAACACAATGGGCTCGCCTCGTTTGAGAGCCAAAGAAACTCTCTTCGGGAGCGCGCGATCTCCTCTCTATCGCACTGCGAGAACGAAACTCGTCCCGCTCGATCCCCGAGCTCCCATGCCCCCCCGCGTTACATTCAACCCTTCGAACGGTTTCTCTTGTTCCTTCGAAATAACCGAGGATTCTCGACCCTCTCGCCGCTCCCCTCCGACCGCCACCTTTCGGGACCTGGGAAAGTTTTTCGAACGACGCAGTAAAATTTTTTAATATATATATATATATATATATATAATTTGAGAATTATGGGGTCATGGGAAACGAGATCTTAATTCACAGACGCACCCCATACGAACTTTGGATTCTACGCTTCGAACTCTGCTGCACATTCAAGACTTTTTTATTTTTTAATAGAATAATGATAATAATAATAATTTGAGAATTGAGGGCATGGGAAACGAGATCTTAATTCACAGACGCACCCCATACGAAATTTCTGCGCTTCGAACTCTGCTGTAGATGAAAGATTTTTTTTTTTTTTTATAACATTTCTTTTTATCTCGGCGAGGAGTTCGTTGATACAAATATATCGGGTTTAACGGGCATTAATGGAATGACGATTTTGCGGCAGATGAATGAATATCGAGAAATGTTCGAAATTCAGATAAAATTTAATTGGCAAATTCCGTCGTGCAAATGTTAATGCAACAAATAGCCGCTTCCATTTTTTTCCAATAATAAACAAATTTATTATCTCTGTGACGAGTCCGATGATAAAAATATATCGGATTTGACGGACGTTAACCGAACGACGATTTCGCAGCTGATGAGTGAACATCGAGAAATGTTCGGAATTCAGATAAAATCCAATTAGCGAATTCCGTCCTGCAATTGTTAATGCAACAAACAGTCGATGCGATCTCCGCTGCAGATTCAACATTCTTATTTATTATTTTTGTTTATAATTTTTTTAAATATCATTTCACCGACGAGTTCGATGATAAAAATATATCGGGTTTATCTCAGTGACGAGTTCGATGATAAAAATATATCGGGTTTGACGCGCCTTAATCGAACGACGATTTCGCTGCTGATCGATGAAACGTTCGGGATTTAGATAGAATTTAATTGGCTAATTCCGTCTTGCAATTTTTAACACAACAGATAGCCTTCGGGTTAATCTTGGGAAAAAAAGTTGATCCGCCTTTGCAGGATAAATATTGACAGAGGGGGTTAATGCCTCCTCGAGGCCGTTAGAAATCGAACTATTCCGAGGCCGAGACAAATCTCGTTGCGCGAATGTACCGCCTGGTAATGCGGCGAGCGGTTTGGGAACCGAACGGACATTGCCGTTTCGGACTTTTGGCGATATCCGCGTAGCCCAAGCGCGAGTGTTTCCGTCGGTCGCCCGTCGGAAAAAAAATCGGGATCTCTGTCTAACGAGTCGAGGTCACCTTCCGTCGTGTTATGTGTCTAACGTTCGGTGCGTGTGGCCTAAACTGGCCGCACGTATGACGGTCACTTGTAGCCGTTGCCCAACTTGGTCGGGCGTCGGGCGCAAACGCCGAATCTAATGTTTCGCAATCGGCTAGGGATAAACATTAAGGATCGTACTTTCGTCATTCGCCGAGCGAGCCAGCAGAAGCGAAATTCGTGGCAACTTTGTCACGTGCCTGTTTACTTCCAGAGCCTCGTCTTTCAAAATCTAACGGTTTTCTCCCCCGTCCAAAATTCGATTACCGAACACTGTCCGTAATAGATTATCCAACCGCAATTTCTGAACTATTAGGTCTTCATTAATTATTATTGTTATTATTGTTATTACTGTTATTACTGTTATTATTGTTATTACTGTTATTATTGTTATTACTGTTATTACTGTTATTATTGTTATTATTGTTATTATTGTTATTATTGTTATTATTGTTATTATTGTTATTATTGTTATTATTGTTATTATTGTTATTATTGTTATTATTGAGGTAAAAATGGGCGGCAAAGTCGGGAACGGAAATACGGCTAATACATCGAAACGTGTAAGGTCGCCAAGCCTAACGGTTCAGCAACGTCTATAAATTCGACTCTCGTTTCGCGAAATTTATTCCACGCCGACCGAAATCTCACTATTTACCACAAAAAAAGACCGTTAAATCAAATATTATTTTCCCGAGCTCGAGTTTCAGAGCGGCGATGAGCGTCACGAAGGGTGGGGATTGAAGAAAGCGAGGGAATCGTAGGAGGAAGAAGGGACCGAGAAGAAGAGACGCAAGAAACGTAGACACAAAAGAAACGAGACAGGAGTTCCCGGGACAATCGTCTCGTTCTCTCTCACGTCAGGGGACACCGAAGAGTATCTGCCGGAGCTGAATTTCGTTCGATTCGAAGAATCGGTGTACGGACTCGCTCGCTTTTCAAGGACTCGAGCTTCCTGTTAAGCCGTCTTTGGTTCTATCCGGCCTGAGCCGGGCTTGAAGCAGACAAATTTTCAAGCTATTTTTTTTTTACTTACGAAAGATCTAAAAGTGCAAATCGATTTCGAGCGGTAAAAAAAATATTTAGAATTTTTTTTTTTTCGTTAAGTGCGTAGCGATCGCTGGACGAAAAACCATGACCTACGAAACTAGACCCGTAGGCCGTCTTTGGTTCTTTCCAGCGAGAGTTCGGCGCACGTTCGAAATAGATAAATCTTCGAGCTCGAACGAATCAGACTTTTTTTTACTTTCGAAGAATCTAAAAGCGCAAATCGATTGACAGGTATAAAAAGAGACTTGGAATTAATAATAAATAAAAAAAATAAAACATTTTAAAGAAAAAGTGGGTTGCGATCGCGCACTGTGAACAAAATTTGTATGAAATTTAATGTACCGGACTGGAAGTTTTTATAATTGACTTTAATTTCAATGAAAAAGTGTATTAATTTTTGGTCACAATTGTACGTTCAATTTAATGTACCAGTTTTTGCATAGAAAAGTCTGGTAAATTAAATTTACAATTTCTTTTTACAGTGGAGGCCGAAAAGCTATGACCCACGAGGCGAGACTTGTAAGCAGTCTTCGGTTCTGTCCAGCGAGCGTCCGGCGCACGTTCGAAATAGATAAATCTTCGACCCCGAGCGAATACGACTTTTTTTTTACGTTCGAAAAATCTAAAAGTGCGAATCGATTCACAACCATAAAAAAGGACTCGGAGTTAATTTAAAAAAAGAAAAAAAGTAACTAGCCATCGCAGGACGAAAAACCATGACCTACGAGACGAGACCACGACCTACGTTAAAAAACGAAAGTATCTCCGTAGGAACTGCCGGCGGTGCGCCGCACACACTCACACACACACACACGAATCGCGAGCTCTCCTCTCGTCGTTTTCATTGCGCCTTCTTTTCCCTCCCCTCTCCCGCCGGGCGCAAGCTTCCCAGTAGCTTGGTAATACTGTAACGATTCTACGTCCCCCATAAACGGTGAATAACCTCGGGCGCGCGCGCGCGCGTCGAACGCATAAAGTTGCCCGGCAGAGCCGCCGATAAAAACTTTAGTAACTACTACGCGAGGGAGGGAGGGGGGCGTCGGTAACACAGGGAAGGTGGACCCGGGGTGTCTGAGTGAAGCTCGTGAAAATCCGAACGGGAAGAAGCGAGAAAAAAAAAATTTTTATGAAAATAAACGACGAGAGTCGCCACGGCGGTGCAACGAGGCTCTCGGTGGCAAAGGCACTGCAGCGAGAAAACGCGAGTCTTCAATTAGTCAAATTACTCGGTCCGCCATGTTATTCGAATTTATGGCCACTCCGTCTGCGCTACGCGCGCGCGAGAAACTTCGCCCCTCGCGCCGCGACGCTGTAAAATCGTTAAAGGCTCGTAGGATTTTTTTATCTATAAGAATATTTAATGCTCCCTTGACAATAGGATTATTTTTCACTTCCATTTTCGTCGATAGAATTATTTTTTACATCGATAATATTTTATTTAAATTTCCTCGCATTATTTGATGCTTGCACACTAAAAAAAAATAATTTCGTAAAATATGAATACGAAGTTTCGTAAAAATAATTATGTCAAATGAGTGAAAGCTCGTTTTTTTTTTGGGTTTGAATGTCCAAACCAGTCCTTTTATTTCCCGTCTGATCAACAATTTTACTTCGCACTTTTGTTCGTAAAACCTTGTTTGTTTGTGCGATCGGAAAATAAACAGACAAAAAATTGGAGACGTTTGTGGATAATAAGTTGCAAAAAGTACAAACTTTTTTTAATGCGTGCAAAGTTTCAGTCGCGACTCTTTAAGATCGTTAACGCTCGTACGACTTTTCGATAGGATTATTACCGTTAGCCATCGAGTCCTCTGTGGTTCTCTCGTCAACGCGATTTTTACTATCTTTCGGGCGTATCGACGCGAGCTGCAAAGCACGTTGTTTTACACGCTCGCGCCGCGACGCCTCAAGATCGTTAACGCTAGTACGATTTTTCGATAGGATTACCATTAGGATATTATAATGGATTCCTCTCCGGTTCTCTCGTCAACGCGATTTTTACTATCCTTCGGGCGTATAAATGCCGGCCATTCATTACTTTAGCGCACTCCGACGCTCATTATCGTTCGAACATTCGAGACACAAGACCGCGCGACGTGTGTGCGCGCGTGTGGGAGGAGTGGCACGCGATTACACGTGGCTGCCGTTTCGACGCTAAACGCGACGCACTTCCTTATCAATTTCTTTCGACGCTTAAACATTCTGGATAAAGAAACGCACCGAGCTTAGCCTCGAGCAATTATCGTTTGTACACAATGAACGACATATATTTTCGCAACTACGACCGTTCGAAATTTACGTTAAAAAAAATTGCTCAATTTTTTCTTTTTTACAGTTTAAACGAGGTGATGAAATCGTACGATCTATATATATATATACATTTTTTTTATTTTTTTGCAACACCGGTTAGACATTTTTATTATTTTTTTACAATTTGAACGAAGTGATGAAATACAATAACTCGATCTATCGTACGATCCGACTGTATATATTTTTTTCGCTTGCAACACCGTCGGTTCTAAATTTACGAACAGAATCGCCCTTTTTCTTGCTACATTCACATATCATATACTTTTTTCTTTTGCAACAACGTGGGTTCAATATTTACGAAAAAAACTGGCCCAATTTATTTTAAAACAATTTATCGACATGACGAAATATGTTAAATCGATCTATAGCACGGGTTTAATCGCACACAGCGCGAACATTTTTTTTTCATCGTCGAAACGCGACTTTGTTGCAGAGCGAAAAAAAAGATGACAGTATATTGAAAACAGAAAGAAAAAATAATGTTTCTTACCTTGTCGGCCAACGATCTCCGCCACGTGTTCGCTGCTCGGCACGGGAACGCACTCGGTCATGTTCTGGCTCTTCTTGGAGCGCGCCTCCTCGAAGACGTTGGTCGGGGCCGATTGCAGTGGATCGGAATCGTTGTTAACGTTGTTACCGGGACCGGATCCATTGCCCGGACATCCAGGGCTTCCCTCGAGACCGAGCATGGAGAGCTCGAACGCGAGCTGCAGAGCACGCTGTTCCTCGAGCGAGCCAGCACCACCGGCGTTAACGCCGCGATCCATTTCGCTGAACAAACTAGTCGGCATCGTCGCTCTTACTCTCGTTCCAATAACAGCCACGATGAATTAATTTTATTTTATTATTTTGTTATTATCGTCTCGCCTTTTGCGTTAATACTTCGTAAAATCCGTAAAAAGGACCTATGAATCGTCGATCGGTATCTTTGCGGTCACTCTTTAAAAAAAAATCTAAGATATCAATTTTGTTTTTCAAATTTTTGTTATTCAACGAACGACGAAGACTGCGATCGGGAACTGTGCGTGAATCTTCGCGAAGGATCCTCGGCTCGATTCGCGTTTCGTTTCGAAGTTCCAATGGATTACTCGCGATCTCCACACGCGACTTCTTTTGATTCTGTAAATGCGTGCGCGCGCACCGGTTGCGTTTTCGGTTGATTATCGAAGATTCGAGCTTCTCGAATGGAAAACACTCGCGGATCTCGCACACGTTTGGGCGTAGAAAAAACTTTTCTCTCTGGTTCTCGACGCTATCGTGGAAACACGGTAGAAAAATAAATTACCAAACTCGTGTTAATATTGTTTCACCGTGCGCGACGAACGTAGACGCGGTTCTTCGAGGAGGAACGATCGGCGTCCGGCGAGGCGGAGAGGGGGAACGAATCGGTAGCCGTACGATTCGAATACTCGGAAACTCGTCGAGCACACTTCGTTATTTTCTCCTCCTTTCGTCGTTTATCGTCGAATCTTAATGCTCGGTACTGACGAAGCTTCGATTATCGTTTTATTATCTTCCTTCAAAGCGTCGATTCTCGAGAGAAACAAAAACTCGTCCTTTTGTTCCTTCTCGTCGGATAGTTCGAGACCGTTGTGACGCGCGTCCTCTCTGGGCTGGCAAGAGCACCGCTCGGTTAGTTTCGCTCGTATATATTGTTGTTCGAATCGAGAGAGTCTCCTCGCCGGTGTCCCTCGCGCGATTATCGGTTTATTCCTTGCGAAGCAAAAAAAAACTCGAGCCACACGAACATACACGCACGAAAGCCTTTGTTGTTCTCTCGACTTTCCCGATAAACGTCGATACCGTCGTTGGCCAGCGGTGCTTTTTCCCCCGATATCCTACGACGAATATCGCGGATTATAAACAGCGCGAGAGATACAGAGAGATTGCGGATAGGCTCTGGTGCCTCGGTTCGAAGCTCGCGTCGCAGAGCCCGGCAGCTTTAACGTCTCCGTCTCTTGTGCTCGGGTTTCTCCTTTCGTCCTTCGCCGCTTGTGTATTCGTACGGATTCCCTTCGGCTCAAGCGACGAGATAAAACTTTTAGAATTTTCCTCGGGAGTGGGGGGGTTGTGGTCTTGGCTCGATCGTTAGAGCTCCGTGTTCTTAATTCTTCTCGTTATTCTTCTTTGTCTCGTCCAATCCCGTGGTTATTAACTTCTTCCAACTTGCTGCTTCTTTTAATGTATGTATATAATATATCTCTTCGTTTTATGTTTTTTTGTGTGTTTTAATCGTCTTAATGTATCTTTACGACGGCAAGCGCGTGCGAGACTACCCTCTCTGCGCTCGAGTGCCACTGCGACTGACTGCGACGTGAAACTGCGACTGCGGTGTACGCGAGGCCGGTACTACACCGCGACATGTGCCGCGGACACCGGCAACCCGCTACGCTCCTATTCGCCGGCGAGCGTCACGTGGTCACGGGCTACCCCTCCCCACCACCGCGCTCCGCTACGGAGCCGAGTCGCGCGCTATTGCCGGACTTCGGCACTCTCCGGCTTCGCTCGGCAACGCCCTCTTCGTCTCGCGGCCGTTCCACGAGCTCGCTCGCGCCTCGTCGCTACGAGAAAAGGAAATGAGAGAGGACGGAAGGGAACGAGACGGACGAGTCGGGACGAATATATTTCTCTCTCCGTTCGACTCGGTGGTTTTCGGCTTCGCACTTCCAACTGACGACCCCGAGGGCAATCCACGGCACACGCCACATCTTTTTTCCAGAAACTTCTCTCCGAACGTCTTCCATCTTTGATATTGAGGCTTGTTATTTTTTTTATTTTGTTTTTATGATCGCGCGGCGAGTACGAACGCGCGGATCTGCCTTCGATCGGAGGAGAACTTGCGGACGGCGTAGTTTTGACTGGGGGTTGATAAAGCGAGGCATTCGCAGTCCCGCTGTTGGTAACTGCGGGAGGGCGAGTCCTCGGAGAGTTGCCGCCCGGATAGTCTGCTGACCGCTCCACCGACCGTCGCAACCCCTCGATTCCGAGGATTTCGAAACAGTGTAACGGGAGTTTGGAATACTAGCCGTGGCTCCTCCGGGCCGGCGTTTGGGACTCGGCTCGGTTTTATTAATGTAATGGAAATGACAATGGCTTTTGGCAAATTTTTCTTTCCCGGTGTTCGGAATTTAGGGTACGGACGATTCAACTGTGAATGGGGAAAAATCAGATTTAAGGCCTTGGCGAGTTCAAAGTCAATATATATTTTCTGCCCGCAGAAAGAATATCGGTTATTATTAATATAATGAAAATAACCATGACTTTTGGCTAATTTTCTTTTTGCATTGTCCAACATTTTGGAACTAACGATTCGACCGTAAATGGAAAAAAAATTGTTTTTGACTCGTCAGTGAGTTCAACTTCAAAATATATCTATGTTGAAGATACTCGAGTAAAAAAAATAATAACAATTTTATTGGTACATTATTGCGTCACAGACAGTAGCTTCGTAGTTTTACAAGATATTCCAATATAAACATAACAATTACATTCGAAAATGAATTGAAAAAACCATTAAGGTAAACGTACCAATGACTGGACACGTCCCAGTGGCCGGACAAGACATGAGTGCAAGAGAGATGGAAATACGATTTTTCATGCATGTCCAGGGACTGGGACTGCTCCCTTGTGTCCGGCCATTGGTACGTTTACCTTAAATTCGCGATGTCGAGAAATGTCTTTGGTAATACCGAGCTGAATTAAATCTGATTTCTCACACATTTAGGAGCCTCAATGGCGACTGAAAAAATGCACAACTCATAGACGTTTCGAAGCGATCGCGGCAAGCGAGCAAACCAACTTAAAAAGTCGACTAAATCTCACCAAAAAAATAACTGGTTTGCCCCGACGTTGTTTCTTTCTTATAATTCTTTTTTTTTTTTTTTACAGTTCTCCCAAGGCGCGGAGAGCGACCGAAGCAAGAGATAGAGAATGGCAGCTGCACTCATATTTATTCTGCAGCGTCGGGTGTATCAATTCTATGCACCGGGGCGAAAACCACCGGCACCCGACGTCTCTCATCCCGTCGTCGTTTTCCCTCCCTCCTGTTTTCTCATCGCGATTTTTTTTCCGAGCGACGCTGGTCCGCTATTGAAGCGCCGCGCGCACCGGCACCGGGCGATAACGGAGATATTATAAATTCTACCGAGCCATCCCGTAGCGATACGTTTCTTTTCCTCAGCCTCGGTTCTTCTTTCTGTTTTCACATATTTTTTTCCGTCTCCCTGCTGTCCCCACCGCTCTATCGGGGAACGAGTCACGGACGAGTGTAAAGCGAGTCACGTATTAATAGAAGAGAGTACTCGAGGGGGTTGAACTACGCTTGTGTAAGGGGCGGAAGAGCTGAATGGTCGAGTACATTTATTTAACGAACCTCCGGACCCTTTCTTTTTTGCACTTGCCACGTCCTCAACGTCATTCGTCTGATTGTAAAATAAATAATAAAAAAAATGTTAATAAAAAATAAATAAAAAAAATCAAAAACGAATTTTTTTAATAAATGAAATGAAAATAATACATTACGATACAAGAGCAAAAAACGTTTTCTGACGTGTTTCAATCGTCCGAGTTAAGAAAACGTTTTCCGCACGAATATCGTGCAGAATTTTATTTCACAAGTTGTGAAAATGGGATTTTGGCACCAAAACTACTATTTCGCACCGAGTTAAATAAAATTTTGTACGTAAAAAAAATTAAATATTTAATTTTTAAAAAATTCATCGGAAAATGTGCAATAATTTAGAGTTATTACGTTGTGGAAAAATGATTGATCGAAGAGTGAAAAAAATCGTTAATTAATGAGAGATAATTGAGAGACGGGCAGGAACGTTTGTCGGTGAGTTAAATTTTATGGTTACGCCGGTGCGCGTTGTTCGATCCATAATATTTAACACGTGGTTATATACGTGACAAAGCTCGCTGAAAGTGCGGACACCTGTCGACCTAGCGGTCATCGTGTTTGTCGTTTGCCGTCATTGGCGCTCTCGCGCCACGGAGAGTGAGGGAGAGACAGAGTACAGGAGTAGCGATAAAGGGGGTTCGTTAAACCAGCAGCGAACGTCTAAGACGTTCGCGCGGACCTTGAACCGACGAGAGAAGCCTCGATGTCTTACTATCCTCTTTCTCCCGAGCTGCATCTCTCCGTCCCTTTCTCTCCGCCTCGCCGGCTCATTTCAGCACGCTCTATTGTTCTCCTCCGCCCCCCCCCCCCCCCCATCCTCGAACGGCCGACTCGCTTGATTTTCACCCAACCGAGTTTCGATGAAAAAATTCTTTCGAACCTCCTTTTTCGCCCGAAACAAATTATTGATCGATAATAATTGATTTTTTTCTCTGTTACATGTGTCAATTAATCAGCTCGGCGGTCAATCTAGTAAACATATATATATATATAATTTTTTTTATTTGAGGATTTAAGCTGTCAAGCTATATTTGGAAAGATTTCAATTCTTTCTAGCTTTATTTTGTACCCAGACAAATTATTGATAGAAGAAAAGTGTAAAAGATTTTATTTGCTCGCGAGAAACGTTCAATTTAATCAGCCCGACGTGCAAACTACTAAATATAGTAATCGTATTTATTGACAATTTTTTTCATGGTACGGACATCGATACATTGAGGAGATTATTTACAGTACATATTTATATTTTTATTGCCAACGGGCCATCGACCTGTTATATTTAGCCCTACTAAATATATATTTTCCCGAAAAGGAGAAACGCATAAATGCCTAAACGATTGTTCGTAATTTTGCTTTCTATTTCTTTCAAGTATAGGCGATGTCAAGCTATGCAAAAATTCTTTCCAACCTCATTTTGCATTGCGACAAATTATTGATCGAAAAAAGTTGCAAAAGTTTTTTTTGCCCCGTTATACGTTCGATTCGCTCAGCCCGACTTTCAAACAACTAAATATATATTATCGTTCAAAGGAGAAACTCAAAAGTGCCTAAACGACTGTTCCTATTTTTTTGTTATTTTATTTTTTTCTTCAAGGATCGGAGATTCGTAACTATACGAAACAGCTCGAATCTCCGTTCCCTTCTGGCGAGCTAAAAGGGATCTCCTCCCAATTTCCGTGCGAGGATCCTCATAATCGGGAACGATGCATAGACGCGCCCGTAGCAGGTAAGATTTTTAGCGAGCAGCCTCGAGATTCCCTCTTTCGTTTCTCCAACGAGCGAGAGAGAGGGAGTAAACTACGAACACAGCCAATTTCCTTTCTGGATCGGCGAGGATGCCCGGGCCGCTCGTCCCTCACGACGACGACGGAGACGTCGTCGTCGGAGACGGAGGCGTCCAGAGCCCTTCTGTTCGCGCCGAGTTCTCTCCTCTGTGTAGCAACGACCCGAACGCGTTCAAGGCTGCCGCTGCCGCTGCCATCGAGCAGCACGGCCAGCACCTTTTGCCTTCAGCACCTGCCTGGGATACCCGCGCGGCCCCACCTCTTCGGCTTTCCGTCTCGTTCGATTTTTTTTTTTTCGTTCTTTTCCCTTTGCCTTATGTCGTATTCTTCGCCGCATACATTACTGTAACACCCGCGGATCGTCGATAATCCGACCGAAACGAGGAATGGTAAAATTGTTAATGGACTTGAACGATCGACGAAATTTACCGAACGACTACTGCACTGCGAGGTTCTTGTAACGCTCGGGGATTGTCGATAATCCGAGGGAAACGTGTAATGATAAGATTTTTAATGAACCGACGATTAAATAATTGGGTTGAGTGATCGAGTTCGGAGGAGTCAAATTTCATCGATTTAGAGGTCACAAGGTCAAACATAGAAAAGGCACTGCAGAATCAATGCAATCAATGCAACCAACGCAAACAAATTATTTGTCTTCAAATTGGTTGGATTTTTGTAATTGATCGATGATCGCAACAGCTACGAGTTTACCGATTAATTGACTAAAGAAATAGATACATTTCATCGATTTAGAGGTTACGAGGTCAAACATACAAAAGGCACTGCGTTCAAAGAAAGAGCAATAATAAAATCGTTAACGATCTGTCGATGAGAAAATAGCTAGAATCAGCCGGAAAACTCAAAGCATTTATGTCCCATCGATTTAGAGGTCAAAAGGTCAAAAATGGGAGAATAGTTGACCAGAAGAAAAAAAAATTGCTTTTCAATTTGTTTGATCTTTGTCATAATGACACTGACACGTCTACCGATTAATCCCTACCACGATCTATCGATCCCGTGCGTCGAAACTGAAAGATTCCTCTATGCCAGTCACTCACTCTTTGTTGTTCAATTGCTTCGCCATTTGATAATCCACATTCCGTCCACATTCAAAAGTGGATAAAAAATGGGAAACAGTTGGAAAAATCGGTAAAAAAAATGGGACGAATGGGTAAATAATGGATAAATAATGGGCAAAAAAAATGGGAAAAGAGTTGACTGCACAGAAAAGATAATAATTCTGCTTTTCAATTTGTTGGATCTCTGTCATCGCGGCACTCATGCTTCTACCGATTAATCTCTACCACGATCTATCTCGTGCGTCGAAACTGGAGGATTCCTCGATGCCGGAGACTCACTCTTTGTTGTTTAATTGCTTCGGCATTATCAGCGATCCCCCTTTATTCTACACACTATATTTCCCTTTTATCGTTCTGTATCCCTTACCCGCTCCGGCGTACGTAGCCACGATATGGGTAATTAAATTACCATTGCAAATTGTATACGCCAGCGTGTTACACGGTCGCGAGAGGCAAGAGAAAGATAAAGAGAGAGACCGCGCGCGCCCGCGACCGTTTGCCCCATCGTGTACGCCCTTCGGTGCGGGTTATAGCGCAGGATAGAACCCGAGGAGACGCTTCACCTGCCGCGAGTTTATTCGCGCATCAGCCTGCCGCGCGTGGTCCTTGAAACAGTGTGCACGGCGTTAACCGCACGAAGATCCTCGATCGCAGCTTTCAGACCAGCATTGTAGTACAGAATTCGTTCGACTTACCGGCGGATCCTCCGCGGACGATCAGCTGGCGCGTCGCTGAGCTGTAACGAAAGGGGCTTGCCTTTTGTACCTTTCTCAACCGAGGGAAGACAACGCCGTTCGATTAAAAAAATAAATGAAACATTTCTCGTACTCGAAGACTAACGTCCTACAGTTTCTATATTATTATTTTTGTTGTTTTTTGCTTCCTCATAGAGGAAGCATAAAACCAGAGATGTTCGAATAAGTGTGTTCAGAATGTTCCAAAACGTCGAAAAATCACATTTAGAAAACATTTCTGGATTGATGTTTGTGTATGTGTGTATCAGGCCTGGAAAGTTAAACCGTCTGTAACTCAAGAACGACTTTATCAATCGGTGACATTTGGCACGCAACTAGCGCAGTTCGTTGTCTCGGTTACAATTTCCGCAATATTCTTTTTTAATTTCATTCGAAAGATGGCCTCGTTTATTTTGCTTATCAAAGGGCCGTAGGTGAATCGTGCGGGTCAGATGGAAAAATATAACACTCAACCGTGGTCTGGTTTACCTTTTGTACCTTTTTGAACCGAGCGGAAACAAAGCTGTTCAAAGAATAAAAATAAAACATTGCCCGTAGGTTGACTTCCTCTGCTTGGCTCTAACGTCGAAGTTACAGCTTCAGTGTTATTATTATTATTTCTGTTTTTATCGTTGTTTTTTTAATTTCATTCGAAAGATGGCTTCATTTCTTTTGTCTATCAAAGGGCCGTAGTCCGATCGGGCGGGTAAGATGGAAAAATATAACACTCAACCATCGTCTGGTTTACCTTTTGTACCTTTTTCAACCGAGGAAAAACAACGCTGTTCGAAGAAAAACATTTCCCATACGCGAAAGCTCCCTTTGCTCGGCTCTAACGTCTAACTTACAATTTCATTAATATTATTATTTCCGTTGTTGCTTTTTTTAACCTTTAGCGTGCACACCTCCGTAGCGAACATTAAGTACAGACGAGGTCAATTTGCCCCCCGGCCTTGAATATCTCAGTAACTATGCAATTAAAAAAAAAAGGTTGAGACACTTTTCGCTGTGAATTGATCAAACTTTAATCTCGCGCAGTCAGACGTAAAAAAAGAACCTTCTTTACCCCCCGAAAACCGCGCTCAAACTTGACGTTAGAAAAAAACGAAAAAAAAAAACACGGTATAACCTTGGGCTCAAAATGACCCCTAATGCCTATTAAGGGTCAAAAGTTTCTTCCGAAAGACGTCCTCCTTTATTTTGCCTATGAAAGCGTCGTAGGAGAATCGGGCCCGTAATGTTGAAAAATATAACACTCGAGCGTGCATTATACCGTCGTTGTATTATACATAGGCGTACAGTGGATCGAGTGCCCCGGAGAGTCGCTTGTACGATTATTTTTAGCGCGTGCAACCGGTTGCCCCGGCAATCATTGTCGTTGCTTTGCGAAACTTGGTACGACTGCGAGAGGACTCTCGAGGTCCACTCGAGACGTCGTTGGGAGCCTCTCTCGGCGCGGGTAACAGGCGCTCGTGCGCCGGGGCCCTCGCCGGCGCGATTCTCCCGGAGAGTCGCAACAACGCCGGCCAATAAGCCCCCGTACGGGCCGGCTCGTCCGATATGAGGCCGAGTCCGCACGGGTTCCCTCCGAGCTCTCCCGCTTCTCTCCTCGTTTTCCGCTTCTCACCGGCGGGTCGGCTAGTTTGCGTTGTTTCTTTCGATTTCGATCGGGCGGCTGCGTAAGGCACGGTCCGTATCTGCCTCTCCTTGCATCGGGACAGGACGCTGTTTCCGACTCTCCGTTCGCTGTCCTGCCTGGCGCGGGAACGTGGGGTTGCGCGCAACGCCGTTCGGCGCTTCGCGAGCGGACAACCGCATTGCTGGACTGTGACTCGACGACGAACTCCGCCGATCGGCGCCACCGGCCACCACCTCAGGACGATTCGGTTTATTTATTTTTTTCATACTTTCATTGAAGGAGCTTTCGAAACGTTAAATCAATTTAACTAATAAATTTCTGAAATTTTTTACATATTTTTACTTATCTTGTTGTAAATGTGGCTTGGGAGGAAAGTATTGTATATGAAAAAATGCGACTGCGTTCGTTCATCAGTGGATCTTCATTTTTTTTAAGTATAATTTAATAAAATGTCTTTTTACTGTGCTCTTTTGAAAAAAAGAACATTTCTCCTTAAAACAAATCACATTTTCATAATCGTCTTGATAATAAATAAACAAAGTGTTTGCACCGATCTTTCTCGACTCCCCGAACGAACGTCTACCGACAATCGTCTATCCGAGTGCAAATCTCGTCCCTCTCTCGCGGCTACTGGTCTTGCAAATTAGCGGGAGCCAGCGATAATAAACGAGAGTATTCCCTTCGGGGTCCGGTGGCTCCGGCAGCCGCCGCTGGATCGAACATAGTTCGAAGCGAAGATCCTCGCAACCTGCAATCCCGAACCAATTGCGACTCGAGCTGACAATGAGAATATGTATCCTCGTCGGTGCAGTTTCTCGGGGAGCGTGGTAGCTCTCGATTCCGAATGCCTCCACCGTGCAATTGGTCCGAGCGGTCTCGCACACACTCGCGGAGAGCTGTCTCTCACGGCGGACGGACTGCCCTGTGTGCGTTATAACCCGTTGTACGTGAACCTTACGAAAATTGCATACACACAGGGGCGTTAGAACGTACGTAGGCAGAGAGTTACATATAGGTAAGAGTATTATAGTTTCGTACCGACGAGTCCCGGAGGCTTCTGTCGGCGCCCACGGTCGACTTTTGTCGAGACCGTGCAAAAGCTACTCGCTCACCCGAGTTCTCTCTTTCTGTACGGTTGGGCGCGCGAAAACACGTTCTCACTCCGGTGCTCTGTCCTCAACCAATTGTATAACGTCGAAGCCTCTCGTCGCCGTCCGGCCACGGACGGGAGAACAGAACGAGAACGATATTTTCCCCACTTCGTCACTGAATAATATAACGTACAATGTGTACGCAGGGTGGGGGGGTAAAATGGACCAACCGAGCGATTCAGGGAGCTTCATCGATTTGCACAAGCTATTTCAACACTTTTCTGTCAAGAGACAGAGTTAACGTGCGCCACTAAGTTTGCGCGAACAGAATTAAAATATATGGGGCAAAATGAACCAGCCGAGTGATTCAGGGAGCTTCATTGATTTACACAAGCTATTTCAACTTTTTTCTGCCAAGAGACAGAGTTAACGTGCCAGAATAATTTTGCGCGAACAGAATTAAAAAATATATGGGGCAAAATGAACCAGTCGAGCGATTCAGGGAGCTTCATTGATTTACACAAGCTATTTCAACTTTTTTCTGCCAAGAAACAGAGTTAACGTGCCAGACTAATTTTGCGCGAACAGAATTAAAAAATATATGGGGCAAAATGAACCAGGCGAGCGATTCAGGGAGCTTCATTGATTTACACAAGATATTTCAACTTTTTTCTGCCAAGAAACGGAGTTAACGTGCTACACTAATATTGCGCGAACAGAATTAAAATATATGGGGTAAAATGAACCGGCGGAGCGATTCAGGGAGCTTCATCGATTTGCACAAGCTATTTCAACACTTTTCTGTCAAGAGACAGAGTTAATGTGCGCCACTAATTTTGCGCGAACAGAATTAAAATATATGGGGCAAAATGAACCAGCCGAGCGATTCAGGGAGATTCATTGATTTACACAAGGTATTTAAACTTTTTTTTGTCAAGAGACAGAGTTAACGTGCGCCACTAATTTTGAGCGAACAGAATTAAAATATATGGGGCAAAATGAACCAGCCGAGCGATTCAGGGAGCTTCATCGATTTGCACCAGCTATTTCAACACTTTTCTGTCAAGAGACAGAGTTAACGTGCGCCACTAATTTTGCGCGAACATAATTAAAATATATGGGGCAAAATGAACCGGCGGAGCGATTCAGGGAGCTTCATCGATTTGCACAAGCTATTTCAACACTTTTCTGCCAAGAGACAGAGTTAACGTGCTACACTAATTTTGCGCGAACAGAATTAAAAATATATGGGGCAAAATGAACCAGCCGAGCGATTCAGGGAGATTGATTGATTTACACAAGGTATTTAAACTTTTTTCTGTCAAGAGACAGAGTTAACGTGCTACACTAATTTGGCGCGAACAGAATAAAAGTGTATGGGGCAAAATGAACCAGTCGACTCTTTGGAAGTCGCAGCCGAATTAAGAAAATAAATTTATATTCCAAAAAAAAAAACTCATTAGTTACCCGGTTGTACTTTAATTATTTATTAGATACAGTATGCATTTTTGCGATGTCCGTTTTGCCCCGCTTCTTCATTTTGCCTCAATCTACTCTGTGCATGCTCAGTCCATACATATATCTCTCCGTATGTGTACTCGGTCTGCAAGTATACAGGCAGAGAAGCGCATACACACGGGTTATGAGATGTGTGTGGTTCGGAGCTTCGAGCGTTCTCTCCCGATCGAACGAGACTCGGACGGCGAAAATTTTCACGTGGGTTCGCGCCGGTGTACTATAAGTGACGTAATCGTGAGAGCGAAATAGTGGCAAAAAAATCGGGAGCAGCAGACGTATCGATCTCGGGAAACACCCACAGCCTCGTGTCTCTGCGGCACAAAAAATAAGACAAAAAATATTAAAAATCCAAATATGTGTATGCAATAACGCCGACGATTAAAAGTATTTTGTATTTTGTATTTTGAGTATTTAGCCGTATTTTGCCCAGCTCCGACTTCCATGCCACGTTCCTACAGGTCAATCAGGAAACTCAAAGAAAATTGCACGAAAAATCAACGATTCGATGCGCGCCTAGGCGGTCACCCATCCAAGTACTGACCGCGATATATTGAAATATAAACTTTCGGACATAAAATCGACGATGAATATTT
Source organism: Ichneumon xanthorius (assembly GCA_917499995.1). Lineage (NCBI taxonomy): Eukaryota > Metazoa > Arthropoda > Insecta > Hymenoptera > Ichneumonidae > Ichneumon > Ichneumon xanthorius. The sequence goes on along the minus strand of OU824211.1, from coordinate 5,201,958 downwards.
TGAGGAATATCGATCCTACCGACTGCTCCGCAGTCGGGGAGTTCGAAGTCCCCGGGCTGGATTTTTGGTCGACGACCCCTCGTCGTCGGGAACGATTCGCGTACGAGAAACGATAATAGTTGTGGGGCGATAGAAAAGAAGAAAAGCCCGGAGAAAAGAATAGCCGAGAAACGAACGAACGAGCGTGCACGGAAGCTTTTCAGTCCTCGCTCGTCAATAGATTTCGTTCTCTGTATGTGATGCTTTTTTCATCTGCCTCGAAGCTCGCGCACATATAACAAATGAGAAAACATATATATATAAATATATATATATATATATGTATACACATATAGTGGAGTAGCGCAGTGTTTGCGGTACAGCACGCATAAAGCTCTCTCGAGCTGGCGGCTTCTTCCTGGCGCGTACGAGTGAATCGAACAGTGCTCGAGGCCGGAAACCGTGGGTCCAGGTAACACGGCCAGGACGAACGGAAACCCGATGTCAGTGATGCGAAGAGCTGAGGGAAGTGCGTCTCGTCACTCGGCGAACGGAAGGAGTGCGCACAATAAAAAAAGTTTGTACTTTTTACGACACGACTTATTGTCCACAAACGTCCGTAATTTTTTATTTGTTAATTTTCCGATCGCACCGTCTGGGTCTAAGTTTTGCAAACAAAAGTGGAAACTAAAGTTGTTAAGGAAGGCCTTGCGAATAGTGTTCACTTCGCATAAGTTTCAGGGAAATGAGAGGAAATTGCAAACACTTCTGAATGGTAGAAAAATCTGAAAAAAATCAAGCATGTTAAAGGTGCTGAAAAGATGAATTTTGTAATAACAATTCGAAAATGTTGTATTTTTTTAGATTTTTAAATTTACTTTGAATTTTTTTTTTGTATGGGAAAAATGTGTAAAAAGTCGCAAAATTGAAAGTGAATTTAAATATCTGAAAAAATGCATACGTATTCAGAAAAATGAACGAATCATTTTCATAAAAAAGTTAGGTTTCCGGGAGATTTGTTGAAAAATTTAATTTCTCATCAATTTGTTAGTAACATTTTGGAATTATTATTATGCCAAATTAATCTTTTCAGCACCTTTAATATGCTTGATTTTTTACAGATTTTTACACCATCCAGAAGTGTTTGCAGTTTCCTCTCATTTCTCTGAAACTTATGCGAAGTTCACATTATTCGCAAGGACAACTTTAATGACCCAGTAATTAAAACGACAGGTTTGCATATTCAAACCTGAACAAACGACTTTGTCACTTATCTAACAAAATTATTTTTTACTTCGTGTCATGCTCGACGAGGGCTCAATAATATTAAAAAAAACGCAGACTGTATAAAAAGCCAGATTGATTTTTTTTTTTTTTCATCAAAACAATAAAGAAGCGATGTTATCGCAATCTGGGCTCGAAGCAAGGGAATGTGAAGAAGAAAAAATTATTAAATACGGATACAAAGTTTGATGGGAAGAGAGATAGGGGAATAAAAAAAAAATCGAGGGGTCTTCCGATGCCGATCTCCATTCGGAGAGTCAGCTTGAAACTTACGAGGGAGAGAAAGTCACGTCGTGCCTCGATTACGAAGGCCGATCGACATCGATTACGTGGCAGATGGGTGTCTGGACGAAGAGGGAAGCAACGGTAGTACAGCTGTACACATCGCCGGTGTCGTCGTCATCCTTGCCCGAGATCGATATTAAACACCGGTCATATATATATATATATACACATATATATATAGTGTTTATAGGGGAAATCTCCGATCTGCGGCGGCTCCGGAAAACCGGGGAAAAATCGATTACCACAAACCGATTTTCTCTGTCCAAATTTATCGGTTTTTTTCCACGCATATGGCAGTCGAACCCGAGAGCAGACTTTTCAACCTCCGGCAGAGTTGCTGGAAGGAAATTTGATTCTCCCACCGAACTTCCGAAAAATCCTACACATGTCGCATATCTTCCCAAGTTTCTCAGAACTATCGACAAGATTTAAAAAAAGAAGAAAAAAAAGATCGGTTCGAAATCGTCGAGTAGGATTTTTGAGGAACGGTATACATTGTTTTGATTGATGGAAGATCATGTGTGTTAGCGATATAATGGTGGATTTCCGAGCAATTTTACGTTGCTGATAAAAGGCTCTTTTTGGGAACCATCGAGCGCAATTTTACATTGAATTTTTTATACCATTTTTACATGTAAATGATTTTTTTAATGAACATTGTCTTCATTATGAATTACTCAAATCATTGAATTTCCTTAGAATAAAAAAAATCTTATTGAACATAAAAAAAAAAAAAATGCTATTTCATTGAAGTCGCCAACATTGAGGTTTACAAATAATTAATTTTACGATCGCATTAATATAATAAAATTAAAAAATTTATTAATAAAATTAAAAAACGAATTAGAAATCGAGGATTTAAAAAAAAATTGCTTCTTTATCGAAGTCGCGAATTTTACACACTCGAGTTCGCAGATGATAAATAAACAAAGAAGTCTCACAAATATTAAATTTTACGATCGCATTAGCCTGCAGGCTCTGTTCGTCCAATTTACCTAAAATAAAAAAACGAAAACAAATAAAAATCAAAGATTACAATAAATAGCTTTTTCATCAAAGTCGCCAATACTGCACATTGGGCCTTACAAATAATAAATAAATAAATAAAAAAGTCTCACAAGTAATAAATAAATAAAAAAGTCTCCCAAAAAATAAATAAATAAAAAAGGCTAACAAACAATAAATTTAACGAACGAATTAAATATTCGTGGACCGAAGTCCGAGCGGTGCTCGAAGCGCCATCGAGATGTATCTGTGCGACTGCGAAGATATCGTAGATCAGGTAAAGGCACGTTCTAGAATTGCGGCAGACGCGATCGCCACGGTCACGGTGTCCGTGGTTGCTGCCCGCACCGGATCAGCCGGTTCGCGTGTTCGGTAAATTACAACGATTCCGAAGTGGCACATGTGCCGCCGCGACAGGCTCGAAACGAGAGGAGGAACATTGGGTTGGCGGGATCGGCTGTTAGGTTCGCTTCGCTCGGTCGTACGTAAGCGTTCGCTCGCTCGGTCTTTGCTCGGGCCCACGGTTGACAATGAGGGAGAGAGCCGCCCTTTATGAGCGAGGAAACAGCTGTGGGCCGATCGGGCGAGAAACAGCTCCTATAGCGCCCGACCGAGAACGAGACGGAGAGAGAAACGATCGTCGGGAGAGAAGAAAAAAAAAGAGGTTACCACCTGGCGTACCTGGCTTACGCTTACCTGAAACCGACGACTACCTGGGCATTCTTTTGTGCATCGGGCGCTCTTCGCGACGCGTTCGCTTTTGCTGCGATGCTCTCGCAATTCACTTATGCCCCTCGGAAACACCTATACAGTGCACATTTCGCGATTATGTAAAGACAAAACTGTACACCATACTTTGCGATAAAAAAAAAACTATTTTCTTCCAACGAGCTTTAGCAATGATGCCCAAAATTTGCTATTTCGAAGTTTCCCTGTAAGTAGAAAAAAAAAGTTTATTCGACGGATACGCAGTCATCTATTTGGAATGGATGAATATTAATAAATGAAATATTCAGTCACCTGTGAAATGCACACTACGCGATTGTGTGGAAGACGAAACTGTAGACCATATTTTACCAAAAAAAAACAAATTATCGTATTCGAACAAACTTTAGTAATGCTGCCTAAAATTTGCTATTTCGAAGTTTCCCTGTAAGTAGAAAAAAAAAGTTTATTCGACGGATACGCTGTCATCTATTTGGAATGGATGAATATTAATAAATGAAATATTCAGTCACCTGTGAAATGCACACTTCGCGATTGTGTGGAAGACAAAACTGTAGACCATACTTTACCATTAATAAAAAAATTATCGTGTTTGAACAAACTTTAGAAATGCTGCCTAAAATTTGCTATTTCCAAGTTTCCCTGTAAGTAGAAAAAAACATTTATTCGACGGATAGACCGTCATCTATTTCAAATGAATAAACATTCGTTTGAACTAGATAAATATTCATTCGAAATAAATTAATAAATGACTTATTCATTCACCTATGCAATGCGCACTTCGCGATTATGTAAATGCAAAACTGCACACCATACTTAAACATAGAAAAAAAATGTGCTGTTTCAAAAATTTGCTATTTCAAAAATTCTCTACCAGTGTAAAAAAGAAACATTTATTCCACAGATGCACCGTCATCTATTTGAAATAATTAAACATTGATTTGAAATAGCTAAATATTAATTTGAAATAAATGAATATTAATTTGTGGGATGTGTCCGTCAGACAAATTATTTTTCGGAGTGTACGCATTCGTAAGATAAACAATTTTTTTTTTGTAGAAATAAAAAAAGTCTGTTTCATTGTCGTAATTTTAACGTACAGAAAAGAACATAGTTTGAACAACGAATCAGCGTTGGGTCGTTAATTTTGGGCTGCCAAATAAATCCCCTCAGTTCAACGAGGGATTGACTACTGACAATGATAATAGTACAATGCTCCGATATGGATGTCGTGCGCGTGAAACTGTTTCGGGAATTATAACTATTCGGTCAGCTGTGCGCCGCAGGCCTCGCCATATGTGAGTCCGGGTTTGTCGTCATATTTTTTTTTTTTTTTTTTTTTGTATCTATTATTTACCCCGGTGGTACGAAGAAGCTTTCGAGCAGAGATTCAACGTTTTGAAAGAAGAATCTACAAGAGCCACCTTGAGGGCCCCTCGGGCCCCTCGGGTTTAAATATTTCTTTGGCGCGTGCACCTTGTCCCTCGTCTTTTCTCCCTTCCTCCCACGATCTTTTCTCTCTCGATCGTCCTCGTAGCTGCTTTATACACGTTTTTCCAAAGAACAGCTGCCGAACCGTCGGAAAGACACTTGTCGTGTGCGAGCACGCATCCCCGAGCTACCTGGAAATATCTACAGGATCGTAACAATCGAATATTCATTTAAGCCCGACAATAGACAGACGCGGATTTTCCTCGATTGCGCACAGTAAAAGAAAATCCGTACATTCAACGATAGTTTCTCGTAAGCAAAGAATCATTGTTAATTTAATATAAAAAAAACCTTTCACCGAACTATATCTTCAATTTCTTATTTGTTATTTCGAACTCTATCTTTAATTTATTATTTGTTATTTGTTATATCGAAATATGTCTTTAATTTATTATTTGTTATTTCGCACTATATCTTTAATTTATTATTTGTTATTCTCTCGGACAGATTTATCCTCACGAGTCTCAGTTAAACCTCGTTGTGTCCGTTCGTTGTATTTCCGAACGGCAATGTCTCAAACGTGAGCCGAATATACTAGACGATTGAGACACTAATTCTTCCCGCTTGTTATTCGGTTAACTCGATTTGTCAATGATGTTAACGGTTGCAGGAACCGCGAAGTGACGTTAGCAAAATCGTGATCGAAGTGCGTCGTTTTATGCTTCTCGTCCCCAATGAATTATTTTTAATTTAACATAAAAACAAAAAAAATATCAACGTATTATATCTTCAAGTTGTCATTTGTTATTTCGAACCATATCTTTGATTCGTCATTTGTTATTTCGAACAATATCTTTGATTCGTCATTTGTTATTTCGAACAATATCTTTGATTCGTCATTTGTTATTTCATCTTACATCTTTACAATTACATCTTTATTCCAATTATTCCAATTATTTCAATTACATTTTTTAATTGTTCTTTGTTATTTCGAACTATATCTTTGTTTCGTGATTTGTCATATGTTATTCTCTCGGGTGAATCTATCCTCGACGTCTCCGAGTTCAAATTCGTCGCCTCCGTCCCATCTCCCAACGGCGTTCTCAAACGTGAGCCGAATATACCAGTCGATCGAGATACTAATACTTCGCGCTTGTTGTTCGGCTAACTAGAAACGTCAATGATATTAGCAGTTGTAGGAACTGCGAAGCGACGTTAGCAAAATCGTGAACGAAGTGCGCGCGTAATACTATACTATCCGGTGGCATGGTTATAACGAAAAGAGTATTAATGCAACGTGTGATGATGAATCCACTCGATATTATCGTGCAGCCAGATCGACCCCACGGCTCGGCCATAATGACGGTGCTTCGATACTCGGAACGGAAGTCCTCTCCTTTCTTTCCTTTCCCATCCTCTTATATTTATTTTTCGTCGTTCGTTTTACACACACACACACACACACACACACACACACACACACACACACACACACGCGCGCGCGCGTATGTATTTCAAGTCTCGTGCGCATCGAAAGATGCCGGCTCTTCGTGAAGACGGGACGATCATCAACGAGGACGCTCCTCGTGTGACGCCTCAGGGTCATCCCCGGTCTCCGGCGGGCGAAACGCTACTTCCTGTCGACCACGACCCAGATCTATTGTATCAACGAAATAACGACGATTTCAATGTAAAGAAATTCGAAACGCATCCTCACGGCTTTCCGCTCCTTTCGGGAGGCGCGTTTTTTTTCACTCCAGTATCGATCGAGGAAAGGCGAGGACTGGAGCGATTCAAACTGTAACAAAAAAAATTGTAAATTGAATGTACCGGACTGGAAGTTTTTATCCAAAAACTGGTACATTAAATTCTATGTGCAATTATGATGAAAAATTAATGTACTTTTTCATTGGGGTTAAAGTAAATTATAAAAATTAAAGTAAATTATAAAAATTAAAGTAATTTTATAGTAAAATTAAAGTAAATTATCAAAGATAAAGTGTCTCCAATGTTTGTAAGACACTGAACATGCATTTTTCATTACAATTATACATTAAACTTAATATACCAGTTTTTGCATAAAAACTTCCAGTCTAGTACATTACATTTCATACGGATATTTTTTTTACAGAGCAGGGAATATACTTTTTATTTTGGCTACGTCCGGGGACACCTGGCTGGTGAAAATTCTTGTATCGCGACGGAGAACGGACAATATTGGATTTACTTTGAACGGTCGCTTCCGGTCGAGCGGTCGGCCGGTTGTTCATTACAATAAGTGAGACCCGTCGATATTTCGTAGACGAAAAGTCGGCGCTTCGGAGAGATTCTATGTGTTACACTGTGGAACAGCTGCCGGTGGCAGTGCAAATAGCGAGAGTGAGCGGCGCAGAGCGAAGATCGCGAACCACCAAAGAAATCATTGTCGTGTTTCACACCGGTCAATTGGATTTACGAGCCCGAAGGTTCCCCGAGGGATAAACTGAAACAGCCGGACCCTTTCGCGTCTCCGGAAAGTGTGTTTCGCTATGGCTATCTGAAAAAGAAATGTGACTGCCTAGGAGCTTTGGAAACGGTAAAAGGTTTTTTTTTTCACTGCTAGGGTCAACCTTGTTGAAAGAAACGCGGAGTCAATCGAGTTTTCTGGCGTTCGGATGATTTACGGTCGTTACCTTTCGACACACCGGGTGTGTGGGCTAAGATTTTAAATACACGAGCGAGACGACTTTTTTTGTTGGTAATTTAAGGGTGCTTCACACGTACATTTACTGAATCTCACAGCCAAATGTGAGATTCAGTGAAAATTTGCATACTTCCGAATGGGATAAAAATCTGAAAAAAATCAACTGTATTAAAGGTGCTAAGAACATTAATTTTGCTATAAAAATTGTTCAACAAATAATCGGTAAAGCTTTCCTTTTCTCTTTTCTAATGAATTCAATGATTTTCTAGAAGCTGCATGAATTTTTTCAGAATTTTCTTACATTTTAGAATGTTCTGTTTATAATTTTTTTAAGGCCATAACTATGGAACTGTTGGTACAATCGTCTCGAAATTTGTTGTGTATACAGTGGAATCGTGATGATGAAACATAACCGAAATTCATCGTCGACATCGGTTTTTTAAATTTTTGTACAAAAAAATGTTGAAATGTAAGAAAATTCTGAAAAAACATTTACGCTTGACGGGTTTCATAGATCGATTTAAAAAGCCATATAATACTACGGTAGAGATACGAGTTGATTCAGTTGCATTCAGAGCGAAGGCATTAAAAAAAATTTGAATACTTGGCGAACATTTCTTGGGCGCAGAGATCCACTTTCTTTCGTTAATTTAACAAGTTTTCTTTCGACAAATCGTATTCTTAATCTTAAGGTAATGTGGGATAACCGTTCGTTTTCCTGCCCCGCGCCCAGTTGTTACCAAAAACTGTACTGAATGCCGTTTTGAGAGCGCAGAACGCCGAGGAAAAAGAAAATTGTCTTTCCCTGCGACTGCCGATTCGCCAGGCAAAGACCATTTTTGTTTCTCCTCGGCGGACTGCGCTCTCAAAGGGGCATTCAGTACAGTTTTCGTTACCGGCGGCGGTATTTCACATCACCTTAAGACAAAAAAATTGTAAAATTAGCAAGAAAAATATTTCGGACGATGACGATAGTCCGAAATATTTTTCGTGTTAATGACTAGACTAGTTATGGACTAGAAATGATTGTTAAATGTAGATACATTTTTCATCGTCCCTAGAATCCATGTAGATAATAGAAAAATTTCAAAATGTCAAGACTCGAGGGCTCGCAGTGCGATTAAAAAAATGATACAATATTACGGTAGTGTTACTCGTTCAAAATTGCACGAACTCTTGTATTTTAAAAAAATTATCGTTTGTATAACTTACAGGTACATTATTTGTATATATAGACGACGTCTTATGACTAAGATGTGTACAGATGAGCGAAAGTGAAAAACAATTTCCATTGGAGCTAATTTTATTGATGAGATTCGACCCGCTAAGCATGAGCGTGTGAAAAGCGAATGAACGACCGTCCAGAAAAAATTTGTACTCGTATTCTATGTTTTCCGGCTGGACATTCAGTCGATCTTTACACGCCTGCGTTTATAGGGTAGAAGCTATGGCTCGTAACGCTTCTTGAAGCTTTTTCCTCGCTATCGTTACGCGGTCCTCTTGTTTCTTGATGTCGTCGTCTGCTATCGCCACAGCCTAGAGGAAACAAAAAAAAAACAAATATAAATATAAAATGTTTAAATGCACCCAACCTCCGTAATGTGCGAAGTTATCACAAGTACTTGAAGTTTTTCTCGATTACTTTTTCCAAGTACTTTTTGCAATTAGGTTCACAGCTTTAAGCGTTATGTAGGCTTTGATAAAGAAAAGTGCAAAGTAATGGCACATGCCATCCTCATTGTAAAAAGTCGGTAACTAAAATTTTCATAATTCCTCGTTTTGTGTATTTTAAAATCTATTAACTTTTTACATAAAAAATGTAATTAAAAACAGAAACAAAACGGTTTCCTGCTCGTTTCTTTTCATGACATTTTTTAAAATACATAAATGAATTTAAGTCTTAAAATTATACTTTTTGAAAAATTTAGACAGATAATCGTATATAAATAGAAATAGCTACTCATCGAGTATCTGTAATGCGAGCGAGTAGTCAAAAAGTACTTGGACTTAATACAAGAAATCGTAAAAATTACTAAGTACTAAGTACTAAAAAGTACCCGGTACTTCAAGTACTGCCCAGCTCTGGTGCACAGATTGCATTGCCCAGGTCAGGGTGTTACCTGAACGAGAGGTTGATCCGGATTGAGAAATACCCCGGGATTCTTTTCCAGCGCCGTCTTGGATCCCGTCTGACCGGTGACTGGCTGAGAGGAGACGTGCAACGCCGTCGCTACGCTCTGTAGAAGCGTCTCCTCGGTGATGTAAGGACCCACCGGTCGCAGAGTCTTCGGCAGATCCATGGCGTCGAACTCGAAGCCATCCGGATCGCAGGCTCTCAAACCTTCCAAACGTTTTTCCCAGAACAACTGTAAATCACAGATTAATCTTGACCTTGAAGAAACGTCGAGCTCCCCAGCCGGTCATAACCACTAGCATATCGATAACTACAAGTGCGGAGGATACAAAATGTTGGAAATAAAAAAAAATAAAAAATAATCGAGGTTTTGTAATAAAATACACGTACTGGTTCTAGTTAACTTGAGATATCTACGGGAATCTTCAGGCAGGATGACGAGGTTTCACTTTTGCTTCTTTTTTTAAATTCTCAATATGAATTCGGGGAGAACGGGGCAAAATGAGACAGTGAGGCAAAACGGGACGGACAGTCGGGGTACATCGATGGGGCGAAACGGGACATCTTAAAATTATTGGAAAATTGCATTTTTAAAAACACAATTTTCCAATAATTTTAAGAGGTCCCGTTTTGGCCCATCGATGTACCGAGAGTGTCGGTCCCGTTTTGCCCCATTTTCCCGTTTTTCCATGCTCTGCCCTATTGGGGGGCTTTTTTTAATAATAATTGCACTGTGAAACGTGAATTCACGAAAAATGCTACCAGACTCGAGCACTAAATACGATGTACGGGAAGTGGAAAATAAAAACACAATTTTCTACGCTATTCGAGTTCAGAGAGCGATTTTTTGTCGGTAATTGGATTTGTTGCAAATTAAATATCATGCAATTAAATAATCTTTGAGTTCGCGTTTTACAAAAAAATTTCGGGTAAATGGAGCGTAACTGGGAGATTGCAGGTTGATCGTGCCAAGTGGAATTTTTACCTGTTTAGGTTTATCTTGGGAGCCATACTTGCCCTCTGTTTTATCCGCTCCCTCCTAGAGTAACCAATACGAGTTTTTCATAGATTTATGTAGAATAAAAATAGTGCGTGACAATGAAGAACCACAGAAAAAAACGACTGTCGACTCAATAAATGTTTGTGGCGTCGATCTATTAGTATTTACAGAGAAATGGGAGTGCAACGTGTGACGGGACTTGGGAAGACACTAAGAAATGTTCTTAACGACCCTGCACCAGTTACTAGTAAAAGTAACGCACAGATCGGCGTACGCCAGTTGGACAAAAAAACGGCTTAGCATCCGATCGACTTCATACCCCGTTTGTTAATAATACATTTTTTTTGCATCGCATTATGAATTTCCAGGCGTTACTTTTATGTTTGTATAGCTCTGTTGGCGTTTAGTAATAAATAATTTATACTAAATATAAGGTATAATAATCGGTTCCTGTTCGACAGACCATTTTGGCTTTGGATAATGCCAAATCGTCGGTGTTTTTTTTAGTATATAATATCGAGATAAATCAAAAGTTCATAAGACGTCTAGGCGTGTATTGGTAAAGCAGTTTTTTGAAGCCGACGTTAGAGATATATTTTTTATACAAAGTATGAAGAAAGAGCTTGACTTTTACTTTTACTTTGCCGTTTACTTTGCGAACAAGTAGCAAATTCGAACTAGACAGTCCAAACGGTAAAAAACGATGGAAAAAAAATGTCGTGTGCTTGTGAATTTGTGTTTACTAACTTGCTTTGGTTTTTCTTGATTGCCGTGCTTGATGTCTTTGACCTTTCCCTCCTGAGTTTTGTAAATCGTCACCGGCTGTTTGAATATCGAAGCTGTTTGTCTTATCGGCGGGACCAGCGAAGCGTCGTTCCTTACACCGCGACTAAAAAAACGGCAAAAGGGTAACTTATAACGGTCATTTTCATTCAAAGTCGGCGTTCGAAGAACGCGCCTTCCTGATTGTCCGTATATACATACATATGCCGTATATATATACATATATATATCAACGACCCAAAACTTTGACCCTCTCAGATCGAGCTAAAAGTTCGTGATGTAGTATTTATAGTGTGAGTACCTGGGATTTATTTTCAGATTTTTATTGGCTCTTGTTTTCAATTTACCAAATAGGCACATTAATACTAAAAACTATTATATGTCCGAAACTTTTGGTCGTACAAAAAAACGTCGTGTATAAAAAAAAATTATATTTTTGATTAACTATCTTCATAAATTAAAAAAAAGTTCCAATTTCGAGAAACTTAATAAATCAGAAAATGCTCATTTTCACAAACTTGTCAGAAAATGTGACTGCATTTTGCTTAAAATTCCAAAATTCCACTGACAAATTTTTAAAAATAACAATTTTCTGTTTATTTCAGCTTCTCGTACTTGGATGATTTCGAAAGAATTTGCCAAGATTGTTCATCAAAAATAGCATCTTTTTTGTGGACGACATTATTCCGTACGACCAAAAGTTCTGAGATATAATAGTTTTAAATATTAACCCGCCTATTTGCCAACTTAAAAACGATAGCCGATAAAAATTTCAAAAAAAGTTCCAGGTACTCACACTATATAATACCGCAACCCCACGAACTTTCAGCTGAGTGTTTTGGGCCGTTCGACTTGACGGGGAATGCCCCGTATATATATATATATATATATCCAGCACAGGTGTCACAAAACAGACGCGCAAGGCGCAATATTTGTGAAACATGCTGTAAATTGCCTGCACGTACTGCAAATATTGCAATTCATGCATAAGTTTCGTGGCAACTGTGTTATCGGAGTTGTTTACATTATCTAATGGCGCCGAGGTTGATATACCTGTAGTAGCTGTAAACATCGACTTTTCCGGTCGACGTCAACTGATTTTGAGGCTTGTTTCTCGGCGTGTCGTCCCTCGTCGGCCAATTCGTCGGCAAAGCCGACGGATACTTCTTCTTCTCCACTGACATATTCATCTTGGCGAACGATAAGAACAGAGCTACATAAATAACAGAATAATTGGTAAACAAACAGCCGTCGACGTTCAACGCAGGGAACTGGCCGCCATACTGAAACTCACAACAAAGCCGCTCGTGGTTCTCGGCACTGCGCAGAGGGCGCCACTGTCCAGAGAGGGCAGCACTGACCAACGGCTCGATGAGTCGACAAACGAGTAATACAACGTTATCGGCATCTTGTTCCAGAGGGAATGTCAAGGTTCATCGCGTCGCTACGAGCTAGGCGTGGCGCTGGAATCTTCGTCTTTCCGTCTAGAGGTACAAATCGAAAGCACCTTATTTGTACGTAAGCTCGACATTTTTAGAAATTATACACGAGATGTTTAGAAAACACACGCAATTATAACTCGACGCTTACGATCTATCGTACAAAACGAAATTTGTAACGAGCATTAATAAAGTTACTGTTGATTATATTTCTGTTGAGCCTCCGAAATTTTCTATTGTCCAATCAACGCTCCGAAATGTGCGAGCATTCCCGTGCAGTGCGCATGCGCGGGCAGTTATAACGAAAAAGCGCCAAATCGAAAGCGGCTTTATGACCGATCATTTTTTTTTGTTAATTGACTAGCACGAAAAACATTTTTTGGAAACAAAAAAAGATGGTCAATTGACAGTAGTTTTTTGGTCGAATGACGCTTACAAAAAAATGCCCGTCACGGCGAATCTTGATTGGCCTCCAGAAATGCACGAGGAAATTCTTTTCGTCTTTGTTTATGTATTGATCGTCAATAATTTCAACAATAATGATCTTCAAACAACGTTCCGATTTATTATAAGAAAACACTACGAAGAATCGGAGGAGAGGGACGTTACGGTTCCAGCAAATAATACACAAATCAACAATATTTATATATATATATATATGTATATATATATAGATGATTTAATTGCCGAAAGAAACAATTTTCGCGTAGCTATAGGAACAACATGAACTGTGCATGAAAATGATGAAATCTCTTTTTGTTCTCTGGTACGAAGCGCCGTGTCTCTTGAGGCCATGTGTTTTTTTTCTGTTTTTTTTTAGTATCGACGACTGCCACAAAGACACGTTAAACCGATTTGTGGATTAAAAATTGCGAGCTCGGTGAAATACATTAAGTTTCTCCAAAGTCTGTAGGGGGACATAGTACATACAATACGTAATTGGGCTATCGAATTGCGGGTTTTTTTCTTTTTCTTTTTGCATCATGTGTTGCGTGTGAGATTTACTGTAAAAGAATATCGATTTGTACAGTTGATTCGTTAGCGATAATTAACTATTGAGTCTTCTTGAGGTATCGTTGTTTCTATTGGTCTATTATCGGAGCTGTAGTCGTCCGTACACGGTTTCCGCATTAATGAAATTTAATCTCCATGCGTTTTTTTTTCATATTCACACGATGACTTCTACGAATGGAACTTTACAATTTTTGTTTAATTTTTTTCATTTTTAATCGATAATACTTTGATAAAAAAAATGGGGGAGGGAAACGTGTTCGGACGACCGCAGCGGTGTCAATGTGCCATCCTGTAACAAAATATAAATATCGGTATGCATCTGTTTCTCACGCGTTGGCTCTGAATAATGCGCTAATACCCTATAAGAGGCCTCCGGTTTTACATCGTAGTCAAAGATTCGAGGACACACACTCCGCAATTCACAATTACATTCGTCAATCGTTCGTCGCATCCTCGTACTTCTTTGTTATTCTTTTAAAATTTATTTAGTTTTATTTTTATTATTATTATTTTTTTTTCATTCACAGACTAATTCCATCGATAGAAATAAGGGGTCGTTAATACTTCGACCACTGTCGTCGTTTATCATCATCTGTTTCGCTACGCTTAAGTTATTACAGCTGACGGTCACAAAAATATCTCGTCGAATATCTCGTTTGTCCAAGTTTTACTGTTTAAGTCCCGTAATTTTTTGCTTTACAGGAATCCGCGTACCAACCTGCGCTTTAATTTTCTGTGCCTTTCCACCTGGTCGTTTACTATTTTTTTTATCTTTCTTTTTGTTTCAATTCACTTTACTACTTTTATTTCGGACACGTTGCGGTGCTCGTCTATAGTGGATTAATCTTCCCAGTTCATGTTTCGCAATGTAACGCAAGTCTACGGTCTCGACTAAGTATGAAATTACGTACTTTTTGTTTGTTACTTTTGTTTTATTCCCCATCGAGTCGTCTATCGCGAGAAAACCCCCTTTCTCAATTCATTTCTCTTTTTTGTATTTATAATATGTATAATATTTATAGTACACGTACAATTTTTTTCAGCAGCGGGCTCGCGTCTCTTACCCTCTTCTCGTCGATGGGCCTAGACAGACTGTACAGTGGTCGACGAATCTCCAAGTATAACATCGTAAAAACAGGTGAGTTTCCTCCTTTTTTTAAATCAACTTCGTCGTTCCCTCGAAGATTCGTAGACACACTATACAGCTTTTGTTTTCTTTTTTTTTTACAATTATCTCACATTTAATTTCAAGCCGTTCTCACTACGTTTTTCTGTCTCTCGCACTCGCAGTCACACTTAATAGATAATAGAGCTCTATATTACACAAGCAACACGTTTCCTCGTTTTTTTTATTACTGCTCCCTCACGACTCGATTGAACACACTTTTCATTACGCCAGCCTGCACATCCTCAGGGAAAAAAGGTGTTTTACTGTTTTCATTTTATATATCTTAAAAAACAAAGATTCACATTTCTTTCGTTTCTCTAACGTATCCCTCGCTACTTAATAATAAACTGTGTGAGTTCTATACAATCCTTAATTCGTAGATTCATACAATATATTTTCATATATATATATATCTATAATGTAACTTCAGTCACTAAAAAAATCTTGCGATCCTCATGATTCGTTCATTTCATTTTTACGTTTTTTTCTTCTTTTTTTTTCACTCACTCGACGCACCATCGAGTTTCGACGGTGAAACTGCAAAGTCAGTGATCTGTCGATCGAGTGGGCGAGAATCTTTTAGAGTAAAAAGCTCGATAAGCTAGGTAAAAAAAGCTCGCGTCGAAGCACAAAGAGAATTAACTGATCTAACACGAAAATTCGGAGTGTTTCGTTAAGTCGTTTTTTGTCCATATATATTTTTTTCCTATCGAGGGCGTCACGCGCGTTCCTCGAACGTTTTTTTTATCACTATAGGAGGATTCGTCGGTCTCACTGTGTGTGTTTTTTTAAACTCGTTTTGCTTTCGTTTAACTGTCCAAACATCTCACTTTAACTCAGTCCAAATACCGCACCCACCCCGTCTACGGCACCGACCTGTTCGCGTCGACGATGAGAGTTCACTCCTTGATATATTAAATCCATAAATATCTTAACAAGCGTACACTTTAAGTATATATATTAACAAAACGTTCGGGAGCCTCAGTATATCACTTCGTAGACCGTCGCCTTTTTGTCGCCCGAGCCGGTCACGATGTATTTGTCGTCGGTTGAGATGTCGCAGCTGAGCACCGATGACGATTCTTTCGACTGAAAAAATAATACAGGAAATCATTGAATTAATATAGAAAAAAAATGTACTTCATCACACGGTGCAAAAATTGCAGTTTTACGCTTTGCGTGTGTAAAAATCCCATTTTCATGCCTTGTGAAATAAAATTTAATTTGACACCTGTGCAAAAAACTTTTTCTTGAACTCGTGCTGTAGACTCGCACTCGTAAAAAAAAACTTTTATCGCACTTGTATCGTAAATTACTATTTAAAAATTCATTTCTCCCATCAATCGTAAAACTCATCTCACCTGGAATATCGAAGCTCCGTACGGCGTGCGCCACGCGTTGAGCAGATTATCCTTGCCGGTAGAGACGAACCATTTACCGCAAGAGGCGAATCTCAACGACAGTACGCACGACTCGTGAAGATGAAGCTGGTACTTGTCGGGTTTGGTGGCGTGCAGTACCTCGACGTTGGAGTTTTCCATTCCAACGGCGAGCCACTCGCCGGTCGGACAGTAACCCAGCGAGAATATCTGCGACGTGAAGTCGTGCTGTTGCAATTGTCTTCCCTCCCGGAGATCCCAAGATCTGACGGTGTTGTCGAGGCCGCCGGTCCAGAGCTTCGATCCGTCGGCGGATATGTCGATGCACGACGCGCCGTCCGTGTGTCCCTGAAATTGTCTCACGAGGGTCTGGTTCTGAAGATCCCATACGGCTATGTTGCCGTCGCTGCAGCAGCTGAAGCAGACCTTCGAGTCCGGCGATATCGCGAGGGCGTAACACGCCGGTGCCGATGAAGTCAGTTCCGCCTTTATCCTCGGCGTTGGACTCGCCAGATCCCATATGCTCAGATTACTCGCTTCGCCGCCGACGATGAGCGTTCTACCGTCCGGGAGGAGCTTCACAGATCTTATGTAGTTGTCTCGCTGCAGGCAGTCCAACTGCGATACCGGCTTGCCGCTTCCACTGCCGCCCTGACTTATGTCCCACACTTTGACGCAACCCTTGCCTCCGGTGTAGACGTACTTGGTCGGATTCGAGATCGTCACCGCGCAGACCACTTCACCGTGCGTCAGGGTGTTTATCTGTCGCGCGTGACGAGGTATTCCCGGACCTATGAGAGCGTCGGGGGGAAAGGGCACCGGCTGCATTTGACCCTCGCTGGATACGTGAAAACTGTAGGCTCTGAAAAAAGACAAAAAAAAATGAACATGAGTGTTGAGCTAATTGTTTCATTGCTTATTTTGCTAACCGTTGACCGGATGATTTATTTAGTTCAGGCAAAAATTAGTTTCTCTAGTGCTTGGGACAGGAAATTATTTCTACGACCATTTCATTTATTTGAGATTTTAACTGTTACGGTTAGTTGACCAAGAAAATAATTCTTGACCCCGATGAAACTAAGTTGGTTGGGACAACAAATTGTTTCTCTCCCCGTTTCATTAATTCGAAATTCTTAAGTGTTACGTTTATGTCACGAGTTATTTCTCTTCCCGTTGCGTTAATTCGAAATTCTTAACAGTTACGTTTATTTCACGGGGAAAATAATTCTCGACCGCGACGAGACCAAGTTGGTTGGGACAACAAATTATTTCTCTGCTCGTTGCGTTAATTCGAAATTGTTAACAGTTACGTTTATTTCACAAGAAAAAATAATCCTTGACCGCGATGAAACGTGACGGTGGGTGATTGTGGGGAGGGTGGGTAAGGTTTATTACAAAGTCAAAGAAGCACTTACGGTTTACCGCCGGGAACGCCGAGTGGCCCAAGGGGCGCTCTCATGCCACCGTGAGGGTCATAGAGTTGTTGAAGTGGTGGCCTGGCTGGATATCCATTTAGTGCACCCGGTGGATAT
Source organism: Ichneumon xanthorius (assembly GCA_917499995.1). NCBI lineage: Eukaryota > Metazoa > Arthropoda > Insecta > Hymenoptera > Ichneumonidae > Ichneumon > Ichneumon xanthorius. The sequence continues at coordinate 5,184,116 of OU824211.1, read as the reverse complement.
CCAAGCATGTCGACGTGAGGACCCGCCGGCGGATGATGAGGAGGAGGATAATGAGGAGGATACGGACCGACCGCCGAGGCCGAGACCAGCGGTTTGCTCGAGCTCGAAGGCTTCAATCCACCGGAGCCCGAACTGCTGCCACCCGCCGAAGTTGGCGTTACCGGCTTCGAGATCGGTGTCGTCGGTTTCTCCCTTTCCTCCATCTTCTTCGCTGACGGTGTACTCGCGTTGCTGCTCGTGCCGCTTCTCGGCGACGGCGGTGGCACCTCCTTCTTTACTTGTCCTCCCATTGGACCCACCGAGGACGGTCCCATCTTATCCAGGCCGTTTTCCCGGGGCGACGACGTTCCGTTCGCTGCTGGACTTCCGGGACCCTCGCTCGCATCGTCCACCACTAAATCCTGATCGCTTTTCTCACCGTCGCTTTGCTGTTTGAAAAATAGATAAAAAGACACTGTTACAGTTTGGATTCAGATTTTAGATTTTAGATTTTAGATTTTAGATTTTAGATTTTAGATTTTAGATTTTAGATTTTAGATTTTAGATTTTAGATTTTAGATTTTAGATTTTAGATTTTAGATTTTAGATTTTAGATTTTAGATTTTAGATTTTAGATTTTAGATTTTAGATTTTAGATTTTAGATTTTAGATTTTAGATTTTAGATTTTAGATTTTAGATTTTAGATTTTAGATTTTAGATTTTAGATTTTAGATTTTAGATTTTAGATTTTAGATTTTAGATTTTAGATTTTAGATTTTAGATTTTAGATTTTAGATTTTAGATTTTAGATTTTAGATTTTATTGCTCTTCGGCATTTCTCGCGAGCATGCAGAATAAAATTGTTTCTTACATGGCCAATGTCTTTGTCCTGCTCTTTCTTCATCTTCTTCAAGTGCATGTGATCATGGTGCTGAGGATCCGGTGTGCTTCTGGGCCTGCTGTACTTTTCACGCTCGGCAGGTGATATCGAATTTCTCTGCAACATCGAAACGTAAACATTTCTGATAAGTTACCGGAGCTTCCAATTCGAGGATCTCAAGAATGTTAATGCGTCACTTCCGGTTGAAAACTGCAATTTCCAAACCGGAAGTGACGTTTTCTCGTATGTCGTCACTTCCACTCAAAAACTGAGATTTTTAAGCCGGAAATGACGTTTTCTCGTATGACGTTCTTTCCGCTCAAAAACTAAGTTTTTCAAGCCGGAAATGACGTTTCCTTGTATGCGTCACTTCCACTCAAAAACCGAGATTTTCAAACCGTAAACTGTTGCGAGCTCTTGCAGCTAACATTGAAACTCATCTATGGTGTTTCACAGCCTATTTACTCTGTGGCGATAACAAATTTGGCTCAAATGATACACAGTCGGGTCCTCTGTTCTAAGGAGGAATCGGTATTATTTTCCGGAAAGTGATGCGCTACCGAGGATGTCCTTTATTTATATTCCTTTCGTATTTGCAACTCGGCGTTAAAACTACGAAGAGGGAAAATAGATGGGGGACGAAGCCTCGACGATTTACAAGGGTATAAAGTGTACCCGAGAAACGAACGACGAGCCAGCCATCTTCCCGACGAGCCAAGAGACCCTTATTCCTTCCACTCTCTCTCCCTCGCTCTCCTTCTCTCAATCCTACCCATAGCCAACAGTTTCGTCCTGGCACATTCAATAAAAGGAGACTCCTCTCGAGACGATGGTTTCTCTCTTAACCCAAGGGAGATGAGGAGGGTCGAAATTACTTATGCGACTATTTCCTTTCCGTAACGCCGTTCGGGCCGTAATACCCTCTTCTCGTTGGGATGTGCGCCAACAACCCGGCCAAGACCCGCTCACCGACGGGGTTTTATTTTATCTCATCTTTTTTTTTTTTTTTTTTTGTTCCTCTATCGCGTTATACACCACCCTCGAGAATTCTCCGGCTTACCGGCGCTGATGGACACGCGAGTTATGGACTTTATTACTTTATTTATGCTCCCATTCGGAGAGCGATATTTTTGTTTCTATCGAAAAGTCAATCTTTTATCATTTTGATTTATTATTAAGAAACATTGTTTGTTCTTCTATTTTTGTTTTGTTTTGTTAATTCGGATTTTTTTTTACTGATTTCTTCGTCAAACACTGTTGGAGTCCGGAAGAAAACGTGCAAATTTGGAATACACTGTAAAAAAAAAAATTGTGAATGCAATGCACAGGACTCGAAGTTTTTGTGCAAAAACTCGTACATTAAATTTAATGTAAAATTGTGATGAAAATTGAATACACTTTTTCATTGAAATTAAAGTAAATTATTAAAATTAAAGTATTCTATAGTAAAATTCAAGTAAATTGTTAAAAAATAAAGTATTCCCGATGTTTTTAATGCATTGAACATTAGTTTTAGAAGTTTTCGTCACAGTTGTAAAAGAAATTTAGTACAGGAGTTTGGCATAAAAACTTCCAGTCCGATACATTAAATTTCATGCGATTTTTTTTTCACAGTGTATCTGTGGGAAATTTTTTTTTTACTTTATTATGCTCGAGTTATCTGTCGCGGCCGCTTTCGTAAATAAGTCATTGCCATTGGAGCGTTTCTGGACTCGGCGCCCCTTTGGAAAGAGCGGAGAAAACCCGAAGGGTTTATTCCCACGGGTGAGCCACCGAAAAATATGTACAACGGCGTTTCGATAGGCAAGAATTTCTCTCCAAATGCGACCCGCATCAACGAGGAAATAAATTTCTACGACAGGATCGCGTCTCTTCCCATACATGGCTCTTATTTCTTTTCCCCCCGGGAATCACCGTGCGAACATACGAAACTGGACGGATAGGAAAACTGTTCCTTCTCTCGCTCGACGATCCGTCGGAATTTCGGGATTTTTCTTCCGCCAATCGCAGACGCGATTTATTTTATTCTCGCACCCGCCCCTGCTCGTCGGGAGAGCGATTCCCGAGGGAGGACCGAGTCGGATCAATTCGTCCTCTCGACGATTATATTTTCTCACCCTGATGGCCCTCAATTTTTTTTTATTTTTTATTTATTTATTTATTTTTTTAAATTCGAGCAAAGTAATTTCTCTCAGTGCTTTGAAGCTCTACGCGAGATCCAAAGCGATTTTTTTTGTTCTCGAAATTATTTCCGAATAAAAATAAATCACAATATTGACTTCACGTCCCGGGTTTTTGCCTATATTCGATTTATTTTTATTTTTTATTTGATTTTTTTAAATTGGAGCAAAGTAATTTCTGTTGGGGCTTCGAACCCCGACGCGAGATCCAACGGCGTCTTTTTTTCTTCTTGAAATAATCTCCGAATAAAAATTATTTACAATATAGATATTCGAATATAGATATTTATTTATTTTAAATCGAGTAAAGCAATTCCTCTCGGCTCTCCCAAGCCCGAGGCGCGATTCAACGAGACCTTTTTTCTTCTTGAAATAATTTCTCAATAAAAACTATTTACTTTGCCGTCAATTTGAATTATTTATTAAAATTTCTTTTTGTATTCGAGCAAAGCAATTTCTGTCCGCGCTTCCAATCCCGACACGAGATCCAACGGCCCCTTTTTTTCTTCTTGAAATAATCTTCTAATAGAAATAATTTACAATATCGACTTCACGTCCCGAGACATCGCGTCAATTGGATTTATTTATTTTTATTATATTTTTTTATTCGAGCAAAGTAATTTCTCTCGGCGCTTCGAAGCCCAGCGCGGATAAACAGTGAGCTTTTTCATCTTGATATAATTTCTCAATAAAAATTATTTACAATATCGATTTCACGTCCCGAGACTTTGCGTCGATTCGATTTATTTATTTACGGAACACCGGGCGACAGTAAAATTCAGACGGGGGAGGCGAGGAAACAGTCGATATAAGCAGCTTCGCGCCATCGTAAACCACCCTTCCACGTAGCGTTGCGAGCGGAACTCGCTCTCTCTCACTATCAACCCTCCCAAGTAAATCTCCTCTTCTCAATTACCTTGGCAGCCGCGTCGCTCATCCCTACGGGCTTCGCCTCTCGCGCGCAACCTCCAGCTCGCCCCATTACCGCTCGGTGCCCTCCCTCGCAGCTTCGCGACGCTCTATCGACACCCTTTTGCCTACCCCGAGTTAAGAGTCGAAATAAATAAAAATAAAAAAAATGCCCGGAAGAAGCGTTTTTTCCTCACACCTCGGTCCCGGCTTTAAAACCCGCCGAGATCGCTCGAACACCGCGGATTCTGCGAAATACAGATCGCAGAATCCCCCCTTCTCCCCCCTTCGCAATTTATTCGATAAACTATTTATCCGATTTTACATATCGATTTATCGACCCCGAGACTGAATCTGCGATATGTTATTATTTTTATACACAATATTCTTGTCGAATGTCGTGTATAAAAGAATATAGTAAAGTTCATACGATCATTTAAAAAAAATAAGAAAATAAATCAGAACACTTTTGGTTTAGTGAGGTGAGATGTTAAAAATATGTTGGATTTCGCTTAGTTCACGAAATATATAATATATAAAATATATAAAAATAAAAAGAAGTAAGTAAGGTTCGAAGTAAGATCGGAGGATTTTGTCACGAAAGGAGACTTTTTTTTCTCGATTCCAATAATGGCATTTATGCCCCCTACATACATCTTGAAAAGCAGCGCAGCACAGTCGAATGGACGGTAAATTTGCAGGACGACAAATACACTACCTAATAAATAATATAATATATAAATAAATGAAGTCTACACAATTATAATTTTTTTGTTTCAAAAGTAAATAAAAAAGACTCTTTAATTTTCACTCAATTCAACGAACAAAAAAAAAAATCAAAGTAATTTCACGGACGATTTAGTCACGAAAGAAGATTTCTTTTTCTCAATTCCAATAACGGCATTTATGCCCCTTACATATATCTTGAAAAGCCGCGCAGCACAGTCCAGTCCACAGTAGAAACAACAAAGTCCCGGAAAGAGGGGGGGGGGGGGGGGGCAAAAACCCACGAGAGATGCTCGAAGCGACGTTGTGAGAAGTTTCACAAGCAGAAGCACGCGTTTCCAGGGATGTCGACTGGTGGTCGACGTGTTGTTAAAGAAAAAAAAAAAAAAAAAAAAAACATGGAACGAAGACGGAAAGCCGAGAGGCGACCGAATCCGGAGTACATACCGGTACGAGCTCTCCTACACGATATCCACTACATAGGTACTTTTCTCTTCTCTCCCCCGATCCGGCGCATCGCGAATAGCTATCGTACGTTTCTCGTTTTTCCGTCTATCCCGAAGGAGTGTATCCCCGCGTGAGCGGGTTTCCTCCGTCCGCTCGTTCGAAAAACCAGGATGAAAGATAAAAAGCCCTCGGCAACCGTCAGCCAGCGTCGATCCACCGGCCATAAAAGTACAACCGCAAACCGAGAAAATACACATGTATCCTCGCTGAAATATCCTTCGACATTTTACGGCGAGTCTCCGGGGAATACGTGACACCCGCTTTTCCTCCCATTCGCTCATATCTGCTCGTTAAAAAGACATCATACCGACATCAAAATAAATAAATAAATAAGCGTCTTCGGCAGAAAAAAAATTACGAGGCCATCGACAAGAATCTTCGAGTCGTCCCAAAAGCCACAACAAGGTTTTACTATACAAGTTGCCAATTGTGCTTTTGACGCGCCGGTGCTATGCGCGATATTAAGGGGAATTGAAATATCGCGGTCGGTAATGAAAACCGTAATGAAATTTTCTCAAGGGTGCTAATTTTTTTTTGAGAAAAAAGCAAATTCGATCCGGATGCAGACGGTAATTTCGCATACGTCTCAAATTCATATTTTTCTCAAAAAAATTAGCACCATTGAATAAAGTTAATTTGAAAATTGCAACCATATCTCTCACACGCATGGCCCCGTCACGTGCCTTTCACTTCACCTTAAGAAGGTGAGAGGGGCGTAGAGTAACTAGAGAGGCCGAGACTTTTGTGGTTCCCTTCTACCCGGTGAATTACGTGTATAATAGTTGGCTGCCAAGAATGGCGAGAATAGGGAATGAAAACGCAATTCTTGAAAAAATTTTCGACACATAAACCTCTCAATTTAGGAAATCGCAGACCGTGATTCTCCAGATAGTAGGATAGTAAAATTACCAGCCGGCTTCTCTATTCTCCGTCCTTATCAATAAACCCAGAAAAATAATTTATTTGACGGCCATCGTTAATTTGGTTTAAGTAAAATATTCATTTGATTTAAATAAATACTTATTTAAATTAAGTAAATTAGTGTTACATTACCAGCGTTGTAATTCGGTCGATTAGGACTCTAATTAAGATGCACGTGTTTTTCCTGTAAGTCCTAGAGCCTTAGGTTCAATAAATAATAATAATAATAACGTGATAATGAATGAATATTGTATCTCAGTAAACAGTTTTAAGAAGTGTATACCTTTTTAAGTTTAGTTAGGGTAAAAGTGGGGAATATGTCCCGGTCCATATATCATTGATTTACGTGTTAATCGTGGTGGGCCATATTCACCACTCTTACCCTACACAGTTTCCAATGTTTTCTTTTGGACAGCGGATAATTTGTCCTGTAAATGGCTTCTGCCCGTGAATAAAGAATAAATAAATAAATAAATAAAGGTCAACATTAGCTCGACCTTAAAAAAAACATCTTCCAGTGCCGCAGCGAAAACGCTTAAAAAAAAATATCTAGGTTATCTGCAGGTACCCTCGAGAGCGTCGAGCGAGTAGAATCGCGTCGCCACGTACGCGAGACTTCCGAAAGCCTCGAGTGTAGAGTACAAGGGTGGAAACTCGCCCGAAGGTGAAAGGGAGCGAAAGTGTGAAAAAAGGCGCGAGGGTGTGAAAAAAAAGACTCGCGTCGCGATCTTTCCTCTCCGTGTCCGTCGAGCGTCGCTTCCGCACTCGCGCAGCCCCAACGAGTGTCTCACCTCGGGATCTCCGGCGGCCGACGGTAATATCGCGACATGCATGTACCGCACAGTAGTAACAGCCGGCTCTTTGTCAGAGGCATGTACACAGTTAACCACAATGGATGCTTTGTGCACATCGGAGCAGTTTGCAGACGCAACATCTACATCTCCGACACACGGAAACGGCGAAACTCCTGGCGGGGGTTGGGCCGAGGCCCGTCGAGAATTGCATCGCCCCCGCTGTTTGTGTTGCAGTAAACTCCGCTGTGTACACGAACGCAATCCCCCGGTTATATCAGTCTACTTACATCGACTCCATTCCGTCCCGTGCACGTGCGACTCGGTGCCCGACCCCGTGCACTCCATTCTTACGCCTACTCGCCTTCACGGAGAACAGACGGGCCTCGCCGCTGCGATCAATAAGCCGCGGAGGTGTACACCGAAAGAGAGGCGGAGAGATTCCCGTCCCCGAGACCTAAGAAGGATGTAGTACCGGGGTAGATACACATAGGAGTGAGGCGCAGACGTTATAGTGCGAGGTTCTCGGGTCCGCGGGTAAGCAACTTGCCAAGCGAGCGGAAGATAGTGGCGCGTGATGTTGTGGGGTGACGGTTGTGTATCGGTAGTGGTGCGGAGCGCGAGGCTTCGCCGGTGGCGGAGTCGAGGGCCACGAGGGTTGAGAAGGTTTCCCTCACAAGGCGTCGGGAGGAGATGCAACTGGGGGGGGGGGGGGGGTGGTGGAGGGAGGCTGAGACTTACTCTCGAGGCAGAGAGGCTGCTGTCTAGGATGGGGTGAGACTGCTCTCCTGCGGACCGTGGAGCTGTAGGAGGATGTATGCTGCGGGAGGACGGAAGACTATGGTGGAGATTGGCGTGGTATATAGGTGAAAGGAGGAGGAGGAGGTGGAGGGGGTGGGAAGGTTGTATAAGGGCAAAGACGAGACGGGGAGATGGAGAGTCTCGGGGGTTCGGTGAAGAGAGCCAACGGTATTGGGGTTGCTGCATTCGGAGCCATGCCGCGAGGCCACGAGGGTGGTAAGTGAGTGAGCGACTCCTTCGCTATGGCGCCTGCTTACCCTTCAAGGCCCGTTCCACTCGCTCTCCTCCTCCTCCTCCTCCTCCTCCTTCTTCCTGTCTCAGACTATGCCGTCCTGCCACTATCCGTCGGGCCTCTTCCTACTTTACCTACTCACCCTTCGCCTTTCCACTCCCTCCGGCTTGTACTCTCCTTCTTAAGGAGAGCGAGACGTTTCTATAGATATACCGCAGGGTGGCTCTCGAGGCGTGTGCACATATACATGTATTTCCGGACGGAGACCACCGAGCGTCACCCTTCGCCTTGCAGAAGCAGAAGCGGCACTCTCCACCACTCCCCACGGTAGTGCCATCTTCCTTCCCTAACTCCATCTCCATTCAACCACCCGTCCCAAACTCCTTCGCTCAACTTTCTCGCTCGCTCCGATGGTGTTCCATAAACATCTCCCTTCCACTCCCGGACGACGTGCTTTACCAGCTTTATCGGGCTCTCCCGCTCTCCCGCGCTCTCCTCCGGTTCCGAGCTGCGACGAAGAGCGCAGACCGTCAGCCTGTTTTCCTATTCCTCACTCCAACCTCCCTCCGCATCAGCCAGCAGGCAAGTCCCCAACCACCCTCCTCCTCCTCCTCCTCGTGGAGGAGATGGAGTAGAAGGGCGAGAAGGAGGAGGAGGAGGTTACGAGTCGAGTCGCGTCTCCCAAGACCCCGCAAACCCCAGCTGGTACAAGATTGCACCCAGTGATTCTCAAACCATCACGTCACTCTTCGTGTTTACTACAGCATAGTTAACTCCCGCTATTCTATATCCAGTCAGACTTTAGTTTCGCCGGCGGATTTTCCGATATACGTGTCTATAGCCCCGGCAGCCGGGGTTTTGATATTCTGACGTCTCGAATAAGCTTTACAAAAACGTCGTGTCGCGTGTGCGAGCTCGAGGAGCAACATTGCATTCGCGACGTCATGCTCTCCCGCATGCTGCAAACGTTCTCACGCTGCAATCTAGCTTCATTCACGATTCTGAACTTTTTTTTTTTCCTACACGGCTGTTTCTTCTGTCTTCATTTTCCCGCTGGACTACCGTGTGCGCGCCCCACCGGGGGTGGTGGAAAATTACACACTGCGCCTCTCCACTCTCCCTCCGTCCTCACCTCCACCCTCCTCCATGCCGGGCGTCGTTTTAATATTCCGTAGGGGAATGACTCTGGTCTCTCGAGACCGTGCGACAACCGCCCTTTGCTCGTTGCCCGGACACTCCTTTATGCATGGCGAAATCCGGAATTTTTTCCCTTTGATTTCGAGGTGTTGTCATCGGGTGAGTGTCCCTGGTTCGGGAACGAGCTGGAAGGGCTCTTTTTTTTTCGTCATGCCGAGTTTGGCGAGAGGGTGCATCGACGCGCTACAACAGAAACGAGACGCGCGACCGTGTCAAAGGGAGCGACTCGGCAGTCGCCGTGTTACCGACAAACGAGACCTCTTCTTTTAGGACGAGTGGAGAAGCACTAGCAAGCAACAGCTTTTCGTTTCGTTCGCGAGCAGGGTGGGGGAGGGGGAGGGAGGTGAGGAGGGAGAATCCACCGCGAAAAACGTCGACGCTGTTGGGAGTGCCGGGGAGTGGGAGGGAGTGGAGCGCGGAAATGGAAGAAAAAATGGCGGAGGTGAGAGGAGGGGGGAGGGGGGGGCGGAAATTCGCGGCGCCTTCCGAATTATTTAACGAGTCGACGTAAATACGAACAACCCTCCTCCTCGTCACACTCCTCCTTTTTTTCGCCCCCCACCCAATCCGTCTTTCTCTCAACCCCCGACGAAGGTTCCTCGCGCATCTCTCGCGGACTCGCCCTCTTCCATCCACGCTCGTTCTCGCGCTTTTTTTTTTTTTTTTTTTTTTTTTTTGTAACTCAGCCTCCGGAGCTCGCGCGACACTCCAACCCCACGGGTTTTCATTCTCATCCCTGCGCCGCGTTCATTTTCCGTCTCCCTTCTCCTTCCTCCTTTTTTTTCACCCGCCGAACTCCGCGCTCTATCCTTCTCCACCGCTCTCTCTCCTCTATCCAGTTCCTGCGGTAGAATTTGCATTTTTAAATTAACTCGCCTCTGTTTGCAGCTATCTCGGCCAGAGGCGACGGGGGTTTTACAATTTTATGCAACACCGCCCGCTACCGGGGGAGAGTTAGCCGGCTCTCCTCCCCGTTCCCTCTCGCACTCCCCCCCCCCTCCCCCCTCTGGCCACATCGTGTTCCCTCGCTAAAATTCAACCCTCTCTGTGTACAGGACCACCTTTCATCCCTCGCCGGGTTTAACTCACTCACACTCCGGTCCCTCTTTTCCTCTCGCTCTCGGGTTATCGACATTATTGTTATTATTATTGTTACTATTATTATTATTGCCCGACGTCGAACACGAGCACGCGTTGCGGGGGGTTTAGCGAAACATCGCGTCGATACTTGGATGCTGTGTGTTCCCGATGCCGCTTGCATCTGCTGGTTCTGTGGCATTGCTACTATAGCGATTTCGATAGTATGTATATATATATATATATATATATATAGTTTTGTAACCCCCTGTGATGCGAGTGGATGCTCCGCGCGTCACGATTCAACCCTCCCCGCCGCAATTTCGTACGTGAGCTCGTCCCACGTGAATTGTCGTATAACTATCTGTACTATGTATTATTATACGTGCCGACTACATAAACAGTGTTACATGTCGCGTATCCTATAGATACATCGAAAGGCCCGAACGTGATGAAAATAAACAAGTTTGTAAAAGATGTGGAAGATGCCGGAAGATATTTTTGCGCGGTGAACAAAAAGAAAAAGACGAACTGTTCAACGGGGTTTCGGCGGCTACAGTTTCTAGGGTCGTCGATGTTGCACTAGAGCTCTCTTTTTACCGGTGAAAAATACAGAAGACCGATGAATAATAAAGATAGGTAAAGATAGGTAAAGATAGATAAAGATAGATAAAGATAGGTAAAGATAGGTAAAGATAGATAAAGATTAGGGTGTTTCAAAAAAAGGCATTGTTTTTTAAATTTTTCTCCCACCTGTTTAAAGTACAGATTTCGATCTCAAATTGAACCTCACAAAAGGCGGTACCAAGCAAAAAATCCTAAGAGGTGCCGCATTCGACGGTTAACCCAAAAAATGCGGCACCTCTCAAACTTAATTGTCAGCGACCGTCTTTCGCTGGATTTTTTTATCAATTAATATATATAGTTCTATAGGGTGGGAGCTTAACGTTTTGCCATTTTTTGTATTAAACACAAAAGACTACAAATAAAAAAATTATTAAAAATATGTATTTTGGGTTCACTACAAAAAATTACAAAAAGTTAATCTCCCACCCCGTAGAATTATATATTTCGATCTAAAAAAACATTTCGCGAAAGGCGGTCGTTGACAATTAAGTTTAAAAGGTGCCGCATTTTTGGGTACAAACGTCGAATGCGGCACCTCTTAGAATTTTTTGCTAGAGACCACCTTTCGCGAGGTTCAATTTGAGATCGAAATCTAGACTTTAAAAAAGTGGGAGCAAAATAATTAAAAAAATGTCCTTTTTGTGAAACACCCTAATAAAGATAGATAAAGATAGGTAAAGATAGGTAAAGATAGGTAAAGATAGATAAAGATAGATAAAGATAGATAAAGATAGATAAAGATAGATAAAGATAGATAAAGATAGATAAAGATAGATAAAGATAGATAAAGATATATAAAGGTATATAACGATAGATAAAGATAGATAAAGATAGATAAAGATAGATGAAGATAGATGAAGATAGATAAAGATAGATAAAGATAGATAAAGATAGATAAAGATAGATAAAGATAGATAAAGATAGATAAAGATAGATAAAGATAGATAAAGATAGATAAAGATAGATAAAGATAGATCAAAATAGATAAAGATAGATAAAGATAGATAAAGATAGATAAAGATAGATAAAGATAGATAAAGATAGATAAAGATAGATAAAGATAGATAAAGATAGATAAAGATAGATAAAGATAGATAAAGATAGATAAAGACAGACAAAGATAGATAAAGATAGATAAAGATAGATAAAGATAAGTAAAAATGGGTAAAAATAGGTAAAAATAGGTCTGCCCGGTTGATGTTTTTTCGTAAAAAGGAAACGAAGCTCTGCGCCGCCGAAGGATGAGAGGCTGCGCGTCAAAGGAGATTGAGGAAAAAGAGTAGAAAAGCAACAACTCGAGATAGAGATAGACAGACAGAGAGAGAGAAAGAGAGTAAGGCACTGTGAGACACGGTAATTGAAAAGCCCACGGAGAGATCTCGATCCTGCTTTCGTCGTTGCCGCCGTTGTTGCCCGAAGCCCGAACGGGATACAGGAGCAGCGGCAGACTCTCGTCCTACCTATCCCCAGCACCCTTTTATCTCGATTTATCTATCCCCCGGTCTCTCCGCACAATTCGTTTTTCTCTCCGCAGTCTCCGCGGTCCTTTTCGCAACTACCCGGGGGCGAAAAAACTGCGGCAACAATACCCACGAGGTGCATTCTCGTCGCGGTTTTGCACCGTCGCTCTCGCTCCGCCCTTCCTCCGCCGGCAGTTTAACGAATGACTTCGTAAAGCCAACGCCGCGCGCCTCCCCCTGGCTCCTCTCGTCGCCCTGCTTTGAGGTCATTACACAACCGGAGGGGGGAAAAAAAGTGGCGTTAACACGGTCCGCTGCCCACGGGGCTCCGCCGTACACGAGCGAATAAAGAGAAAGATAGAAATAACGAGGAGTCGTCGGAGAAAAAACGAAAGAGAGCGACTCGGCAACAACGAGCGTCGACAATCGAGTCACTGATTTATGACCGCTGTACCGGAAAGCCAAGAGAGACCCCCGGCCATTGAGGCCTGGACCAAAGTAGTTGCGAACGTCACCGGCGCGAGAAAGACGAAGTGAGGAGAGTCGCTTCGAGTTTCCTGCGCGAATTTTATTTTTTTTCTCCTACCCTCTGAAAACGGGCATAAAGAGCCCAGCGGAAGCGCGAAAAGAAAGGAAAAACAACGTAAAACGCAAGCGGTGAAATAACGACCAATTACATTTCCGCTGTTCGAGCTCCGAACATTTATTTTATTTTTTCCAAGCAAACCACCCGCCATTGTCGTTGTCAAAAGGTTTTTTGGTTGAAGCTCCCGAGGAAGATTTTACCCGAAGGATGCTCGGGTGGGATTCTGACGTAACTGGAGAAACGTCGTACCGGAAATATGCCACTTCCGGTTTGACAATCTCATTTTCTCGACCGGAAGTGACGTCATACCGGAAATACGTTACCTCCGGTTTTTAAATCTTTATTTGTTGCCGGAAGTGGCTTTGTACCGGAAATATGCCACTTCCGGTTTGACAATCTCATTTTCTCGACCGGAAGTGACGGCACACCGGAAATACGTTACCTCCGGTTTTTAAATCTTTATTTGCTGCCGGAAGTGGCTTTGTACCGGAAATAAGTCACCTCCTGTTTGAAAATCTCATTTTCTCGACCGGAAGTGACGTCATACCGGAAATACGTTACCGCTGCTTTTTAAATCTTTATTTGTTGCTGGAAGTGGCTTTATACCGGAAATAAATCACTTCCTGTTTGAAAATCTCATTTTCCTGGCCGGAAGTGGCTTTGTACCGGAAATATGCCACTTCCGGTTTGACAATCTCATTTTCTCAACCGGAAGTGACGGCACACCGGAAATACGTTATCTCCGGTTTTTAAATCTTTATTTGTTACCGGAAGTGGCTTCATACCGGAAATAAGTTACTTCCTGTTTGAAATCTTGATTTTTTAAATCAGAACTGAAGTCACACCGGAAATAAGTAGCTTCCTGTTTGAAATCTTGATTTTTTAAATCAGAACTGAAGTCACACCGGAAATACGTCACTTCTGGTTTGAAATCTTGATTTTTTTTTTACCGGAGGTAATTTTTTTTGTATCGGAAGTGACGGCGTACTCGGACGATAACGAGAGAAAATGACGACGGGGGTGAGGTTTAAAGAAAGATGTCAAGTGACAGAGGGTAAAATGACGCTAACGAGATCCGATATCTTCCCGCCGGGCGTATCGGAACGATCGCCAGATACTTTGTCGGAAGGGGGGGCCGAAAATATCTCGGTTAAATCTCGGTATCGCGGGAGACGAGGGATTCTCCTATCCGGCCGCTCGTTCGCGGCCCAATTACAACATCCTCGGTGATGTCGGTGAGCGGAGAAGCGCAAGCGAGCCCGAGCTGCCGGACGAGGCGAAAGGGGGAATCCCCGAGAGCCGGGGAGAGACCGCGTCCGAGGAGGGGTTTATATCCGACAAAAAAGCAATTTATTCTCGGCTCTCCTGGTGTGCGTTTCGCTGGCAAAACGAGAGACGAGGGAAAATACGCGCGCCACAGACACGCCGGGAACTCGAAAGCTTGTTCGCCCTCGTTGTGGTCGAGGAGGAGGTCGGAAGGGGATAAGGGTGTTTTATAAGTACGACGAGGAAAGTGAGTAGCCGAGTAGTGAAAGACGAGGGGGGGAGGAAAGAAAGAGACGCGATTATTATGAAATACGGAGGCGTAATTACCGGGCGGTCGGGAACGTCGGGCATTTACGAGGGACTCATTAAATTACGAACTAATTACCGCGCTGCGCGCTCGCGCGCTCTCGCAACGTTCTCGCGAACTGGGCAAATTATTAAAAAGTTTAGTCGGCCGTAAAGCGGCGGCTCGTAAAAGTACGCGATTACCCGGTACCCCTGGCTCGCGCGAGCAAGAGACTCCGACTGTATATATATGTATATATGTAGAATGTCGAGAAACAGAAGGGCATAGGATACGCGATTTAACACGTGAAAAGACGTAGGAGGCGCCCTTTTGTTTCCCAGCACGCTATGTATTATACATATGTTAGAAAACCTTGGGTTTATTTCTTTGTTTCACCCCCTCCCGCTCCCTTTTTAGTGAAACTGCGACCCCCCCCCTTTCGGTGAATTTGAAGAATAGCTTGAATATTATTGATTTTCATATTGGTTGAGCTTTTTCTTGATTCTGCTTCGTATTAATTTTTTAAACGAAAGAATTTACCGTAACTTAACGTAGGTTCCAGTACTCAATATTCTTATATATATTTTAGAAAATCATGGGTTTGTTTTGTTTATTTGTTGTTCCACTCAGTTTTGGTGAACCTTGCACCCTTTTAGGTGAATTTGAAGAATAGCTTGAATATTATAAATTTCCATGTTGGTTCTGCTTCTTCTTGTTTCTATTTCTTATTCATTTTTCTAATCTTCTTTCCGATGAAAGAATTATGAAATTTACCGTAATTTAACGTAGGATTATATAGATTATATATATTTTAGAAAACTATGGGTTTGATTTTTGTTTGGCCCGGAAACTGAGCCCCTTTCGGTGAATTTAAAGAGTACCTTCAATATAAATTTCCACATCGATTCTCCTTCTTCTTAATTTTTTTTTCTAAGCTTCTACTGTCGGAAAGAATTTACCGTAATTTGTTTGGCTCTACTCACAAAGAATAATATGTCCGGCGATGTCGTACAAATTTTTTAGCGTTTCATCGCGCCTTTAAAACGACCCATTACTCCAGCGCCGCAGTCGGGGGGGGGGGGGGGGGGGGGGGTTCAGACGCAATAACTTTGACTCCTTTCTCTCAGACGGAGGGGGCGCGAAGCGAGCATTGAAGAGGCGAGAGGGAATTTCTTGCAGCTATTTTTTTTAAATTACTTTTACTGCGAGAGGAAACCCAACGAAAGAATAAAAAAAAGAAAAGCCTTCGGTCTGGGGGGGGGGGGGGGGGATTTGAAAAAGGAGAGTACGGCGTGAAATATCCATAACGATTTCCTGGCACCGAAGTTTTCCGGCGGGGGGGCGGGGAGAGAAGGTCGCGGCCCGGTAGCGGAGAGGCGAGGAAAAGCCGAGTGTCATTAGCGCGGGCGCGCCGGGGATGTTTTTAATTAATTAATCGGGGCCGCGAGGGTTGAGAGGGAGCTCGCTCTCTCGGATGTTCCCCCTCGACGGTGCGCGCCAGCGGCGACGGAAGAGATACTTCGTCGCCGAAGCTCTCACTCATAAATTCAAGCTGAAAGAGAGGAAGCGAAGGGGGTTGGAGCGAGACGAGGGTCGCAGGGTCGGGGGTGGAAGTTGGCGCGATTCTCATCTTGCGGCTGCGATAAGCGAGACTGTATAGAAGGGGCCCGCGCGTGGAGGGTTGAGAAACGAGAGGAAGCGAGCGGCGGAGGGTGGAATGGGGCTAAAAATAAAAGAGCTCGGTTAGGGGGGGGGGGGCGAGCGAGAAGAAATAAAATAAAATCCAAGCCGAGAGAGGAGGAAGAGGGTTAAGGAAAGAGGGAGCAGGAATAAACTATTTAAAAATATTAACTACCACCCGCAGAACGAGAGCAGCAGCGGGTATTAAAAGGGGGGCTGAAGACCGAGGCGCCCGCGTTTTCCGTCTCCGGCTATCTCCTGAAACCAGAGCGGTATGAAACGGGATGGAACGGTGGAGGCAAAAAGGAGAAAAAAAAGCGATTAAAAGAAAAGGACCCGGAGCGTCATCGGGAGTTCCGAGCGGCAGAAAAATTGGATTGAGACCTCCACGTTGGGGGGGGGGGGGGGGGGCTCAAGCTTCTCTCCCTTGTCGCAGTTTCTTCCGTTCAATCTGCATAATATATCACTCCAGACTGTCTGACTTTCCCTACGCCGATGCTTTATTTTTCTTTTCTCTCTCTGAATTTCAGTTTGAACGGGTGGTAGTCGATTTGCAATCGGAGACTCTGAAACGGTCCGTACTCGTGATAATGGAGAATGTATGCAGAATTCACGAGTTCGAACGGATATGGTGAGAGCGATGCGATCGTCATTTAGCACAGTGTATAATGAGATAAAGCAGCTTAACATGCTAAACTATGAAGGATATTTAATATTAAATGCCCCACTTGATCAAATCAGGGTTATGGCTCAGTGTAGACTTGCTGGCAGGAGGATATATATGTTCAAGATAAAGAATTTTGTATATAAGTTCGATTGCCAATGCTGCAATGTAGAAGAAAATACCTGGAAAAACTGAATTTTCGGTGAACCTTGAATTTTTCCAGAAATCCATAAAAGATTATGTAAAAAAGATATTTTGTTATGTAGTTTCATTTTGTAAAGATCGTGCATTTGCCCTATCGGAACCGAATAACAGTGAATGAGTAAAGAAATCGAGAATGTGCGCGAACTTAACAGTTACAAAGCAAATGTAGTACGTAAAGCTATCAAAGATGTTGAAGAATGGTAATACGTCGTAATGATTATAGTATAGGATGTTCATATTATTTAATCATAATTCCAAGTATATATTTAATCATAATTCCCTATATATTATTAGGGTTGCTAACTCAACAATTTGTGATTGGTTTTATCCTGGCAAAAAAAAAAAAAATACTACTACACCGATAAAAAAGGTAGTTGAATCATCTAAGGACTCGGGTAGGGACCTTCAAAATAAATATTTAGTTGGTCGAGCAAAATATTTGAATGACTCAAAAATATTTCAGTGAAATCACCCAACAAATTGTTAAACTAACAAATTTTTTAGCTGTACCAACAAAATATTTAGTTGAAGGTCCCTGCCCGACCCTAGCTAATTCAACCAATATCAGTGTCTTTTTATCAGTGTATTTTCTCACCCCCCCCCCCCCTGCGCCTTCGAGACCGCAACCCTCTTCCTCGGTCCTCGGCTTCCTCCGATCCGACGCCGCCATCTTGTAAATTAATTACCGCCTCCCTAACGAGATCGGAGTTGTCGGTAAGGCAGTAGCGAGTCGTGCGCGGCGACGAAGTGCCCTTCTGGTCTCACCACCGAAGAGGGGGGCGAAATCTTCCCGGAAGCCGCCATTGCCCTTCCCGATGCGCCCCGTCCGAGCGATGCGCGGCCACGGAGGGGGGGGGGGGGGCGGAGAGGGTTGCAGTTCTTTCAACCCTTTCAACGAGACGCGTCACCAGACACCCGCGCCCACGATCCGCCATGCGCTTACATAATGCAGCCACTCTAATTAAAATAAATTACCGAGCGTCGCCGGCCATTTTTATCAGCGTCGACGCGCCACAGGCCTTCGTTACATCAGTGCAAAGGCTTCCCCACTCCACACCCACGCAGACACACACACTCTATCCGTATGCGTATTTTTTTTTTCGGCGGTTCGTCTCTCTGCGCTCACCTCGGCGCTCTTTTTACCTTATTCCCCCCCGCTCTTTCACCGGCGGTCGCTCTCGCTATTTTATTTTCCTACCCCTGTGGCTTCGCTCACTACGCCATGGACTCGATTTTTTTTTCTTTTTTTAATTTCAAACCCTCTGTGGCTCTGGCACGCATACAACTATCGAGGCGCAGAGCGGAGCTTCCTCTCTCGTCTCCCCCCCCCCCCGCCCACCCCCCACCCCGCTCGACAGAGCGAGCGGACCCCGGTTTTTTTTCGCCCGTTTATTTGCACTTTATTCGAGATTTAATTTACCGACCGGCGAGGCGGCGAGCGGGAAGAGGGTTGACGAGTGAGCGAGCGAGGATTGCGGACGAACGGCTCGGCTCTCCTCTCGCTCGCGACTCGGCCGGCTCGACTATCGCCGATGGGATTGAAAGAGATAATGAAAAAAAGAGCGAGGGAGAAACGCGCGCCGGGCGAGAGGACGGATGGGAAAAAAAGGGGAGTCTCCCGATGGACCGCGCCGATGCCGGGAAGGGATGCTGCACTCCGCTCCTCGCCACTGCGTGTCCACGGTGCAATGGACGGCCGGAGAACGGCGCAAAAAATTCGATTCGACGATGGGAGAACGAAACAAAAATCCGAAGAGGGAAAAAGGAACACAAAAAAAAAGGAGGAAGGTAAAAAAACTACAGAGTTCGAAGCTCTTCGGTTATTCGATTATCGCAAAATCGATAGTCATCCCGACGCTCGCGATTCTTTTTTTTGCCCCCCTTCCTGCCCCCTCCTGCCCCCCCGAAAATTCCGATGGATGGGCGATGAAAATGGAATTAACGAGAAAATCGTAAAATTAGTAAGCTGATGACGCTCCGGGCGTACGGGTGGAAAGTGGAGATTAAACGATGAAGAGACGAGTTTGCGGGGTGGGGGGAGGGGGTTGAAGCACGGGAAAACCTATTAGCCCTCATCTCCGTCGGTGTAATCGACGCCGGGTCGAGGTCGCGAGTAACCGAGCGAGCGAAACACCCGAGCGCGCCCGCGCGTTTATCAATCCGTAATAATTGCGCGCATTAAACGCGGGCGCTAATTACTAGTAGCAGCGAGTTGGCGGGGTGCGCGTGACCGGGGAGTGGAACGGCGAGCAGCGGCGCGCACGTGCATACACGGGGGCTTGTAGCGATGTTGCGCGGCCGGGAGGAGCCGGGGGGCAGACCGTGAGCCGCTCGGAAATTGCACGATTTACGCCCGGCGCGGCGAGCTCGTCCGGCTACCAGGCCGGAAGTCAGAACTCTCTCCCTCCTCGTTCTTAACGTTCGTGGTTACGAGGAGAATATTAGTCGGTGATATTGCCGCTAACGCCACTCCGCTTCCACTGCTACCGGTGCTAAGAGAGATAGGTGCGCTCGAGGACGGCGCGGCGCGACGGCGGTTGTTAATGGGGCTGTACGGATTGGCCTAGACGGCTAAAATATCTTATCCGGCTAATGGATTTTATGGTTTGGCCGGCTAGGCTGTATTAGCCGGCTAAACTATTTTAGCCCGCTAATTCGCTTTAGCCGGTCAAGTGCATAAAATCGTCCATAATTTCGGGCATAAAATCGAGCCCCTTAATGTCGCATTGTACTTTAGTCCAAAAAGGCCAGCGGATTCGTGTTCAGCGCGCAAAAATGCGTCGGAATACGCGACAGTTAATTTTTTCTTAATTTAAAAAAAATTTCGTAAAAAAATGCCAAGGTTACAAAAATTGGACGCCAGTAGACAAGTCCGTTAAGCAGTCGGACAGGACATCGAGCACGGTAACTGTTCACTCATAACGCCTTCGCAGAATTCTAAATTGTTCATGGTTTTCGCATACATAGAAAAAAGATAATCGTAAGCACAGTTACGATTAATTTAATTACTGACACCGATATTCCTTATCATTATTTTGATTAATTATCAACGATCATGGCAATCCTTCTTTTTAGATTCAATTATTTTTATACTGTATATTGCATGTTGCAAGATCAACATCGATCTTGGTCCTAAATAGGATCTTTTAACCTTATCGCGCCTCAGCACTAAATCCTCCGTTATTAACCTAGCTCGGTGTCTTTTCTACCGAATCAAAAATTGTACAGCTCTACAACGGAGGAACAAAAATTATTCCAAACACGTCTCTAATTATTATAATTGTACATCACAGTCCGGAATTAATTTCAATTCAAACACTCCCAAGAAATTACAGTTATAAAAAATAAAATGAAAAAAAAAACAATAATCTACCGCAATTATCTTTAATTGTATATTATAGCAGTGTGGCGTGTCTCTCGGTCGTAAGGAGCTCATTCGCACCGTGTCGAGCCGGACACTCAGGGACGCAAAAAAAATTTACACAATGCGAGCCACGCGATCGCGGAATCGTATTTGTGTTCGCGACTATCGCCTCTCTCATTTTGCCCCGTTCAATCGGTCGCTCTCCGTCCGTCCCTCTGTTCCTCGCTCCGCGCAAAGTGGGTCGGGTAAGCGCGTTAACGTTCCAGAAAGTGCTTTTAATAAACGGACGTCAGCCCCGACCAGCCCCGAAAGCCCCCAACCCCGTACCGGTTCGTTGGTCGGTTCGCTCGGCTTGCTGCTCTCCGGCTCTCACTCGCGGTCTCTCACTTTGTACCCAGTGCTTTTGACGCTTCGGCTTTTTACGCTCCCCCGTTTCACCACCGGTATGCCTGGCTTTTATATCCGACCCTCCCTGGCTTCTCTGCCTATCTTTCCCAACCCCGCTCGCCCCACCGCTTCTCCGTCTCTTTTCGTCTCGTCTCTTCATTTCATCGCGAGCCTCTCGACTTTCACCGCCGGTACATAACCCAGGCACAATGGACGATGCCGGGCCAGCACCGGTACACAGGGTTCGCCTCGAGGTTCTCTTTTCGGTCTCTCTCTTCACTATCGCGAACAACGGATGTCTAATATTTTTTACGACGTGAAATTTTACGCTCTACGTGTCACACATCGTCAATCGGTCGCGCCATTTTTTTTAAATCCTCTCTTTTCGGGATCGATGTCCCCTTTAGTTGGACCACTTTTGCTCGGCGCGGAGAAATAGAAAAAAGTGAGTGCAAAAAATATATGGTTGTCACGATTTTTATTTATTTTTTGCAGTTTTTATTTGACAGTTTAAGAAAATTGGTGAATTGACCCAACGAATGAAAATGCGAAAATCTAATGTTGGCAACTTGACAACCCTTACTTTGATCGTTTAATTAGCTTTTGAGAAAACTGTTGAATTGACCTATTAAAAAAAATGTGGAAATCGAATGTTGGCAAAATTGACAACCCTTATTTTCATCGCTTATCGCCATTCTTGTTCGCCAACACCCGACCGTGCATTCCAACTGCCGATTGGGTTTACACCGACCCAATTATCGTTCGAATTAGTGCTAACAGATATCCCTTTTAGTTCGACTATTTCTACTCGTCGAGGGTAGATAAAAAAAAAGAAAAGAAGAACGGACGAAGTAATCCCAATAAATCTGTGGCTGTCACGGAATTTCTTGTATTAACCAATTTAACAAAATTCTTAAATTTCGTCACAAACAAAAAAATGTTTAATTTTTGTAAAAATAAGATATTGCCGAAATGAACCACCCTTATCGATACAGTTGACGAATCGTCTTTTCCGCCAACGACACCCCGACCCTGCACCCCCCTCGTCCCGGCTCCGATTGGATTTCCACAGTCCCAATTATCGTCCGAATTAGCACCAACAGAGCCCCGCAAAAAGCAGTAACACCGAACGACCTTGCCCGACCGGTGTTCGAGAATTTTATCGTGCCCCGCGGGCCGGCTAAATCGCCCCTCTATCGTATCATCCCTCCGGCTCGTCGGCCGGCAACGTCGGTGGCTAATATTCAATTTGGAGGTGGCTTCGTGCCTCGCCCTCGGGCTCTGAAGCGCAACCTGCTCTCTCTCTCCATACCCGCGTCGTTTGGAATCTCACACCCTTGGGACACGAACACCGTTCGGCTCCGCCACCTACGACATCCCCGCCGTGGAAGCTCCGCCGTGGAAGCTCCGCCGTGGAAGCTCCGCCGTCTTGGTCTCCCACGCTATCGGGAAACTGAATTCGTTCGCCCACCCTCGTTTCGCCGTAAAGTTCCTCACTCTCGGCTGGGAGAGTCGCGCCGCAGAGGAAGACCCGAACAGTCGCCGTAGCTAACGCGACGTGGAAATAGCGACTCCCTCTCGGCCTCGGCCGGAGTCGTTCGTAGATGGCGTTGGCGGTTGCCTCGAGATTAGGGACTCGATGTCGAAATTAGGGGCTCGATCGCGCGGTGGAATTGAAGCTCGCGGGCGGGATAATGATGTCGGCTTAATTGCGAGTACGTCGTGCAGCGGAGCCGCAGTCGAACGAGGCGGAGGGACGAGGGAGGGCGAGAGAGAGGCGAACCCTCGAATCACCACTATCCGGCCCGAATCCGCCACAGACTTCGAGTCGCTTTTCGTCGTGCTTGCTCCTCGCTCCCGCTCCACTCTCACCGTCTGCCGGTGGGACAAATTATTGCCTCGCTAATTGTGGGGTCGGTAGCGATCTCGTGCGCTCCACGAGCGAGCAACCCTCCGATGGCACTCGCGTCGGGAATTAGAATGGCTTTGCAAGATACACACACGTGTATGTATATATCGGCGGGCGGGTTGTCGTGGGTCGGCGTCGCTTTACACCCTCGCGTATGGACTATGGAATTTCGCAACTGGCAATTTAGATTTACGGAGATTTACCGGAAATACGTCACTTGCGGTTTGAATATATCATTTTTCCATCAGAAGCGACGTCACTTCCGGTTTGAAAATGTCATTTTTCGATCAGAAGCGACGTCACTCCCGGTTTAAAAATTTCATTTTTCCACCGGGAATAACGTCAACCGGAAATACATCACTTCCGGTTTGAAAATCTCATTTTCCGACAGAAAGTAACATCAACCGGACGTATGTCACTTCGGGTTTGAAAATGTCATTTTTCTACCGGAAGTGAAGTCATATTGAAAATATGTCACTTCCGGTTTGAAAATCTCATTTTTTTATACCATCATACCGGAAATACATTGTTTCCGGTTTGAAAATATCATTTTTCGACCGGAAGTGAAGTCATATCAAAAATATGTCACTTCCGGTCTGAAAATGTCATTTTTCGACCGGAAGTGAATTCATATTGAAAATATGTGACTTCCGGTTTGAAAATGTCATTTTTTTATACCATCATACCGGAAATACATCACTTCCTGTTTGAAAATATAATTTTCCGACGGGAAGTAACATCAACCGGAAGTATGTCGCGTCAGGTGAGAAAATCTCATTTTTTTCGACCGGAAGTGATCTCATACCGGAAATACGTCAATACCGGTCGGAAAATGAGATTTTCAAACCCGATGTGTCGTATTCACACACACATTTCGTATGTCACTTGAATCACAAATTTCGCCTCGAACGGAGAATGTCCCTCGTCCCCCCCTCGCGACTTACAGAGCAGGGTAGGAATTTTCTTAAATAAAAATCCGCAAACTCGACGTTCTACTTACATGCCTCTCCTCGGAGGGGTTCAGGCCTGAAACAAAGAAAACAAACGGGCTCGTGAATACAAATAACTCGAGAGAACGACGAGACATAGGACGGTGGAGTGCCGTTATTATGCGATCATGTTCCATCTATCGTTTCGTACGAAATAAGACGGAGGGATAATAAAAAAATAATAATAAAAGTATTTTCTCATATTTCTCTATTATTACAGAGTGTTCCGGGAGGAAATATCTCTCGACCCGCGCGGCATCCCCCGCGAAGACTGCCGAGAAGCTATGTTGCCGAGGACGACCCTCGGGGGACACACACGAGGATGTTCCGCAAATGTGCGATATCTTGCGGATGGATGCACATTCCCGAAGAACCCGGGGATCTTTCGAACCACCCCTGCGTAACTGTACTCCACCTACTCTCCCCAACCCCGTCGAGTCTCCCCGGAGTCGTGCCGTCCCGTGTCTTTCACGAGCAGCCGAGGAATATACCATTCCATCCACTCGCTCGATCTCCCGCTCTCGCCGTCGTTCGAGCCAACCCCCCAACCCCCCCCCCCCCCCCGCCCCAGAGCTCTTAGCATCCTCGTAAACGGACTGCACGGAAGAACGAGCATAATCCTCTCCCGGCTCTCTCTCTCTCTCCCGGCTCTCTTTCTCTGCCTCTATCACAGTAAAACGTGAAGTGGTCGTTTCGCGAAACTAGAGGGGTCGGACATCCAAACGGGGTTGTTCCCGAAGAATAGTGTCAGGAGTTCAGATATTGTGGAGGATTAAAAAAGAAAAGTTTTGTTGAGGTCGGACGATGTTTTTCTTGTGCAGTAAAAATTGTTCGGGCATCACTTTAACCCCTACTGCTATATTTTCCGGAAGCTCCTTTATGCAGGAACGAATTCATTTTTTTTATCAGCCACTTAAACTTCTTTCAATTTTTAGTATGGAGTGAAACAAAATGTTACCGTTATGGTTTGTTGGGCATCGAAGGGGTGATTTGTAAAAAAAAAAAAAATAAGAATTGGTACCTCTGGACCGGAAATGATTGATTCTATCGTCGAAGATTTTTTTTTTCGTCCGTGGGTCAAAATATGGAATAGGGAAGAATAGTGTCAGGAGTTCGGATATTGTAGAGGATAAAAAAAATAGTTTTATTGAGGTCGGTCGATCTTTTTCTTGTAGAATAAAAATTGTTCGGGCATGACTTTAACCCCTAAAGTTATCAACCCTCTTTTCCGGAAACCCCTGTCTGCTTGAAAAAAAATCATTTTTTTTTAACCACTCTCTCACCCTTTTTTTCAATTTCCACACCGAAATGAAACAAGATGTTACCGTTACTGTTCGTCGGGAACCGAAGCGTTGATAAAAAAATAAATAAAAAATAAGAATTGCCATCTCTGGACCGGAAATCATTGATTCTACTGGCAAAGTGTCCTCCGAAGGGACTCCGAGATGAATACCGCGATGGAAAAGTTTTTGAGCCGGGTTGGGACGTCAGCCAGAATCGCAAAGGTCTCTTCTGGACTGTAGGAATCTTTTTTTCGTCCGTGGGTCAAGAACGCCGGTGGAATAACAAAGTTTAGCGAGGGTCCCAGCAGGGGTGAACAAGGAGAATGGCGGGAGGGTGGGAGAGAAGGGAGGGACTCTTCAACACCACACGGAAGGGTTACACCGACGTATAATATATATGCATATGTATATATACATATATACATGGACCTATATTATATATATACATATATATAGACCTATATCATATGTATACATATATATAGACCTATATCATATGTATACATATATATAGACCTATTTCATATGTATACATATATATAGACCTATATCATATGTATACATATATATAGACCTATATCATATGTATCATATATATATGGACCTATATTTTATATATACATATACATATATATGTACATATATAGGAGAAGTGCGAAAGGGGAACGAGTCGGAAGGACCCTCGTGTCGAGGAGAAGGCCCGACGAGTGGCTCTTCGCAGAGAAGAACTGCTGAAGAGAAATATTAGAGAGAGGAGGAGGAGAGGGCCGCGAGAGACGTGGCGACCGAGAGAGTAGGCCCGAGAGAAGTGCCGGACGAGAGGAGAAACTACCGCGCGGCACGTCGCGCCCTCGCGCGAAAGATCGGCCAAGAGGCTGTACGACCGGAAGAGCGTCTTCTTATTCGAGCCCTCTATAACTTTGTCAGCGTTACTCGAGAGAGGACTCCACCGAGCGTCCGCACCAAGATTCGAAATCAGGGCAGCGATCCCTTAACACTTTTAGAAGCTCTTTCAGTCTTTGATCGAATTTTTATTATTCAATAACAATAAGTAACAAAGAAAAGAAAAAAAGAGGGAAGCATTTTTTAAATTATCTTACATACTTTTTGGACCCGTCGATACATCGGAAATTATATTAATTTCTATGTGCAAAAACAAAAAACGTTATCGCATCTAACTTTGTGTAACCACGAGACAAGTTTTTTTTCCACCGTTTTGATAAAAATTTCACTCATGAAACTCACGAAATTCAGATCCAATTTTTAATATCTAATAATAACATTATCGCCAAAAAAAAAAAAAAAATTGTTGGACGCGGGAAAAATGTCCGAAATTATCTCACAAGCTTTTTACTGGACAGTCGCGAACCATCGGGAATCGTATTAACATCAATGTGCAAAAAAAAAAAAATAATAAAAACGTTATCGCCTCTAATTTTGTTTCCGACAATGTAACGTAAATCACGAGAGATAAGGATATTTTTTTTCTCGCGGTAAATCGTTGACACAGGAGAAACGCATGAATTCACACAGATAATAGTGGATAACCTTTCAGTCAGGCGATATCGGGTTTCTTATTTCGTCCCTTTTATTCCTGGACACGACACACACACACATACACACAGGGAGATAAGATACAGAGAGGACGAAAGAAGAGAACGATAAAGAAACTGCTGGCAGAAAGACGATATAGCGGCGTAGTGGGGGAGGGGCGAGGGGGAGGGGGAGGGGGGGGGGGGGTAAAGGAGAGCAGAGGGACGTTGTGAAGAGGGTCGGATATCGGAGGAAGAGGAAGGTGGTTCACGATGAAGACGCCGAGTAAACATTCTTCGAACAAGCCGGTCGTGCGGGGACCGCCCCTGCGTTTCGAGAGCCAGTCAGCCGTCCAAGTCGGAGTGTACCGGACGCCACGCGGAATCAGTAGAACGTGCCGACGGTGCAGAAAAGCCCCCGCGCACGATCTCCCACGACCCCCGGTCGAGAGCCGACCGAACTCGATCGCCCGTTCCCTCTGCCCTACTCCGCTCGTTCTTTCTTCATCGAATTGAAACTCGCTGGACCACTTCGAGGACAGATTGGCCCTAGTGTCGCTTGATCGATCGCCCTTTCATGCCTTGTACGATCCCACCCACGAAATTGTTCCGATAAAAGCAGCTTGACTTCTATACTGCCGAGGGGAGGGACGAAAATAAAAGTAGAGAGAAAATTTACCGAAATAAAATCCATTCTCGTTCGATGAATTTCTATCGGGTGTAACCGATTTTCTTTTTCCTTTTTATTGTAACCGATTTTTCTTTTTCTTTCTATTATAACCGATTTTCTTTTTCTTTTTATTATAACCGATTTGTTTTTCTCTTTATTGTGACCGATTTTCTTGTTTTTTTTATAGCCGATTTTCATTTTCTTTTTTTGTGTCTAAGGTTGTATAAAAATTTATCCGGTATGCTGTTGCGAAAAAAATGGTTCCGATAAAAGCAACTTGACTTCTATACTCCCGAGGAGAGGGACGAAAATAAAAATGGAGAGAAAATGTACAGAAATAAAATCCATTCTCGTTCGATGAATTTCTATCGGGTATAACCGATTTTCTTTTTCTTTTTATTGTCACCGATTTTCTCGTTCTATTTTATAACCGATTTTCTTTTTTTTTTTTATGTCTATGGTTGTATAAAAATTCATCCGCTATATCGTTGCGAAAAGATTGTTCTGATAAATGCAGCTTGACTTCTAGTCTTCCGAGTCTAGTCTCTCTATAAAAATAGAGAGAAAATTTACCGAAATAAAATCCATTCTCGTTCGATGAATTTCTATCGGGTATAACCGATTTTCTTTTTCTCTTTATAGTGACCGATTTTCTTGTTGTTTTTTTATAGTCGATTTTCTTTTTCTTTTTTTATGTCTAAGATTGTATAAAAATTTATCCGGTATGCTGTTGCGAAAAAAATGGTTCCGATAAAAGCAACTTAACTTCTACACTCCCGAGAAGAGGGACAAAAATAAAAATAGAAAGGAAATTTACATTTGGCTGCTACAGCAAAATATTTGCTGCCACAGCAAAATATTTTGTTGTGTCTATGTTAACCAGGTAAATCAATTATGGTAACAAAATTCTTGCTGTCCCAACTATTTTTTTTTTCTCCGTGTGCGATCCATTTGTTTGCATGGCATTGGATTGTACATGCATGACGATTAACCAATCGACTCACCTCCGTTGGGCTTCAGGTCGTCCTGCTGTCCCCTGTGAAGTTCGGGCTTGGCGAGCATCGAGAGCGGATGCGCGCCGCCGGCTCCGGGAGTTCCACCAGCGCCGGGCGGAAGGCTCAGGCCCAGAAGAGCCGACGCCGAAGTTGGCACGGGAAGTCCACCCCCGGGTCCGAGTCCCGGCAATCCGGGAATTCCAGGATGAGGACCCATCGCGGCCCCGGGTGGCAATTGCTGAGCGTGCATCTGTTGTATCAGCCTCGGCAGATCTGGCCTCTGTTGCTGGACACAAAACGATTTTTCATTCTCGAGGGAAAAAATAAATAAATTATATTCTCATCTGTACACCGAAAATACATGAATCATTCGTCAGTAACGAATGGATTTTTATTTTCTCTTTCTATCTGCGCGTCCCATATTTTTTATTTGTGACTATTAAAAAAAATTAAATAAATAAATCATATTCTCATCTCTGTATCGAAAAAACATTAATCATTCGTTAGTAATGAACGGATTTGCATTTTTCTTTCGTGTCATTTTTATTTGTAATTATATGAAAAAAAAAAATTATATTCTCATTTGTGCACCGAAAATACATGAACCGTTCGTTATTAACGAATTGATTATCATTTGCTTTTTCTTTCTGCGGTTCGCATCATTTTTATTTGCGATTATTAAAAATGAATGATATTATCATCGGTGCACCGAAAATACATGAATCGTTCGTTATTAACGAATTGATTATCATTTGCGCTTTCTATCTGCGGTTCGCATCATTTTTATTTGCGATTATTAAAAAGAAACGATATTGCTTTTTATTTATTTTTTCTATCTGCGGTTCGCATCATTTTTATTTGTGATTATTAAAAATAAATGATATTATCATCCATGCATCGAAAAAACATGAATCGTTCATCATTAACGAATTGCTTTTTATTTATTTTTCCTATCTGCGGTTTGCATCATTTTTATTTCAGATTATAATTTTTTTTAAATTGAAAAAAAAAATGGCAGAGTGATGTAACGACAAATTCCCTCGATTCGTCGAACGCCCTGGGTTCCTCGACCTCCATCCGCGGACGAGAGCTGTCAGTTTCGTTACAACACGATTTCGAGAGAAAGAGCTTCGTTAGCGGTGTCTATTTGCAGAACGTGCGCGCCGCGCTACTCCACCGGACGGTTCACTCCCACTGTTGATAAATAAATAAATTCTCGTCCACCAGCCGAACAAAAAAAACCGAGAGGAAAAAACGTATTTCATGGAAATTCGACTGGGCATCAGGAGGGACGCGGGGGCGTCGACGCTCGATTCGATATTCTCGTTTTACCATCGGCACACACCGCATTCGCACAGGACAGTTTTACTCGACGATGACCATGCCTGACCCCCGCTCTGACCCCTGTCGGTGTAAATCGAATTTTACGAAAATATTTTTATTCTCAACAAATCGAGATGGAAGCGTTTCAACGATAGCCGCACATACCGGCAGTTTTGTCGATACACACGCAGTATTTTTATTTTTTTATTTTACTGTCGGTTGCGAAGTATCCAAACAGAGAAATTATCGTGATAGAAACTAAAATGATGATTGCCGGATTATGGTCGGGAAAAATGTTTTGCATGTCCTATAGTGTAAAAAAGCATTTTCCCCATTTCTGTCCGTTTGAATGTCGTGTATAATTGGGACCGTTTTCGCATGTGTGTTTCATTCTCACGATATTCTTAAAGGACTGCTGGACCTTCCTGTTTTATCGACGAAACGTGACGATTTCGTAAAATCGACTTTACATCATTAATATGCTACGCATATGTTTAAGATTTTAGAGGACTGTAGAAAACGCCCAAGACACGAAGAAAATCGAATATTATAGATTTTCGTGAAAACCAATATGTCCTCTGAAAGTTTTCACAGCGTCTATTTTGTAGGATATAAAATATTTTGGAACTTATGTACGTAAAACGAGAGTGCACGCCGATTCTCCGAAATTCCCAGAAAATTCCAATATCGTCACAAAGTTTGTTACACAAAAGAAATGTAAATTTAAAGTGTATGCCACGTTTACGTATACTGCTCACTTATTTTTTATTTTTTGCAGTTGCGTCGACGATAGTTTTGTATTTTGGTAGAGTTTTATTTAAATTCTGATACAGTTTTATTTAAAGTCCGGTAGAATTTTATTTTGATACTGGTAGTTTTTTTCTGATAGAGATTTTTTTGAACGCCTCTACATTCCGGTAGAGTTGTTATGTAGTAGAGTTATTGGCGCTTGGTTGGCTCTGGTAGTTTTTTTTCATACAGTGGTAGATGTTTTGGTAGAGTTGTTATCCTGAGTGGTACACTGATAAAAAAAATTGGTTGGCTTAACCAAAAGTCGCTGTGGCATACGTTGAAAGGTTGTTATTTTTTGGTACAAATAACGCATTGTTTTGATAAAAAAAAAGGATTTTCCCATTTCTGTCCGTCTGTCCATCCCGCCCGATTTTGACAATTTTCGCATGTATGTTTCGTGTTCGCGATATTCTTAAGGGGAAGATATCTCGTGGCGAATCGTTGCTCAGAGAAATCGTAATTTGTTTCAGCGCTTCGGTACAGCGAGAAGCGCGAATGGGGGTGGCTCGGTTAAGGGGTTGTTGCCGGTGGTGCTTTTGCGCCTCGGGGTCGCGTACGGAGGGCGGTTTAAGGGGCGTCGGGGGACAACGCGAGAGGCTGGCGGGGTGTATGGAAACGGAGAGTGTCGAGGCTACGTGTACACACTCGTTAGGCAGGGCGCGGATTGGGGGCGAATATTCCCGACGAGTAGTTTGCCGAGTTAATTAAATGGCTTAACGATATAATAACCCGGCTTCGGGCTCGCTCCGCTCGGCTCTGCCGCCTCTCTCCATCGCCAGACTCTCGCTTTTGCGGCCTCCAGACACTACACTTTGCCACCTGTGTGTATCATTCCGCATACACGACACAAGTGTGTACGCCCGTGTTCATAATATTTGTCGATTATAAACACGATTAACCCAGCGCTATTTGCGAAATTCGGCAATAAAGAAAATAATTCAAGATGAAGATAAGCAAAAAATTAAAAAAAATAATTTAAGGAATTTCGTCGAGTGGATTCAAAATTAGCGGATTCGATGGTCCTTAAAAAAGAAACGAAAAGAACCTTTAGCGGATAAAAATACCGATCACTTAATTTTCTGTAAATCACGTTAGGTATAAAAGTGTTCGCAGCTGACTCGTACCGAAACGCAGAATTCTCGGGAGATCGTGCATTGAGCCACTGTGAAATTACGCTGGTATCGGGAATTTTCATTGCTTCGAGCACGTTAAAAAAAAAAAAATCCTAGGTATCCTAGTTGTACGAGAGAATAATTTGTGAGTATTTGGAATGAGAGAATATCTTGTAAAAGCGATTTTACCGTTACTAATTTTTACCTTGAACAGTGGCTCTCTATCGACCTGTAAATGGGTTCTGACCGGGAACGATAAATAAATAAATAAATCAATAAATAAATAAATAAGCTGCGATACAAAAGACGGCATGTCTTGCTAAAATTTCAATACGGACAAACACGTTTGTTTCCGAAAAGTCTTTGCAGACCGCCGTGAAACGCGTAACTCCCATAATTTTAGCTGGGCAGTCGGGGCTTGAAAAATCCCATTCGTCAGAGATGAAAGATAAACATGCGACGGGACAGAAATGGCGAATGACATACTCGCTGAGATGTAAACGACGCGAGACATTTCGAAAAATCGGGCGTTTCGCCGGCTGGCAGTAGACTCGCGCGGAATTTGTCCCGCGCCGTGTCGGGACACCCCCAGAATTCCCCACGGGAAGCGGCCAAGTCGGAACGTCATCGTATACTTACACACATATATAAATATATACATACATATACAGGGGAGAGCGGGGCAAAATGGAACAGCGTGGGCAAAACTCGGTTTTCCAATAATTTTTGGATACCCCATTTTGTCCCAACGATGCATCAGGATTTTCAACACCGTTTTGCCACACTCGCCATCACCGCCACAATCCAAAAATGATTGGAAAATTTGCCTTTTGACCCCTTATCCCGTTTTGCCCCACTGTCCCATTTTGCCTTACTCTCCCCTATATATATAGGGAAGAGCGGGGCAAAATGGGGCAACGGGGGAAAAACGGGGCAGTTGGGCAAAACTAAATTTTCCAATCATTTTTGGATCAGACAAGGTGGCAAAACGGGTCAGAAGAGCCTGATGTATCGATGGAGCGAATGCGGGCATCCAAAAATTATTGGAAAATGACGTTTTTCCCCATGCCTCATTTTGCCCCGCTCTACCCTATATATAGGGTAGAGCGGGGCTTTTCTGTCCAGTTTTGCCACCTTGTCCGATCCAAAAATGATTGGAACATTTAGTTTTGCCCCGTTGCCCCATTTTGCCCCGCTCTCCCCTACATATATGTATAGTATTATATCAAGTAGTATAACCGGAAGAGAGTACAGAATGTACGAGGAGGATGGTAGCGGGTTAAAGGACCGGGTTAAGAGGTCCCGGATCTCGGGGATGCTGCTAAGGATTTGCCGCACGTAGCGACAACGTCTAGAGCGTCGGCGAGGGATGGCGGTGGAGAGGAAGGATGCAGGAAGGAAGCGACCAAGTGAGAGGGAGATGGCCGGAGGTGGAGCAAGCTCGGCAGAGATGGGAAAGTTATGCCCGGTTCTCCACGCCCGGGCGAGGAATGCTGATTAGTCGGTGCTCGTGCGCCATAACACTATAACCCATCCGAGCGGGAAGCCGAGGAAGACTCGGGGATAAGATTCAGGGAGCTCGCCCTCAGCCGCGCGCACCCCTTCCTCCCCGCCGGTGAGGAAGACGAGAACAAGCGAAGTCCCTGAGCGGGTGGTGGAAGGAAATAGAAACTGGGAAGCGGCGAGAGGGCGAAAGCGCGAGGGAAACAGGAGAAAGGTGAAACCCGAAGAGACGGGGTGGGTGTGAGCGAACCAAGATTCGGCTCGCGAAGAGCCGTGCGGAGGGAGGTGGGGGGGGGGTGAGGTAAGAGGTGGAAGGCGGGAAAGCGATGGAGAAATGGGGAGGGGGGGGGGGGGTTTGGGGGTTGTGTCGAGCGACCTGGAGAAGCCGGCGGCTTAATAGGGAGGAAATTGAGTGCTCGAGCAATATTGAAGAGGATTCGGGATTCGCGAGGATCTGCTGGGGTGGAAATTGGAGGATGGGTGGGCACAAGGAAGAGCTGTAGAATGAGGAACGTATCCATCCGTTCGCTTTCGGATTCCCCGGGCGTGCATCAGCTTCCGCCTCGCTCTCCTCCCCATCACCGCTCAACCTCTGTCCCTCTCTGTGTCAGACTCGTATCTTTCTCCATTTCTCAGACCCTCCCTCTTACTTTCGATGCTATTTCATCAGCGATTCTCAACTGTTCGCGACGTGTAGATCGATCGCGGCTGTCGGGTGTCTCCTTAGGATGGAGCGTTGTGTGTGAAAATATCGATTTATTTTTTATTTCGTTCGAACTTTCGACATTTGCTAGGTGAGATTTAACCGTCGGCGCGACTACGGGACCGTGCCGGCTGCCCGAGCCCGGGGTTGAGTCGGATCAGATATGGCAAGTAGAGACTTTTAAGCGTTACATCGCGACCTGACAAGGTCGTGATAGACAGTAAAAAAAGTTTGTACTTTTTACAACAAATTATTGTCCACGAAGGTCCATTTTTTTATTTGTTAATTCTCGGGTTTTGCAACCAAAAGTGCAAACTAAAATTGTTAGTGACACGGGAAATGAAAGGACGGCTTTGTTTATTGAAGAATGAAGAGACGACTTTGTTGCTTATTTAACAAAATTGTTTTCGCTAAATTTCGTATTCCTATTTCACGAAATTATTTTTTATTGTTTAAGATCTTTTCAGGGACTTGTCAGACCCTTCCGGACCCTGGTCGAGGGCCGATGTAAAGCTCGAAAAATTCTACTCGCCACATCGTCTCGACGAGAAATGTTATCGCTTTCGGTCAAAAAATTAGATTTTCAAACCGGAAATGACGGATTTCCGGTATGGTGTCACCACTGGTCGGAAAATGCCATTTTCAAACGTTCAAAGTGACGTTTTATAGGATATAGGGTGGAATTATATTATTTCCACACACGTCTCGAGTTCTCCCCATCAAAGTAGAATTCCATTCCATACACTATACGAAAAACGACCCCCGAAATTATAGCACACGGGATGGAATTATATTAATTCGATCCTATATATTAACTCTCAGCACGCACACATGCTTCAAGTCAATATTAAACATTGAAATCGACGAATTAAATTACCGTATTAAAGGACTAACACATTGAATCAAAGAACATATGGAGATTATCAAAACGCTCTATCGTCTACATATGAAGATTTCTTTAAATTTGAATACGAATCATTATTGACTCTCAACCCTCTCAAAACCTCTCGTTGGCCCGGAAGTCATGGATGACCTTGAGACAATTACATACAATTATAATTATCCTCTTCCTTCACTTTAATTGCTTTTCTATTATTTTCGCTTGATTTGCGGCTTTAAGTTTTACCGTACTATGACTTCCGTCCAAGTCACCTTCCTTCAGTGACAAGCTATTCGATGTTGGGCCATCTTGTAATGAAATAACAGTTTATTATCCAACATCCTAGAGGCAAATGCCGCCTCGTGCTATCTCGATAAAGTCGTCGATGAGTGTTATAAAACATCGTTGATAAAAATGTCTGCCAGAACTTACCCCGATAATAGCGTTGAGCTCTGTCATCGTGACCTGTTTCGCCCTGTCGACCGCCGAAGCAATTTGCTGATGATGATCCTGCGATAGGAACGGCAGGATTTGGGCTATAATCGCGTTCAGCCTCTTCGCTATCTCCGTCTGGAACATCAAAAGGGGCCTTTGATTATCGAGGTACTTCGACCTCCCACAGCGACATTGCTGCAAAGCTGCCGCTGCTGCTGCTGCTGCTTCTGCTGGTGGTTGACTCTCTATACCACAGCTAAACATAGCTCTCCTGATCTCTCCCCGGCTCTGTCTGTTCTTGGCAAGCCTTCAAACGCAAACGGTGGCGCCCCGACGGGGAGGACCAACCCCCGCAAACTACGAGCCAAGGAAACTATCCTCGAGGAGCGAAGTGAACAAACACACAGACACGGAAACGTTTCTCCAACCACCCTCGGTCAACCAAATCGTTTTCAATAAGACCCTGAAGATCAGACGATGAAAGGCGAGACTCAAACTCCGAACCCCCGAGCTACCTCCGTTAGTCACAATAAGATTATACTTCTTAAAGAAAAACCTCGCAAGGTTCAATGAAAACCCAATAAAGAACATGAAACGATGGTTTTTTTTTTTTTTTTTTTTTTTAATGAATACAGAATCATTCAACGATTGATGATTCAATGAAAATCATTTCATTTCTGAGGTGTGAGCAAAGTTATTTAGGATCGAAGTTTAAGACGTTGGTTTGAACTTAAGATCGCTCTTAAGATCGAACTTGGGTTCGACGTTTGGTCCACACTTCATTGCGTGCTTAAGATCTGTGTTAAGTTCGCACTTAAGATCGAACCTCAGTTCGAACTTGATTTCCTGCTTGCATTTTATCATAAGTTCGAACTTAAGATGAAACATAAGTTCAAACTGATAAGAGGCGATAAGATATTTTTAAAAATCTTATCGCCTCCTACGTAGCGTCTCCACCCATTTCCAGAATCAATGATCATGGCTTTGACGAGAATAGTTAGCAATCATTCCATTGAAACGCATTCAAGAAATTCTTTTGCCAGATCACCTATTCATGACCGTGTCATCAAAGTTAACCGCATTTGGGATCTAGATATAGATTCCACGCAGAAAAAGCATTAAAGTTCAACTTAAGTTCGAACTCAAACCACAATCAAATTTGAGTCCGAACTTAAGATCAAACTTAAGCATGATACGAAGAGTTCCAACCGAGTTTCGATCACGAGATCAAACCTAAGATAGATCTTCAGCACGCAATAAAGTTCGGATCAAACTTCGATCTTAATTTCAACCAAGTCTTAGAATACAACCCGTAGATAAAAAAAAATACTTTTAAGCTACGGCAGCGGTGGCTTTTATATCCAGAACGAATTCGACTAAAACTGGCCTCACTTCCGTTCACGGCACTTACAATACAGACCATTAACCATTATGCCGTTCCGCGTTCTGTGTGTACGCCAAGTGGTACCAGCAGCGAGATTGTTACTAGCTCCGTAATTCGGCTGGTATTCCAGGGCGCAGAGTTGTTTTCCTTTCACTGCCGTTTAAACGAGCACGACAGGGGTGGTTTCGAGTCTCGCTGCCAGAAACCCGCGCCCGAGTCTCGGCCGTGCCACGGCTAATTGAAATATCGCAGCCACTGAAATTCTTGGTGCGAATTTCCCTCCTCTCCGTCTTGGGGCTCTCGCGTCAGCGTCGCGTTGGTCGGGGGGTGAAAACAGACGAGCGAGGCACCGAGGACGAAGGAACTTCGACGTCGAAGCTCAGCAGGGATTCACGGGAGAGAAGATGGGAGAGACCGTTGGATACAGTATTAAAAGCGATGGAAGTGGGAGAGACGAGAAGGCGGAGGGAACGGTAAAATAAATGAGATCAAGCGTGGGTTCGGGGAGGGGGGAGGAGGGGGGGGGGGGGTGAACGAGAAAATACAGTACAAGGGCGAGAGGATATCAAGCGGGACCGAGACGGAGGAACTTAAGTGAAAGCGAAAGACTCGAGATAGCTGGGGAGATATCTGGAGAGAGAAACGAGCGAGAAAGTGGAGGAGGTGGAGGGGGGCGGGAGTTGTTGTTTTAATAACCCGTCGCCCTCCGAGTGGTAGTCATTAAGCCACTAATTATAATGTACGCGAAAAGGAGTGGAGAGCTATCCGCGGAATACCGTGAAAGGGGGAGACCCGGCGCGCGGAAGCTCGCTGAATATAAAGGAGGAGGTGGAGGAGGAGGTGGAGGGGGAGGGGGGGGGGGGTTAAAGGAAACTGGGAATGAAGAGAGACGGAAAATTGTTGAAGATTGGGTTAGCATCCTTTCCTGGCAGTTGAACGAGGGAGCCGGGCGAAGGAGATAGATGGGAGGAGGTTGGGAATGAGAGGAGGGAAAGAAGCAGAAAACGCCCTGATTACGTGTAGCAGACACTTCTGAAGCAGTCGCCGGAGAGCGGCATGGGAGGAGGGGGAGGGAGGGAGGGGGAGTGGTAAAAGAGAAAGGAGGCAACGACGAGGAAAATGCGAGAGGGAGAGAGAAATCGACGAGGGGGATTTTCCGGGAAATTGTGAACGAAGGGTGCGGGATTGGTCGGGAGGGGGGGGGGGGGGTCGAAGGAGGAGGAGGAGGCGAAGCGACGGCCGGGAGCAGCTGCAGACGTAATTGCGTTGCCGAGAAGTTTTACCCGGGTGAGAGGTAACCAAGAAAATAATGAATGGGGTAGAGGAGAGGAGCGCGAGAATCCGAAGGAGACCTCCGCAGGGAGTTTTTTTTTCACCCCCTCCTCCCTACCGCTTTCTGTGTTTCCCTCGCGAATCCCACGTTCCTGTCCTCTCGCGCACACCGTCTCCCTCCCCCCCCCCCCCTCCACCTGGAGGTCTGTGTTTTCCAGGGTCTCTCGATTTCCGTATTTTTTTATTTACTCCTTTACAACTCCTCCTCCTCCTCCTCCACGAAGGAGACAGGGCTCTCCCTTGTTACCGCTCTTCCTATAGCATTACGGTACATTACCGCGCGGAACCCTCGGAGCTCCGCGTGGAATGAATTATTGAAGTCCGCGCAAATTTGACTCCGGGAAAGGAGCGAAAAGAAAATGGTCGAAACAACCGGGGTAGAAACACGGTTTATCTTATTTACGATACCGTGAATAAAATAGAAGGTTCGCCGAAAAAGCTGATGAAAGTGGAGGAGAAAGAAAGTCGGGTTGAGGGGGTTTTCGAAGCTTCCGTTCCTCTTCGGGAGGAGAAGCTCGGGAGTGCAGGAGGCACGAAGGATCGATGCAAAATCGCGATGCTTCGGTCCGCGCGTATGTTTTTCCTCTCCCCGTCGTCGAGAGAGCCACTCCATCGGAATTTTTCCACCGGAAGCGCAGTCGATATATCGGTGATCGAGAAGAGACCTCGCCGCCTCTCGGTGAATTCAACTCGGGAAAACTTGTGCGCGAATGTGCGCACACTGTCGCGCTTCACGGGACTATCGCGCGCACACACACGCACACCAGTGCGGGTCCGTGAGGATGGAGAGCGCGGAACTACGTCGTCTACGTCGTCGCACCCGCAGCCACGGAAACCGCAAGCTCTCACCATTCCCCGGAGTTTCCTGTTTTACCATCTCTACGCCCTTTTTCTCCGCCCGTTACTCGGGGGCGAGAGCACTCGAGCGTGTTCCGTACTCTTGTGTACATTTGTATCTGTACGTATTATAACTGCACATATGTGAAGAGTACACTGCGCTGAGGTAATATATAACCAAGCCCGTGCACACCGCACATAAGATACCCGCTGACAATGAATCCACATTGAAAGGAAAGCACATACCGACAATCCTTCCTCGCAGATTACACGGGATATACATTCTTGTCTCTATATGCTTCGCGGCGAATATGGCGGAAAAAGTTATATTCGAGGTACATACGGAGACCGAGGAGAGAAAATGTCGCGGGAATTTTTACACAGCCAGGTGAGATTTAACCATCGGGACCGTCTACGGGACCGCACCAGTTGCCGATCTCGCAGCGGCGCTCAAGCCGGTATCCGCTTAAACGTGGTATCGAGTCGGACCCAACATGTCGGCTGACTTCCGGTTTGGAAATCTCATTTTTTCGACACGATGTGATGTCATACCGGAAATCCGTCACTTCCGGTTTGAAAATATAATTCTTCAACCGGATGTGACGTCACACCGGAAATCCGTCACTTCCGGCTTGAAAATATAATTCTTCAACCGGATGTGACTTCGTACCGGAAATCCGTCGCTTCCGGTTTGAAAATATAATTCTTCAACCGGATGTGACGTCACACCGGAAATCCGTCACTTCCGGTTTGAAAAATTATATTGCCAAGTCAAAAGTGACGTATTGACCACAGTAAAAAAAAATTGTACTTTTTACAAAAAAATTATTGTCCACAAATGTCCACAATTATGTGTTTGTTAATTCTCCAGTTTTACAAACAATAGTACGAACTAAAATTGTTAATTGACACGGGAAACAAAAGGACACATATCGACGAATGAACAAACTCGTTTGTCACTTATTTAACAAAATCGTTTTCACGAAACTTCGTATCCCGATTTTACGAAATTATTCTTTACAGTCTACGACCTCACTCACGAGAAATCAGTTTGGATGAAATTTTGTATACAATATTTTTTTTACCGTAAGAACATAAATTTAAAAAAAACTA
The DNA here is from genome assembly GCA_917499995.1 of Ichneumon xanthorius. Classification (NCBI taxonomy): domain Eukaryota; kingdom Metazoa; phylum Arthropoda; class Insecta; order Hymenoptera; family Ichneumonidae; genus Ichneumon; species Ichneumon xanthorius. The sequence continues at coordinate 5,144,599 of OU824211.1, read as the reverse complement.
GTCTCTTTTTGCGAAATCGTCGAACCCCTCCCTCAAACGACGCAGTACGTGCCCTTCCGTTTCCGAGCGGTCGATGTTGTGCACAGTAAAAATATGGATAGGTATGTACGGTACGCGATAAGGTGCACGGGTGTGCGAAAGAAATGCGAAACGTGCGGCATTGCAGAGGGGGAGGGGGGAGGGGAGGGGGGGGGGGGGTTCGAGAAAAGGACGGATGCCGAGGGATAAAAAAGTTGAAGGGATGAAAGCAGCACGGAGGGTCGGGGGGCGAAGGAGTGGGGGGGGGGGGGGGGGGGTTGCAGTTTCGCAGTAAAATCGAGAATGCAGAGTAACCTCTCGGTTGTGGCGTAGGAAAGAAAGGCGTGGCATGAAAATGTAAAGCGAGTTCCGCCGGGAGCGTAGCGGGAGACTCGAATCGGTAGCCGAGCGCCATAGGGGCGTATCTCACTCCACTTAACGTGTAGAACGACGTGGTGTACGCCCTTCCGTCGTTTCGCAGCCGATACATATATATTTGCTCCGATAAAATTCTTCGCCTGTAAAACGGTGACGTGAACCGAATGCTTTCGTCGTGGCTGTGTGCGCGACTCGTGGGCGGGGTGGTTCGCCGGGGGGTTGAACGAGACCCATATAGGGGAGAGCGGGGCAAAATGGGGCAACGGGGCAAAACGGGGCTTTTGGGCAAAACTAAATTTTCCAATAATTTTTGGATCGGACAAGGTGGCAAAACTGGGCAGAAAAGCCTGATGTATCCGATAGGGCGAATTCGGGCATCCAAAAATTATTGGATAATGACGTTTTGCCCAAAAAACCCCGTTTTGCCCCGTTGCCCCATTTTGCCCCGCTCTACCCTACAAGAACCAACCCCCCTCCGCCCCCCACCCCCCGCGGCCGCCGAGACTCGCGACCTACACAAGCCAGCGCGGCTTTTTCTCTCCTTCCTCTCCGTCTCTCTCTGGAAGCGGAAGCGGCATTGCCGAACGGTGGCAGGAGCGTCGATACCCCGATAATCCAATACTCCTGTGGGTGCTTCGAATCCCGTCGTCGTTCGTGCCGCAGGAAAGCGTATCGAGACGCGAGACGCGGGAGAGAAAGAGGCGAGCGAGGGAAAGTTGGAGAAAAGGCAGTAGAGGGTGTCGGAGAGATATGCGATTCCGGGAATATATTCAGAAGGGGGGGGGGGGGGGGGGGGGGTAAAAAGAAGACATGTCTTTTTTTTTAGAAATTTTTCTCTCGGAGCGCTTTCCGTTCGATGTGAAAACACACGTGAGGGTGCGTGTGTGGATAATGTGTGTGTTCGGATCCGTGCTGCGCGCTTGTATTCGAGTTTCGTCGAGAGAAATTGGATATAAAAGTTATTGCTCGGTGCGGGTTTATATCGCTCGCGGGAGATCGAGTTTATATACAAGGTATAACGTGGAAGATAACGAAATATCATTGCGTCACCGGGGGCTCCGCCGGGAGTTCTCGAATCTCTAAATAAAATAGAGGAGAGTTGTTTGTAATGGGATTGATGGAGCGATCGAGACGCGAGGCTCGTTCGTCATTATCGGTATCGCCTCGTTATGCTAATTGTGAAGGAGACAGATAATGTCTTGAGATTATCGCGGATGCGTTTTAATCTCGACGGAGGTATCGAGTCGTTATCGGACTTTGATGGACGGTGGAACGGAAAGATTTTCGCCGATACGAGGTGAGCTTAACCATCCGACGATGGAGCCAAGGTTCAACCTCTTGCAATCCGTTCGATCGTTTTGAAACAGTTCGATATTTCTTGAAAAAATTGGATAAAAAAATGTTCCGATTAAAATTGTGGTCGACAAAAACTCTCCTTAAGATGCATTAGATGAGTTGGCAAAATTTACCCAGATTTTTTATTTAGAGGTATTTAAAATAATTGCTGACTAATAACTGATTGCAATTGAAAAGCGAGTTAGGTTCAAGAACAGACCGACTCGGAGTGATCCCGGTTTGTAACATAGACGACGTCATCCCATCGACTGGAGACGCCATTACCATCGATGAAAAAACTGTGCTAATGAAATGTCTGGTCGCCAAAGACTCTTTAGGATGCATTTCATTATTTGTCAACATGTTCCCATATTTTTAATTAACAGCTATTTTAAAAATCAGCATAATGACATAGACGATGCAATCCCATCGACAGGATACGCCATTATAATCGACAAAAAAAAATTTGCCAATGCACCATTAGACCAGGCTGCATTAGACCAGTTGTCAAAATGTGCCCATATTGTCAATTAAAACTTATTTTTTAGAAGCAGCTCATTAACATCTGAACGTGGTAAAAGCGGCGTAGGATCTCGGACAGCCCGATCCGAAGTGTTCCCGATTGGTGAGATAGCCGACATTATTCCATCCCCGATAGACGCCATTACCATGACATCAACCCTCATCGGGTGCAATCCCCCTCGCCGGTCCGCGATTGCCAGCGTGGCGGCTGGAGAGGAACTTCGACAATGAGCAGAGAAAGCGAGAAGGTTGAAGTGGCCGCGGGTTCTTCCTCTCCCGCCCCGGAGTCGGTAGATTGAAAAGTGGAGTGGGATCGAAGTCGGCACCGGATCGGGCTGGTCCCGCATCGATAGCGGCACCGGGTCGGTTCCGTGCGGAGTTTGGCACTCTTCCGAGAGGGAACGAGGGGGCGTTCGGGAAAACGCCGGTGGTAACGAGAGTCTCGAGTCCGACGTTGGTAGCGGCGAACTCGTCGAAGGATCGGAGTGTGAGTGGCGCACAACGTCGAAGGTATAATGGAAGTGGTAGTGGCCAGGTAGATAGGTAAGTCGGTTGCGGCGGGGACTGTTGCGAGAGAGACCGACGGGGGGCGATGAGGGGGTTGGTCGTATTCGAGGCGGTGGTGGATAAGTGGTCCTCGAGGGTCCCCATGAGAAGGAGAACGGGAGGGAGCGAGGGAACACGAGAGACGGTGCCTCTTTCCACGAGCAGACGGCGAAAGATCGGGAGGAACGGCGGGCGGGCGGGGATGTTTGGATGTTTGAACTTCGGAGTGCCGCGTCAGCACTCGAGTCCCGCTTCGAGTGCAGCCAGACGGGCCGAAGAGAACGTTCTCTATATACTCGGGCTATAAGCTCTCTCAACGCGTGGATACACACGTAGAAATTGCTACGTACGTGTGTACCATGGATACTATAGAAAACGTTGCCATTAGAGGGTATACATATATGTGGACGGGGATCCTCCGTATAATACCCCGGGAAGGAGCGGTGTGTGTAAGCCACTGTGTATTCTGTACAGACAGTGTGTATACATGCCAACCCTCTTGTATCCGCTGTTCAAATATAACAATCCTTGAATCATTGATCGTCAGATATAGACGTCGTCGGGGGTTATGGAAAGAGTGTAAATACCGGCGATGGGGTGGGGGGGGGGGGGAGGAAGCATCGACGACGGATTGTTATTTAAGCCGATGCTCCAATAAACCGATGTACGGAAGAGGGATTACGATTGTGTAGAATGTTACTGATACGCATATAGATTGTGTAGGACATCGATCAAGTTGTACGACCGTACGTACGATCCGGAGGAATTTCAACGCTGTTCTGCTCTGTGTATAGTTTATTGTAGGTATAGATGTGTCTGCATTAAGACTATCTAAACAGTGATCGGTAGGATGAAATTCCGTTGGTTTAGTTTGAGGAGAGGAGTCGAGGGGGGGTTTGGAGAGAACGCGTCGAGCAAGTGGCGTCTCGACGACATCGGAGTAGGTGGGGTATTATGGAAGCCAAAGGTCCCTGGACGCATGGAACACCGCCGAGTGATGATCGATTATCTCGCGTCGCTCGGGTTAGTTAGGGGTCGACGAATTAGCGGTACTCGAGGATATTAGACGAGGCTTGGGGAAGAGATGGGGGGTGTGAGCGCGGGTGCGGGTGCTGGATAGTCCGAAGGGGTTGTGAACTGTGCGGTGTGTGGATACCGCCTATGTGGAGAACGATTACCCTCAACTGTGTGTCGGGTGCGGTGTGGCTGGAACTCCGGATAGTCGCCGACTATACGAGCTGTACTAGCCGCTAATAATGGACCTGGGTGAATGCTGGCTATTAAGAAGAGGCGATAGTGTGCGCAACCGGCATTTCCATATTAGCCTGTGGAGCCTCAGAGACGGAAAACTGGGAGAACACCGGTACGCAAGTGGGTATCGATGACTTAGGGTAAAAGTGGTGAATATGACCCACCTCGATTAAGACGTAAATCAATGATATGGACCGGGCCATATTCCCCACTTTTACCCCATGCAAGGAAATGCTAGTCTTCGACTGATGATGTCGATGGTTTGTGGCGTGAAAGTGGTTGATGGCGGACCACTGTTTTGTAATCGAAACTTCGGGCTTAGATCGGGGTCTTATCGGGCCTTTTCCTTCCCTCGTCAATACCTAATACAACGCTCAAAGATACCCTACTCTCTTTTTTTTAGGTAAATCAATAAAACAATGAATTTCGAACTATCCAATACTCGGTCAACTGGTTATCAATGACTTATGTAAGGCGATGCCAGTCTCGAATGGATAATATCGATGGTTTGTAGGGTGAAAGTGGTTAAGTGGTAAACTACAATTTTTCAGTAAAATCGTCAAAGCTTATGTCAGGGCCTTTCCTTTGCCTCATCAGGACCTAACGCGATGCTCAAAGATTCCTCACTTTTTCTTTTTCAACCTAAATCAATCGAAAATCGAATTTCAAACTATCCAATACTCGGTAAACCGGTAACCCCTCCGTAGCAACAAGCTTTCCAAACTTCGCTCAATCAGTCCACACGCCGGAACCTCTATATCCGCGTCTAGGATTGGATTCACCCGGCATAGAAGCATCGGCGGTTGCACGCTCGCAGGAAGCTCCTTTGCAGGCGTCACTGTGAGAGGACCGAGGGGGAAGATATTCGCATATGCGTACGTGTTGGATGCACCGCCATAAAGTGAGCCGAAGCGGATTGGCGAGTAGTTTCACGTACGGGTATTATACACGGACGGGAATAGCAACGGGCAGACGGACGCATCTATAAGGGTGGTTAGGGAATCTCGTGGAGTCAGTGGGAGGAGGTATAGTCTAGTTTGTATGTACGTGGGCGCAGGTTGGTTTGAGACTACTGCTAGCCCAGTCATCCTCCCCCGAGCGAGCCCGGAGGGTGTGCGGGGGATGCGGTCTGCAGCTCGGGCCAGTGGCCACTCTCTGGTCGAGGCGATGCGAGGCCAGCACCGCGACCACTAAGCCCACCTGATATATCCCATCCTCTTCATCCCCTGTTCTATTCTCTCCCTCCGGTCCTCCGTCCTCCTCTTACCGATCTCTCTCCGTTCTCGGGCAACTCCGAACCCTCCCACACGATTCTCCCCCCCCCCCCCCCTACAGAGCTTCGACCCCCTTTCCTTTACACCGTGCACAACCCGTAGCCGAGAGAGCCTCGGACCACAAGCCGCAACAGGCTACTGCCTTGATTAAACGCGCCATAGACCGCCATTATCGCTGATTGCGCTAAACATTATCGGACTTGCCGACTCCTATCCACCCGTCCTGCTCCATCCCGCATCCCATCCGCCTCTCATTCCGCCTCCTCCTGTGTCCCACTCTGTTTTAGTACTGACCAACGGTCAGGCATTGCCCGCGGCCACGTGTGTGATCTACCTGCTGCTGGCGCGCTGCTACTGTCGAGCAATTATTGGCCAGCCCGGTGAGCTTCGACTAGAGCCGATACGCCAACGCCTGTCGAGCACCCTCCGTGAGTGACAGTTTGCTTTACCGCGAGGGGTCTGTCTAGTGGTCCGCGTACCTATATCGCACCGACGCGTACACCAGCTTCCCGCCCTGACCCTGCAGAGAGGATTTAATGACTGGGGATTGATTTTATTAACTTTTGAGGATTCGATCGAGGACCCGAATTGGCCAATGGCGAAATCATGCCACTGACAATGTCATCCGGTTCATCGTGCCGTGTTTATATCCGGATTCAATCATCCTCTAGCGATACACCCGGAAAAAAAATTTATTTGACGGCCACCGTGTATTAAGATCAAGTAAAATATTTATTTGATTTAAATAAATATTTATTTTAATTAAGTAAATAGTTACTGAAATCAAATAAATAGTTACTGAAATCAAATAAATATTTTACTTGATCTTAATAAACGGTGGCTGTCCAATAAATTTTTTTTCGGGGTGTAGAAGAAGTTATCGCTCGCCGATAACCGCGGACGCACGCGATCGATCTTCATTAACGCTGTCGCTGATAAGACAAAGCTCACCCTCTTCCCGCTTGGTGCGATAAATCAATAAGCGCGATGAATTGGTTTCACCAAAAAGATCAGAAGCAATTTGGGTGGCGGCTAATGAATAACTTGATGATAGAGCCATTTGGAGAGAGAGCTACCCGCTGCGAAGTATTTCGTCCCTAACAAAAGTTCACGATCTCCACTCCCGAGGAACTCCATGGGGAACGGTAGCTCGCTCGCACACAAAGCGCAAGAGTGGTGTGGGCGCCCGCGCGCCCACCGACGAAAGTAAGTGTGGCAGAGGAAGAGAAGAAAAGGCGTCGCTCCAGCGACGGGTGGTCTCGGGACGGGCTGGATAGATGGTTTGTGGCGCGTCGGAACTCGGAGGGAAAGACCGGCGAACTTTGTAATAATTTAAGCGAGCCGACGCGTCCGCCCCACGACGCCCGGGGACGAGGGTGGGTGCCTACTTAATGTACGAGACTCGTAATTAACGAAGGCGTTCAGCAGTCGCGTATAACAAGGCGGAAAGCCTTGGGGACGGTTGTGGTGGTGGCGCGTCGCGTCGGGGCAGAAACGACACCGTTGACGTCCTCGTCCGCGTCGCCTCCACCCTGGCGAAGACGTCTTCGGGCGAGTGCTCACGCATACCGATCCACACGCTCCGGCGGTTGGTGGTGGTTTCTCAGGAGCGGCATCAGCGAGCCGAGCAAGCAGTCGGGCGGGCTTTCCACAAAACACAAATTAGCGTCGGGCGAACCCCTTCGGGGACGCGTCGCGACGCCCTCGTTAAGGCGCCGACGCCCTCCTACCGAACCCAAACGCGTTACCGGCACTCCGGGGGTTCCTCCGGAAGAGCACACGCGCCCAACCTCGTGGTTGGCTCGCGCCGGTTGCGCGACTCCTGCGTTTTGTGCGACTCCGCTTTGGCTTTCACCACTTTTCCTTTGAACGCGCACTATTTACCCCATCCACGGGCTCTTTTCTTGCACGCTCTCCCGCTGGAGTGTCTGACGTTCAACCGAAGTTCAGAAGTTTCCAGTTTGCGTGCAACGAATCTTTCAACCACCTTTCCCAACCGCGTTCCTTTTCATCTTCCGGCGTTCTTTTGCCAGCTTTGACTACTTTGACTACTTTGGCGAACGGCGGCGGAAAAAATGAAACGAACGCTCGGCTGTTAACAGCCGTGGCTCGATTCCTCGCTAATGACGCTTTGGCGCGGGTGCGAAAAATACCCTCTGGACCAGAGGGCGGAAAGTAATTTTTTGCTGAAAGGTAAGTGATTAAAGGAAACGTCGGTGAAGTCGGTTTCTTTGGAAACAGATGTTGGGTTGTTTTTTATCGATGTCTTTGTCGTCCTCGCCATTATTTTTCTCTTTCATCGTGCAGATTACTTTTTTTCGATGAATTCAGCACCCCCGCGTGAGAAAGAGCTCCTCCTTGCCGAAGCCGCCCAAAAATACCTTCTGGACCAGAGGGCGGAAAGTAAATTTTTGCTGAAAGGTAAGTGATTAAAGGAAACGTCGGTGAAGTCGGTTTCTTTGGAAACAGATGTTGGGTTGTTTTTTATCGATATCTTTGTCGTCCTCGCCATTATTTTTCTCTTTCATCGTGCAGATTACTTTTTTTCGATGAATTCAGCACCCCCGCGTGAGAAAGAGCTCCTCCTTGCCGAAGCCGCCCAAAAATACCTTCCGGACCAGAGGGCGGAAAGTAAATTTTTGCTGCAAGGGAAGTGATTAAAGGAAATGTCGGTGAAGTCGGTTTCTTTGGAAACAGATGTTGGGTTTGTTCTTTTTTTTTATCGATGTCTTTGTCATCCTCGCCATTATTTTTCTCTTTCATCGTGCAGATTACTTTTTTTTACGATGAATTCAGCACCCCCGCGTGAGAAAGAGCTCCGCCTTGCCGAAGCCGCCCAAAAATACCTTCCGGACCAGAGGGCGGAAAGTAAATTTTTGCTGAAACGGAAGTGATTAAAGGAAATGTCGGTGAAGTCGGTTTCTTTGGAAACAGATGTTACGTTTTTTTTATCGATGTCTTTGTCGTCCTCGCCATTATTTTTCTCTTTCATCGCGCAGATTACTTTTTTTTACGATGAATTCAGCACCCCCGCGTGAGAAAGAGCTCCGCCTTGCCGAAGCCGCCCCATTCGCTCCGCAGTGTGAGGTCGTTGAAAAGCCTGTTTCTTTTTTCCCCGGCTCGTGATCTTTTTTGTTCCCGCCGTCCAGGCGAACGAGACGAGGTCTGACGACCTCTTAACGACCGCGGGGTAGCGAACCACCCCAGGGGCGCGGAGTCCGCGCGCTGATGGCCGAGGCATAACGTGGACGGCGCGCATCGATAAAACTCGGCGAGGTACGAGGGCGTAAAAAAAAAGCGGGCGTTAAAGCCGAGCCCCGAGAGAAAGCTGAGAACAAGAAGCTGTCTTGCGGTGAAAATCATAAAAGAAGGAAAATTACTATAAAGGAAAGGGGCGCATGTGAGGGCGTGTAAATGAGACGTGTAAAAATGATAAAGCTCGCAACGGAACGAAGAGGCTGAAAGAAGGGAGGGTCGATCCTTGAGGGAATAACTGTCGGGGCGATGGTGACGCGGATAAAAATAAGGGAGATATAAATGCGGGATTGGTGGGAAAAAAAGAGTCCGAAGGAGCAAAGGAAACGGGACGAGAGGCTGGGAGAGAAATGTTGGGAGGAAAGGAATAAAGTGAGGCAGGGTACAATGGAAAAATTTGAGAGTGGAGAACGAGTAACGAGGGGTGAGGTGTAAGATAAAGCGGGAAGAACCGGCGGGGTGGCGAGGGCGAAGAGGCCGCAGAGGGGAACTCGTAAAAGTCCTGAAGGCGATAAAAGAGCTATGGAGGAGCGTCGCGTTCTTGGTCTACATAGTCGCGTATACAGTCTCGCTGTCCTTCGAGGGGGCGAGGGAATAAACGAGTGAGATAGAGCTCCAGGCCGATACAGACGGCACTCACGCTTCCGTTCGTGAGGATATGCATAATGCGTGTAGGTGGCTAAACCTTGGCTCCTTTTAACGGGCGGCAATAAAAATGAAAAAAAAAAAAAAAAAAAAAAAACACGGCTATGAAAGGAGTGTATCGTTTCTCAGATAATAGGGAAACTGTCGGTGATACAACGTAGACTGCCGGCTGTTATACGAGGAATAATGATGAAGAAAACACGGACTCGGCAGCTTAGGAACGTATTAAGGTTACGTGGAACCTCCTTGGCACGCCGGTCGACTTCGATTGGTAACAAAAATGGTATTTTTTTTTTTTTTTTTTAAGTTTGAAGACTACTTCCGGTTAAGACCGGTAATAGGCCATGGACCGGAAGTGGTCTGGCAGACTTGAAATAAATGTAAATTAATTACAGCTTGTGTTACCGAGCGCGGTAATTCCCATGCCCACAGGACCTCGAACTTTCATTAATTTTTTAGGGGAAAAACACCGGAAATAAAAAGGGCTGCCGGCTGTTATAAAAAGAGTAATAATAAACAAAACACGGCTCGACCTCGGTGGGTAACAAAAACTGTAATTAATTTTTTTTTGTCCAAGGATGAAGCCTCTTGTGGTGCAAAAGTGGTTATTGGCCATCGACCGGAAGTGGTCGGGCACCCTTAAAAAAAAATTAATTACAGTTCACGTTACCGACCGCGGTATTTTCCATGCCAAGACCTCGACCCTTCGTTAATTTTGCAGGGACAAAAAAAACACCGGGTATAAAAAAAAAGATCGGTCACGTCAGAATGAGAGCCAATAAAATCCTCGCGGGGGGGCGATAAAATTTGCGAGGATACATCCGCAAATCCTGTACCGGCATTCACGACGACCCCATAGAATGAATTATTTTTCTCTTTTTTTTTTTCTTTTTGATCTCCCCCATATTCCGCGATTTGTTCGCTTCGAGAGAGGTCGAACCAGACGGTAACGAATACATCCGAGGGCGTAAAATGCGTTCCTGTGTGAGCATAGGGTAGAAGTAAACCCCCCGTCAGGAATGCTCGGAGGGAGACAACAAAAAATGTGAACGCGAGCGAGAGAGGAGAAGGGATGCTGAATGGTTCGTCTGGATAGCAGACAAACGAGGGAAGAGAGCAAGCTGCGCTACTCTCGTTCCACTCGACATGCATATATACATATATACATATATACATACATATATACATATATATATATATATATATATATGTATATACATATATATATATCTATACGTTATTACGATAGAAGCAAGCCGAACTCGATTTTTCCGATATCGACCTTTTCCCGACTACCACTAGTAGAATTTTTCCATCTCCCCCATTTCCCCCACCCCTCCTCGTCTATAACTATCCCTGTTTCTTTTTTTTCCCTCTTTCCTCTCCAACCGCACACTGGTCCCCAAACCGTTCTCTCTGTGTCCACTTTTATCTTTATCTTTCTTCCGTCGTTTGCTTTTTCTCGTTCTCTCTATCTTTTTTTTTTTTTTTACGATTCGCCAATTTCTCTTTCCATCTTTATTCAGTTCCTGATTCCGTCGAGTCCCTCCGAGCCCTCCCGTCCCTGCGCCGCTCCGTTCCCTCATTCCCGTCGAGCCTCGGTCCACAAGAGCCTTCCAGACTCGTTGAGCAAATCGGCTGCCGCCGCTGCGGACCGAATAATAAAACGAGAACGAGGATGGAACGAGCGAAATGGGAAGGAGAAAAAGGTTCGGAGAGAGCGCGAAAGAGCCGAAGTGCCGAGAGAAGCGGAGCACTCGAACGAAAAGCGTATCGCTCCACCCTCTCCGCGATGTAGCTTTTTTTTCTAAATGAAGTGGCCAAAGGGAATAATAATTCGTCGCGTCAACCAGCCGAGCCGTCTCGTTCCTCCGATTGGACGAAACAATGGTATTTGAAGTGGTAAAAAAAAAAATGAAGGTGTGATTAATATCGTAGTCGTTTAAGCGCTCTCGCCCGGATCTTCACCCGCTCGGCGATGGAGGGGAGAGCGGGGCAAAATGGAACAGTGGGACGGAACTCAATTTTTGCATAATTTTTGACGCGCCGTTTTGTCCCAAAAATACATTCGGATTTTCAAGCCTGTTTTTCCAAACTCGCCACCACAGCTACGATTCAAAAGTCACTGCAGTAACTGAGAGAAAAATCGGGGATGAAGCGAACACACATGAGAGGTTGACTCAAACAAGTACGGTTGGCTCAATGATGATTTAGGTGGCTCAACGACCCAGTGGTTGAGTTAACAACATACTGTTGGCTCAACCTCTCGGTGAGGTTAAATACAGCGAAACTCAACAATAGTTCGCATCGAAGCTGAGCCAACCTCAGTGAGGTCGGTAGGTTCAAGTTCACCATCAGTTTCGCCGTATTTAACCTCAGTGAGGTTGATTGATTCGAATTGAGGTTCTTCAACCTCAATGAGGTTGGTTGGTTCAAGTTCACCATCAGTTTCGCCGTATTTAACCTCAGTGAGGTTGATTGATTCAAATTGAGATTCTTCAACCTCAATGAGGTTGGTTGGTTCAAGTTCACCATCAATTTCGCCGTATTTAACCTCAGTGAGGTTGATTGATTCAAATTTAGGTTGTTCAACCTCAATGAGGTTGGTTGGTTCAAGTTCACCATCAGTTTCGCCGTATTTAACCTCAGTGAGGTTGATTGATTCAAGTTGAGGTTGTTCAACCTCAATGAGGTCGGTTGGTTCAAGTTCACCATCAGTTTCGCCGTATTTAACCTCATCGAGACGTTGAGTCAAGCTTATGTTATTATCTCAACCTCTCGGTGGTTGAGCCACCTAAATCGGCATTGGCACAAGCGCTCATGTATGTTCGCTCCATCCCCGTTTTTTCTTCAGTGTCGAAAATTGCCTTTTCCCCACTGTCCCATTTTTGTCCCGCTCTCAGCTAGCATTTTTTTTTCCTAAATGAAGTGGTCAAAGGGAATAATAATCCGTCGCCTCAACCAGCCGGGTCATCTCATTCCTCCGATTGGACGAAACAATGGTATTTGAAGTGGAAAAAAAAAAGCATTGAGGGTGATTAATATCGTAGTCGTTTACGCGCTCCCGCCCGGATTTTCACTCCGCCGTGGCGCGTATAAATATACATGCGCCCGCGATATATAAAATATGTACCGCGTTATATAAAATCTCTGTGCGGGCTCGGCAACGACGCCGGCCTCGGGCAGGGGTCAAAGGGCGCGGATTCGACACTATCGATCCTCGATAGCCGCCGCGTTTTTTGCCGAGCGAGCTCGTTAAAGCGGTAAATGAATAATGAGTGGCTCGCCGAGTGCCCGCGAGAGGGCGGGCGGCAGAGGGAGGAGGGAACATCATACAGATGGGAAAAAGTACGAGCGGCAGAGCGGAAAGTGAACCGTGGGCTTGCAGAGGGTGAGGGAGGTAAAAAAAAAAAAAGAACCGCTCCGGGGATGAAAAACGAACACAGGGGCCGAGGGGGAGGTACACGGGAGAAAATGAGAGAGGACGCGACGGAATTGGTGGAAGGGGGCGGGGGGGGGGGGGGGGGAGGTTCGGTATAAAGAGCCGCTCGGACGAGGGGGGACGAGGAGGAACGGTCGAATCGATTGCAAAACAACAAAATCGAATCATTCGCGGTGGCTGGCGATATTTTTCATGCGTGAATTTTCCGGACCCGTAACATTCCCATACCATCGGCGCTTGACCACCTCCGAATGCGCCGATCCACACATTTATATATATTTACGCAGCACTCCCATGTGTGGGCGCCAAATGTCCGTGTATGTTTGCACTGCTCTATCCATAGTACATAAGTAATATGAGAACCCCGAACGAATTCACCGAACGGTTTACCTCCTTTTTTTTTTTTTTTTTTTTTTTACGTGTATGTGGGCACGTACGGGTAACTATAGAAATTTTCCCATGGCGCATCGCTCCGGGGTGCGGTGTTACCGGGAACTGTTAGCGGAAACCGGCGAGAGGCCGCGTTACGTTCGACAGTATTTTAACAACATTTCAACCTCTCTCGCTCCATCGCCGCAACTGCACGCATCCACGCATTCTTTTCAATCACTGATGGTGCACTGCCGTATTTTCCTCTTTTATCTCGGCCTCTGCCGGCTCCCTCTGTCTCGCTCGAACAAACGGACTAACGAGATCGCTCGAGCTTTCTCCTTTTTCCACCTCTTTCCCTCCTATTACTCGCCACTCTCGTTATGTTCTCGTTAATTACTTCCGGGAACGTTGCCTCAGCGAGCACCCCCCCCCCCTCCTCCTCCCCCCTCCTGCCGGCCCCTCTCGGTGTTTCGTGTTTACGCGAGGTGCTATGCCGCTTACCAAACATTTATGCTACCCGGCCCCGCCCCGACGAACGGTACATCCAGCATCGATATTGTGCAGGCACCACCGCGCTCGAACAACCGTGCCAATACCCTGTAAAGTATGCTCGGCGCTTTTGTGCTCGACATTCGTAATAAAGATTTATCACGATCGCGAGAGCAATATCGGCTCGTTTGGCATGAATGACCGTGTCGTTTGTGTCCGGTACAAGCATCGAAAAAAAAATAAAATAGTAGACCTCAATTATCATTATTTTTTTCCCCCTGTTTTTGCCGATATTACGCGGTGAGGGAAGTTGCATGATTATCGAGTCTGTTGTTGTTTATCGTTGTTTTTATTGAGGTGTCGTTTGGTTTGTAGTCCGAGCTTGCAGGAAGTGTCGGGGGAGGCGTAAGCGTCGGTTCTTTCAGGAGAATAAAAATAAAGAAAAATGAAAAAGAAATCGGATGATTAATTTCGATGGGGGCGGGAATGAGCGCTGTTTTTTGCGATCGTGTTTGGAGGAGGGACGAGAGATCTGGTCGACAATGTACTGCGCATGCGTGAAAAACATGCATTTCTTTTATCTCCCTTCGCACCCTTATCGTTCGGCTTATTTACTCTTTTCTCCATAAAATATATATATATATATATTGTTACGTTCTCGTGGAACAAATAACCCGCATATTTGGTTTTGGAGCGAATATTATTAAGTCCATCGTAACTAAATATCTCTAGCACGAACTGTCAAACGTCTGTTCTCTGTGAAAGTCCGATCAAGACTCCTGTCATCTGGCCAATCGATAATCTGCACGTTTGTCATTTGTCATTCCGAGCTATTTCGGTCACCCATGCAATATGTCAATCCTCATCTCTATATTCGTTACAATATATATATATATATATACATACACTAAGGCTTTTGGGGGTCGCGCGGCTGGCGCGCGCCCTCTGAGTGTCTCCAAAACTTACTTAGAATAGAAAACTTAGAAAAATGAAGATACGGAACACCAAGGGGCGTAGGGGCGCCAAGGGGCAATTGTGCGTAAACTAATTGATAAACAAAATTAGAGTGACACATAAATACCCCCTCGATCCAACCCTCTCTAAAAGGGCCTATAATATCCCCCCCCCCCCCCCAATAAGGAGACTTCTAAGTTCCCCTATTGAAATATTTTAATTCTAATTCGGGTGTGAAATATTCTATTATTAATAATATTGATGATATTCTATTATTCTAATTCGGGTGTGAAATATTCTATTATTAATAATACTGATGATATTCTATTATTCTAATTCGGGTGTGAAATATTCTATTATTAATAATATTGATGATATTCAATTATTCAAGGTCGGGGTTGAAATATTCCAGAACTTCACCCCTATTCCACTTGACTTCCGGATTTTTGAACACGACGGCAGCGACGGCGAAGTCTTTTTACATTACAGAGAGATATCATTCGCAGTGATCTACGGCTGGAGTCGATATTTTCCAACAAAAACCCGGTAAGATCCATCGCCCCTCCTATGCCTTAGAACGGAAGGCAAAAGGGTGGAAAAACTAAACTCTTCTCTCCAATAGCAAAATCGGCTAATTTATGGATCGGCAGAGAGTTCGACGCTCGTCCCAAGAAGTCTCTTTCACCTCCTTTTTCTTTATTTCATCGCCGACCCCCTCCATCTCGAGCGACTTCACTCTCCGTATCACTGCACACATCGCCCCCCCCCTCCCCCCCCCCCCTAAATTTACCGATTTTAAGCGTGCGCGAGACGCGGCTCGTTCGTCCGGAAAAAAAATACCGAGGGGGATTCCTCCGCGAACTGAAGACCTTAAGGGGAGGGTTGGAGAAGAAGCTTCTAAATATTCAATAAACGCGAGCATTATTCCCGGCACGTTGGCGGACGGAGCAGAGAGCCCCGCGCCTCCCATCTGTAAATGGAGGACCGAGGGCGAGAAAAACCGATCGGCAAGGAGAGACGGTAAGAAAGGAGGAGACTCGAAGCGAGATGAACGAGGCGAGAGAAGCTCTTTCGAATTGGACCGAAGATATAGGGAGGTGGGCAAAAGTCCGCTGAAAAGAAAGACGAGTTTCACAGGGCGGAGGACAGAACGACGGAGGAACGAACCGAGAACAGTGGTGGAGAGGTAGAAAAGAGATTCGGAGCTATTTATCCCCTTGAATTCCCGGGGCAAGACTCAGTGCCCATATTCTATAATTTGCTCTCGGAAAGCGAGGACGTTTCCCAACCCACCGGACCAAACTCTCCCGTTCGAACTTTCTATGCCATTTTTGCCTCCTCCGGCTCGCGCTCTTCGACCCCCCCCCCCCCTTCCGATTCCCCGTCCTTCATCGTTCGCCACTCGAACCCTCTCGATCCACGGGGTTGGAGAACGCCAGCGAGGACAAACGAGTTCTCCTTTTTTCCGGCCGTCTTCTCTCACGCTGCTTTTCCCCTCTCGAGGGACCATTTTTTTTTTTTTTTTTTTTTTTTTTCTTCTCTTTTCCTTCCTCCTTTTATTAACTGCCGCTGGTCCCGACGGATCCCTCAAATTATTCCGTCAGACACTCTCGACCGTGGTGATTCTCATCGCCAGTTCGGGAGGAGTCCGCGGAGAATCGGGATTGGAATAAAATAAAAAGGGTGGAAGCGGAAGAGGGAGTTTCTTCGAGGGTGGCGGCGAAGTGAGACTTGGACACCTCGTCCGGGGGGCGCGGAAGCCTGCAAACAAGTGAGAGGGGGAGGGGGTACGAGCGAACGGATTAATCGCACCCCCGTCAATTATTTTATCACCGGTCTTCGCGCCAGTGGCAATGAAATTTAACGGGGGGATTAATGAGAATCAATTTGGGATACGTTTTTTTTTTTTATCGCGAAGCTTTCCGCAGCTGTGCGCGATGTTTACGTGCGAAGCCCCTCATCGTCGGGGTTACGAGGGGAGGATAATTTAACCCTTCGCCCTCGTTGTTAAGGCCCGAGGACGAGGAGCGAGCGATCGCGTGGGTGGACGCGCGACGCTCGGGGGGCTGCGTTGGAAAATCCGACCCTCATCCTCGGCCCGAGCGCCGAGTCGTTTTCTCCCTTCGCTCCGCGCGCACGAACCGGGAGGCTCCGCCGAATTAAAGAGCCCGTCCTCGCTATTTGCATGTTATTACCTTGTTTACATATTTATTCAATAGCCGCAGCTCGCTCGCGGAACGAAGTGGAGACAGAGCCGCGAGAGGGCCGGAGAGCACGAACTGCCGAGGGTGAAACGAACCCACCCTATAATCCACCGAGGGTCTTATCCGGCGATCATCCCTTTAATTTGGGATTAAGGGTCGCGAGCGAGCGACGACGACTCTCGCTGAATAAAGTTTCGCGTTTCGTATTATTTCTTTTTAGTTTTTTTTTTACTTTTCTTTGCCGTCATTACGCCGTCCGACAATTTCGAGGTTCTTTGATCTCCGCACAGGAATGGGCGAGGTTACCCAACGCAGTTATTATCAACAGATGGTGGTGAATGCTAACGATGCCAAATTATCGCGTCAATTCCGGCTTCACAATCTCAGTTTTCAACCGGAAGTGACGTCATACGGGAAAACGTCACTTCCGGTTTCAAAGTCTTGATTTTTTACCGGAAGTGACGTCAAACGAAAAACCGTCACTTCCGGTTTCAAAATGTCAATTTTTACCGGAAGTGACGTCATACGAAAAACCGTCACTTCCTGTTTCAAAGTGTCGATTGTTTTTACCGGAAGTGACGTCATAAGGAAAACGTGTCTTCCGCTTTCAGTCTCAATTATTAACCAGAAGTTACGTCATACGGAGAAATGTTTGGTAAATAATTGTGGTTTGTCTCACCTGTTTGTGCATCTCCACGTTGAGTCCGTAGGACATCTCGTAATACTGCAATGATAAGAGATCGAATGGATTAATAAACGAGGCTTGTTTATCACACGGTTCACGCGATCTCGCGCATGAACCATTGGGTCGTGTGTATAATGATGTATGTATATATGTGTGGGTATGTGTGTATGCATATGCATGTATATACGTATATATGTATGCGTATATATGTGTATCAGTCTATCCGTTCGTCATTGGTATAATTTTGTTTATTGATGTGTGTTTTAACTCCACTAGCGTTTACCGCCTGTTTTGTGAGAAATGATCGTGTATATGTGTCGTATAGTGGAAAACAACGCTGATGAATTCACCGCTGTCGTTCGCTGTGTTCCCCCGGTTGGTAATGCTGGCCCCGTTTTGTCTCCCCCGCTCTTTCACCGCAAGCGAATGAATAATGAGGGAAAATAGAATTTTCACATGCGACTCACGTACATCGTTTCGAGCTGGCATGCTGAAAGCTCCCCCCCCCCCCCCCCCCCGTTGAAGCACATGCCGGGTACTACCCATACCTCGTATACTCACTACCGCTATTTTATAGACCCTTTGTCATCCACCAATCGAGTCACGAAATTGCACAAACCCCCCCCCCCCCCCCCCGTCCTTGTCCCACCCAATAAAGAGGACGCAGAATTGAGAGCGATTGCCGAGGGTCGCAAGGACTCACGGAGAAGAAAATATATAACGAATAGTTTGGCTTCGAAACGAGCGCCCTTGGAACGATAACAGCTTAACCCCCCCCCCCCCCCCCACCCCCGCCCCTTCGCCGCGATTCCATGGGACGCTGCGAAAATTTTGAAATCACTTTTATGTTAAAACTGTTTAACGATTTAGAATTTGCCACGAGGCAACCTTCGAATGACTCGAATAACAAGTTGATGTGCTACAAAAAATCTGCAAAAATTCTGAGATGTACCTTGAAGTGTTTTTTTTTATAAGGCAGAAGAAAATTTGTTACCAAGATTCGTATCGTTTTTGCGCTTGAATGAAAGCATGGTCGTTTGTGGTCGGCAAAAAGTCCCCGGTAACTTGGAGGGTTAATGTGGGTTTCGACACAATTTATTTATTTTACGAACACATAACGTTAATTGGATCTACAGAGGTCAACACGCATTTGCAAAAGTGAAACGAATAAATGTATATTTTTTGTATAATTTTTAAACAATATTTTTTCATCAAACTTCGGACAACATTGGAAATTGCAAAAGTTGTCCGAAGCGAAAGTTTGTGGGATTTTGCAAAGCCGGGTCGTTAACCACTGGGGCACCGATCGACAGTGGTAAGCTGGGGTTAAAAATGTCCTCAAAAAAAAAAAAAAAAAAAAAAAAAATCCACAACAGCGATAAATTAAAAAGAAACATAGCAGAGAAGCACAATATCGAAAGAAGCAGCTGTGATGCAGAGAGAAGCGAAGGAGCGAAGGGCCCCGAAGGGCTGGAATCAATGGGGAGAGGCTCGAAGCGTCGTAGACGAAAAAAAGGTAAGTCACGCTGGAGCCAAGACCGGTTGGAACTAAAAAAAATAAAAAAATCCAACATCGTGTCTACAAGCTTCAACTATCGAACAACTTAACGAACTGCCTATCTCATTCCCCGTACATATAACTGTAGCTGCCGGCCAACTCTTCCCAGCGACACGCATTCGATCCAATCGCTCGCGAAGCAAACTCTCAATCACCGTGAATAAAAGAAAAAAAAAAAGAAAATCACGTCGTGTTCGACGATATATCCAGCTACCGTAGAGAATCCGGTGCGATAAATTTTTATGATCCTTTCTCCCTCGGGCGGACGGACTCGGGTTTCTTTTTTTGTTGCCCCGGAGCGTTTGTACACAATCAATATTCGGTCTAAAATTACCGTCCATGAATAAAAATCCCCGAGGAACGAATAGAGAAGCCCGCGCAAAAAAAAAAAAAAAAAAAAAAAAAAAAAAAAACAAGTGGCAAAGCATCGAGAATTCTTGGCGAAGAAGGGGGCAGTTGCCGGTAACGAAATGCGGTCGACCGCATCGCTCTCGAGCGGAGGGAAACGAAAAAAAAAGAGCGTTGAAAAATAGAAGAATTTTGCTCGAGGTTGAAGCGAAACGGGAGGTAAAGAGTGAGAGACGAAATCGCGGTTTAGCGAGAAGCCCCCCCGGCCCCTTGGCCTCTGCATGGACGAGGTTTTAACGAGCGTCCCGAATACCGCGAGCCAGCACGGTAGTCGCTTGCTCGGGCGCGTTATCCGCACGGTCTGGCTCAACGACCATTGTAAACGGCCTTTATGACGCTCGTAAAGTGCGGCAACGCCGATATATATATTGCGCGGACACACTAAACTACGGAGGTTTGCCGGAGGGGGGGGGGGGGGGGGTGGGGGGTGGGGGGGGGGGGGGGGGTCGGAAACGGTGCGGGTTGAGGACGATGCGAAAAAAGGGGGCTCCGACTTAGGCGTTCGTTTTAACGCGCGGATAACAGACCGCCTAACACCGTATCCGCACGGCCGGGCAACAAAACGGACAATTTGAACACACGTAACGTCCGAGCGTTCGCTGAGCCGCGAGGCTGCGAAACGCTCAACAAAAAAAAAGTGCGAGGAAAATTGCGTTGCTTTTTTGAAAGGCGGAACGCGCAGGGTGTAATAAAAATAGCTTAGAACAAATTTAATGAAAAATGAAATAAATTTACTAGAATTCATAGTTTATGAAAAATGAAATAAATTGACTAAAATTCATAGAATTTTTGTCAAGCGCATCTAAATAACAAAATGGGGTTGCGATTAACAAAGTGAAAAATCGAATAAATACCGCAGGCTTGTTTTTAATTATTATAATATTTTTTTCTGGAATTTTTCCAATATTCGCGAAAAACTGTTGGGAGCGTTGACACGATAACGAGTTAAAATTGCGAGTTTCTCTACTACCCAAGAGACCGTGTGACTTTGTTCCCTCGTCCGGTTAACGGATAGATTGCTCGCCAAACGATAGGGGTTGGTTGAGGGAAGAGCGAGGAAGCGAAAGAGAGTCGTTCGAAGAAAAAGGAAAACTCTCCGGAGTATAACCGTTGGAAGGAACTCGGAGAAATCCGGTAACTCTCTTGTGCTCGGTGGTTCTCGGAGCTCGGTAGTATCTCGCGCCTCCGAGCAAATTGGTCTTTAATTAATGAACCCGAGCGGGAGGCGACTCCGGCTAGCAGAGTTCGGCGTCGATTTAATCGGGTATCAAAGGATTTCCGAGGCGTTTAATGTCGTAATGTCGAATTGATACGTTTCGTTCAACAATCGCTGCTCCGCGCGAGGCTACGTCAAAGCACAAATTTCGAATACCGAACTAGCCCAGATAACACAAAAAAATTAGGCCCCAAATTTAATGTACCGTACCGGAAGGTTTTAAGCAAAAACTGGTATATGAAATTTCATGTACGATTGTGACGGAAAATTAAAAAATATAAAAAGTGTGAAATATTTTCTTGTTTTCTTTTTCTTTATACACAAACATAAAACATCTAATAACTTGTTAAAATGTAGAAAGGGCGTCTTCCCGTCCACTACTGTAAATAAATAAATAAAAATATTGGGAAGACTTTATTTTTTAATAATTTACTTTACTTTCAATGAAAAAGTATATTAATTTATCATCACAATTGTACATTAAATTGTACCAGTTTTTCCATGAAAACTTCCAGTGCGTTACATTAAATTAAGACTTGTTTTTTTGTAGTGTAGGTCCATCTGGACGGTATCCGAAAGTGACCAACATTCCAAAAAGTTGACTTTTGGACGTAGAATAGCTGACAGTTACCATCCGGAAATTAACGGATTACAAGTGTCAAAATGGATTTCTAATACTTAAATTCAGAACATATGAAATCTGTACGGGAGTGTCCAAAGACTGGGACGTGTCCGAGCATTGGTACTGTTATCTTCCACGCGAAACAGCGATATAGCTCGAGTAAGGGGAGGTTTACGGAAGGTACCCAAAATTTCGCTGAGCACCCACCGGTCCACAACAAAGCTTACGGATCCATGCATGAATAACAGGGCATAAACTTAATGACTGCTAACGACGCCAACCGCCGCCGCCACTTCCGGTTTCAAAATCTCAGTGTTCAACCGGAAGTGACCTTACCCGTTTAATTTGTAATCGATACGATTCGTTCGACAGTCACCGCTCCGCGTGACGACCGCGGGCCACAAATTTCGAACACCCAACTAGGTCCGAACATTTTGCCCCTTGCAACGGACAAGTGTTGCGAGGCGATCTCGTAATCGAGTCTGGCGAACCAAACACGTCTTCGGCGTATTACTCGCGATACAGCGTTGAATCGCTGAGGCGGGCATGGCTAAAGACGTCTATACAGATATAGCCGGGGTGAGGGGAGGTTTACGGAAGGTACACGAAATTTCGCTGAACACCCACCGGTCCACGACAAAGCTTACGGATCCATGCATGAATAATCGGGCATAAACTCCGTCGACGCGGCGTACATACTGGCGACATAGACGGAACAGAGCATAAACCAGCCTTCAACCCTCATCCCTTGTACTATCCTTCGGTGATCGCTCCCTCTCCGTCCCTACCGCCCTTCATCTCGCGTTGTCTCTTCGTCCCTCCCGACCGCCCATCCTCCGCTCGCCCTATCCACGATGCCACTGGCAACCAACCCTCGAATACGGGCAATATGGCCACACGTTTATGTACTCCCCGCATACATATGTACCCAACGTAGATACACATCTAATGCAATCTATGATGTTGGATATGGTAATCGAGCTGTGTTAGGGAAAATTTACTCTCTATGGTAATGTTTGCACATTTTTTTTAGGGGCGATTCGACCTTTCTTTTTTCTTCGATCGATACGGCTGTGAATATTCAACGGGGAAGTAATTCGGGAAAATGCAAAAGCAATAAATAAAATTCGGTCGTATACTTCATCTTGTGGAGTTGTTGCCGGAGAAGGTGATAAGCACCTGAGTTTTCCGGCGATTCGATGGAGAAGCAAAGAAAGTTTTTTTTTTATATGTAAAATCACTCATTTTTGCAATGTTGGTTATAGAAATTCCCGAAAAAGTTTTTTTTTTACCATCGCTCGGGGACCATATTTAATCTGTTTTTCACACTGATGACGAATCTGGCACTTATTTAGCTTCTTCCTCAATATTTGAAACGGAAACTGGCGGATGTTGTGAGGCACGAATTTTTTTTTTTTATTTTATAACATTTTAACGGTTGGATCGATTCTTTCCAAATTTAATGGGGAACATGGGTCCATAATAACTTATTTATGTCTAATTTTTCTGGCAAATATCTAAAAAATTGTAAAAGCTTGCACCCATTACAAACATTGACGAAGACGATTGAGAATTGCAATTATTGTTATTTGCTAACAAATTGTTAATTCACCGATCTGAATTTGCAAAGAAGTATCTACGAAAAATTGCTGAGGGAAAAATTTACTCCGTACCGTAATGTTTGCAAATTTTTTTAGTCTTCGATCGATACCCTTATGGTAGTGAATATTCGTGAAAAAAAATTCGGCGAATGTTAAAAAATTAATAAAAAATGTGAATTCATTAAGCCTTGAATGAAAGATTTTTTACCTCCGAACGAGACTTCATTTAATTCATTTTTTTCAATTTTTTTAGGTTGCCTCAACTTCTACAAGACGTCTCGATTTGCCTCACATTTCATCCACTCAACAAACTAAAATAATAATTAAATAAATTGAATAAACATTTTTTTTTCAAGCAACTCCCCAAAGTTTCCCAAGAAACGCCTATGATGCGGTCGATACGGCTTGCAGGCTATTCGAGACGCCAAATTTGTACCCAATTACAAACATCGAAGCGGGCGATCGAGAGGTGCAATTTAATAATGTTAATTCACCGATCCGAGTTTGCCGGGAAGTATCAACGGGTGAGTTGCGGGAGAAACTTTCCTCGCCGCACCCTCGCTTTACGCCGGTGCTTTTGTTGCCCGTTCGCTCGAGCAATCACTTACACCGAGTATAACCGGGATGGTCGGTGTAAGTTCGCCGATTTCTCCGCCGCTCCTCGCCCGCTTCCCCGGCCCGTTTTCCCCCCACGGCACCACTTTTCGACGACCCGCCCGTCGGCGATCGTAAAACTTCACGGTCTCGACAATTACATGAAAGAGTCGTAAAGGCGTAATGCTCCGTGGCGCAGGAACGGCGCACCGAGGAACTACAACCGTGGAAAAACAGCAACGAAGCTCCAACGGCGATTCCCCTCTTTATCTTTCGCCTCGTTTCCGTCCCTCTCCCGCGGAATCCCATAAACCGGAACGTAGCCGGGCTGAGATACAGCCAAGGTCGACGAGGTCGTTTCGCGAACGACGACGGCCGAGGCATCGAATCGCAAAACAAATCCGGCCGAGGAGGAGAGGAAACGAGTAACGATTGCGCTAAAACTGTAGACCGGCGGTTGGAACGTGCTGATAAAAGCCGGAGAAAAAACCCAAGGGCTGAGGAGATTCGACGGAGGGTCCACGCTCGACCCCCGTCGTTGACGGGGCTAAGTGTACCGGACGCGATGAAAGTACGCGGAAACATCGCTGAAGTGCCGAACGACCCGGCCAGAGGCGCGAACATGATGTCATTTTTACTATCTTTTTGCTGATTGTTTTTTTTTTTTTTTTTTTTTTTTTTGCAATGAAAATTGCGCGCTGTTGTGAAGAAACTAAACGGCGGAGCGGAGGGACACTGAGAAAAAATTATATAGTAAAGGCAACTGATTTTTTACCATAAAAATTGTTCCCATGGGGAACGTCTACATTTTATAGTTATGACAATGACAAACAATCATGGTTGCAACCATAATTATAGTTTAACGAATTGAATGTGTAGTATTGGAAACTATCTATAGAGACGTTCCTCCTGAGAACTATTCGTTATGGCAAGAAATACTATTCTTTTTCTCAATGCATCGAAGACCGAGCGCATACGACGTGAAGAAGAGAATTCTTTTCTTTTTCTTTTTTTTTTTTTTAATGCATCAAATTGAGTTATTTATTAGCCGATATTTGTTTAGCCGATCAATGTCACCTTTCCTCAACGTCTGGGCGCTCAGCGGCTTTAAAGCCACGATTTAGAGCCCAACAAATATTTACGTTTTTTGTCCGTACAGATAACGAGAGATTCCCGGAACATTTAACGGGATTAACATGTAACGAGATATTTTGTGAGAAAAAAAAGAAGATATTCCCGTTTGGCGCTCCGTTTTTATTATTATTATTTTAATGGATTAAATTGAGTTATTTATTAAGAAATATTTGTTTAGCCGATCACTGACAACTTCCTCAGAGGACGCGTTAAGCCACGATTTAGAGCCCAACAAATATTTACGTTTTTTGTTCATACCGACAACGAGAGATCCGCGAAACATTTAGCGAGATTAACGAGATATTTTGTCAGAAAAAAAATCTCGTTTGGCACTCCGTTTTTATTATTATTTTTTTTAATACACCCTTAATACACTTGATTTTTTTCAGATTTTTATACCATCGTGAAGTGTCTGCAGTTCCCTTTCATTTATCTGAAACTTATGCGAAGTGAACACTGTTCGCAAGGACTGCCTTAAAGCCACGATTTAGAGCCCGACAAATATTTACGCTTTTGTCCGTACCGATAACGAGAGATCCGCGGAAGATTTAACGAGCTTAACGAGATATTTTGTGAGAAAAAAAAGGAAGATATTCCCGTCGGGCTCTCCGTCTTGGTTCGAGTCGCTTACATTGTGCGCTAATTAAACGAGAGCCTTTCAGGATGATGTACGATGGGCACACAATGTCTCGATTCAACTGTCTGGCACATACGAGGCAACAAAGGTGGATCGTATCTCTCCGGTTCGCGCGCGCCTCGTTGTCGAGTGAATTTCTCACCGGATTAGGAAATACGAGACTCGGAGAATCGCCGTTGTGCAATGAACTGGACCGACGGACTCGTCAAAGCAGCCTGAGCGGCGGGCTTTATTTGCGCAACTAACGTTTTTGAATATTCATCGATAAAAAAAAAGAATGGTTGCAAAAACCCAGAGTCTCAAAACAAAAAAAGGAAAAAAATTGATTTTTAATAAATTTATATATACTTTCATTAGGGATTAAAAATAATAATAATGCTTTCGAATAATGCTCGACGGACCCGTCAAAGCAGCCTGAGAGGCGGGCTTTATTTGCGCAACTAACGTTTTTGAATATTCATCGATAAAAAAAAAAGAATGGTTGCAAAAACCCAGAGTCTCAAAACAAAAAAAGGAAGAAAATAGATTTTTAATAAATTTATATATACTTTCATTAGGGATTAAAAAAAATAATAATGCTTTCGAATAATGCTCGACGGACCCGTCAAAGCAGCCTGAGAGGCGGGCTTTATTTGCGCAACTAACGTTTTTGAATATTCATCGACAAAAAAAAAGAATTCATTGCACAAATCCGGACTCTATTGTAACTCGCGCGATTGAATGATTAATGATTCCCCGGTTGAGGGACACCAAAAACAAAAATGAAAAAAAAAAATTTCTTACAAATGTATATAAAGTTTCATTAGAGATTTACAAGCATAACAATGCTTGACGGATCCGTCGACGCAGCCTGAGATTATTTGCGCAAGTGACGTTTATGAATATTTATCGATAGAAAAAAAACAAAAAAAATAGTTGCAAAATCTGGGCTCTCTCGTAACTCGTATGACTGAATGATTCATGATTCTACGATTGAGAGACGCGAAAAAAAGAAGATTCGATTTCTAACAAATTTACATAAAGTTTCGCTTAAAGTTTCGGTAAAGCTAAAAAAAAAATAGGAATGCTTTCGAGTGAATTTTGAAAAAATTCTTTCGTCACTCCACATTAGTTTTGACGATAGGGAAGCTCGATTATGAAATGTAGAAGAGGACAGGATGCGTTGGTAAGCAATATATTGTAAACAGGAGAGCAAAGAAAAAATAATTAAAGAGATAAGAGAAAGAAAAAGCACACAAGCAAGCAGGAAGGAATTTTTTTTTTTTTTTTTTTGCATAGCTGAACACACACGAAGAAGCTGCACCTGTCGCAGCGTACACAGAAAACTCACCATGACGTAGTGGCGTTGCATCTCGGTCTTCTCCTGGGCGAGTTTCTCCAGCTCCAACTTAATACTGGACAGAACAAGCAGGAAATCGCACGTGTAAGCTAGACATTGGTAAGTGCACAGGCGACATTCAAAAGCCGATGGACGGGCTTAAGGGGTCTTAAAGGGCTCTATTCTCTTATGTACAGGCTATATAATATATATATGTATATATATGTATAATATGAGTACAGGCTAATATAACTATATACTTTTCTAGCGAAACTCTGTAACACGGCTGCAGACAAGCCGCTTTTCCAAACTTGTCGCACATCAGCACTCCTTTGACGCGTGACTGACGTGAAAAATTTCAAGTTGTACATTTTTCTTTTTTTTTCAAATTTGTTTTTCGTTTTTTCCCTCGGTAAATCATCGCAATTCTCAAATCTCAAAATTGATAAAATGCGGAATCAACCAAAGATTCGGACAGGGACTTTCAAATATATACTTCGTTGGTCGAACAAAATATTTCGATGTCTCAAAAATATTTTGGTGAAATCATCAAAAAAATTGTTGAACTGACAAATCTTTTACCGGTAACCGAAAAAATATTTATTTTGACGTCTCAGTTCGAATTTTTAGTCGATTCAACCGTATTTTTTTAGTCAGTGTAATTGATTGTTGGTTCGTTATGGGACCCAAAAAAAGTTGTATCTCAATCCATCTCACGATTCTAATTTTTATTTTTTATTGAAAATATAATTTTTTTTGCTGCAAATTGGCGTGTTTTCGTGACGACTGACATAAAGTTTTTGTTAAACTTTTCACGCTGTTCGGTAGCGCGTGATGAGGCGATGACAGGAGGGGCAAGCGAGTTTGTGAACGACAAGCCGGGTTATGTAATATAAAACATACAATTAGTGGACAGTCGACGGTCAGATAACGTCGATGATAAAATTTAACGCCATTTTACTCTCGCGCGGCTTCTCTCCCGTCCGGTTTACGAGCGAACAATTTATAGCCGACGGGATTGAATTACGTGTTACTCGTAATCTCGGTCCTCAATTATTTCCCGCGACTTTTCCATTCCCCCTCGGTCGGCAATCGCGACGATGAACGATTGATCGTTTGCGACATGAACGTCAGATTCTGTAACGCACTCGTTGTCGTTTGAGGTGCAAATATGTAATCACGACTGCAAGATAATGACTAATCGCCGGGGATTTTTTTTTTATTTCCTTTTTCATACGTGTCGTTAATTGACTTCGTGGTCAATTAATCTGCTTTTCCGTGTGTCTATGTATATGTATATGTGTGTGTGTGGGTGTGTGTGTGTGTGTGTGTTTTGGTTGTTATTTTTCGCGCGGCTTACCATCACGTAATGCCTCTGTATCTCTATTTTTTCACTGGCCAGTTTCTCGCACTCCAATTTAAGGCTGTACAAAAAGTGGGAACAAGAAATTCGATTAATCGGACACTTAAAAATAATTCGCTGGTTTTACAATAAAATACGCAAATATTCTTTAAAAAAAAAAAATTGTTTTTAATGTACTAATTCCCGAGTACACGAATTTTGAAATTCCTTAAAAACGTTTCTTGCAACTTCAAAGTGAAACGCACTCCAATTCAAGGCTGTCCAAAAAGCCAAGCAAGAAATTCGATTAATCGGCAAGTTAAAAATTATTCGCTAGTTTCACAATAAAATACGTAAAAACTCTTTTTTTTAAAAAAATGGTCTATCAACGTATTAACACAAAAAGACACAAATTTTGAAGACCGTAAAATAGCTTTTTGCAACGTCAAAGTGAAACGCACTCCAATTTAAGGTTCTACAAAAAAGAAGGACCAATAAATTCGATTAATGGGCCAGTTAAAAATGATTCGCCAGTTTCACAATAAAATACGTAAACATTCTTTAATAAAAAATAAAAAATAAAAAAATGGTCTATTAATGCAGCGACTCGAAAGTACACAAATTTTGAAGATTGCAAAACCGTTTTTGCCCGATAAAAGTGAACAGCCAATTTGGTTCGAGCCCGGACGTCGGCGATGTCGAGGCAAACGTTAAACACGACGAAGCGTCTGCAACCAAAAATCATCGAGTGGCCGTGGAGAGATAGTCGGCGGAGGCCAACGCACGGTAAATGAGAGGGAAGTTCTGCCGTGGTGGAGGGTGGTGCCTGAAAAGGGGATGAATGCGAGAGAGTCCCGTGTGCGGAACCCGCGGGCTGTGTGGACACACATGAGCGTAACTCCCCACCCGGCCGGTCGGCAGCTTCTGCTGTATGCATAGCTTCCGGTCGGGCAAACAATTATCCGCGCCGGTCCAGACGACCGGAACGCGTTTTGCCTACTCGTCCACGAGGCCGCTACGCCGGCATCCTCCCTCGCGTCGCCGCTCCTAATACCGCTGCTATATGTGCCGGTAAACACGAGGCTCCGCATCGGTGATGGAACGAGGGATTCAGGAAGCGAGATATGGAGGGTCGGTCCGCGAGAACAGCGACCCGAGCAACCCGCCCGAAACCCGGGTTTGCACGGTTTCAAACAGGTTAAACTTCCATGCGCGGATCGCTACATTGACCGCGCGACGCTTCGTCCATACGGCCAAGGCTCGTGTCCCAGTCATCGATGGCGTTATTGACAAAGTTGCAAAGTGCAGCTTGGTAATAAATTTATCATTTTTTTTTTTTAATTGAACTTCGAGAATAATTAACATGGAAAACTGTTTTTTTTTAAATTTTTTTTACGGCTTAGCGATTCTCGGACTGTTAGTAAAAAATTCTTGACCAATCGCTGGTCGGCAGCTCGAAACCCGGGTTTGCACGGTTTCAAACAGGTTAAGCTTCCATGCGCGGATCGCTACATTGACCGCGCGACGCTTCGTCCATACGGCCAAGGCTCGTGTCCCAGTCATCGATGGTGTTCTTGACAAAGTTGCAAAGTGCAGCTTGGTAATAAATTCATCATTTTTTTAAAAATTGAACTTCGAGAATAATTAACATGGAAAACTGTTTTTAAAATTTTTTTTTACGGCTTAGCGATTCTCGGACTGTTAGTAAAAAATTCTTGACCAATCGCTGGTCGGCAGCCCAAAACCCGGGTTTGCACGGTTTCAAACAGGTTAAACTTCCATGCGCGGATCGCTACATTGACCGCGCGACGCTTCGTCCATACAGCCAAGGCTCGTGTCCCAGTCATCGATGCCGTTCTTGACAAAGTAGCAAAGTGCAGCTTGGGGAATAAATTTATCATTTTTTTTGTCATTGAACTTTTGATCCCGAGGCTGTTGAGAATAATTAACATCGGCAACTGTTTTTTTACGATTCAGTTTTTTAAGGTTTTTTACAGTTAAGTGATTCCCGGACTGTTAGTAAAGAATTCTCGACTAGTCGCCGGTCGTTAGGAAGCGGCATCGACCTTGACGATCTCCGAAGCCTCTTCTGAATAAAACATTAATGGTCGAATTTTAAGACATTCGGTTGAACTTAAGATCAAAGTTTGGCCCGAACTTCATTGCGCGCTTAAGTTCGATCTTAACTCTGGTCTTGATTAGTTCGAACTTGATTTCGTGCCTAAATTTAAACTTGAGTTCGATCCTACGATCGAATTCGAACAACAATCGAATTTGAGTTTAGATTTAAGTAACTTAAGATCAAAATTAAGCCCGAGATCAAGTTCGAACTGAGGTTCGATCTTAAGTTCGATAAGTTCAAACTAATGTCTTAAAATTCGACCCTAAGACATTTTTGTGACGACCTTGGAAAATTGTTGGGTATTTCGGGGAATTTATTCCTGATTTTTCTGAACCGTTTTGCGATGCTAATAAATAATTTGTATGGATTTGTATGGACTGCTACTTGTGTTTTAAAAAATTAAAAAATCATCAATTAAGATCCACGACTGGGACATGAGTGTTTTCTACGGCCCCGTCACCGAGCCGAGAAATGGAGGATTGTGGTCCGGAACAGCCCGAGTATCTCGTACGAAATCGGGGTTTGCACAGTTCCAAACAGGTTAAACTTCCACGCGCGGATCCCAACATTGACCGCGTTCCGCTACTACTCATTGCTGCGTCTATTGGTTCAAGGCTCATGTCGTGTCCCAGTCATCGATGCAACTTCTAGACAAAGTAGGAAAGTGCAACTCGGGAATAAATGTATGGTTTTTTTTTTGTTTTCATTGAACTTTTGATCCCGAGGCTGTTGAGAATAATCAACATGGGTAACTGTTTTTTACGTTTCAGTGATTCTCGGACTGTTGGTCAAGAATTCCCGACTACTCGCTGGTCCGTTGCAAGACGGTCGGGACGGTAAAAAATGTCCAGCGGAATTTTCCTCAAGACACAAGATCGCGCTTAAAGCTCTCCGAAGCCCAATGTTATCTGCCTCTTCGAAATTCTGTAGCTCCCAAACGAGAGGATAAAACATTAAGACATTTTTGTCACATCGTCGGAAGGTTCTTGGATATGTTGGGGATTTTTTTCAGATTTTTCGAACCCATTTTACCAAGCTCATAAATAATTTGGACGTGAACATTTTTCCAACTAAGATCCATGACTGGGACATGAATATTTTATTTTTCAGATTTGTTTGGACTCATTTTACCAAGCTAATAAATTATTCGAATGAACCACTGCTACTTGTATTTTAGCCGATTTAAGAAAAATCATTTGGACGTGAACATTTTTCCAATTAAGATCCATGACTGGGACATGAACGTTTTATTTTTCATATTTGTTTGGACCCATTTTACCAAGCTCATAAATAATTTGAATGAACCACTGCAATTTCTATTTTAGGCGATTTAAGAAAAATCCCTTGGACGTGAACATTTTTCCAACTAAGATCCATGACTGGGACATGAATGATTTATTTTTCACATTCGTTTGGACCCATTTTACCAAGCTCATAAATAATTTGAATGAACCACTGCAATTTCTATTTTAGGCGATTTAAGAAAAATCCCTTGGACGTGAACATTTTTCCAACTAAGATCCATGACTGGGACATGAATGATTTATTTTTCACATTCGTTTGGACTCATTTTACCAAGCTAATAAATTATTCGAATGAACCACTGCTACTTGTATTTTAGCCGATTTAAGAAAAATCATTTGGACGTGAACATTTTTTCAACTAAGATCCATGCCTGGGACACGAATGATTTATTTTTCACATTTGTTTGGACCTATTTTACCAAGCTAATAAATTATCCGAATGACCCACTGCTACTTGTATTTTAGCCGATTTAAGAAAAATCATTTGGACGTGAACATTTTTCCAACTAAGATCCATGACTGGGACACGAATGTTTTAATACCTTTTCCGGGCACGCCTCCGCCCAGCCAGAAATTGCGATACTCCGTCGGCTTCTTTCCCAACTTGTACACGGAGTTTCCCTACTTTGGACGCGTCCGGGCTCTTCCTGTTTCACCGTATCGGTTATTCGCCAAGTACCTTGCGTGGGGCAGTGAAAACGGAGGATCGCAATTTCGTCGTGTACACTCGGTGTGTACACACACACACTCTCGCGTTTTCCGACCACCGCAGTGCTTCGCAATTTGAAATAACTGCTGGCAGCACTGGTGCAGGATCCGTTCGAGTGAGCTTGCCAGAGAGCTCGCTCGGCTGCTCGCGAGCTTCCTGGCTGGCTGACTAAGCTCGTGGTCGAGTCCTTGGAAATATTTGTTCTGGACACACTGCCTCTACCCGCGCTCTCGAGTGCAAGCGTTTCCGGACTACGAGCTTTCCCGCTTTCTCTATCTACTCTTCGCTCTCTTTGCTGAACAGCACTCCGGCAAATAATGTACACGAACTGGAACGAACATTTTGCGCACCTCGGCCAGCCAATGTAATCTAATGTCTCGCATCAATTAATCTCAAAAAAAATTTAACATTTTTTTTTTTTTGTACTGTTCATGTAATTTTACGTTTCGACATATTTCCAAGTCTCTCGCAACGAACGTCGCAAAGGAACACCTACACTGTAAAATAAATTGTAAATATAATGTACGGGAACTTCACTAAATTTTGATTAAATTACTTACATCAATTAAATATTAGTGTACTTTTTTTTAATATAAAAAATACCGGATATTAAAGTTACAAATATTTTCCCTGAAATTCACAAAAGTGTTAATTAAAAATAATTCTACTGTAAAATTACAGCGCTCATGTGTTTGAAATCGCAGAAACACTTTATGCAAAAAAAATACCCTTCATTAATTTTCAAACATTTTTTTACAGTGTACTTTCCTTCTGCAATTGTACTGAGACGATAAAAAGATGAATTTATTAAATTATGATAAAAAAACATAAAATTATGTTAATTTTCGTTAAAACTTACTTGTGATACTGCGCCTGGAGGAAATTGAATTCCTCCTTGATCCTGTCGCAGGACTCGCCGACTGTGAACTTGAACGGCTGTCCGGGTTGAGGCGGGCCCTGTAACACGAAAAAAGCAAAAAGCGTTATAGTACATTATTTTTTTAAACTCATCGATAGGTTAAAAAAAGAAAAAAAATGTGAATGCATTTTATTCGTCGACGAGACAATGTTGGGTTGTCGCAAGAGTATTCAGCGGTATCGCACGATCGTGAATACGCTGTCCTTCCAGGTTGCTCCCACTTCCGGTTCGGACTCCAGTACCGCAAATGTGTTCACTATCTATATTCATAGATCGCGCTCGAACAAAGTTGAGTTAATATACATATCCATACGAGTTGTTGGCTGGCGATAGAGCGCGGACGCATGTGGCACACGGAGGCCCCGGATCGGCGTGCGCGTCAGGAAACGAGGGACCCGCACGCATTATCGCGTCGAACGCAGCGACTGAGGCATAAAAGCCTTGCGGCCCGGACACGCACACGCGACGATTTGTGCGTACAGGCCGAAGGCGAAAGAGCGTGAAACGAGTGGCAGCGAAATCGCTCCCTCCCGTCGGTGTGTATAGGGGAGAGTGGGGCAAAATGGGACAGTGAGGGCAAAAGTCAATTTTCCGATAATTTTTGGATGCCCAATTTTGTCCCATCGATTCATCTGGATTTTCTACCCGTTTTGCCCCTGTTTCATCTAAAAATTATTGGAAAATTGCGATCTGGCCCACCATCCCATTTTGCCCCGCTCTTCCCTAAAGGGAAGAACGGGGCAAAATGGGATAGTGGACCAGATCGAAATTTTCCAATAATTTTTAGATGAATAATTTTTAGATTTAGAGCGGGGCAAAATGGGCCAGTGGGGCAAAAAGGAACAGTGAGGCAAAACGCAATTTGTCAACCACTTTCGGATGGGAGAGTGGGGCAAAATGGAACAGAAAATCCTGATGTATCCATGGAGCAAAATGGCCCATCCAAAAGTGATTGGTAAATTGCCTTTTGTTTACTTTCCCCTTTTGCCCCGCTCTCCCCTATATATACACAGTTGTGTATACATATAGGGGAGAGCAGGGCTATATGGGATAGTGGGCGCAAAACAATTATCAAATAATTTTTGGATGCCCCATTTTTCTCCCAACGATGTATCCGGATTTTCAAGCCCGTTTTGCCCCACGCAACACCACCGCCACCATCTAAAAGTTATTGGAAAATTGTGTTTTGCCCCATTATCCCGTTTTGTCCCACTGTCCCATTTTCCCCCGCAATTCCCTATATATGTATGGTGTGACTAAAATAAAAAGGTCGTATTTTCTGTGTATTAACATACAAAATACACCTTTCGAGTTTTAGTTACATAATATCTTTCGTCCACGTGTGTAGGGTAAACCAGCCAATGAATGGACAGGACCAGTGGATGGACACTTTCCATAAGAGCACGTGCATAAAAAAACGTCTATTCACTGGCTTTTTCGTCTGCTCAACTGTCCATTCATTGGCCGGTTTACCCTAGGTGTATGGTGAGAGAACGTGCAGGAAACGAGAGGCGCGAATAATCGGTCATTTCCCAGTCCGAAAAAGATCGCGTGACTGACAGACCACTGCACTTGATGCAGGGTTGTGCATGTGTCTGTGTGTGTGCAGGAGTAAGAGCCACCCACCTCGATAATCGCGTTTTCGCTCGGCAATTTGCCACGCGGTGCATTACACTTAATCAACGACGGGGCATCGTCGACCGAACGCAATTATTATGTGTCCTCTATCGGGCGCACTGTGCAACGATAGATCGCACAGGCGTTCCTTAAGCTCTGCACGAGAGGAGGCGTGCGTATGACACGGTCGTTTTTATTTTATTTTTATTTTATTTTTATATGCGCTCTTTCGCCAACATTATTGTTGTCGATCTTGCGATAGAATAAACAGGAGATCGGCGGAATAAAAATTATAGACCGTCAGCGGAATCGTTTTATTCACTGCCGGTCGTCAAAGGAAATCTGGGAGGAAAGGTAAATAAAAAAAGGTCGCAGGTCGGCATCGATCATTCGAATTTGTGAGAAAAGTTCACCGATATATTTTTTTTGTTGCAAATAAAAAATACCAAGTCTTTTTTTTTTTTGCTCACTCGTAAAGAATCTTCATTTTCATTGCATTTTTTTTTTCGAGATTTTAATGTAAAGGTGTTCAGAATATTCCAAGAACGACTTCATTAATCGGATTGAAATTTGGCACACATGTAGAGCCTCTGTATGTTACAATTTATATCAAATTATATCAAATTAAGCCTTCGCAAACTTTGAGTTATCGGGCAGAAACTTTTGAGCGAACTAGACCAACATCAAACAACTTTCCCTATTGAATTTGACAAGAATCGATCCACGCGTTTAAATTTTTATAACATTTTTAATTATAAGAAAAAATATCGAACCTCGCAACAAATCCCCGTTGACATTTCAAATATCGAGGTGGAAGCTAAATAAGTGGTAGATTCGTGATCAATGTGAAAAATAGATCAAACATAGTCCCCGAGCGAAGATTACAGAAAAAAAACTTTGTCGGGAATTTTTTTAACCAATATTTCAAAAATAAGTGATTTTCCGTTTTTTAAAAAATCTATCGATTTTTTTATTAGTTTAACTTTTATTTAACTTTTCTCCGCAAGGAAGCAAAGAGTCAGCGAGTGGATAAAATTGGCCAAACGGATAGCTCGCGACTTTCCACCGACAGGACAATTATAATTTTTTTTCTCGATGTTCATCGAGTCCCGAGCGAATCGCTCGTGTCGGCCCCGGGCCGACCACCAGCAGCGGGTGCGGAAGAGCGTGTTGGCGCCTCGCAAAAGCCGTAAAAGCTGCATTATTGCCGCGGTATACTGTTCCGCATCGGTGTGCAGCCGATGATGTCCGTTCGTGCGAGTTTCCATGTACAGTGCGTGCGTGCGCGAATGTATGCGGTAATAACGTTACGAGCATATTATCGATCGTTTTGCACAACGTGCTTGGCCAACTTTAACGTGGAAACGGTGACACTCGCCACGGTTCACGGTATTCGCCACGGTGCATCGTAAAATCACGCCGAGTACCACAAATTTCACTCGTAGCGGTTCAGCGCCGGAAAGCCACTTTTAGCGTCATTCGAATTGGAAAAGAAAAAAAAAATTCCATACGTCATCCTCATAAAAATTGACAATTGAAATTTAGATACGACTTTCTCATAAAAGTTGAAAATTGAAATTTTCAAATCACTTCCGCATAAAAATTCACTATTGAAATATTCATATGGGTTTGTCATAAAAGTTGACAATTGAAATTTCCATACGACTTTCTCGTAAAAGTTGAAAATTGAAGTTTCCATACGACTTTCTCATAAAAGTTGAAAATTGAAATTTTCAAATCACATAAAAGTTGAAATTTCCATATTGCTTCGTCGCAAAAGTTGAAAATTTACATTTTCATATAGCTTTCTCATAATGTTCCTCATTCGCAAAGCTTCTTCCATGAGAAAGCCTCATCTCAATTTTTTACACACATCCACACAAAATATACACACATATGCACATTTTTTTTTTTTGCTAAATATGATTTTCCGATTTTTTGTAACATTCTGAATACGTTTTCACAAAAAATCTCAAAACTGTTTAATTTTTCATGAAAACAAAATTTTTTCTATGAGGAAGCAAAATATAAAAATAAAAAATGTAAAGAACAAGAGTTAAATGCGGCTCGGAGTCGCTCAGCTTTGTACGATGGAGGAGGAAAGACTGGATAGTCGACCGGGGGGAGAAAGCATGTCGCATCGTAACAAGCTACACGAAGCGAGCAGCAGAAATCAAGAAGCAGCGGCGGCAGCCAACGATGCGAAGCCTTTGGAAGTCAGGCTCGCGACGTGTAAGCGTCGAGATATTCGACACGCGGTTACACGGTTACAAGGGGACTTAAGAGGATGCATGCGCGCTCACGGCGACGACAACGACGACGAGAAATACTATATGTATTAGTTACTCACCGCGAAGGCGGGGAGTTAAATGCCGTCGGGCGTTAAATATATGCACACACGGTAATGCAGTCACCGGAAGAGACTACTGTATGCGATTACTCGAGCCGACGACACT
This sequence comes from Ichneumon xanthorius, assembly GCA_917499995.1. Taxonomy (NCBI): domain Eukaryota; kingdom Metazoa; phylum Arthropoda; class Insecta; order Hymenoptera; family Ichneumonidae; genus Ichneumon; species Ichneumon xanthorius. The sequence goes on along the minus strand of OU824211.1, from coordinate 5,107,672 downwards.
GACAGTTGAAACTCAAATACTGGATTATCGGAGGTACTGCTTTTGCGGGTTTGCATATAACGTACGTAAATTTTAACCGGAGAGACATATCCGATTACAGAAATCGCATTATGAATATCCAAGAAATTTCGTACTCGAGCGAAATTTCATTAAACCCGTCGGAAAACTGTGAAATTTCAAAATTGAGCCTGACCCGGGTTGTCTTTAAGGGTAGATACACTAAAACCGAGAATATACTGCTTACAATAATATCCAGCTCAATACTGAAGTTTAAGTAATCTTTTTTTCTTTAAAAAATAAATATTTACCGGAATGAAAATTCAATTTATTGGTTTGATACAATTTAAGACTAATGCATGTGATTACTCGAGCTGGCAAGACAGAGTCGAAACTCAAATACGGGATTATCGAAGGCGCTTTTGCGGGCTTGGAAATAGCGTATGTGAATCTTAACCGGAAAGACATATCCGATTATAGGAATCGCATTATGAATATTGAAGAAATTTCGTTCTCGAGCGACAGTTCATTAAACCCGTCGGAAAACTGTGAAATTTCAAAATTGAGCCTGGCCCGGGTTGTACTTAAGGGTAGATACACTAAAACCGAGAATATACTGCTTACAATAATATCCAACTCAATACTGAAGTTCAAGTAATTTTGTTTTTTTTTTCAAAAATAAATATTTATCGGAATGAAAATTCAATTTATTGGTTTGATACAATTTAAGACTAATGCATGCGATTACTCGAGCTGGCGAGACTGAGAGTCCAAACTCAAATACGGAATTATCGAAGGCGCTTTTGCAGGCTTGGATATAGCGAATGTGAATCTTAACCGGAAAGACATATCCGATTATAGGAATCGCGTTATGAATATCGAAGAAATGTCGTACTCGAGCGAAATTTCATTAAACCCATCGGAAAGCTGTTAAATTCATAAGATTGATCTCGGATCGGGTTGTCGTTAAAATTCTAAATTTAATGTACCGAACAGGAAGTTTCTATGCGAAAACTTGGATATTAAAGTTAATGTACAATTGTGGTGAAATGTTAAAGTACTTTTACATTAAAATTAAGGTAAATTAATAAAAGTAAACTATGTATAAAGTTTTTAATATGCTGCACATTAATTATTCATACATAAATGGTATACATGAAAATCAATGTACCGGTTTCTGCATCAAAACTTCCAATACCCGGTACGTTAAATATCACACAAATTTGTCAAACAGTGTAAGAGAAGATAAACTAGAACCGAGAATACACCTTACAATAATTCACAACTGAATACTAAAGTTTACATACATTTTTTTTTCATAACAGATACTCGAAATAAACATTTACCGTAATGAAAATTCAATTTTTCTAAGGTATTTTTTTGATCCAGTAAAGTGAGCGCAGGCACTTTTGCATTGCGTGTGACAAAAATACTCAATATAGTATTTTTTCTCACACTAGTGCGAGAAAGTGCATGTAGCGCACACTTCCCAAAAACGAAAAGCGTCATTTTCGGCTATTTGTTAAAAATAATTAGACTCCCCACTCGCATGAATGACTCCCCAAGAACTCCCTTTCTACGCTCTTGCCACACAAATAACTATCATCGCTTCGATATAAACCAACGCTTTTCACCCTTCTTTACGGTCATCTATCTTTCCCAGCTTTTACATCGCCTTCACTTAAAGAAGGGTTCTCGCCATAATATTTTTCGCATTAATCGGTTCCTCATCACGGTCCCATATAGCGCAAAAAAAAAAAAAAAAAAAAAAAAAAACCCACCCAAACATCACCAATGGCGAAAAAACTCGTTCCTGGGAGCGAACCCGACGTCGAAGGAAAGAGGATTCCGCAGTCTCCATATAGGGTAGAAAATGTATCGGCGACCCTGCTGATCGACAGAATCGCTGATCCCATTTGTACCGCGAGCAAGGGGGCGAAGTGGGGGGGGGGGGGGGGGAGGGGGTGGAATCGACGCCGGCAAAGAGGAGGGAAAGCCGATCGGGCCAATCCAATTTATTTATTGGCTTTTGGCCGTGCAAGCATAGGTGTTACAGTGGGTTGTGTTACCCGGCACTCTCCCGGGCGCAACACACACGCGTACCATCGGGCGTCGGGTACGCGCCCGGCGCACCGCGTTATACGATTATTTATGCATAGCTGCAGCATTTACGGGCGCGAGAGAGCGAACAACGCGCGCGAGCACGCTCGTGTTATACTCTCTTTCCATCCGAAGCACTCGGTCTCGCTCGAGTGTAAACGTTGTTGCGCCAGACGAGTCGCGTGTAAACCAGTTTCCGTCCAGATAAGGCGGGGCGCAATATCGTACACTACAGACTAAATATACAGTATGTATGTGAAGCATTAAATAGCTATTATGTATACGAGATCTGACTTGCGCGAGCTTCGCAGCTTATACTGTTTTACTTATCTTTCGTTTTTTTTTTTACTTTTTTTTTCCTACCTGCTTCCTCGTATTTCAATATAAATGCAACACGATCGATCCGTGTTCCAATATTTTCTTATCGGCGTTCCACTCAAACTGGGGTATGCATGGGATAAACTCCAGCTTGCATGCCTTGCTTCGTACCGCTTTCGGAGCCTCCTCGCTCCGCCCTAGGCCACGACATTTTTTCGGTTCACGTAAATTTGATGGAACTATTTTCTATTAAATTTTCTATTATTTTATTTTGTATTAAATTTTCTATTATTATTTTCTATTAAAATTTGAAAGCCCGACGTTCCGACGTTGGTCATGTCGGTGAAGAGACTGCACTGAGAGAAGGATCTTGTAAAAACTACCGATCATGTATGAAAAATTACCATAGCGCATATTAGTGGGGCTCCAGGACGCCACGTATGGCAGAAAGTCTCAAATTATCCAAGAATTTTTACCATGATATGGTAAAAATTCCTCCATAATATGGCGAAATTACCGGATGCACACGGTAATTTCGCATCCGGCCCGAATTCATCTTTTTCTCAAAAAAATTAGCGCCATTGAATAAAGTTAATTTGAAAATTGCAACTATCTCTCTCACACCCATGACCCCGTCACGTGACTTTCACTTCACCTTAACGCGGAGGGCTCGGATGAGTTGAGTGCTTCGGATATCGAAGGTCGGATAAGCGCGGTCCTACCGTATATGCTATGGTAATATCTTTCGAGCGATATAGTCACTTTTACTAGATCCTTCTCTAAGTGTAATTAAAAGTACGTGTTTTTAAACTTAGATGAAAATAATTGTGAAAGAGATTTGACGGATATTTTATCTATCTTAAAAACAATTTAACGTGTATAATATCATCTTTAAAAAAATAATTTTTTAAAACTGTTTTGTTAGTTAAAACTCAAAGCGACGAAGTGCCGAGGAGTTGAGAAAAATTGTTTTTTCACCGGGAAAGAATTCATAATTTTTTTTTTTTTTTTATGTTAAACGAACAAATCGATTCTGCCAGTGCGCACGGGTTAAACGGACGACGAAAGTCGTATGTCCCACGCTTACAAGGACGTAATAAATAATGTGCGTTCCACTTCGAGTCACGCGAGCCAGTCGATCGAGTATAAATTATTAGCGTAGAAAAATGGATTATAAATATCCACGGGTATGGAAAAGTTGCGAGGGCACACGTGATACATTGAATTAGCGATAAATAGCAATGTAGCACGCGGCCAACGGGAATCGATGGTGGTATCAACGCCGCGTCCTGTCACAATTGTGTTGCGGGGACGGAAATTGTCAAAACTGGAATGTGGTCAGAGGACACGAGAGGGAAAGCCTTTCATGATTTTCGATCGAAAAGTCCCCCTAAATAATAATAACAATAATTCTTTTTGGCAATTAAATTTTAACGAGAACGTGTTGATTTTAATGTAGAGGAGAGCGGGGCAAAATGGGACCGTGGGCCAAAACGCAATTTTCCAATAATTTTTTGATGAAAAATATTGAAAAATTGCCTTTTGACCCACTGTCCCATTTTGCCCCGCTCTTCACTATATTTGTATTGTGGTTGAAAGACTATTTATACTTGTAAAAGGGCATTCCCTGTTAAATAAATAAGTAAATAAATAAGTAAATAAATAAGCAAATAAATAAGCAAATAAATAAGTAAATAAATAAGTAAATAAATAGGCAAATAAATAAGTAAATAAATAAGTAAATAAATAACGGAGATAGGATAGCCCAGGTACCCAACCTCCAGAGTTTGGTCCGGCTCGCTGTTACATCCTAGGGCTGACACGAGACCGGCCAGACTCGGGCCCGGCGTGGTCTCGTGCCAGTGCTGGGATCTTAACTTCCCCCCCGGTGCGGATAATTTTTTTCTTTTCAAATTTTGAATTTGGTTTGTCAAGTTTCAAATTTTGAATAAGGAATCAAAGACCTAAAATCTTTGTACCACATTCTCAGCGCCGCGATCCGAAAAGAGGTTTCTACTTTGGGCTCGAGATCGCGAGAGATCCGAGGAATCTCGACGAGAGGCAGAGACGGAGGTAAGAGCAGGAGTCGAGAGATTGTCTCGGGCTGGCAAAGTTGCGGCGTCGTCGTCAGGACGACGTCGAGAAGCGACGGTGGTCCGGCGCGCGGTCGCGGTTTCGCCGAACCGCGGAAACCGCAGGCTCGCGGTGTCGAAGCGCTCGGTGACCGCGCGATGGCCAGCTCGACGCTCCGGGCCTCGCGAGAGCTCCGAGGAACCGAGAGGCAAAGGGGCGAATTATCCTTATGGAAAACCGCAAGTGCGTCTTAAAAAAATCGTCGGTCGGAACGAGCCAACGATACAGCTGTAAGATAAAATTTTAACCGAGGAGGTTCGAGCGCTTCACGCTGGTCAAATGAGTGCTATATTTCTAAAGTCGTTTAAGGTAGTCCTGAAGAATATTGTTCACTTCGCGTAAGTTCCGGAGAAACGAGATGGAATTGCAAACACTTCTGGATGGTATAAAAATCTGAAAAAAATCAAGCCTATTAATGGCGCTGAAAAGACTAAGATTGCATAATAATAATTCCAAAATGTCATTAACAAATTGATGAAAAAATAAAATTGATTAACAAATTTCCTGGAAATCTTACTTTTTTTTACGAAAATGATTCGTTCACTTTTCTGAATACGTATGAATTTTTTCAGATTTTTTGAATTTTTTTTTATTTTTTATATGGGATAAATTTGTAGAAAGTCACAAAATTCAAAGTGAATTAAAAAATCTATATATAATCTTATTATGAATCTATCTATTTATAATAAGATTTATATATAGAATAGAATATAGATAAGAATATTTATATATATATTTATAATGAATAGATGCGTAAAAGTTAGTATAAACGACTTTAAAAATGTAGCACTCATTTGACCGATGTGTGAAGTGCTCCAATCCCCGTAAAACAAAAAGAAGAAAAAAAAACTCTTATTTCAATAATAAAATATCTATACGCGGCGCTTCCAAATTATTTGATAATTCGATTAATTATCGACAGGGAGCCCGGAGCAAAAATGGTAAAGGTGTAAAATAAATTTCCGTGTCAAAACGCTCTCCCAAAAAAATCTCAGAAAAATGCACCGGAACGTCAAAAGCGACTGGGGTAAAATGGGCCTCCGGATGTGACGCGTGATTTTTGTGCCCCGAACGAAATATTTTTCTCGACTACAAAAAATGTACTAACAATCAAAAACGTCTTTTTCTTCGTCAGAAAAATAACAAAATTTTTTGCATCGCACGTATTTTTCGAATGACTCTTTATTTTCTTAGCTCGCCAATTTTTTTGCCGCGCGGTCGGCCATGCGCGATGGTCAAAAATTGGGTTTAGGATTAGCGTAGACGTGGATACGTGCAAAATGCATTTGACGAGGAAGCAGCGGGGAAACAGTATTGTAGAATTAGTATTAGTCAGTTCGCAGTGGTGAAAGCAACCGTGGAACACGACCGCGTGAGTACCATATTTGCATAAGCAATGCATTTTGATTCCCGGTCTCTCCTCTATAGCGATCGGCTCGAGCACATTGTACGGTTAGTCCGGGGAGCGACATAAATAATGCATAGCATAATGATGCCTGTTCGACGAGCGAGTGCAAGGCCGAAGTTGGCTACGAACCGCAGGAGGAATATCCCACGCGTGTGTGTCTATTATGAGCTCTCGCGGAAATTTATGTTGCACTTTGAATCGTACAACGCGGGGACGAATGATTGACGTGGCTGTACGCCGAGCCGAAATCCTGTTAAATCCCCACTGTCTCGTCCAGAAATTATATCATATTACTACGATTATTCGACGCGCCGACGACGAATGGAATGAAACTAAATGGCATTCCGTGAACTAAAATTCAACCGTTAGAAAAATTAGCCCAACGAATGGTATTAATTTTCTACCGATTGAATTTTAGCTCATGGAATGGAATTTATTCCATCCACTGTGAGAGTGATTAATGTATTATAATGAGATTCATATATTCCATACGATATTAATTACATACCAATTTTCGTGAAAGGTATGTGTGATATATTAAAAAGATATTTTCGTATATAATTTTTTTTTTAGATATTAGAGGATATTTTTAGATTTTAGAGGATGGACGGGGCAAAATGGACCTGCGTCCTCCATTCGACATAAGTGTTCTTAAGGTCCGAGAAAAGTTTGTAAAAATGGTCCGTTTTACCCACACATGCATATAGGACATATATGTATAGCTGAGATTTTTCACAGGAAACAGGAAATATAATTAACAGGTACTCCGGTCGAGAATAATTATCACCACCCTGGGAATAAATTCCACCCACTCCGAGTCTGACACACATATATAATAAAATTCATAAACCTCATAGCATATTAACAACACCCCATTTTTTCGCGAATGCCATATGTGATACATTAGAAACATATTCTCTCATACAACTTTTTTCACAGAGAACCGAAGGGGCAAAATGGACCCGCGTCCCCCACCCGATCTAACAGTTCTCAAGTCCCGAGGCAAGTTTCTGAAAACGGTCCGTTTTGCCCCCTCCCTTATACAAACTACATACACACACCTATATACTCAGATTTAGCACAGGGCACGATGGAACTGTAATTAACAGGTACCCCGGTAGAGGATCGATATCTTCATCCTCAATTATTTTCCTTCCTCGTAATTCCGCTAACTCGATTGGCCAAGCGAAGCGTGACTTAAACCGCGAAACCCCCCCGAGGAATATGTATATACATAGATAAAGAGAGTGTCTATGTACAAAGAGTAGTAAATGGTCGGCCCCCTCCGTGCCCCACCTGGGGGGCGGAGGGGGTGAGGGTGGGGGGGGGCACGAGGAGAGAGACTTCGGTGTATTCGCTCTTCTGGACTGGGGAACGCGGGCGGTCTAGAACGATCAGCCGGAGTTCTCCGACAATGAGCTCGCGGGGAACATAATCTCATAGCGGGCGCGCCTAATCAAGCCTCCCTATAGCCACCCCGTTGCTCGAGGCTCGTCCAATTAATGGATCTCGATAGCCGAGTCGCCCGAGAGGTCTCTCTTTATCCTCTATCTTCCATGCGCTTCTATACTTCGACCTCACCCTCTCTCACCGCGCGTGTGTGCGAGCGTTTCCTTCCTCGCTCGCACGAAAATCAAGCTCGTACCCCCTCGTACGGGAGAACAGCCCGTCGCGCGCTTTTGTCGCTCGACGCCCGGATGGGCAAACAATATATATATGTGTGTGTGTGTGTGTGTGTGTGTGTGTGTGTGTGTGTGTGTGTGTGTGTGTGTGTGTGTGTGTGTGTGTGTGTGTGTGTGTGTGTGTGTGTGTGTGTGTGTGTGTGTAGACAATAGGTACTTCGTTAGCGGGCATACAGTCGTACAAAGTGTGCTGTTACTCGGCCGCCGTATGCATGTACGGCGTTTAAACGCTTACAGGCTGAGTTCCCGTGAATTTTTTTTTATTAAAAAAATTAATTATTGGCGTTGCACTGTATAGATAATTATGCATTTTTTTCCTTGGATTGTTAAATGTAGATCTGCGGCTGATTAATGATTTGTTAAAGAACTAAACTTTGTTATGTATGTATGTTTGTTAATACATTTAAAAAAAAAACATAACATTAAAATAAAATCATTTAAAAAATATACATAAAATTTTATAAAATGTATAACATAAAAAAGAAATTTAATAAATCATATTTTTTTAAATAAATCATTTTTTTTTTTATGTCCGGCGCTTAAACGGTTACCGCCTGAGTTCTCGTGAATTATTTTTTTAAAATTAAAACAAATTAATTATTGGCTTTGCATTGTGTAGAAATTTATGAATTTTACTCCTCGGCTTGCTACACGTAGATCTGCCTTTGATTAATTATCTATCAAAGGACTAAGCTTTATATACGTGCATTCTCGTTAGTACACGCAAAAAAATTACACTTTTTACATAAAAACTAAATTAAATAGAAATAATAAAAAATACATGTGGTGGACGATTCGAGGTTTTTACGTCGAACTTTGAGGAATTTCCACTGTAGTTTTATACCTTCCAATGTACACACCAATTGTAGTACTCGTCTCGTTGCGCGCGACTGCTTCACCACCTGCGAGCTATCCCTTCGCCTAATACGCCTTTACCTCCGTTATGTAATATATATATATATATATATGTTATACTACTCGTCCACCCTCCTCCCTCATCCTCGAGAGCGCCACCGCACTCTCGTAGATCCGACGATAAATGCGCGCGGCAGTTTAACCCACCGGGCAATTAAGGCGATACGATCGCGAACGTGAAATAACGTCGCACGACGACGCCGATAGCCCGAGCTCCGTACTCCGTCCAGGCTCTTCGACGAATGGGTCACGTGCATGCCTCCGCATTGACTCCTCGCTGTGTGTCGCTTTCCCGACCGACCTCGCTCTGCGCAAACTTGAAAATATTCTGTTCGCAATGATTTTTCCTTAAAACTGCACCGGCGCGATTGAAAATTAAATTTCACGATCGGAAATCGTAAAAAAAAATCTATACTTTCTCGAATGTGTATATAGAGCGCCGTATCTCGTCAAATGGTCGACGAATCCTTACGAAATTTTTACTGTACATTCGCACAGTTGTTGGTCATGTTTGTGAATTTTTTCAATTTTTTTCTTCGGCAAACTGTGAAATTATTTAAAAAATTGTATTATTTTCAGAGTTAGATTCTTAAGCTTTCAGGCGCATGCCTCCGCATTAAGTCCTCTCCGTGTGTCGCTTTCCCGGCTGATCTCGCTCTGTGCAAACTTGAGAATATTCTGTTCACAATGATATTTCTTTAAAATTGCAACGACGCGATTGAAAATTGAATTTTACGATCGGAAATCGTTTAAAAAAAAATCTACACTTTTTCACATGCGTATTTAGAGCGCCGTATCTAGTGAATCAATGGACGAATCCTTACGAAATTTTTACTGTACATTCGCACAGTCGTTGGTCATGTTCGTGAATTTTTTCAATTTTTTTTTTCGGCAAACTGTGAAATTATTTTAAAAATTTTATTACTTTCAGAGTTAAATTCTTAAGTTTTCAAGTCTTCGTCACGAGTCAGTGGCAGCCTGATGTACTAAATGCCTCTTAAACGGAGCACGGTGCGTAATGCTTTCGCCAATTGTTACCGCAGCTGCCCGGCTGCCTCGGCCCTTGTGCGTGCGACTTAACTTAATAACGCCCCGACATGAATTGACCTCGCCCACTCGTCGTATGATATCGCGCGAGTAACTACGCAATAAAAAAAAAGAAATGAAAAAAATTCTAGACATTATATAAGTACCCTCGATCACGTGACGCCGAGTGGTCAGGCGCCGAGGGGACCGGATTGGCAAGTTCACCGACATTTACTACCAATTTAACCCAATTACAAAAATACAAAGTACATCCAACTCCAAACTGTTATAGTTCCCAATCTTAAAAAAAAAAAAAAAAAATTGACGATTATATTATGATCGGTGATGAAAAATTAATTATATTTGATGAAGGGAAACAGGCTCGAGTATACTCGTCGGTTTTAGTTTAAATGGCGGAAGGGGGACTCTCGAGTTTAATTTAGAAAATTCAAAATTAACTAAAACTACGCATAAAAAAAAAATAAAAAGATGCTAGACACTACATAAATACATACATAAATGAACGGATTCGCAGTTCAGCAATATTTCCTACCAATTTTACCCAATACCAAAACTACAAAGTACACCCGACGCCACACTGATAAAAAAATACGGTTGAATCAACTAAGATTCGGGCAGGGACGTTCAACAAAAAATTTGTTGGTATAGCTAAAAAATTGGTTACTTCAACAATTTGCTGGGTGATTTCACAAAAATATTTTTGAGTCTTTAAAATATTTTATTCGACCAACAAAATATTTATTTGAACGTCCCTGCCCGAATCTTAGTTGATTCAACTGTACTTTATCAGGGCAAACTCTTCTCGTTCCCAATAAAAAAAAAACCATCATATTTTAGCGTAAAAAAAATGAATTACACATAACGAAGGGAAACAGGCTCGAGTACACTCGTCGTTGTTACTTCAAACGACGCAAGGGTACTCGGTGGGGCTTCTCTCGAGTTTAATTTAGAAAATTCCAACGTGTCGGCGTCGAGTCCGTGATTCATCGTGCGAGACGGACATTTACAGATCACTTTGGAGTAGGAACTCCGAACGAGATGATTGTAGCCTGTCGAGAGTGTCGAGTGAAAATCAGACCGCTTAGGCTCGCAGCGAGCGCGCAGGCGAGAGGTGCGGAGAGAGTGCGAGAAACCGTCCATTAGTAAATGTTGCTACACGTTACTCGTGTCCCGCGCATGCGCACTCCGGCGCACTCTCGCTCGTATGTACATTAGCGCGGAGCGTTACGAAACTCGGATGTTTGCCCAGGTGGGCGGGCGAGCCGGAGCGAGAGAAACCGCGGATTATCCCGAGGCGTTGCAAGAAAATAGATTAATAATGCAACTTGTGTTTGCACGGTTAATTATGATCGGTAGTGGACGCTTATAGCGGCAGTTTGTTCGCTCCGCGCACGGTAAATTCCCAGCGTTCGGAGCCACTTAGGAGTGACACTCGACGCTCTCGTCTTACGAGCCACGATGATGATAAATTATGAATTAGAAGATCAAAGTGAGCGGATAGTGGGCAGGTTTTGCACGGCGACGCCTCTCGTTCCCCCGCTCGCCGTCTCCGACACGAGTGCGTGTCGAATTACACTGCGCTCGCGTGTCCGCGCTCGCGTGTGCGCGCGCGTCGAGAAATTTATGCGACGGAAAGTGCAACAGTGTGCATCCCGGCGGTTGCGGGAAAGGCCGATGAGTTAACGGACGGTGAAACTTTCGTTTCGCGTCTCACGAAAGCCCGGACGACGACCGCGAGGAACCTCGGTCACGCGAGGAAAAAAATTGAGGATTTTTTATTTTTATTTTTTTTTTAATGGAGGTTTGACTGAAATATGTTGATCTGCAAAAAGGGGAAATAAGTTTGGGCGGGGAATCGAGAATATGGCGCGCGTTCCCCAGCTGCATCGGTGACTCTTTTCCCGGGTAAAATTGTACAGGCTTTTTGGAAATAAAAACTTAACAGTACATTTTTTTTTTTTTTTTTTTGCAAAATGAATTCTACGAAAAATTAGTACAAAAATTTTCTTTCTGACGCGAAGTATCAAATATCAAATATCAAATATCAAATATCAAATATCAAATATCAAATATCAAATATCAAATATCAAATATCAAATATCAAATATCAAATATCAAATATCAAATATCAAATATCAAATATCAAATATCAAATATCAAATATCAAATATCAAATATCAAATATCAAATATCAAATATCAAATATTATCATAAGCGTAAAACAAGTGGCATATTCGTGATCAGTTGGAAAAAACACATCACACGTGAAACAATTTTCCTAGGGAATCTTTGTAGTGAATTGTAGTGATTTTTTGTATTTTTTCAAGCAAGCCAAATAATCCCGAAAAACGATTTTCCGTCGAAGCTCTGTAAAAATCTCGATTTCCACTTTTTAAAAAAATTTTGTATTACAAAAGGATTTTCAAAAAATTTGGGTCGCTCCGCAAAATGACGAAATCGCAACACTCCTCCCTTTCAGTCCCCAGTTTAAAAAAATGCGAAGCGCCGGTATAATTAAAGAAGGGAAGAGGGAGGAAGCGCGAGGGGTTTCGGGGCGGCGAGGGACCGACAGTGCCGCGCCGTTGACTCTGCATTACTGTAATCGAGCCACTTTGCCCTTCGATTGTAAAACGGAGCACGCCTCTGCAACCCTCCCTCATTACTCTCTGAAAAGCCACACCCGGCCATGATAAAATCAGTTGGCCAAGTCCCATCGAAAAGCCCACCCGACAACCGAGTCGAGTGTCTCGATAATAGCAGCGCTTCGACGATGAGTAACGAGTCGAATTGGATCGAGGAATTAGCGGGAAAGCTATTATTCAACCGATATCAGCAATTTTCTTGAGTAACGACTGTTCCACTTCTCGGCGGGCCGTCGTTACTGAAATGAGATTTTATTTAAAGCTCCTCAACTCTATATATATATATATATATATATATATATATATATATATATATATGTATATAGAGAAATATACACAATATACAATATATATGTGTCTGCGGCGGAGGTTTTGCCCGTCGCCTTCGATAAAGGGTTAACGAACCGCGACCGTCTGTGACGGATGAAAAATTAATAAAGAATTATTTCCGAGCCAGACGCGGAATGATGAATCGGGAACTCGCGATCCGAGGGTTTTTGGCTTCGTTTCCAATGCCCATAATGAAACCCGGCCACTTCCCGCGCGCACCCATTATTTCGGACGTAAATTCTCGGACGGTCAAACTTGCCTGTGGAAAATTTTCTTCACCCCTCCCCCCACCCCTCGCCTGTCGGAGTTTTGGTGACAATCGACAATCTACAATTTTCCTCGGAACTGCAACGAAGCTCGAGTTACAATAATCTGCACGGAAAAAGACTTTTTTTGCCCGTTCCTACCGATGAATAACTTCAACTTTTATCCACCATCGGGATTTAATTATTTTTGTTCATGGAAATAATTTTAATTTTTTCCTCCCAATTTTAATATTTTTTTAAAAAACCAAAGTACATTGAAATTTGTATTTTAACGATATTGACTCGCCACGACGTCGACACATCAATGGATTATGCGCCGAGTCACAATAATCTGCACGGAAAAATACTTTTTTCCCCGTCCTAATTTTCCCCCGATTTAATTTTCTTCATGGAAATAATTTTAATTTTTTCCTTCCAATTTTAATCTTTTTTTAAAAAACCAAAGTACATTGAAATTTGTATTTTAACGATATTGACTCGGCACGACGTCGACACATCAATGTATTATGCGTCGAGTGACAATAATCTGCGCGGAAAAAAAAATTTCCGTGCAGATTCACTTTCATCCACCATCGGGATTTAATTTTGTCCATGGAAATAATTTAAATTTTTTCCACCCAATTTTAATCTTTTTTTTTTAAACCAAAGTACATTGAAATTTGTATTTTAACGATATTGACTCGGCACGACGTCGACACATCAATGTATTATGCGCCGAGTCACAATAATCTGCACGGAAAAAGGCTTTTTTTCCCGTCTTAATTTTCCCCGATTTAATCTTCTTCATGGAAATAATTTAAATTTTTTCCACCCGATTTTAATCTTTTTTTTTTTTTTTAAACCAAACTACATTGAAATTTGTATTTTAACGATATTGACTCGGCACGACGTCGATACATCAATGTATTATGCGCCGTTATGTGCTCGCCTACATACATACATATTTACCGCGGTGTCGTATCTATGCTAATTCGCCCGGCAGATCAGAAGCGAGAGTCGCGTTGCCTGCGGTCTCTCGGGAATGAAGAAAACAGCGGGTCGGAGGGTTCGGGCCCCGAGACGAGCGACGAAATCGAGTCCCGATACTTATCTGTCCCCCACGTGTTCGTGCTCGGCTTGTATCTATCTTTCTCCGTTCTTTATTCGCGTGTTCGCGCTCGTTCGCTCGCGCGAGCTCGACGCCTTCTGATAAATTATGTATGACCTGCTGCCCACACTGCCCCTCCCCCTCCGCGCCTTCTGCCGTTCGTTCCTTCCTCCTCCACCTTCTCTTTCGCCCTTCTCACCTCCGCGCGCCCCTCGTACATCCTATATAACCCGATTCATAAATATGGATGTTTGTTCTCGCGTATAACCGGTGAGCACTTTGTACGGCACGCTTTCCGAGCATTTCTCTCTCCACCGGTCGTACACCGAGGCTGCCCTGGCAGCTCTCCCGTACGAGTGGGAATATAACTCGACGACTACCGAACGAGAAACGAGTTGTTCGACGAGGCGAACGAGAAGTAGTACTCGCGGCTGTGTGACCCGCATCCAGATTAATCGAACGGCAAATAAGGCTCGAACTTCGACGAGAATGAAGGAGAGAGAAAAAAACGAACGGATAATCTGATTTCGTATCCGTGCTCGGATTCGTCAAATTTCACCCCGAGTCATTCCGTTCCAGGGGGCAATAGTGGCGAGAAAAAAAATAGGTCGTGGTCAGAGGAACGAGACTCCGATGGTAAAACAGGGAGCCTCGGTGTGGCGAACTTCGTGTGCTTGTGGGGGGGAATGGAAAGGAGGGTGATTTTGAAGTGATGATAAATTGGATTATGGCGGAGTGCAGACGAAGAGTCGTAGATAGGGAGAAAATTGTCTGCCCGAAAAATGGTCTTCTGAACGAGAGTTTGATGATAAAAGAGTGGGCCCCGGTGCGGTGAATTACCACGATCTGGGCTAAAGTACAAAGTTCATGTGGTGTATTTCAACCAGGCAACATGGTGCACTAGCGATATGGGCAATTTTTGAGGTGACGATGGCGATTTTTATGCAACTCATGCATACAAAATTAATACTTTTCGTGACGGCTGAGAGTGGCGTAAGTGGCGCTTTACAACCAAGTGTGTTATAAATGCCCGGCGCTTGCGCAGATCGGTGATATTTTAGTTTACGCACGCTTTTCGTACTTTACGCACGCTTATCGTACTTTACGCACGCTTCCGTACTTTACGCACGCTTCTCGTACTTTACGCACGCTTCTCGTACTTTACGCACGCTTCTCGTGCTTTACGCACGCCTCTCGTGCTTTACGCAGGCTTCTCGTACTTTAAGTACGCTCCTCATGCTTTATGCACTTCACAGCGTACGTATAAAGTTCGCTTTACAGCACGAATCACTATTACCCAACCCATATGATATTTTTCCAGAAGATGGGTTGGCAACATTTTGCGTAGACTCCTTGTACGAAATTAATTCAATTCAATTAATTTAAGAATTCAATTCAATTAATTTAAGAAGTTCAAACAATTTAAAAAATTCAATTAATATACTGAGAATATCGTCGATAAATTTTTTACGTATGTATATATAAAAAGAAAAGTGACATATGCCGGAATAATCTGCAACCAGCTCGCGATTGCATCGCCAGCGATTACTATATTTCCCAGTAATAATATTCCAGTCAGAACTTATATTCTCGCTAAAATTACGGGTTATTCGGGTAATATCTGCGATAGCGAAAATTACCATATTTCCTGGCAGAATGTCTTAAGTTTAATACGAGTGTTTGCCAGTCTGTCACTGCAGTTCCCATATCTCTTGATACTTGAAAGTTCTGTAGGTTTCAACCGGATTGATGGTAATTTATATGCCAGTCTCTCAGTGCACCTGCGAGGAGAGTGAAAAGTAGAAACGAGCCTAATCCCGAAGAGATAATAAATTGGAATACCGCGGACTGCAGACGCGGAGTCATAAGTACTCGAGAAAATAGTCGCCGAGACGTAAATGAGGAAATGCAGAATGGGAACAGTAAAGCCCAAAGAGGCGAGTCTTCCAAGAAGATGCTCCTTGGAAGGTTCCTGCGAGCCGTGAAACGCGCACACCGATTCAGTGCGAGGGTGTAAGAGGAAGCCAGGAAAAACGGGTGAAGTAGCGAAGAAACCGGGCGCGGAATAAAGAAAAGACAAGCCAGGAAGGGGAGCGATATTTCCGAAAGGAGGGCGCAGAGTGTGCGAGCAAGAAAGTAATATACGAGAACAGAAGCGTCGGTGAGAGAGCGAGGCGAAAGAGGAATGTCGGAATTGGTTCCGTTGTACCGGATAGAGCGGGTAATTACGCTCCGGAGCGGAGGTCGAAGTTGGGACGGAGAACGATTCAGGGAAGAAAAGAAAACGGATGAAGAGGAACGCGAAAAGAAGTGAAAAAGAAAAAAGAAACATTCACACACACAAAGAGGGAGGGAGTGCAAAATGAGGCGGGAGAGAAGGTACGACACTTCTTTCTGGCCGGACGTATTTCCTCCGTCGCTTTGCAACCCCCTCGGTCTTTCCTCGGGCAGCGCCCAGCTAGAACGTCCGCTCGTCTGGTTTCCGCGGCGACTCGCCGAGAAGCAGAATGGAGTCGAGAAGATAAAAGAGCGAGGAAGAATGAGAGAAACAAGGAAGGAACGTAGGATGCTACTTTTCGTGCCTGCCGAGGGTGGCGTAAGTGGCGCTTTACAGCCAAGTGTGCCCGGCGCTTTTAAATAAGTGCCCGGCGCTTTTAAACATTGGCTCGATTTTACTTTACGCACGCTTCTCGTACTTTAAGCACGATTCTCGCACTTTACGCACGATTCTCGTACTTTACGCACGCTTCTCGTACTTTACACACGCTGCTCGTATTTTACACACGCTGCTCGTACTTTACACACGCTTCTCGTCCTTTACACACGCTTCTCGTACTTTACGCACGCTTCTTGTACTTTACGCATGCTTCTCGTACTTTACACACGCTTTTCGTACTTTACGCACGCTTCTCGTACTTTACACACGCTTCGCATACTTTACACATGCTTCTCGTACTTTACACACGATTCTCGTACTTTACGCACGATACTCGTACTTTACGCACGCTTCTCGTACTTTACACACACTGCTCGTACTTTACACACGCTTCTCGTACTTCACACATGCGCAGAATGTGCGAGCAAGAAAGTACCATACGAGAACAGAAGCGTCGGTGAGAGTGCGAGTCGAAAGAGGAATGTCGGAATTGGTTCCGTTGAACCGGACAGAGCGGGTAATTACGCTCCGCAGCTGAGGTCGAAGTTGGGACGGAGAACGATTCAGGGAAGAAAAGAAAACGGGTGAAGAGGAACGCGAAAAGAAATGAAAAAACTTCCTCGATGAGGAAGCAAAAGGAAGAAACATCCACAGAACGAGAGCAAAATAATGCGGGAGTGAAGGGACGAGACTTCTTTCTGACCGGACGTATTTCCTCCCTCGTGTTGCAACCCCCTCGGCCTTCCCTCGGATAGCGCCGACCCAGAACGTCCGCCGGTCGGCGTCGAGAAAATAAAAGAGCTCGTAAGAATGAAACAAAGAAGGAACGTAGGATCGCGTCGGGGAGACTACACTTTAGCGGGACAAAAGGAGAGGCGCGGAGAGAATGGCGGAAGCTCGAATATCGGCCAACTGTCGTGGCCCGCCGGCCCGTTTCGTGCGCAAGGAGCACGAGCAGAAGGGGGCAAAAGCGGCAAAGCCAGCACCCTCGTATATAGAGTCGACAACGAAGTCGTGTAGCTCGGATGCTTGTCGCGCCGTTGACGCCGACACGGGAGATGAAATCCCTCCCCTGTCCCGTACGGTTTCCGCCTCTCGCTTACCTCGCGGGAACGCGAACCGGGGTGGAGCAGTCGCGAGCCGGGGAGGGAAAATGATAAAACGATGATATAGCGAGAGGGGGGATGAAGGGGTGCGAAGCGGTGGCGAACACAAAAGCCCGACGATAATAGGAAGAGCCTTCAAGAAGGAACTCCGCGCGGTAGGTAGACCGGCAACCTAATCTGTTACAGTCATAAACCCTGTTTTTGGGACCCTTCATCCCCCCCCCCCCCCCCGCCGGTCGTCCTGGCGCTCCCGCTAAGTTCTCTTCATCCCCCTCGCCGCTCGACGCGGAGCACTCTCACTGCGCCCCGAGTACAGCGGAACGGCCATAATGCTCCATACAGTCACTCCGGTCCGCTGCTCTGCTCGTACCTCTTCCATGGCACGTTTTCAACCCCTCGTGACTCGGTGCTTCTTCTCATGCATTATAGAAGAGTGCGCAGGACGGACAGACGTCTACACACGTAAATACGTGAATATAAATGCTCACGAATATTTTATGGGTATATAAGGGTGGATGCGGGTATACGAAGAAGGGGTTGTTTTGAAAGCGCTGTGGGGAGGCTCACGAGTGGATGGCATAAACTCTCCGGGCTTCAGGAGTTTTTAACTGTAGTGGATGTGTGTACAGTGAGAGAAGGATGTAGTAAAAATTACCGATCCATATCTAAGAAAAATTACCATAGCACGTAGTAGTAGGGCGCCACCCATGGTAGAAAGTCTCAGATTATCCAAGAATGTTTACCGTAATATCTAAGGAAGTAAGGTAGAAGTACCAGTGGCCGTACACCTTAGGGCGAAGTCCCAGTTCCCGTACACGCATGAAAAATCGTATTTGCGTCTGTCTTGCACGCTGCTTTGCGCGGCCACTGGGTCGTGTTCGGTCACTGGGACGTTTGCCTTAATGGCACTTAGCGTAAAGCCAGGAGGAATAAGAAGAATATCTAAGATAAAGTTTTATAAATCCGGTACTTCCTACCATAGGTGGCGCCCTAGCGCTCTACTACTATGTGCTATGGGAAATCTCTGAAGCGATATAGTCATTTTTATACTAGTTCCTTTTTTCAGTGTGGTATCGGCAAAGTCCCGCTAACCGGATACTCGTGTAGGCAAGTGTGGAAGCAAGTGCGGAATTTGATTCTCAAATTACCCGAACGCATTGCGTTATCGCAAGTGTGATGGAAAAAAAAAGGAAAAAAAATTATGTGAAATAAATTTGTTAGAAAAAGTATGAATTTCGCGCTTATTTCTCAAATTACACGAATTTATTTCTGGAAGGAAGATTCGGTGAGGCGAAGCAAAGAGGCACGCTATGCCAGCTCGAACTCGAGTGTTGTTATTTCTTTTTGCGATCTCTGAATCGCCCGACGGAAACGAGCGGTATTTTATTTTCGAGTGGAAAGGAAAAGTCACACACGAGAGTTGTTTAACGCTGTGATTAGCGACGTGCGAGATCGCAATTGAATAAGAGAGAGAGATCATTGCCGAAGATTACAAGTACACGAAACACGCGTGCGAAACTCCGTACACACGAACGTATTACGTTATCGCAACTATGATTGAAAATAATAATAATAATAATAATAATAATAATAATAATGTAAAATCAATTTCTTCGAAAAATGTATGAAAAAAAATTATGTAAAGTTATGTAATTTGTTAGAAAAACGTATGAATTTTGTGCTTAACTCTCAAATTACCCGAATTTTGTTTTTGATTCTCAATGTACCCGGATTTATTTCCAGAAAGAACGTTCGGCAAACGCGCGTCTACAGCCCTAAATACGTGAATATAAATGTTCCCGAACATTTTATCGGTATACAAGGTTGACAGCAAGTATGCGAAGAAGGGGTGGTTTTGAAAATAAATTTGTTAGAAAAACGTATGAATTTTGTGCTTAACTCTCAAATTACCCGAATTTAGTTTTTGATTCTCAAATTACACGGATTTATTTCCAGAAAGAACATTCGGCAAACGCGCGTCTACAGCCCTAAACACGTGAATATAAATGCTCCCGAACATTTTATCGGTATACAAGGTAGGCAGCAAGTATGCGAAGAAGGGGTTGTTTCGGTGTCGCGACAGGGAAGCTCGCGAGTGGAACGGCGTAAGCTCTCCGTGCCGCAGGAGTTTCGAACTGCAGTGGATGTCTGTAGTATCGGTGGAGACGCCTGCAAAGCGGATACTCGGTGTCGGCAAGTGTGGAAGCGTCAGGACAGTATGCGAAGCTCCGTCGCCCGGCTGCTCCCTTGATTTAGCACTCGAGCGACCCTCAAGGGCGTCGCGCGAGGGTTTGGCCCGAGGGGCGAGGCGGGGAATGCTTTGGGACACACAAACCACGCTGATGCCGATGCTCCTTGCTTGTTGCCGCTTACTCTGCCCTCGAGTGCCGTGATCGCTCGCGGCGCGAGGGGTGAATATGTTACAATTATCGCTAAACCGGAGCACGAGAGGGGCGGGCGAGTCGTGACGAACGGGGAACTCGCGGAGAGAACTCCAGACAGCGTCTGTGCGGAAGAAGGGGCGAGTCGACACTTTGGACAATGAACGAGCTAAGGGCGCAAAAACCACCCCTATAGCTTCATCCCCCTGGGGCCGCGCGGGGACGCGCAGCGATACCGATTTCTCCGGAGTCTTCATTTCCTTTCTTTTTCCATCCGACGCTCGGGAACATTTTTTTTTGTCCCCTCTCTGTTGCCGCTGTCACGACACCCTGGCGAGGGACAAATGAAATTTCGACCCTTTTCCACCGATTGCTGTGATGCTCGATAAAAACCCGACACACGGTCCCTCGCACTTTCGTTAAGCTGTCTCTCTTTTTTTTTATAGGTTGGCCCATGTTGGTTCTGTGTAGATATAGCGAGGGGAGGAGCGGCATGTCGTTCGGGGTTTTCCGCACCCTTCGACCCCTCGAACTCGTGACCCGGGAAACTCCGATCTCGTTATCTACGTCGTTACGCGGTCGCTCGAACTGCGCCAGCAACCCCTCTTTCCAACCCCCTCTCCACCCCCCCCCCCACCCGACCTCCCGCTCTGCCAGGGTTTATCTGTCTATGTCTCTTTCTCTTTTGCTCTTTCGCCGTAACAGACCGACCGGGACAACTAGAATTTACTCTGTTGGCCAACCCTTCGCCGGCCGCACCCGACTCACTGCTTCCGCTCACAGCTTTTAACCGGCTCAACCATCTCCCTCTTTGTCTCTCTCTTTCTTTGTCTATCTGGTTCTCTTTGGCCACCTCTCTCCCTCTCTCATCGATAAATATTTGCAAGCTGATAAATTTGTACGAACGACAATGCCGCGCGCGGCAGCCGCGGGGATAACGCTAGGTCGGCGCTGACACGCGACTAAAGTTCCGTGTGTTTTATCGGGCGTAACACCCACACGCGAACGCATTACCTTATCGCAACTATGCTTGAAAAAGTGTACATGTATTTATGTAAAATACATTTTTTTGAAAAAATGTATCCATTTTTTTTTGTGTGTTAGAAATATTCTTGTAGAATATATATATATGTTGAGAGAAATCTCAGTACGTCTAGTACAATATGTTTTATAATATTTGTTGACGCACACGCGAACGCATTATCTTATCGCAACTATGCTTGAAAAAATATACATATATTTGTGGAAAATAATTTTTTTTTGAAAAACTTATGAATTTTTGATTGTTTGTTAGAAATATTCTTGTAGAATATAATATAATATATATATATATGTATATATATATGTTGAGAGAAATCTCAGAACGTCTAGTACAATATGTTTTATAATGTTTGATGACGCACACGCAAACGCATAACCTTATCGCAACTATGCTTGAAAGAATATAAATATATTTATGTAAAATACATTTTTTTTTTGTTAGGAATATTCATTTCGAATCTTTATATATTGTCAGAAATCTCAGAAAGTCTCGTACAATATGTTTTATAATATTTGATGACGCACACGCGAACGCATTACCTTACCGCAACTATGCTCGAAAAAATATACATACATTTATGTAAAATAAATTTGTTAGAAAAAGCATGAATTTTCTGCTTAATTCTCAAATTACACGAATTTATTTCTAGAAGGAAGATTCGGTAAGGCGAAGCGAAGACTTTTTTACTTTTTGCGGTCTCTAAATCGCCCGACGGAAACGAGCGGTATTTTATTTTAGAGTGAAAAAGAAAAGTGACACGCGAGAGTTATTTAACGCTGTGATTAGCGACGCGAGAGATCGGAATTGAATAACAGAGACAGATCATCGCCGAAGATTAAAAGTACACGAAACACGCGTGCAAAGTCCCGCATTGCGACCGACTAATAAAGCTTCGGTGTCGAGAGTGTTAACCGGGTAAAAGCGGCGGGCAGGAGCCGAGTCAGCGAAGCGTTTACACACGACACGAGAAGCGATGTCTGGGGATATCTGGATGATGGGGGGGGGGGAGGTGTTGGTGCAAATTGGTACCAGAGAGCTCCGACGGAGCGTCCGGCAGCTGGCGAACACCGGTAGTTAAGCCTCGGAGCTCTGCCGAAGCACGCGCGCATGCGCGTCTGACCGAATAGCTAAAACTCTAAAATTCTTCGGCGTGCACGAAAAAAAAAAAAAAATGTTTCGCCTGAAATCGAATGTGATGGTTGCGAGTCGCGCATGCGCGTCCGCAACACTAAAAAAAGTTTGTACTTTTTGCAACAACTTATTGTTCACAAACTTCGACAATTCTTTATTTGGCAATTTTCCGATCGCAACGACCGGCTCTAGTTTTGGAAACAGAAGTAGAAGCTATAATTGTTAATGACTCGGGAAATAAAAGGGCAGTTTTGTACATTCAAATCTGAACAAACGAATTTGTCACTTATTCGACAAAATTATTTTTACGATAGTTGGCATTCCGATTTTACTAAATTATTTTTAGGAAAATCGTATTCTGAGTTTACAAAATTATTTTTACAGAACTTCATATTCCGAGTTTACAAAGTTATCTTTTACGAAACGTTGTATTCTCATTTTACAAAATTATTTTTACGAAACTTTGCATTCCGAGTTTACAAAATTATTTTTACAAAACTTCGTATTCCCATTTTACAAAACTTCGTATTTCCATTTTACAAAACTTCGTATTTCCATTTTACAAAAAAATTTTTCTGAAACTTCGTACACCGATTTTACAAAATTAATTTTACTGTGTGCCAAAAACCGGCGCGCCAGCGGCCGTATAGGTAAAACTCTAAAATTCTTCGACGTGCGATAAAAAAAAAAAAACGTTCCGACAGAAATCGAATACGACAGTGGCGCGACGCCGGAGGAAGACGAGCGCGCGAGAATTGGCAGGAGAATTTCGAAACGGGACTCGGCAAATCCCGGCCAAGAATCCTCGACGCGCCTCGCAGCGTCGAAGCTTCGCGGTAAACCGGCGTGCTGAATAATCTACAATAATATATTCCGCCGGTGCGGCAAACCGCATTCTGGGATTTAATCCTTATCTGCTTATTCCGTGCGGGAGCCCGCTGCGACAAAAGCATCGCAGACACACAAAACGGCCATCGCAAATATCTCAAGCCCGTGAGGATTAGCGGAAATAACTAGTTTCTATTTGTATTTGTATCACGTATAAAAATATATAACTCGCGGGTAAATAATCGTGACGATAAAATCGGGGCGTTTACCGTAGAGAAAGTACAAACAAGATACAGCGCTAAAACAATTTTTTGTGAACAAAAAGTCGAATCAACGTTGAATAAAAAAACCAATATTAGTCGATATTTTTGGTTATTTTTGGTTAGTGACAAAAATCGTTGTTCCAGTTTGTTCTGAGTTGTTCCAGGTTGCACGTAAAAAACACGTCGAATAAAAGTCAAAATCGGTCGAGATTTTTTGTCCTGACAATAAAAATCGTTGTTCCGGTTTGTTCTGAGTTGTTCCTCGTCCAATAATCGTTCAATAATCGTCCAATAATCGTTCAATAATCGTCCAATAATCGTTCAATAATCGTCCAATGACTGCTCCGAGTTCGTATAACAATCGGTTGGTCGCAAGTCGTTCATAGGTTAATCAAAGTTGAATAAAAGATAAAAACGGTCGAGATCTTTTGTTCGGGTAACATAGAATAATTTTCACAGTCTATCGATGATTGTTTCAGATTGGTGCAATTATTGTTCAGTCCTAAATTAGTGAACAGTCACAAAAACGTTCAAATCGCCAGGAAAATGTTTTTTTTTTTTGTTTCCATTCGCGTATTTCTCGTTCCGCGACATTCCCAATTCGGAGAAATGTTTGGAACAACCCGAACAGCCCAGAACAACAGCCAACAGTTTTTTTGTTTCAAAAGTGGGGGGGGGGGGGGGACAAAACTCGTTGTTTCTCACCTCACCGCTACGGATTCCATTTTAGAAACTTATCCTTTTCGAAACATCATAGAAAACCTCTAGAACAACACAGAACAACCTTTACAATCTGAAGTTTCTAACAATGGGGTCCAAACTTCCACCTCTCCCTCAACGAGAAATAAAAATAAATAAAACAAAACATGTTCCGCGTCCCCCGGTAAAACGAAAGAAGAATGTCAACGCGGTATACCATCTGCGATACTTGAGTTACGGCCTGGCGCGAATCGGAGAATCGAGGTGTCGAGAGGGGACGATGTAGCAAGAAGCGCGAAACGAAGACGCTAACTGGCTCTCTCCTCGCGGAGTTTCGATGTCCCCCGGGGAATTTCGAACGGACGTGCGGCCATCGTGAGCGCGATGGAACTCTCCCGACCTCGAGGGAGGAAGGCATTGACGATGGTAAGCGAATCAGCGAACCGCACGGTACAGAGTGAACCCCATGTATACACGGAGAACGAAGGATGAGTGAGGTCCTTACAATGGAAGTTGCTACAGCCGCGGCCCAACGAATCCTACATATAGACATACAACACATAACACACGCCATACACGGGCGCTACTTGGGAGAGCGGCGAGACGGAGAAAGACCAACGACTCCACGCGAGTAAGACAGAGTCGGAGCTCCAACGGGCGAAACACTGTGCGGACCCTAAAGGGTATGTGTGGAAGCTGCAGAAGTAGGGTGGAAAGTAAGAGGAGACAGAAACGCCGCAGATGGGATCACGGGGGGGCGCTCTACGGTAGTCCCCCATGTATATCATTAACCTCATCCTCGTTTTTCGCTTCCTCGCCCATTCGGACCCTCAATCCTAGCCCAGCCAAGCTCCACCGCATCCCCGTTTCATGCACCCTCATCTACTTCCACCCGCCCCCATATTCCACGCCAGAGACCACTTGGATCATCCTTGTTTATCTCTATCATCTCCGTATCGCGTCCCAGAAATCCCCACACCGACCCCTGGTTCTACCTTACCGACACCCGACCGGCCGTGCAGCCACGTGGGCCGGAGGGACTAAGCTCGTTTTGCGGAGGGACCGGGAACATGGTTGGTTTTATTTATTTTGCTTGATCGTGGAGGAAGAGGTGGAACTTCGATCTCCACTTTTAGAAATTCCAGATTGTAAAGGTTGTTTTGAGTTGTTTCAGGGTTTCTCTACAATGCTCTAGAAGGGTTGGTTTCTAAAATAAGTTTCTAAAATAACATCCGTAGAGCAAGGGACAAAAAACTATTTTGGTCCTGAGCCCCCACTTTTGAGTCAAAAAAACTTTTGGCTGTTCTTCTAGGTTGTTCTAGTTGTTCCAAACATTGGTCCGAATTGGCAACGTCGCTGAACGGAAAATACGCGAATGGAAACCAATAACATTTTTTTTTTTAAAGCTATATGAACGTTTTTGAAACAATGCCAAGCCCCTTTTTCGATTAGTTACGTAATTGATGACCGAGCAATAAGAAATCTCAACCGATTTCGCCTTTTCCTTGCAATATTCCACGCCAGTGACGATTTGCGCCATCCTTGTATATTTCTACCTTGCACCATTTTATCTTTGGCTATATGGACGTTTTTGAAGCAATCCCTGGCCTGTTTTTTTCGATTAGTTACGTAATTGATGACTGAGCAATAAAAAATCTCAACCGATTTCGTCTTTTCCTTGCAATATTCCACGCCAGTGACGATTTGCACCATCCTTGCATATTTCCACCTTGCACCATTTTTATTTTGGCTATATGGACGTTTTTGAAGCAATCCCAAGCCTGTTTTTTTCGATTAGTTACGTAATTGATGACTGAGCAATAATAAATCTCAACCGATTTCGCCTTTTCCTTGCAATATTCCACGCCAGTGACGATTTGCACCATCCTTGTATATTTTCACCTTGCACCATTTTATTTTTGGCTATATGGACGTTTTTGAAGCAATCCCAGGTCTGTTTTTCGATTAGTTACGTAATTGATAACTGACCAATAAAAAATTTCAACCGATTTCGCCTTTTCCTTGCAATATTCCACGCCAGTGACGATTTGCACCATCCTCGTACATCTCGTCCCAGAAATCCCCACACCGACCCCTCTTTCTACCTTACCGACACCCGACCGACCGGCCGTGCAGCCCCGTTGGGCCCAGGGGACGCTCCCAGCACGGGGCGGATTTAATCCCCCCCCCCCCCCAGAAACGAAGCCGAGAAAGGGATTCTCGGCTTCCTGCAATACCGACCGTGTTTTCTCTCCCTCCGGCCGCCTCCCGAATCGTCCTCTCGTCTTTCTCCTTTCCCGGCTCCGAACCGGATCCGCGCCAGCTCCCTCTCGGCGCCTCGCCCCATCGCGCCCAAACGAGTAATTAACTATCTCCGTGTGGGACACGTGTTCCCACCGGCTCGCTCGGTCGCACGCGCGCCCCACTCCCCCCCCCCCCCCCGCCCCACCACCGATTCATGTTCCATGTGTATCTGTCTCTGTTAAACCCTGACTATGGATTTAGGGACCTCTCTGCCTCTCGGTGTCTCGCTCGCCCGCACTGTAATGCCACACTGGCGTGATCCCTGACTCCCCCCCCCCTCCCCGCCCCCCTCGCCCAACCCATCTCTCACCCTCGGGCTGTGTTTGCACACACGCTCTTATGTTAATTTAGCTAAACACCCTCGTCGACCCACAACGGCCACTGTGTCGAGTTGCCGCCGCTCTCCAAAGCCCCGTGTAGGGTTTTCCGTGCAGACGTGCTTCTGGCTGTTTCGTGCCAGGAGAACGAGCCCGGCGACCCTAAAAAATGTCCCCGGCGACGGGGGGTTGAAATCTCGGCCCGTTCAGCGCCGTTGCGGTTTTCGACCCTCCCGGAATCGTCTGCGGTCGCGCCGATGGGGTTGAGCCCTCGAGTACCGACTTTTTGCCGATCGCGAACGACCGGACCTTCTTTCGAGCGTAAGAACGATACGGATGTTCGCAATAAATTTTCTTATACGCTAGTGATAAATTTACTTATGCGTTCGTGATAAAATTGCTTCTTGCACGTGGCTTCCTCATTTATTACAATTTTACTACTTCCTCTATGAGGAAGTCGTGTGCAAATTACTTTGCAACTTTTAAAAAATGAAAATAGCTTCCTCTTTGAGGAAGCCAAGTGCAAATTACTTTGCAACTTTTTAAAATGAAAATAGTTTTCTCTATGAGGAAGTCAGGTGCAACTTTTTAAAATGAAAATAGTTTTCTCTATGCGGAAGCCAAGTGCAACTTTTTAAAATGAAAATAGTTTTCTCTATGAGGAAGTCAAGTGCAACTTTTTAAAATGAAAATAGCTTTCTCTATAAGGAAGCCAAGTGCAAATTACTTTGCAACTTTTTTAAATGAAAAAAGCTTCCTCTGTGTAAAGCAACATACAAATAATTTTTTTTTTTCAACGACTTTAGTATCAAAAAGGTTTTATTAATCGGTAATAATGTTCCATTTGAATTTAAATTTGAGCCTTCGAGTCCCGGAGACTTTTTGCCGATCGCAAACGACCATGTCTTTTTTCAAGTACAAAAACGATACGGACGTTCATAATAAATTTCCTTCTACATTATAGAAAAAAACAACAGTTCAAGGTACGTCTGTGAATTTTTAGTTTTTTTTTCAACACATGAACTTGTTATTCGAATCGTTCGAAGGTTGCGTTCTTGGGAAATTTTAGGTCCTCGTTTCGTGTCGAGAAATTATACCTAGTTCTATTTTTTTTTTTTTTTAACGCGTTTCAAGGTGTATTTTGTTAAAATCGAACACGTCACGAACGCTCGGAGAGCTTCGAAGGCAACGGCGACGGTTAACCTTTCGGGATCTGAATTTAGTTAAGGTGAATTTCGAGTGAGCGGAGACTTTTCGTGGGAATCGAAGTCGCACGCGAAGAGTTAACGTCGGAGAGCAAAAAAAAAAAATGAAATTAAGATATCGTAATCGTAGCGAAAAATTGGCCTAGGTAAGACGAGCGTGGGAAACAATAATCTATTCTCGAGCTCGTGTTTCCCTTCCATTCTTTTCCCCATCCAGGAATAATTTACACGGAAACAGGGTGGAGAGAAAAGTAAGAATAAATGTAACACGATAAGTGTAATGTCCGGGAAATTTTTGTTATTTCCATTCGTTCTTTTTTTTTTATTTCGTGGTATTTTATTCCTCCAGTCACGAAGGAGAGAAATAAAAGAAAGAGCCGGAGAACGGGAAACGGCAGCTCGAGCTTCCGCTTGCTTGGGGGCAGATACCGAGCGGCGGGAGAGCCCGGGGGAAGAAAACCGGGGTTGATAACGCTCGAATACGAAGTACGGAGGTCGTAGGTAGAAACAACTGTGCCGCGGCTTTCCGGCGAGGTTTTAAACTCGATTATTCCTCGAGTTTCCTGTATTTCGCCAGAGCTACCATATTCTATGTACACATTCATACATACACATATTTCATATATACATACATATTTTATACATATGGGGGAGGGTGGGGTAAAATGGAACATTGGGGGTAAAACGGGATAAATGCGGGTAAAATGGGACAAAACGCAATGTTCCAATAACTTTTGGACGGTGGCGATGATGGTAAGGTAAAACGGCCCATTTTCTGACAGGAGTACCTCTAGCACAGTCGTCCCCCTCCCCCCGCCATTTGATATGCGGCCAATGGGTAACGCGCATTCGGGTTCCACAAACTGCGACACTTGGTCCTCCTTGTTCATGCCTATGATTTTCCACGCTTAAAGTGAGGGATGTGCCTAGAAGTGTCATAAACTGGGCCTTTTACCTTAACTGGGGAAAAACGGTGTTGAAAATCCGAATGTATCGTTGGGACAAAATGGGGCACCCAAAAACGATTAGAAAATTGAGTTTTGCCCCCGCCGTCTCGTTTTGCCCCACTACCCCATATTGACCTCTAGAAGTGTAATAAACTGGGCCTTTAACCTCAACTGGGGAAAAACGGTATTGAAGACCCGAATGTATCGTTGGAACAAAAACGGGGCACCCAAAAATGATTAAAAAATTGAATTTTGCCCCCGCCGTCCCGTTTTGCCCCACCGTCCCATATTGCCCTCTAGAAGTGTCATAAACTGTGCCTTTAACCTTAACTGGGGAAAAACGGTATGAAAATCCGAATGTATCGTTGGGACAAAAACGGGGCACCCAAAAATGATTAGAAAATTGAGTTTTGTCCCCCCGTCTCGTTTTGCCCCACCGTTCCATATTGCCCCCCTCCCCCCTATATGCATATATATCTATATATATAGGCATCAGATGCTAAGAAGCAGAAGGGCGTATCCGGGAGCATTTAAAATGTAAATCCCTACGGGATGCGCCCTTCTGTTTTTTATCAGTCGATACATATATACGCGCTCATATGTACGTATATATAAGAGCGGGAGGGAACGATAACCGTAATGGCCGGGTAGTACCTGGCGTCGTCGCGCATTTATCTCCGGCATTCATCTTCCCATCAGCGCTCGAATATAATTCCCTCGTGCGCGCCGCGGCGTTTACGTGCCAATTTCCCATTCGAAGCCGAGCATAGCTCGGGGTATATGGTATATATATTTATATGTATATATGTATATATATATATATATATATATATATGAACTGTACTTCTGCCGCTGCTGGCCATACCGCTTCGTTGTCGGCAAACTCTCCTACCTCTGCACTATATAAGATGATTGGACCGAATGGCGTCGAGCCACGAGCATCGACCACGAAACGACGACTACGACCCTCTTTCGCCTTCGAAACCACCCTCCATCAACCACCCCCCTCGCCCCGCCTCCCCTCGCTCACTCTTATTCTTGACAACCACTCCTTTCTTCCACCTTTTACTGCTTCACATTTATTATACCGCTGGCTCTTTCGCGTTTGTCCGGAGTCGATTCGCGCAACCTTCCGCAACGGGCGCACTTTGATTCACGGTCGTTAGATTAAATTTTCAATAACGGTGGGAAAAAGTTTGGCGAGTCGACGGTCCCGGCGATACGAACGGGACTCCGCTGGGAGCGGGCGACTTTCTGCTCGAGGAGACGAGAAATTGTAACGGCGATTCATTCTTGCGACGATGTGTTAAAGGTTTTGTTTTTAAAAAAAATTTGTATAGTGAGTTGATTTTTTTTAACATAGAAGTGGGAGCCAAACAAGCGGTGCAACCGCGATCGGTGGGTTTTCACCCGCTTGTTGGGCTCTCATTTTTATGGATGTAACAAAATAAGGTCAGAATGAAAAAAATTAATTTAAAAATCAAAATCGCTCAGTCGCAGAAATTAATCGCTACTATCAGTGTAAAAAAAAAAAAAATCATAGTCCTGTTGACAAATTTTTACCGGCTGGTTTACAGAAAGAGGAATGTCGAATCTGATGATCAGATTCGACACTTCTCTTTCGGTAAACCCTTCAGTAAAAAAATTAGTCAACGGGACTATGAAATACGACTTTAGGTTTTTTATTTTTTTTTTACGATAAAGGGCCTTCCTGGAGCAAGTCATGGGTCGATGTCTTCGTAATGCCCTGCGTAATGTTCATGTAAATTAGCGAGCCGCCGTAAGCAGCAATTTCACCGAATTTCATGTAAATTTTCACGACAAAGTTATCGAGTGGTAATTTTGTACTTGCTTCCGGCAACGAAGAAGCGGGCATCGACATCGGGCCCCGAAAAATCGGCACATTTACATCGCTACCAGAAAACATCTCTACAATATCACAACTCTACCGTGATAGAACTATACCACAAAGTAAAAAACATTCTACAGGAAAATTAAAAAAAAACTCTACCAGAATCAAAATAAAACTCTACCGGACTTGAAATAACACTACCGGAATTGAAATAAAATTCTATCGGAACAGAAACAAAACTCTACCGGAATTGAAATAAAACTCTACCGGAATTGAAATAAAACTCTACCGGAATTGAAATAAAACTCTACCGGAACAGAAATAAAACTCTACTGGAATACAAGGCTAGATGCCAGGCTTATATTCCGGTAGAGATTTATTGTAATTCCGGTAGAGTTTTATTTTGATTCTGGTAGAGTTTTATTTTGATTCTGGTAGAGTTTTATTTTGATTCTAGTAGAGTTTTATTTTGATTCTGGTAGTTTTATTTTGATTCTAGTCGAGTTTGATTTTGATTCTGATAGAGTTTTATTTACTTTCTGGTAGAGTTGTTAATGTGCCGAAAAATGGCCGGGCCGAGTTTGAGGCCCGTCGGTCGAGGACGAAACCGAGAGAGGAACCGATGGAACGGGAGTCGGAATGAAGGCTGGCTTTGCAGCACATCCGGTAAATATTTGCCCCGCCGGTACCGTAGCGGCTTGGCGAGGGAAAAGAAGCACCAGGGCGGAGAGGCACAGTGGTAACAGGGCATAGACCGGACGCAGGACGAATTCGCGGGACGTGCAAGAGGGCGAATTGAAGGACGCGAAAGATTCTGTGGGACGAGAGCGACGAGGCGAAATATAAGAAGGACGAGAGGCTGGCGGTTGAGGGCGTATAAAAGAATACAAAGAAAAAAAATGAAAAAAAGGTGGATACGACGAGGGAGGATGAACGCGACGGAACTGAGTTTAAAATCCGTGAGTGTCGTCCCCGCCTCTCGAAACGGTCAGCCCACACGCTCGACTACGTGATCTTACTCACGATTGGAACCTGCCGTTTTATTTCTCCTTTTTCATCTCTCACCATATAAACTCACACACATATATATAAAAATGTTATACATTTATGTATACATCTTCTACATACGTATATATTTTTATACATTTATATATATATATTTTATCCATTTATATATAAATTTTATAGATGTATATATATTGTAGTGACCGAGCGAATGAATAACGCGCGTATTTGGTTTTGGGGCGGTATTATTAATAATGACAAACGTTAATTATCCCGATCACCGTAATGTCACACGTCAGTTCGCTTTGAAAGTCTTGTTCAAACTCTCTGAAATAACGATCCATCTTTTATCGATCGTCTATTGTCCAACCTAACTAATATCGTGTGCCTTAACGAATTGTCCGCTACATATTCGTTACAATGTGCAAATTTTGTATACTATATATAAAAATATATAGATTATGGGTAAAAAAAATAAGTAGATTATAGATTAGCGCTGACCATTTTTATAGTGCAACGCTGCATTTTTTGGAAATTTTTTCAGACATTTCCGAAGACTTTTTACTCTTTCAGTCCAATTTTTTTTAGTAAAAAGAAAGACTAACAAATAAATAAATACATATACTCATACATAATAATATGTTTATATTTTTATACCAAAGATAGACGTAAGCTAGCTTGTAAAGGAAAATTTGTAAAAGGCAATTGAAGCCATACATGGGAATAAAACAACTACTACTACTACTCATAAATAATAGGTGAATTATTTTTCTCCCTCCCTTCCGGCTCTTCTTCCCTGCCCGCCATCGCCCTTTATCGCACCTCCATCCCCGGAGCTTCGCCGGCTATCCCTCGGTGCCAAAGAACTACCGAAGAGTTATTGGCAACGTATAAGAAGACAATAAAAAAAAGAAAAAAAGAAAAAAAATCTCTTATCTTTTTTCACCTCCCCATTCGCGGAACACTCCTCTAGAGGCGGAAGAGTGCGCGGGATATTGTGCGAGGGGGTTACGTCCCGGGCGCAATAAATACACGTGCCAGTGTGGAGAAGCTTACGGGACGCGGTCGTCGTCGAGAGAATATAAGGTGCGGGCCCGGTTGTCATTACCAGCACGTCGAAAGCCTGCTCCTTCTCTCCCTCGTAATCGCGTGCTTGCGTGTCTCTCCGGTGCGCGCCCACGTTCGAGTAAATCACCGAGAGACGTTATACCGTACGACGGAGTCATGAAGGATAAAAGAATTAGAGGCGGTAAGAGAGATAAACTCCGAGAGGGGGGGGGAGAGCGATAGCTCAGCCTCCGGAGGAGGAGGCGGAGGGCCGAATGGTTGATGGGGTAAACAGTTCATTACCGGACGGAGGAGTAATTTACGTCGGGGAGAAAACTCGGCAGTCCCATCCCGATCCATATACGACGACGAATATATTCACTCGTGCGATTCACCCGTTAATTTTCCCCTAGCATCGTCTCCGAGCCGGGGCGAAGTTACAGCGAGAGAACGCACTCGGTTTGTCACACGAGAGAGCGCTGTTAGCGTCGTTACCGAGTCGGAAATAACGAGACTCGTCAATTCAGGGAAGAAGCCCATGGGAATGGAGGGAGCAGTCGTGAAAATAGAAAACTTGCGTTGATATAGTGTAATTGGAGTTAAATGGAAAAGGGCAAAAGGCTCTAATTAATAACGGACGTCGTCGCGCGGGACGCGCATGCGCGCGGGAGACTCGGTTATATTTACGTTGTTATTCGTGAGGCGTTTGTGCGATAGCGCCGAGAACCGAAGTGTACCATCTTCAAAGTGAACGGATATAAATCTCGAGTGGCTGTCGGGTTTCGCCGGCGAACCGGGAGAGCGCAAAGAGAGGGCTGGTCGGCCAAAGGGGAAAAGTATCAAACGAGCAAATCGAGAGTTCCCGGGGGACTTCGCTGTGTTGGCTCCGCAAGTTACTCGTTAGCGGGCGCGTTGAATCGCGTGCGAGTTATCCGCTCTCGGCTCCCGAGCACCCGCGCGCCCTCTCGCGGCGCTGGCGGTGTACTTCGTGCACTCCCGGAGCGGAGTCCGTCCTTCTCGGGCTGGCGAGGCCGCGGCACTACGACTGTCCGCGTCGCTTCTCCAAATCGAGTTCTCTTGGTCGTTTTGCTCTTGCCTCTTTCTTTTTTTTTCGGGCGCTCTGCCTCGATCTCGAGGAGATCGCGGAGAGAAACGACTCAACGCCGTTACAGTCGACGAGCGGAGAGAGAGCACCAGATATACACACCAGGAGCGGCAAGGAGACAGCGGAGAGTAACTGCTGAGGAAGTACCCGAGCGCTAGGCCACTTGCGGAGGACGGTAGCCGTGCTTGACGGTAGGTTGGGGGTAATGCGAGTCACTTAAGGTAGTCCTTGCTGATGGTGTTCACTTCGCGTGAGTTTCAGAGATATGAGAGGGAATTGCAAACACTTCTCGAAGGTGTACAAATCTGAAAAAAATCTAGCTTATTAAAGGTGCTGGAAAGATTAATTGTGCATGATGGTAGTTCCAAAATGTTATTAACAAATTTATGAAAAATAAAATTGGCCAACAAATCTTCCGGAAACCTAACTTTTTTTTTGTGAAAATGATTCGTTTGTTTTTCTGAATAGGTATGATTTTTTTTTTATTTTTAAATCCACTTTTGAATTTTGTGACTTTCTTTTCAGCACCTTTAATATGCTTAATTTTTTCAGATTTTTGTACCGTCCAGATGTGTTTGCAATTCCATTTAATTTCTCTGAAACGTATGCGAAGTGAAGACTATTAGCAATGACTAGGTTGAGAGAACATTTTGATGCCTGAGGTCGGGAAAAAGAAATTAATTCGAAGCCTGAGAAATAACTGTAATGGACCTCTTACCAAATATTGAGACGCCTTATAGTGCAAGAATCAGCCATTTTTTTTTGCAGATAATTTTAACAATTATATAGTTAACCTTTTGAAAAGCTGTCGTAACTGAAAAATATTCCGATGAAGAGTTAGGAAATTTGTACAAAATCTTCACACTATTGATACTTCCCTTTAAGAATTTGTTCATATTTTTCCCATTCGCTGTTTCAAACTAATACTGGGTTTTCACTCGACAAAGGCTGGAATAATGCAACTGCACTACAAAGGGCATCACCCAATTATTTTATTTCATTTTTTCGTCACAGAAGATACAAAGACGAAACATGGTTCAATTATTTCGTTACATTGTCACGGAGAAATGAAACCAAGTAGCGCGTCGGTGGGACTTTCGGAGGCCCAGTGACGAGGGGTGACCCCCATTGCCCCCGGTTTCGGTCTTCGCTATACCGCAGTACAGTTTGTTCTCCTTCGCGATAAAAGAGTGCAAAAAAAAAAAATAAGGGAAGAGGAGGCGAGAGACGAACGAATCGCTTAGGCCGCACGGGACACGACAAACTGCCAGCCCTAATGCCAATTAGTGCCATTCCGACGTCGAGCCTCGGCATGGAGAGGCTTCCTCTCGCTTTGCAGTCACTGGATCCCGTGCGCGCTTCGACATTCTTTTTTTTTCTTCTCTTTTCCTCTTTGCTCCCTCGCCCCGTCGTTTCTCTTCTTCGCTTCTCTCATTCCCTCGCCACCGCAGCTCCTTCAACTCTATCTCGATATCTCTCGACACAGAGCGTCGGCGACGTGGAGAAGAGAAATAAATAGAGGACCGAGAAAAGAAGAAAAAAAAAAGGGAGCAACCCGACCGTCGAGTTTGTCGAGCAGTTAGACGCAATTATCGCAATCGACACTAAGGAGAGACTCGAGCCAATGTACCGTGTTCGAGTTTTATATATTTATATATGTGTCCCCGCACCTGTACACACTGTACTACATTATAGTCGCTCGCTGAACACGTATAACAGAAAATTTCATCTCTTGCCAACTTTTTTTTTTAATTACGAATTTAAATACGAAAAAGCAAAGTCGATGAGTTCAAAACAAACAAAAAAAAGACGCTGAGCGAAGAGTTGAATACCACGGTCGGTAACGAAAACTGTACTTCATTTCTTCAACAATCCTTGCCATTTAGAGTCGAATGGAAATTTTTAGACGAACCTTTATTGATAGCCTTTTCGTGTGAGAATTTGCGTTCAACCGGAAATTATCTCGTCTTCGGCTGGTACGGAAAACTCACACTCGTCAGAAAACGTTTTATCGCACTAGTATCGTAAATTACTATTACGACACTAGTGCGATAAAACCTTTTATTTCACTCGGTGCGTAAAGTGCAGTTTTTCGCACCGAGTGAAGTAAAACTGCCATTTACGCACCTTGTGAAGTAAAACCGTAATTTTCGCACCGAGTGAAGTAAAATTTTAATCCCTACCCAGCAGTTGAAGCTTCGCGACTCTTTCGGCATCGCCCACGCGGCTCGCCAACCCGGCTTTAAATGTTTCAGCTCAGCTTCTGCCACGTGTCGGTCTGTCTGCACTCGTTGCGTCTATGTGTTTTTATAATGGCCAGAGGATAATGGTATACGTGCCTCCGCGTACCGATCCGATGTACCGGCACAGCGAAGTTTACGTCTACTCGACGTAATGCACGATTGCCGTACGTGAAGAAGAGGAGGAGGAGGAAGAAGAAGAAGCCACGAGACATAGAGGCAGGGTAAGAAGCAAGTGAGTTCGAGAGGTCGATGTATACGATATACGTACATGTGTAGCTCAGTTGTACGTTACTCGTACGGTGGCTACAAGCACGTACATACATACCTATATATATATATATATACATATATATAACTACGAACGACGGAAAACCTCGCAAGCGGCTTGGTGACTCGTCGATTCGAGACCCGATCGCTCGGATAAACTTCCATCGTCGTCGGTTGAGTCTCTCTCTGCTCGATAGTCGTGGAACCAGTGGGAAAAATACTCGAGGAAAATTGCCATGGAGGTTGAAAAGCGGTTGGTAAAAGAGAGAGCCGAGCGTCGCTGGTATAGCTTCGGCCTTCTATAGATCTCCATTTCTCGGCTCGGCGTCTCCTTTCTGGAAGGGGAGGAAGGAGACGAGCCCGAGAAGGAGCTCGAGGAACTCCAATCTTTCGCCGCTTTCGCCGGCGTCGTCAACGAGAAACGAGACGTAATTTGAGAATTATTTAAACGAGACGGCGAGAGCGCTGCCGGGCGACGATGTTGGGGGAGGGGAGGGGGGAAGGGAAGCTCTGCCGATAGCTGGTAGTTGCCCCTTCCCTCGCCCGAGCAGTTTCGCGTCCGTTAATGCGCCCAGACGTAAACACAATTCCGGGAGCACAATGGATTATGGCCAACGAAGACTGCGAAGCTACAATGTTAAAAAAAGTCGTATGAAATTTAATGTAAGGGACTGGAAGTTTTTATGCTAAAAATGGTACATTGAATTTCGTGTACAATTGTAATTGTGATGGAAAATTGATGTTCAGTTTATTAAAAAGATTGGAGGTACTTTATTTTTAATAGTTTACTTTAATTTTACTATGAAAGTTCTTTAGCTTCAATAATTTACTTCGCTTTCATAATAAAAATATAATCGTTTTTCACCACAAATGGGCATTAAATTTAGTCTAGGAGTTCTTGCATAAAAACTTCCAGTCCGGTGCATTAAATTCACGATTTTCTTTTACCGTCTACGCCGGTATTTTTTTTCTTCACAATCGAAATTGCTCGGAGAGTTGACTGTGAAGTACGCCACACAGTTCTCGGAGAAATTGAGAAATTAAGAGGGAATGGAAAAACCAGACACACGAGTTGGATTTAACAAAGAGAGAATGAAACGCAGATTTTGTCGGAGGGGGCGGTGAGGGGGGGGGGGGGAGAGGAAAAAATAAAAGGAACGAAACCAAATGAACGGCGTCTGGGATTTCGAGTGGTTTCTTAAAGTCTTGAGAGGGATTGAAGAAAAAAAATAGAGGAGAAATGTGAAAGAAGCGGAGAGAGAGCGAGCGTGAAGGGCACGAAAGAAAACAGACGGGAGTTTGAAGCACGGAGCCAGACCGCGCGGACTTACGAGGTCTCTCGGCAGGCTGGAAGGCCTGGGAAGGTCCGTAACACAGGGGGCTAGAAAATGCTTCACTCAAACCTCCCCTTCTGGATCCTCCCTAGTGGACCAATTTACGGCACCCTCAGTAACTCCAGTAATACGCCTCGTGGCTCCGGGGCTCGTTTCAGGCCATTGTTGTGCCGTTCACCGGATTATTTTCGCCGATGGCTGCGGGAGCGAGCGAGAAACCACAAAAAAAAAGAAAAAGAACGGAATACAAGAGTCGAATGAACTTTCTTTGGAAAGCTTCGCGGAATTACTGGCCTCGAGAATTTGACTCGAAGCTATTTTCAGAGTAAAAAAATTGTACCCTAATTCAATTCCCATCAAAAGTGGTTTTTTTTTTACAAAAAAATTTTTTTACACAACATATGTTCATGCAAAATTATATTTCATCTACAAAAAAATTTGTTTACACGAAAAGTCTGCATAAAAATTCCTTGGCCGAATAATTTTTTTGCACGAAAAGTTTTCTGCGTAAAAATTTACAGAGAAATGTCTTTACACAAAGATTTGTTGACAAAAACATTGTTTTACCCAAAAAAAAATGTTCACAAAAAATGTTTTTTCCAATCTTCCCGTAATACTTCTCGATACGTTTGGTGGCGTGGAAAATGGAGGCGCGTAGATAGAAGCGTGCGAAGTTTTTTCAGCTGGGCATGTTTGTCCGGTAGATTAAACACCGTGTTCAGCCCGAGCGGAGGAAGCTCTGCCGGTATAATAATAATACGTGTTTTCCAGACCGGTCGATTAAAAGTATCAATATTTACACGGATCGTTGGGTACACCAGCTCGGGAGTCTCGAGCGAGGAGTCAGAGTCGATGGGGGGGGGGGGGGGGGTGCAGCAGAGGAATTTATAAAAGGGATGATGAAAAAAAAAGGAAAGAAAGAAAAAAGAAATAACATAGAACAAGAAGAGAAAGGCACGTGCGCGCGCGCGCGCATGCGTAATGGCCACCTAATACGCGTAGTACTGCTGAGCGTGCGCGCGCAGCAGGGGCAGTTTCGCTCTCTCTCTCTTCGGACCTCTGCGTAGTCACAAATGCCTGCTGCCGTTGAAGCAAAAACCCCCTCGTGGAGTTCACGAGGGTGCCCAACAAACCCTCGACCCTCGTCTCCATTCACTTTCTCCGTCTTTCTCTACGGTCATTGTCGACCACCCCTGAAGCAAAGGTGGCGGCGAACCCCTAACGGCAATCCACCAATTTTAGGGTCGCTCAGTTGTCGTCGTTTCCCCTACGGTACACAGTGTGGCCGGGACAGGGAATATACCCTCCGGTATCCACGTGCTGTGGCGGCTCGCGCTATCAACGCCCCACATATCCGCTTCCTATATTGTATTCGGCCTGTACGGGGCCGCGTGACTGCGTCATTATTATTTGTTCGGCATGATCGTCGGCCATTTTTTTTGTATTGAAACGTGGCACTTCGGGCGCTTATACGGGAGCCGGGTATCGTTGGGCATGTATAGGCATAGCTGGAAGGTACACATCCGGTTCTGGATAAGTATCCTCCGTTCATGTATGTTATTACATTATAGCATTAGGGCAAACTGTTCCTCGGAGTGATTGATTATTTTCCGTACGAGGTGTTTTATATAGGCGGATAAATCCTCAACGTTAAGTGTATAAAATATTAAGTATTTTAGTGAAGTCTATTTAAAAAACAAAGAACTGTAAGTTTGTCGAAACATTTTTTTTTATCGATCGAAGAAAATAGTTTGATTTCTTAAATTAAAAAAAAAAAAAATTGTAATCGATATCGACATACATCGATTTCGTAAAATCAAAAAATAAATTTAAGAATGTTTAAAGATTAAAACTTTTTTGTTTTTAAACATGTGCATTACCATTTGAACCGTTGTTGATGCGACGATTTAACGCGGTCTAAAATCGACGAGCCCGGAAATTGTTAATCGAACGAACAAATTAAAAGCCCACGGAGCCTACCCGAGAAAGGAAATTGCTGCGCTAGCTCCGCCGGTGTGCGCTAATGCGAGACATAATTTTTTTTTTGTGCCGGTAGCGACGGCGCAAGCAACGAGTCGAGTCGCGCCAATGTACACGGGGTTCCGGCAGTATACTCTGGTCGCGCCTGAGAGGAGACTCGGGAAGGAAGTTATAGACGACGAACGAGAAATGAGGGAGAGAGGAGGGACGAGAATTTGTACCGGGGAGAGTTCCCGATACGATACACTCGTTTTCGGTCGATTAGCGTCAGAGATGAGTCGGACAAGGAAGCCTGCAAGTCGCTACCGCTTCTGCTTCTCTACTACACGCCCGGGTCGTTTGCACCCCCACCCCTCGCCCCCCCCCCGCACTACGCCCCGGCGAGAATCTTCAGGCGAGAATCTCGACGGACTCGCATTAGCAACGAAACTACGGAAGCACGAAAGTTGTTCAAAGATTAAGGAAGCATTTATACTTCCTTAATCTTTTTTTTTTCTTAATTATCATATACATACAGACATATACGATTAAAAATAAATTATCAAGTTGAACGATGAATTGTTGGAGGTACATAGAAGTGTTCAGATCATTGTGATAAAAATTTTTTTTGAGGTATTTTGAAGAAAAAAATTTCGCCTGTTTTTTAAATTTTTATTTATATATAGCTCAAGTTCTGAGTTCTGGCAGAACTTACTAGCTCATGTTCTGCGTACTTGGCACTGACTCAGTATTTGGTACTTCAATACGCATTCAAGTACTTAGTGTATTTGTTCAACTCTGATTCAGATATATGCGAATATTTTTTTAAAATGTTGAAGTTATTTTTCGCATTACCAGTGAAACTTCGGAAGCTCGAAAGTTGTTAAAAGATCAAGTTAGTGTTTATACTTCCGTAATCTTTTATTTTCTGAATTATCATATACATATCGATATATACGAATATATATTTTTTTAAGTATAAAGTTAAGCGTCGTATTGTTGGAGGTACATAGAGATTTTCAGATAATTGCAACGAAATCTTATTTTACGGTAATTTGAAGAAAAGAAAAAAAGGAAAATGTGTCTGTTTTTTTTCGGAACCCTTTTGAAAATGAAATATATTCCAGTCGTCGAGATGGCATCGCGACGTGCTGTTTGACGAGCCCTTTTGTCCGTGAAAGTGAAAGAACAAGAGAGAGGGAGAGTGGTGCGAGGACGGGGGAGCCCGAACACGTGCGGGTCGCCCTAGCGGAGCTGGCGAAGAGACACGTGTCCCATGGCCGAGCCAACGCGGCACGCTGTACTTACACGGCGCGGAGCGGATCCAGCGATCCATTGAGTTAACCAACCTCCCCACTTTCTCTCGTTACCCGCTCGTTGTAACACACAAATTTTAGTTTCACCGTGACATTAAGTGACAACAGTAACAAAAAACAAAACAAAAAATTACTAATTTCTTTTTTCAACTCACCGGATGTCTGGCGGCCGCAACCGCAGCAGCGGCGGCTGCAGCGTTGATGCCGGCACTGGGATACATCTTCCACGACGTTTAAAAAAAAAAACAAAACAAAAAGAAAAATGCCCGTGTACAAACGGCAGCACACTTGTCGCGCACGAAACCTGGTTGCCGGTTTATAAATGCGTTTCCCTCGGCAAGCGGGATTAATCCTTCGCCGCACGTTTAAGTGGCACACTCGTGAGAGAAGCCCGGCATTTTTGCCTCTCGCACTTGCACACAACGGGCGCACCCCACGCACAAGCGGTGAGAGCACGCACGCGACGCCGACGAGAGAACACTCGAAAAAAATCGCTAAACTATATCAGCGCTGACTTAAAGGAAAACTAAAAAAAAAAAAAAAAAAAAAAAAAAAAAATGAAAAAAAGGGCGTCAGACCCCTCCGGCCACGCGGGCTACGAGCTACGACGAGGCGATTCCCCGTTTGTTAATTTTTCACCGACAGAGCGAAGAAGCCTCTTCGAGTTACGACTAAAGCGATGCTTCGTAATCCTCGTCGGGTCGATGAATTTCGCCATCCAATTGATCGCCATCCGCGACTAAGATCTCATGACGCCTCGCTAAACTCCGCTTCGTGGTTAACGAACAACAGCAAAAAAAGAAAAAGCTTTTCCCTCGCGAAACCCGAAGCCCGTGTGTCAATCGCAACGGGGAACGCGCGAGACCGAACCGAGCGGAACGCCGGAACGGAGCGGGCCTCGTGGAGAGGCGGCTCGGTCGGTAAGGCAGAGAGGCGAGCGTCGAACAGCGGATCGAGCGTAACGGGCCGCGACGGTGCGAGCGAGACGGAGAGAGACGCTCTTGAACCGCACGTCGAGAGCGCGGCAGTAGCACGTTTCGGCGTCGCGCACCAACGGTGCGAACTGATCACGAATAATCGGTAAATATATCGAAGCCGGGACAAACAAACTAAACCGGCGAGAGAACGCGAAGCTTCTCGCGGCGGGTTAAACTCGTTAAGAACTTTCGACGAGAAACAGTGCGCGGGTTTTTTTTTTCTCAACTCCCTCGTTTTCGTTCTACAGCGAATCCAAGGCGGTGGTTCAGTCGCCGTGTTTCGCCTTTCACTCCCGAAAAAAAAGGTTAATTTTCTTTTTTGTTTCTCCGCTTTATTCCAAGAAATACAAAATCCACAGGCACAAACGAAATTAATCCTGAGGCACGAGATTTCGTCGCACTTTTCCGATGAGAAGGAGCGACACA
Source organism: Ichneumon xanthorius (assembly GCA_917499995.1). Taxonomy (NCBI): domain Eukaryota; kingdom Metazoa; phylum Arthropoda; class Insecta; order Hymenoptera; family Ichneumonidae; genus Ichneumon; species Ichneumon xanthorius. The sequence continues at coordinate 5,065,337 of OU824211.1, read as the reverse complement.
GGACCGGTGTTTTTAAATGTATATAAAAAAAAGGAACGAGCAGTAGAGACAGCGGTGCTGCGTGTAACGGGTGGGGAAACGGAGCGAGAGTCGACCTCTCCTCTCTGAGTCCACGGAGCTACTGATGGCCGAGCGTATGGAGGGGGTCGAGCCGTGCCCCCACCACCGGCGCTTCGGGCGAGCCGTGGCCGAAGGGGAATGAGGCAGCGGCAGCGGCTACACCAGCCCGCTCATCCCCCCCCCCCCCGCCCGATCCCCTCGGTCGGATGTGTGCGCGCGCCCGCGTGCGAGAACGACGCCGTTTCGACAGCGTATTAACCGGTACGATAGCTCCTTTACAATTATTGCGATTAGTTACGTGAATGACCGAGGCAGCGGCGGCTGTGGGCGACCGGCAGGCTCTCACTCTCCCTCTCTCACACTCACACACACAGACAGGGGCGTGCAGCTTAAACTCGCTCACTAACTCATCGAGCCGAACGACCACGGAAATCACGATGCGTTCAGCCTAATTGTGTCCTCGCCTCGGACGTACGACCAACTTTGAATCGACGCACCGAATCTCTTCGAGACTTCTTCGAATCGTTAGTAGAATTCGCATGTCAATTAATCTGAAAGGTTCGTGGCCGGAGCGCCTAATCATGAAATATGTACGAGAGCCTTTGAAAAGAAAAGCAGCTGGTTTCTCTGTCGAAAAGGAAACCCACAACATTTTGGGGTTGCCTTTTTTTAGGTGACGCAATCTACGTAACATTTTTAGATCGTGTCGTGCGTGTACAATGTTTTCCAATGGGAACGACTATGCATATTGGTTCGACGAGTGTCGATCGGTAATCTTTGGAATAAGCATACGTTGTAAATAGCATTGCAAAAATTACAAATGTTTAAAGCGTCAATCTAAAAGGTATGTAGCTAGTAATAATAATTTTTTTATTATTACGAGCTTTGGCAATTACGATTGTAAATACGATTGGAAGGAATTTCTTTGGCCAGTTTCGACGGGGTTTTTATTTATTTTTTCATGTAACTATGGTCTATGAGAAATGGGACTATGGACTATGGGAAATGGGACTATTGGAAATAGTACTATGAGAAATGGGACTATGGGAAATAGGATTATACGACTATGGGAAATGGGACTATAGGATTATGGGCCTATGGGATCGTACTATTAAAGAAAATCTGCTTTCATTGACGAAAAGAAATCTCGAAATTTTGGGATTAGCTTTTTTTCTCGAAGATTCAATCTACATAACATCTTTAGCTCTCGTCGTACGTACACGACGTCTTTCAATGGGAACTACGATACATATTGGCTCGACGAGTCGTCGGTCGATAAGCTTTGGGAAATTAAGAGAATAAGCATACGTTGTAAACAGCCATCGTAAAAATGTCAAATTTTTAAAGCACCGATGATTCTCGTCAGCGGAATTACCGGTGTGAAAAGAAAATTTCACCTCGGCGCGATAGGGTTGATAGTCACTGGGTGTAATCACTAGAATTGGGTGCAAACTAGCACACTTTATGCGCGCCCCGAATACCACCGTCCGCCGGCGCGCACAAGTGGCGTCGGGCGGCCGGGACGGTTGGCGGGCAGGGGGGGGGGGGGGTTATAAACGCGGGAGGAAGAGAGCTCTAGAGCACGGCTCGGTCGGTAAAGGGGGGGGGGGGGGGTTGAAAGCGAGGGGAGTCGGATGGCGTTTCGGGTATCATGCAAATCTATTTGTAACGGATTTTGCGGTCGTGAACGGATTAGTCGACGATATTCCCCAATCATAAGTTACACATTATTGGTTCTACCTCGTCTATAGTTATACAACTATAAGGCACATATATACATATATACAATATAACGATTCACTGCGCTCTATCTGCCCGTTCGCCTCGTTTGTTATTATCGGTACCAGCCACGATTATCATTCTATTACCATTTACCGCCATTTATTTAATTGCCTCGACCGATGAATCTCCGCGTGCACCGAAAAACCACCAAAAGCCCTACAACAGTCATTCACATTCTTTTGAATTTTTTTCTTTTTTTCATCCCTCCCCCCTCTCGATTCTAAACCGGCATGACGGAGTCGTCGGGGGTAAAAAAAAAGATTTTTTTTTAGCCATTCGAACCGCCCGAGTCAGTTAAAAATCGTCGGTATGGTAGCGAAGGGTAAACGAGACAGGGCAAACGGCGTGGATAGCATACGCGCAGGTATTAGCCATCCCCCGAACGAGCGCCGAGGCGGAGGGGCGCGGGCGGCGAGGGGGCTTTAGAGAGAGATCCGCCCGGCAAGCTCGAGCAAACAAATCGAAAGTTTTTCGCAAAATGGCCGTCACCAGGCTGACACGGATGTCCGCATAAACTCCCACCCCTCCGCGAGCGTCTCTCTCCCTTTACCCCGTGCAAACTCCCCCCTCCCCCCCCCCCCTCGGCGGGTTATTTCTCTCGCTCGCGCCACTCGTGATTTCCCTCACTTCTCATACCACCACAAATATGGCGCCTCCGCCCGGTTTTTCACCCAACCCCTAGTAACGCTCCCCCCCCCCCCCGCGCCCCCCTCGCCTAGCAGCCACGTTGCCCAACCTGCGCGAGAGCGAGATGATTGGGATATAAAAGCCGAGGGAAATAGAGAAAGGGATACTCGAAGGGGGGCAGGTGGAGGGGGGGGGTGGTAAACGCGCGATGCGAAAGAATGAGCGAGAGAATCGAGCCAAAGGGGAGGTTTTTTTGAAGATAGAGGAGAAGAAGAGTGGCGCAGAGAGATCCGTGTTCGCGGGAGTGTGCGCTCTCACCTCTGTCTCTCATCGTTTTCCGCATCCGCCGTTCCGTCCCTCCTTCTCGTCGCAGACCCTCGTAAGGTCCACACCTACGCGCGTAGGGGACACGTGTATGCGCGAGCCGAGAAACACAAGGGCGTATCTCGGGCGGTTCGATGCGCCGAGCGAGGCGAGATGCGCCCTTGCGACATCGTGCCGACGGACGCTCGTGTAGAATGGTACATTGTACGCGTATGCGTCAATGTAGTGCATTTGGTCCGGCGAGCGTGGAGGTGTAAGTTCCTAGGTAGAAATTCTCTCCTAGCCGTGGCCGTAGTGTAGTGATAGCGTAATGGTAGTAGGTAGGATAGGTGGTCGTGGTATGGAGTGCGGGAGGTTCGGGGAGGGGGGGGGGACGTATATAGCGCATGTAATTGTGTGGAGGCGAGCAGGCGAGTGAACGCGCCGAGAGCAGTCGCGGAGCAGCGGCAGCGGGCAGGCCAGCCCGAGTGGTTGAAGGTTGGTAGTGGTGGTTGGTTGGGAATAGGTAGTACTACTACCGGTTCTCTTCGGTATTGGTAAGGGGATTTCGTCTCCCCAGCCGCCCCCCCCCCCTTCCAGCCTCGAACGTGAATATCACGCTACACACAGAAAGCAGTCCCAAGCAGTTTCCTACTTGATTGCCGCTATCGTCCGCTCTCGGCCGTAAAGGAAGCACCGTGACTCCGCGCGGACCCGTCTCGGAGCGCCTCAGCCAATGTCTCACGGAGACGGCGACTCTTGGCCAATGGGAAGCCCCGCCGCCCCACCGCCGCGCCCCGACCGACGAACCACGAGCAAAGAGTGAAACGAGCGGGCCGCGCCGACCAATCGGCGGACAACTTTTTACCAACGGTTCTTCGCGCAGCGAGCGGCGGAGCGCGTGGAGTCCGCGCGGATCCGTTCTAACTCTATAGCCACGGCCTGGGGAGAGAGAGCACTGGCTTGTGTATGTACAGAAAACCCGGCAGAGCCCATCCTCTCTGTTTCGTTTCTTTTTTTATTTATTTTTTTTTTTTCACCTCTCCACTCTCTCACGTCGACGTTTCCCCACCCTGGTACCCCATTGCCGCCGGTGCTCCCGACGCCGCCGCTTCTGCCTCGCCGGAATGAAGGTGCTACGGCGAAGCCGCAGCGAAACATGAAAAATACGGGGGAATACGCGGGGAAAAACAGGGAGTTGAGCGGCAGTAGTGGCGGGCAAAATGGTCGGGATGAAGGGTAAACGGGGTAACCGGGAAGGTATATGGAGGGGGGGGCGGAGGGGGGGGGGGGTTTGGATGGAAACGACGAGAGGGTATATAACGTCGGGGCGACGTTATAGAACCGGAGTCCATGCGGAGGAGGATGAGAGACAGAGAGATGGAGTGAAGGAGGAAAGGTAGAGGAGATGGGGTTGATGCGAGAGGTTGCGGAGAGGTGCTGCTGCCGGTGTACTCTTCTCTTGCCACTGCGCTTGGTATGTATGAAAGCGGACCGAGAGCGAACTTCTCTCTCGTACCTTTTTGCGCACTCGTTTCTGTCCATCTCGCTCAGCTCTCTTGGATCTCGGAAGAGGGGGAGGGGGGGGGGGGGGAGTTGGATGGTGCTGCTGGTATGGCCGGGAAACAGCCCGGCACGATCCTCCTGGGTGTACACGAGAACCGAGACACGAGGGCGAAAAGAAGTACATACCGGTGCATAGGCAGGTGAAAGCGAGACGGGAGCATCGAGGACCGGGCGACGGCGGAAGAAGGACGGAGAGGGACAAGGGAGGGGAAGGGGGGAAGTAACATAACGAAACGTCGATCCCATTACCTGAAGCTCCCTCCTTTCGCTACGGTCGCGAGAGTCCAGCGCGCGCGATGGCCTGGGCCCCGAGGTTTGCCGAGTCTCAATCCTCCGCGCCGCACAACGGTAGCAGCGCGTTCTCGTCCACCTTCGTTTTTCTTTTTTTTTTCTCTCTTTTTATTTTATTTTTATTCTTTGCTGTGTTTTTTTTTTTTTTTTTTTTTTCACTATAATACAGTGTACATCGCGGAGCTCCTTTTCAACCCTTAATCCGAGGAGGATTAGAAAACCCCATTGTCATGCTTCGCAGAAGAGCCTCGCTCCTCCGGGCAACACAGACACGCCGCGTGCATGCGCGACCGTGGACGGAAATACGTATTGCTATACCGAGACGGCACGGCGCGAGGGGGAATGGCGAGGGTGCAAAAAAGAAATAAAATAAATAAAAACAAAGTAAGCGGCGGAAAGAGTTGCCGGAGCTACCGCCGCGAGAAATCCTACAGCGATTACAAACTGGAAGAGACGTACGTATCCACTCCTACACGTCGTCGCAGTTATACGCACGTTGATCCTTTTTTTACCTTTTTTTTCTAAAGTTATTTCTTATTCTTATGCTCTTGTAATATAGTGGATCCGCGGGACTCCCGTATATATGAATTTATTTACGTAGAGAATACAACATAGATATAGCGCGAGGCTCGTAGAACGAAAAGGGGTCAGGGGTGAGAAGATGAGGGGGGGGGGGGGGGGATTCGACGCGCGCGAATCTTCGGCTTCTTTTATTTTCTTCCAGGCTCTTTTATGCTTTTGCTTCCTGTCATCGTTTTTTTTTTTTTTTATTATTCCTCGTGTATCCCACTTTCTCAGCGCTTCAACTTATTTCCATCGGTATCTCTTCTTCCCGTCCTTCGTGCCAGTGAGACGGAGGGAGATCGCTTTTTCTCCCTCGCGCGCAGTTCGGGCTCGTAGTCTCGGAGTTTATTGCGAGCGGTGCGCTTTTTCCGGCCTTTTTTACTCCTCGAGCCGCGAAGGAGAAGAGGCGCGCTCAGTGGCCGCGAGCGCGAGTGATTCACCGACGCCGCCGCCGCCGCGCTGCTGTGCGTTTCTTTGTCTCGCTCGCGCCCGCGTTGCCGAACGGCCGCGCGTTGGCCAGAAAAGCTTCGGCAACGAGACGCAGCATCGTCGGAGTCTCCCAAGTGAGATCGGACTAAAGTGGCTTAAGAGCCGGATAAAGACGGAGCCAACCGAGAGACCCGTGCAAGGGCTGCAAAGCGATGAGAACCAGACACACAGATAGCTTTGCGAAGTGTGTATCTGTGTGCGCGCGAGAGGCAGAGACGGAGGATAGTGTTGGCGAAGCTGTCGGTCGCGCTTGGACGGCTGCGGTTATGCGGAGCTGCCGCCGCGCCGCAGCCGGTTTCCCCGTGTTCGACCCCCGTGTTCGCGTCGGTGGGATACGTGTCCTCGGTGCTCGATGCTCACCGAGCGACCGACCGAACGAACGAGGGACGCCCGGCGTTCAGAGCCGCACGGACACCGAGGCTCTGTGTACCGAAACGCTAACTGAGAGAGCGAGACGGTGGAAAAGGGGATCGAGATACAGTTCCCGATAGCCGGGACGGGGAGCGAGATGAAGATGGCGGAGGGGCCGATACGAGGGACTCCACGCCGGAGTGCAAGGAAGACTCTCGTGTCTTCGCCGTATCGGGGGCCTGAGAATGAAAAGGGCCTAAATAGTGGAATCTGACATTGGGGTTTGGTCCGTTCGGTTCTTGGTCGAGGATTCAGCGGCGGTGCTGCGGTAAACGAGGAGCGAGAAAGATACCAAAATGGCGGACGGCGATGCGCGAGAGGGAGTGCCGTGCGCGGAGGAGCGGAGGGAAGGGCGAGGCGAGAACAGGAGGGACCGAAATGGCAGCAGGAAAGAGCGATCCGTGGATCTCCGACGGGCTCGCGAGCCGAGGGCCTCGGACGCGGAGACTACGTGTTTCGTGAGTCTGTCCGAGAGGGTGAGTGCCATCTGCGGGAGAGGTCCGCCGCGCGAGAGGAGGAGAACCGAACGAAACGGGAATTCGGCGAGCGGCGGATGGGAGGGAGAGAGAACGAGAGACGGTGGCGCGGTCGTTGCGGCTTACCGCACCGATGCTCTCAACCCACGGCGACTCGGACGACCGGGAGGGACGCGGCACTACGTGTCCCTACCCCGACCGTCGGCCGCAAGCTCTCTTGGCCACTTCCGGCCGCGCGGAAGCTGCGCCGATCTCGACATCGCTCTCACGAGCTTAACGGCCGACCGCTGACCGTTCACACTTGCATATGCATGCGAACCTTTACGCTCTGGCTCGAAACTGTTACGGAAAAATTGTTTAGTTAATGCACCGGACTGCAAGTTTTTAGGCAAAAAATATGCTGCATCGTTCCTGTTTAAAGATTTGCTTGCGGCAATTTTAGCTTGACGGAATTTAGCTTGATTAACTTTGACAAATCATCTGGCATTGATTCGTTCACTCTCGGGTAATCGTTCCTATAGCACTCCATATCTATTAAAATTAAAGTACTTCGACAGTTTTTTATATACTGTACGTTTTTATATTTAAATTTAATTTTTATATTGTAAATTTTATAATATAAAAATAATTTTTTATATTGTAAATTTTATAATATAAAAATAATTTTTTATATTATAAATTTAATAATATACAAATAAATTTGTATATTATAAATTTAATATACCGGTTTATGCATAAAACTCCCAGAACCAATAAATTGAGTTTCATACGAATTATTTTCAGTCTACTTACTAAATTTTTGAAGGTAATTTTCGTAATCGATCGTGATTTTAAAAAAATATGTATCACGCTCATGGCGAGATAAGAACGAGAGGCTGTTACAGGTACTTTGAGGTCTGGGGGATATTTACGAGAAACATTATGCCGTGCCCAATGATGCGAGGTCGTCAAATGCTAAGCGACAAAAGAGAATTATGTTTTTCATCGTTTGTCACTTATGACAACACAGTCGTGTGAGTCTGCGAGCCCAGATTTCATTTATTTACCCAGACCGACTGAGAAAAAAAATGCTAAATCTTCGTACGTTTGAAAAAAAAACTTATAGTTCTACCACGGATAATTCTTCACTTCCCATAAATTATCGCATCCGACCTGATTGTCCAATGAAATTATGAGCCACAAAAAAAAAAAAAAAAAATGTCCATCTTCGTACGTTTTAAAAAACTATATGGTTCTACCACGGACACTTCTTCCTCTAGAAATTACCGCGCCAGCACCGACCGTCCATTAAGACTTACAAAAAAAAAAGTCCCCAAATTTCGTAGGTTTCGAAAAAGCTTTCCCAATTGCGATATGAATAATTTTTCTTCTCCCACAAATAATCGCATCCGACCCGATCGTCCCGCGAAATTAAGATCTCCAGCAAAGTATTTAACTCCCTAAATCGCTCCAAACTACAGGGCGCTTGGTGCCGAGGTCCCGCGTAAGACGTCGAGTCCTTCGAGGGTGCAAAATAGCGCGGGTTTAATCGTCAACCGGAGAGTCCGGGGCCACCGCGCTAATTAATCATAAGTGCTGTGTGAACGAGCAAGAGAAGAGAAGGTCCGACCGCCCGTAGCCCGAAGATTGCTTCTCCGCCGTCGCTGGGCCATCGAGGCACTTCTCGGGCCCGAAGTTCGGTCTGAGCGAGAAACCATCTGGAGAGCGTACGGACGCACCGGAGCATCGTCGGCCACCTTCGAGTGCTCGACAGCTTTCGCCCGCGCCGAAAGCCCCTGGAAGCTCCACAAAGAGCATCATCATCGTCTTCCCGTCCATCCCCAACCTCGCCACATCTCGCATCTCCTCAATCTCAAACTTTTCAAAACGCCCGCTCTGTTTTACCGAGTCGCCGGCGCAGCTCCCCCAAAATGTACCTTTATAAATATTAAAAGCCCGGAGTAAAGTGCCGGCGGCGAAGGGGTATAAACCCTGGTCGTAAATAACTACAGCGAAGCCCTCCAGGTACCGAGTCAAAGCGTCGCCATTCCGGAGCTCACCCCCCCCCCCCCCCTCCTCGGCAAACACAATACAAATCTGGGTCTCGAATCGCGCGTCGCCCACCCCAATCTGCGGACTGAATGCCTGCATTGAACTGTGGCGAAATGGTACACTGCTGCGGTAGGTATGGTTTACTAGGAGTTTAGAGTTTGAGGTTGTTGGGGGCTGAGGGGGGGGGGGCTGAGGGGGGGGGAGAGACGAGGGTGGCGCGAAAGAGAGCGGAGGGACAGACGAAACCGGTGACCGCGATAGCGGAGAACGGTTCGGGGCTAAGCATTAATTCGATATAACGTTGGATGGAGATAGACGGACAGAGAGAGTGTCGACGGGCTCTCGAGTTCGCGGGGGCTCGGATTCGAGGAATCGATCTCGCTCTCTCTGCCGACGCGGAACCCTCGCGTTTTTGGTCGCGCCCCGCAGCATCGAGCCACTCGGTCCATGGTTATCCGAGTACGGTATTATTCCGGAGGATCGAATTTCTAAACGGAGCACGAAAAGGGTCCGGGCGGGAAGCTCGCCTGTGCCGGGGGCTTCGTGTGTGCGCGCCGGACACTCGGCGTTCGGTTCCGTTTAGTCGTAGGGGAGAGCGGGGCAAAATGGGCCAATGGGGTAAAACGGGGTTTTTGGGCAAAACTAAATTTTCCAATCATTTTTGGATCGGACAAGGTGGCAAAACTGGGCAGAAAAAACTGATGTGTCCGATAGGGCGAATTCGGGCATCCAAAAATTATTGGAAAATGACGTTTTGGCCAAAAACCGCGTTTTGCCCCGTTGCCCCATTTTGCCCCGCTCTACCCTACGGGCTCGAGGCTGACCTCTCGTCTCGCTCGGATTCAACTCGAGAGGATGGGAGTAGAAAAAAAGAGGGCTGGGAATAAATAAGTGAAAAATAAATAAATAAGAAAAATAAGCCAACGGGTTGAGCGGGGGGGGGGGGGGCGGCCATTGGGAATCCGATATATCTCGACAGCGTCAAAGCGGCTCTCACGTCCTCGACGTCTTTCCCTCGAAAGCTCCTCGAGAAGACTCTCTTTGTGTAAACGGCTTCACGGATTCTCTGTAGAAAAAAGGAGTCTCGAGACCGACGATGCTTGGGGTTCCTGTGTGTGCGTTTGTGTGCTGGGGAGTTTCGGGGAGAACGACGCTCGAGAAAAAAGCCGGAGCGTCTGATCCGCATTAGGAAGGACTCGCGAGGGTCTACTCGTGTGACCGTTCCCGACGATGAGACGCGCGAGGGCCTCGAGCCGGCGATGACGGACAAATTATCCAGCGGAAATACAAAAAGATTGTCTGTCCAGATGGCAACGACGCTGTTTCAGTGATTCCTCTTATGTTATATATATTTTTTAATTTTTTATACAATGTGGACTCGTGCAGTACGAGAGAGGGATCTATGAAAAACTAGCAAGTTTTACGGTCAATTTTAACCAGGCAAGATTGTACACTAGCCAATATGGATCTAGCCATATGTGAAATTTTTACATGGCCCATAGCAATTTTTACCCAATCTGTATGGTCATTTTATCCAGGTGAATTTTGAGGATCAAAACCGAAAATGTTATCGATCAATTTTTTTTTATATTTTTTTTTTGTATGTATACAATAAAAAAAACTAAAACAAATCTGTGCGATCGCGACGCTACCGGTTGTTACATTTAATAGTAAGATGAACTTTATATTCTAGCAAAAATTACGGGATTTTCGGGTAATACCTGCGATGGCAAAGATTACCATATTTTATAGCAAAATGAGTTATGCACCTTTAGTGTACATCAGGGGTAATTTTTACCCCAACATTTATCGCCTGACGCTAACTCTGAGCACGTAATTGGATAGCAAAAAAAGTTTCTTTTGGAAATTAACGATTGATAAATTCACTACAAAAAGTGTCTCAACCGTTTTTCCGAAAAGTGCACCCTTACCTAGATATTCAAGATATTCGACACCGAAAATTGACGATTCAATGCGGAGATCTGCACACTAAGGCTTAATTCGAAGGTTTGCCAAAATGTCGCTGTAGTTTTTACCCGATTTATGGTAATTCCATCTTCCCTCAGATTAGCTAAGAGAATCGCCAAGAGCCCGCCGAAAAGACATCAGGGCGTACCGCCAGTCGTTACAAGACAGTTCACAAGCCGGAACATAATTCGCGCCGTCCGCGAAAGAGCGAAACGCACGAGATCGGAAGACGAGTAGAGTTCGCGCAAGTTCGAACACCATCGCCGCTTTCGTCGAGTCGGGTGACGGACGACCCAGGCGAGATTCTCATCGGTGGAGCCCAGTGAGAAAGATACTCTCGTCGATACAAATTGTCGTGGATCCCGATGTCGTACGTCAGGCCGTCTAGGTGGCGCAAAGTTGCCCGGCGCAATGTGCGGTTGCCCCGTTGGTGAGCGCAACGGCGCTGAAAGAGACGAACAGAACCAAGAAGAAGAAGAAGCCGAAGAGGAAGACCAAGACCGAGAACCAAGACGAAGAGGAAGACGAAGACGTAGAATAAGAGGAGTACATCGAAAACCCGCTGGCGGCGAAACGACCGAAGAGTCAGCAGCTCCATCGTCGTCGACGACCTCCTCCCCGTCGGTTGTTTCGCCTCCGAATTATCTCTTTCCCCGTGCCGACACGAATGCGGCTTGTCGCGCGCGTTATACCAGGGCGCGTCGTTAATACCGGTAGTGGAAGCCGACCTCATCCTTTCCCGACACGATTCTCTCGTTCGTTCCTTCGCCCCCCTTCCCCCCCCCCCCCCGCCCTCACCATCCGATCTCGTTCCTCCTCGCGCACTCCCTCGTTCACGGAATTAACACGCCGAAGTATTTATGGATCTTGGCTTCGGTTTATATTGGTGTACTACCCTGGCGTGTATATTATAGCCCGAGCATCAGCCACCTCCTCGTCTTCCTCGCTCAAACTCGCATGCCGATAAATCGTCCCTCTTCCTCTCTCCGCCGCGCCGTTGCCTCTTAGCCGGGCCTCATGCTGATGCTGCCACGGCCTCGCGCGTTCGCTCGTCTCTTTTTCAGCCCACCGGATTAATTAATGAGCCTCCGCGCGGCTGGGTGCTCGGGGCATTATCCGAGTCACCGAGGGAACGGCGAAACTATACACTCTCCCGCTCCCGAGAACGGGGGGAAACGCCATAATACTACTACACGTATAAAAGCTTGTCGGGATCTCGGGTATAACCCTGTCTTCTTGTACGTCTCTCAGGTATACCCGTGTACCCTACTACGTGCTCTGACAATACCAATTATGCGGGAGAAAGAGCGAGAGGGCGAGGAATTGCCGTGTTTATTATTAGCCGGGGATTATAGATCGGATCAATTTCGAGAACCGCCACTCGAAGAGGCTGTGTCTTCAAGCGTTTTTGTTGTTTTTTTTTATTTTTGTTATTTTTATTTTCGTACCGATGGAGACCATAGAGGTTCGATAGGGGACTCGAAACTTGGGTAAAAGGATTTATTGATTGTTTTTTTTTTTCGATTTTGTAATATTTATGTTAAGGATAGGTTAAGTGGATATTGGACCGTAGAAGACATTTTGGGCCTTGTGCAAGAGAACAAAATAATGACTTAAAGTTTGATTAATTGTTTTTAATTAAAAATATAAATTTTTTTTGCGTTAACAACAACTTTGTTATCGTAATGCAACCGGACATCGAATGAATATACTGTATCCATAGTTCAGACAACGAAAATCTTAGATTCCTACTACGCGCTTTGACAGTACCAATTATGAGGGAGAAAGAGCGAGAGGGCAAGGAATTGCCGTGTTTGTTATTAGCCAGGGATCCAATTTCAAGAACTCGAAACTTGCTTAAAAGGATTTATTGATTTTTTTTTTTCGATTTTGTAATATTCATTTTAACGATAGGTTAAATGAATCTTGTATCGAGATATTGGACCGTGGAAGACATTTTGGGCCTTGTGCAAGAAAATAAATATTGGCTTAAAATCTTTTTAATTAAAAATATTATATTATATTATATAAAAATTAATAATTACTTGATAAAAAATTAATAATTACTTGAAAAAAAATTAATAATTACTTGATAAAAAATTAATAATTACTTGATAAAAAATTAATAATTACTTAATAAAAAATTAATAATTACTTAATAAAAAACCTCCGATATCTCGATGGAACCAGATATGGAACGAATCCTGTATCCACAGTTCAGGCAACGAAAATCTTAGATCTCTCCGTTTTCCTACAACCGTATAACCGTAGACATAACATATTTCTTCGTCGGTTCTCTCCACCACGCCCAACCCCCTGGCAATTCGGGGTGACAAATTGAGACTGTTACAAAATCGTTCCGGTTTTTCCCTCGAGCGACGTTAGACGAGAGTGAAAAAAAAAGAAAAAGCAACGCAGAGCACCGAAGTGCACGGGCTCGAGGGAGACGGAAGATTTGTACACAGAACGACATTAGGGGAAGTAGCGTGGCGAAACGGGAGTTGTGGGCGTTACGGACCCGGTACGTATACCTACTCTCGTCGACGTTTCGTACGTAGCGAGTCTGTAGAAAGAGGGATTCCCTTCCCCGTGGAAAACACGAAAGAGTGGAAGGGAGAGGAAAAAAAAGAGCGAGAAGCATAGAGCTAATGGAATTACTCGCTCCCTAGAAGTTTTTAACGGTCGATTTGCCTGGCTCTCGCGGATGTTCGCGCGAAGAACAAGGTTCACCGAGAGACCCCCGGGGCTCGACGCACAGCATAGTATATACAGTGTAGACATAGAGAAGGGGGGGAGGGGGGGATGGGACGAAAGCGATTCAGAAAGTTTTATCGATTCGCCCAACATATTTTCACGTTAAAAAAAAATGAATCTGCTGCACTCAGTAACCCCGTCCGGAACGAAATAAAAAAAGTTATGGGGCAAAATGGACTCTCTTGCAATCCTGGTGAAAACGAATAAATCCGAATTTGACAAACATGTGCCTTAAACGCTCAATTTCAATTGAGGTGCAGAAAAAAAATGCACTGAGAAAAAGGATAATATTTCGTATCATAGCGAATAGTTCCGATCGGGAACATCGGTATAGATAGTTTCAGATAATATATGTTTAATTGGTTAAACTATAATTATAGCTGCAAGTAGCTATAAAATGAAGACCTTTCCCTTGGGAATTATTTTTTAATAGTAAAAAGTCAGTATTGTTTCTTTCACCATGTAATTTTTTTCAGTGTCTATTTCTTAAAATACAAAAAACAACACAGAACAAAATTAAATTCAATCCACAGATGTTGAGTTCCACATCAAGGTGGGATTTTTAGATGATTCCGGAGTCGCATTCGATTAGCGACAAGCCCGTTTGCCGGAGAACTGTAGGGGCGCCTTTCATTGTGCCTATTTCGTAACGAGTCCATTATGCCCCACCCATCCCCCAGTACACCGTGCTCTTCCGCTCGAGTTTGTGACCCTCGGCTCGAGCGTTCTCGCGCGAGCCGAGGGCCAGGGGGAGAGAGGGGTGGGGGGGGGGGATGAAAGCCACCCTCGGCACAGTCGTACACAGCCTTATTCCCATCGTCTCTTTTCTCCTCGTACCGCTCGTTTCGTTTGCTTCGACGTTTCGTCACGCCGGGGGGTCAAAACTGGCCGCAGATGTCGGCCATAAACCCTCGAGCCTCCTCTGCATACACTACAGTGTATCCGTCGTCCGGCGAAAACTACCCTCGACGCTCCCAAAGCTCCCCGCTTTGCTCTCCTCTCTTTCACCTTTTTCCCTTCTCATTCTGTCTCTCGTCGCCATTCAAGTTTGTCCCGTCTGGCTCGTGTTTGTCTGTCCTTCGGCGAGCTTCCCGCCGCATCCACCGGCATTCTATCTCCCGCTGAACATACACGCCCTTAAATAAATCCATCCCCGAGCGAGGTAGGTGGCAGTGTGCTCGGACGAGCTGGCACTCAACCCCGCGAGCTGAGCTCGCAGCTCAGATTAGATACGTGCCGGGTATACACAGCCCCGCCTGTTCTCCCCGCCGCGTCCCCGCATCCATCGTGTAACGGAGGTTACGCCGCGGAGAGGCCACCCACACGTTGACTTCTTTTTTGTCGATGTGTCTCGAAACGATACGAAGGGTCGCGGAAGCACCGGCCACTTTCTTCCTCTCTACTTTCATGCCGAATAAACCTGCTCCGATATATTTCTCGCTTTGGAGCGTGGATTCCGAGGGACGGGGAGAATTATTGGCAGAGTCGAAATAACAATGTATTTTCTTGCCGATCGAACGAACGGAAAAAAAATACACTGCGAAATAAATTGTTAATTAAATTTACGATAAATTTAATGCACTGGAACTTGAAATTTGCTTACATTACTCACATTAATCGAACGTTGATGCATTTTTCGTAAAATAAATAATGGCAGATATTAAAGTTACAAATGTTTTGTCTGTGGTTTACAAAAATGGTCATTAAAAATGTTAAAAATTTACTGTAAAATTGCAACGCACAGATGTTTGAAACTTTAGAAACCGGCCACTTTCTTCCTCTCTACTTTCATGCCGAATAAACCTGCTCCGATATATTTCTCGCTTTGGAGCGTGGATTCCGAGGGACGGGGAGAATTATTGGCAGAGTCGAAATAACAATGTATTTTCTTGCCGATCGAACGAACGGAAAAAAAATACACTGCGAAATAAATTGTTAATTAAATTTACGATTATTGGTAAATTTAATGCACTCATTACTCACATTAATCGAACGTTGATGTATTTTTCGGAAAATAAAAATGGCAGAGATTAAAATTACAAATGTTTTGACTGTAGTTTACAAAAATGGTCATTAAAAATGTTAAGAATTTACCGTAAAATTGCAACGCACAGGTGTTTGAAATTTTAGAAACCGTTTGTGTAAATAAAAATCTTCCAATACAGTTAATTAATTTTCAAACTCATTTTTATTTACAGTGTACTACATTTTTTTTAGCAATTGATGCAACGTTAAATTTTTAAAAAATTAAGAAATGTATTCTTTCGGCAGTCTGCAAATGACGATATTTTCTTCCGTCGGTGTTGACATTCTACAACGAAAGAGATGACTCGCATGTGTCATGTGTCTTTCGATAAAGACAATAATTTCCGAGACGTAGATCTGACCACTCGAAGAGTTTCGAGTGAAAAAACAAACGCGAGATATAGATTTCAGCTATCACTCGATCTAAATCTTTACGTGTTTTTTTATTATTATTATTTTTTCGCACACAATGTACAAATAAGTACGGAGCAAGAGTTGTTGACGACAGACCCGAGGATAGATCAAACAATTGGATAAATGGTTCGATAACAAATCTTTCTCACTATCTCAATCTCCCTCTCAATTCGCCGCGCGTGAACTTGGGCACGTTCTCTCGCCATTCTCGGAAATCTATTACATTTTTTTTTCCACACACAATTTCACACCCTCGTTCTATTACACACAGACGGGTGGGTCTATACGCGCAGGAATAAGAGGGTGCCGCGATCATTGTGTGGGATGTACGATAATAAAATCTGACAGTCTCCGCGTAAGCTGTCCGTGGGTTATTTCTCAAAGCGATAATCCACTGGATATCGTTCGACGCTTCTACAGTAGACTCTCGCTGAGTGCGCACTTGTAAGAGCTGCTCCAGCGGAACCGCGCATGCGTACATTGCGACAATGCGAATTCACTATCCTTGCGTGTTATTGGCCTTTTCCAACCAGCCATGAAAACGATTACGTTAAAGTGACGGATTTATTTGGTTGGTCTTTTCTCTCAGATACCGTTAAAATAACGGATTGATTTGGGTGGTCTCTTCGGGCAGATACCAGCATCATCTGACGGAATGTGCCAATCAAATGAATTCATTATTATAACGTAATGATTTCCACGGCTAGATGGAAAGCCCGGATATCGGCTCCGTTTGAATCCACTGGATATCGTCCGATGCTTTTACAGTAGAATCTCGCTAAGTGCACGCTTGTAAGAGCTGATCCAGGGGAACCGCGTATGCGTACATTGGTCGCGCAGAAACCGCGCACTTAGCGAGAATTCACTATCCTTGCGTGTTATTGGTCTTTTCCAACCAGCCATGAAAATGATCACGTTAAAGTGATGGATTAATTTGGTTGGTATTTTCTCTCAGATACAGTTAAAATAACGGATTGATTTGGTTGGTCTCTTCGGCCAGACACCAGCGTCATCTGACGGAATGGGCCAATCAAATGAATCCATTATTATAACGTAATGATTTCCACGGCTAGATGGAAAGCCCCGTATATCGGCTCCGTTTGATCTCCCACTCCCTCGGCGCTGATAATCCACTGGATATCGTCCAACGCTTTTACAGTAGACCCTCGCTAAGTACGCGCCTGTGAGAGCTGCACTGGCGGAAAGGCCAGTGCGTATGCGTATACGTATGCATGCGTACATTGGTCCATCTATTATTTATCGTACTTGCCTGTTATTGGCCTTTTTCATCCAGCCATAAAAATGGTTAAGTTAAAATGACCGATTGATTTGGTTGGTCTTTTCTCTCAGGTGCCAACTTCATCTGACAGAATAGACCGATCAAGTGGATCCATCATTATAACGTAATGATTCCGACGGCTGAATGGAAAGCCCAATAGGGTACAAGTGGGGAATATGGCCCGGTCCATATATAATTAATTTACGTGTTAATCGAGGTGGGCCATATTCACCACTTTTACCCTATATCGTCTCCGTAAGATCTCTCACTCAGGCGTCGCTTAGAATCCTTACCACAGATATTGGCCCAACTCCCGGGGGGGGGGGGGGGGGAAGGACCGATTGAGACCGACGTGTGAGGAAAAGCGACAAACGAGATAAAGACGGGGAAACTAGACGGGGCTAGAGTGAGCGGCAAATCGCGATGGGGAACCCCATGTAGATTGCCGATCTAGCCGCGATAATCGAAATTCCACGATTCTCTCGACGCGACGAGAGTGCAGAGTCGTTAACCATCGGCTTTCTCTGCCTACCCTGTGTACCCCATTGGCATTTAATTAGACGCCGTTCGTCGCGATCTGTCGGGCTCACCGGCACGCAGCTCGCCCCCTCCAGCGCGCCGGAAGCTGCGCGTGGACCACGCGCTTGATGGAAACGCGGACGCGTAGGTGAGAACGCCGGAAGATCGAGCGATCGTTCATGCTCTGCCGATCTCTTTGGTTCTCCATCTCATGCATGCGAAAACAGCACCACAGATTTGTGCCCTGGCAATCTTTGCATGTCTGCGCGGCTCAATGGGGACCGCTTCTTTAGTCATTTTCCAACCACCTTAGAGTCACACTCTAAAACCTCCGTTCTTTTTTAAAGTCCGCTCATCTGTAATAGTCCCACAATTATTTAACGCAACTAAATTCGACGGGCATTCATTCACACGCCAGCATCCGATCTTTCACCTATAATCATATTGTATTAATTCTTAATCGTCGGCATCGCGACGGTATCGTAAATATATAGTAAATATGACTACAGTAGAACCCCGATTCACCGGGGTCGGATTAACTGGGAAGCGGATTAACCGTGCTTCTTCCGAAGTTTTTTGTTTTGTTTTTAATAATGCTCGGAGCCAACCAAAGTCAGTGGTTACTTCCGAAAAAGACTAGCTTACGTACTATTAATGAAAAAAAAATCCAAAGCTTGACATTCTAGTTCACACTATTTAACAATTAAGTGCAAGTTATACCAAATGTCATTGCAGCTAGTCAAAATATAAATTATAAATATTGTAACGATTATCGTACGCGATATCATCGGTAAGCTCAGACAGTAGAACATTTGACGGACGGACATACGATCGACTTCACTTCGATGATAGAGATGACAGTCTGATTCGGGACTTTAAAGCGAACGGACGTGACACACGTTACGACAACAGTTTCTGAACGAATAAACTATCCCAAGTTCGATTCTTTTTATAATTGGGATTTATTTATTTCCGAGAATCGTTACAATATATTACCATAGCATATAGTAGTATGGATCTAGGGCGCCACCTACGGCAGGACGTGCCAGATTTATAAGAATTTTTCGTAGATATTATGGTAAAAATTCTTGGAAAATCTGGGACTTTCCGCCACAGGTGGCGCTACGGTAATTTTTCTTAGACGATCGGTAGTTTTTACCAGATCCTTCTCTCAGTGTATATGCGAGCACAGGCGGCCTCATTACTAATATTCACGTGCAGAAATAGGGAGGGGCCATTTTTTCGTCAGGCCCTTTCGTCATTCATCCTGACGTCCCAAACCTCTACGACTTTCGCTCTCCTTCATTCCATAGCACATTTAATAAATAGTTTGCATTTAATGTTAAGTCTCATTACTAATATTCACGTGCGCCAATAGGGAGGGGCCATTTTTTCGTCAGGCCCTTTCGTCATTCATCCTGACGTCCCAAACCTCTACGACTTTCGCTCTCCTTCATTCCCTACCACATTTAATAAACAGTTTGCATTTAATGTTATACCGACATTTACTCATCACTCACATACCCATCATTCACCCCGACGGACCATTACAAATCCATCTATTTTTATAGATCCAACAATCCGCATATTCGCAGAATTGCGCAGACGGACTCGATTGCAGATCGTCGCAATCGAGCATATGAATTTCTGACCGGTAGATCGGCGCGAGACAGGTGAAATTTGGCACGCTATGCGCACATCCAGAAATAACATGGTTCGAGCTGCAACCACTCGGGAGAGAGAGACCCCCTGTCCCGTTTCACTTCGCGGCAGTGGAACTTAACGTTTCCACGGATGGTATCGTCGCTGCGGCCGAGGAAATGTAATATTATATATGGCTCAAATTGCAGGATGGAAAGATATGAATTCCTGAGCGTCTCGAGGGTCCTCCGTCGTCCCGCGAAGGTCCCCGATGGAACGGATATTATCTCTTTTCGTTCCGACTTTAATTAGAGCGAAAAGTCCGTGGCAAGAGGTATTTATAAGAATTCCATGTTGGAACGTTAATGCCCGACGAGAACCTTTCGAGTTCTGTTTCTCCTCCCTTTCGAGGCTGTAATCGCGGCCGCGAGAGGGAACAGCCGCGAAGGCCTCTCGGGACTCCGGCTCTTCGACTTCCCGAGGGAGCGAGGAGAGGCCTCGGCGACGACGCGCCCACCACTGAGACGGATTACGGCGATTCGCGACGGCGAATTGCGAACGACGCGATTGAAATTCAATTCGTCGGAGGTCCGAGTCTCGGGCTTACATGCGCCCCGGCTCGGAGGATTCGAGGGCTCGGCGAACAGCGCGCTCGAGGCTTTTCGGCTAATTAGATACGCACTAGGGGCGGCCGACGGGGCCTGCGGAGGGTTCGCAGTGTGCTACACATAGCCATCGGGGCTTCTCGCCTCGATACGTCATCCCGGTAAATACCGGAACGATCTCGGTACGATTAAATTGTAATTTTCCATCGGGGAACTTTGCCGTCGGGGCGACGAGTCCTCAAGGCAATGGCATAAGGATTTGCCCCGAAAAAGAGGTCGATTTTTAACTTTTTTTTTTTAAGCGTTTATCGGAAGGATGAGGTTGGGGTTTTACATAGCGTTAGTACAAGGTGTTATGAAGTTGGAGTTTTTTTTATATTGGAAAATATCAATTAACAATGGACTTATTAACAATTAACAACTGGCATCGTATCTTAAAATCTGTTCGCCGCGTTGAGTTGAAATTTGGACCAATCTGAGATTATAACATTTTCTACGTAATGACCGGTTAGGTTTTTTTTAAATGTCATTTATATGTTGATAACAAAAGATTAAGGCCGTTTTTTCGCCGTTTTTTTTTACGAATTCACCGAATAATTAGTTTAATTTGAAATGTCAATCAGAAGAAAAGTTCGATGAACTTTTTAGCTCTGTTTGTTTTTCATAAACAAATGACTCTAATTTCGAAACGATTAGTTTTATCGTTAATGTTTTCCGGTGAATTCGTGGAGTATCTATCGAGAAACAAAATGGAAGTTTTAATTAGAGCTCTTATTTTGTTTCGAGTGAAAGTTTTGTTTAAACAAAACTCTCACTCGTCAGAATCGAACGAAAATTACAAATTTGATTTCACTTAACACTTAAAGCCCAAAACGTAAGGAAAATCGGGTAAAATAGCATTTTGTGAATATCGTCGGGAGATTTTGCAATCCATACATGAGTTCTAGGGTTAAGGAAACACTTCGATGTGGAGTTCTAAAATTTGTTGAAATTTTTGACACCTGGTAATGCACCTGACATAAATGTTTCCGACCAGAATTTTAAACTTACCAGCCAAAGGGCTAAAGTTTCCGATGTATTTTAATGAACAGTAAAAGTGCTGTAAAGATATAGTCGATTCGATTCTCCGAGCTCTCGGTCGTTCTCTTTGCGCGTATTGCGAATGAATATCCGTTGCAAATAATAAAAAGGTGAGAGGGAGATATATATATTTTTTTTAAGTGGATGAGCACTCATCTTACTCGAAGCGAGAAGTCGTAAAATTCGAGTTCTCATGGGCTCTCGCGCGAATATAAAGAGACTATTTATTAAAACCAGTTCTCTTCGATAACTCTTTTTCTTTATTCATACGCTCCGAGAGTGCCGGGCGATTCGATACGCATCGCGTCGATCGACCGGATACAATTAGACTCGCTTAACGGTGTTGGGAAAAAAGCGATGCATTTGTTCGTCTCGAGATATGCCCTGCACACGATGCGCTTTAATACAACGCGTCATTAAAAAAAAAAACGCAATTTTGTGCAACCTGAATGGCAAAAGTTACCCGGTCTATTATTTTTTAAATAGCAGTGCGAGGGGCAAAATGGTTCCGTGACCTATATTTTAGATGTTATCTTTTTTATATCTTGCGAAAAAAAATTATATGAGTGGTCCATTTTGCCCCATTGGTTCCCTAATTATGATAATTTTTTTAATAGGAGTGAGCGGGACAAAACGGATCGGTGTCCTACATTTTAAATGTCACCTTTTTTATGTCTTGCGAAACAAGTTGATACGAATAGTCCATTTTGCCCCACTGGTCTCGTAATCGTCATTGCCTTGAAAAAAAAAAATTGATCAATTTAACTTATCTCCACTTAGTTTCGTTAATCTCAGTCTTTTCGCTTGTTCTCGCCCCTGGGGTTCGCCTATTTATAGCGGGCATTATAGCGAAACGCGTGTACCGCGTAACGCACGCTAAACACGATAATCGAAATAAATTCATTAGGTAACGCGATCGAGCGCGTCGGATTCGTTCGATCGATCGAGCGTGAATTAACCGAGCAGCAGCATCCATAGCTTGTGGAAACGGGGGGGCTCGGAAATCGCGCACACGAACGCCAAAGCGATAATCGGGGCTAAGTGGTCGACTCCGGTTTCCACTGGCATGGTAAACAGCGCAAAATTCAAAGCAACTGTCGAGCTAAAATAATATCGGATTAATCAACGTTCGAACGATGTTCCATACGTTGTTTTCTTTCTTTTTTCTCCCATCGAATCCCGTTCGCTCTGATTACGAAAGCACTATTTGCGCTTCTGCATCGAACCGAATAATTGGCACAAATAATTCTGCAATGTGATACTATGTGACGTTACGGTACGTATGTTGACAGTACGATAAAATAAACAGGGACTAAAATTTACGACGAAACAATTTACCAGCGAACATACAAGGCTGTTCAAAATTTGACAATACTTCTCTTCGGTGCGGAGC
Organism: Ichneumon xanthorius; assembly: GCA_917499995.1. Lineage (NCBI taxonomy): Eukaryota > Metazoa > Arthropoda > Insecta > Hymenoptera > Ichneumonidae > Ichneumon > Ichneumon xanthorius. The sequence goes on along the minus strand of OU824211.1, from coordinate 5,043,059 downwards.
TCGGCAAAGTAACAAAAAAGTCTTCAAGTACAAAGCACAACGTGTTACAAGTATTTGATGTATCGAGCACTTTTTATACTTGAAGTATCAAGTACTTTTTGCACTTGAAGTATTTCTTTAGCACTTTTTGCACTTGAAGTATTTCTCCAATACTTTTTGTACTTGAAGTATTTCTCCAATACTCTTTGTACTTGAAGTATTTCTCCTGTAATTTGGGCATTGTAAAGAATCACTAACTGAAATGTTCGGAATTCGTCGTTCTGAGGCTATTTTTGAATCTATTTATTTTTTTTACTTTTTTTTTCATTAAAACAAAAAAACTGTAAAAAAATTCCATTGAAAATTCCATCAAAAAAACAACGAAAAAGGTTCATTCACGTCCCTTCTCGTCTTTTTAATGGCATTAAAAAAAATGCTTGTGTACGAAAACGTACTTTTGTACTTTAAGTACATACCTGAAGTACCGAACAAGTACTCGTACTTCAAGTACTGCCCAGCTCTTCTTCGGAGTATCTTCTATTTTTTTCTAAGGTTCACAAAAGTTTCCATTTAAATGAATATTGAATTCGGCGAATGGTGTTATTGCTGCGATTTCATCGAACCTTTTTAACCAATATTATTTGTGTACAGAAAATTACAACCGCAAAGACCGTCAATATTTATTTGAAAAGTCACCGGATTATGCTCATACTTAGCTAAAAGGTTACAACAACTTGAATTAACAAAAAAAAAAAAAACTTTATGTCAGGGTGAAACCCGCTCGAGCGACATTTAAAACACGAATAGTATCAATATTTGTGATATAACTACTTACATCATACATAAATCGCCATCGATAAAATATCGTTCGGAGCCGCGGTCAATTAGCCAGCTATGTGTTTACCGTGCTATTTAACCGGTTATTTAGCGACTCGCGTTGCTACACTCGTAATTCGAAAATTTATCCCGCAATTAATTCTCCCAGTGTGAAAGTTTGCCGAATTCTCAACCCCCGACCGCGATTCCGCCTCCGTCGATCGGATTCCGAGCCACCGTGTGCCGATATCATAATCGATTTCGATTCGAATCACTGATCGACGATCCTCGAACCCGCTAATGCCAACACGAGAAAAATAAAGAAAAACAAAAAAAAAAACAGAGAAAAATAAAACAAATAAAAGATCGCGGTGTGAGGAATAAAAGCAAAGCCTTTTGTGCCACCACAATGGTTCCCCGAGTAAAAGGCGGTGCCCGTCTTGCATACAAAGAGTAAAAGGAGGGCTGCCCGAAACGAGAAGTGAATTCCCGGGCACGGGTGAGGGGGACGGTAAAAATGGCCCGAGGGGGACCGTGCAATCTTACGCCAATGCTTTTATGCCGGGGCCTTCTTTTGCTTCGCTCCCGCTTCCACTGTAATATACGTTGCGCCCCCTCGGACGTGTAAACATCCACGGCGACACGAAGCGATTACCTACCTGCCTCGGTCTTGCCTGCCTCAACGGTGTGTATTCCTCGGTCCCGTTCTCCGGCCGCAGCGGGGAACGGACCGGGGGACCAGTTCCTCGGGGCCCAACACGACTCGAGGAACCCGAGAGGGACGCGAGATGCCGGGGCAGCGAAGGAGCAAAAAAAAAAAGGACTAAGAGGAAACCATTACGAGTTCTTATAGATCGAGCACGCAGACAACCTCTCGATGCTGTATGTGAGGTAACAAAAATGGATGTGTGGATACACCGATATGGGAAGAGCCAAGGGAGAAGCTACAAGGCCCAGAGGGCCTTGTAACACTATTACACAACGCGCAGCGAGGATAGCTCGTGCCTCGGATGAATCGGAGGCCCATGAGAAGTACTCGGAAGGGTGTCTTCGACCGGCCGGAGTCATCGAGGAGTCGGAGCCACGGAAGATTTAATCCGTGATACAAAGTTGCGGGGTTCGTTGAGAAAAAGTCGTAAGCGAAAGGAAAAAATTGCCGATGTTCTCGGTTGACCCTTTATAAGTTACACCGCGAGAAACCGTACCGAAATCGGCCTAACGGACGCGGAGTGGGAGCGTTTTTTCATGAAGAAGAGAATGACACGCGGCAAATTTAATTCCGGAAAGTTTAGGGGGTGCAAATCACACTTCAAACCCAAAATGTAACGAAAATGAGCAAAAATCGAATTTAAAAAAAATATTTTCGGGTCGATTTCAACCCCGTACATAAGTTCCAGGGTGAAAGAAATATTTCGATTGTCATTCCTAAAAATGTTGTAAATTTAAAAATCGGAGGCTCATGAAGAGAACTCGCAAGGGTGTCTTTGATCGTCCGGAGTCATCGAGAATTCAAAGCCATAAGTCACGGAAGATTCAATCTGGGACACAAAATTGCAAGGTTGCTTGAGAAAAAAGGACTAAAAAAAAAATACCGATGCCTCGGTTGACCCTTTATAAGTCAAACCGTACCGAAACGGGCCTAAAGAGTAGCCACGGTAGCGCTCAAGACTGTGGATCGAGCCGTGACCTATAAAGGGTTAATCTCATTGTTTCCGTCCAAAGTTACATTTTAATTAAATTTTTTTTACGACTGCTGCGACGATTGCCTCGAAAGCGAGAAATCTGCCGGCACTCCTTAACAGGAACAGAAATTACCGCGCAAAAGAAAAAAAACTTGATCACTCCGCGCCACTCTTTCCCTTCACTGTATACTTAGGAAGCGAGAATACATCGTAAGCAAGAAAATCCTCGGGAGTCGGGTTAGCCAGCTACGAGACTATTAGCGCGATCGGGCATGCGTGCCGAATACTTACTCATTTGCGAGAGGCTCGCTGCAGGAAGAACCGCAACTGAAAAAGCATCGGCAGCGACGGCGGCTCCTCGAGAGCGTGTCCTACCTAATACCAACCCGAGCTCCTGCCATGAGTACCTCGGCTATGCCCGTCCAGCCGTCGCAAAGAACCAACACGCGAATATCTCGAGCGTAACTTGCACACGGCTCGGCGAACATAATCAAGAAAAAAAAGGAGATACTAGTTCGTTCGTTCACTTTTGCTTGTCGACTCCGGCGAATGAAGATAGGAAGCTCGGCATTTAATTTTTTTTCCACTTTTTCTCACCACAGCAACTCGGGTGTATCAGTGTAAATGATACATTGTGAGGTACTCGGTCTTGAGCGCGTATTATGAAATCGCGCTTTAACCGGAAGTGACTTTCACTGGCAGGAAGACACGCACTCACTTAGGCGCCGTTGATGCAAGTGAAGCCCGTGGAATGCAAAGTAGGTTTAATGTACTGCAGGATGTTTCCGCTTTTTTTTTTTATTTATTTTTTTTTTACCATTTAACGGTAACTGAAACCGAGGATTTTTTTTTGCTTGCATTAATGCAGTGTTTGCGGAAACTCGTTGAAATACAAAAATTAAAATATGAAGTAATATGTGCATGGGGGTTTGCAAATAGGATACGGGTCGTTATCGAAATGTCTATTTTTTTAATAAACAGCGGAAGAGTTGATATTCGGTGGAAAGTGAGATAAAGGGCGGAGAGTCGGTGGAATGTATTTTTTTCTGCATGGAAAAATAATGCGTTCGAACCTTCTGGTTTATTTACGCTCCGTGCTGCAGAATTGACATATCAATGTATTTTATTTTATTTTTTGTTTTCGAGTTATGTTTACGGACGGACGTTCCTGCATGCAATGAACCGTGTCGTACGCGGCGTGGCTTGTAAAAATAAAAATAAAAATAAAAAATAAATGTAAAGGTATCATTTACAAACGTTCGATACAGTCGCGATGATCGAGCATCGATGCATTTTAATAACTTCTCGATACGGAAAATTATATACACTGCGGTCAGCAAGATGGATTCAATGTACTGCAGGATGTTTTTTTTTTCACCATTTAACGGTAACAACGACCGATGAATTTATTTTTCTCTCGTAATCAAATCTTCGCGGAAACTCGTGTAATAAAAATATAAATTAATATCCGAATGGAGATTCGTAAAGAGGATACTTGCAATTACTAAACGGTCTATTTTTTTAAATAAATAAAGGTCGGAGGGTCGGTGGAATGGATATTTTCTGCATCGAAAAATAATGCGCTCCAACCTTTTGGCCTATTTACGCTGTGTACTGCAAAATTGACATATCAATGTATTTCATTTGATTTGATTTTTTTTTAGTTATATTTACGAACGTACGTTCTAGCACGCAATGAAGCGTGTTGTACGCTGGGTAGTTTGTAAAAAATAAATAATAATAATAATGGAACAGTATCATTAAAAAACGTTCGATGCAGTCGCGATGATCGAGCATCGATGAATTTTAATAATTTCTCCATACGGAAAATTATATACACTGCGGTCAGCAAGGTGGATTTAATGTACTGCAGGATGTCTCATCTTTTCGTTTTGTTCGCATTCATTAAATCTTTGCGGAAACTCGTGTAATAAAAATATAAATTAATATCCGAATGGAGGTTTGTAAATAGGATACTTGCAATGACAAAAATATCAATTTAAATAAAATAAATAGCTGACGAATTAAAATTCCGTGGAAAGTAAAATAAAGAATGGATATTTTCTGCATCGACAAATAATGCGCTCCAACTTTTTGGTCTATTTACGCTGCGTACTATAAAATTGACATATCAATGTATTTTATTTGATTTTATTTTTTCGAGTTATATTTACGAACGTACTTTTCAGCACGCAATGAAGCGTGTTGTACGCGGTCTAGCTTATAAAAAAATAAAAATAAATATAATAATGAAAAAGTATCATTAACAAACGTTCGATGCAGTCGCGATGATCGAGCATCGATGGATTTTAATAACTTCTCGATATGGAAAATTATATACACTACGGTCAGCGGTTTATTTTAATATCATACGCAGTCATTTCAGTGCGTATGTTCGAGGGCTTGTTTGACCGGTATTTAATTAGAGTCGGCGAGAAGCCCGCTGACTTCGATGGGCGAGCATCGGATTCAACCGGCTGCTCCGCTCCGTATTATACTTTATTTATTTTTCTTTTTCATTTTATTTTATTTTATCATGTTTATTATAATTGTCCTCGGGCGTATTACAGTCATTATCATTATATTTCCCGTCATCCCGTAAATATCATAATTATTGTCGGTGCGTCGGCTCGTTCGAAACTCTGTCCCGAGGGGAAAGCGGCGAACGGACAGGAATAAGAAAGAGTGAGATATGCAGAAAAAAAATAGAAAAAAAAAATTGCCGGGCGACTTAATAATACATCGCTACGTTGGCCTTAATGGGAGACGCGAAGCGTGTGAGCCTATAAATTTACCGAGTTCTCTCGGGCTTCACGACCCTCTCGGCTTCCGTGGACCATAACGTTGCACTCGGCCGAAATTTGTTTTGACAATCGATATTTACATGGATGCACTCGGATGCTTCCGAATCGCCGGATGCATGGAAAAAAAAACAGATACAAAATAAAAATAAAATAGACAAACAAAAATCCACGTAATTCCAATACATCACAGTTTCGTTTGGGTTATTTGAAGTAAATTTTTTTTTGCACAAGCCAATACCAACCGGAGTGACTGGTAACGCGTAACGGAGCCGCGCACACTGGCAGCGTAACAGGGTTTACCTTTGGTAAAACACAAAAATTCGAAGTTACACAAGTACCATCCGCAGTTCGATGCGATTTGAAACGACGAGGCGGCTACACAGAGAATAACAAGCAACGAAATACAAAAAAAAAATACTAATAAAAGGTTTTAAAAACTTTTCAATCGGTCTGCACGAGAGAAAATAAAAATAACGAAAAAATAATGGAAAAAAAAAAAAATCAGCGAGACTACACACCATTCGGCTGTCGATGGGAGCACCGGCGCTTTTAGCCCGGCCAATCTTCTTTTTTTACCTTCTCCAATATTTTTTTTTGCAATTATCTCCGGTATTCTGTTCCCCCGTGCGAGTTCGTGTTTCCCTTCTTTTTTTTTTAACTCTGTCATTCTCACAACCTATTCCTCCGCCGTTCTCTCGTCGTTCTCCCTACACTGGCTGTTACGTTCTTTTATTTTTTATTCCGTCATTTTTTTTTCCTTTTTTTTTTATCATTCCCCGAGTCCAACGAAACGTCGATCGGTTCGCCGGTGGATTCGACAATGCGCCTCCCCGGTTCTTTCGCCGGCTCCCGGGGAATATAATATAACGGAGCGAGAGAACCTTCGACCAGCGTCCAGAAATCCTTCTCTGCCCTCTTCCTCCGTGTTTCGCTCCCCGGTCTCTCTCCCATCGCGTCTTTCGCGCAGGAACGATTACAATGGCCCGCACGCGATTACAGCACATACCAACATCTCTTTTTATACATTTTATTTTTTTTCATTTTTTTTTCCTCCCCGTTTCAGCTCCTCTTTATGTCCATTCGTATGAATAAACGCGCTCTCCCATACAGCGGCCGGGCGAACGCGCGCGCTGTTATTATGCCTGCCGAATTCATGCATTCTACCTGCAGCGAACATAAACTACCGCGCCGTATACGGAACCGATATACATAGCTATACCCGAAAGCCTCGTACGGAGCTTCGGTTAAAAAAAAAAAAAAAAAAAAAAAAAGCAAAAAGCATCTTACACGCGAAGGCCGGAGATCAAAAGTTTAGTGCGGCGAAGGTGGACAACAGTGTGAGGCATAAACAACCCTCCTGCTCCAGGAGCGGGCTTCAGCTTCTCACTTGGTTCCTTTATCCCCGCCGTTATTTTTATTTTTTTTTTCACACACGCTTTATCGCGCTCCCGAGCGCGCGAGAGTAGAAAATAGAGCCGCGAAAGAGGGAAGAGAAAAAAAAAGAGCCACATACAGAAAGTCCAAGAAGGATGGCGGAAGAAGAGCCGCGCGGAGGAGCAGCTCGCATGCGAGGCTTTGAGGAGGCGGAACGGAGTCGAGTGACAGTAAATAACGGTCGGGGGAAGTGTGCGATGAAGGGAGCGAGGGGGACGCGTACCACAAGCAGCTATAAGTTATAAAAAAAATATATAAAAATATATAAAAAAATATAAAAAAACGGAGACACGTGAAGGGTATTGAATTTTGCAAGTGGAGCGTGAATTTTGCCAGTCGCGTTCCGTGCGCGCGGGGGTTCGTTGCAGCGAGGATAAAAAAATTATAAAAAAAATAGATGTAAAAAGAAACATGAAAACTGTGTCGAAGAGAGCCGATAGGATGGAAGGAGCGTCGATATTCCGAGTCGAAGGCACGGAGGAGAAACTCGAAGCTCCGGTGTCGAGAGGCGTTTGATAGCGGGAGAGAGCCGGGCGACGAGGAAGGGCTCGAGGGTGCATCGACGCGGAATCGAAATTCGATAGCTGCCGATAGATACCCCCTGCGCACACAGACACACACGCGGAACGGCTCGGAGCTCGAAGCTGAAGAGCCGAGTAGGACACCAGCCGTTACAAGCGTCGAAGGCTTCTGGCTTTGGGATGGCCCGAGGCGACCGATTTCTGTCGGTGAGTCTGTGAGTCTGCGAAATGGGAAGAGCGGATAATATCGATATTTCGAGAGAGATAAAGTGTATTGTGTGTACGGCGGAGGGAAGAGGCGGGGAGGAGGAAAGAGCTCGCAGATGGAGCGAAGATCTTGCGGGCAGGTAAGAGGAATTCTCCCGTGAGATAGGGGTGTTCGGGGCAAAATGGCACGGCGGGGCAAAACGGGATAAAACGGACGGCGAGGGCAAAACTCAATTTTCCAATAATTTTTGGATGCGCCGGTTGTAGTAGTAAGTGTGCATTTATTGACGATACATTCGATGCGTTGACGATCGGTGCAGATTTTAAACATTTATACATTCATACTTTTCTGATTGCACCCAGAAAAATAAGTTATTTGACGGCCAGCGTTTATTTGGATTAATAAAAAAAAATAAGTTTGAGCAAAATATTTATTTTATTAAAATGAATATTTATTTCATGTAGCATTTATTAACAATACATTCGATGCGTTGACGATCAACGCAGATTTTAAACATTTATACAGTAATGTATTTCTGATTCCACCCAGAAAAATAATTTATTTGACGGCCACCGTTTATTTAATTAAAAAAAATATTTATTTAAATCAAATAAATATTTTATTTAAACCAAATAAAGGGTGGTGGTCAAATAATTATTTTTTTCTGGGTGTGCATCCACACATCGTCAACGGACGATCGACCGAAGTTCTTCAGCCCCGGGCTTTCTTTTATTTGAATTGAGACGTGGCTGCATTTATTTGCGTTGGATGCTCCATTTTGTCCCGACGATACATCCGGATTTTCAAACCCGTCTCGCCCCACCTACCGCCATCGCCGCCATCCAAGAGTTATTGGAAAATGCCGTTTTGTCTCGTTATCCCGTTTTACCCCGCTGTGCCATTTTGCCCCGCTCTCTCCTAGAACGGCTGATTCTGAGTTGACTGCGCGCCTTGGTCTACAGTGAGTTTGCTGCGGCAAAGACGACAAAGTAGACTGCCTCGGTCGAGTATGCGAGAGACGCGGAGAGGGATGCATCGGATGCTGCGGTCACGAGAAAGGGACGGCCGCGTTGGATGCTGCGAAGTCGCGAGAGGGATGCGGCGGATGTTGCGAAGGCGCGAGTGCTAAGATTTGCGGTGACGGAGAGGAGACCGACGGTATCGCTCGGGAAGCGAGATGGACGAGGACGGCGGAATCAACGAAGATGGTCCATGCGGTGAGCGAGACTGTGAGCGACCACCGTCTCGCGACGCCCGGCGTCGAAGTTTATTGGCCGTCTTGCACAGCATCCGCGCACCGCGACTATTGGCTTCTCGCGGTTTACTCCCGTCGCTACCGCTGCTACTGTGCTCTTCCTTTTCGTCTTTCTTGCCCGTCCTCGGATTTTCGAGGGAGACGCAGCCGAACGCTCTGCAAACTCTCGTGTCTGGCTTGCTCTTGGGCACACTTAAAAAAAATTGCTTGCGGGCTGCCCAAGAAAAAAATTTTTGTTCCAAAAATTTTGAGAATTTTGAGAATTTATGAATTTTGGGAATTTATGAATTTTGGGAATTTATGAATTTTGGGAATTTATGAATTTTGGGAATTTATGAATTTTGGGAATTTATGAATTTTGGGAATTTATGAATTTTGGGAATTTATGAATTTTGGGAATTTATGAATTTTGGGAATTTATGAATTTTGAGAATTTATGAATTTTGAGTTACCGGGCTGAAACTTTCTACAGAAGTAGACTAATATCAAAGATTAAAAAAAGATCTATCGACCACTCATTTAAGCTCTCAATGCCCCACTACCACGTTTCTCAAAGCTGGCTTTTCCAAAGGCGCTTTACAAAGCAATTTAGAAAATTTTAATCACCCCATAAAATATTTATTACTGGTTGGTAACGTTTCGTTCGATCTTGCACGCCGGCCATTAAGTCGAAGCGATTCGCTCTGCAGGTGTGGGTCAATTTACCCCCGGGCAAGTGTGCCTATAGCGAAGACTATACCTCGAGGGCCCCCTTTGATCGTCATCACCGTCATATCCGTTTTCTCCCTCGCTCCTCCCTTTCGCCTCTCGATCTCTCTCCTATCTTGTAACACACGCACGCTCTTCTCTCTTCCCGAAACTGTGCACAATAATAAAAAATAAAAAATATAAAAAATAATAGATTGAAAGAAGCGAGGATAGTGTAAGCGAGGAAGCGAATGAGGAAGAGCGAGAGAAAAAAAAACAGCCGAGATCCGAGAAGGAACATGCAAAAAAAAGATGAAAAAAAGAAGAAAAAAAAATGCGAAAGCAGCTTATTGAGGGATGGTACGAGAGTAATTATCGCACGTTTCTTACATGCTTGTTAACATTTCTTACGCTCACCACACGGCGCGTCGGATTGCCAGGCATGTGGATCCATTACTCCTGCCATTTCAGGGTATATCGAGAGGGACGATCGCTCTCCGTTGGTTAACTTCGCATATATGCACGCCGCAATTCTCTACTCTCCTCCCCTTCCCCCTCCCCCCGTTGCTCCTCAGGTATTCGCAGGAGAGAGAGCCCGTTTAATCTATGTAATCTACGCCGCGCTGCATCGTACGTATACATACGAATATGATTTGCGCGTGGAATTTAAATGGGACGCAAGATTCATGCTGCGCTCATAAATGGTCTTATGCCGGCTTACAGCTTCGCGGTACATCTATACTGAAATAATATTCGATACGCATGTGCGTATTTCTACGTATACATTTATATAAATATATATATAGATATATACGTGGAGCTTATACACCCGTGTGTACATTACTAGGTACCTATTTATACTCGTTCCACTCATTAAGGTAGTATATTAATTACAGACAAAAATATATAGAAGCAAACTCACGTATATATAGATGTATGTATGCATATATACATATGTACACATACGATCGCAAATTCATTCCACAGTCGGCGAGCATAGGCGACTCATTACATGAATTTCAACAGCTGGTAACACGGCATGAAACATGGCTCGGGATTGTAATAGAAAACGTGTATTTATTTTTCGATATTAAAAAAAAATATAGGGAAGAGCGGGGCAAAATGAGGCAGTGGGGAAAACGCAGTTTTCGAATAATTTGTGGATGGGACAGTGGGGCAAATCGGGGAAGACAAACCGGATGTATCGATGGGGCAAAATGGGTCATCCAAAAATTATTGGAAAATTGAAGTTTGCCCCACTGTCCCACTTTGCCCCGCTCTCCCCTATGTATACATATATCGTTCCGAACACGTGTATTTGGTTTTGGGGCGGATATTATTAATTACAATCACAACTATTCTACCTCAAGTACGAACCATCGACCATCTGCTCTCTTGGAAAGTCCGATTAAGGCTCTAGTCATCTCGTCAATCGATAATTTGTACGTTTTTCATTTGTTATACCGAGCTATTCCAGTCGTCTATGTAATATAGTGTGCCAGTGAATCCTCATCTTTTTATTCGCTACAATGTATACATACATGTATATATAAGGTTCAATGGTTCATCCATTGATTTTTCATGGATCTCACCGTCTATTCTCATCGATAAATACTCCCCGCTATGCAGCTCCGATATGTATATAAAAAAAAATATACACTATTGTTCTATTTGCTTATCTTTTTATATAATAATTTATAAGATTATATATTATTACATACATTAAATATACTGTTTATCTCAAGTTCGAACTGTCGAACGTCTGCTCTCTTTGAAAGTCCGATCAAGGCTCTAGTCATCTCGTCAATCGATAATTTGTACGTTTTTCATTTATTATACCGAGCTGTTCCAGTCGCCTATGTAATATAGTGTGCCAGTCAATCCTCATCTCTTTATTCGCTACAATGTATACATATATGTATACATAAGGTTCAATGGTTCATCCATTGATTTTTCATGGATCTCACCGTCTATTCTCATCGATAAGGTAGTCTCCGCTATGTAGCTCCTATATGTATATATATATATAAAAAAAATACATGTATAGTATGTATACATATACTATTATTCTATGTTCTTTGACGCGCGAACGTAACAAGTGTAGCCACTCTCGGATAACAAGAGCTTGTCAACTATTTAATGAGACTCTTCAATTCCCTTATCTTCTCTTCACTCGGGCTTGTACGCGGTGGAACAACTGCCATTAGGGTTTATTATGGTCCGGGACTCTCTCCGTAGGTGCAACCTGCGAGTAATTCCGGTGCGATGCAATTTTCCGATTCACTCGGGTACTTAATGGACGTCGGACAAGGGACGGTGAACGGGACGGGGGAAAAAAAATAAAAAGAATATAAAGAGGAAGAAAAAAGAAAAGAGGAAAAAAAAAAGAAAGACTTAGCGAGAGGAAGCCCGTATGCATTAACTCACGTAGCACACGGCCGAGAGCGTTTATCGGCTCTGAACTCGAAGTAGGTTTCCAGCTAGGGAGAGCCCGCTCTCACTCTCTCTCTCTGGACGAGGCGAGCACGCGTCAGATTTTTCACTGAGCACGACACGAATCGTCGTTTACACGCCAGCATCGACAGCCATACCAATGCTCCTGCTTCTGCTGCTGACGGCTTGTACGCTCGAACGAAGCTCGCTCGCCTCTCCTTTCAGCTGGCTTCTGGAGAACACATTTCTGCACGTAAGTACCCTCCGCGGTATCCGACGAAGAGCCAGCGACGGGGAAGCGTTGCTATTCGAGAAACGCTCGCGCGAGCGCGAGCGAGCGCAGCCTCCTGCATGTAAATGCCCGGGGCAATGAGCGAGGAGCGAGGGGAGAGAAGAAATCGCGAAAGAGCGAGGAAAACGGCGGTCAGGAGGGTAACCGAGGAAGGTAGAAATGCGGCGTTACCTGGGCTTTTGGCATCTATAAGGTATTTTACATACATATATATATTATGTATATAGAGTAGAATCCCGATTAACTGGGGTCGGATCAAGGGAATACGTTACAGATCGATTTACATTCTAGTTCAGACTATTTAACAATTGAGTGCAAGTTGTACCAAATGTCATTGTGGCTGGTCAAAGTAAAGTTGTGTCATTAGCCATTATTGATTTATGTACGTTCGCTGTCTGGTTCGGATTAACCGGGATTTCGATTATCCGGGGACTCTTCGGTCCCGAGCATCCCGGTTGATCGGGGTTCTACCGTATATATAGGGAAGAGCGGGGCAAAATGGGACAGTGGGACAGACCGCAATTTTCCAATAATTTTTTTAAAATGGAACAGTGGGGTAGAACGAAGTAGAAAATTCGGATGTGTCGTTGAGGCAAAATGGGGCATCCAAAGTATTGTAAAATTGCGTGTTGCCCCACTGTCCCATTTTGCCCCGCACTCATTCCTGTATACATATACTATATCTACACAGTAAAAAATAATTTCGTAAAATCGGAATACGAAATTTCGTATAAATAATTTTACTAAACGAGTGACAAATTTGTTTGTCACTTATTTTGAACATACGAACCTGTCCTTTTATTTCCCGTGTCATTGACAATTTTAGTTTGTACTTTTGTTTGTAAAACAACAAAAATTAACAAATAAAAAATCGTCGACGTTTGTGGACAATAAGTTGTTGTAAAAAGTACAAACTTTTTTTACCGCGTATAATAGGAATTTTCTATTTAACTCTTTCACTCTTTTTTCCCATCTCTTCGTTTTCCTTCGTTCGCCAATTTCCCTCCGGTAGTCCGAGACACGTACCGTAATACCACGTGACTGGACTTTTTACGTTTCGCTTTTATGTGTGCGCGCAAAACTACAATGTAAAGTAACCGCGAGCTTAACCGCGACGGCAAATGGGAAGTCAGACCAGGGGAGGGCGAGTCGAGGGGGGGGGGGGAGGGGGGGAGGGGGGGGGGAGTTACAACGTATCGTTTCCATTTTGTACGCTCGGCTTCGCACGCAGATCTTTCCATTACCGGCTGGCGCCGTGCCGTGTATTTGTGCGCTGTGCATTCGTTACATTATACGACGGTATAATAAACAGTTTATAAACAGACTTCAGGAGATTCGTTCTTTCGCGAAGCAAAAGTCGTACGCAAATGCGGCATTTGCAGTTGGCATGCACGAGCGCATACGCGACGAATTTTTCGAATATATATTTTCCCCAGGCGAGGATCTCCGTGCCCGAAAGGGTTAACAAAAGTGAACGATCCAGATCGTCGACGACCCCCGCGAATCTCCGCCAGCTCCGAAAATTGAAACGAGCAGGGAGAGGAAAATCCGAAGAGTAAGAAAAAAAAAAAAAAACCCCCCATTTTTTAGAGGCGCGATGAGTCGAAGAGTCGCGGCTCGAGGGTTCTCCGCGGGGAGAAAAATGGAAGAAGAATGTCCGAAGCGTGGAAGTGCCTCGGCAAAAATGGCAGCGGCGAGGGGGCGAGGGTGAGGCTGTGGAGGAAGAGCGCGGACCGCAATAAGTACGTCTCGGCGAATTACGGGCTCAGGGGGGGTTAAAGGCGTCGCGACGCCGCCCCGGTCACGAGTCGGCATGGGGCGGGTGGGGGTGAGGGGGGGGGGGTGAGGGAGGAAGAGAAGAAGATGAAGAGAACCGCCGAGAGGAGGTAAAGCTTAACGTGTTCTCTCGCACCACATACGGCCACGGTGGGTCGAGTTGGTTCCCGGCTGGTGGAGGAATCACCGGGAGCAGCGAAGAAGTGAGAATGGAGGCGGAGGAACGGGAACGAGTGTATCCCGGAGAAAGGAGAGGGGGGGGGGATCGATCAAGCGGGAGAAAGCGAGAGGGTTAACGTGGAGGGAAGAGCGAGATTTACGCTTTCGAGGAGTTTCGCGGTGGCTCCATTTGGCTTAACGCCCCCGAACGAGGCGAGCGCCTGGAAACCTCTCGTGCCAGTAGTAACGGCCCGACGGACGACGACGAGTAGTAGTTCCCGGTCCTTACTGCGCTCCACCGTTTTACCCCCTCGCCCCCCTCGCCCCCCTCGGCCCCTCCTCGGCCTCTCGGTCGTTATACCGTTTCGGCTTCGCTTTCGGCTTGTACCCTCAATCTTTTTCCATCCCGGGCTCACCGTCGCTCCGTTCATTTTTTATCTCCTCTCGAAAGCTTCTGTACATTCGATCTCCCGCAGATTTTGCGTTTTCCGATCGTCCCCCTTGATCCACCGGGGAGGATTTACCTTCTATTTTTTTTAGCCCGCTTCCTCGCTTCTCCACGACGCTTCGTCTTCTCGAAGTTATTACTCGTCGGTTTACTCTGCCGAGTGGGGGCGAGGGGGGGCGAGGGAGTTCTCGTTCTACCTATCTTTTCCTTATTCCGTCCGCGGTTCTTTCGAGGGATTAGTGGCGAATCAATATTGGGGCAGTCGAGGAGACGAGGCTTTTATCGGACGGTGAAAGAAATCCGCCCGCTCCACTCGCGACGGTCACCGGTGGCCTTCGGCGGGGCGACGAAGGGGGCAAAACACGGGGGTTGCGAATCGCGCGCTGCGAAAAAATAACATAGTGAAAGTTACAATGCTGACTTTATACCATAAAAAATAGTTCTCAGGGGGAACGTTTATATTTTATATAGTTACGAGAGTGACAAAAAATCATTGTTGCAACAATAATTATAATGTAACCAATTGAATATATAGGGTAAAAAGGGGGAATATGGACCAGTCCATATATTACTGATTTACGTTTTAATCGGATTCGGCCATATTCACCACTTTTACTCTACTATCAAAAACTATCTATATAGACGTTCCCCCTAGGAACTATTGCACTGAGAAAAAAAATTTGTTGGATGAACCAAAAGTCGCGGTGACATACGTTCAAAGCTGCACTGAGAAAAACTTACATAGTAAATAGTTCCCAGAGGGGACGTCTACATTTTACAGTTACGACAATGACCAAAAATTATAGTTGTAACTATAATTATAGTTTAATCAATTGAGTATATACTGTCACAAACTATCTATATAGACGTTCCCCCTGGGAACTATTCGTTATAGTAGGAAATACCATCCTTTTTCTCAGTGTGTTATTTATTTGTTACAAATAAAGCATTCTTTTGTTAAACGATTATGTGCTTCAACTTATTCCAAATTTGTCGACCGTAATAAACATTTTTGTTGTACCAACCGATTGCACCTTTGAACGTATGTCACCGCGCTTTTGCTTAATCCAATCATTTCTTTTCCTCAGTGTGGTACAGTAGAAAATACTATCCTTTTCGGATACCTATGTTCCCCCTGGGAACTATTGCACTGAGAAAAAAAAATTAGTTGGATTAACCAAAAGTCGCGGTGACGTACGTTCAAAGCTGTTATTTATTTGGTACAAATAAAGTATTGTTCTGTTAAACGATTATTTGCTTCAATTTATTCAAAATTTGTCGACCGAAATAAACATTTTTGTTGTACCAACCGATTGCACCTTCGAACGTATGTCACCGCGCATTTGCTTAATCCAATCATTTCTTTCCCTCAGTGTGGTACAGTAGAAAATACTATCCTTTTCGGATACCTACGTTCCCCCTGGGAACTATTGCACTGAGAAAAAAAAATTAATTGGATTAACCAAAAGTCGCGGTGACATACGTTCGAAGCTCTTATTTATTTGTTACAAATAAAGCATTATTTTGTTAAACGATTATTTGCTTCAACTTATTCAAAATTTGTCTATCGAAATAAACATTTTTGTTGCACCAACCGATTGCACCTTTGAACGTATGTCACCGCGCATTTGCTTAATCCAATCATTTCTTTCCCTCAGTGTGGTATAGTAGAAAATACTATCCTTTTTCTCAGTGCAGCGGGACTGACGGAAAAGGAATGAGTGAACGCGAAGACGGGGGGCGAGGAAGAGGAACCTTCGGGGGGGGGGGGGGGGGGGGGTGGTGGAAGTCGAGTCTCAAGGAGCGCAAAAAATGAGGGTGACCCAACAGAGCGGCGGTCGCCGAGGAAGATCGGAGGACGGAATCGGGTACGAGGAACTTTGTTCCGACAGCGGCGAACGACCATCCTGAGGTGTGGGGAGTGGGTTGGAAAGAAAGCGAGGTAGCGATACCTTCCTCGGTTCGGGATCTCGCGGGAGTTTGGTCGAGAAGAAGCCGAGGACGCGGAGGAAGCGGCGATAGGGAGAGACGGGGATGAGCGAAGAGGATGAGACCAGCAGGAGAGGATTCCGTTGGAGCAACTTAGCGGACCTCCGCGTTCTCCACGCCGGAGGATTTACAGATTACGCGCGGTTAAGGCCGAGAAGCCCGGCGAGAGCGGGGAACGTGCGAGACAGGAGGAAAGCTCGAAAGAAGAGAATGACCCGGACCGGCGGGGAGGCGGAGGCTCTTGGCAAACGGGAGAAAAGAGCCGGGGAAGAGCCGGAGCGCCGACGCGAAAGGGAATAAGTACTACATCTCGGCAAAGGGTAAGACGCTCGGGCGAGAGTATAAGTGAGATGAGAGTCCCTCGGCGTAGCTTTGCAGTCGTATTATAAAGACTCGTATATAACT
The DNA here is from genome assembly GCA_917499995.1 of Ichneumon xanthorius. Taxonomy (NCBI): domain Eukaryota; kingdom Metazoa; phylum Arthropoda; class Insecta; order Hymenoptera; family Ichneumonidae; genus Ichneumon; species Ichneumon xanthorius. The sequence continues at coordinate 5,026,171 of OU824211.1, read as the reverse complement.
GTGAGGCAAACGGCGGGGAGGGGGCGATATGGACCATGGGACTCGCGCTGATTTTTGCACGGAAGCCTCGGGCTTCGAAAAGCAAATATGTCGGGAAAATTCGTTGACGGGAACTTGATCCTCGGGACGCTTGACTCGAGCGCTCGTCGAATCGTGAGTTAATACACTCAGAAAAAACAATTTATTTGGCGGCTACCGTTTATCTGTTTTAAGTAAAATATTTATTTCAATTAAGCAAATAGTTACTTAAATGAAATAAATATTTTATCTAAAGCAAATAAAATGTTGCCGTCAAATAAATTATTTTTCTGGGTGTAGGCAGCTCTTCGAGGGCAGATAGATTAATTGTTTTCGATAAATTAATTGTTTTGTTTTTACAAAAAAAGATGATAGCTTTGCGTGAATTTGGTGCGACCTCCGAGGGCCAAAAAAGCAGTTGGTGAAGAAGGAAAAAAATGCTGGTAACGATTTTTGAAAATGGAAACTCGGTGGAATATATATTTTTTTTTTTATTGAAGCATATTTCCGGATATGAGCTTAATGGAAGATGAAACGGAAGACAGTGGATGGTGTAGGAGGAACCGCCGAGGAAGGACACAGGTAGAAAAGATCGTAGAGAAGGGACGAGAGCCCGAGATCCTGTCCGCGCGGACTCCGTCGGAGAGCCGTGCAGAAGCCAGCAGAAACGAAGCTTTCCGCACGGTTCGTCCAATGAGCGCGTGGCATTCCCCTCGCGACGTCCAATCGGCTCTGAGCACTCTCGCGTTTACACGTTTATTATCGCGCGGGAAAGAAATGACTGTTTATAAATAATTAGAGAGGTTTTAATTAACCCTCGAGACGTTTGGCCCGCAGGGCTTTATCCGCTAGTGTATAGGTAACGTAACAGAGGATAGCACACGTACAATACAAAGGTGGGAGGGGGAACGAGACACAAAGTGCGCTCGCGTGGGCCAGAGACCGTTTTAATCACCGCCCCAGCAGCGACGGATGCTGATGCTGAAGCTGTTGCTGGCATACCGATGTTCCTGCTCCACTGGCTTTCGGAAATCTCTCTCTCTGTATTACCCTACACAATTATAACATGCTGCGCGTTCCAACGTCTTATTTGCACGATACGATCAACGGGAACGTAGAAACATAGATCCATCGTCGTTACTCGTAAAACTAAAATATCGATCACCGGATGTACTCACCCCGTTCTCGATCCGCTCATCTTATCCTGCATGGTAATAGAGGTTTGTACATTTGTGGGACGTCGCTTGCCCATAAATGTGCGCAATATTTTTCTTGTTAATTAGTTAAGAATAGTGCAATAGTGAAATGGTGAAATGGTGAAATGGTGAAATGGTGGAATGGTGAAATAGTGAAATTGTGAAATTGTAAAAATGTAAAATTGTAAAATTGTAAAATTGTAAAATTGTAAAATTGTAAAATTGTAAAATTGTAAAATTGTAAAATTGTAAAATTGTAAAATTGTAAAATTGTAAAATTGTAAAATTGTAAAATTGTAAAATTGTAAAATTGTAAAATTGTAAAATTGTAAAATTGTAAAATTGTAAAATTGTAAAAATATAAAATTATGGACAACAAATATTTGTTAAACCTAGAAAGCTGTTCTAGACTGTACTTTCTCCCGTCATAAAAAATCCATCACAGACATATCTGTCCTCGCGATTAGGGGCTATCAGTCAGAGTGTCAAGAGTCTGAATCCGTACCAGCGGCGGTGTTTGTTCGAGGAGTCGGAGAACTGTCTCGACCGGCGCTCTATCGGTCCGTCCGAGCGTGTACCGTTCGGATCACTCATGAGAACAGACCGCGCTTTGGTCCGCAGAGATGACGAGAGTGCCTCCAACGTGAGGAGGCTCGTACAAGATCGAGTAACCTCGAGGTTGTCCGTGCGTGGTCCGGGCAAGTGTGAGACGCGAGATGCACTTGCAATACCGTCCACATTGCATCAGTCGCGCCACACACGTGAGAGATCGTTGTGTGCAACGCGGCAATGCCCTCTCGAGCGCAGCTTTGCTCTTCGCCCGGCCTGGTGCGCGACGCTGAATGAAGCACGGGGCTCCGTATCTATACCTATGTATATCTATAATTCACACTACCCATACAGCTATCGGCCCGACGGAAGACAAAGAGAAATCAAAGCGAACCAAGTCCCCGGGCAACACCTCCGGAGTACGTATCATGGCATAGGGAGAGCGAGCGAAGTCTCCTCGTACGGGCTTGTACCGTGTGTGTATACCCACTCGATTCTCGATCCTCTCCTCCTCGCTCGATCTCTTTGCAATGTGCGATCGAACGCGTGTATCGAGATAAGGGATAGAGAAAGCGGCGCGTTCACTCTCTCGCGCCCGATCTCGACACTCCGATCGGCGCCCCACGGCTACACGCCTGTTCGCAGTCACGCTCGTTTTGAGCGCACATACATTGCGGTACTCCATGTGTGCACCCGTGTAATATAGCATATGTATATTAGCCAGAGTGTTGTGTAAAACAAGGATGTGTAGGTAGGTAAACGGCACGGTACAACGTGTGATCCTTTGCCAGCTGACTGGCTTCGAAACAGAGCGAACGAGGCCGCAGAGCTCTGCCCAACTTGCCGGATCCCGGGCAACAACAACCAGCTATCGAGGATCAACAACCGCGAGCGAGCTCTCGCAGGATCCCCAAGCCGACTCTCTGAGTCGGGTTGAGAAAATTCTTTTCTGATTAAGCGCTTATGATTTTTCAAGGGTTATGAGAAAATTTTCGTCCAAGGCTTCATGGTTAAAAAAGATTGTAAATTTAATGTACCGGACTGGAAGTTCGCATGCAAAAACTGGGTACATTTGATGTACAATTGTCATTAAACATTGATGGACTTTTACAGTGGAATTAAAGTAAATTATTAAAAGTAAAATATTTCTCAAGTTTTAAATATACTGGTCGTTAACCAAGGATTGCAACGAGACTGGGTTGAGGTTGAAAAATCTAATTATTGTAAAGAATTTAAATATCAGAAACTCTGACTTGAGGCTGAAGCATGCTGGGTACGTAGAGGTTGTGAGAGCAGAAAACAAAGAAACTTGGGCGAGAATAAGATGCGGAAATGTGGGTAAAAGCTGGGTAGAGGTTTCAGAGACGTTACTCGTAGTTTATGCAAAAAAATAAAAAGAAACCCTCAGCCACATTCTCAATTGTAATGAAGCAAGAAAACGAATAAAAACAGTGGTCGTAAATAATTTAGATAATTGGATCGCCGTGGGCGATGGTTGTGAGCTAGATCATAAAATTAAATCCAGTCCAAGAGACAAACTTGTCTCAGCACTTTGTCATTTTATAAGAGAATTTGAGAAAATTCTATGGAACGAATTCTTGGAATGCGTGAACTAAAAAAAATGTTGGGTGAACATTAATAAACGGTATTGGAAGCGTTTTTACATAAACTGATTCTGAAATTTCAAACACGTGTGCGTCGCAATTTTACAGCAAAATTTGTATTTTTAATCACATTTTTTTATTTTTATTTGACAATTAAAGTTCATTAATATTCAATTAATTGAAGTAATGTAAGCAAATTTCAATACCCAGTACATTCAATTTACAACATAATTTTTACAGTGTATACATGCAAATAAAGAGAATACTGTCCGTTAATTTGTCATCACAATTGCATATGAAATTTAATATATGAGTGTATACATAGAAAATGAATACGAATTTTTTTTTAGTCTTCAATTATTCGTTCACCGATTTCGTTCGAAGAATTGCCTTTTTTTCCTCGAGGTAACGGACCTTGCATTGTCTTCGGGCCGCGGAATTGCGGATTACTGTCGAGGGAATATATGATCGATATAATGAGGCGCTATGTCGAGTACACGTTTGCCCATCGATTCAATGTATGGATTTGCAAGTCTTGGGTTCGCTCGATCGATCGAAACGTTTATTCAGATATTGTATCGATTCTCGATCGTGCCGCGGCGGCGCGGCTGCCGATGACCGGCGATCGTGGTCGCGACGCGTACGAAATTCGTTTCCGGCCGAGCGGTTCCGCGAAATGATTTATTATGCCGCGGAGCGTGGAGGCCGCGGGACCGAGCCGAGCGTGACCCAGGACTATGAATCGCTCGCGTGGATCGACTCCTATCGTCGCCGGACGAAGTATCGAACGTGGTTTACCCAGGGAGAGATACCGCGGAATAGATATGTACATATAAATATACGTATAAATAAATATACATATCTATACGTCGAGCACGAAACGAGAGACGTAAAATAAAAGAGCGAAAAATCGAGGGCCATTGTTTTCTTCGACGGTGGGAAAAGAAACTCCGATCCGATCTTTGGGGAATCATAAAATACGGATAGTTGTAAAAAATATTAAAAATTTTATATCTGGACTGTAGAGAATCGGTGTTTAGAAAAAAAAATTAAAACAATGCGAGAAAGTGGATTATGAGCCATCGTTGATATTGTATTTAATTTGGCTGATATAAAGCGCGTATTATCATAGTACAGCCCCGCTCTGTCGCACGGTAGGCAGATCGTGAGAAACGAGATAAATAAAATAAAATAAACTGTGACCCGTTCTTGGCGAATCATAAAATGTGGATATTTATTAAAAAAAAAAAAAATTGTTATATCTGCGCTGTAGAGAATTGACGTAAAAAACAAAAAAAATTCCCGCGTCAGCCAATATTGCATTTAATTTTACAGCCAAGCTCTGTTGCACAGTAAGTACATACTCCGACTCGATCTTCGAGGAATCATAAAATATAAATACTAAAAAAAATACTAAACATTTTATATCTGCGCCGTAGAGAATCGATGCTCAAATAAAGAAAAACAATGAAACCGATGCGAGTAAGTGGATTTCTCACGTCAGCCAATATTGTATTTAATTTGGCCGATATACAGCGTGTATTATCACAGTGCAACCAGGCTCTGCAGCCCGGTAGGTAGATCGCAAGGATCTACATAAATTACACACCGCGATAAATTACATATCTATCCATTCGGCACAAAGCGAGAAACATAAAATAAAATACCTTCCTCCATGAGGAAGCAAAAGAGCGAAAAATCGAGATGCATTGTTAATGTCCATTCTCTTAATCTGAGAGGATTTATAGAATACGGATACTCATAAAAAAAATACAAAAAAATGTTATATCTGCCCTGTACAGAAACGCCGTAAAAAAAAGAAAAAAATAATGAAAACAATGCGAGAAAGTGGATTTCCCTCGTCAGCCAATATTGTATTTAATTTGGCCGATATACAGCGTGTATTATCATAGTACAGCCAGGCTCTGTTGCACGGTAGGTAGATCGCACGGATCACGAACTCGCGGTGAATGGAGCCAGGGCATAGAGATAGAGGGAAAGAGAGAGAGGCAGAGAGATACCGAGATGAGAATAACACGGGGGGGAACTCGATAGACCGTGGAAAGGGAGGTAATCGTGGGCGCGGTTCGCAATCACGACCATAATCTCGTGGCTCGCCGAGCCTCCCGGTGCAGCAATAATAATGCAATGACCGAGCGTAATACCATACCACTATTATACATACACTCCGCTGATCGCCGTGTTCGCGTTTTGTCACGGATGATTTGACCAAACCGCGCTGTTCGCGTAGCGACAATCTTTTTGCCGATTATTTTTTTCCCTCTCCCTCCGTTACAAACCATTCGCGAATTGTCTAAGGTCTGCCTGCGAGCGTCGTCGCTGCACCAACCGTGACCCGTAAAAAAAAAAAAAAAATTAACGACCCTTTCCTCGGCAATTCCACGGAGAATCGAGAAACATAATCGACCGAGCAAAAACGAAGCAACAACGAAACCTCGACCGTCTTGCGATGGGCTTTTATTTTACTTCCCTCTAATTGCTCCGCTCAACTTGGTAATTGGAGATTTTCAAATGACGAAACGGTCTCCTTACGGCATGTCACTTTACCAAATTGGATATACGACGTTGTAAGATAACACCCCGAGCAGCGCGGTGGCACATAGAGAGGATGACTGGTCCTGACGTTCCACTTCGGCCAGAGGCACGTGAAATCAAGGAAACATGGCTGTGTGAAGTTGATCGCGGGGGTTGATTTTTTTTTTTTTTTTCATGGTAACTTTCATGAATATGTTGGATTATTGAAGGCTCATTGTCACGTCGGTTTTATTGTCGTATTTTTGCTTATGCAATGAGATTCTGAAATTTTGGGGGTCTGAAATTTTGTTAATTTTTTTTTCATTTTGCGCTTCCTTATAGCGGAACATCGAGATTTCAATGTCGGAGTACTTAAGATAATCCAACATGTCGAGAAATGCGATTTTTAGGTGACGTCCGGATTTATGTATGTGTGTATGTACGCGACTTGCATCGTTTAAAACGGTTATCGTTCGGAAACGGTTTGCGATTGTGAGTTGAAATTTGGTACACTAGTAGAGTGATTACGTCTCTTCGTTCGGTGCAATTTTTATGAAGATTGAAGCCGAATTGGAGATTTTACCGAGCAATAACGAAGCAACAACGAAACCCCGACCGTCTCGCGATGGGCTTTTATTTTACTTCCCTCTAATTGCTCCGCTCAACTTGGTAATTGGAGATTTTCAAATGACGAAACAGTCTCCTTACGGCATGTCACTTTGCCGAATTGGATATACGACGTTGTAAGATAACACCCCGAGCCGAGCAGCGCGGTGGCACACAGAGTGGATGACTGGTCGAGTTCGAAGGAACGGAGCCGGCAGACAGAGTCTCGAATTACTCAATCTCGTTATTGGGTCTCGGTAAAAGGTCGGAGTGAGTTTCGCGATTAAATAGTTCCCGGGATTCCCCTGGCGAAACGAGAATGTTCGCCGAGACGTGAGGCGGAGGGTGGGGTGGGTGGCTGATGGTGCGGAGAACGGATAGAGTGGAAATCGCGGGGGCGGGCGCGCCGGGCGAGGAGCGACGAGATAGAGAGAACAAGCCCGGGGGATGGAACGAAGAAAAGATAGGGATGAGAATGGTGGAAGCGAATTCCGCGGAGCAAGCCTCTCGAGTTTGCTTTGCATCTCCACGAGACTGGCGGCGGGCCCTCTTATCGCCGGAGCGTGTATACACGGGCGCCGGGTGAGATAGGAAACGCGGAGTGGCGAAGACCGAGAGAGTAATAACGGGACGGGGTGGAAGAGAGCCGCGGGACCGAATGAATGGAAGAATCGCTCGGCGCGATTCTTTCACGCCAAACCAGACGGAACCGACGTCGTCGTCCCGCCTCTCCACCCGCGGAGCTGATAGGGAAACGATAACAAACTCGGAGGTATTTCGAGTTACTTCGGATAGAACGGTGGAGTCTTCGACGAGTCGGGTCTCCGCTTCGTACGGAAACGCGGATACGATCTTGAGCTTCCCTTGCAGCATTTTTGGAGCACCGCATCGAGCCTTGGGATTCTATGAAAATACGTGAGATGAAGCAGGCAGGTTGATAAACTTCAATGAAGACGAAGGAAAGCCATGAAAATTGAGATTTTCACAGTGTTTGCTTATCTAATCTAATTTTGGGTCCAAAGCGTCTATGGAAAATATTTTCCGTGATTGTTTGGCTTCCTCGTTGAGGAAGCTTTGTATCGGTGAAAGAAAAAAATCGCGTTTGAAAGTGCAAAAAATTACTAATTTTTGCAACATTCGTTACAAAGATTCCCAACAAAAAATGTAATTATTTGTCGTGAATTGAATGAATTGATGCATTTTTTCCCAATGATGACGAATCTGCGACTTATTTTACTCCTAGCTCAATTATTTGACACGGAAATTTTCGTCAGAAAGAAAAAACAAATTTTTCGTAAAATTCAAAAAATTAAAAATCTCATAAAATTTAAACGGTTTGATTGATATTTGTAAAATTAGATAAGGTTCATCGGTAGATAATAGTTCTTTGCGTAAAACTTTTTAGGCCGATAGCTGAAATATTGCAAGAGCGTGTGCACAGAGTTTTTTTTAGCAGACTTCAAAACCGCGGAAAATTTTAATGATTGAAAGCATTTTGCAAAAATGTAATCAAACATTGAGACCCTTCTACCTGCTTCAGAAATTCCATCTCGACAGTCATAAGTGTGTCACTTTTTCGGAACTGATTTTTTCACACATCCAGACATTTTTTCTAAATATGATTTTCCGATGTTTTGGAACATTCTGAACAAGTTTTCATTAACATCTCGAAATTATTATATATTTGTAAACAAACCTTCCTCCATGAGGAAGCAAAATAAGATAAAACTGAATTGACTTTGGTAAATAAAAATGAAACGATTCGCGACGCAACATTGAAAAGAGTATACAAAAAGACCGTATAGTAGAGTTATCCGACCGTAATCGGATATACGAAAGAGATATCGATCCCCCGCATCCGCCCGATGTTGGAGCCACGGTGTATTAGGTTTCGTTAACGAGGCACACTCGAAACGTCGAATCCGACAGATAGACAAACGATCTCGAGGATGTATCCCGAGGGGAATTCCCCCTCCGAGAATCCGAAACGATTGAGCAAAGCTCGTTCGAAGCACCTGCTCTGCATTGAAACGCGTCGAGTGATGCCGAGGGTGTATCGGCGAGCAGGAATAAGGGCCGCGCCTTCTTGCAGTGTAAAGAAACACCGGGCCCTATAAAACGAATCATATTCAGCACAGGCCCTATATTTCCATGTCCCGACCGCACGAAGTTGCCCGGCTCGTAAAAAATTCATCTGACCCAACAGTATTCTCGAGGATCTCGCAGATCCGGCTTTCATCCTTTTTCTTCACCGGCGAACTTCGAGGAAGTTTCTTTCCCGTTCGAGCTGTGTACGAGCCAGGCTGCTCTCCATCTTCGGTTTCTCAGGTACATTGAGAGCAGGTGATATAGGGTGATATAGGGTGAGTCGGGTTGATACGGCCATGATTTTTTAAACAATAAAAATTTGAGGTTCAACGTTTAAAAAAACCTTTAATTAAATTTTTTTCGTAACCAACTCTGGAAACATCGAACTGAAATAATTCGCTCAGAACTTTCGGTTTTTTGATGCGTGATTTAATTGTAGCTCTGTCAGTAAATATTTACGATCGGTAGTCGATTAGGCCTAGAGAAGCATAGAGGGATCGCACAAAACATGCCTTAGTATGTTTTATGCTGTCTGCGTGAACTACAGAAAGACAATAATTACCTTTGTCAAATGTTTGAGATGCCAAACTAGAAAGAAAACGGTTTTACTGGCCATATCACCCGGAAATTGCGGGTGATGGCATATCGTACTTTGCACATACAATCTTATAATTTTTGGTGTAATCATATTGTATCCAGACAGTAAAAAAAATTATTTTGGAAATTAATGAACGCTGATGGAAGCTTTTTTACATAAACCGTTTCCGTAATTTCAAACAAACATGCGTTCCAATTTTACAGTAACATTTTTATTTTTAATAAAATTTATCGTAAATTTCAGGCAAAAGATTTATAATTGTAATATCTGTTATTTAAGTTTTACTAAAAAAGTACATTAGTGTTCAATTAATGTAATTAATGTAAGCAAATTTCAAGTTCCAGTACATTAAATTTACTATTTACTTTTACAGTGCACATAGTAAAAACTGTACAAATGTCATGGCTAGTTTTGTAAAAGTTCCATCTCCGCAGCGCGCTCTCACCGATAGCGGTAGAGATCGTCGAGCAGGAATAAGGGCCGTGCCTTCTCGCAGTGTAAAGAAACACCAGTCCCTATAAAACGAATCATATTCAGCACAGGCCCTATATTTCCATGTCGCGACCGCACGAAGTTGGCGGGCTCGTAAAAAATTCATCTGACCCAACAGTATTCTCGCGGATCTCGCAGATCCGACTTTCATCCTTTTTCTTCACCGGCGAACTTCGAGGAAGTTTCTTTCCCGTTCGAGCCGTGTACGATCCAGGCTGCTCTTCGCCTTCGGTTTCTCAGGTATACACGTGTAGTGCGGGTTCTCGCAACGATTCGCGGAGGCTTCAGTGGCTGACCTCGAAACTCGCCGCCCTGCCGGTCTCCTACCCTGAGTGGGCCAGTGACAGGTGTCACGAAGTCTCCTCGAAGGGAAGGAGGTTGTACACACTCGGCACGCCGTCACCGAGAGCTTTTGTAAAAGTTCCATCGCGGCAGCGCTCTCACCCGGAGAGGGAGAGAGCCGAAGAGGCCGGACACCGGCGGAAAGCATTGTTCACATTGTCACGTTCGGAGGAGGAAAGAGTCGGGCAGGTATGGAACATATGTATATATATACACATATGCTCTCTATGTATCGACGGTACATAGGCCGCGACACATAGTGGAGCACCTTACCGTGCTCCACTGTGTAGCGGATAGGTGTGCGGCGACGAATATTGTAACCGTGACACAGTTTCGACTAGGTGCTCTTTTACCCTACATAGGTCGTTAGGGGAGAGTTGAACACACTGCGCTTGCCATTCGAGGGCTGGCTCTGATTTTGGAGAAGAAAGAAAAAATGGAGAAAATTTGAGACGCTGAATTGTGACTCGTAAAAGGTTAACGATAGCTGTATGAGAAAGTTCGTTGATGGATTTTGGCTTCCTCGTAGAGGAAGCTGTGCGCATTGTTTGTTGTAGAAAATCGTTACAGCAATTTGCGGTTTTTGGCGTTTTGTGGCAATTCTTAATCTATTCTTCACCGCTGATTTGATTCAGAATCTCGTGGCGAACATAAAGTAGACATTTTCAAGAAAAAATCAAAATCCCATAAAATCTTATCGCTCAGTTAGAATTTGACCAAATTCAATACCGAAGGTCTTTGATCAAAATATAGTATTCGTGTCCAGTTGTAGGATGAAGGTTCAAAATTTACGCCAGCTAGAAACACCAGAAAAGTTTTTCAAAAAATTCAAAATCCCGTAAAATCTCCAATTCGGCTTCAATCTCCACAAAAATAGCACCGAACGAAGAGACGTGATCACTCTACTAGTGTACCCAATTTCAACTCACAATCTCACACCGTCTCCGAACGATAACAGTTTTAAACGATGCAAGTCGCGTCCATAAATCCGGACGTCACCTAAAAATCGCATTTCTCGACGTGTCGACTATCTTAAGTACTCCGACATTGAAATCTCGATGTTTCTATTATCTCCGAAAACATAACTTCCTCTACAAGGAAGCGCAAAATGAAGAAAAAATTAACAAAATTTCAGACCCCCAAAATTTCAGAATCTAATTGCATAAGCAAAAGTACGACGATAATACCGACGTGACAATGAGCCTTCGATAATCCAACATAGTCATGAAAGTTACCATGAAAAAAAAAAAAAAACCACCCCCCACGATCAACTTCACACATCCATGTTTCCTTGATTTCACGTGCCTCTGGCCAAAGTGGAACGTCACGACACTTGGACATTGAGCGGTGCATCGTCGCTGCGGAGGCGCACAGTGGCAGCGGTAGCGCATACTTGGCCGTATAGATAGAGAAGGTACCCGGCGGGGATCCGGGAGATACCGAGTACCAGAGGCAACCCGATTTTCTATGTAACACATGCTGCGGGGAGACGCCCGTGTGAAGTGTAATGTGCGCCGCATATCCCCGGAGTGTGCGGTACGACACTCCGGGTTCCTCTCTACTTCGTAACAACTATCCTTCTCCGTGCTTCCCCGCATCTCTTTACATGCCCCTTCTCCCCCCCTCGCGTTCGCGCTTCAGGTTTCTCGCCAAAGTACGTAACTACACGTGTACTTACGTATACACAGGAGTATAATGACGCGAGAGGCATGGCGCGCATGTACCTCCAGGTCTGGCTCTCTCTCTGTTCTTCGGCGCGTTCCCGGCTGCCGCTGTATATCTGCGGTGTGCGGTGTTGCGGTCGCAGTAACAGAGGGGAAGCGGGGAAAGCCCCATTGTGCACTCAGACCTTCCGAGCTCGAACGCGAGAGCCCGCAGGTGTTTTCGCGGCAGCGGGCAAAAAACGCGGACTCCGGTGAGAGAGGAGGAGCGAGACGGGGAGACAGAGGCGAGAGGTCGGTTAATTAAAATCGTGCCTCGGCACTTCACCGGCTCGCTGGCTGGGGAGAATCAGGCACGCAAGAGATGGGGCTGAGAGTACATGCGAAAGAACGGAACACTGTTCGAGAGATCCAGAGAGAGAGGGCATCTTTGTAACCGAACCGGGCATTAGCATCCACGATGTAAAAATATAAGATCCATATTTCACTCGACGTATATTGGTTTTTTTTTGTTTTTTTTTTAGGACGTTGCTTCTCGTTTTTGCATCGCTCGGGTGAGGACATAAGATAACGAAGGTACTACTGTACTGCGACGCTAATTTTCTGCTGGCTACTTGGGTGGAGGTCCGAACATATACTTCTGTCGCAATGTCGTTTTGAGTTATGGATAGAAAGAAAAAATTGTTTAATTTTTTTTATATACTACATCATTACAATACTGAATATAATGTGGATCTGTGTAAGTCTGTTTACGAGAACTTCGCTCCATGTCATTTAATTTATTTTCGATTTTTTACTTTTTTTCAAGATTGTTTCGATAAACATTTTTTTTTTAAGATAAAAAAATGTAAATACTTGGCGTACGATTTATATTATTTAAAAAAATATATTTCTATCATAATTTTTGACGAACGGACGGACGGGCGGATTCCATAATTTCCACATTGTTATTGTTTTCGACCGATGGTTTTCGTTTTTGCCTCGCTCGAGTGAGGGCATAAGACAACGCAGGTACTACTGTAATGTGACACTAATTTTCCGCTGACTACTTGGGTATAAATCCGAACATATACTTCTATCGGAATGAATTTTTTACTTGAAGATAGCAATTATTTTAATGTTTTATTTTTTATGTGTTTTAAAATGTATTTTTCGAATACCTAATGTCTACAATAAATATATACATATCTGTTTAAATCTATATAACATAACTTGGCTCATGTGATTTAATTTATTTTCGATTTTTTTCTTTTGTTTTATGATAAATAATATAAATACTTGGCGTACGATTTTAATTTTAAATTTTTTAAATGTACTTCATTCAAAATTTTTTAACGGACGGATAGACGGATGGAAACTAAAGATAACGAGCCCGAAAAAAATGCTAAATTTTTCACCTTATTTTATCTAATAATTTAATCCGTTCCGCGCGCTTGATACAATTTAACGAGTGGGCGATCAGAGAGAGCCAACTTTTAAATTCTCCCAATTCATCACACATCTCATTGCCTCTTCCCTCGCTTCCCGGTCGACCCGACGGATTTTATTCGAGCCGCGGCTCCTCTTAATTCTCCTCTATTCATCGCCGGCTGACGAGTCCGATGCATTAATGATAAAAAAAAAAGAAACGACAAAAAGAGTATCCGCGCGGATAAAAGAAAGAAGAAAAGTGAAAGATTGGCCCCGCGCACCGTGTTCCTCGCGGTTCGAGCGATGCGAACGCTCCAGTCATTATTAATCCGTTAATCAATGTCCCTCGAGGTATTAGCACCCGAGGCGGCGAACTCTTATTTCGCCGCGAGAGGAAACACGCTCCGAGTCCCGCCGAAGAGTTATAGGCTGCAAAGGTTCCCGGGCAAGCAGGCTACTTAATGCCTCATACACACCTTCTATTAGCTGTATCTCCCTGCCCGGGGGAGCATCGCCTCGGAGCAACCGCCTCGTCGCTCCATACCGAGAATAATATCCTCCCCGTCGCCTCCTCTCGAAACGCTCTCCGATCGACCATTCGATTTCTGTATCTCCGCAGCCACTAACACGTGTCTCTCCGGGCGTTAATAGAATGGACCATAATGGTCCCCGCACCGTTCATAAGCCTGCTTAGGTGTGCGTCTCGCTGTTAGAGGCTAAGCCTCCGTTATATTAGTGCCCGTGCTTTGCCGGGATTATAACACCGCACATCTTGTTGTCGGGTTGTTCGTGCATGTGTGTGCATGTGTGGACATGTGTGTGCATGTGTGTGCACGGGTGTGCATGTGTGTGCATGTGTGTGCATGTGTGTGCATTTGTGTGCATGTGTGTGCATGTGTGTGCACGTGTGTGCATGGGTGTGCATGGGTGTGCATGTGTGTGCATGTGTGTGCATGTGTGTGCATGTGTGTGCATGTGTGTGCATGTGTGTGCATGTGTGTGCATGTGTGTGCATGTGTGTGCATGTGTGTGCATGTGTGTGCATGTGTGTGTGTCGGCTCGCAGCTCGCGTCCGCACGGACGAGAGAGATTCGCGAACCGTGAGAGAATGGCAACTTCCGTGAATCGCCCGGAGGCAGAAGCGAGACAAATGTGGAGCTCCGAGGGAGAGACGGGAACGGGGCGGCGAGAAAACAACGGATAGAGAGGCTCGACGGAGGATCTCTCGGCGCGAAAACCGAGAGGGACGGAGAGAAATATAACGCGTACCTCCGTCCTCTCGGGGAAACTCTTACGCGGGGTTAACGAGTTATTGTTACCGGCGTTGTTGGGAGAGAAAGAGAGCGGGAGAGGGAGAGTACGTGTGTTCATGCAGCCGACGTGCGTGGTTTACCGCGTCATTACCACCGGCTCATTCGTTAGCTCGGAAATAATTCTCGTCTCTCCTTTCTCTATCTATCTATCTCTCTTTCTCTCTCTCTTTCTGTCTCTCATGGTTCCTCTCACCTTCTCGCTCTTTGGCCAACCCCTTTCACCTTCCTGAATTCTCGACCGTAACGCGCCCACGAAATTGGCAGAGAATGCACGGACGCGAGGGAAACACTCGTGCTGTCTCGCCGGCCCTCTGTGTGACATATATCTTTTTTATATTTTTGGTTAATTATTTTTTTATATGAGCGCCTCTCCGGCCTGACGAAAATTAAGTCGCTGGAAATAGTGTCCTATGTCGCCTGGTGCAGGGTGTAACGACTGATAACTGGTTGCGCAGCATTGAATGCTCTATGTTCGTAAGATCATGAAAATTGCCATGCAAAAAAATAAAGTGGATGCAAGAATAAAATTTTAACGAGATGTTTTTTAATTCCATAAAAAATCCTTATTGTCTTTTTTGTCAAATTTTTAATGAAATTTTTGTATGAATTTGTTTTTATTATCTAAGAAGTGAAGAATAGATTACAAATAGCCTCTGAATGAGACATTAAGAAAATTTCACTTAGTGATTTTTTAGAATAACGAACCCATGTGTAAATTACTTTGCACCTTTTTTTTATAGCCCAGATAACGCTTAACGCTACGAATCTAATTGCGAAAGCTCCTTGAGAAATGCCGTTAATTTAAAAAAATAAAAATATATTTCGTCAAAAAATTGCAAGGCTACCCCTTTCGAGTCGATTTTTTGCGTTTTTCAACATCCCCAAACGTCACGATAAAACGATTCTAAAACTTCGGACAAGGCCCTATATTCTGTATTTTTTCCCGTAGAACACGATGGGCACCTCGAATTTTCCCTACCTCCATTGGGAGCCGAGATACCACCGTTTGAAAATCACGAAAAACGCAGTTTTTCCAAAAGTGGCTCAAACATTGAAAAATCGTTGTTCATTCGATTTTTTTTGTTTCAAAGCTGTATTCGATGTATTTTTTCCCGCTGATCACGAATATATTAATTATTTTACTCCCAATCCAATATTTTCCATTCAAATCCCAAAAATACGATTTCTCGTGCATAAAATCGAGTCCCTTAATGTCGCATTGTACTTTAGTCCAAAAAGGCCAGCGGATTCGTGTTCAGCGTGCGAAAATACTTCGCAACAAGTTGCAAATAACATCAGAAAAAAAAAATACAAATTCGTCAAAAAATTCCAATTCCAAAATTCTGTATTAGCTTAGCCGGCCAAACTATAAAATCAATTAGCCGGACAAGATATTTTAGCCGTCTAGGCCGGCCTATCTGTACAGCCCTATCGTGTACTCGAAGTATTTTCCGGTACTTAACCCAGCTCCGATCCGTCTTGAATATCGAGATCGCGTAAGGGCGAGAGAAGCGTGTAGACGTTAAGAAAAAAGTAAATATTCACGAGACGATCCATTCCGCGCGTCCGTAAGAAATTTCACGGTGCCGCAGTACGGAATATCCGTGCTCTTTGAGCCCGGAGGGTGTCGAGCGATGCAGATGGATGCGGATGGGTGTGAGAGAGCCTCGTCGCGTAATGTCGGTGGAAATTCCGTGGAAAACATGAAGTTTCCCGAGGCCGCGACAACGAGGAGCGACCGGGGACAAACTGGGAGACGTCGTCGGGTGGAACGAGAAGGAACTGGCTGCGAAGTCCCGACGCACACGGCCTGTTCGCGTTCTCAGACATTATGTGCACCTTCTCATGCATAATACAGGCTCTCCGGGCCGTCTCCCGCGTGCCCGAATACATGCATATCCGCGCGAGCCTGCACGAGAGCGCGAGGGACGGCGAGGGCAAAGAATGAAAAGCGAACGAGTGCGCTGAGAGGGATGTTGAAACATGCGCGAGTGAAAACAGGATAAAGGGTGACAGTGCCGCGTTCTTGCGTCGCTCCGAGCTTCGAGGGATTTCGCGTGTACGAACACACATCGAGATATCCGTATGGAAAAATCTCCGGAGTGAGATGTGCGCCCTCCGGGCTGAATGTGCAACTTTATTCTTCTTTTCCCGTCGCCGGTTCCCGGCTGAGCTCCGCGAGCGGGAGGGAAGGAGGGAGATAAAGAAATGTCATACCTTTTCTTCGGTCCGCGCCCGTGCGCCGGTGGAAAGAAGCCATCGCCACGGGAGATAAGCGAGGGGTCGGACGGGGGGTTGGTGGAAAAAGCTTGCGAGTAATACAGACAGGAAGATGGAGAGGGGGCGCACAAATGCGGAGATATAGAGTCGACTCCAGCCCACGGGACGTTTCGGTATTCCGTTCCCGAAGTCTCTCTCGGCTCCCATCGAGCTAGTAGAAACGGCTGTACTGTAATACGCCCCTGCATCTGGCTGTGCGACGGTGCTTCTGGTCTCGCTGTTCCGGTGTCCCCGAAGTCCCGAAGTTCGAAATAACATGCAAATCCGTAGGACGACCTACCCCCACCTCCAACCCCCCCCCCCCCCCCCCCCCCACGTACCTCGCTCACTCCACTCGGCTGCGGGAGCGTATGACGTATGCACGCTATAACGGCGACATATATCCGTGCCACCGAGCTTGCAAGGCTACGGGTAACTATGGGTAGTCCACGTAGACGCGTATGTTGCGATCTGTGTCGAGCAGTTTTGAGCTCTGATACATTAACCCTTTACCGACGACGATTGATGGGCGGTTGGTGGGCTGCAAAGTCAAGCGGTACCGTGGTCGGTACTTCGATGGGTGACTGGCTGGTGTATCGGGGAGTGGGAGGCAATTTTTTGGAGATTGGTGATTGGGGTACACTGAGAGAAGGATCTGGTAAACATTACCGATCGCCTAAGAACAATTACCATAGCGTATAGTAGTCGGGCGCCAATGCGCCACCTATGGCAGAAAGATTAGGGTAAAAGTGGGGAATATGGCCCGGTCCATATATCATTGATTTACGTGTTAATTGAGATGGGCCATATTCACCACTTTTACCCTATCCAAGAATTTTTACCATAATATCTAAGAGAAATTCTTATAAATCCGGTACTTCCTACCATAGGTGGCGCCGCAGCGCTCTACTACTATGTGTTATGGTAATATCTCTCGAGCGATGTAGTCATTTTTACTAGATCCTTCTCTCAGTGTAGAAACCCAAATATGTGCGAAAAGAGCCGTCTGTGTGTGGCCAGGTTTTCCGCAGTTTCCCTGTGGCCTTGTGCGAGACTGTAAGGGGTTAAGTCGGCTGCGGACGCAATCCGGGGGGAGGTGGGGTGTGTAAAAGGGGAAGGAACAGATGGAACACGTAAAAAAATGTATTAACCCTTTATAAGTCATACCTCTATCCCCACTCTTAGGCGCTACCGTAGCCCCCACTCCGCGTCCGTTGGGCCCGTTTCGGCACGGTTTCGGGCTTACAACGAGTTACATTTTTTTTTATAATAATGATAATAATCAAGTTAATGACCAAAGCACGATTAAAACAATAATTATTCTACAAATTATCAATATTAATAATTACATTAACTCGTTAAATAGTAAATCTACATCTTAAAAATAGCAGTATAAATTCCCAAAAAACTTACCAACACTCCCTGTTCGCACAAATCGAAGAGACGAAACACGATTACCCGATTTATGGAAAAAAAAAAAATAGCATTTCAAATAAATGATCGAGTTTGAATTTCGAGAAGTTCTACTGTAGGTGCGGAGTGTACATAGCGGAGGCATGCGTGAGATTCGTCCATGGATACTCGTATATACATGGCACCACTATAGATCCGAAACTTCCAAGATACATATATACATACAATGAGGCATACAGTGTGTTTAAAGCTTGCAACTGTATCTACCGGTGGAGGTAGCTGGCAGCCAGGAGTCTCTCGCGCGTGCTCTGTGGGTGTACATCGTTCGCCTGCTCGCTCAGTGACTGGGTATATAGGGGCCATAATATCTACGTTAGTGTAGAGAGAAACCCCTAGGTGTACCTAGCCCGCCTGCCGAGTGTATACGAGCGAGAAATCCGGGGACGTCGCAGCCTCGGCTTCCTATACTACCACTCCTCCTCCACCTCCGCATATGAATATTTCAATTCCACGAGAAATTCAGTCAACCTCGAAACCGGCGCAGTCAACCACCGCGCGGTCGACCCTATCCCACGTTACTACCTACATCTATCTACCCCTCCTATATAACCAACCCTCCCCCCTCCCCCCTCACCCGCCCGCCTCCTGCATCCCCGGTGGCTGTACTCGCGTCGAGTTCCGTTCTCCGAGAGAAAGCAGAGGTGGATAGCGATAGAGACTCCGCAACTACTCCCACGACTCGATGCATGTACCCTCCGTGCACCCTTTCCTTCTCTACGTGCGGCGACGATCCTGCTGCACAAAACCGCGCTCACCGTGAAATCGATTTCCACCAGGAATTTATCCAAGATATAGCCTTACCGGCCTCTTCATATCCACCAATTCATTCCTCTCGCTGAAGCTTTTTATATGATATTTTTCTCTTATTTTCCAACCATGATTCACGAACGCGAGTCTCCGGCGTTCGGGGAGAACATAATACGGGAGATCGTGGATCCTTCGATTTCTCTCTGTCGTAGGTGAAAAAGGGTGTCAAGAAAAAAATGGATGTATGGGATGATGTGTGGGTCTTTGACGCTGGTCCATCAGGGTTCGATCGGGCATGGAGCATTTCGGGGTTCGGTGGGAGATTTTCCAAAAAAAGCAACCACTCGGATTCACGCGCCGAATCGAAGATGTGCACTGTAAAAATAAATTGTCTATTTTATGTAATGGAACTTGAAAATTTTCTTACGTTACAATGATTGAACATCAATGTACTTTATTTGTGAAATAAAAATACCAGATATTAAAATGACAAGTCTACATGAAATTTACAAAAAATGTCATGAACAATAAAAATTTTACTGTAAAATTGGAACGCGCGTGTGTTTGACATTTCACAAGCGGTTCCGATACCATTCATTAATTTGCATCGATCATTTCATAGATTTCATAGATTCCCAAAAAAAATCAACCCCTCAGATTCACGTACCGAATCGAAGATACGCACTGTAAAAATAAATTGTAAATTTAATCCACTGGATCTCCAAAATTCGCTCACATTGCTTACATCGATTGAACATCAATGTACATTTTCTTGTAAAACAAAAACACCAGATACTAAAATGACAAATCTTGCCTCAAATTTACAAAAAATTGCAACGCACATGTGTTTCTAAATTTCATAAACAGTTTGAGTAAAAAAAAAAAAACTTCCGATACCGTAAATTAATTACGATATTCAGAAGCATTATTTTTACAGCACAGGAAACGAGTCCCGAGACGCGTTACCAAAAAATTCGGACATATCGAGACTCCCCCGCGTGCTTAACGTGATATCGTTGTCGCGATAAATTCAGCGTCTGCGAAATTCGTAAATTGAATTGAGAATGAGGCAAAGTCCGTAGGGTTGGCGAGGGCGGTTTGCGGATGCCGCGGGGTGTCTCGTAAGGGGGGGGGGGGGTGGTTACGAGAGGAGCGTGAGAGGCAGATCCATGTGAGAGGTAAGAGCGAGAGAGGATTGAAGGAGCGTAGCAACGACATCGGAGAGATCCGTCGGCTGTTGAGGGTCGTAACCGCGCGAAACGTTTCCAGCAACCCTCTCGCAAGCCAGCAGGCTACGTTCGCGTCGTCGCCGTCGCCGTCGTCGAGGCGACGGCCAAGAGCCATCACCCCTCGAGCCTTTCGTTCCCGTTCTCCGCCGGATGTGTTAGACTCGAGTCTCTCCAGACTCTCGCTCGCTTCCCTTTCCGCCCCCCTCGCCACCCCGCCCGTTCTCCCGACGATCCAGTTTCTCGACACCTCCGCAGTCTCGACGTGACTCCGGGTATCAATCTCACCCCTAACACACCAGCCCCGGAGGATGGGGAGGGTCTGGAGAGGACGAGAGCGCGCGCGCGCGCACCCCGAGCCACCCTGGAAACGTCGTGTTGCCACTTCATTACCTCTTGCCGGTGTGGCTAAAGGCGAAGTGAGACCGGAGCGCCTCGTCGGCCCGGAGTGCGACGAGAACGATCGCGAGAGCTCGTGGAAAAGGAAGGGACGAAGACGCCTCGGAGGCTGCGAAGCTTCGTGTACACCGTAGGGTGCACACTCGGGAATGAAAAGGGAGATAGAACTTTGCCACTGCTAGCTTTCCGTACAATGCCGTCTCACACACACACACACACATACATACTCAAACGAGCATCGAACTTCCTCGCTTTTCCTCTTTCCCGCACTTCGGCTTTTCTCGCTTCCGACGTCCTCGGGGCGCCCATTCGCCGTAGTCTTCGTGTTCTTCGGGGGTATATTGCCGGGAAGCGAGAGAACCTACGACAAACTTCGGTGGCGTCGCACGGTCTCAATTTAATTTCCATTAATCTCATCGAGGTCCCTGCGGAGAAGAAGCCGGCGAACGGGGTGTTGTGCGAATCCTCGGGAAGGTGGGGAGGGAGGAGCGGGTTGTGCTCGTTGACGTCGAGTGGGGGGTGGGGGATGAGGGGGGGGGGGTGGGTTTGTTGGGATAGCACCGGCTGTGCAAATGCGGATTCGCATCTTCCTCCGCGTGTCTCGCCCTCTTCCATCCATCCATCCCTTAACCCTTGGGCGAGCGGCGACCGGAAAGGGGTGGCTGTTAGTCGCGTTGTCTCTCAAGGCCCGAATGACTCGAGCGCCGATTTAGCGTGTCTCTCGGGGAATTAAGGGAGAGGAGCTCGTGTCTGACACACGGAGAGTCTTTCCACTGGGTGGATAACGAGGAGAGAGCGGACCGAGGAAATTTGAGGGCGACGCACTCTCGATGGAGGCGCGATGGCGCTTTACGATCGGGAACGATACGTCCGGGGCGATCGAGGGTGAGACGGCGTGCCGGGCGATGCGGTCGAGCGTCGTGCACTCAGAAAAAAAATTATTTGACGGCCACCGTTTATTTGGTTTAAGTAAAATATATTTTTTGACTTAAATAAATATTTATTTCAATTAAGAAAATAGTTACTTAAATGAAATAAATATTTATTTAAATCAAATAAATATTTTACTTAAACCAGATAAACGGTGGCCGTCAAATAAATTATTTTTCTGGGTGTGTCTTCTTACAATGCGAGCCTTCTTTTACAAAAATCACCGCTTTGAAAACGTTGGAACATGCCGTATACGGGGTATGATAAACGGTAGGTTATCCGGAATTTACTGTCCGAGCGCCATCAATCAACGCTCGCGTCAGAACCGAAGCGGAACTCGCTCGAGGACGTTGACTAGAGACAATTTTTTTTTTTTTTTACACATTCTTGGACTCTGAAGGCATTGGATGTTGGTTTTTTTTCCTTCGGTCTCTTATTATTTCCTTGTTTTACGAGCGGCCGCGTACGTGTTTCCACGGTTCCGGCGATAAAGCCCTCCGCGTCTCCCGGAGTCGAAAGGCGTATTATCGATCCTCGTAAACGGGGGGAAAAAGAGGAGGAAACGATAAAATGAAAAAAAAGCAGAAGGTAACTAAAATGCGAAACCCGCTATGCTGACGATCGTTAAATCGTCCGAGACGACCCGTTACCCCGGAGGCTATCAGCGCGTGCAGCACCAGCTCTGTACGAGCTTCTGCTGCCGCGTTTACGCAATCACTCCATGCGTGCGAATGTATTTCCGAGCGTGTGTGTGTGAACGCGCCGAGCAAATCCGAACCAGAGGAGAGCCCATAGTCTTCATCATTTTTTTTTAACGCTGTTAGCAATCCCCTTTCTCGCCTCCACCGACAAAAACGCTGCTATAATGAGTCCGGTTATTGAATTAATGTGGAGTACTATTGCCCCGAAAGAAAATCATTGCAACTGAGCCAGACTTCATTTAGGAGATTGGAGCGCTTCACGCCACTCAAATGAGTGCTACATTTTTTAAGTCGTTTACACAAGCTTTTACGCATTCATTGATTATAGTGGATGGTCATTTGTATTATGGGAGATGTACTTTAACCCAGAATAAAATTAATTGCAACGCATTTGGAAAAAAATGTTAAATCGTTTATGGTCATTTTCGAAATTGGATATATTTCTTCAGTTTTTTCAAAGAATCATTGGCAGTTTTTGCTCGTTCTCTTCCTTGAAAGATACTCCACGAATTCATCGTTCAGATATTCGATAGTGTTTTCCGTTTAGAAATGGCAACTGTTTGTTTATGAGAGAACTTTCGTCGATGGATAAACAAGAGACTGTCGTTTAAACGGAAAATAGTATCGAATATCTGGACGGTGAATTCGTACAGCACCTTTCAAGAAAGCGAACGAGCCGTAATACTTTGAAAAAACTTAATAAACCTTTAAAAAAATTAGCAAAAAGCAGTTGATATTTTAAAAAATCGATTGCAATTAACCGTTCCAGTGCCGGGTATTTTTCGCAAACAACCATGGCTTCTTTTAAGCACCAAAACGATACGGATGTTCGTAATAAATGTTCTTCTCCGTGATCAGAAAAACAACACTTCAAGGTACATCTGTCAATTGTTACAGATTTTTTTGAACACATCAACTTGTTATTCGAATCGTTCGAAAGTTGCGTCTTGGCAATTCCAGGTCCTCTTTGAACAAGGCGTTTTAAGGAGTTTTAAGGAGTTTTAAGGCGTTGTAAGGCGTTGTAAGGCGTTTTAAGGCGTTTTAAGGCGTTTTAAGGCGTTTTAAGGCGTTTTAAGGCGTTTTAAGGCTGTTTAAGGCGTTTTAAGGCGTTTTAAGGCTGTTTAAGGCGTTTTAAGGCGTTTTAAGGCTGTTTAAGGCGTTTTAAGGCGTTTTAAGGCTGTTTAAGGCGTTTTAAGGCGTTTTAAGGCTGTTTAAGGCGTTTTAAGGCGTTTTAAGGCTGTTTAAGGCGTTTTAAGGCGTTTTAAGGCTGTTTAAGGCGTTTTAAGGCGTTTTAAGGCTGTTTAAGGCGTTTTAAGGCGTTTTAAGGCTGTTTAAGGCGTTTTAAGGCGTTTTAAGGCTGTTTAAGGCGTTTTAAGGCGTTTTAAGGCTGTTTAAGGCGTTTTAAGGCGTTTTAAGGCTGTTTAAGGCGTTTTAAGGCGTTTTAAGGCTGTTTAAGGCGTTTTAAGGCGTTTTAAGGCTGTTTAAGGCGTTTTAAGGCGTTTTAAGGCTGTTTAAGGCGTTTTAAGGCTGTTTAAGGCTGTTTAAGGCGTTTTAAGGCGTTTTAAGGCTGTTTAAGGCGTTTTAAGGCTGTTTAAGGCGTTTTAAGGCGTTTTAAGGCTGTTTAAGGCTGTTTAAGGCGTTTTAAGGCTGTTTAAGGCGTTTTAAGGCGTTTTAAGGCTGTTTAAGGCTGTTTAAGGCGTTTTAAGGCTGTTTAAGGCTGTTTAAGGCGTTTTAAGGCTGTTTAAGGCGTTTTAAGGCGTTTTAAGGCTGTTTAAGGCGTTTTAAGGCGTTTTAAGGCTGTTTAAGGCGTTTTAAGGCTGTTTAAGGCGTTTTAAGGCGTTTTAAGGCTGTTTAAGGCGTTTTAAGGCGTTTTAAGGCTGTTTAAGGCGTTTTAAGGCGTTTTAAGGCGTTTTAAGGCGTTTTAAGGCTGTTTAAGGCGTTTTAAGGCGTTTTAAGGCTGTTTAAGGCGTTTTAAGGCGTTTTAAGGCTGTTTAAGGCGTTTTAAGGCGTTTTAAGGCTGTTTAAGGCGTTTTAAGGCTGTTTAAGGCGTTTTAAGGCGTTTTAAGGCTGTTTAAGGCGTTTTAAGGCGTTTTAAGGCTGTTTAAGGCGTTTTAAGGCGTTTTAAGGCTGTTTAAGGCGTTTTAAGGCGTTTTAAGGCTGTTTAAGGCGTTTTAAGGCGTTTTAAGGCTGTTTAAGGCGTTTTAAGGCGTTTTAAGGCTGTTTAAGGCGTTTTAAGGCGTTTTAAGGCTGTTTAAGGCGTTTTAAGGCGTTTTAAGGCTGTTTAAGGCGTTTTAAGGCGTTTTAAGGCTGTTTAAGGCGTTTTAAGGCGTTTTAAGGCTGTTTAAGGCGTTTTAAGGCGTTTTAA